>OX336393.1:30242930-32944930 GCA_946902985.2 Meconema thalassinum
CAACTTTCCTTTCATAGCACTCATGACAATCAGGGCTGCCATCCTTTCACCCACTGAGGCATCACAGGATGTGAAACGTTGTTTAGCTTTTTTCAATAACAATCTATCTGCCACATGTCTTAAACCAGGATGACTATGGCGATAAGATAGGTCATGTTCTTTGCATGCTTGATCCAAAAGATTAATGGGTACATCACCACGCTGCAAACGTTTTTCAAGACGAGTTCCATGCCCACAAAAACGATAACCTGGAAGATGGATTTTGAAAGGTAGGTATTGAATCACTTTGTCAATGACGCCATTGCCAGTACAGGTCTGGCATATCCTTTTCCATTGATGGTAAAAAGGTTTGGTCTTCCTCCTCCTCTGTGGACGATGTTTGTGTTTGTTGTTGTTGTTGCTTTTTCTCGCCATGACACCCATGGAATGATTCAACAAAGTCTTTACACGGACTTTTATGACCGTGATACATTTTCACTAGCTGGCAAGTCGCACACTGACGCATATACGGTATTTTTGCCATGGCCACTTGCTTATGGTGATCGTAATATCCGTACAGGGTTGCAATTCACTTAACACAGGGTCTTGAGTCCATGATTTTGGTACATAGTGCCAGATTTCTTTCACCGCGTTGGCGGCCACATAATAAATGAACGACTTGGGCAGCGCCAAGAGCTTTTCTTTGGTAAAACTGTCAAGTTTCTTTTTGCACACTAAGAATTTCCCGATGGCTTTGTCTGTAGCATTGCCTTTCTCCATGTTATCACGTGCTGTAGATGTTTACACGTTGCTTGAAGAAATCTCACTGACGTCATTCACAGGTAAATCTTGAGTTATAATTTTGTTTAACAACTCCCAGCAGGCATGGGTGGTTAACCAATGAAAGAGATGCCACGCATGCGATAGGGCTGTATGGGTAATGTTGCCACAGGAACACGTATCCATGAGCGTTTGCAGGGAGGGGCAGCCCAACTCCATGAGGTCGATACATTGGCAGTAAGACGCCAAAAATGGTTGCAATCATTGACGTTTTTCATTACATTTCAAAATACCATATTGGCCGAGGACAAGTGTGCTTTCATGACCACGTCCAAATATTTATAGGAAATGGTTTCCTGATTCCTGTCTAGTTGCCTATGATTTTCAATCCACTGGGTTTGTTTACGGTCTTTTTCACACAACAAATCAAAAGCATGGGGTTGTTTAAATAGCAAATGCGTAGCTTGCGATATCCAAAACGTGGTACAATCGATAATGGCCACTTGTTTAAATATAAATTTGTTGTCACCTGTTTTAAACCCTTGGCAATCCACAATGAGTGTGCGCAACATGTTGACGCTTGCCTGGACCGAGTTCAACTGACGACTGACTGACGATCGACCACTAAAGTGTGATCATGACATGGACCTACCTGCCATGCTAGTTTCAAATTTAGGTTAGGGTAGGACAGAGGGACATGCAAAAATAAGAATTTAAGAATTACATCATTTTATTATCATAACACGTCTTACAGGCTTTTGTCATTTTGGGATAAGGACGATACCAACTGATACAACAATATAGTCTCTTGTGTTTGTAACGTCCATAACACCGATGATGTCCCAATGTCTCTAAACTACGCGTTTTTGATGGAGAGCTGCTCACCGAAGCACCATGGACACCATACGGTCCACACGTATCGTAACTTGTTTTTTCATCACTCAGAGACACAAGTGAGGGATAGCTTGAATGACAGGGTATATTTCCCACTTCCATTCTACACAGGTAGGGGCAGGTGGGTGACCAGCGCTGATGTTCCTGCATGGGTTCATCGCCCTCCTGCCATTGGTCTATGATGATGGGACGAAATGCACATTTCACTTCATCTCTTGTTTTTAAATAGTAGAATCCAGCGGCCGCTAAGGCTTGAGGGTTTATGAAAGGCACTGGCCATGTGGCAAAAGTCTTGAAACGTTGTTCCTCAGAGGCTAAATTCATGGATGTGACGTCTCTTGAGGCTTTAAAGCAAGACAGGACTGAGCGGCTTGACGTGGGTTGACCTGTTATTTATACACTCGTCACTTGTTTGGACAGTGGATAATAGTTGACTTGTTTGTGATGAATAATCAAACAGTAGGCTGTCGTATTGGCTGGTACATTGTCATGCGTTTCAAAATCTATTCGAATGTCAATATTGGATGGCTTGACAGACTCTTCCTGGTAATAACATTCAAAAACAATCAGTGGCGCCTTTGCCTTAAACGCTTGGGGTAGCAGCATGGGGCCATTCTCTTTTTGATAATACGACCATCGAAATTTAGAAAACAAGTCGTACAGGGGGCCAAACTTATTTTTTGAAAAATCCAAATCCATTCCTTCATAGGGAAACACAGCACCGTTGAGGAAAAGACGTGCATTTCTCAATTGCTGGTGATCAAAATGCGTGGCATCTTTGGTTTTTTGATACTTGCGATTAGTTTGAAAACCCGCGATCAGGTAGAGAGGTCTCTCTGAATAGCGAGCTGTTTTTACAGACCAACTGTGTGTGTTAGTGGTGGGCAATAGCGGATACTCATGGAGTGCCCTGCTTCTAAATTCCATGGGTAGATGCACATCTCTCTTTACCATTTTGAGTATGTCCAGTTTTTTGCTATCGTCAACGGTCACATGGGGCACTTTCCATAGCAAGCGTTGTAGTTGAATTTTTGAATCTATGGGGGCATTGTTGGCTCCCTTGAGTGCATTATTATCACTCCTGTCTCTCACTAGATAAAGCACTTGCCTTGCGTTGACCACAATGCGTTGGTGATCTTCGGCAAAGCCTAAAATCAGTTTAAGAGGTAAATATCCAGTAAAGGTGCCATCGGTGTGTACCATCCAATCATTGGTCGAGTCAGGGCACCACCCTGCCATGCAAAGTGTTTTACCTTCTTCCTCACTATAAGAGGGATATAGTTTCATGACACTGGGAATGCCCACATTTCGAGTGCTATCCACCACGATATCGTTAATGACATACCGCACCTCAGAAAAGAGAAATGCCAAACCATGGTTGGCAACTTGGACGTGGTGGGTGTGGAACCATCGGCTTTAGTGAGCCTACCTTCAATCTGAATGACACTTTCGTGCGGTAGGATGTAAATATCTTGGTTGTTGATAACAAATTGAATTTCATCATTGTTATTGAGTCCAGGTGTTTGAGCTTGATAGGAATGGAAATCAATTCTTACCACTCCTGGTTGCTCCTCGATGCGGTTCTCTACCTCGAGGATAGAATTCATCATGGAGGTTGACGTGGTAACCCAAATGCTGTAAAATCTGCTTGTCTTGTGATGTTAACGTGTATTCACGTGGCAAACAACTAACACCATTCCTAGACAGTGTTGTTGCTTTATACACAAACTTCATAGTGGCTTTAGCACCAACTTGTAAGTCACTGGTGTGGTAGAATTTAGATCAATGAGTTGTTGATCTCTATCAGGGGCGGATCCAGACACTGATCTTGGAGGGGGCGGTCATGATATCTGTCCTCAAAATGGAGGGGGGGGGGGAATATACCATAATGCAAATTTAAAAGTTAGCAATAAACATCGAATTATTTGCGCATACTTTTACCAAAATGTCATTTTTTTTTCGAAATATGAAATTTGTCGTTACTTTCCTACTTTCTGTGTGGTCACTAAACAATATTTTGTTTGCTCATACTTATCTATACTTACGTACACTCTATCAGTATCGGACTGGCCCTAAGAGGCCTCGACGGGAGCGGAAGAGTAGGGGCCTTACCATTCCCCACTCCCCCAGTGACTTGCTCCGATTTTTACGCTGAAAAATATTTTTATGCGGAGTTTACTGACACGGGGATCACGCGCATTGAAATACTGTGATCGTAATGAGCCCCCTTCGGAAATTACCCCCCCCCCCCTTTCCCCCCATTTTTAGATACAATATAATAAGCTGATGTTAGAGGCCTACTCACACAAGGGCCGATGTCATTAATTTTAAGACCCCGAGGCCCCTTGATGCCTCAGATGCCTTGAATGGTCCGAGGGGGGTCTAAAATCCCCCGGACCTCCTCATAGGTAATGATTGACTTTGTCCCCTTTGCGAGTAGCACACCCTCTCTTAAGTTGTAATCAAAGACGCAGAATGTCTTAGGTAGCTAATAACTGGGTCACAGGCCTATTTGCGCAAGGGCCTAAGTGCGGGCCTCGGCACTCATAGTCTCCTGGCCCGAGGCCTCGATGGGAACTCCCGTTCCTCCCAAATGGCCAGTCCGACACTGCTCTCTATATTATCATTTGCCATGCCAATAATATCGCTGGAGCGCTTTCGTAAAGATAGACTTTTAATTTTATCCAAAACACTATCATACCGGGTTCATAGTTTATAGTTACTGTATAAATGTAATTAAAGGGTAGGAGAGTAAAATCAGAGTTATATAGTCTGATGACTGACAACCGTAAAAAATAATTATTTAGCTTAGACAATAGCTTCAAGATTAATTAAAAACCCGGCTAGAGGCCCGAGGAATTTTAATCAATCGACGAGAAAAAGATCGTTAAAGACACGATTCAATCAAATTTACGGGAGTTAAAAACTATATTTAACCTTTATTTTAGGGGTATAGGTTGAGCGAAATAAGAACAAGGCTACCCGAAATTATGACAGGTACATGTGTACGTAATATTACAAATACAGCAATTTTGTTCATAAAAACAATTTTAAGCTAAACAACAAACTCTAGTCGCCGGTTTGGTTTTTTCGCGTACCGATCAATCACGCGAGATGGGTCAACATAAACATTGTAGTGGATGTGCAACAATGCAAGTCCGTTTAATCGTTCATCGGACATAGTTGACCGCAACCACGTCTTCAGCCTTCTCAAAGAAGAATATGACCTTTCCGATGAAGCGGCGCTGACGGGTCAAGTAGCATAAATCTTGAGACATCGTTGAATACTGGGGTACACCTCTTTATCGCAGGCAATTAAAGCTTCCATAGCTTTCTTTGGGATGGTTGATCCCGATTCAAGCTCCCGGGACCACTTTATCTTCCACATACGAAGTTCAGCCTGTAGAAGCCTTGCCGCCGACGCGGCAGAATGTTGATTGAGAAGTTTGAAGTACTTTGCAGCGATTGTGTCCACATCCGCTGACGTCGATGATGATATTGGCTTCATTGCTGATAGGCTGTATAACTCTTGCGTTGCTTTAGAGAAGCGAGTGTTTAGGTCTTCTAGGACGTAGAGTAAAATGGGTATGAAAGTGGCCCCTGCGATAGTAGTCTTCTACGGTTGACGCTGGATGATTTTCGCGGTGCTTTTGCCGTTGTGCGATGCGTGGGAGCAGACGTTCGGTTCCAAGTTGTTTTGCCAGAGCTTCTGATTCTTGGAAGAGCTCAGCAAATTGTGTTTCGCACTCTTCGCGCCTCTTGCTCAACACAGTAGTAGTGTCGTCTAGCGCATCCTGGGCTTCCTTCAAGTCTATTTGCCCTTTTTGGAAACAAAATGCTGAGTGTTTTAGTGTCTCCAAGGATTTATGACAAGCAAATTACGGTAACTATAAAATCACTCTCACAAAGAGCAGCTATGAGCGTTTTTGCCTTAAAAGCACTTTCTGAGTCTTTCCATAAAGTAATCGAGTAAACTCTCGACTATATTCGGGAGTAAAGAGCGAAATTGTACAAAACCGTCGTGACGTCCGATCCACTGCGTCTCACAAAGTCCAGATAAAAGTTCACCTAGAGTTCCTTTAAATACATATGAGCGTTTTGAGGACGAATCAATGGACGTAATAGTGGCCTTCATAACTCCTATTGCATTTCGCACGGCGACGACTTTCGAGGACTTCGAAATAGACAAATTCAGAGCGTGATTATAACAAGGGCACCTAACGGCATGCTCTGCTTCGGTTTGCACCTCGGCGACAGCACCACAAGCTACTGACGCCATGATAGCGCACCCGTCAGTACCAACGCCAACACACCGACATTGGACAAGACTGTGATGCTTGAGAATACTCAACACAGTTTCACCCACGTCTCTGCCGGTTACGGTAGGCTCTGGGACTCCTTTGGTTCTTGTTTCTTGCTGGTTCTCTCTTTGGTTTGCGTTTTCTTTTTCTCCTCTATAGTTCTTGCATCTGCATCTTCATCTCTTGTTTGTTGGTCGTATTCATCTTCATCCTCTGGTTCTGCTACATTTTTATTCTTTTTCTTGATAGTAGGCTCTGCAACTTGTTTCTTGGCTTTATTTTTGGCTTTAAATTTTCATCTCCATCTTTATCTCTTGCTTGTGGATTTCTTCTTCGGTTTCTGCTTTCTTTGGTTCTTTTCCTTCCTGTAGCTCTCGCTCGGTTTCTGTTTCCGTTACGCTGTTTGCTTTTTCAATATTGTCATCATTTAGCATCTCTTCTCCAGTTTTCGGATTTGGTGATTCTTGCGCTAGCCCTTCAGTATTAATTTTATTTCTCTACCGACATTCCCTTCGTTTCGGGCGATATTTTCCTGTTCGAATACTGGGATTTCGTCTTTTTTTTCCTTTTACTTTCCCTTTAATTACGTCTTTTCCCTTTAAACGGTTGTGCACTGTTTCTCGGAGATTTATAAAGCTTGTGAAGTCTTCATACAACTTACCTCGATAGACATATCTCAGGCGCGGGTGGAGTGGGCCGAAGGGGATTGTTCGTTTGTACTCGGCTCCTTTCGGACAAGCGCGGTCGCGGTGGCTGAGCTGTGCTCAGTCAGCTCGGCTCGTTACAACAATAGCAACAGTGCTGGAAAATAAGCGAGCGGGGTAGCGAGAAGGGAACGTCGCGGCTAGATAATTTAATATACTGTATATTGCACGATTATTAACTGAATACTAGTAAGGTTAAAATCGTTGTTTATAGTTCGTTTGGTGCGTCTCCTCCTTCGCTTCTCTCCTCTCCTTCGCTTTCCCCTCTTTCCTTTCTCTTTATCCCTCCTTTCTTTTCTCTTAGGGGGGGCGATCGCTCCCCATCGCCCCCCCCCCTGGATCCGCCCCTGATCTCTATTGATCAGTCTTAATGTTATATTACTAATACTATCGACAGCCACAGAATGAAAAAGCACCTCTGGAGGGTTTTCACGAAAAATATACCCTTTGGGCGATGTCACAATAAAGTCATAAAGCGAATGCGATGGTTCTTGATTGATGTACACTTGGCTAATAATATTACACGTCACCGACACATGATGGTCCTCAATGTATTTCACTTCATGGTCCGATTCATGTTTTTTGTTGGGCTCCAACACACGTGGCTTAAATCCTAGTAATGGACCAATGGAATCGGGGCGTGTTTTAAAGTCAATGTTGAATGTAGAGAAAATACTGCAACGATGAGTTTTGGTATTGCCTACAAGTTCAAACTTGTGCGTTCCATCGAGAAATTACTTTAAACCATATTCACTGACCAACACCACATAAATGTGTTCATAAATGTCATCGATCGTGTATCCGCCAGAGTTCAGGGTGAGCACAGAATCATCATAGTAAAACTTGTTGTTCACATTTTCATGTATGTTGTATATTCGATTGTACGTTTCAAGAGAAACAAGTCCTAAACCTTAGGATTTTTCACTCAATTCCATAGGCGGGTAAAAGTCTAGGCTGACTTCAGGTCCACGTCCATGCACTGTAAACGTTTTACTTTCTGCCGACATACTGGTGGCGTTTTAGCTTATGCTGCGTCTTATATAAAAAAAATTAAACACAAACGACCACACTGTTGGCTGTTAAACGTTTGCTCACGTTTCACATTATAATATATATTGATCATGTTTCCAAATTAGGTCACTAGTTCCATGGGTGGGGGCAAATTCCCAAAACTGTCAAAGTACCATACGATGGATCCCTCTTTGACATAAGCTACATAATGTGTTCCTGGTCCACGGTGATCATCCAAATTGACAACAGCACATTCCTGTTTCCAGGCTCCTGGTGGTAATATGTTACGCATAAACACACCTCAGAAAGCTTTAGTTGTTTAGCATAGCTTTCCACTAGTTGATGCGTCAGGGCATATCTCGCTATGGCTGATTATTTTCAATATTTCGAAATGGTGAAATCCCAAATCCTCGTTGATAAAAGGCTGGCTTTAAATTGGCATTTCTAGCTCCCATAGCAATCGCTTCCATCGTTTCATTGTGTCGCTGACTTTCTTTGAGTTGTTGCTTGCCCTGCTGCGCTGCTTTAATGGTTTTGCCACTGCACTGGCACCGCCCAAAAGTTAACCCAGAGCAGCCAAACCAGCAAATAATGCAGGTAAAAATCCCACTCGTTTGGGGACGGGAATCACTCGCCCTTGTTTTGAACCCTGTCGCCGACGGTTTGGAATAACACGTGTCTGTGCTGCTCGAAGGGCTTTCCTTATGGTCAATACATTTTTTTTCGCAAGGGCTTGTCCACGAATGTCTTAAGCCCAGGCTCTGCCAAGGACAGGTTTGTTTTAAGTCTTTCTCACCACATACCTTTGTTTCACCATGATGATAATGACCAACAACCTTTCACAAGAAAGTTGAAATCACAACTAACGTCAGATTGTTATTTCATGGCTGTATATTCCAATTCCACATAAAGTGGGAAATCGTGTATGGTTTTTCCCGCTTGCTATTCATCCCATGTCAACATAAGATGAAAGGATAATTCGTCACCTGCATTGACCATTTCATGGTTACGGGGCAACATTCTATGACCGTTTATCTGTATTTGTAAATGGTTCTCATCAGGTATGGCGTATTTGATGTGAATGGTTCCATCATAATGCAATTGATAGTGGCTTAAACCCGAAGCAAGCACATAGGTCAAGTGCTGGTCACGAGCTAGCGGTAAATGGTTTCTGTCATTCAAAGGTTTTTCATTTGTCAGATACACTAAATATACAGATGGGATAAATTTATAAAGCCTTTTCATTTCATAGGTCACGTAACGCTTGGTACAGACATCGTCTTCGTCTTGCGGGTCT
Organism: Meconema thalassinum; assembly: GCA_946902985.2. Lineage (NCBI taxonomy): Eukaryota > Metazoa > Arthropoda > Insecta > Orthoptera > Tettigoniidae > Meconema > Meconema thalassinum. The sequence goes on from OX336393.1 coordinate 30,251,897, forward strand.
TCCACGCGAATAATCCGATGGTGATTAGCGCTATAGCCATTCACCGTAAGCTGAGGCACTTTGTCATAAAACTCATACACTTTGTTATCCACATACTTTTTCGTAGTAACGTCTGTAGACACTTGAGGATGTTTTACATGGGTTAACCGCTTTCCCTTAAAGTCATAATCTCCCTGTTTTGTGCGTGGCACTACAGACCTATCCACATAGTATTTATTAGCAGGATCTGTTTCTTGTTTAGGATCGTGTATGGGGACAGACCTAGCATTGGTCATCAACGCACGTCCAAGGACATCCATCGTCAACTTGTAGTACCAGTCTACTGTTTCTATGATAAGGCTCGGTGTCCTGTATATAGACAGCCTGCTAGCCTGGCTAAGCCTCAGTTGAATTGAAGATTATTAGGCAGCAAGAGTCATTCCCCGAGGGGGACATGGTTTCTCATCTCTGTCCCACATCACGTGAACAACGCCATGGTTCACTGTTTCCATCATCCATTCGCTGCATCATTTTGGGGCCTTCCGGCTGTGGAAAGACCAATCTTTTGCTAACGCTCATCACAGCGCCCAATGGTCTGCGTTTTCAAAATATTTATATTTTTGCAAAATCTCTCTACCAACCCCTCTACGTGTTTCTGGATCAAGTCATGTCTGGATTACAAAAAGAGAATATGGGTTATTTCACATTTTCCATGCAAGAAAATGTGATTTCACCGGATGAGGTAAAGCCAGATTCACTCATGATGTTCGATGATGTATCCACTGAACGATAAGGCATCATTCAAAGCTATTTCAGCATGGGTCGTCACAGACATATCGATTGCTTCTATCATGGACAAACGTATTCTAAATTGTCCAAACAGTTGATTCGTGACAATGCCAATGTCATTGTTTTACTTCGCCAGGACGAGAGGAACAGTCGTCACATTTATAATGAACTTGTGAATCTGGATATGACCTTTCAAATGTTTACAGAATTGTGTGCCAAGTGCTGGAACACTCAACATCATGCCTGTTTAGTGATTGACAAACAATGTGAACTCAACCAAGGACGGTATCGTTTAGGGTTTGATCATTTTATTGCTCTTTAAGGCCCTGCCTCATTCTCCGTCAAGTCATTTGTCAAGACACCTTGGTGTTAGCAGAGAGTCAATTGAAAAAGCATATTATTAGAGCAAAAAATACTATTCGCCAAAAGTTTCGTCAATTGAAACAATCGCGTGCAAATCATGCTTTGTTTATTCAACAACATTTAGCACCTCCACTAAAAGCCATGTTGAAACCCTCTTTCAAGCCATCTGAAACGCTACCCACCGTTTCACAAGCCACTCAGACGCTGCACGAGGACCCTGAGGAAGAGGAAGAGGAACAGGAACAGGAAGATTTGACTAGTGTTAGCGAAGTTGAGGATGAGGAGGAACAAGTGTTTACGCCACAGAAAAAGTCCTCACCCCTTGCAGAGTTTTTGAGAAAAAAGAAATCCTTGGCCATGGTCGAAACACCTTGCCCTTCCAGAGCGTCTCCGTTTTCACAACTCTTGGCCACCGCTCAACATAAAGCTCAACTGAAAACCATTTTAATAAAATATTATGGATCAACATTGGAACCCTATTTCACCGATTTATTTATTGGAAACACTGATACCACGTATGGTGTTCGCTATGAGAATGATAGTTTTAAAATAGGCGATTCATCCATTAAATTTGCTCGTACTAAAGCTGTCATTAAAACATCAACTATAAATTAACGCCAGGACTGTTAAAGCTGCTCTTTTCTAGGACCCCCTCTTCCCATGATTATACATCAGAGGATCTTGACAAATATAAATCCATTTTATTGGATACCCATGCCCACAAAAGACAGTATGATCCCGCACAACAAGTGAATGCCAATATATCTCAAAAATATAAAACCATCATTGCAAAAATGTTTCCCACCAGTCAAAGTGGTCGTCGTAAAGCATCCGCTTCGGGAGTGACATTTAAACCATTAAAACCCCTTGTGGATGTTACCTACTGGCACAATCCCAATAAGCTCGTCCAGCGGCTACAGTTGTTGCATGCTTCACGTCAAGCTGGCCATACCGGTCACGATTGGAAAATTCAAGATATTGAACAAGAACTTCGAAATGCCAAAATTATTGTTTAAGCCCTCACCCATTAAAATGGATATTGCTCACGAGTTGCATCGCCCAGCTAGGCGTCACTATCCACGGCTCAAGGTGATTTCACGAGGTGTGGATGAACTTTGGCAGGCAGACTTGGTTGAAATGATACCCTATGCTGATGTTAACGATGGTTTACGCTATATGTTGACCTTCATTGATGTCTATTCCAAAATGGCCTTTGTTGAACCTGTGCGTCGCAAGTCTGGTCCAATGGTCACCAAGGCCTTTCAACATATTATTCAACACTCCAAACGTCAACCTCAGCTGCTACAAACCGACCAGGGGAAAGAATTTTTCAACAAGGATTTCTCCAGTTTTCTCAAATCTAAGGATATTCACCATTACACCACATACAGCAATCTCAAAGCCAGTGTGGTCGAGCGGTTCAACCGAACATTGAAAACCCATATGTGGAAAGCGTTCGCTCAAGGCACGTATCGCTGGTTGGACATGTTACCAGAGCTAGTATCACGTTACAATGACACCAAACATAGAACGATTGGGACCAAGCCACGCCTCGTGACCAAAAATATTCAGCGAATGGATAAACTGTTTAACGCCATAAAAACAGCCGATCCTAAACGTCAGCGACTGAAAATTGTGGATTTTGTTCGTGTGTGCAAATTTAAGTCTGCCTTCAATAAGGGCTACACGCCTCTGTGGGGGAATGAACTATTTCGAATTTGTCAAGTCAACTTGGACACTCCAGTCACCTATTTACTGAAAGACCTCAACCATCAACCCATAAAAGGTAGATTTTATCTCCATGAACTTCAGAAAACAGCATTTTCTAAGCATTACCTTGTTGGAAAAGTGTTGAAACAAAAAAAATAAACTATATGTCAAATGGATGTGATTTAACTCTACGTTTAATTCTTGGATCAATAAATTACATGTTGTATGAACCTGTGTACTTTTTATTTATTCACACATGTTGTACACTACCTTTAGCTCTGTGTGTACAGTCCTCAGCTCCACATATTTCTTTCTCTTTCCACCTGTGTTCTCTGATACATTACCCCTCCCCCATCTCCCCCCCCCCCCCTTCACCTCCCACCACTGCTGTTCGCAGCTCTTGCCTATCTATTGTTTGTGACATCATTCTCACAAGTTGCATTATACTTTTTACTTATTCAGCGATTCCCACGCTTTGAACATTCTGTTATCAGGCACGTGGACAGCTAACGTCCAAGGTGAACACCTGTGGCAGATCAAATTTCATGTCAGCTTGCATTTTGTCACGTATTGTACCCGATACCTAGTTGAGGCTATCGGCTACGCCAGCTGACATTGAGCCGTAGTTGAGATTTATGGGAAGAATTGTAAAGATAGCGCTCAAATCGAGTAGAGAGGAATGCTAGGAATTGACGTAGAGGGCCTAGGATCAAGAAGGCACTGCCAGTCAAACAGATGGAATTATGGGAGGAATATTAAAGTTTTATTAAGATCTTTATGGAACAGTATATTTAATCAACTCAAAAGAGAAGAAATAACAAGCATTATATATGATAATAACTTGAAGAAAGACAGATAATCCCTTAAGTTATTGTATGACTTAATAGCCGAGATGAAGGGAGTCGAGATTAATTTGTGACGCATGAACACAGTAGGTGGGGGATGTATCACGTGACTGCGCCGGGTATGAGCTTCTTAACGTAGTCCAGACACATCAGTTGAGTTCAGCCAGCGAGCTGAGAAGTACACATGAGCAGAGCGTACGGCGAAGCTGAACGGTGCTCAGCACTTGTTACGTAAAGCGGAGGCGACAGTATTACTTAACCAAGCAGAGAGCAGGAAGTAGGTCAGTGAGCCAAAGCGAACAACGCAGGGCAGACGGCGAGAAGACCGGTTTGAAGGCAGGTTGTACGGGCCGTGTACGGAGGAGAAAAGCCGGGGTTCAGAACAGCATTGTAATACGAGTTTGAGAACTTTATTTCGAGCTGCCTTTTATAACGCAGAAGAGTATAGCAAAGTGGCATGGCGAGGCCGGCTTTAAGCGTAGATCATTCTGGAACATTGCAGTAGGTCCGAGCGGGCTAGTTCCGACTTTTATACGCTGGCAACATTAACAAAGCTGAAGTTCATTTCAACATTCAGTTACAACATTGAGTTGGGACTTGTATTCAGTAATAGAATTGTGCAGGCAGATAGTCACAATATACTGCTATTATGAACTTAGACATTCAAATGACATTACGATTATGCATTTCATAATGGAATATGTAGAGCGACCATGGGGTCCAAACAACATTAACGCTTTTAAGCAAACGAACTGTTACAATTATATGCACTTATGAACATTGGCATGTGCAATAATAGAATCCTTTTTTCATGAATTATAATAAAATACCGAGTACGAACACAGCTACAGGGTGTTTCAAAAACTTATACACTCTCATAAATAAAATTTATTTTCTACAAGTGAGACTTAACCGCTGTGGAGATTGAACTTTTAACAAGCGAACCGAACATTATATGGGACAGTGGCGTAACATAGGAGAATATGGGGTACGCTGCTTTTATGAACTTTTACGTAAGGATTTGGACAGTATCCATTATGGATAACATGCAGTTCATCATGTCGGAGTAAACGAAGACAGAGACGCGATGGCACCACGGAGCGATGGATTCGATTCCTGAAGAAGAAGAAGAGGTCTAACAGCTGATTCACTTGGGATATGAAGGCGATCGTTTTTGCGTGGGTGAAACGATATTAACGTCGATCTTTCGAGAAATGTATTACACACAAGAATAATCGACGATCTTTGAAATATAATAACAGCTGATATGAGAAGGTACTGTAAGAGTTATGACTTTGTAATATGATATTTTCATGAACACTGGGCATACATGTATATAGTTTTCTAGTAGGAGTTCTACGTTTATTGAGACATGGCTTAAACATTATTTGCTCCAAGTTTTGCTAGAATATGGCGTTACCATATGATATGGCAGGCACCATTATACGAAATTCTCACCATTGGTTGGCTTTATTAAGCAGATGTTTGGTCTTTTAGACATTCTCCAGTAAGGATAGTTTTTCTTGGATAGTTATTTTTGTGACGAGTATTTCGAACTCGTGATCTGCAATTGGAGTATTTAAATTACTTCGTCAGTTCATTACATACTAGCGAGTGTGTATTATTCATCAGTAGGGATTTTTTCCATTGGATTGTTTGGAGACATTAAGATGTTATTCACTCAAGTGAATGAATATCGCTTTTATGTGACAACTAGAGACTTGTTGATTCCAATCTGGTACATTCACTCATGAGACGACGAGATGGGGCCTTTCGTATTTATACGATCGTGTGGTGGTACACATCTTTACCCATCGTTCAGGGCATTATCATGTTATACGACGGGGCGAGGCCTTTCGTATTTATACGATCGTGTGGTGGTTACTCATCTTACTCGCCATTGAGGGACTAATTTTTATCATCCGAGTGTACTTGAGATTGTAAGAGGATCAAACAAGGAACTACTAGTCACATATCAGTCGAATTTTGTTAAATAAATTAAAAATACATGTCAGCAGGGTTACATTTTGTAATTCGTGTTTACCTTGTTGCTATACTCTTTTGAGAGTACTTTCAATTTAACAGCTGATACAGTTGATGCTTTTGATAATTTTTATGATTGAATTTGATACCTTTGAGAAGGATTTAAAGTAATTGAATCTTGTAAGATGAATCATTAATGGTCAGATTTATTTTAAGGCAGATCAGTATTGCATATTTCGATGTGAGAGATTATAGCACATTGGTGTTTTTCTGTGAAGTGAATTATGAGATTTTTAAGAGAATTTATGCTATTTGAAAGCAGATTTTGAATTTGATTTCGATTAAGAAGGTAATATTTTTCCTAATTGTTTAAGAAGTTGTCTAGATGTGATCAGATTAATTACAGTTATTGGAGATTGTGTGCGTTGATAATTTGAAGCCTGTTATGTATTTTTGTAGATCATGCAACGTGATTAAGTGAAGTTTGTGATAGGCATTTTGTGGAAGTTGCCGAGTGGAAGTTGCAATATTGCTAATGTATTTTGAAGCAGACATGAGGTTGTCGAACCCAGTCTAGCATAATTTTGGAGATTCATGCTGTGCGCTGAATATTTATGGAGTTTTGTGGAATAATTGTGGTATTCAAATGTGATATTTGATAAAGTGAAAATATATAATGTAGTTGTGGATGGTGAGATCCAACGTGAATTTGTGAAGGCAATAATACTTTTTGGCATGATAATTGAATACGAGATATAACTTGGAAGTGATAAAACTGTAAGACAACGATCTATAAACCATATTAAACAATTTGTTAGGAAATTAAACAAATAAATAATGTTGATAATACAAGATTTTCTGACAATAATAATTAATGAAATAATAATCTGAAATTTAAGCATATTAATGATCTGACCTAATGAAATAAAAATCAGAATGACTAGATGAAATAATAAAAATCTAAATAACCAGATGAAAAAATTTAAATAAGTTGATAAATTAAATTTTGGAATAAATCAATGAATTAAATAAATGGATGAATTAGAGATTAAATAAATAAGCTGATTTAAAGAAATTAATAGATGATTAAATAGATGATGAATAACTGAATTAGAAGGTGATAATTAACTAAAGAAGCTGATGATTAATAAATTTAAATGAATTTAAATAAATTTATTTGAGAGATATAATTTGAATGATTTGAAGAATTGCAAATTGAATTGATGAATTAAACGATTTAATTTAGATGATGATGATAATTATAACCAATGAATAACTTAGTGGATTATCTGTGATTCAACAACCAGCAATGATTAATGACAGTGTAAATAGTGTAAATTAATTATTCGATGTTTAGGAGCATTTTACTAACATATTCAGCATTTGAATAATGCCATGCAAGCCATAAATTATGTGATATTTAAAATATGTGATTATAATATGTGTGTTTAGACAGATTAATAATATTTTTTACATCCACATTCATGATGTTAATTTAATGAGAAATTAGGTCTCAGTTATCACGAATGTCAGTGACGCAAAGGCATAGTGCTACGGTGATCCTGAGAACCCAAGAGAACTTTAGAAATTTTTCCTATTTTATGTGGATTAAATACACTTTGAGTAGAATGGAGATGGTTCGATTTTCTGGACAATGACAATTTAACGTTGGCATTCGACCATGCTCTCAGGTAGGATGAGTGTTTAATATGTATGTCTGACTATCAAAGTTGAATAAATTTGTTTTTATCTTAGTTGTGATCTGATGGTGATGTGATTTTCCTTTTTCTTTCCTTGTCTTAATTAAGGCTTAACTAGGAAGGATGTGGTTTGCTAGGGATTCAGTTGATGGCGCCCATTTATATTTGTATTTTTTAAATTAAATTTAAACCCGTAACGACACTGGAGATACTTTATCTCGAGTTACCCTCTGCTTTTGAGATATTTCAACTGAATTTCCGACACATTTCTTATTTGACTAGAGGTTCATTTAACTCCGCTCTGTCCTGGAAATCCAGGAATGCGATGTAATAGCAGATGTGTCATCGCATCCCCAGGACGAACGGGTACAGTATCAAGCAAAACATGATGTAACTTGTTAACAGTTATCGCGCACGTGGCCAGCTAACGTCCCAGGCGAACACCTGTGCCAGGTCAAATTTCACATGAACTTGCATTTTGTCACGTACGAAGCAAGACAGGATGTTACTTGTTTAGCGTGCATGTGGTTTCACACGTGTGTGCATGCATTTCGCACTTCCCTGCCACCACGATGGTCAGATTACTTAACCTTCAAGCGTCTTGGTCATTTTCTATTGCACTTGTTGTCAAGTCAGATCAGCGCATTCCAATATGCTCAAATTACATTCACCTCCTGCTCGTCTGCAAGTTTGTTTTCTGTACTCGCTTCGACCAACATAGAACCAAGTTCTCATCACCGTTTACACGTCAAAGATCCCCTTCGAGGGTAAAATGTGTGAAAAAAACGAACCCTCGCTCTGTCATACACCGACCCGCCGAAATAGCAATTGTTCTATTAAGCATGGTCCTTGTGGTTAGCGACAGGTTCGTTGAAACACACACCCAGCAGTATCGTCTCTCTCAACCACCACGCTTCATGAACATTTTAAACAGGTAAAGAAAAATTAATATTTTTTCAACAAAAGTGTCGTTAGGCCCTTTGTCAAAACTTCAAACATAGTTTCCAACAGGGGGCGTTAGCCCGAGTCCTAGGACACCTCGTACACGTCTCTAGCGTTACTGGTCCGTGAGATATCAGCAAAAAACATAAAAAACAGGTGTTTACCCCAAAATCGAGTTTCCAATTTTTTTAAAAAATATAACGAGTGGTTCATAGCAAAGAGGACGTCACTCCGAGTCCTTGGACCCGTCGTACACGCCTCTATCATGATTGGTTCGCGAGATATTAAAAGCGCATGACCTTTTAGTTTTGGTCTTTTAATTAAATAAAGAGCCTATAGGAAAGTAGGGGGCATCACTACGACTGCTAGGACACCCTGTATGTTCAAATCCCATGATTGGTTAGCAAGATATCAGGTTCGGGTCAAATACGAGGAGGGTTCAATAAGTTAGTGGACAGTTTCCCCCTCATCCCACTACTGTCAGGTTTTTATCCTAGAGACTTGAAATTTATTTTGGAGGTAGAGGGGGTAGGGACCATTGATTTACGTCAAACAAACTTTTTTGTTAACTTCCTAGTTTACAAAATATAGGAATTTCAAAATTCGAGTGTTTTCAAAAAAACATGAAAAATAAAAACATATTATAGAAAATAAAGGTCATAAAGACGATTCGTTTCAGCAATGGCACAACGTTCTATCATGTTAGGTTTTCAAACTATCACCTACTTTCGAAAACAAAAGTTTTCAAAAAAATCAAAAATTATAACTAGTGGTCCATAGCAATGCCCCCCGTCAGCCTGAGTCCAACGACACCTCATTTGTCAAAATCGGACCATGGGTTGGCCAGATATTAATGATTTAACACGGACCCCGCCCGAGCAACGCCGGGTGGGTTTAAAACCGCCTTACTCCACTACTGACTTATTTTCTGGGATTTGTCCATCAATATAAATTTGAAGGACCAGAACTTCTTCCATGATTGTCCAACTCGTCTCTTGATTTCCTTCTCCTGGGAGCAGTCAAATGACAGGTTTTGTCCAAGGTAGACGTATTCCTGTGTGTACGCTAGTGGTTTGCCATTGATGAGGATTTGTACTTCCAGTGAGTTGGTCATCAGTTTTGTTTTTAGGGGGTTCATAGATAGACCTACTTCTTTACTGACAGTGTCCAGGTCCGCTAGCATTTGTTCCAAGTCTGTTGCCGATTTTGCTAGCAGTGCAATATCGTCTGCGAACCGTAAGTGTGTCAGCCTTTACCCGTTTATTTCGATGCCGTATTTGTTGTCCCATTCCAACTTCCTAAATTGGTTCTCCAGTAGGCACGTGAACAACTTTGGTGAGAGGGGGTCGCCTTGTTTCACGCCTCTCTCTAAGTTGATGTTCGCACCCTCCCTCTCCGTTCTTACCCTCGCTTGGCAGCCTTCGTAGAGCTTTTCAAGTAGTCTGACATATCTCTTTTGTATGCCTTGGCTTCTAAATGCCTCTAGCACACAACTATGTTCCACAGAATCGAAGGCTTTGTTATAGTCTACGAATGCAATGTATAGTTCGAGATTAAATTCCTGCGTTTTTTTTCAAGAGCTGGTTCATTGCTTGCAGGTGGTCAATTGTGCTAAAGCCTGTCCTGAAACCGGCTTGTTCCACTGCTTGGTTTTCATCTAGTAGTTTAGACATCCTTCTAGTCATGATTTTCGTGAAAAGTTTGTAGAGACTGGCCATCAAACTGATTGGTCTGTAGTTATTAATGTCATCTTTAGCGCCTTTCTTGTGAAGCAGAACAATAACGCTCTGTTTCCATTCTGTTGGAATTTCTTCTGTTTCAAGTATCATGTTGAATAGCCTTGTTATCACTTCTATGAGATCCTCACCACCCATTTTCAGATATTCGTTATAGATGGCATCCTCTCCGGGGCATTTCTCGTTTTTCGCCTCCTTTATTGCTGCTCTGACTTCACTGGTCATGATGGGAGGAATTTCTTCGTCGTGTAGTGCCTCCTGTCCCTTATCACTTTGGTCTGAGTCTCTTCTCTGGTGCGTACTGGAGTACTGCTCTCTGTAGAAGTCTGTGGCCTATTTCGTTATTTCCTCCCTTGTTGCTTGCCTTTTACCTCTTTTGTCGTTCACTCCAAGCATCCATTGTTTGTCTGGAGCTAGTTCTTTTCTCATCTTTCTTATTGATTTCGATTCTTCTGCGTACTTTTTGATGATTTCTGTGTTGTGGTCTCTAATGTCCTTTCTAATTTCCCTTTTTGTGCGCTTATTAAGCTGCCCGTACTCTAACCTTTTCTGGTTGTTATCTACAGCTTGTGCTTTCAATATTTCCCTTTCCTCGATTAGGTGTTTGGTACTGTCTTTTAGCTTATCGCGCCGTCCCTTCTTACTTCTTGGTATTGCTGAGTTGTTAGATGCAGATGTTATACACTTTATGAGTTCTGTGTAGAGGTGCTGTGTGCTTAGGTGGTTTTGTTGCTTCAGGTGATTTAGATTTTGCTGGATTTCTTGGGCGTATTCGGTCTGGTTGATCTGTCCAGGGCTAGTTATCCTGGTCTTGAAGTATGGCCGTCTATTCTTCGTTATTGTTAGCTTTAAGTGCACCATTCTATGGTCGGTGTCGAATTTCAGCCCGTTGATCACTTGAATATCCTTTACTTCCTTTAAGTTGTCGGTAAGTATGAAGTCAATTTCGTTTTTTTGTCCTGCCGTTCGGACCTCCCCATGTCCTTCTACTCTCTGGCATTTCCTTGAAGAAGGTGTTCACAATTTTCATGTTGTGTCCTTGAGCAAACTGAATCAATCTGTCTCCTCTCCCATTTCTAATTCCGTATCCGAATGGTCCCATAGGTGCTTCGTCTGTATGTTCCTTGATTCCCACTTTACTGTTAAAGTCCCCTATTACAAATGTTCTTTGTGTTTTGAAGTTGTCCAATATGTCTTCTAGTTGCTCGTAAAACTTTTCAATTTCCTCCTCTGTGCTGTTCTCTGTGGGGGCATAGATTTGTATAATTACGATGGTATTCCCTTCTAGATCTAAGGACAGTAGCGTAATTCTCTCTGAGATTCCTCGAATTTCCCAAATGTTGCTTTTTAGGTGCTTCTTGATCATGAAGCCCACTCCTTTTTTCCCTTTGGTTTCACCGATGTAGCTGAAGATGTCTCCATTCGGTTTTTCCTTTCTGTAAATCACCAAATGTCACGGAATAAACACTTATTAGTTGTATTGAATATGGGACGAGGAACATTGTGGTGTTTGAAGCCATATTTTCAGTGTTGCCTTAGTAAACAAGAGTTTAGTGCTTTTCAGTCGGTCAACACGAATGTACCCAACAGAGATGGATTATGCCCTAATCCTGAAATAAATTACATGAGATTAATAAAACACTAAGATAGATTTTCTAAACTTCTAGCCGATGGCTGGATTACGGGCAACACACATCACATCCTTCATTACTTCTCAAATATTGAAGAGCTTAAGATCAGTTAACCTATACGGGATCCTAGTGTTTTATTAATCTCATGTAATTTATTTCAGGATTAGGGCATTACCCATCTCTGTTGGGTACATTCGTGTTGACCGACTGAAAAGCACTAAACTCTTGGTACGAGGAACATTGACATATTTACTCCTTGTTAGTTTCAACGTGGGTTGTTGAATTGCACACAAGTATCTGAAGAACAGAACAACGGAACAGGCCGTCGGAAGTTAGATGGGATTGGCTAAACCTTATTTTGGGCCAGGTTTTTTTATTACGCTCCGGTTATGCAACTTTGGAAACGTAATAGCACGACCGGGCGAAGTGTGTTGGTAGACCTAGCGCCCTGCTTTTTATGTCTTAAATGTGATTGGCTTACACTGATAATAACAGGATTACAACCGTATTATGTTTTAGACTAAGATTAAACTTCTTGAAAACGAAATCTATTGGTATGAATTACAGAAGTTGATCGCATATAATCATAAACATCATTACGGTGTCTGATATAATTGCAAAGATTCTGTTATATTTAAAGAATTGCACCTGTTTATATTAATACTATGATGGCAAACTTTGCTGCCGATTAACATTTCGTTTTTTTTATAAGATGGCAGACTACGGCCGGATATTTGTTTTAATTAAAGATATTTGTAAATGGTGTGGATGTTTTAATAATGTTGATTTGTGAGCAAAAGGAAAGATGGAGTAAAATATGAGCAATTATGTCATTTGTAATGAAATGTACATGTTGTTTAGTGATGAACTGTGGCGTGTCAGTCATGTGGAAGACTAAGATATCCTAACCCCTCATATCTGGATCGCCGCCAGGAGTAGTTTTGGTATGCTCTTGATCCAATTTTCTCGAGTGTGTTATACCAATAATATAATTCAGCAGGTATCATTCTATTATGTAAGTTGTGTGTGGCAAAGGTCAGAATGAGGACCTGTAGGCCTAAACCATTTACCTGTCCTCTTTGCTTCCTAAGGAATTAACCTGCGTGATTCTAACTAATAATGCTAGTAAACCCCTATCTGTAGGCCTACTGTCTTTGCTTTCCTCCTGTTTAGTCCGAAGAGGACATTAGGCCTATTTCACTTGCATCCTTAGCTGGCTATCACTTCTTCCTCTGGATTGAAAAGCACATGCAGCATTGTGTATGCTAGGCAGCGGTGAGGAATATGGACCACTTCCATGGAACGATGAATCTTTCAGGTTCAGTAATAGTCTGTTTTCCTAGAGTTTACAACTCTAATAATAAAGATTATCGGATACATATTCGGTAAGAGTGGAGTTTACCTGAATCAAAGTAAAAAAATCTTAAACTACTGAAATTAGCCAAGATACCTGTAGTAGTGGTATCTGGAGATGATATAGTAATAGATGTTTACTCCTCCGCTGTCTGCAACCCACCCAGCCATGCCAAATAGGATCACGACTTATAGAGATGAAATTCCAGCTGACTCCACCATTTTTAGCATCGTGTACAGTATTGCCAACCCCACGCGTTAGGTACTATATCACATCCATCTGACCAATGGTTTTCGCCTAGACCAATAATTGTTAGGTAACTAACGGAAGATACTCACCCCTGGTTTTTGTCATGCACAATGGGGGTAGTCACGCATCAATAATCTTTATCCAAGCCAGTGGTTGTGCTAATTATTTCTTTTTTCACATAATTACAAAGTTATGTGTGTCGTGTGACATGTTAGCAACGCAATATGACGTCAATTTGTCGGCCACAAACATCTGCCGTCGTCGAACGAGCTGCAAATAATAACCTTCTTGACTGTATATTAGTGATATTTGACAGTATATTTAATATGTAGCAGTGATATTTGACAGTATATTTAATATGTAGCAGTGATATTTGACAATATTTACAATTCTCAATGACTCCCAGAAAGTATGTGAATGGTATATGTTCAATAATGTACCACGTTCTCCTTTGGTACCGGTTCTGGTAAACTCCACAATTCTTAGAGCTGATGATAGTCTTCAGAAACGTTTAAAATCCCTTTTTTTCAAGGTCTGATACCATTCATTGGAATGACATCCTGCAGCGTAGCCATGCTCGTTAAGTCATGCACTATGGTCGTGATAGGCACCTGCAGCAAGTCGAGAAATCAACGGTTTATCCTGGCATTGACAGAGGCTATCCTGAGTGTGAAATTTCGACACTCCCTTGGGACAAATGCTGGGATTGTAAAGTACCTTATTTCAAATCCTGGTGCACTATTCCATCCTTGCCCCGAATACATTTACACTTTCTATTACACTCATCACAGAAAAGTGATACACCTTACTTCCTCGGGCTTATGAACACTATGTCCCAGGCTATTGAAATGAGAAATGCATGTTGGTATGATCAAACTATGATGCTTACATATTGAAGTCAATTGTTTGAATGCCTACATGGATGTTATTTTATTATCATTTTTTTTCGCCAGCCGTTAAATATTCACGTTGATATGTTACATCTTATATATAAAAGTGAAAGTCTGTATGTGGGTATGTATGTGGGTGGGTCTGTTCCGTATACAAATCTACACCGTTACACCAATCTCAACCGAATTTTGCATACACATAGTTTAGGACCCAGAAGGATCCGCTGGCTACATGAATTTTCGATAGTCTTTCTCATTCTTCTGATTTCGACCCTTTTGCACTCCAGCACATGCTAATCAAATCATAAAATATACTCATGAAGGAATGGCAAGGCAGATAGTTTCCATGGCAACATAGCTCAAGTCGAGACACGGCCGACTGGATGCCAGTTTTGCTCTGCACTACCGGTATAGAAAATGAGGATCTTTACTTGAAATCCCGTTAGTTACTCAACTGATCACAAAGCACTGTCAACCGAGTTTAGCATAACAAAGACTTGACACTATCTACTATATATTTGTCAAATACCACTCACTCACTCATTCATTCATCACGAAATCTCAGAAACCATCAAACGGATTGGAATGAAATTTGGTATGCAGCTTCCCTAAGGGCCGCAAATGCCCACTAAGAGAGGATTGTTGGATATTCTGGTTCTAAAGGGGTGTTAAGGGGGTAGACCTGCATTTCATTGAACAGCAATATCTCCCGATTGGTTTAATTGGGGGATGTGATACTCGGCACATAAACTCATCATTAAAAATAAGAAGACACAAGTCGGAGGGTTTTTCGATGTGGTGTATATTATGAGGTGGAAGGGGTGAAAAGTGGGGATTGAAAGATTCCTAACGGAGCGTGTATAAACGACATAGGCGAGGAGTTTGAAACTCAGCGGGAAAAAATCAGCATAAAAATAAGTAAATATGTGTTTGACCGTTTTATCATAAATCCAATTTAAGGGGCCCATGGGGAGGGGTGAAATTCTGGAGGGGGGGGAACAGGAAAGAAAGTGTCCTAACTGATTGACTGACTGACTCACTCAACAAACTCAGGGGGAAAAACTGCTTTAAATTAAGTAAATAGCTTTTCGACAGTTTTTTTCATAAATCAAATTTAAGGGGTTCATGGGGAGGGGTGAAATTCTGAAAAAAGAAAATTGAAAGAAAATGTCCTGACTCACTCACTCACTCACTCACTCACTCATCATCGCCCAGCCATAATTATTGAAGTTAGAAACATGACAGTTTGGGGATATGTTCATTGTATTTCAAAACAGTCTACTAAGGGAGGATTTTCGGATATTCAGGTTCTAAAGGGGTCTTAATGGGGTTAAACCTGCATATCATTGAATAACAATATCTCCCGATTGGTTTCATTGGGGGATGTGATACACGGCATATAAACTCATCATTAAAAAGTAAGACACGTGTCTGAGGGTTTTTCGATGTGGTGTATATTATGAGGTGAAAGGGGTGAAAAGTAGGGATTGAAAGATTCTTAACGGAGCGTGTATGTCTTAAACGACATAGGCGAGGAGTTTGAAACTCAGCGGAAAAAATCAGCATAAAAATAAGTAAATATGTGTTTGACCGTTTTTTCATAAATCCAATTTAAGAGGCCCATTGGGAGGGGTGACATTCTGTGTGTGGGGGGGACAGGAAAGAAAATGTCCTAACTGATTGACTGACTGACTGACTCATCAAACTCAGGGGGGAAAACTGCTTTAAAGTAAGTAAATAGCTGTTCGACAGTTTTATTTATCAATCAAATTGAAGGGGTTCATCGGGAGGGGTGAAATTCTGAAGGGAAAAAATGAAAGAAAATGTCCTGACTCATTCACTCACTCATCATCGCCCAGCCAAAAATATTGAAGTTGGAAACATGGCATTTTGGGGATATGTTCGTTGTATGTCAAAACCGTACACTAAGGGAGGATTTTTGGATATTCAGGCTCTAAAGGGGTCTTAAGGGGGTTAAACCTGAATTTCATTGAATAACAATATCTCACGAGTGGTTTCATTTGTGGATGTGATACTCGGCATGTAAACTAATCATTAAAAATAAGCAGACATGTGTCTAAGGGTTTTTCGATGTGGTGTATTATTATGAGGTGAAAGGGGTGAAAAGTAGGGGTTGAAGGATTCCTAACGGAGCGTGTAGGCCTATCTCTTAAACGACATAGGTGAGAAATTTGAAACGCAGCGAAAATACATCAGCTAAAAAGATAAGTAAATCGGTGTTCGACCGTTTTTTCATAAATTAATTTAAGGGGCCAATGGATTGGGGTGAAATTCTGGGGGAAAAAGGAGAGAAAGTGTCCTAACTGACTAACTCACTCACTCACCAAACTCAGGGGAAAAAGACAGCTTTAAAAATAAGTTAATAGGTGTACAAGCGTTTTTTCATCAATCCAATTTAAGGGGCCCATGGGGAGGGGTGAAATTCTGGTAAAAATAATTGAAAGAAAATGTCCTGTCTGACTCACTCACTCATCACGCCCAGCGAAAACTATTTAAGTTGGAAAAATGAAATTTTGGGAATATGTTCGCTGTATGTCGAAAACGTCAACTAAGGAATGATTTTTGTTTATTCGGGTTTTAAAGAGATGTTAAGGGGGTAAACGTGCATTTCAATGAATAACGATATGTCATGAGTTGTTTCTTAGGGGATGCGATATTCGGTATATAAACTAATCATTAAAAATAATCAGACATATGTCTAAGGGTTTATCGATGTGGTGTATATTATGAGGCGAAACGGGTGAAACATGGGGGTTGAGGGATTCTTGACGGAGCGTGTATCTCTTAAAGGACATAGGCGAGAAGTTTGAAATTCGGCGGAAAAATAACAGCTTAAAATACAAGTAAATAGGTGTTCGACTGTTTTTTTTTCATAAATCCAATTTAAGGGGCCCTTGGAGAGAGGTAAAATTCTGGGGGGGGGGGAATAGGAAAGAAAGTGTCCTAACTGACTCACTTACTCACTCATCAAACTCAGGGGGAAAACAGCTTTAAATAAGTAAATAGGTGTTCGACCGTTTGTTTCATAAATCCAATTTAAGGGGTTCATGGGGAGGGGTGAAATTATCAAAAATAAATGAAAGGAAATGTCCTGACTGACTCACTCACTCATCATAGCCCAGCCAAAATTATTAAAGTTAGAAACATGAAATTTTGGGGATATGTTCGTTGTATGTCGAAAACGTCCACTAAGGAAAGAGTTTTGAATATTCAGGTTCTAAATAGGTGTTAAGGGGGGTAAACGTGCATTTCATTCAATAACAATATCTCACGAGTGGTTTCATTTGGGGATGTGATACTTGGCATATATAGGCCTACTAATCATTAAAAATAAGCTGACACATGTCTAATGGTTTTTCGATGTAGTGTATATTATGAGGTGAAAGGGATGAATACTGGGGGTTGAAAGATTCCTAATGGACCCTGTATCTCTTAAACGACATAGGCGAGGAGTTTGAAACTCGGAGGAAATCAATCAGCTTAAAAATAAATAAATAAATAAATAAATAACATAAATATGTGTTCGACCGTTTTTTCATAAATCCAATTTAAGGGGCCTATGGGTAGGGGGTGACATTCTGGAAGAAAAACGTCCCCTAAGGAAGGATTTTTGGATTTTCACTCTCATCGACCAACCCAAACGATTAAAGTTAGAAGAATGATATTTTGGGGATATGTTTGTTGTGTGTCGAAAACGTCTACCAAGGAAGGATTTTTGGATATTCAGGTTCTAAAGGGGTGTTAATGGGGTTAAACCTGCATTTCATTGAATAACAATATGACACGACTATGACGCGAGCGAAGCGAGGCTAAAAATGAGATGATGTGCGTCTATGTATTACTCAATCATGCAAGTACCACTGGTCCGATTTACATGAATTTTACATGGAAGTAGCTGATTTACCTGGTTAACATATAGGTTACTTTTGATTTCAATACTTTGTACTATTTAAAGATGGCGACCATTTTAGTGACTTCACTACACCCTTTGGTTTAAAACTTTCATATTTCCATTTCAAATACAAAGAGAACGCTAAGAAATAGCAAACTTTTGATGGTATGTACGAGGTTAAAAATTACATTTTCTATCCGAAAGGTATCTCCAACCGTTAGCGAGTAAAACCTAAATTTGTTCTATAAAACACAGCCGAGCGGTGTAGTTGGACAAAATGTTCCATCCTTAATCTCCCTCTGCGCAGCACCTCGCCTATCCCCTGTTTAACTGTCACCTTCATATTTTAATTTATTTATGACGCGTAGCGAAGCACGGGTACTTCAGCTAGTAATAAAATATTTGTAACTTACTATGGATCCATATTTCTTGACATTTATGTCATAGATATCTCAGCTTGTAACTGCATAACCAATTTGTCACCCAGATGAGAAACTAGGATGGCTGGCATACAGTATTCCTGACAATGTTCATGTCAAGGTTGTCAAAAACAACATAACTTAAATACCTAATATTGGGAGTATTGAAGTAACTATTTCAGAACAAATCATCAGTGAGCTGTTTTAACTTGGATGGAAATTGGTGTCTGCTGCAAAACTATGTTGCCACCATTAGTCATATCAACTTGTTTACAGATGCCGGCATTCAGCTGTGCACTTGACCTTGAAAGGTAGGTGTAGAGTGGTGCAGGAAGCAAGCCGAATACTTCCCTATCTGAGAACATTGACGCGTGTGACTGTAGGTTGTCACAATCAGAAACAGACACACTCAGTGTGGCAAATTTTTTAAGTTGCAATAGTATACCGGGAGAGTGGGATGGGGAAGTACACAGCTACCTTCCTGGTAACTGTATGTATAGGTTGTATGTAGTGGTATATGCATTTGTAGATGAGACTGGGGGAAGGAGGCAGTCAAACAAGAAAAGTCAACAAACAAGTCAACCCCTGGCACTATACAGCCCATGACGGGCTAAGGCCGACCAAGCGACCGCTGCCCAGCCTTGGTTTTCGTGATCGGGGCGATGTCTCACTGTCAGACAGCTACTCAATTGTCCTCACGAGGCTGAGTGCACCCCGTTCAAACCCTCACGTTAGTTTTAAAATCCCTGACGGAGCCAGGGATCGAACCCGGGGCCTCCGAGTGAGAGGCAGGCACGCTACCCCAACACCACGAGGCTGGCGAAGGAGGCAGTCATGGCCTTAATTTAGGAACCATCATTTGAGTGGATCATTGTGGTGTGACCTGCCAAACACGTCTCAATTTTGCATGTTGCAAACAGACTAGAATTAATTACTTATTTGCAATAAAACCCAGGACCTTTAGGACATGAGTCTCAATATGTAAGCTATTCCTGATTGTGCCATACCAATAGGCCTACTGTTTTAAGGTGTAGCATGTTTTGTGTTCCTTAGGACATGCAGTTATTCCAGCGTAAGGACATGAGAGAGGAGCTGGTATTCAGAAAGGTGCAAGGCAAGGCCACAACTTGTCACCCATACTTTTCAATCAATACATTGAACAAGCAATGAAGAAAATTGGAGAAAAATTCTAAGTAACCTAGGAGTAAAAATTCAAGGAGAAATAATTTCAACTTGGAGATTTGCTGATGACATCGTCGTCATCTTAGCTGACACACCAGAGGATTTGAATTAGTTTTTAAATGGTATGGATTCTCTCTTGAGGAAAGAATTCATGATGAAAATTAAAAAATGTAGAACAAAAATATTGGATTGCAGTCGAAATAGATCACTGAAATAACTGAAATCCTCCATGACCATTTACAGGATATTTCCTTGAGAAGCTTAGCCTGCATTCTTCCATGTCTAGTGTCTTATAAGTTACATTCCAAATTTATTGTATTTATAGCTTGATGTTTGTATTCTTACAGATCTGTCCACTGGATCCAGGTGAACAGCAAGTTGCAAGAGCAGAACTGGACGAGAATGCAATTTCAATTGTGTCGTTCTTTCTATACTAGACCTATACATATACAACAATTTTATTTTTACATTGTGTAATGCAAAATAATAAAAAAAATGTTTCAATCACCTATGGTTTTCATTTATCCTTTTCCTTCCTTCTCATATCACATTTGCCAGAGGGTCATGGGGTTCAAACAAGAATTTGGAACCTGTGTAGGATAGCGGGTAGGGGGGGTGGGGGTGATTCTTTTAATTATTCTATAGTCAGATTGGAGGTTATGTAGGTTAGGGCGAAAAGAGGGGGGGGGGGTATGGGATGTGCTCTGGAATTTGAAGGTTATGTCAGTAGACATGACTCGATATTTCATTTTATAGCAATCAACTTATAAAACATGTTAGATACTTGATTTTTACGGTGTATAGTTGATAAACTAACGTCAATACATTATTATAATTATCAAAATATATAGCTACATAAGTACGTTTACTGCCAACATTACAAAGTAGACAACAAATTTCATAATGTATCAGTATATTGTTGATTGCTTGTCATACATTTTATCAGAGCTAATATTGTCAAAGGTAATAGCTATTAATGTTAATTGATCCACAAAGGGACTAGCTCTGCGTAATATTCATAAAAATAAGCTGATATCTTAAGGATTTAGTTCCTTATGTGTCCCCTACCGAAGAGAAATGTTTTTTTTTTAAGCGTATTTAAGGTAAATTATTTAACATGGGAGCTGTGACAACGCCACCTAGAGAGAAAGCCTTGCGATATGAAGTTGACAAGGTAGTGACGTCACAGAGGCCCGGCCGTGGACATAACATTCTAGTTTGCAGGTTATGGTGTGTTTTCCGCGTGTTGTGTGTCGTGTTTACAGTCCCAGTTACTGATTTGCTCAGATTTCCTACCCAGTTATACTTAATGGTTATCAGTGCAGTGTAAAGTTATGCCTAATAAGTGCAGCGTTCCAAATTGTAAAGGCAATTAAGGCAATGGACCGAAAGTAAACGTTTTCTCATTTCCTAATGATGAAGGTGAAAAGTCGAAATGGATACGAGCCATTCACCGCAAGGATTTTATTCCTACGAAATATTCCATGGTACGTGTTAAATCAATACTTATGCTCCAATTCTCACAAGTTTAGTATAATGGGAGGAAGGAACTTTGTAACCAAGTCTCTTTTCTTGTAGGTCTGTGGCATCCATTTCAAGCCACATGAAATTCAATGGACCACTAGTATGTATGATGAAAAGAATGGAAAGCTAGTTACTGCTCCGTTGTATAAACCGAGACTGATTAAAGGTTAGTAAGCAAATAGTCCTACCCCTAAATTATAGCATAGGCTAGCTCTTCTGTTCATAATGTTGTAGGTTAGGTTTATTTGTTTTATGGGGCTATCAATTTCAAGTGGGAGGTATAAGTGGGTGCTAATATGGATAGTATTCATATTTATATTGCAAGCTAACTGCATGAGGTTAGAGACCGATAACCTGTAGCAGGCCCTGATTAATCTAGTTTTTTTTTCTATTGCAGTAATCTAATTCATTAGGCTACATTTCTTATTGGGGTGGGGGAAGAGGTGTGTGTGAATCAGGTTGGAGATTGAATAAATTTAGAATAAATAGAGTAATTAATGTAATGCAAGGTGATAAAATGATTGTATCGTAAGTTAATATTCGAATTAAATTCCTAGGAGCAGTCCCGTCTCAGTTCCCCAACTGCCCTGAGTATTTAACTGACACTGCAACTGTCTGCCGAGAAGATCCAGATGATAGGAGGCGTAGGATTGATAATGAAAGTTTATCGAAGGCTCTCGCTGAAAGTATGCAGACATTGGCGGAGAATCTGGAAGCAGTTTCATTTAGAAACTTTCAGGAACTGAAGGTGAAGTTAAACAGTGTGAGTCTTCATCCTGAGTGGAATTGTATTAGGGAGGAATCTTGTATATATTTTATTTTAATGAAGGAAAATCCTAGTCCACACTTGCGTTGCTGCATTAAGATAACAGAAGGTTTGAGTGCCTCCTTGTATGTATCGAATACAGAAGTGAAACATTGTAAAAACATGTCTTTACCAAGACAGTTAGGTACAGTGCTAGTAATTGAAGAACTTATAAGGAATGCCCATTCAGTGTATGCTGATCCTGATGCATATGAACATCAAAGTGTTGAGGATACTGTATCTGTTATGGACAGTTTATTTAAGAACTTGGAGAGTAAGTTCCCTGAGAAGAAGGATACATTAGACTTCTTAAAATAGCAAGTTCACTTGCTAACAAAGCGTAAAGTGAAAAACTATTCCTGGGAATTGCTTGTATTCTCATCGCTGGTTCATTCTATTTCTCCTCACTGCTATAGATTTATAAGAGGTTCAGGAAATGTCACTCTTCCTGCACCCCGTACCTTGAAATTAGTGTGTTCCAAGCTTTTGACGAATCCTATACAGGAGCAAAGTGATAATTTTCTTTTGTATATGAGAAAGAAATTTTCACTCTTATCAGAAGAAGATCAACTAGTCCTCCTTTCGATGGATGAGGTTCACATTAAACCCCAGTTAGACTACAAAAAGGGTAGGGTTGTAGGTAGTGCTGTAAATAGCGATGAGTGTGCAACAAGTGCTTATGTGTTTATGGTCCACAGCTTGCTTTCTTCATACAAGGATGTTGCTCACATCATGCCCGTTGTGAACATTCGAGGTGAAGCATTATTCAATATGATGAAGAAAGTCATTCTTGGACTGGAAGAAGTTGGATTTGAAGTTCTAGCACTGATTTCAGACAACAGTGCTATTAATAGGAAAGCTGTATCTCTCCTGAGCGATCCACCCGAATTAAATTACATTTATAGTCACCCCAAAGATGCACACAGAAAGCTTTTCTTTGCAATTGACACTGTGCACATTCTCAAATGTATTAGAAATAACTGGCTGAATGCAAAGCACCAAGAGTTGCATTTTCCAGATTTGACAGAGCATGACAGACTACAGATTGCATCATTTGGTTCACTGAAGGAGTTGCATGTGTTAGAGAAGAACAATCTCCTGAAATATGGATTTACCTTGACTCTGAAATCCCTGTACCCTACCAATTTGGAACGACAGAATGTTCCACTAGCTCTGCAAATTTTTAATAAACCTCTAGCTGTGGCAATAAGGGAGATTGGGCCGAAGAAGAACTTGCCCTCCTGGGACAGTACTGCACAGTTTATTGAGTTGATTTGCAGATGGTGGGACATCATGAACGTTAAGACCCTATGGAAAGGAAAACGCCTTAGGAATCCTCTTCAGGAACCAATAACGACCAACTCTTCTCATATCGAGTGCCTCCAGGAAATCGTGTCATGGCTAGATAGGTGGAAAACAATTGCCTCGCCTTGAAAGCTGAGCAAGGAAACACATGCGGCAATCACCCTTTCTACCAAGTGCATGATTGAAATGGCACAATTTTGTCTCTCTGAGAAAGGCCATAGCTTCTTCCTACCAGGCAAAATACAGACAGATAACCTAGAAGCTCGATTTGGAAAATATCGACAACTGGCAGGGAGCCAGTACAATATTTCCCTGAGGCAAGTGTTTGAGGTGGAGAATAAATTGCGCCTTCAGAGCATCCTGGACCTCAATGCTGCAGTGAGTGAGTATTTTGAAGAAGACAAGACATGTGACATAAGTGCTTTTGTTGCTTGTGTTGCTGATGATAGTGATATAGAAGTCCTACAAGATGAGTATTGGCCTCTCTTACACTATATCAGTGGTTATTGCTCATATGGTTTGTTAAAGCGATATGATTGCAATTATTGCAAAGTCTTTCTTTGCGATGAGGCAGGCCAGAGTGATCACGCCAGCCTAATAAATGCCAATAACCGAGGAGGACTATGCTATCCCCATGCAGATGTAGTCAACTGTGCTGCATTTACTTTTGTTGTTATGAGTAAGCTACTCAATAGCTACAAGACAGAATTTTTGCATCACTGCAACCAGCAGAGTGTTTTGGTGAATGTAACACAAAGATGTCTGCCCACTGTACTGTTTATGGGGCACAGCTGCCCAAAGCACGCCAGGGCATTAATTGAAAAGACTGTACTGGGCACTGCCAGTAATATCTTGATTAATAATTTTGTACACAATGTTAACGACAGGTTTTCACCCAAAACTTTGGCTCAGCATAAGAGGAGGAAGCTTGTCCAATAACTGTTCATGGCCGTTCAGTAGAAATTAGGAATTTTACAATATTCTTTCATTGTATGTACAGTGTCGTTATCATTGTGCGCCCTGGTAAACACGGCAAGCTAAGCCGGCGTTGACTGGCGCTGATCGCGGGCACGCGTACAATGTTCAGTCGGTGGTTGGTGCACACTTGAACACTTTTACCAACCATGTTCAATAATATGTACAGTGCTCATAGTCGATGCTGAAAATGTCCTCCCTCTCTTGTAACACACACCTGACATCTCCTGATGAAAGAATGGACAACAATCTCAGCAATTCTGATAGGTTTGTGCCGTGTCTTGTGTGGGGTTTCGCCTAGGACACCAAGCTGGCTCATCAGCTGGCTCTTGGTGTCCCCGTTCTGTAAGAACACAACGTTGTCTGTTAAAATGTTTATTATTTACCGTGCCTGTTTTCTTGAATCGTTTGGCGAGCCTCCTATATTGTACTGACATTACGCACAGGTCTTCTTGGAAACTTGATTCGACATTTTAATCTTGTTTAAGAACAAGACTTTCTGCTTTTCATATACGAATTATGGATATACACACGTTTGCGTTGTGTCAATTGGTGTCTAGGCATGACCAACAATCACAGTAATCACAATACTCACTAAACGTGCAACACTAACTTCTAAGCTTTGCAGATACACATTCATATAAATGACAAAACACGTGTGATCTAATGATATGAGTCAGCGGAGCAGGGTATTGTGAGGTCCACTCGCTCCGCACCTGACCAGCCAAATGACGCCATAGTTTGCCGTGATTTCCAGGGCGCACCATGATAATGACCCTCTGGTTCAATTAATATTGTGTTACTTGATCCACTTCTTTACATGGCTAATTACTAATCTGTAAGTATAGCAGTGGCGGCTGGTGGATAATTGTTATGGGTGTGTCCTTTTTCATTAAGGGGGGGGGGGAGATGATAAAAGACTGCTTGATATCAAAGAAAACTGTATTCAATTGTGCGGTAAAACGGATGTACCTCATTCATCACGAATGCCGCAGTTCAGAGAACATCACATTGCCACTGGATCACCGGATTAAATAGTTAGGCTACATGAAAACCTGCAAGACATGGTATCGGCAGTTGACGGAGCATCTCAGATGTCTCCGTCCGCTCCTCGGCTCCCTTGTTGCAATCAGGAAGCAACGATCAGCCGAGTTAACTATTGGGATAGGACCTACTCGGTCTAGCATCTCTGCCATACCCTTCACTATTGAGATCTGGTCGGTGCTCGGGCCTGGTAACGACCACTCCTAAACGGTTGGCGCGCTTTGCTTTCTCAGACAGTTCACAGTAACTTACTATAAGATTTCCTGAATTATTAAAGAACAGAATTATGAATTCCTATGCATATAAAAGTAAACGTACAGCTTTTATTACTAAAAATATTATTACGGTATTAATTGTTTTTATTGAATTAATCTGGTCGTTGTGTATCACTGCAACCTTATTACCGGCCGCCACTGAAGTATAGGATGAACAATGAATTGGCATTTTCAATAGGTGACCATTTCTTGAAATTATTGAGGCATGTAGTGTTAGCATACCAAACGTTGAACTGATTGCAAGAAGTTGTCCTATAGTGGAGATGTCAGTTTAAAATGCAACTAATAACCTCAGTGTACAGTCACATTAAACGTCCAGTCCAGAAAGTGGTAAATAGCTCTACAACCAGCAGAGTGTTTTGGAGAAAGTTGGTTGTAAAGCGAAGGTTAGAATGGAGAGGGTAAGTGTACGCTTTAAATGGGATATTTCATGCAATTTTAACATACAATTTCTAAGAGGGCTTTTGTTTCAATTTCACAGATAAAATGGAACACAATCTGAAGAATGTTTCACTGGAACAAATTTTTATTTGTTCAGATTTTTAACAATGGACTGAATGAAGTCTTGCAAGTTTCTTTACATCTAGTTTCATTGGATGAACGTTAATGTAGGTCTACTTTAAAAGTTTTAATCTAATGTAACATATGTGCTAAAGAGTATTTTTAGGAACTGTTCGCATAAGGACTGTTAAAGGTGCAAATGCCTAAAAATGTATCCACCCTGTAAATAATATAATATTAATTCTAAATGAAAGTAGAATGCAGCTTATACACTTGCATCAACATTGAAATTGGGAAACCTGGTCAATACTGCACCTCATATAAGTTATGTGCTAAAGTACATAAATATGTGTTTATATTTATTGATCTTTTTATAAATGGTTGCTATGTTCTGACAGAGCTTGCATCTCGTTGAACTGTCAACAAGGCATCCTCTAGCAGCACACACTGTTGATTAAAAAAAACATTCATCGGGACGTGTTATGCTGTAACCATTGTCAAAAACCATTGATCTGGATGTGTTAGGCAGTAACTATTGTCAAAAACCATTGGATTAGACAAAACGAAGGTTAGAATGGTCGGGTGTAGGTGCGACCTTGGCCGCGCGCAGCTAGTGGGACACGGTTGACACAAAACGCTCGGTGCGTTAGGCTGTAAACATTTTCAAAACCACAGTTGTGCGGGGAAAAGTTGATCATAGAATCGCTGATTGAAATTACAGATCGTTATGAGGCAATTTCCACAATCCATGGTGAATAAACGATTCAATTCAGTGCACGATGTAATGAACTAAGTGTGCGCACTAAAGATGCGCACTAGCGGCTGAACTGTCATCGTACTGTTTTGATGACGATTGATTTGAACAATAGCACTGACAGCTGTAATTTTGGCTATATAAGTCGTGATCTTATTTGGGATGGCTGGATGGGTCACAGACAGCGGAGGAGGAAATAACTATTAAAACATCGCTCCTTGATTTATTTCTCATCGTTTCAAAAGGTATTTTGGCTAATTCATGTATTGTAGAGAATTTTATCGCGCGTTCTATCTTCATTCATCGCTACCGTTGATTTCAATTTGAATTGTCACTACTGAACCTCATATATGTGCTAAAGTTCGTAAATATGTGTTTTTATTTATTGCTATTTTAAAAACGGCTGCCATGTTTCTACAGCGCTTGCATCTCGTTCAACTGTCATCACGGCTCACTCTAGCTGCACGCTCCGGTGCGCACACATTGTTCCCAACATGTGAGATACAAAATCACTGTTGATCAAAGAAATCATCGGGATGCATTAAGCTGTAACCATTGTCAAAACTCATTGATCTGGGCGCGTTAGGCTGTAACCATTGCCAAAATACATTGGATTGGACAAATCGAAGGTTAGAATGGTCGTGTGCAGGTGCGACTTTGGCTGCACGCAGCTAGCGGGGCACGGTTGACACAAAACCCTTGATCTGGACACGTTAGGATGTAACCATTGTCAAAAACCATTGGATACCACAAAACGAAGGTTAGAATGGTCGGTGTAGGAGCGGCTTTGGCCGAGCACAGCCAGCGGGTCACGGTTGACACAAAACCATTGATCTGGACGCGTCAAAAACCATTAGATTGGACAAATCGAAGGGTGTTGGTGCAGCATAGTACCGTAATGGCGAGGTTGGCAATACCGGTTTGATGATGATTGATGTGGACAATGGTGGCCACTGCTGAAATTCTGCCTACATAAGTCGTGATCCTATTTGGGATGACTGGGTGGGTCACAGACAGCAGAGGAGGAAATATCTATTAAAACATCGCTCCTAGATTTATTTCTCATCGTTTCAAAAGGTATTTTGGCTAATTCATGTATTGTAGAGAATTTTATCGCGCGTTCTATCTTCATTCATAGCTACCGTTGATTTCAATTTGAATTGTCACTACTGAACCTCATTTATGTGCTAAAGTTCATAAATATGTGTTTTTATTTATTGCTATTTTAAAAACGGCCGCCATGTTTCTACAGCGCTTGCATCTCGTTCAACTGTCATCACGGCTCACTCTAGCTGCACGCTCCGGTGCGCACACATTGTTCCCAACATGTGAGATACAAAATCACTGTTGATCAAAGAAATCATCGGGATGCATTAAGCTGTAACCATTGTCGAAACTCATTGATCTGGGTGCGTTATGCTGTAACCATTGTCAAAAAACATTGGATTGGACAAAACGAAGGTTAGAATGGTCGTGTGCAGGTGCGACTTTGGCTGCGCGCAGCTGGCGGGGCACGGTTCACACAAAACGATTGATCTGGACACGTTAGGATGTAACCATTGTCAAAAACCATTGGATACCACAAAACGAAGGTTAGAATGGTCGGTGTAGGAGCGGCTTTGGCCGAGTGCAGCCAGCGGGGCACGGTTGACAAAACCATTGATCTGGACGCGTCAAAAACCATTGGATTTGACAAATCGAAGGGTGTTGGTGCAGCATTGTACCGTAAGGGCGAGGTTGGCAATACCGGTCTGATGATGATTGATGTGGACAATGGTGGCCACAGCTGGAATTCTGCCTACATAAGTCGTGATCCTATTTGGGATGGCTGGGTGAGTCACAGACAGCGGAGGAGGAAACATCTATTAAAACATCATTCCCTGATTTATTTCTCATCGTTTGATGAGGTATTTTGGCTAATTCATGTACTACCGGTATAGAGAATGTTATTGCTCGTTCTACTTTCATTCAGTGCTATCAATATAATAGGGAATACAACAATTTTGTATTGAAAAGTGGAAAGGAGCTTTTGAAAAGGCTATATTTATTTAACTAGTGAAGGATAGATATGGTCATCTCTTTTTTTTTTTATTTTTTTATTTTTTATACAAAACAGCACAGTTTGTGTAACATAGAAAATATGAGAACAACATGTTTTTGCAGATGACTCACTGTATTCTGTTGAGAACAAAGTGCTAAGATCACTAGTAATTAGCATGTTTTATGTATTGTCGGATAAGCTTATGCCATGCCTGATATTGTAAACATTGCCATATGAAAACTGTTACTGTAGGATTACTCTATATCAAGTGTTTGTTTGTAAATTATTACATTATCATGCCCTTTTATGAATCAACAACAAGTTTCCTCTTTGGTAAATGTTCTCATGTGTCATGACTGCTGCTTTGTTCCATTTCAGTAGGTAACCTTTTCTGTCATAGGCATTCCATTGCTAGCCTGTTTTCTTATCACGGATGAAAACTTTCTGTGGCTACTTGTTTTTTTGTTAGTGGGTTAGGACATCACTGTCATCAGCCATGTGTACTTGGATATGGATATTAGTAGTGGGATGGTGGGGGAGCTGCTTATAAAAGCAAGTGGTGAGCCCCTGCGACCTTGGAATGGAAAGAGCCATGCTAGGAGGGCGTGCTTGGATTCGTTTTTTTCGTCTCGTCATGCTC
This sequence comes from Meconema thalassinum, assembly GCA_946902985.2. Classification (NCBI taxonomy): domain Eukaryota; kingdom Metazoa; phylum Arthropoda; class Insecta; order Orthoptera; family Tettigoniidae; genus Meconema; species Meconema thalassinum. The sequence continues at coordinate 30,281,446 of OX336393.1, forward strand.
TTTACGGGAATGTAGGTATCGAAAAGGTGAAGTTAGGGTTTTGGGTCAAAAAATGCGTTTTTCACATTTTTGTCGATTTTCGGAAAACGGGCCATGCAAGGAGGGCGTGCTTGGATTCGTTTTTTTCGTCTCGTCATGCTCTTTACGGGAATGTCGGTGTCGAAAAGGTGAAGTTAGGGTTTTGGGTCAAAAAATGCGTTTTTCACATTTTTGTCGATTTTTGGAAAACGGGTCATGCTAGGAGGGCGTGCTTGGATTCGTTTATTTCGTTTCGTTGTGCACTTTACGGGAATGTCGGTGTCGAAAAGGTGAACTTAGGGTTTTGGGTCAAAACATGCGTTTTTCACATTTTTGCCGATTTTTGGAAAACGGGTCATGCTAGGAGGGCGTGCTTGGATTCGTTTTTTTCGTCTCGTTGTGCTCTTTACGGGAATGTAGGTGTCGAAAAGGTAAACTTAGGGTTTTGGGTCTAAATATGCGTTTTTCACATTTTTGCCGATTTTTGGAAAACGGGTCATGCTGGGAGAGCGTGCTTGGATTCGTTTTTTTCGTCTCGTTGTGCTCTTTACGGGAATGTAGGTGTCGAAAAGGTGAACTTAGGGTTTTGGGTCGAAAAATGCGTTTTTCACATTTTTGCCGATTTTTGGAAAACGGATAACGTGATGATGACGTGCGTGATAGTATGTTTTCGTCTCGTTGTGCTCTTTACGGGGATATAGATATGGAATAGGTTAAAAGCTGGAAACATGTTTTTTTTAGTCACAAATGGGTTTTGTGATTTTCCCTCATATTGTGAAAACCGAAAACGTGAGAATGACGTGTGTGATAGTATTTATTTCGTTTCATTGTCCTCTTTACGGGGATATAGATATGAAAAAGGCAAAAAGCTGGAAACATGGTTTTCTTATGGAAAAGGTGTTTTTTGTTCATTTTCGCGTTATTTGGAAAACGAATGAGGCGATTTTTATGATGGTCATGTCGATGTATTTATGTCGTTCTGTTTACGGGAATGTAGGTATGGAAAACCTAAAATGATGGTTTCCGTTATTTTTTTCGAGATCGTTGAGGAAAACGGGGAAAAATGTAAGAAACCAGATTTGAAGTCACGTTAGGTTATGCGCTATGATGTTAGTAAAACATTTATGCATTATTATTATTATTATTTGTCTTGACTGGTCAGGGCTCACACGCAGAGAGAGAACATGTTTAATGCAATGAGAATTGAAAGCATTGAAGCTAGCCCACGGCGATCCAGACAGACACAGGTCTTATCATCGTACGTGCCTCGCAGCAGAGAGAGATAAGAGGCTGGTGTCATTATACAGTGTGCGGATTTATAATGTGTATGTCATAGCCTAGGTTCATTAGGTGTGATAGCTTAAAAAATAGGGGATGATATAGGCTTTTACCTCGATGGATCATTTCACCCCTAAAACAGTAAATAGTCATGTTATGGGAGAAAAACGTGTTAAACACCTAAAAATGATAAATGAACCTAAGATCTTTTGTTTTTGATGAAAAATAGCAGAGGGGTGAAACTACCCCCCAAAATTGAAAAATCCATATCTCGGAAACGAAGAATCCTAAAATTAGGTGTGATAGCTTAAAAAATAGGGAATGATATGGGCTTTTACCTCGATGGATCATTTCACCCCTAAAACAGTAAATAGTCATGTTATGGGGAAAAAACGTGTTAAACACCTAAAAATGATAAATGAACCTAAGATCTTTTGTTTTTGATGAAAAAATAGCAGGGGGGTGAAACCACCCCCCCCCAAAAAAAAATGAAAAATCCATATCTAGGAAACGAAGAAGCCTAAAATTAGGTGTGATAGCTTAAAAAATAGGGGATGATTAGGGCTTTTACCTGGATAGGTCATTTCACCCCTAAAACAGTAAATAGTCATGTTATGAGGAAAAATGTGTTATACACCTAAAAGCATAAGCATCTTTGTGAAACCATGCTTTAATGGACATGTGTATGGAGGATGATTGTTATTATTATTATTATTATTAGGTAATTATGGATTAATGTGTGTATAGATAACTAACCTGTGGGGAGCGTGATGGCGCAGGTGCTTAGCTGCTCGTCTTTACCCGGACGGCTGGGGTTCAAATCCCGGTGCCAGCGGGGGTTAGAATTTTCACTTGAAAAATCACGTGGCGTCAGGAAGGGCATTCGGCCTTAAATCCCCGGCCAAAATCAAAATGAGCCTGGTTGGCTCCGGCGACTCAAACTAATAGGGAAAAGCCGAAGAAAGAAAAAATGGTAACTGACCAGTAATAGTAAACATTGGTTGGAGGTGTTGAAGAAGTCAGGATGGCCAACCCTTGCCATGGTTCACGAATGCACCCCAAAAAGTTTTACCTGTCAAGACTCAGTCTACCCTGTTGCAGCCTTTAGAAAAAAAAATCGAACCGGGGCCTCTGTGGTGACAGTGGAGCTATATTCATGATGATTTTTAAACAAACATAGGCTTGCCTACTACCACTGGGTTGAATCTGCACAGAGACACTGGCTTTGGTGATAACAGCACAGCGACCTTGTCAGGAAGTTTCATATTACTCATTTGCTTGATAGCGGACATGCTCTGCACATGACTAGATCGTTGTTAGGTTTGACAAAGGCTTAGTGAAGCTTATGGCAACCTTGAAATGAATGTCATGGTATAGTCGGGGTTGGAAGGCAAGACCTTAGGGTTGACAACCAAGTAGGTTAACCACTACACGGTGAGATGGTCAAATAATAATGTAACAGAACATATAGAAACGTTTTCTATAGTTTAACGAATTGGCATACCATGAGAGGTGTAGGTAATGGAAATTGAATCCTTAGCTGATGATCTATAGCCATGCCCACGTATAAGCTATCATGGTAGAAAAAGAATGGTATGGCTTGTTTTAAACGGAGAATAATAATTGTGTTTACTGTGAAACACAAATCTGAATTTAAAATAATTAATTTAAAATAATTAATTTAAAATAATTAATTTAAAATTAGTTTAGTACGCTGAAGTTAAAATGAATAATGATCACGTTACAGACAGCCAGTTTCAAAGCCATGAGAACTAAGTGAACAAAGAATAAAATTCATGAACCAGTGAGGAATTCAGCATGCTGTCCTTTGGACAAGAGAGAAGCGTTCTACAGCGACCCTCAATGGTTTGGGTCATCGTAAAGATGAAAATTAAATCTAAGCTACTACACGCTTATATACTAGAAGAAGAAATGGAAAACAATAGGTCAAATAAAGAACAGAAGGAATAAAAAATGGCCCTCAACCCTCAAGCATGTGGATTGAGGGAGTTGGAAGGAAGGAGAGCCATGAAAGGCAGATAAAAAGTATACTAGGAGAGGCTTTGTCCCAGAGGTAATGGATAAAGAGGAGGTAAACTGGACTCAGCTCAGAAATCCCTTGGGGTCGCCAACTTCCAAACTGATCAGCCCTTGAGGGTGTAGCCATATGCAGAGTGCACCGCAAGTGGTGGGGCTTCTTGAGGGGGCATGAGCAAAAGACAGGAAATAACATGAAAATAAATAAAGCAAGGCTGCCTCCTCAGGATATCAGAAAAAATAAATAAACCAGGGCCAATGAAGTTGCAAAAGGAAGAGACTCCCTAGGGCTCGGATACCCTAATCATGTTGGGGTCGGTAGAGAACACGAGATGAGCAAGTGTGGTCGACAGGAAATAAGACAGAGAAGAGCCTAGCACAAGTTAGTGGAAGCAATGACGGTCTCAGCTGGAACTCCGTGATCGTCAACCTACATGACACTAGATATGACGCCCAGGGGTGGAATTAAAGACCTCTTTTGTTTTATATCACATGACATGTCTTATAATGCAATACTGGTCCTAGGGTATGCAAAAAGGTATTAGAAACTCAGCTAATAATAGTGTGCTTGCCCATGATTATTTTCCCAAGTATAGTACATGGGACTGATAACCATGATTTCCAAGCCCCTAAGTAAGACAAAAAACAAATGATTTTCATTTTTCCAATGAGTTGGGGTGAGGTGAGGTGAGTTTTCTATACACCAAACTGATGTGGTTTCCCACTTCTACTCCAGGCAAATGCACATTTGATGTTATGAATAGTCAAATGGTTTGCAACTGCCCAATGCTAGGACCTGATTAGTGGCTTTTAAAAAAAGGAATGGAATGGAGTACACTTTCCCCAAAACCAACAAGAGGAGTGTTCGATCCCTCACAACAACCATCCTTAAAGTCAATATAAATGACTATGCACTTCAGCTCATGACGGTCTCCTCTATTGTATGGTTTGTTTTAAACGGAGAATAATTGTGTTTACTGTGAAACACAAATCTGAATTTAAAAAAAGTCCTCTCGGCACGCCGGAAGGCGGAGGTAGATTTCACCGCACAAACTTGGGGATAGGCGAAAATAGGCAGAATATGCAGGTTTTCGTAGAAGGATCAGACCCCATTTATTGCGAGAAGGTATTTTATAATTGGAGCTTAATTAACTTTGTTTTTCGTCATTTTATGCTTATTTTAAAAATTTTATTGTCTTATGTGGAACGGTAACCTTTTTGTCATTTGGGGTCCATTTTTATACTTGTGGTCACACTGTCCTTATGCAAGGTTTCGACACTGATGTGTAACTATGTAACGGTCTGTTACTTTTTCACGCAAAATTATATCTCTCGCAGAGATTTTGGTTGGTTCCTCAGTTTAGGGGCTGCGACAACACGGTCATGTAACCCTGTGTACTTATGAATGGCTGTATTAGTCTGTAATTCAGGTAAGGACTGCAGACGGTCAATTTCAGGCAGTAGTTCCTAATGTTGCTACCAGGTACTACCGTCAACGACACCTACCTGTGAACTTGGCTACTAGATGCCACTACAACCAGCAACTCGCAACGAACGTTGGAACTTCCCCTCCAAAGGAAAGCATACTGAGGGATTTTTAGCGCTCTTAGAAAATCCGACGACTTCGGCCGGCTTTGAACTCGCAACCTTGGGCATTGACATTCAGCATGCTTGCTACCAGTTACGTCACCGAAGCCGCTTCCCACTTAGTCAGATGTCAAAGTCAACCCCTGGCACCATTCAGCCCATGACGGGCTAAGGCCGACCAAGCGACCGCTGCCCAGCCATTTGACCTGCAGATATTGGGGTGAAGCGTGATCAGCGCGTCGGGTCCCCTCGGCTGTTAATCTTGGTATTCGTGATCGGGGTGCTATCTCACTGTCAGACAGCTACTCAATTGTCCTCATGAGGCTGAGTGCACCCCGTTCCAACCCTCACGTCAGTTATAAAATCCCTGATGGAGCCGGGGATCGAACCCGGGGCCTCCGAGTGAGAGGCAGGTGCGCTACCCCAACACCACGGGGCCGGCTTAGTCATATGGAAATACTGAATCTGATCTCGTGCAAGTGCGATGTCATGGCTACGTCAGATGTCTTATCCCTCATCAATTTAGTAGTGTTGCCATGGCAACCTCTGATAGCTCTTGGCATTTTCTTATAATTCCGAAATCATTTTTCTCATTCCTTAGTGTAATGACGGGTCATATCAAAAATTCTTTCAGACAAAAGTTTTAGGTAATTATTAGGGGAATATTGTCCATTTTGTACGGTTTTGATATTGTGCCTATTAAGAGAGATATGATTAATGTTTCCCGAAAAACCCACTTTTTCCCACTCCTTTGGTCAATGGTTGGTGCTATAAAAAACTCTTGAAACATAAATTTAATATATGCTATTTGCTAATAGGATTCGACACTGGAATTATTTTACAAGTAGTTATTTTAATGACCAACAGAGTTTAATGTTAACAAGGCACAGCTCTATTTGAAATTTTGAATAACATGTTGCATGTCATACATCATAGGCAACTACTGTAAGGCTTGTGATTTATTTAATGCCTTTAACCCTATATTAAACACGCAGTTTGCAATACTAATAACTGCAATGTTAGTGAATAAAATTGAAATAAAACAAAAATCAGCATTGAAAAACCAAAAAGTGGTTGAGCATATATATAGTGGGGAAAAGAAAAGTTTTGTAAACACTAATGTCCAACAAGACTAATTAAATCAGTAACTGTCAGAGTGGCCGAGTGGTTAAGGCGTTTGACTTAAGATCAAATTTCCAAATATATAAGGAAGCAAGGGTTCAAATCCCTTCCCTGACATAACTATTGCTTGAACATGCAAGAAAACAAGAAATATACACAAACTATGTTTATCAATTTAATCAATTTTTTACAAGAGATAGACACACAGAATACAGCTCTTTTGGTTTATCAGTTCTTTTAAACATAACACTTGTTGAAAATTATTTTTTAGGGGATGGGGGTGTTGCTACGTTGACCCATTACACAATAATAGCAGCTTTACGAAGTTCATTTTCTATATTTAATAGCTCTTTCTCATAACCAATATGGCCAAGCTGTTTACAGGCATGCAAGAGCTGTAGACGTTCGACTAATATATTAGGATCGTTCCATTTACTATTTTTTATTGAATGGTTTCAGAATCTCGGGAAGCAGTTCATCATTATCACCATCATTATGATTATCATCCTCATTATTATAATCATTTTCATAATGATGATCATTATCATCGTTATCATTACCATGATAATTTCCACCTGTGTCCACAGTCTGTTCAATGGTTTGAGTTGTCTTTGATAGTGTTGAAAGCTTCTTTTTAGATGTGCTAGAATGCTTTAACATTGTTATGTTATTTTTACCACTATTACCTTTCCCCACTAACTTTTTGATGGGGTATATTGTCTCTGATAGGGTTGAGGGCTTTTGAGATGTGGGTGCATGTCTGATCATGGGTTTCACAGGAGGTGTTAAAGGTTTCTCATTAAACAACTCGCTAACAGCATGAGTGCGTTGTAGTGTATTAATCTTGAGGTTAATATTATCTTGAGCAGTACTATCTTTCTCTTGGACTTGGTTTCTTGCTTTGGTTTGGGTTTTCCTTATATTTAGACTAGCGTGATTATTAAGTTTACATTCATGATTGTTTGAAGAAAGTACGTCCAATTCTTTTGTTTTAAGCATTCCTCGACACTGTTTCGATCGTTGCTTTGAACAGCGCCAAATAACAGTTCCATTTTTATTGCTTCGTTTCACAATATATGAATATCCTTTATAGTATGCATAAGGCTTACCATACCTAGTCACTGATACTTCCATATCAACTGTCAAGCACAAACTAATCTCTAGTAAAGACAACTTGGTAATAACAACAATAGTTTAATGTGGGAGCATATATACATGCAAAAAGTGGGAGCAAAGGTGGGGGGTAAAAAGTGGGAGCAAAAGTGGTAGCAAATGTGGGAGAAAAAAATAACTGTGAGCAAAAAGTGGGAGCAAATATGGGATCAAATGTGGGAGCAAAGCAAATATAAAAAAAAGTGGGAGCAAATATGCTAACAAATATGTCAACAAATATACCAGCAAAAGTAAATACACAAGTCAAGATAGATTAAAGTGCAAAGAAAATATGAAAGCAAATATGAGAGCAAAAAGGGTGATTTTCTAAAACAACTAGACATAACAAACTTAGTCATAACCTAACCTCACCTAACCTAACCTCACCTCACCTAACCTCACCTCACCTAACCTCACCTAACCTCACCTCACCTAACTTCACCTAACCTAACCTAACCTAACCTAACCTAACCTAACCTATCCTAACCTAACCTAACCTAAACTAACCTCACCTAACCTAACCTCACCTCACCTAACTTCACCTAACCTAACCTAACCTAACTTCACCTAACCTAACTTGAGTGAACTTTACCTAACCTAACCCATCATAACTTCACCTAACCTAACTTTACCTAATCTAACTTCACCTAACCTAACTTTCAACTCTCAGATCAAAATTAAATTCTAGGCATAGTTGAGTTGGAAGCCAAGACTTCAGGGATAACACACAAGTATACTAGCCACTACACCGCAAAATAGGCAAATTATCATGCAACACAACATAAAGTAAAAGTTTCCTGTAGTGTAACTCATTGGCTGTCAACCATAGTTTGGGAATTCAAACCCAAGACCTCAGGACTTTTGTTTTGAACATTATCAGAAATATTATTCCATTTACATTTTGCTGCTGCTGCTTATAGTTATAAGAGTTGGCATTAATATGGAAAGCAAAAAAAAATAAAAAATGTGGGAGCAAAAAGTGGGAGGAAAACGTGTAAGCAGAAGTGGGAGCAAATATGGGAGCAGAAAGTGGGAGCAAATGTGAAAGCAAAAGTGGGAGCAAAAAGAGCGAGCAAAAGTGAGTGTACAAAGTAGGAGCAAAATGTGTGAGTAAAACGTGGGGGCAAATGTGGTGTTTTACTAAAACAATCTCCCCTAACCTAACCTAAACTAACTTCACCCAACCTAATTTCACCTAACCTAACTTTACTTAACCTAACCTTCCAACTCTCAGATCAAAAATTAAATTCTGGCCATAGTCGAGTTGGAACCCAAAACCTCTGGGATAACACCCAAGTATACTAGCCACTACATCGCGAAATGGGCAAATTATCATGCAACACAACACAAAAATAAAAAGTTTTCTGTAGTGTAACTCATTGGCTGACATTCATAGTTGAGAATTCAAACCCAAGACCTCAGGACTTTTGTTTTGAACATTATCAGAAATATTATTCCATTTACATTTTGCTGTTGCTTATAGTTATAAGAGTTGGCATTAATATGGGAGCAAAAGTGAAAGCAAAAAGTGGGTGCAAGCATGGCTGGTTGTAGAGACTTTCATATCAACAAATACACATAAACTAAATTTTAGTAAAGTGACTTGGCTAATAATAATAATAATATTAACAGTTTAAAAAATTTTTCAAGGGGATTGATATTTTTCAGGATGTAATTTCCAAAGTACTGTCAAGAATAATAATTACATGAACAGATTCCAAGAACTCTAGAGTGCTTTTAAGGTTAATGATTGGCTAGGAGTGAGATAGAGCTAGCTAACCTAAGTTAACCTCAGCTCAGTAAACCTAACCTTGTCGCATGGCATGTTCTACAAGTATAGACTTGCTTTGAGACTGGCTATGACGTCACAGATGAATGGCGGTGGGAGGCTGGCAAAAAGGAAAATGTTTTTGGATAATAAAAACGTCATGTCCAGCCTCCCACCGCCATTCATCTGTGACGTCATAGCCAGTCTCAAAGCAAGTCTATACTTGTAGAACATGCCATGCGACAAGGTTAGGTTTACTGAGCTGAGGTTAACTTAGGTTAGCTAGCTCTATCTCACTCCTAGCCAATCATTAACCTTAAAAGCACTCTAGAGTTCTTGGAATCTGTTCATGTAATTATTATTCTTGACAGTACTTTGGAAATTACATCCTGAAAAATATCAATCCCCTTGAAAAATTTTTTAAACTGTTAATATTATTATTATTATTAGCCAAGTCACTTTACTAAAATTTAGTTTATGTGTATTTGTTGATATGAAAGTCTCTACAACCAGCCATGCTTGCACCCACTTTTTGCTTTCACTTTTGCTCCCATATTAATGCCAACTCTTATAACTATAAGCAACAGCAAAATGTAAATGGAATAATATTTCTGATAATGTTCAAAACAAAAGTCCTGAGGTCTTGGGTTTGAATTCTCAACTATGAATGTCAGCCAATGAGTTACACTACAGAAAACTTTTTATTTTTGTGTTGTGTTGCATGATAATTTGCCCATTTCGCGATGTAGTGGCTAGTATACTTGGGTGTTATCCCAGAGGTTTTGGGTTCCAACTCGACTATGGCCAGAATTTAATTTTTGATCTGAGAGTTGGAAGGTTAGGTTAAGTAAAGTTAGGTTAGGTGAAATTAGGTTGGGTGAAGTTAGTTTAGGTTAGGTTAGGGGAGATTGTTTTAGTAAAACACCACATTTGCCCCCACGTTTTACTCACACATTTTGCTCCTACTTTGTACACTCACTTTTGCTCGCTCTTTTTGCTCCCACTTTTGCTTTCACATTTGCTCCCACTTTCTGCTCCCATATTTGCTCCCACTTCTGCTTACACGTTTTCCTCCCACTTTTTGCTCCCACATTTTTTATTTTTTTTTGCTTTCCATATTAATGCCAACTCTTATAACTATAAGCAGCAGCAGCAAAATGTAAATGGAATAATATTTCTGATAATGTTCAAAACAAAAGTCCTGAGGTCTTGGGTTTGAATTCCCAAACTATGGTTGACAGCCAATGAGTTACACTACAGGAAACTTTTACTTTATGTTGTGTTGCATGATAATTTGCCTATTTTGCGGTGTAGTGGCTAGTATACTTGTGTGTTATCCCTGAAGTCTTGGCTTCCAACTCAACTATGCCTAGAATTTAATTTTGATCTGAGAGTTGAAAGTTAGGTTAGGTGAAGTTAGATTAGGTAAAGTTAGGTTAGGTGAAGTTATGATGGGTTAGGTTAGGTAAAGTTCACTCAAGTTAGGTTAGGTGAAGTTAGGTTAGGTTAGGTTAGGTGAAGTTAGGTGAGGTGAGGTTAGGTTAGGTGAGGTTAGTTTAGGTTAGGTTAGGTTAGGATAGGTTAGGTTAGGTTAGGTTAGGTTAGGTTAGGTTAGGTGAAGTTAGGTGAGGTGAGGTTAGGTGAGGTTAGGTGAGGTGAGGTTAGGTGAGGTGAGGTTAGGTTAGGTGAGGTTAGGTTATGACTAAGTTTGTTATGTCTAGTTGTTTTAGAAAATCACCCTTTTTGCTCTCATATTTGCTTTCATATTTTCTTTGCACTTTAATCTATCTTGACTTGTGTATTTACTTTTGCTGGTATATTTGTTGACATATTTGTTAGCATATTTGCTCCCACTTTTTTTTATATTTGCTTTGCTCCCACATTTGATCCCATATTTGCTCCCACTTTTTGCTCACAGTTATTTTTTTCTCCCACATTTGCTACCACTTTTGCTCCCACTTTTTACCCCCCACCTTTGCTCCCACTTTTTGCATGTATATATGCTCCCACATTAAACTATTGTTGTTATTACCAAGTTGTCTTTACTAGAGATTAGTTTGTGCTTGACAGTTGATATGGAAGTATCAGTGACTAGGTATGGTAAGCCTTATGCATACTATAAAGGATATTCATATATTGTGAAACAAAGCAATAAAAATGGAACTGTTATTTGGCGCTGTTCAAAGCAACGATCGAAACAGTGTCGAGGAATGCTTAAAACAAAAGAATTGGACGTACTTTCTTCAAACAATCATGAATGTAAACTTAATAATCACGCTAGTCTAAATATAAGGAAAACCCAAACCAAAGCAAGAAACCAAGTCCAAGAGAAAGATAGTACTGCTCAAGATAATATTAACCTCAAGATTAATACACTACAACGCACTCATGCTGTTAGCGAGTTGTTTAATGAGAAACCTTTAACACCTCCTGTGAAACCCATGATCAGACATGCACCCACATCTCAAAAGCCCTCAACCCTATCAGAGACAATATACCCCATCAAAAAGTTAGTGGGGAAAGGTAATAGTGGTAAAAATAACATAACAATGTTAAAGCATTCTAGCACATCTAAAAAGAAGCTTTCAACACTATCAAAGACAACTCAAACCATTGAACAGACTGTGGACACAGGTGGAAATTATCATGGTAATGATAACGATGATAATGATCATCATTATGAAAATGATTATAATAATGAGGATGATAATCATAATGATGGTGATAATGATGAACTGCTTCCCGAGATTCTGAAACCATTCATAAAAAATAGTAAATGGAACGATCCTAATATATTAGTCGAACGTCTACAGCTCTTGCATGCCTGTAAACAGCTTGGCCATATTGGTTATGAGAAAGAGCTATTAAATATAGAAAATGAACTTCGTAAAGCTGCTATTATTGTGTAATGGGTCAACGTAGCAACACCCCCATCCCCTAAAAAATAATTTTCAACAAGTGTTATGTTTAAAAGAACTGATAAACCAAAAGAGCTGTATTCTGTGTGTCTATCTCTTGTAAAAAATTGATTAAATTGATAAACATAGTTTGTGTATATTTCTTGTTTTCTTGCATGTTCAAGCAATAGTTATGTCAGGGAAGGGATTTGAACCCTTGCTTCCTTATATATTTGGAAATTTGATCTTAAGTCAAACGCCTTAACCACTCGGCCACTCTGACAGTTACTGATTTAATTAGTCTTGTTGGACATTAGTGTTTACAAAACTTTTCTTTTCCCCACTATATATATGCTCAACCACTTTTTGGTTTTTCAATGCTGATTTTTGTTTTATTTCAATTTTATTCACTAACATTGCAGTTATTAGTATTGCAAACTGCGTGTTTAATATAGGGTTAAAGGCATTAAATAAATCACAAGCCTTACAGTAGTTGCCTATGATGTATGACATGCAACATGTTATTCAAAATTTCAAATAGAGCTGTGCCTTGTTAACATTAAACTCTGTTGGTCATTAAAATAACTACTTGTAAAATAATTCCAGTGTCGAATCCTATTAGCAAATAGCATATATTAAATTTATGTTTCAAGAGTTTTTTATAGCACCAACCATTGACCAAAGGAGTGGGAAAAAGTGGGTTTTTCGGGAAACATTAATCATATCTCTCTTAATAGGCACAATATCAAAACCGTACAAAATGGACAATATTCCCCTAATAATTACCTAAAACTTTTGTCTGAAAGAATTTTTGATATGACCCGTCATTACACTAAGGAATGAGAAAAATGATTTCGGAATTATAAGAAAATGCCAAGAGCTATCAGAGGTTGCCATGGCAACACTACTAAATTGATGAGGGATAAGACATCTGACGTAGCCATGACATCGCACTTGCACGAGATCAGATTCAGTATTTCCATATGACTAAGCCGGCCCCGTGGTGTTGGGGTAGCGCACCTGCCTCTCACTCGGAGGCCCCGGGTTCGATCCCCGGCTCCATCAGGGATTTTATAACTGACGTGAGGGTTGGAACGGGGTGCACTCAGCCTCATGAGGACAATTGAGTAGCTGTCTGACAGTGAGATAGCACCCCGATCACGAATACCAAGATTAACAGCCGAGGGGACCCGACGCGCTGATCACGCTTCACCCCAATATCTGCAGGTCAAATGGCTGGGCAGCGGTCGCTTGGTCGGCCTTAGCCCGTCATGGGCTGAATGGTGCCAGGGGTTGACTTTGACATCTGACTAAGTGGGAAGCGGCTTCGGTGACGTAACTGGTAGCAAGCATGCTGAATGTCAATGCCCAAGGTTGCGAGTTCAAAGCCGGCCGAAGTCGTCGGATTTTCTAAGAGCGCTAAAAATCCCTCAGTATGCTTTCCTTTGGAGGGGAAGTTCCAACGTTCGTTGCGAGTTGCTGGTTGTAGTGGCATCTAGTAGCCAAGTTCACAGGTAGGTGTCGTTGACGGTAGTACCTGGTAGCAACATTAGGAACTACTGCCTGAAATTGACCGTCTGCAGTCCTTACCTGAATTACAGACTAATACAGCCATTCATAAGTACACAGGGTTACATGACCGTGTTGTCGCAGCCCCTAAACTGAGGAACCAACCAAAATCTCTGCGAGAGATATAATTTTGCGTGAAAAAGTAACAGACCGTTACATAGTTACACATCAGTGTCGAAACCTTGCATAAGGACAGTGTGACCACAAGTATAAAAATGGACCCCAAATGACAAAAAGGTTACCGTTCCACATAAGACAATAAAATTTTTAAAATAAGCATAAAATGACGAAAAACAAAGTTAATTAAGCTCCAATTATAAAATACCTTCTCGCAATAAATGGGGTCTGATCCTTCTACGAAAACCTGCATATTCTGCCTATTTTCGCCTATCCCCAAGTTTGTGCGGTGAAATCTACCTCCGCCTTCCGGCGTGCCGAGAGGACTTTTTTTAAATTCAGATTTGTGTTTCACAGTAAACACAATTATTCTCCGTTTAAAACAAACCATACAATAGAGGAGACCGTCATGAGCTGAAGTGCATAGTCATTTATATTGACTTTAAGGATGGTTGTTGTGAGGGATCGAACACTCCTCTTGTTGGTTTTGGGGAAAGTGTACTCCATTCCATTCCTTTTTTTAAAAGCCACTAATCAGGTCCTAGCATTGGGCAGTTGCAAACCATTTGACTATTCATAACATCAAATGTGCATTTGCCTGGAGTAGAAGTGGGAAACCACATCAGTTTGGTGTATAGAAAACTCACCTCACCTCACCCCAACTCATTGGAAAAATGAAAATCATTTGTTTTTTGTCTTACTTAGGGGCTTGGAAATCATTGGTTATCAGTCCTTGGGAAAATAATCATGGGCAAGCACACTATTATTAGCTGAGTTTCTAATACCTTTTTGCATACCCTAGGACCAGTATTGCATTATAAGACATGTCATGTGATATAAAACAAAAGAGGTCTTTAATTCCACCCCTGGGCGTCATATCTAGTGTCATGTAGGTTGACGATCACGGAGTTCCAGCTGAGACCGTCATTGCTTCCACTAACTTGTGCTAGGCTCTTCTCTGTCTTATTTCCTGTCGACCACACTTGCTCATCTCGTGTTCTCTACCGACCCCAACATGATTAGGGTATCCGAGCCCTAGGGAGTCTCTTCCTTTTGCAACTTCATTGGCCCTGGTTTATTTATTTTTTCTGATATCCTGAGGAGGCAGCCTTGCTTTATTTATTTTCATGTTATTTCCTGTCTTTTGCTCATGCCCCCTCAAGAAGCCCCACCACTTGCGGTGCACTCTGCATATGGCTACACCCTCAAGGGCTGATCAGTTTGGAAGTTGGCGACCCCAAGGGATTTCTGAGCTGAGTCCAGTTTACCTCCTCTTTATCCATTACCTCTGGGACAAAGCCTCTCCTAGTATACTATTTATCTGCCTTTCATGGCTCTCCTTCCTTCCAACTCCCTCAATCCACATGCTTGAGGGTTGAGGGCCATTTTTTATTCCTTCTGTTCTTTATTTGACCTATTGTTTTCCATTTCTTCTTCTAGTATATAAGCGTGTAGTAGCTTAGATTTAATTTTCATCTTTACGATGACCCAAACCATTGAGGGTCGCTGTAGAACGCTTCTCTCTTGTCCAAAGGACAGCATGCTGAATTCCTCACTGGTTCATGAATTTTATTCTTTGTTCACTTAGTTCTCATGGCTTTGAAACTGGCTGTCTGTAACGTGATCATTATTCATTTTAACTTCAGCGTACTAAACTAATTTTAAATTAATTATTTTAAATTAATTATTTTAAATTAATTATTTTAAATTCAGATTTGTGTTTCACAGTAAACACAATTATTATTCTCCGTTTAAAACAAGCCATACCATTCTTTTTCTACCATGATAGCTTATACGTGGGCATGGCTATAGATCATCAGCTAAGGATTCAATTTCCATTACCTACACCTCTCATGGTATGCCAATTCGTTAAACTATAGAAAACGTTTCTATATGTTCTGTTACATTATTATTTGACCATCTCACCGTGTAGTGGTTAACCTACTTGGTTGTCAACCCTAAGGTCTTGCCTTCCAACCCCGACTATACCATGACATTCATTTCAAGGTTGCCATAAGCTTCACTAAGCCTTTGTCAAACCTAACAACGATCTAGTCATGTGCATAGCATGTCCGCTATCAAGCAAATGAGTAATATGAAACTTACTGACAAGGTCGCTGTGCTGTTATCAGCAAGGCACACTACGCAAACCAAAGCCAGAGTCTCTGTGCAGATTCAACACAGCGGTAGTAGGCAAGCCTAGGTTTGTTTAAAAATCATCATGAAAATAAGTCCACTGTCACCACAGAGGCCCCGGTTCGATTTTTTTTCACAAGGCTGCAACAGGGTAGACTGAGTCTTGACAGGTAAAACTTTTTGGGGTGCATTCGTGAACCATGGCAAAGGGTTGGCCATCCTGACTTCTTCAACACCTCCAACCAATGTTTACTATTACTGGTGAGTTACCTTTCTTTCTTCGGCTTTTCCCTATTAGTTTGAGTCGCCGGAGCCAACCAGGCTCATTTTGGTTTTGGCCGGGGATTTAAGGCCGAATGCCCTTCCTGACGCCACGTGATTTTTTTTCAAGTGAAAATTCCAACCCCCGCCGTCACCGGGATTTGAACCCCACCTGCCCGAGTAAAGACGAGCAGCTAAGCACCTGCGCCATCACGCTCCCCACAGGTTAGTTATCTATCCGCACATTAATCCATAATTACCTAATAATAATAATAACAACAATCATCCTCCATACACATGTCCATTAAAGCATGGTTTCACAAAGATGCTTATGCTTTTAGGTGTATAACACATTTTTCCCCCATAACATAACTATTTACTGTTTTAGGGGTGAAATGATCCATCGAGGTAAAAGCCCATATCATCCCCTATTTTTTAAGCTATCACACCTAATTTTAGGATTCTTCGTTTCCTAGATAGGGATTTTTCAATTTTGGAGGGGTAGTTTCACCCCCCTGCTATTTTTCATCAAAAACAAAAGATCTTAGGTTCATTTATCATTTTTAGGTGTTTAACACGTTTTTCCCCTATAACATGACTATTTACTGTTTTAGGGGTGAAATGATCCATCGAGGTAAAAGCCCTATTCATCCCCTATTTTTTAAGCTATCACACCTAATTTTAGGCTTCTTCGTTTCCAAGATATGGATTTTTCAATTTTGGGGGGTAGTTTCACCCCCTGCTATTTTTCATCAAAAACAAAAGATCTTAGGTTCATTTATCATTTTAGGTGTTTAACACGTTTTTTCCCCATAACATGACTATTTACTGTTTTAGGGGTGAAGTGATCCATCGAGGTAAAAGCCCATATCATACCCTATTTTTTAAGCTATCACACCTAATTTTAGGCATCTTCATTTCCAAGATAGGGATTTTTCAATTTTGGGGGGTAGTTTCACCCCTCTGCTATTTTTCATCAAAAACAAAAGATCTTAGGTTCATTTATCATTTTTAGGTGTTTAACAAGTTTTTTCCCCATAACATGACTATTTACTGTTTTAGGGGTGAAATGATCCATCGAGGTAAAAGCCCATATCATCCCCTATTTTTTAAGCTATCACACCTAATTTTAGGCTTCTTCGTTTCCAAGATAGGGATTTTTCAATTTTGGGGGGTAGTTTCACCCCCCTGCTATTTTTCATCAAAAACAAAATATTTTAGGTTCATTTATCATTTTTAGGTGTTTAACACGTTTTTTCCCCATAACATGACTATTTACTGTTTTAGGGGTGAAATGATCAATCGAGGTAAAAGCCCATATCATACCCTATTTTTTAAGCTATCACACCTAATTTTAGGCTTCTTCATTTCCAAGATAGGGATTTTTCAATTTTGGGGGGTAGTTTCACCCCCCTGCTATTTTTCATCAAAAACAAAATATTTTAGGTTCATTTATCATTTTTAGGTGTTTAACACGTTTTTTCCCCATAACATGACTATTTACTGTTTTAGGGGTGAAATGATCCATCGAGGTAAAAGCCCATATCATCCCCTATTTTTTAAGCTATCACACCTAATTTTAGGCTTCTTCGTTTCCGAGATATGGATTTTTCAATTTTGGGGGGTAGTTTCACCCCTCTGCTATTTTTCATCAAAAACAAAAGATCTTAGGTTCATTTATCATTTTTAGGTGTTTAACACGTTTTTTCCCCATAACATGACTATTTACTGTTTTAGGGGTGAAATGATCCATCGAGGTAAAAGCCCATATCATCCCCTATTTTTTAAGCTATCACACTTAATTTTAGGATTCTTCGTTTCCGAGATAGGGATTTTTCAATTTTGGGGGGTAGTTTCACCCCCAAACAGGGAATGTTGCCCCAAGTGCTAGGACCCCTCATACAAGTCCCTAGCATGATTGGTTCGCGAGATATGAACAAAAGTGTCGTTAGGCCCTTTCGACAAAAATAAATCCTACATTCAAAAACGGGGCGTTACCCCCCAGGGCTATAATACTGCCTATGGCAAAATCCCATGAGGGGTTCAGAAAATATTAACTAACGTGTAGTTAAGTCCTTTTGAAAAAACCCGTCCGTGCGCGCACATACAAAAAAAAATTACTATTTCACCCCCCGGGTAAGGGTAGTTTTTATTTTGGAGTGAATATACCCCTTCGATAGAAAAAGAGAGTTCACCACGAGTCCTACGACACCTCATACGTTTAAATCCGATTATTGGTTAGCGAGATAGTAAAAAGCCGATGACCTATTAGTTTTTTTTGGTTTATTTCAATACATATTAAAAACACTCATTTATAAATCATCATTTAAAAAGCCCGCTCTTTTACAAAACTCCTCAAGTGCGCATGCGTATAAAAAACATTCATCGCCAAAATGTCAAAAAACAACATGTTTACCCCAAATGGCGTTTCCCAATTCCATCCATTTTTAAAAAATAACCTCACCATCATCTAGAGCGGAAAAAATACCATCTAAACGACCCCTCACTCGACCCTACTCCTCCCCCACCACCTAACCCTTTGCCAACATAGGCATACATATTCAAGCACGAGCGCGACTTCAGGAAACCAACACTACCCCACTACTCGCGAATGACCTTTTAGTTTTGGTCTTTTAATCAAATAAAGAGCCTATAGGAAAGTAGGGGGCATTACTAGCAGTGCTAGGACACCCTGTATGTTCAAATCCGACCATTGGTTAGCGAGATATCAGGTTCGGGGCCGCTACGAGGGTGGCTCAATAAAAAGGTAAGCAGCTCCCCCATCATCCCACTACTGATATTTATTTAACTAGTGAAGGATACGTATGGTCATCTTTTAGTTATTATTATTTTTTACGAAACAGCACAGTTTGTGTAACATAGAAAATATGAGAACAATATGTTTTTGCAGATGACTCACTGTATTCTGTTGAGAACAAAGTGCTAAGATCACTGGTAATTAGCATGTTTTATGTATTGTCGGGTAAGCTTATGCCATGCCTGATATTGTAAATATTGCCATATGAAAACTGTTACTGTAGGATTACTCTATATCAAGTGTTTGTTTCTAAATTATTACCACATCATGCCCCTATATGAATCATCAACAACAAAAAGTTTCCTCTTTTGTAAATGTTCTCATGACTGCTGCTCTGTTCCATTTCAGTAGGTAACCTTTTCTTTCATAGGCATGCCATTACTACCTGTTTTCATATCATGCATGAAAACTTTCTGTGGCTAGTTGTTGTTGTTGTTGTTTTGTAAGTGGGTTATGACATCACTGTCATCAGCCATGTGTACTTGGATATGGGTAGAATTTGTATGTATATATTGTGATGCTAGAATTGGGAAGGTTAGGTACGGTATTGTAGTTTTAAGGGGAGGAACTACGAGGTCATCTGCCCTTGGAAAGGAGGTGACCATGGTCTTCTGCTAGGAACAATCCCAGCATTTACCTGGAGGAGAAAGGAGAAATCGAACCCACTTCTTCTCAGTTCAGTTTTAACTCATGAGGCTGAGTGAATTTCGTTCCACAATCAAATCAGAATTGTATTTTTAGGGGCAGATGACCTCGTAATTGCGCCCCTTAAAACAACAATAATTTCTCGGCAGAGATGGGAATCAAACCTAGACCTTTGGACAGATATGATTGACTATACTGTAGATATTAATTTCTGCTTTAACTGTTACAGATTAATTGGTTATTTGTTGTGTCTTTTCTTCTCGTTGTGTAGTTGACATCTCATGTTAAAATGGGGTGAATATTTGTCAAGTTTTTTAATGAATTCTTCTATATATCGCATTTATTGAGACATCAGTGTTTTCGGTCAAGTTCACACTCGCAAGGTTCGAAATGCATACTTATCGATTATGATCGAAAACGTCGATTTATTAGCTAGAGTAATGTATCGATCGCATCAACTTCTGACCATATGTTTAATTTATGGTTTCGTTATTTATTTATTCGCGTCTGTAGAACGTAATTTGATACATAAACACTCAGTCGCGTTTCCTCACAGGTTGTTCATAGCAGCAGCGCTGGGTAGCGCGCTCGCTGACGGCCGGAAGGCTATGACGTCATAAATCGTATCGCAAGGCTTTCTCTCTAGGTGGCCTTGGCTGTGACTCTGGTATTACATTCTCTTTGCAACGGAAAACGCCGGAATCGTACAATTTTGTCAAAAGCGGAGAGACATTAACTAGCACCAAGGTAGGGTCAAGGATGATGTGGGTAGGGTGATTGGGTGTGGCGTCAGGAAATTTGAACGAGTCAGGCTCACGATGTATGTTGGAATTTACCTATTGCGGTGGGGGTTGAGGAGGCGGTTAGCGTTTTTTATTATTTAAATGATCTTCTAATATATTAAATAATCCGTTAGTTTCAAAATTAATCTCGTTTAGATTATTGCATTCCTTTGATCTCTGATAAGTATTGATATGAATAATGACGTCAAAATTTTGCATTGCGTATCGAACGGCAGCTATATGAATATTTTGGAAAATTATGTAGCCAGGGCAGGTACAGTACTGGACTTTTTGGTGATTGTCGAGGATACAGAGGTGTAGGGCTGTATCTGGAAATAGCCTTTGCTGCGACAACATTCAAGTTACCCCCATGTTACCCATATTCTTTGCCCATGTGAGGCGTAAGAATACATCTTTGAGTCGCTTTTGAACAATAAGGGCGCGTTGTGGTTTCTTTATTGAACAGGGCGCATTGTAAAATGTGTGAAGTAGGCCTACCTTCTCAATGTCTTTATGCAACTTGTGCCGACTTTTAAATACCGTACTCGTCATTTATTTGATCACGCAGTGTAATTCTGCCGCATGGTTAGCGTCAGGTGTAGTCACTTCAGTCAACCAGATTCACCTCGCTTAACCCGACATAATATGTTCCATATATGTATGTACAGTAAGTTATTAAGGCTACTTGGGATGCTCATAGCTACATTTCACTGCTGAGACCAATCATTAGCTACCTCATTAGGCATTCAGTCTCAATTATTGATAAAAATTCATTGGACATTGTTCACTTATAAAGTAGCGGCTTCGGTGGCGTAGTCGGTAGCATGCTGAACTCCTATGCCCAAGATAGCGGGTTCAAACCCGGCCGAAGTCGTCGAATTTTTTAAGAGCGTTAAAAATCCTTCAGTATGCCTTCCTTCGGAGGGGAAGTAAAGCCGGCGGTCCCATGTCATAGATTTATGGCATGTGAAAGATCCTTTCACAGACTAAACTTGTGTAAAGCAAAATTTGTTAGGTTAGATTTCGTCAGAACGCTCTATCAAAGTTCCAACGTTCGCCACTAGGTATCATTGAAGTCTGGTGGCGAAAGTTGGAACTACTTGAAATTGAACGGAACTGGTAGCTCACCCTTGAGGGTATCCGCTGGAAGCAGCTACAGACTCAGGCGAGCCGAACTTGTCCTCGGACACTCCCGGCATTAGAAGCCATACGATAAATAAATAATAAATAACTTATAAAGTCGTGCGTAATAGCCGAAGTTACCCGTTATTGCCAAGTGTAACTAGAGTATATTATGTCTCACTGTTCACCTCGAGGGTTAAATTCGGATTGCAATACTACTTTCGAGTTGACGTACACGTGCGGTCTCTTGTGTTCTAGTATCCTGAACATTATGGAGCAAAAACCATTCACAGCCAGAATGGTTTTCTTAAACCGATGAATTCACTAACGTTATAGGTTATATTTTATTTCCCCAAACAGTTTTTGTACCATTGCATTATTGTTGATATCTGTGACAAGCAAGGTTATGTTACACGTTACTTAGTAGTGCTATTGGGTGATGCTTGTATGATACTTCGCAGGAGTCAAAAGGGCAGTTACCCACTAATAACCTGCTGGATGCGGTTGGTGATGAAATCCTGGCTATTACAGAGGTACATCAAATAAAGGTAATCTTAGAATCTACATTACATCTCTTATAATAATAGGAATATTTTCATGTTAAATTGTGTTCGTATGTTTTAACTATTTTCTTTTCCTATCTGAACAGCTAACAGCAGCTAATGATATTGTATTAATAATGCAGGTTCACTTTGGAACCTATTTTAATGGAGCCTACACCAAAGTAGCTCCTGTTATTTTATTGATAATTCAGGCCCTTTTGTAGGTAGGCAAAGTCAATACTGAGTCTCACGTTGAGACTGAACGTGAGGAGGCATTGAGATATGAATGTTGCAAGCAAGGATACACTGCCTTTTGTTAACCCTAATCCTTATAGGTTACTGGCAGTGCTTTTCTCCAGGGGGTACGCGTACCCTTTAAACATTTGTAAACTGCTTAAGAAAAAATATTGGTCCATTGGTATCTAGTCCTGCAAACATAACTTCCTGCTTGAAAGCTCACAACAGCAGGAGGAGATTTCGAGTTATCGTCGATTTAAATCAATCTATCGAATCAGTTTCTCTTGGTCGGCAACTCGGCACTCAGTTCTTATAAGCACTCGGGCTAGTGTTTGGAGGCGGGGTATGTTGTTATTTTGTGCGTGTGGTTAGATTTGAAGGATGAAGAAAATAACGAACTATTTAACATCCACCCAGGCATCGAAAAAGCTGAAAGTTAATGATTCGAACACAATGACCGGACATGGCAAGTTGTCGAAAATTGCAAGATTTTGTCGACAACTGTGAGTACCCCTTAAGTTATATTTTTTTTAAAGCACTGCATATTGGCAACATTTATGAAACGTGATATGCCCACAAGTCCAACCCCTCCTCCACGTTGGTGGGAGACGGGCAACGGCATGAAGTAGGGGATTGCCTGTAGGGGTGAAGTACAGTGGGGACTTTGTGTGCCCCGGGACCGCTACGGTAGCTGTGAAGGCTCTATGGGATCCCTGAAAAGTGACGGCTGACGGGGCTCTGGTGAAGCTACGATAGGCCTAGCAAGCCAGTAGTGGATATCATATTTGCTTTCAAACCAGGAACAGGCCTCGGACAGGACGGATGCAAACGACGACGACCCGGATATGCTAATGGACTACGAGTTGGGACATTAAACATACAGACACTGACAGGAAATGTGGAGGAGATTGTAGATGTGATGGAGAGAAGAAAACTGGATGTACTGGGCTTGGCAGAAACAAGATGGAAAGGATAAGGTCGCAGAGAACTGAGGAAAGGGTACCGGTTGTACTGGAGTGGGAACAGTGAAGGAAGGAGCAGCGGAGTAGGAGTAGTTGTGAGAGATGGAATGAAGGAAGAGGTAAAGGGAATAAGTGACAGGATCATGAAGATCAGAGTAACTGTAAAGGGAAGAAGCCTGGAGATAGCCCAGGTATATGCCCCTCAAGTTGGATGTACAGCTTAGGAGAAGGAAGACTTTGAGGAGGAGCTACAACAGCAGTTGAATGGTCAGAGCATCATTGTCATGGGAGATTTGAATGCACATGTAGGAAGTGAAAGGCAAGGATATGAAAATGTATTGGGAGCAGAAGGATGGGGTAGCAGGAATGAAGAAGGGAGAAAGTTGCTGGATTTTTGCAAGAGAAACGGTTTAGTGGTAGGCAACTCCTGGTTCCGAAAGAAAGAAAGCCACATGGTAACGTGGTACAGCAGTGATTTAACAAAGAAATCTTTGGTAGATTACATGCTTTACGACTGGGAAATGAAGAGAAGTGTCAGAGATATAAAGGTAATACCATCAGAGGCCTTAGATAGCGACCACAGAATACTTGTAATGAACCTGGGAGTTGTTAAGGATAGCAAGAGGACAGAGTATCAGGAAAGGAGAATCAAAGTATGGAAACTCAAGGAAAAGGAAGTCAAGGAAGAATTCCAGAAGATAATAAGGGAAAGGATGCCAACGGACAATCCTAAAACAGGGGAAGAGGACTGGAAGCAATTCAAAAACACAATGGTGGAAGCTGCAGTGGCAGTATGTGGAAGAACAAGCAACAGAAAGCGGTGTAAAGAGACACCATGGTGGAATGAGAGAGTAAAAGAAGCTGTGGGAAGGAAGAACAAGGCTTTCAGAGTGTGGTTCCAGGAAAGAACTGATCTGGCAAGGGAAAATTATAAGATAAAGAAGAAAGAAGCAAACAAGATTGTCGCAGAGGAGAGGAAGAAGTGGATGGTAAAGTGGACAGAGATGATGGAGGAAGACAGCAGAGGAAATAAGAAAGTTCTTTATGGGATGGTCAAAAGTAAGAGAAGAGGTCTGCGAGAGGATGTGGTAATGATGGACAAAAACGGAAATGAGGTACACAACAAAGAGACACTCAAGACAGTGTGGAAAGAGTACTTTGAGGATTTGCTGAATCCAAATGGTCATAGGAAGGAAGACATTGTATTGGAAGATGGAGAAGACAACACAGGAATGGAAAAGGACCTGACTTGGAGAGAACTGGAAATGGCTATAGACAAGATGAAAGGTGGAAGGGCACCAGGTGTGGATGAAGTGAGTGTTGAAATGGTGAAGGCAGCAGGGGAGGTTGGGAAACAGTGGCTGTACCGTGTGATGAGGGTGATATGGAAGGAGAAAAAGACCCCAGAAGATTGGAAGAAAGGATTAATTGTCCCAATATTTAAGAAAGGAAGCAGAAAGGAGTGCAGAAATTACAGGGGAGTCACACTCATACCTCACTGTGCCATGATATATGAAAAGATATTAGAAAGTGGAATACGAGCCAAAGTGGAGAGAAAATTGAGAGAGGAGCAGTATGGATTCAGACCTGGGAGATCAACAGTGGATCTCATATTTTCAGTGAGACAGCTCCAGGAACACCACTACGAATTTGGAGAGAATCTGTTGATGGCCTTCCTGGACATCGAAAAGGCCTATGATAGTGTGTGTAGGGAGAAGCTTTGGAAAGCAATGGAAAACATGGGAGTGGAAAAAGAGACTGTAGGCAGAGTGAAGGAGATGTATTGTGGAAGTGTGAGTTGTGTGAAAGTTGGAGGGGAAAGAACAGAGTGGTTCAGACAAATGAGTGGCCTGAAACAGGGTAGTGCGCTGTCACCCCTTCTCTTTATTGTGGTTATGGACGAGGTAATGACACGGATAGCAGGAAAGATAGGAGAAGATAAGATGAAAGCAATGGTGTTTGCAGATGATCTCATGGTCTGGGGAAACAAGGAGGAGGAAATTCAGGAGCAACTGAAGGCTTGGGAAGAAACAGTGGGAGAGTACGGATGGAAGTTCAACATCAGTAAATGTGAGATCCTGTTAACGACCAGGAAAAAGGACAGACCAATGAGTGGGATAACACTTGGAGGTGGACAGCTGAAGAGGGTGGAAAGTCTCAAGTACTTGGGAAGTATAGTGGAGGAAAATGGGAGAAATGACAAAGAGATTACGGAACGTGGCAGACAGGCAGAAGCATTTCTGAGAAGCATTAGGAGCTTAGTGTGGAATAAAGATGTCCCACAAAAAAGCAAGGAAGTGTTATACAGAAGCTACTATATCCCGATACTGACCTATGCTTCAGAAACGTGGACAATGAAGAAAAGAGACATAAGCAGAATACAGGCAGGTGAAATGAAGTTCCTGCGAAGTAGGATCGGAGTAACAAGAAGAGACAGGGTGAGGAATGAAAAGGTCAGGGAAATGGTGAAAGAGGAGCCCTTGCAAGGTAGGATTGAGACATCAAGACTGAGGTGGTATGGACACTTAATGAGAATGGATGAGAAGAAGATTCCCAAGAGGATACATGAGATGCAGATGCAGAAGAATCGACCAACGGGAAGAATAGATGGCTGAAAGGAGTGGAGGAATGTGTCAAGAAGAGAGGCGAGGACTGGACCAGAGTGACAGCGGAGAGGTGGTGGGAAGAAAGAACTAAGTGGCGAGGCTTATGTTTCAAACAGACCCAGCCTGGGGCTGGAAACTGTACTAGATGATGATGATGATGATATGCCGTCTATGTTTGCGCCTCAAACATGGCTGCCGTCATAAGTTTGAAATAAAAACCTTTATTTACGTAGGTAATATTACACATATTTTCAGTGCAGCAGGGATAATTGACAGTAATTTCAATAATCCTACAGGTTCTGTATAAGTCCGGTTTTGGTCAAGGGAAGAATTGAGGAACTTGTTTTTAAAACTGAATATACTGTATCCATAATCATAAATTTTACAGGAGAGATGAAAAACATAAATCTTCAGACAGGATTGTCAAAATGGAGTAATAGATAGCTTGAATGTTAGCTAGAAAGAGCAACATACTATCACCAAAAGTGCACCAAATTATACATAGTACATAAAAAGTTATTGATAAAAATGAATGGATATAGTTAATTTTAAAAAAATGATGGTTGTATTCAGCTATGGAAATCAGGATATTTCACATAATCTCAAATATGTATCCCAATTCGTGATATTTATTTTGAACATAGTATTAATAGGTACAATTAGAAATTAAATGCCTTAATTTTAAAATATATTCATTTAGTTCAATATATTGTAAGTGTTGGATATAATCAGTTTTGAATGAAAAGCATGTTTTCACACAGCCTTATCAATATTAACATTTGATCAATAAATACTTTACCATCTGAGGCAAATGCTACCGAATCAACTATAGAACAATTTTTTTAATTTTTGAAGATATTCAGTTTTGAAAACAAGCTCCTTAATTACCAATTCACGCTATTATCCGGGAAAATGATATGACAAGAAGCATATCGCTAACCCCGCGCTTTCGCTACTGAAGGCAGTATTCGTGGCAAGTGCCCTAAATTGTGCAGCTAAGCGGTTCACTATTTTGTATCCCACATGTTGGCAACAGTGGCTGTGTAATGTGACGTCAATAGAATAATTTCTGCCGTCGTTGATTTACTGTGTGCGACAAAACGTTTCTGCTTCGTTTCAGAACCTAATGGAATATAGCTCTGGTATTTAGGCCTATACTCGTGATTTAAAACAGAAAGACATTTTAACTTCTGAACTGCAGTTTCTTTGTTTATCTGAATTTGACTGATGAAGCAAATTTGAGTAAACTGCAAGTTAGTGGCCTATGTTCAGTGATCAGTTGGACGAGATTCTATTTTGAAGTGGTCGTCATGCAACCACTGTAATGCTACTGAATTTAGCCATAAATACCTTGCGTAATGATCCTAAACAGATCTGGGAATGGTTTAGGTTATTCCTCCGCTGTCTATAACCCACCACCCGCCTTACGAATTACAGTAAAATTCCAGTTGGCTGACCATTATCCTCGCGTAGGCCTAATGTACAAGATTGCCAACCCCACCCATGGGTTTTGCCTAGACCAATCTAGGTAGCACAATCCGTATTGCTTTAGTCATACTGCCTCCGACAAATGTGTTGTTATTAAGCAATTCCGAGCTCTTTTTCTAAAACATTTTCTTTAGTCATACTGCCTCCAATAATTGTGTTATTAATCAATTTGGAGCACTTATTCTGCTTTAGTCATGCTGACCCAGACATATTTATTCACCGGATTGAGAGGTCTTCCGGACTGTGATATGAAATATAATTCTGGTCTGTGGGCTGGAGTAATGTAACTTCAGCCTGGTGTGACAAAACTGAAAAGAGTTGGTTTCGATTCCCACCTCCACCATTCTAGATGTGGTTGTCCGTGCTACTTCAGGCGAATACTGCGATGATTGCTAATTGAAGGCTTCTTTTGCATCCATCCAATCATTTACAAATACACACATTACCACAGCCATGAAAATGACATAGATAATTAGAATCCACACACTCAAGTACACGGGGCTATATGACCTCCATGTCACATAGCCCGTAAAGGAGTCTTTGATAATATTGCTTCTACATGTCGTCTT
Source organism: Meconema thalassinum (assembly GCA_946902985.2). NCBI lineage: Eukaryota > Metazoa > Arthropoda > Insecta > Orthoptera > Tettigoniidae > Meconema > Meconema thalassinum. The sequence continues at coordinate 30,309,159 of OX336393.1, forward strand.
TTATTTTTCTGAGATATTTTAGTTTTATAAAGTGAAACGTAGATGTTTCGGTATAAAATGATACCTTCGTCAGCGTAGATTAAATAAAAAGAATCTTAAAAACTATGATTACTATTACAAAGAGAAATGGATATTCCTACAATAGCATTAGAATGTAAATGAATGAAAGTTCACAAAAATTTGGAAAATACATTAAAGAACAAGATTAAAAGTTAATTTAATTATTAAACTTCATAGTGTTTGCCATGGCAGATGTTGTAATTGGAGATTGGTATCAGTCAACACGAATAATATTTAATACCATATTTATAATGACTTCTCTTTATAGAAATGTCTTCTTTCCCTTCCAGCTCAACATGGAGACTAACTCAGGCTTGCTACCAGCTGACGTGCTTCTAGAAATGTCTTCTTTCTCTTCCAGCTCATCATGGAGACTAACTCAGGCTTGCTACCAGCTGACGTGCTTCTAGAAATGTCTTCTTTCCCTTCCAGCTCATCATGGAGACTAACTCAGGCTTGCTACCAGCTGACGTGCTTCTAGAAATGTCTTCTTTCCCTTCCAGCTCAACATGGAGACTAACTCAGGTTTGCTACCAGCTGACGTGCTTCTAGAAATGTCCTCTTTCCCTTCCAGCTCTACATGGAGACTAACTCAGGCTTTCTACCAGCTGACGTGCTTCTAGAAATGTCCTCTTTCCCTTCCAGCTCTACATGGAGACTAACTCAGGCTTTCTACCAGCAGACGTGCTTCTAGAAATGTCCTCTTTCCCTTCCAGCTCATCATGGAGACTAACTCAGGCTTGCTACCAGCTGACGTGCTTCTAGAAATGTCCTCTTTCCCTTCCAGCTCAACATGGAGACTAACTCAGGCTTGCTACCACCTGACGTGCTTCTAGAAATGTCCTCTTTCCCTTCCAGCTCAACATGGAGACTAACTCAGGCTTGCTACCAGCTGACGTGCTTCTAGAAATGTCCTCTTTCCCTTCCAGCTCAACATGGAGACTAACTCAGGTTTGCTACCAGCTGACGCGCTTCTAGAAATGTCCTCTTTCCCTTCCAGCTCAACATGGAGACTAACTCAGGCTTGCTACCAGCTGACGTGCTTCTAGAAATGTCCTCTTTCCCTTCCAGCTCAACATGGAGACTAACTCAGGCTTGCTACCAGCTGACGTGCTTCTAGAAATGTCTTCTTTCCCTTCCAGCTCATCATGGAGACCAACTCAGGCTTGCTACCAGCTGACGTGCTTCTAGAAATGTCTTCTTTCCCTTCCAGCTCAGCATGGAGACTAACTCAGGCTTGCTACCAGCTGACGTGCTTCTAGAAATGTCTTCTTTCCCTTCCAGCTCAACATGGAGACTAACTCAGACTTGCTACCAGCTGACGTGCTTCTAGAAATGTCCTCTTTCCCTTCCAGCTCAACATGGAGACTAACTCAGGCTTGCTACCAGCTGACGTGCCTCTAGAAATGTCTTCTTTCCCTTCCAGCTCAACATGGAGACTAACTCAGGCTTGCTACCAGCTGACGTGCTTCTAGAAATGTCTTCTTTCCCTTCCAGCTCATCATGGCGACCAACTCAGGCTTGCTACCAGCTGACGTGCTTCTAGAAATGTCCTCTTTCCCTTCCAGCTCAACATGGAGACTAACTCAGGCTTTCTACCAGCTGATGTGCTTCTAGAAATGTCCTCTTTCCCTTCCAGCTCAACATGGAGACTAACTCAGGCTTGCTACCAGCTGATGTGCTTCTAGAAATGTCTTCTTTCCCTTCCAGCTCAACATGGAGACTAACTCAGACTTGCTACCAGCTGACGCGCTTCTAGAAATGTCTTCTTTCCCTTCCAGCTCAACATGGAGACTAACTCAGGCTTGCTACCAGCTGACGCGCTTCTAGAAATGTCTTCTTTCCCTTCCAGCTCAACATGGAGACTAACTCAGGCTTGCTACCAGCTGATGTGCTTCTAGAAATGTCTTCTTTCTCTTCCAGCTCAACATGGAGACTAACTCAGGCTTGCTACCAGCTGACGCGCTTCTAGAAATGTCTTCTTTCTCTTCCAGCTCAACATGGAGACTAACTCAGGCTTGCTACCAGCTGATGTGCTTCTAGAAATGTCTTCATTCCCTTCCAGCTCAACATGGAGACTAACTCAGGCTTGCTACCAGCTGATGTGCTTCTAGAAATGTCTTCTTTCCCTTCCAGCTCAACATGGAGACTAACTCAGACTTGCTACCAGCTGACGCGCTTCTAGAAATGTCTTCTTTCCCTTCCAGCTCAACATGGAGACTAACTCAGGCTTGCTACCAGCTGACGCGCATTTGGAAATGTCTTCTTTCCCTTCCAGCTCAACATGGAGACTAACTCAGACTTGCTACCAGCTGACGCGCTTCTAGAAATGTCTTCTTTCCCTTCCAGCTCAACATGGAGACTAACTCAGACTTGCTACCAGCTGACGTGCTTCTAGAAATGTCCTCTTTCTCTTCCAGCTCAACATGGAGACTAACTCAGACTTGCTACCAGCTGACGCGCTTCTAGAAATGTCTTCTTTCCCTTCCAGCTCAACATGGATACTAACTCAGACTTGCTACCAGCTGACGTGCTTCTAGAAATGTCTTCTTTCCCTTCCAGCTCAACATGGAGACTAACTCAGGCTTGCTACCAGCTGACGTGCTTCTAGAAATGTCTTCTTTCTCTTCCAGCTCATCATGGAGACTAACTCAGACTTGCTACCAGCTGACGTGCTTCTAGAAATGTCTTCTTTCCCTTCCAGCTCAGCATGGAGACTAACTCAGGCTTGCTACCAGCTGATGTGCTTCTAGAAATGTCTTCTTTCCCTTCCAGCTCAGCATGGAGACTAACTCAGGCTTGCTACCAGCTGATGTGCTTCTAGAAATGTCTTCTTTCCCTTCCAGCTCAACATGGAGACTAACTCAGGCTTGCTACCAGCTGACGCGCTTCTAGAAATGTCTTCTTTCCCTTCCAGCTCATCATGGAGACTAACTCAGGCTTGCTACCAGCTGACGTGCTTCTAGAAATGTCTTCTTTCCCTTCCAGCTCATCATGGAGACTAACTCAGGCTTGCTACCAGCTGACGCGCTTCTAGAAATGTCTTCTTTCCCTTCCAGCTCATCATGGAGACTAACTCAGGCTTGCTACCAGCTGACGTGCTTCTAGAAATGTCTTCTTTCCCTTCCAGCTCAACATGGAGACTAACTCAGGCTTGCTACCAGCTGACGCGCTTCTAGAAATGTCTTCTTTCCCTTCCAGCTCATCATGGAGACTAACTCAGGCTTGCTACCAGCTGACGCGCTTCTAGAAATGTCTTCTTTCCCTTCCAGCTCATCATGGAGACTAACTCAGACTTGCTACCAGCTGACGCGCTTCTAGAAATGTCTTCTTTCCCTTCCAGCTCATCATGGAGACTAACTCAGGTTTGTTACCAGCTGACGTGCTTCTAGAAATGTCCTCTTTCCCTTCCAGCTCTACATGGAGACTAACTCAGGTTTGTTACCAGCTGACGTGCTTCTAGAAATGTCCTCTTTCCCTTCCAGCTCATCATGGAGACTAACTCAGGTTTGTTACCAGCTGACGTGCTTCTAGAAATGTCCTCTTTCCCTTCCAGCTCAACATGGAGACTAACTCAGGCTTGCTACCAGCTGACGTGCTTCTAGAAATGTCTTCTTTCTCTTCCAGCTCAACATGGAGACTAACTCAGGCTTGCTACCAGCTGACGTGCTTCGAGAAATCTTCTCCTACTTGTCGTACCGTGATTTGGTGAATGTTCAATATGTCTGCCGTTGGTGGCAGCAGGTGTCTCGAGAGAGTAAACTTTGGCGAGGCATCATGTACCAGCCTGAATGTAAGGACAGCAGTGAGGATATAATAAACAATCTGAAGATCTCCCCAATGTTGCAGGCCCTGGACCTGAGGCGCGTCAAATGCTCCACAGTCTGCCGAGAAATATTAGAAGAACTAGTTAGGACTTGTCCCAGTTTAGAACAGCTCACTATCGAGTGGGATTGTTTACGTTACAATAAACATACCCCAAACAATAAGATCAAGAATCTAAATCTCACAGTTCAGGGTTGCGATTCTTTAAATTTAAAATTCCTGCACAAATACTTTCCTAATTTAGAACACCTAGACAGCAATTTTCTTCTAATTATAGAGAATGACCTTGTGTCTTATTGGAGGATCAGAGGACGATCTATGCACACTGTAGGTGTTCAATGTGAAACACAAGAATGTCACTGTGTCTTGCCCCATCTATCACGATGCAAACAGTTGAAAACCTTGACCTTGTATTGTCCTTGTGATAACATCAGCAGCTTTACTACTGAAAAATTAAAACATTTGAAACAGGTTTCATCTCTCACTGTCAGATATTCAATGAGGTCCACTCAGATTGCTCTTTTGTCTCTCATTAAGTTCTTTCCAAATTTAGTCGAACTACAGCTAAACGAATGCGAATTGTACGACGAGACTCTGCGTGCAGTCGCCGAAAACTGTCCCCAAGTAAAGATATTAACCTTATCCTTCTTAGGACAATATTTCGGAAATGGCTGTTTGAAGCATCTATCTTGTTTTAAGAAGCTGACCAATCTGCGCTTGATTAACAACTGGTTTATCACAGATCAATCTGCGCCTTACCTTCTTGAGCTGCCAGTGTTGACTCACCTGGAAGTACACAAGTGTTACAAAATGACCGGAGAAAGCCTGCGAATTCTATGCGGCATTGAGCACCTCATGGTCTTAAAGTTTGATTTTCATTTCGAAGGTTTACGGCCAGAACTCGTTGCCAAACACGTCAAGAACCCAGACCTTCACATTATGCTCTACAATTGTACAAACCTTGAAATTCTGGAAACTCTTAGGAAGCAGCATATTAGAGTGTCTTTACTGCACGATTAATCGTTGTGGAATTGAGAAATGTGTCAACAAAGAGTGCTATAAACTTGATTGAGTTACGTTTCGTTCTCTTGACGTGACCATACCAGTGGAGCCGAGCCTCCCTCACTACCTCCACAATCGGAGTAATGCAGAACGTTCGTCGAACATCTGTATTTCATAACATCGAGTCAGTCCTAGGCTTCATCAGAGCATCTCCTTCTCCATTGTATGAAGAATCTGCGAATGAGGAGTTTTTTTTTCCAGTCATTTTGTCTAATTCTGCCCCATACGATGCCGATGAGGATCCCATGGGTCTTGTCTTCGTTTGCCTTTAGATGTGGAGGGATTTTTGTTACCAGAGAGATCTTTGGAAATTTGTCTCCACTTCAGCCAAGCCATGGTACCCGCACTCTGGGTATCAGAAGTGGCATCGCAGCATGAGGTGATAATGAACCCTAGGCTTAAAGGGCATGGACTTGATTATTGATTCTGATGGTACCGCAGGTTTGTGGGCCACCTTCTATGTATTGTATATTCTGGATGTTGAGGCGCAGTCAATTTTCAGCCAGTCTTTCATTTGAAGCTTGCGTCTAGTGTTGGAGCTCAAGGCGTAGTGTTTGGGCACGTAGCACATCATTCGCGTGAAGAAGGGTCCAGGGTTGCGATCCTGTATGTCAGCTGTTGCTGTATCCATGCAGAGGATGAATAATATGGTGGTATGGCAGAACCCCAGGTAAATTCCACAGTGATATAAAAAGGCGAAAAGTTTTCGACTGGACTCCTGACTACACAAGTGGTATTGAGATACCCACCTTACATAGGGTTCGGGGACTTCGTGACAAAGACAAAATCACCAAGTGAGATCGTATGGGTATCGATCGAATGCTTTCTCAAGGTCTAGAAATACTATGCTACATTCTTCATCCTCTCTATATGCTTTCCCATCAATAGGCGTGTTGCATGGATTGCATCAATGGTGCTGCAACCCTTAACAAATCCACACTGTTTAGATATTACGGCAACCACATTATCTTTAGCGTATGGCAAAGGAGTCAAAAAGGGCTGTCGCTCACGTGTTTTACTTTTCCATATTGGTACTGTCGTGCTAGTTGTCAATGCTTGGGCAAGCTTATTCCTGGCGGAATGCTTGAAGTGTGTACAAGGAATTTTGAAGCAGGCTTTCGTAGCATTTTCCAGATATCATCAGGTGCGTCATCTGGGGCAGTTGCTTTTCCATTCTCCATCATTACTTCCTCAACTGAAATTATGGTCAAAGTTCTATAGGGGGTATCAGGACATTTAAGTGGTGGCTGTGTTAAGTTTTTGTTGCCGATATCAGCAAAGTAGTCGGACCATCGATGGAAGATAGCAGGTCGATCTTGTTGTACTGTGTTGTCGGCTCCCTTGATGTGCATGACATGTCCGATATCTTCTGTTAGACAGTGATGGGACTAGGCAACACTTTTTTTGTTTTCTCTTGATGGGGTATTGAGCTGGTCGTACAGATCCTGGTAAGAACAGTCTTTTTTCAGCAGCCACTACTATTTTTGCTGCTAATTTCGGCTCACGATATCTCTGAAGGTTGGAATCTATGCAAAAGTTCCACCATAAATTGTATGCTAACATTTTGTCCTTGGTAACTGATGGACATCTTTATGCCACCACCGGGTTTGTTTCTCAATGTATTTCTGCCTATGTATGGTTGATCCCAGTGTTGACCATTTCTGATTCGTATATCGGTGTCACAGCATATTTCCACTTGCATTTTACTGAGTGTTTGGGGGCCGATAACCTTGATATTAGGCCCCTTAAAACAACAATTATCATCATTATTATAATGAGTGATTGGATTTCACTGAGAAGTTGTTCGAGGCTGCCTTCAACTCGTTTCGTCTGTCGTTCACAATATTTACTGTTTATTTCACTCGCATCCAGTGATCGGTGTTCTCGGATGCCAGACAACTGTCCGAAAATGAAGGACAAGGATGCGACGTTTGGGGGCGATACTGTCAAATGAAGCCACAGTAACGTCAGATCTTGCTGTCGAACCATCCAGTAATCAATCTGAGTAGCTGCTAGACACAACCAGGGCATCAGCCTAATGCTTTACGTCTTTTCGAACACTAAGTCTGTGTTCTCCATCGTGACGTCGAGGTTTATTATCGTATTGGCAGCCATTTTTGTGTGATGCCCTTGTGATCGAGATTACATGTTTTTCAGTCGGTCAACACCATTGTGCCCTATTGTAATGGGTGTTTCCTTCTTTCTGAAAAGAAATGTACAGGGGATTAATAAGTACACCTGGATGACCAGTTTCGATCGTCGTAGGATCCCTTACTCTTAGGCTATTAAATCTATGTCTACAAGATGGGTCATGGTATTTACAATGTGTACACTTATTTAGTTGCAGTGATTAATCTAAGGCAACTGGTCAAGATTTGCTAAGTGTGATTTCCTTGTTAAGATTTTGATAGCGGTTATTGACCTTAAAATTTGCTTGCTTAGGGTGATTTTGTCATTGTTTTTAAATGGTCAGGTCGGAGTGGATTGTGAACTTAGCTGATAGAGTGGTGTGGTGCTGTCCCGTGTTACTCGTCTCACTGGCAAGGTTATCACATCCTACCGAAAGTCAATACCAATCTTAACCAAAAATCACATATAAATAACAAATTTTGACTATTGCGCTAGGCTCATAACTATTAGAGCAATATAAGTGTATACACGGTGTCGCAAAAATACGTTGATAAACTGAAACCAGAAGTTCCGGCCCTTATCTGAAGCAACTAGATATAGTACACTTATGGCCGGAAACGAACTCTTAAAAACCTTTGTGACGTTTAACTTTTAAAGAGGCAAATCGGCAACACTGCGCCGAGAAAGTGCAACTTTTTTTAATGTTTCCGTTCCGTACCAGCGGCAGAGAAATGCCGCCACTTCCCGTCTGGCTAACTTGCTCAGAGGTAAGAAAATAGCAGTAAGAAAAAACTTGCACTGGCTCTGAATCAAACCGCTACCAAATGATTCGTATCTAGGAACACCCACGATACCACTGAGCTAGTTCGCCAGTCGGGAAGTGGTGGCATTCCTCTGCGGCTGGTGTGTAACGGAAACATTAGAATAAGTCACACATTCTCGGCGCGGCGTTGCCGAATGGAAGGAGCCGTTGATGATCACTTGATGATCGAATCTCTATTTTTGACTATCATGTTAATTTTTTTTTTCAGGATCAAGGAGACAAGCTCAACAATAGGGTGCAATCGTGTTGACCGACTTAAAAATCATAAAATTTCGATCCCTTTTAGGAGAATAGTTAGTTATTGAGGTTTTGAGGGGTAGAACGTCCGGTTGGATTATTTCTAGGTAAGAATCAAGGCATTACCTTATCCAGTTTGATGTGCGTAGCAAGATTTTATCGTATTTCTTTGTTCTTTTTTATCGTGTATCCATTCTTCTCCCACTCTGCCCGATGTAGTTTGCTTGACATCCTGTATCTTGAGTAATAAATAGGATTTAAGCTCTAACATCCTGTATCTTGGCATGTATGGAATATACCCCTGACTCTGAATGCGGGTCTTGTTTATTTAGATTACTATTGTGCATATCGTTTACCTGTTGTGTTATTCGTTGGAAATGCTATTTTTAAGCCTTGTTTTTTGAACAGATTGGTGATTTTATATGTATTCACGTTCACATAATTAAAAAGCGCAATATTTTTCTCATTATTGTCTTATTTTGAATTGTTTTATTTTTATGTCTGGCTACAATTTGATCAATTTTGCTGGACGGAACTTTTGTTTTCCTTTGCTATTTGCTTGATTTTTTTGATTTCCTTATTGTACTTGTCTTTTGACATGGGTATGTTAAAAGCCCTTTACACCATTGCATTGAACCTCACTAATTTATGCGTTCTGGGGTGATTGGACTGATTGTCAATTGCATGTGAAGTTTGTGTAGGTTTTCGGAATATGCAATATGAATCTTTACGTTCGATAGTTATATTGCGATAATTTATTTTCTGATATGATTTGGATTCCTTAATTAATTAGATAGAATGGTGTAGGCTATTAATGGTTTGGAGAATTTTTCTTTTCTTGCTAATTCAGTGTCTTGGATGCAAATTATATCATCCACGTTACTATTCCTTTCGTCGAGGTCTAGGCATGCATTTTGCAGTGTGTTAATGAAAATGTTGGCAATTAGCCCGCTTAGTGGTGACCATGGCTAGACAAAGAAAGACTTTGAAAAAAAAATGGAAATGGAATTGTTAGAAGTAAAAAGATTAAGGAAAAGATTAGGATTAATAAAACTGTAAAAGCATTCGTTGGTGTGAAAGTTTGTTTTACTCTGTAGTTGTCTATCCTTCCTTTAATCCAAAATTTCCCTCGCCGATTAGTTTGTTTGTAGGTTGCTTATATGATGTAGTGAATTCATTTAGGGGTTTCAGGCAGGATGGTTATCATCCTTATGTACAGTTGATGCCACTGGTTTTGGCGGGTCAGTCCCAGTTTCACAGTCGAACAAAGGACAGTCTGCAGGGAGCACAAAGTGAGCACGAATTTCGACCTTTGTCATTTCTCACATTATCGATATAAAAAAGTTCAAGTCTCCTTTTCATTATTTCAGCATTATAGATATTTGTAGTTTTGTATTTCACATTTCAACGTTTTCAATTTTTCATTTTGCTGCTCAAAAAATCAATCTCCTTCCTTCTCTCCTTCCTACCTTGATTCTTTTCTTCTTCCCTTCCTTCGTCCGTCTTTCCTTCCTTCTTTCTGCCCATTTTTAGCCCTTTCTTTTCATTTCCGAGCCTCACGCACGTGCAATTGATACGTGAGTTGCTTTCCTCGCAACTGGAAACTTGCGTATGAATTGCGCACGGCGTGAGGTTCGCCACCTGTCCTCTGTACGACTGCGCAATCGTAGCCCAGGCATATTAAGTTTTAACCTAAAAAAAAAATAATGTAAAGCTGAAATTTGGTATAGATGTTCCCTAGTACCCTAGTAACAAATCCTAAAAAGTCCCCATCTCTGCGGCGTCCGCGTCATAGTTTTTGGAGAGTTCAAAAGGGCTTAACTGGGGCCTAAGTGCCTAAAACAGCATTTTTGCTTCTTGCGTTTAAAATATTGATCCAAAATCAGTTCTAATGGGCTTTGATAGTAATAAGAGAAGGACTGCTTTATATATAACGCTCTTATTGGTCGTAATTATTGACATACATTTAAACAGATGAGTTATCAAACATTTTTAACTCAACTTTTCTCACGAAAATTTAGCTAATTTGTCATTACCCGGGACTTATCGTGTAAACAGCTGCTGATAGCGACTAAAGACCCAAAGTAAAAGTTGTAAATCACACTTGTAGCTTTAAAACGATACATTGCCCATGTTCATCCGACAAACAGCAGCAGAGATACAGTTACAAATATAAAAGTGGAAGTGTGGCAGTCGCGTTTCCGAACGAACGCCCATTTACTCTGGTGGGCTCCTCTATTCACCTTTGCTGACACCATTTTGTATCTTTGCTCAAGAGCTTTTAGGATGGCATTCCTTTGAATCCAGGTAAAATAGCTGAAACAGTTTCCATAGAACAGAACGAGTTTAATGCAGTTAGCAGTTAAACGTACATTCATAATATGTATAATGCAAATAATAATAAAACAAAGCTTAAAAAGCTCTCTTCAGACAAAGAACACTTGCAAAACAAAGCTTACATCGGACTCAATCGTCCTCCTCATCGTCTGAGCCATCAAATGTGACGTTGCCACATGCTTTTCCACTGCAGTGCCCACACATTAAGGAGCATGGGCAATGTATCGTTTTAAAGCTACAAGTGTGCTTTACAACTTTTACTTCGGGTCTTTAGTCGCTATCAGCAGCACTCACACAGACTGCCACAAGAGCTCTAGCAGTTGCAGGACACCAAATTGAGGAGATGATCTGGAGCAGCTGGAAGAAGAGTTGTCACTGGTACTAAAGCTGAGTGTTGGAATTTCCATCCCCATTGGGTCGGGGCCAAAGAAAATCCCAACCATTCCTGAACTTTCAAATAAACCCGCAAGTGAATTTTGTTTGCATGCCACCGAAGTCGGCGGAAGTGAAGCGAGCTGAAATGACGCTGTGACCGGTTGTTTGGCAATCTTTTGGCTGTATTTCACTACCCGAAGTTCGTCGAGGCTTTTGCACTCCGATTTGGCACTATCATAGAGACAAATGGCGAACTTCTCTCCAGCTGATAGTATGGCCTTTTCATCTGGAGCCGTAGAGACGAATACCTTCATTTCCTCGTGTAAAGATGCGGAATCCTTCAATATTTTCCAGGCTTGCTGTTTGATGTACTCTACTCACAGCTTTCCTGTGCGAGATTTCTGGCTCATTGAAGAAAATGTGTCATGAAGCGACTCTTTGAGACGTTGAAGGTAAGGATATGATAGCAAGTCGTTGGCGGTGCCTTCTTGGAATGCGGTAAAAAGCGCCTGTATTTCGTCCTTGTCATCCTTCAGCCCGTCGTTCATGTTGAGTATCATTGTCCCGACAGCCTGTTTTGTCAGAAAATGCGCTCTGAGGGCCCTAGAACATGCACATTTTCGCTTTATTGATACATTTGAAATTGAAGGCATAACGTAATCATTTTTAAGAGCGAGCTAATTACAAGCCTACCTAGAATATGCGTGTCCAGACATCATGTGAGTCACTGACGATTTAGCGTATATTTCCACCCAGAGCTCCTCCAAACCGCTTCCATTCATCACGTAGCCGATTGCCCCAAGAAACGAGATTAGAATATATATATATATATTTCGTATGGCATGAAGATGCAATATACAATTATTTACATTCTACAGTATTTACAGTACAAATATATACAGATTGAGACCTTGATCTGCAATTAGCTTCAGTTTTGTTAGAGCTAGATATCTAATTTCTCTAACCATTCTAAAGCTTCATCACTAGCTTGATGAATCTCCTTCATTGGACCATTGAACTTTGGAGTGGGCAATCCATAGCGATGTGACTGATGGTCTGAGGCACAGTTGCAGAAAGGATTCTCGGCAATTTTCCATTTGTGCTTCCAGAACTGACAACTACCGTGTTGAGTTCTTATACGGTTCAGCGACGTCCAGATTTTCCTGGGAAGGTCGAAACCAGGGGGCTGCCTAACTGGATCCGAGATAAGGCCTAATCTGTCTGGATTTGAAGTCAGCCACTCATTGCGCCAAACTTCATTCACTTGAAACTGCTCTTGGACCAACATCCTTCCTTGTCTCCAAGAAGGATTCCGGGATTTCAGCCTGAGATCTTTAGGTGAGCAGTCTAGATGAATTGGCAGAAGAGGGTTGTCACAACATTTAAGCCATTCTCTCTTCAGTGCCATTTGTCTTCGAAGATGAGGAGGCGGGATGTTGGAGAGTACTTGTAACCATTCCAAAGGTGTAGATTGGATGGTTCCTGATACAGTCCTCATTGTGTCGTTCAGCTATACGTCTATCTTCTTTGCATGGGTGCTGTTAAGCCATACTGGGCAGCAATATTCTGATACTGGATACAGTAGGGCAAGTGATGAAGTTCTGAGGGTAGATGCTGTTGGGCCCCAGCCCGTTCCTGTGAGTTTGTGCAGGATGTTGTTGCGGGTGTTTTGCCTAGATGTTCACTGTAAGTCAAGGATCGATCCAAGATGACGCCTAAATATTTAGGATGAGGATTGAATTTCAGTAGATGACCCTGGAATTGAACCCTAGGAATGTAGTTGGCCTTTTGTTGCTCAGATGAAAGCAGCTGACCTCTGTTTTTGCTATATTTGGTTTTAGTCTCCAGGGTTTGAAGAACTTGTCGAGTCTGCAGAGATCTTCCGTAAGTACGGTTTCTGCTGTTGCAAAGTCGTTGGACTGAGCTGTCAATGCAAGATCGTCAGCGTATACGAATTTTCTAGCACTAGTATGAGGTGAGTCTGCGGTGTAAATATTGAACAGCAATGGGGCAAGGACCGATCCTTGTGGTAATCCATCATTTAGTTTGTGAGATCTGCTTACGTTGTCATTTAGGTGAACTTCAGTCACTCTGTTGACCAGCATATTATTCAGTAGGATGGCAAGTTTCTTGCAAGGGATTATTTTCAGAATGTGAAATCCGCCTAGACGAACAACCGCGTTTTTGAGTTCCTCTGAAGTGTCCGATGCGACTATCTCTGCAGCTTTCGCGTATAGGGGCTGGTCAAAGGTTCCGAAACAAGTGCTTTGTTTCAGTTCCACGCACTCTCTTGCGGCAAACTTCAACGCGGAATGTATATTTGATGGATTGCTCGGTTCCAAGTTAATGAACGGCAGGGTATCAACTGACGTCGTCTGGGGAGCTGGTTGAGCATGAGCAGTGACGTCTTCATAAAGCCGTTCCACGAGGTGGGTAAATTAATACCTGACCACCGTCCAGATAACAACAAGGAGTCCATCATCGACGCAATGGCCACAGAGTTTGGGGCTTCCACAGTAACTCCTTAATCTTGACGTCCTTCGAACCATGGGAAGAGGGCTTCCGATACCACGAAATGTTGAACTTTCCCATCGCCGCAATCACACCAGCATTAGGAACTTCTCGTGTACGTTTGAGTGGAGATATTTCACTGTCAGGCGCTGGACCTGTGCACTTGATGCCTCCCATGCAGTGAAATGTGTTTCGCTCGTCCAATGTCCTTATGTTAAAGTCAGCGATGTCAAAGCAAAACTGCGTGAACGCTCCAGTATTCGGGATTGGACGTTCTTCAAGAAGCGCCGAAACTTCGTACCTGTGGACTTCCGCCAAATTTACTGAAAATCCAAGACTGTTTAGAAGCTGAACTTATTGTTTGGAGTATTGTTGGCCTGCTCCGACAGGCCAAGTGCTGTCACCTAGAAACGTGATCGGGTGCCTTGTCAACAGCGGTTATGCTTTGGGACCATAACTCGGTAACCGTTTCTTGCATAGACATGGGTAATGTGCCAATGTAAAGCTAAAAGTATGCTTTATAACTTTTATTCTGGGTCTTTAGTCAATATCAGCAGTTGTTTAAAAAATAATGACCTGCTAATCACAAATTAACCTAATGTTCGTGTAAAATAGTGCTAAAAATGTTTAATTGGTCGTTTTTTTCCTTCGTCAATAGCAATAATTAGGCTTGATAAGTCCATTATCCTACTGGTACATTTTTATTAATTGCTAAAGCTCGCGAGAACTACATTTGGATCAATATTTTTAATGCAGGAAGCAAAAATGCTGTTTTTGGCACTTAGGCCCTATTTAAGCCCTTTTGAACCCTCCAAAAACTATGACGTGGACACTGCAGAGATAGGAACTTTTCAGAATTTGTTTCTAGGGTACTATGGAACATCTATGCCAAATTTCAGCTTTACATTTCTTTTTTTGGAGGTTGGCCGTGTTTTTTGCATATAATGCCTGGGGTATCGGGGCTCACCGGCAAAACACTGGTGTGAACTGTACTTGGGTGTGTTTCTAGTCGGGACAGAATTGTCAAGGTCTACCTATCACCTGCCTGAATATCACGTCCAGGATAGCAGTTGTCCTTGTGAGGAACCAAGTTCTGGTTAGGACAGCGAACTACTCTGCTTACCCTAAACATCGGTGGGAAAATAAGATAGGATTGGAGCATTTTACAGTGATCGGTTCACGCAATTCTTTCGTTCCTGTTTTGGTAAGCTGCTGAGGAAACAGAGGAATTGGAAGTAGGCCTATACATTGCAGTAAGGCAACTTAAGTTTTGTAAAGTACAAAAGTTCATTTTTCACAATGAAGATTCTCCACTCCCCAATGGGGAGAAAATATTACTTTCCATTCACATAGCAATTTGGCATTCTAGGGCACATTCTGATTCATGAAAAAACACGAGCATAGTGTGGCAGCAATCGATAATTACACTATGGCTGTACACCTGAAGTTCATGCTTAAGTTGTTGCTCAAGGAAAAAATAAGCTAGTTATAAATGTATCTCTAATAACCAACCGAAAGCAATTAATGTAAGAATCTTGTGTGGCTCGGAACGAAAGAATCTTTCTCTGCCTACCGGTTAGAATAACTCTAACGTCTTGGGAAGTGATTGGGGGCGTCATTGTAAAGGAGAAGGCAAGAACACAAGGGAAAATGTGGAGGGGAGACAATGCAAAATCTAAATTGAAGCATGGGTGGTTTGAATCTCGTCGATTTATACCCCTCTCCACCTTTATATTAGCAAACTTCACCCTTATTAATGAGGGAATGTTAAGGCAGTTGTGAGCTGAAACGTATTCAGTGAAACCTATGTTTGTACAAGATTTATTACAAGCACTACCGGTACTGAGGTGTTCTGAACAAGAATCCCGCCAAAGTGAATTGTGGTTAGATTAGATTTGGGCGTGTATCTTCATGTGGCCTCTATATTCCAGCACATTATGAACTGTACTCGGTTGACAAGTG
This sequence comes from Meconema thalassinum, assembly GCA_946902985.2. Classification (NCBI taxonomy): domain Eukaryota; kingdom Metazoa; phylum Arthropoda; class Insecta; order Orthoptera; family Tettigoniidae; genus Meconema; species Meconema thalassinum. The sequence goes on from OX336393.1 coordinate 30,324,481, forward strand.
CCTTTAGGTAGATTTCATTAGAAAGCTACCTATTTTTTTAGTTAAGTGACCACCGGATCATTATTGTTGGACTGTCAACCTTAAGTTTGGAGGCCTATTGTAGACAAAACCTCAATCGTTTAGTTCACACACCCATATTAGTTCTGGTGCATTTTGTATCGGACATGCTACTAGTGCTTTTCTTCAGGGGGAACGCGAGGGTAAGTGTATCCTTTAAATATTTGAAAACTGCTTAAGAAAAAATATTGCTCCATTGGTATCTAGTCCTGCAAACATAACTTCCGACTTGAAAGTTCACAACAGCTGGAGGAGATTTTGAGTTATTCTCGATTTAAATCAATCTAACGAATCAGTTTCTCTTGGTCGGCAACTCGGCACTCCGTTCTTATAAGCACTCAGCTTAGTGTTTGGAGGCGGGGTAGGTTGTTATTTTGTGCGTCTGGTTAGTTTTCAAGAATGAAGAAAATAACGAACTATTTAACTTCTACCCAGGCATCGAACAAGCTGAAAGTTAATGATTCGAAAACAATAACCGGACATTACAAGTTGTCGAAAATTGCAAGATCGTGATCTTTTGTCGACAACTGAGAGTTCCCCGTTAAAAATGTTTTTAGAAAAAAAGCTCTGCATATTGGCAACAGTTATGGGACGTGGGCGCCTGAAACATGGCTGACGTCGTTGAACAAGTATGAAATAAAAACTTTTATTAGCGTAGGTAATATTACACATATTTCCAGTGCAGCAGTGATGATTGACTGTATTTTGAAATCCTAATGACTCCCAGAAAGGTTTTTTAATCAGATATTTATGATATATTTTCAATAATCTTCCATGTTCTGAGTAAGTCCGGTTTTGGTCAAGGGAAGAATTGAGGAGCTTGCTTTCAAAACTGAATAAGTTATATCCATAATCATACATTTTACAGGAGAGATGAAAAACATATATCTTCAGACAGGATTATCAAATTGGAGTAATATATAGCTTAAATGATAGCCAGAAAGAGCAACATACTATCACCAAAAGTGTACCAAATTATACAAAGTACATCAAAAGTTATTGATAAAAATGAATGGATATATTTAGTTTTGAAAAAAATGGTGCTTGTATTTAGCTGTGGAAATCAGGATATTTCACATAATCTCAGATATTTATCACAATTCGTGATATTTATTTTGAACATAATATTAATAGGTAGAATTAAAAATTAAATGCCGTAATTTAAAAATATAAATATTCATTAACTTCAATATATTGTAAGTGATGGATATAATCAGTTTTGAACGAAAAGCACGTTTTCTCACAGCCTTCAACCTTATCCATATTAACATTTGATCAATAAATATTTTACCGAGGCAAATGCTACCGAATCAACTATACAACTACTTTTTTCTAATTTCTGGAGATATTCAGTTTTGAAAACAAGCTCCTCAATTAGTAATTTTGCTGTGTACGCTATTATCCGGGAAAAAGATGTGACACGAAGCATATCGCCAACCCCGCGCATACGCTACTCAAAGCAGTATTCGTGGCAAGTGACCTAAGCGGTACAGCTCTGCGGTCCACGTAAGGCCTCACCACTGATCTCTATACTTGGATCGCTGATGGCAGCTCTCCGCTGCACGAGCAAGTACGTCAGGTTGAGCGTGCGGTCCGCCATGTTGGCGTACCCATTCTCGTAAGGAGCATATAACAACAGAGTAAATGTGGTCCCTAAAATGATGACAGTGTTATTTTTAAGTGTATATATGTATAACTGTGCGATACATGTCATCTAATTTGTGTGTTCCACTGGATTTTATGAGTCAATTGCATATTATCAAGCATCGGTTGTCTGCTGGTATTTGTTTTTGGTGAGTTCGAGTCATGGCGTTGTTACGTTTAAAAGCTATATTTGAGTTTTCTCACTGTACCATAAACTCTAGAAATTATTTGCTGCTTGGTAGGGCGAAGGGATGAGTTTAATTGTATTAAAACTCGGGGGAGACAGGAATTGCTTGATTTGGATGGTTAGCAGGTGGGTTTGATTGGTGTTGAATATCGGACTGGTAGCAGGTTCTCACAGAGTAGATATTGGGGTTGAGAATGCATTTTATTAATCCCTTAACGAGTCAAGGACTCATATACAAAGGAATCGTACAGTTTTATCATGTTGGCGACAAATTGCAATTCAGTGTTCAGTTTACAAAGTTTCCAGTACGAAAATATATACAACATTTTGTAGCTTTCATAAGTTTTTGTACACAATATAGTCTTCTTTTGTCTTTTTTCTTCCACATAAACTGTTTTAGCCTCCTTTTAAAGATTGGTAGGCTAGGTGAAATTTTTATATTTTCTGGTAGTCTATTGAACTTTACTAAGGCACTATACTTAATGCTATTACTGCCATATTGTTTGGAATTGATATGGAAAAGTGATATGTCATCTGCATGTCTAGTTTTGTAGGCGTGTAAATCAGATTGTTTAGTAAGGTTTAAATTTGTGTGGATACCTTTGTGTAGGATTTGGTACATCAGGACATTTGATTTGATTTCTGCATTTAGGGCTACTGGTTGAATTTTACTCGTAATATAAAGGTGTTTGGTTGGTGTTAAAAAAGGGTAGTTATACATATTTCTTATGGCTCTATTCTGAATTACCTCAATTTCCTTTTATTTTGGTAATTTGAACATTTTATCCAAATTGTATTCAAATATTGTAAGCGGCTATGGATTAAGGAAAAATACACTTTCCTGAGTAGATATTTTGGGATATAGTAGCTCAATTTTTTATCATCCCAGCAGCAGGTGATATTTTTTTAAACTAATGCATCAATGTGCTTTTCCCAGGAGAGATTTTCATCTATTATTAGGCCTAGGTATTTGAAAGATGAGACCCTTTTAACTGCCTTTCCATTCAGCATTATATTCTGTGTGATGTCTAACTTTGTTCTACGCTTAGATATTATTAAATAATTTGTTTTATCTTCATTTATTGTTAATTTATTTGACTGGGTCCAGCCAAGTATTGTATTCATGTCCTCCTGCATTTGTGTAATCAGCGTGTTGCTGGTGTACGCATTGTAAAAGATGCTTAAGTCATCTGCAAACAACGTTATATTACCATGAAAACTGAGTGTTGCTATGTCATTAATATATACTAAGAAGAGGGAAGGACCCAGTATTGATCCTTGGGGCACACCGTGGGTAATATTTACTTCCTCACTTCTGTAGCCATTTATTTCAACATACTGTTTACGAGTAGATAGGTAATTTTTAAATCATGTCCAAGCTACTACTCAGATACCTGCCTTATCAAGTTTCCCTAAAAGAATTTCATGGTCAACAGTATCAAACGCCTTTCTCAGGTCTATGAAAAGGCCACTCGCTGTCATCTTATTGTCTATGAGATCCTGCAAGTTAGAGATTATATCAATTGTGGCTATTTCTGTGCTTGAGTTTTCACGGAATCCATACTGCCCTTTGTAGAAGTAATCATTTTTATTTAAAAAATTAACAATTCTGTTTTTTACTACTGTTTCGAGTACCTTGGATATGGGTGGGAGGATGGAAATGGGTCTGTAATTGCCTGGATTGCTTTTGTCACCTCCTTTATAGACTGGTATGACTCGTGCTATTTTAGATCATCAGGCACCAGACCAGTCTATAACGATACATTTATTTAAGTAGTTAGTGGGCTACTTAGCATGTCAATGGAGTTTTTTAACAATTTTACTGACATACCATCTTTGTCTTGGCTAATTTTCATTTTAAGGCTTAATATAATATTGCGAATTTCCATTTCATTAGTCGGGGTCATAAATATGGAATCTGTGTTGACACTAATTTCATTAACTTTCTTCCCTGGGAGGATGTTTTTGGCTAACTTGTGGGCTATGTTTATAAAGTGAGTGTTTAGAGCATTGCAAATATTTTATTTTCCTGTGAAAGATTTACCGTCAATTATTATCTCACTGGGACCATCTTTGTTTTCAGTTGTGCAGTTGTAGATCATTTCATTGATTACTTTCCAAGTATTTTTTATGCTATTGGCGTTCAATGTTAATTTATGTTCAAAGTATGAGGATTTCAGTTTCCGTTTTAAAGCTGTCACTTTGTTCCTACATATTATGTGCTCTTCCTTTAAGAGGTTGTTGTTTCTGTGAATGTCAGTTTTAAGTTTAACATGTAGTATGTCCCTTTGTTTTATCGGCTGAATTAATTCTGTTGTTGTCCATGGGTTATTGTGGTTCTGGTGTATTTCCTTCACAGGTGAGTCAGTGTTTTCTTTGTTGAGTGTCTGTGTCAAGATTTTGTGTTTCATGGCGATGTAAGTTTCATTTACATCATCTAAACGGTCTATTTGATTGAGATCATTGGAGAATATGTTTTTGTTCACGTATCGGTAATTTTTATTTACGTTTTTTTATCTAGACCTTTGCTTGTTGGTGGGGTGTTTAAATGTCATGTTCGAGATTGGGCTTTTGCCTGGATAGTAATTTGACCTGAAAATCTCAGTTACAAGAATATTATGATCACTAATATCACTATTTATATTGCTTATTCTATAGGCATATTTACAGTTATTAGTGGCTACCTGATCAAGGAATGTACTTTTTGCTTCACGTATTCTTGTTGGATACCGAGTATTGCCTTGTGTGAAATCATAGCTTGATAGTAGATTGAGGTATGATTGGGTTTCATTATTTTTGTTTAGTAAGTTAATATTTGTATCACCAATGCATAAGCAAAGATTGGCATTATTTTTCGAGAGAATGTGCTCTAGAGATTTCATGAAATTTGTTGCGTTATTTATGTTAGGATTATATACTGCAATTATATTAATAGTATGCAGGTTATTGAAATGAAAAGTATCACTTCTTATAAGCTCTAACTGGATCAAACTATGGTTACTCTCAACTAGGTTAAGAACTTTTATATTCCATTTTTGTGGACATAAACTCCCACGCCTCCACCGTCCTGATTGTCTCTGTGTACAAAAGCAAAAGAATAGTTGTTTAGGTTGAAGTATTTAGCTTCATTACTTTTTACCCAAGTCTCGGTTACCACTATGACATCTAGATTTTCAACAATATGTATTAGTATCTCGATATCTTCTAGTTTATTTTTTATGCTTCTGCTATTTAGGTAAAGACACTTGATTTGGCTAACCTCATTTTTAGTGTCTGTTACGTAGTCGTGGATACAGTCATATTTCCGCTCATCAATTGATGTGTGTAAGTCAACATCAACTAGTAGGTCCATGTCTTCATTCATTATTATTTCTATGAATGGGATGGCTGAGCCTTGTTGATGGAAGAGTCTCTTACTAGCCTTTCAATGTCTTCTGGTGAACTGATCCTGACAGCCTTGTCACTGTCTGATTTACGGACGAATATTTTGCAGCCCCGGGTCCAGACGTCAGGGCCCTGCGTAGCTAGTGCCTGTAGTATGTTCTATCCTGCTGCTCCCTTACGGGCAGTCTAAGAAGTAAGCCACAAGCGCGTGACGTCATGTCCTTGCCTCTCCCCACCTGCCGCTCGCTACATGTGCGAGCGAGCTGTGTATAGTATGGCGTAGTGCCCTGCAAGCCTGGCAAGTGCTTTTAGGGCCGTATGACCTAGCCTCACACTGTCAGCACTGTCTACGCTGGAACTCGTCAGTTCAGGCGTGCACGGCCAGCCCGTACTGACATGGTTTCGTAAAGCCTTTCTTATCTTCTCTTCATATTATTATTATCATTATTATTATACTTTAATATTAGCAGTAAAATGTTATTGGGTACCAATAGACTACGTCTCATACTGTTCCCGAGTACATTGAAGATGAATTCTCAGTTATTGAATGGATTCATTGATAGCAAAATTAGGTCATTTATACTTAGGCATACCCAAACTTGATGAGTGATTTATAAATGTTGATGTTAATCCTCTCGCTTATTTGAAACGTACCACAAGCTTTCACTTCTCTTTGAAGCCTATAGTTTTCTCTAATCGACCTGTTTTGTTATGCCGAAGGTTATTTCACATCTGATGATGGGGTCCAGCATAAATCTTGCAACCTTCTTATGGCCAATAACAATTATTATGCCCATTGTATTTTTGCTTCTAACATGAGAAAGACACAAAAACATGGATCGCGTAACATTGCTGAAATGCTACAGCTGCATCTTAGATCTATTTCGGTGATTCCTAACGTTTGTAGTAAATCCCCTTCTTAATTATGTTTTTTGAACGTGAGCTAGGGTATCAGGCACTCCACAGTGTTTGCAGCATACAGAGTCCTGGATACGCCCATGGAGGTCTCACACAAGAGCATTCTTTGCTTCCACCTATTTGTACTAGGCTACCCCCTTTCATGTCTACGTCTGGATTAGTCGATCTCCATAAAATATGGTGATTGGATAGTTTCTGTACTTTCGCAATCAACCTGCAATTTCATTTTGTGTTTACCATAGATTCGCTTCAGTCTTAAGTATCGGCTATTTATATTCCCTTGGTTCCTAACTAGTAAATCACCGTCTTCATCGTTATCACCATTTTCATCATCACACCGTCCTGACAACGTCCTTCGTTGTACGAGCACAAATTACGCATTATGTCACCATGTCTTCAAGCAAAGCATGCTCTCTCTGGTACAGTCTCCCTACATGATGCTTACTATACTTTGGATGTTCATTCACTGAAAATTGCAAAATTAGCTTCGAGGTTTTCCTATGCCCAGAACTTAGAATGCAATGAAAATCAAATGTCTTAAATACCATATCTGGATTAGCCTACATATACATATGCAATTGGATTAACTCATGAGGGCTACTTGTAGCATAGGCCTTTGAGAATATTTTACGGAAGCTATTCTAACAACTCTACGGAGTGATGTGCTCTCAATTCGAATTGCAGAATAAAAATGTATAAAACACAAAACTCCTGCCCACTGGCCTGGCGCAAGTCCTCGAAATGAGCACCGCTTGGATGACTTACGTATCATCGATACAATTTCAGTACCCCAAACCAAAATTCCATTTCGTGGCCAGGCAGGGAATCAAACCCGGACCACCGGGGCGACAGCCAAGAATGTTAGCTGCTACACTACAAGGTGGTCTCTTTCATTGTCAGAGCAATCAATTGCACGATACCATGTAATTTCTACACTGGGCGAACTATAATAGTACACATTTCTTCGTATTTTTGGCATTACATAGACCCTGGCAAGTTAGGAAGACGGTTCGCGTACCATAACCCTAAAGTCGAGTATTTCCAAGAACTAACAAACAAAACAGTTTTAGGCACTCCACCGAAAGAAATACAGACAAGCTGGTAGAAAGACAGACAACATATTTTGTAATTTTCAGAGCAAAATAGGCTAATTGTTATATAATGAATAGCACTCTTGGTCTCCATAGTGTTGAAATAATGAATATTGTCCTAAAACTGAAGGTTTGAAGGATTTCGTGTCTTCTTGCTTATTTTGCCGTATATCTTATGTGTAGATAAATTCCACGAGGTATTGTTTCAGGCCATGTTGAATATAAGAATTCTTTCTTTTTTTTTATCGTTTACCCTCCAGGGTTGGCTTTTCCCACGGACTAAGCGAGGGATCCCACCTCTACCGCCACTGGCAGTGTCCTGGAGCTTGAGACTCTGAGTGGGGGATACAACTGGGGAGTGTGACTAGAACGTCGCCCAGGCGGCCTCACATGCAAAGCGAACAAGGGCCTGATGAAGAGACGGGAAGGGTGGGTGGGTTAGGCAAGGAAGAGGGAAGGAGGCGGCCGTGGCCTTACGTTAGGTACCACCCCGGTATTTTCCCGAAGACGAAGCGGGAAACCACGGAAAACTACTTCGAGGATGGTTGAGGTGGGAGTTGAATCCCCTCTACTCATTTGGACCATCCGAGGCTGAGTAGACCCCAATCCAGTCCTCAAACCACTTTTCAAATTTCCTGGCAGAGCCGGGAATCGAACCGCGGACCTCCCGGGAGGCAGCTAATCATGCTAACCACTACACCACGGAGGCGACTTGAATATAAGAATAAAGACATAAATGACCTTAGATTGCGACGGAATATGTTTCTTTTTAAAATCCTGATGAATTTACTAACGCATGTTTCTCGAACTCACATATCCCTGAAGAGAATCAATCTAGTCATTTGGTGAATTCAGAATCTTGTTATTGAAATACAGTTTTATAGTCCTAATGTAGGTTTTTGGTTCTACCCATAATCATTCCGGTCGCTATGAGGTAGGGGATGTGGTGAGACAGTTTCCTTGTGGGAATGATTTCACGGATAGATGCCTTAATGACGCCAATCTCATGAGAGGAGTTAATGGCAAATGAAATTAATGAGGTAATGTATGGAGTGGCTGTGTGTGGTCTTTAGAGTTTGGAGTAGTCTGACCATGCACGTTAACGTGTTTAGCTACCTCGGCTGGTTTGTGACATTATGTCAACAAATTAAAAAATGTATTTTAACTCTCCTGATTCCATACCGGCCCCTGTTATTGTCACATGCATGATTACCAATATTCTTGATTCCATTTTAGGACTATTATATCTCGCTGCACCTGCTACATCACCCAAAAAGTATGCAAATTGATGTGCGTCCAAATATCATGTTTTATACGTCTTCGGTTTGATTCATTAATGTGTGACTCTCCCACTACGCTATTTTTGTCCTCCCCACGTTATGAGCACTGCAGACCACATGCATATGACACTATGTTGGCTCTAGTGCGCCTAGTGTCCAGGCTCCGCTCTCAGTACTAAACGTACTGCAGTACCCGGTCAAATGGACAGTGCTTGTGCGACTAAGCGCTACAGTGCTAGTGTGCTGCACTGTTCACAAATGGACTGAGTAGGGCTGCGCTCGGCCGGCACGAGTACATTTCTCGCTGGCACTGCTTCACCTTGCCCATTGCACGGCCCTGCCAGACGTATTTAAAACCTAATTTACGGAGGTCTCTTGCCGATTTGTGGAGTACTTTATTAGATGGCGTCAAATGCTCGTTTATGTAGATAGGCCTAACCCTTGCAATGATTCCAGCATCACTTGAATTTGACTAGTAAATGAGGTGGAAGACCTTCTCTGCTTTCTGGTAGCCGATGGCAGGCGTCAATATCGGACTCAACAACTGTGACACCCAATTGGTCAGCGATAGTCATGACAATCTGAACGGTGGTTTCGTTTGAAGTGTGCGGCACGCCATGAAGCTCTAGATTGTTTCGCCGAACGTACTGTTGAAGCTCGAGATTCTCTTGCTTTAACATTTTAACCTCACTCTAAGCGATATCCTTATCCTTCTCTAACTCACAAACTCTTTGGCTGAGCTTTGTAATTTCTGACAAGGCTTGCTTCAGAGTTTGTGCGGCAGTTGAAATGTCACTTTTCATACTATCGAAACTACCAGAAAAGTACCGTATGTCACGGACTTAAGCCTGTCATTCTGAGTCTTTTCAATGTTTTCGAGTTTTATCAGTCGGAGGTTGATTTCACAAACAAGATCTTCTAAATCTGGTTTACTTACATTCTCGTCTGGCGAAACCTTTTCCGTAGTTGACCTACTTACTGCACTGCACTCGACACAATACCATTGCTTGGCTTTGTCGGACAAAAGCCGGTTAAAAACTTTCTTTTTTATTTTTACACAGGTTCTGTGGTATGATTTACCACATTCCCCATCACAAATTATGTAGTCTTCGTTATCAGTTACACATTTTTCACCAGTAGCGTAGCCAGGGTCGACCAATGGGAGGGGTTAGGACTATAGGTAGGCCTACTCAAGCCAAATTCTACTAGCATTTCGTCCCGTGGCGTAGCCGCGTTCGTCAAACGTGCACCATGGTTGCGAGGGCAGCTGTGGTAAGTACGGATATCGTAGGTTTGAATCCCGGTGCTGACAGCGGTTATCCTGAGTGTGTTTTTTCCCTGGGTTTTACCACACTCCCTACAGGAAATTGCCGGGATAGTGCCTTGCTCAAGTCCCGGAGCGTCTACTCCATCCCTGTCCAAGATACATTTACACACACAACTACAATCATCACAGCAATACAGGTTGCCGGAGAGCTTCAACACACTCCCAACTACACGGGGCTGATGACCAAGGTGTCTCAAGCCCCTCAAATGAATTAACAACAACTCTACAAATATTTCCATTTCTCTATGAGATATTATTACACAAGAAAAGTTTCATGTATTTTGATCCCGAATTTTTCGAGTAATACAATATGCTCAAAAGACAAAAACAAATCAGTTCTTTAAAAAATTAAGTTAATTTTTGACTAAAATGTCTCACTTCAATGGTAAATCTAGAAATTTCCTGTTCCCCTGACAGGAAGAAAATTGACTCAATATCTGTGCTACCAACATGAAGACTGCGTATCTCTCAACAAGAGTAATTATTTACAGAGGTCTCAGCCAAAGTGGGCATGTCCTCTCACAATGTATCATGTTGATTTAAGATATGCGTAATTCAATACCGGTACACATTTTTATTTTTATTCAGTTTTTCCAACAAGATCCTGTGCTTTATATTGCAATTAGTCCTGAATGCCTAAAATATTATTTTCGAAGATTTTTGTTCAAGGTCCTTCTTACCTTACAAATGCTACATGCAGCCGGAAAAAGGTTTAATTGCTTATACTACTCAGGCGACAAATTTCACCCTTTCGTAACTGGGAGATAACCGTAATTCGGGGAATTGCTGGACATAATATTTACGTAATATGAAACAACTCGGCTGATGGTTATCTCATGCTCAAGATGTTAATAATGATCCCAAAATTACTGTTAATGTACCCATAAAATTTTCTAAGTCTTTATTAAAAGCGCGTTATTTTTAATCAAATCTAGATTAATTTACATATAACTTCTCTCCCGCCAAGAAAAGAAAAAAAGCTAATATTATCCCGCTGTGTGGGATTTGAAATTATTTGGCGCTAGCCTCAGTTTGAAATAAGTTAGATTGACAACCCTGGGAGGACGGAGTTGTATTACCACAGTCTAAAATACACAGTCGCGAAGCTCGCTGCGTTACGTAATTGCATCCTCTTTGTAGGTGAAGCGACACTAGCGCTCGCAGCGGCCAGCAAGCCACAATGTTGATATACTGTACAATTTTAACTCATAGAAACATAAAAAAGAATGCTCCGTTTTTATTAGTTCAGTCCTCTATAAGTATCCCTATGTACAGATGTATGACGTATTTAATGAGTCTTACGTAGAATTCATAGTCCATACTAGTTATAAATTCATGAATTTGTTTTAATGATAGTCGCTGGCATCTCTACATAAAATCAAGTCCACGATTCCTGGATGTAACGGGTAATCTCTGATTTCACTGAATGGATTTTGATGCGGTTTTCAAAATTCAGTAAAGAATTTCTCGAGGAAGGTTTCTGTAGGAAAACATTCACTTATGACCGAAGGAAGCCGAGCTGTAACGATTTCAGTGAATCGTGTCGAAGGAAAACCTACCGTCCGTGCGCCTTTTAAGCTTACGCTGGGTAAACCATAAAAATAATTATATGCTATGAGTGTAAGAATTGGTCAGCATGAAAAGTTCTACAAAGAAGTCCGTGACAGCATATCTTTAATACAATGCCAACTATAAGTGATTTTTCGTTTTAATTTCTTCCAAAAATCTCTATTCAGTGGAAATTTAAATTACTAGCTTCGGAGCGAGTTTACGAGCTAGCGAGCCCATCACCTCAGCTTCGACCAGCATTACCTGTCGAGCCGTGTCGAGTTAAGACATCAGAGAAGAGTAGACTATAAGTGTTGGAGTTTCGCTGTTCACCTCGGCTTTTCTGAATTGCGTCTGAGACCTACCGTCCGTGCGCCGTTTAAGCTTACGCTGAGTTACCTCTTTAAGATACCAGGCGAAGCCCGGGCGGTTTGATAGTATGGGTATAATATAATATCAAATTCTTAATCTTATCTAAAGCTAGTTATTCAGTAAAATTGAGTAACATTATAGTTAATTAGTAAAAATACCAGTGTGTGATTTGTGAAACGAAAAGTATAAAAAACTTAAGGTCTTAAATGGCTCAATTGTAGGTACTTCGTATTTTTAGCCTTATGAGATCAACACAGGGCGAAAAAAGTGTGTCTGTCTGTGTGTGTGTATGTGTGTGTGTGAGTCTGTGTGTGTGTGTGTCTGTGTGTGTGTGAGTGTGTGTACTCTGAATGTCTGTCCCCCCCTATCAATTCGAACACGGTGAATGCGAATTGAACGAAATTTGGTACAAAGATAGCACTAGCAAAGGACACCTCAGTGTCATGTTTTATATCGCCGCCATCTTGACGGAAACGTAATGGCGGCCTCACAAATGTTCAAAGCTTAAATCAAATTACGACTAACCTGATCATCCGATCTCTACCAAATTTTGCAACAACACACCTTTATGGGGGGAGCATCCTTTGACCAAACCAATAGGTCATCAGCGTAATAGTTTACGGATGGCGGCCATCTTTGAGTGAAAATCGATTCCCCCTATTAATTCGAACACGGTGCAACCGAATGGAACGAAATTTGGTACGGAAGTAGTACTAACGAAAGGCACCTCAGTGTTATGTTTTATATCGCCGCCATCTTGACGGAAACGTAATGGCGGCCACACAAATGTTCAAAGCTTAAATCAAATTACGACTAACCTAATCATCCGATCTCTACCAAATTTTGCAACAACGTACCTTTATGGGGGGAGCATCCTTTGACCAAACTAATAGGTCATCAGAGTAATAGTTTGCGGATGGCGGCCATCTTTGTGTGAAAATCGATTCCCCCTATTAATTCGAACACGGTGCAACCGAATGGAACGAAATTTGGTACAGAGGTAGTACTAACAAAAGGCACCTCAGTGTCATGTTTTATATCGCCGCCATCTTGACGGAAACGTAATGGCGGCCACACAAATGTTCAAAGCTTAAATCAAATTAGGATTAACCTAATCATCCGATCTCTACCAAATTTTGCAACAACATACCCTTATAGAGGAAGCATCCTTTGACCAAATGAATAGGTCATTAGCCTAATAGTTTGCGAATGGCGGCCATCTTTGTGTGAAAATCAATTCCCCCTATTAATTCAAACACGGTGAAACCGAATGGAACGAAATTTGGTACAGAGGTAGCACTAGCAAAGGGCATCTCAGTGTCATGTTTTATATCGCCGCCATATTGACAGAAACGTAATGGCGGCCACACAAATGTTCAAAGCTTAAGTTAAATTACGACTAACATAACCATCCGATCTCTACCAAACTTTGCAACAACATACCTTTTTGGAGGGAGCATCCTTTGACCAATCTAATAGGTTATTAGCCTAATAGTTTGCGGATGGCGGCCATCTTTATGTCAAAATTGATTCCCCCTATTAATTCGAACACGGAGGAACCTAATGGAACGAAATTTGGTACAGAGGTAGCACTAGCAAAGGGCACCTCAGTGTCATGTTTTATATCGCCGCCGTCTTGACTGAAACGTAATGGCGGCCACACGAATGTTCAAAGCTTAAATCAAATTACGATTAACCTAATCATCCGATCTCAACCAAATATTGCAACTACATACCTTTATGGAGGGAGCATCCTTTGACCAATCTAATAGGTCATTCGCCTAATAGTTTGCGGATGGCGGCCATCTTTGTGTCAGAATCGATTCCCCCTATTAATTCAAACACGGTGAAACAGAATGGAACGAAATTTGGTACAGAGATAGCACTAGCAAAGGGCATCTCAGTGTCATGATTAATATCGCCGCCATATTGACAGAAACGTAATAGCGGCCACACAAATGTTTAAAGCTTAAATCAAATTACGACTAACATAACCATTCGATCTCTACCAAACTTTGCAACAACATACCTTTATGGAGGGAGCATCCTTTGACCAATCTAATAGGTCATTAGCCTAATAGTTTGCGGATGGCGGCCATCTTTATGTCAAAATTGATTCCCCCTATTAATTCGAACACGGTGGAACCGAATGAACGAAATTTGGTACAGAGGTAGCACTAGCAAGAGGCACCTCAGTGTCATGTTTTATATCACCGCTATCTTGACGGAAACGTAATCGCGGCCACCCAAATGTTAAAAGCTAAAATGTAATTACGACCAACCTAATAATCTAGTCTCTACCAAATTTTGCAACACCATATCTTTATGTGGGAAACATATTCTGAACAAACTGCAAGAACATCAGCCCAATAGTTTGCAGATGGTGGCCAAGTATGTGTGCAAATCGATTCCTCCTATCAATTCAAACACGGCGAAACCGAATTGAACGAAATTTGGTACAGAGGTAGCACTAGCAAAGGGCACCTCATATTCATGTTTAATATCCCTATAGCACGTTGTATTTCAACAAGCTACTACAACCAACATTCAATCATACTCCTTGAAAAGGACAAAGAGTTATAACAATACCCATGCATTTAGGAGAAAGTAGGCTATATGTTCTTTACTGAACATCTTGTTTTTCTGTGGGATTGAAACCATTCATTCCTGAATTTGACAAAATAATACAAAATATCAGCAATAAAAATTGTGTACCATACCTTCACAGCAGCCATGTGGGAGACCAGGTATTTCATACGAGAATTAACAAACAGTGTACCACATCTAAGTTTGTGAGCATTATCCTGACGACATAAATTGGCTTGCCCCCAAAGGATTCAAGAATAAGTTTATATTATTGTGCAAAATCTTTATTCATTAAATCGATGATGATGATGATAATTGTTGTTTTAAGGGGCCTAACATCTAGGTTATCGGCCCATTCATTAAATCAGCTCTCTGACTATTGAAGAGTCATTTTCTACATCTGAAAATTAAAATGTCGGCACGCGTTTGAGATGACATCTTTCACGTTTACGGTAGGCTAACTACCGTATGTCTTAATTTTCAAAATGCATAGATATTTATATTTGATTTGCAGCCATTGGCCATAGCAGGGCATTTCACATGAAAGCCCGTAGGTTCCCCAATTTCAATGTCAAGTAGTTCCAACCTAAGCTACCAGAACTGAAACCCAACGGCGAACGTTTGAACTTGATAGAGCGTGTCTAACCCAATAGCCTACACATTTTGGCTACACACTACCAATTGTAGTTGTAAGTTATTTTACGTGCCATAAATCTATGACATGGGCCCGACGACTTCGACTGGGTTTGAAACCGCGATCTTGGGCATAGCAGTTCAGCATGCTACCGACTACACCACCGAAGCCTTGCATAGATATCCTACCGAGACATGCTTCTGATTTATAACCGACTGGCTCCGTGGCAACGTTCTCGCCTGCTGCTCCCAAGGTTGCAGGATCTAATCCTGGCGCAGTCAGCTGGCATTTAAGGGGCATACATGCGAGGGAACGGTGTCTGTAGATTTACTGGCACGTTAACGTTCCCCTTCAGGGCAAAGTTCCGGCACGCTGGTGTCTCTAAAAGTCACAGTAGTTAAAAGGGATCTAAAACCAATAACATTATTATTGATTTATAACCAGTTAAAGACCTAGTTCCGTTGTTTGATTGAAAAGCTTTATAATACTTTCTACTGCGTATCCCAATTAATTGGGGTCGCTGAAGCCAATCAGGCTTAATTTGGTTTTGACCGGTGATTTAAGGCCGGACGCCCTTCCTGACGCCAAAGCCACGTAATTTTTAAGGTGAAAATTCCACCCCACTGTCACCGGGATTGGAACTCCAGCCGTCCCGGTGATTGACGAGCAGCTAAGTCACTGCACCATCACGCTCCCCTTGAAAAGCTTTATAATACAAGCCTAAAATCCATAGCTCAAATCTTACCTTTTAGAGTCCTTTGGAAACTCGGGTGTCGTCTTGCTACTTGAACAGTCTGACTTCCCAATCGGTCAACACGAATACACCCAATTAGATTGGGCGAGGAGTAACAATTAATTTCCCTGTGTAACTCATAATACAATAATTATGTATACATTTAATAAAACGCTTCTCATACAACCCCGCCGCCCCCCCCCCCCCGTTATGTGAGAAGGGTTTTATTAAGTGTATAAACTATTCATGTATTTTTATTTCAGGCATTAGGAGATAAATTGTCACCGCCCACCAAATCTAATGGGGTACCGTACACTCGTGTTGACCGACTGAAAAGCGATCGTATAGGTTACTTAGCAATACTGAAATATTGCTTCTAACATTAGATCTATTTATTAAACTGCACATCTCCTCTTGTAAAGCACATGTTAAATTAAATAAATTACCTTTACACACACAGTAAATCCAGCAACAATAACATACACCAACACAGCGCATGAGAGCATTATTGTCTCGCGGTAGAAAAATATGAGCCATGCTTCTCGATCTGTAGGTAGACTGTGGTTATCCGTTGTGATGAAGACGTGTGTAGCCACAAATGGAAACCCGGGCCGAAAGGCGACAACAGTACATCGCCACAGACACAAATCACAACCTGCCAATTATCCAATGGGGGGGGGGGATTCAAACTCCCCCCCCCCTAACACCCCCCTGTTTTTCACACTGACCGCATTTGGTTGATTTGTCACTTGTCGCCATCTTGACTAAATTTACCCTGCGAAGTCAAATTGGGCCTATATGACTCGTAGTGGAATGGCTCGGATATCGCAGAGCGAGGTGATGGCGATTGGTAGGGTTATTGGAAATGAACTAGGGAGCGGGAAAAGATACCTGACTGATGAAGCTTTGCTGTCTTGGTACGGCTTGGCTTGGCGTAACAGAGAACAATCCGTCTTGTCGACAGTGAGTGTAGTGGTGAGTGGTCCAACCCGCTCCTGTTGCCCGTATTTATTTGGTATCGTCACCTTTGGGCTATTGCTATTTGCATCTTTTGGAAAGCGATGAAAACATTTATCCGCAGCCCAATTATACATCGACTTACAGCCGTATACTGAGCAATATACTTTGCTTTTACTCATTTTGCACTCTATCAACGAGTAAAACTATTACTTATGTATAAAGACACGAAGAATTTACCACGATCTGCTTACCAATACAGGAAACAATTACAAGCAGTCAACACGTGACAAAAATACCCTACTTGGTAAGTTTCTCATTTTTACCGCTAGATGTCATATCAGATAGCTGGAGTTCCCAATTAGGTCTTAAACTTACTTCAAACCACCAAAACCAACGAACTAGTGGCCATTCTATCCACAGTCAAGAGGCCTGGCCATTGGGCCTGGCGTCACTGAACAAGGCAAGAGCGCTCCACGGACCACGGTGTGTACGAGCAATATTGCACCATGCGCTCGCTGCCATCTTGCTATACCTGTCATGGTCTTTACGGCTTACTGCTGCCTTAACTACCAGCCATCCATGTTTAGAGATCAGTGAGCATTGCATATTTAGCTACTAGTGATGTCACGACATTATTAAATTGACGCTACTCATGTGATGGTTATTTAATAATATTTGCGAATGCGTTTTTCTGTATGAGCCTAATGTTTTTCGTTATAGGCTCATGTCAGAATAAATGTGGATAAATAGTTCAGCTAGTCACTGATCTAAAATATCAATGAGAGGTTTATTATTGGAGAGTTAACTTACTTTAATATCTGATTTCTTCGAACTTTATTACCACGATTTGTTTCAGTAGACTGTGGTGTGTGAGGGTGCATGTGAGTGTGCCTGGTGACAGACTGTTTTAGTGGTAGTATTTGTTGTTGGTGGAACTTAAGTTTTTTGTTAGTAGAGTTTTGGTATTTAATTGTTAGTACGGTAGAAGGTCAGTATTTTTGTTAGTAGAATTGCTCTTTACTTATTCTGAAAGGGAGTAGCAGCCTTTCAGAATAAATCAATTCTTTACTAGTCTTATAGACGGTTAAGATATTGATAATATAAGCCAATAATGGCTACACTGCGTACTGCTGCACGGCTGAAAGCAACGGGAAACTACAGCCGTATGCTATTCCCGAGGATATGCACCTCTCTATGCATAATTACATGTGATGATGGCCTCCTCCCTTGTAAAATTTCAATCCGGAGGTAAACTAGTCTCCCGTTCGGATCTCCGGGTGGGGACTACTCGAGAGGGGGTTAACATCACAGAAGTGACAAAGAGGAAATCTGACATTCTACCGATCGGAGCGTGGAATGTTAGAAGTCTGCTAGAAAGTGGAAGGTTAGAAAACTTAGAAAGGGAAATGGATAGGTTGAGGTTGGATTTGGTTGGGATTAGTGAAATGCGCTGGCAGGAAGAACAGGACTTTTGGTCAGGAGACTATAGGGTCATTAGCACTAAATCAAACAATGGCCAAGCAGGGGTTGGCCTCATATTGAGTAGGAAACTTGGACAGCGGGTGGAATATTATGAGCAATATAGTGAACGGATTATTGTAGCAAAAATCAATACAAAACCTACCTGCACTACAGTGGTACAAGTCTATATGCCTACCAGTCAAGCTGATGATGAGGATGTTGAAAAGGTCTACGAAGAAATAGACGAAATTCTGAGGTATATCAAGGGTGATGAAAATGTTATAGTAATGGGAGATTGGAATGCTGTGGTAGGAAAAGGGAGAGAAGGGAAGATAGTAGGAGATTTCGGATTAGGTGAAAGGAATGATCGAGGAAGCAGGCTGGTAGAATTCTGCACCGAGCATGAATTGGTCATAGCTAACACCTTATTCAATAACCACAATAGAAGAATATGCACATGGATGAGACCAGGAGATACAGGGCGTTACCAAATCGATTTCATTATGGTCAAGCAGAGGTTTCGAAACCAGATTTTGGATTGTAAAACATATCCTGGTGCTGACATCAACTCTGATCACAATCTGGTTGTAATGAAATGCAGATTAAAGTTGAAGAAACTGAAGAAAAGTCAAAAGCCAAAAAGGTGGGCAATAGACAGACTGAAAGAGAAGGATGTAAATGAAAGATTCAAGAAGAGTATAAAGGAAGGACTAATGAAAAACCCTAAACAAACTTCAATTGCAGACGAATGGGCACTTTTGAATAATGAAATAACAAAATCCGCAGAAGAAAACATTGGTAGGAAAGAAAGAATAGGTAGAAAACCGTGGATCACTCAGGATATACTAGAATTGATGGATGAAAGGCGGAAACACAAGAATGTAAGAGATGAAAAGGGGAAAGCAGAATACAGACGTCTGAGAAATGAGGTTAACAAGAAGTGCAAGGAAGCGAAAGAAGAATGGTTGAAAGAGAAATGTGCAGGTATAGAAAATTGTCTGAAATTAGGAAAAGTAGACACAGCTTATCGAAGGATTAAGAATACTTTTGGGGAAAAGAAGACCAAGTGCTGTAATATTAAGGACACAAATGGAAAGCCTCTAGCAGATAGGGAAGAAAAGGTTGAGAGATGGAAAGCTTACATAGAGAGTTTGTATAAGGGAAAGGAGATTGAGAATCATGTAATGGAAAGGGAGGAGGAAATTGATGAGGATGCGAAAGGAGATTTAATATTGAGATCAGAATTTGATAGAGCTTTGGAAGACTTAAGCAGGAATAAAGCACCAGGAATAGATGATATACCGATTGAGTTGCTACGCTTCATTGGAGATGAAGGTCTGATCAGGTTATTTCACTTGGTGTGTAGGATTTATGAGACAGGTGAGGTACCCCCTGATTTCAAGAAGAATGTAATCATCCCTATACCAAAGAAAGTGGGAGCTGACAGATGTGAAGATTACCGTACAATCAGCTTGATTACTCATGCTTCAAAGAACCTGTCTAGAATAATTTACAAGAGGATTGAAAGCCAGATAGAAACGGAGTTGGGTGAAGATCAGTTTGGTTTCAGGAGAAATGTAGGAACAAGGGAAGCTGTACTAAGTCTTAGGCTGATTTTAGAAGGTAGAATAAGGAAAGATAAGAGAACGTCCATGGCTTTTGTAGACTTAGAAAAGGCTTTTGATAACGTTGATTGGACTAAATTGTTTGACATTTTGAAATCAATTGGAATAAAGTACAGGGATAGGAGGGTGATATACAATCTGTACAGAAACCAGACAGCAGTCATTCGAGCTGAAGGATATGAGAGAGAAGCTGGTATTTTGAAAGGTGTAAGGCAAGGCTGCAACTTATCACCCATACTTTTCAATCTTTACATTGAACAAGCAATGAAGGAAATTAGAGAAAAATTTAAAGTGGGAGTGAAGATTCAAGGAGAAATAATTTCAACTCTGAGATTTGCTGATGACATCTTGGCCGACAAGCCTGAGGATTTGAATGAGTTTTTGAATGGTATGGACTCCGTCTTACGGAAAGAATTCATGATGAAAATAAATAAATGTAAAACAAAAATACTGGAATGCAGCCGAAATAAATCAGAAACCTCTATGGAGATCAAATTGGCAGGTGAAAAGCTGAAGGAAGTAGGAGACTTCTGTTACTTAGGAAGCAGAATAACCAGTGATGGACGAAGCAAAGAGGATATTAAAAGTAGGTTGGCTCAGGCAAAGAAAGCATTTCTACAAAAAAGGAATCTGCTGACATCGAATATAGATTTAGGTATTAGGAAGTCATTTTTGAAAGCCTTTGTCTGGAGCGTGGCGCTCTATGGAAGTGAAACTTGGACTATTGGTGCAGCAGAAAAGAGGAGAATTGAAGCATTTGAAATGTGGTGTTACAGGAGAATGATGAAGATCAGATGGGTAGATAGGGTTACAAACAAAGAGGTAGTAAGACGAGTGGGAGAGGAAAGATGTTTCTGGCGACTGCTAATGAAGAGAAGAGATAGGTTGGTAGGACACATAGTAAGACACCCAGGAATAGCAAGCTTAGTTATGGAAGGAAGGGTCGAGGACAAAAACTGTAGGGGTAGACCAAGGTTAGAATATGTTAAACAGATTGCCTCCGATGTAGGGTTTCGGAGCTATGTAGAGATGAAACGATTAGCTCAGGACAGGGAGGCATGGAGAGCTGCATCAAACCAGTCAAAAGACTGAAGACTCAAACAAACAAACGAAATTTAATTGAGAACAAGTGAATGTGCTGAACAGTGACCCGTGTGATATAAAATATATTTGTATATTGTGTGATATGAGATTCGTGAATGTGGACATCATTGAACTCTTACTTAGACAATAAGACATTTATTCCTTTTGAGTGAAGGTTTTCTATATTTTAAGTTTAGGAATCTTAGGGTGAGAGACTTTATATTTATAACCCTGCAGATTTGGCTAGGAGTGAT
Source organism: Meconema thalassinum (assembly GCA_946902985.2). NCBI lineage: Eukaryota > Metazoa > Arthropoda > Insecta > Orthoptera > Tettigoniidae > Meconema > Meconema thalassinum. The sequence goes on from OX336393.1 coordinate 30,345,625, forward strand.
TTTCCATGTGTGATATTATTTTTATCAAAGAAAAGTGAAAGTGTTTGTTTTAAGAATTTTGTGTGTTTTCATTCTTCTTATATTCAAGCGGGAATCTCGAATTCGGTTTTGCACCATTAGCCCATACCCAGTTTTCCCCGAGTGTTTTTAGAGTCTCGTGGTCAACCGTTTCTGGGGTTCTCGCTTATGGGGGCGGTAGTATCCGGACTAACAGCCACAAACTGTTACCGCGAAGGCGTGGGATTGATTTTTGGGTTTGTTAAGAAACAATATAGCCTACACTGATCCGTGATAGGTAAAACTAAAAAGTGACCTTAAAATGCTTTTGTGACGACATCTTTTGACAGGCCACCGTAGACTATTAACATTTTTTTTTTTATTTTTATACCGTAGCGACCAACACTTTAGGTTGATAAACTTAAGGTTTTAACTTGATTTCCGCCTTTGAGGACTGCAACAGAGCACTTTATAGAAAGAGAAGACGCTATAGCTTTTAGTGACACTAGGCGTTTGGCTATGCTGAATGCCGCGCAGTTTTATTTCCCAATATTTCGCGAACCCATAACGCTAGAGAGTAGTATAGGTTGTCCTATGACTCGAGATAAAGCCGTGTTTTTTATGAACCAATTATGTCCACACTAAGATAAAAACTACCCTTACCCGGAAGTAAAATAGTAATTTTTTATAGGTATACGCACTTGCAAGATGGTAGGCTTTTTAAATGATTATTCATTATTTTTTTATTTTTATTAAAGCACTAAACTGTAAGGTCATTTACCTGGTATTTCTTGAACTCATAATTGTAAAAGACCTGATTCTGGATTTAAATTACCGGTAATGCATACAATATTTATAGATTTTGATGGATATTTCGTGAACCAAAGATTTGTAGAATTTATAACTGTATAAACCTGATTTAGGATTTAAATCAATGCATGTAACCATTTTTTATTTCAAATTTTTGATTCCTGATTTTAGAACATAGATTTTAGAATTAGCGAAATGACTAAACTTACAGGTTATTGACTAGACAGTTTTAGTACCGGTAACTAATTATTAAAGAAAGGCATATAAGGATTTGTATTACTCGAAATTTCATTCCCTTTTCTATGAGTTATTTATGTTTATACTCTTGGGATTGACAGTTCTCGCGTCGCCATGTGGTCTGAGAAGGAGGTTGCCAAACTCAAGGAGTAATAAGGAGAGGCCCTAACGGCAAGGAAGTGAAGCCAGAAGTTACTCCTTCACATATGCTCAAAACATTGCGGTAGTCCCATAAGAAATGCATGTAATGGTGTGACGTACGTACTTAAAATTCATGATATTTCGCGTGTGGGTCGAAATGTCGACATGTGGGGCATATGTTTGCACAAACAGAACTCCCACCTGCCAAAGTAATGTCATTTCACAAGTAAATCCACTTTATTTGCCATTTATTGGGTTAAGTTTTCATCCTTAAGAGTAGCCACCTTACGGTACTGTTCTAGTATCATTCGTTAAATGTTCAAATAGAGGCATACGTGTCCACCAATATAATTATTTCGATTGCTGGGAATTAATTACGGATATTTTACTCCGTTTCTTACTGGAAATAGTTTTTGCTCGTCAATTAATGAACGGCATTACTGTAATCTAATTACCCTAATCTATTTTTAACATGGCTTGAGCTCTAGATTTATTGCTCGTGGGTGTTAGAAGATTGATATGCCATTATTTGCATATTTTAGTGTGTTAATCTTAAACCTCAGCCTAGATCTTGTTTAGTTTGTTACCGGAACTGAACTGGCCTATTTTTTTTAATCATCGTGCAATAAAAAAAAATAACGCCACCACCCAATTAGTTCGCATGCCTTAATATTTTAAATTTATTTAATACACATTCGTGAATATAATGGCAGGCCTAATGGTATCTCGGTAATTATTTGCCTATTATTTGGTATAAGTTAAGTATAGTGATGGGTGTCTGGTTGCCTGAAAACCCACAATAATTACAGGTCATAAAAATTGTATACCGGTATAATACATTCATTTCCCATGTGCTATACTATATTTCAGATCGGTGTATTGCTCTAGTTTATATTGTAAAATTAAACGTTTTATGGCAGTTTACATGATTTTCTATTGCGACGAAAAGTATTGTGACTGCCGTACACTTCACGCTAGCTAGCAAAGATCAACAAATATTCCTTGATATCCATCGTCATATAGGCCTACCTTACAATTTCGTAGTATAGGCCTACCTGCACACGAATCTTTTTTCGTAGTTCCGCCCCTTAAAGCAACCTAACACGAATCTTTTACTGGTAATCATACTTAAATCCCACTAATAAGTAAGTCTACGGTACCGTAGGCTCAATTTACCGCTCGAGCCGGGCAAGAATGGGGGCGTGGTTAGTGCTTCAACTCCCCGCATGCTATAGAGCTGACAGGGCGCCTCCTTGTTACTCCTTGGCCAACCTGTGCAACACAGAGATACAGCTGACCAGGCACTGAAGCACGTGGGCTGTAATATTGCAACGCAGACATCGATTGGTCAAGAGGCAGAGGGGTGATCATTGACGTGGAATTTCCAGCCTAATGTCAATCCTATTCTGGCAGCTCACAGAGTATAGATTTTAGATTTAAAAGTTTAGATTTTGGTTTTTTAGATTTAAGTGTTAGATTTTAGTTTTGATATTTGATTTTAGATTTTGCGAAGTACTTTACGCTTTATCTAATAAAATAAAAATATTATTCTAATGTCAGCGGATTCGGATAACAAACGTGCGGACGCGGTTAAAAGTCGTGCGGATGCGGACAACAGTCATGAGGTTGCGGGGCGGATGCGGACAACAGTCATGAGGTTGCGGGGCGGATGAGGACAACAGTCATGAGGCTGCGGGGCGGATGCGGACAACAGTCATGAGGTTGCGGGGCGGATGCGGACAACAGTCATGAGGTTGCGGGGCGGATGTGGACAACAGTCATGAGGTTGCAGGGCGGATGCGGACAACAGTCATGAGGTTGCGGGGCGGATGCGGACAACAGTCATGAGGTTGCGGGGCGGATGCGGACAACAGTCATGAGGTTGCGGGGCGGATGTGGACAACAGTCATGTGGTTGCGGGGTGGATGAGGACAACAGTCATGTGGTTGCGGGGCGGATGTGGACAACAGTCATGTGGTTGCGGGGCGGATGCGGACAACAGTCATGAGGTTGCGGGGCAGATGCGGACAACAGTCATGAGGTTGCGGGGCGGATGTGGACAACAGTCATGAGGTTGCGGGGCGGATGTGGACAACAGTCATGTGGTTGCGGGGCGGATGCTGACAACAGTCATGCGGTTGCGGGGCGGATGTGGACAACAGTCATGCGGTTGCGGGGCGGATGTGGACAACAGTCATGAGGTTGCGGGGCGGATGTGGACAACAGTCATGAGGTTGTGGGGCGGATGGGGACAACAGTCATGAGGTTGCAGGGCGGATGCGGACAACAGTCATGTGGTTGCGGGGCGGATGCTGACAACAGTCATGCGGTTGCGGGGCGGATGTGGACAACAGTCATGAGGTTGCGGGGCAGATGCGGACAACAGTCATGAGGTTGCGGGGCGGATGTGGACAACAGTCATGAGGTTGCGGGGCGGATGTGGACAACAGTCATGTGGTTGCGGGGCGGATGCTGACAACAGTCATGCGGTTGCGGGGCGGATGTGGACAACAGTCATGCGGTTGCGGGGCGGATGTGGACAACAGTCATGCGGTTGTGGGGCGGATGGGGACAACAGTCATGAGGTTGCAGGGCGGATGCGGACAACAGTCATGAGGTTGCGGGGCAGATGCGGACAACAGTCATGAGGTTGCGGGGCGGATGCGGACAACAGTCATGAGGTTGCGGGGCGGATGTGGACAACAGTCATGAGGTTGCGGGGCGGATGCGGACAACAGTCATGAGGTTGCAGGGCGGATGTGGACAACAGTCACGAGGTTGCGGGGCGGATGCGGACAACAGTCATGAGGTTGCAGGGCGGATGAGGACAACAGTCATGAGGTTGCGGGGCAGATGCGGACAACAGTCATGAGGTTGCGGGGCGGATGAGGACAACAGTCATGAGGTTGCGGGGCGGATGTGGACAACAGTCATGCGGTTGTGGGGCGGATGGGGACAACAGTCATGAGGTTGCAGGGCGGATGCGGACAACAGTCATGAGGTTGCGGGGCAGATGCGGACAACAGTCATGAGGTTGCGGGGCGGATGCGGACAACAGTCATGAGGTTGCGGGGCGGATGTGGACAACAGTCATGAGGTTGCGGGGCAGATGCAGACAACAGTCATGAGGTTGCGGGGCAGATGCGGACAACAGTCATGAGGTTGCGGGGCGGATGTGGACAACAGTCATGAGGTTGCGGGGCGGATGCGGACAACAGTCATGAGGTTGCGGGGCAGATGCGGACAACAGTCATGAGGTTGCGGGGCGGATGTGGACAACAGTCATGAGGTTGCGGGGCAGATGCGGACAACAGTCATGAGGTTGCGGGGCGGATGTGGACAACAGTCATGAGGTTGCGGGGCAGATGCGGACAACAGTCATGAGGTTGCGGGGCGGATGTGGACAACAGTCATGAGGTTGCGGGGCGGATGCGGACAACAGTCATGAGGTTGCGGGGCAGATGCGGACAACAGTCATGAGGTTGCGGGGCGGATGTGGACAACAGTCATGAGGTTGCGGGGCAGATGCGGACAACAGTCATGAGGTTGCGGGGCAGATGCGGACAACAGTCATGAGGTTGCGGGGCGGTGTGGACAACAGTCATGAGGTTGCGGGGCGGATGCGGACAACAGTCATGCGGTTGCGGGGCGGATGTGGACAACAGTCATGAGGTTGCGGGGCGGATGCGGACAACAGTCATGAGGTTGCGGGGCGGATGCGGACAACAGTCATGAGGTTGCGGGGCAGATGCGGACAACAGTCATGAGGTTGCGGGGCGGATGTGGACAACAGTCATGAGGTTGCGGGGCAGATGCGGACAACAGTCATGAGGTTGCGGGGCGGATGTGGACAACAGTCATGAGGTTGCGGGGCGGATGCGGACAACAGTCATGAGGTTGCGGGGCGGATGTGGACAACAGTCATGCGGTTGCGGGGCGGATGAGGACAACAGTCATGCGGTTGCGGGGCGGATGTGGACAACAGTCATGAGGTTGCGGGGCGGATGCGGACAACAGTCATGAGGTTGCGGGGCGGATGCGGACAACAATCATGCGGTTGCGGGGAGGATGAGGACAACAGTCATGAGGTTGCAGGGCGGATGAGGACAACAGTCATGAGGTTGCGGGGCGGATGCGGACAACAGTCATGAGGTTGCAGGGCGGATGAGGACAACAGTCATGAGGTTGCAGGGCGGGTGTGGACAACAGTCATGCGGTTGCAGGGCGGGTGCGGACAACAGTCATGAGGTTGCAGGGCGGATGCGGACAACAGTCATGAGGTTGCAGGGCGGATGAGGACAACAGTCATGCGGTTGCAGGGCGGGTGCGGACAACAGTCATGCGGTTGCAGGGCGGGTGCGGACAACAGTCATGCGGTTGCGGGGCGGATGAGGACAACAGTCATGAGGTTGCAGGGCGGGTGTGGACAACAGTCATGCGGTTGCGGGGCGGGTGCGGACAACAGTCATGAGGTTGCGGGGCGGATGAGGACAACAGTCATGCGGTTGCGGGGCGGGTGCGGACAACAGTCATGAGGTTGCGGGGCGGGTGCGGACAACAGTCATGCGGTTGCGGGGCGGATGAGGACAACAGTCATGCGGTTGCAGGGCGGGTGCGGACAACAGTCATGAGGTTGCGGGGCGGGTGTGGACAACAGTCATGAGGTTGCGGGGCGGGTGCGGACAACAGTCATGCGGTTTCGGGGCGGGTGCGGACAACAGTCATGAGGTTGCGGGGCGGATGAGGACAACAGTCATGAGGTTGCGGGGCGGATGCGGACAACAGTCATGAGGTTGCGGGGCGGATGAGGACAACAGTCATGAGGTTGCGGGGCGGATGCGGACAACAGTCATGAGGTTGCGGGGCGGATGAGGACAACAGTCATGCGGTTGCGGGGCGGATGAGGACAACAGTCATGAGGTTGCGGGGCGGATGCGGACAACAGTCATGAGGTTGCAGGGCGGATGAGGACAACAGTCATGCGGTTTCGGGGCGGGTGCGGACAACAGTCATGCGGTTTCGGGGCGGATGAGGACAACAGTCATGAGGTTGCGGGGCGGATGTGGACAACAGTCATGCGGTTGCAGGGCGGGTGCGGACAACAGTCATGAGGTTGCGGGGCAGATGCGGACAACAGTCATGAGGTTGCGGGGCGGATGCGGACAACAGTCATGAGGTTGCGGGGCGGATGTGGACAACAGTCATGAGGTTGCGGGGCGGATGTGGACAACAGTCATGAGGTTGCGGGGCGGATGCGGACAACAGTCATGAGTTTGCGGGGCGGGTGTGGACAACAGTCATGAGGTTGCGGGGCGGATGCGGACAACAGTCATGAGGTTGCGGGGCGGATGTGGACAACAGTCATGCGGTTTCGGGGCGGATGAGGACAACAGTCATGAGGTTGCGGGGCGGATGCGGACAACAGTCATGAGGTTGCGGGGCGGATGAGGACAACAGTCATGAGGTTGTGGGGCAGATGCGGACAACAGTCATGAGGTTGCGGGCGGATGCGGACAACAGTCATGAGGTTGCGGGGCGGATGCGGACAACAGTCATGAGGTTGCGGAGCGGATGTGGATGACGTTTTGCTTATACGAGCAGGGCTCAGTACTTCTCTCGAATGTGGTACCGTAACTAAAAAGTAAATACTCTCTGGTACTGGATTTCCTTTCGAACCAACCGGCTTGTAACCAGGCGCGGGACACTGTTATGGGCTGATTCGAACCAAAACAAAGGCCGCCACGAGCGTTTTGTTAACTGTTTGGGCCCGCATGCCGACAACTGTTGCAGTATTATACTACACTTTTAGTGACTTAATCTGTATTATATTGGATCCAATACTAAATTGAATGACAAGTGACTAGCGGTGTTATTAGAAATGGCGACAGCTACGTTCGCTCCAAACGTGGGACAACATAATTTATATGTAGGGTAGGTTTTAATTGCTGAGATGTAAACCTTGCTCATAGTTTCAGTCGGTATAATTATACTGTAACAGAATTTATGGATTTACTTTTATTTGTTTGTTTATCGCGTAAAATCCGAATATAGGTACGATAGTCTTGTACATATTGGACAATATGTAATTTATTTCTGCCGAATGTACCAAACAATTGTTTTCATCTTGCTGAAGACTTCTGTCAAGTCTTTGTAAATGTGCAGGATCAGCTTTAGTTTAGTTAACGGTAAGCTACTTAAGTAGTTTGATATGCGGTAGGGCCTACCCATGTCCATAATTTTCTTATCTATGCTAATACTTGCATGCATGCAGCTGTCTCAATCAAATACTACAAGTACAGTATTAATGATACAAATTGACTTGCAATGGAAGCACCCAGGTTTGGACCCTGGTCCTATTTTGACATACACTCTGCATGGCTGTGACTTCTGGTGTCCTATGCGCCAGGGAATAAGGCAAGGATTGATACAATCCTAGGCATGGGCGAAAAAGTCGAAATGAAGTCGACTAAGAATGTTTGTTGGCTCTAGAAAAATATGTTAATATTGTTTGTGTACTTGCTAGAAGATATTAATACAGATACCCTCCAGCAAAATAATAGGAGGCTTTATTGACTACTTTGTTATCTTCCCTCTGGTCCTCTATTGTGCTTAGCCTAAAGTCTGCAAGGTGTAGGCCTACTACATTATTGTATGTAAAAGCCTAGGAGTACAGTAGGGCTTCATTCAGTAGTGTACGTTAGCCCGTAGCTCCTATTGGGTGCTGCTTCATTGTAGGTTTCAGTCTTACTGTGTTAGTAATCATCATTTTATGTATGCAGCATGTCAAATTGTACCTCTCTATTTGATGGTGAAGCCTGCTAACATGCATTTTATACCTGAAAGAACAAGGGTTGTTCTAGCATCGTTGGGTCATTTTTCTTACACTGAGTGTTAAAGATCTCTTAGCGTGACCACCCAAAATATGTAAGCAAGTTAGCATTGTATTCCTGTGCATGACAATGGAGTTCAGTACCTATTTTTTTGTTCTAGGTGCTGAATAGCACCCAAATCTGTAATGGGTTCTTTACAGTCTAGCTGGAAACTGTTCTCAATGAGTGAATGACAATTTGTAGTTCAAGGAAGAAAGGCTACCATGTTCTCAGCTCCCCTATACCTTGTAGACACACAACTCCCTAGTCTTACCCATTAGGCCTAGATACATGCCTGGACACAGTTCTTGTTTGACCACCTCGTGTAGTGGCTAGCATTTTTGGTTCTTTCCCCAGAGGTCTGGATTCGTTTCCTGGCCCTGCCCATAAAAGTAAATCTGGTCTGAGGGCTGAAACGGGGTATGCTAAGCCTCATGTGGCAATCCTGAGGCAAGGTGGATTCGATTGCCACCTAGGCCATCTTGGAAGTGGTAGACCACGTCTACTGCGGGCAAATGCCGAGATGGTTCCTTATTTATGGCCACGGCTGCCTCCCTCCCAATCCTCACATAAAGTACAAGGACACTAATAGCCTACAGTCACCATATTACAACAGGTTATCGCAAAACAATACACACACCTAAGTACATGGATCTCAATGACCACCATGTCCAAGCCCCTCAAATGATAAAAGCAACAACAAAACAACTTGTGTTAAAAGTGGTCGTGCTACAGTGTTGCAAACTTCTGAACTATAAGAGAACCCTGGACAAACTTTTCTGTTCACAAATCTGTTTCAGCTTTATCACATTCGTCATTTGAGACCTTCTCTAGCTTCATGAAGATCAGGAGTAATAAATGAAACAAGTATCAGGCGCCCAGCCTACACTAGGACTGGGCAGAAGAGCAACTCACGTGTGCTGCTCCTGTTCACAGTCCTACTGCAAACAAACATTCCCCCACTCTGCCTCTGCTATATTGAAAGGAGGATTACCGACCATTTGCATATATGTGGTGTTGATTTACAATAATACTACTACATGCATTGCATTTATCTGTGTAAGCCTACATTGAAATCTAATTTTTGCTTCGACTTGTGCTTTGGATATTTGCAGTTTATCTTCCACCCGGGGCTGGTCCAGTTTTCCAAAGAGGGTTTCCGAGGCTGGAGTTTGCGATCGGGTGGCTTAAAACAGTGTGCCATCAACCATCCAAGTAGCCTACTGACCACGTTCAAGATCTCATGTGTTTCTATGTTCTCAACGAGCTTAACTATTGGTATTCACATCTCTGAAGGTTGTTGTTTTCAGCTGCACAATCAAATGTAAAAGACAAAATGTAAACATGCAGAAAGCGGTATTCAAATAAATGAAATCTGTCTTTCACAAAGTAATTATCATTTCTCGAAACCTACTCCTCATCCTGAATCCACATTACTGTATAGAATATTGACGTTATATTGATCTCATGCGGTAGAGGAGGGTGGGGGTAGAATTTATGGGAGAATGAAATATATGAACATAGCATTTCATTGTAGCTACATTAGTGGTGAATAAAGTAACTGGCCGAAAACGCCCTTGTGCAGAATGGTTGGGGGCGAGCTGGGGTTACGAATGTTTTGAGGTTATGATGGCACAATGAAGCAAACTCTAATTACTCTTGATTATATCATTTTTAACAGCTTTTAGTCATTATTAAGAACATTTATACTGTATTAAAAGCCCCGGTAGGCTTTCAAATAGACAAATAAATGGAAAAAAATGTTTTCGTAGATTTGGAAATCATACCAACATGTCACACAAAAACTCATCATTAGTATTTCATTTTTGGAACGATATCGCCTCCTGAGTTGCAATAACGAATCCTTTTGATTCAACGTCAGACACTGAAAATCAGTTCCGAACGTAGTAATGTGCGTTCGTAATGATCACAGTCAATCGTAGTTACTTTATATGCAAGATTGGTAGCCATTGTAGCCCAAACATTGCCACGTGGACCTGAAATTCTAGCCAATATAAGCGTCCAGAAAATTAGCATTGAGTGTCGTCTCTCCTTACTATATAATAATAACGGAATATCACACAATGTGCATACATAAAAAATCCTAGTGTTGAGTACGCAGCTCCAAAAGAGTTATTGTTCTTTTGACGCATATCTCCGCGTGATTACGTTCACACTTTTTCCCGCACAGTACACATATACAGTTTGCGTCTGGTTCATGGAACGCCCTCCTGTAGCACAGCTTGTGGTGGAATCCATGAACTGCGAAGCGTGTCATGGTATGGCGCAATTCATAGCTTGAATTCATCCATTCTTGGTTGATCATGGCGTCAGTGCGATAGAAGTCTGGCCATATATTTGCTTTCTTCTCGTACAGCTAGTGAAGCAAGGCTTGATATTGAGGTATAGAAGGCACTGACACTCTCAGGCGTAGTTCCTCTATGTAGAACGGCTGTCGTGTGAGTTCGTATGTTAACCGCGATCGAGTGTTTTTGGCTACACATAACTTAGAACTTTTTTGAGGTACGTCGCTTTCACACTTTCCACCAAAGCTAGATCACTCTTTGAGAGATGCTCCCAAATAATGTCTATTGCGTAAGTCATGATGGGAGAGATCTTGATGTGGGAAAGGGCTATGACCGTCTCTAAGGACAGCTCACGAATGCTTTTAACTTGGTTCATCGCCATGATCGCTGCAGATGCTCTTTCTCTAATGTGTTTGGTGAAAACTTTACCATTCGTTTGCAGGGTCACGCCAAGATATTTGTAGGAGTTGACCCTAACAAGCTCCTTGTCCCGGTATTTGATGAGTGCTGCCGCAGGAGGCTTCCCTCCTCTGCGAAATGACATCTGGACTGTTTTCTGTGAGTAGGATATATAGGCCGAAGCTGGGGCAGGGGCTAATGGGCAAGATGGCCGCCGCGCGCAATTGCCCTATGTTATTCTTATGGAGGGGTCAGTCATAGCTGGGGCAGGGGCTAATGGGCAATATGGCTGCCACGCGCTACCACACTCTTTAATGGCGGGCTTTTCAAATAATTATTTACTTGTTTTTAATTTATAAATTTTTATGTATTTAATATTTAATTGATTATTTTTTAGCACAGGGCAAATACACAAAATGGTCGCTGCACACAACCACTTACACATATAACATGCTAACCTAACCTAACCTAACCTAACTTCACCTAACCTAACCTAACTTCACCTAACTTTACCTAATCTAACCTAACTTAAAAATGCGAACAAAAAAAAGTGAGAGCAAAAAGTGTGAGCAAAAAGTGAGAGCAAATGTGAGAGCACAAATAATAAACTTAGTTATAACCTAACCACACCTAACCTAACCTAACCTAACCTAACCTAACTTCACCTAACCTAACCTAACCTAACATAACCTAACGTCAAAGTGGGGGCAAATATGGGAGCAAAAAGTAACATGAAAAACTGTGAGCAAAGAAATTGAGAGCAAAAAGTAAGAGCAAAATAGTGAGAGCAAAAAGTGGGAACAAAAAAGAGGGAGCAAAATGTGGGAGCAAAAAGTGGCAGCAAAAAAGAGAGAGCAAAAAGTGGGAGCAAAAATGTGGGAGCAAAAAAGTGAGAGCAAAAAAAAGTTAAAGCAAAAAGTGGGAGCAAATAGTGGGAGCAAAAAAAAGTGGGAGCAAAAAGTGGGAGCAAATAAGTGGGAGCAAAAAAGTGGGAGCAAAAATGTGAGAGCAAAAAAATAAGAGCAAATGGGGGAGCACAAATAATAAACTTAGTTATAACCTAACCTAACCGAACCTAACCTAACCCACAGAAACCTCATTTAAAGATATTAGATTTTACGTTTTAACATTATACATTTTAACATTTTAGATTTTGATTTTTTCATTTTACATTTTTAGATTTTACATTTTTGATTTTTTGTATTTTAGTTGATTTTTTTTAGATTTTACATTTAAGTTTTTTGATTTTAGATTTTACATTTTCCGAAAAGAGTAAACTACAAGGTCACATACCTAACCTTTCCAAACCTAACTTTACCAAACCTAACTTAAGCTAATCCAAACACACAAAGTATATAAGGGCACATGCAACTAAACTTATGCTAGTCTTATAGGCTACTGTACAACATGATCACTACCCAACCGGGTATTTTTTTTTCATTTTGTTGTTTACACATTTGTCAATTTTCCAATTTCCCATTTTCAGTTTTTTTAATGTCAGTTTTAAGTTTTTCAATTTCATAATATGGAAACATGGAATTTGCATTTTGTTGTTTACACATTTGTCAATTTTCCAATTTCCCATTTTCAGTATTTTCAAAATGTCAGTTTTTTGTTTTTCAATTTCATAATATGGAAACATGAATTTTTGCTTTTTGTTGTTTACACATTTATTAATTTTAAAATATTCCATTTACAGTTTTTAAAATGTCAGTTTAAAGTTTTTCAACTTTATGATATAGAAACATGGATTTTCCAATTTGTTGTTTACACATTTGTCAATTTACCAAATTCCCATTTACAGTTTTTAACATTTCAGTTTAATGTTTTTTTCTATTTTATCATTATGGAAACATGGATTTTCCAATTTGTGTTTTACATGTTTGCATTTTGCATTAGGAGTGGGGAGAGGCGGGTAGTAATTAGAAATGTACAAGCAGTGGCCATAAAATATTTTTATTTTAAATACATGTACACTATTTACACACAATACATTTTTATATATATTCTTTTTTATTTTGTTTTCTATTTTATTTATTTTTGATTATGAATACTATTTTTTTATTTTTATTTTTTTATTTTTGTAGTGCTATTGTTTTATTTCCTATATTGTTTTGTTTTATGTATTTGCTAGTTGCAGGCAGAAGATTTTGATATTCATAACTTAACTCTTTAAGCATGGTCAATGATTGAGTAATGACCATAGGCATGTGTACCCATACCATTAGCATCAATCACTCTTTTATCATCACCAGGACACAAAGCAATTTTGTTTAGTCTTATAGATGATATGTCATGTTGTTTAGAAGCGATAATGTTCATGGGTATTCTTTTTACATTGTTTTTCATGACACAATCCTTATAATCTTGAAAGCTTATACAATTTTTGACAACACCTCTGTTAATACCTTTAATCTTTTTGATTTCTTTACCATTTATGTCTAAAGCGTACATTTTAGCTCTAAGTCCAACAAATGCTTTTATAATTTGTCCACAAGCCTCGTCTTTAAATTTCCCCAACGTTTTCTTGTTTGATGTAGAGTAACATATGTGATTAGTAGGATAATCTGATGTGTCGAGGTGTTCTAGGAAATCCAACTTGTCTTGATATACATCTTGGGTGTTAATCAAATAAATGAACGAGTCGGTATCCATATACATGAGTTTAAGATTGTTCATTCCATAATAGGGTAGCAGGACATCATAGTGGTGGGAATACATGAGAGTTTTTGAAATATCCAGTATACACATTCCAATATATATAGGCTTATTGAATACAATGTTACGTTTAGCCATGTGGAAAGCAGCTAGGTTAGGACCATAAATGGTTCTGTCAATAAATGTAGGCTTTGCTATTAGCTTTTCTGCCTTTTTGCTGTCAGTCACAAGACGTATGTCTATTCTTTTACGGATATTTTCCATTGTTTTTCCAAAAATAGCATTGTTGAATAATTTGTACAGATTTTTCTCAAAATCATTTTTGGCTTGTTTTCGAAGGTTGTTATTAAAATCAACGTATGCCTTTAACCAAGGTCTTTGCTTAAACTTTAACACACGATGAATTTTTATGAATTTTATTCCATGATCTAAAGCCTGTTTTAATGCCATGTAGTGAACAACATATCGCCTTCGATTTCCAAGATGAGGAATTAGTTTTTTCAGAGACGAATCCTTAGGTTGTGTACACTCAGGTAGGAAAGGTAAATCGTTGTGTAGATCATGAAGGTCAGATGGGTAATCAACATCAACGTCTAGAATGTATCCCACAGGATCGTCTTCCTTTAGTTTTTCTAGATCAACAGTATCTGGAGAAACCCACTGAAATCCACCATAAGGAAGGGAGTGGCACATAGCCCACCCGTATTGGTTGTTGGCATCATCATAGGTAATAAACTGCGATGGTTTCTCAGAATCATAGGTTTCCATGTATTTATTGTTAACTTCAGCATACCGATGAGACACCTGGCATATGCCTCCGCGTATTCCAGACTCGATTAGAAGAATCTGATCGTAATCCTGTATCAATTCCAGTTCAATTCCGGTGTAAAGGAGCATTGCCTCGAAACTTAAACCAGGCGAAGTAAAAAAGTGTGCAGCATCCACTCGGTGTGTTTCTAGAGTTTTGTTTCTAAACGTTTCAAAGCTGTCTGCAAGAAGGAGTACATCTGAACTTAGGTAGAGGTCACTATATTCCCCTAGAGTTTTAATGTTGAACTGTTTCCAGACATTTTTGGCATGTTCATAGTCTTCTTGACTAACATTTTCTTGACTTAATTTGTTAAAGAATGCCTCTTTCGGAGGTAAACACGTTTCACTTAACTTTTCCCATGAGTCAATGTAGTCATAACGAAATACCCCTTTACGAGTCATGAGCATTGCATTTTCTTTTCCAAAGTACTTGTCTGTTTCAGGGTATGATGTTAAGTTGGAAACTAAGTTTTCCAAACTACTCGGCATTAACCGAAACGTGTCCACAAATCTAAGCTTAACATTTCCTACATATTTGGTGAAGGAAATGTATTTTTCCTTGGAGTTAGCGATAACATCCACTCTCTCAGTAGTACATCCTAATTGCTTTACAATGAAATTTGCGTCGTAGCCACTCATATTATGTAGAAATACAGGAACGGGGTTACGTGTTTTACACCTCAAATTACAGTTATTGTGAGCACTTCCACGGTATTCCCCTGTAATATGGCAATGGTCTCGAACTTTCCAATCCTCTTTGGTATACGGTTCTTGACACAAATAACAGGTTTCAGAACATTGGAACTCTGCTTCTTGATCCTCAGTTAAAGCCTTTGGAACATTTAAGCTGTAAAGGCGATCAATTTCATTAGCTATTGAAATCAAACAGTGCATAAACTTTTCTGCAGCGTCAGGTCCACGATAAATAAGAGGTTGGCTTGGAAGGTTTGTCTTTATGTGTTCCACAGCAGGTGAGGGTTTAACGTATATACCAAAGCTCATAGGAACATGACTCTGGTATGGCACTGTATAACTTGCTTCAGGATTGGGTAGACATGTTTGATAGGGTAACAGTATACTTTCAAAATCAGCATAGATAACGTAAGGTATTCTCAGCATTTTTTCCACGTTTAAAAATTTGACAATGGGGTTTTTAATAGGCATTTCAACCCTAGCAATGTCATGCTGGACGCACAAATCTCTATGTTCTTTCAATTTTTCTATTCCTTGTTGACCATATCGATTATCGAAGTGAGTAAAACACCGTTTACACGTATATATCTTATGTCCATGGTGAGTAATCTGATGTCCTACTAGTTTATCAAAATCTTTGATAAAGACGTAGTGGTTCTGGCCGGATGATGAACTTAGCAGAAGGAGGTCGCGATGGTCTTGCAGCTCTTGATCCACAACCTTTAGAGGGAACAATTTGTTGTCTTGTTCCAATCCAAATACATTAATGGATATATTGTTGGCTTTTCCAAATTTGGGAATGTCAGCTAGCGATGTAGGAAATGATATTACTGAAAAATCATACTTGTTTTCCAGATCCTTGTATTTACTAACGCGTTTAGCATCAGTTTTAACCAGTTTTGCTAAAATGGCATACATAAAACACCTCTCGTCCCTAAAGTTTTGAGGATTAATGCAGGCTTTTCTTGCTTGTATAGCTGCTGGTAATGGAACATATGTGCTTCCACGCAAGGGATTGTACTTATTTATTTTCAATCGTACTCCTTCCACTGCTCACAAAGCCCAATTACTGCCTTTTAGCTCAGATTCTTCCATTTCCGTAGTTAACTTTGTAAATTGTGTTTCCAAGAAACTACTTAAGTCCGTTTCCAAAAATAGGGCCTGATTTCGTGTTTTAAATGCACGATCTGTAATTTCATTGGTAGATGTATGAATGAATCTACATTCAGCCACTAGATTAACTTTTATCGACTTGTGCATTGCTAGTTCTTTCTGCATAGCTTGTATTATTTGCTGTTTGGACTCTTTAAGGTATGAATTTAAATCCTTGCACGTATCGCAACGAATGAAATAGGATTTAAGTCGACCTTCAAAAGATGTCTCATATTCAATAAGTCCATTTTTGTCAGGGACCAATGACAGTAGGTAATGTTTTGTAGGCTCTGCTTTTTGTCTTTTAGCTGCCGACACAACATTACAACATTCTTCATGACGACGTCCATTGTAGGCATTTTTGAATGTACTACCACAGGTCTTGCACTCATGAAATTCACCACACGATACTTCATGTCGATTCCTATGATAGTCTCGAAGAAAAGTCTTTCCACACTCTTTACACATATAGCTAGGAATGGCTTCTTCCATTATGAATGTTGATTTCTGCAAACAGCTGCTTACTGCGTATCACAGGGCTAGAGGTTGGTCGGTGAGACGGTCTTTCACGATGTGAACACCATGAGAGGTAGTAGTCAACTGGTGATATTCTTGTTAAGGGTCCACTAATATACCCCTAGTCTAGACCAACAGCTCTTTACAGCGTATGACAAGGCTGTAGACTGGACAGTGAGACGGTCTTTCACGATGTGAACACTGTAACAAGTAGTAGTCAACTGATTATATACTTGCTAAGGGTTCTCTAATATACAATAGTCAAGACCAACAGCTATTTACTGTTTAGTACAAGTCTGTACAATAGTTGTTTTGACAGTCTTTCACGATGTGGTCACTGTGAATGGTGGTAGTCAACTGATGATATTCTTGATAAGGGTCCTCTAATATGCCCCTGGTTAAGGGTAACAGCTGTTCACTGCTTATGACAAGGCTAAAGACTGGTTGCTTCAACGGTCTTTCACAATGTAAACACTGTGACAGGTAGTAGTCAACTGAAAATATTCTTATGGCCTACTCAAAGGTTATCAGGTACTTACTGCATATCAAAATGCTGTACACTCATGTGTGTTAGGCACTCTTTCTGGCTAAGGACCCCAATATTCCCTACACAAGGCTATACATGTTAGTTCTAAACACTTAGTGGTTAATTGTATATTCAATTTTTGTACAAAGCATATACGAGCACGTTTTTATGAGGTAAAACTTTACCAAATAGTCAAATGCGACACGCAAAGTATCTTGCCGCTATCTAGCGGTGACTATGAGAACTACTTGACCGACCAGCATGCTACCTAGCGCTCTATTTCAATACTCGCTAACTGAACGAACAGCATGCTATCGAGCGGTCGATATCAATACTCACTCAATTACCAGCCTGCTACCTATCGGTCAATATAACAACTCACTCAACTACCAGCATGCTACATGGCTTTTTTGGTCAGTTTTTTGTTGGCTTTTTGTTGGCTTTTGTTGGCTTTTTGTTGGCTTTTTGTTGGCTTTTGTTGGCTTTTGTATTAGCTCTTTTATATTTGCTCTTGTTTGTTGGGGCTTATTTGGTCTTGGAAAGTATGTCAGTCCTTTTTTATGGCTGCATATTGCTTACAGCCATGATTGTAAGCAGCAACAACAACAACAAAACACAAAATTTATAAAAAAAAACAAAGTACTCGAAGGTTTATCAATGACTCTCAATTCTTACACTTACCTCTATCCCATGCCTAGTCAAAAGAAATAGTGTATTTTTCAAATTTTTCAAAAAATATTTGGAAAGTAGGCTATGTCATTAATCTAAAAATCCTAAAAAGACATATGTTAACTCCAACACCTACCTCTATACCACTCTCAGTCCACAAATAGTGTATTTTTCAAATTTTCCAAAACATATTTCCAAAATGGGTATAATTTCCAAAACTAAAATGTTTACAAAAATGTTTATTTGTCATAAATGAATGGCCTTTGCCTCCTCTACAGCCGTACCAAGTCCCAGGTCTCTAGGACAACAAAATTAATAAATTTGAAAATGGGCTTATATTTCCAAAATTAAAAAGTTTACAAAAAAGTTTGTTTGACATAAATGAATGGCCTTTACCCCCTCTACCCCCACACTAAGTCTCATGTCTCTAGGACAACAAAAATAAAATTTTCAAAATGGGCTTATATTTCCAAAATTAGGAATTCTACAAAAAGTTTGTTTGACGTAAATCAATGGTCTTTACCCCCTCTATTCCAACACCAAGTCTCAGGTCTCTAGGTCAACAAAAATAAAATTTGGAAAAAATGGTCACTATTTTGGAAACTAGGAATTCTACAAAAAAGTTTGTTTAACATAAATGAAAGGTCTCTATCCCTTCTACCTGCAAACCTAGTTCCAGGTCTGTATGACAAAAATGAAAAAGTTCAACTGGGAAAGTAGGTGATTTTTCATATAACCAAACATTCTAAAAAGTGTTCTATGGGCTTAAAAGAATGGCCTCTATGTCCTTTAATTTTTATAATAAAACTTTTTTATTTTTAACACTTTTTTCAAAAAAGTAAAAAAAAGTAAGTGTAAAAAATAAAAAAGTTTTATTATAAAAATTAAAGGGCATAGAGGCCATTCTTTTAAGCCCATAGAACACTTTTTAGAATGTTTGGTTATATGAAAAATCACCTACTTTCCCAGTTGAACTTTTTCATTTTTGTCATACAGACCTGGAACTTGGTTTACAGGTAGAAGGGATAGAGACCTTTCATTTATGTTAAACAAACTTTTTTGTAGAATTCCTAGTTTCCAAAATAGTGACCATTTTTTCCAAATTTTATTTTTGTTGACCTAGAGACCTGAGACTTGGTGTTGGAATAGAGGGGGTAAAGACCATTGATTTACGTCAAACAAACTTTTTTGTAGAATTCCTAATTTTGGAAATATAAGCCCATTTTGAAAATTTTATTTTTGTTGTCCTAGAGACATGAGACTTAGTGTGGGGGTAGAGGGGGTAAAGGCCATTCATTTATGTCAAACAAACTTTTTTGTAAACTTTTTAATTTTGGAAATATAAGCCCATTTTCAAATTTATTAATTTTGTTGTCCTAGAGACCTGGCACTTGGTACGGCTGTAGAGGAGGCAAAGGCCATTCATTTATGACAAATAAACATTTTTGTAAACATTTTAATTTTGGAAATTATACCCATTTTGGAAATATGCTTTGGAAAATTTGAAAAATACACTATTTGTGGACTGAGAGTGGTATAGAGTTAGGTGTTGGAGTTAACATATGTCTTTTTAGGATTTTTAGATTAATGACATAGCCTACTTTCCAAATATTTTTTGAAAAATTTGAAAAATACACTATTTCTTTTGACTAGGCATGGGATAGAGGTAAGTGTAAGAGTTGAGAGTCATTGATAAACCTTCGAGTACTTTGTTTTTCTTTATAAATTTTGTGTGTTGTTGTTGTTGTTGTTGCTGCTTACAATCATGGCTGTAAGCAATATGCAGCCATAAAAAAGGACTGACATACTTTCCAAGACCAAATAAGCCCCAACAAACAAGAGCAAATATAAAAGAGCTAATACAAAAGCCAACAAAAGCCAACAAAAAGCCAACAAAAAGCCAACAAAAGCCAACAAAAAGCCAACAAAAAACTGACCAAAAAAGCCATGTAGCATGCTGGTAGTTGAGTGAGTTGTTATATTGACCGATAGGTAGCAGGCTGGTAATTGAGTGAGTATTGATATCGACCGCTCGATAGCATGCTGTTCGTTCAGTTAGCGAGTATTGAAATAGAGCGCTAGGTAGCATGCTGGTCGGTCAAGTAGTTCTCATAGTCACCGCTAGATAGCGGCAAGATACTTTGCGTGTCGCATTTGACTATTTGGTAAAGTTTTACCTCATAAAAACGTGCTCGTATATGCTTTGTACAAACATTGAATATACAATTAACCACTAAGTGTTTAGAACTAACATGTATAGCCTTGTGTAGGGAATATTGGGGTCCTTAGCCAGAAAGAGTGCCTAACACACATGAGTGTACAGCCTTTTGATATGCAGTAAGTACCTGATAACCTTTGAGTAGGCCATAAGAATATTTTCAGTTGACTACTACCTGTCACAGTGTTTACATTGTGAAAGACCGTTGAAGCAACCAGTCTTTAGCCTTGTCATAAGCAGTGAACAGCTGTTACCCTTAACCAGGGGCATATTAGAGGACCCTTATCAAGAATATCATCAGTTGACTACCACCATTCACAGTGACCACATCGTGAAAGACTGTCAAAACAACTATTGTACAGCCTTGTACTAAACAGTAAGTAGCTGTTGGTCTTGACTATTGTATATTAGAGAACCCTTAGCAAGTATATAATCAGTTGACTACTACTTGTTACAGTGTTCACATCGTGAAAGACCGTCTCACTGTCCAGTCTACAGCCTTGTCATACGCTGTAAAGAGCTGTTGGTCTAGACTAGGGGTATATTAGTGGACCCTTAACAAGAATATCACCAGTTGACTACTACCTCTCACGGTGTTCACATCGTGAAAGACCGTCTCACCGACCAACCTCTAGCCCTGTGATACGCAGTAAGCAGCTGTTTGCAGAAATCAACATTCATAACGGAAGAAGCCATTCCTAGCTATATGTGTAAAGAGTGTGGAAAGACTTTTCTTCGAGACTATCATAGGAAGCGACATGAAGTATCGTGTGGTGAATTTCATGAGTGCAAGACCTGTGGTAGTACATTCAAAAATGCCTACAATGGACGTCGTCATGAAGAATGTTGTAATGTTGTGTCGGCAGCTAAAAGACAAAAAGCAGAGCCTACAAAACATTACCTACTGTCATTGGTCCCTGACAAAAATGGACTTATTGAATATGAGACATCTTTTGAAGGTCGACTTAAATCCTATTTCATTCGTTGCGATACGTGCAAGGATTTAAATTCATACCTTAAAGAGTCCAAACAGCAAATAATACAAGCTATGCAGAAAGAACTAGCAATGCACAAGTCGATAAAAGTTAATCTTGTGGCTGAATGTAGATTCATTCTTACATCTACCAATGAAATTACAGATCGTGCATTTAAAACACGAAATCAGGCCCTATTTTTGGAAACGGACTTAAGTAGTTTCTTGGAAACACAATTTACAAAGTTAACTACGGAAATGGAAGAATCTGAGCTAAAAGGCAGTAATTGGGCTTTGTGAGCAGTGGAAGGAGTACGATTGAAAATAAATAAGTACAATCCCTTGCGTGGAAGCACATATGTTCCATTACCAGCAGCTATACAAGCAAGAAAAGCCTGCATTAATCCTCAAAACTTTAAGGACGAGAGGTGTTTTATGTATGCCATTTTAGCAAAACTGGTTAAAACTGATGCTAAACGCGTTAGTAAATACAAGGATCTGGAAAACAAGTATGATTTTTCAGTAATATCATTTCCTACATCGCTAGCTGACATTCCCAAATTTGAAAAAGCCAACAATATATCCATTAATGTATTTGGATTGGAACAAGACAACAAATTGTTCCCTCTAAAGGTTGTGGATCAAGAGCTGCAAGACCATCGCGACCTCCTTCTGCTAAGTTCATCATCCGGCCAGAACCACTACGTCTTTATCAAAGATTTTGATAAACTAGTAGGACATCAGATTACTCACCATGGACATAAGATATATACGTGTAAACGGTGTTTTACTCACTTCGATAATCGATATGGTCAACAAGGAATAGAAAAATTGAAAGAACATAGAGATTTGTGCGTCCAGCATGACATTGCTAGGGTTGAAATGCCTATTAAAAACCCCATTGTCAAATTTTTAAACGTGGAAAAAATGCTGAGAATACCTTACGTTATCTATGCTGATTTTGAAAGTATACTGTTACCCTATCAAACATGTCTACCCAATCCTGAAGCAAGTTATACAGTGCCATACCAGAGTCATGTTCCTATGAGCTTTGGTATATACGTTAAACCCTCACCTGCTGTGGAACACATAAAGACAAACCTTCCAAGCCAACCTCTTATTTATCGTGGACCTGACGCTGCAGAAAAGTTTATGCACTGTTTGATTTCAATAGCTAATGAAATTGATCGCCTTTACAGCTTAAATGTTCCAAAGGCTTTAACTGAGGATCAAGAAGCAGAGTTCCAATGTTCTGAAACCTGTTATTTGTGTCAAGAACCGTATACCAGAGAGGATTGGAAAGTTCGAGACCATTGCCATATTACAGGGGAATACCGTGGAAGTGCTCACAATAACTGTAATTTGAGGTGTAAAACACGTAACCCCGTTCCTGTATTTCTACATAATATGAGTGGCTACGACGCAAATTTCATTGTAAAGCAATTAGGATGTACTACTGAGAGAGTGGATGTTATCGCTAACTCCAAGGAAAAATACATTTCCTTCACCAAATATGTAGGAAATGTTAAGCTTAGATTTGTGGACACGTTTCGGTTAATGCCGAGTAGTTTGGAAAACTTAGTTTCCAACTTAACATCATACCCTGAAACAGACAAGTACTTTGGAAAAGAAAATGCAATGCTCATGACTCGTAAAGGGGTATTTTGTTATGACTACATTGACTCATGGGAAAAGTTAAGTGAAACGTGTTTACCTCCGAAAGAGGCATTCTTTAACAAATTAAGTCAAGAAAATGTTAGTCAAGAAGACTATGAACATGCCAAAAATGTCTGGAAACAGTTCAACATTAAAACTCTAGGGGAATATAGTGACCTCTACCTAAGTTCAGATGTACTCCTTCTTGCAGACAGCTTTGAAACGTTTAGAAACAAAACTCTAGAAACACACCGAGTGGATGCTGCACACTTTTTTACTTCGCCTGGTTTAAGTTTCGAGGCAATGCTCCTTTACACCGGAATTGAACTGGAATTGATACAGGATTACGATCAGATTCTTCTAATCGAGTCTGGAATACGCGGAGGCATATGCCAGGTGTCTCATCGGTATGCTGAAGTTAACAATAAATACATGGAAACCTATGATTCTGAGAAACCATCGCAGTTTATTACCTATGATGATGCCAACAACCAATACGGGTGGGCTATGTGCCACTCCCTTCCTTATGGTGGATTTCAGTGGGTTTCTCCAGATACTGTTGATCTAGAAAAACTAAAGGAAGACGATCCTGTGGGATACATTCTAGACGTTGATGTTGATTACCCATCTGACCTTCATGATCTACACAACGATTTACCTTTCCTACCTGAGTGTACACAACCTAAGGATTCGTCTCTGAAAAAACTAATTCCTCATCTTGGAAATCGAAGGCGATATGTTGTTCACTACATGGCATTAAAACAGGCTTTAGATCATGGAATAAAATTCATAAAAATTCATCGTGTGTTAAAGTTTAAGCAAAGACCTTGGTTAAAGGCATACGTTGATTTTAATAACAACCTTCGAAAACAAGCCAAAAATGATTTTGAGAAAAATCTGTACAAATTATTCAACAATGCTATTTTTGGAAAAACAATGGAAAATATCCGTAAAAGAATAGACATACGTCTTGTGACTGACAGCAAAAAGGCAGAAAAGCTAATAGCAAAGCCTACATTTATTGACAGAACCATTTATGGTCCTAACCTAGCTGCTTTCCACATGGCTAAACGTAACATTGTATTCAATAAGCCTATATATATTGGAATGTGTATACTGGATATTTCAAAAACTCTCATGTATTCCCACCACTATGATGTCCTGCTACCCTATTATGGAATGAACAATCTTAAACTCATGTATATGGATACCGACTCGTTCATTTATTTGATTAACACCCAAGATGTATATCAAGACAAGTTGGATTTCCTAGAACACCTCGACACATCAGATTATCCGACTAATCACATATGTTACTCTACATCAAACAAGAAAACGTTGGGGAAATTTAAAGACGAGGCTTGTGGACAAATTATAAAAGCATTTGTTGGACTTAGAGCTAAAATGTACGCTTTAGACATAAATGGTAAAGAAATCAAAAAGATTAAAGGTATTAACAGAGGTGTTGTCAAAAATTGTATAAGCTTTCAAGATTATAAGGATTGTGTCATGAAAAACAATGTAAAAAGAATACCCATGAACATTATCGCTTCTAAACAACATGACATATCATCTATAAGACTAAACAAAATTGCTTTGTGTCCTGGTGATGATAAAAGAGTGATTGATGCTAATGGTATAGGTACACATGCCTATGGTCATTACTCAATCATTGACCATGCTTAAAGAGTTAAGTTATGAATATCAAAATCTTCTGCCTGCAACTAGCAAATACATAAAACAAAACAATATAGGAAATAAAACAATAGCACTACAAAAATAAAAAAATAAAAAATAGTATTCATAATCAAAAATAAATAAAATAGAAAACAAAATAAAAAAGAATATATATAAAAATGTATTGTGTGTAAATAGTGTACATGTATTTAAAATAAAAATATTTTATGGCCACTGCTTGTACATTTCTAATTACTACCCGCCTCTCCCCACTCCTAATGCAAAATGCAAACATGTAAAACACAAATTGGAAAATCCATGTTTCCATAATGATAAAATAGAAAAAAACATTAAACTGAAATGTTAAAAACTGTAAATGGGAATTTGGTAAATTGACAAATGTGTAAACAACAAATTGGAAAATCCATGTTTCTATATCATAAAGTTGAAAAACTTTAAACTGACATTTTAAAAACTGTAAATGGAATATTTTAAAATTAATAAATGTGTAAACAACAAAAAGCAAAAATCCATGTTTCCATATTATGAAATTGAAAAACAAAAAACTGACATTTTGAAAATACTGAAAATGGGAAATTGGAAAATTGACAAATGTGTAAACAACAAAATGCAAATTGCATGTTTCCATATTATGAAATTGAAAAACTTAAAACTGACATTAAAAAAAACTGAAAATGGGAAATTGGAAAATTGACAAATGTGTAAACAACAAAATGAAAAAAAAAATACCCAGTTGGGTAGTGATCATGTTGTACAGTAGCCTATAAGACTAGCATAAGTTTAGTTGCATGTGCCCTTATATACTTTGTGTGTTTGGATTAGCTTAAGTTAGGTTTGGTAAAGTTAGGTTTGGAAAGGTTAGGTATGTGACCTTTTAGTTTACTCTTTTCGGAAAATGTAAAATCTAAAATCAAAAAACTTAAATGTAAAATCTAAAAAAACAACTAAAATACAAAAAATCAAAAATGTAAAATCTAAAAATGTAAAATGAAAAAATCAAAATCTAAAATGTTAAAATGTATAATGTTAAAACGTAAAATCTAATATCTTTAAATGAGGTTTCTGTGGGTTAGGTTAGGTTCGGTTAGGTTAGGTTATAACTAAGTTTATTATTTGTGCTCCCCCATTTGCTCTTACTTTTTTGCTCTCACATTTTTGCTCCCACTTTTTTGCTCCCACTTATTTGCTCCCACTTTTTGCTCCCACTTTTGTTTGCTCCCACTATTTGCTCCTACTTTTTGCTTTAACTTTTTTTGCTCTCACTTTTTTGCTCCCACATTTTTGCTCCCACTTTTTGCTCTCACTTTTTTGCTGTTACTTTTTGCTCCCACTTTTTGCTCCCTCTTTTTTGTTCCCACTTTTTGCTCTCACTATTTTGCTCTTACTTTTTGCTCTCAATTTCTTTGCTCACAGTTTTTCATGTTACTTTTTGCTCCCATATTTGCCCCCACTTTGACGTTAGGTTATGTTAGGTTAGGTTAGGTTAGGTGAAGTTAGGTTAGGTTAGGTTAGGTTAGGTGTGGTTAGGTTATAACTAAGTTTATTATTTGTGCTCTCACATTTGCTCTCACTTTTTGCTCACACTTTTTGCTCTCACTTTTTTTGTTCGCATTTTTAAGTTAGGTTAGATTAGGTAAAGTTAGGTTTGGTTAGGTGAAGTTAGGTTAGGTTCGGTTAGGTGAAGTTAGGTTAGGTTAGGTTAGCATGTTATATGTGTAAGTGGTTGTGTGCAGCGACCATTTTGTGTATTTGCCCTGTGCTAAAAAATAATAAATTAAATATTAAATACATAAAAATTTATAAATTAAAAACAAGTAAATAATTATTTGAAAAGCCCGCCATTAAAGAGTGTGGTAGCGCGTGGCAGCCATATTGCCCATTAGCCCCTGCCCCAGCTATGACTGACCCCTCCATAAGAATAACATAGGGCAATTGCGCGCGGCGGCCATCTTGCCCATTAGCCCCTGCCCCAGCTTCGGCATATATATCCTACTTCTGTGCATTCAGACAGGCTGTTCCTGTCCGCCCAGGTGATCAGTTTGTCAAACGCTTCCTGAAGCTGTTGGTACGATTGTGAAGCTAATGTCATGTCATCAGCATACATGTAAATGAAGACTTCCTTAATTGCTATGGTTTCGACAACGTCCCTTGTAGCGACATTGAATAGCATTGGACTTAAGGGATCTCCTTGTAACACCCCAGTCGTCTGATGTATTGCCTCTGATCTTGAGAGGTTGTCATCAATGTAGACAAAGTTTCTCGACAGTATGGCCTGAATCATCTTGCTCAGGTAGTGCTCTCTACCTATAAGTTGATTTAGTTTCTCTAACAATATAGACCGGTCCTCTGAATCAAAAGCTTTGGCATAGTCAATGGACAGTACGTACAGCTTTCCTCTGGGGACGCGAAGAGCTTCGGTTATGTTTTCCATTAAGCACTGAATAGCCTGAATGGTTGAGCGCCCTTTCCGGAAACCAAATTGCTCTTCGGGTATCATTGAGTCTGTCAAGGTCGTTAGTCTGCTCAGTAACAGGGTGGACAACACTTTGAGGCCGGCATTCTCTAGGGCTATTCCTCGGAGTTAGGATCTTCAGTCCTGCCCTTGCCCTTATACAACAATTTGATAATGGAATATCTCCATTTCTCTGGTATCGTGCCTTTCTGAAGGCACTGGTTGAATAATGTTGTCCAGGCTTCTGTGAGGAGTGGACTGCTCTCTTTCAGGTGTTCGTTGCAGATGCCATCTGGGCCGCAGGCCTTGCCGTTTTTGTACGTTTTATTGCCTCCTGGACTTCATCGGCTGTGAAAGGTTCTATTCCTTCTGTGTCACCCGGTATGGGGAGGTCCATTAAGGGCATGTCCTTAACCTGCAATATGGTCGTGAAGTGTGTTGTCCATCTGTCCATTGGTATTTCCCTCGAGAATTTGGGTATTCTCGGGTTAAGGGCCTTGTACGGGTTTTCCTTAGCTTGTTCCACCAGCGCCGCCTCCTATACTTGACCCTTTCCTCCCGGAGTATTTCTTTATATGTCCTTTTCTTTGCTGCGCAATCCGCTCTTGATTCTTCTGTGCTGAAGATTAAGGTTTCATGTAGTGCTTCCAATGTTAATTTTCTGGCCTTATAGCAGAATGGTTTTGATCTTCTCATATTGGGTTTAGCGGGTTCTATAGCGTCATGAAGGATTGTCTCTATTTGGAGGACCGTTCCGTCTGGGTTTGGGTCGGTGTGATTCCCGATATTTTGGATATCCATCCTCCTTCTTTCCATACTTGCGACATTCAATCTCCTGGATAGCATAGTTTGTGGTGGTGTGGGGTTTTCTGACTGACCAAATATCTTGAAGGCAGTTTCCACCGGCAGGTGTTCCCTTACGGGTAGGTTGTCCCTCACGGTGGATCGTAATACCTCTGTGTTGTTGTGATTCGTAAATACCAGGTCGATTGCGCCTGCCCCATTGTGGGCAATGTAAGTCATTTCTGTGGCTTTATTTGCGAGTGTATGACCCTCGCCTTCTAAGTATTCAAGAACTATCCTAGATTTGAGTTCCCCTTTATCGACCCTGCAGTTCTGATCACTGTCCAGGATGAATGGAGCATTTGTGTTTATTGCCTCGAGAGCATTGCTTAATTCGTCTATAATGTCAATTCCTGTGAATTCTGGTTGAAAATATGTTGCTGCTATGGTGAGCTGCTTCAGTTTCAATACTGATATATTGTTTGTCTTCACTATAACTTTATAGGGGCAAATAGTTGGTTTGAACAGGCATGAGATGCCACCCTTCGGTCTTCCACGAGGTCCTTGAGATGCAAGCATTTGTACGCCATAGAAGTCTTTGTGTTGCCAATCTTCAGTGAAAAAAGTTTTCACCAGAATTATTATATCGTATTCCTTCATAAAGTCAGTTGGATTATGAGTTACGACCGTCTTAAGTCCTTCTATATTCCAAGACATTGATTTAAAGATTTTGTCCTTGGTCGAATGAGACAGTCTCGAGTCTCCGCTGAGCTCGGGCGAAATGAAATCGCCGTACCACTACTCCTCTTGGCCAGAAATCTGGTGTCGAAATGACGTTTAAGGCATTGAAAGGCAATGCAACCTTGAATGCCTTCGCGTCTCCTTGTGTTGCGAGCTCCTCACTATCAATATTCCCTGTGATACCCTTTTTTTACTAGGAATATTTTCACGCTTTCAGTCGATGCTGTGTCATTTGTCTTTCCTACGTATAACCAAGCTCTTTTATCAGCTGCTACTAGGTCATCGTCATTTCCATTGGTGCCTATCAGCAATTCTCTTTCTCGTCTCCTTATTTTATGCACAACTTGTCTCCATCCTTGGTTGTCATGTCCCTCTCCTTCGGCTCTTCCGTTTTGCTGATAATTTCCTTCGGTATCTGGATATTTTTGGTTTTGGTGTGATACCGTCGTATGCTCTGGTGGTTGGCGGTTGTTCAACGTATTTCCCTTCCAAGCGACGACTTTATTTCTCCATGTCGTTCCCTCCTTTGGTAACCCTTTTCCCTTTTCCTCCGATGTTGTAGGTTGGGGCATGCTCCCGTCCTGATCTGTGTTGCACGGCGTTCCTAATACCCTTGTTGATCTCCCTGGGATATCTTTCCCGTTTGTATCTTGGTGTGGGGTTTGTCTTCCTCCATTGTTCTTGATGGGGTTCTTATCCATTTCTTGTCGGTTCATGCTATTGATGACTGTTGTCCGCAAAGAGTCTGTCAGAAGATCATTTTTCTCGACTATAGTTTCCAGTAATGTGTTTATCATCTTATTCATGTCATCTCTCAGTGATTTTACCTCTTTCTGAATTGATTTCCCGGCTTTATACTCAAGAAAATCCTGCTCGCATTCCGAACATAACCATAGTAATTTGGATTTCTTTTTATTGGTTGACTTTAGGGCATTGCACTGACCTTTTTGCAGTTCTGCACATGATAGAAGATGCCATCGGTGGCACAACCCGTCACACATGACCGCGTTCTCATCTTCCACTTTCCACTCGCAGACGGGGCACGTGTCTTGATTAGCAGGAACAGTTTCTTTGGTGAGCGGCATGATGGTACTTCCACCCCACGTAACCCAATTTGTATGCGGCTGGACCTCTTCGGTTCCTGCTACAGTCTGGTGATAACTTTTGTTAGTTACACGCCCATTACCTGGTCGACAGATATATCTATTTGTTTATGAACTTTGGATTCCAAAATGGCGGATATTTCCGTATGTTTAGACAAAGGTTGATTTAATCCTAAAAAACACTTTCACGTTTTATTTCTTTACGATTCTACTTTTATATTGATGCACTGCACTAAATTTCACAATCGCTATCACTTTTAATATTAATTCTATACTTGGAATATGTATTTGACACTTCGTTAACACAGCACTTTCACAGGAAGAATCTAAGCCTGCTGACAATAATATCGATGTAGTTAAAAGCTACATAATATATTGGCAACTCAAACTAACACTTGGGGCGCTGCGGTCGTCTGGATAAGTAGGGTAAAATTACTCAATAACACGCGTATGATATAGAACACTTTTTATTTTTCGGTTATAATCAGTAAATGAGGTCACTAAAATAATGACAGTGTTATTTTCAATTGTATATATTTATAACTGTGCGATACACGTGATCTAATTTGTGTGTTCCACTGGATTTTATGTGTCAATTGCATATTATCAAGCATCGGTTGTCTGCTGGTATTTGTTTTTGTGCAGTTCGAGTCATGGCGCTGTTACGTTTAAAGGCTATATTTGAGTTTGCTCACTGTACCATAGACTCTAGAAATTATTTGCTGCTTGCTAGGGCGAAGGGATGAGTTTAACTTGTATTAAAACTCGGGGTAGACAGGAATTGCTTGATTTGGATGGTGTGTACCCTGCGAAGTCAAATTAGGCCTATATGACTCGTAGTGGAATGGCTCGGATATCGCAGAGCGAGGTGATGACGGTTGGTAGGGTTATTGGAAATGAACTAGGGAGCGGGAAAGGATACCTGACTGATGAAGCTTGGCTGTCCTCGACTGGTGTAGGCCTAGGCTTGGCTGTCTTGGTACGGCTTGGCTTGGCGAGACTGTGCTTGGCTGTCTATATAGGTGCGGCTTGGCACGGCGTAAGTGAACAATCCGTCCTGTCGTCAGTGAGTTTAGTGGTGAGTGGTCTAACCCGCTCTTGCCCCCCGTCTTTATTTGGTATCGTCACCTTTCGGCTATTGCTATTTGCATCTTTTGGAAAGTGATGAAAACGTATATCTGCAGCCCTCTTATACATCGACTTACAGCCGTAAACTGGGCAATACACTTTGCTTGTACTCATTTTGCACTCTTATCAACGAGTAAAACTTATTACTTATGTATAATCACGAAGAATTTACCACGATCTGCTTACCAATACAAGAAACCATATACAAACAGTCACCATGTGACAAATGTACCCTACCTCGTAAGATTCTCATTTTTACCGCTAGATGACATATCAGATAGCTGGAGTTGCCAATACAGTAGGCTACTAAACTATATTTTTAATTTAGATTTTAGATTGTGTTATCTTGTTCAATGTACATGTTGTGCGGCTATAAACCATACGCTTAATAATATTACTGTAAGTTATGTGACCAAGGATAAATTCAAAGTCATTTCTGATCAATTTAATGTATTTTGTTTTGAACCAGGCGGTTTGTAACACCGGGAGGATGTTTTATATGAAATTAGTGCTTTTCATTGCGATCCCATAATTTGTGGCAATAATTTACAAACTGAGAACTCTTTCCTATTTTCAGTTGATGACAGATCCAAGTAAGGGAATTTCAAATGTTGTGTACGGGACAAAATCAATTTAAAGTACCGGTAATTATTTTACGGCGGAAGGATATTGCAACCGCAGTGCCAAACGCAGGTTAGCAGTGTCACTCAGTTTACAATATTGTATTGTCGAGGATAGAGAAGTATCCTTTACTCCTTGACAGAGGTAAGCTGCTAGGAACATCTTTTTGATGATATTATACAAGTTACTTTATTATTGTAAGTGTGTGTGCTTAAATACATCTTTCTCTAACTTCCGTTCAGTGAGGAGAATGTAAGAGCTTTCGTTTGAACTCGGCATTCTGTGGACTACGGTTTATGCAACTGGCATTGATTCCCAAAGAAGATCAGTTAACTGAAAAGAAAACCTATTTCAGTCCCGTTGAGAGGTGTTTAATGTACAATGTGTTTATCCCCGTCTCGACAAAACAATGTTTAGGTTTGTGTGTGTATCGGAACAAAGGAACTGAACATAATGATAGACGCATTCGAGTGTTGCTCCATTTCACTTCTGTATAATTATACTGTGTACAAACGCGTTAATTATACTCATAAATTCCTTTTTATCCGTTAAGTCTCAATAATGTGTATTAGAAATTACTCGACATTATTCACTTGAGCGTAATGATCAAGTAGGATTTACTGTTATTGATATTGTGAACCTCGCCGGATATATTCGGAATACCATTATTACATTTGGAGGACTGAGATTACCCCATTTGAATTACCGTACCGGTACCGTGTTATATATAAGGCTATACCGTATTGGTGGATTAGTGCATTTGTAAATAATTTGAATTTGTGTGTTCCAGTTTTCTAACATAATGGAGGAACAATCAGTGATCAAAAGTGAGCCCGAATGGTCGACACAAGCAGATGACTTGGCCGACATTGTAAGTGTATTTTAACTCCATATATTGTGTAATATTGCAATCTTAGTGACGTCCAAGATAAAATGCTTGTCGTTAGCAGGGTTAACTATGTTAAACAGTAGGTTAACTAGAGGTCACATTGTGTAATATTGCAATCTTAGTGACGTCCAAGATAAAATGCTTGTAGTTAGCAGGGTTAACTATGTTAAACAGTAGATTAACTAGAGGTCACATTGTGTAACATTGCAATCTCAGTGACGTCCAAGATAAAATGTTTGTAGTTAGCAGGGTTAACTATGTTAAACAGTAGGTTAACTAGAGGTCACATTGTGTAACATTGCAATCTTAGTGAAGTCCAAGATAAAATGTTTGTAGTTAGCAGGGTTAACTATGTTAAACAGTAGGTTAACTAGGCGTCACATTGTGTAACATTGCAATCTTAGTGACGTCCAAGATAAAATGTTTGTAGTTAGCAGGGTTAACTATGTTAAACAGTAGGTTAACTAGAGGTCACATTGTGTAACATTGCAATCTTAGTGACGTCCAAGATAAAATGTTTGTAGTTAGCAGGGTTAACTATGTTAAACAGTAGGTTAACTAGGGGTCACATTGTGTAACATTGCAATCTTAGTGACGTCCAAGATAAAATGTTTGTAGTTAGCAGGGTTAACTATGTTAAACAGTAGGTTAACTAGGCGTCACATTGTGTAACATTGCAATCTTAGTGACGTCCAAGATAAAATGTTGTAGTTAGCAGGGTTAACTATGTTAAACAGTAGGTTAACTAGGGGTCACATTGTGTAACATTGCAATCTCAGTGAGGTCCAAGATAAAATGTTGTAGTTAGCAGGGTTAACTATGTTAAACAGTAGGTTAACTAGGGGTCACATTGTGTAACATTGCAATCTTAGTGACGTCCAAGATAAAATGTTTGTAGTTAGCAGGGTTAACTATGTTAAACAGTAGGTTAACTAGAGGTCACATTGTGTAACATTGCAATCTTAGTGACGTCCAAGATAAAATGCTTGTAGTTAGCAGGGTTAACTATGTTAAACAGTAGGTTAACTAGAGGTCACATTGTGTAACATTGCAATCTCAGTGACGTCCAAGATAAAATGTTTGTAGTTAGCAGGGTTAACTATGTTAAACAGTAGGTTAACTAGAGGTCACATTGTGTAACATTGCAATCTCAGTGACGTCCAAGATAAAATGTTTGTAGTTAGCAGGGTTAACTATGTTAAACAGTAGGTTAACTAGAGGTCACATTGTGTAACATTGCAATCTCAGTGATGTCCAAGATAAAATGTTTGTAGTTAGCAGGGTTAACTATGTTAAACAGTAGGTTAACTAGGCGTCACATTGTGTAACATTGCAATCTTAGTGACGTCCAAGATAAAATGTTTGTAGTTAGCAGGGTTAACTATGTTAAACAGTAGGTTAACTAGGCGTCACATTGTGTAACATTGCAATCTTAGTGACGTCCAAGATAAAATGTTTGTAGTTAGCAGGGTTAACTATGTTAAACAGTAGGTTAACTAGGGGTCACATTGTGTAACATTGCAATCTTAGTGACGTCCAAGATAAAATGTTTGTAGTTAGCAGGGTTAACTATGTTAAACAGTAGGTTAACTAGAGGTCACATTGTGTAACATTGCAATCTTAGTGACGTCCAAGATAAAATGTTTGTAGTTAGCAGGGTTAACTATGTTAAACAGTAGGTTAACTAGGCGTCACATTGTGTAACATTGCAATCTTAGTGACGTCCAAGATAAAATGTTTGTAGTTAGCAGGGTTAACTATGTTAAACAGTAGGTTAACTAGAGGTCACATTGTGTAACATTGCAATCTTAGTGACGTCCAAGACAACATGTTTGTAGTTAGCAGGGTTAACTATGTTAAACAGTAGGTTAACTAGGCGTCACATTGTGTAATATTGCAATCTTAGTGACGTCCAAGATAAAATGCTTGTAGTTAGCAGGGTTAACTATGTTAAACAGTAGGTTAACTAGAGGTCACATTGTGTAACATTGCAATCTTA
The DNA here is from genome assembly GCA_946902985.2 of Meconema thalassinum. Classification (NCBI taxonomy): domain Eukaryota; kingdom Metazoa; phylum Arthropoda; class Insecta; order Orthoptera; family Tettigoniidae; genus Meconema; species Meconema thalassinum. Next base: position 30,379,669 of record OX336393.1, read on the forward strand.
GTGACGTCCAAGATAACGTGCTTGTAGTTAGCAGGGTTAACTATGTTAAACAGTAGGTTAACTAGGCGTCACATTGTGTAACATTGCAATCTCAGTGACGTCCAAGATAAAATGCTTGTAGTTAGCAGGGTTAACTATGTTAAACAGTAGGTTAACAAGGGGTCACATTGTGTAACATTGCAATCTCAGTGACGTCCAAGATAAAATGTTTGTAGTTAGCAGGGTTAACTATGTTAAACAGTAGGTTAACTAGGCGTCACATTGTGTAATATTGCAATCTTAGTGACGTCCAAGATAAAATGCTTGTAGTTAGCAGGGTTAACTATGTTAAACAGTAGGTTAACTAGAGGTCACATTGTGTAACATTGCAATCTTAGTGACGTCCAAGATAACGTGCTTGTAGTTAGCAGGGTTAACTATGTTAAACAGTAGGTTAACTAGGCGTCACATTGTGTAACATTGCAATCTCAGTGACGTCCAAGATAAAATGCTTGTAGTTAGCAGGGTTAACTATGTTAAACAGTAGGTTAACTAGAGGTCACATTGTGTAACATTGCAATCTTAGTGACGTCCAAGATAAAATGCTTGTAGTTAGCAGGGTTAACTATGTTAAACAGTAGGTTAACTAGAGGTCACATTGTGTAACATTGCAATCTCAGTGACGTCCAAGATAAAATGTTTGTAGTTAGCAGGGTTAACTATGTTAAACAGTAGGTTAACTAGAGGTCACATTGTGTAACATTGCAATCTCAGTGACGTCCAAGATAAAATGTTTGTAGTTAGCAGGGTTAACTATGTTAAACAGTAGGTTAACTAGAGGTCATATTGTGTAACATTGCAATCTCAGTGATGTCCAAGATAAAATGTTTGTAGTTAGCAGGGTTAACTATGTTAAACAGTAGGTTAACTAGGCGTCACATTGTGTAACATTGCAATCTTAGTGACGTCCAAGATAAAATGTTTGTAGTTAGCAGGGTTAACTATGTTAAACAGTAGGTTAACTAGGCGTCACATTGTGTAACATTGCAATCTTAGTGACGTCCAAGATAAAATGTTTGTAGTTAGCAGGGTTAACTATGTTAAACAGTAGGTTAACTAGGGGTCACATTGTGTAACATTGCAATCTTAGTGACGTCCAAGATAAAATGTTTGTAGTTAGCAGGGTTAACTATGTTAAACAGTAGGTTAACTAGAGGTCACATTGTGTAACATTGCAATCTTAGTGACGTCCAAGATAAAATGTTTGTAGTTAGCAGGGTTAACTATGTTAAACAGTAGGTTAACTAGGCGTCACATTGTGTAACATTGCAATCTTAGTGACGTCCAAGATAAAATGTTTGTAGTTAGCAGGGTTAACTATGTTAAACAGTAGGTTAACTAGAGGTCACATTGTGTAACATTGCAATCTTAGTGACGTCCAAGACAACATGTTTGTAGTTAGCAGGGTTAACTATGTTAAACAGTAGGTTAACTAGGCGTCACATTGTGTAATATTGCAATCTTAGTGACGTCCAAGATAAAATGCTTGTAGTTAGCAGGGTTAACTATGTTAAACAGTAGGTTAACTAGAGGTCACATTGTGTAACATTGCAATCTTAGTGACGTCCAAGATAACGTGCTTGTAGTTAGCAGGGTTAACTATGTTAAACAGTAGGTTAACTAGGCGTCACATTGTGTAACATTGCAATCTCAGTGACGTCCAAGATAAAATGCTTGTAGTTAGCAGGGTTAACTATGTTAAACAGTAGGTTAACAAGGGGTCACATTGTGTAACATTGCAATCTCAGTGACGTCCAAGATAAAATGTTTGTAGTTAGCAGGGTTAACTATGTTAAACAGTAGGTTAACTAGGGGTCACATTGTGTAACATTGCAATCTCAGTGACGTCCAAGATAAAATGTTTGTAGTTAGCAGGGTTAACTATGTTAAACAGTAGGTTAACTAGGCGTCACATTGTGTAACATTGCAATCTCAGTGACGTCCAAGATAAGGTGTTTGTAGTTAGCAGGGTTAACTATGTTAAACAGTAGGTTAACTAGGGGTCACATTGTGTAACATTGCAATCTTAGTGACGTCCAAGATAAAATGCTTGTAGTTATCAGGGTTAACTATGTTAAACAGTAGGTTAACTAGAGGTCACATTGTGTAACATTGCAATCTTAGTGACGTCCAAGATAAAATGCTGGTAGTTAGCAGGGTTAACTATGTTAAACAGTAGGTTAACTATGTTAAACAGTAGGTTAACTAGAGGTCACATTGTGTAACATTGCAATCTCAGTGACGTCCAAGATAAAATGTTTGTAGTTAGCAGGGTTAACTATGTTAAACAGTAGGTTAACTGGGGGTCACATTGTGTAACATTGCAATCTCAGTGACGTCCAAGATAAAATGTTTGTAGTTAGCAGGGTTAACTATGTTAAACAGTAGGTTAACTAGGCGTCACATTGTGTAACATTGCAATCTTAGTGACGTCCAAGATAAAATGTTTGTAGTTAGCAGGGTTAACTATGTTAAACAGTAGGTTAGCTAGGGGTCACATTGTGTAACATTGCAATCTTAGTGACGTCCAAGATAAAATGTTTGTAGTTAGCAGGGTTAACTATGTTAAACAGTAGGTTAACTAGAGGTCACATTGTGTAACATTGCAATCTCAGTGACGTCCAAGATAAAATGTTTGTAGTTAGCAGGGTTAACTATGTTAAACAGTAGGTTAACTAGAGGTCACATTGTGTAACATTGCAATCTCAGTGACGTCCAAGATAAAATGCTTGTCGTTAGCAGGGTTAACTATGTTAAACAGTAGGTTAACTAGAGGTCACATTGTGTAACATTGCAATCATAGTGACGTCCAACATAAAATGTTTGTAGTTAGCAGGGTTAACTATGTTAAACAGTAGGTTAACTAGAGGTCACATTGTGTAACATTGCAATCTTAGTGACGTCCAAGATAAAATGCTTGTAGTTAGCAGGGTTAACTATGTTGAACAGTAGGTTAACTAGGGGTCATATTGTGTAACATTGCAATCTTAGTGACGTCCAAGATAAAATGCTTGTAGTTAGCAGGGTTAACTATGTTAAACAGTAGGTTAACTAGGCGTCACATTGTGTAACATTGCAATCTTAGTGACGTCCAAGATAAAATGTTTGTAGTTAGCAGGGTTAACTATGTTAAACAGTAGGTTAACTAGAGGTCACATTGTGTAACATTGCAATCTTAGTGACGTCCAAGACAACATGTTTGTAGTTAGCAGGGTTAACTATGTTAAACAGTAGGTTAACTAGGCGTCACATTGTGTAATATTGCAATCTTAGTGACGTCCAAGATAAAATGCTTGTAGTTAGCAGGGTTAACTATGTTAAACAGTAGGTTAACTAGAGGTCACATTGTGTAACATTGCAATCTTAGTGACGTCCAAGATAACGTGCTTGTAGTTAGCAGGGTTAACTATGTTAAACAGTAGGTTAACTAGGCGTCACATTGTGTAACATTGCAATCTCAGTGACGTCCAAGATAAAATGCTTGTAGTTAGCAGGGTTAACTATGTTAAACAGTAGGTTAACTAGGGGTCACATTGTGTAACATTGCAATCTCAGTGACGTCCAAGATAAAATGTTTGTAGTTAGCAGGGTTAACTATGTTAAACAGTAGGTTAACTAGGGGTCACATTGTGTAACATTGCAATCTCAGTGACGTCCAAGATAAAATGTAAGTAGTTAGCAGGGTTAACTATGTTAAACAGTAGGTTAACTAGGCGTCACATTGTGTAACATTGCAATCTCAGTGACGTCCAAGATAAAGTGTTTGTAGTTAGCAGGGTTAACTATGTTAAACAGTAGGTTAACTAGGGGTCACATTGTGTAACATTGCAATCTTAGTGACGTCCAAGATAAAATGCTTGTAGTTATCAGGGTTAACTATGTTAAACAGTAGGTTAACTAGAGGTCACATTGTGTAACATTGCAATCTTAGTGACGTCCAAGATAAAATGCTGGTAGTTAGCAGGGTTAACTATGTTAAACAGTAGGTTAACTATGTTAAACAGTAGGTTAACTAGAGGTCACATTGTGTAACATTGCAATCTCAGTGACGTCCAAGATAAAATGTTTGTAGTTAGCAGGGTTAACTATGTTAAACAGTAGGTTAACTAGGGGTCACATTGTGTAACATTGCAATCTCAGTGACGTCCAAGATAAAATGTTTGTAGTTAGCAGGGTTAACTATGTTAAACAGTAGGTTAACTAGGCGTCACATTGTGTAACATTGCAATCTTAGTGACGTCCAAGATAAAATGTTTGTAGTTAGCAGGGTTAACTATGTTAAACAGTAGGTTAGCTAGGGGTCACATTGTGTAACATTGCAATCTTAGTGACGTCCAAGATAAAATGTTTGTAGTTAGCAGGGTTAACTATGTTAAACAGTAGGTTAACTAGAGGTCACATTGTGTAACATTGCAATCTCAGTGACGTCCAAGATAAAATGTTTGTAGTTAGCAGGGTTAACTATGTTAAACAGTAGGTTAACTAGAGGTCACATTGTGTAACATTGCAATCTCAGTGACGTCCAAGATAAAATGCTTGTCGTTAGCAGGGTTAACTATGTTAAACAGTAGGTTAACTAGAGGTCACATTGTGTAACATTGCAATCATAGTGACGTCCAACATAAAATGTTTGTAGTTAGCAGGGTTAACTATGTTAAACAGTAGGTTAACTAGAGGTCACATTGTGTAACATTGCAATCTTAGTGACGTCCAAGATAAAATGCTTGTAGTTAGCAGGGTTAACTATGTTGAACAGTAGGTTAACTAGGGGTCATATTGTGTAACATTGCAATCTTAGTGACGTCCAAGATAAAATGCTTGTAGTTAGCAGGGTTAACTATGTTAAACAGTAGGTTAACTAGAGGTCACATTGTGTAACATTGCAATCATAGTGATGTCCAAGATAAAATGTTTGTAGTTAGCAGGGTTAACTATGTTGAACAGTAGGTTAACTAGAGGTCACATTGTGTAACATTGCAATCTTGGTGACGTCCAAGATAAAATGCTTGTAGTTAGCAGGGTTAACTATGTTGAACAGTAGGTTAACTAGAGGTCACATAGTGTAACATTGCAATCATAGTGATGTCCAAGATAAAATGCTTGTAGTTAGCAGGGTTAACTATGTTAAACAGTAGGTTAACTAGTGGTCACATTGTGTAACATTGCAATCTTAGTGACGTCCAAGATAAAATGCTTGTAGTTAGCAGGGTTAACTATGTTGAACAGTAGGTTAACTAGGGGTCATATTGTGTAACATTGCAATCTTAGTGACGTCCAAGATAAAATGCTTGTAGTTAGCAGGGTTAACTATGTTAAACAGTAGGTTAACTAGTGGTCACATTGTGTAACATTGCAATCTTAGTGACGTCCAAGATAAAATGCTTGTAGTTAGCAGGGTTAACTATGTTAAACAGTAGGTTAACTAGGGGTCATATTGTGTCTGTATATTCATACTTGTGTGTTACTTGCTTTGAGAAGGTGAAACAATGTTTAAATATTCAATCTCATCCTTCCCTAAATTCAATGCCACTTTTTTATGCAATAGAGATAGAACATAGCCGTTGTTTTGAGTTCTGCTCTACCGGTACAGTGCTGCCACTTAGTATTATATATGACTCACTAAAATAATTAGATTTGGAATCCCCTCTGTACCAAGTCTTGGATTGCTGGAGAGAGAACATTATTTATTGCAAGTATCTTATCCCTTGTTCTCTACAACAAAAGCATACTCAATGTTCATCTAAAATCAATAAATTAACCAAACTAAACATTATTGCAATCAAGTTAAAATATCCTACGGTGTTTGAAGCCATTTTCAGTGTTGCCTGAGTAAACGAAAGTTGGATTCTTTTCTGTCGGTCAACACGATTGTACCCAAAAGAGATGGGTCATTCCCTAATCCTGAAAAGAATTTACATGAGAATAATAAATACACTTGGATGACCAGTGTCGTTCTGCTTTACTTCTGTCAATTTCCTATTCCACATTCCCCAGGTAACTTTATGTTCCCTATTCTCATTCTTATCTCCATTTTTGTGTATTTTTGAGCACATATACTGCATCCTTTGCTTTTTCACATAGGAGGCGATGTTCCTCTTTTCTACTTATCGTTATGCCTTGATTTTATGAACCCCCTTAACAATTCCCTTATCGCGAATCCTTGTGGTCTATTGTTTATAGCGAGGGTTACTTATCTAGAGATCAGCCGAATACTGGGATGTTCAAGATACCAAACAAAACACAAAAGTCTGGCTTTTATTTTATTTTGTGCTCTTTGAAGAAATAACTACCGTTCTGTATGTAAATAGGCCTACTGATCTAGACCGTCTGCGTTGTATTACGTTTGGAAGAAATCAAAGGAAATGGAAACCTGTTAAATGTTTATTTTATTCTAAGATTCCTGTAGCGTTAACTTTTCACGTCAAATGCCTGATATAAATCCACCAATGGAAAGGAACCTATTTGTGAGACAAGTCATTTCTCTGCAGGGCGATACTCGTCATAGGAGGGATATTAAGATTGAAGAGAGTCCTTCACAGCAGATTGTTCCATGCAATAAAGCAGAATGTCCTACACCGGAGATTGTTCCATGGATCAAAGTAGAATCAGCGTCTTCAGTTGTGAAAGGAGTAAGTACCTTATCGATATAATACTCTATGCCTCTTTAAAACACAAGACCTGTTCATCACCTAATCACCAAATGGTATTTAGGGATTCCAGAATTGAATTTTCACAACTGTATTACTGACAAATTTTCTATTGTGCAGAAAGCACAAACCTTTTGATGGGGCCTAATTTGTACCGGACATCCTACTTCCTTCCTTTTGCCATCTTAAGGTCAACACTTGCCACAATCTGTGCAGGCTAACTGAGTACCGTTTTACCCTCCTCGGGGCCATGAGTCTGAGCGTCTAGCGCAACTACTGAAGGTCATGGCGGTCGCCATGTCTGGCCACGATATGTTTTGGGGGGATTCCCATCGTGTGAGTGTGAAATATACCTAAATTCTCCTTAAATCCCAACATTTCCCTAAAATTCTACAAGATTTGAATTTTTGCATTGTCTGACCATTATAAACATAACACTTTGCCATGGTGACCTTGCAGCGGTCTGGTTATTCAGTGTTGCCAACCTGTGAGAGGTGAAAATCGCCCAGTGTTTTCACCCCAAATTCCGCAGATAATTAATGTTCTTTTGGCTAACTGTGTTGCCATGGTGACCAAGTTGCAATGATCTTGAATAATCTGGATTGCCAACCTGTGAGTTGTGAATTTCATGCAGATTCTCTCCATAAATCCCCTAGATTTGAATTTTGGTACCATTTGGCTCCCTCTTTAAACAAAACGGGTTGCGACGGTGACCTCGCGTTCCCTCATTGGTCATGATGGTTGTCATGGTAACCAGGCACGTGGTGTTAGCCACGCTGGTCTGACAGGGAAACTACCTGACTTAACAGTCAGGTGGAATCTTGTTTTGACGTCACGTTAAGACAGTCTTTAGCAGTTTCATATCAGACGAGTTATTCGAGGATGAGGTTGGGGAAAAGGCGGGTCAACTAAGTTGGTTCTTTATGGTCGAAGATTTTGGTTCTTGGCTGTGGCCAAGGAGAAAGTAATTGCCAGCTTTTAAATTGTCCTAACAGCGCTGAATACTAAGCAGGAGGAAGAGGGTCGACCATATTAGGGTTTAGTGGCCTCCATTGTGGTTCTCGGCTGTGGCCCAAGAGAAAGTAAGTAGCCAGCTTTTAAATTGTCCTAACAGCGCTGAATACTAAGCAGGAGGAAGAGGATCGACCATATTAGGGATTAGTGGCCACCATTTTGGTTCTCGGCTGTGGCCAAGGAGAAAGTAATTGCCAGCTTTTAAATTGTCCTAACAGCGCTGAATACTAAGCAGGAGGAAAAGGGTCGACCATATTAGGGTTTAGTGGCCACCATTGTGGTTCTCGGCTGTGGCCCAAGAGAAAGTAAGTAGCCAGCTTTTAAATTGTTCTAACAGCGCTGAATACTAGCCAGGCGGAAGAGGGTCGACCGTATTAGGGTTTAGTGGTCACCACCATTTTGGTTCTTGCATCTGTTAATTTTAAAACGTATATTTATATTGAATACATGTTCACAAGGAATGTTACTGTGCTGCTCCCACTTCCCTTAATGCTTTGCTCTCTTTTATCATAAAATTTTCTCTCTCAATTCCATTCAACTTCACGATTATTCTACAGCGAGAAATTGAGTTATAGAGCTCAACTGAATATTATAATGAGGATGCTACCTAATAAAACAAACGTCTGCATTGATTTTATTTTGTGAACTAAAAAGATAACTTGCATCCTGTTAATTACTGATCTAGAAATTAAAGTAAATGGGAGCCAATCATATTTGGTCTTCTGATTACATCATTGTAAGTTTACAAGTCATCTGTAAGTTGTAATTTCACCTATGCCAAGGAATATATTTGTGAAGCAAATCATTTCTCTGCAGGATAATACTGACCTTGCTGGGGATATTAAGACTGAAGAATGTCCCTCACCAGAGTTTGTTCCATGCATTAAAATAGAAATAGCATCTTCGGATTTCAAACTGGTAAGTATTTTATCAAGTTACAACTTTATGCCCTTATCATCAAACGGTATTTAGAGATTCTAGAACTGATTTTCACAGCAGTATTGATGATAAATGGAAGCGTTCAGCAGTTAGGTCATGAGGAGTACAGAAATCGCAATCCTTTTGAAGAAAGGTATAGAATATCTGACATTTGAGGGGGCTTGAACTTGCGGCTTCACTCGCTGTTGCTTTGAGCACTGAGCTAATAGGGGATGCATCTAAAATCTCATTGACCAAAGTTATATTATAAGAAGGGCTTAATACAATAGACTTGGAGGATTTTGATGGTGTACCAATTTTTCTTGGTTTGGTCAAATATATTCTAGTCAGAGGGCTGAAATAAGATGCTCTCATGAGGGCAACTCGGGGTAGATGGGTTTCACTACATCAGCAATCCTTGAAGGGGTCTTCAGTGGTTTATTACTTCAACTTCCAGGCAATTGCTGGGATGATTTTAACGAATGACAGAGATTGCACCCTTCCTAATCCTGAGCAGTACAAGTTCATGCACAAGGCTGTGAACATAAAAGTAATTAATTAGCATACGAGATGAAAATGAGAGAATTTTACAGACGTATGGAGAACATAATTATCTCTAAATCTTTTTAGTTAATATTGACAAATCTTCTCTCTTACCAAATATCTTGTTTTAATGTTGCGTGAGGATAGGCCTTATTATTCCCATTCCTGGGAGCCATGTAAAGCTTGTCCGAAGGAGGTGATCATACCCACTCTTCTGCTGGGCTTGCAGAAAGACTGACCATGTGGCCTGGCACACTATACTAACATGTGCTGAGCTCTTAGTCTGTTCTAAGGCAGGAACTATAAGGGTTGGATTCAATACACACGTTTCAAGCATGGATTTCTATTTTCCTAAATATCTGGCGATACTACTGATCTCAGGAAATCTGTTCAATTAAATGACGTTTCTACATTCATAACAGCTTTTGAAAGTGACTTCTCTCTATGTTCCGCAAACTCTTCCTTGGCCTGTATCACCATTGCAAACTATGTGCTCCTGTTTACCTGAAGACATATAGTGGTTGTAGCTAGTAGTATCAAGTTGCTGCAATATTAATGTTATATATTCTACATAACACTCCCCCTCCAGAAGACATATAATGCTTGTAGCTGTTAGTATCAAGTTGCTGTAATATTGATGTTACATACTCTACATAACACTCCCCCTCCAGAAGATATATAATGCTTGTAGCTAGTAGTATCAAGTTGCTGCAATATTGATGTTACATACTGTACATACCACTCCCCCTCCAGAAGACATATAATGCTTGTAGCTGTTAGTATCAAGTTGCTGCAATATTGATGTTACATACTCTACATAACACTCCCCCTCCAGAAGACATATAATGCTTGTAGCTGTTAGTATCAAGTTGCTGCAATATTGATGTTACATACTCTACATAACAATCTCCCTGCAGAAGACATATAATGCTTGTAGCTAGTAGTATCAAGTTACTGCAATATTGCTGTTGTATACTCTACATAACACTTCCCCTCCAGAAGACATATAATGCTTGTAGCTAGTAGTATCAAGTTGCTGCAATATTGAAGTTATATACTCTACATAACACTCCCCCTCCAGAAGACATATGATGCTTGTAGCTAGTAGTATCAAGTTGCTGCAATATTGCTGTTATATACTCTACATAGCACTCCCCCTCCAGAAGACATATAATGCTTGTAGCTAGTATTATCAAGTTGCTGCAATATTGATGTTATGTACTCTACATAACACTCCCCCTCCAGAAGACGTATAATGCTTGTTGCTAGTAGTATCAAGTTGCTGCAATATTGATGTTATCTACTCTACATACCACTCCCCCTCCAGGAGACGTATAATGCTTGTAGCTAGTAGTATCAAGTTGCTGCAATATTGATGTTATATACTCTACATAACACTCCCCCTCCAGAAGACATATAATGCTTGTAGCTAGTAGTATCAAGTTGCTGCAATATCAATGTTATATACTGTACATACCACTCCCCCTCCAGAGGTCGTATAATGCTTGTTGCTAGTAGTATCAAGTTGCTGCAATATTGATGTTATATACTCTACATAACACTCCCCCTCTAGGACACATGTAATGCTTGTAGCTAGTAGTATCAAATTGCGGCAATATTGATGTTATATACTCTACATACCATTCCCCCTCTTGTAATATATTGTGTAGTTGCTAGTAGAAATATTGCGAGCCTAGTCGCTTGTTACTCAGTGATACATATGTGCGTTAGATCCTACAACCCCTTCTGGTCTTTCAGTTAAAGAATTAAAAATAAATGTTCATTTCTCCATTGTGCTTAAGGATAGTATTTCCATTGAGTTAGTGATGTCAGCAGTTTCTCTCTCACTAAGATTCACTTGGTATCTAAAGGAATGACGACTCGATGGTGTATTATACGTTACAGAACTAGAGAGGATATAACGATCATCTCCATCAGTAAGATGTGATGGACAGTGTGAAACTAGTGTCTAGTTGTTGTTAAGCGAATGTATTATTACTTCAATTGAGCTGTGCTTTGGAATTACATATCTTGTATTTTGTGTGAAATGTATAAGTTGTTCGCAAAGCAATGAATTATTCCATCTTATCCTAGGATATGAAAGAAGAAATCCAGGTTGAAGAAAGCGATGCAAGTGGAAATCATTTGAATGAGTAAGTGGACAACATAATGAGAAATGTGTTCTTCCACTTTTATGAATGCTTAACTGAAAATGTTGGGTTTGAATAAGGTTTCTTCGGAGCAAAAATAATTGTCGTATTGTATCTGCCATTGAAGTTATTTATCTTATTGCCTGTCTCATTATAGAAGTAGATATTAATATTAACTTTCCATTTAGCAACCCACAAAATATCCATTCCCTTTCAGTTCTCACGGACTGAAGTATTGATGTTACATTTCTGATTTGTGGAAAACCCTTTGATATTGTTGGAGCTAATATTCACACTGCATTGAAAGGAATGTGACTGTGATATGAGTTTCATGAGGAACGTCCACTATTATAAGACTCCCCTAGTGTGTTGTTGATGACTCTTCTGTAACCTAAAATATTGAGTGTAGATAGCTTCCTCCTCACCAGGTATTGGCACTTGTAAATCCAATCAAATATCTACTTCAACTAATCTTAAGCACTGAGAGGATTGAAGTAATTTGCCAGGTATCAACAAATCCCACGCAAGCTGCTGCGTAGGTTTACTGTTTAGAGCTTGGGAATTCAAGACAACATTATGTGGGGGTTTTTCTGAGAGAACATAATGGTGGGTTGGGGTTTGGTTATGCAGCATAAAGCTCACCAGCTTCTCGGCCCAACTGAGAGTTGTCCCTTCCTTGTGTCTGAGGAGTCTTTCTTGGGTACCTTGCTCATGTACACATTGGGCAGACAGGTCTTGCTGTAGTGTTTACCCACGTGCACAACTGGTCTGAATCAGCTAGATATTTCAATTCTTGCGAATAATGATATTTTTATTGGAATATGTGCATTCGTGTCTACATCATGAAGCTCCAGCAAATATTCTAGGATTTTGCCGTGTTTGTTGCGGGGTTTCGCCTAGGTGCATAAAGTCATGCTCATTAGCGGGCTCTAGGTACACACTGCCCGGACCGCTGGAGGGGTAGCGGACTTCTGGGCCATGCTTTTTTTAGCGTCTTGTTGTTCGTTTTGCCTTAAGCCTGGGGCGTGGAAGTTACCAACCCAAGATATTGTGTGACTGTGTTATGCAACCCGCCTTGCCAACACTATGTGCATGCTTCGGTATGACAATGGTGTCTTCTTCAGTGCTAATAGAAACAGATGGAGATCCTTACGAATTTGAATTAAAATAAGATGAAAAATTCCACATAAAAATTATTTTTTTCGACACTAGAAACATGTTGTTACTAAAATGGAGTTGCGATTGATTCTGGTGAAATGTTAAAACAATGATGTAGGAAAATTTAGAATTTTACTTTATAAAACTACCCGAGTCACACTCCTTGTTAGCTGGCTTATCACCGTTGTAGCTGTAGTGGTCACGTGTCCAGCAAGTGTGGTGGTACAGGAGCCATACCGAGGTGGCTGTGGGGGTCTATAACCCGGGACCAAGGCTGTAGTGGTGACGTGTCCAGCAAGTATGGTGGAGGACTGTGGTGGTACAGGAGCCATACCGAGGTGGCTGTGGGGGTCTATAACCCAGGACCAAGGCTGTAGTGGTGACGTGTCCGGCAAGTGTGGTGGATGACTGTGGTGGTACAAGAGCCACACCAAGATGGCTGTGAGGGTCTATAACCCGGGACCAAGGCTGTAGTTGTGACGTGTCCGGCAAGTGTGGTGGTACAGGAGCCATACCGAGGTGGCTGTGGGGGTCTATAACCCGAGACCAAGGCTGTAGTGGTCACGTCCGGCAAGTGTGGTGGTACAGGAGCCATACCGAGGTGGCTGTGGGGGTCTATAACCCGAGACCAAGGCTGTGGTGGTCACGTCCGGCAAGTGTGGTGGTACAGGAGCCATACCGAGGTGGCTGTGGGGGTCTATAACCCGGGACCAAGGCTGTAGTGGTCACGTGTCCGACAAGTGTGGTGGAGGAATGTGGTGGTACAGGAGCCATACCGAGGTGGCTTTGGGGTCTATAACCCAGGACGAAGGCTGTAGTGGTGACGTGTCCGGCAAGTGTGGTGGTACAGGAGCCATACCGAGGTGGCTGTGGGGGTCTATAACCGGGACCAAGGCTGTAGTGGTGACGTGTCCGGCAAGTGTGGCGGAGGACTGCGATTGTAGCGGTGGTGTTGCACTCATGTCGTGAACTAAAACCTGGGTTACGGCCTCGCTGAGTGGTATTGTGGTTGTTGAGACCTAGTCCAAGAAGAGGTGCAAACTGGAGGGCAGAGGATATGGAAAGTACCTGGGTTGTGCCTGTGCAAACCTGTCTGCAAGCTGACAACGCGCAGGTTAGCTTATGGAAGAGTCCGGGAGACCGCCACAGAGCGGTAGCTGGCTCCGGTGAGAACTTGCAGAGCTGGTAACGCGCAGGTTAGCTTATGGAAGAGTCCGGGAGACCGCCACAGAGCGGTAGCTGGCTCCGGTGAAAACTTGCAGAGCAGGTAACGTGCAGGTTTGCTTAGGAAGGAGTCCGGGAGACCGCCACAGAGCGGTAGCTGGCTCCGGTGAAAACTTGCAGAGCTGGTAACGCGCAGGTTAGCTTAGAGTCTGGGAGACCGCCACAGAGAGATAGCTGGCTTCAGTGAAAACTTGCAGAACTGGTAACGCGCAGGTTAGCTTAGGGAGGAGTCCGGGAGACCGCCACATAGTGGTAGCTGGCTCCGGTGAGAACATGCAGAGCTGGTAACGCGCAGGTTAGCTTAGGGAGGAGTCCGGGAGACCGCCACATAGCGGTAGCTGGCTCCGGTGAGAACATGCAGAGCTGGTAACGCGCAAGTTTGCTTAGGGAGGAGCCCGGGAGACTGCCACAGAGCGGTAGCTGGCTTCAGTGAAAACTTGCAGAGCTGTGTCGCATAATGATTGACCACTAGAGCCACGGAACCCGCTCTCTCGTTTGTAATAAATATGATATCCAATCTCAGTGTAGCGGGGCGATGTACTAAGTGCAGTAATAAACACTTATGTAATTATAACTAATACTAGAGACACAACACCATGACAGTTCAAATGCAAATACCCTGAAAAAAGGTTTAAATCACAAACATATAATAATAAAAATTATCCTCCGCTTACAAATTCTTTTTTTCTGGTTGTTCTCTTGCAATCGAAACTATCAATACTTGTTTGTGAACATGTACGCAAGCTTCCATTACCTGCATCTCTTGTACAGTGTCCACAACAACTTTCATGAAGAAAGGGCCCCTCACAATATTTAATATCATTCTGCTCCTTTCTTTTCTTCTTACGTATTCTTAAACGTCTCTTTGTACATCTGCATACCTCTAGACATAAAATCTATTTATCCAAAACATAACATTGCCACACCTCAGAACATAACATAATCTTGAATAAAACATGACATCACCATAGTAACATTGTCAGTAGTCAAAGCCACTGCTGGACCACCACAAAACACTAGACTCTCTGTGGTGCTCCATCAATAGGTGAGCATGGTAGGTAACCTCATTTACCCACATCACATACCATGGCGCTAATACTTACTTACAGAAACCCAAGGGTGGGCTATGTAACCAAAGGTTTCGGTTAGAGTGTACTTAACTGCTGTGTCACACTGACTGACTCGCTGATTCACATTAGCCCACTTTGTTGAATGACTGTACCGTCGTACACACATTACTGAACTTTGCTGAGTGGCGTCCTTACATATTTGGAGGGATAGTCTCGGCCTTTCCTGGTGGATTTGAAATTCTAGACTTTATGAGTTATAAACCGCACTAGGATTTCGATGTCATATAATGTTTCACACCAACATATGGGCTGAAGAAGGAAACATATCAAGTTTCCGAAACATGTACCTATAGTATTTTTAGTAAAGTAAAGTAAAGTAAAGTATTGATTTGGCGAGTGAAAATTGTGTTATACTTCTTGTAGACCTTATGAGACCTAGCATTAGCTTTTGGGACTTTCTTGAGATTCTTTCGGCATCTCTTGAGAACTTTCGGAGCTGCTTCTCGCGAGTACCTCCTCCCTTTAGAACCACCTATGTATGTCGTCCACCGCGCTCTGTCAGGTGTTGCGGCAAACTGATAGATTTAAGGCTTTAGGGGACGGAAGTAAGACAAAATGGTGGATTCGCCACCATATAATATAATTATTTTGACTAAATTATTGGGAAGATAGAGTATCTTAATATTTCATACAGAAGCTTTGCAGATATTTCATGTAATGTTATATGGTTTATCATCTTGGCTTACAGGATTGAGCCGCGTCGCATATCGGTTATTATTTCCCGACGTTTCGGTTGACATTGCAGCAGCCTTAATCATGCGTAGGTACGAGTTGGTGTCCGTACTCAAACTAACGGTTATTGCCAGTTAGATGTGCTTGCTTGCCCTGCATTGTCGTCACGCTGCCCGCTGATTGGTCCCCGCCCCAGGCAGTCGCTCGCTAGGAGAACTTTCCAAATGTTGCTAAGTTTGAAACCATCTTCGCGATTGAAATTATTGGGATGCTTCACGCCCTCTATTGCCTCTCTAATTAATCTGTTTTGATATCTGGGAATTTTAGCAACAGTTTCGGCCTTATCAAATTCGATGGCGTGTCTCGTGTAGTGATGTGGGCCGGGCAAATGCCCAGTGGGCTGGACATCTATAATGCCCAAAATCTGGGCATTTAAGAAAACTTCTTTTTTTACTTTTTACTACTTGTGATTGTTACTAGAGCTTCTAAAACATAATAAAAACCAATAATCAAAGGTACATTTCATGGATAAACTAGTAATGCCTGAATATTGCTAATAATAATTTAGTTATCCTGTGTCAATGTCGTCAATAACATCTAAATGAGAATTATGTATATCTGGTTTGAATAAAACATTGTATTACTGAGTTAGGCCTGCAGGTCTACTCATTTATATTTAGGAAAATTAGGTAGGAGTTTGATTATGGTGTGAACAGTGGCTTTGGGAGGAGGGTGGATGGGCTAGGCCCTGGGCAGCCATTGTGCTATGATCTAGGAGTGGGGGTAGGGTGGTTGTGGCCTTGAGATTGGCGAGGCATTCTACCACCAGCAGCCCAGTCCAGTTAGTTGTGAAGTAGAGCTGTCTGTTGAGTGGTTGAGTCTGAGATAACCTCACTTCTTCCTTAGGCTATTTATATTTTTAGACTATTTTCAATTTTGAAAAAATAGGCTTATGAGATCACCTTTTGTCCGTGTGTGTGTGCGTGTGTGTGTGTGATTCGTGTGTGTGTCCCCCCCCCTAATAAAATCTAAACGGTTGGAGCGATTTCAATGAAACTCGGTATGTTCATAGCACTATTCCCGGCGACCTCGACCGTACCCTTCAAATTTTGTTACGTCTCACCAATGCAAAATGGCGGCTGTGCGAAATATTTCACTAGCATTCAATATCTCCGAAACTATTACCGATATCGCCCTGAAATTGTGTACGGTGATAAAGGGTACTACTAGAAGTTCACCTATGAGACATTCAAAAACCTGGTGACTACAAAACCAACATGGCGGTCAAGCGAAGTTGAGACTTTTAAATAGACTTTTCTCGCGATTTAACTATCCACACGTAATGAAACTTGGTACAGCAAATGTTTATACACATTGTAATGCACTGGAGTCTAATTTAGTTCAATTGTTTACATAACTTCAAAATGGCGGCTGTGCGAAATATTTCACTGACATTCTATATCTCCGAAACTATTACAGATATCACCCTGCAATTTAGTACGGTGATAAAGGATACTGATACAAGTTTACCTATGCATATTTCATAAACTTGTAAAGTAGAAAACGAACATGGCGGCCAAGCGAAGTTGAGACTTTTAATAGACTTTTGTCACGATTTAACCATCCAAACGTAATGAAACTAGGTACAGCAAGTGTTTATACACATAGTAATGCACTGGAATCTAATTTAGTTCAATTGTTTACATAACTTCAAAATGGCGGCTGTGCGAAATATTTCACTGACATTCTATATCTCCGAAACTATTACAGATATTACCCTGCAATTTTGTACGGTGATAAAGGGTACTGGTACAAGTTTTTCTATGTATACTTCATAAACGTGTAAAGTAAAAAACGAACATGGCGACCAAGCGAATTTGAAATATTTTAATAAACTTTTCTCGTGATTTAACTCTCTGAGCGCAGTGAAATGTGGTACAGTAAATGATTTTGCAGATTGTAATGCACTGCCATCTAATTTAAATCAATTGTTTACATAACCTCAATATGGCGGCTGTGCGAAATTTTTAAATTAAGTTTTTATTTCTTGTGTCGTAATCATGCGATCGAAGTGAAAGTTTGAATAATGAACCTAGGCAATAATTGTCCTTGAATGGTACATAATTCTATGGCCTATACATATAACAATCCTAAATGGCGAGCTTCCGAAATATTTAGACGGTTCTCAATATCTATGAATCTTTTACAGCAACCAAACTGAATTTTTTTATGTTCATAGAGACTATGAACATATGTTCACCTATAGGACTTTCATTAACCTGGTGAGCACAAATCCAACATGGCGGCGACGCGAAGTATAAATATTTAAATGGACGATTCTCGCGAATTAACTATCCGAGTGCTGTGAAACGTTGCACGTTAAATGCTTATACAAATGTTGATCCACTGGCATCTAATTTATTTCAATTGTTTGCATAATCACAAGATGGCTGCTGTGCGTAATTTTAAAATCTCGTTTTTACTTCTTGTGTTCTAATCATGCGATTGAAGTTTGAATACCACACGTACACAATAATCTTAATGTAATAGTATAAAAATAAAAATCCAACCCGGCGACAATCTGAAATATTTAGACGGTTCTCAATATCTACGAATCTGTTACAGCAATTAAACTGAAATTTTGTATGTTGTTAGAAGAAATTAACATGAGCAGGATATATGAAAATAGGCTGTATAGTTCTTTACGGAACTACTTGTTAAGTGTCAGATTAAATCATTACAAAATGCTTAGGAAAAAAGGACCTATTTGGAACTTTAATCATTTGAAAGGGTAAGGAGTATGTTGTAAATATTGTCATCATCATCATCTTCCTTCCAAGTATTGGGCCAAATGTCCCGTTACGGTCTTGCACTTTCCCTCCATCTCTTCATCGGATGTCCTATAGATCTATTTCCCCGTGGCTGGTATCGAAGGATCTCCTTTGGTAATCTTCCAGGTTCCATCCTTTGGACATGATGCTTCCAGTTCTCTTGGTAGTCACAAATGTATGTAGTGATTGGTTTCACTTTTAGTTCCTTCAGCACATCCTCGTTTCTCTTATGATCCCATTTAGTATAGCCTGCTGTTCGGCCCATAAAGGTCATTTCGCGTGCTGTGAGTCTGGAGATGTCCTGAGATCTTAATGTCCATGCCTCGCTGCCATAGCATAGGGTTGATCTGGCTAATGTGTTATACAAACGCAAGCGTGTATGCTTTTGGACAAGAGATGGCTTCACGACGTGAATGATGATTCCTGTTGTTCTGGTATAATTAGTTAGTTTTGCCTATATGTCTCGTTCTTCTTGAAAAGATAAATAATATCCTAAATACTTGAATTCGTTAACTCATTCTAAAATTTTACCATCCAGACAAATTTTCCTGGGGATAGGGTCCTTACCCATAAATACCATTCATTACTTTAGTCTTTTCAGTAGAAATGCACATGCTGAATTTTGATGCCACTTTCTGGAGGTTGACTACTGACCACTGCAGATCATCTTCAGATGCTGCTACCAATGCAACATCATCAGCAAGTAGTATAGCGTCTAAATTTTTTAGATGCCTGCTGATAGGTATTGAACCATGTCTTTCACACCTCCATTCCTTTATTATAGCATTCATGTAGATTATGAATAGCAATAGAGAGAGTCCACAGCCTTGTCTTACCCCTCTGCTGATTGGCTTCCAATCGGATTTATGATTACTTAACCTTACTGCAATAAGAGTACCACTATACATGTTGTAAATGTTATCAATTAACTGTTGTGGGACACAATCCCTGGCCAATATGCCAATAAGTCTGTTTCTGTCAACAAAATCAAAGGCTTTCATAAAATCATCAAATGATATGTGTGTTTCTAAATTGAACTCCCTGCATTTTTCGATTTAAATTTTTAAGGTGAAGTAGGCATCTGCACATGTGCGACCTTTTCTAAACCCATGTTGTTCATTCCCTGTTACCTCAGAGTAGCTTGCCACGGTGGGTGAGTGGATATCGTGTCGGTCTACTAACCCCAAGATTGCAGGTTCGCTCCTGGTCGTGGTAAGTGATTTTTGAAAGGCGGCAAAAATACGATACGCATGTCATACGATGTTGGCATGTCAAAGAATCCATTTGAATTCAGTAGGCTGAGTTACTAATGGCAAAATTAATCTCGGGAGTTTCCGCCAACACAAAGTTCCTCATTTCTCTACTAGAAAGCGCTATAGTGCTCAAGGAGCTTAGATATCTAAGAACTAACCTCCTTGACTTTCATAGTAAAGGAACAACGAAATTGGACATGCAAGCTACCCTCTGGGTTTCAAATAACAAAGCTAGCACCCTGCACCCGAGGCCATACGATATTATTATTATTACCTCAGAGTAATGTTTCAGTAACTTTTGTTTAACAATGTTTGCAAAAATTTTGTATCCAGAGTTAAGTATACTTATTCCTCTATAATTTTCCAAATCTTTCATATTTCCCTTCTTAGGAAGAGGAACTACTATTTCCTTTTGCCAATCTTCTGTAGGCATGTTACCCATCCAGATTAAATTCAATAATCTGAGAAATCTTTTCTTGAAGGCATCGCCTGAATATTTCAACATTTTTGCATTTATTGAATCTTCTCCAGGGTTTTTTTGGTCGTGTAGCCTCCTAAGAGGCCGAGTGCAGGTCTTTCTAGTCGACGCCCGTGGGCGACCTGCGCGTGGGGATGAGAGATGGAATGGATGAAGATGAATGAAACTGGGCAAGGATGAGGAAGGAAGCGGCCGTGGCCTTTCAGAAGGTACTGTCCCAGCATTTGCCTGGTGTTGAAAATGGGAAATCACGGAAAACCATTTCAAGGTCAGCCGACGGTGGGTCTCGAACCCACGCGTCTACTGAGTCAGCAGAGAGCTTGGCCCCATGACCTAACACTGCTATTTAGCCAGCGTAGCCACTACTATCTTCAGGTGTTTCCCCATTTCGAAGTTTCCTCAAGACCTGTTCTAATTCTTCGAGTGTAATATTTTCCGAAGACTTGTTGTTAGATCCTTATAAAACAAGTTGTTCAAT
Organism: Meconema thalassinum; assembly: GCA_946902985.2. Lineage (NCBI taxonomy): Eukaryota > Metazoa > Arthropoda > Insecta > Orthoptera > Tettigoniidae > Meconema > Meconema thalassinum. The sequence goes on from OX336393.1 coordinate 30,400,204, forward strand.
ATTTGGACTCAACCAAAGGCTCTGAAAATACTCAAGCCATTCTTTGTGAGATATTGCATTAATTTTTACATCTTCTTTTACATCCCTATTTAGTTTTTTCAAAATTTTACAGGTTTGTGGTTGTGGTGTTGTTATGCCAGTCTCCAGGTACGAGACAAAGTTTTCCCAACTTTCCCTGTGTTTCTTTCGAACTTCTCTTTTTTGCTATTGCTCTCTTATGATGGTATTCAATTTTATCTTCTAATTTACCAGTTGACAGAAGCTTTTCATATGAATTTCTTTTTTCGGAGGTTACTTTTGCAATTTCTTTGTCCCAAATTCTTGAATATTGTAATAAGGACTATTAACAGTCACATTGTAACTAAATGGAAAATCACATAAAGAAGTGTTTTAAGTGCCCTCAGGATCTTTAAAAAAGGGCTTCTGTTAGGTACAATTACAGTGGTTGAAAAACCTTTTCGAATGAAAACCCCCTTATGAACCTTTACTAATTGAAGTGGATGATTTCAACTACAAATCTGCAGTACCAAGCACAAGCTCAGCCTCAGAAACAAAGTCAAGTTCTTTCGTTGAATTCCTACAACAACTTCCGCAGCCTATTTTGACCTCAACTCCTGTTTTTATGGATAAATATATAGAGTACATATATGTATATACATATATGGCTAAAACAATATTTATATAAGCGTTGCATTATAAATATGTTTTTAAAAGAGGCAAATGCCCTAAATGCCTGGGCATTTATGGGTTTTGGGCATTTGACCGGGCATTTATCCTGGACATTTGCCCCGACTTATAAATGGCTAGACATTTTACATCACTAGTCACGTGACGTCAGCATGTCCAGCTATTGCAGATATGTAGTTTATCTGTTTCGTGTCTCGAATGTGCTCTGAAATCCTAATGGAAACGCGTCGTTTTGTTTGCCCTATGTAAACCTGCCCACGGGAGCAAGGCACTTTGTAAACTCCTGCGTCCTGGTTTGGCAGCTTTATCTCGTTTGATTTACGCACCACTTGCGTCAGCTTGTTTATCGGATGCATCACAGTTGTCACATCGTGTTTCTTAAGCAGCCTTGCGATTCTATCTGTCAACCCCTGTACGTACGGCAGAGAGGCTTTATGGTAGGGCCTATCTTCGTTCTTTTTGCCAGTTCTTCGGCTTTGTACTACCTTCCGTGTGGCCCTATTTATTTGTCCTTTGCTGTAGCCATTAGCTGGGAGCGTGTTCCAAACATGTTTCTTCTCTTCATTTATGCTATCCTTATCGCAAATGTGGTTGGCTCTGGTGAGGAGTGTTCTAGCTACCATTTCTTTCTGCGATGGAGGATGACTTGAGTTAGCATGTAGTTACCGATCTGTGTGAGTATCTTTCCTATAGACCCTGTGTCCGAGCGTGTTATCTGTTCGTTTATACAGCAGGACGTCTAAGAATGCCAGCTGATTATTTTCTTCTACTTCCATTGTGAAGTTGATTCTCGGATGTCTGGAGCACATGAAGTCTAGAAAGTTCTGAAGTGTGGTGCGTCCATGTTCCCATATCAAAAAGACGTCGTCTACGTATCTGAACCAACACTTAGGCTTCAATGGGCTCTCCTTTATCGCTTCTTCTTCGAAGTTAGCCATAAACACGTTAGTCAGTAAGGGAGAGAGGGGGGAACCCATGGTTGCTCCCTCCGTTTGCTGAAACATCTGTCCATTGAATACTAAGACTGTGGAGTTAACGCAGTATTCAGCTAAATCCACTAAGTCCGTTGGACCTCCTGTGGCTGTAAGTTTTTCCCTGATTAACTGTGTGGCGTCAGGTACAGAAACCCTGGTACATAGGGACTCCACATCGAGGCTTGCCAGTAGATTACCGTCACTCAGGTTTATTCTCGCTATGATATCTGTAAAGTGCTGCGAGTTTTTCACGTGAGAGGCTGACGTAGGGAATAATGGCTGCAGTACCTGGTTCAAATATTTAGCCAGAGGGTGAGTTGGAGACGCTATGGCGCAAACAATAGGCCTCAGAGGCATATCGGGCTTGTGTATTTTAGGTAGGCCGTAGAACGTGGTAGTTCTTGAGTAGCAAGGTACTAGGGATTTCCTCTTCTCTTCTGGAATAGATGACTCCTTAATTAGCCGCGTCGTCGTTAGTTCTATCTTCCTTATGGGGTTCTTCGGGATCGCCTTATAAGCTGTGTCTGAAAGGAGACTGTGAAATTTATCCACATAGTCTTGGGTGTCGAATACAACTGTAGCATTCCCTTTGTCTGCTGGCAAAATCGTAATGCTTTCATTGCTTCGTAGCTCTTTAAGGGCCTGACGTTCTTCCCTGCTGATGTTGCTTGAAACGGGCCTGTCATGTTTGATGATCTGAGAAGCCTCTGCTCTAATTTCTTCTGCTTCTAAGGCTGGTAGATGACGGATAGAAGCTTCTACCCCGCAGATAAGATCTTCCGTATGAGGGCGTCTCGGCGTGATTGCGTAATTAAGTCCTTTGGCTAACAGGTCCTTACTTGGCTCGTCCAGTGGCAGGGATGACATGTTGATCACTGTGCGCTTCCTATCTAGTGCATACGTTGATGTTGGTTTCAGCCTTTGTTGCAGCAAGTCCAATTTCTTTATATGTGTAGCTGTTGCTTCCTGTATTATGGAATCTGCTTGCCTTGCGGTTATGTTATCGTCCAATCGTCAGGAGACAGTCGTAGCATTAGCTTGAACTGTATGTCATATAGTTCTCGCGTCACCATATCTAGTTCACGACGGCAGTTCCGGATTCGTTCATGTAATAGGGCTCTTTCAGTTTGGAGTAAGATTCTCCTCGCTGCAGGCGAAGAAATATGATGTTTTACCTTGATAAACTTAGGTGAAATGTCGTAGTCTCTGCAGCGATTCAAAAAGGCAAGTGAGCTCAGCAAGCGCGATCGTTCCTGGCGTAGAATGTCCAATTTCCTGCTGTAGGAGTGAGTTTCCTCCCCGTAGAGGCGTATATATTTAGATCGTAGACTTCCGCGGCCGGTGTCTAGTTTATCATCTTGGCTTACAGGATTGAGCCGCGTCGCATATCGGTTATTATTTCCCGACATTTCGGCTGTCATTGCAGCAGCCTTAATCATGGGTAGGTACGAGTTGGTGTACGTACTCAAACTAACGGTTTCTGATCTCCATCCGAGGGCTACTCGAGAGAGGGTTAACATCACAAAGGTGACAAATGGGGTGTCTGGCGTTCTACTGGTTGAAACATGGATATTAGAAGTGTGATTATCCAGAGGAAGGTTTAGGAACATGATATTGGAAATAGATAGGTTGAAGTTGGGTTTGTGTTGGATTAGTGACGTATGCAGGCAGGAAGAATGGGACTTCTGGCCAGGAGACTAGAAGATATTTAGCTCTAAATGAAATAACGGTTATGGAGAATAAGTCTCATATTGTAAAAATAATAATGTTATTGGTTTTACGTCCATTTTAACTACACTGGCTTTTAGAGTCGCCGGGGTGCCAGAATTTTGCCCCGAAGGGGATCTTTAACGTGCCAGTAAATGTACTGACACGGCTCCCTCGCATTTGCGCACCCTCAAATGCCAGCTGACTGCGCCAGGTTTCGAACCTGCAACCTTGGGCTCAGCAAGTGAGAACGAGGCTGGTGAACGTGACCAGTGGCTATAATATTATGAGCATTATAGGCTTATAGTAGTTTAAATTAGAACGAAAACTAGGTGCTATAGAGCAGTATAAGTCTAGCAGGCTACCAATCAAACAGATAATAAAGAAGTTATAAAATTCTACTAACAAATACAGAAGGTGTAATGCTACAGATTGTAAATGTTCAAAAGTGAGATTGAAATGCCGTGTTAAGAAGCGGAAGAGAAGAAAAGATAGCGGCGAAATTTGGAATGCATGAAATATACGAACGATTGAGCAGGCTGGTAGAATTCTGCACCGATAACTAATAAGGCATAGCTAACACGTTTCTAACAAACACAACAGAACTATAAACACTGGAATGAGACCAGGAGGTATAGGACGTTTATAAACTGATTATATTGTGGTCAAGAAAAGTTTCCGAAATCTGAATTGTGTTTACAAAACGAACTCTGGGGGCAACACAAATTCTGGTTGTTATGAAGTAGATGAGAACTCCATTGCAAGGAACTCGAATCTTTGAAAGAGAAATCTGTAGATGAGAACATTGTCAGAGAGGAAATAAGATACAGGACGAGTAGAAGGTACAGATTTTGGTTCGCTAAGAATATACTACAATATGAATGAAAGATGAACAAGAGTGAATGACATGAAATAGAGAAAGCAGGATACAGACGTCTGAAAATTGAGGTAATGATGAAATACAATAAAGCTAAAGAAAATTGTTCGAATAAATATGAGAATGACTACCTCAAGGTGTTGTAGATAGCATAGTTGGCTGTCGACCCGGAGGTTTGGATTTGGTTGTTGGCCCTGCCAAGGATTTTAATTCTGGTATGAGGACTGGGACTGGGTACATTCAGCCTCATGAGGCCAAATTGAGAAGAGGTGGGCTCGATTTCCTCACCAGGCATCCTCGAACTGTTCATTTTGGATTTACTACTTTTACTCCAGGCAAACACGGGGATTATTTTTTACTTCAGGCCACACCCGCCTCCTTCCCAATCCTAGACTTGATTCCAAAATACACAATTTAATACAGACATCAGAATACACAGGTTATCAGAAATATTCAAACATTAAAAATGCAACCAAAGTACTCGGGGCTAAATGACCAAGATGTACATGCTCCTTAAATAAGACTACAGAAATATCCAAATGTAGATCATTGTTTTTAAGTAGTAATTGTTCATACAGCTTATCGAATGATTAAGGATTATTTCGGGTAAGGATGGCTTAAGTGCTCTAATGTTAGTGACTGAGGTGAACACCTTCAATAGATATAGAATAGGAGGTATACTCATAGAATGATCGCATAGAGCGTTTGTATAGGGCTAAGAATACAAGAATAATGAAGTGAAAGAGGACGGGAAACCGCTGAGCATAGAAGAGAAGATTTAATATTTGAATCAGAATTGGTTGGCCGGTACGTTGTTAGGGACCACCAGACATCAGTTTTGTATGAACTGAGTTGCTACGATGCATAGGGGCTGAAGATCTGGTCAGTTTATTTCGCTTATTAATACTTTGGATTTTTGACAGGTATGTGAAGGGTTATCGAATAGTATGTCATTGTCTCTATACTGAAGAAAGAACGAGATGACAGATTGGGAGGTTCTCCGACAATGAGTGTGATGACTAACGCTTCCAAGTTTTTATTAGAAAGATAAACAAATGCTGATGATGAAGAAATTGAAGAAATGCATGATCAAATAGAAGAATTGTTTGACATAGTAAAGGAGAATTCAAACATTATTTTAATGGGTCGTTTTAATGCTTCCGTTGGCTCTCAAAATAATGTTAAGTATGCTAGAAAGTTTGGCATGGGTGATGTCAAAGTGAGAGGAGAGAGATTACTCGAATTCTGTGAGCAACATGAGATGGTAATAACTTATACCTGTTTTGAAGTTCCCAAGAGAAGACGTTACACCTGGATAGCACCTGAGGTTAGAAGAAGGTTGCAAATTTACTACATCATTGTTAAATAAAGATATAGTAACCAAGTGAAAGCCAGCCATAGTTATCCTGGGGCGGAAATTGATAGTGATCACATCCTAGTTGCAGCTAAATGTGATATAAGGTTCAAGAGGAATGAATCATTTGGACAAAAATATGGTGTTTAGATAAGCTTCAGGATTCTAATGTAGTACAAGAATTTAAAGATGTTAGATAATTGGTTAAGGATGGGATTTTAGGATGGTATGATATAAGAAATGGCTTAGAATCAGCTGCAACGGAGGTACTAGGCAAAGGGAAGTTGGAACCGGAAAAGAAATGGATGACCCAGGAAATCCTAGAGCTTATTGAATAAAGGAACAAATTTAGAAATGTAGACACTCAAGCATATTAGTCTCTAAAGAATCAAATAACAAGGAAATGTCGCAAGGAGGAAGAAAATGAAGCGGGTATGCGTGGGTATTGAGGATGACCTGAAGAATGGGAAACCTGACAAAGCTTATTTTAAAGTGAAATCTTTGAGCTATCAACTACGCATCACAAGCAACGTAGGTAAGGATTCCAAAGGGAAGCTATTGTTTGAAAATGAAAAGGTATGTGAGCGATGGAAGGAATACCTTGAAGATTTGTATGATGGACCAGATATTACTGACAATAGTATTTATATGGAAAATGGAGAACTAATTGAAGAAGATGATAAAGGTTCAACTATAACTTAAGCAGGGTTTTATGCAGCACTCACTTCACTGAATGGAATTAAAGCAACTGGTGTAGATAACATTCCTGCAGAGCTCTTAAAATGTTGTGATGTAAGCATTAAATAATACCTTTTTCAAATCATTACTAAATGTTTAGAGGACGGATTCGTACCTCCTGATTTTATTAAAATTTGAACAATCACACTACCCAAGAAAGGAAATGATTGTGAATGTTCTAATTATAGAACTTTAGCCATTCTTTCACATGGATCAAAGATTGTATTAATCATCAAAGATTGACTAAGCAAGAATATTGAACACCATATGAATAGTGATCAGTATGAATTTAGAACAAGGAAAGGGACTAGGGAGGCTATCCTCGCATTACGCCAGATATTAGAAAGAAGACTGGAAGTTAATCGAAAAACCTATATAGTATTCATTGATATAGAAAAGGCATGTAATAATGTCAATTGGAAAACCTTATTTCTTATATTTGCCAAAGTCGGGATTGACTGGAAAGCCAGGTGCCTTATTCTGAAAATCAAACTACCGAAATAACTGTTGATGGCAATAAAAGAGAAGAAAAAATAAGAAGAGGTTTAAGGCATGGTTGTACTCAATCACCATATCTTTTTATATCTATATAGATGCTGCAGTAAATACCTTAAAAGAGAAAACAAAAGAATTAAGATGTAATGGATTACAGGTACATAGCATTCGCTTTGCAGATGATATTGCAATTTTAGCAAACTCTGCATGTGAAATGAAAGCATGTTAAAAGTTTTCCAGAAATCCTTAGGAAAATTCGGGCTAAGATTTAATTCTCGGAAGACATAATTAATGGTAGTTGATAAAAAGAGACAATCAATTTTAGCTAATATAATGTTAAATGATAGTGCCGTAGAACAAGTAATGGAATTTTGCTATTTGGGAAGTGTGATTAATTATGACAACAGATGAATCTCAGAAATTAAGAAATGAATGGCGTTGGCGAAGAAAGCCTTTCAAAATAAGAAGAATTTGCTGCACAATGACCACATCAACTTGAAGATCAGGAAGTCATTTCTCAAGACCTTTGTTTGGAGTGTGTTGACCTGTGGCTGTGAAACATGGACACTTGGGAAAGGAGAAGAATCAAAACTTGAGACAGCTGAAATGTGGTTTTGGAGACGAATGACCCGAACAAGCAGGATGGAAAGAAAGACAAATGAGCTTGTTCTGAACCAAATTCAAGAGAATCGATGCCTGTTGAACACCATCAAGTAAAGGTATGCAAAATCCATGGGACACATAGACATGACACTCGCCTCCAGGTAATTTTTTAAGGAAAAACTTTGGGGAAAAACCCAACGGAACGATCAAGACAATCGTATCTCAAGAACATTGCCAAGGAGATGGAATGTGACTCGAATGCCAATGTGAAGAGGACTGCTGAAGACCGTAAGAAATGGCTGCAACGGCAAGGCTTTTAGCCTTTAGAAACTGATGACGATGATGAAACAAATGGATTGGATGACAGCCGAGTTAGGTAAAAACAAGTTTAGTGAACAAGAATCAGAGGACCAAGGGTAGTAGTATTAAGTATTAGACTGTTCTTGGTAGAATAAATATCGAGAGGAAAACGTTCGTGGCATATTTAGTATAAATAAAGCTTTGTATAATGTTGATTGGAGACATTGTTTGACAGTTTGAAAAGTTTCGGTACACAATCCAAGATTCTGAGTGTGTCTACAACCAGCTGGTATTTATTAGAATCGATAGACATGAGAGAGAAACTGGTATTTAGAATGATATTAGGTAAGACTGCATTTTATCATTCGTACTTTGCAATCCATACATACGGCAAGTAACGAAGGAAATGCCAAAGAAATTTAAAGTAGAATTGAGGACGAAGATCAAGTAATTTCGACTCAGTGACTTACTAACGACAATGTCGTCTTAGCCTCATCGCCAGAGGATTTGGTAATGTTTCTAAACGGTGTGTACGAGGTTTTGAGGAATGATTTGATCATGTCTCTAAACGGTGTTTACGAGGTGTTGAGGGATGATTTGATCATGTTTCTAAACGGTGTGTACGAGGTGTTGAGGAATGATCTGATCATGTCTCTAAACGATGTGTACGAGGTGTTGAGGAAAGTTTTCATAATAAAATCATTGTATTTGAAACAGAATAAACGGAATGCAGCAGGAAGATTTAAAATAAAAATATTGAAATCGATTGGCTGTTGAAACACTAAGATACGTTGGTGACTCCAACTTGGTTGCAGAAAGGGCAAAGCAAATACGATATAAAGGTTGGGTTGACATCTGTTTAAATAAAATATAGATCTAGGTATTAATAATTAATTTTTGAAGCCATTGCCTGGAACTTGGCGCTATATGGATGCGAAACTTGGATTGTTTTTGCTGCAGAATATATAAAAATAGAAATATTTGATTGTGGTGTTGTAGGAAAATAGTGATGATTAAAAGATTAAATATAGTACTTAATGAGGCGTGTTAGGACGAGTGGGGGAGGGTAAATGAGTCTGACGAGTGGTTCTGAAACCTTACAGTTGTTATGGAAGGACGGGTCGAGGACAAGAACTCTAGGGGATAACCTAGAATAGTTTATTTTGAACGAATTCCTTCGGATGTCGGGTGTGTAGGTTCTGCGGAGATAGAATAGTAATCTCAAGAATGAGTGATGTCACTCAACAAATACGCCGCCTGAGCGAAAGTTCAGCCACTTTTGCACACGCGTATACAGATTTATTTAAGCAAATGCATCGATTTGTGCAAGAAGTGAAATCTCTTACTCTATTTCATCACTTTTAGGGTATTGTGCCAGGTTTGACAAACCTCTGAGATACTTATGTCAGATATTTTGAAACATAGAATATTACATCGATTATTAATTTAGAATAACAGTGAACAAAGTGTGAATCTGTTCACGTCTAAATAGGAGGCCGAGATTTTGAATCGTTGGGGGGGTGGGGGGGGGGGGGGGGGAAATTGCTTATTTTATGTTCCCAGCTACAGTACGTGGTTAGACGGGAGTCACATTGTGGTGAGCTAAGAGTTGGATAAATGTTCGCTGTATGGAGTGGTTAATGTTACCGATTTACCACGTTCTGTAGATTATAACAAGCCACCGTTATATATAGTATCTGCTATTTTCTTGGACCTAAAGCTAATCACTCAACTCCACATAATTTATGTAGCCCTAAATAACCATTCATCCGCGATGTATTCAAGAGTGAGCATAATAGCCCAAATGGTTTCGAAATCACATGATTTGCATATCCAAAATTCCCACCTTAATCCAAATGCCAGCATGGTATTCTGTAGGGAATATAATATGGATTATTCTTGTCACCTGTACCAGCACGCACTTCCTAAGTCAGATGGATTTCCGTTATCCAGATTCTATTAAATAGTCATATCCCCGTACATCCATGTAGTTAAAGCGGCACAATGTGTTGTAAAATAAGTTGAACACTTTCACTGCTAGTATGAATTAGCACACAATTTCCGTAACCATTCAATAATTTCAATTATACATTTGATCATGGAACTAAGTTGATTTTTGGCAAACAGAATGTGTCTGGAAATAATTTGCCATATCCATGTATAATCAGTACTTTTGAAATAGATACGGATTTCATATTTATCAAGGAAACCTATGACTCCAAATACTCCGATGTGACGCACCATTTTGTTTGCATAGTATATAAGTATTTGATAATATTCAGACTTTATGAAAAACATAGCATTGAATATTAAAACTGAGATCAGTTCCAGGTATTTGATAAGGACAGTATTCCTGGTAGTGATATTAATAATAGTAATAATAATAATAATAATATCGTATGGCCTCGGGTGCCTGGTGCAAGCTTTGTTATTTGACACCCAGAGGGTAGCTTGCATGTCGAATTTCATTGCTTCTTGACTATGAAAGTCAAGGAGGTTAGATGTTAGGTATCTAATCTCCTTGAACACTATAGCGCTTCCTAGTAGAGAAATGAGGAACTTTGTGTTGGCGGAAACTCCCGAGATTAATTCTGCCATTTTGAACTCGGCCTACTGAATTCAAATGGGTTCTTTGACATGCGTATCGTATTTTTGCTGCCTTTCAAAAAAAAATCACTTACCACGCCAGGAGCGAACCTGCAATCTTGGCTGTTAGTAGATCGACACGATATCCACTCAACCACCAAGGCAAGCTAGTGATATCAATGAATGTTGGTCCAGTTATCATTTCATAAGTTTGATCTCTGTATTTTGGAAGTATTATTCACCGTTCTCATATAATTCAACATAATTATGAGCGCACTGCATTGTATTAATACCAATGATTACAGGCAGGGATGTCCTGATACTTCGGATCCTGCTATAAGGAAGATATACGCATTATGTAATACTAGAGGACAGAATATCAGCACTGTATCTGAAAGAAATATTACAATTCAACAAAATTTGAAGACTAACTGGTTAACCCATACTGGGGAGAAGCGGTACTCGTGTAGCACATGCGGAGGCAAATTTATTCAGAAAGGTAGTTTGAGGAGACACATGTTAGCCCATACAGGGGAGAAGCCCTTCTCGTGTAGCATCTGCGAAGCCAAATTTAGTCAGGAAGGTCATTTGAAGACACACATGTTAATCCATACCGGTAAGAAACCATACACATGTGGAAAATGCGAAGCCACATTTCCACGGAAAGCTTATTTGAAGATACACATGTTCACCCATACTGGTGAGAAGCAATACTCATGTGGAACATGCGGAGGCAAATTCATTCTGAAGAGTAGTTTGAAGACACACCTGGTAACCGATACTGGGGAGAAGCGGTACTCATGTGGATCATGCGAAGCCAAATTCAGTGAGATTGGCAGTTTGAAGACACACATGTTAACCCATACCGGGGAGAAGCGTTACTCATGTAGAACATGCGAAGCCAACTTCAGTCAGAAAAGTAGCTTGAAGACACACATGTTAACCCATACCGGGGAGAAGCGTTACTCATGTAGAACATGCGAAGCGAAATTCGGTCGAAATGGTGATTTGCAGTCACACGTGTTAACCCATACTAGGGAGAAGCGTTACTCATGTAGCACATGCGAGGCCAAATTTATTCAGAAATATAGTTTGAAGACACACCTGTTAACCCATACTGGTGAGAAGCCCTTCTCGTGTAGCACATGCGGAGCCAAATTTGCCATCAAGCATGTTTTGAAGAGACACATGTTAACTCATACTGGGGAGATGCCCTTCTCATGTAGCACATGCAAAGCCAAATTTAGTCTGTATGGTAGTTTGAAGACACACATGTTTACCCATACTGGAAAGAAGCCCTTCTCGTGTAACACATGCGAAGCCAAATTCAGTCGGAAAGGTCATTTGAAGACACACATGTTAACTCATACTGGTGAAAAGCCCTTCTCGTGTAGCACATGCGGAGCCAAATTTGCCATTAAGCATGCTTTGAAGAGACACATGTTAACCCATAGTCGTGGGAAGACAAAGTAGAAAATGCCAAACCAAATTTGTTGGGACATTTGTGTGTTAGGAACCTGAATTTTCGTTCGTCTTCATCTACATCAGGTCGAAGCCTCATTGTTGCTTTATCTGCAGTTTCAATAAGAGATGCCACATATCTAACTCTCTTGTCAAAGCTTCCCAACCCCCACACTTCTTTGAATATGGCCTCTCTTTGTTGTTGAGAAAGTTTAGTACTACACTTCTGTAGTGCTCGGGAAAAGTGGCACAAGTCATAAAACCTAATTTTACAGGAGAGGAAAAAAACTGCTTTAATGAATACATGACTTATATTTCAGTAATTCAATTCAATATTTTATTTCATAATATGTGTACATAACAAAAAAATGAATAACCACACTCAAATTATGGTAACTGCTCGAAATAAATGACTTATGCCACTACAAGCATTGACATATGTCATTTTGTCCGCCTCAAAATCAGGTAAGTTTTTAATATATGCATTAAAGGAATGTGGTAATACAGTTTGGAACCAATACATTTTTGATGTGTGTCTTTAGTTTTCTGTCATGGCTTCATCATCACTGCTATACACATCAGGATCTATATCTGCAACACTGGAATGTACAGGAAGATCTTTGTAAAATGAATGGAAAATAGGATCGATTAGATGAAGCAAATCCAACAAGTCCTTCTTCTTTTCCTTGCTGATGGGAACAGGTCCATTGTAACACTTCTTCAATGTGTGATTCTGAAGACGTCGTCCTCGTCGGCGAAAGTCCATCACTTCAAAAGGAGCATCATTATCCAGGGTTGTCTTGAAGAATATTTTACCAGGTTCACCCTTCAAATACCTCAACCACTTTATATCGAGCCACCGAACACACTTCTTGTTTTCTGTTATGCTTCTTTGAACCAATGGCCCTTTCAGAAGGTCTCCAAAGTCAAAAAACATATCTTGTGACATTTCTACGACTTGAAATGGTTTAGCTTTGCTAGCTTCCCGTACTAGCTGATACCAGTCTCTGGGATGATTAATAACCATATTGGTTTTCTTCTTTTTCCTCACAATAAGATAATGGTCTACGTCACATTCCAGGTGGGAATGACCTGGAGTCATGAATTTATGGTCTATTGTGGAGACACTGACCGACATAGACATCGACGACAGGAACATGGCAGCCATAATCTTGTTCTTATTCTGTCCTCCACATGTGTCTGAATACAGTATTATGTGGCTTACATTAGGAGGTATACCTTGAATATGCTTGAATAGACAGGAGGCTATCTGATTGGCACCCCTGCCAGCAATTGCTTCGTGCCACATGTAGCAGGAAGGCAGTCCATCTGCGCAGTTGTGCACTGTCAAATTAAAGGTCCACAATTGTCGTTTGTAGAAGGCAACATTACTCTCAAGATATGGAGTTGGCAAACACTGCTGTAAATCAAATACTAATGTTGCAATGGAACAGTCATCCTTCGCAATATTCTTATCAACTGCTTTACTATCATAGGCTTTTTGTGCATCATTTTGATGATAGGTCATCTTTTCCCTTAGAACATTTTTCTCTTCTTCTTTTTCTGCTGTCTTGATTTGGAGATGAAACATGTCGCATTTGTTACAGGTGTCGGTCTTTGGTTTCTTAAATGATATATTGAATGTGTGGAAAATCGATTCATATATTGGTCTTGATACAGGTTTCTCGCATGTCATCCTATAAAGTTCATACATTTTTGCTAACGTAAGATGTTTTGGTAGATATTTCTTGGTAGTCCTCTTTCTTGAATAGTGTGACTCGTATGCAGGGAAACTATTTATGTGTGCCTTTACTTTCTCTCTAGCCTCAGTTGACCATTTCCTCTTTGGGGGATCTTTGCCTCTCATGTCACTGTCTGTCACACCACTGACAGAACTACTCTGCTTCATCAAACATGTTCTAACAAATCTGTCTGTAATACCCAAGGTTTTTGTAAAGCACCCCTTGCATACTGACACCCTAACTCCATTTGCAGAGAAAAAGTATTTGTGTGTTAGGAACCTGAATTTTCGTTCGTCTTCATCTACATCAGGTCGAAGCCTCATTGTTGCTTTATCTGCAGTTTCAATAAGAGATGCCACATATCTAACTCTCTTGTCAAAGCTTCCCAACCCCCACACTTCTTTGAATATGGCCTCTCTTTGTTGTTGAGAAAGTTTAGTACTACACTTGATCCTGCAGTTTGGCAACACTTTGCATATCTGTTGTTTCACTAGTTTTCCTTCACTTGTCACATATTCCTGTCCCAAATTTCTCTTTGTCTTTCTATCTTCCTTCGACATCCTTGAATATTTCTTCCTAACAGTGACCTTTCCCGTTCCATGTGCAGTAACATCAGACGTATCTGATAACACCGAGACTGTGTCAGTATTGTCAGTAATGTTAACTTCACTCCCTTCCTTTTCATCTGAAACAAGAATAGAATAAAAGTAAATGGTAGGCTATACTTCCAGTATACACCTCATTCATGATTTTTAAATTTCAGAATTAAATTTCAAGCCAGAGCAGGGAATCGAACACGGGCCTCCGCGGTGCCAGCCAAGAATGCTAGCCACTACGAAACGAGGCAGACAGCATGATAATAAATAGAAAGCTGTACCTTGTACTTTGAGATTCAAGTGACTTATTCAACTCACCTAGTACTGGGCACATGGTTTCGAATACTTGATCCATATCAGAGTTGTCAGGAACTGGGATTTGATCATCACGACTTTCATCTGCTGGACATGTCATTTCTAGTGGTTCCTCCCTAGGCCTACTCTCAGTGTCAGTAACTCGAACTTCACTTTCTACATGTTCATCTGAAACAAGTACAGTACATAGGTATAAATATATAATAACAACAAATGACATACATCAAATATCACACATCACATGCTATGATTTTGTTTAATGTTGATAACTCTGATAAAAATATTAACAGTAAATTATGTATTAGTAATAGACTATTGTAGTGATATGATTCAACTCACTTAGCACTGGACACATTATTTCTAGTACTTCCTCCCCATTAGAATCGTGAGGAATTTGGCCTAAATCTTCATAGTGCAAAACCACTCCAAACTCTGAAGTGGTTGTTTCTTGATGGTCTACATTATATTGATCTGAAAGCATTCAAAAATCACATAGGCTATTACTTCATTGGCATTAGTTTTCAAGCCAAGCTTGTTCTTTTGACCTTATTTAAAGCTATGTGTGAACGAGCCAAATCACACAATTAACTAGCCTAGGGTTATTTTAGTTTTTGTATAATAGAAATGAACACTTACCGGTACCTGAGATTGAGGTTATGGGCACTTGACTAAGAGCAAGCTCTAAGATCCTACGACTTCGACTTGACATCACGTGTTAAGTATTTACACACTTGTTGTAGATAAACAATACGAGACATTAGCTCAAGGAGACAGCACTATTACCTATATAAAACAACTTTATGCCATCCGTTTAGAGTCTAGTCACTGGTGACCACACTATCAACAAACACAATAATGCTGGGTAAGAATGACACAAGTCGGCATGTGAAACATACGAGTGCCAACTAACTAAAATCCGCACGGGAAAAATGGCACAAGTCAACTTAAACCTCTTTTCTCAAGCTCTGTTATGCTGAATTGAATTATGCCACTTTGACTTGAGCTCACTTGGGTATTTCTGATAGGCGAAGGAGTTGTGACTCTTTTCCCAAGCAGCATGAGTGGCAGATACACACTTTAAGCAAATAAAAAAATAATCGGAGAAATTGACTTATGCCACTTTCCCCAGCACTACAGATGAAGATACACCTTTACACACATGTTAACCCATAGTCGTGGGAAGACAAAGTAGAAAATGCCAAACCAAATTTGTTGGGACATTTGTGTGTTAGGAACCTGAATTTTCGTTCGTCTTCATCTACATCAGGTCGAAGCCTCATTGTTGCTTTATCTGCAGTTTCAATAAGAGATGCCACATATCTAACTCTCTTGTCAAAGCTTCCCAACCCCCACACTTCTTTGAATATGGCCTCTCTTTGTTGTTGAATACACCTTTACCCATACCTGTGTAGCAGATTTGATGAGAGACATCTTATCCCTTGTGATGCCAAGCAATTAATAAGTGACTCAACTAAAATTACCAATCCAAGCTTAGTGATATTATAAGTGTTACAAATTACCTCCCAACTATATTTTAAGATAGTGTAATGGTAATTTTTCTCTGCCAGGTAAACAAACTATTCAGAAACTTGAAGCTAAATAATTACATTTTCCTTCATTTGGGTATTAATAAAATCTGTAAAAATAATCCTGTGAGAAAGAAAATAATTGGAAATTATCATATAAATTTGACAGCCTACACAATCTACTGTGAATAGTATCTTTTGTGAAAGAAATGAACCCGCGCAACAAATAAGGGACTCCGCGCCATTTTTATAGTTTTGTGTAAAGTACGTTTTAGTTGTTTGAAAGCGCGCTATTAAGTGAATTTCGTCCAAATTTTATAAGAGTGATCCCTAATATCATATAAACATTGTAGTTTACTTGTGTGGTGCTTCAGTGACAACTGAACATAGATCTAGGCATATTTTTGTCTATAAAATAGAAAGAAGGACCCCCGTAACAGGTTTTGTTGTCTCGGAGCCCACTCGTTAACAGCATGCATTTCTTGTGACTGGAGTCCTTATTCCATTAAACGGATGGTAATAGCTATATTAATACACACACTGATCTTTGTTGTTTGTTGTTTGTTGTTGTAGTTGTTGTTGATTCTTTTAAAGGCTTTGCGACATTGCGGTCATGTAGCCACGTGTATTTGGGTGTGTGTCACTGTGAAGTTAGTACTAGTATGTGTATCTGTTACTGAGGTACGAATTGGGTAGGAAGCGGCCGTGGCCTTAAGTTAGGTACCATCCTAGCATTTTCCTTGAGTAGACGAGGGAAGTCACGGAAAACCACGTCCAGGATGACTCGGATGGGAATTGATCCCGTCTCTTCTCAATTCAGCTTCAAGATATTGAGTGTACTCCGTTTCAGCCCTCAGACCAGAATTAAATTTCTTGACAGAGCCGGGAATCGAACTCTGACCTCCAGGGTAACAGCCAAGAATGCTATCTCCCACGGAACGAGGTTTACGAAACACTGCTTGGATTGTTCCTCAGTTTAGGGGCTGTTACAACGCGTTCATGTTGCCCCGTATACCTTGGGTATGTGTAGAATCTGACTACTGGTGTTAATTGTGATGGCTCTATTAGTGTGAGTTATCTGTTGTAATTTAAGTAAGGACTGCAGACGATCAATTTCAAGTAGTTCCTACTTTTGCTACCAAATGCTACCGTTAACGACACCTAGCTGTAAAATTGGCAATTAGATGCCACACCAACTGGCACCTGGCTACGAACGTTGGAAGTACAGAGCGTTAGTCAAAACTAACCTTCAAATTTGACTTCACACAATTGTAGTTAGTGGATGGTTCTTTTACAAGCCATAAATCTATGATATGAGACCGCCGGCTTTACTTCCCGTCCAAATGAGGGCGTAATGAGGGAATTTGAACGCTCTTAAAAATCCGACGACTTCGGCTAGGTTTGAAACTACGATCTTGGGTTTAGAAGCTCAGCATGCTACCGAGGGGTGCGGAGGTGACGCTCAAGTCACTCTTGGGGAACAACTAAAATGTAGTTCTCTTTCTTTTCCAGACCTATTGTAACAATCCTAGAGTGGTTTTAGTCTTCTGGGTGGGAAGAAACACAATCATATTACAGACATGATTTAGGAAGAGTGAAGATTGACAAAGATAATTTGGAAAGATTGAGTCATTTGACCATCAAATAATGAGCTAGGTGGGATTTCAACGGTTTACCACATTGAAATGACGTCTTCCTTATTAGCGTGGCGGTAATGAAACCGATGACAACACTGAATGATGTGAAAAGATACATCTTGCAGAGGGTCTCATTCACACTTCTACACACAGAACGTTAGTGGGCTGCAAACACAGACTTAAGTCTCATTCACACTTCTAAACACAGAACGTTAGTGGGCTGCAAACACAGACTTGGGTCTCATTCACACTTCTACACACAGAACGTTAGTGGGCTGCAAATAAAGACTTGGGTCTCATTCACATTTCTACACACAGAACGTTAGTGGGCTGTAAGCACAGACTTGGGTCTCATTCACACTTCTACACACAGAACGTTAGTGTGCTGCAAACACAGACTTGGGTCTCATTCACACTTCTACACACAGAACGTTAGTGGGCTGCAAACACTGACTTGGGTCTCATTCACACTTCTACACACAGAACGTTACTGGGCTGCAAACACAGACTTGTGTCTCATTCACACTTCTACACACAGAACGTTAGTGGGCTGCAAACACTGACTTGGGTCTCATTCACACTTATACACACAGAACGTTAGTGGGCTGCAAACACAGACTTGGGTCTCATTCACACTTATACACACAGAACGTTAGTGGGCTGCAAACACAGACTTGGGTCTCATTCACACTTCTACACACAGAACGCTAGTGGGCTGTAACCACAGACTTGGGTCTGATTCACACTTCTATACACAGAACGTTACTGTGCTGCAAACACTGACTTGGTGGGTAGGTTTTTGCTAGGAATTAACCCTATCCCCAACTGAAGATGAAAGGAAAGGGTAGTGGGTTTCGGAATGAAGAACAAGTGTGGGTAAATAGGACGAGAGTCCAACACTAAGCAAACAAAATGAATTTGAATGAGTTAGTGACGAGTGTCACTGCAAAGCCCGTGAAACACCTAAAGTGGGTATGGACCTGGCCGTAGCTAACGGGAAATGCGGCTGCAGCTTGGGCTATTTGCAAGCAAGCGGCTTTTGTGCTTTCCCTTCCCAGCCTAAAATTGGGTAATATGGGGAAGGGTGGTAGTCTGGCAAGACAAAGAATGACAAATTTAATGTATATCCTTTCAAAGGAGTCAGGTTTAATCGACGGTTTTGAAAGGCGCAAATAATTTAAATTCGCCGTGATGTTTTTAGTTCTTGGAATTGTAGAATGTCCAAGGAGCGACCGAATGCTTCCAGGAAGGGCAGCGATGAAGCAGTTATAGTGCTTTTGGGAACAATTTGATTGATTTGAAAATTTTTAGTTTTAAATTTTGGTAAGATCACCAATTCAAAAAGGCTAAGCTTCTACCCAGCAAAGTGCCGACTAAAAGTGTAGACAAGAAGAAAACCAACCATAAGTTATAGAGAAAGTCTCAACAAGCGGGAAGCTGGCGGAGTTGTGATACTTGCCTTACTGGCTAGTTATAATTAGCTATAAAAGCTAAGAGCGACTTTGATTTTTTTTTGTTGAGAGTGTTTGTTCAAATGCAACAAATAGTGGAACCTTTTTTAATGGGATGCTTGATTTTCTTAAAGCAAGCATGAGCTTCTGTGTAGAGTTAGGGGAAGTAGGATCCTGCCTAATCGTTATTTTATATAAAATGATGAAGCAAAAGGATATAGTTTGATTTATTTAACAGTGCGTAGAAATATGTTAAATTTAACAAATATAAAATGTACAATTTGATTTTTAAACCTTTGAGGTCTCAGACCTCTAAAATTGTTGAAGTTTGCACTAGGCAATTAATAAAATTTGGTTTGGAACCTCTTGTAAGCACCAAATCTACATAATATTTTAAGATAGTGTTGAGATTAGGAAATTTAAAGTTTAACAATAAATCAGGTACGATATATTCACTTTGAGAATTCCTATGAGGAAATCTTAAAGTATGAACAAATGATAAATTTGAAATTATAACAAGAAAAGAGAGAATTAAGAAGAAGTTTCTATAACTTCTTGTATTGAAGCAGGGATCACGAGAAAAATGGGGCCTGTTACCCTTTCCTGAAACCTGGAAAAAGGAAAGTTAGAAAACTCACTTGTGAGTAGAAATAATTGAATTCCCTAATAAAAGAGGGAAAGAATTATAAAGTGGACTTGCCACAGATAAACAGAAGTTAATTCATTGAATGCGAAGCAAAGTTGGGAGGGCACTTGATAACAAGCGAGGCCTCTTAGAAATTGACATAAGTTGTAGTTTAAACAGCTAGGTTCATTAGTTGACTTAAAATTAAAGCTTAATTATATAAAGTTAGTAAGGTGTTTAGGAAAAGGAAATAGGAACTTTAGGAGAAAGTTTATGGCCGTCTTTATTGCTTTCGTTCGAACGCGACACGGATGGTTGATGAATGGGCACTGTTATGCACTGTAGTCCGTTGAAAAGTTCACTATTGCAACACGGAAAGTTTATCAGACGAAAAGTTATTGCAATTGTGGAGATCACTAGTTGAATTTTAGTTTGAGAAAGTTTATTGCGTTGTGACGTTTATAGATGGTAGTTGAACGCAGCGGACACTTTCCAACGAAGGAAGACAAATTATATGCTGATTTGAAATATTTTCAACATAAATTCCTCAGTGAGGAACAAGCGTTTCCATATTTAGGTGGAAAGTACTTCAAGGTTTTACATGTAGAAAGATAAATTGATGTCGAAAGTTCTAGGATTGTGATAACAGTAGAATTGGGCCGAACATCCCGCGGATGAAAAGAGCTAAGTTTTTATAGACAGCAAATTTAATAAATCTCCCACGGTGTGAGAAATCATTCCCAATTAATTTGTGCAGGAAGCACTAATTTTCCAAGTTGGAAAGTCAGCTTAGATGGATGGAGCATGACTAGAAAAGTCCCTCGAAGGTGGTTATTATGTTATTGATAGCAATACCGCACACTGTCTATAAAGTCTTATTTAAAAACCATTAAAACCATGTAAAAACTTTTAAGATTAGTACCTGGCTCATTTCTGAAGAGTAGGCGATCCAGGCGACCGTTAGCTTAAATCCACATCATGGCGTAGATATTTAAAACATGTCTCACATGAACAGGAGACGAGCCTTAGTAAGGCTCCGACTGTGAGCTTTGAAGACTAACACACAAGTGCGGACCGCACAACGAAGCACAGAGGTACCAAGGTGGGAAGGGGATGGGGGGAAAAACAAAGGAACATACATATGAAATACCAACTTTAGAAATAAAACTAAAAGTAATCTTCAAGGAGTTGATAGTAGACGTCAATAGCGAAGCCTGGTGCAAGGCTCTGTTGTAGAAGTCCTCTTGAGCATGGAGATGTTAGCTGAAGATAGTGGCGACATCTTGTGGCTGGATTGGGAAGGAAGTCCTCGTGAGCAAAGAGATGTTGAGGAACATCAGCAGTTAGCTGCTAGATGCCATTAATTTGATCATGGAAGTTATATCTACAACAAACATTTAAACAGAGTGAACAAGGTGCGCATATAAAAGAAAAGGAAAGGAATCACTGTTGGTGTTTGTGAGAAAAAAGGGAAGAAATAAGTTAAGCAAAGAGCAGCGAAGGCTAACTCTGTCTTACCGTGTATTCCAAAGAATACGCCAAATACGACAATGCTATTCTCTACCTTGCAGCTAGACACGAACGCCTAGATGGCCGTGGTTATACGCTCCCGCTGAACGTGGAGTTATCTATGGCCAAGTGTCCATATCGACAATGCTATTCTCTTCCTTGTGGCTAGACACGAACTCCTTAATGTCCGTTGTTATACTCTCCCGCTGAACGTGGAGTTATCTATGGCCAAGTGTCCATATCGACAATGCTATTTTCTTCCTTGTGGCTAGACACGAACGCCTTGATGTCCGTGGTTATGCGCTCCCGCTGAGCGCGGAGTTATCTATGGCCAAGTGTCCATATCGACAATGCTATTCTCTTCCTTGTGGCTAGACACGAACGCCTAGATGTCCGTGGTTATACGCTCCCGCTGAGCGTGGAGTTATCTATGGCCAAGTGTCCATATCGACAATGCTATTCTCTACCTTGTAGCTAGACACGAACGCCTTGATGTCCGTGATTATGCGCTCCCGCTGAGCGTGGAGTTATCTATGGCCAAGTGTCCATATCGACAATGCTATTCTCTACCATGTAGCTAGACACGAACGCCTTGATGTCCGTGGTTATGCGCTCTCGCTGAACATGAGGTTATCTATGGCCAAGTGTCCATATCGACAATGCTATTCTCTTCCTTGTGGCTAGACACGAAAGCCTTGATGTCCGTGGTTATGCGCTCCCGCTGAACATGAGGTTATCTATGGCCAAGTGTCCATATCGACAATGCTATTCTCTACCTTGTAGCTAGACACGAACGCCTTGATGTCCGTGGTTATGCGCTCCCGCTGAACGTGTAGTTGTCTATGGCCAAGTGTCCATATCGACAATGCTATTCTCTTCCTTGTCGCTAGACACGAACGCCTTGATGTCCGTGGTTATGCGCTCCCGCTGAGCGTGGAGGTATCTATGGCCAAGTGTCCATATCGACAATGCTATTCTCTTCCTTGTGGCTAGACACGAACGCCTAGATGTCCGTGGTTATACGCTCCCGCTGAGCGTGGAGTTATCTATGGCCAAGTGTCCATATCGACAATGCTATTCTCTACCTTGTAGCTAGACACGAACGCCTTGATGTCCGTGGTTATGCGCTCCCGCTGAGCGTGGAGTTATCTATGGCCAAGTGTCCATATCGACAATGCTATTCTCTACCATGTAGCTAGACACGAACGCCTTGATGTCCGTGGTTATGCGCTCTCGCTGAACATGAGGTTATCTATGGCCAAGTGTCCATATCGACAATGCTATTCTCTTCCTTGTGGCTAGACACGAAAGCCTTGATGTCCGTGGTTATGCGCTCCCGCTGAACATGAGGTTATCTATGGCCAAGTGTCCATATCGACAATGCTATTCTCTACCTTGTAGCTAGACACGAACGCCTTGATGTCCGTGGTTATGCGCTCCCGCTGAACGTGTAGTTGTCTATGGCCAAGTGTCCATATCGACAATGCTATTCTCTTCCTTGTCGCTAGACACGAACGCCATGATGTCCGTGGTTATACGCTCCCGCTGAGCGTGGAGTTATCTATGGCCAAGTGTCCATATTGACAATGCTATTCTCTACCTTGTAGCTAGGCACGAACGCCTAGATGTCCGTGGTTATGCGCTCCCGCTGAACATGAGGTTATCTATGGCCAAGTGTCCATATCGACAATGCTATTCTCTACCTTGTGGCTAGACCAGAACGCCCAGATGTCCGTGGTTATACGCTCCCGCTGAACGTGGAGTTATCTATGGCCAAGTGTCCATATCAACAATGCTTTTCTCTACCTTGTAGCTGGATACGAACGCCTTGATGTCAGTGGTGATACGTTCCCGCAGAACGTGGAGTTACCTATGGCCAAGTGTCCATATCGACAATGCTATTCTCTACCTTGTAGCTAGACACGAACGCATAGATGTCCGTGGTTATACGTTCCCGATGAACGTGGAGTTATATTTGGCAAAGTGTTCATATCGACAATGCTATTCTCTACCTCGTATCTAGACACGAACGCCTTGATGTCCGTGGTTATACGTTCCCGCTGAACGTGGAGTTATCTATGGCCAAGTGTCCATAATGACAATGCTATTCTCTACCTTGTGGCTAGATAGGAACGCCTTGATGTCCATGGTTATACGCTCCCGCTGAACGTGGAGTTATCTATGGCCAGGTGTCCATATCGACAATGCTATTCTCTTCCTTGTAGCTAGACACGAACGCCTTGATGTCCGTGGTTATACGCTCCCGCTGAACGTGGAGTTATCTATGGCCAGGTGCCCATGTCGACAATGCTACTCTACATTGTGGCTAGACACGAACGCCTTGATGTCCGTGGTTATACGCTCCCGCTGAACGTGGAGTTATCTATGGCCAAGTGTCCATATCGACAATGCTATTCTCTACCTTGTGGCTAGACACGAACGCCTTGATATCCGTGGTTATACGCTCCCGCTGAACGTGGAGTTATCTATGGCAAGTGTCCATATCGAAAATGCTATTCTCTAACTCGTACCTAGACACGAACGCCTTGATGTCCATGGTTATACGCTCCCGCTGAACGTGGAGTTATCTATGGCCAAGTGTTTATATCGACAATGCTATTCTCTACCTTGTGGCTAGACACGAACGCCTTGATGTCCGTGGTTATACTCCCCCGCTGAACGTGCAGTTATCTGTGGCCAAGTGTCCATATCGACAATGCTATTCTCTACCTTGTAGCTAGACACGAACGCCTTGATGTCCGTGGTTATGCGCTCCCGCTGAACGTGTAGTTGTCTATGGCCAAGTGTCCATATCGACAATGCTATTCTCTTCCTTGTCGCTAGACACGAACGCCTTGATGTCCGTGGTTATGCGCTCCCGCTGAGCGTGGAGGTATCTATGGCCAAGTGTCCATATCGACAATGCTATTCTCTTCCTTGTGGCTAGACACGAACGCCTAGATGTCCGTGGTTATACGCTCCCGCTGAGCGTGGAGTTATCTATGGCCAAGTGTCCATATCGACAATGCTATTCTCTACCTTGTAGCTAGACACGAACGCCTTGATGTCCGTGGTTATGCGCTCCCGCTGAGCGTGGAGTTATCTATGGCCAAGTGTCCATATCGACAATGCTATTCTCTACCATGTAGCTAGACACGAACGCCTTGATGTCCGTGGTTATGCGCTCTCGCTGAACATGAGGTTATCTATGGCCAAGTGTCCATATCGACAATGCTATTCTCTTCCTTGTGGCTAGACACGAAAGCCTTGATGTCCGTGGTTATGCGCTCCCGCTGAACATGAGGTTATCTATGGCCAAGTGTCCATATCGACAATGCTATTCTCTACCTTGTAGCTAGACACGAACGCCTTGATGTCCGTGGTTATGCGCTCCCGCTGAACGTGTAGTTGTCTATGGCCAAGTGTCCATATCGACAATGCTATTCTCTTCCTTGTCGCTAGACACGAACGCCATGATGTCCGTGGTTATACGCTCCCGCTGAGCGTGGAGTTATCTATGGCCAAGTGTCCATATTGACAATGCTATTCTCTACCTTGTAGCTAGGCACGAACGCCTAGATGTCCGTGGTTATGCGCTCCCGCTGAACATGAGGTTATCTATGGCCAAGTGTCCATATCGACAATGCTATTCTCTACCTTGTGGCTAGACCAGAACGCCCAGATGTCCGTGGTTATACGCTCCCGCTGAACGTGGAGTTATCTATGGCCAAGTGTCCATATCAACAATGCTTTTCTCTACCTTGTAGCTGGATACGAACGCCTTGATGTCAGTGGTGATACGTTCCCGCAGAACGTGGAGTTACCTATGGCCAAGTGTCCATATCGACAATGCTATTCTCTACCTTGTAGCTAGACACGAACGCATAGATGTCCGTGGTTATACGTTCCCGATGAACGTGGAGTTATATTTGGCAAAGTGTTCATATCGACAATGCTATTCTCTACCTCGTATCTAGACACGAACGCCTTGATGTCCGTGGTTATACGTTCCCGCTGAACGTGGAGTTATCTATGGCCAAGTGTCCATAATGACAATGCTATTCTCTACCTTGTGGCTAGATAGGAACGCCTTGATGTTCATGGTTATACGCTCCCGCTGAACGTGGAGTTATCTATGGCCAGGTGTCCATATCGACAATGCTATTCTCTTCCTTGTAGCTAGACACGAACGCCTTGATGTCCGTGGTTATACGCTCCCGCTGAACGTGGAGTTATCTATGGCCAGGTGCCCATGTCGACAATGCTACTCTACCTTGTGGCTAGACACGAACGCCTTGATGTCCGTGGTTATACGCTCCCGCTGAACGTGGAGTTATCTATGGCCAAGTGTCCATATCGACAATGCTATTCTCTACCTTGTGGCTAGACACGAACGCCTTGATATCCGTGGTTATACGCTCCCGCTGAACGTGGAGTTATCTATGGCAAGTGTCCATATCGAAAATGCTATTCTCTAACTCGTACCTAGACACGAACGCCTTGATGTCCATGGTTATACGCTCCCGCTGAACGTGGAGTTATCTATGGCCAAGTGTTTATATCGACAATGCTATTCTCTACCTTGTGGCTAGACACGAACGCCTTGATGTCCGTGGTTATACTCCCCCGCTGAACGTGCAGTTATCTGTGGCCAAGTGTCCATATCGACAATGCTATTCTCTACCTTGTAGCTAGACACGAAAGCCTTGATGTCCGTGGTTATACGTTCCCGCTGAACGTGGAGTTATCTATGGCCAAGTGTCCATATCGACAATGCTATTCTCTACCTTGTGGCTAGACACAGACGCCTTGATGTATGTGGTTATACGTTCTCGCTGAACGTGGAGTTATCTATGGCCAAGTGTCCATATCGACAATGCTATTCTCTACCTTGTGGCTAGACACGAACGCCTTGATGTCCGTGGTTATACGTTCCCGCTGAACGTGGAGTTATCTATGGCCAAGTGTCCATATCGACAATGCTATTCTCTACCTTGTAGCTAGACACGAACGCCTTGATGTCCGTGGTTATACGCTCCCGCTGAACGTGGATTTATCTATGGCCAAGTGTCCATATCGACATTGCTATTCTCTACCTTGTAGCTTGACACGATCGTCTTGATGTCCGTGGTTATACGCTCCCGCTGAACGTTGGAGTTATCTATAGCCAAGTGTCCATATCGACAATGCTATTCTCTTCCTTGTAGCTTGACACGAACGCCTTGATGTCCGTGGTTATACGCTCCCGCTGAACGTGGAGTTATCTATGGCCAAGTGTCCATATCGACAATGCTATTCTCTACCTTGTAGCTGGATACGAACGCCTTGATGTCCGTGGTTATACGCTCCCTCTGAACGTGGAGTTATCTATGGCTAAGTGTCCATATCCACAATGCTATTCTCTACCTTGTGGCTAGACACGAACGCCTTGATGTCCGTGGTTATACGCTCCCGCTGAACGTTGGAGTTATCTATGGCCAAGTGTCAATATCGACAATGCTATTCTCTTCCTTGTAGCTTGACACGAACGCCTTGATGTCCGTGGTTATACGATCCCGCTGAACGTGGAGTTATCTATGTCCAAGTGTCCATATCGACAATGCTATTCTCTACCTTGTAGCTAGACCCGAACGCCTTGATGTTCGTGGTTATACGCTCCCGCTGAACGTTGGAGTTATCTATGGCCAAGTGCCCATATCGACAATGCTATACTCTACCTTGTAGCTAGACACGAACGCCTTGATGTCCGTGGTTATACGCTCCAGCTGAACGTTGGAGTTATCTATTGAACCCATGTACCATCGGCTCAAAGGGGGTCGAATCCATGTATTTTGTGGAACGAATGAAAGAAACATACAGTCTTTAAGGGAATGGAGAGAGATTTCAAGCAAGGGTTCTAGCCTAACGTTGTGCAAGCGGCGAGGACCAGGTGTGCAGGAGATGAGATCATGCCTCTTGACATTCAGAAGGAGCCAGTCATGGATATTAATAGGACGAGTGGAAAGTTTCGGCTGTTAGACAAGGAAGCGTGACTCGGAAATCCAGCTTAGCTTGCATTAAAACGGCAACACCGCCGATGTGCCAGAAGAAGAATAATTAAATTTAACCCATTTGCAGGAATAAAAATAAGTAAATAATTACTGGACTGTGAATCATTTCGGATTAGAGATTTTTGTGTTAAGAAAAACCTTTTAATAATTGCACAGGAGAAAAGTGCAAATACAGCATACGTCATTGGGGATTCACTGATACCCAAGGAGTGGGGAAATTAAAAATGAACAGCAACACCCACGCAGCTGTAGACTAAAAATTAATTAATATCTCCAAAATGCACGATCGATTCTTATGCGCAATGAGATCATTTGACGTTGAGAAGACGAGCTTTCTGGAGATATGATTTTTATAATTGTACGGCAATTAGTTCAAAAGTTGGTCACGAAAAGGACTAGTGTTTTATCTTTTTGTGACTAAAGAGTATAAAGCTCCTGGCAGAGCCAGACCAAACATGCAGTCATTCCGACAGCCCGTGAGGGGGCGTCACGCTGTATCAAGCACCGAAGACAGTATTCAAGAGCCCGAGGGGGGCGTCACTACGCATCATGCAGTTTTACAACGAGCACTCCGTGAGCGGAGATGCTGCGTCAAAGTCTTCAAACGTATGAACTTCAGGGGAGGTCATACTGTGCAACGAGTATAAGCACCGAATAGAAAATATCCGACAGCCACGGGCGTCGCGATATCAATAATTTACGTGCCTCCGTAAGGAGTTGTAAAGAAGTAAAATTACAGTATCGCCGTGTTGAAAAAGTAGGAAAATCCTAGTTACAGGATTTAGGTCCGACAGTACAAAGTTCACCGTAAAAGTTCATAAAATACAGTCAAAGCAGGCTGCGAACTTAGGATTCAGGGCGATAGGTCTTTAAGTAAAACGACCAAAAGTATCATAACGTACGGACGTACCGGAACATACATATTTTATCCAATTTAAAGAACCCGAGCAGGGAAAAACAGACTAAGGTTCGCAACGTAGTCTAGATCAATTAGAAGTGCGAGAACCGAATAAGCAAAGAAGAAAGGAAACTATAGACATTGTTTCAAGAAAGCAGACGAACTATTCAAAAGCACTAAGACTCGAGAAGTATTAGTTGCTAAATAATTTATAGGTCACCGATAAATTATCGAGGGGACCGCGAACAGAACTGACTTTCGATAAGATCAATAAATAGGACCTAAAAGGAGAGCCGTCGAGTCAGAGAAATAGCAGATCGTCAGGAACGGGATTCGAAGAAGTGCTATTGCAGGGAGGAAGTAGATAATTCGAGACTTTCATATTCAGAGAGGATAGGAAGCCGACATTACTAAATCTCACCCTTGGAGACGGGAGGTCAAGAGGTCACGAGTGATAGGCTAAAAAAGCGGCCTAGTTATCAGAAATTGTGAAGTGTAAATATATCAAGCTTTAGTGTTAAAAGTAATATATTTTTCAGTGTTTTTATTGTGTGTTCTAAACGGATACACCAGTGTATTTCAATGTTGTCAGTGTTAAATGTATACGTGTTAAATATGTGTCAAGATATGTCTGTACATGCCATGAATTTGTACAAGATGGAGTAAGTTAACAAGTGGGCAAAATGACGCATCGCACGAGGAGAAAGGTCAGAAAAAGACCTAAAAACATGTGAGTAAAGATTTTCATTATGTTTTGGTGTCGGGGGAAATGATTGTGTACAAATCCACCGGAGTGTGAGTAAAAGGGATGTTTCAAAATAAATAATAACCAAATAAGAACGCGGTCCGAACAAAAATAAAGTTTGAAAAATTATAAATAATTATGTAAAGGAATAAATCCTGTAGAGGAAATGTATGAATAAAATGTCAGTGTATTTGACGAATGTTATAACAGCAAGCGAAGTAATAATAATTATCATGAAAGATATATAAATAAAGGTAAATTTGAATTATATGAAAGAAATAGCTTTTGAGCTTTTGTAAGGAATGAAGATATGATATGAATAATAATAATAATAACAAGGTAAAGAAATATAAATCAAGATCAAATTGAATGATATGAACATAAGAGCGTTGGAGCCTTAATAAAAGTATAAGACATGATGCTAATGCATGTTCTTAAAAATAGAGCGATTTATAGTCAAGGGAAAAGATTAATATAAAAATTGAGATATGTATCAATTGTTACTATGGAATTTATCAGTACTGTATAGCACAATGGAACGCAATTAAAATAAAAAGTCACGCTAGGAATGCGTAGAAGTTAAATGTACTTGGTAAATTACTTATGAGGGGTAGTTGATTGCAGTTAATTGAGATATGTTGTAAGTCCTCTAAGTGTGACGTAGATCACGAGGCCATGTGTGTGTTATTAAAAGGGAGCAAATGTATGGTATTATTGAGCGTAGGTCATGTAGGCCACGGCCGACCTAAATCGCATTTTGTATAAGTCCTCAAATATGGGAATGGTTCCCGAGGCATGTTAAGAGATTCGAACCTAGAATCCTCTTGTTGTTGAAGCGCCTAATTATTCGTCGTAGAATGTGTATTACTCTTCCCAATCAACGAGGACCCTTCATAATTAATAAATACCAAGGTTACGAAAGTGGTTTATGAGCCCAATAATATTGTTGAAAATAAAACGAGGAGTAGAATGCCAAGTCTCCCCAAAGAACTGAAAATGAAAGGAAGGTTTGTTTAAAAGCATTGAGGAGAGCTCCACCCGCAGACTAAAACGGGAAGTTTCCCGCACTGTCATAAATCACGCTCAAGTATTACGGTCAGACCCTAGCTGCAGGAGGGGTGGGTGAAGGCCGTCTGGAAGAAGTAAATATTACACCGTGAGTGTTTAAAAGTTGTTAATGACCCGGGCGTTGAACCGAGGTCCTCGTAGATTGATATTACCGCTTGCCAGTTCAGATCGTAGGTTTTCTTATGTGATAATGGTCTTATAAGACAAATAAAATAAATAACAATCCCTATTGTAATGTTGTATGGAAGCAGGATTCCACGAGTTAAATGAAGATAACTAGGTTCCGGGAGTAATCATAGTTTTTGACTTTGTCAAGTAATCTTTATAACTCTGGAGTACACAAGTATTTTCCCGGTCACTGTGATGAATTTGTAAAACTTGAGGGAGATGGTAAATGCTGAGAACATGTGAAGTGCCCAAATATTGAAGTAGATAATTAACATGTAATTTTAAATGTAATTATATATTTGTTTTGATGATAAGAAAATATAAAAATAGTTCTTGAGGTGTACAAAAGTATGACACCATTATTATTGGAAAGTATCGAGCCAGAGGAGCTCGTAGTTATATGGAACTTTAAGATAGGTACTTTATGGAAGTAAAAATAATTGTGAATTGGTGGTTTCATAGGAACCCACATATTTAAAATAACATTTGTGTTATCTGATGGACTCCGTGTTCATTTGGAACCGGAGTAGTTTTATTTTGTAAGTGGCTTCAACGTGGGGCCTCTACCAAAACTACTCTTTTTGGCGCCCAGTACGCAGGGATGAGTTTTCCTAGGGAAAACCCGAGTTTTCTCGAATAATCAAAATTTTCATTTTTTTGAAAAAAAAAATGATTTTTCGAAATTTTGAATTTTAAATACTTCCATAAAAGTTTCTGAGTTTGAATAAAGAGATCAAAAGGGTACGTTGTAGTAAATACCCGTACCAAAGTAAAATTTTAAAGAAATTGGGACACAATGGTTCAGTTACCATCTCTCAAGCATGTTTTAGCGATGTGGCATGAGTAGCCCACTGTATTCTAATAAGATGGCATTGAGTGAGGAGATGCAACGGCTCTTGGAGGCCATGAACAATAAATTGGAAACTATGAACAATACATTGGGTCTCCAAAAGGATGAAAATAAAAGGGATTTAGGATCCATGAAGCAAAGCTTAGAATCACTAAAACTAATAGTGATAACATGGGAACTAAATTAGAAGCTATCGAAACTAACTGTGTAAGAATGAACAATGAAGTGAAGGCGGAAATTGAGGGAATGAAAAAGGGGTCAAATGGACTCCGAGAGAGTATAGAAGAAACAATGAATACCAAATTTCAAGGTTTTGACACTAAGTTTGGGGATAAGTTAGCTGAGTTAAAAAAGGAAAATAAAGGATTTCATTCAGGATTACAAGTCCAAATAAATACTTTGAAGGGCAGTATGGGAGAGTCCCAAACTAAAAATCAAGAAAATTTTGGAAATTTGAATAAAAGTTTGAGTTCCATGGAAACTAAATTAAGTAATATGGAAAAAAAGGGTGATGATTGTGAAAAGAAACATGTAACCCAGATCCAAGGTGTGCAGGAAAAATTAGAAGCTCAGATAAAATCGAACAAGAGTATTTGTGAAACATCCCGGGATGAGATAAAAATGTGTTAGTGAGCTAGGAAACCGATTTGAAAGAGTTGAGGAAAAAGTAGGAAACCTTGAGGGAAAAGTCGAGGAAGTTCAGACCAAAGTTAATGAGATGGAAAGTCAGAATCACAAAGATGTACAGGGTATGAAAGAGCAGATTGATCTTTTTACTAGGCAGGTAGATGATAACTGGAGGACGTACGAAGCGGAAATAAATAAAAATTTAAGTAAATACGGAGAGCATCTCCAGATAGAAAGAAAACAACGAAATGAAGAAAATAAGGAAAATACCCATAAGATAGATGAAATAAGTAAGGGTATTAATGAGGTTCAGGAAACCATCGGAACATTAAAGGTCCATGTAGAAAAAACCAATACTGAAGTAAATCAGGTCCAAGACCACTTGAAGAGATTGTATAAGAGTCAAGGGAAAACTGAGGAAAAGCTTGAAGGAATTAAAGTAGATATGGTCAAAGGACAAAGAGAAATGGAGAAGAAAATAAAGGAAATACGAGAAGACCTAGATACCAGAGGTGACGTTAAACCAGAAATTATAAGAGAACAGGTCATGGTCATCAAGAAAGAGGTAGAAAAACACTTAAATGAAATCAGGGATAGCTTCAGGGACGAGAAATTCCAACTCAAACGAGAACTGGAAACCAGTAAGAAAAATCAGGAAAGAATTCAAAATGAATTAGGATCCCGGTTGGAAAGGACTGAACACAAGAATAGTCAAATGGAAATCCAACTCATGGCTAATGAGGAAAGTGCCCGAAGAGAAAGGAAATTAGAATTTGAGAATCAGGATGAATTTCCAAAGACAGGATGGGTAGATTCCCGTGAACAAGGCAAAGATACAGATAGGGACTTAGGATGGGAGAGCCCTTATAAGAACCCAGGATATCCGATGGCGATGTCAACCCCGTACATGAACCAGACAAATGGTCAGATAATCAACATCATTAAGTCGAATGAGGACAGACCAGTAAAGTTTACGGGTAATAACATGTCAATTACTCCAAAATACTGGTTAAAGGAAGTCGCAGAGTACTTAAACGAAATGAAGGTTCCTCAGGATCGGAGACTGAGAGCTATTGAGAAGCTGTTGGCAGGTGATTGTCTGACTTGGTTCAGAAGCTTTAGGTACACCTTTGATACGGTGGAAGGCTTTAGAGAAGCCTTTTTAAAACGATATTGGGCAGCAGACGTCCAAGAGAATTTGAGGCTAGATCTGTACTCTAGGAAGTACAGCACAAATGCACCTACTATGTACTCAGAATTTTTCACCGCTCAGCTGTGTAAATTCCGGGAACTTGACATTGCCCCAGCTGGGAACGACCTGTGTGCCGCCATTGCAAGACAACTTCCATATGAGATTCAGAGGCTGTTAATCTCATCCAAAGCCAGAAGTGCTGTGGAGGTAGAGAGCGTACTACGTCAGTTAGATATGACGACTTCGCACGTTACTCCCAGGCATCAAAGACAGACTGAACAGGTACATATGGCCAGCAGTCAGGAAGACAGAGAGAAACCATCGACCAGGAATCAGTCCACTAGTACTGATACTCAAGGAGTGGGTCGAGAGTACGGGCACCAAGAGCCTAGAGGAATACAGCCATACTACAGAGGAGGATATCGAGGAAGAAATCCTAGGAATACGGGTTATAGGCAACAAGAGAGCCGACCCTATAACAATAACCATCAGAGGCAAGAAAACAGAAAGAAATGGGAGAATTATCCCAGAAGGAACGTAAGGCCAGAGGATAGGGATGATGAATATCGGGCCGAAATAGAGGAGAGATATCAGGAAAGTCTTCGTTACATGAACGAACGACCAGACGAACCTGAAAGGCAAAAAGTCCGTTGGAGTGAGGCAATCAAGAACTGGAAATCACCCGACCGACTAGACGGAGCTCAAAGCTTGGAACTACAAGCTCAAATAAAGAATGAGGGGAAAGGAAGCCCTCAGGATAAAAAAAAACTTCAAATTTAAATCGTCAAAAGTGGAAACATACCAGGAGCTGGGAGGAGGTAGAAATTGTGAATTGGATAGCAAGACCAGATGAGCTAATTAATGAGGAGGTGGAAGGAATCCCACCTATCAAAAGAGAATTACCCATAATTATGCTAAGGATAGAAGGATTACTGGTCAGGGCATTAATTGATACCGGATCCACAATAAGTTTAATTACGCAAACCCTTTTGAATGAATTGGAAACAAGAGGCCGCGTATTAAAAATTCCCACATCAAGTGTAAAGATTAAGGGGATTATCCCTGAAAAATCTTTAACATGTAAATTTCAGGTATACATTGATCTGATCATGGGTAACGCTGAAATTTCGCAATGCTTTTTGCTGGTAAATCAATTACCGTATAATGTCATATTAGGTATTGATTTTATCCGTGAGAACAAGGTCGTCATAGACCAAGCGCAAAATTGCATTAGAATTCAAAGAGAGGATGTGGATGAACAAAACATTAACCTACAGGAACAGGATGCGAAAATAGGAGAACAGGGATGGCATATGGAAGAAGTAATTGAGGAAGGTTGTAAGGACATAGAAAAGATATTTGAAGTCCTCAACATAGAACTCGAAGATAATTTGGAAACTGAGTTCGAGACCAACCTGTCAGGAAAAGTAGAGGAAGCTAAAGTGAACCTTGAATATAAGGAACAGTTAAAGAAATTATTATTGAATTTTAGGGACGTATTTGATTCTAAGCCAGGGAAGATTGAAAATTTTAAATACGCGTTCCAAGTCAATGATTGGGCACCGTTCAGACAAAAACCATACCCGGTTGCGGAAAATCATTACCCACAAACGAAGAAAACACTGCAGGAGATGATGAATGCAGGTGTTATAGAAAAGATGGCGACACCATATGTTAGTCCATTAGTGATTGTGAGTAAACCGGATGGATCAGTAAGGGTGTGTCTAGATGCCAGAAATTTTAATGCAAAAATCATACCAGAAAATGATTCGGCACCACCCATAAAAGAAATACTGAGGAAATTCAAAGGCAAGAAGATTTTCACAAATATTGACATGACTTCTTCGTATCATCATCTCGAACTGGAAGAGAAAACCAGCCTGTTGACTGGATTTCAGTTCGACCAACAAACATACTGTTTCAGGAAATGTCCGTTTGGATTGAAAACCGCGGGATCTGCCTTAATAAGAGCGCTAGATCGAAACTTGTCAGAGGAAGTGAAAGATTGCACTATCCGTTATGTGGATGATATTTTGCTTACCTCGGAGAATATTGAGGAACATTTAGAAAAGTTAGAGAAATTATTAGAAGACTTAAGAAGGGCAAATTTTAAAATCAATTTAAAGAAGTCAAATTTTTGTCAAAGACAAGTAACCTTTTTAGGGCATGTGATTGATAAGGATGGTGTTAAACCAAATCCATGCAAATTAGAATCGATAAGAGATTTTCCAAGGCCTTTGAAGGTGAAGAACGTTCGCCAGTTTTTAGGATTGATTGGATTCTTCTCAGGACATTGTCCATCATACACAAAAACTGTTGCACCACTACAGGACCTTCTGAAGAAGGGGGGCAAGTGGAAATGGACGGAGGAAACAGAAAAAGCATTTGTGGAGGCCAAGGAAATGCTCTTAAACTACATGAAGCTAGGATATCCTGATTTTAATCAGAGATTTATCATTCAAACAGATGCATCCCAGATTGGAATAGGGGCAATGTTATATCAGAAAAACCCGGATAACCCTGATAAGAAAAATTATCTAGCTTTCACAAGTCGGAGACTGAAACCACACGAGAAAAATTATACGATCAGCGAAATCGAGCTGTTAGCGATATTGCATGCGCTGCAATATTGGCGAAAGATCGTATATGGGTTTCCAGTCATTTTAAGAACGGATCATAAAGCCTTAACCTTCTTGATGAAGACTGATCTATCCAGTCAAAGGTTGATGCGTTGGGCTTTATACATTCAACAGTTTGATGTAAA
The DNA here is from genome assembly GCA_946902985.2 of Meconema thalassinum. Classification (NCBI taxonomy): domain Eukaryota; kingdom Metazoa; phylum Arthropoda; class Insecta; order Orthoptera; family Tettigoniidae; genus Meconema; species Meconema thalassinum. The sequence continues at coordinate 30,435,749 of OX336393.1, forward strand.
AATAGAATACTGCCCAGGAAAAGAAAATATAGTTCCAGACTATTTAAGTAGACAGCCAGAGTCCACAGAAGAGGAAGTAATGGCTATTGATTTGGAAGACAGGGATCAGCGTACTCTAAATGAATTAAGGAGCATTAGTCAACGGCAACGTGAGGATCCATGGATGAACATGCTCATATCATTCATTGAAGGAAGTTTGATAAGGGGAACACCAGCGTACACGGAAGCTAATAAGATAGCTCAAGATTACACATTTTATAATGGATTATTATATAAGTTTGTGGACTCTGACCATACACGATTAAGGATCGTTGTACCTGCAATCTTGCAGAGGAAAATAGTATGGTTAGCCCATAGATCGTTCGGACACATGGGAGTCGACAAAACAGTCTCGATGCTGAAAGAAGCATTTGTATGGCCGAGACTGAGAGAAACTGTAAGGGACACGCTAAAGACATGTGATCTATGTCAAAGGATTAAACCAAATGCATTTCTGATGAGACAAAAGCCTATACCATTTTTACCCGAGAGGCCAGGTCAAATCATATCTATTGATAATTTCGGACCTTTGCCCAAGGCAAGAAGAGGAAATCGACACATAATGGTGGCTATGGATGTCTTCACTAAAATGGTTGTCCTTGCTCCCATACAGAAGACTAGTACCAAACAGGTGTTGAAACGACTCAAAGAAAAAGTGATACAGATTCTGGTAAAACCCGAGAATTTGTTGTCGGATCACGGTAGTTGTTTCACCAGTGTAGAGTTCAGACAAGAATTAGAAAGACTTGGAATACGTCAGATTTTGTCAAGTATTCGCCATCCTGAGGCAAATCCTGTAGAAAGAGTGATGAGGGAGACGGCCAAGTATTGTAGAATATACTGTGCCGAAGAAAATTGGAAGTGGATAGATATCTTGGATATTATCGAATTTTGTATAAACAATACAATCCATGAATCTACGGGAGAGATACCAATAACGTTACATCGGAATGAGCAACCAGGGAGACCTTGGAGTCTGGTAATTCCTAGGCCAGCAGACGCTCAGCCTGGAAGAGATGTACGTATAAGAAGAGCCTTTGAGCATCTAAAAGCTCAAGCCGACAGGAGGCAAAGAAGAAATAGGCACAAGAGGTATCATTGGACATTAGTAGCAGGGGAAATGGTGTTAGTAAAAAGACCCGCCATTTCAGATCCAGGGAACCGCGTGTACAAAAAGTTCCAGAAAGTGTACCACGGACAGTATCAAATAATAAGAGACTTGAGAAATAATGCCTATAGAATTCGGCACTGTGAAACGAATCACGAAGTGACCATGAACTCAGCGAATTTGAAATTATATTACCCTCCCGAAGACTTCGATGAAGCCAATGAACAAGCCCTGGTTATGGAACAATTTAGAGATGAGGAATCCACTTTTGATAGAAATGAGAATGAGATAGAAAAAGGAAACAGAGCTCATACATTCGAGTGCGAATGCGAATTGGAGAAAACATATTGGGAAATAAAAGAAATAATTGATTTTGTTGAAGAAGAAAATTTCAATTTAAGAAAGGAGAATGATGAAATAAGGAAACGGGTAGGGATAGACCACACCCGTAAAGAAGGATGAGGTTCCGGGAACCTAAAGTCCAGACAAATGAAGAAAGGGAAGAAAGGGTAGGGACAGAGCGTACCCATCCTACACAATTACCGGATATGACTTAAAAAAGATGGAAAAACCAAATTATCGTGGGATTTTAAGGAATAAAAATCAGAAGGTACGGATGAACGTTATGATGGCTTCGACATTTAAAGAAAAAAATAAGATTTTTATTGAATAATTAAAATAAATTTCCTCAAAATTTTTCGAAAATTTATTTACCTAAGGAGGGGAGAGATGAACCCATGTACCATCGGCTCAAAGGGGGTCGAATCCATGTATTTTGTGGAATGAATGAAAGAAACATACAGTCTTTAAGGGAATGGAGAGAGATTTCAAGCAAGGGTTCTAGCCTAACGTTGTGCAAGCGGCGAGGACCAGGTGTTCAGGAGATGAGATCATACCTCTTGACATTCAGAAGGAGCCAGTCATGGATATTAATAGAACGAGTGGAAAGTTTCGACTGTTAGACAAGGAAGCGTGACTCGGAAATCCAGCTTAGCTTGCATTAAAACGGCAACACCGCCGATGAGCCAGAAGAAGAATAATTAAATTTAACCCATTTGCAGGAATAAAAATAAGTAAATAATTACTGGACTGTGAATCATTTCGGATTAGAGATTTTTGTGTTAAGAAAAACCTTTTAATAATTGCACAGGAGAAAAGTGCAAATACAGCATACGTCATTGGGGATTCACTGATACCCAAGGAGTGGGGAAATTAAAAATGAACAGCAACACCCACGCAGCTGTAGACTAAAAATTAATTAATATCTCCAAAATGCACGATCGATTCTTATGCGCAATGAGATCATTTGACGTTGAGAAGACGAGCTTTCTGGAGATATGATTTTTATAATTGTACGGCAATTAGTTCAAAAGTTGGTCACGAAAAGGACTAGAGTTTTATCTTTTTGTGACTAAAGAGTATAAAGCTCCTGGCAGAGCCAGACCAAACATGCAGTCATTCCGACAGCCCGTGAGGGGGCGTCACGCTGTATCAAGCACCGAAGACAGTATTCAAGAGCCCGAGGGGGACGTCACTACGCATCATGCAGTTTTACAACGAGCACTTCGTGAGCGGAGATGCTGCGTTAAAGTCTTCAAACGTATGAACTTCAGGGGAGGTCATACTGTGCAACGAGTATAAGCACCGAATAGAAAATAACCGACAGCCACGGGCGTCGCGATATCAATAATTTACGTGCCTCCGTAAGGAGTTGTAAAGAAGTAAAATTACAGTATCGCCGTGTTGAAAAAGTAGTAAAATCCTAGTTACAGGATTTAGGTCCGACAGTACAAAGTTCACCGTAAAAGTTCATAAAATACAATCAAAGCAGGCTGCGAACTTAGGATTCAGGGCGATAGGTCTTTAAGTAAAACGACCAAAAGTATCATAACGTACGGACGTACCGGAACATCGAGATAAATATTTTATCCTATTTAAAGAACCCGAGCAGGGAAAAACAGACTAAGGTTCGCAACGTAGTCTAGATCAATTAGAAGTGCGAGAACCGAATAAGCAAAGAAGAAAGGAAACTATAGACATTGTTTCAAGAAAGCAGACGAACTATTCAAAAGCACCAAGACTCGAGAAGTATTAGTTGCTAAATAATTTATAGGTCACCGATAAATTATCGAGGGGACCGCCAACAGAACTGACTTTCGATAAGATCAATAAATAGGACCTAAAAGGGGAGCCGTCGAGTCAGAGAAATAGCAGATCGTCAGGAACGGGATTCGAAGAAGTGCTATTGCAGGGAGGAAGTAGATAATTCCAGACTTTCATATTCAGAGAGGATAGGAAGCCGACATTACTAAATCTCACCCTTGGAGACGGGAGGTCAAGAGGTCACGAGTGATAGGCTAAAAAAGCGGCCTAGTGTTCAGAAATTGTGAAGTGTAAATATATCAAGCTTTAGTGTTAAAAGTAATATATTTTTCAGTGTTTTTATTGTGTGTTCTAAACGGATACACCAGTGTCTTTCAATGTTGTCAGTAGTAGGGCTAAGCCGGTCCTGGAGAGATTTCAAGGTCATCCATGGTTTCTCGTGGTCTCCTGCCCCCCAGGCGTTCCCTGGGGGGGCTTGGGGTAGGGGAGGGGAGGGGAGGGGAAAGGGTGGAAGGTCTGGCTTGGAAGCAGTCCCAGTTGTTAGCCGACCTGTGTTGGCCAGCCAACTGACTGAGCTGGCTGGTGTGCATTGCCTATATAGCTTGTGGATGGAAGTGGGGGAGGGGACCGGTTCGGGCGACTTTTGAAGGTAGTCGAATGTGACCGAGTGTAACTTAGAGTAGTAGAACAATGCGATGGCCGGGGCTGTAGGTATCAATCAATAAAGACCTAATAATAATAAATATTCCATTAAGCATGGTTACGAATATGCATAATACGAAATACTAAATGTCCCCTAGAGATCTATGTATGGTAAAAATGTAGAGGTATATGGACTGTTGTTAACTCATGACGAGCTGTCGTGTGAGGGATTCGAACCCTCGCTTCCTGTTGAGGAAATTCGAGGGGCGCTGTGTGAATGGGGTATACTTATGTTCGATGCTTGTGAGACCCTGATATAATAACGTTAGAGCAGCTACGCATTCTCACTGGTTGTGGGGCTTCATGGCGACTAGCTACTTGTGGGGGGCGCTGTTTGTGAGGCCCCCTGTGTGAATGGGGTATACTTATGTTCGATGCTTGTGAGACCCTGATATAATAACGTGAGAGCAGCTACGCATTTTCACTGGTTGTGGAGCTCCATGACGACTAGCTACTTGTGGGAGCGCTGTTTGTGAGGCCCCTGTAACATCTCAGTTCGAAAATAATTCATCTCTTAATTTAGAAACTGGAGCATGTTGCTAAATATGGGCACCACGCCCTACGCGCAAGCCTCTATATGTAAGGAGTGACCGCGTTTGAGCAGATCATATGCAAGTGTGGTGTACGCGTTCAAGCAACAACGTTTGGTGAGTACTATCAAATATATAACAAAACATATAATGAATTTCGTACAACATCCACATACACTAACTATTTTTACAGTATTTTCAAAGAATGTCCATTAAACTATATTTTATCATATCACACAACTCAATTTGACTACAAACTTAAACATCGCGGTTATCAGTCCTATGTAGGTTAACGCGGTTAATCATCTGTGTTCGGTTGTACTATGGACAACATGGTCATCAAACCTGTATACTGGAGATGTGTGTGAGTTGAATAATCATGGGGAGGAGTGAAGCATCGCGGTTATCAGTCCCATGTAGGTTAACGCGGTTAATCATCTTTGTTCGGTTGTACTATGGACAACATGGTCATCAAACCTGTATACTGGAGATGTGTGTGTGTTGTATGATCATCAATTACACGGCCGAACTTCCCCTGGGTTCTTTGACATGTCGACATTGAATGACATGCGTGTCGTAATTTTTGCCGCCTTTCGAAAATCACTTACCACGGCTAAGAGCTAACCTGCAAGCTTGGGGTTGATAGTCCGATACAATAACCACTCACCCACCGTGGCATGCTATCAATCAATCAATAATTATCTCATAACAATAAATATTCCATTTAGCAACTACACGGCCGAACTCCCCCTGGGTTCTTTGACATGTCGACATTGACATGCGTGTCGTAATTTTTGCCGCCTTTCGAAAATCACTTTCCACGGCTAAGAGCTAACCTGCAAGCTTGGGGTTGATAGTCCGACACAATAACCACTCACCCACCGTGGCATGCTATCAATCAATCAATAATTATCTCATAATAATAAATATTCCATTTAGCAACTACACGACCGAACTCCCCCCTGTGACATCATCCACGGTCTCAGGACGTGGCGGTCATCTTGCACATTAGCCACTGCTCCAGCTCTGACTGTCCCTCCATAAGAATAACAGAGAGTAGTTGCGCGAGGCGGCCATCTTGCACATTAGCTCCTGCGATAGCTTCGGTCTATTATACTTACCATCTAAACATCTAGTAAGGAAATAGCAATGTTTGATGATTATATAGGACTTGAAAATAAATAAAACAAAAGGACAATACATACTAGTTCTTTATTTACAATATTTGACATACACATAGACATGTTTTGATTCACAGATAATAGCGAACACATGAACAACAAAACTGTATTGGTTTACTCATTAAGGGCGTAATGGCCCCATGGCAAGCTTGTGAGGTGATCATTTACCCATGAACGTTTATCATCAAACAAAAGCAACGAGCGTCGCATTTGCTCGACAAGAAACACTTCATGGGTACGGGACGTTAGACGTGCCTGTTTCGCATACTGTTCAGTGGGATTATATAATGCCTCACGATAACGAGCCATGCATAACGTTCGTATGACACTGGAGCGGACCCCCTTGGCTCGACTGACATGTCTTGAACTGTCGCAAGTATAGCAGTACATTTTTGATGCTAGACCTAAAAATTCTGTCATCACATCGACGCCACATTCATCTTTCATGAGCCCCATAACTTTATTGTTTTGAGGTAACAAGCCAAAGATGTTACCATCAGGAAAAGAGGACGTATCGAAATGCTCAGGATGGTCACGCATCACCTGATAAACGTCTGTTGCTTTAACCTGATATATGTAACTATCGGTATCAGTGTAAACAAGATGAACATCCTTAAAATAGCGACGAGCAAACCCATAATGAAAGTCATACATGGTAAATTTTGAAAACTCCAAAATAGTCATCCCTAAATAAATAGGCTTATTGTAAAGAATTTCAACCTTTCCTAATTCGACGGTAGCCAATGTATCAGTAATAATTTTCATGGTTTTAAAATGGGGCTTGGCAACATATTTCCGAGCTCCATACCTACCTTCCAACGAATTAACTAAATGGATGGATCGGTGTTTGCGTACATTTTCAAACGTTTTTCCGTATGCTGCATTATTCATCAATTAAAAAAAAAATCAAAAGGTTGGGTAGCACGCTGCCGATGGTGAGTATTCAGGTCCATGTAAGGCTTCAACCACGCCTTTTGTGTAAACGATACAATACGATGGATCTTACTCAACACGAGTCCATACGTTAAGCATTGTAAAAGCACTTGGATGTGAATCACATACCTTGTTTTAGGAAGAAGCGTTCCCAGTAACTTTGGATGTTTTGAGCTCGAATTTGGAGGAATCCTACGCTCGACACAGAACGGTAAATCAGCGTGATCGTCATGCACATGTGCAGGGTATTGTATATCCACTTCCAGGACAAAGCCAATTTCTTTTTGACGAGCAGCGGTGAACACGTCAAAGCGTTCGATTTCCTCGTTACTGAGTGGTTGACTCATAGCATAGCCGTATAAATTATTTATATCGTAGTGTGTTAAATAGGAAATGGGCTGCTGAGCATTATACGTTGACATGTAAGGATGATTGGCATGGACATGTCTTTGAACAAGGGAAACAAATCCTCCACGCATACCCTTTTCAAAAAATAATAACATGTCAATATCTACAAGTAAATCCAACTCGATACCTGTGTACAACAACATGGCATCCCATGATAAACCTAGTGCTGTATAATAGTGACACGGGTCCAGCTTGTAAATCTGTATACACATGCGACGGAATTTCTCAAAAATATCCGTTAATAGCAAGGTATCCACAGTGAGATACAGATCAGCATATTCACCTAGGGTGGTACAACCAAAGGTATCCCACACGTTGCAGGCGTGGGTATAATCGGTATCAGTAATGGTAGTATTATGCAACGTGCTAAAAAATGCATCCTGTGGAGGTAAATGCGTTTCGTCCAAGGAAGACCAACTGTTGGTATATTCATAAGGATAAACGCCCTTCCGGATGCAAAGTTTGAATTTAGCATCATCCGAAAAATGGTTTCGTGTAAAGTGCAATTCATCGGGTGAAATGCCCTTGACCAAGGCTTCTAACGAAGAGGCTATAAATCGATAGGAATCGAGAAACCGAAGTGATATACCCTGGTAATGTATAGAAAAGGAAATAAACCGCTCATGATTTTGCGGAATAATGGAAAAATGTTCCTTGTCTAATGTGGCAAACTCACGAATAATAAAGTGGGAGTCAAAATTGGTGAGACCGTGAAAAAAGACGGGTATATACTTTGCTGCACGAAAGGTTAAATTACACGTGTTGTGTGCAGCTCCTCGATAGACGCCCGTGTAATGACAATGGTCGCGCACTTTAATGTCGTCAGGTAAAATAGGCTTCTGACAAATAGGACACGTTGTTGCCGTATCATGATGTATCATTTCGTCTAGCGTCATCTGTATGGGCTTGGGAATTTGAAGAAGCTGATGGACATGCTCAGCTAACTGTTTCAGTTCCTGTAACAACCACTGAATACAGGTAGGACCTCGAAACAATTTGAAATAGGATTGACTTGGATCATAGGAACTAACAACTTGAAAGGCCACAGAAAACGGAGTATGTCTTTGAATAGCATCTGTGTATGAGGAAGACGGATTCGGTGGACACCGCTGAATGGGGGTAGTTAGAGTTTCAATGTCTGCATGCCACTGGATCCATGCGATGGAAGTTTTTGAATTTCATTTTTGCCTCTTTCGGTTTTGGAAATGTAATTTTAACTGCTGGCTGAGTAGAACAATCCACTGTGTGGCTATCCAGCTTGATCTGCGTTGAAAAGTACAGCAAACACCGTTCACAAATAAATGTTTTATGGTGTCTAGATGAAAGTTGACCTCCAACAAGCTTGGAGAGGTTTTTAATTAAACAATAGTGACTTGTTTGCTCGTTAGAAATGTATAATAAATTTATATGGTGTACCTTCTGCTGCTGCGTACAATAAAGCGGTCCAATAACCGTATTCTTATCAAGTCCATAAATCATAAAGGAAAAATGAGGATTAAGACTTTCAAATTTAGCCATAGAGGTAAGTTCCATAGGAAATGAAATAGTTGCAAAGTTGAGCGTGGAGAGTAACCTGTTAAACATGACCGTGTATGAGGATGTTAAACTAACATTACGTTGAACAGGGGCTAGAAATGCAGCCATGCACCACAAAAACCAATAGTCGTCCTCATTTTGAATGTTGAGAACGGCTTTTCTACGTTGAACAGGAAGAGGAAGTGGAAAATATAGAGAACCTGAATTTAAGGGATCAAAGCAACATACATTGACTTGTAGAAACGGGATGACCTCGAGCGATTTTCCACTTTCACCTTCAAGAAAGGCGTCAAACTTAGACACCAAAGCGTCAACGACATGTTGGTTATACCAAGCTTCCCTGTCATCCGTCCGATAACATGGTCTCATTTTTGTTGTCAAATAAATGGTTTCCCGTTTTTCATCTCCACTGACTTTAAAAAATACAAAGGTACACGCTAATTCTGTGTTCACCTTTAATGCTGTGAAGCGCATAAAAAGAGTGATAAATTGTAATAAAAAACGGGTAAACATGCTTGTAAAAACAATTTTGGATGTAAAATTTTGTTGACATTGTATATTCGTCCACTGCACAGTCGTGTTTGAAAGCAGTCACGAACATTTTCCCAAACAAGTGGCACCATGAGGTTATTTTCTAATAAACACTTACAATAATAGTCAACTGCTATTTCTCTGGTATTAAATGGTTTTGTTAGAGGTGGAACAGCGAGGCCATCTGCTCATACACGATGTGACAAAGAGTTAAATGTTATCCGCTTCAAAGAGGACTAGGCATGCATTGTACTTCAATACCAAGGGGCGTGAATTTAACGTCTCGTTGGATATGCTGGCAAATCGACTTGGTAGAAACACCATAAACTCTTGGCAGTGACAAAGAAGTCTGGTGCCGAATCGTGTCTCAATTCTCTGCAGACTCTCTACAGGGAACGGCTGGTTAACTGGGAGATCCCTTAGTCTTCTTGTTTCCAACCCAGCCTGGGCCCCTATTTTGTTTAACTGTTGGAGAGCATCCATGTTAACTATAAAAAAGATAGCCCCCATATAGTCTATAATCATCTACTAACTGTTGAATAATGATAAGAAAAAACACAAAACGTTAACTCACCTTGTACAGAGCAGAACGATGTTCACGCCAAAAGAGACTTGATGCAAGTGAGATTGGGTGCGACCCTTACACCTGTATATATAACAGCTTCGTGGGTGTGCTCACCAGTGTGGAAGGGGGTATAATTATAACAAAGTTATTTATTGCAACCCGACCGCTACTATGTATGGGCACCGTGCTCTACAGTGTGGAAGGGGGATATCATTTTAACAAAGTTATTTACTGCAACCCGAACGCTACTATGTATGGGTACCGTGCTCTACAGTGCAGAAGGGTATATAATTATAACAAAGTTATTTACTACAACCCGACCGCTACTATGTATGGGGCACCGTGCTCTACGTGCAGCATGGCGACCGAAGGTTACATTACCGTCTTTGGTGACCATTAGATATTGATAGCGTGGAAGTAATTCATCATCTTCACTTAGTAACTGGAGCTGTAAGCGTCCGAAGGACCGCTACTATGTATGGACACCGTGCTCTACGGGCAAGCTCCTATATGTAAGGAGTGAAGCCGGTTTGAGCTGATCATTCGCTAGTGTGGTGTGCTAGGAAACAACCAAGCAAGATTTTGCTGCTATATATATATATATATTTCTTGTGTGAGTGTTGTGGAATTTCTAATTCGTTTTTATCTTTTACTGGTACGCATTCAAGCAACAACGTTTGGTGAGTACTATGGCTAACCAATCTGAAACTTTTAGACAACACTTTTCTGACCCAAGTCACTGGATATATGCAACAAAAAATGGTCATCGCAGTCAAATATATAACAAAACATATAATGAATTTCGTACTACATCTACATACACTAACTACTTGAACAGTACCTTCAAAGAATGGCCATTACACTATATTTTATCACATCACACAACTCGATTTGACTACCAACTTCATTATTCTATGGGGCAAGACACCATCATTTTCCCACGACAATTCAATGAGTTACAGTGTGTGACGTACATTAACGACTACCACATTCCTGACACAAATGACACGTACGAAAATAGTGACGGTGAAATTGACTACATTAATTGTCACAAGTTGTGTTTAAAATGTTTTGTTTTATGCTATGGATTAGACCTTGCTATGGAAGATGATGAAGATCCAGATAGTAACAACACTGACGATACGCTTCCCCTCCCTAATAATATTCACAGTCAAAGTTATTTTGTAAAACATAAAAATTGGAAGTATCTCTTAGACGACTTGAATGAGGAGGACATATATTGGTGCCATAAATGTACAAAACCCAAATTTGTTACAAGATGTGTATTCCCAGATGGAAGTAAAACGGATATAATATATCCAAACACCAATGATTACTTATATTCTTCATACATTTACTCAGTTGGTCAAGTTACTTTACATCCTACAAACCAACTAACATCTCTCAGAAGTAGATATCATCCCTACTAAAAGGTAAGTTATATTTATTGTATGCCAGATTTACCACAAACCTTCCAAACTCAAATTGCAATAGCGTTTTCTCTAGAATGGAATTTCGTTCCAGTGTAAACAACAACCTCGCGGGAGATGATATAGAAGAAGAGGCAGTAACAACGCCTACGCTTGCCACTAGTTTTACTTCAGTGAGGAGTCCAGCTCATCAAGATACCATCCCCTTCGCAACACCATCCCCATCGCAACACCATTCACATCGCAACAACGTAAAAACTTATATATAGCTTTTTGATTAATATGAGTTTTTTTAATAAACAAAAAAAGTTTGACTTTTGAGTTTTTGATTTAACTATTGGTTACATGCATGCTACCCCAAGTATGAGTTAGAAAAAACAAACATATATTTTAGTTCATTTCTTTATTGGCATCGTTTGCACATCAACATGTTACCACTTGTTTAACATAAGGTAAGAATAGTGTAGAGTTTATTTTTGCTTTGTTCTTGGTCCTTTCATATGTTTTGTTTGTAAACGTCCACCACTCAACACGAGCTTCCCCTTCATAGCACCTGCTACCACAAGGGCCGCCATTTTTTCTGCAACAGATGCAGAAGGTGACGTCACACGTTCCATAGCTTTTCTCAAAAGTATCTGGTCGGCGACACGTCTTAGTTCAGAGATGTTGTTCTCACGCTTTGATGTTCTGTACGCTAGATCATGCTGCTTGCAAGCTGCGTCTAAAGCATTAATTCCAGGATCACCACGTGCCAGTCGAACGTCTAACTTTGTACCAGGGCCACAGTATTGATAACCAGGTAAGTGCAGCTCAAAGGGTAAAAGATCTATGACTTTGTCAATGAGACCATGACCAGTAGAGATCCGGCATATTTTTTTCAGTCGGTGACGCACATGTTGATTCTTTTTCCGCTGCTGCGGAGGTTGCTTCTTTCTTACCATCACATCCGTGGAATGAAGACGCATGAGGTTTTAAGTCCATGATACAGTTTAATTAACTGACACGTTCTACAATTTTGAACTGATGGCATTTTGGAAATGTACACTTGTTGATGATGTTCATAATCAGTGCACGGTTGAAGTTCACACAACACAGGATCCCGTGTCCAATCACTCGGCACACTATCCCAAATCTCCTTTACAGCATTTGACGCAACATAAAACAAAAACGCTTTGGGTAAAGCATTTAGTTCTTCTAGGGTAAAATTGTTCAGTTTTTTCTTACAAGCGAAATACTTAACAATAGCCCGTTCAATGGGGTTAGATTTTAAGCCTTCAATGGTAGCCATTATACACACAGACACGTCTGTATTAGACATACGTCTCTGTCTCACTGTTCTGGTCTGCATTCATGCACAAGGTTTTACACTCATTTTCCAGGTACCGACATGCATTGCGACTTAACCAATCAAAGAGTTTCGATACGTGTAGGAGTGTCTTTTTTGTACACGTTCACCAGGCTCATATAAGGTGTGTAGTGCAGGACATCCCATTTCGTGTAGATCGATGAGTTTACAAGTTGGAGAAACATACTGACGTAACCATTCCTTTTTTTCACCTCCTTTTACAAAAATAGTGTTGGCACCGAACAAATAGGCTTTTAATACAAACAGTAGATAGTTATAAGGAATGTTTCCTTGATTCCAGTTCAATCCTAAATGACGTTGCAGCCACTCGGTTTGTCTTCTATCCTCGTCCGACTGCATGTATAAGGGAAACGGTGGTTCAAAAGTGAAAGCACTTACTGTGGGCGTCCACATGGTTGTGCAATCTATAATTGCAACGTCCTTGAAAACAAACTTATTTTCATTGACTTTGAAGCCTTGCATATCGACAATCAATGTTCTAGACATGGTTACTGCTCGCGGATACACACTCCTTTCTTCACCAGTGCTTTCTGCCAACTAATCCATCTCTACCTATAGTCCTACTAGTTAAGGGGTTGGAAAAGGAACTGAGTTTGCTAAAGGGATAAAAAGCAACATAAAATGGTTTATACTACTTTATTTGTAAAAAGATCAGCACATTGTTTACAATCTTTTATCATAGGATTTAGTCCAGGGCTCTGCAACCAAACTTCTATTTATACTCTGGTCACCATATTGGACAGCGGCTGATAATACACTTGCGTCTCGTGAACAATCAGGCAACAGGCTGTTGTTTTTTCTGGAATAACTACAGACGTTTCAAATTCTAACCGGATATCGATAGTTGTTTCCTTCATCGACTCCTCCAAATACGAACAGTCCATCACCATCAGAGGTGCTTTGGTTTTAAAGTCTTGCGGGGATAATAGCGGACATGCTTCTTTCTGATAATAGGAGGACTGAAAGTTTGTAAACATGTCGTAGAGCTTACCATATTTGTTCTTGGTAAAGTTTAAATCCATTCCTTCATAGGGGAAGGTAACTCCGTTCAGGAAGAGTCGTATATTTCGCAATTGGATGTGATCAAATTGTGATGCATCTTTATTCTGTTGATATTTGCGATCTGTTTGAAATCCAACCATGACGTAGGGAGGTCGCTCTGTGTACCGTGAGGTTTTTATAGACCAAGTATGTGTATCAGTGAGTGGTAATACCGGGTACTCATGCAGCTCCCAGCTTCTAAATTGTATGGGTAAAGCTGTATCCTTCTCCACAATCTTGAGCAGACTCAATTTTTTCTGGTCAGAGAGAGTCACGTGCGGTACTTTCCATAGAATTCGTTGCAATAAAATTTTTGAATCTATTGCAGCTCCATCAGCACCCTTCAGCGCATTATAATCGCTCCTATCTCGAACAAGAATCAGATCCTGTCTTTCGTTCACAACGACGCGCTTATGGTCCTCTGCAAAGCCTAATACTAATTTTAGGGGTAAATGACCGGTATGTACCATCACCATTAACCATCCAGTCGTTTGTCGAGTCAGGACACCAACCGGCCATACGAAACGATTTACTCTCCTCACTTCCGTACGAGGGATAAAGTTTCATAGCGCTTGTTATACCAACATTTCGAGTCGTATCCACTTCGATTCCGTTGATGATGTAGCGAACCTCGGAAAACAAAAAGGCCAGCGCATGGTTAGCCAACTTTGACGTTGTCGGAATGGTACCATCTGATTTGGTGAGTTGACCTTCAATCTGGATGTAACTTTCATGGGGTAGGGTGTAGATATCTTGTTGATTAATGGTAATACGAATTTCGTCATTGTTATTTAGACCCTGAGTGTACGGTTGATAGGAATGGTGTTCAATTCTTACAATACCCTCCTGTACTTCGACCGGGTTGGTCACGTCGAGGATCGAATTCATGACGTATGGTGTAATCCAGTTGTTGTCAGATCTGCTTGTTGACACGTGTTAACCTGTACACGCGTTGAGAACAACTAACACCCACCCTCAATGGTGTTGTTGCTTTATACACTTGTTTCATGCTGGCATCAGATACAATTTGTAGGTCACAGGTGTATGAGGGTCTAATTCGATGAGACGTTGGTTTCTATTCACTAGTCTCAAGGTAATATTCCTGATGTGGGTAACACTCACAGGGTGATAGAGCACCACCGACGGGTTTTCGCGGATGATATAGCCACCGGGTGAAGTGACAATGAAATCATAGAGTGAATGCGAAGGTTCCTGATTGGTGTAAACGTCGGTGATGATGTTACACGGGACAGATACATGATGATCTTCAATAATTTTCACCGGTTGGTCAGACTTGTGCAACACGTTTGGTACTAACACTTGTGGTGAATAGCCTAGCAATGGACCAATTGAGTCTGGTTGTGCTTTAAAATCAATCCTAAAGGAAGAAAGAATACTGCAGCGATGTGTCACGTTGTTGGCTATGAGTTCGAACTTGTATGTCCCGTCAAGAAATGCTTTTAGACTAAATTCCTTGGTGAGAGTTGTGTAGATGTGATCGTGAATATCATCTACCGTGTAGCTGCCAGACGGTAGAGTTAACACATAGTCATCGTAGTAGAACTTATCATTGACGTCTTCAATTATGTTGCAGATTCTATTATAGCCTTCAAACGAAACAAGTCCCAGCACGTAGGGTCGTTGTCCCAATTCAATTGGAGGATAAAAGTCAACAGTTACTTCGGCTCCTTGTCCGTGCACTGTAAACGCTCTACTTTCTGCCATTATACTGCTCACGTTACCACCTGCGCTGAGTCTTATATAGAAAGGTCAGACATACGCGACCACAGTGTTGAGTGTTAAAAGTTTGTACTCGTTTCACATTATAGTTTATTGTTGCACTGCTTCCGAAATAGCGAACAAGCTCTGTCGGCGGAGGAAGGTTTCCAAAACTGTCAAAGTACCACACGGTACAACCATGCTTGACGTAGGCCACGTAATGTGTTCCCGGTCCATGACTGTCATCCAAATTAATAACTGCACTCTCACGCTTCCAAGGTTGAGGAGGTAATTGGTTGCGCATAAATACACCTCTAAAGTGTGCAATTTTCAACTGTTTAGCATATTTTATGACTTCTCCGTGTGTCATGGCTCACCGGGGCAGTGCATCGATTAAGCGTTTTTTGGCGACATGTAAATGCCAAGTCCTTTTTTATATGGTGCTAGCTTCATGTTCACACCCTTGCCACGCAGTGCTATAGCTTTCATCGTTTTATTGTGCCTCTCACTTTCCTTCAACTGTTGCTTCGCTTCCTCGACAGCTTTCACCGTTCGCGCTACCGCACTTGCTCCACCAAGAAGTGAACCCAGGGCTGCCAGTCCAGCGAATAGTGCGGGTAAAAATCCGCCACGTTTTGGTACAGGAATAACTCGAGCACGTTTTTTAAAACTTAGTTTACTTTTGGAATTCGCATGCAATCGTGCTGCTCGGAGAGCTTTTTTAATGGCCAACTCGCTATTGGTTTCTCCACGCGAAGCCTGACGTGCCGCATGGAGAATAGCTTTAAAGCCTCCCTTTCTTGACAACGTCTTCCTCTTCTTCACCACATATCTCTGTTTCACCATCGCGACCAAGGAAGAAGACAACCTCACAGTATAAAGGATAGACAACAACTAACACTCCTCAGGAAGAGAGCCTGCAATTATTTAATCGATGGTGGCGGTATATTCGAGTTCTATATACAGCGGAAAATCATTCATTGATTTTCCCGCCTCTTTTTCTTCAGACGACAGTTTCAGTTGAAAGGATAATTTGTCCTCGGCTTTCACCGCAAGTTCGATGAGTGATGATATAACACTACCGTTTAATAGTAGCTCTAAATGTTTGAAATCCGGTGTGTACTCGATAACACGAATGGCACCATCATACGGTAAACGGTAATTGCTATGCCCCGAACGTAGTATATAGGTGAGGTTACTGGGGTCTTCAACCGGTTGTCGGTTTACAATGTGAACCAAAAATAAGTTTGGCATTGTTTTAATGAAAAGCGATAATCGTTGTTCCAAAAATCGTTTAGTCGTCACGTCATGAGGATGTACAGGATCGGAAACATCGGCTATTCGTTTTCGCTTCATCTGTAGAGCGTTCTCTCTGATTTCCCACACCTTCTCTATTTCAGAGAACAAATACCGTTTTGTACAAGCATCTTGATCATCCTCCGGATCGGCCACGTGTACAAGGCGTGTATTATTCGCTGTATAACCATTTACTGTTAGGAATGGTACAAAACGGTGTAATTCTTTCACCTTGATATCTACATAGTCCTTTCTAGCAGCGTTCGTGTCGTAGGTTGGAAGAGCTAGCTGAGTGATTCGACGTTGGTGTACATCATAGTCTTCCTCTTTTGTTAACACCACAGCATTGGTTAACATATAGGCTTTGGTGCACACATCTTGATTGTTTACGGGGTCTGCAACGCCCATGATACGTTTATTCTGTGCTTCATAGTCTCCCTTGAAACGCCGCAAGCGATAATAATCTACATACTTTTTTGAACATGCGTCCGAAGCTAATTGTGGTTCTGTTATATTGGTTAATCGCTTTCCATTAAAGTCGTAATGACCATCCGTTGTGCGTGGCAGTGCATTGGCATCGACATATCGTTTATTAGCCGGATCTGTATCATGTTTTGGATCGTTTATCGAAGCAGATGGCTCATTTCCTTTCTTTGTTTTATGTGTTCTCCCAAAGGCATCCATGGTTACACTAGATCTGAAACAGCCACATGCTTCATGTATATAGAGACCACCTCTTCCCGTTTCACGTTCAGTCGATATGCAGATTATTAAGCAACAACATTCACTTCCGGTGGGGGATTTGGTTTCTCGCCTCTTCTCGACAACGTCCGAACGCCGCCACGGTTCACTCTTCCCGTCTTCCATTCGCTGTCTCATCGTCGGACCATCGGGATGTGGAAAAACCAATCTTCTGCTTACCTTAATCACCTCCTTAAACGGAGTACGATTTCAAAATATCTACATTTTTGCCAAGTCGCTCTATCAGCCTCTTTATGTGTTCTTGCAACAAGTCATGTCGGGTCTTCGCAATAACATGGGTTACTTCACATTCCCCGCGCACGAAGATGTCGTCTCACCGGATCATGTTCGCCCGAATTCGCTCATGATTTTTGATGATGTGTCCACAGAACGACAGGCTATCATTCAAACCTATTTTACCATGGGACGTCATACATATATTGATTGTTTTTATCTCGCTCAAACCTATTCCCGAATACCCAAACAGCTCATTCGCGACAATGCCAACGTGATTGTTCTCTTCCGGCAGGATGAACGCAACATGCGTCACGTCTACGATGATCACGTGAACCCAGACATGACCTTCCCAGCCTTTACACAGTTGTGTGCCACATGTTGGAATGCTCATCACCACGGTTGCCTCGTTATCGATAAGCAGAGTGATATAAACAACGGACGCTACCGCATGGGGTTTGATCATTTTATACGTATTTAAGGCACTGCATGACTTTTTCAAACGTCATTTATTCAGCTAGCATGGCAACAGCAGGAAGTCAATTAAAGAAACACATTATCCGTGCGCAAAATAATATTCGACGCAAGTTCCGTGAACTGAAACGCACGCATGCTGATAGTGAGCTGTTGATCGCGAAACATTTGAAATCACCTCTGGAAGCCGTGTTAAAGGGAACATCACAGTCTAATAAGCCAAATACAGTACCAAAAGGAACACAAACAATCGAGGAGGAAGAACAAGAAGAAGGCGATGAAGAAGCTGAGGATGTTTTTACTTCTGGAACAGAATCACCGCTTCCAGAGTTTCTAAAAACAACAGTCATTGCTCAAACGCCCTCTAGCTCTAGAGAAAAAAACCTACCCTGTCAGAAATCTTGGCTACACCTGAAAAGTATATGCAGCTGAAAGGTATTCTGGTAGAACATTTTGGACCGTTGGTAACGCCCTACCTTGAAGACCTTTTTACTAGAAAAACTGATACGACCTACGGTGTTCGCTATGAAAATAAACGTTTTCGAATTGGTGACTCAGAGATCAAAATAAAAGATAATGTCGTGATTGTTAAAACAGTTCGATATCAATTGACGCCAGGTCTTTTAGAACTTTTATTTGCACGTGTACCTTCTAAGGATGGCTATGACGAAGACGATCTTCAAAAGTATAAGGACATCTTGATGGCTACAAATGGTTTTAGACGTAATTATAAACGTTCTGAATCAATAAATGCAAATAAGGGTTTCAAATATAAGGCCATTATATCCAAATTGTTTCCCACCTATGCAAGTGTCCGCCATGAAAGCTCAGCGTCCGGCGTCCCGTTTAAAACGTTAAAACCTTTCGTTGATTTCGCCTATTGGAACGATCCTAATAAGTTGGTTAAACGTCTACAGCTCCTACACGCTTCCCAACTGGCTGGCCATACAGGTCATGAAGGTGAAATTGTAGAAATAGAAGAGGAGCTTCATCATGCTGGCATTATTGTATGATGGGTCCACGTGACAATACCCCTTCGCCTATTAAAACAGTGATTGCTCTCGAGTTGCATAAACCAGCTCGCCGTATCCATCCACGTCGTCATGTTGTCTCGCGAGGAATTGATGAACTTTGGCAAGCTGATCTCGTGGAAATGATTCCCTATGCTACTAAAAACAATGGCATCAAGTATTTGCTGACTGTCATCGACGTCTATTCCAAAATGGCATTTGTAGAGCCTGTGCGAAATAAAACAGGTAATCTAGTTACTGCAGCCTTTAAACGCATTATTCAAAAAGCTAAACGGCAACCTCGCCTCCTCCAGACAGATCAAGGTAAGGAGTTTTTCAACAAGGAGTTTTCCACCTATCTGCAAAAACTCGGTGTTCATCACTATACCACTTACAGCAATTTGAAAGCGAGTGTGGTAGAACGTTTCAACCGAACGTTAAAAACACATATGTGGCGAGAATTTACAGCCAGAGGGTCCTATCGCTGGCTTCATCTACTGCAGACTCTAGTGTCACGTTACAACGATACCAAACATAGAACTATTGGGTTAAAACCACGTTTGGTCATAAAAAACAGTCCACGGTTGAATCGCCTTCATCATGGCATCAAAACAGCTGACCCACAACGCCATCGTTTTCAGGTGGGTGATTATGTACGCATCAGTAAACATAAATCCCTCTTCTCAAAAGGATACACGCCCAACGGGAGCACAGAAATATTCAGCATTCGCCAAGTAAAACGTACCCACCCCGTCACTTATCTACTCCAGGACCATAACCACCAGCCCATCGAAGGAGGATTCTACATCGAAGAACTTCAAAAATCGCAGTATCCCAAGCATTATCTTGTTGAAAAAGTGATTAAAAGACAGGGTAATAAACTCTATATCAAATGGTTAGGTTTCAATTCCTCTTTTAATTCTTGGATTAATAAATCTGATCTTGTATAATGAGCCTTGTTTTTATTTCATCCTCTTAACCTTTCCTTGTCGGGTTGGCCGAGCGGTCTAAGGCGTTCGACTTAAGTTCGAATTTCCTCAACAGGAAGCGAGGGTTCGAATCCCTCACACGACAGCTCGTCATGGGTTAACAACAGTCCATATACCTCTACATTTTTACCATACATAGATCTCTAGGGGACATTTAGTATTTCGTATTATTCATATTCGTAACCATGCTTAATGGAATATTTATTATTATTAGGTCTTTATTGATTGATACCTACAGCCCGGCCATCGCATTGTTCTACTACTCTAAGTTACACTCGGTCACATTCGGCTACCTTCGACAGTCGCCCGAACCGGTCCCCTCCCCCACTTCCATCCACAAGCTATATAGGCAATGCACACCAGCCAGCTCAGTCAGTTGGCTGGCCAACACAGGTCGGCTAACAACTGGGTCTGCTTCCAAGCCAGACCTTCCACCCTTTCCCCTCCCCTCCCCCTCCCCTCCCCTACCCTCCCCTACCCCAAGCCCCCGAGGGAACGCCTGGGGGGGCACGTGACCACGAGAAACCATGGATGACCTTGAAATCAATCCAGGACCGGCTTAGCCCTACTACTCTCCTTATTAGAATAAAATGTTATAGTGGTTCTGGTCACTTATAGCTAAACTGTAATAGATATGATTTTTTTTGTTTCTTTATAGGCTACTACAATAAATATTCTCAATGCTATGGGGGGGGGGGCAGAACTGTTGATTAGAGAGAAAAAAAGCTCACTGAATTACCAATGCATACTCTTTTCCGTATCATTAACATTCAAAAATGGACACAATGTATGTTGAACGTGTATTGTGTGTTAGTGAAAATTTTCAGACATTCCCTCCTACACGTTTTAATGATATGTCACAAAGTGTGCTCGAGGATTTAAATCGTCGTGGACATTCTCTATATCTAATTTATGAGGGTATAAAAAACAATAAATGTATTGTACATTCTGACTTTAAAGTTAGGTTAGGTTAGGTTAGGTTAGGTAAGGTGGGATCTGGTTAGGTTAGGTAAGGATAGGTTAGGTTAGGTGAAGTTGGGTTAGGCAGAATGTTTGCGGTATGAATCAAAAGCCAGCTCCTGTCAGTTTTGCCGCACAAGGTTGAGTGTACCCCATTCCAACCCTCAGCCTAGAATTAAATTTTTGACAGAGCCAGGACTCGAACCCGATTCTCCACAGTAACAGCTAAAGATGCTAGCCACTACACCATAAAGTGGGTCAATATAAGGCTGGTCTTGATTGTACATAATCAATCAATAATTACCTCATAATAATAATAATAATAATAATAATAATAATATTAAAAACAATAAATATTCCATTTAGCAACTAAATAGCCGACCTCTCCCTGGGTTCTTTTACATGCCAACATCGTATGACATGCGTGTCATAAATTTTGCCTCCTTTGAAAAATCACTTACCACGACCAAGAGCGAACCTGCAAGCTTGGGGTTGGTAGTCCGACACGATAACCACTCCCCCACCGTGGAAAGCTATCAATCAATAATTACCTAATAAAATTATTATTAATAATAATAATGATAATAATAATAATAATAAATATTCCATTTAGCGACTACACGGTCGAATTCCCTCTGTGACATTATTCACGGTCTTAGAGTGTGGCGGCCATCTTGCGCATTAGCCCTTGCGTCAGCTATGACTGGCCCCTCCATAAGAATAACATAGGGCTGGTTGCGCGCGGCAGCCATCTTGCCCATTAGCCCCTGTCCCAGCTTCGGCTTATATTACCTACTGCCATGTGTCTGTATTACAGTATATGAGGAAGCTGTATAAGATAAAGATGCGTCAATCTGATGTTTAAAGGCGACTATAGAAGGTCATGTGTCTGTGTTACAGTATATGAGGAAGCTGTATAAGATAAAGATGCTTTAATCTGATGTTAAAGGCGACTATGGAAGGTCATGTGTCTGTATTACAGTATATGAGGAAGCTGTATAAGATAAAGATGCGTTAATGTGATGTTTAATGGCGACTATAGAAAGTCATGTGTCTGTATTACAGTATATGAGGAAGCTGTATAAGATAAAGATGCGTTAATGTGATGTTTAAAGGCGACCATAGAAAGTCATGTGTCTGTATTACAGTATATGAGGAAGCTGTATAAGATAAAGATGCGTTAATGTGATGTTTAATGGCGACTATAGAAGGTCATGTGTCTGTATTACAGTATATGAGAAAGCTGTATAAGATAAAGATGCGTTAATGTGATGTTTAAAGGCGACTATAGAAAGTCATGTGTCTGTATTACAGTATATGAGGAAGCTGTATAAGATAAAGATGCGTTAATGTGATGTTTAATGGCGACTATAGAAGGTCATGTGTCTGTATTACAGTATATGAGAAAGCTGTATAAGATAAAGATGCGTTAATGTGATGTTTAAAGGCGACTATAGAAAGTCATGTGTCTGTATTACAGTATATGAGGAAGCTGTATAAGATAAAGATGCGTTAATGTGATGTTTAATGGCGACTATAGAAGGTCAGGTGTCTGTATTACAGTATATGAGGAAGCTGTATAAGATAAAGATGCGTTAATCTGATGTTTAATGGCGACTATAGAAGGTCAGGTGTCTGTATTACAGTATATGAGGAAGCTGTATAAGATAAAGATGCGTTAATCTGATGTTTAAAGGCGACTATAGAAGGTCACGTGTCTGTGTTACAGTATATGAGGAAGCTGTATAAGATAAAGATGCTTTAATCTGATGTTAAAGGCGACTATGGAAGGTCATGTGTCTGTATTACAGTATATGAGGAAGCTGTATAAGATAAAGATGCGTTAATGTGATGTTTAATGGCGACTATAGAAAGTCATGTGTCTGTATTACAGTATATGAGGAAGCTGTATAAGATAAAGATGCGTTAATGTGATGTTTAATGGCGACTATAGAAGGTCAGGTGTCTGTATTACAGTATATGAGGAAGCTGTATAAGATAAAGATGCGTTAATCTGATGTTTAAAGGCGACTATAGAAGGTCATGTGTCTGTATTACAGTATATGAGGAAGCTGTATAAGATTAAGATGCTTTAATCTGATGTTAAAGGCGACTAAGGAAGGTCATGTGTCTGTATTACAGTATATGAGGAAGCTGTATAAGATAAAGATGCGTCAATCTGATGTTTAAAGGCGACTATAGAAGGTCATGTGGCTGTATTACAGTATATGAGGAAGCTGTATAAGATAAAGATGCGTTAATCTGATGTTGAGTGGCGACTATAGAAGGTCATGTGTCTGTATTACAGTATATGAGGAAGCTGTATAAGATAAAGATGCGTTAATGTGATGTTTAAAGGCGACTATAGAAAGTCATGTGTCTGTATTACAGTATATGAGGAAGCTGTATAAGATAAAGATGCGTCAATCTGATGTTTAAAGGCGACTGTAGAAGGTCATGTGTCTGTATTACAGTATATGAGGAAGCTGTATAAGATAAAGATGCGTTAATCTGATGTTTAAAGTCGACTATAGAAGGTCATGTGTCTGTATTACGGTATATGGGGAAGCTGTATAAGATAAAGATGCGTTAATCTGATGTTTAAAGGCGACTATAGAAGGTCATGTATTGACCGAAAACGCACGAATTTGGAAATTGCATTGAATCAATATTTCTTTGTTATTATTATTATTATTATGTTATTTAACGAGAGCTAGATTATTAAAGCGTGAGCTAGACTTTGTTGAACGGCCATGACTAACACTAATACGACGAACACAAGCAAGGTAATTTGAGTAGGTGGATCTCGTTTTTCATAAATTCCTGTTTTTTTTCTTTCAAAAACTTCAAGTACGAGTTCTGGCAGTGAAACTCGCTGAGAGAGAGACAATGCTACGAGTTAGATATTGTAAAAATGTTGTAGATAAATTGTAAATATTTCAAAGAGATTGGAAACGATAATAACTGATCGTGTAAATACTATTATAGAGATAGAATGGAGTCTCGTGATGTATAGAGTAATTGTATTTGGTTTTGATGAACCGAACTTATGGTATTATTTTAATTTAGGGGTTTTATTTCATTTATAAACTCCGAACATATTTCGGAAATACAGATGGCATTCAGGAGAGTGGATTCTTCATATTTATTTTATTTTAATAGTGAAGTTGAAGGTTTATTTCATCCAATTATTTAATTTTGTCGTTGTTTGAGGACGGGAGTGTTCGTATTTAAATTAATATTTTTAATGTTTTATATTAATAAATCGTAGGACACTAGTGTTTCGTCTGTCCACCGTTTTATAGAAACCAAGCGATATTGATGCCTAATAATTATGGTGAGGTCATGCTGTGGAATTAAGAACAGGTGCCCAATTTATCTCATTTGCCCCGAGAAGCGCAGGTTTCTCACTCTACCATTGATGGATATAGTCCTAATTCCGTAGCGTAACGTCTTTGTCTTATGTGTCCCGACTCATCCCATGTATCAGGCATTTCCTTCGGTGGTTTACCTAGCTGGGGCCACAAAGAAGCCGCGATCCGCCCATCTGGATACTGGTAGGAGGTTTACCTAGCTGGGGCCACGAAGAAGCTGCGATCCGCCCATCTGGACACTGGTAGGTGGTTTACCTAGCTGGGGCCAGGAAGAAGCTGCGATCCGCCCATCTGGATATTGGTAGGTGGTTTTAAAAGGACACAATATTAATATATAAATCGTTGATGAATTCGATACCAAATGAAGGAAAGAAAGAAGAGCAGGAAATATGAGAATATACCGGTATTGAATATATGGAAAGATTTATCATTTTGCCACACCTCGCTAGTAAATCTTTCAAGTGCCGCATTTGTCGTCAATAAATCTATGCTTGACATTTCACCTTTCCGCTATAACAAATAGCCTAAATAGAAATAATATTAATCATAATGATAATAATAATAAAATTGATTAATCTGATGCGTAGCACAAACAAATCAGCCCTAATCTGACACAAACGCTTTGGTTAGTGCCAACGAGCAAACTGTTGAATTAACTCAGTTAGAGGGAATTTAGTTTTCGTTTGTTGGTATAAAGTCTCGCCATTACAGGGCTCTGCACGCTCCCTAATAGCTGTAGTCCACCTGCTTTAGACTATGGAGCCTGGTATCCAGGCACAGAAGATGGTACCGCTGGAAGTCGTACGATTATTATTCTGTGGATCCAGAACAAATGGTACATTCAATCACGTCACTCATTCAACATGGTTAATAATTGCAAACATTTCTCAATGCGTGACAAATGTTAATTACACCATACACCCCTCCACCCACTGTATCAGATATTTGCAAAAAAATACTGAAAGAATGGCTTCAAATATTAGATGCGTGTCTACCTGATCCTCTGTCGGGATATCAGCATCAGCGGTAGTTTGTCTAACTGAACCTTTTTATCTGCATAGCAGGCGTCGGGAAAGGACCCGGCCGTCCTTTTGCCTTGTCTCCGAACCTATAGAAATGTGAATGTGTGTTAAATACACTCTAACCATCAGGCTAGCTCACCTTCCTTTCCGACATGAGTAACACAGCTTAACCCTGGAGTGGTCGCGTGGTCTACATATGTGCTCCACTCGCGTGAAAACAAACACTGCTTTAAAACTTATTGCGCCACGTAGCTGTCACTCCGTGTACTTTAAGATGGATAGTTGACCCATGTGCTCAGTGCTGCCCGAATATCAGTTGCGCGTGGTTATGTTACAGGAGTCCCGTAAAGTCCGTGGTCTACACTGGTATGCCGTGCGACCAATTACGTAAGTTTTTTGCTGGAGACTTAGTTTGACTAAATCTGCATTGTGCATTTATTATTGCTTTTAATATGGACATATGCTTAACATCATCGTTAAAAAGTATTTTTACACTATTTTGTCGGGGAATTTTTATTTTTTTCCTTCTTCAGGAAATCGTGGAGGGTAGGCAAGCGGCTCTAATCGCAGCGTGGTTGGAAGAAGCCGATAGTCAGACAGATAATTATGACGAACATTCAAGTTCAGACGAGGATGAAGACTATCTTGAGGAACAGATCATCGATTCTGAATCCGAGCAATAAATGCCAGGTGATTGATAACGAAACAGAACAAAGGAAATCTGAAATCATTGCGTACTATAGCCTAATAGTACTAAAATGGTGTTGATGTCTTCTGTCCTAATGCCCATATATCAGAAAGTATGCAAGCCGACAGCTTTAAACTATGCACACGTATAGTACCTGACATTCTATATTAATTTGGAGTAACTTATATGCGTCAGTGCTACCAACATGATTCTAAACCTGCGGAGAGGTCCAAATTTAAATACATGTAACTTCTATACTATCATTTGAATTTCAACCAAATTTCGTGTGTGCTATGTGTACCATAACAGATATGACTATGCCGATTCCTAAGAGTAACCAGGGCTGCCAACTGTTAATAAATACTGTCTCTATTTTTGATGCCCTAATATCAATATATCAGAAAGTATGCAAGCCAATAGCTCCAAACTTTGCACACGTATAGTACCTGGCATTCTAGATTAATTTAGAGTAACTAATATAGGCCAACGCCAGTGCTGCCAACATGATTCTAAGCCTGCTGATAGGTCCAATTTTAAAATGCATGTAACTTCTATACTAACTAATGAATTTCATTCAAAATTGACACAACAATATATCATATTATTTCAGATTATTTCTGACCAATACATGTATGTCATTGTTGCCAACATGATTTTACGCGCGCTGCTAGATCCAATGTTTAACTGCATGTAACGTCCAAGTTATCCATTGGACTTCAACCAAATTTTGTATTCTGTACCTTAAGAGATGGAACTAAGAATATATTCAGTCACCAGGGCTGCCAACTGTAGTTCTATATTAGGCTACATTATGCCAGGTATACAATATTTCGACCTAATTAGAAATTTCGATATTACCAACTTAATTTCGTCATTATTCTAGATTGATCCATATAGATTAATCATTGGCATGAATCTTAAATTTTAAGAAAAGTAGGCTCTTTTGTTCGTCACGGAACTTCTTGTTTTTATCTCAATTTCTGTAAACCTTGTGATTTTTTCGTAAGAAATGGCTGACTATTTGTTTTAGTATATTTTGATAAGAAAATAATAATATCTTTAGGTTATGTTGATTATAATTAATAAGAATTACATAGTTAATACGACTTATAAAAATAAACGCAATTGTAAAATTAAATATATTATTTTATGAATATCTAAAATGGCATACCTATGTAGACCATGCGACCACTCGCGTCACTATTAGGTACGCGACCACTGTAGGATTAATATATAAATGCACTCTATGAGGGTCCCTAGGATATTAAAGTCGTGCCCTGTGTCAAAGTGATGATAAATTGAAGTATACATAAAAGCATGTACTACGGTATCCCTCGGGAGTTCGCCTATGCGGTGTTAACACTTGCAACGACTTATGTTGCAAGACTGTACTAAGATTGCTGAAACTTTCAGTTGTCTTTCGTATTCTTAGACAACAATCACCGCTACTAGAATGCGCTAGTATGGACACGCTACCAGTAGTATTTGAATTAAGACACACTTGTCTGTACATTTCTAGTCAAAATCGTATTTTCTAACAATAATCTACCTGTACAGAGACGCTTCAAAATAGAAAGGTATCATCCTACACTGATCTAAAATCTGCTTTCATATGTCAATCATAAAACCGTGTTTCTTACTAGGAAATGTCGGAGAATATTCTGAAGTGTTTATCCTGAATTCCTTTGTGAGTATAAAAATAAAGACAGCCTTGAAGCCATTCTACAGTGTTGCCATATTAACAATTAATATTGGGTCTTTCAGTCGGTCAACCTAAGAATCATTCCAATTACTGTAAAATGTGAAAAGAAACTGAAATAAATTACAAAGGCTTAAGATTTATATATAATATTGAGGACTTTTGAAGAAGAAAACTAAGAGATGACATGTTTTTGCTCGTCAAGGGAGCATCATCAGATCCAAATATACAAGACAAATAGCTCTACAAAACACCTTCAAACCTGCAGTGACTACCCTCTCTAAACAAAATGCAAGAAAACCAGTTAGGAAACGTAGTGAGTGTGGTAACTAATACTGAAACATAGTAAAGCGTTAAGCTGAAAAAAGAACTATTCATTTTAGTATCGCAAAACTTAGATATGACTATACCATCAACAAATATAGTATTGTTCCCACAAACTAATCTATCTTCGTAGATTATAGATTCTCGCCGCTATGGATTAGCCCTTATGGTGCCGATATCTGATAAAAATTCCACTGGCCGATCTATGTAATGGTTTTTTGTTTTATTTCCAAACACAAAGCGATTTAACTATTGTAACGAAGACAACGCGAGAACCATTCCTTATCTCGATAAGTTTAACTTCCTTGAATAACTGCATTTATAATAGGTATTCTTTGAACTTGCTGCAGTCACCTGACTTCCCGTGTGCGTTATCTTCTGAAGTATATTAGCTTATTAATATACTTGGTGATAGATGTGGCTAGCTCCTTCAGCGAAGGGGACATAAATACGGTTTTAGTGCTAAGTGAAGTGTGTGAATTTTCTATTGATGGCGACGGCTTTGATTTTATTGACGAAAATCCTCCTAATATCGGACGACTGTAAACGTATATCATTGTAGAAATTGATCGTACTCAATACCTATGTGATAGAATTACTCTATGCTTGCGATATTTATAAACAATTAAATAAATATTAACGTTCGAACCCGCGCAACGAATAAGGGATCCACGCCACCTTGGTCTGTTTTGAGATTATGATGGAAATAGGTACCTGGTCGCATGAAGCATGAAATGACGTGTTAAACGTGCACACAAGTGCCTCCTATGGGTAGATATTTGTAATTGAAATGCCACGTGCGTGGAAGAAGGACTCTGGTATTCCAAGATGGAGGGCGTCAGGAAGTTGGAGACCTCTCCGTCAGCTAGCAAACGTGACAATTTCGGCCGTAGACGTAAAGGGAACATGCAAAAATGGAACGATTTTAATAGAAAAATGTTGAATGATGCTGTTGAAGCACATGCAAATCGTCATGGACGTATAATTACGGAAAAAATACGATCAAAAGAGGTGAGTTGAAAAAGGACCTCCGTGTTTTCACCTGGGTGTCTGCATGCCTGAATTTGTTATTAATAGGTCTGAATTTTGGAAAGAGACATTTGAATATATCCCTGATGATAATGTAGAGATTAAGTTGTTTTATTTAGGGAGTTTCCGGCATCGTTGTCATCAGCCCCGTGTACTTGAGTGTGTGAGCTGTCTTATAATCTGTGTTTTTGTGGTGATTGCTAGGGTGTGTACGTGTTTGCGGGGCTAGAATTTGTGGGAATGTGAATTTGGCATGTTAGGTAGGCTATCATCCCGATATTTGTTTGGAGTAGAAATGGGAAACTACAGAAGACCATTTTTAGGAGGTACCTAGAATCTACTCCTCGGTTATCCTCACAATTTTAAGTGTACTTTTTTCCAACACTCGTAGCAGGATTTAAATTCTCAACAGCAATCACGGGGATTTAACCCCAGTCTTCTAAAAGAGGGCGGTTACTACCACCCACAGTCACTGTAGAGAATAAGTGGCTCGTAATGTCTTAGCGTGATATATTCTACGATAATCGATGTCCTGTTTGCCATAAGGATGAACCCGGAAGGGGGAAGACACCATAGTACAACCTTGTCCCCTAAATCCCTAATTTATATAAATTTAGTGTAATATCCTCAGTTCTGTGAGACCTGTATTGTAGGTTCCAGGTTCGAACCCCAGCTCTACGATTGAGGATCTTTAATGCTGTTATGAGAATTGGAGCGCAGGGACGCAGGTAGCCAAGGGGTGCTAAAAGTTGCTAGTGCACGCGCATCCATCTCCTCCTGACCCTTCAGCGTGCTCTCAATGTTGTGAGGGAATAATCGAATGTTTAAAAACATTCAAAACACATGTTCTTTTAGATCCAAGTCTGTGTTTGCAGCCCACTAACGTTCTGTGTGAAGAAGTGTGAATGAGACCCTCTACAAGATGTATATTTTCACATCATTCGGTGTTGTCATAGGTTTCATTATCGCCACGCTTATAAGGAAGACGTCATTTGAATGTGGTAACCTGCTGAAATCCCACCTAGCTCATTATCTGATGCCCAAATGACTCACTCTTTACAAATTATTTTTGTCAATCTTCACTCTTCCTAAATCATGTCAGTGCTATTGCCCGTATCAGTTCATCTTCGGGTAATGGAGATGTCATTATTACCGTCCCCCTTACGGCCACGGCCGCTTCTTACCCAATTCTTACCTCAGTAACAGATACTTTAAGTGTCGCCCAACGCACACTACAATCATCACCAGAATATTCTGCACACAGCATAATATTATTACTATTATTTTTTTTTTACATATTATATTTTTTTCTTGTAATATTCTGTCAATTACTAGACTTGGTTCTTCAGTATTATTTTACCAATTAAATAAATTCGGGTCAATATCTCCTTGCCTCCCATTTACATAAATTCTCCCTATTTGATACATTAAATACCTGCCGTTCCTTTTTTTATCTGAATATTTTATTTTATTTCTATTTTTAAGAGCTTTTGAAAAAAAAACTGAGCTCAAAAATCTAATTCTTCATTCTCTTCATCCATAAACTAATTTAAATTTATTTAAACTTAGGTGATATTTCATAGTTTTCAGGGCTTATTTCTTAGTTTCTAGGATATATGTCATAGTTTTCTAGGCATATTTCATAGTTCTAGGGCATATTTCATTGTTTTAGCTCATATTTCACAGTTTTTAGGTCATATTTCATAGTTTTCAGGGCATATTTCATAATTTATGGTCATATTTCATAGCACTGTACTAATCTTCCTGTACAATTATAATGGCACAGTTCAGAATTATATCAGGACTGAGTTTTGTTACATGCCGTATGTAAAAGGTGATTAATAAATTGATAATTACTTCTGGCATATCGAAGTCTCCAAGATCTGAACGGTTCTAGTATATATTATACCCGGGTCGTTCACACGTCCGTGACATTGTTGACATTCTTATTTTGGAAAGAGGAGTTGAAAGCGAGATTTTCTAAAAATTTAAAATTTCACCATCAAGTAAGGGTAGGTTTTATTTTGGGGTTGAAATATGTTGTCCAGTGGAAAGGGGGTGTCAGCCTGAGTTCAATGACACCTCATTCATCAAAATGCGACCATGCATTCGAGAGATATTGCGCTGCCGCCATCTTGTGTGGAGGAATGTGGAGGTGGAGGGTGTCGAACCCCCCATAAACCAATAATTTTCTGAAAAGTTTGACTGACATTTTTTAAACCCATCGGTAACACATTATAACCGAATAGGCCGTTTTCGGTGACGAATGCCAGCTAGTGCCTATCAGGTTCATAGATAGGAATCGAATAAAACACAGAAAAGCAATCCATTATGGAAAAGTATTTAGCTCCGCTCAGGGTCTCTAAATAAGTGTCTGTGCGCGGTAGCGAGTAATTGTCATTCTTAATTAATCGATTAAGGCGTCGATAATCGGTGCAAAATCGGTGCGAACCATCAGCCTTCCGGGTGAGAATTACCGGGGCACTATAATTAGACACTATGGGTTGGATAATATTGGCTTCTATCATCTCCTGAATCTGGGTTTCTATGGCCTGTCGTTGTTTAGCGCTAACTTTATATGGCGCCTGGTGAACCGGAGCGTCCCTGGTCAATTCGACACGGGGGTGAATTAAGTTGGTTACCTCCAAATCGGCAAGTGTATGTGCAAATATGTCCTTATATTCCTCTAAGAGGTTCGTAAGCTTCCTATTTCGTTCTGGGGTTAAGGGCTGCGTGCCCGCTGGGGGGCGGGTGTGGCTGTGTCAGCATTTGTGGGTGTTTGAGGAGGTACTGTAACCAACGGAGAGACCTGGTGCGCGCGCGTGACTCGCTGCGCTCGCGGATTATATGTATTCCAGGCGTGTGATATCGGGTGCGTAGTGATAAGGTCTCCGTTTACTAAGCGTATTTCGTTAGTAACGAAGCTAATGTTCGCATCGAACTTGGCAAGACAGTTTGTGCAAATTATTCCTGGTACTGAAAGATCCTTAATAATAAACATGGGATGGCTAGCCTGAAATGACCCTATCTGAATATGTATATCTGTAATCCTTAAGCAGTGAATGGTCTGTGAATTAGCAGCCACGAGGCGAGTCTTGGTAGGCACCCTGTGTATGCGCTCGTTGGTAATATATTTACTGCTAATGCAACAAATAGCGGAGCCTGTATCCAATAACATTTGGATGCTATACCCATTAACGCTGGCGGGTATAGATAAGGCCGTGATATTGTCTCCGTCTTGTGCAGTATGCATGTTGTTAAGGGCATACGTAATGAGCGGTACTGCGGGATTTTGGGACGATGAATAATTTTTACCGCTCTGTGTTGCGGCCTGCGAGAATGTATTCTCTACCGGCCTGGTAGTTTTGTCGAGCGAGCGGGGAGCGGTGGGCTGATTACTGAACCTGGCACGTTTTGCTGAGTCCTGTAAAGCTGGGAGCCGTGATTCAGCCGTGTCATTCCCGGCCGCCATGTGTACTGGCTTAATCTTCCTGTTGAGCTGCCAGTGAATTGAAAAATACTTGGAACGGTTTTTAGTGTCACGGGATGTGAACCCTGGCCTTCGTTTAGGCGTCCCATAGGGTCGATGTGTCTGAGCGGGTGTGGGTTCGCAGCCGGTGTTCTGTAGAGTCACCTTAGCCGCTAGAGTGTCGATGCATGTGACCGGCCTTACCGTGCGAGGTTTAGTGGAAGGCGCGCTTGGACCCGCGGGCTGAACTAATGTGGGTGGGCTTATCAAATGTGGCTTATCTGCGCCCAGCGTGTTAACGTCCTTAGGGGATGTTACGTTGCCGCCTGTTTTCAATGGTACCGCGCTGTCCTCTTTGTTACACTGAGGGGCGGCGGATTAAGGCGTGTGTAGTGTATTGAGAGTGAGAGGGCTGTAATGTCCCGCATTTGGACTTCCCGTGAATAATAAATGGATGTGCTTGTCGAAGCCTAGCGTGGAAAGGGTGGGTCTTATATTATCCATGGTATAGACATGGATGTTGTGTTGTAAAACTTTGCCTAATGCAGTAACTTCGGTGGCCCCTGCGTAAGTGCCGTCCTTGCACATATATTCCCCATAGGCGTATTTGTTGGGAAATAATGTATCGCTGCCATCCGCAAGGTAATACTTGAACTCGTCCCAATGGGACATAATGTAGGTGGCCGTTTTATCTCGAAGGGCCTTGTGTTGATCCTCATTTTGATGGATCAGGAAGCTGATCGCCAGAAATAAACAGTTACCATCCCCTTTTACCGTATGTACTTTTAGCTCCGATCGGAGGGGGGGGGGGTATTTCCTGCTCTGTGTTTTTACAGACGGGAGTTGGGGGAGTCTTTAGCCTACTGGGCTGTATAGGGCATTTGTTCTGCGTGGGTTGATTGGAGCGTTTAGTGACTGTCGGGGGAGGGTTGTCCGATTCAGTGGGCGTTGTCCATCCCCTCGCTAATAGTTTTTTGGCTGCGAATATCCTCGGTTGTCTTTGTAGCGAGGCTGCCCCCTGGGCGCATTGCCTCGCCAGTTGTCCGGGAGAAAGCCTCCGTGAATCCCGTGGAGGGTGGTCGGTCCCCGTTCGCGTTGGACAGGGGCGTAATGAGGGTACGCTGGGGCAGGCCTTTCGTAATGAGGATCATGTCGCTCATGTTTCGGGGGAGTGTTCGGCCTACGGTGTGGAGGGGTATAAGCTGGGCGTGCATATTCTGTGTATTGTTCGCGATGCCACGGTTGATCGTCCCTATATTGGGGATGATAATTTGTTGGACGATCTGGGGGTGGACTGCCGCGTGGGCGGCGTCTTCCCTATACTGTGTTTGCCTGAAGGGAAGTGATGTGTTCCAGCGTGGCACTTCCTCCCGGTGTTGCGAATTATAGTTCGCTTCTCTCACCAGGGGTGAATTGCGCCAACGTGGTTGGGTGGGTCGATATTGATCCTGTTGATCGCCCTGTGGCGATCGCCATTTATCCTGTGTATCCTCCCTACGTTGGTGGGTTTTAGTACTAGCGTGGATGGCCGTGATCTGCATATCCTGCATCTGTTAAGTCAGATCACGAATTTGCTGATGCAGATCACCGTTATCCGTGAGGATGTGCTGATCCACCGCTTTCTGCGTTATCTTGTTACCCTCCTCGATAAATTTCACGTTTTGCTGGAGTTCTAACACTGTGTTGCTGTGCAAGGTGCAGAGCTTGTGTATCAGAGACGCCCTCATTCCCTGTATAAGGGGACGCACTCTCTGTTTGTCTGGCATCGCCCTATTATATTTGTCACACATTAATAATTTGGCATTAATATATGCCTGTGTGATTTCTGTAGGACCCTGTGAACGGGCTCTGATTTGATCGTACAAATCATCCTCATCAGGGGTTAGTAGAAACTTGTGCGTAAGGGATGCTGAAAGTTGTTCCCACGTGGCGTAGGCTGAAGTGGTCTCGTGGAGCTCATACCACGTTAGGGCCGATTTAGTGAGATATGCCGGTAGGAGGCGTTTCTTGTCCTCATCTGACCAGCCGTTGATTTTAGCCGTTCTATTGAAGGCTTTCAAATATTCTTCGGGGTCCTGCTTGTCACCTGAGTATTTAGCAGGTTGTATCATGGGATACTTTGCAGGCATAGCCATATTCGCGCTGTATGAAGTGTTGGGGGTGGTCAAGGGGGTGCGCTCGATTTGGCTGTCTACGTCGCCGTGAAGTGATGCAGCGCTAGATCGTGCGTGGGTGTGGGATTGAATATAACTTCGACCAGTGTGATGTAGGTGTTTCCCCCTTGCGAATTACCTGGCTGGTGAGGGGTAGACTGTGGCACGTCCTGTGGGTTAAACTGTTCTGTACCCTGGATATTATCCAACGATAAATTATGGTCAATGTGGACCGTTTGTATCGTGGAAGTGCCTTGTTAATATTGTCACCTAGAGTCAAGGCGATGGCTTGGATATCTGCGATTAGCCCGCCGACCTATGAACTCTGTTGAGTTTCGCCTAACTGTTGTAACAGAACCTGTAACCCGTTGTAGGATTGTTGCGTGTCACTGATCTGTTGCAATATGGTGTAGGGTAATGTGGGGATGAGTTCCTCGCTAGTGGTGCTACCTGAGGACGATTGTTGAGCGTTCTGTGCTTGTGCTCGTGTAAAGGGTGGTGCGTGAATTATTGAGTTAGGGTATTGTACCCGAAGGTCTAGGACTCCAGCCTCTAAGTCAGCTATCAATCGACCCGCGTTATTTTCGTCTATGAGGTCTGCGTTTTTAACTACGGTTTGGTGGTAACGGCAAGGTTGTGGGCTGTGTCCCGAACTGCACGTCTGACCTTACTAATCTTTTGGAATCTGAGCATGGATTACTATTCTATTGGGGGCTGGCTTGGGTGGGTACTAATATATTACCTCACCCGTATTCTGAAAAAAAATACCAATTTTGGGTAGCGTATGCTTGGCTTTTGTAAGAAGGTACATTCTAGGATCTTTCCCACAGAGTTACGTTGTATGTAACCCTTAGGCGTTGTCTTATGACAACGTCACGGTACTCGGCGCCTCTACCAATTGTAGGGTACCTGAGAGGGTGACCTCTACAATGTGTTGTTTAGGGTGATGAAATAAGGGTAGCTGGGGGCTACTCGGAGCTCGGATGTAAGAGGTGTACTGGTTCGAGAGCGTATAAGCACTCGAAAGGAGAACTCCCGAATGTACGGTTTAATCGGGTAGTTCGAGGATACAATTAAGGGATGAGGGGCGGTTTTGGTGCTGTAAGCTAGGAACAGCTGAGATGTCGCGCTGAGTTTTGCTAACGTGGACAGCGACGGGCTCGTGTTGCTAGGCGATGCATGCAGTGTGACGTCAGCGAGTAACTGGCTACGTGCGCCGTGGAACAATTAATTAAATGTACCTGGATCCTATCGGAACAAGGGATGAAGAGCAGGATCTTAATAACTAATTAAATAAACTAGAAAGACCAGTTGCTTCTAATATTACTGAGTTTTAATGTGGGGTACTTCAGACTTGAAGAACTCCTTGCAGTGGCAAAGCAGTTATTGAATCAGATGCTTCTTATAAATCAAGTACAAAGGGATGAGAGTGTGAATGTTTGTTCTGAAGAGTGTGTATCGCTTGGACATTTACCCTTCGGCGTCAGCGTGCCTTCGGTGGCGGTCTGGCACAAAGTAGCACTGAGGCAGACTGCCTGACTTGGAATGATTGATTGATCGAGTGAATGATCCTGAGGTACCGCGCCTCTCCACTTATATAGGTTTCGAAGTGCCGCGTCTGTAGAATTGCACTTTCTACAGGATGTGCGGCGTTGGCTGAGGTAACCGGAGGTCGTTGCTATGCCCCGGGCTCGGCTTTATGTCTAGAATTCTGTACTGTGCTCTAAAGGCGTCTGTATTTAGATAGATGTATCTTTTGTTAAGAGAAGGGGATGGGGGTGCATCCCCCAGATGCAACAATATATCAGATATCAGTACTAGTTCAGGACCAATTTCCTGGTACTGATATTAATGAATGTTGCACCAATCATAATTTACGCGCTCATACAGGTGGCACATTTAATTCGCTACAGAATGGCCAAGATCGGGTTTATGAAGTATGGATATGCAGGCCATGTGATTTCGCAAACACATGCCTCATCCGTGAATACATTGCGGCTGCATCAATTACGTTGAGATAGTTGATTACTTCTTACTTCCAAGAAACAATCATATACTAAATATAATGATGTTATTGGTTTTCCGTCCCTTAAACTACTTTGTCTTTTAGAGACGCCGGGGAGCCGGAATTTTGCACTGAAGGGGATCTTTAACTTACCCGAAAATCTACTGACATGGCTCCCTCGCATTTGCGCAACCTCAAATGCCAGCTCACTGCACCAGGATACGGATCTGCAACCTTGGGCCTAGCAAGCGAGAACGTTACCGCTGAGCCACGAAGACAGCCCATATAGTAAATATAGAGGTGGCTTGTACAGAATGTGGTAACCGTCCAAGTTTAACCACACCTCAAAGCACCCATTTATCGAACTGTCGCCTACCACTACATGGCTCCTATCTAACGTCGTATCTTGTAGCTGGGAACATTAAATCTGCACATTCGTTTCTCACCGCTCTACGGCATAATCCTACTCCTTCGAATTAGTTTCATAACATCTCGACCTGTACCTTGACACCATGAAGGTCACATTTATTCTAAATTACTTACCAAAATGTATCATTGAATAATTCAAAATTACTGGCCAGAATATCTCATATGTTTGACAAACCTGACATTGTTTCAAAAATGACAGAAGTTTAGGTAACATATTTTACTTCAAGCACAGTTCACGTTAACCGGGTGAAGGTGAGATCATCGAGTGTATTGTTGCGTCTGAGATACAACGAAATCCAATCACAAAATATCGTATAAATGCGTTTGTGAGTACATTATTGCAAATATAACTGGCAAGATCCAATTTCTTTCATTGCTTGTTCGATGTATAGATTGAAAAGTATTGGTGATAAGTTGCAGGCTTGTCTTACACCTTTCTGGATATCAGCTTCTCTCTCATGTCAAATAACTGCTGTCTGGTTGCTGTTTAGATTGTATAGTACCCTCCTTACCCGTGTACATTATTCCAATCGTCTTCAAAATTTCAAATAACTTACTCCAATCAACGTTATCAAAAGCCTTTCTAAGTCTACAAATGTCATGAACGTTCTCTTATCCTACATTTATTTATCGTATGGCGTTTAGTGCCGGGAGTGTCCGGGGACATGTTCGGTTCGCCTGAGTCTGTAGCTGCTTCCAGCGGACACCCTGAGCGTGAGCTACAAGTTCCGTTCAATTTCAAGTAGTTCCAACTTTCGCTACCAGATATCAATGTTACCTCGTCGTGGACGTTGGAACTATGATAGAGCGTTCCGATGAAATCTAACCTAACAATTTTGCTTCACACAAGTTTAATCTGTGGAAGGATCTATAACATGTGATAAATCTATGACATGGGGCCGCCGGCTTTACTTCCCCTCCAAAGGAAGGCATACTGAAGGATTTAACGCTCTTAAAAAATCCAACGACTTCAGCCGGGTTTGAACCCGCTATCTTGGCCACAGCAGTTCAGCATGCTACCAACTACGCCACCGAAGCCGCTACATTATTCTAGCATCGAAAATCAGCTTAAGACATAGTATAGCTTCCCTTGTTCCTACGTTTCTCCTGAAGCCAAACTGGTCATCACCCAACTCCGTTTCTATCTGTCTTTCCATCCTCTTGTAAATTATTCTAGTCAGGATCTTTGAAGCATGAGTGAACAAGCTGATGGTACGGT
This sequence comes from Meconema thalassinum, assembly GCA_946902985.2. Taxonomy (NCBI): domain Eukaryota; kingdom Metazoa; phylum Arthropoda; class Insecta; order Orthoptera; family Tettigoniidae; genus Meconema; species Meconema thalassinum. The sequence continues at coordinate 30,474,056 of OX336393.1, forward strand.
AATCTTCTCATCTGACAGCTCCTGTTTTTTTGGTATAGGGATGATAACATTCATCTTGAAATCAGAGGGTACCTCACCTGTCTCAGAAATCCTACACACCAAGTGAAATAACGTGATCAGACCATCATCACCTATGCAGCGTAGCAACTCAATCGATATATAATCTGCCTATGCCTGGTGCTTTGTTCTTGCTTGAGTCTTCCAATGATCTGTCAAATTCTGATCTCAATATTAAATCTCCTTTCTCATCCTCATCAACTTCCTCTTCCCTTACCCTACATGATTTTCAATATCCTTTCCCTTATACAAACACTCTATGTAAGCTTTCCATCTCTCCACTTTTTCTTCCCTATCTGTTAGAGGTTTTCCATCTGAGTTCTTAATATTACAGCACTTAAGACTCCCTTTCCCGGAAAGTACTCTTAATCCTTCGATAAGCTATATCTACCTTTCATAATTTCAGACAATTTTCTATACCTGCACATTTCTCTTTCAACCATTTTTCTTTGGCTTCCTTGCACTTCTTTTAAACCTCATTTCTCAGACGTCTGTGTTCTGCTTTTCCATTTTTCATCTCTTACATTCTTGTCCTTCAGCCGTTCATCCATTTATTCTAAGTATATCCTGCGAAATCCACGGTTTTCTACCTATTCTTTCCTACCAATGTTTGCTTCTGCGGATTTTCTTTCATTCTTCAAAAGTGCCCATTCCTCAGCAACTGTAGCTTGTTCAGGGTTGTTCAATAGTCCTGCCTCTATACCCACCTTGAATCGTTTGTTCACGTCATTCTCTTTCAGTCTGTCTATTGCCCATCTTCTTGGCTTTTGACTTTTCATCAATTTCTTCAACGTAAAGCAGCATTTCATAACAACCAGAATGTGGTCAGAGTTTATGTCAGCACCGGGATACGTTTCGCAATCCAAAATCTGGCTTCAAAATCTCTGTTTGACAATAATGAAGTCGATTTGGTAAGGCCCTGTATCTCCTGGTCTCATCCTTGTGTATATTCTTGTATTGTGGTTTTTGAATAAGGTGTTAGATATGACCAACTCAAGCTCGGTGCAGAATTCCACCAGCCTGCTTCCTCGATCATTCCTTTAACCTAATCCTAAATCTCCTACTATCTTCCCTTCTCTTCCTTTTCCTACAACAGCATTCCAATGTCCCATTACTATTAACATTTCCATCACCCTTGACATACCTCAGATATTCCTCAAAACTTCACCTATTTCTTTGTAGACCTCATCATAACTTAAATAACTTTTAATGGGCAACCTTCCAGTTACAGACTGCGATGTAATGAAGAGGAAGCAAACTTAAGCCATACATATTCTAAATTCTGTTATATCTAATGTTCATTGGCTGTCAGCAAGACACACTTGCAATGATGGTCATTGTTGGAGTTGATTGTGAACTTAGATTGCATACATAAAATAGAAAGAATGCTTCTGCTGACTATGTTATCCACTTACTCATCTAGATGATTTCTACTTGCATCACTCTCTCCGTCTTGGGATTCTTCTTAGACAACCATGAATTATATATTATATTACACTGCTAACAAATTAATAACAAACCATTTAAATCTACAGACAGCTCAACTGAAAGTCTGACAGAGATTACGTGCTTATTCTCCACCACATCTCACTGGATTATACAGAATTCACAATTCTTACTCTCCGCATCATCTCGCTGGATTATATTCACAACTATAATTCTCCGCCATATCTCACTGGATTATACAGAATTCACAACTTGCCACAGCCCAAGAACAAGTGTGATCCAAAGTGTGGAGAACAGTGCTTGATATAAAGTAATGGCTTTAAGGACGGAAGCAAGAACGTTTATTTCAAAATTTCCAGCTAAAAATGCGAATAATAAACGGTGAAAATACACACAACTTCAACATTAATTATAAGAAACGAGAAAGACAGGAGATTTTCCAACGTTTAATATAAGTGAAGGTGCTTCATATCGACGGCGAGCTAGATCTCATACGCCTCCGTTCCTTTCCTTGTGTCTGGCACACAACTCCCAGCTTGTAGTGAATATACACTCCCGTTGAATTTTACATTTCAATGTTCTCTGCACTTGCGATAGACAACTCCACGTTCAGCGGGAGCGCATAACCACGGAAATCAAGGCGTTCGTGTCTAGCCACAAGGTAGAGAATAGCATTGTCGATATGGACACTTGGCCATAGATACCTCCACGTTCAGCGGGAACGTATAACCACTGACATCTAGGCGTTCGTGTCTAGCTACAAGGTAGAGAATAGCATTGTCGATATGGACACTTGGCCATAGATAACTCCACGTTCAGCGGGAGCGTATAACCACGGACATCAAGGCGTTCGTGTCTAGCTACAAGGTAGAGAATAGCATTGTCTGTATGGACACTTGGCCATAGATACCTCCACGTTCAGCGGGAACGTATAACCACTGACATCAAGGCGTTCGTGTCTAGCTACAAGGTAGAGAATAGCATTGTCTAAATGGACACTTGGCCATAGATACCTCCACGTTCAGCGGGAACGTATAACCACGGACATCTAGGCGTTCGTGTCTAGCCACAAGGTAGAGAATAGCATTGTCGATATGGACACTTGGCCATAGATAACTCCACGTTCAGCGGGAGCGTATAACCACGGACATCAAGGCGTTCGTGTCTAGCCACAAGGTAGAGAATAGCATTGTCGATATGGACACTTGGCCATAGATAACCTCATGTTCAGCGGGAGCGCATAACCACGGACATCTAGGCGTTCGTGTCTAGCTACATGGTAGAGAATAGCATTGTCGATATGGACACTTGGCCATAGATAACTCCACGTTTAGCGGGAGCGTATAACCACGGACATCAAGGAGTTCGTGTCTAATCACAAGGAAGAGAATAGCATTGTCGACATGGACACTTGGCCATAGATAACTCCACGTTCAGCGGGAGCGTATAACCACGGCCATCTAGGCGTTCGTGTCTAGCTGCAAGGTAGAGAATATCATTGTCGTATTTGGTGTATTCTTTGGAATACACGGTAAGACAGAGTTAGCCTTCGCTGCTCTTTGCTTAACTTATTTCTTCCCTTTTTTTCTCACAAACACCAACAGTGATTTCTTTCCTTTTCTTTTATGTGCGCACCTTGTTCACTCTGTTTAAATGTTTGTTGTAGATATAACTTCCATGATCAAATTAGTGGCATCTAGCAGCTAACTGCTGAAGTTCCTCAACATCTCTATGCTCAAGAGGACTTCCTTCCCAATCCAGCCACAAGATGTCGCCGCTATCTTCAGCTAACATCTCCATGCTCAAGAGGACTTCTACAACAAAGCCTTCCACCAGGCTTCGCTATTGACGCCTACTATCAACTCCTTGAAGATTACTTTTAGTTTTATTTCTAAAGTTGGTATTTCATATGTATGTTCCTTTGTTTTTCCCCCCACCCTCTTCCCACCTTGGTACCTCTGTGCTTCGTTGTGCGGTCCCCACTTGTGTGTATGTCTTCAAAGCTCACAGTCGGAGCCTTACTAAGGCTCGTCTCCTGTTCATGTGAGACATGTTTTAAATATCTACGCCATGATGTGGATTTAAGCTAACGGTCGCCTGGATCGCATACTCTTCAGAAATGAGCTAAGTACTAATCTTAAACGTTTTTACATGGTTTTAATGGTTTTTAAATAAGACTTTATAGACAGTGTGCGGTATTGCTATCAATAACATAATAACCGCCTTCGAGGGACTTTTCTAGTCATGCTCCATCCATCTAAGCTGACTTTCCAACTTGGAAAATTAGTGCTTCCTGCAAAAAATTAATTGGGAATGATTTCTCACACCGTGGGAGATTTATTAAACTTGCTGTCTATAAAAACTTAGCTCTTTTCCTCCGCGGGATGTTCGGCCCAATTCTACTGTTATCACAACCCTAGAACTTTCGACATCAATTTATCTTTCTACAAGTAAAACCGTCAAGTACTTTCCACCTAAATATGGAAACGCTTGTTCCTCACTGAGGAATTTATGTTGAAAATATTTCAAATCAGCATATAATTTGTCTTCCTTCGTTGGAAAGTGTCCGCTGCGTTCAACTACCATCTATAAACGTCACAACGCAATAAACTTTCTCTAACTAAAATTCAACTAGTGATCTCCACAATTGCAATAACTTTTCGTCTGACAAACTTTCCGTGTTGCAATAGTGAACTTTTCAACGGACTACAGTGCATAACAGAGCCCATTCATCAACCATCCGTGTCGCATTCGAACGAAAGCAATAAAGACGGCCATAAACTTTCTCCTAAAGTTCCTATTTCCTTTACCTAAACACCTTACTAACTTTATCTAATTAAGCTTTAATTTTAAGTCAACTGATGAACCTAGCTGTTTAAACTACAACTTATGTCAATTTCTAAGAGGCCTCGCTTGTTATCAAGTGCCCTACCACTTTGCTTCGCATTCAATGAATTAACTTCTGTTTATCAGTGGCAAGTCCACTTTATAATTCTTTCCCTCTTTTATTAGGGAATTCAATTATTTCTACTCACAAGTGAGTTTTCTAACTTTCCTTTTTCCAGGTTTCACGAAAGGGTAACTGGCCCCATTTTTCTCGTGATCCCTGCTTCAATACAAAAGTTATAGAAACTTCTTCTTAATTCTCTCTTTTCTTGTTATAATTTCAAATTTATCATTTGTTCATACTTTAAGATTTCCACATAGGAATTCTCAAAGTGCATATATCGTACCTGATTTATTGTTAAACTTTAAATTTGCTAATCTCAGCACTATTTTAAAATATTATGTAGATTTGGTGCTTACAAGAGGTTCCAAACCAAATTTTATTAATTGCCTAGTGCAAACTTCAACAATTTTAGAGGTCCGAGACCTCAAAGGTTTAAAAATCAAATTGCACATTTTATATTTGTTAAATTTAACATATTTCTACGCATTGTTAAATAAATCAAACTATATCCTTTTGCTTCATCATTTTATATAAAGTAACGATTAGCCAGGATCCTACTTCCCCTAACTCTACCCAAAAGCTCATGCTTGCTTTAAGAAAATCAAGCATCCCATTAAAAAAGGTTCCACTATTTGTTGCATTTGAACAAACACTCTCCACAAAAAAAATCTAAGTCACTCGTAACTTTTATAGCTAGCCAGTAAGGCAAGTATCACAACTCCGCCAGCTTCCCGCTTGTTGAGACTTTCTCTATAACTTATGGTTGGTTTTCTTCTTGTCTACACTTTTAGTCGGCACTTTGCTGGGTAGAAGCTTAGCCTTTTTGAATGCAACCATTGGTGATCTTACCAAAATTTAAAACTAAAATTTTTCAAATCAATCAAATTGTTCCCAAAAGCACGATAACTGCTTCATCGCTGCCCTTCCTGGAAGCATTCGGTCGCTCCTTGGACATTCTACAATTCCAAGAACTAAAAACATCATGGCGAATTTAAATTATTTGCGCCTTTCAAAACCGTCGATTAAACCTGACTCCTTTGAAAGGATATGCAATAAATTTGTCATTCTTTGGCTTGCCAGACTACCACCATTCCCCATATTACCCAATTTTCGGCTGGGAAGGGAAAGCACAAACGCCGCTTGCTTGCAAATAGCCCAAGCTGCAGCCGCATTTCCCGTTAGCTACGGCCAGGTCCATACCCACTTTAGGTGTTTTACGGGCTTTGCAGTGACACTCGTCACTAACTCATTCAAATTCATTTTGTTTGCTTAGTGTTGGACTCTCGTCCTATTTACCCACACTTGTTCTTCATTCCGAAACCCACTTCCCTTTCCTTTCATCTTCAGTTGGGGGTAGGGTTAATTCCTAGCAAAAACCTACCCACCAAGTCAGTGTTTGCAGCCCAGTAACGTTCTGTGTATAGAAGTGTGAATGAGACCCAAGTCTGTGTTTACAGCCCACTAGCGTTCTGTGTGTAGAAGTGTGAATGAGACCCAAGTCTGTGTTTGCAGCCCACTAACGTTCTGTGTGTAGAAGTGTGAATGAGATCCAAGTCAGTGTTTGCAGCCCACTAACGTTCTGTGTGTATAAGTGTGAATGAGACCCAAGTCAGTATTTGCAGCCCACTAACGTTCTGTGTGTAGAAGTGTTAATGAGACACAAGTCTGTGTTTGCAGCCCAGTAACGTTCTGTGTGTAGAAGTGTGAATGAGACCCAAGTCAGTGTTTGCAGCCCACTAACGTTCTGTGTGTAGAAGTGTGAATGAGTCCCAAGACTGTGTTTGCAGCACACTAACGTTCTATGTGTAGAAGTGTGAATGAGACCCAAGTCTGTGTTTACAGCCCACTAACGTTCTATGTGTAGAAATGTGAATGAGACCCAAGTCTGTATTTGCAGCCCACTAACGTTCTGTGTGTAGAAGTGTGAATGAGACCCAAGTCTGTGTTTGCAGCCCACTAACGTTCTGTGTGTAGAAGTGTGAATGAGACCCTCTGCAAGATGTATTTTTTCACATCATTCAGTGTTGTCATCGGTTTCATTACCGCCACGCTAATAAGGAAGACGTCATTTCAATGTGGTAAACCGTTGAAATCCCACCTAGCTCATTATTTGATGGTCAAATGACTCAATCTTTCCAAATTATCTTTGTCAATCTTCACTCTTTCTAAATCATGTCTGTAATATGATTGTGTTTCTTCCCACCCAGAAGACAAAAACCACTCTAGGATTGTTACAATAGGTCTGGAAAAGAAAGAGAACTATATTTTAGTTGTTCCCAAGAGTAACTTGAGCGTCACCTCCGCACCCCTCGGTAGCATGCTGAGCTTCTAATCCCAAGATCGTAGTTTCAAACCTAGCCGAAGTCGTCGGATTTTTAAGAGCGTTCAAATTCCCTCATTACGCCCTCATTTGGACGGGAAGTAAAGCCGGCGGTCTCATGTCATAGATTTATGGCATGTAAAAGAACCATCCACTAACTACAATTGTGTGAAGTCAAATTTGAAGGTTAGTTTTGATTAACGCTCTGTACTTCCAACGTTCGTAGCCAGGTGCCACTTGGTGTGGCATCTAATTGCCAATTTTACAGCTAGGTGTCGTTGACGGTAGCATTTGGTAGCAAAAGTAGGAACTACTTGAAATTGATCGTCTACAGTCCTTACTTAAATTAAAACAGATAACTCACACTAATAGAGCCATCACAATTAACACCAGTAGTCAGATTCTACACATACCCAAGGTATATGGGGCAACATGAACGCGTTGTCACAGCCCCTAAACTGAGGAACAATCCAAGCAATCTTTCGTAAACCTCGTTCCGTGGGAGATAGCATTCTTGGCTGTTACCCTGGAGGTCAGAGTTCGATTCCCGGCTCTGTCAAGAAATTTAATTCTGGTCTGAGGGCTGAAACGGAGTACACTCAATATCTTGAAGCAGAATTGAGAAGAGACGGAATCAATTCCCATCCCAGTCATCCTGGACGTGGTTTTCCGTGACTTCCCTCGTCTACTCAAGGATGGTACCTAACTTAAGGCCACGGCCGCTTCCTACCCAATTCGTACCTCAGTAACAGATACACATACTAGTACTAACTTCACAGTGACACACACCCAAATACACGTGGCTACATGACCGCAATGTCGCAAAGACTTTAAAAGAATCAACAACAACTACAACAAACAACAAAGATCAGTGTTTGTATTAATAAAGTTCTTACCATCCGGTTAATGGAATAAGGACTCCAGTCACAAGAAATGCATGCTGTTAACGCGTGGGCTCCGAGACAACAAAACCTGTTACGGGGGTCCTTCTTTCTATTTTATAGACAAAAATATGCCTAGATCTATGTTCAGTTGTAACTGAAGCACCACACAAGTAAACTACAATGTTTATATGATATTAGGGATCACTCTTATAAAATTTGGACGAAATTCACTTAATAGCGCGCTTTCAAACAACAAAAACGTACTTTACACAAAACAATAAAAATGGCGCGGAGTCCCTTATTCGTTGCGCGGGTTCATTTCTTTCACAAAAGATACTATTCACAGTCGATTGTGTAGGCTGTCAAATTTATATGAAGATTTCCAATTATTTTCTTCCTCACAGGATTATTTTTACAGATTTTATTAATACCCAAATGAAGGAAAATGTAATTATTTAGCTTCAAGTTTCTGAATAGTTTGTTTACCTGGCAGAGAAAATATACCATTACACTATCTTAAAATATAGTTGGGAGGTAATTTGTAATCACTTATATCACTAAGCTTGGATTGGTAATTTTAGTTGAGTCACATATTAATTGCTTGGCATCACAAGGGATAAGATGTCTCTCATCAAATCTGCTACAGAGGTATGGGTAAAGGTGTATCTTCAAATGTCCCGACAAATTTGGTTTGGCATTTTCTACTTTGCCTTCCCACGACTATGGGTTACCATGTGTCTCTTCAAAGCATGCTTAATGGCAAATTTGGCTCCGCATGTGCCACACGAGAAGGGCTTTTCACCAGTATGGGTTAACATGTGTCTTTTCAAATGACCTTTCCGACTGAATTTGGCTTCGCATGTGTTACACGAGAAGGGCTTCTCCCCAGTATGGGTAAACATGTGTGTCTTCAAACTACCATACAGACTAAATTTGGCTTTGCATGTGCTACATGAGAAGGGCCTCTCCCCAGTATGAGTTAACGTGTGTCTCGTCAAAACCTGCTTGATGGCAAATTTGGCTCCGCATGTGCTACACGGGAAGGGCTTCTCACCAGTATGGGTTAACAGGTGTGTCTTCAAACTATCCTTCTGAATAAATTTGGCTTCGCATGTGCTACATGAGTAACGCTTCTCCCTAGTATGGGTTAACACGTGTGACTGCAAATCACCATTTCGACCGAATTTCGCTTCGCATGTTCTACATGAGTAACGCTTCTCCCCTGTATGGGTTAACATGTGTGTCTTCAAGCTACTTTTCTGACTGAAGCTGGCTTCGCATGTTCTACATGTGTAACGCTTCTCCCCGGTATGGGTTAACATGTGTGTCTTCAAACTACCATTCTGACTGAATTTGGCTTCGCATGTTCCACATGAGTACCGCTTCTCCCCAGTATGGGTTACCAGGTGTGTCTTCAAACTACTTTTCAGACTGAATTTGGCTCCGCATGTTCCACATGAGTATTGCTTCTCACCAGTATGGGTGAACATGTGTGTCTTCAAATAAGCTTTCCGCGTAAACGTGGCTTCGCATGTTCCACATGTGTATGGTTTCTCACCAGTATGGGTTAACATGTGTGTCTTCAAATGACCTTTCTGACTAAATTTGGCTTTGCAAGTGCTACACGAGAAAGGCTTCTCCCCTGTATGGGCTAACATGTGTCTCCTCAAACTACCTTTCAGAATAAATTTGCCTCCGCAAGTGCTACACGAGTACCGCTTCTCCCCAGTATGGGTTAACCAGTTAGTCTTCCAAATTTTGTTGACTTTTATGTTTCTTTCAGATACAGTGCTGATATTCTGTCCTCTAGTATTACATAATGCGTATATCTTCCTTATAGCAGGATCCGAAGTATCAGGACATCCCTGCCTGAAATCATTGGTATTACTACAATGCAGTGCGCTCATAATTATGTTGAATTATATGAGAATGGTGAATAATACTTCCAAAATACAGAGATCTAACTTATGAAATGATAACTGGACCAACATTCTTTAATATCACTAGCTTGCCATGGTGGTTGAGTGGATATCGTGTCGGTCTACTAACCCCCAAGATTGCAGGTTCGCTCCTGGCCGTGGTAAGTGATTATTTTTTTTAAAAGCGGCAAAAATACGATACGCATGTCAAAGAACCCATTTGAATTCAGTAGGCCGAGTTCAAAATGGCAGAATTAATCTCGGGAGTTTCCGCCAACACAAAGTTCCTCATTTCTCTACTAGGAAGCGCTATAGTGTTCAAGGAGATTAGATACCTAACATTCAACCTCCTTGACTTTCATAGTCAAGAAGCAATGAAATTCGACATGCAAGCTACCCTCTGGGTGTCAAATAACAAAGCTTGCACCAGGCACCCGAGGCCATACGATATTATTATTATTATTATTATTAATAATATCACTACCAGAAATACTGTCCTTATCAAATACCTGGAACTGATCTCAGTTTTAATATTCAATGCTATGTTTTTCATAAAGTCTGAATATTATCAAATACTTATATACAAAGCAAACAAAATGGTGCGTCACAACGGAGTATTTGGAGTCATAGGTTTCCTTGATAAATATGAAATTCGTATCTATTTCAAAAGTACTGATTATACATGGAAATGGCAAATTATTTCCAGACACATTCTGTTTGCCAAAAATCAACTTAGTTCCATGATCAAATTTATAATTGAAATTATTGAATGGTTACGGAAATTGTGTGCTAATTCATACTAGCAGTGAAAGTGTTCAACTTATTTCACACCACATTGTGCCGCTTTAACTACATGGATGTACGGGGATATGACTATTTAATAGAATCTGGATAACGGAAATCCATCTGACTTAGGAAGTGCGTGCTGGTACAGGTGACAGAATAATCCATATTATATTCCCTACAGAATACCATGCTGGCATTTGGATTAAGGTGGGAATTTTGGATATGCAAATCATGTGATTTCGAAACCATTTGGGCTATTATGCCTCACTCTTGAATAAATCGCGGATGAATGGTTATTTAGGGCTACATAAATTATGTGGAGTTGAGTGATTAGCTTTAGGTCCAAGAAAATATCAGATACTATATATAACGGTGGCTTGTTATAATCTACAGAACGTGGTAACTCGGTAACATTAACCACTCCATACAGCGAACATTTATCCAACTCTTAGCTCACCACAATGTGACTCCCGTCTAACCACGTACTCTAGCTGGGAACATAAAATAAGCAATTTTCCCCCCCAACGATTCAAAATCTCGACCTCCTATTTAGACGTGAACAGATTCACACTTTGTTCACTGTTATTCTAAATTAATAATCGATGTAATATTCTATGTTTCAAAATATCTGGCATAAGTATCTCAGAGGTTTGTCAAACCTGGCACAATACCCTGCAAGTGATGAAATAGAGTAAGAGATTTCACTTCTTGCACAAATCGATGCATTTGCTTAAATAAATCTGTATACGCGTGTGCAAAAGTGGCTGAGCTTTCGTTCGGGCGGCATATTTGTTGAGTGACATCGCTCATTCTTGAGATTACTATTCTATCTCCGCAGAACCTACACACCCGACATCCGAAGGAATTCGTTCAAAATAAACTATTCTTGGTTATCCCCTAGAGTTCTTGTCCTCGACCCGTCCTTCCATAACAATTGTAAGGTTTCATAACCACTCGTCAGACTCATTTACCCTCCCCCACTCGTCCTAACACGCCTCATTAAGTACTATATTTAATCTTTTAATCATCACTATTTTCCTACAACACCACAATCAAATATTTCTATTTTTATATATTCTGCAGCAAAAACAATCCAAGTTTCGCATCCATATAGCGCCAAGTTCCAGGCAATGGCTTCAAAAATGAATTATTAATACCTAGATCTATATTTTATTTAAACAGATGTCAACCCAACCTTTATATCTTATTTGCTTTGTCCTTTCTGCAACCAAGTTGGAGTCACCAACGTATCTTAGTGTTTCAACAGCCAATCGATTTCAATATTTTTATTTTAAATCTTCCTGCTGCATTCCGTTTATTCTGTTTCAAATACAATGATTTTATTATGAAAACTTTCCTCAACACCTCGTACACATCGTTTAGAGACATGATCAAATCATTCCTCAACACCTCGTACACACCGTTTAGAAACATGATCAAATCATCCCTCAACACCTCGTAAACACCGTTTAGAGACATGATCAAATCATTCCTCAAAACCTCGTACACACCGTTTAGAAACTTGATCAAATCTCTCCTCAAAACCTCGTACACACCGTTTAGAAACATGATCAAATCTTTCCCCAACACCTCGTACACAACATTTAGAAACATGATCAAATCTCTCCTCAACACATAGTACACACCATTTAGAAACATGATCAAATCATCCCTCAACACCTCGTAAACACCGTTTAGAAACTTGATCAAATCATTCCTCAAAACCTCGTACACACCGTTTAGAAACATGATCAAATCTTTCCCCAACACCTCGTACACACCGTTTAGAAACATGATCAAATCTTTCCCCAACACCTCGTACACACCGTTTAGAAACATGATCAAATCTCTCCTCAACACATAGTACATACCATTTAGAAACATGATCAAATCTCTCCTCAAAACCTCGTACACACCGTTTAGAAACATTACCAAATACTCTGGCGATGAGGCTAAGATGACATTGTCGTTAGTAAGTCACTGAGTCGAAATTACTTGATCTTCGTCCTCAATTCTACTTTAAATTTCTTTGGCATTTCCTTCGTTACTTGCCGTATGTATGGATTGCAAAGTACGAATGATAAAATGCAGTCTTACCTAATATCATTCTAAATACCAGTTTCTCTCTCATGTCTATCGATTCTAATAAATACCAGCTGGTTGTAGACACACTCAGAATCTTGGATTGTGTACCGAAACTTTTCAAACTGTCAAACAATGTCTCCAATCAACATTATACAAAGCTTTATTTATACTAAATATGCCACGAACGTTTTCCCTTCGATATTTATTCTACCAACAACAGTCTAATACTTAATACTACTACCCTTGTTCCTCTGATTCTTGTTCACTGAACTTGTTTTTACCTAACTCGGCTGTCATCCAATCCATTTGTTTCATCATCGTCATCAGCTTCTAAAGGCTAAAAGCCTTGCCGTTGCAGCCATTTCTTACGGTCTTCAGCAGTCCTCTTCACATTGGCATTCGAGTCACATTCCATCTCCTTGGCAATGTTCTTGAGATACGATTGTCTTGGTCGTTCCCTTGGGTTTTTCCCCAAAGTTTTTCCTTAAAAAATTACCTGGAGGCGAGTGTCATGTCTAAGTATGTGTCCCATGGATTTTGCATTCCTTTACTTGATGGTGTTCAACAGGCATCGATTCTCTTGAATTTGGTTCAGAACAAGCTCATTTGTCTTTCTTTCCATCCTGCTTGTTCGGGTCATTAGTCTTCAAAACTACATTTCAGCTGTCTCAAGTTTTGATTCGTCTCCTTTCCCAAGGGTCCATGTTTCACAGCCATAGGTCAACACATTCCAAACAAAGATCTTGAGAAACGACTTCCTGATCTTCACGTTGAGGTGGCCATTGTACAGCAAATTCTTCTTATTTTGAAAGGCTTCCTTCGCCCACGCTATTCTTTTCTTAATTTCTGAGATGCACCTGTTGTCATAATTAATCACACTTCCCAAATAGCAAAATTCCATTACTTGTTCTATGGCACTATCATTGAACATTATATTAGCTAAAATTGGTTGTCTCTTTTTATCAACTACCATTAATTATGTCTTCCGAGAATTATATCTTAGCCCGAATTTTCCTAAGGATTTCTGGAAAACTTTTAACATGCAGAGTTTGCTAAAATTGCAATATCATCTGCAAAGCGAATGCTATGTACCTGAAATCCATTACATCTTAATTCTTTTGTTTTCTCTTTTAAGGTATTTACTGCAGCATCTATATAGATATAAAAAAGATATGGTGATAGAGCACAACCATGCCTTAAACCTCTTCTTATTTTTTCTTCTCTTTTATTGCCATCAACTGTTATTTCGGTAGTTTGATTTTTATATAAGTTCAGAATAAGGCACCTGGCTTTCCAGTCAATCCCGACTTTGGCAAATATAAGAAATAAGGTTTTCCAATTGACATTATTACATGCCTTTTCTATATCAATGAATACTATATAGGTTTTTCGATTAATTTCCAGTCTTCTTTCTAATATCTGGCGTAATGCGCGGATAGCCTCCCTAGTCCCTTTCCTTGTTCTAAATTCATACTGATCACTATTCATATGGTGTTCAATATTCTTGCTTAGTCTATCTTTGATGATGATTAATACAATCTTTGATGCATGTGAAAGAATGGCTAAAGTTCTATAATTAGAACATTCACAAGCATTTCCTTTCTTGGGTAGTGTGATTGTTCAAATTTTAATAAAATCAGGAGGTACGAATCCGTCCTCTTAGCATTTAGTAATGATTTGAAAAAGGTATTATTTAATGCTTACATCACAACATTTTAAGAGCTCTGCAGGAATGTTATCTACACCAGTTGCTTTAATTCCATTCAGTGAAGTGAGTGCTGCATAAAACCCTGCTTAAGTTATAGTTGAACCTTTATCATCTTCTTCAATTAGTTCTCCATTTTCCATATAAATACTGTTGTCAGTAATATCTGGTCCATCATACAAATCTTCAAGGTATTCCTTCCATCGCTCACATACCTTTTCATTTTCAAACAATAGCTTCCCTTTGGAATCCTTACCTACGTTGCTTGTGATGCGTAGTTGATAGCTCAAAGATTTCACTTTAAAATAAGCTTTGTCAGGTTTGCCATTCTTCAGGTCATCCTCAATACCCACGCATACCCGCTTCATATTCTTCCTCCTTGCGACATTTCCTTGTTATTTGATTCTTTAGAGACTAATATGCTTGAGTGTCTATATTTCTAAATTTGTTCCTTTATTCAATAAGCTCTAGGATTTCCTGGGTCATCCATTTCTTTTCCGGTTCCAACTTCCCTTTGCCTAGTACCTCCGTTGCAGCTGATTCTAAGCCATTTCTTATATCATACCATCCTAAAATCTCATCCTTAACCAATTATCTAACATCTTTAAATTCTTGTACTACATTAGAATCCTGAAGCTTATCTAAACACCATCTTTTTGTCCAAATGATTCATTCCTCTTGAACCTTATATCACATTTAGCTGCAACTAGGATGTGATCACTATCAATTTCCGCCCCCAGGGTAACTATGGCTGGCTTTCACTTGGTTACTATATCTTTATTTAACAATGATGTAGTAAATTTGCAACCTTCTTCTAACCTCAGGTGCTATCCAGGTGTAACGTCTTCTCTTGGGAACTTTGAAACAGGTATAAGTTATTACCATCTCATGTTGCTCACAGAATTCGAGTAATCTTTCTCCTCACATTCGCATCACCCATGCCAAACTTTTTAGCATACTTAACATCATTATGAGAGCTAACGGAAGCATTAAAATGACCCATTAAAATAATGTTTGAATTCTCCTTTACTATGTCAAACAATTCTTCTATTTGATCATACATTTCTGCAATTTCTTCATCATCAGCATTTGTTTATCTTTCTAATAAAAACTTGGAAGCGTTAGTCATCACACTTATTGTCGGAGAACCTCCCAATCTGTCATCTCGTTCTTTCTTCAGTATAGAGACAATGACATACTATTCGATAACCCTTCACATACCTGTCAAAAATCCAAAGTATTAATAAGCGAAATAAACTGACCAGATCTTCAGCCCCTATGCATCGTAGCAACTCAGTTCATACAAAACTGATGTCTGGTGGTCCCTAACAACGTAACGGCCAACCAATTCTGATTCAAATATTAAATCTTCTCTTCTATGCTCAGCGGTTTCCCCTCCTCTTTCACTTCATTATTCTTGATATCCTTAGCCCTATACAAACGCTCTATGCGATCATTCTATGAGTATACCTCCTATTCTATATCTATTGAAAGTTTTCACCTCAGTCACTAACATTAGAGCACTTAAGCCATCCTTACCCGAAATAATCCTTAATCTTTCGATAAGCTGTATGAACAATTACTACTTAAAAACAATGATCTACATTTGGATATTTCTGTAGTCTTATTTAAGGAGCATGTACATCTTGGTCATTTAGCCCCGAGTACTTCGGTTGCATTTTTAATGTTTGAATATTTCTGATAACCTGTGTATTCTGATGTCAGTATTAAATTGTGTATTTTGGAATCAAGTCTAGGATTGGGAAGGAGGCGGGTGTGGCCTGAAGTAAAAAACAATCCCCGTGTTTGCCTGGAGTAAAAGTAGTAAATCCAAAATGAACAGTTCGAGGATGCCTGGTGAGGAAATCGAGCCAACCTCTTCTCAATTTGGCCTCATGAGGCTGAATGTACCCAGTCCCAGTCCTCAGACCAGAATTAAAATCCTTGCCTGGGCCAACAACCAAATCCAAACCTACGGGTCAACAGCCAACTACTCCATCCCCAACACCTTGAGATAGACATTGCTCATATTTCTTCGAACAATTTTCTTTAGCTTTATTGTACTTCATCATTACCTCAATTTTCAGACGTCTGTATCCTGCTTTCTCTATTTCATGTCATTCACTCTTGTTCATCCATCTTTCATTCATATTGTAGTATATTCTTAGTGAACCAAAATCTGTACCTTCTACTCGTCCTGTATCTTCTTTCCTCTCTGACAATGTTCTCATCTACAGATTTCTCTTTCAAAGATTCGAGTTCCTTGCAATGGAGTTCTCATCTACTTCTTAACAACCAGAATTTGTGTTGCCCCCAGAGTTCGTTCGGTAATCACAATTCAGATTTCGAAAACTCTTCTTGACCACAATATAATCAGTTTATAAACGTCCTATACCTCCTGGTCTCATTCCAGTGTTTATAGTTCTGTTGTGTTTGTTAGAAACGTGTTAGCAATGCCTTATTAGTTATCGGTGCAGAATTCTACCGGCCTGCTCAATCGTTCGTATATTTCATGCATTCCAAATTTCTCGGCTATCTTTTCTTCTCTTCCGCTTCGTAACACCGCATTTCAATCTCACTTTTGAACATTTACAATCTGTAGCATTACACCTTCTGTATTTGTTAGTAGAATTTTATAACTTCTTTATTATCTGTTTGATTGGTAGCCTGCTAGACTTATACTGCTCTAATGCACGTAGTTTTCGTTCTA
The DNA here is from genome assembly GCA_946902985.2 of Meconema thalassinum. Classification (NCBI taxonomy): domain Eukaryota; kingdom Metazoa; phylum Arthropoda; class Insecta; order Orthoptera; family Tettigoniidae; genus Meconema; species Meconema thalassinum. The sequence continues at coordinate 30,490,918 of OX336393.1, forward strand.
ATTTAAACTACAATAAGCCTATAATGCTCATAATGTTCTAGCCACTGGTCACGTTCACCAGCCAATATGAGACTCGTTCTCACTTGCTGAGCCCAAGGTTGCAGGTTCGAAACCTGGCGCAGTCAGCTGGCATTTGAGGGTACGCAAATGCGAGGGAGCCGTGTCAGTACATTTACTGGCACGTTAAAGATCCCCTTCGGGGCAAAATTCTGGCAACCCGGCGTCTCTAAAAGCCAGTGTAGTTAAAAGGGACGTAAAACCAATAACATTATTATTTTTACAATATGAGACTTATTCTCCATAACCGTTATTTGATTTAGAGCTAAATAACTTCTAGTCTCCTGGCCAGAAGTCCCATTCTTCCTGCCTGCATACGTCACTAATCCAACACAAACCCAACTTCAACCTATCTATTTCCAATATCATGTTCCTAAACCTTCCTCTGGATAATCACACTTCTAATATCCATGTTTCAACCAGTAAAACGCCAGACACCCCATTTGTCACCTTTGTGATGTTAACCCCCTCTCGAGTAGCCCTCGGATGGAGATCAGAAACCGTTAGTTTGAGTACGTACACCAACTCGTACCTACCCATGATTAAGGCTGCTGCAATGACAGCCGAAACGTCGGGAAATAATAACCGATATGCGACGCGGCTCAATCCTGTAAGCCAAGATGATAAACCAGACACCGGCCGCGAGAGTCTACGATCTAAATATATACGCATCTACGGGGAGGAAACTCACTCCTACAGCAGGAAATTGGACATTATACGCCAGAAACGGTCGCGCTTATTGAGATCACTTGCCTTTTTGAAACGCTGCAGAGACTACGACATTTCACCTAAATTTATCAAGGTAAAACATCATATTTCTTCGCCTGCAGCGAGGAGAATCTTACTCCGAACTGAAAGAGCCCTATTACATGAACGAATCCGGAACTGCCGTCGTGAACTAGATATGGTGACGCGAGAACTATATGACATACAGTTCAAGCTAATGCTACGACTGTCTCCTGACGATTGGACGATATTGGATAACATAACCGCAAGGCAAGCAGATTCCATATCACAGAAAACAACAGCTACACATATAAATAAATTTGACTTGCTGCAACAAAGGCAGAAACCACCTTCAACGTATGCACTAGATAGGAAGCGCATAGTGATCAACATGTCATCCCTGCCACTGAACGAGCCAAGTAAGGACCTGTTAGCCAAAGGACTTAATTACGCAATCACGCCGAGACGCCCTCATACGGAAGATCTTATCTGCGGGGTAGAAGCTTCTATCCGTCATCTACCAGCCTTAGAAGCAGAAGAAATTAGAGCAGAGGCCTCTCAGATCATCAAACATGCCAGGCCCGTTTCAAGCAACATCAGCAGGGAAGAACGTCAGGCCCTTAAAGAGCTACGAAGCAATGAAAGCATTACGATTTTGCCAGCAGACAAAGGGAATGCTACAGTTGTATTCGACACCCAAGACTATGTGGATAAATTTCACAGTCTCCTTTCAGACACAGCTTATAAGGCGATCCCGAAGAAGCCCATAAGGAAGATAGAACTAACGACGACGCGGCTAATTAAGGAGTCATCTATTCCAGAAGAGAACAGGAAATCCCTAGTACCTTGGTACTCAAGAACTCCCACGTTCTACGGCCTACCTAAAATACACAATCCCGATGTGCCTCTGAGGCCTATTATTTGCGACATAGCGTCTCCAACTCACCCTCTGGCTAAATATTTGAACCAGGTACTGCAGCCATTATTCCCTACGTCAGCCTCTCACGTGAAAAACTCGCAGCACTTTACAGACATCATAGCGAGTATAAACCTGAGTGACGGTGATCTACTGGCAAGCTTCGATGTGGAGTTCCTATTTACCAGGGTTTCTGTACCTGACGCCACACAGTTAATCAGGGAAAAACTTAACAGCCACAGGAGGTCCAACGGACTTAGTGGATTTAGCTGAATACTGCGTTAACTCCACAGTCTTCGTATTCAATGGACAGATGTTTCAGCAAACGGAGGGAGCAACCATGGGTTCCCCCCTCTCTCCGCTACTGACTAACATGTTTATGGCTAACTTCGAAGAAGAAGCGATAAAGGACAGCCCATTGAAGCCTAAGTGTTGGTTCAGATACGTAGACGACGTCTTTTTGATATGGGAACATGGACGCACCACACTTCAGAACTTTCTAGACTTCATGTGCTCCAGACATCCGAGCATCAACTTCACAATGGAAGTAGAAGAAAATAATCAGCTGGCATTCTTAGACGTCCTGCTCTATAAACGAACAGATAACACGCTCGGACACAGGGTCTATAGGAAAGATACTCACACAGATCGGTAACTACATGCTAACTCAAGTCATCCTCCATCGCAGAAAGAAATGGTAGCTAGAACACTCCTCACCAGAGCCAACCACATTTGCGATAAGGATAGCATAAATGAAGAGAAGAAACATGTTTGGAACACGCTCCCAGCTAATGGCTACAGCAAAGGACAAATAAATAGGGCCACACGGAAGATAGTACAAAGCCGAAGAACTGGCAAAAAGAACGAAGATAGGCCCTACCATAAAGCCTCTCTGCCGTACGTACAGGGGTTGACAGACAGAATCGCAAGGCTGCTTAAGAAACACGATGTGACAACTGTGATGCATCCTATAAACAAGCTGAGGCAAGTGGTGCGTAAATCAAACGAGATAAAGCTGCCAAACCAGGACGCAGGAGTTTACAAAGTGCCTTGCTCCCGTGGGCAGGTTTATATAGGGCAAACAAAACGACGCGTTTCCATTAGGATTTCAGAGCACATTCGGGACACGAAACAGATAAACTACATATCTGCAATAGCAGGACATGCTGACGTCACGAGACTAGTGATGTAAAATGTCTAGCCATTTATAAGTCGGGGCAAATGTCCAGGATAAATGCCCGGGCAAATGCCCAAAACCCATAAATGCCCAGGCATTTAGGGCATTTACCTCTTTTAAAAACATATTTATAATGCAACGCTTATATAAATATTGTTTTAGCCATGTATGTATCTACATATATGTACTCTATATATTTATCCATAAAAACAGGAGTTGAGGTCAAAATAGGCTGCAGAAGTTGTTGTAGGAATTCAACGAAAGAACTTGATTTTGTTTCTGAGGCTGAGCTTGTCCTTGGTACTGCAGATTTGTTGTTGAAATCATCCTCTTCAATTAGTAAAGGTTCATAAGGGGGTTTTCGTTCGAAAAGGTTTTTCAACCACTGTAATTGTACCTAACAGAAGCACTTTTTTTTAAGATCCTGAGGGCACTTAAAACACTTCTTTATGTGATTTTCCATTTTCTTACAATGTGACTGTTAATAGTCCTTATTACAATATTTAAGAATTTGGGACAAAGAAATTGCAAAAGTAACCTCCGAAAAAAAAATCATATAAAAAGCTTCTGTCAACTGGTAAATTAGAAGATAAAATTGAATACCATCATAAGAGAGCAATAGCAAAAAAGGAGAAGTTCGAAAGAAACACAGGGAAAGTTGGGAAAGCTTTGTCTCGTACCTGGAGACTGGCATAACAACACCACAACCACAAACCTATAAAATTTTGAAAAAACTAAATAGGGATGTAAAAATTAATGCAATATCTCACAAAGAATGGCTTGAGTATTTTCAGAGCCATTGGTTGAGTCCAAATATTGAACAACTTGTTTTATAAGGATCTAACAACAAGTCTTCGGAAAATATTACACTCGAAGAATTAGAACAGGTCTTGAGGAAACTTCGAAATGGGGAAACACCTGGAGACAGTAGTGGCTACGCTGGCTAAAGAGCAGTGTTAGGTCATGGGGCCAAGCTCTTTGCTGACTCAGTAGACGCGTGGGTTCGAGCCCCACCGTCGGCTGACCTTGAAATGTTTTTCCGTTATTTCCCATTTTCAACACCAGGCAAATGCTGGGACAGTACCTTCTGAAAGGCCACGGCCGCTTCCTTCCACATCCTTGCCCAGTTTCATTCATCTTCATCCACTCCATCTCTCATCCCCACGCGCAGGTCGCCCACGGGCGTCGACTAGAAAGACCAGCACTCGACCTCTTAGGAGGCTACACGACCAAAAAAAACCCTGGAGAAGATTCAATAAATGCAAAAATGTTGAAATATTCAGGCGATGCCTTCAAGAAAAGATTTCTCAGATTATTGAATTTAATCTGGATGGGTAACATGCCTACAGAAGATTGGCAAAAGGAAATAGTAGTTCCTCTTCCTAAGAAGGGAAATATGAAAGATTTGGAAAATTATAGAGGAATAAGTATACTTAACTCTGGATACAAAATTTTTGCAAACATAGTTAAACAAAAGTTACTGAAACATTTCTCTGAGGTAATAATAATATCGTATGGCCTCGGATGCAGGGTGCTAGCTTTGTTATTTGACACCCAGAGGGTAGCTTGCATGTCCAATTTCGTTGTTCCTTGACTATGAAATTCAAGGAGGTTAGATGTTAGATATCTAAGCTCCTTGAGCACTATAGCGCTTTCTAGTAGAGAAATGAGGAACTTTGTGTTGGCGGAAACTCCCGAGATTAATTTTGCCATTAGTAACTCAGCCTACTGAATTCAAATGGATTCTTTGACATGCCAACATCGTATGACATGCGTATCGTATTTTGCCGCCTTTCAAAAATCACTTACCACGACCAGGAGCGAACCTGCAATCTTGGGGTTAGTAGACCGACACGATATTGTTACGGCTGTGAGTTTGTGTCATCGCTCGCCGCATGAGTCACAACTGCCCCAGGGCTGGGCTGTGCCCTGCCTCCTATATTGCGCGCGCCTTATGCAACAGGCTACTAGGACAAAAGGGATAGTCCAGAATATTCGTGACTGGACCAGCGAAGGAAACCTCGAGAATCCGTGGACCCTGAGAAGAATTCATTGAGTCACCGGCCTGCTATATAAGCGGTTTCAACAGTGAGAGGACCGAGTTTTCTGTGGGTGGGTGTTTTTGAGCCAGTGCGACAGAAGTGTGGTGACGAAGTGCTGTGCGAGTTACGAAATCCAGTGACATTGTTTCTCCAGCTTGTGGACAGCGAAATAGCCTGCAGCAAGTGATCGTAAGTAATTGAGGTCGGTGAACGTAAGGGAGAGGAGCAGGTAGTTTCTGTCAAGGCCACTGTACTCATTAGGACGGATTAACTTCTGTGGTCTGTTGACAAGTGGAAGGGCCAAGAGCGCTCAAGGAAGAGACTTGAGAAAACTGGAGTAAGGCTCCTAATTGCTTGTATTTGCTGATTAGTGTAATTTTCTGGCCACAATAAAGTAAATTATTTCTTTAAGCAGTAATTGGTGTTGTGCTTCCTACCCACCGTAATCCAGTTAACAAAGGTGCCACAAGGGGGTGGCACGTAACAACTGGTGTCAGAAGCCGGATTACGAACTCAAGCACAACACCTGACGGTCCTGGTTTCAAAACCCAAGCAGGTCATTTTCTCTAATTTTCCTGTGAGTGCATGCCCATTACAAGGCAAACAACTAAAATGGAGGCGCAATTGGCAGCATTGCTAGAAAAGTTAAATGGCATAGAAGACGGCCAGAAGAATTTAACCAAGGACCTAACTGCCAAATTAGAAGACGGCCAGAAGAAGATGGAAGACGGTCAAAATAAGTTAGCCGAGGACCTAACTGCCAAACTAGAAGACGGCCAGAAGAAGCTAGCGGAGGACCTGAAGAGGATAGAGGACGGCCAGAAGAAGATGGAAGACGGTCAGAATAAGTTGACACAGGACCTGAAGAAATTAGAACTGGGTCTGCGTGAGGAAGTCACGGCAGTGGAAAAGAAGTTCGAAGCCTTACAAGTGGAAGTTGCCGAGCTGCGTCAACGCCCGCTGATGGGGGTGGAGGAGAAGTTCAACGCCTTGCAAGTGGAAGTTGCCGAGCTGTGCCAACGACCGCTGATGGGGGTGGAGGAGAAATTCAACGCCTTACAAGTGGAAGTTGCCGAGCTGCGCCAACGCCCACTGACGGGAGTGGAAGAGCAATTCAACGCTCTACGAGAGGAAGTTGCCGAGCTGCGCCAACGCCCGCCCACCGTTACACCGGGAATATCAGGAACGGGACATAGCAGAGTGACGCCCCCAACCTTCGACGGAAAGGTCCCGTGGAGCACCTACTTACGTCAGTTCGAGGAGGCCTGTTCCATAAATAACTGGAACAACACTGAAAAGGCTACAGCTCTCATTGTAGCACTGAGAGGTGACGCCCTTAACGTCCTTCAGGCCATCCCGACTGGATCCCAGGACTACGCTTCACTGATCGCCCATATGGAGTCCCGATATGGAGATAGCCATCTTCAGCAGGCCTACCAGATGCAGCTCCGCACCCGGGTACAGAAGAACGCGGAAACCCTGCAGGAGTTCGAGATGGACATCGCACGCCTCGTAAGGCTCGCCTACCCAACAGCGCCGGCCGACTTTCTGGAGCAGATAGCGACGCAGACTTTCACCGACGGGCTACGGGACTCGGACACTCAACAGGCGCTGCGACTCGCGCGCAATAAGACCCTGGCAGATGCGCTGAGCCACGCACTTGAGTTCGAGACGGCAAAACAGGCATCTAGAATGCACGCGCGGGTGCGTCAAGAGGACGTCGACGAACCAGTAAAAACCAACGAGACCAAGCCCCTGGCCGACGAATTGATGGAGGCGCTAAGTCGTTTCTTCAAGAATCGCAGTACCACCAACAAAAACGTAGCCGAAGGACATCCGGAGAGGCGACCCGGAAGAGGGCTACCGACCTGCTGGACCTGCCGTAAGAGAGGCCACCTGAGCAAGGACTGCGGTGATCGCCGCCGCCAAGGGTTTCCGTCGGGACAGTCAGTCGTAGAGAAACCGCGCGGCCCAGGAAAGCAAGTATCAGCCAGCCTAGGGGGGCAAAGGTTGGCTTGTGACAGTCGTCAAGCCCCGGCAGTCCAAGTACGTGTGACGCAGTTACGGAGGGATAATAGCAGCCTGATGGTCGACGGAGTCGTCAACGGAGAGAGCTGGCCCATGCTAATCGACACGGGAGCATCGAGGACCATCGTCAGTCCCACCGTGATCCCGAAGTGGAGAGTTCAACCCACTCAAAGGAACCTCCAGCTAATAACCGCGACCGGAGAGACCGCACCGGTACATGGCGAAGCATCACTGGAGTTCGTCATTGGTCGACGGGCGATAAAGCATCCAGTGCTTGTGGCTGTCGTATCAAATGATCATCGGACTGGACTTCCTGGACCAGAACAACATCATCTTGGATCTGAGTACCAACACTCTGCACTTCGGAGGTGAGGAACTTGCTTTGCAACCTGCGCACGAGTCCATCACCGCACGACGAGTAAGGCTGAGAGAAGACGCCATCGTTCCCGCCAGGACGGAGGCCAGCGCTGCCGTAATTGTCGACGGAACTCCTGAGGGAGTGGCGGCTGTCATCGAGCCAAAATATGAGGACATCCAGACAAAAGGATTGCTAGTTGCCAAGACTCTCATCAACACGACGTCTCGGCCGTACGTCCGCCTGTCCAACCTGAACGACTACGACATTACGGTTCACCGGGACACCAACCTAGGAGTCTGCGAGCCCGTTACCTGGATTGCCCCCATCACCGACACGACGGACGGACACCTGCAGACGGACAACCGAAGAAGACGCACACTGCCAGAAGAACTACAGAAGCTGTACCAAGGATCCCAGGACCATTTAGACGAGGAACAATCACGCCAACTTCAGGACCTGATACGCGAATTCCAGGACGTCTTCTCCGTGGGGAGCAAAGACTTCGGCAGGACAGGCTTGGTCCAGCACAGAATCGACGTTGGGGACAGCGCACCGATTAGGGCCCCATTCCGACGAGTCCCGCTCGCCAAGCAAGCCGAAGTCGACCGGATGGTAGAAGAGATGAAGGAGCAAGGGGTGATCGAGCCATCACATAGTCCTTGGAGTTCTCCGGTCGTGCTTGTGAAGAAGGACGGTTCCACCAGGTTCTGCGTGGACTACAGGCGGGTGAACGACGTCACGAAGAAGGACAGCTACCCTCGACCCCGGATCGACGACACGCTGGACACCATATCAGGGTCAAGATGGTTCTCCACCTTGGATTTGAAGAATGGCTACTGGCAGGTGGAGGTCCACCCTAAGGACCGCGAGAAAACGGCGTTCTCTGTGGGCAGCGGGCTCTGGCAGTTCACCGTCATGGCATTCGGTCTGTGCAACGCCCCTGCGACCTTCGAAAGGCTAATGGAGTCCATTCTGAGGGGACTACACTGGAAGACTTGCCTGGTCTACCTAGACGACGTCATCGTTCTGGGGAGAAGCTTCGAGGAGCACTACAGCAACCTGAAGGAGATCTTGTTGAAGCTACGGGCTGCCCAGCTGAAGTTGAGCCCCAAGAAGTGTCAGCTCTTCCAGAAGCGGGTCCAGTACCTTGGGCATATCGTCTCCGAAGAAGGGGTGCGCACCGACCCAAAGAAGACCGCAGCTGTGAGGGAGTGGCCAGTTCCGAAGGACAAGTCCCAACTACGAAGCTTCCTGGGACTCTGCACTTATTACCGTCGCTTCGTGAGGGGATTCGCCGACATCGCCAAACCTTTACATCGACTGACTGAGAAGGACCAACTCTTCACGTGGACAGCAGAATGCCACAGTGCCTTCGAACAACTCCAGCAGGCTCTGTGCACCGCGCCTATTCTGGCCTACCCCAGACCTGGAACAAGGTTCATCGTCGATACCGATGCCAGCGACTTTGGCATAGGGGGAATCCTGTCGCAGGTAGTGGACGGCGAGGAGAGAGTAGTGGCCTACTTCAGCAAGGCCTTGTCAAAGCCAGAAAGGAACTACTGCGTCACCAGGAGGGAGCTGCTCGCCATCGTGAAGACCATTGAACATTTCCACAAGTACCTGTACGGGCAAGAATTTCTCATCAGGACCGACCATGCATCCCTGCGGTGGTTCCTGAACTTCAAGCAACCCGAGAGTCAACTCGCGCGGTGGTTAGAGAGGCTTCAACAGTACAACTTTGAGATTCAGCACAGGAAAGGCCAACTGCATTCTAACGCCGACGCCCTGTCACGAAGACCGTGCCCCGAAGACTGCACCTTGTGTGCCCGAAGGGAGGAGAACACCGGGATACTGTGCCGACGGACTACTGTGGAACTTCAAGGGAACTGGAGCCGCGAATCTTTCACGCGGGCACAAGCAGAAGATGATGACCTGGGACTGATAGCCGAATGGAAGAGGGCCTGTGTCCCCAGACCCGGGTGGAACATTGTGAGTGACTGCAGCCCAAAGTTTAAGTCCTACTGGGCACAGTGGGACTCGCTGATTGTAAGGGATGGCCTCATCTGCCGTACCTGGGAGAGCACCGACGGGAAGACATCTCGGGAACAAGTCGTCGTTCCAAAGGCTATGACGGAGGAAGTCCTGAAGGAAGTTCATGGAGGATCATCTGGTGGACACCTAGGGATAAAGAAGACCCTGGAGAAGCTGAGAGAGCGGTTCTACTGGATCGGATGCCGAACAGACGTGGAGAACTACTGCGCGAGCTGCCACGATTGCGCAGCCAGCAAGGGCCCTGGACGAAGACGACGGGGTCCACTGAAGACCTACAACGTGGGCGGCCCCATGGAGAGAGTGGCCATCGATGATGCTGGGCCATTCCCGTTAAGCGAGGCAGGGAACCGCTACATATTAGTCGTCAGCGACTACTTTACCAAATGGCCGGAGGCGTATGCGCTCCCTAACCAAGAAGCCGCGACGATTGCAGAGACCCTGGTGAAGGAATTCGTCAGCCGGTACGGAGTACCCCTGGAGCTGCACTCCGACCAAGGGAGCAACTTCGAGTCGCAGGTGTTCCAGAACGTATGCCAGCCGCTGGGAATCCGGAAGACAAGGACAACGCCGCTACACCCTCAGTCCGACGGGATGGTTGAGCGATTCAATCGCACCATCGAGAACCATCTCCGAATAGTCGTCAGCGAGCACCAGAGGGATTGGGACAAACATCTTCCACTATTTCTCCTGATCTACCGCACCGCCGTGCATGAAGCCACCGGGTGCACACCAGCCCGGGCCATGTTTGGGAGGGAGCTCCGTCTACCTGTCGATCTTGCCTTTGGCCGACCTGGGAATGATCCGATCCCGGTAAGCCAGTATTGTCAAGAACTGGTCGACCATCTGGAGGACGTGCACGCGTTCGCGAGGAGGAAACTGCGAATCGAGACCGACCGAATGAAGACCCGATACGACCAGCAGACGGACGCCGGAGGATTCCACAAGGACGACCTGGTCTGGCTCTTCAACCCATTACGGAAGAAAGGCCTGTCACCCAAACTGCAGGAGTCCTGGGAGGGCCCGTACCGAGTCGTGAAACGGATCAACGATGTCGTCTACAGGATCCAGCGGAGCCCGAGGGCGAAGATGAAGATCGTGCATCGAGATCGCCTGGCAGCCTACGGAGGGACACAGACGGACCAATGATTGATCGGGACGATCAGCCTTTTTAGGAAGGGGGTGGTGTTACGGCTGTGAGTTTGTGTCATCGCTCGCCGCATGAGTCACAACTGCCCCAGGGCTGGGCTGTGCCCTGCCTGCTATATTGCGCGCGCCTTATGCAACAGGCTACTAGGACAAAAGGGATAGTCCAGAATATTCGTGACTGGACCAGCGATGGAAACCTCGAGAATCCGTGGACCCTGGATGGATCTAGAAGAATTCATTGAGTCACCGGCCTGCTATATAAGCGGCTTCAACAGTGAGGGGACCGAGTTTTCTGTGGGTGTGTGTTTTTGAGCCAGTGCGACAGAAGTGTGGTGACGAAGTGCTGTGCGAGTTACGAAATCCAGTGACATTGTTTCTCCAGCTTGTGGACAGCGAAATAGCCTGCAGCAAGTGATCGTAAGTAATTGAGGTCGGTGAACGTAAGGGAGAGGAGCAGGTAGTTTCTGTCAAGGCCACTGTACTCATTAGGACGGATTAACTTCTGTGGTCTGTTGACAAGTGGAAGGGCCAAGAGCGCTCAAGGAAGAGACTTGAGAAAACTGGAGTAAGGCTCCTAATTGCTTGTATTTGCTGATTAGTGTAATTTTCTGGCCACAATAAAGTAAATTATTTCTTTAAGCAGTAATTGGTTTTGTGCTTCCTACCCACCGTAATCCAGTTAACAAAGGTGCCACTAGGGGGTGGCTCGTAACAATATCCACTCACCCACCGTGGCAAGCTACTCTGAGGTAACAGGGAATGAACAACATGGGTTTAGAATAGGTCGCACATGTGCAGATGCCTACTTCAGCTTAAAAATTTCGATCGAAAAATGCAGGGAGTTCAATTTAGAAACCCACATATCATTTGATGATTTTATGAAAGCCTTTGATTTTGTTGACAGAAACAGACTTATTGGCATATTGGCCAGGGATTGTGTCCCCCAACAGTTAATTGATAACATTTACAACATGTATAGTGGTACTCTTATTGCAGTAAGGTTAAGTAATCATAAATCCGATTGGAAGCCAATCAGCAGAGGGGTAAGACAAGGCTGTGGACTCTCTCTATTGCTATTCATAATCTACATGAATGCTATAATAAAGGAATGGAGGTGTGAAAGACATGGTTCAATACCTATCAGCAGCCATCTAAAAAATTTAGACGCTATACTACTTGCTGATGATGTTGCATTGGTAGCAGCATCTGAAGATGATCTGCAGTAATCAGTAGTCAACCTCCAGAAAGTGGCATCAAAATTCAGCATGTGCATTTCTACTGAAAAGACTATAGTAATGAATGGTATTTAAGGGTAAGGACCCTATCCCCAGGAAAATTTGTCTGGATGGTACAATTTTAGAATGAGTTAACGAATTCAAGTATTTAGGATATCATTTATATTTTCAAGAAGAACGAGACATATATGCAAAAATAACTAATTATACCAGAACAACAGGAATCCTCAATCACGTCGTGAAGCCATCTCTTGTCCAAAGGCATACACGCTTGCGTTTGTATAACACATTAGCCAGATCAACCCTATGCTATGGCAGCGAGGCATGGACATTAAGATCTCAGGACATCTCCAGACTCACAGCACGCGAAATGACCTTTATGGGCCGAACAGCAGGCTATACTAAATGGGATCATAAGAGAAACGAGGATGTGCTGAAGGAACTAAAAGTGAAACCAATCACTACATACATTTGTGACTACCAAGAGAACTGGAAGCATCATGTCCAAAGGATGGAACCTGGGAGATTACCAAAGGAGATCCTTCGATACCAGCCACAGGGAAATAGATCTATAGGATATCCGATGAAGAGATGGAGGGAAAGTGCAAGACCGTAACAGGACATTTGGCCCAATACTTGGAAGGAAGATGATGATGATGACAATATTTACAACATACTCCTTACCCTTTGAAATGATTAAAGTTCCAAATAGGTCCTTTTTTTCCTAAGCATTTTGTAATGATTTAATCTGACACTTAAAAATATAAATAGCCTAAGAAAGTAGTGAGGTTATCTCAGACTCAACCACTCAACAGACAGCTCTACTTCACAACTAACTGGGCTGGGCTGCTGGTGGTAGTATGCCTCGCCAATCTCAAGGCCACAACCACCCTACCCCCACTCCTTGATCATAGCACAATGGCTGCCCAGGGCCTAGCCCATCCACCCTCCTCCCAAAGCCACTATTCACACCATAATCAAACTCCTACCTAATTTTCCTAAATATAAATGAGTAGACCTGCAGGCCTAACTCAGTAATACAATGTTTTATTCAAACCAGATATACTGTACATAATTCTCATTTAGATGTTATTGACGGCATTGACACAGGATAACTAAATTATTATTAGCAATATTCAGGCATTACTAGTTTATCCATGAAATGTACCTTTGATTAATGGTTTTTATTATGTTTTAGATGCTCTAGTAACAATCACAAGTAGTAAAAAGTAAAAAAAAAGAAGTTTTCTTAAATGCCCAGATTTTGGGCATTATAGATGTCCAGCCCACTGGGCATTTGCCCGGCCCACATCACTACACGAGACACGCCATCGAATTTGATAAGGCCGAAACTGTTGCTAAAATTCCCAGATATCAAAACAGATTAATTAGAGAGGCAATAGAGGGCGTGAAGCATCCCAATAATTTCAATCGCGAAGATGGTTTCAAACTTAGCAACATTTGGAAAGTTCTCCTAGCGAGCGACTGCCTGGGGCGGGGACCAATCAGCGGGCAGCGTGACGACAATGCAGGGCAAGCAAGCACATCTGACTGGCAATAACCGTTAGTTTGAGTACGGACACCAACTCGTACCTACGCATGATTAAGGCTGCTGCAATATCAGCCGAAACGTCGGGAAATAATAACCGATATGCGACGCGGCTCAATCCTGTAAGCCAAGATGATAAACCATATAACATTACATGAAGTATCTGCAAAGCTTCTGTATGAAATATTAAGATACTCTATCTTCCCAATAATTTAGTCAAAATAATTATAGTATAAGGTGGCGAATCCACCATTTTGTCTTACTTCCGTCCCCTAAAGCCTTAAATCTATCAGTTTGCCGCAACACCTGACAGAGAGCGGTGGACGACATACATAGGTGGTTCTAACGGGAGGAGGTACTCGCGAGAAGCAGCTCCGAAAGGTCTCAAGAGATGCCGAAAGAATCTCAAGAAAGTCCCAAAAGCTAATGCTAGGTCTCATAAGGTCTACAAGAAGTATAACACAATTTTCACTCGCCAAAATCAATACCTTACTAAAAATACTATAGGTACATGTTTCGGAAACTTGATATGTTTCCTTCTTCAGCCCATATGTTGGTGTGAAACATTATATGACATCGAAATCCTAGTGCGGTTTATAACTCATAAAGTCTAGAATTTCAAATCCACCAGGAAAGGCCGAGACTATCCCTCCAAATATGTAAGGACGCCACTCAGCAAAGTTCAGTGATGTGTGTACGACGGTACAGTCATTCAACAAAGTGGGCTAATGTGAATCAGCGAGTCAGTCAGTGTGACACAGCAGTTAAGTACACTGTAACCGAAACCTTTGGTTACATAGCCCACCCTTGGGTTTCTGTAAGTATGTATTAGCGCCATGGTGTGTGATGTGGGTAAATGAGGTTACCTACCATGCTCACCTATTGATGGAGCACCACAGAGAGTCTAGTGTTTTGTGGTGGTCCAGCAGTGGCTTTGTTACTATGGTGATGTCATGTTTTATTCAGGATTATGTTATGTTCTGAGGTGTGGCAATGTTATGATTTGGATAAATAGATTTTATGTCTAGAGGTATGCTGATGTAGAAAGAGACGTTTAAGAATACATAAGAAGAAAAGAAAGGAGCAGAATGATATTAAATATTGTGAGGGGCCCTTTCTTCATGAAAGTTGTTGTGGACACTGTACAAGAGATGCAGGTAATGGAAGCTTGCGTACATGTTCACAAACAAGTATTGATAGTTTCGATTGCAAGAGAACAACCAGAAAAAAAGAATTTGTAAGTGGAGGATAATTTTTATTATTATATGTTTGTGATTCAAACCTTTTTCAGGGTATTTGCATTTGAACTGTCATGGTGTTGTGTCTCTAGTATTAGTTATTAATACATAAGTGTATATTACTGCACTTAGTACATCGCCCCGCTACACTGAGATTGGATATCATATTTATTACAAACGAGAGAGCGGGTTCCGTGGCTCTAGTGGTCAATCATTATGCGACGCAGCTCTGCAAGTTTTCACTGGAGCCAGCTACCACTCTGTGGCGGTCTCCCGGACTCTTCCATAAGCTAACCAGCGCGTTACCCGCTCTGCAAGTTTTCACCGGAGCCAGCTACCGCTCTGTGGCAGTCTCCCGGACTCCTCCCTAAGCAAACATGCGCGTTACCAGCTCTGCAAGTTCTCACCGGAGCCAGCTACCGCTATGTGGCGGTCTCCCGGACTCCTCCCTAAGCTGACCTGCGCGTTACCAGCTCTGCAAGTTTGCACCGGAGCCAGCTACCGCTCTGTGGCGGTCTCCCGGACTCCTCCCTAAGCAAACCTGCACGTTACCTGCTCTGCAAGTTTTCACCGGAGCCAGCTACCGCTCTGTGGCGGTCTCCCGGATTCCTCCCTAAGCAAACCTGCGCGTTATCAGCTCTGCAAGTTCTCACCGGAGCCAGCTGCCGCTCTGTGGCGGTCTCCCGGACTCCTCCCTAAGCAAACCTGCACGTTACCTGCTCTGCAAGTTTTCACCGGAGCCAGCTACCGCTCTGTGGCGGTCTCCCGGATTCCTCCCTAAGCAAACCTGCGCGTTACCAGCTCTGCAAGTTCTCACCAGAGCCAGCTGCCGCTCTGTGGCGGTCTCCCGGACTCTTCCATAAGCTTGCAGACAGGTTTGCACAGGCACAACCCAGGTACTTTCCAGATCCTCTGGCCTCCAGTTTGCACCTCTTCTTGGACTAGGTCTCAACAACCACAATAACACTCAGCGAGGCCGTAACCCAGGTTTTAGTTCACGACATGAGTGCAACACCACCGCTACAATCGCAGTCCTCCGCCACACTTGCCGGACACGTCACCACTACAGCCTTGGTCCCGGTTATAGACCCCCAGAGCCACCTCGGTATGGCGCCTGTACCACCACACTTGCCGGACACGTCACCAATACAGCCTTCGTCCTGGGTTATAGACCCCCAAAGCCACCTCGGTATGGCTCCTGTACCACCACATTCCTCCACCAAACTTGTCGGACACGTGACCACTACAGCCTTGGTCCCAGGTTATAGACCCCCACAGCCACCTCGGTATGGCTCCTGTACCACCACACTTGCCGGACACGTCACAACTACAGCCTTGGTCCCGGGTTATAGACCCTCACAGCCATCTTGGTGTGGCTCCTGTACCACCACAGTCATCCACCACACTTGCCGGACACGTCACCACTACAGCCTTGGTCCTGGGTTACAGACCCCACAGCCACCTCCGTATGGCTCCTGTACCACCACAGTCCTCCATCACACTTGCCGGACACGTCACCACTACAGCCTTGGTCCTGGGTTATAGACCCCCACTGCCACCTCGGTATGGCTCCTGTACCACCACAGTCCTCCACCATACTTGCTGGACACGTCACCACTACAGCCTTGGTCCCGGGTTATAGACCCCCACAGCCACCTCGGTATGGCTCCTGTACCACCACACTTGCTGGACACGTGACCACTACAGCTACAACGGTGATAAGCCAGCTAACAAGGAGTGTGACTCGGGTAGTTTTATAAAGTAAAATTCTAAATTTTCCAACATCATTGTTCTAACATTTCACCAGAATCAATCGCAACTCCATTTTAGTAACAACATGTTTCTAGTGTCGAAAAAAATTATTTTATGTGGAATTTTTCATCTTATTTTAATTCAAATTTGTAAGGATCTCCATCTGTTTCTATTAGCGCTGAAGAAGACACCATTGTCATACCGAAGCATGCACATAGTGTTGGCAAGGGGGGTTGCATAACACAGTCACTCAATATTTTGGGTTGGTAACTTCCACGCCTCAGGCTTAAGGCAAAACGAACAACAAGACACTAAAAAAAAGCATGGCCCAGAAGTCCGCTACCCCTCCAGCGGTCCGGGCAGTGTGTACCTAGAGCCCGCTGATGAGCATGACTTTATGCACCTATGCGAAACCCCGCAACAAACACGGCAAAATCCTAGAATATTTGCTGGTGCTTCATGATGTAGACACGAATGCAAATATTCCAATAAAAATATCATTATTCGCAAGAATTGAAATATCTAGCTGATTCAAACCAGTTGTGCACGTGGGTAAACACTACAGCAAGACCTGTCTGCCCAATGTGTACATGAGCAAGGTACCCAAGAAAGACTCCTCAGACACAAGGAAGGGACAACTCTCAGTTGGGCCGAGAAGCTGGTGAGCTTTATGCTGCATAACCAAACCCCAACCCACCATTATGTTCTCTCAGAAAAACCCCCACATAATGTTGTCTTGAATTCCCAAGCTCTAAACAGTAAACCTACGCAGCAGCTTGCGTGGGATTTGTTGATACCTGGCAAATTACTTCAATCCTCTCAGTGCTTAAGATTAGTTGAAGTAGATATTTGATTGGATTTACAAGTGCCAATACCTGGTGAGGAGGAAGCTATCTACACTCAATATTTTAGGTTACAGAAGAGTCATCAACAACACACTAGGGGAGTCTTATAATAGTGGACGTTCCTCATGAAACTCATATCACAGTCACATTCCTTTCACTGCAGTGTGAATATTAGCTCCAACCATATGAAAGGGTTTTCCACAAATCAGAAATGTAACATCAATACTTCAGTCCGTGAGAACTGAAAGGGAATGGATATTTTGTGGGTTGCTAAATGGAAAGTTAATATTAATATCTACTTCTATAATGAGACAGGCAATAAGATAAATAACTTCAATGGCAGATACAATACGACAATTATTTTTGCTCCAAAGAAACCTTATTCAAACCCAACATTTTCAGTTAAGCATTCATAAAAGTGGAAGAACACATTTCTCATTATGTTGTCCACTTACTCATTCAAATGATTTCCACTTGCATCGCTTTCTTCAACCAGGATTTCTTCTTTCATATCCTAGGATAAGATGGAATAATTCATTGCTTTGCGAACAACTTATACATTTCACACAAATTACAAGATATGTAATTGCACAGCACAGCTCAATTGAAGTAATAATATATTCGCTTAACAACTACTAGACACTAGTTTCACACTGTCCATCACATCTTACTGATGGAGATGATCGTTATATCCTCTCTAGTTCTGTAACGTATAATACACCATCGAGTCGTCATTCCTTTAGATACCAAGTGAATCTTAGTGAGAGAGAAATTGCTGACATCACTAACTTAATGGAAATACAATCCTTAAGCACAATGGAGAAATGAACATTTATTTTTAATTCTTTAACTGTAAGACCAGAAGGGGTTGTAGTATCTAACGCACATATGTATCACTGAGTAACAAGCGACTAGGCTCGCAATATTTCTACTAGCAACTACACATTATATTACAAGAGGGGGAAATGGTAAGTAGAGTATATTACATCAATATTGCAGCAACATGATACTACTAGCTACAAGCATTACATGTGTCCTAGAGGGGGAGTGTTATGTAGAGTATATAACATCAATATTGCAGCAACTTGATACTGCTAGCAACAAGCATTATACGACTTCTGGAGGGGGAGTGGTATGTACAGTATATAACATTAATATTGCAGCAACTTGATACTACTAGCTACAAGCATTATATGTCTTCTGGAGGGGGAGTGTTATGTAGAGTATATAACATCAATATTGCAGCAACTTGATACTACTAGCTACAAGCATTATATGTCTCCTGGAGGGGGAGTGGTATGTAGAGTACATAACATCAATATTGCAGCAACTTGATACTACTAGCAACAAGCATTATACGTCTTCTGGAGGGGGAGTGTTATGTAGAGTACATAACATCAATATTGCAGCAACTTGATAATACTAGCTACAAGCATTATAGGTCTTCTGGAGGGGGAGTGTTATGTAGAGTATATAACAGCAATATTGCAGCAACTTGATACTACTAGCTACAAGCATCATATGTCTTCTGGAGGGGGAGTGTTATGTAGAGTATATAGCTTCAATATTGCAGCAACTTGATACTACTAGCTACAAGCATTATATGTCTTCTGGAGGAGGAGTGTTATGTAGAGTATACAACAGCAATATTGCAGTAACTTGATACTACTAGCTACAAGCATCATATGTCTTCTGGAGGGGGAGTGTTATGTAGAGTATATAACTTCAATATTGCAGCAACTTGATACTACTAGCTACAAGCATTATATGTCTTCTGGAGGGGGAGTGTTATGTAGAGTATACAACAGCAATATTGCAGTAACTTGATACTACTAGCTACAAGCATTATATGTCTTCTGCAGGGGGAATGTTAAGTAGAGTATGTAACATCAATATTGCAGCAACTTGATACTACTAGCTACAAGCATTATATATCTTCTGGAGGGGGAGTGTTATGTAGAGTATGTAACATCAATATTACAGCAACTTGATACTAATAGCTACAAGCATTATATGTCTTCTGGAGGGGGAGTGTTATGTAGAATATATAACATTAATATTGCAGCAACTTGATACTACTAGCTACAACCACTATATGTCTTCAGGTAAACAGGAGCACATAGTTTGCAATGGTGATACAGGCCAAGGAAGAGTTTGCGGAACATAGAGAGAAGTCACTTTCAAAAGCTGTTATGAATGTAGAAACGTCATTTAATTGAACAGATTTCCTGAGATCAGTAGTATCGCCAGATATTTAGGAAAATAGAAATCCATGCTTGAAACGTGTGTATTGAATCCAACCCTTATAGTTCCTGCCTTAGAACAGACTAAGAGCTCAGCACATTTTAGTTTAGTGTGCCAGGCCACATGGTCAGTCTTTCTGCAAGCCCAGCAAATGAGGGGGTATGATCACCCCCCTCGGCCAAGCTTTACATGGCTCCCAGGAATGGGAATAATAAGGCCTATCCTCACGCAACATTAAAACAAGATATTTGGTAAGAGAGAAGATTTGTCAATATTTACTAAAAAGATTTAGAGATAATTATGTTCTCCATACGTCAGTAAAATTCTCTCATTTTCATCTCGTATGCTAATTAATTACTTTTATGTTCACAGCCTTGTGCATGAACTTGTACTGCTCGGGATTAGGAAGGGTGCAATCTCTGTCATTCGTTAAAATCATCCCAGCAATTGCCTGGAAGTTGAAGTAATAAACCTGGAAGTTGAAGTAATAAACCACTGAAGACCCCTTCAAGGATTGCTGATGTAGTGAAACCCATCTACCCCGAGTTGCCCTCATGAGAGCATCTTATTTCAGCCCTCTGACTAGAATATATTTGACCAAACCAAGAAAAATTGGTACACCATCAAAATCCTCCAAGTCTATTGTATTAAGCCCTTCTTATAATATAACTTTGGTCAATGAGATTTTAGATGCATCCCCTATTAGCTCAGTGCTCAAAGCAACAGCGAGTGAAGCCGCAGGTTCAAGCCCCCTCAAATGTCAGATATTCTATACCTTTCTTCAAAAGGATTGCGATTTCTGTACTCCTCATGACCTAACTGCTGAACGCTTCCATTTATCATCAATACTGCTGTGAAAATCAGTTCTAGAATCTCTAAATACCGTTTGATGATAAGGGCATAAAGTTGTAACTTGATAAAATACTTACCAGTTTGAAATCCGAAGATGCTATTTCTATTTTAATGCATGGAACAAACTCTGGTGAGGGACATTCTTCAGTCTTAATATCCCCAGCAAGGTCAGTATTATCCTGCAGAGAAATGATTTGCTTCACAAATATATTCCTTGGCATAGGTGAAATTACAACTTACAGATGACTTGTAATCTTACAATGATGTAATCAGAAGACCAAATATGATTGGCTCCCATTTACTTTAATTTCTAGATCAGTAATTAACAGGATGCAAGTTATTTTTTTAGTTCACAAAATAAAATCAATGCAGACGTTTGTTTTATTAGGTAGCATCCTCATTATAATATTCAGTTGAGCTCTATAACTCAATTTCTCGCTGTAGAATAATCGTGAAGTTGAATGGAATTGAGAGAGAAAATTTTATGATTAATAGAGAGCAAAGCATTAAGGGAAGTGGGAGCAGCACAGTAACATTCCTTGTGAACATGTATTCAATATAAATATACGTTTTAAAATTAACAGATGCAAGAACCAAAATGGTGGTGACCACTAAACCCTAATACGGTCGACCCTCTTCCGCCTGGCTAGTATTCAGCGCTGTTAGGACAATTTAAAAGCTGGCTACTTACTTTCTCTTGGGCCACAGCCGAGAACCACAATGGTGGCCACTAAACCCTAATATGGTCGACCCTTTTCCTCCTGCTTAGTATTCAGCGCTGTTAGGACAATTTAAAAGCTGGCAATTACTTTCTCCTTGGCCACAGCCAAGAACCAAAATCTTCGACCATAAAGAACCAACTTAGTTGACCCGCCTTTCCCCCAACCTCATCCTCGAATAACTCGTCTGATATGAAACTGCTAAAGACTGTCTTAACGTGACGTCAAAACAAGATTCCACCTGACTGTTAAGTCAGGTAGTTTCCCTGTCAGACCAGCGTGGCTAACACCATGTGCCTGGTTACCATGACAACCATCATGACCAATGAGGGAACGCGAGGTCACCGTCGCAACCCGTTTTGTTTAAAGAGGGAGCCAAATGGTACCAAAATTCAAATCTAGGGGATTTATGGAGAGAATCTGCATGAAATTCACAACTCACAGGTTGGCAATCCAGATTATTCAAGGTCATTGCAACTTGGTCACCATGGCAACACAGTTAGCCAAAAGAACATTAATTATCTGCGGAATTTGGGGTGAAAACACTGGGCGATTTTCACCTCTCACAGGTTGGCAACACTGAATAACCAGACCGCTGCAAGGTCACCATGGCAAAGTGTTATGTTTATAATGGTCAGACAATGCAAAAATTCAAATCTTGTAGAATTTTAGGGAAATGTTGGGATTTAAGGAGAATTTAGGTATATTTCACACCACACGATGGGAATTCCCCCAAAACATATCGTGGCCAGACATGGCGAACGCCATGACCTTCAGTAGTTGCGCTATACGCTCAGACTCATGGCCCCGAGGAGGGTAAAACGGTACTCAGTTAGCCTGCACAGATTGTGGCAAGTGTTGACCTTAAGATGGCAAAAGGAAGGAAGTAGGATGTCCGGTACAAATTAGGCCCCATCAAAAGGTTTGTGCTTTCTGCACAATAGAAAATTTGTCAGTAATACAGTTGTGAAAATTCAATTCTGGAATCCCTAAATACCATTTGGTGATTAGGTGATGAACAGGTCTTGTGTTTTAAAGAGGCATAGAGTTTTATATCGATAAGGTACTTACTCCTTTCACAACTGAAGACGCTGATTCTACTTTGATCCATGGAACAATCTCCGGTGTAGGACATTCTGCTTTATTGCATGGAACAATCTGCTGTGAAGGACTCTCTTCAATCTTAATATCCCTCCTATGACGAGTATCGCCCTGCAGAGAAATGACTTGTCTCACAAATAGGTTCCTTTCCATTGGTGGATTTATATCAGGCATTTGACGTGAAAAGTTAACGCTACAGGAATCTTAGAATAAAATAAACATTTAACAGGTTTCCATTTCCTTTGATTTCTTCCAAACGTAATACAACGCAGACGGTCTAGATCAGTAGGCCTATTTACATACAGAACGGTAGTTATTTCTTCAAAGAGCACAAAATAAAATAAAAGCCAGACTTTTGTGTTTTGTTTGGTATCTTGAACATCCCAGTATTCGGCTGATCTCTAGATAAGTAACCCTCGCTATAAACAATAGACCACAAGGATTCGCGATAAGGGAATTGTTAAGGGGGTTCATAAAATCAAGGCATAACGATAAGTAGAAAAGAGGAACATCGCCTCCTATGTGAAAAAGCAAAGGATGCAGTATATGTGCTCAAAAATACACAAAAATGGAGATAAGAATGAGAATAGGGAACATAAAGTTACCTGGGGAATGTGGAATAGGAAAGTGACAGAAGTAAAGCAGAACGACACTGGTCATCCAAGTGTATTTATTATTCTCATGTAAATTCTTTTCAGGATTAGGGAATGACCCATCTCTTTTGGGTACATTCATGTTGACCGACTGAAAAGCATGAAACTTTCGTTTACTCAGGCAACACTGAAAATGGCTTCAAACACCGTAGGATATTTTAACTTGATTGCAATAATGTTTAGTTTGGTTAATTTATTGATTTTAGATAAACATTGAGTATGCTTTTGTTGTAGACAACAAGGAATAAGATACTTGCAATAAATAATGCTCTCTCCAGCAATCCAAGACTTGGAACAGAGAGGATTCCAAATCTAATTATTTTAGTGAGTCATATATAATACTAAGTGGCAGCACTGTACCGGTAGAGCAGAACTCAAAACAACGGCTATGTTCTATCTCTATTGCATAAAAAAAGTGGCATTGAATTTAGGGAAGGATGAGATTGAATATTTAAACATTGTTTCACCTTCTCAAAGCAAGTAACACACAAGTATGAATATACAGACACAATATGACCCCTAGTTAACCTACTGTTTAACATAATCCTGCTAACTACAAACATTTTATCTTGGACGTCACTAAGATTGCAATGTTACACAATGTGACCCCTAGTTAACCTACTGTTTAACATAGTTAACCCTGCTAACTACAAGCATTTTATCTTGGACGTCACTAAGATTGCAATGTTACACAACGTGAGCTCTAGTTAACCTACTGTTTAACATAGTTAACCCTGCTAACTACAAACATTTTATCTTGGACGTCACTAAGATTGCAATGTTACACAATGTGACCACTAGTTAACCTACTGTTTAACATAGTTAACCCTGCTAACTACAAGCATTTTATCTTGGACGTCACTAAGATTGCAATGTTACACAACGTGAGCTCTAGTTAACCTACTGTTTAACATAGTTAACCCTGCTAACTACAAACATTTTATCTTGGACGTCACTAAGATTGCAATGTTACACAATGTGACCACTAGTTAACCTACTGTTTAACATAGTTAACCCTGCTAACTACAAACATTTTATCTTGGACGTCACTGAGATTGCAATGTTACACAATGTGCCCCTAGTTAACCTACTGTTTAACATAGTTAATCCTGCTAACTACAAACGTTTTATCTTGGGCGTCACTGAGATTGCAATGTTACACAATGTGACCTCTAGTTAACCTACTGTTTAACATAGTTAACCCTGCTAACTACAAGCACTTTATCTTGGACGTCACTAAGATTGCAATGTTACACAATGTGACCTCTAGTTAACCTACTGATTAACATAGTTAACCTACTGTTTAACATAGTTAACCCTATTAACTACAAACATTTTATCTTGGACGTCACTAAGATTGCAATGTTACACAATGTGACCTCTAGTTAACCTACTGTTTAACATAGTTAACCCTGCTAACTACAAGCATTTTATCTTGGACGTCACTGAGATTGCAATGTTACACAATGTGACCTCTAGTTAACCTACTGTTTAACATAGTTAACCCTGATAACTACAAACATTTTATCTTGGACGTCACTGAGATTGCAATGTTACACAATGTGACCTCTAGTTAACCTACTGATTAACATAGTTAACCCTGCTAACTACAAACATTTTATCTTGGACGTCACTAAGATTGCAATGTTACACAATGTGACCTCTAGTTAACCTACTGTTTAACATAGTTAACCCTGCTAACTACAAGCATTTTATCTTGGACGTCACTGAGATTGCAATGTTACACAATGTGACCTCTAGTTAACCTACTGTTTAACAGAGTTAACCCTGATAACTACAAACATTTTATCTTGGACGTCACTGAGATTGCAATGTTACACAATGTGAACCCTAGTTAACCTACTGTTTAACATAGTTAACCCTGCTAACTACAAACATTTTATCTTGGACGTCACTAAGATTGCAATGTTACACAATGTGACCACTAGTTAACCTACTGTTTAACATAGTTAACCCTGCTAACTACAAACATTTTATCTTGGACGTCACTGAGATTGCAATGTTACACAATGTGCCCCTAGTTAACCTACTGTTTAACATAGTTAATCCTGCTAACTACAAACGTTTTATCTTGGGCGTCACTGAGATTGCAATGTTACACAATGCGACCTCTAGTTAACCTACTGTTTAACATAGTTAACCCTGCTAACTACAAGCACTTTATCTTGGACGTCACTAAGATTGCAATGTTACACAATGTGACCTCTAGTTAACCTACTGTTTAACATAGTTAACCCTGCTAACTACAAGCACTTTATCTTGGACGTCACTAAGATTGCAATGTTACACAATGTGACCTCTAGTTAACCTACTGATTAACATAGTTAACCCTATTAACTACAAACATTTTATCTTGGACGTCACTAAGATTGCAATGTTACACAATGTGACCTCTAGTTAACCTACTGTTTAACATAGTTAACCCTGCTAACTACAAGCATTTTATCTTGGACGTCACTGAGATTGCAATGTTACACAATGTGACCTCTAGTTAACCTACTGTTTAACATAGTTAACCCTGATAACTACAAACATTTTATCTTGGACGTCACTAAGATTGCAATGTTACACAATGTGACCTCTAGTTAACCTACTGTTTAACATAGTTAACCCTGTTAACTACAAGCATTTTATCTTGGACGTCACTGAGATTGCAATGTTACACAATGTGACCTCTAGTTAACCTACTGTTTAACAGAGTTAACCCTGATAACTACAAACATTTTATCTTGGACGTCACTGAGATTGCAATGTTACACAATGTGAACCCTAGTTAACCTACTGTTTAACATAGTTAACCCTGCTAACTACAAACATTTTATCTTGGACGTCACTAAGATTGCAATGTTACACAATGTGACCCCTAGTTAACCTACTGTTTAACATAGTTAACCCTGCTAACTACAAGCATTTTATCTTGGACGTCACTGAGATTGCAATGTTACACAATGTGACCCCTAGTTAACCTACTGTTTAACATAGTTAACCCTGCTAACTACAAACATTTTATCTTGGACGTCAAAAAGATTGCAATGTTACACAATGTGACCACTAGTTAACCTACTGTTTAACATAGTTAACCCTGCTAACTACAAACATTTTATCTTGGACGTCACTAAGATTGCAATGTTACACAATGTGACGCCTAGTTAACCTACTGATTAACATAGTTAACCCTGCTAACTACAAACATTTTATCTTGGACGTCACTGAGATTGCAATGTTACACCATGTGACCTCTAGTTAACCTACTGTTTAACATAGTTAACCCTGCTAACTACAAACATTTTATCTTGGACGCCACTGAGATTGCAATGTTACACAATGTGACCTCTAGTTAACCTACTGTTTAACATAGTTAACCCTGCTAACTACAAACATTTTATCTTGGACGTCACTAAGATTGCAATGTTACACAATGTGACCTCTAGTTAACCTACTGTTTAACATAGTTAACCCTGCTAACTACAAACATTTTATCTTGGACGTCACTAAGATTGCAATGTTACACAATGTGACCTCTAGTTAACCTACTGTTTAACATAGTTAACCCTGCTAACTACAAGCATTTTATCTTGGACGTCACTAAGATTGCAATGTTACACAATGTGACCTATAGTTAACCTACTGTTTAACAAAGTTAACCCTGCTAACTACAAACATTTTATCTTGGACGTCACTAAGATTGCAATGTTACACTATGTGACGCCTAGTTAACCTACTGTTTAACATAGTTAACCCTGCTAACTACAAACATTTTATCTTGGACGTCACTAAGATTGCAATGTAACACAATGTGACCCCTAGTTAACCTACTGCTTAACATAGTTAACCCTGCTAACTACAAGCATTTTATCTTGGACGTCACTGAGATTGCAATGTTACACAATGTGACCTCTAGTTAACCTACTGTTTAACATAGTTAACCCTGCTAACTACAAACATTTTATCTTGGACGTCACTAAGATTGCAATGTTACACAATGTGACGCCTAGTTAACCTACTGATTAACATAGTTAACCCTGCTAACTACAAGCATTTTATCTTGGACGTCACTAAGATTGCAATGTTACACAATGTGACGCCTAGTTAACCTACTGATTAACATAGTTAACCTACTGTTTAACATAGTTAACCCTGCTAACTACAAACATTTTATCTTGGACGTCACTAAGATTGCAATGTTACACAATGTGACGCCTAGTTAACCTACTGATTAACATAGTTAACCTACTGTTTAACATAGTTAACCCTGCTAACTACAAACATTTTATCTTGGACGTCACTGAGATTGCAATGTTACACAAATTGACTTCTAGTTAACCTACTGTTTAACATAGTTAACCCTGCTAACTACAAGCATTTTATCTTGGACGTCACTGAGATTGCAATGTTACACAATGAGACCTCTAGTTAACCTGCTGTTTAACATAGTTAACCCTGCTAACTACAAACATTTTATCTTGGACGTCACTAAGATTGCAATGTTACACAATGTGACGCCTAGTTAACCTACTGATTAACATAGTTAACCCTGCTAACTACAAGCATTTTATCTTGGACGTCACTAAGATTGCAATGTTACACAATGTGACGCCTAGTTAACCTACTGATTAACATAGTTAACCTACTGTTTAACATAGTTAACCCTGCTAACTACAAACATTTTATCTTGGACGTCACTAAGATTGCAATGTTACACAATGTGACGCCTAGTTAACCTACTGATTAACATAGTTAACCTACTGTTTAACATAGTTAACCCTGCTAACTACAAGCACTTTATCTTGGACGTCACTGAGATTGCAATGTTACACAATGTGACCCCTAGTTAACCTACTGTTTAACATAGTTAACCCTGCTAACTACAAACATTTAATCTTGGACGTCACTGAGATTGCAATGTTACACAATGTGACCCCTAGTTAACCTACTGTTTAACATAGTTAACCCTGCTAACTACAAGGACTTTATCTTGGACGTCACTGAGATTGCAATGTTACACAATGTGAACCCTAGTTAACCTACTGTTTAACATAGTTAACCCTGCTAACTACAAACATTTTATCTTGGACGTCACTAAGATTGCAATGTTACACAATGTGACCCCTAGTTAACCTACTGTTTAACATAGTTAACCTTCTAACTACAAGCACTTTATCTTGGACGTCACTGAGATTGCAATGTTACACAATGTGACCCCTAGTTAACCTACTGTTTAACATAGTTAACCCTGCTAACTACAAACATTTAATCTTGGACGTCACTGAGATTGCAATGTTACACAATGTGACCTCTAGTTAACCTACTGTTTAACATAGTTTACCCTGCTAACTACAAGCATTTTATCTTGGACGTCACTAAGATTGCAATGTTACACAACGTGAGCTCTAGTTAACCTACTGTTTAACATAGTTAACCCTGTTAACTACAAACATTTTATCTTGGACGTCACTAAGATTGCAATGTTACACAATGTGACCACTAGTTAACCTACTGTTTAACATAGTTAACCCTGCTAACTACAAACATTTTATCTTGGACGTCACTGAGATTGCAATGTTACACAATGTGCCCCTAGTTAACCTACTGTTTAACATAGTTAATCCTGCTAACTACAAACGTTTTATCTTGGACGTCACTAAGATTGCAATGTTACACAATGTGACCTCTAGTTAACCTACTGTTTAACATATTTAACCCTGCTAACTACAAGCACTTTATCTTGGACGTCACTAAGATTGCAATGTTACACAATGTGACCTCTAGTTAACCTACTGTTTAACATAGTTAACCCTGCTAACTACAAGCATTTTATCTTGGACGTCACTATGATTGCAATGTTACACAATGTGACCTATAGTTAACCTACTGTTTAACAAAGTTAACCCTGCTAACTACAAACATTTTATCTTGGACGTCACTAAGATTGCAATGTTACACTATGTGACGCCTAGTTAACCTACTGTTTAACATAGTTAACCCTGCTAACTACAAACATTTTATCTTGGACGTCACTAAGATTGCAATGTAACACAATGTGACCCCTAGTTAACCTACTGCTTAACATAGTTAACCCTGCTAACTACAAGCATTTTATCTTGGACGTCACTGAGATTGCAATGTTACACAATGTGACCTCTAGTTAACCTACTGTTTAACATAGTTAACCCTGCTAACTACAAACATTTTATCTTGGACGTCACTAAGATTGCAATGTTACACAATGTGACGCCTAGTTAACCTACTGATTAACATAGTTAACCCTGCTAACTACAAGCATTTTATCTTGGACGTCACTAAGATTGCAATGTTACACAATGTGACGCCTAGTTAACCTACTGATTAACATAGTTAACCTACTGTTTAACATAGTTAACCCTGCTAACTACAAACATTTTATCTTGGACGTCACTAAGATTGCAATGTTACACAATGTGACGCCTAGTTAACCTACTGATTAACATAGTTAACCTACTGTTTAACATAGTTAACCCTGCTAACTACAAACATTTTATCTTGGACGTCACTGAGATTGCAATGTTACACAAATTGACTTCTAGTTAACCTACTGTTTAACATAGTTAACCCTGCTAACTACAAGCATTTTATCTTGGACGTCACTGAGATTGCAATGTTACACAATGAGACCTCTAGTTAACCTGCTGTTTAACATAGTTAACCCTGCTAACTACAAACATTTTATCTTGGACGTCACTAAGATTGCAATGTTACACAATGTGACGCCTAGTTAACCTACTGATTAACATAGTTAACCCTGCTAACTACAAGCATTTTATCTTGGACGTCACTAAGATTGCAATGTTACACAATGTGACGCCTAGTTAACCTACTGATTAACATAGTTAACCTACTGTTTAACATAGTTAACCCTGCTAACTACAAACATTTTATCTTGGACGTCACTAAGATTGCAATGTTACACAATGTGACGCCTAGTTAACCTACTGATTAACATAGTTAACCTACTGTTTAACATAGTTAACCCTGCTAACTACAAGCACTTTATCTTGGACGTCACTGAGATTGCAATGTTACACAATGTGACCCCTAGTTAACCTACTGTTTAACATAGTTAACCCTGCTAACTACAAACATTTAATCTTGGACGTCACTGAGATTGCAATGTTACACAATGTGACCCCTAGTTAACCTACTGTTTAACATAGTTAACCCTGCTAACTACAAGGACTTTATCTTGGACGTCACTGAGATTGCAATGTTACACAATGTGAACCCTAGTTAACCTACTGTTTAACATAGTTAACCCTGCTAACTACAAACATTTTATCTTGGACGTCACTAAGATTGCAATGTTACACAATGTGACCCCTAGTTAACCTACTGTTTAACATAGTTAACCTTCTAACTACAAGCACTTTATCTTGGACGTCACTGAGATTGCAATGTTACACAATGTGACCCCTAGTTAACCTACTGTTTAACATAGTTAACCCTGCTAACTACAAACATTTAATCTTGGACGTCACTGAGATTGCAATGTTACACAATGTGACCTCTAGTTAACCTACTGTTTAACATAGTTTACCCTGCTAACTACAAGCATTTTATCTTGGACGTCACTAAGATTGCAATGTTACACAACGTGAGCTCTAGTTAACCTACTGTTTAACATAGTTAACCCTGTTAACTACAAACATTTTATCTTGGACGTCACTAAGATTGCAATGTTACACAATGTGACCACTAGTTAACCTACTGTTTAACATAGTTAACCCTGCTAACTACAAACATTTTATCTTGGACGTCACTGAGATTGCAATGTTACACAATGTGCCCCTAGTTAACCTACTGTTTAACATAGTTAATCCTGCTAACTACAAACGTTTTATCTTGGGCGTCACTGAGATTGCAATGTTACACAATGTGACCTCTAGTTAACCTACTGTTTAACATAGTTAACCCTGCTAACTACAAGCACTTTATCTTGGACGTCACTAAGATTGCAATGTTACACAATGTGACCTCTAGTTAACCTACTGTTTAACATAGTTAACCCTGCTAACTACAAGCACTTTATCTTGGACGTCACTAAGATTGCAATGTTACACAATGTGACCTCTAGTTAACCTACTGATTAACATAGTTAACCTACTGTTTAACATAGTTAACCCTATTAACTACAAACATTTTATCTTGGACGTCACTAAGATTGCAATGTTACACAATGTGACCTCTAGTTAACCTACTGTTTAACATAGTTAACCCTGCTAACTACAAGCATTTTATCTTGGACGTCACTGAGATTGCAATGTTACACAATGTGACCTCTAGTTAACCTACTGTTTAACATAGTTAACCCTGATAACTACAAACATTTTATCTTGGACGTCACTGAGATTGCAATGTTACACAATGTGACCTCTAGTTAACCTACTGATTAACATAGTTAACCCTGCTAACTACAAACATTTTATCTTGGACGTCACTAAGATTGCAATGTTACACAATGTGACCTCTAGTTAACCTACTGTTTAACATAGTTAACCCTGCTAACTACAAGCATTTTATCTTGGACGTCACTGAGATTGCAATGTTACACAATGTGACCTCTAGTTAACCTACTGTTTAACAGAGTTAACCCTGATAACTACAAACATTTTATCTTGGACGTCACTGAGATTGCAATGTTACACAATGTGAACCCTAGTTAACCTACTGTTTAACATAGTTAACCCTGCTAACTACAAACATTTTATCTTGGACGTCACTAAGATTGCAATGTTACACAATGTGACCCCTAGTTAACCTACTGTTTAACATAGTAAACCCTGCTAACTACAAGCATTTTATCTTGGACGTCACTGAGATTGCAATGTTACACAATGTGACCCCTAGTTAACCTACTGTTTAACATAGTTAACCCTGCTAACTACAAACATTTTATCTTGGACGTCAAAAAGATTGCAATGTTACACAATGTGACCACTAGTTAACCTACTGTTTAACATAGTTAACCCTGCTAACTACAAACATTTTATCTTGGACGTCACTAAGATTGCAATGTTACACAATGTGACGCCTAGTTAACCTACTGATTAACATAGTTAACCCTGCTAACTACAAACATTTTATCTTGGACGTCACTGAGATTGCAATGTTACACCATGTGACCTCTAGTTAACCTACTGTTTAACATAGTTAACCCTGCTAACTACAAACATTTTATCTTGGACGCCACTGAGATTGCAATGTTACACAATGTGACCTCTAGTTAACCTACTGTTTAACATAGTTAACCCTGCTAACTACAAACATTTTATCTTGGACGTCACTAAGATTGCAATGTTACACAATGTGACCTCTAGTTAACCTACTGTTTAACATTGTTAACCCTGCTAACTACAAACATTTTATCTTGGACGTCACTAAGATTGCAATGTTACACAATGTGACCTCTAGTTACCCTACTGTTTAACATAGTTAACCCTGCTAACTACAAGCATTTTATCTTGGACGTCACTAAGATTGCAATGTTACACAATGTGACCTATAGTTAACCTACTGTTTAACAAAGTTAACCCTGCTAACTACAAACATTTTATCTTGGACGTCACTAAGATTGCAATGTTACACTATGTGACGCCTAGTTAACCTACTGTTTAACATAGTTAACCCTGCTAACTACAAACATTTTATCTTGGACGTCACTAAGATTGCAATGTAACACAATGTGACCCCTAGTTAACCTACTGTTTAACATAGTTAACCCTGCTAACTACAAGCATTTTATCTTGGACGTCACTGAGATTGCAATGTTACACAATGTGACCTCTAGTTAACCTACTGTTTAACATAGTTAACCCTGCTAACTACAAACATTTTATCTTGGACGTCACTAAGATTGCAATGTTACACAATGTGACGCCTAGTTAACCTACTGATTAACATAGTTAACCCTGCTAACTACAAGCATTTTATCTTGGACGTCACTAAGATTGCAATGTTACACAATGTGACGCCTAGTTAACCTACTGATTAACATAGTTAACCTACTGTTTAACATAGTTAACCCTGCTAACTACAAACATTTTATCTTGGACGTCACTAAGATTGCAATGTTACACAATGTGACGCCTAGTTAACCTACTGATTAACATAGTTAACCTACTGTTTAACATAGTTAACCCTGCTAACTACAAACATTTTATCTTGGACGTCACTGAGATTGCAATGTTACACAAATTGACCTCTAGTTAACCTACTGTTTAACATAGTTAACCCTGCTAACTACAAGCATTTTATCTTGGACGTCACTGAGATTGCAATGTTACACAATGAGACCTCTAGTTAACCTGCTGTTTAACATAGTTAACCCTGCTAACTACAAACATTTTATCTTGGACGTCACTAAGATTGCAATGTTACACAATGTGACGCCTAGTTAACCTACTGATTAACATAGTTAACCCTGCTAACTACAAGCATTTTATCTTGGACGTCACTAAGATTGCAATGTTACACAATGTGACGCCTAGTTAACCTACTGATTAACATAGTTAACCTACTGTTTAACATAGTTAACCCTGCTAACTACAAACATTTTATCTTGGACGTCACTAAGATTGCAATGTTACACAATGTGACGCCTAGTTAACCTACTGATTAACATAGTTAACCTACTGTTTAACATAGTTAACCCTGCTAACTACAAGCACTTTATCTTGGACGTCACTGAGATTGCAATGTTACACAATGTGACCCCTAGTTAACCTACTGTTTAACATAGTTAACCCTGCTAACTACAAACATTTAATCTTGGACGTCACTGAGATTGCAATGTTACACAATGTGACCCCTAGTTAACCTACTGTTTAACATAGTTAACCCTGCTAACTACAAGGACTTTATCTTGGACGTCACTGAGATTGCAATGTTACACAATGTGAACCCTAGTTAACCTACTGTTTAACATAGTTAACCCTGCTAACTACAAACATTTTATCTTGGACGTCACTAAGATTGCAATGTTACACAATGTGACCTCTAGTTAACCTACTGTTTAACATAGTTAACCCTGCTAACTACAAACACTTTATCTTGGACGTCACTGAGATTGCAATGTTACACAATGTGACCTCTAGTTAACCTACTGTTTAACATAGTTAACCCTGTTTACTACAAACATTTTATCTTGGACGTCACTAAGATTGCAATGTTACACCATGTGACCCCTAGTTAACCTACTGTTTAACATAGTTAACCCTGCTAACTACAAACATTTTATCTTGGACGTCACTAAGATTGCAATGTTACACAATGTGACCTCTAGTTAACCTACTGTTTAACATAGTTAACCCTGCTAACTACAAACATTTTATCTTGGACGTCACTAAGATTGCAATGTTACACAATGTGACCCCTAGTTAACCTACTGTTTAACATAGTTAACCCTGCTAACTACAAGCACTTTATCTTGGACGTCACTGAGATTGCAATGTTACACAATGTGACCCCTAGTTAACCTACTGTTTAACATAGTTAACCCTGCTAACTACAAACATTTAATCTTGGACGTCACTGAGATTGCAATGTTACACAATGTGACCTCTAGTTAACCTACTGTTTAACATAGTTTACCCTGCTAACTACAAGCATTTTATCTTGGACGTCACTAAGATTGCAATGTTACACAACGTGAGCTCTAGTTAACCTACTGTTTAACATAGTTAACCCTGTTAACTACAAACATTTTATCTTGGACGTCACTAAGATTGCAATGTTACACAATGTGACCACTAGTTAACCTACTGTTTAACATAGTTAACCCTGCTAACTACAAACATTTTATCTTGGACGTCACTGAGATTGCAATGTTACACAATGTGCCCCTAGTTAACCTACTGTTTAACATAGTTAATCCTGCTAACTACAAACGTTTTATCTTGGGCGTCACTGAGATTGCAATGTTACACAATGTGACCTCTAGTTAACCTACTGTTTTAACATAGTTAACCCTGCTAACTACAAGCACTTTATCTTGGACGTCACTGAGATTGCAATGTTACACAATGTGACCCCTAGTTAACCTACTGTTTAACATAGTTAACCCTGCTAACTACAAACATTTAATCTTGGACGTCACTGAGATTGCAATGTTACACAATGTGACCTCTAGTTAACCTACTGTTTAACATAGTTAACCCTGCTAACTACAAGCACTTTATCTTGGACGTCACTAAGATTGCAATGTTACACAATGTGACCTCTAGTTAACCTACTGATTAACATAGTTAACCTACTGTTTAACATAGTTAACCCTATTAACTACAAACATTTTATCTTGGACGTCACTAAGATTGCAATGTTACACAATGTGACCTCTAGTTAACCTACTGTTTAACATAGTTAACCCTGCTAACTACAAGCATTTTATCTTGGACGTCACTGAGATTGCAATGTTACACAATGTGACCTCTAGTTAACCTACTGTTTAACATAGTTAACCCTGATAACTACAAACATTTTATCTTGGACGTCACTGAGATTGCAATGTTACACAATGTGACCTCTAGTTAACCTACTGATTAACATAGTTAACCCTGCTAACTACAAACATTTTATCTTGGACGTCACTAAAATTGCAATGTTACACAATGTGACCTCTAGTTAACCTACTGTTTAACATAGTTAACCCTGCTAACTACAAGCATTTTATCTTGGACGTCACTGAGATTGCAATGTTACACAATGTGACCTCTAGTTAACCTACTGTTTAACAGAGTTAACCCTGATAACTACAAACATTTTATCTTGGACGTCACTGAGATTGCAATGTTACACAATGTGAACCCTAGTTAACCTACTGTTTAACATAGTTAACCCTGCTAACTACAAACATTTTATCTTGGACGTCACTAAGATTGCAATGTTACACAATGTGACCCCTAGTTAACCTACTGTTTAACATAGTTAACCCTGCTGACTACAAGCATTTTATCTTGGACGTCACTGAGATTGCAATGTTACACAATGTGACCCCTAGTTAACCTACTGTTTAACATAGTTAACCCTGCTAACTACAAACATTTTATCATGGACGTCACTGAGATTGCAATGTTACACAATGTGACCTCTAGTTAACCTACTGTTTAACATAGTTAACCCTGCTAACTACAAACATTTTATCTTGGACGTCACTGAGATTGCAATGTTACACAATGTGACCTCTAGTTAACCTACTGTTTAACATAGTTAACCCTGCTAACTACAAGCACTTTATCTTGGACGTCACTAAGATTGCAATGTTACACAATGTGAACCCTAGTTAACCTACTGTTTAACATAGTTAACCCTGCTAACTACAAGCATTTTATCTTGGACATCACTAAGATTGCAATGTTACACAATGTGACGCCTAGTTAACCTACTGTTTAACATAGTTAACCCTGCTAACTACAAGCATTTTATCTTGGACGTCACTAAGATTGCAATGTTACACAATGTGACCTCTAGTTAACCTACTGTTTAACATAGTTAACCCTGCTAACTACAAACATTTTATCTTGGACGTCACTGAGATTGCAATGTTACACAATGTGACGCCTAGTTAACCTACTGTTTAACATAGTTAACCTACTGTTTAACATAGTTAACCCTGCTAACTACAAACACTTTATCTTGGACGTCACTGAGATTGCAATGTTACACAATGTGACCTCTAGTTAACCTACTGTTTAACATAGTTAACCCTGTTTACTACAAACATTTTATCTTGGACGTCACTAAGATTGCAATGTTACACCATGTGACCCCTAGTTAACCTACTGTTTAACATAGTTAACCCTGCTAACTACAAACATTTTATCTTGGACGTCACTAAGATTGCAATGTTACACAATGTGACCTCTAGTTAACCTACTGTTTAACATAGTTAACCCTGCTAACTACAAACACTTTATCTTGGACGTCACTAAGATTGCAATGTTACACAATGTGACCCATAGTTAACCTACTGTTTAACATAGTTAACCCTGCTAACTACAAACATTTTATCTTGGACGTCACTAAGATTGCAATGTTACACAATATTTGGAGTTAAAATACACTTACAATGTCGGCCAAGTCATCTGCTTGTGTCGACCATTCGGGCTCACTTTTGATCACTGATTGTTCCTCCATTATGTTAGAAAACTGGAACACACAAATTCAAATTATTTACAAATGCACCAATCCACCAATATAGCCTTATATATAACACGGTACCGGTACGGTACTTCAAATGGGGTAATCTCAGTCCTCCAAATGTAATATTGGCATTCCGAATATATCCGGCGAGGTTCACAATATCAATAACAGTAAATCCTACTTGATCATTACGCTCAAGTGAATAATGTCGAGTAATTTCTAATACACATTATTGAGACTTAACGGATAAAAAGGAATTTATGAGTATAATTAACGCCAGTTTGTACACAGTATAATTATACAGAAGTGAAATGGAGCAACACTCGAATGCGTCTATCATTATGTTCAGTTCCTTTGTTCCGATACACACACAAACCTAAACATTGTTTTGTCGAGACGGGGATAAACACATTGTACATTAAACACCTCTCAACGGGACTGAAATAGGTTTTCTTTTCAGTTAACTGATCTTCTTTGGGAATCAATGCCAGTTGAATAAACCGTAGACCTCAGAATGCCGAGTTCAAACGAAAGCTCTTACATTCTCCTCACTGAACGGAAGTTAGAGAAAGATGTATTTAAGCACACACACTTACAATAATAAAGTAATTTGTATAATATCATCAAAAAGATGTTCCTAGCAGCTTACCTCTGTCAAGGAGTAAAGGATACTTCTTTATCCTCGACAATACAATATTGTAAACTGAGTGACACTGCTAACCTGCGTTTGGCACTGCGGTTGCAATATCCTTCCGCCGTAAAATAATTACCGGTACTTTAAATTGATTTTGTCCCGTACACAACATTTGAAATTCCCTTACTTGGATCTGTCATCAACTGCAAATAGGAAAGAGTTCTCAGTTTGTAAATTATTGCCACAAATTATGGGATCGCAATGAAAAGCACGAATTTCATATAAAACATCCTCCCGGTGTTACAAACCGCCTGGTTCAAAACAAAATACATTAAATTGATCAGAAATGACTTTAAATTTATCCTTGGTCACATAACTTACAGTAATATTATTAAGCGTATGGTTTATAGCCGCACAACATGTACATTGAACAAGATAACACAATCTAAAATCTAAATTAAAAATATAGTTTAGTAGCCTACTGTATATATTATGTAGCTTTTAACTACATCGATATTATTGTCAGCAGGCTTAGATTCTTCCTGTGAAAGTGCTGTGTTAACGAAGTGTCAAATACATATTCCAAGTATAGAATTAATATTAAAAGTGATAGCGATTGTGAAATTTAGTGCAGTGCATCAATATAAAAGTAGAATCGTAAAGAAGTAAAACGTGAAAGTGTTTTTTAGGATTAAATCAACCTTTGTCTAAACATACGGAAATATCCGCCATTTTGGAATCCAAAGTTCATAAACAAATAGATATATCTGTCGACCAGGTAATGGGCGTGTAACTAACAAAAGTTATCACCAGACTGCAGCAGGAACCGAAGAGGTCCAGCCGCATACAAATTGGGTTACGTGGGGTGGAAGTACCATCATGCCGCTCACCAAAGAAACTGTTCCTGCTAATCAAGACACGTGCCCCGTCTGCGAGTGGAAAGTGGAAGATGAGAACGCGGTCATGTGTGACGGGTTGTGCCACCGATGGCATCTTCTATCATGTGCAGAACTGCAAAAAGGTCAGTGCAATGCCCTAAAGTCAACCAATAAAAAGAAATCCAAATTACTATGGTTATGTTCGGAATGCGAGCAGGATTTTCTTGAGTATAAAGCCGGGAAATCAATTCAGAAAGAGGTAAAATCACTGAGAGATGACATGAATAAGATGATAAACACATTACTGGAAACTATAGTCGAGAAAAATGATCTTCTGACAGACTCTTTGCGGACAACAGTCATCAATAGCATGAACCGACAAGAAATGGATAAGAACCCCATCAAGAACAATGGAGGAAGACAAACCCCACACCAAGATACAAACGGGAAAGATATCCCAGGGAGATCAACAAGGGTATTAGGAACGCCGTGCAACACAGATCAGGACGGGAGCATGCCCCAACCTACAACATCGGAGGAAAAGGGAAAAGGGTTACCAAAGGAGGGGACGACATGGAGAAATAAAGTCGTCGCTTGGAAGGGAAATACGTTGAACAACCGCCAACCAC
The DNA here is from genome assembly GCA_946902985.2 of Meconema thalassinum. NCBI lineage: Eukaryota > Metazoa > Arthropoda > Insecta > Orthoptera > Tettigoniidae > Meconema > Meconema thalassinum. The sequence continues at coordinate 30,529,939 of OX336393.1, forward strand.
CAGAGCATAAGACGGTATCACACCAAAACCAAAAATATCCAGATACCGAAGGAAATTATCAGCAAAACGGAAGAGCCGAAGGAGAGGGACATGACAACCAAGGATGGAGACAAGTTGTGCATAAAATAAGGAGACGAGAAAGAGAATTGCTGATAGGCACCAATGGAAATGACGATGACCTAGTAGCAGCTGATAAAAGAGCTTGGTTATACGTAGGAAAGACAAATGACACAGCATCGACTGAAAGCGTGAAAAGATTCCTAGTAAAAAAAGGGTATCACAGGGAATATTGATAGTGAGGAGCTCGCAACACAAGGAGACGCGAAGGCATTCAAGGTTGCATTGCCTTTCAATGCCTTAAACGTCATTTCGACACCAGATTTCTGGCCAAGAGGAGTAGTGGTACGGCGATTTCATTTCGCCCGAGCTCAGCGGAGACTCGAGACTGTCTCATTCGACCAAGGACAAAATCTTTAAATCAATGTCTTGGAATATAGAAGGACTTAAGACGGTCGTAACTCATAATCCAACTGACTTTATGAAGGAATACGATATAATAATTCTGGTGAAAACTTTTTTCACTGAAGATTGGCAACACAAAGACTTCTATGGCGTACAAATGCTTGCATCTCAAGGACCTCGTGGAAGACCGAAGGGTGGCATCTCATGCCTGTTCAAACCAACTATTTGGCCCTATAAAGTTATAGTGAAGACAAACAATATATCAGTATTGAAACTGAAGCAGCTCACCATAGCAGCAACATATTTTCAACCAGAATTCACAGGAATTGACATTATAGACGAATTAAGCAATGCTCTCGAGGCAATAAACACAAATGCTCCATTCATCCTGGCCGGTGATCAGAACTGCAGGGTCGATAAAGGGGAACTCAAATCTAGGATAGTTCTTGAATACTTAGAAGGCGAGGGTCATACACTCGCAAATGAAGCCACAGAAATGACTTACACTGCCCACAATGGGGCAGGCGCAATCGACCTGGTATTTACGAATCACAACAACACAGAGGTATTACGATCCACCGTGAGGGACAACCTACCCGTAAGGGAACACCTGCCGGTGGAAACTGCCTTCAAGATATTTGGTCAGTCAGAAAACCCCACACCACCACAAACTATGCTATCCAGGAGATTGAATGTCGCAAGTATGGAAAGAAGGAGGATGGATATCCAAAATATCGGGAATCACACCGACCCAAACCCAGACGGAACGGTCCTCCAAATAGAGACAATCCTTCATGACGCTATAGAACCCGCTAAACCCAATATGAGAAGATCAAAACCATTCTGCTATAAGGCCAGAAAATTAGCATTGGAAGCACTACATGAAACCTTAATCTTCAGCACAGAAGAATCAAGAGCGGATTGCGCAGCAAAGAAAAGGACATATAAAGAAATACTCTGGGAAGAAAGGGTCAAGTATATCAAGGCACAGGAGGCGGCGCTGGTGGAACAAGCTAAGGAAAACCCGTACAAGGCCCTTAACCCGAGAATACCCAAATTCTCGAGGGAAATACCAATGGACAGATGGACAACACACTTCACGACCATATTGCAGGTTAAGGACATGCCCTTAATGGACCTCCCCATACCGGGTGACACAGAAGGAATAGAACCTTTCACAGCCGATGAAGTCCAGGAGGCAATAAAACGTACAAAAACGGCAAGGCCTGCGGCCCAGATGGCATCTGCAACGAACACCTGAAAGAGAGCAGTCCACTCCTCACAGAAGCCTGGACAACATTATTCAACCAGTGCCTTCAGAAAGGCACGATACCAGAGAAATGGAGATATTCCATTATCAAATTGTTGTATAAGGGCAAGGGCAGGACTGAAGATCCTAACTCCGAGGAATAACCCTAGAGAATGCCGGCCTCAAAGTGTTGTCCACCCTGTTACTGAGCAGACTAACGACCTTGACAGACTCAATGATACCCGAAGAGCAATTTGGTTTCCGGAAAGGGCGCTCAACCATTCAGGCTATTCAGTGCTTAATGGAAAACATAACCGAAGCTCTTCGCGTCCCCAGAGGAAAGCTGTACGTACTGTCCATTGACTATGCCAAAGCTTTTGATTCAGAGGACCGGTCTATATTGTTAGAGAAACTAAATCAACTTATAGGTAGAGAGCACTACCTGAGCAAGATGATTCAGGCCATACTGTCGAGAAACTTTGTCTACATTGATGACAACCTCTCAAGATCAGAGGCAATACATCAGACGAATGGGGTGTTACAAGGAGATCCCTTAAGTCCAATGCTATTCAATGTCGCTACAAGGGACGTTGTCGAAACCATAGCAATTAAGGAAGTCTTCATTTACATGTATGCTGATGACATGACATTAGCTTCACAATCGTACCAATAGCTTCAGGAAGCGTTTGACAAACTGATCACCTGGGCGGACAGGAACAGCCTGTCTGAATGCACAGAAAACAGTCCAGATGTCATTTCGCAGAGGAGGGAAGCCTCCTGCGGCAGCACTCATCAAATACCGGGACAAGGAGCTTGTTAGGGTCAACTCCTACAAATATCTTGGCGTGACCCTGCAAACGAATGGTAAAGTTTTCACCAAACACATTAGAGAAAGAGCATCTGCAGCGATCATGGCGATGAACCAAGTTAAAAGCATTCGTGAGCTGTCCTTAGAGACGGTCATAGCCCTTTTCCACATCAAGATCTCTCCCATCATGACTTACGCAATAGACATTATTTGGGAGCATCTCTCAAAGAGTGATCTAGCTTTGGTGGAAAGTGTGAAAGCGACGTACCTCAAAAAAGTTCTAAGTTATGTGTAGCCAAAAACACTCGATCGCGGTTAACATACGAACTCACACGACAGCCGTTCTACATAGAGGAACTACGCCTGAGAGTGTCAGTGCCTTCTATACCTCAATATCAAGCCTTGCTTCACTAGCTGTACGAGAAGAAAGCAAATATATGGCCAGACTTCTATCGCACTGACGCCATGATCAACCAAGAATGGATGAATTCAAGCTATGAATTGCGCCATACCATGACACGCTTCGCAGTTCATGGATTCCACCACAAGCTGTGCTACAGGAGGGCGTTCCATGAACCAGACGCAAACTGTATATGTGTACTGTGCGGTAAAAAGTGTGAACGCTATCACGCGGAGATATGCGTCAAAAGAACAATAACTCTTTTGGACCTGCGTACTCAACACTAGGATTTTTTATGTATGCACATTGTGCGATATTCCGTTATTATTATATAGTAAGGAGAGACGACACTCAATGCTAATTTTCTGGACGCTTATATTGGCTAGAATTTCAGGTCCACGTGGCAATGTTTGGGCTACAATGGCTACCAATCTTGCATATAAAGTAACTACGATTGACTGTGATCATTACGAACGCACATTACTACGTTCGGAACTGATTTTCAGTGTCTGACGTTGAATCAAAAGGATTCGTTATTGCAACTCAGGAGGCGATATCGTTCCAAAAATGAAATACTAATGATGAGTTTTGGTGTGACATGTTGGTATGATTTCCAAATCTACGAAAACATTTTTTCCATTTATTTGTCTATTTGAAAGCCTACCGGGGCTTTTAATACAGTATAAATGTTCTATAAATGTTCTTAATAATGACTAAAAGCTGTTAAAAATGATATAATCAAGAGTAATTAGAGTTTGCTTCATTGTGCCATCATAACCTCAAAACATTCGTAACCCCTGCTCGCCCCCAACCATTCTGCACAAGGGCGTTTTCGGCCAGTTACTTTATTCACCACTAATGTAGCTACAATGAAATGCTATGTTCATATATTTCATTCTCCCATAAATTCTACCCCCACCCTCCTCTACCGCATGAGATCAATACAAGAAGTTCCGTGAAGAACTATACAGCCTACTTTTCATGCCAATGATTATTCTACAGAATATGAACCTATCTAGAATAATGACGAAATTAAGTTGCTAATATCGAAATTTCCAATTAGTTCGAAATACTGTATACCTGGCATAATGTATCCTAATAGAGCACTACAGTTGGCAGCCCTGATGACTGAATATATTCTTAGTTCCGTCTCTTAAGGTACAAAATACAAAATTTGGTTGAAGTCCAATGAATAGCATGGACGTTACATTTAGTTAAACATTGGATCTAACAGCGCGCGTAAAATCATGTTGGCAACAATGTCATGCATGTATTGGTCAGAAATACTCTGAAATAATATGATCTATTGTTGTGCCAATTTTGAATGAAATCCATTGGTTAGTATAGAAGTTACATGCATTTTAAAATTGGACATATCAGCAGGCTTAGAATCATGTTGGCAGCACTGACGTATATTAGTTACTCCAAATTCGTCTAGAATGCCAGGTACTATACGTGTGCAAAGTTTAGAGCTATTGGCTTGCATACTTTCTGATATATTGATATTAGGGTAACAAAAATAGGGACAGCACATATTAACAGTTGGCAGCACTGGTTGCTCCTTAGAATACGCATAGTCATATCTGTTATGGTACACATAGCACATACGAAATTTGGTTGAAATCCAAATGATAGTATGGAAGTTACATGTATTTAAAGTTGGACCTGTCAGCAGGCTTAGAATCATGTTGGTAGCACTGACGTATATAAGTTACTCCAAATTAATATAGAATATCAGGTACTATACGTGTGCATAGTTTAAAGCTGTCGGCTTGCATACTTTTTGATATATTGGTATTTGGATAAAAAATTAGGAGCATTTATTAACAGTTGGCAGCCCTGGTAGGTCTTAAGAATATGCTCAGTCATAACTGGTTATGTACACATACAACATACGAAATTTAGTTGAATTCCAATTGATAGTATAGAAGTTAAATGCATTTAAAAATTGGACCTATCAGGAGGCTTATAATCATTTTGGCAACACTGCCATGTTTAGCCTCCTGGAAATTAAACTGAAATATTATGATCTGTACGTGTGCCAATTTTGAAATCGCTCCCATTAATACTTTCCAAGATATCCAACAAGGAGCTCAAATTTCAATTGCGATTTTTTAGCAGTTGGTAGCACTGACATCATTTTCAAATATGGCCGTGAGATATTCAGGTATAGATCTTTACTCCTACCAAATTTTGTTTCGATTGCTGCAGCCGTTTAGGAGTTGATAGGGGGGGACACACACACAGCCAGACAGACAGAAGGACAGACAGACAGACAGACAGACAGACACACATTTGCCCGATCTCATAAGTCTACTTTTTCCTCATTTTTGCAAAATGTGAAAAGTAGGCTAATAACGTCAATATTCTATACAGTAATGTGGATTCAGGATGAGGAGTAGGTTTCGAGAAATGATAATTACTTTGTGAAAGACAGATTTCATTTATTTGAATACCGCTTTCTGCATGTTTACATTTTGTCTTTTACATTTGATTGTGCAGCTGAAAACAACAACCTTCAGAGATGTGAATACCAATAGTTAAGCTCGTTGAGAACATAGAAACACATGAGATCTTGAACGTGGTCAGTAGGCTACTTGGATGGTTGATGGCACACTGTTTTAAGCCACCCGATCGCAAACTCCAGCCTCGGAAACCCTCTTTGGAAAACTGGACCAGCCCCGGGTGGAAGATAAACTGCAAATATCCAAAGCACAAGTCGAAGCAAAAATTAAATTTCAATGTAGGCTTACACAGATAAATGCAATGCATGTAGTAGTATTATTGTAAATCAACACCACATATATGCAAATGGTCGGTAATCTTCCTTTCAATATAGCAGAGGCAGAGTGGGGGTATGTTTGTTAGCAGTAGGACTGTGGAGCAGCACACGTGAGTTGCTCTTCTGCCCAGTCCTAGTGTAGGCTGGGCGCCTGATACTTGTTTCATTTATTACTCCTGATCTTCATGAAGCTAGAGAAGGTCTCAAATGACGAATGTGATAAAGCTGAAACAGATTTGTGAACAGAAAAGTTTGTCCAGGGTTCTCTTATAGTTCAGAAGTTTGCAACACTGTAGCACGACCACTTTTAACACAAGTTGTTTTGTTGTTGCTTTTATCATTTGAGGGGCTTGGACATGGTGGTCATTGAGATCCATGTACTTAGGTGTGTGTATTGGTTTGCGATAACCTGTTGTAATATGGTGACTGTAGGCTATTAGTGTCCTTGTACTTTATGTGAGGATTGGGAGGGAGGCAGCCATGGCCATAAATAAGGAACCATCTCGGCATTTGCCCGCAGTAGACGTGGTCTACCACTTCCAAGATGGCCTAGGTGGCCATCGAATCCACCTTGCCTCAGGATTGCCACATGAGGCTTAGCATACCCCGTTTCAGCCCTCAGACCAGAATTACTTTTATGGGCAGGGCCAGGAAACGAACCCAGACCTCTGGGGAAAGAACCAAAAATGCTAGCCACTACACGAGGTGGTCAAACAAGAACTGTGTCCAGGCATGTCTCTAGGCCTAATGGGTAAGACTAGGGAGATGTGTGTCTACAAGGTATAGGGGAGCTGAGAACATGGTAGCCTTTCTTCCTTGAACTACAAATTGTCATTCACTCATTGAGAACAGTTTCCAGCTAGACTGTAAAGAACCCATTACAGATTTGGGTGCTATTCAGCACCTAGAACAAAAAAATAGGTACTGAACTCCATTGTCATGCACAGGAATACAATGCTAACTTGCTTACATATTTTGGGTGGTCACGCTAAGAGATCTTTAACACTCAGTGTAAGAAAAATGACCCTACGATGCTGGAACAACCCTTGTTCTTTCAGGTATAAAATGCATGTTAGCAGGCTTCACCATCAAATAGAGAGGTACAATTTGACATGCTGCATACATAAAATGATGATTACTAACACAGTAAGACTGAAACCTACAATGAAGCAGCACCCAATAGGAGCTACGGGCTAACGTACACTACTGAATGAAGCCCTACTGTACTCCTAGGCTTTTACATACAATAATGTAGTAGGCCTACACCTTGCAGACTTTAGGCTAAGCACAATAGAGGACCAGAGGGAAGATAACAAAGTAGTCAATAAAGCCTCCTATTATTTTGCTGGAGGGTATCTGTATTAATATCTTCTCGCATGTACACAAACAATATTAACATATTTTTCTAGAGCCAACAAACATTCTTTGTCGACTTCATTTCGACTTTTTCGCCCATGCCTAGGATTGTATCAATCCTTGCCTTATTCCCTGGCGCATAGGACACCAGAAGTCACAGCCATGCAGAGTGTATGTCAAAATAGGACCAGGGTCCAAACCTGGGTGCTTCCATCACAAGTCAATTTGTATCTTTAATACTGTACTTGTAGTATTTGATTGAGACAGCTGCATGCATGCAAGTATTAGCATAGATAAGAAAATTATGGACATGGGTAGGCCTTACCGCATATCAAACTACTTAAGTAGCCTACCGTAAACTAAACTAAAGCTGATCCCGCACATTTATAAAGACTTGACAGAAGTCTTCAGCAAGATGAAAACAATTGTTTGGTACATTCGGCAGAAATAAATTACATATTGTCCAATATGTACAAGACTATCGTACCTATATTCGGATTTTACGCGAAAAACAAACAAATAAAAGTAAATCCATAAATTCTGATTACAGTATAATTATACCGACTGAAACTATGAGCAAGGTTTACATCTCAGCAATTAAAACCTACCCTACATATAAATTATGTTGTCCCACGTTTGGAGCGAACGTAGCTGTCGCCATTACTAATAACACCGCTAGTCACTTGTCATTCAATTTAGTATTGGATCCAATATAATACAGATTAAGTCACTAAAAATGTAGTATAATACTGCAACAGTTGTCGGCATGCGGGCCCAAACAGTAAACAAAACGCTCGTGGCGGCCTTTGTTTTGGTTCGAATCAGCCCATAACAGTGTCCCGCGCCTGGTTACAAGCTGGTTGGTCCGAAAGGAAATCCAGTACCAGAGAGTATTTACTTTTTAGTTACGGTACCACATTCGAGAGAAGTACTGAGCCCTGCTCGTATGAGCAAAACGTCATCCACATCGGCCCCACAACGGCATGACTGTTGTCCGCATCCGCCCCGCAACCTCATGACTGTTGTCCTCATCCGCCCCGCAACCTCATGACTGTTGTCCGCATCCCCCCCGCAACCTCATGACTGTTGTCCTCATCCGCCCCGCAACCTCATGGCTGTTGTCCTCATCCGCCCCGCAACCGCATGACTGTTGTCCGCCCCACAACGGCATGACTGTTGTCCGCATCCGCCCCGCAACCTCATGACTGTTGTCCTCATCCGCCCCGCAACCGCATGACTGTTGTCCTCATCCGCCCCGCAACCGCATGACTGTTGTCCGCCCCACAACGGCATGACTGTTGTCCGCATCCGCCCCGCAACCTCATGACTGTTGTCCTCATCCGCCCCGCAACCTCATGACTGTTGTCCTCATCCGCCCCGCAACCGCATGACTGTTGTCCGCATCCGCCCCGCAACCTCATGACTGTTGTCCTCATCCGCCCCGCAACCTCATGACTGTTGTCCTCATCCGCCCCGCAACCGCATGACTGTTGTCCTCATCCGCCCCACAACCTCATGACTGTTGTCCACATCCGCCCCGCAACCTCATGACTGTTGTCCTCATCCGCCCCGCAACCTCATGACTGTTGTCCGCATCCGCCCCGCAACCTCATGACTGTTGTCCACATCCGCCCCGCAACCTCATGACTGTTGTCCTCATCCGCCCCGCAACCGCATGGCTGTTGTCCTCATCCGCCCCGCAACCGCATGGCTGTTGTCCTCATCCGCCCCGCAACCGCATGGCTGTTGTCCTCATCCGCCCCGCAACCGCATGACTGTTGTCCTCATCCGCCCCGCAACCTCATGGCTGTTGTCCTCATCCGCCCCGCAACCGCATGGCTGTTGTCCTCATCCGCCCCGCAACCGCATGACTATTGTCCTCATCCGCCCCGCAACCTCATGACTGTTGTCCGCCCCTCAACCGCATGGCTGTTGTCCGCATCCGCCCCGCAACCTCATGACTGTTGTCCGCATCCGCCCCGCAACCTCATGACTATTGTCCTCATCCGCCCCGCAACCTCATGACTGTTGTCCTCATCCGCCCCGCAACCGCATGGCTGTTGTCCTCATCCGCCCCGCAACCGCATGGCTGTTGTCCTCATCCGCCCCGCAACCGCATGGCTGTTGTCCTCATCCGCCCCGCAACCGCATGACTGTTGTCCTCATCCGCCCCGCAACCGCATGGCTGTTGTCCTCATCCGCCCCGCAACCGCATGGCTGTTGTCCTCATCCGCCCCGCAACCGCATGGCTGTTGTCCTCATCCGCCCCGCAACCGCATGACTGTTGTCCTCATCCGCCCCGCAACCTCATGGCTGTTGTCCTCATCCGCCCCGCAACCGCATGACTATTGTCCTCATCCGCCCCGCAACCTCATGACTGTTGTCCGCCCCTCAACCTCATGACTGTTGTCCTCATCCGCCCCGCAACCGCATGACTGTTGTCCTCATCCGCCCCGCAACCTCATGACTGTTGTCCGCCCCGCAACCTCATGGCTGTTGTCCTCATCCGCCCCGCAACCTCATGGCTGTTGTCCTCATCCGCCCCGCAACCTCATGACTGTTGTCCTCATCCGCCCCGCAACCTCATGACTGTTGTCCTCATCCGCCCCGCACTGTTGTCCTCATCCGCCCCGCAACCGCATGACTGTTGTCCGCATCCGCCCCGCAACCTCATGACTGTTGTCCTCATCCGCCCCGCAACCTCATGACTGTTGTCCTCATCCGCCCCGCAACCTCATGACTGTTGTCCTCATCCGCCCCGCAACCTCATGACTGTTGTCCTCATCCGCCCCGCAACCTCATGACTGTTGTCCTCATCCGCCCCGCAACCTGATGACTGTTGTCCTCATCCGCCCCGCACTGTTGTCCTCATCCGCCCCGCAACCGCATGACTGTTGTCCGCATCCGCCCCGCAACCTCATGACTGTTGTCCGCATCCGCCCCGCAACCGCATGACTGTTGTCCGCATCCGCCCCGCAACCTCATGACTGTTGTCCTCATCCGCCCCGCAACCTCATGACTGTTGTCCTCCTCCGCCCCGCAACCTCATGACTGTTGTCCGCATCCGCCCCGCAACCTCATGACTGTTGTCCTCATCCGCCCCGCAACCTCATAACTGTTGTCCACATCCGCCCCACAACCTCATGACTGTTGTCCTCATCCGCCCCGCAACCTCATAACTGTTGTCCGCCCCGCAACCTCATGACTGTTGTCCGCATCCGCCCCGCAACCTCATGACTGTTGTCCGCATCCGCCCCACAACCTCATGACTGTTGTCCTCATCCGCCCCGCAACCTCATGACTGTTGTCCACATCCGCCCCGCAACCTCATGACTGTTGTCCTCATCCGCCCCGCAACCTCATGACTGTTGTCCTCATCCGCCCCACAACCGCATGACTGTTGTCCTCATCCGCCCCGCAACCTCATGACTGTTGTCCGCATCCGCCCCACAACCTCATGACTGTGTCCACATCCGCCCCACAACCTCATGACTGTGTCCACATCCGCCCCGCAACCTCATGACTGTTGTCCTCATCTGCCCCGCAACCTCATGACTGTTGTCCGCATCCGCCCCGCAACCTCATGACTGTTGTCCTCATCCGCCCCGCAACCTCATGACTGTTGTCCGCCCCGCAACCTCATGACTGTTGTCCGCATCCGCCCCGCAACCTCATGACTGTTGTCCTCATCCGCCCCGCTACCTCATGACTGTTGTCCGCATCCGCCCCGCAACCTCATGACTGTTGTCCGCATCCGCCCCGCTACCTCATGACTGTTGTCCGCATCCGCCCCGCTACCTCATGACTGTTGTCCGCATCCGCCCCGCTACCTCATGACTGTTGTCCGCATCCGCCCCGCAACCTCATGACTGTTGTCCGCCCCGCTACCTCATGACTGTTGTCCGCATCCGCCCCGCAACCTCATGACTGTTGTCCGCATCCGCCCCGCTACCTCATGACTGTTGTCCACATCCGCCCCGCTACCTCATGACTGTTGTCCACATCCGCCCCGCAACCTCATGACTGTTGTCCACATCCGCCCCGCTACCTCATGACTGTTGTCCTCATCCGCCCCGCAACCTCATGACTGTTGTCCGCCCCGCAACCTCATGACTGTGTCCACATCCGCCCCGCAACCTCATGACTGTTGTCCTCATCCGCCCCGCAACCTCATGACTGTTGTCCACATCCGCCTCGCAACCTCATGACTGTTGTCCACATCCGCCTCGCAACATCATGACTGTTGTCCTCATCCGCCCCGCAACCTCATGACTGTTGTCCACATCCGCCTCGCAACATCAGGACTGTTGTCCTCATCCGCCCCGCAACCTCATGACTGTTGTCCTCATCCGCCCCGCAACCTCATGACTGTTGTCCACATCCGCCTCGCAACATCATGACTGTTGTCCACATCCGCCCCGCAACATCATGACTGTTGTCCACATCCGCCCCGCAACCTCATGACTGTTGTCCACATCCGCCCCGCAACATCATGACTGTTGTCCACATCCGCCTCGCAACATCATGACTGTTGTCCTCATCCGCCCCGCAACCTCATGACTGTTGTCCACATCCGCCCCGCAACCTCATGACTGTTGTCCACATCCGCCCCGCAACATCATGACTGTTGTCCACATCCGCCTCGCAACATCATGACTGTTGTCCTCATCCGCCCCGCAACCTCATGACTGTTGTCCACATCCGCCTCGCAACATCATGACTGTTGTCCACATCCGCCCCGCAACATCATGACTGTTGTCCACATCCGCCCCGCAACCTCATGACTGTTGTCCGCATCCGCCCCGCAACCTCATGACTGTTGTCCACATCCGCCCAGCAACCTCATGACTGTTGTCCACATCCGCCCCACAACCTCATGACTGTTGTCCGCATCCGCCCCGCAACCGCATGACTGTTGTCCACATCCGCCCCGCAACCTCATGACTGTTGTCCACATCCGCCCCACAACCTCATGACTGTTGTCCGCATCTGCCCCGCAACCTCATGACTGTTGTCCACATCCGCCCCACAACCTCATGACTGTTGTCCGCATCCGCCCAGCAACCTCATGACTGTTGTCCACATCCGCCCCGCAACCTCATGACTGTTGTCCGCATCCGCCCCGCAACCTCATGACTGTTGTGCACATCCGCCCCGCAACATCATGACTGTTGTCCTCATCCGCCTCGCAACATCAGGACTGTTGTCCTCATCCGCCCCGCAACCGCATGACTGTTGTCCACATCCGCCGCGCAACCTCATGACTGTTGTCCGCATCCGCCCCGCAACCGCATGACTGTTGTCCGCATTCGCCCCACAACCTCATGACTGTTGTCCGCATCCGCCCCGCAACCGCATGACTGTTGTCCGCATCCGCCCCGCAACCGCATGACTGTTGTCCGCATCCGCCCCGCAACCTCATGACTGTTGTCCTCATCCGCCCCGCAACCGCATGACTGTTGTCCGCATCCGCCCCGCAACCTCATGACTGTTGTCCTCATCCGCCTCGCAACATCAGGACTGTTGTCCTCATCCGCCCCGCAACCGCATGACTGTTGTCCTCATCCGCCCCGCAACCGCATGACTGTTGTCCGCATCCGCCCCGCAACCGCATGACTGTTGTCCGCATCCGCCCCGCAACCTCATGACTGTTGTCCACATCCGCCCCGCAACCTCATGACTGTTGTCCTCATCCGCCCCGCAACATCAGGACTGTTGTCCTCATCCGCCCCGCAACCGCATGACTGTTGTCCGCATCCGCCCCGCAACCTCATGACTGTTGTCCGCATTCGCCCCACAACCTCATGACTGTTGTCCGCATCCGCCCCGCAACCGCATGACTGTTGTCCGCATCCGCCCCGCAACCTCATGACTGTTGTCCTCATCCGCCCCGCAACCGCATGACTGTTGTCCGCATCCGCCCCGCAACCTCATGACTGTTGTCCTCATCCGCCTCGCAACATCAGGACTGTTGTCCTCATCCGCCCCGCAACCGCATGACTGTTGTCCTCATCCGCCCCGCAACCGCATGACTGTTGTCCGCATCCGCCCCGCAACCGCATGACTGTTGTCCGCATCCGCCCCGCAACCTCATGACTGTTGTCCACATCCGCCCCGCAACCTCATGACTGTTGTCCACATCCGCCTCGCAACATCAGGACTGTTGTCCTCATCCGCCCCGCAACCGCATGACTGTTGTCCTCATCCGCCCCGCAACCGCATGACTGTTGTCCGCATCCGCCCCGCAACCGCATGACTGTTGTCCGCATCCGCCCCGCAACCGCATGACTGTTGTCCACATCCGCCCCACAACCTCATGACTGTTGTCCACATCCGCCCCGCAACCTCATGACTGTTGTCCACATCCGCCCCGCAACCTCATGACTGTTGTCCACATCCGCCCCGCAACCGCATGACTGTTGTCCTCATCCGCCCCGCAACCTCATGACTGTTGTCCACATCCGCCCCGCAACCTCATGACTGTTGTCCACATCCGCCCCGCAACCGCATGACTGTTGTCCTCATCCGCCCCGCAACCTCATGACTGTTGTCCGCATCCGCACGACTTTTAACCGCGTCCGCACGTTTGTTATCCGAATCCGCTGACATTAGAATAATATTTTTATTTTATTAGATAAAGCGTAAAGTACTTCGCAAAATCTAAAATCAAATATCAAAACTAAAATCTAACACTTAAATCTAAAAATCCAAAATCTAAAATTTTTAATCTAAAATCTATACTCTATGAGCTGCCTGAATAGGATTGACATTAGGTCGGAAATTCCACGTCAATGATCACCCCTCTGCCTCTTGACCAATCGATGTTGGCATAGTTGATGTCATAATACTCTGCGTTGCAATATTTCATCCCACGTGCTTCAGTGCCTCGTCAGCTGTATCTCTGTGTTGCACAGGTTGGCCAAGGAGTAATAAGGAGGAGCTCTATAGCATGCGGGGAGTTAAAGCACTAACCACGCCACCTTTCTTGCCCGGCTCGAGCGGTAAATTGAGCCTACGGTACCGTAGACTTACTTATTAGTGGGATTTAAATATGATTACCAGTAAAAGATTCGTGCTAGGTTGCTTTAAGGGGCGGAACTACGAAAAAAAAAGATTCGTGTGCAGGTAGGCCTATACTACGAAATTGTAAGGTAGGCCTATATGACGATGGAAATCAAGGAATATTTGTTGATCTTTGCTAGCTAGCGTGAAGTGTACGGCAGTCACAATACTTTCCGTCGCAATAGAAAATCATGTAAACTGCCATAAAACGTTTAATTTTACAATATAAACTAGAGCAATACACCGATCTGAAATATAGTATAGCACATGGGAAATGAATGTATTATACCGGTATGCAGTTTTTATGACCTGTAATTATTGTGGGTTTTCAGGCAACCAGACACCCATCACTATACTTAACTTATACCAAATAATACGCAAATAATTACCGAGATACCATTAGGCCTGCCATTATATTAACGAATGTGAATTAAAAAATTTAAAATATTAAGGCATGCGAACTAATTGGGTGGTGGCGTTTTTTTTTTATTGCACGATGATTTAAAAAAAATAGGAAAGTTCAGTTCCGGCAACAAACTAAACAAGATCTAGGCTGAAGTTTGAGATTAACACACTAAAATATGCAAATAATGGCATATCAATCTTCTAACACCCACGAGCAATAAATCTAGAGCTCAAGCCATGTTAAAAATAGATTAGGGTAATTAGATTACAGTAATGCCGTTCATTAATTAACGAGCAAAAACTATTTACAGTAAGAAACGGAGTAAAATATCCGTAATTAATTCCCAGCAATCGAAATAATTATATTGGTGGACATGTATGCCACTATTTGAACATTTAACGAATGATACTAGAACAGTACCGTAAGGTGGCTACCCTTAAGGATGAAAACAACCCAATAAATGGCAAATAAAGTGAATTTACTTGTGAAATGACATTACTTTGGCAGGTGGGAGTTCTGTTTGTGCAAACATATGCCCCACATGACGACATTTCGACCCACACGCGAAATATCATCAATTTTAAGTACGTACGTCACACCTTAACATGCTATTCTTATGGGACTACCGCAATGTTTTGAGCATATGTGAAGGAGTAACTTCTGGCTTCACTTCCTTGCCGTTAGGGCCTCTCCTTATTACTCCTTGAGTTTCGCAACCTCCTTCTCAGACCACATGGCGACGCGAGAACTGTCAATCCCAAGAGTATAAACATAAATAACTCATACAAAAGGGAATGAAATTTCGAGTAATACAAATCCTTATATGCCTTTCTTTAATAATTAGTTGCCGGTACTAAAACTGTCAAGTCAATAACCTGTAAGTTTAGTCATTTCGCAAATTCTAAAATCTATGTTCTAAAATCTGCAATCAAAAATTTGAAATAAAAAATGGTTACATGCATTGATTTAAATCCTAAATCAGGTTTATTCAGTTATAAATTCTACAGATCTTTGGTTCACGAAATATCCATCAAAATCTATAAATATTGCATGCATTACCGGTAATGCTTGCCACGGTGGGTGAGTGGATAGCGTGTCGGTCTACTAACCCCAAGATTGCAGGTTCGCCCCTGACCATGGTAAGTGATTTTTGAAAGGCGGCAAAAATACGATACGCATGTCATACGATGTTGGCATGTCAAAGAACCCATTTGAATTCAGTAGGCCGAGTTACTAATGGCAAAATTAATCTCGGCAGTTTCCGCCAGCACAAAGTTCCTCATTTCTCTACTAGAAAGCGCTATTGTGTTCAAGGAGATTAGATATCTAACATCTAACCTCCTTGACTTTCATAGTCAAGGAACTACGAAATTCGACATGCAAGCTACCCTTTGGGTGTCAAATAGCAAAGCTTGCACCAGGCACCCGAGGCCATACGATGTTATTATTATTATTATTACCGGTAATTTAAATCCAAAATCGGGTCTTTTACAATTATGAGTTCAAGAAATCCCAGGTAAATGACCTTACAGTTTAGTGCTTTAATAAAAATAAAAAAATTATGAATTATCATTTAAACAGCCCACCATCTTGCAAGTGCGTATACCTATAAAAAATTACTATTTTACCTCCGGGTAAGGGTAGTTTTTATCTTAGTGTGAACATAATTGGTTCATAGAAAACACGGCTTTATCTCGAGTCATAGGACAACCTATACTACTCTGTAGCGTTATGGGTTCGCGAAATATTGGGAAAGAAAACTGCGCGGCATTTGGCATAGCCAAACGCCTAGTGTCACTAAAAGCTATAGCGTCTTCTCTTTCTATAAAGTGCTCTGTTGCAGTCCTCAAAGGCGGAAATCAAGTTAAAACCTTAATTTTATCAACCTAAAGTGTTAGTCGCTACGGTATACAAAAAAAAATGTAAATAGTCTACGGTGGCCTGTCAAAAGATGTCGTCACAAAAGCATTTTAAGGTCACTTTTTAGTTTTACCTATCACGGATCAGTGTAGGCTATATTGTTTCTTAACAAACCCAAAAATCAATCCCACGCCTTCGCGGTAACAGTTTGTGGCTGTTAGTCCGGATACTACCGCCCCCATAAGCGAGAACCCCTAAAACGGTTGACCACGAGACTCTAAAAACACTCGGGGAAAACTGGGTATGGGCTAATGGTGAAAAACCGAATTCGAGATTCCCGCTTGAATATAAGAAGAATGAAAACACACAAAATTCTTAAAACAAACACTTTCACTTTTCTTTGATAAAAATAATATCACACATGGAAAATCACTCCTAGCCAAATCTGCAGGGTTATAAATATAAAGTCTCTCACCCTAAGATTCCTAAACTTAAAATATAGAAAACCTTCACTCAAAAGGAATAAATGTCTTATTGTCTAAGTAAGAGTTCAATGATGTCCACATTCACGAATCTCATATCACACAATATACAAATATATTTTATATCACACGGGTCACTGTTCAGCACATTCACTTGTTCTCAATTAAATTTCACACCTATTAATATTCTGTCCACAAATCGTGGTAATAAAGTTCGAAGAAATCAGATATTTAAGTAAGTTAACTCTCCAATAATAAACCTCTCATTGATATTTTAGATCAGTGACTAGCTGAACTATTTATCCACATTTATTCTGACATGAGCCTATAACGAAAAACATTAGGCTCATACAGAAAAACGCCTTCGCGAATATTATTAAATAACCATCACATGAGTAGCGTCAATTTAATAATGTCGTGACATCACTAGTAGCTAAATATGCAATGCTCACTGATCTCTAAACATGGATGGCTGGTAGCTAAGGCAGCAGTAAGCCGTATAGACCATGACAGGTATAGCAAGATGGCAGCGAGCGCATGGTGCAATATTGCTCGTAGACCACGTGGTCCGTGGAGCGCTCTTGCCTTGTTCAGTGACGCCAGGCCTCTTGATTGTGGATAGAATGGCCACTAGTTCGTTGGTTTTGGTGGTTTGAAGTAAGTTTAAGACCTAATTGGGAACTCCAGCTATCTGATATGACATCTAGCGGTAAAAATGAGAAACTTACCAAGTAGGGTACTTTTGTCACGTGTTGACTGCTTGTAATTGTTTCCTGTATTGGTAAGCAGATCGTGGTAAATTCTTCGTGTCTTTATACATAAGTAATAGTTTTACTCGTTGATAGAGTGCAAAATGAGTAAAAGCAAAGTATATTGCTCAGTATACGGCTGTAAGTCGATGTATAATAGGGCTGCGGATAAATGTTTTCATCGCTTTCCAAAAGATGCAAATAGCAATAGCCCAAAGGTGACGATACCAAATAAATACGGGCAACAGGAGCGGGTTGGACCACTCACCACTACACTCACTGGCGACAAGACGGATTGTTCTCTGTTACGCCAAGCCAAGCCGTACCAAGACAGCAAAGCCTACACCAACCGAGGACAGCCAAGCTTCATCAGTCAGGTATCCTTTCCCGCTCCCTAGTTCATTTCCAATAACCCTACCAATCGCCATCACCTCGCTCTGCGATATCCGAGCCATATTGTATTACTCGAAAAATTCGGGATCAAAAAACATGAAACTTTTCTTGTGTAATAATATCTCATAAAGAAATGGAAATATTTGTAGAGTTGTTGTTAATTCATTTGAGGGGCTTGAGACACCTTGGTCATCAGCCCCGTGTAGTTGGGAGTGTGTTGAAGCTCTCCGGCAACTTGTATTGCTGTGATGATTGTAGTTGTGTGTGTAAATGTATCTTGGACAGGGATGGAGTAGACGCTCCGGGACTTGAGCAAGGCACTATCCCGGCAATTTCCTGTAGGGAGTGTGGTAAAACCCGGGGAAAAAAACACACTCAGGATAACCGCTGTCAGCACCAGGATTCAAACCTACGATATCCGTACTTACCACAGCTGCCCTCGCAACCATGGTGCACGTTTGACGAACGCGGCTACGCCACGGGACGAAATGCTAGTAGAATTTGGCTTGAGTAGGCCTACCTATAGGCCTAACCCCTCCCATTGGTCGACCCTGGCTACGCTACTGGTGAAAAATGTGGAACTGATAACGAAGACTACATAATTTGTGATGGGGAATGTGGTAAATCATACCACAGAACCTGTGTAAACATAAAAAAGAAAGTTTTTAACCGGCTTTTGTCCGACAAAGCCAAGCAATGGTATTGTGTCGAGTGCAGTGCAGTAAGTAGGTCAACTACGGAAAAGGTTTCGCCAGACGAGAATGTAAGTGAACCAGATTTAGAAGATCTTGTTTGTGAAATCAACCTCCGACTGATAAAACTCGAAAACATTGAAAAGACTCAGAATGACATGCTTAAGTCCGTGACATACGGTACGTTTCTGATAGTTTCGATAGTATGAAAAGTGACATTTCAACTGCCGCACAAACTCTGAAGCAAGCCTTGTCAGAAATTACAAAGCTCAGCCTAAGAGTTTGTGAGTTAGAGAAGGATAAGGATATCGCTTGGAGTGAGGTTAAAATGTTAAAGCAGGAGAATCTCGAGCTTCAACAGTACGTTCGGCGAAACAATCTAGAGCTTCATGGCGTGCCGCACACTTCAAACGAAACCACCGTTCAGATTGTCATGACTATCGCTGACCAATTGGGTGTCACAGTTGTTGAGTCCGATATTGACGCCTGCCATCGGCTACCAGAAAGCAGAGAAGGTCTTCCACCTCATTTACTAGTCAAATTCAAGTGATGCTGGAATCATTGCAAGGGTTAGGTCTATCTACATAAACGAGCATTTGACGCCATCTAATAAAGTACTCCACAAACCGGCAAGAGACCTCCGTAAATTAGGTTTTAAATACGTCTGGCAGGGCCGTGTAATGGGCAAGGTGAAGCAGTACCAGCGAGAAATGTACTCGTGCCGGCCGAGCGCAGCCCTACTCAGTCCATTTGTGAACAGTGCAGCACGACAGCACACTAGCACTGCAGCGCTTAGTCGCACAAGCACTGTCCATTTGACCGGGTACTGAAGTACGTTTAGTACTGAGAGCGGGGCCTGGACACTAGGCGCACTAGAGCCAACATTATGTCATATGCATGTGGTCTGCAGTGCTCATAACGTGGGGAGGACAAAAATAGCGTAGTGGGAGAGTCACACATTAATGAATCAAACCGATATTTGGACGCACATAAATGTGCATACTTTTTGGGTGATGTAGCAGGTGCAGCGAGTTATAATAGTCCTAAAATGGAATAAATAATATTGGTAATCATGCATGTGACAGTAACAGGGGCCGGTATGGAATCAGGAGAGTTAAAATACATTTTTTAATTTGTTGACATAATGTCACAAACCAGCCGAGGTAGCTAAACACGTTAACGTGCATGGTCAGACTACTCCAAACTCTAAAGACCACACACAGCCACTCCATACATTACCTCATTAATTTCATTTGCCATTAACTCCTCTCATGAGATTGGCGTCATTAAGGCATCTATCCGTGAAATCATTCCCACAAGGAAACTGTCTCACCACATCCCCTACCTCATAGCGACCGGAATGATTATGGGTAGAACCAAAAAAAACTACATTAGGACTATAAAACTGTATTTCGATAACAAGATTCTGAATTCACCAAATGACTAGATTGATTCTCTTCAGGGATATGTGAGTTCGAGAAACATGCGTTAGTAAATTCATCAGGATTTTAAAAAGAAACATATTCCGTCGCAATCTAAGGTCATTTATGTCTTTATTCTTATATTCAAGTCGCCTCCGTGGTGCAGTGGTTAGCATGATTAGCTGCCTCCCAGGAGGTCCGCGGTTCGTGGCTCTGCCAGGAAATTTGAAAAGTGGTTTGAGGACTGGATTGGGGTCTACTCAGCCTCGGGTGGTCCAAATGAGTAGAGGGGATTCAGCTTCCACCTCAACCATCCTCGAAGTAGTTTTCCGTGGTTTCCCGCTTCGTCTTCGGGAAAATACCGGGGTGGTACCTAACGTAAGGCCACGGCCGCCTCCTTCCCTCTTCCTTGCCTGACCCACCCACCCTTCCCGTCACTTCATCAGGCCCTTGTTCGCTTTGCAGGTGAGGCCGCCTGGGCGACGTGCTAGTCACACTCCCCAGTAGTATCCCCGACTCAGAGTCTCAAGCTCCAGGACACTGCCAGTGGCGGTAGAGGTGGGATCCCTCGCTTAGTCCGTGGGAAAAGCCAACCCTGGAGGGTAAACGATAAAAAAAGAAAGAATTCTTATATTCAACATGGCCTGAAACAATACCTCGTGGAATTTATCTACACATAAGATATACGGCAAAATAAGCAAGAAGACCCGAAATCCTTCAAACCTTCAGTTTTAGGACAATATTCATTATTTCAACACTATGGAGACCAAGAGTGCTATTCATTATATAACAATTAGCCTATTTTGCTCTGAAAATTACAAAATATGTTGTCTGTCTTTCTACCAGCTTGTCTGTATTTCTTTCGGTGGAGTGCCTAAAACTGTTTTGTTTGTTAGTTCTTGGAAATACTCGACTTTAGGGTTATGGTACGCGAACCGTCTTCCTAACTTGCCAGGGTCTATGTAATGCCAAAAATACGAAGAAATGTGTACTATTATAGTTCGCCCAGTGTAGAAATTACATGGTATCGTGCAATTGATTGCGCTGACAATGAAAGAGACCACCTTGTAGTGTAGCAGCTAACATTCTTGGCTGTCGCCCCGGTGGTCCGAGTTTGATTCCCTGCCCTGCCACGAAATGGAATTTTGGTTTGGGGTACTGAAATTGTATCGATGATACGTAAGTCATCCAAGCGGTGCTCATTTCGAGGACTTGCGCCAGGCCAGTGGGCAGGAGTTTTGTGTTTTATACATTCTTATTCTGCAATTCGAATTGAGAGCACATCACTCCGTAGAGTTGTTAGAATAGCTTCCGTAAAATATTCTCAAAGGCCTATGCTACAAGTAGCCATCATGAGTTAATCCAATTGCATATGTATATGTAGGCTAATCCAGATATGGTATTTAAGACATTTGATTTTCATTGCATTCTAAGTTCTGGGCATAGGAAAACCTCGAAGCTAATTTTGCAATTTTCAGTGAATGAACATCCAAAGTATAGTAAGCATCATGTAGGGAGACTGTACCAGAGAGAGCATGCTTTGCTTGAAGACATGGTGACATAATGCGTAATTTGTGCTCGTACAACGAAGGACGTTGTCAGGACGGTGTGATGATGAAAATGGTGATAACGATTAAGACGGTGATTTACTAGTTAAGAACCAAGGGAATATAAATAGCCGATACTTAAGATTGAAGCGAATCTATGGTAAACACAAAATGAAATTGCAGGTTGATTGCGAAAGTACAGAAACTATCCAATCACCGTACTTTATGGAGATCGACTAATCCAGACGTAGACATGAAAGGGGGTAGCCTAGTACAAATAGGTGGAAGCAAAGAATGCTCTTGTGTGAGACCTCCATGGGCGTATCCAGGACTCTGTATGCTGCAAACACTGTGGAGTGCCTGATACCCTAGCTCACGTTCAAAAAACATAATTAAGAAGGGGATTTACTACTAACGTTAGGAATCACCGAAATAGATCTAAGATGCAGCTGTAGCATTTCAGAAATGCTACGCGATCCATGTTTGTGTGTCTTTCTCATGTTAGAAGCAAAAATACAATGGGCATAATAATTGTTATTGGCCATAAGAAGGTTGCAAGATTTATGCTGGACCCCATCATCAGATGTGAAATAACCTTCGGCATAACAAAACAGGTCGATTAGAGAAAACTATAGGCTTCAAAGAGAATTGAAAGCTTGTGGTACGTTTCAAATAAGCGAGAGGATCAACATCAACATTTATAAATCACTCATCAAGTTTGGGTATGCCTAAGTATAAATGACCTAATTTTGCTATCAATGAATCCATTCAATAACTGAGAATTCATCTTCAATGTACTCGGGAACAGTATGAGACGTAGTCTATTGGTACCCAATAACATTTTACTGCTAATATTAATAGTATAATAATAATAATTATAATAATAATAATATGAAGAGAAGATAAGAAAGGCTTTACGAAACCATGTCAGTACGGGCTGGCCGTGCGCGCCTGAACTGACGAGTTCCAGCGAAGACAGTGCTGACAGTGTGAGGCTAGGTCATACGGCCCTAAAAGCACTTGCCAGGCTTGCAGGGCACTACGCCATACTATACACAGCTCGCTCGCACATGTAGCGAGCGGCAGGTGGGGAGAGGCAAGGACATGACGTCACGCGCTTGTGGCTTACTTCTTAGACTGCCCGTAAGGGAGCAGCAGGATAGAACATACTACAGGCACTAGCTACGCAGGGCCCTGACGTCTGGACCCGGGGCTGCAAAATATTCGTCCGTAAATCAGACAGTGACAAGGCTGTCAGGATCAGTTCACCAGAAGACATTGAAAGGCTAGTAAGAGACTCTTCCATCAACAAGGCTCGGCCATCCCATTCATAGAAATAATAATGAATGAAGACATGGACCTACTAGTTGATGTTGACTTACACACATCAATTGATGAGCGGAAATACGACTGTATCCACGACTACGTAACAGACACTAAAAATGAGGTTAGCCAAATCAAGTGTCTTTACCTAAATAGCAGAAGCATAAAAATTAAACTAGAAGATATCGAGATGCTAATACATATTGTTGAAAATCTAGATGTCATAGTGGTAACCGAGACTTGGGTAAAAAGTAATGAAGCTAAATACTTCAACCTAAACAACTATTCTGTTGCTTTTGTACACAGAGACAATCAGGACGGTGGAGGCGTGGGAGTTTATGTCCACAAAAATTGAATATAAAAGTTCTTAACCTAGTTGAGAGTAACCATAGCTTGATCCAGTTAGAGCTTATAAGAAGTGATACTTTTCATTTCAATAACCTGCATACTATTAATATAATTGCAGTATATAATCCTAACATAAATAACGCAACAAATTTCATGCAATCTCTAGAGCACATTCTCTCGAAAATAATGCCAATCTTTGCTTATGCATTGGTGATACAAATATTAACTTACTAAACAAAAATAATGAAACCCAATCATACCTCAATCTACTATCAAGCTATGATTTCACACAAGGCAATACTCGGTATCCAACAAGAATACGTGAAACAACAAGTACACTCCTTGATCAGGTAGCCACTAATAACTGTAAATATGCCTATAGAATAAGCAATATAAATAGTGATATTAGTGATCATAATATTCTTGTAACTGAGATTTTCAGGTCAAATTACTATCCAGGCAAAAGCCCAATCTCGAACATGACATTTAAACACCCCACCAACAAGCAAAGGTCTAGATAAAAAACGTAAATTAAAATTACCGATACGTGAACAAAAACATATTCTCCAATGACCTCAATCAAATAGACCGTTTAGATGATGTAAATGAAACTTACATCGCCATGAAACACAAAATCTTGACACAGACACCCAACAAAGAAAACACCGACTCACCTGTGAAGGAAATACACCAGAACCACAATAACCCATGGATAAAAACAGAATTAATTCAGCCGATAAAACAAAGGGACATACATGTTAAACTTAAAACTGACATTCACAGAAACAACAACCTCTTAAAGGAAGAGCACATAATATGTAGGAACAAAGTGACAGCATTAAAACAGAAACTGAAATCCTCATACTTTGAACATATGTCGTGACCTACCTGGCCTGTGAGACGTTCTGGCAGGTTGACAGCTCCTCCGTCGATTTTCCCTTCTAGCCGAGCGGTTTACTAGATAAGGGAACTTGAGGTTTCGTAGACTAGTCCCGGAACTTCCGGAATAAAAGATGAACTTCCCTTGGTCTACTGCCGATTTATTATGCCCTTGGCAGTCGAAGTATATACACACTATATACAAATTATGTGAAGTTACTGCTGGAAGTGCACGCAGGTCTGTATTAGCGCTACTAAGTCTTTACTGCTACTTGACATCTAACATGTCTCCGCGAGGCTGAATTCTGCTCGAGCGCGTTACGACGTTACTCTGGCAAGAACTGGGGCGTGAGAACAACTGCTACTCGGCCACTCTGCAATTCTCTGCAACTACTCTGTCACTCTGCGACTCTGCTACTCTCTCGTTCGCCATTTTGGATACCATTATATCCCACTGGAGATGACCCAGAGTCCAACCCCCCTTCCACTGAGGCCTGTGGTCCATTCCACTCCCAGTGCCTAGCAAGTGCTGCTCCCTAAGTTAGCGGCAACTATCCGTACTCGCGTCTACGTGACTTCCAGGGTTCAATTTCTGGCCTGGCTTGTGACTCTGAATCACTCTCTCTACAATACAAAGTGCTCGACCAGACGTACTCCTGTACCATCAATATTTACAGACCTCTGTACACATCCTGGCTCCAGCAGTCTTATTTCCTTGAGAAATGTACATTCTGGCTTACAAAAGCTCACATCCAACTTAGTAATAATAATAATAATGACTCTATTGCCCTTATATAATGTTCCTCCGAACCGCAGTCCTGGTTTCTGACCCATGGAGGCTCACAGTCACGACACCTCCCTCCCCAGGGAAGAAATGGGTGCAATCTTCCTTGCATTCATTTCTGTCTCAATATTACACTCTGTTACTGTCGAGTCGTAATGATCTGCGACTTTGCGTTGAGGGTGAAGGCTGTAATGCGACCTGACTCGCACTCATATCTGAATCTACAATAGCCCTTGTAGGCGTATTGAAGCGTCCTTCAGCAGGCCTAGAGTGTAATTCCAGGATTTCCTCAGACATCTCCGGGCGTCCCCGAAGTTGCCTGGGACGTTGGAATATCGTAATGTCTTCGTCTGAAGTCCTAGCCTTGCCTTCCCTCGTAATTACTGTTTGCTTTATGCAAATATTTGGGCAATGCGACCTTGCATCATCAAACCATTTTTTGGCTGGAAACCCTAATTTAGGACAATCACAACAACAATTGCAACAATAGCACCATAAAATTATCCCAATTGTACCTGCTATAGTTAGTACAATATACTTATATACATTGAAATGTTTATACATCATCTGACTTTGTATTTCTTCTTCTTGTTTTCTTACCAAGTCCTCCACCTCTTCTGTTTTGTGCGTGGCCCACCTTAAATCATTCACATGATTTAACAAATTATTCAGCGGCAGTTTATTAACCTCCGGTACCTGCTCTAACTTAATCTCACTACCAATCTGCTCGCAGCAGTCATAATTAAGTATCAAATCTGGCACTAAGTCCTTATTTCGAGTAGTGTTTATTTTACCTACCCCTTTTACCTTACTATGTGGGCTGTACAACGTACACCCTGGACTTAACACAACAATACCTGTGCCAGTTAATCCAATATCACTTGTAGTGTCCTTACACATGCAGGTGATCCTTGTCTCGCCGGGTGACACATAAATATACCTGTTTTCCCTTATAGGTATCCACAGCAATCGCTGTACTGGTAGCACTCTCTTATCACAATTCTCCGGTACCTGGCTAACTCCACTGAGTATCTTCACTGCGCAACTGTCTTGCGAGTGAACCATATTAACGGGGAACTGAGCATGACACAACCTCCACGTGGCAGACACTACCTTACACTGCCTCACCTGTTCCCTATCTAATTGCGCAAATGTCTGCTTTTCTTTGTCCATCAATATATAGTCCTTGGCCTCTTGAATGTACACAAAATGGTGGGGATTACTCTTCATATAGGTGGGGAATGGGATCATGTGATACACACTATAAATCACTCTGTCTGTAAGGGGTGTCCTTATGACATACACAAGATAATTTTCACTTGTAAACACTTCCACTGTAACCACCTTGTAGACTAGGTAACCGTAAGCTGACCTTAATTCAAATGGCAAGGACAACCCTTTTGGAAAATCCTCCTGGGCTTTCTTATAACTTTCTATGATGTCATCTGGTGATATTATCTGTACCTGGATGACTCCTACCTGTGCATTCATAATGCCTGACAATACCACACTGTACTGTTCATACAACTGTACATGTAAGCCTTCTATCTCAATTAAATGCCTGTTTAATGAGATTTCTAACTCTGCTTGCTCAAATGTATCTGTAATCCGAAGCGTACTATTGGACAAATATGTCCTGATTTCATTTAAACCCTGAGTCAACCTCTGCTCGTTTGCAGTTACATCGTAGATGGTGCTGTTCATTGTTTGTAACGTGGACTTAACCACTAACATCTGTTCTTTAGTGACCTTAATCATTGAGAGTTGCTCTCTTTCTAACTCACTTATTTGTGACTCATACTTATCTGCATCATCCTGACATAATGTTCCAAATAACGCTTTGGCTATTGAACCTACAGCATTTATCAATCCCCTTTTCGGTCTGGTATTATCTGTCTCCCCACTTGGTCTGGTGATTTTGGCTATCGTTTCTTTAGATTCCTTAATTCGTTGCAAATGATTACTCAACATCTTAACGTCATGCTGACATGTCAAATTCGTTTTCTGCTCTTACAATATACATGCCAATTGTGTCCAGTGTATATGCTCCCTGATATTTGAAAATACATCATTTAGCTGATTCAAATTCACATAGGTAATTAATGTCCATTCCATATTATACAACTGTATCTCACCCTGGTTGTCGAAGTATACTCCAGGTGTATTCTCGTATGGTGTCACTTGTACGTCTAGTACTTCTCCGGTTATGCCGTGGGGTGATGACGTCACTGTTACCACCGCCACCATGGTGTAAAACCATCTTAGCATTCGTGCCATTGCCTTCTGCCTTGCCTGCAAGGTAAAGACAGGTTATTCGTTACCTATTTTACTGATTTTCCATCAAAATTTTAATCTATTTCAACATCTAAAGTCTCAAAAGACTTTGCTTCGCATCCTGGCTTAGGCATGCGGCTACAAAACTATCAGCAGTGTCATACACTAAATTCGAAAACTTGCTCGCTTAACTTCGAGTTCTGTTACATAGAGACTCGGCTTCACAAATCGCCTCGGGACTGTGGCTACACTATCGCCGTTTGCATTTGACTGAATGCTCTCAAAATGTGCTTTTCATGGCTCTGTTTCTGTTTCATTTCATCTAAGCTAATTTCCGGTTTTCCCTACCCCTGTCCTAACGGGTGCGTGTCCACGACTACCCTAGGGGTGACGAGTCACATATAGGCTACACGCTCGCCATAGTGCAACCCTTTACTTACGAGCACCGCAGTGCCACCCGTCGAACCTCTGTTCGTCTAACTGTTAAAATTTCTAATACGACCCAATTTTGTTTTCCGTAGCTTGGCAGGGTATTGAAGAACCCTACCAGCAGCTGTCGCTATGTCCTAGTTGCCATTGAGCCGAAGGGGTGTGTAACTTCGTCGTGGCCGAAATTTGAGGTTCTGACTCTTCCGCTTTCCTCAAATGTGCCTCTTAGAGCACTTCTTCTCTACTTGCTATACACACGTATGTGTCCCTAAATAATTTGTACCGTTACCACAGGTGTCTCTGATTCACCCCTATGCCATTGATTGGCTTCCATATATTATGAAAGACAGGCCTTCGCATACCTGGGGCTGCCATTCACAACATATGGCTCAATTACATAGAGCTACTCACCGGGATTCGCGCCTGCCTGACCAGCAGGTCATCGTGGTCAACAGGCTACGCCTCTTTTCTGTCGCCTCTTACGACACAGCAGGCTCACCGTTGGGGGGTATTCTAACACCAATGATCACGTGTCTAAACGTTCCAATGGTTCCCGCCACCCACACGGGGGTTTTAGTTTCCTCAGGATGGCCGCTCCGGGGCCACAATGGACATCCCTGTATTTCGTCTTACATACTTATGTCACCCGGTGCATTATCTAGGCTGCTCGCCTCTGTTGTCCGCTGTTCAAATATTATTGTGTGCCTACTGATAAACTACATTGACTCCATGCGCACACAATCTCTTACAGCTGTGTTACCCTTAGCTGTCGCTGTATCTGCTAACCGTTATACATCCTTACCCCTTAATCCGTTCTGTGCTGCTTCTGCACCCAGCCGGGTTCTAAACCCGTTGGAGTCCTTTTACAAGTACATTTTAACCGATTCTTATGCACCTTGACTCTTCTACCTTTCTTACTAAGCAGTAGGGTACAATTTACCCCTGAAACGTCCACTACCTCATAAGGCCCTACAAATGGCGGACTCAGCTTTTTAGATCGTCCTCTTCGCAATGCATCATTACGCAAGAGTACCTTGTCACCAATTCGAAATGTACTTCGTTCTGCTTTTTATCGTAATTAGCCTTTTCCAGTTCTTTACGCTCAACTAGCGTCCTCCTAGCGGCTTCATGATTCCTCCTGAGCTGTGACGTCAGCTCCTCTACCACATTCTTATGTTCGTTATAATCCACCTCAGGTGGCTTTTGAAATACACCTGGTATATTCGCCTTCCTTCCAAAAATAAGCTCATAGGGTGTGAACCCTGTGCTAGTACTCTTGGTGGTATTATATACAAAGCTCGCTGTGGGCAGATACTTATCCCCAGTCACTTTGCTCACTTGAGCAAACATAATGCCTCAGGTACTCTGCTAGTACCTTGTGAGATCTCTCTACGCTACCGTTGGATTGCGGTCTGAAAGCGCTTGTGTTTGTTTTCTTAATTCGCAGTTTCTTGCAAAGTGCCTTGAACACTTCGCTCATGAAGTTACTACCCTGGTCATGAGAATCTGCCCCGGTATCCCGTAAATGCTTATAACATTATTAATTAGCGTCCGTGCCACTGTTTCAGCCTCCTGATTCGGCATGGCATTAGCTACCAAGTACTTCGACAGTTGGTCCTGGCATGTCAAAATATACTTATTGCCAAGCTCTGTCACCGGAAGTGGACCCACCACATCCAGAGATACCTTCTCAAAGACCGTGCTAGGGGTGTCCGTAATTACCATTGACGCTCTGACGTCTGGTCTAGTCCCCTTATTCTTTTGGCATGGAGGACACGAGCGTATATAACGCGCAATGTCACCTTTCATTCCCTTCCACTGTAATCGTTCGCGTACCCTGGCGTACGTGCGGGCTATTCCCTGGTGTCCTCCAACCAAGGAATCATGACACTCCTTCAGGATGGCCAATTTCTCAGCCTCCTGCAACTCGGTAACCTCGGGTAAGCTGTCTTCGGGCGTGGACTCCTCTGCGTTAGCGTCCTCGGAGACCTCACTACCGTCTGCTTCAATTCCCTCTACCGTAGCGTCCTCGGGTTTTGAAGTCGTTGCTACCCTCCTACGAGTTTCCATATGAGTGGCCACGGCCGCCCCCTGCCGTAACTCGTGCCCAGCCGAGTTGATCACTCGCGCTTGACACTGTGCATCAGTGGGATTCCTGCTAAGCGCATCAGCATTGCAGTTCTGCTTGCCCTGCTTGTAAATGATTTCAAAATCATACTCTGCCAATTTCAATCGGAACTTTAGCAGGCGTGACGATGGGTCTTGAACATTGAACACCCACTTCAGCGGCTTGTGATCTGTCACCACTGTGAAATGCCGTCCGAACAAATACCGCCTGAAATACTTTACACCCCAAACAATGCCTAATAATTCTTTTTCTGTGACGCTGTAATTTCTTTCTGCCTTATTAAGCGTCCTGCTTGCATATGCTACGGGGAGATCTTTACCCACGGGCCCTTGTGACAATACGGCCCCCACTGCTTCGTTGCTAGCATCTGTGGTAAGAACGAATGGCTTTTCAAAATCTGGGTACTGCAAAATAGGCTCTTCAATGAGTTTTTGCTTTAGCGTTTCGAACGCTTGTTCCTGTGCATCTCCCCACATGAAGGGAACGTCCTTCTTCACTAATTCATATAGTGGCTTCGCGATCTTACTATAATTGGGTATAAACCTCCTATAATACCCACTGAGCCCGCAGAATTGTTTAATCTGGTGGATCGTGGTAGGCCTCTGAAAATCCTTTACGGCCTGTACCTTTCGTGAGTCTGGTAAGACTCCCCCTTCAGTAATTACATGCCTTAAGAATGTCACTTCAGTCCTCAGGAACTCACACTTATCTGGCTGGAGCTTCAACGTATTTTCTCTCAGCCTTTGAAAAACATCTCTTAACTTAGCATTGTGCTCCTCTATTGAGCTACCATACACTATTATATCGTCTAGATAGCACAGGCACTGAATACCTGTCAATCCGGTAAGCACTGTATTCATCAGCCTTGTGAATGTGGCTGGCGCATCCTTCAACCCCATGGGCATCTTTGCAAATTCGTACTTGCGCCCTAATGCTGAAAAAGCTGTCTTGGGCCTGTCTTCAGGTTTTAGTAACACCTGATAATAACCGCTGCAAAGGTCAAGTGTACTGAAATACCTGGCCTTACCTAGAGCATCTAATAGCTCTGAGATGAGTGGGAGGGGATAACTAACCCCTATCGTTACTTCGTTCAATTTTTGGAAGTCAATCACAACTCTCCACTTTTGCTTACCTGACGCATCCATTTTCTTCGGTACTAGCAACAATGGTGCGTTCCAAGGGGATGTACTAGGTACAATAATTTCATCACCTAGCATCTTATCTATCTGCGCTTGTATTTCTCCCTTTTGTGCCTCCGGCAATCTATACGGCCGCACATTAATCGGGGGTTGATCCCGGGGCGTTGGGATCTCGTGACGTATAACTTCCGTGCATGTGAGTTTATCTCCCTCAAGGTGGAAGATGTCATTGTATTCCGCACAGATGGCGTATATACCTTCCTTATCTACCTGCGTGAGATGGTCTACTCGTAAGCAGTCTATCACTTGGCGTGATCTGGGCTTCTGAGTAGCCGGTTCTCCGGTTACCGCCCTACTGCCCTGCTGTACCTTGCGTACTCCTGCCAAGCAGGTGTTGTCCACCTCCTGCATTCGCACTCGAGGGCTGTACAGAGTCACTTCTTCCTCAGTAGTATTCATCATGCTGACTACTGCCTCGTTGTGCTCTGACCTAGTTAGACACTCTGCGAGGTAAACCCCTGGTGCCACCTCGGCCCTCTCAATAATTCCCACTGGTAGATTCTTATCGACTTCAATAACTACTACCTTCTGGGTTCGAGGCTCGAGGCTGATTATCTTCGCCTCCCTCGCTCCCAGCGGGTATCTTATACCGTGGATCGTAACATGACCCTCCCGGTAGTCGATCACGCTGTCAGCTAGGATGTCTCTCCCTATTATACCATCCTGGCTTAGTTGGAAATCACTGCCCACCACATGCACTGTGTGTTTAGTACCTCCAATAACAAACTGAACGGTCCCTTGGGTGTAAATCGTTCCCTCGCTTACACCCGTTAATTCGATCGTGGTGCCTCTACTGACTGTAACTCTTTTAGGCACTGATTGCCTCTTCACTAGGCTGACATCGGAGCCAGTGTCAATTAAAAACCTCAGAGGCCCCCACTATGCATTAATATAGTGCCCTCCATGTCACGTGCCTTGGGACTCCTTAAATTACGGGATTCCATAGCTGTCCCTGTGTTATGGACCCGTTCCAGTTTGTCACCCCTGTCTGAGTGATATTTCTCTTATTACCTTTCCCACTCTTGAACCAACAGTCCTTGGTCCCATGTGACCACCGGTCACAAACATCGCACTGGCGTCGGCCTTTCATGGCCTTGCCTCCCGTGCGCCTACTCTGGCCCTGGCCTTTCTTGGCCTCCTGACAATTTCGTTTTATGTGACCCTGCTGACCACAAGTATAGCACGTCCGCCGGTCCACTTCTGCTTGTGGTACCTGGGCTGTCTGTCGGCAATTTTTTTGTACGTGCCCTTTCGTCCCACAACGGTAACAGGTTCTACTCCTGTCCGATTCCATGTGATGCTTCCCCCTAACCATGCGCACGGCTTCCGGCGCCACGGCTTCCTTATCTTTCTGCTTCTTTCGGCAATCGCGCTCTATGTGTCCCGGTTTTTTGCAATATCTACATATGATCTTACTTGGGGTGCCCCCTGTCTGTACATTGGTTGTACTACCTAACGCGGTGCGTGCACCTCGGGTTCGTGCCTCCTTGCACTCCCGTGCGATGTGGCCTTCCCTGTTACAATTGTAACAGACCACCCTAACACTTGCTTGTGTTGGCTTAGTATGCCACCTTAGTGGTGCCTTCCTTTCCTGATCGGGTTTACCTGCTCTTACCCCTGAGCTATGTTTCGTGTGCAACCCTTCTCGTGCCTTCTTTGACAGAATTACCGCCTCTTCTTGCCTTGCAATGGCTACCGCTTTCTCGAAAGTAATGGCCCCGTGGCCCTGGACCCTAGCTTGGATTCGCGGGTTACTTAACCCCTGTATGATGCTAGCTACGCATATTTTTCTTGTGATTCTTAGCTGAGCTTCTCTGTCCTCCCAGCTCTCTCCGTCGAGGACTGCTTCCCTGAACGCAGCTGATAGAGTCTCTACTTTATGCGCACATGTCGCCACTGTTTCCCTCGGATCCTGCGCTGTTTGAAACATCTGGCAAATATATAAGTCTAATGTGCCCTGAAATCCGTAGTATTCCCCTAATGCCTGCTTGGCAGCCTCCCAGTGATTTATATCTCTTCTGACTAACAACTTATCTCGGGCCTTGCCCGTGATTTTGGTCAGGATATACTTAAAGAACAGCTCTTGATCATCGTCTTTTACCATGCGAACAGCAGCGTCTACATTGGCCACAAACTCACGTAATCTGTCGGGCTGTGTTCCATCGAACTCCCGACCTATCAGGCGATGTCCTTCAGTCACTGATACAAAAGGCCCACTTGTACTTACCGTATCTACTTCTGCTAACCTCTCCTCTACCTGGACACCGGTAGCTGCACTTGTCTGTCTTGCCATTATAATAAGGTTAGCTTACCTGGCGGCTACTTCTTCGTCTTTGTTATCTCTGCTAACTGGATACTGCGGCTTATCGGTTCTCCCCTCTGCTGGCGGCACGGCTCGCTACTGCACGGCTCCTTCTGCTTAGTAGGCTTCTTCTTCTCTCTTCTTCGTTGCGCGGCACTCGGTACGATTTACGCGGATGCGCGGACGGACAATCTTCTGCGTTGTCGCGGTCTTTATCGGACAATCTTCTGCGATGTCGCGATCTTTATCGGACAATCTTCTGCGATGTCGCGATCTCTCTCTTTACTCCGAAGTTGCTCTGTTCAGTGCGTCGAACTCGGGACCCCACACTTCTGACACCAAATTTTAGGTCTGTCGTGACCTACCTGGCCTGTGAGATGTTCTGGCAGGTTGACAGCTCCTCCGTCGATTTTCCCTTCTAGCCGAGCGGTTTACTAGATAAGGGAACTTGAGGTTTCGTAGACTAGTCCCGGAACTTCCGGAATAAAAGATGAACTTCCCTTGGACTACTGCCGATTTATTATGCCCTTGGCAGTCGAAGTATATACACACTATATACAAATTATGTGAAGTTACTGCTGGAAGTGCACGCAGGTCTGTATTAGCGCTACTAAGTCTTTACTGCTACTTGACATCTAACATGTCTCCGCGAGGCTGAATTCTGCTCGCGCGCGTTACGACGTTGCTCTGGCAAGAACTGAGGCGTGAGAACAACTGCTACTCTGCCACTCTGCAATTCTCTGCAACTACTCTGTCACTCTGCGACTCTGCTACTCTCTCGTTCGCCATTTTGGATACCATTATATCCCACTGGAGATGACCCAGAGTCCATCCCCCCCCCCCCTTCCATTGAGGCCTGTGGTCCATTCCACTCCCAGTGCCTAGCAAGTGCTGCTCCCTAAGTTAGCGGCAACTATCCGTACTCGCGTCTACGTGACTTCCAGGGTTCAATTTCTGGCCTGGCTTGTGACTCTGAATCACTCTCTCTACAATACAAAGTGCTCGACCAAACGTACTCCTGTACCATCAATATTTACAGACCTCTGTACACATCCTGGCTCCAGCAGTCTTATTTCCTTGAGAAATGTACATTCTGGCTTACAAAAGCTCACATCCAACTTAGTAATAATAATAATAACTCTATTGCCCTTATATAATGTTCCTCCGAACCGCAGTCCTGGGTTCTGACCCATGGAGGCTCACAGTCACGACACATAAATTAACATTGAACGCCAATAGCATAAAAAATACTTGGAAAGTAATCAATGAAATGATCTACAACTGCACAACTGAAAACAAAGATGGTCCCAGTGAGATAATAATTGACGGTAAATCTTTCACAGGAAAATAAAATATTGGCAATGCTCTAACACACTCACATTATAAACATAGCCCACAAGTTAGCCAAAAACATCCTCCCAGGGAAGAAAGTTAATGAAATTAGTGTCAACACAGATTCCATATTTATGACCCCGACTAATGAAATGGAAATTCGCAATATTATATTAAGCCTTAAAATGAAAAGTAGCCAAGACAAAGATGGTATGTCAGTAAAATTGTTAAAAAACTCCATTGACATGCTAAGTAGCCCACTAACTACTTAAATAAATGTATCGTTATAGACTGGTCTGGTGCCTGATGATCTAAAATATCACGAGTCATACCAGTCTATAAAGGAGGTGACAAAAGCAATCCAGGCAATTACAGACCCATTTCTATCCTCCCACCCATATCCAAGGTACTCGAAACAGTAGTAAAAAACAGAATTGTAAATTTTTTAAATAAAAATGATTACTTCTACAAAGGGCAGTATGGATTCCGTGAAAACTCAAGCACAGAAATAGCCACAATTGATATAATCTCTAACTTGCAGGATCTCATAGACAATAAGATGACAGCGAGTGGCCTTTTCATAGACCTGAGAAAAGCGTTTGATACTGCTGACCATGAAATTCTTTTAGGGAAACTTGATAAGGCAGGTATCTGAGGAGTAGCTTGGACATGGTTTAAAAATTACCTATCTACTCGTAAACAGTATGTTGAAATAAATGGCTACAGAAGTGAGGAAGTAAATATTACCCACGGTGTGCCCCAAGGATCAATACTGGGTCCTTCCCTCTTCTTAGTATATATTAATGACTTAGCAGCACTCAGTTTTCATGGTAATATAACGTTGTTTGCAGATGACTTAAGCATCTTTTACAATGCGTACACCACCAACACGCTGATTACACAAATGCAGGAGGACATGAATTCAATACTTGGCTGGACCCAGTCAAATAAATTAAAAATAAATGAAGATAAAACAAATTATTTAATAATATCTAAGCGTAGAACAAAGTTAGACATCACACAGAATATAATGCTGAATGGAAAGGCAGTTAAAAGGGTCTCATATGTCAAATACCTAGGCCTAATAATAGATGAAAATCTCTCCTGGGAAAAGCACATTGATGCATTAGTTTAAAAAAATATCACCTGCTGCTGGGATGATAAAAAATTGAGCTACTATATCCCAAAATATCTACTCAGGAAAGTGTATTTTTCCTTAATCCATAGCCGCTTACAATATTTGAATACAATTTGGATAAAATGTTCAAATTACCAAAAAAAAAGAAAATTGAGGTAATTCAGAATAGAGCCATAAGAAATATGTATAACTACCCTTTTTTAACACCAACCAAACACCTTTATATTACGAGTAAAATTCAACCAGTAGCCCTAAATGCTGAAATCAAATCAAATGTCCTGATGTACCAAATCCTACACAAAGGTATCCACACAAATTTAAACCTTACTAAACAATCTGATTTACACGCCTACAAAACTAGACATGCAGATGACATATCACTTTTCCATATCAATTCCAAACAATATGGCAGTAATAGCATTAAGTATAGTGCCTTAGTAAAGTTCAATAGACTACCAGAAAATATAAAAATTGCACCTAGCCTACCAATCTTTAAAAGGCGGTTAAAACAGTTTATGTGGAAGAAAAAAGACAAAAGAAGACTATATTGTGTACAAAAACTTATGAAAGCTACAAAATGTTGTATATATTTTCATACTGAAAACTTTGTTAACTAAACACTGAATTGTAATTTGTCGCCAACCTGATAAAACTGTACGATTCCTTTGTATATGAGTCCTGGACTCGTTAAGGGATTAATAAAATGCATTCTCAACCCCAATATCTACTCTGTGAGAACCTGCTACCAGTCCGATATTCAACACCAATCAAACCCACCTGCTAACCATCCAAATCAAGCAATTCCTGACTCCCCCGAGTTTTAATACAAGTTAAACTCATCCCTTCGCCCTACCGAGCAGCAAATAATTTCTAGAGTTTATGGTACAGTGAGCAAACTCAAATATAGCTTTTAAACGTAACAACGCCATGACTCGAACTCACCAAAAACAAATACCAGCAGACAACCGATGCTTGATAACATGCAATTGACTCATAAAATCCAGTGGAACAGACAAATTAGATGACATGTATCGCACAGTTATACATATATACACTTAAAAATAACACTGTCATCATTTTAGGGACCACATTTACTCTGTTGTTATATGCTCCTTGCGAGAATGGGTACGCCAACATGGCGGACCGCACGCTCAACCTGACGTACTTGCTCGTGCAGCGGAGAGCTGCCATCAGCGATCCAAGTATAGAGATCAGTGGTGAGGCCTTACGTGGACCGCAGAGCTGTACCGCTTAGGTCACTTGCCACGAATACTGCTTTGAGTAGCGTATGCGCGGGGTTGGCGATATGCTTCGTGTCACATCTTTTTCCCGGATAATAGCGTACACAGCAAAATTACTAATTGAGGAGCTTGTTTTCAAAACTGAATATCTCCAGAAATTAGAAAAAAGTAGTTGTATAGTTGATTCGGTAGCATTTGCCTCGGTAAAATATTTATTGATCAAATGTTAATATGGATAAGGTTGAAGGCTGTGAGAAAACGTGCTTTTCGTTCAAAACTGATTATATCCATCACTTACAATATATTGAACTTAATGAATACTTATATTTTTAAATTAAGGCATTTAATTTGTAATTGTACCTATTAATATTATGTTCAAAATAAATATCACGAATTGGGATAAATATCTGAGATTATGTGAAATATCCTGATTTCCACAGCTAAATACAAGCCCCATTTTTTTTTCAAAACTAAATATATCCATTCATTTTTATCAATAACTTTTGATGTACTTTGTATAATTTGGTACACTTTTGGTGATAGTATGTTGGTGTATTCTTGGAATACACGTTACGAGAGAATAAAGTTTAATGCTCTTTGCTTGTTCATTTCATCCTTTTTCTTAAACACCAACAGTGATCTTCTATTTTCTCTTTGATGGTCATGCCTCTTATGTTATTGTGAGTCTGTTCTAGATATATATCTTCCATGACCCACCTAGCGTCATCTAGCAGCGAATCTCTGAAACTCCTCAATTCTTCCTGGGGCAAGAGGACTTCCTTATCCATCTGGCCACCAGTTCTCGTTACCATCGCCAGCTATTATCTCCATGATCAAGAGAACTTCGTCTACTTTTTCACTCACCATGCTGTGCTAGTATCGCCTGCTATCAACTCTTTGAAGACCATTTCCTCAAGAGAATTTAAGTTTACAATATTGGTCAAGCTTATATGTTCTCCTTTTGTCTCCTACCCCCACTCTTTCCCTTCCTTGGACCCTCCGCGCTTCGCTGAGTGGGTCTCACTTGTAAGTCGGCAGTTGACTCGGTCAGTCAAGGCTCAACTAGAGCCAGTCTCCTCAAACCAAGAGGCACTCTCTACTTTCTACGCCATGTTGGCACATTAAGTATCCGTCAAAGGGAACTTCACCTTCGACAAGCAACCAAGATAAGTACAGACTTAAAGTTTTAACCTCATCTTCATCAATTTTATTATCCACATGCTTTATTGATTATTTTATAGACAGCGTGAGATTACTTATTTGGGGCGGTAATCATTCTTCGCGGGATTTGCTATGTTGTGCTTTTGTCTGTCTAAGCCAACCTTACTAGAAAGTAGCTTTTCTTAAGCTATTCAAATGAGAGATCTTCTCACAACGTGGGATATTATCTAATACCCGCTGTCCATAAAATATTAAGCTCGTTCCACCGCTGGATTAACTTTGGCCCCATTCTTCTATTAGGACTGTTCTGGAACCTTCCAGATTCTGTACTCTATCTACATGTCTTGCCGTCATGTATTTTTCACTCACTTGTGGGAATACTATTTAAAATGAGGAATCTTCCTTATAAATTACTGCAATAGCGAATTTTCTTCCACCGTTGGAATGTTCTATGGCGCATTTAATTGTAATTCACAAACTTCTCAAGAAATAGACTCTCGCCTACCTAGTGCAACCAGTTATTTTCATCATTGCGATAACTTTCTTTCCCATAAACTTTCCTGTTTCTACAGTGAACTTTTCATCTATTTAACAGACTATAGTGAAAACTAGTGCTTGTTCAACTTTTCTACCGCGTCGCGATCGTCCGTTTACATTAAATAAGGCCATGAACATTTATCCTCAATCCCAATTGATCTTTCCTAAACCTTCTACTAACAAAGCATATTAATAAAATTGTCACTCTAAATCATTTTCTATGAGGTGTCACTCTAACGAAGTGCCCTTCCATCTTGCTTGTTTATCATTAATTAATTTCTGCATAACTACGTGTTTTATACACGGTACAAGCTTACATTGTTTCTACCTTATAATCAGGGAAAACAATTCTTTCAACTCTTGAGTGAGTTATTTCTAGGTCTCACGAAAGGGAAACTGCCCCATTTGGCTCGTGATTCCTACTTAAACATAGGAGGTCGAGAACCTTCCTTTTGATTTTCTCTTCAGGTTTCACAGTAAGTGACCTGCCCTTATTTGTATAGTAACCAACAGTAATTCAGCTTAAATATAAGAAGTTATAGGAACTTCTATCTTATTCTTCATGTTTTTCTTATTGTTATTTTCGAAGTTGTCACTCTCTCTAGAATATTCTCTCAGGAATTTCTTAAAGTACACACCTTGTACTCTCTTTATTGTTAAATCTTAATCACTTCATTTTTTTTTAATCTCACAAAGATTTTAGAACATATATAAGGTTTGAAACCTCATAAATTGTTAATTGCCTGGCGCAAACGTTTAATGCTTTCTGAGGTCTGTGACCCCAAAATTGTTAACCAAATTGAAACTATATATTTGTTAAAGTTATCAACTTCTTTTACCTTGTTAAATAAATTAAATATTTGTTTTGGGATTTATCATTTCGCAAATACTACAGTTAGGCAAGATCCTGGCTTTCCTAACTCTTCCTAAGTTTATGCCCTCGTTAATACGCAATAAATCTGTTACTATTTGTCTTGTCAGACCATCACCCTTCCCCATAGTAGGCATATGCATGCTTGAGAGGGAATACGCTAAAGCCATTCTCTGGCAAACCGCCCAAGTCTTAGCTGCGGTTCCCGTTAGCTTCGACCAGGTCCTTACCCACTTTAGGTATCAGAGAGCGGATTTGCGGTGGCAACCGCCTCTGAGTGCATTTAAAATTAAATTTATAACTTTTGTGGGACTCTCCTCCTATTTTTCTATCCTTTTTCTCCAGTCCGAAACCCACCTCCTTTTCTTTATCATCTTCCCTTGGTGGTTAGGTTATTCCTCAGCCAATAATCTACCCATATGTTGCTCTTTCTGGCTATCATTTAAGCTATATATTACTCCAATTTGATAATCCTGTCTGAAGATATATGTTTTTCATCTCTCCTGTAAAATGTATGATTATGGATATAACTTATTCAGTTTTGAAAACAAGCTCCTCAATTCTTCCCTTTACCAAAACCGGACTTACTCAGAACATGGAAGCTTATTGAAAACATATCATAAATATCTGATTCACAAACCTTTCTGGGAGTCATTAGGAATTCAAAATACAGTCAATCATCACTGCTGCACTGGAAATATGTGTAATATTACCTACGCTAATAAAAGTTTTTATTTCATACTTGTTCAACGACGTCAGCCATGTTTCAGGCGCAAACGTCCCATAACTGTTGCCAATATGCAGCGCTTTTTTTTCTAAAAACATTTTTAACGGGGAACTCTCAGTTGTCGACAAAAGATCACGATCTTGCAATTTTCGACAACTTGTAATGTCCGGTTATTGTTTTCGAATCATTAACTTTCAGCTTGTTCGATGCCTGGGTGGAAGTTAAATAGTTCGTTATTTTCTTCATTCTTGAAAACTAACCAGACGCACAAAATAACAACCTACCCCGCCTCCAAACACTAAGCTGAGTGCTTATAAGAACGGAGTGCCGAGTTACCGACCAAGAGAAACTGATTGGTTAGATTGATTTAAATCGAGAATAACTCAAAATCTCCTCCAGCTGTTGACAACTTTCAAGTCGGAAGTTATGTTTGCAGGACTAGATACCAATGGAACAATATTTTTTCTTAAGCAGTTTTCAAATACTCAAAGGATACACTTACCCTCGCGTTCCCCCTGAAGAAAAGCACTACTAGCATGTCCGATACAAAATGCACCAGAACTAATATGGGTGTGTGAACTAAACGATTGAGGTTTTGTCCACAATAGGCCTCCAAACTTAAGGTTGACAGTCCAACAATAATGAGCCGGTGGTCACTTAACTAAAAAAATAGGTAGCTTTCTAATGAAATCTACCTAAAGGCACTTGTCAACCGAGTACAGTTCATAATGTGCTGGAATATAGAGGCCACATGAAGATACACACCCAAATCTAATCTAACCACAATTCACTTTGGCGTGATTCTTGCTCGGAACACCTCAGTACCGGTAGTGGTTGTAATAAATCTTGTACAAACATAGGTTTTACTGAATACGTTTCAGCTCACAACTGCCTTAACATTCCCTCATTAATAAGGGTGAAGTCTGCTAATATAAAGGTGGAGAGGGGTATAAATCAACGAGATTCGAACCACCCATGCTTCAATTTAGATTTTGCATTGTCTCCCCTCCACATTTTCCCTTGTGTTCTTGCCTTCTCCTTTGCAATGACGCCCCCAATCACTTCCCAAGACGTTAGAGTTATTCTAACCGGTAGGCAGAGAAAGATTCTTTCGTTCCGAGCCACAAGATTCTTACATTAATTGCTTTCGGTTGGTTATTAGAGATACATTTATAACTAGCTTATTTTTTCCTTGAGCAACAACTTAAGCATGAACTTCAGGTGTACAGCCATAGTGTAATTATCGATTGCTGCCACACTATGCTCGTGGTTTTTCATGAATCAGAATGTGCCCTAGAATGCCAAATTGCTATGTGAATGGAAAGTAATGTTTTCTCCCCATTGGGGAGTGGAGAAACTTCATTGTGAAAAATGAACTTTTGTACTTTACAAAACTTCAGTTGCCTTACTGCAATGTATAGGCCTACTTCCAATTCCTCTGCTTCCTCAGCAGCTTACCAAAACAGGAACGAAAGAATTGCGTGAACCGATCACTGTAAAATGCTCCAATCCTATCTTATTTTCCCACCGATGTTTAGGGTAAGCAGAGTAGTTCGCTGTCCTAACCAGAACTTGGTTCCTCACAAGGACAACTGCTATCCTGGACGTTATATTCAGGCAGGTGATAGGTAGACCTTGACAATTCTGTTCCGACTAGAAACACACCCAAGTACAGTTCACACCAGTGTTTGGCCGGTGAGCAAAAAACACGGCCAACCTCCAAAAAAAAATATGTAAAGCTGAAATTTGGCATAGATGTTCCCTAGTACCCTAGAAACAAATTCTGAAAAGTCCCCATCTCTGCAGTGTCCGCGTCATAGTTTTTGGAGGGTTCAAAAGGGCTTAAATAGGGCCTAAGTGCCAAAAACAGCATTTTTGGTTCCTGCGTTAAAAATATTGATCCAAATGTAGTTCTCGCGAGCTTTAGCAGTTAATAAAAATGTACCAGTAGGATAATGGACTTATCAGGCCTAATTATAGCTATTGACGAAGGAAAAAACGACCAATTAAACATTTTTAGCACTATTTTACACGAACATTAGGTTAATTTGTGATTAGCAGGTCATTATTTTTTAAACAACTGCTGATATTGACCAAAGACCCAGAATAAAAGTTATAAAGCATACTTTTAGCTTAACATTGGCACATTACCCATGTCTATGCAAGAAACGGTTACCGAGTTATGGTCCCAAAGCATAACCGCTGTTGACAAGGCACCCGATCACGTTTCTAGGTGACAGCACTCGGCCTGTCGGAGCAGGCCAACAATACTCCAAACAATTAGTTCAGCTTCTAAACAGTCTTGGATTTTCAGTAAATTTGGCGGAAGTCCACAGGTACGAAGTTTTGGCGCTTCTTGAAGAACGTCCAATCCCGAATACTGGAGCGTTCACGCAGTTTTGCTTTGACAACGCTGACTTTAACATAAGGACATTGGACGAGTGAAACACATTTCACTGCAGGGGAGGCATCAAGTGCACAGGTCCAGCGCCTGACAGTGAAATATCTCCACTCAAACGTACACGAGAAGTTCCTAATGCTGGTGTGATTGCGGCGATGGGAAAGTTCAACATTTCGTGGTATCGGAAGCCCTCTTCCCGTGGTTCAAAGGACGTCAAGATTAAGGAGTTACTGTGGAAGCCCCAAACTCTGTGGCTATTGCGGCGATGATGGACTCCTTGTTGTTATCTGGACGGTGGTCAGGTATTAATTTACCCGCCTCGTGGAACGGCTTTATGAAGACGTCACTGCTCATGCTCTACCGGCTCCCCCAGACGACGTCAGTTGATACCCTGCCGTTCATTAACTTGGAACCGAGCAATCCATCAACTATACATTCCGCGTTGAAGTTTTCCGCAAGAGAGTGCGTGGAACTGAATCAAAGCACTTGTTTCGGAACCTTTGACCAGCCCCTATACGCGAAAGCTGCAGAGATAGTCACATCGGACACTTCAGAGGAACTCAAAAACGTGGTTGTTCGTCTAGGCGGATTTCACATTCTGAAAATAATCCCTTGCAAGAAACTTGCCATCCTACTGAATAATATGCTGGTCAACAGAGTGATTGAAGTTCACCTAAATGACAACGTAAGCAGATCTCACAAACTAAATGATGGATTACCACAAGGATCGGTCCTTGCCCCATTGCTGTTCAATATTTACACCGCAGACTCACCTCATACTAGTGCTATAAAATTCGTATACGCTGACGATCTTGCATTGACAGCTCAGTCCAACGACTTTGCAACAGCGGAAACCGTACTTACGGAAGATCTCTGCAGACTCGACAAGTTCTTCAAACCCTGGAGACTAAAACCAAATATAGCAAAAACAGAGGTCAGCTGCTTTCATCTGAGCAACAAACAAGCCAACTATATTCCTAGGGTTCAATTCCAGGGTCATCTACTGAAATTCAATCCTCATCCTTAATATTCAGGCGTCATCTTGGATCGATCCTTGACTTACAGTGAACATCTAGGCAAAACACCCGCAACAACATCCTGCACAAACTCACAGGAACGGGCTGGGGCCCAACAGCATCCACCCTCAGAACTTCATCACTTGCCCTAGTGTATCCAGTAGCAGAATATTGCTGCCCAGTATGGCTTAACAGCGCCCATGCAAAGAAGATAGACGTATAGCTGAACGATACAGTGAGGACTGTATCAGGAACCATCCAATCTACACCTTTGGAATGGTTACAAGTACTCTCCAACATCCCGCCTCCTCATCTTCGAAGACAAATGGCACTGAAGAGAGAATGGCTTAAATGTTGTGACAACCCTCTTCTGCCAATTCATCTAGACTGCTCACCTAAAGATCTCAGGCTGAAATCCCGGAATCCTTCTTGGAGACAAGGAAGGATGTTGGTCCAAGAGCAGTTTCAAGTGAATGAAGCTTGACGCAATGAGTGGCTGACTTCAAATCTAGACAGATTAGGCCTTATCTCGGATCCAGTTAGGCAGCCCCCTGGTTTCGACCTTCCCAGGAAAATCTGGACGTCGCTGAACCGTATAAGAACTCAACACGGTAGGTGTCAGTTCTGGAAGCACAAATGGAAAATTGCCGAGAATCCTTTCTGCAACTGTACAGATGTGCCTCAGACCATCAGTCACATCGCTATGGATTGCCCACTCCGAAGGTTCAATGGTCCAATGAAGGAGATTCATCAAGCTAGTGATGAAGCTTTAGAATGGTTAGAGAAATTAGATATCCAGCTCTAACAA
Organism: Meconema thalassinum; assembly: GCA_946902985.2. NCBI lineage: Eukaryota > Metazoa > Arthropoda > Insecta > Orthoptera > Tettigoniidae > Meconema > Meconema thalassinum. Next base: position 30,574,506 of record OX336393.1, read on the forward strand.
AACTGAAGCTACTTGCAGATCAAGGTCTCAATCTGTATATATTTGTACTGTAAATACTGTAGAATGTAAATAATTGTATATTGCATCTTCATGCCATACGAAATATATATATATTCTAATCTCGTTTCTTGGGGCAATCGGCTACGTGATGAATGGAAGCGGTTTGGAGGAGCTCTGGGTGGAAATATACGCTAAATCGTCAGTGACTCACATGATGTCTGGACACGAATATTCTAGGTAGGCTTGTAATTAGCTCGCTCTTAAAAATGATTACGTTATGCCTTCAATTTCAAATGTATCAATAACGCGAAAATGTGCATGTTCTAGGGCCCTCAGAGCGCATTTTCTGACAAAACAGGCTGTCAGGACAATGTTACTCAACATGAACGTCGGGCTGAAGGATGACAAGGACGAAATACAGGCGCTTTTTACCGCATTCCAAGAAGGCACCGCCAACGACTTGCTATCATATCCTTACCTACAACGTCTCAAAGAGTCGCTTCATGACACATTTTCTTCAATGAGCCAGAAATCTCGCACAGGAAAGCTGTGGGTAGAGTACATCAAACAGCAAGCCTGGAAAATATTGAAGGATTCCGCATCTTTACACGAGGAAATGAAGGTATTCGTCTCTACGGCTCCAGATGAAAAGGCCATACTATCAGCTGAAGAGAAGTTCGCCATTTGTCTCTATGATAGTGCCAAATCGGAGTGCAAAAGCCTCGACGAACTTCGGGTAGTGAAATACAGCCAAAAGATTGCCATCAACCGGTCACAGCGTCATTTCAGCTGGCTTCACTTCCGCCGACTTCGGTGGCATGCAAACAAAATTCACTTGCGGGTTTATTTGAAAGTTCAGGAATGGTTAGGATTTTCTGTGGCCCCGACCCAATGGGGATGGAAATTCCAACACTCAGCTTTAGTACCAGTGACAACTCTTCTTCCAGCTGCTCCAGATCATCTCCTCAATATGGTGTCCTGCAACTGCTAGAGCTCTTGTGGCAGTCTGTGTGAGTGCTGCTGATAGCGACTAAAGACCCGAAGTAAAAGTTGTAAAGCACACTTGTAGCTTTAAAACGATACATTGCCCATGCTCCTTAATGTGTGGGCACTGCAGTGGAAAAGCATGAGGCAACGTCACATTTGATGGCTCAGACGATGAGGAGGACAATTGAGTCCGATGTAAGCTTTGTTTTGCAAGTGTTCTTTGTCTGAAGAGAGCTTTTTAAGCTTTGTTTTATTATTATGTGCATTATACATATTATGAATGTACGTTTACCTGCTAACTGCATTAAACTCGTTCTGTTCTATGGAAACTGTTTCAGCTATTTTACCTGGATTCAAAGGAATGCCATCCTAAAAGCTCTTGAGCAAAGATACAAAATGGTGTCAGCAAAGGTGAATAGAGGAGCCCACCAGAGTAAATGGGCGTTCGTTCGGAAACGCGACTGCCACACTTCCACTTTTATATTTGTAACTGTATCTCTGCTGCTGTTTGTCGGATGAACATGGGCAATGTATCGTTTTAAAGCTACAAGTGTGATTTACAACTTTTACGTTGGGTCTTTAGTCGCTATCAGCAGCTGTTTGCACGCTAAGTCCCGGGTAATGACAAATTAGCTAAATTTTCGTGAGAAAAGTTGAGTTAAAAATGTTTGATTACTCATCTGTTTAAATGTATGTCAATAATTACGACCAATAAGAGCGTTATATATAAAGCAGTCCTTCTCTTATTACTATCAAAGCCCATTAGAACTGATTTTGGATCAATATTTTAAACGCAAGAAGCAAAAATGCTGTTTTAGGCACTTAGGCCCCAGTTAAGCCCTTTTGAACTCTCCAAAAACTATGACGCGGACGCCGCAGAGATGGAGACTTTTCAGGATTTGTTACTAGGGTACTAGGGAACATCTATACCAAATTTCAGCTTTACATTATTATTTTTTTAGGTTAAAACTTAATATGCCTGGGCTACGATTGCGCAGTCGTACAGAGGACAGGTGGCGAGCCTCACGCCGTGCGCAATTGATACGCAAGTTTCCAGTTGCGAGGAAAGCAACTCACGTATCATTTGCACGTGCGTGAGGCTCGGAAATGAAAAGGGCTAAAAATGGGCAGAAAGAAGGAAGGAAAGACGGACGAAGGGAAGAAGAAAAGAAGGAAGGAATGAAGGAAAGAAATAATAATGGAATGAAAAAAGGCAGGAAGGAATGAAAAAGGGAAGCAAGAACAAACGAAAGAAGGAAGAAAAGAATCAAGGTAGGAAGGAGAGAAGGAAGGAGATTGATTTTTTGAGCAGCAAAATGAAAAATTGAAAAGTGAAATACAAAACTACAAATATCTATAATGCTGAAATAACGAAAAGGAGACTTGAACTTTTTTATATCGATAATGTGAGAAATGACTAAGGTCGAAATTCGTGCTCACTTTGTGCTCCCTGCAGACTGTCCTTTGTTCGACTGTGAAACTGGGACTGACCCGCCAAAACCAGTGGCATCAACTGTACATAAGGATGATAACCATCCTGCCTGAAACCCCTAAATGAATTCACTACATCATACACACATCAAAAAAAGTTTTGCATCACCTCGGTTCCAAGAGTTCCGGAACCGTTAAATACAAAGGGAATAGAGATCAACACAAACAACATTTCAGCTCGTTTTATTGCTCATGAGACCCACACATTGCATGTTGTACCATCATACAGCTAGACTTTCAGCATTTGTGGTCCAGATTGCAGTACACACCACTACCTCTAATACCCAGTAGCACGTCCTCTTGCATTGATGCATGCCTGTATTCGCCGTGGCATACTATCCACAAGTTCATCAAGACACTGTTGGTCCAAATTGTCCCACTCCTCAACGACAATTCGGCGTAAATCTCTCAGAGTGGTTGGTGGGTCAAGACGTCCATAAACAGCCCTTTTCAACATATCCCAGGCATGTTCGATAGGGTTCATGTCTGGCGAACATGCTGGCCACTGTAGTCGAGCGATGTCGTTATCTTGAAGGAACGCATTCACAAGATGTGCACGATGAGGTCGAGAATTGTCGTCCATGAAGACAAATGCCTCTCCAATATTCTGCCGATATGGTTGCACTATGGGTCGGAGGATGTCATTCAGGTATCGTAAAGCCGTTTCGGAGGCTTCCATGACCACCAGTGGCGTACGTCGGCCCCACATAATGCCACCCCAAAACATCAGGGAACCACCACCTTGCTGCACTCGCTGGACAGTGTGTCTAAGACGTTCAGCCTGACCAGGGTGCCTCCAAACACGTCTCCGACGATTGTCTGGTTGAAGGCATATGCGACACTCATCGGTGAAGAGAACGTGATGCCAATTCCGTGGGGTCCATTCAGCATGTTGTTGGGCCCATCTGTACCGCGCTGCATGGTGTCGGGGTTGCAAAGCTGGACCTCGCCATGGACGTCGGGAGTGAAGTTGCGCATCATGCAGCCTATTGCGCACAGTTTGAGTTGAAACACGACGTCCTGTGGCTGAACGAAACGCATTATTCAACATGGTGGCATTGCTGTCAGGGTTCCTCCGAGCGGCAATCCGTAAGTAGCGGTCATCCACTACAGTAGTAGCCCTTGGGCGGCCTGAGCGAGGCCTGTCATCGACAGTTCCTGTATCTCTGTACCTCCTCCATGTCCGAACAACATCGCTTTAGTTCACTCTGAGACGCCTGGAAACTTCCCTTGTTGAGAGCCCTTCTTGACACAAAGTAACAATGCGGACGCGATCGAACTGCGGTATTGACCTTCTAGGCATGGTAGAACTACAGACAACATGAGCAGCGTACCTTCGTCCTGGTGGAATGACTGGAACTGATCGGCTGTCGTACCCCCTCCGTCTAATAGGCCCTGCTCATGCATGGTTGTTTACATCTTTGAGCAGTTTTAGTGACATCTATGAACAGTCAAAGGGACTGTATCTTGGATACAATATACACAGTCAACGTCTATATGCCGGAGATCTGGGAACCGAGGTGATGCAAAACTTTTTTTGATGTGTGTATAAGCAACCTACAAACAAACTAATCGGCGAGGGAAACTTTGGATTAAAGGAAGGATAGCCAACTTCAGGGTAAAACAAACTTTCACACCAACGAATGCTTTTACAGTTTTATTAATCCTAATCTTTTCCTTAAGGATTCTTGTTACAATTTGGCATTTTTAATTTTTACTTCTAACAATTCCATTTCCATTTTTTTTTTAAGTCTTTCTTTGTCTAGCCATGGTCACCACTAAGCGGGCTAATTGCCAACATTTTCATTAACACACTGGCAAAATGCATACCTAGACCTCGACGAAAGGAATAGTAACGTGGATGATATAATTTGCATCCAAGACACTGAATTAGCAAGAGAAGAAAAATTCTCCAAACCATTAATAGCCTACACCATTCTATCTAATTAATTAAGGAATCCAAATCATATCAGAAAATAAATTATCGCAATATAACTATCGAACGTAAAGATAATGAGCTTTCATATTGCATATTCCGAAAACCTACACAAACTTCACATGCAATTGACAATCAGTCCAATCACCCCAGAACGCATAAATTAGTGAGGTTCAATGCAATGGTGTAAAGGGCTTTTAACATACCCATGTCAAAAGACAAGTACAATAAGGAAATCAAAAAAATCAAGCAAATAGCAAAGGAAAACAAAAGTACCATCCAGCAAAATTGATCAAATTGTAGCCAGACATAAAAATAAAACAATTCAAAATCAGACAATAATGAGAAAAATATCACGCTTTTTAATTATGTGAACGTGAATACATATAAAATCACCAATCTGTTCAAAAAACAAGGCTTAAAAATAGCATTTCCAACGAATAACACAACAGGTAAACGATATGCACATTAGTAATCTAAATAAACAAGACCCACATTCAGAGTCAGGGGTATATTCCATACATGCCAAGATACAGGGTGTTAGAATTTAAATCCTATTTATTACTCAAGATACAGGATGTCAAGCAAACTACATCGGGCCGAGTGGGAGAAGAATGGATACACGATAAAAAGAACAAAGAAATACGATAAAATCTTGCTACGCACATCAAACTGGATAAGGTAATGCCTTGTTTCTTACCTAGAAATAATCCAACCGGACGTTCTACCCCTTAAAACCTCAATATCTAACTATTCTCCTAAAAGGGATCGAAATTTTATGATTTTTAAGTCGGTCAACACGATTGCACCCTATTGTTGAGCTTGTCTCCTTGATCCTGAAAAAAAAAATTAACATGATAGTCAAAAATAGAGATTCGATCATCAAGTGATCATCAACGGCTCCTTCCAATCGGCAACGCCGCACCGAGAATGTGTGACTTATTCTAATGTTTCCGTTACACACCAGCCGCAGATGAATGCCACCACTTCCCGACTGGCGAACTAGCTCAGTGGTATCGTGGGTGTTCCTTGATACGAATCATTTGGTAGCGGTTTGATTCAGAGCCAGTGCAAGTTTCTTCTTACTGCTATTTTCTTACCTCTGAGCAAGTTAGCCAGACGGGAAGTGGCGGCATTTCTCTGCCGCTGGTACGGAACGGAAACATTAAATAATGTTGCACTTTCTCGGCGCAGTGTTGCCGATTTGCCCCTTTAAAAGTTTAACGTCACAAAGGTTTTTAAGAGTTCGTTTCCGGCCATAAGTGTACTATCTCTAGTTGCTTCAGATAAGGGCCGGAACTTCTGGTTTCAGTTTATCAACGTATTTTTGCGACACCGTGTATACACTTATATTGTTCTAATAGTTATGAGCCTAGCGCAAAAGTCAAAATTTGTTATTTATATGTGATTTTTGGTTAAGATTGGTATTGACCTTCGGTAGGATGTGATAACCTTGCCAGTTCAATTGGTGAGACGAGTAACACGGGACAGCACCACACCACTCTATCAGCTAAGTTCACAATCCACTCCTACCTGACCATTTAAAAACAATGACAAAATCACCCTAAGCAAGCAAATTTTAAGGTCAATAACCGCTATCAAAATCTTAACAAGAAAATCACACTTAGCAAATCTTGACCAGTTGCCTTAGATTAATCACTGCAACTAAATAAGTGTACACATTGTAAATACCATGACCCATCTTGTAGCCTAAGTGTAAGGGACTGGTCATCCAGGTGTACTTATTAATCCCCTGTACATTTCTTTTCAGAAAGAAGGAAACACCCATTACAATAGGGCACAATGGTGTTGACCGACTGAAAAACATGTAATCTCGATCACAAGGGCATCACACAAAAATGGCTGCCAATACGATAATAAACCTCGACGTCACGATGGAGGACATAGACTTGGTGTTCGAAAAGACGTAACGCATTAGGCTGATGCCCTGGTTGTGTCTAGCAGCTACTCAGATTGATTACTGGATGGTTTGACAGCAAGATCTGACGTTACTGTGGCTTCATTTGACAGTATCGCCCCCAAACGTCGCATCCTTGTCCTTCATTTTCGGACAGTTGTCTGGCATCCGAAAACACCGAACACTGAATGCGAGTGAAATAAACAGTAAATATTGTGAACGACAGACGAAACGAGTTGAAGGCAGCCTCGAACAACTTCTCAGTGAAATCCAATCACTCATTATAATAATGATGATAATTGTTGTTTTAAGGGGCCTAATATCAAGGTTATCGGCCCCCAAACACTCAGTAAAATGCATGTGGAAATATGCTGTGACATCGATATACGAATCAGAAATGGTCAACACTGGGATCAACCATACATAGGCAAAAATACATTGAGAAACAAACCCGGTGGTGGCATAAAGATGTCCATCAGTTACCAAGGACAAAATGTTAGCATACAATTCATGGTGGAACTTTTGCATAGATTCCAACCTTCAGAGATATCGTGAGCCGAAATTAGCAGCAAAAATAGTAGTGGCTGCTGAAAAAAGACTGTTCTTACCAGGATCTGTATGACCAGCTCAATACCCCATCAAGAGAAAACAAAAAAAGTGTTGCCTAGTCCCATCACTGTCCAACAGAAGATATCGGACATGTCATGCACATCAAGGGAGCCGACAACACAGTACAACAAGATCGACCTGCTATCTTCCATCGATGGTCCGACTACTTTGCTGATATCGGCAACAAAGACTTAACACAGCCACCATTTACATGTCCTGATACCCCCTATAGAACTTTGACCATAATTTCAGTTGAGGAAGTAATGATGAAGAATGGAAAAGCAACTGCCCCGGATGACGCACCTGATGATATCTGGAAAATGCTACGAAAGCCTGCTTCAAAATTCCTTGTACACACTTCAAGCATTCCGCCAGGAATAAGCTTGCCCAAGCATTGACAACTAGCACGACAGTACCAATATGGAAAAGTAAAAACACGTGAGCGACAGCCCTTTTTGACTCCTTTGCCATACGCTAAAGATAATGTGGTTGCCGTAATATCTAAACAGTGTGGATTGGTTAAGGGTTGCAGCACCATTGATGCAATCCATGCAACACGCCTATTGATGGGAAAGCATATAGAGAGGATGAAGAATGTAGCATAGTACTTCTAGACCTTGAGAAAGCATTCGATCGATACCCATACGATCTCACTTGGCGATTTTGTCTTTGTCACGAAGTCCCCGAACCCTATGTAAGGTGGGTATCTCAATACCACTTGTGTAGTCAGGAGTCCAGTCGAAAACTTTTCGCCTTTTTATATCACTGTGGAATTTACCTGGGGTTCTGCCATATCACCATATTATTCATCCTCTGCATGGATACAGCAACAGCTGACATACAGGATCGCAACCCTGGACCCTTCTTCACGCGAATGATGTGCTACGTGCCCAAACACTATGCCTTGAGCTCCAACACTAGATGCAAGCTTCAGATGAAAGACTGGCTGAAAATTGACTGCGCCCCAACATCCAGAATATACAATACATAGAAGGTGGCCCACAAACCTGCGGTACCATCAGAATCAATAATCAAGTCCATGCCCTTTAAGCCTAGGGTTCATTATCACCTCATGCTGCGATGCCACTTCTGATACCCAGAGTGGGGGTACCGTAGCTTGGCTGAAGTGGAGACAAATTTCTGAAGATCTCTCTGATAACAAAAATCCCTCCACATCTAAAGGCAAACGAAGACAAGTCCCATGATATCCTCATCGGCATCGTATGGGGCAGAATTACACAAAATGACTGAAAAAAAAACTCCTCATTCGCAGATTTTTCATACAATGGAGATGGAGATGCTCTGATGAAGCCTAGGACTGACTCGATAATATGAAATACAGATGTTCAACGAACGTTCTGCATTACTCCGATTGTGGAGGTAGTGAGGGAGGCTCGGCTCCACTGGTATGGTCACGTCAAGAGAACGAAACGTAACTCAATCAAGTTTATAGCACTCTTTGTTGACACATTTCTCAATTCCACAACGATTAATCGTGCAGTAAAGACACTCTAATATGCTGCTTCCTAAGAGTTTCCAGAATTTCAAGGTTTGTACAATTGTAGAGCATAATGTGAAGGTCTGGGTTCTTGACGTGTTTGGCAATGAGTTCTGGCCGTAAACCTTCGAAATGAAAATCAAACTTTAAGACCATGAGGTGCTCAATGCCGCATAGAATTCGCAGGCTTTCTCCGGTCATTTTGTAACACTTGTGTACTTCCAGGTGAGTCAACACTGGCAGCTCAAGAAGGTAAGGCGCAGATTGATCTGTGATAAACCAGTTGTTAATCAAGCGCAGATTGGTCAGCTTCTTAAAACAAGATAGATGCTTCAAACAGCCATTTCCGAAATATTGTCCTAAGAGGGATAAGTTTAATATCTTTACTAGGGGACAGTTTTCGGCGACTACACGCAGAGTCTCGTCGTACAATTCGCATTCGTTTAGCTGTAGTTCGACTAAATTTGGAAAGAACTTAATGAGAGACAAAAGATCAATCTGAGTGGACCTCATTGAATATCTGACAGTGAGAGATGAAACCTGGTTCAAATGTTTTAATTTTTCAGTAGTAAAGCTGCTGATGTTATCACAAGGACAATACAAGGTCAAGGTTTTCAACTGTTTACATCGTGATAGATGGGGCAAGACACAGTGACATTCTTGTGTTTCACATTGAACACCTACAGTGTGCATAGATCGTCCTCTGATCCTCCAATAAGACACAAGGTCATTCTCTATAATTAGAAGAAAATTGCTGTCTAGGTGTTCTAAATTAGGAAAGTATTTGTGCAGGAATTTTAAATTTAAAGAATCGCAACCCTGAACTGTGAGATTTAGATTCTTGATCTTATTGTTTGGGGTATGTTTATTGTAACGTAAACAATCCCACTCGATAGTGAGCTGTTCTAAACTGGGACAAGTCCTAACTAGTTCTTCTAATATTTCTCGGCAGACTGTGGAGCATTTGACGCGCCTCAGGTCCAGGGCCTGCAACATTGGGGAGATCTTCAGATTGTTTATTATATCCTCACTGCTGTCCTTACATTCAGGCTGGTACATGATGCCTCGCCAAAGTTTACTCTCTCGAGACACCTGCTGCCACCAACGGCAGACATATTGAACTTTCACCAAATCACTGTTCGACAAGTAGGAGAAGATTTCTCGAAGCACGTCAGCTGGTAGCAAACCTGAGTTAGTCTCCATGCTGAGCTGGAAGAGAAAGAAGACATTTCTAGAAGCACGTCAGCTGGTAGCGAGCCTGAGTTAGTCTCCATGTTGAGCTGGAAGGGAAAGAAGACATTTCTAGAAGCACATCAGCTGGTAACAAGCCTGAGTTAGTCTCCATGTTGAGCTGGAAGGGAAAGAGGACATTTCTAGAAGCACATCAGCTGGTAACAAGCCTGAGTTAGTCTCCATGTAGAGCTGGAAGGGAAAGAGGACATTTCTAGAAGCACATCAGCTGGTAGCAAGCCTGAGTTAGTCTCCATGTAGAGCTGGAAGGGAAAGAAGACATTTCTAGAAGCACATCAGCTGGTAGCAAGCCTGAGTTAGTCTCCATGTTGAGCTGGAAGGGAAAGAAGACATTTCTAGAAGCACATCAGCTGGTAACAAGCCTGAGTTAGTCTCCATGTAGAGCTGGAAGGGAAAGAGGACATTTCTAGAAGCACATCAGCTGGTAACAAGCCTGAGTTAGTCTCCATGTAGAGCTGGAAGGGAAAGAAGACATTTCTAGAAGCACATCAGCTGGTAGCAAGCCTGAGTTAGTCTCCATGTTGAGCTGGAAGGGAAAGAAGACATTTCTAGAAGCACATCAGCTGGTAACAAGCCTGAGTTAGTCTCCATGTAGAGCTGGAAGGGAAAGAGGACATTTCTAGAAGCACATCAGCTGGTAGCAAGCCTGAGTTAGTCTCCATGTAGAGCTGGAAGGGAAAGAAGACATTTCTAGAAGCACATCAGCTGGTAACAAGCCTGAGTTAGTCTCCATGTTGAGCTGGAAGGGAAAGAAGACATTTCTAGAAGCACATCAGCTGGTAGCAAGCCTGAGTTAGTCTCCATGTTGAGCTGGAAGGGAAAGAAGACATTTCTAGAAGCACGTCAGCTGGTAGCAAGCCTGAGTTAGTCTCCATGTTGAGCTGGAAGGGAAAGAAGACATTTCTAGAAGCACATCAGCTGGTAGCAAGCCTGAGTTAGTCACCATGTTGAGCTGGAAGGGAAAGAAGACATTTCTAGAAGCACGTCAGCTGGTAGCAAGCCTGAGTTAGTCTCCATGTTGAGCTGGAAGAGAAAGAGGACATTTCTAGAAGCACATCAGCTGGTAGCAAGCCTGAGTTAGTCTCCATGTTGAGCTGGAAGGGAAAGAAGACATTTCTAGAAGCACATCAGCTGGTAGCAAGCCTGAGTTAGTCTCCATGTTGAGCTGGAAGAGAAAGAAGACATTTCTAGAAGCACATCAGCTGGTAGCAAGCCTGAGTTAGTCTCCATGTTGAGCTGGAAGGGAAAGAAGACATTTCTAGAAGCACATCAGCTGGTAACAAGCCTGAGTTGGTCTCCATGTTGAGCTGGAAGGGAAAGAAGACATTTCTAGAAGCGCGTCAGCTGGTAACAAGCCTGAGTTAGTCTCCATGTTGAGCTGGAAGGGAAAGAAGACATTTCTAGAAGCACATCAGCTGGTAGCAAGCCTGAGTTAGTCTCCATGTTGAGCTGGAAGGGAAAGAAGACATTTCTAGAAGCACATTAGCTGGTAGCAAGCCTGAGTTAGTCTCCATGTTGGGCTGGAAGGGAAAGAAGACATTTCTAGAAGCACATTAGCTGGTAGCAAGCCTGAGTTAGTCTCCATGTTGAGCTGGAAGGGAAAGAAGACATTTCTAGAAGCACATTAGCTGGTAGCAAGCCTGAGTTAGTCTCCATGTTGGGCTGGAAGAGAAAGAAGACATTTCTAGAAGCGCGTCAGCTGGTAGCAAGCCTGAGTTAGTCTCCATGTTGAGCTGGAAGGGAAAGAGGACATTTCTAGAAGCACGTCAGCTGGTAGCGAGCCTGAGTTAGTCTCCATGTTGAGCTGGAAGGGAAAGAAGACATTTCTAGAAGCACATCAGCTGGTAACAAGCCTGAGTTAGTCTCCATGTTGAGCTGGAAGGGAAAGAGGACATTTCTAGAAGCACATCAGCTGGTAACAAGCCTGAGTTAGTCTCCATGTTGAGCTGGAAGGGAAAGAGGACATTTCTAGAAGCACGTCAGCTGGTAGCAAGCCTGAGTTGGTCTCCATGTTGAGCTGGAAGGGAAAGAAGACATTTCTAGAAGCACGTCAGCTGGTAGCAAGCCTGAGTTAGTCTCCATGTTGAGCTGGAAGGGAAAGAAGACATTTCTAGAAGCACGTCAGGTGGTAGCAAGCCTGAGTTAGTCTCCATGTTGAGCTGGAAGGGAAAGAGGACATTTCTAGAAGCACGTCAGCTGGTAGCAAGCCTGAGTTAGTCTCCATGTTGAGCTGGAAGGGAAAGAGGACATTTCTAGAAGCACATTAGCTGGTAGCAAGCCTGGGTTAGTCTCCATGTTGAGCTGGAAGGGAAAGAGGACATTTCTAGAAGCACGTCAGCTGGTAGCAAGCCTGAGTTAGTCTCCATGTTGAGCTGGAAGGGAAAGAGGACATTTCTAGAAGCACATCAGCTGGTAGCAAGCCTGAGTTAGTCTCCATGTAGAGCTGGAAGGGAAAGAGGACATTTCTAGAAGCACGTCAGCTGGTAGCAAGCCTGAGTTAGTCTCCATGTTGAGCTGCAAGAGAAAGAAGACATTTCTAGAAGCACGTCAGCTGGTAGCAAGCCTGAGTTAGTCTCCATGTTGAGCTGGAAGAGAAAGAAGACATTTCTAGAAGCACGTCAGCTGGTAGCAAGCCTGAGTTAGTCTCCATGTAGAGCTGGAAGGGAAAGAGGACATTTCTAGAAGCACATTAGCCGGTAGCAAGCCTGAGTTAGTCTCCATGTTGAGCTGGAAGGGAAAGAGGACATTTCTAGAAGCACATTAGCTGGTAGCAAGCCTGAGTTAGTCTCCATGTTGAGCTGGAAGGGAAAGAAGACATTTCTAGAAGCGCGTCAGCTGGTAGCAAGCCTGAGTTAGTCTCCATGTTGAGCTGGAAGGGAAAGAGGACATTTCTAGAAGCACATTAGCTGGTAGCAAGCCTGAGTTAGTCTCCATGTTGAGCTGGAAGGGAAAGAGGACATTTCTAGAAGCACGTCAGCTGGTAGCAAGCCTGAGTTAGTCTCCATGTTGAGCTGCAAGAGAAAGAAGACATTTCTAGAAGCACGTCAGCTGGTAGCAAGCCTGAGATAGTCTCCATGATGAGCTGGAAGGGAAAGAAGACATTTCTAGAAGCACGTCAGCTGGTAGCAAGCCTGAGTTAGTCTCCATGTTGAGCTGGAAGGGAAAGAAGACATTTCTAGAAGCACATCAGCTGGTAACAAACCTGAGTTAGTCTCCATGCTGAGCTGGAAGGGAAAGAAGACATTTCTAGAAGCGCGTCAGCTGGTAGCAAGCCTGAGTTAGTCTCCATGTTGAGCTGGAAGGGAAAGAAGACATTTCTAGAAGCACATCAGCTGGTAGCAAGCCTGAGTTAGTCTCCATGATGAGCTGGAAGGGAAAGAAGACATTTCTAGAAGCACATCAGCTGGTAGCAAGCCTGAGTTAGTCTCCATGTTGAGCTGGAAGAGAAAGAGGACATTTCTAGAAGCACGTCAGCTGGTAGCAAGCCTGAGTTAGTCTCCATGTTGAGCTGGAAGGGAAAGAGGACATTTCTAGAAGCACGTCAGCTGGTAGCAAGCCTGAGTTAGTCTCCATGATGAGCTGGAAGGGAAAGAGGACATTTCTAGAAGCACGTCAGCTGGTAGCAAGACTGAGTTAGTCTCCATGTTGAGCTAGAAGAGAAAGAAGACATTTCTAGAAGCGCGTCAGCTGGTAGCAAGCCTGAGTTAGTCTCCATGTTGAGCTGGAAGGGAAAGAGGACATTTCTAGAAGCGCGTCAGCTGGTAGCAAGCCTGAGTTAGTCTCCATGATGAGCTGGAAGAGAAAGAAGACATTTCTAGAAGCGCGTCAGCTGGTAGCAAGCCTGAGTTAGTCTCCATGTTGAGCTGGAAGGGAAAGAGGACATTTCTAGAAGCACGTCAGCTGGTAGCAAGCCTGAGTTAGTCTCCATGATGAGCTGGAAGGGAAAGAGGACATTTCTAGAAGCACGTCAGCTGGTAGCAAGACTGAGTTAGTCTCCATGTTGAGCTAGAAGAGAAAGAAGACATTTCTAGAAGCGCGTCAGCTGGTAGCAAGCCTGAGTTAGTCTCCATGTTGAGCTAGAAGAGAAAGAAGACATTTCTAGAAGCACATCAGCTGGTAGCAAGCCTGAGTTAGTCTCCATGTTGAGCTGGAAGGGAAAGAAGACATTTCTAGAAGCACGTCAGCTGGTAGCAAGCCTGAGTTAGTCTCCATGTTGAGCTGGAAGGGAAAGAAGACATTTCTAGAAGCACGTCAGCTGGTAGCAAGCCTGAGTTAGTCTCCATGTTGAGCTGGAAGGGAAAGAAGACATTTCTAGAAGCACGTCAGCTGGTAGCAAGCCTGAGTTAGTCTCCATGTTGAGCTGGAAGGGAAAGAAGACATTTCTAGAAGCACGTCAGCTGGTAGCAAGCCTGAGTTAGTCTCCATGTTGAGCTGGAAGGGAAAGAGGACATTTCTAGAAGCACGTCAGGTGGTAGCAAGCCTGAGTTAGTCTCCATGATGAGCTGGAAGGGAAAGAAGACATTTCTATAAATAGAAGTCATTATAAATATGGTATTAAATATTATCCGTGTTGACTGATACCAATCTCCAATTACAACATCTGCCATGGCAAACACTATGAAGTTTAATAATTAAATTAACTTTTAATCTTGTTCTTTAATGTATTTTCCAAATTTTTGTGAACTTTCATTCATTTACATTCTAATGCTATTGTAGGAATATCCATTTCTCTTTGTAATAGTAATCATAGTTTTTAAGATTCTTTTTATTTAATCTACGCTGACGAAGGTATCATTTTATACCGAAACATCTACGTTTCACTTTATAAAACTAAAATATCTCAGAAAAATAAAAGACGACATGTAGAAGCAATATTATCAAAGACTCCTTTACGGGCTATATGACATGGAGGTCATATAGCCCCGTGTACTTGAGTGTGTGGATTCTAATTATCTATGTCATTTTCATGGCTGTGGTAATGTGTGTATTTGTAAATGATTGAATGGATGCAAAAGAAGCCTTCAATTAGCAATCATCGCAGTATTCGCCTGAAGTAGCACGGACAACCACATCTAGAATGGCGGAGGTGGGAATCGAAACCAACTCTTTTCAGTTTTGTCACACCAGGCTGAAGTTACATTACTCCAGCCCACAGACCAGAATTATATTTCATATCACAGTCCGGAAGACCTCTCAACCCGGTGATTAAATATGTCTGGGTCAGCATGACTAAAGCAGAATATTTTAGACAAAGTGCTCCAAATTGATTAATAACACAAATATTGGAGGCAGTATGACTAAAGAAAATGTTTTAGACAAAGAGCTCGGAATTGCTTAATAACCACACATTTGTCGGAGGCAGTATGACTAAAGCAATACGGATTGTGCTACCTAGATTGGTCTAGGCAAAACCCATGGGTGGGGTTGGCAATCTTGTACATTAGGCCTACGCGAGGATAATGGCCAGCCAACTGGAATTTTACTGTAATTCGTAAGGCGGGTGGTGGGTTATAGACAGCGGAGGAATAACCTAAACCATTCCCAGATCTGTTTAGGATCATTACGGAAGGTATTTATGGCTAAAATCAGTAGTTTACGAAATTGTATCGTTGGTTCTTGTCTCCTTCACTGTTACTAAGCGGGGTTCTATTGTACAGTTCATCGGATTGAGAGGCTGATTACTTGTTCACCGACATCAAAAGTGGAGCACAATGTTTCAATTTAGAACTACAGTATAGAACACAACAAACTCCGCCAACATGGAAGTGTACAGGGTGAAATGGACGTAAGGCCATTCATCTCAATAATCTACGCGAAGGGTATTTAGGTGGCACATGTCATAATAATTTTGCTTTCGAAAATAACTAACGAAATTCATAATTAAAAGTGTTTACTTATCATATCCCATTTGTTATCAGTTACTACATCATTTATATCCTCACCATAATCCTGTGTACTAAATAGAACTATGGTATAACCTTAAGGTGTTAAAAAGTAGCCATAAATCTTTTAACACATTTCCATACCGTTTGAGCAATTGGAAGGCATTCCATTATTATCCTGTTACATTTATTGATATTCATCATAAAGTCTGTAGCATTACAGTGGTTGCATGACGACCACTTCAACATAGAATCTCGTCCAACTGATCACTGAACATAGGCCACTAACTTGCCCTTTACTCAAATTTGCTCCATCAGTCAAATTCAGATAAACAAAGAACCTAAAATGTCTTTCTGTTTTAAATCACAAGTATAGGCCTAAATACCAGAGCTATATTCCATTCGGTTCTGAAACGAAGCAGAAACGTTTTGTCGCACACAGTAATTCAACGACGGCAGAAATTATTCTATTGACGTCACATTACACAGCCACTGTTGCCAACATGTGGGATACAAAATAGTGAACCTCTTAGCTGCACAATTTAGGGCACTTGCCACGAATACTGCCTTCAGTAGCGAAAGCGCGGGGTTAGCGATATGCTTCTTGTCATATCATTTTCCCGGATAATAGCGTACACAGCTGGAATTGGTAATTGACGAGCTTGTTTTCAAAACTGAATATCTCCAAAAATTAAGAAAATTGTTCTATAGTTGATTCGGTAGCATTTGCCTCAGATGGTAAAGTATTTATTGATCAAATGTTAATATTGATAAGGCTGTGTGAAAACATGCTTTTCGTTCAAAACTGATTATATCCAACACTTACAATATATTGAACTAAATGAATATATTTTAAAATTAAGGCATTTAATTTCTAATTGTACCTATTAATACTATGTTCAAAATAAATATCACGAATTGGGATACATATTTGAGATTATGTGAAATATCCTGATTTCCATAGCTGAATACAACCATCATTTTTTTAAAATTAACTATATCCATTCATTTTTATCAATAACTTTTTATGTACTATGTATAATTTCGTGCACTTTTGGTGATAGTATGTTGCTCTTTCTAGCTAACATTCAAGATATCTATTACTCCATTTTGACAATCCTGTCTGAAGATTTATGTTTTTCATCTCTCCTGTAAAATTTATGATTATGGATACAGTATATTCAGTTTTGAAAACAAGTTCCTCAATTCTTCCCTTGACCAAAACCGGACTTATACAGAACCTGTAGGATTATTGAAAATACTGTCAATTATCCCTGCTGCACTGGAAATATGTGTAATATTACCTACGTAAATAAAGGTTTTTATTTCACACTTATGACTGCAGCCATGTTTGAGGCGCAAACATAGAAGGCATATCACGTTTCATAAATGTTGCCAATATACAGTGCTTTAAAAAAAAAAAAAAATTTAAGGGGTACTCACAGTTGTCGACAAAATCTTGCAATTTTCGACAACTTGCCATGTTCGGTCATTGTGTTCGAATCATTAACTTTCAGCTTTTTCGATGCCTGGGTGGATGTTAAATAGTTCGTTATTTTCTTCATCCTTCAAATCTAACCACACGCACAAAATAACAACATACCCCGCCTCCAAACACTAGCCCGAGTGCTTATAAGAACTGAGTGCTGAGTTGCCGACCAAGAGAAACTGATTCGATCGATTGATTTAAATCGACGATAACTCGAAATCTCCTCCTGCTGTTGTGAGCTTTCAAGCAGGAAGTTTACAAATATTTAAAGGGTACGCGTACCCCCTGGAGAAAAGCACTGCCAGTAACCTATAAGGATTAGGGTTAACAAAAGGCAGTGTATCCTTGCTTGCAACATTCATATCTCAATGCCTCCTCACGTTCAGTCTCAACGTGAGACTCAGTGTTGACTTTGCCTACCTACAAAAGAGCCTGAATTATCAATAAAATAACAGGAGCTACTTTGGTGTAGGCTCCATTAAAATAGGTTCCAAAGTGAACCTGCATTATTAATACAATATCATTAGCTGCTGTTAGTTGTTCAGATAGAAAAAGAAAATAGTTAAAACATACGAACACAATTCATCATGAAAATATTCCTATTATTATTATAAGAGATGTAATGTAGATTCTAAGATTACCTTCATTTGATGTACCTCTGTAATAGCCAGGATTTCATCACCAACCGCATCGAGCAGGTTATCAGTTTTGACTCCTGCGAAGTAGCATACAAGCATCACCCAATAGCACTACTAAGTAACGTGTAACATAACCTTGCTTGTCACACATATCAACAATAATGCAATGGTACAAAAACTGTTTGGGGAAATAAAATATAACCTATAACGTTAGTGAATTCATCGGTTTAAGAAAACCATTCTGGCTGTGAATGGTTTTTGCTCCATAATGTTCAGGATACTAGAACACAAGAGACCGCACGTGTACGTCAACTCAAAAGTAGTATTGCAATCCGAATGTAACCCTCGAGGTGAACAGTGAGACATAATATACTGTAGTTACACTTGGCAATAACGGGTAACTGAGGCTATTACGCACGACTTTATAAGTGAACAATGTCCAATGAATTTTTATCAATAATTGAGACTGAATGGCTAATGAGGTAGCTAATGATTGGTCTCAGCAGTGAAATGTAGCTATGAGCATCCCAAGTAGCCTTAATAACTTACTGTACATACAAATATGGAACATATTATGTCGGGTTAAGCGAGGTGAATCTGGTTGACAGAAGTGACTACACCTGACGCTAACCATGCGGCAGAATTACACTGCGTGAGAGTTATTTCAAATAAATAGACGAGTATTTAAAAGTCGGCACAAGTTGCATAAAGACATTGAGAAAGTAGGCCTACTTCACACACATTACAATGCGCCCTGTTCAATAAAGAAACCACAACGCGCCCTTACTGTTCAAAAGCGACTCAAAGATGTATTCTTACGCCTCACATGGGCAAAGAATATGGGTAACATGGATGTTGTCGCAGCAAAGGCTATTTCCAGATACAGCCCTACACCTCTGTATCCTCGACAATCGCCAAAAAGTCCAGTACTGTACATCCAAGACAATGATACCTGCCCTGGCTACATAATTTTCCAAAATATTCATATAGCTGCCCTTCGATGCGCAATGCAAAATTTTGACGTCATTATTCATATCAATACTTATCAGAGATCAAAGGAATGCAATAATCTAAACGAGATTAATTTTGAAACTAACGAATTATTTGATATATTAGAAGATCATTTAAATAATAAAAAACGCTAACCGCCTCAACCCCCGCCGCAATATGTAAATTCCAACATACATCCTGAGCCTGACTCGTTCAAATTTCCTGACGTCACACCCAATCACCCTACCCACATGATCCTTGACCCTACTTTGGTGCTAGTTAATGTCTCTCCGCTTTTGACAAGATTGTACGATTCCGGCGTTTTCCGTTGCAAAGAGAATGTAATACCAGAGTCACAGCTCCCATGTTAAATAATTTACCTTAAATACGCCCATAATCCGGCTTCAAAAAAACAATCATTTCTCTTCGGTGGGGGAAACATAAGGAACTAAATCCTTAAGATATCAGCTTATTTTTATGAATATTACGCAGAGCTAGTCCCTTAGTGGATCAATTAACATTAATAGCTATTACCTTTGACAATATTAGCTCTGATAAAATGTATGACAAGCAATCAACAATATACTGACACATTATGAAATTTGTTGTCTACTTTGTAATGTTGGCAGTAAACGTACTTATGTAGCTATATATTTTGATAATTATAATAATGTATTGACGTTAGTTTATCAACTATACACCGTAAAAATCGATTATCTAACATGTTTTATAAGTTGAATGCTATAAAATGAAATATCGAGTCATGTCTGCTGACATAACCTTCAAATTCCAGAGCACATCCCATACCCGCCTCCCCCCCCCCCCCCCCCCCCCCCCCCAGCCCCTTTTTCGCCCTAACCTACATAACCTCCAATCTGACTATAGATAATTAAAAGAATCACCCCCCCCCCCCCCTTCCTGCTATCCTAAACAGGTTCCAAATTCTTGTTTGAACCCCATGACCCTCTGGCAAATGTGATATGAGAAGGAAGGAAAAGGATAAATGAAAACCATAGGTGATTGAAACATTTGTTTTATTATTTTGCATTACACAATACTATTGCAACTTAAAGAAATTGCCACACTGAGTGTGTCTGTTTCTGATTGTGACAACCTACAGTCACACGCGTCAATGTTCTCAGATAGGGAAGTGTTCGGCTTGCTTCCTGCACCACTCTACACCTACCTCTCAAGGTCAAGTGCACAGCTGAATGCCGGCATCTGTAAACAAGTTGATATGACTAATGGTGGTAACATAGTTTTGCAGCAGACACCAATTTCCATCCAAGTTAAACAGCTCACTGATGATTTGTTCTGAAATAGTTACTTCAATACTCCCAATATTAGGTATTTATGTTGTTTTTGACAACCTTGACATGAACATTGTCAGGAATACTGTATGCCAGCCATCCTAGTTTCTCATCTGGGTGACAAATTGGTTATGCAGTTACAAGCTGAGGTATCTATGACATAAATGCCAAGAAATATGGATCCATAGTAAGTTACAAATATTTTATTATGTAACATATCAACGTGAATATTTAACAGCTGGCGAAAAAAATGATAATAAAATAACATCCAAGTAGGTATTCAAACAATTGACTTCAATATGTAAGCATCATAGTTTGATCATACCAACATGCATTTCTCATTTCAATAGCCTGGGACATAGTGTTCATCAGCCCGAGGAAGTAAGGTGTATCACTTTTCTGTGATGAGTGTAATAGTAAGTGTAAATGTATTCGGGGCAGATGGAATAGTGCCCCAGGATTTGAAATAAGGTACGGTACAATCCCAGCATTTGTCCCAAGGGAGTGTCGAAATTTCACACTCAGGATAGCCTCTGTCAATGCCAGGATAAACCGTTGATTTCTCGACTTGCTGCAGGTGCCTATCACGACCATAGTGCATGACTTAACGAGCATGGCTACGCTGCAGGATGTCATTCCAATGAATGGTATCAGACCTTGAAAAAAAAAAGGGGTTTCAAACGTTTCTGAAGACTATCATCAGCTCTAAGAATTGTGGAGTTTACCATAACCGGAACCAAAGGAGAACGTGGTACATTATTGAACATATACCGTTCACATACTTTCTGGGAGTCATTGAGAATTGTATGTATTGTCAAATATCACTGCTACATATTAAATATACTGTCAAATATCACTGCTACATATTAAATATACTGTCAAATATCACTAATATACAGTCAAGAAGGTTATTAATTGCAGCTCGTTCGACGACGGCAGATGATTGTGGCCGACAAATTGACGTCATATTGCGTTGCTAACATGTCACACGACACACATAACTTTGTAATTATGTGAAAAAAGAAATAATTAGCACAACCACTGGCTTGGATAAAGATTATTGATGCGTGACTACCCCCATTGTGCATGACAAAAACCAGGGGTGAGTATCTTACGTTAGTTACCTAACAATTATTGGTCTAGGTGAAAACCATTGGTCAGATGGATGTGATATAGTACCTAACGCGTGGGGTTGGCAATACTGTACACGATGCTAAAAATGGTGGAGTCAGCTGGAATTTCATCTCTATAAGTCGTGATCCTATTTGGCATGGCTGGGTGGGTTGCAGACAGCGGAGGAGTAAACATCTATTACTATATCATCTCCAGATACCACTACTACAGGTATCTTGGCTAATTTCAGTAGTTTAAGAATTTTTTACTTTGATTCAGGTAAACTCCACTCTTACCGAATATGTATCCGATAATCTTTATTATTAGAGTTGTAAACTCTAGGAAAACAGACTGTTACTGAACCTGAAAGATTCATCATTCCATGGAAGTGGTCCATATTCCTCACCGCTGCCTAGCATACACAATGCTGCAAGTGCTTTTCAATACAGAGGAAGAAGTGATAGCCAGCTAAGAATGCAAGTGAAATAATGTCCTCTTCGGACTAAACAGGAGGAAAGCAAAGACAGTAGGCCTACAGATAGGGGTTTACTAGCATTATTAGTTAGAATCACGCAGGTTAATTCCTTAGGAAGCAAAGAGGACAGGTAAATGGTTTAAGCCTACAGGTCCTCATTCTGACCTTTGCCACACACAACTTACATGATAGAATGATACCTGCTGAATTATATTATTGGTATAAAACACTCCAGAAAATTGGATCAAGAGCATATCAAAACTACTCCTGGTGGCGATCCAGATATGAGGGTTTAGGATATCTTAGTCTACCACATGACTGACACGCCACATTTCATCACTAAACAACATGTACATTTCATTACAAATGACATAATTGCTCATATTTTACTCCATCTTTTCTTTTGCTCACAAATCAACATTATTAAAACATCCACACCATTTACAAATATCTTTAATTAAAACAAATATCCGGCCGCAGTCTGCCATCTTATAAAAGAAACGAAATGATAATCGGCAGCAAAGTTTGCCATCATAGTATTAATATAAACAGGTGCAATTCTTTAAATATAACTGAATCTTTGCAATTATATCAGACACCGTAATGATGTTTATGATTATATGCGATCAACTTCTGTAATTCATACCATTAGATTTCGTTTTCAAGAAGTTTAATCTTAGTCTAAAACATAATACGGTTGTAATCCTGTTAGTATCAGTGTAAGTCAATCACATTTAAGACATAAAAAGCAGGGCGCTAGGTCTACCAACACACTTCGCCCGGTCGTGCTATTACGTTTCCAAAGTTGCATAACCGGAGCGTAATAAAAAACCTGGCCCAAAATAAGGTTTAGCCAATCCCATCTAACTTCCGACGGCCTGTTCCGTTGCTCTGTTCTTCAGATACTTGTGTGCAATTCAACAACCCACGTTGAAACTAACAAGGAGTAAATATGTCAATGTTCCTCGTACCAAGAGTTTAGTGCTTTTCAGTCGGTCAACACGAGTGTACCCAACAGAGATGGGTTATGCCCTAATCCTGAAATAAATTACATGAGATTAATAAAACACTAGGATCCCGTATAGGTTAACTGATCTTAAGCTCTTCAATATTTGAGAAGTAATGATGGATGTGATGTGTGTTGTCCGTAATCCAGCCATCGGCTAGAAGTTTAGAAAATCTATCTTAGTGTTTTATTAATCTCATGTAATTTATTTCAGGATTAGGGCATAACCCATCTCTGTTGGGTACATTCATGTTTACCGACTGAAAAGCACTAAACCCTTGTTTACTAAGGCAACACTGAAAATATGGCTTCAAACACCACAATGTTCCTCGTCCCATATTCAATACAACTAATAAGTGTTTATTCCGTGACATTTGGTGATTTACAGAAAGGAAAAACCGAATGGAGACATCTTCAGCTACATCGGTGAAACCAAAGGGCAAAAAGGAGTGGGCTTCATGATCAAGAAGCACCTAAAAAGCAACATTTGGGAAATTCGAGGAATCTCAGAGAGAATTACGCTACTGTCCTTGGATCTAGAAGGGAATACCATCGTAATTATACAAATCTATGCACCCACAGAGAACAGCACAGAGGAGGAAATTGAAAAGTTTTACGAGCAACCAGAAGACACATTGGACAACTTCAAAACACAAAGAACGTTTGTAATAGGGGACTTTAACAGTAAAGTGGGAATCAAGGAACATACAGACGAAGCACCTATGGGACCATTCGGATACGGAATTAGAAATGGGAGAGGAGACAGATTGATCCAGTTTGCTCAAGGACACAACATGAAAATTGTGAACACCTTCTTCAAGGAAATGCCAGAGAGTAGAAGGACATGGGGAGGTCCGAACGGCAGGACAAAAAACGAAATTGACTTCATACTTACCGACAACTTAAAGGAAGTAAAGGATATTCAAGTGATCAACGGGCTAAAATTCGACACCGACCATAGAATGGTGCGCTTAAAGCTAACAATAACGAAGAATAGACGGCCATACTTCAAGACCAGGATAACTAGCCCTGGACAGATCAACCAGACCGAATACGCCCAAGAAATCCAGCAAAATCTAAATCACCTGAAGCAACAAAACCACCTAAGCACACAGCACCTCTACACAGAACTCATAAAATGTATAACATCTGCATCTAACAACTCAGCAATACCAAGAAGTAAGAAGGGACGGCGCGATAAGCTAAAATACAGTACCAAACACCTAATCGAGGAAAGGGAAATATTGAAAGCACAAGCTGTAGATAACAACCAGATAAAGTTAGAGTACGGGCAGCTTAATAAGCGCACAAAAAGGGAAATTAGAAAGGACATTAGAGACCACAACACAGAAATCATCAAAAAGTACGCAGAAGAATCGAAATCAATAAGAAAGATGAGAAAAGAACTAGCTCCAGATAAACAATGGATGCTTGGAGTGAACGACAAAAGAGGTAAAAGGCAAGCAACAAGGGAGGAAATAACGAAATAGGCCACAGACTTCTACAGAGAGCTGTACTCCAGTACACACCAGAGAAGAGACTCAGACCAAAGTGATAAGGGACAGGAGGCACTACACGACGAAGAAATTCCTCCCATCATGACCAGTGAAGTCAGAGTAGCAATAAAGGAGGCGAAAAACGAGAAATGCCCCGGAGAGGATGCCATCTACAACGAATATCTGAAAATGGGTGGTGAGGATCTCATAGAAGTGATAACAAGGTTATTCAACATGATACTTGAAACAGAAGAAATTCCAACAGAATGGAAACAGAGCGTTATTGTTCTGCTTCACAAGAAAGGCGCTAAAGATGACATTAATAACTACAGACCAATCAGTTTGATGGCCAGTCTCTACAAAGTTTTCACGAAAATCATGACTAGAAGGATGTCTAAACTACTAGATGAAAACCAAGCAGTGGAACAAGCCGGTTTCAGGACAGGCTTTAGCACAATTGACCACCTGCAAGCAATGAACTAGCTCTTGAAAAAAAAACCGCAGGAATTTAATCTCGAACTATGCATTGCATTCGTAGACTATAACAAAGCCTTCGATTCTGTGGAACATAGTTGTGTGCTAGAGGCATTTAGAAGCCAAGGCATACAAAAGAGATATGTCAGACTACTGGAAAAGCTCTACGAAGGCTGCCAAGCGAGGGTAAGAACGGAGAGGGAGGGTGCGAACATCAACTTAGAGAGAGGCGTGAAACAAGGCGACCCCCTCTCACCAAAGTTGTTCACGTGCCTACTGGAGAACCAATTTAAGAAGTTAGAATGGGACAACAAATACGGCATCGAAATAAACGGGTAAAGGCTGACACACTTACGGTTCGCAGACGATATTGCACTGCTAGCAAAATCGGCAACAGACTTGGAACAAATGCTAGCGGACCTGGACACTGTCAGTAAAGAAGTAGGTCTATCTATGAACCCTCTAAAAACAAAACTGATGACCAACTCACTGGAAGATCAAATCCTCATCAATGGCAAACCACTAGCGTACACACAGGAATACGTCTACCTTGGACAAAACCTGTCATTTGACTGCTCCCAGGAGAAGGAAATCAAGAGACGAGTTGGACAAGCATGGAAGAAGTTCTGGTCCTTAAAATGTATATTGATGGACAAATCCCAGATAATAAGTCAGTAGTGGAGTAAGGCGGTTTTAAACCCACCCGGCGTTGCTCGGGCGGGGTCCATGTTAAATCATTAATATCTGGCCAACCCATGGTCCGATTTTGACAAATGAGATGTCGTTGGACTCAGGTTGACGGAGGGCATTGCTATAGACCACTCGTTATAATTTTTGATTTTTTTGAAAACTTTTGTTTTCGAAAGTAGGTGATAGTTTGAAAACCTAACATGATAGAACGTTGTGCCATTGCTGAAACGAATGGTCTTTATGACCTTTATTTTCTATAATTTTTTTTTATTTTTTATGTTTTTTTTGAAAACACTCGAATTTTGAAATTCCTATATTTTGTAAACTAGGAAGTTTACAAAAAAGTTTGTTTGACGTAAATCAATGGTCCCTACCCCCTCTACCTCCAAAATAAATTTCAAGTCTCTAGGATAAAAACCTGACAGTAGTCGGATGAGGGGGGAAACTGTCCACTAACTTATTTAACCCTCCTCGTATTTGCCCCGAACCTGATATCTTGCTAACCAATCATGGGATTTGAACATACAGGGTGTCCTAGCAGTCGTAGTGATGCCCCCTACTTTCCTATAGGCTCGTTATTTAATTAAAAGACCAAAACTAAAAGGTCATGAGCTTTTAATATCTCGTGAACCAATCATGCTAGAGGCGTGTACGACGGGTCCAAGGACTCGGAGTGACGTCCTCTTTGCTATGAACCACTCGTTATGTTTTTTAAAAATTATGAAATTCGATTTTGGGGTAAACACGTATTTTTTATGATTTTTGCTGATATCTCACGGACCAGTAACGCTAGAGACGTGTACGAGGTGTCCTAGGACTCGGGCTAACGCCCCCTGTTTGAAACTATGTTTGAAATCTTGACAAAGGGCCTAACGACACTTTTGTTGAAAAAATATTAATTTTTCTTTACCTGTTTAAAATGTTCATGAAGCGTGGTGGTTGAGAGAGACGATACTGCTGGGTGTGTGTTTCAACGAACCTGTCGCTAACCACAAGGACCCTGCTTAATAGAACAATTGCTATTTCGGCGGGTCGGTGTATGACAGAGCTAGAGTTCGTTTTTTTCACACATTTTACCCTCGAAGGGGATCTTTGACGTGTAAACGGAGATGAGAACTTGGTTCTATGTTTGTCAAAGCGAGTACAGAAAACAAACTTGCAGACGAGCAGGAGGTGAATGTAATTTGAGCATATTGGAATGCGCTGATCTGACTTGACAACAAGTGCAATGGAAAATGACCAAGACGCTTGAAGGTTAAGTAGTCTGACCATCGTGGTGGCAGGGAAGGGCGAAATGCATGCACACACGTGTGAAACCACATGCACGCTAAACAAGTAACATCCTGTCTTGCTTCGTACGTGACAAAATGCAAGTTCATGTGAAATTTGACCTGGCACAGGTGTTCGCCTGGGACGTTAGCTGTGCACGTGCGCGATAACTGCTAACAAGTTACATCCTGTTTTGCTTCATACGTGACAAAATGCAAGTTGACATGAAATTTGATCTGCCACAGGTGTTCACCTTGGACGTTAGCTGTCCACGCGCCTGATAACAGAATGTTCAAAGCGTGGGATTCGCTGAATAAGTAAAAAGTATAATGCAACTTGTGAGAATGATGTCGCAAACAATAGATAGGCAAGAGCTGCGAACAGCAGTGGTGGGAGGCGGAGGGGGGGGGGGGGGGGAGATGGGGGAGGGGTAATGTATGAGAGAACACAGGTGGAAAGAGAAAGAAATATGTGAAGCTGAGGATTGTAACACAGAGCTAAAGGTAGTGTACAACATGTGTGAATAAATAAAAAGTACACATAACAGCTTAGGCTTTCACGGCCGGCGTTCATAATTAAATACAAGTTTTTCGGGCGTGTAGGCCGTGGTCCAGACAGGATATTTCCCGACGTTTCACCGGAAACTGCGTCCGGCATCTGCTGACCAAGGTAAGGAGCGGAACCCTTGATAATGCCGGACGCAGTTTCCGGTGAAACGTCGGGAGATATCCTGTCTGGACCACGGCCTACAAGCCCGAAAAACTTGTAGTTAATTAAAAAGTACACAGGTTCATACAACATGTAATTTATTGATCCAAGAATTAAACGTAGAGTTAAATCACGTCCATTTGACATATAGTTTATTTTTTTTGTTTCAACACTTTTCCAACAAGATAATGCTTAGAAAATGCTGCTTTCTGAAGTTCGTGGAGATAAAATCTACCTTTTATGGGTTGATGGTTGAGGTCTTGCAGTAAATAGGTGACTGGAGTGTCCAAGTTGACTTGACGAATTCGAAATAGTTCAGTCCCCCACTGAGGCGTGTAGCCCTTATTGAAGGCAGACTTAAATTTGCACACACGAACAAAATCCCCAATTTTCAGTCGGTGACGTTTATGATCGGCTGTTTTAATGGGGTTAAACAGTTTATCCAATCGCTGAATATTTTTGGTCACGAGGCATGGCTTGGTCCCAATCGTTCTATGTTTGGTGTCATTGTAACGTGATACTAGCTCTGGTAACATGTCCAACCAGCGATACGTGCCTTGAGCGAACGCTTTCCACATATGGGTTTTCGATGTTCGGTTGAACCGCTCGACCACACTGGCTTTGAGATTGCTGTATGTGGTGTAATGGTGAATATCCTTAGATTTGAGAAAACTGGAGAAATCCTTGTTGAAAAATTCTTTCCCCTGGTCGGTTTGTAGCAGCTGAGGTTGACGTTTGGAGTGTTGAATAATATGTTGAAAGGCCTTGGTGACCATTGGACCAGACTTACGACGCACAGGTTCAACAAAGGCCATTTTGGAATAGACATCAATGACGGTCAACATATAGCGTACACCATCGTTAACATCAGCATAGGGTATCATTTCAACC
This sequence comes from Meconema thalassinum, assembly GCA_946902985.2. Taxonomy (NCBI): domain Eukaryota; kingdom Metazoa; phylum Arthropoda; class Insecta; order Orthoptera; family Tettigoniidae; genus Meconema; species Meconema thalassinum. The sequence goes on from OX336393.1 coordinate 30,602,627, forward strand.
AAGTCTGCCTGCCAAAGTTCATCCACACCTCGTGAAATCACCTTGAGCCGTGGATAGTGACGCCTAGCTGGGCGATGCAACTCGTGAGCAATACCCATTTTAATGGGTGAGGGCTTACACAATAATTTTGGCATTTCGAAGTTTTTGTTCAATATCTTGAATTTCCCAATCGTGACCGGTATGGCCAGCTTGACGTGAAGCATGCAACAACTGTAGCCGCTGGACGAGCTTATTGGGATTGTGCCAGTAGGTAACATCCACAAGGGGTTTTAATGGTTTAAATGTCACTCCCGAAGCGGATGCTTTACGACGACCACTTTGACTGGTGGGAAACATTTTTGCAATGATGGTTTTATATTTTTGAGATATATTGGCATTCACTTGTTGTGCGGGATCATACTGTCTTTTGTGGGCATGGGTATCCAATAAAATGGATTTATATTTGACAAGATCCTCTGATGTATAATCATGGGAAGAGGGGGTCCTAGAAAAGAGCAGCTTTAACTGTCCTGGCGTTAATTTATAGTTGATGTTTTTAATGACAGCTTTAGTACGAGCAAATTTAATGGATGGATCGCCAATTTTAAAACTATCATTCTCATAGCGAACACAATACGTGGTATCTGTGTTTCCAATAAATAGATCACTGAAATAGGGTTCCAATGTTGATCCATAATATTTTATTAAAATGGTTTTCAGTTGAGCTTTATGTTGAGGGGTGGCCAAGAGTTGTGAAAAAGGAGACGCTCTGGAAGGGCAAGGTGTTTCGACCATGGCCAAGGATTTCTTTTTTCTCAAAAACTCTGCAAGGGGTGCGGCGTTTTTTGAGGCGTAAACACTTGTTCCTCCTCATCCTCAACTTCGCTAACACTAGTCAAATCTTCCTGTTCCTGTTCCTCTTCCTCTTCCTCAGGGTCCTCGTGCAGCGTCTGAGTGGCTTGTGAAACGGTGGGTAGCGTTTCAGATGGCTTGAAAGAGTGTTTCAACATGGCTTTTAGTGGAGGTGCTAAATGTTGTTGAATAAACAAAGCATGATTTGCACGCGATTGTTTCAATTGACGAAACTTTTGGCGAATAGTATTTTTTGCTCTAATAATATGCTTTTTCAATTGACTCTCTGCTAACACCATGTTGTCTTGACAAATGACTTGACGGAGAATGAGACAGAGCCTTAAAGAGCAATAAAATGATCAAACCCTAAGCGATACCGTCCTTGGTTGAGTTCACATTGTTTGTCAATCACTAAACAGGCATGACGTTGAGTGTTCCAGCACTTGGCACACAATTCTGTAAACATTTGAAAGGTCATATCCGGATTCACATGTTCATTATAAATGTGACGACTGTTCCTCTCGTCCTGGCGAAATAAAACAATGACATTGGCATTGTCACGAAACAACTGTTTGGACATTTTAGAATACGTTTGTCCAAGATAGAAGCAATCGATATGTCTGTGACGACCCATGCTGAAATAGCTTTGAATGATGCCTTATCGTTCAGTGGATACATCATCGAACATCATGAGTGAATCTGGCTTTACCTCATCCGGTGAAATCACATTTTCTTGCATGGAAAATGTGAAATAACCCATATTCTCTTTTTGTAATCCAGACATGACTTGATCCAGAAACACGTAGAGGGGTTGGTAGAGAGATTTTGCAAAAATATAAATATTTTGAAAACGCAGACCATTGGGCGCTGTGATGAGCGTTAGCAAAAGATTGGTCTTTCCTCAGCCGGAAGGCCCCAAAATGATGCAGCGAATGGATGATGGAAACAGTGAACCATGGCGTTGTTCACGTGATGTGGGGCAGAGATGGGAAACCAAGTCCCCCACGGGGAATGACTCTTGCTGCTTAATAATCTTCAATTCAACTAAGGCTTAGCCAAGCTAGCAGGCTGTCTATATACAGGACACCGAGCCTTATCATAGAAACAGTAGACTGGTACTACAGGTTGACGATGGATGTCCTTGGACGTGCGTTGATGACCAAAGATAGGTCTGTCCCCATACACGATCCTAAACAAGAAACAGATCCTGCTAATAAATACTATGAGGATAGGTCTGTAGTGCCACGCACAAAACAGGGAGATTATGACTTTAAGGGAAAGTGGTTAACCCATGTAAAACATCCTCAAGTGTCTACAGACGTTACTACGAAAAAGTATGTGGATAACAAAGTGTATGAGTTTTATGACAAAGTGCCTCAGCTTACGGTGAATGGCTATAGCGCTAATCACCATCGGATTATTCACGTGGAAGACCCGCAAGACGAAGACGATGTCTGTACCAAGCGTTACGTGACCTATGAAATGAAAAGGCTTTATAAATTTATCCCATCTGTATATTTAGTGTATCTGACAAATGAAAAACCTTTGAATGACAGAAACCATTTACCGCTAGCTCGTGACCAGCACTTGACCTATGTGCTTGCTTCGGGTTTAAGCCACTATCGATTGCATTATGATGGAACCATTCACATCAAATACGCCATACCTGATGAGAACCATTTACAAATACAGATAAATGGTCATAGAATGTTGCCCCGTAACCATGAAATGGTCAATGCAGGTGACGAATTATCCTTTCATCTTATGTTGACATGGGATGAATAGCAAGCGGGAAAAACCATACACGATTTCCCACTTTATGTGGAATTGGAATATACAGCCATGAAATAACAATCTGATGTTAGTTGTGATTTAAACTTCCTTGTGAAAGGTTGTTGGTCATTATCATCATGGTGAAACAAAGGTATGTGGTGAGGAAGACTAAAAAAAACCTGTCCTTGGCAGAGCCTGGGCTTAAGACATTCGTGGACAAGCCCTTGCGAAAAAAAAATGTATTGACCATAAGGAAAGCCCTTCGAGCAGCACAGAGACGTGTTATTCCAAATCGTCGGCGACAGGGTTCAAAACAAGGGCGTGTGATTCCCGTCCCCAAACGAGTGGGATTTTTACCTGCATTATTTGCTGGTTTGGCTGCTCTGGGTTCACTTTTGGGCGGTGCCAGTGCAGTGGCGAAAACCATTAAAGCAGCGCAGCAGGGCAAGCAACAACTCAAAGAAAGTCAGTGACACAATGAAACGATGGAAGCGATTGCTATGGGAGCTAGAAATGCCAATTTAAAGCCAGCCTTTTATCAACGAGGATTCGGGATTTCACCATTTCGAAATATTTAAAAAAAACTCAGCCATAGCGAGACATGCCCTGACGCATCAACAAGTGGAAAGCTATGCTAAACATCTAAAGCCTTCTCATTTTCGAGGGGTGTTTATGCGAAACATATTACCCCCAGGAGCCTGGAAACAGGAATGTGCAGTTGTCAATTTGGATGATCACCGAGGACCAGGAACACATTATGTATCTTATGTCACAGAGGGATCCATCGTATGGTACTTTGACAGTTTTGGGAATTTGCCCCCACCCATGGAACTAGTGATTTAATTTGGAAACATGATCAATATATATTATAATGTGAAACGTGAGCAAACGTTTAACAGCCAACAGTGTGGTCGTTTGTGTTTATTTTTTTATATAAGACGCAGCATAAGCTAAAATGCCACCAGTATGTCGGCAGAAAGTAAAACGTTTACAGTGCATGGACGTGGACCTGAAGTCAGCCTAGACTTTTACCCGCCTATGGAATTGAGTGAAAAACCCTATGATTTAGGACTCGTTTCTCTTGAAACGTACAATCGAATATACAACATACATGAAAATGTGAACAACAAGTTTTACTATGATGATTCTGTGCTCACCCTGAACTCTGGCAGATACACGATCGATGACATTTATGAACACATTTATGTGGTGTTGATCAATGAATATGGTTTAAAGTAATTTCTCGATGGAACGCACAAGTTTGAACTTGTAGGCAATACCAAACCTCATCGCTGCAGTATTTTCTCTACATTCAACATTGACTTTAAAACACGCCCCGATTCCATTGGTCCATTACTAGGATTTAAACCACGTGTGTTGGAGCCCAACAAAAAACATGAATCGGACCATGAAGTGAAATTCATTGAGGACCATCATGTATCGGTGACGTGTAATATTATTAGCCAAGTGTATACCAATCAAGAACCATCGCATTCGCTTTATGACTTTATTGTGACATCGCCCAATGGGTATATTTTTCGTGAAAACCCTCCAGAGGTGCTTTTTCATTCTGTGGCTGTCGACAGTATTGGTAATATAACATTAAGACTGATCAATAGAGATCAACAACTCATTGATCTAAATTCTACCACACCAGTGACTTTCAAGTTGGTGCTAAAGCCACTATGAAGTTTGTGTATAAAGCAACAACACTGTCTAGGAATGGTGTTAGTTGTTTGCCACGTGAATACACGTTAACATCTCAAGACAAGCAGATTTTACAGCATTTGGGTTACCACGTCAACCTCCATGATGAATTCTATCCTCGAGGTAGCGAACCGCATCGAGGAGCAACCAGGAGTGGTAAGAATTGATTTCCATTCCTATCAAGCTCAAACACCTGGACTCAATAACAATGATGAAATTCAATTTGTTATCAACAACCAAGATATTTACATCCTACCGCATGAAAGTGTCATTCAGATTGAAGGTAGGCTCCCTAAAGCCGATGATTCCACACCCACAACGTCCAAGTTGCCAACCATGGTTTGGCATTTCTGTTTTCTGAGGTGCGGTATGTCATTAACGATATCGTGGTGGATAGCACTCGAAATGTGGGCATTTCCAGTTTCATGAAACTATATCCCTCTTATAGTGAGGAAGAAGGTAAAACACTTTGCATGGCAGGTTGGTGCCCTGACTCGACCAATGATTGGATGGTACACACCGATGGCACCTTTACTGGATATTTACCTCTTAAACTGATTTTAGGCTTTGCCGAAGATCACCAACGCATTGTGGTCAACGCAAGGCAAGTGCTTTATCTACTGAGAGACAGGAGTGATAATAATGCAAAAAAGGAAGATTGTAGTTTTACGTGACCGTGAATCTTGTGATTATGAGCCACGGGACCTCCTTTTTACGTGGAATCCGAACCACAGGACATGGCATTTCACATCGAAAAGCTCACATGCATTGACCGGGAATGCACTCAAGGGAGCCGACAATGCCCCCATAGATTCAAAAATTCAACTACAACGCTTGCTATGGAAAATGCCCCATGTGACCCTTGACGATAGCAAAAAACTGGACATACTCAAAATGGTAAAGAGAGATGTGCCTCTACCCATGGAATTTAGAAGCTGGGCACTCCATGAGTATCCGCTATTGCCCACCACCAACACACACAGTTGGTCTGTAAAAACAGCTCGCTATTCAGAGAGACCCCTCTACCTGATCGTGGGTTTTCAAACGAATCGCAAGTATCAACAAACCAAAGATGCCACGCAATTTGATCACCAGCAATTAAGAAATGCACGTCTTTTCCTCAACGGAGCTGTGTTTCCCTATGAAGGACTGGATTTGGATTTTTCAAAAAATAAGTTTGGCCCCCTGTACGACTTGTTTTCTAAATTTCGATGGTCGTATTATCAAAAAGAGAATGACCCCATGCTGCTACCCCAAGCGTTTAAGGCAAAGGCGCCACTGATTGTTTTTGAATGTTATTACCTGGAAGAGCCTGTCAAGCCATCCAATATTGACATTCGAATAGATTTTGAAACGCATGACAATGTACCAGCCAATACGACAGCCTACTGTTTGATTATTCATCACAAACAAGTCAACTATTATCCACTGTCCAAACAAGTGACGAGTGTATAAATAACAGGTCAACCCACGTCAAGCCGCTCAGTCATGTCTTGCTTTAAAGCCTCAAGAGACGTCACATCCATGAATTTAGCCTCTGAGGAACAACGTTTCAAGACTTTTGCCACATGGCCAGTGCCTTTCATAAACCCTCAAGCCTTAGCGGCCGCTGGATTCTACTATTTAAAAACAAGAGATGAAGTGAAATGTGCCTTTCGGCCCATCATCATAGACCAATGGCAGGAGGGCGATGAACCCATGCAGGAACATCAGCGCTGGTCACCCACCTGCCCCTACCTGTGTAGAATGGAAGTGGGAAATATACCCTGTCATTCAAGCTATACCTCACTTGTGTCTCTGAGTGATGAAAAAACAAGTTACGATACGTGTGGACCGTATGGTGTCCATGGTGCTTCGGTGAGCAGCTCACCATCAAAAACGCGTAGTTTAGAGACATTGGGACATCATCGGTGTTATGGACGTTACAAACACAAGAGACTATATTGTTGTATCAGTTGGTATCGTCCTTATCCCAAAATGACAAAAGCCTGTAAGACGTGTTATGATAATAAAATGATGTAATTCTTAAATTCTTATTTTTGCATGTCCCTCTGTCCTACCCTAACCTCAATTTGAAACTAGCATGGCAGGTAAGTCCATGTCATGATCACACTTTAGTGGTCAATCGTCAGTCAGTCGTCAGTTGAACTCGGTCCAGGCAAGCGTCAACATGTTGCGCACACTCATTGTGGATTGCCAAGGGTTTAAAACTGGTGACAACAAATTTATATTTAAACAAGTGGCCATTATCGATTGTACCACGGTTTGGATATCGCAAGCTACGCATTTGCTATTTAAACAACCCCATGATTTTGATTTGTTGTGTGAAAAAGACCGTAAACAAACCCAGTGGATTGAAAATCATGGGCAACTAGACAGGAATCAGGACACCATTTCCTCTAAATATTTGGAGGTGGTCATGAAAGCACACTTGTCCTCGGCCAGTATGGTATTTGTGAAAGGTAATGAAAAACGTCAATGGTTGCAACCATTTTTGGCGTCTTACTGCCAATGCATCGACCTCATGGAGTTGGGCTGCTCCTCCCTGCAAACGCTCATGGATACGTGTTCCTGTGGCAACATTACCCATACAGCCGTATCGCATGCGTGGCATCTCTTTCATTGGTTAACCACCCATGCCTGCTGGGTGTTGTTAAACAAAATTATAACTCAAGATTTACCTGTGAATGACGTCAGTGAGATTTCTACAAGCAACGCGTAAACATCTACAGCACGTGATATAATGGAGAAAGGCAATGCTACAGACAAAGCCATCGGGAAATTCTTTGTGTGCAAAAAGAAACTTGACAGTTTTACCAAAGAAAAGCTCTTGGCGCTGCCCAAGTCGTTCATTTATTATGAGGCTGCCAACGCGGTGAAGGAAATCTGGCAACATGTACCAAAATCATGGACTCAAGACCCTGTGTTAAGTGAATTGCAACCCTGTACGGATTACGATCACCATAAGCAAGTGGCCATGGCAAAAATACCGTCTATGCGTCAGTGTGCGACTTGCCAGCTAGTGAAACTGTATCACGGTCATAAAAGTCCGTGTAAAGACTTTGTTGAATCATTCAACGGGTGTCATGGCGAGAAAAAGCAACAACAACAACAACAACAACAAACACAAACACAAACATCGTCCACAGAGGAGGAGGAAGACCAAACCTTTTAACCATCAATGGAAAAGGATATGCCAGACCTGTACTGGCAATGGCGTCATTGACAAAGTGATTCAACACCTACCTTTCAAAATCCATCTTCCAGGTTATCGTTTTTGTGGGAATGGAACTCGTCTTGAAAAACGTTTGCAGCGTGGTGATGTACCCATTAATCTTTTGGATCAAGCATTCAAAGAACATGACCTATCTTATCGCCATAGTCATCCTGGTTTAAGACATGTGGCAGATAGATTGTTATTGAAAAAAGCTAAACAACGTTTCACATCCTGTGATGCCTCAGTGGGTGAAAGGATGGCAGCCCTGATTGTCATGAGTGCTATGAAAGGAAAGTTGATGATGCATGGACATAAACAATGAGGAATTGAGGAGTGAGGAATTGGGTTTTGTTTGTATTCTATTTTCATTTGTCAATCCCCTTATGGTTATGAAATAAAAACAAAGGTTTACCAAAGCACGATGTTGTTTAATTTAAAAAAATCATGATGTTGATGGCTGATTTTTCAATTTCACATTTCACACATGATGAATTCACACATTGCCATTTTGCCAATTTGCAATTTCCAGTTTTTAAAAATGTTCGTTTCAAGTTTTATGATTTTGATGATATGGATTTTTCCATTTCGCTGATGACACTTTTTAAAAATGTCTGTTTGAAGTTTTTGAATTTTCATATTTTACACATGTCCATTTTGCCAATTTGCAATTTACAGTTTTTAAAAATGTTCGTTTCAAGTTTTGTGATTTTGATGATATAGATTTTTCCATTTTGCAGATGACACTTTTTAAACAATGTCCGTTTGAAGTTTTTGAATTTTCATATTTCACACATGGCCATTTCCTGTTTTTTAAAATGTCTGTTTAAATTATTGCTTTTTTTTGGTGATATGGAAACATAGATTTTCCATTTTGCTCTTTTGACATTTTTCCATTTGGTGTATGTTGAAAGTTGAGATTTGACAATGATGTTGATGCAATTTCATGACCATGGTGATGCTGCAGTGAGTTTATGGGATTGTGGAAAGGTCAAGGTCTACGACTAATGCAGGTAAGACTGTTTTTACAAAAATAATGTCTATTGTCTGCCACATTTCAAAGAAAACAAAACTATTGAAAACAAAATGAGTATATAAGTGACCATTTACCCCCTCCCACCCACCCTACCTCACCGTGTTTTCTCTGGTCATACATACACACCAGCTTTCTCTCTCTACTCATACATTCACATCTGTCTTTGGGAACAAACACAACCACTTTATTTATTCCCAAATGCACATTGTCGACATGCACACTCATCCCAAAATAACTTTTTTAGTTTATTATTTACATTATAAAAATAATTAAATACTAGTTATTAAAGTTACTAAAAAAATACTATTACTCATTAAATATTTACAAAAAACTCAAACTATTTAGCAGTCATTTTTTTAAAAATAAGGTTGCATAGAACTTTTTTAAAGAGCAAAAGGTCAAAGTGGGTTGCCACTATTTACAAAATCTACTATTTACAATGACAAAAAAATTACAAAATACTAAATCTACAAGTTACATAAAGCTATGTCCCATAAACGATTAAACAGTGAAATCACACATCCTCCTCCTTGCGATCATAACCCCAGGGCAGGCTAGTGAGCAGGTCATCAGCCCACATACGCTTGTTATCCATGGAGGCGAGGGTGCGTTTTCTCTGTCCGACAAGATACAAATGATGGTTGCTGGATTGTATCCTGCACTGTGTATGAGACATAGCTTTGCCAGTGTGAAAAACCGCTAGATAGTCATCAACACGTAGCGATTTTACCACTGATCTACCTACACCTTTTGCTCTTTTGGTTTCCTTACAGTCGAGTGTGCGATAAGCATACATTTTTGAGGCCAAACATACGAATTCCGTCATAATGGAATCACCACATTCATATTTTAAAACGCCCATTACCTTCTTGTTTTTATGGGCAGCTGAAACACGTTGTCAGCGCTATACGAGGAGGTGTCGAACCAGTCACTATGCTGTCTCATATCGTCATAGGGGTTGCAGTGGCGAATGTGGTAAATGAATGAGTCCGTATCCATATACAAAAGAGAGACGTCCTCAAAATGGCGTTTGGCAAACTCATAGTGGAATCGATACATGACCGATTTAGAAAAGTCTAAAATGACTTGGCCCAAGTAAATGGGTTTATCCATGGTCACGCTGGTCTTACTCATTTCAATAGTGGCTAAATCCTCATCGATAATGATGATCGATTTAAAATTTGGCTTGGCAATGTACCGCCGGACACCCCAACGCCCCTCCCAGACATTGACCAATTTAATGTCACGGTATTTGCGGACATTCTGCATGGACTTGCCATAGATGCAGTTGTTCATTAATTTAAAAAAATTAATTTCAAACTGCTGTGTTGCCACTTGTCGGTGCTCTGTGTTGAGTCGCATGTATGGCTCAAGCCATGCTTTTTGAGCAAAAGAAATACCCCTGTGGATTTTCTTCAACACCAAGCCTTGGGCGAGGCATTGCACCAACATTTGGATATGTAGCACATACCGATTTTTGATGTAAAGTGTGCCCATGAGTTTTTCAATTTTCACTTTACTGTCAGGGGGAACCATTTGCTCAAGGCAGAATGGGAAATCAGCATGTTCATCATACAAGGATGATGGATATTCAATATCCACTTCTAGCACATATCCACAGCCTGTTAATTGGCTAGCCATGTTCACATAAAATTCTGACTCTTGTTTCTCTGTCAGCCAAGCAAACTTCCCATAGGGCAAAGGCTGACTCATGGTGTAACCGTACAAATTATTCACGTCATAGTACATTAAGTACGATACTTGTTGGTCAGTTGAATAATCTGGCATGTAGATATTGTTCGCTTCGGCATGGCGATGGTTAAGCGACACAAAGCCGCCACGAATGCCCTTTTCAAAAAAATGGAACCCTGTCTACATCAGTGAGTAAATCCAATTCCACTTGAGTGTATTTCAAAGCGGCATCGAACGAGAGCCCAGGACCCGTATAATAGTGAGCCGGGTCAAGACCATAAATGTGCTGACACAACTCACGAAATTTTTCAAACACATCAGTGAGCAGTAATACATCCAGTTTTAGGTAATGCATAGCATATTCATAGCATATTCACTTAGCGTCTTAATGCCAAACACTCGGCAAACTTAACATGCATGTGCATAGTCTTCATCGGAAACGGTACTGCGTGTTAGTTTCGAGTAAAATTTCTCTTATGGTGGGAGTTTTCTTTGCTTTAACACGTCCCAGCTGTTGGAGAAATCATACGGGAATATACCTTTCCGAATGCACAATTGAAATCGCTCAGGATCATTAAAATGCATTCTAGTATTTTTTAATTCCTCCTCATTCAAGCCTTTCACAAGGCTGTCTAGCGAGGATGCCATAAACTTAAAGGAATCCAAACCACCACGTCAGGGCTGTAAAACGCTCATGGTTTAGGGGCATAATGGTAAACGAGCCCTTGTTGACATGACCCAATTCACGAATCAAAAACTGAATGTCATAATTCGCCAGATTGTGGAAAAAGACACTGATGAAACGAGGAGCTGGAATGTTTAAATTGCACTTGCTGTGCGCAGCTCCACGAAACTCTCCCGTAATGTGCGAGTGATCACGAACGGTGTCTTCAGCACTGATCAGTGGCTTTTCGCAAATATGGCATGTCGTGGCATGCTCATACCGCAGCTGCTGTTCTGGAGATAGGCTCATAGGTACTGGGTGGTCCAGTAATTCCTGTACATCATGAGCCAACTTGACAAGTTCATCCAAGAAACATTTGGCACAATCTGGCCCCTCACGGTATTTGTAAACGGATTGTGTGGGGTCATAGGCACACACCACATTAAATCCTATGGCAAAAGGTTCATGTTTTTGAATGGGTGTGGTTGAGCTTATGGTGGGATCTGGTTCACATCCCGCCATGGGTGTGCTGAGTGCTTCGAAATCTGCATATACCACATAGGGAACAGTGTCACGCTTATGAATGTCCTTAAACTTTAACACAGCCTTGTCCCCTTGTGGCAATATCAATCTCACCGCTTCCTGAGAAACGCAATCTACCCTATGACGTTCCAAATGCGTAGGGGTTTTAAAATATTGCTAGCAACGATCACAAATATGTTTTGGACGCTTGTCCTTAGACATTTGACTGCTGAGCAATCTACCCAGGCTTTCAATGAGGCAATAGTGATTCACCTCTCCCTCAGACAGATATAAAAGATGAATGTGGTGTCGTTTTGGTTCTTTTGTGGCATAAAGAGGACCCCCAATCTCATCACCATCAAGGCCATACACCATGAACGAAAAGTCCTGGTTGTCTTGTTCAAACCTATGGATCTCGGTTAAGTCCATAGAGAACGATACTCGAGTTAAATTTAAAATTTGTTTCGATTCATCAAACTTGGCCTTGTACTTTCCTGGTCTCTCACAGTGACGTTGTGCTGGTTGCAAAAACGCAGCCACAGACCACAGAAAGCAATCATTGTCATGGTTCTTTATATTGACCACTGCTCTCCGACAGGCAATCGCTGGTGGTGTTTTAATATAGCTAGACCCAGCATTCAACGGGTTGAATTGACAAATGTTGATTTGTAAATGATGAATTTTGTCTAATGCTAAACCACTGGGTCCTTGTTGCAGTTTATCAAATTTTGATAGCAAGGCATTCACCACATGGCTTTGATACCACTCGTTCAGATTATCGGGTATCAAAAGCTCTTGTATTTTACTGCAAATATAAAATGTCTCTTTATGCTCTACGTCCTTCTTTTTATATATGAAATCCTACACTAGTTCTGTATTCACCTTTAAACCTGTATGCAACCTTTGTGCTATACAAATTTCAATTTTAAAAATTTCAAAACAAGATTGTAAAAATTATTTGGGAATCAAACTTTTTCTAACATTGCCCACACGACCAGAGCACACACGCGATTTGAAAGAACTGTTTAGGGGTTCCCAAGTTAACGTATCCACAGCAGTAAAAGACATTATTTTGAAAGAACACTCTCACCTGAGTTTTCAGCTGTAGACTGATTGACAATGGCCCCAAACACACACGTTCCTGGTTATCAACAGAGGTCAAGCGTTTCCAACATTCTAAAAAGAAATAAAATAAACCACCATAAGTATATCCATTCCATATAGTTTATGCATTTCATAAACAAAACAAAATCAAACAGGTTATATATAAAAAAACAAATCTCACCTTGACGTGTAATGCTTTGCTTTATTCCCGCCCCGTGGGCTAGTGTGGAAATGGTTTCCTTTTCTAGCTGTCTGTCATTCTCTCTGTTTCAATCTCTTTCCCACAGACACACGACAGGTAGGCTGTACACGTTATCTACAAACAAATAAATAAACATTTAATTATAACTTTAACAATCAATAAATAATTGCAAGTACATATATATATATATATATATCAATAAATATATAAATAAATGAATAAACACCTACCTCACAACAAGGTTAATTATTTTCCACCAACACCAAAACTGTTAAACAAGATCAAGTGTTTCACGCAATGCAGTATGTTCAAAGGTAGTTACCTAAGTGAGAGTGGAAATGATAACGAAATGGCTTTATATATGTTACATTGCATGTATAATCATTTTTTCTCACGCTTGGAACATTCTCTTATCGTGCACGTGGACAGATAACGTCCAAGGTGAACACCTGTGCCAGATCAAATTTCACGTCAACTTGCATTTTGTCACGTACGAAGCAAACAGGATGTAACTTGTTTAGCGTACATGTCATCTCACACGTGTGTGCTTGCATTTCGCACTCCCCTGCCACCACGATGGTCAGATTATTTCACCTTCAAGCGTCTTGGTCATTTTCCATTGCACCTGTTGTCAAGTCAGATCAGCGCCTTGCAATAAGCTCAAATTACATTCACCTCCTGCTCGTCTGCAAGTTTGTTTTCTGTACTCGCTTCGACCAACATAGAACCAAGTTCTCATCACCGTTTACACGTCAAAGATCCCCTTCGAGGGTAAAATGTGTGAAAAAAAAACGAACCCCCGCTCTGTCATACACCGACCCGCCGAAATAGCGATTGTTCTATTAAGCATGGTCCTTGTGGTTAGCGACAGGTTCGTTGAAACACACACCCAGCAGTATCGTCTCTCTCAACCACCACGCTTCATGAACATTTTAAACAGGTAAAGAAAAATTAATATTTTTTTCAACAAAAGTGTCGTTAGGCCCTTTGTCAAACTTTCAAACATAGTTTCAAACAGGGGGCGTTAGCCCGAGTCCTCGGACACCTGGTACTTGTCTCTAGCGTTATTGGTCCGTGAGATATCAGCAAAAATCACAAAAACACGTGTTTACCCCAAAATCGAGTTTCCAATTTTTTAATATATAAAGAGTAGTTCATAGCAAAGAGGACGTCACTACGAGTCCTTGGACCCGTCGTACACGCCTCTAGCATGATTGGTTCACGAGTTATTAAAAGCTCATGACCTTTTAGTTTTGGTCTTTTAATTAAATAACGAGCCTATAGGAAAGTAGGGGGCATCACTACGACTGCTAGGACACCCTGTATGTTCAAATCCCATGATTGGTTAGCAAGATATCAGGTTCGGGGCAAATACGAGGAGGGTTAAATAAGTTAGTGGACAGTTTCCCCCTCATCCGACTACTGTCAGGTTTTTATCCTAGAGACTTGAAATTTATTTTGGAGGTAGAGGGGGTAGGGACCATTGATTTACGTCAAACAAACTTTTTTGTAAACTTCCTAGTTTACAAAATATAGGAATTTCAAAATTCGAGTGTTTTCAAAAAAACATAAAAAATAAAAAAAAATTATAGAAAATAAAGGTCATAAAGACCATTCGTTTGAGCAATGGCACAACGTTCTATCATGTTTGGTTTTCAAACTATCACCTACTTTCGAAAACAAAAATTTTCAAAAAAATCAAAAATATAACGAGTGGTCCATAGCAATGCCCCCCGTCAGCCTGAGTCCAACGACACCTCATTTGTCAAAATCGGACCATGGGTTGGCCAGATATTAATGATTTAACATGGACCTCGCCCGAGCAACGCCGGGTGGTGGGTAGATTATTGGCTGAGGAATAACCTAACCACCAAGGGAAGATGATAAAGAAAAGGAGGTGGATTTCGGACTGGAGAAAAAGGACGGAGAAATAGGAGGAGAGTCCCACAAAAGTTATAAATTTAACTTTAAATGCACTCAGAGGCAGTTTCCACTGCAAATCCGCTCTTTGATACCTAAAGAGGGTAAGGACCTGGTCGAAGCTGACGTGAAACGCAGCTAGGACTTAGGCGGTTTGCAAGAGAATGGCTTTAGTGTATTCCCTCTCAAGCATGCATATGCCTACTATGGGGAAGGGTGATGGTCTGGCAAGACAGAGAATAACAGGCCTATTGTATGTCTGTTCAAAGGAGTTCGTTTTTGAACCAATAATTCGAGGAATGCTAATAATTTGAATTGATTTTGATATCTCCAGTTTTCGTAGTTGCAGAGTTACTACCAAGCGACCAAGTGCTTCCAAGAAGGATAGCGATAAAAGAATTATGCTTTGGGAATAATTTTGGTGAGTGCACCAATAGTTGCATTTGGAAATGGCTAAGCTTTTACCCAGCAAAGAGCCGACTAAAAGTTTAGGCAAAGAGAAAACCTTATCTTTTGGAAAACCAACCATAAGATTTTGGAGAGGATCTCCACAAGCAGGAAGCCGGCGTAGCGAGCTGTACTTGCCTTACTGGGCAGTTAGAATTAGCTATTAAAGCTAAGAGAAACTTTAACGAGATAACCACTAAGAGTTCTTGCTCAAATGCAAAGAGTGGTGAAAGCCCTATCGATAAATTTAATGGCATTGAGTAGGAAGAGCCAAGGAAGACAGGATCTTGCCTAACTGTTGTGCTAGAAAAATGAAAAAAGCGAAAAGAAACGCTTAATTTATTTAACAATTCAAAAGAAGTTGATAACTTTAACAAATATATATTTTCAATTTGGTTAACAATTTTGTGGTCACAGACCTCAGAAAATATTTAACGTTTGCACCAGGCAATTAACAATTTATTAGGTTTCATACCTTTATAAAATCCTCGCAAGAATTTAAAATAGCGAAGATAAAAATTCAAAATCTAAAGACAATTGAAGTGATTAAAGTTTAAGAATGAATCTAGTACAAGGTGTGTACTTTAAGAAATTTCTTAGAAAATATTCTAGAGAGAGTAACAACTTTGAAAATAACAATAACAAAAACATGAAGAATAAGATAGAAGTTCCTATAACTTCTTAGATTTATGCAGAATTACTGTTGGTTATTATACAAATAAGGGCGGGTCACTTATAGTGAAACCTGAAAAGAAAGTCAAAAGGAAGGTTCTCGACCTCCTATGTTCAAGTAGGAATCACGAGACAAATGGGGCAAGTTTCCCTTTCGTGAAACCTAGAAATAACTCACTTATTAGTTTAAAGAATTGTATCCCGTAATTTGAAGGGAGAAACAAGATAGTTTGTAACGTGTACCTGACACGCTATTATACAGACATTAATTAATGATAAATAAGCAAGATGGGAGGGCACTTCGTCAGAGTGACACCTCATTGAAAAAGACCTAAAGTAACAATTTTAATATGGGTTGTCAGTAAGAGGTTTAGGAAAAAGCAAGTGGGATGGAAGGTAAATGTTCATGGCCGTATTTATAATAATCGAACGAGCGCGACGCGGAAGAAAGACTGAAAGAACACTGTTTATCACTATAGTTTGTTGAAATGGATGAAAAGTTCACTGTAGTAGCACAAAAGTTTATGGCAAAGAAAGTTATTGCAATCGTGGAAAATGACTGGTTGCACTAGATAGGCGAAAGTCTATTACTTAAGAAGGTTGTAGATTATCATTAAATACGCTTGAGCAAATTCAACGGAGGAAAGAAAATTAGCTATGGAGCATTAATTTATAAGAAAAATTTCCTAGTTTGGAATGGCATTCCCACAAGTGAGTGGAAAATACATGACGGCGTGACTTGTAGATAAAGTGCAGATTCTGGAAGGTTCCAGAACGACTCTAATGGAAGAATGGGGCCAAAGTTATTCCAGCGGTGGAACGAGCTTAATATTTATAGACAGTGGGTATTCGATAATGTCCCACGTTGTGAGAAGATCTCTCATTAATAAGCATAATAAATGCTGCTTTTCACAAAGATTGGCTTAATTAGACAGAAGCCCAACATGGAGAATCCCGCGAAGGATGATTATTGCCACAAATAAGTAATCTCACACTGCCTATAAAATGATCGATAAAAGCATGTAGATATTAAAACTGATGAAGATGAGGTTAAAACCCGAAGTTTGTAATTATCTTTGTTGCATGGCGATGATGAAGTTCCCTTTGACGGATAGACTTAATGTGCCAACATGGCGTGGAATGTAGAGAGTGCCTCTTGGTTTGAGGAGACTGGCTCTAGTTGAGCCTTGACTGACCAAGTCAACTGCCGACGTACAAGTGAGACACACTCAGCGAAGCACGGAGGGTCCAGGGAAGGGAAAAGAGTGGGGGTAGGAGACAAAAAAAAATACATATCAGAATGAACAACCTATCAAAAATAAATGTTCTTCTTGATGGATGGTCTTCAAAGAGTTGATAGCAGGCGATACTAGTACAGCATGGGGGGTGAAAAAGTAGACGAAGTTCTCTTGATCACGGAGATGATAGCTGGCGATGGCGACGAGATCTGGTGGCCAAATTGATATGTAAATCCTCTTGTGCAGGGAAAAATTGAGGAACTTCTGAGATTCGCTGCTAGATGACGCTAGGTGGGTCATGGAAGACATATATCTAGAACAGACTCACAAGGAACATAAGAGACATGACCACCAAAGAGAAAATAGAAGATCACTGTTGGTGTTTGATAAAAAGGAAGAAATGAACATGCAAAAGCATTAAAAATTATATTCTCTCATACCGTGTATTCCAAGAATACACCAGGTGGGTTTAAATCCGCCTTACTCCACTACTTAAGTCTAAAGTCAGAAGTGCTAGAAAAGTGTGTAATATCGGCACTGCTATACGGCTGTCAAAACTGGGCGTTAACAGAGAAGCAAAGGCAAACAATCCGGGTATGTCAACGCAAAATGGAACGGAAGATCCTTCAAGTTTCCTTGAGGGACAGATTACGAAACGAGGAGATAAGAAGAAGAACTGCCATGAAAGATGCCGTGACAACAGCTGACAGGCTAAAATGGAAGTGGGGAGGCCTCGTGGCCAGAATGAAAGACGATCGATGGACGCAAAAACTAACGGTATGTGACTCCAGGACAGGAAGAAGGAACGTGGGTAGACAGAGGACCCGCTGGGATGACTCAATCGTAAGGAAGACAAGCAAACACTGGACGAGGATAGCAAGGGAGAGACAAGAATGGAGACGTATGGAACTATAAGAAGAGAAGAGAAGGAGAGCTTCAACAATGAAAGATCCTGGTACACAGCACACCTATGACATGAAAGATACACTTCTGCAACCTGTAACAAGCCAAACAACGTACGTAAAGCGAAGTGAAATGTTGTGTTAGTGAAGTGAACTACAGTGAAGTGTAGCAAGTGGAGTAAAACTTGTACACAACTCCTTTGGACTTGCTCGCCTAACGAGTTTAAACCAGAGCACGTCCCTGTTCGCATGAGGCCTTTGCCCTTATGGGATTATCTAGGCTATATTTATTTAATGGTAGTTTCAGTCAATAAAATGGCAGTATATTGTTGGTTGATTGTGTGTGAATTAAGTTCTGTTTTTGGTCGTGCTAAGTTAATACTTAATGAGATCCTGTATAGGTTAACTGATCTTAAGCTCTTGAATATTTGAGAAGTAATGATCGATATGATGTGTGTTGCCCGTAATCCAGCCATCGGCTGGAAGTTTAGAAAATCTGCCCGCGTATGAATGAGAAATTATTATATTATATTGAAAATGTGTTAACACATATCAGTAGAATTTTTCTATTGGGATTAATGGTGTACATTATATTTAGGGGAAGGATGAACATCCTCTATTCTCTAAATGTAGCCTACATTCTCATCATTTCTCATTCTTTTGTTTCACTTGTTGTTCATGATGAATAGTCTGTCACTTTATTGCAGAATTACCGTGTTGGCAAGAAGGTCGTGTACTGCTCTGAATTGTGATGGCAATATCTAACCAGCATAGGCACCTGTGTAGATTTCCCTTGGATTACCGTATGGTAGTAGTTTTATACAAATCCTTTGTATAAACCAGGTAGCCTACAGTAGGCTACTGTCCATTTTAGTCACCTTTATCAGTGATGTAGATTTGTGTGTGTTCATCCCTGTAGTTAGGCTATTAGTAAGTTAGGTACGGTAGTTAGTTATTGAGGTTTTAAGAGGCAGAACTACGAGGTCATCTGCCCCTATCAGTAGATAGCGTAAGCTTCACCCAGATGTTTTCCATGAGGAAGTTTTGTTTCCAGTTTGACAAATCATGATCATTATGTCTATGTTGACACCTCGGAAGAATTATACATGTAATTGCAAGTTTCCACGGTTAACATAGAGCCAAAAAATTAAGCTTGTGACTGTTTGGAGGATAATCGTCTACTTAACTCCCTCCTCCCAAATGCCTTGCTGTTTGTATTATCTGGACTTGTAGCGATGAATTCATAGACTTGCTATTATTACGAAATGCCTTAATTGGAACAACTGTGAATGTGGATGCCATTGCTATTGTAACCCGGGTACCAATTGCCAGATCAGGTATACTGCCACTTGTCGCACATCAACTATGCACAGTGACTGACAGTATACATAACTTCTTGTGTGTCTCATTGTGTAGTGGCTAGCACACTTGGCTGTTACCGCGGGGGCCCGGGTTTGATTCCCAGCTCTGCCAAGAAGTTTAATTCTGGTCTGAGGGTTGCGCAAAAACTGAGAAGAGGCTAGTTCCAATCCCACCTCAGCCATCCTGGAAGTGGCTTTCTTTGGTTTCCCCACTCCTATTCCAGGTGAATGCTTAATTAAGACCACAGCCGCCTCCTTCCTAATCCTCATCTGAGTTACAACTACACACACTAATACAGCCTTCACAATAACACCGGTTACCAGACAAATTCCACACACACCTAAGTACACGAGGCCATATGACCACAATGTCGCAAAGCCCCGAAATAAATCAACAACACAATATAATTTCTTTGTGTGACTTCAACACTGCAGCCCCCTGTGGGTGGGGGTTTAGACTACACCCATGGTACCCTCTGCCTATCGTACGAGGAGACTAAAAGGAGCAACCTTGGCTATTCTTTGAGGCTTCCTACTTGTCTTATGAATTGTGCCCCCTCTCAAGGGTGGGAGGGATGGAATAAACCCTCAGGCAGAGTTGGACGGTTGGCACACGTGATGTGAACAATAGTTAGTTATTGTTGTTTAAAGGGGCGGAAATACGAGGTCATCTGCCCCTGTGCTGTGAAAGTATTCTGGAAAAATATATAATCTGGTGTAACAGTATGTTAATGTTGTAGTAATTTCCAAAGGAGATACATTTTTCTTTACATTGCACTTTGTCAGTACCTGTTGGTGCATTCTTGGAATGCACGGTACCTAAGATTACAATTTTGAATGCTTTTGCACGTTCTTTCCTCCCTTTTTGTCAGACACCAACAGTGACCTTCTGTTCTTTCTTAGGGGTTCAAATTTCTTATATTTTGTGTGAGTCTGTTCCAGATATATATTCTGTGACCCACCTAGCGTCATATGACAACAAATCTCTGAAGCTACTCAATTCCTCATCGTGCAAGAGGACTTACTTATCCATTTGGCTACCAGATCTCGTTACCATCGTCAGCTACTTTCTCCTTGAGCAAGAGGACCACGTCTACTTCTTTACTCACCATGCTGCGCTAGTATCATCTATCAACTCCTTGAAGACCAGCTCACCAAGAAATCAATTATGTTTTGCTAAGTTGGCAATGTTGATATGTATACCTTTTGTTTCCTACCCCCACTCTCTCCCCTTCCTAGGACCTTCCGTGCTTCGTTTAGCTGCTCCCACTTCTACGTCTGCAGTTGACTCGTTAAGTCAAAGCTCCGCTCGAGCTTAGCCTCCTCAAACCAAGAGACACTCTCTCTTCTACGCCATGTTGGCTAGATAGTCTGCATAAGGAACTTCACTTCGACATGCAACAAAGATAAGTACCATTTTTAAAAAGTTTTAACCTCATCTTCATGGTTTTAACTTTCAAGTGCTTTTAATTATAGGCAGTGTGAAAATATTTACTTGGGGCAAAATCATCCTTCGTGGGATTTGCCATGTTGAGCTTTTCCTTGTATTAGCCAACCTTACTATAAAAGAGCTTTTCTTAAGCTATTTAAACGAGAAACCCTCTCGCTACGTGGGATATTATCTAATACCCACTGCCTATAATTATAGAACTATTTCCTCCGTTGGATTTTCTCAACCCCATTTTCTGCTAAGGTCGTTCTGGAACCTTCTAGAACTTGTTCTCAATCTACGAGTCCTGCTGTCATGTATTTTTCATGTACTTGGGAGAATTCTGTTCAAAACTAAATTACCACAATAGTGAACTTTCTTCCGCCGCTGGAACCTCTGGAAAATTCTATGGCGCATTTAATTGCAAATTACAACTTTTTCAAGAAATAGACTTTCACCTACATAGTGCAATCAGTTATCTCCATAATTGCAATAACTTTCTTTTTCATGAACTTTAGTGTTTCTATAGTGAACTTTGCATCCATCTTTACAGACTATAGTGATAATCAGTGCTTGCTCCACTTTTCTACCGCGTCGCGATCGTCCGGTTATATTAAATACGGCCATGAACATTGTTCCTATTTCCCAATGATCTTTCCTTAACCTTCTACTAACAACCATTATTTATAAAATTGTAACTTTCTATAAGGTGTTACTCACGAAGTACCCTTCCAACTTTGCTAGTTTAACATTAATTAAATTCTGCATAATTGCTTGTGTGATACAAGTTTTAAATCACGTTGTCCCTTTCCTATACATAGGGAAAACAATTCTCTACACTCTTGAGAGAGTCATGTTCAGGTTTCACGAAATGGAAACTGTCCCATTTTACTCGTGATTCTTAATTAAACATAGGAAGCTTAGAAACTTCCTTTTCACTTTCTCCAGGTTTCACAGTAAGTGACCTGCTCTCTTTGTATAAATCTCACAAAGTAATTCTGTTTAAATATAAGAAGTTGTAGGAACTTCCTTTTTATTCTTTATGTTTTACAGTTTGTTATCTTCGAAGTTGTTATTCTCGTTAGAATGTTCTTTCGGAGGTTTCGCATGGTACACTGCTTGTACTCCTGTAAATGTTAAAACTTTAATTATTTCATTTTGCCTATTTATGAAATCTTACCAAGATTTTAATACACGGTTAAAAAACCTTAAAAATTGTCAATTGCCTGGAGCAACTATTTGATGTTAAGAGGTCTGCGACCCTATTTGTTAAAAGGTTCAAATGAATCATGTTCATTAAATTTATATTACACAATTGTTAATTTCCTCAAACTTCCTGCATTGTTTAATAAATTAAATATTTATTTTTGGATTCATCATTTCTCTGACACTACAGTTAGGCAGGATCCTGGCTTTCCTAGCTCCTCCTAGGTTTATGCCCTCGTTAATGCTTAATAAAGCTTTTACTATCTGTCTGGCCAGATCATCCCCCTTCCCTATAGTACTTTCATTCGTGCTTGGGAGGAAACACACTAAAGCCTCTCTCTGGCAAAGTGCCCAAGCCTTATCTGCGGTTCCCGTCAGCCTCGACCAAGCTCGTTTCTATTTTAGGTATACGAGCACATATTTGCAGTGGCAACCACCTTTAAGTGTGTTTAACTCTAAACTTATTACTTTTGTGGGACTCTCCTCCTATTCTTCTATCCTTCTTTTCCAATTCCAAATCTACTTCCTTCTCTTAATCATCTTCCCTTGGTGGGTGGGTTATTCCCTAACCTATAATCTACCCAAAATTTGGTACCAGAAACCCGGGAGAGTCCATTTGTTATTTCTATTGTTTGTCAAGTGTCATTTGAGAATACTTGGCAAAGTATTAACATCTGCTTTGGATCTTTCAGCTATATCTACGTCATGCAAAGCCTGTGAACGGGAAAGAGGCCGCTCCTGTCTCCTTTGGGGTGTCCTGTTCTTTCTACTCTCTCGCTGTTGCCAACCTGACAGCATCTCCAAAGTTCTACAGTTTCGTGAGTTGTATTTCAATTTATTATTTTTGTCATGGCTCCTGCCGAAAAAGATGAAACTCTCATTGCTAGACGTTCTTCTTATAAAGGGCAACTCACTAGATTCCGAAATTTCATCAGCAAATTAAATCCCGCCGAGTGTGATTTAGATATCTTAACACATCGCCTTAAGTTGTACGAACGGTCTTATGATTATTATGACCAAATTCAAACGGAGATTGAATCCGCTTGTCCAGAACTGCAATTGGACCGGGATGAGGTCGAACCCTTGTACTTTGAAGGAATTGCAAAGGCCCACCAATTGATTCGCAATATCTCAGAACCGGACACTAGGGTCATCAATCCGGCCCAGTTAGCACCCGCTTCAGTTCATGAGAACAAACCGAAACCGTTACTTCCCAAGATAAGCCTACCCCACTTCTCAGGCAAGGAAGGTGAATGGTATTCTTTTTACGAACTTTACTGTTCTTTAATTCATGAAAATATCGAGATCCCAGACATACATAAATTTTACTACCTCCGTACGTCTTTGGAATCAGAGGCCTTGACCTTGGTAGAGTCACTGCCTTTAAGAGCAGACAACTACCACATCGCCTTTAAACTCCTTAAAGAGAGATATGGCAATTTAAGGTTGAGTGTCGCTCGTCATATCCGCTGTCTCTTCAACTTACCTGCCGTCAAACCTAATGACGTCACATCTTTAAGAGACCTCTTAGATTCTATGCAGTTAAATGTCAGAGCGTTATACCAGCTAAAACAGCCTGTCCAAACATGGGACACCATACTTATTCACCTAGCTACATCAAGATTCGATTTTTCGACACTGAAGGCCTGGGAGATCGAACTCGCTCGCAAGGAAGAATTTTCCTTCGAACACCTTGTCTCGTTTCTCAACAGTCGATGTCAGTTCCTTACAGCACTCGCATTTCAGTGCGAAAAAGTCGAAACGAATCCTCAGTGTCAAATTTTTGAAAAAAACTTGCTTCTTCAAAGGGACATCAGCCCCCATTTGTCGAAAACAAACAAACCCGTTCTTCTTTTAATCATTCAAGAGAAGATATCAGGCCGCTTAACAAATCGTTAAAATGCACGCTCTGTAAAAAGCTTCACACCTTGTATTTGTGCAAATCCTTTAAAGAATTGTCTGTCGAAGATCGAAGAAAGTTTGTCTTAAACAGCAAACATTGTTTCAATTGCTTGTCACCCAAGCATTCTTCTTCGAACTGTACGTCATCAAACCTTTGTTTTCATTGCAAAAAACGCATCATTCGTTATTGCACGTTCACGATAAATCGAGGTCATCAGCACCTGCCTCTTTAAGCTCCATGCAGAGCAGCTCCGAACAAACTAATGCTTCTTCCTGCATTTCCAACGCCGACACTTTTCACAGTGCGCAAACCCTGTTGACCACTGTACAATTTGAAATCCAAGATAGATTTGGAAATTGGTTCAAAACCCGTGGTCTTCTCGATTCCGCTTCAACGCACAACTTTGTTTCGCAATCGTTGATTAAAAAACTAGGTCTTTCGTCATCGCCTACTTCTATCAATGTGACCGGCATTGACAATTTGAAAACTCAAGTTTTGCAGTCTTCAAAATTAAAAATCAGAGACGTTTGTCAAAGAAACACCAATCTTAATTTAAACTGTCTCATTCTTACCAGTATTGGTAAAGACACTCCAAGTCACTCCATTAATACTTCCGGTTTAAAGATTCCTTCGCACTTAAGGTTAGCCGATCCTCAGTTTAATGCCCAAGGTCCCATTGATGTGCTTTTCAGTGCCAATGTTTTTTGGAATTGCATTCGCAAACAAACACGCAAGTTATCTTCAACCGTGGTCGCTAGAGACACCGATTTTGGTTGGGTTATCACTGGCGAAATCAAACATACCAGTGTTTAAACCAAAGCACAATGTCATTTCGTCACAGCTGACATAAATCCCATTTCTGAAAAAGAGAACGCTCATGTTTCAAATCTCAATATTTTTGAAAACCACTTGTCGAAACGATGTCTTATTGTGAATAACTGCGCTAACCCTGTAAGTTGTTTAAATGGTTTTTCCTTCTTCCCGCACAAGATGGCCATTCAAGTTCGCCTTGCTTTGTGTTATTTCGTATATCTTCTTATGTCATTTTTTATAGCAGTTAATTACTTAAACTATTCCTCGAAAACTATCTTCCCCTTGTGTAAAACCATGGCTATCAGTCACCATCACTTTGCTGTACGCTATGCTTCACTTCTTTCGTTACGTAGAGGGATGGCCACGGCCGGCTCCTCCCCCCTTCCTCGCAATTGGAAGTCGCTTATGAAACCGATTGAAACTCTGAATTCCATTGCACCTAGAATAACTATTCTTATGCATAACCTTCTTCTCAATGTCCCAGCTTGTCTTCTTTACTCGGAAGAATTAAGCTTCTTTTTGTTGAAAATTGTTCGATTTCGTGATCCTCTCAATTATGCGAAATTGATGTCCTACTTTATTTCATATAGCTTTAAATTGTTTGTTCACGTCCAAGTTACGATTGACTGCATGTCGTGTGACTCGTTCTGCTTTAAGTTACAGCTGACTCAATTAGTGTGTGTGCACTTTGAACTGCTTGTTTTTGAGACTCGTGTGTATACCAGTCTGAGGAATGCCAAGTTGTTGTTTATTTCCTGTATGATTGACACAGTTCAAAACAAGTTTCTCTTATCTCAACTTTGGCTGATTGCCATGCATTGTCTAGCGCGTTGCTACTGCAAGTACGGAAGCCGTTCACCTAGTTCCCAAAATAAACTCGTTCCGCTTAAGGACTCTGTCAGCTATTTATATGTCTTATCTCGTTGTACTATGTGTGTCAAGGCCTTGCTTGTTTACGTCCCCCATTTACTCATGCTCGTATTCCATAACTGCTTTGATCCCCGTTTCAAAACTTCGTTGCGTATTTCTCACGCGCGTATGTATTGCAATTTGCTTGCATATTTTGCGATCTTAATGTTCATTGATGAACAAACTTGTTTTTTCTCGACGTCACATTCGATGTGTTTTTGTATTCATGATTGTCATGTCCTGGTTTTCGATGACTTAAGTATTTTTCTGAGTAAACCCTTTGATACTCATTATAACTTGAGGTCATTGTTTATGGCTACTCGTTTGTTACCTATGGCGTTCTTGCTTTCTACTCGCATAGTTCCTTTGTTTATTTGGTATATTCTTGTCCTGAATAGATGTACTTGTTCCTATACGCTTTGTTTAAACTTGCCAATTCTTCTTTCTCATCGTATCGTAATCTTTACTAGTGCTTTATTTCCCTCAGTTTCCAGCTATTTCGTGATTGAAAGTGTTGATAATTCTCGCCTTTCAACTCCTCTTTCCAATGACCCTGATGACCTCCTTCCACTTACACCTGGTCGCTTCTTTACACGCACTTCTCTCTCTGCCCATCCTCCCCTTTCCATTTCTTTCAGGGATTTTGATTTACCTATTATTTGGTGTAAACTTGAAGCCCTCCGTAATTCCTTTTGGAAGAGGTGGAACTTGGAATATTTAACTTCCTTGCAGGGGAGACAGAAGTGGTTTCTTTCCAGTCCCGACATTCAAGTAGGAGACTTGGTCTTGGTTAGGGATATTTCGCCCCCCCTAGTCTGGCCTTTTCGAAAAGTGACTAAGTGTTACCCTGGAAGAGATAGGAGAGTCAGGGTATTCAGAGTCTTGACCAATAATGGTCAGATCACAAGACTACTTTTCGGAAATTGTTTAGTGCTGTACTTGTTTTTCTTGCTCGCTGTTGGTCTCTGGCCCTCCCAGTATGGTGCATTCTTGGAATGCACGGTACCTAAGATTACAATTTTGAATGCTTTTGCACGTTCTTTCCTCCCTTTTTGTCAGACACCAACAGTGACCTTCTGTTCTTTCTTAGGGGTTCAAATTTCTTATATTTTGTGTGAGTCTGTTCCAGATATATATTCTGTGACCCACCTAGCGTCATATGACAACAAATCTCTGAAGCTACTCAATTCCTCATCGTGCAAGAGGACTTACTTATCCATTTGGCTACCAGATCTCGTTACCATCGTCAGCTACTTTCTCCTTGAGCAAGAGGACCACGTCTACTTCTTTACTCACCATGCTGCGCTAGTATCATCTATCAACTCCTTGAAGACCAGCTCACCAAGAAATCAATTATGTTTTGCTAAGTTGGCAATGCTGATATGTATACCTTTTGTTTCCTACCCCCACTCTCTCCCCTTCCTAGGACCTTCCGTGCTTCGTTTAGCTGCTCCCACTTCTACGTCTGCAGTTGACTCGTTAAGTCAAAGCTCCGCTCGAGCTTAGCCTCCTCAAACCAAGAGACACTCTCTCTTCTACGCCATGTTGGCTAGATAGTCTGCATAAGGAACTTCACTTCGACATGCAACAAAGATAAGTACCATTTTTAAAAAGTTTTAACCTCATCTTCATGGTTTTAACTTTCAAGTGCTTTTAATTATAGGCAGTGTGAAAATATTTACTTGGGGCAAAATCATCCTTCGTGGGATTTGCCATGTTGAGCTTTTCCTTGTATTAGCCAACCTTACTATAAAAGAGCTTTTCTTAAGCTATTTAAACGAGAAACCCTCTCGCTACGTGGGATATTATCTAATACCCACTGCCTATAATTATAGAACTATTTCCTCCGTTGGATTTTCTCAACCCCATTTTCTGCTAAGGTCGTTCTGGAACCTTCTAGAACTTGTTCTCAATCTACGAGTCCTGCTGTCATGTATTTTTCATGTACTTGGGAGAATTCTGTTCAAAACTAAATTACCACAATAGTGAACTTTCTTCCGCCGCTGGAACCTCTGGAAAATTCTATGGCGCATTTAATTGCAAATTACAACTTTTTCAAGAAATAGACTTTCACCTACATAGTGCAATCAGTTATCTCCATAATTGCAATAACTTTCTTTTTCATGAACTTTAGTGTTTCTATAGTGAACTTTGCATCCATCTTTACAGACTATAGTGATAATCAGTGCTTGCTCCACTTTTCTACCGCGTCGCGATCGTCCGGTTATATTAAATACGGCCATGAACATTGTTCCTATTTCCCAATGATCTTTCCTTAACCTTCTACTAACAACCATTATTTATAAAATTGTAACTTTCTATAAGGTGTTACTCACGAAGTACCCTTCCAACTTTGCTAGTTTAACATTAATTAAATTCTGCATAATTGCTTGTGTGATACAAGTTTTAAATCACGTTGTCCCTTTCCTATACATAGGGAAAACAATTCTCTACACTCTTGAGAGAGTCATGTTCAGGTTTCACGAAATGGAAACTGTCCCATTTTACTCGTGATTCTTAATTAAACATAGGAAGCTTAGAAACTTCCTTTTCACTTTCTCCAGGTTTCACAGTAAGTGACCTGCTCTCTTTGTATAAATCTCACAAAGTAATTCTGTTTAAATATAAGAAGTTGTAGGAACTTCCTTTTTATTCTTTATGTTTTACAGTTTGTTATCTTCGAAGTTGTTATTCTCGTTAGAATGTTCTTTCGGAGGTTTCGCATGGTACACTGCTTGTACTCCTGTAAATGTTAAAACTTTAATTATTTCATTTTGCCTATTTATGAAATCTTACCAAGATTTTAATACACGGTTAAAAAACCTTAAAAATTGTCAATTGCCTGGAGCAACTATTTGATGTTAAGAGGTCTGCGACCCTATTTGTTAAAAGGTTCAAATGAATCATGTTCATTAAATTTATATTACACAATTGTTAATTTCCTCAAACTTCCTGCATTGTTTAATAAATTAAATATTTATTTTTGGATTCATCATTTCTCTGACACTACAGTTAGGCAGGATCCTGGCTTTCCTAGCTCCTCCTAGGTTTATGCCCTCGTTAATGCTTAATAAAGCTTTTACTATCTGTCTGGCCAGATCATCCCCCTTCCCTATAGTACTTTCATTCGTGCTTGGGAGGAAACACACTAAAGCCTCTCTCTGGCAAAGTGCCCAAGCCTTATCTGCGGTTCCCGTCAGCCTCGACCAAGCTCGTTTCTATTTTAGGTATACGAGCACATATTTGCAGTGGCAACCACCTTTAAGTGTGTTTAACTCTAAACTTATTACTTTTGTGGGACTCTCCTCCTATTCTTCTATCCTTCTTTTCCAATTCCAAATCTACTTCCTTCTCTTAATCATCTTCCCTTGGTGGGTGGGTTATTCCCTAACCTATAATCTACCCACCTGTGTGTGTACTGTATATAGTTTAATGTAAAGTTTTTACATATTTGGTAGCTGCAATCATGTAAGTGCAGCGCTAAGCCATGGGGCCAATCTTTCTGGCGACTGGTTTTGGATTTTTTTTGGTCTGGTTTACCATTTTTAACATCCCCCAATGCTGGCCGGTACCTCGCTTCATTCCAACTGCTTGGTCATATTCATTTATTTCATCCTTTTATCAGCTCCTTGTGATGTTGCCATTGGTTACGACATCCTGCTGTACACATTGACTAGGTGGAATCGCATCGACTTAAATTAATGCAATATTTCAATGGTGGTATTGTATTGGATAGCGGTTCATTGAAATCTTGTTTCAAATTTTATAGCAACTCATTGTATCTCATCTCCGATCCCTCTGAAAAATTAATAATTAGGTGTAGGTATGCAGGCAGCTAAAGCGCAGCCTTCGGCCTTGGGCCCAAGCTCAAGCTCTCTGCTGACTCGGGGGACGTGGGTTCGAACCCCACCGTCGGCCATCCTTGAAATTGTTTTCCGTGGTTTCCCATTTTCAACTCTAGGCAAATGCTGGGACGGTATCTTCTGACAGGCCACGGCTGCTTCCTTCCATATCCTTGCCCAGTTTATTAATTCATCTCTCATTCCGGTGCGCAGGTCGCCCACGGGCGTTGACTAGAAAGACCTGTACTCGGCCTATCAGGAGGCCACACAACAGAAAAATGACAGGGGGTAGGTATACGTGCACATGTTTTGAACTTCTCCAGCCCCTCTTCAACAAAGCAACAATGTCATCATTGCCTAACTTTAAAACGATAGATTTTAAAATTTAATGTGCACATTTCAAAACACACATGTTGCGAGATAATGGGTGAGGTTAAAGACCAATTGTAAATTTATATTTAAAGGGCATAAATATTTTCAAGAATATTGACAACTTGTCTGTAGGGCACACTCTTTCCCCTCTCTCTTTTAATACAATGTGCACAATATTCCTGGGATGCAGATTTTTTTCTGTGTATTTCACAGTAATATGATGTGGCTCCGTACATTTGGCCTGCAGGGGTCCTTTTATCCTGCCCGAAACAGGAGGTTTTAATTACCATTCAACTGAGGGGTGGGGGGGTATTGAATGTAATTGGTAATGTGTTGCACCATTACGTTCAACCACATCTTCCAAATGTCCCCTCCCTCTTATTTCTTGAATGAAATGCTGCGTTAACTGGAATTGTGTTGCTTTACAGGCTGAAAATTCATGTTCACCAAAAATAATCCTCTTTGAGTTTACAGCTTCTTCAGCCTGAGGATTGATCGGAGCTAGCCAAGAGGTTTTACTGCTTTGGAGTGTACTTGGCTGTGGGTGATCAGTTGTTTTCCACCATTCTTCAGCGTAGCCGATCATCTGAGTGCAGCCCGGCATGGTCTTCTTCAATCCTGTCTCCAGTCGACTAAGCCATTGACGTTCACACATCTGAAGTTGTGATTCACATGTGAAAGAATGTACAATGTTTACCATGACTTAACATACTGTAATAAAACAATTGAGACTGCCTGGAAAATCAGCTTTCTCATTTCCTTGGCAATCCTCTACCCTGCCTATAGTTTTTCTGTAGATAGGCCTACAGTTGAAAACCATTTAACCCCTGAGGGCAAGTAAATTGCAATGAAATGATATATCTTGGGCATATTCAAATTATTTAGAGAAGGAGGTATATCTGACATCAGTCATAGTGGCGTACTGGGTCGGAATATGGGTACGGTCATTTTGAGGTTATGGTACTGTAGGCGTTTGGGGAGAAGAGACAGAAAATTATACAAGTAGTGGAAAGTTTTCTAAATTAGCCCATGTTAAAATTTATCGATGCTGGAAGCGAACACAAAACTGGTTTAGTTAGAGAGTGAATTAACTTAGTTAATTCGGCCGGCCAATAGCAAATTAGTAGTCGCAAGGGGACTCGGAACAAGCTTCGCTAGGATGACTAAGAACCCGAGCAGTCACGAGGACGCCCGAGTGAAAAAGAATGGGGAGAGGAACTAAGGGTGTGGCAAGAAAAAGAAGAGGGAGCCGACGCGAGGCCAACGCGCGACCATGACCAATGGGAAGCCGCCTATTAAAATTAACACCAACAGAGTAATTAACATATATAATTACTAGGACAAAGTTATTACGTTAAACCATCATGAAGAGTGTTAAATGATAATTAAGAACGATTGAATTTAATTACAGCCGAGTTCTTAAGTTATTAATGAAGAGTTTGATCAATTAATATAAGCAACCAATCAGAGCCCTGGATTGAAAAGAACGCGGTTTTTGGAAAAGAGACACGGAGATAAGACGAGAGGAAGCGAGGCTCTTATCAACCACGACTTTGAAGTAGAAGAACGTTACAACGAACTAGTCTCCAAGTTGAACGAAAGAGATAAAATTATTCATCGAAGGCACTCAGTAATGTGCATGTAATATTAACATAGATATTCAGCGAGGAAACAATATTAGTAGTGGAGTGATGCCGATTCTAAGCCACAAGGTGCTCAAAAAGTTAGTACACACTTTTTGCTTTTTCATATCTCGCGACCCCATGGTCCGATTTTGACAAATGAGGTGTCGTAGGACTCGGGCTGATGCCCTCTTTCCAATGGACCACTCATTTCAACCCCTAAATAAAACCTACCCCTACTAGGGGGTGAAATTGTAATTTTTTAGTGAAAGCCTCTTTTCAAATGGGACATGTATAAGGTGCGCTGCTAAAATGAACTTAAATGTTGTTGCTCATATCGCGCATGCGTTTTTCTGGCTGCCGCTATGGATGAACATTTTTGTTTTTTGTTTTTTACGCATGCGCACTGGGGATTTTTGTAAGAGGGCGAGCTCTTTGAAAAAAATGATTGATAAGAAGAGGTTTTGGTGGTGAGGAGAGAGCCAGATAGTCGCCTACTTTCCTACGAAGTTTGCCGATATGTCTCAAACGCAAGGTCGGATTTGGACGTGTGACGTGTCAAATCGCTTGTCTCGAAGCCCTATACATGTTATTAATAGGTTAGAGTTTTGAGAATGAGGGAAACAGGCTTTTTTGGGGTAAAACCATGATTTTAGACTTTTTCTGATATTTCACGAATGCATGGTCGGATTAGGTCCTATGACGTGTCAAATGGCTTGTCTCGAAACCCTGTGTATTTTGGTAATAGGTTAAAGTTTTTGAGAATGAGGGAAACAGAATTTTTTGTTGTAAAACCATGATTTTAGACTTTCTGTTATATCTCACAAACCAATAACGCTAGAGACGTATACGAGGGGTCGTAGGACTCGGGGTGACGCCCCTTTCCTCTCCCCTTTCGAATATAGTATTTATGTTTAAAAAATGCGAAAGGGTCTAACGACACTTTTGTTGAAAACATTTTAGTTTTTAAAACTTTTTCTTTTAATCTGTCTAAAATGTTCATGAAGAGTGGTTGCAGATAGAGACGATACCACTGGACACGTGTTTCAACGAAGCTATTACTGGCCACGGTGGTGATATACCAATACAGTATTCGCTATTTCGATGAGACGGCGGGTCGAGGGTTCGTTTTCCGATTTTTCCTATGATGGAATACCTAATACCTAAACCCCCTGAAGGGGGTCTTTAACATGTAAACAATTATGAGTGACATGGCAAATGATAATTCCTTGATCCGATGAAGTTGGCTTTAGATAGAACAAACAGAACTTGGTTATATGGTGCTTGAAATGAGTATAGAAAACAAACTTGCTGGGGCAGACTGACAGGATGTGAATGTTATTTGATCTTATTGGAATGCATTGACTTGACAGGACAATGAAAAAAAAGCACAGAGATGCTGAGGACACTTGAAGGTCAAACGATATGGCAACCATGGTGGGAGGGGGAAGCTAGGATGATGTCGCCGATCATGTTCAATATTCAATGGATGAATTTATATTTTGCGAAGCATTGTTTGGAGAGGGTCATGGGACGACTTGTTTTAAGGGTATTTATTTTTTCGATGTTTCCTATGGTGGACTCATTGATTGAAATCATCCAAAACTGCTAGGGCATGGCCTTGAGATTTTATAAACCGATAATGGGATTTTGACATACAAGATCCACTCAGAACTTGACATGATGTCATTCTTTTATGGCTTATGAATTTCCCCAAAAAAGACCCATAACAACAAGATCATGGACTTTTGCTTTTCATAATATATTGCAAACCCATAATGTAAGATGTTTACTGTGGATGACGAAATCTAGCTAGGTAAAGAAAGAATTATTGTAGGATATATGTATGGTGACTGACACGTCTTTGACCATTGGAACTTGTTTTCAGATCTGACTGTAGTACATAGGGAGTATAGGTTGTAGGCATGGATTGACAAACGATGCACACAAAATTCAATTTATCGATTCGAGAATTAAGAGTAGACTATCATTAATTAATTGGTTAAAGAGTGTAGCTAAAAATAAAAAAATGGTGACTACATTAAACTAAACTGAACCAAGTCGAATCAAACCCAACTGAACCAAACCAAGCCTAAAGCAAACCAAACCTAATCAAGAACAAGCCAAGGGCTTAAGTGTAAAACTTGTGGGGGAATGCAGTCATTGGCAATGTCCAAAGGAAGGGATAACGCTCTACCTTTAGAGGGTGAGGTAAAGCTAGCGCATGGTGCTAATGCATATTCCCAAGTACATGAACCACACACACACACAACTATCCTATGCTGTTTTTATGAGTTGACTGTTAAAACTTACTCAGTGGTTACTGAGCAAGATGGTCGCTACACACAACAAGCTTTAAATACTTGAGGCTAATAATCTATACACACACACGCACTCGCTTGTTCTAAACTAAACTGTCTCGCTGGCAGTGCTCACACAGTAGGCAAATGACAGAAATGCTTGGCTAACCGAAATACAATCATTTTCGGTTGTCTAATGATACCAGCTAGCCATTACATGCTATAGTGGTGAGCACATGTGCCTCTTGCACTGGAGTTCGTAACTCGATTTCTAGCTCTAAGGCCTAGAACGAATCAAACTAAGAAAGAATGGTATGGTGACGCAGTAGTTAAACTGTTAGCCTTTCAATAAGGTAGACTAGGGTTTGATTTTGGGTTAATATACATGTCATAAACAAACAAACAAAAAAAGCGGAGATAATGTTTAAAACTGATTACACTTGTCTCTTTTCAAATTATTACTTAGATTACAAATACAAAGGTGGACTGGGTTTGATATACAGTTAATGCTGCCTATCGCATACTAGCCTGTAAGAAAGCCAAACAAGCAAAAGGCGTAGGTAGAGCAGTGGTAAAATCACTATGTGTAGAGAACTACCTAACGGTTTTATGAACTGGCAATGCTATGTCGCATAAACAGTGCAGGATACAATCCGGCAACCATAATTTTTATCTTGTGGAACAGAGAAAATGCAATTTTACCTTGATGGATAGCAAATGAGTGCAGATG
Source organism: Meconema thalassinum (assembly GCA_946902985.2). NCBI lineage: Eukaryota > Metazoa > Arthropoda > Insecta > Orthoptera > Tettigoniidae > Meconema > Meconema thalassinum. The sequence continues at coordinate 30,637,038 of OX336393.1, forward strand.
AATGACCTATGCATTAGCCTACCATAGGGTTATAACCACGAGGTGGAGGTGTGACTTTTATATTTTATTGTTTAGAGACATGGCTTTTTTTTGTAACCAGTAGATTTAGTATTTTGTAAATATTCATTTTTGTAATTGTAAATAGTGGAAACATTTTTTTGTAATAGTAAATGTTAAATGTATAACTAAAAGTTATTTGGGATAAGTGTGCATGTCAAGGATAAATAGCGTGGTTGTATTTGTTTTCAAAGACAGGTATGGTTGTGTGAATGTATGACTATAGATAGAATGATAGAGAGAGAGAGAGAAAGCTTGTGTGTGTGTGTGTGTGTGTGGGTAGCATTGATTTTTCAACCAAAGCAAACACGGCAAGGTAGGATGGTGGGGTAATTAATGTATATAGCAAATGGTAAATAGTATACTATATTTTTTTAACACTTGTGTTTTTTTAATGCAGTAGTAGATAGGTGTTATTTTGTAAAACAGTCTTACCTACAGTAGTAGTAGTAGTAGTAGTAGGCCTATATGTTTTTGGAAACAAACAGAAAGAGAATGCACTATTGCCATGGCCAAGCACTTCCATTAAAGTGATTTCAAGAAAATTTAAATCAGCAAATGTGTGTTTTACAAAACTAAACATTCAGCATGGACTAAATCATAAACGTGTCTTCTGTGATATGGAAAAAATAGGAAATCCATGTTTCCATATCAACACAATTTAAAAACTTAAAACTGACATTTAAAAAATGTAAATGGGAAATTGGCAAATGTGTAAACAACAAAATGGAAAATTCTTGTTTCCATATCATGAAATCCAAAAACTTTAAACTGACATTTTCAAATCGTGTACATGGAAAATTGACAAATGGCAATGTGTGAAATGTGAAAATGAAAAAATATGAACAAATGGCTATCATTATTTAAAAATAAATAAAAAACCGTCGTGTTCTATCGTTAAAGTGTGAATCAAACCACATATACTTATTTGGATCACCCGAGACTGAGTAGACCTGTTTTAGTCCTAATATACTTTTAAAATTTTATGTTAAAGCTCAATTTGAACTCAAGAGCTTTAGAGTGCCAGCTAACTATTATAACCGTTACGTCACAAAGACAACTTTACACTACTCTTAATAAACAATAATAAGAAAAAGAATAATAAATGTTGAATTTTTTTTAAGGATGAACATGGTGACACTGTTTCTGTTGCACAGTCTGCTAGCTACTAGCCAGCAGCTGGGGTCTTAGAAAACGATACAGTTGACATTTTGTAATGAGATGTGACATGTTTCAAAGTACAGTATTATGGGTTGCTGTTGAGTAAAAACTAATCCTGTACAAGGAAGCAAGGGTTCGAACCCCTTACCTAACATTACTATTGCCTGAACATGGCTTGACGACACTGTATTATTATGATACTCGGTACACAAACCATAGATAGAGTGTATTGTTTAAGATCACTTTCTTTCTGAACATAGGTGGAGACTGTTGATGGTTAACAATGGCATTAATATAGTAGGACGTGGGTATAGCAATTAAGAAAAAACAGACAATACCCATACAATATTTTTATTTATTTAATATAAGTACTTGTACAATAGTTACATTCAAAATACATTTCTTTTTTCTCTATTACTATTTAGTCCTTTTTGATTCTCTTGCATATGAAGGGTAGATAACCTTGTAGTTCAGCCCCTTAAAACAACAACAACACAACATTTTGCATAGTCTGTGATGTTGACGACTCTTGAGATGTGGAAGATGGATTAAACATAACTTTTACAGCAGGGGTTAAATGTTGCTCAATAAACACTGCACTATTTTGAGTAGCAACATTTTTTTCTTGTACTAGCTTTTTAGCATTGTCATGATTATTTGTTGACACCAACAGTGTTTCATCTGGTACACCACATTGATGATCACTCACACTTAAAACCTTACCATTTCTACTTTTTAGATTGCCTCGACATTTTTTTGACCTCTCTTTTGAGCATCGCCAAAATATTATTCCTTTTACATTTTGACGATTATAGTTATAAGAGTAGCCTTTATAGAGTACACGTTGTTTACCTTTGTTAGTTGTAGTAAGTTCCATAGTAGCAACTAACCTGTTAGTATGATTTGCTCACTACAAAGGTTATAACTGTTCTGATAATAAAATCATTTAGCGTTGGCTTTTATATTTAATATGTACAGTTTGAAGTGATAGCAAAAGTGAGAGCAAAATGGTAGCAGAGTGGTAGAAAATATAACATGTATTGTTAAGAAATAGTTTAAGCTGTTATGTGGATCCATTACATAATAATTTTAGCACGACGAAGCTCATTTTCTATATCCAATAGTTCTTCCTCATATTCAGTATAACCAGCCTGTTTATAGACATGCAGTTGCTGAAGCCGCCGGATTAGCTTACTTGGATTGTTCCAGTAGACAAATTTAACAAATGATTTTTTAGTTGTAAACAAAGCATTACCATTATCATTATTATCTTCATCATCAACATCATCATCATCATCATAACCATTATCATTATCATCATCATCATTATCATCATCATCATGATCATTATAATCCTCATCACTATTACTATATAGTCCTTTTCGATCCTTTTGCAATACCACATTTTGCACAGTCTGTGTTGCCCTTGATAATGTTGGGAGTTTTTCAGACATTGACAACTGTCCTAACACGACTTTCTGAGGAGATGATACATGCTTCTTAACAAACAATGCACTATCTTGAGCTGCAATATCTTTTTCTGGGACAAGTGTTTTAGCATTTTGAAGAGTTTTTTTAAACAGCAACGATGTTTTATCTGGTACACTACATTGATGATCACTCATACTTAAGACATCACTATTTTTACTTTTCAGCTCACCTCGACACTGTTTTGAACGATGTTTTGAACAACGCCAAATAACAGTTCCATTTTTATTGGTTCGTTTTACAATATATTTATATCCTTTATAGAATGCGTATGGCATACCATTGCTATTTGTTGATACTTCCATGTCAATTGTCAAGCATGAACTAATCTCTAGCAAAGTTCACTCGATAATATAAATAATTTCTAAACCCCAGTAGTGAATAGTCAGTTGTTTTTGATCTATGCAAGCGTAAACATGTCACATACACTGGTGATGGATACTCAAGGCTTTAAGGTCAATGAAAACAAGTACAGTATATATTTAAATAGGTGGCTATCATTGATTGCACAACACGCGGGTCACCATATCTTTTTTTTCTTTCGGACTAGTGTTTTAACATTTGAAGAGTGTTTTAAACAGCAACGATGTCTTATCAGTCACACTACATTGATGATTACTCACACTTAAGACCTCGCTATTTTTACTTTTTAACTCACTTTGACACTGTTTTGAACGATGTTTTGAACAACGCCAAATAACAGTTCCATTTTATTGGTTCGTTTTACAATATACGTATAACCTTTATAGTATGCATATGGCTTACCATAACTATTCGTTGATACTTTCATATCAATTTTCAAGCATGAAATAATCTCCAATAAATTTCGCTCGATAATAGAAATAATAGTTTAAAGTGGGTGCGAAGGTGGGTGCAAAAGTGGGTGCAAAAGTGAGTGTAAAAGTGGGTGTAAAAGTGGGTGCAAAAGTGGGTGCAAAAGTGAGTGCAAAAGTGGGTGCGAAAGTGGGTGCGAAAGTGGGTGCAGTTTATAGTAGGCACCATTTTTACTAGAATGTGATTTGAGTAAATGTAATTTCTAAACCCAAGTAGTGAATAGTCAGTTGGTTTTGATTTATGCAAGCGTAAACATGTCTCATACACTGATGATGGATACTCAAGGCTTCTTGGTCAACAAAAACAAGTATATAGTTAAAGAGGTAGCTATTATTGATTGCACAACACTGAATCTATTTTTGAAATTTTGACAAAGGGTCTAAGTGCACTTTTGTTAATATCTCGCGAACCAATAAGACTACGGCATTGTATGAGGTATTGTTGGACTTTTTGCCGAAGACTGCTGGTAAACACTTATGTTCCCACGACCTTTTTAAAGATGGCGGCTGACCCACGAGGGGTGATTAAAACGTATTCCAAGCGACGCTTGTCGATAAGCAAACCAATAATCAAAGGGGGGTGTGACAGAGCTTGAGGCGATAACCCCTTTTGATTGATCCCTGTTGATTTGCCCCTTTGGACTGGTCCCCGTTGACAAGTCCCTCTGAACGGGTCCTTTTTGAAGGGAGTCATTTTTGACGGGCCCCTGCTGACGGGTCACTGTGGACGGATCCCTGTGGACAGGTCCCTGTTGACAGGTCCAAAGGGATTAGTCAAAAGGACCTGTCAACAGGGACCTGTCCACAGGGATCCGTCCACAGTGACCCGTCAGCAGGGGCCCGTCATAAATGACTCCCTTCAAAAAGGACCCGTTCAGAGGGACTTGTCAACGGGGACCAGTCCAAAGGGGCAAATCAACAGGGATCAATCAAAAGGGGTTATCGCCTCAAGTTCTGTCACACCCCCCTTTGATTATTGGTTTGCTTATCGACAAGCGTCGCTTGGAATACGTTTTAATCACCCCTCGTGGGTCAGCCGCCATCTTTAAAAAGGTCGTGGGAACATAAGTGTTTACCAGCAGTCTTCGGCAAAAAGTCCAACAATACCTCATACAATGCCGTAGTCTTATTGGTTCGCGAGATATTAACAAAAGTGCACTTAGACCCTTTGTCAAAATTTCAAAAATAGATTCAGTGTTGTGCAATCAATAATAGCTACCTCTTTAACTATATACTTGTTTTTGTTGACCAAGAAGCCTTGAGTATCCATCATCAGTGTATGAGACATGTTTACGCTTGCATAAATCAAAACCAACTGACTATTCACTACTTGGGTTTAGAAATTACATTTACTCAAATCACATTCTAGTAAAAATGGTGCCTACTATAAACTGCACCCACTTTCGCACCCACTTTCGCACCCACTTTTGCACTCACTTTTGCACCCACTTTTGCACCCACTTTTACACTCACTTTTGCAGCCACTTTTGCACCCACCTTCGCACCCACTTTAAACTATTATTTCTATTATCGAGCGAAATTTATTGGAGATTATTTCATGCTTGAAAATTGATATGAAAGTATCAACGAATAGTTATGGTAAGCCATATGCATACTATAAAGGTTATACGTATATTGTAAAACGAACCAATAAAAATGGAACTGTTATTTGGCGTTGTTCAAAACATCGTTCAAAACAGTGTCAAAGTGAGTTAAAAAGTAAAAATAGCGAGGTCTTAAGTGTGAGTGATCATCAATGTAGTGTGACTGATAAGACATCGTTGCTGTTTAAAACACTCTTCAAATGTTAAAACACTAGTCCGAAAGAAAAAAAAGATATGGTGACCCGCGTGTTGTGCAATCAATGATAGCCACCTATTTAAATATATACTGTACTTGTTTTCATTGACCTTAAAGCCTTGAGTATCCATCACCAGTGTATGTGACATGTTTACGCTTGCATAGATCAAAAACAACTGACTATTCACTACTGGGGTTTAGAAATTATTTATATTATCGAGTGAACTTTGCTAGAGATTAGTTCATGCTTGACAATTGACATGGAAGTATCAACAAATAGCAATGGTATGCCATACGCATTCTATAAAGGATATAAATATATTGTAAAACGAACCAATAAAAATGGAACTGTTATTTGGCGTTGTTCAAAACATCGTTCAAAACAGTGTCGAGGTGAGCTGAAAAGTAAAAATAGTGATGTCTTAAGTATGAGTGATCATCAATGTAGTGTACCAGATAAAACATCGTTGCTGTTTAAAAAAACTCTTCAAAATGCTAAAACACTTGTCCCAGAAAAAGATATTGCAGCTCAAGATAGTGCATTGTTTGTTAAGAAGCATGTATCATCTCCTCAGAAAGTCGTGTTAGGACAGTTGTCAATGTCTGAAAAACTCCCAACATTATCAAGGGCAACACAGACTGTGCAAAATGTGGTATTGCAAAAGGATCGAAAAGGACTATATAGTAATAGTGATGAGGTTTATAATGATCATGATGATGATGATAATGATGATGATGATAATGATAATGGTTATGATGATGATGATGTTGATGATGAAGATAATAATGATAATGGTAATGCTTTGTTTACAACTAAAAAATCATTTGTTAAATTTGTCTACTGGAACAATCCAAGTAAGCTAATCCGGCGGCTTCAGCAACTGCATGTCTATAAACAGGCTGGTTATACTGAATATGAGGAAGAACTATTGGATATAGAAAATGAGCTTCGTCGTGCTAAAATTATTATGTAATGGATCCACATAACAGCTTAAACTATTTCTTAACAATACATGTTATATTTTCTACCACTCTGCTACCATTTTGCTCTCACTTTTGCTATCACTTCAAACTGTACATATTAAATATAAAAGCCAACGCTAAATGATTTTATTATCAGAACAGTTATAACCTTTGTAGTGAGCAAATCATACTAACAGGTTAGTTGCTACTATGGAACTTACTACAACTAACAAAGGTAAACAACGTGTACTCTATAAAGGCTACTCTTATAACTATAATCGTCAAAATGTAAAAGGAATAATATTTTGGCGATGCTCAAAAGAGAGGTCAAAAAAATGTCGAGGCAATCTAAAAAGTAGAAATGGTAAGGTTTTAAGTGTGAGTGATCATCAATGTGGTGTACCAGATGAAACACTGTTGGTGTCAACAAATAATCATGACAATGCTAAAAAGCTAGTACAAGAAAAAAATGTTGCTACTCAAAATAGTGCAGTGTTTATTGAGCAACATTTAACCCCTGCTGTAAAAGTTATGTTTAATCCATCTTCCACATCTCAAGAGTCGTCAACATCACAGACTATGCAAAAGGTTGTGTTGTTGTTGTTTTAAGGGGCTGAACTACAAGGTTATCTACCCTTCATATGCAAGAGAATCAAAAAGGACTAAATAGTAATAGAGAAAAAAGAAATGTATTTTGAATGTAACTATTGTACAAGTACTTATATTAAATAAATAAAAATATTGTATGGGTATTGTCTGTTTTTTCTTAATTGCTATACCCACGTCCTACTATATTAATGCCATTGTTAACCATCAACAGTCTCCACCTATGTTCAGAAAGAAAGTGATCTTAAACAATACACTCTATCTATGGTTTGTGTACCGAGTATCATAATAATACAGTGTCGTCAAGCCATGTTCAGGCAATAGTAATGTTAGGTAAGGGGTTCGAACCCTTGCTTCCTTGTACAGGATTAGTTTTTACTCAACAGCAACCCATAATACTGTACTTTGAAACATGTCACATCTCATTACAAAATGTCAACTGTATCGTTTTCTAAGACCCCAGCTGCTGGCTAGTAGCTAGCAGACTGTGCAACAGAAACAGTGTCACCATGTTCATCCTTAAAAAAAATTCAACATTTATTATTCTTTTTCTTATTATTGTTTATTAAGAGTAGTGTAAAGTTGTCTTTGTGACGTAACGGTTATAATAGTTAGCTGGCACTCTAAAGCTCTTGAGTTCAAATTGAGCTTTAACATAAAATTTTAAAAGTATATTAGGACTAAAACAGGTCTACTCAGTCTCGGGTGATCCAAATAAGTATATGTGGTTTGATTCACACTTTAACGATAGAACACGACGGTTTTTTATTTATTTTTAAATAATGATAGCCATTTGTTCATATTTTTTCATTTTCACATTTCACACATTGCCATTTGTCAATTTTCCATGTACACGATTTGAAAATGTCAGTTTAAAGTTTTTGGATTTCATGATATGGAAACAAGAATTTTCCATTTTGTTGTTTACACATTTGCCAATTTCCCATTTACATTTTTTAAATGTCAGTTTTAAGTTTTTAAATTGTGTTGATATGGAAACATGGATTTCCTATTTTTTCCATATCACAGAAGACACGTTTATGATTTAGTCCATGCTGAATGTTTAGTTTTGTAAAACACACATTTGCTGATTTAAATTTTCTTGAAATCACTTTAATGGAAGTGCTTGGCCATGGCAATAGTGCATTCTCTTTCTGTTTGTTTCCAAAAACATATAGGCCTACTACTACTACTACTACTACTGTAGGTAAGACTGTTTTACAAAATAACACCTATCTACTACTGCATTAAAAAACACAAGTGTTAAAAAAATATAGTATACTATTTACCATTTGCTATATACATTAATTACCCCACCATCCTACCTTGCCGTGTTTGCTTTGGTTGAAAAATCAATGCTACCCACACACACACACACACACACAAGCTTTCTCTCTCTCTCTCTATCATTCTATCTATAGTCATACATTCACACAACCATACCTGTCTTTGAAAACAAATACAACCACGCTATTTATCCTTGACATGCACACTTATCCCAAATAACTTTTAGTTATACATTTAACATTTACTATTACAAAAAAATGTTTCCACTATTTACAATTACAAAAATGAATATTTACAAAATACTAAATCTACTGGTTACAAAAAAAAGCCATGTCTCTAAACAATAAAATATAAAAGTCACACCTCCACCTCGTGGTTATAACCCTATGGTAGGCTAATGCATAGGTCATTCATCTGCACTCATTTGCTATCCATCAAGGTAAAATTGCATTTTCTCTGTTCCACAAGATAAAAATTATGGTTGCCGGATTGTATCCTGCACTGTTTATGCGACATAGCATTGCCAGTTCATAAAACCGTTAGGTAGTTCTCTACACATAGTGATTTTACCACTGCTCTACCTACGCCTTTTGCTTGTTTGGCTTTCTTACAGGCTAGTATGCGATAGGCAGCATTAACTGTATATCAAACCCAGTCCACCTTTGTATTTGTAATCTAAGTAATAATTTGAAAAGAGACAAGTGTAATCAGTTTTAAACATTATCTCCGCTTTTTTTGTTTGTTTGTTTATGACATGTATATTAACCCAAAATCAAACCCTAGTCTACCTTATTGAAAGGCTAACAGTTTAACTACTGCGTCACCATACCATTCTTTCTTAGTTTGATTCGTTCTAGGCCTTAGAGCTAGAAATCGAGTTACGAACTCCAGTGCAAGAGGCACATGTGCTCACCACTATAGCATGTAATGGCTAGCTGGTATCATTAGACAACCGAAAATGATTGTATTTCGGTTAGCCAAGCATTTCTGTCATTTGCCTACTGTGTGAGCACTGCCAGCGAGACAGTTTAGTTTAGAACAAGCGAGTGCGTGTGTGTGTATAGATTATTAGCCTCAAGTATTTAAAGCTTGTTGTGTGTAGCGACCATCTTGCTCAGTAACCACTGAGTAAGTTTTAACAGTCAACTCATAAAAACAGCATAGGATAGTTGTGTGTGTGTGTGGTTCATGTACTTGGGAATATGCATTAGCACCATGCGCTAGCTTTACCTCACCCTCTAAAGGTAGAGCGTTATCCCTTCCTTTGGACATTGCCAATGACTGCATTCCCCCACAAGTTTTACACTTAAGCCCTTGGCTTGTTCTTGATTAGGTTTGGTTTGCTTTAGGCTTGGTTTGGTTCAGTTGGGTTTGATTCGACTTGGTTCAGTTTAGTTTAATGTAGTCACCATTTTTTTATTTTTAGCTACACTCTTTAACCAATTAATTAATGATAGTCTACTCTTAATTCTCGAATCGATAAATTGAATTTTGTGTGCATCGTTTGTCAATCCATGCCTACAACCTATACTCCCTATGTACTACAGTCAGATCTGAAAACAAGTTCCAATGGTCAAAGACGTGTCAGTCACCATACATATATCCTACAATAATTCTTTCTTTACCTAGCTAGATTTCGTCATCCACAGTAAACATCTTACATTATGGGTTTGCAATATATTATGAAAAGCAAAAGTCCATGATCTTGTTGTTATGGGTCTTTTTTGGGGAAATTCATAAGCCATAAAAGAATGACATCATGTCAAGTTCTGAGTGGATCTTGTATGTCAAAATCCCATTATCGGTTTATAAAATCTCAAGGCCATGCCCTAGCAGTTTTGGATGATTTCAATCAATGAGTCCACCATAGGAAACATCGAAAAAATAAATACCCTTAAAACAAGTCGTCCCATGACCCTCTCCAAACAATGCTTCGCAAAATATAAATTCATCCATTGAACATTGAACATGATCGGCGACATCATCCTAGCTTCCCCCTCCCACCATGGTTGCCATATCGTTTGACCTTCAAGTGTCCTCAGCATCTCTGTGCTTTTTTTTCATTGTCCTGTCAAGTCAATGCATTCCAATAAGATCAAATAACATTCACATCCTGTCAGTCTGCCCCAGCAAGTTTGTTTTCTATACTCATTTCAAGCACCATATAACCAAGTTCTGTTTGTTCTATCTAAAGCCAACTTCATCGGATCAAGGAATTATCATTTGCCATGTCACTCATAATCGTTTACATGTTAAAGACCCCCTTCAGGGGGTTTAGGTATTAGGTATTCCATCATAGGAAAAATCGGAAAACGAACCCTCGACCCACCGTCTCATCGAAATAGCGAATACTGTATTGGTATATCACCACCGTGGCCAGTAATAGCTTCGTTGAAACACGTGTCCAGTGGTATCGTCTCTATCTGCAACCACTCTTCATGAACATTTTAGACAGATTAAAAGAAAAAGTTTTAAAAACTAAAATGTTTTCAACAAAAGTGTCGTTAGACCCTTTCGCATTTTTTAAACATAAATACTATATTCGAAAGGGGAGAGGAAAGGGGCGTCACCCCGAGTCCTACGACCCCTCGTATACGTCTCTAGCGTTATTGGTTTGTGAGATATAACAGAAAGTCTAAAATCATGGTTTTACAACAAAAAATTCTGTTTCCCTCATTCTCAAAAACTTTAACCTATTACCAAAATACACAGGGTTTCGAGACAAGCCATTTGACACGTCATAGGACCAAATCCGACCATGCATTCGTGAAATATCAGAAAAAGTCTAAAATCATGGTTTTACCCCAAAAAAGCCTGTTTCCCTCATTCTCAAAACTCTAACCTATTAATAACATGTATAGGGCTTCGAGACAAGCGATTTGACACGTCACACGTCCAAATCCGACCTTGCGTTTGAGACATATCGGCAAACTTCGTAGGAAAGTAGGCGACTATCTGGCTCTCTCCTCACCACCAAAACCTCTTCTTATCAATCATTTTTTTCAAAGAGCTCGCCCTCTTACAAAAATCCCCAGTGCGCATGCGTAAAAAACAAAAAACAAAAATGTTCATCCATAGCGGCAGCCAGAAAAACGCATGCGCGATATGAGCAACAACATTTAAGTTCATTTTAGCAGCGCACCTTATACATGTCCCATTTGAAAAGAGGCTTTCACTAAAAAATTACAATTTCACCCCCTAGTAGGGGTAGGTTTTATTTAGGGGTTGAAATGAGTGGTCCATTGGAAAGAGGGCGTCAGCCCGAGTCCAACGACACCTCATTTGTCAAAATCGGACCATGGGGTCGCGAGATATGAATAAGCAAAAAGTGTGTACTAACTTTTTGAGCACCTTGTGGCTTAGAATCGGCATCACTCCACTACTAATATTAAATTCATACGACAAAGCTACAGCTTCAAGATGATAAAAATTCAAAAGTTGAGGGAGTAATTTCATGAAGAATCTACAGGCGTCGTGATGAATGCTTAAACAATTATGGGAACAACGCTATGATGGCATCAAGAACATCCGAAATGACTTAACATCAACATCTCGGGGGAGATTAACATCTCATCTCTCCCGTAATAGAAAGTCTACAATCATTAGTCATTTTACCATCTCAAATGACGATCTACAGGGAACTATGGGGGAAGAAGACTGCAAGTTATTCATGTACGAGGGCGACCAGTGAATTACCCGGTGCCGAAGATAGAAAGGGCTATCCCATCTCAATCAGAAGAGTCAAAGAGGAAGGAGGAGACAGCACGATGATGATCGAGTTCGAATCCCAAGCACCTGACCGCACGAGATATTCGGAGGGAGATTTGGACAAGAATGCTGACCACCACGCAGTCTTAAGCCACTAGAAACATTCCGTTTCTAATGGGTAACCAAAGGGAGTCCATTTCATGTCAACTCTAACCCAGCACAAGGTAGTCCAATGACCATCGCTAAATATCCCACTATGTAGAATTGTAGATCTTGAATATCCGACAACTATTGTTGAATGCCATTTTTCTATATTGTTTATTAGTTTATTGCAGTTTTCAATGTTATATTTGTAAAAACATCATGCGGATGTTTGATTGTATTTTTCGATGACTTCGGATTTTAGGGATTTTTCATTTCGATTTTCGATTTTTGCGATATTCTAAATTTGAAGGGAGATTTTATAGTTTAATACAGATTTTATACTTTAGCTCAGAATTTTATAGTTTGTTCAGAATTGTTATTGTAAAGTTCAAACGTGTATTAAATCGAACGATATCTATGTTTTATCAATAAATGTAATAATGGAAATGTTTTCCAAGTATGTGAAAGGAAGTATATGTCAAAGGATGTAATTACGAAAGATCTATTTTAGATATCTAGAGAAAGTCACGAACTGAGAAATAATGAAACGAATTTAGTGAAGAAAGGTTGTAAGTAATGTTTTTTGAAAGTATTAGAATTTGTTGAACAGACAGTAAAGAAAGAATTTGTGAAGTATTATAATGTGGAATTTACAGATGCGAACGAGAGCATATTTTGAAGTAAGAAATAACATAATGATGAAATGGAAGAAATGTTACAGTTTGTTGAAAGAATTTTGAGAAATGAGTAGGTAATATAAGCCGAAGCTGGTGCAGGGGCTAATGCGCAAGATGGCGGCCGCGCGCAACCAGCCCTATGTTATTCTTATGGAGGGGACAGTCATAGCTGGGGCAGGGGCTAATGCGCAAGATGGTTGCCATACTCTGAGACTGAGCATGACGTCACAGGGGGAGTTTGACCGTGTAGTCGCTAAATGGAATATTTATTGTTTTTATTATTATTATTATTATTATTATTATTAATTTTATTAGGTAATTATTGATTGATAGCTTGCCACGGTGGTGAGTCGTCATTGTGTCAGACTACCAACCCCAAGCTTGCAGGTTCGATCTTGTTCGTGGTAAGTGATTTTTGAAAGGCGGCAAAAATTAAGACACGCATGTCATTGGATGTTGGCATGTAAAAGAACCCAGGTAGAGGTCGGCTATGTAGTTGCTAAATGGAATATTTATTATTATTATTATTATTATTATTAGGTAATTATTGATTGATCATGTACAATCAACACCAGACTTATATTGCCACACTTTATGGTGTAGTGGCTAGCAATTTTAGCTGTTACTGTGGAGGCTCGGGTTCGAGTCCTGGGTCTTTCAAGAAATTAAATTCTAGGCTGAGGGTTGGATTGGGGTACACTCAACCTTGTGAGGCAAAACTGACAGGAGCTGGCTTTTGATTCATACCGCTGCCATTCTGTCTAACCCAACTTCACCTAACCTAACCTAACCTAACCTAACCTTACCTAACCTAACCAGATCCCACCTTACCTTACCTAACCTAACCTAACCTAACTTAACTTAACTTCAAAGTCAGAAGGTACAATACATTTATTGTTTTTTATACCCTCATAAATTAGATATAGAGAATGTCCACCAGGATTTAGATCCTCGAGCACACTTTTCAGACATATATCATTAAAACGTGTAGAAAGGAATGTCTGATAATTTTCACTAACACATAATACAAGTTCACCATACATTGTGTCCACTTTTTGAATGTTAATGATACGGAAAAGAGTATGCATTGGTAATTCAGTGAGCTTTTTTTCTCTCTAATCAACAGTTCTACCCCCATAGCATTGTGAATATTTATTGTAGTAGCTATAAAGAAACAAAAAAATCATATTTATTACAGTTTAGCTATAAGTGACCAGAACCACTATAACATTTTATTCTAATAAGGAGATTTCCATAATGAAAAGAAAAAAAAGCTTACCATATTGATGGATTGTGTGTAAGTAAACGTCTTTCGCTGCATGATGCCACTACTAAACTGATAGTCATAGAACAGACAAGTGAGTTCATGTTTCGCTGACGTAATCGTATGTTCCCACGCACTTCCTGTGTGTTGCACGCGCCGTAGTGGCTAAATTTGAAACTAGATGAGATGATTTGCTGATGTAATCGTATGTTCCCCCGCACACACACGCAGGCCCCTGTGGACGGGTCCTTGTGGACGAGTCCCTGTGGACGGGTCATTGTTGACGAGCCCCTGTGGACGGGTCCTTGTTGACGGGTCCTTTTTGACTAATCCCTTTAGACCGGTTCCTTTTGACTGACTCATGACCCCTAATGCTATAATGAAATTAAACGTTGTTCCACATGATACGCAAGCAAAGAGCCGATCGCTGCTATGAATTAACATTTATGTTTTTGTTTTGTTTTTACGCATGTGCACTTGGGGTTTTTGTAAGAGGGCGGGCTTTTTGAATACAGATTTATAGATGAGTTTTTTTTTTAAATTACCAAAAGATCCAAAACTAATAGGTAATTAACTTTTTAACATCTCATGAACCAATAAGGCTATGGAACTTGTATTAGAGGTCGTTGGACTTGAAGTGCCATTTTGTTTTTGAATCTATTATTATTTTTGTTAAAAGGGTCTAACTACACTTTTGTTAATATCTCGCTAACTAATAATCAGAGAGGGTCAAGTGAGGTGTCATGGGACTCAGGATGGTCAACCCTTTTCCATGACCAACGAATTTACCCAAAAGATTCAAAACAGCAAGGTCATTGACCTAAGATTCTATAAACTAATAATTGAATATTAACATGTGAGGTGTCATAGGACTTAGAATGGTCAACCCTTTCCCATGGCCAATGCATTTACCAAAAATACCCAATACATCAAGGTCATTGACCTGAGATTTTATAAACTAATAATCGGGTACGAACATGTGAGATGCTTACCATGTTTTTTACTTGGATTACAAATACAAAGGTGAACTGGGTTTGATATACAGTTAATGCTGTCTATCACACACGAGACTGTAAGAAAGCCAAAAGAGGAAAAGGCGTAGGTATAGCAGAGGTAAAATTGCTATATGTAGAGAACTACCTAGCAAAGCTATATCGCATAAACAGTGCAGGATACAATCCAGCAATCAAATTTGTATCTTGTGGAACAGAGAAATGCACTTACGTGAGAAAATGCAAGTTCATGTGTAATATGACCTAACACACAAGTGTTCACCTGTACACGTGCATGATAAGAGCTAACAACTCACATTCTGTTTAGTTCGTACGTAACGTTAGGTTAGGGCTAATGCACACACCCTAGTACACGAGGCACATGCAATTTTAGAGCAGGTCAAGGGGATCTAACTTGGTGGATGGATGTGTTCTAACGAGTCATTTGTAGTTGAAAGAGAATAATACTTGTTCTTAAGATGTTAAAACTGAGGAGATGGTATGTACAGTAAGACGTTTGTTATATCCTGTGTAATATTACAGATATGGCAGAGAGCACACAGTTCTGTTGCTATGACTAACTCTGCAGTAATTTGAAACCCCCACGTGTTCATTAAGACAATGGGTGATGATTATACAAAGTTAGCAGTCATTGGATATTACACAGGTGTTCCTTCCGGTGTCATGTTGCTGACATGGCAGAGAACGCACAGTTCTATTGCTATGACTAACGCTGCAGTAATTTGAAACCCAAGGTGTTGATCAAGACAGTTGGTGATGATCATTCAAAGTCAGTAGTAATTGGATACCACACATCAACATGGACTAAATCATAAATGTGTTGTCATAACCCGCAGAAACCTCATTTAAAGATTTTAGATTTTACATTTTAACATTTTAGATTTTAGATTTGTTTTAATTTTACATTTTTTATATTTTTTATAGTTTTTACATTTTTAAATTAAAGATTTTTTGATTTTTTAGATTTTACTTTTTTTTACATTTTCCTAAAAGTGTAAACTACAAGGTCACATACCTAACCTCATTAAACCTAACTTTACCAAACCTAACTTAAGCTAATCCAAAGGCTAATGCACATACACAAATTATATAAGGTACATGCAACTATCCTTATGCCAGTCTTGCAGGTTACTGTACAACATGATCACTACCACAAACGGATTCTTTTTTTTTTCATTTTGTTGTTTACACATATGTCAATTTTCCAATTTCCCATTTTCAGATTTTTTTAATGTCAGTTTTTAATTTTTTCAATTTCATAATATGGAAACATGGATTTTGCATTTTGTTGTTTACACATTTATTAATTTCACAATTTCCCATTTACAGTTCTTAAAATGTCAGTTTAAAGTTTTTCAATTTCATGATATAGAAACATGGATTTTCCATTTTGTTGTTTTCACATTTGTCAATTTACCAAATTAACATTTACAGTTTTTTAAATTTCATTTTAATGTTTTTTTTCTATTTGTCAATATGGAAACATGGATTGTTTACAATTTGTGTTTTACATGTCATGCAACTATTCTTATGCTAGTCTTATAGGTTACTGTACAATATGATCACTACCCCAACCGGATATTTTTTTTCATTTTGTTGTTTACACATATGTCAATTTTCCAATTTCCCATTTTCAGTTTTTTTAATGTCAGTTATAAGTTTTTTCAATTTAATAATCTGGAAACATGGATTTTGCCTTTTGTTGTTTACACATTTATCAATTTCACAATTTCCCATTTACAGTTCTTAAAATGTCAGTTTAAAGTTTTTCAATTTCATGATATAGAAACAAGGATTTTCCAATTTGTTGTTTTCACATTTGTCAATTTACCAAATTCCCATTTACAGTTTTTAAAATTTCATTTTAATGTTTTTTTTTTTTCATTTTGTAAATATGGAAACAAGGATTTTTTTCCAATTTGTGTTTTACATGTTCATTTTGCATTAGGAGTGGAGAAAGGTGGGTAGTAATTAAAAATGTGCAAGCAGTGTCCATTGTTGACAGGTCATTGTTGACTAGTCCTTTTCATACAACAGACAAGTGAGTTCATGTTTCACATGCATTACCTAAAATGTAATACCATGCAAGTGTTTAACATTTTTTACAAATTTGCTTATGTATTAGTTTATGTGAGGAGTCTTATGTTGAGCATTTTGTATTGACTTATTTGACAAGTTATTTTTGTCAATGCATTTAGTGGATTTTTCTCTTGGTCTTGGAAAGTATAACAGTCCATTTTATCACAACATAATGCTTACTGCCATGTTTGTAAGCAACAACAACACACTAAACTTTGAAAAAAAACCACTAAAGTACTCTAAGGTGCCTAAGATGACTGAGGTGCCTAGTCAAGAACATTATTTTTTTTTGCAAAAAAAAAAGGTGAATGGGGAAAGTAGACTGTATGTTTAAACTAAAAAAAATCATATAAAGTCATATGTTAACTCTAACACCTACGTTTATTCCATTCTTAGTCGAAAAATATTATATTTTTTTTAATATTTCTAAAAAATATTTGGAAAGTAGGCTATATTTTGAAAACTACTCATCCTATAAAGTCATATATAGACTCAAACCAATGGATTTTATATCCTTAATCGTTAGAACAAAATATGGAATTATTGACATTTTTTCCAAAAATGATCATTTTGAAAAAGGGGGTATAAATTGGAAACTAGGAATTTTACAAAAAAGTGTGTTTGACATAAATGACCTCTACCCACAAGCCAAGTCCCAGATCTCTGGAACAACATCCAAAAATGTTTTAATTGTGAAGTAGGTGATATTTTCAAAACGTATCATTCTAAAAAGTCATATATAGACTCAAACAAATGTGCTTTAAGTTATTTAACGTTAAAACAAAACTTAATTTTTTTTTATTTTTCCTAAAAAAGTCCAATTTCCAAATTGTCTATGGTGGCTTATGTTGGTGGCTTATGGTGGATTATGGTGGCGGCTTATGATGGTGGCTTATAGTGGTGGCTTATGGTGGCTTATGGTGGTGGCTTATGGTGGTGGTTTATGGTGGGCTTATGGTGGCTTATGGTGGTGGCTTATGGTGGCTTATGGTGGTGGTTTATGATGGTGGCTTATGGTGGCTTATGGTGGTGGCTTATAGTGGTGGCATATGTTGGTGAATAATTTTTGGTGGTTTACGTTAATACCTTATTTGTAATGGCTTATTTGACAAGTTATTTTTGTCAATGTATTTAGAGGATTTTTCTCTTGGTCTTGGAAAGTATCTCAACCCTTTTTGTTATGGTAGCATAATGCTTACCGCCATGTTTGTAAGCAAAAACAACACACTAAAATTCCAAGAATCCAAAGTACTCTAAGGTTAATGATTGTCTCTCAACTCCATTCAACGACTAGACAAAAACATTATATATATTTTTAAAATTTTTCAAAAAAGGTAAATTGGGGAAGTAGGCTATATGTTTAAACTAAAAATCATATCAAATCATATGCTAACTCTAACACCTACGTCTATCCCACTCTCAGTCAAAAAATATAATATTCTTAGGCTAGGCTAGGCTGGGTTAGGTTAAGTCGCAGCCACATTTTTGGAACATTTTGATCACTCCTCGTAGGGTTAGGCTAGGTTTAGTTAAACTACGGCCGCCATCTTGTTAGGTTAGGCTAGGTTAAGTTAAGCTACGGCTGCCATCTTGTTAGGTTAGGCTAGGTTAAGTTAAGCTACGGCCGCCATCTTGAAGGAGGGGAGGAGGCTGCGGAACCGGCCAAAACACACTACTGCACAGTTTTTGTCCTAGGCACCTGAAATTTATTTTTGGGGTAGAGGGGGTAAAGCCATTTCATTTACGTTAAACAAACTTTTTTGTGAAATTCTTAGTTCCCAAAATATAGACAATTTTGAAAATTGGACTTTTTTGGAAAAACTGAAAAAAATGTCAAGTTTTGTTCTACCAATTAAGGACATAAAAGCCAATGGTTTGAGTCTATATATGACTTTTTAGGATGATTAGTTTTCAAAAATATCGCATACTTTCCAAATTGAACTTTTTTGGATTTTGCCCCAGAGACTTGGGACTTGGTTTGTGAATAGCGGGGGTAAATACCTGTCATTTACGTTAAACAAACCTTTTTGTAAAATTCCTAGTTTCTAAAATATAGCCCCGTTTTAAAATGAACATTTTTGGAAAAAATGTCAAAAATTCCATATTTTGTTCTTACGATTGAGGATATAAAAGCCATTGGTTTGAGTCTATATATGACTTTATATAATGGGCCTACTTTCCAAATATTGTTTTGGAAAAAAATTGAAGAATATTATATTTTTTGACTGAGAGTGGGATAGACGTAGGTGTTAGAGTTAGCATATGATTTGATATAATTTTTAGTTTAAACATATAGCCTACTTCCCCAATTTACCTCTTTTGAAAAATTTTAAAAATATATATATAATGTTTTTGTCTAGTCGTTGAATGGAGTTGAGAGACAATCATTTACCTTAGAGTACTTTGGATTCTTGGAATTTTAGTGTGTTGTTTTTGCTTACAAACATGGCGGTAAGCATTATGCTACCATAACAAAAAGGGTTGAGATACTTTCCAAGACCAAGAGAAAAATCCTCTAAATACATTGACAAAAATAACTTGTCAAATAAGCCATTACAAATAAGGTATTAACGTAAACCACCAAAAATAAGTCACCAACATATGCCACCACTATAAGCCACCACCATAAGCCACCATCGTAAACCACCACCATAAGCCACCATAAGCCACCATCATATGCCACCACCATAAGCCACCATAATCCCACCATAGTAGTGTGATTCGCAACACTTTGAATATTGCATCATCATGACCAGAAATTGCGTAATCCTGATGACGTCATGGGATGACGTTATGGGTCCTTAGAGCGAGCACGTGGTCCAGGAGCGAGCATGTGCACTGCACGTGTTAGCGTGGGAAGGGGTTGACCTTTTGGCTTGTTTGTGCGATGATGATAAAAAGTTAATGGGTGTTGACGTCATGGGGGTTGTTTATTAGGATGCTAACTGTCATCTGACACCCATGCGAGTGTGAGCATGTGTGCCACTGCCAGCGATCCGCACATGTGGTGTGCAGCTGTTTTTTTTTTTTTTTGTCCGCGCCGGGTGGGCTGAGCGGAGAGGCGGTTCCTATCCACACATGTGGTGTGCAGCTGTTATTGTTTTTTTGCTTAGGATGCTAACCGTCATTTGACACCCGTGCAAGTTTGAGCATGTGCAGCAGTGTGATTGATCTCGTCTGCAGTGTTCGCGTGAGACAGAGTTGACCTTTAACGTCATTGGCTAAGAATGTAATCTTTGACTTCTTTAAGCAATAGCGGAAAAAAGAAATGTTTGCGTTAGAAGCTAGTTTGCAGCATATGGTTTCTGGAGTGTGGGTGGGGGTGAAGGATATATAAATGGACGAGTGCATGGAAGAGTTTAACTTTTACTTTTGCGCGAAGTGTGTGTGTGTGTGTGAAAGAAATAAAGAAAGTCAACGACGAGGAACAAATTGTGTGATGGAAGCTCTAACGAAGTTCAATAACTTATCATCTTGTAATGAGTATTCTAATAAGAAACTAGCAGAACTAGTCATTGATTTACCATATGTGGACCAAATTATTCGCCCCGTACAGACGAGGTTTGGAAGAAAAATAGTGGTGGACATTAACATTGAAGATGAAGTAACAAGTGTATTTCTACCAGCAGTATTTTAAAAATTAAGCGCATCAGAGATCGATGAACTAAACTCAATGGGAGGCACACTGATGCTGGTGTATTTGGGGCTGAAGAACCGCTCACATCAAGTCATTTTGAAACAGTACTCGATGGCAAACTGATGACGGTGTATTTTGGGTTGAAGAACCGCTCACATCAACATGTTTTTAAATCAGTAATTTTTTTTTGTGAGTATTGGATTATATATATATTTTATGTATTGATTGATATAACGATTGATATATTTAGTTGCTCATTATTTCTTAATTTGTTTAATTTTTCAGATCATCTAAAAAAACTAATAAAACGAACAGCATAATGAAGTGGAAAACAGTTAATTTCCTGAGTGGAAATGAACATCGATCGCACCCGCTAATAGAGTATCATCGTGTATGCTTTCAACAACCAAAAGAAGAGGAAGAAGATGATAACGAGGTGAGTCGTAATGAGAAAGAAGCTTGTTTTAACAAATGGACATCTTCGAGTGGAATTTCGACATTTTCAGTCTACGTTACCAATGTTAGCAAATCAGATGATAGTCAGCGAGAGGTGACAGAAACAGTTCTAAGATATCTATTGAAAGAATTATGTGAAGATGATCATTTTATTTGTTTCTTCGGATACAATACATTTGATGAAGTTTTCAAAATCGAATTTTCCATGACTTGTTACGATGTAACAAAATTGAATGAGTATAGAAACAATTTGCTTGGTAAACTTCAGGATGAATTTCCTTTTGAGGCTGTTCATTGTTCATTGGAGATTACAGGCAGTAATTTATCACAATGGCTTGAATATACTTTAAAAGATTATAGGTTTATGGTAAACCGTTGTTACAGCAACTGCTGGTGGTGTATTAACAATAGTGCAAATTGGACGTATGCTTAGACATCAGTGATGGTACACTAACTGTTGGTGGTGTATTAACTTTAGTGCAAATTGGACAATTGCTTAGACGACAGCAACAATGACCTCACCTCCTAGCAAACGTAGAAAGGTTGATATTGTAATACATAATAACAGTGAAAATATAAGAAACCAATTGGACAATGCATTTGAAAGTGTTTCTAATTTTAGAAGTGAACTAAACGGTGCTATTTCAGTATCATAGCAAATCGGGGAAAACACTCAAACCGAGTTGATTGAGAACAGTGATGAGTTGATTGAATGTTGGAGAGTTATTAGTGAGCACATATTGCAACAAGCTGTGAATTTCGAAGAAATTACAATTCAAATAAAGGATGAATCTTTCTTGAGCTGTGAGTTAATTGAAACGGCATTCAATTCTAGAGTGTACACACTTGCAGTATCAAATGTTAAGAATGAGTTTTTGGATCCTCGCGAATTTTTAGCGAATGCTAATATTTGGTTTACAAAGTATGTTAAGAAAGCGTTAACTGTACAAGCTTTAAAGGTGAATTCAGTTTTGTGTGCACAATATGTGCTTCGCGACATATCAGAAACAAAATATTTTGCTATCAAAAATGAGGTAGTTTTCGAGTATACTGATTTAAATGAATTTTATTATAAGAATATCATTGAAGGTACATTGACAAAAATGAGCGAATTTGAAGCAAATGGCTCCGGGTGGGCTTTAGAAAAAATTCATAGTTTGAGAATTAATATAAATAAATATGTTGGATTTCAAGTAGGAATGTCCAATACTAGTCGATTGCCTGACGTAATAGTCAATAAACATGCAGTGCTAAATTTGTATGATACAAAGGAAGCTTGTTTTGCGTGGAGTGTGGTTGCTGGTTTGTATCCAAAAACTCGAAACGTGAATCATCTTTCTTCCTATCCTAATTACAGAGATGTTTTAAATTTAGATGGTATTCCAATTCCGATGGAAATGAAATATTTAAACAAGTTTGAAAACCAAAACAATATTTCTGTAAATGTGTATGGAGCACAATATGATGAAAACAAATGGGTATGTATGGGAACAAACGAAGTAAAAGGAAAAAAAACTTTTACTATTGTACCTTTGTATGTATCAGATAAAGTATATGAAAGGAGTGTAGATTTATTGATGTTGCAGATTGGAAACAGTGAAAGTTATCACTTTTGTTTAATTAGAAATCTTGCTCGCCTTGTGCGTTCAAGCATCACTAGCACTCACAGAAGGATTTATATATGTAGACGTTGTTTGTCATATTATTTTCTTGAGGATGAGTTAAATGTTCACTTTGCAGACTGTAAAGAGTTTCCTGTTGCAAAAAGCATAATGCCGACTGATGAACAAATATTTGTTAATTTTACAGAATTCCGAGTTAAAGATACAGTTCCATTTATAATATATGCAGACACTGAATGCGTCTTGTCTCCAATTTCCTCCTGTTTTCCAAATAGTGACATTCATAACTCTACTTTAACACATAAACATATTCCTTACAGCATTTCTTTATACCTTCATTGTAATTTCGATAGGGAATTGTGCAGTTTCAAACTCTTTAGGGGAAATAATTGCATTGAATTGTTTGTAAGGGAACTTTATAGTATTGTGGATAAACTTCAAACATATTACTTATCGGTTAAGCCAATGTTAAAGATGACCGAAAATGAAGAAAGATTATTTTTGTCAAGTAAAATGTGCCACATTTGCGAGAAACCGATTGCAGTTAATGAACTCAAAGTACGCGATCATTGTCACTTAACTGGAAAATATAGAGGAAGCGCACACAATAGTTGTAATTTAAATTACAAAGTAACAAAGGTTTTGCCTATAGCATTTCATAATCTAACGGCCTATGATGGACATTTTATAATTAAAGAAATTTGTGAGAAACGTGATGGAGAGGTGTTACATAATCCTGGTAATATGAATTTGTTAGCGGTGAATATGGAACGTTATAAAGGGTTTACAAAGTATGTACGGGCTAAGAATGGATTCATTCAGTTATGATTTTTCGATTCATATAATTTCTTGTCCTGTTCACTAGATCAATGTTCATCTTCGTTAAGTGAAGGTTCAAAGCAAATAACACGACGTTATTTTAATGATGATGCACAGTTTCGACTTACTAAGAGAAAAGGCGTGTTTCCCTATGAATACGTCACGAGTATGGATGTACTTAACGAAACTAAATTACCTGAAATATCCAAGTTTTATAGCAGTCTTAATGATCAAACAATATCGAATGAAGAGTATGAGTTTGCTCAATCGGTGTGGGAAACGTTTTCCTGTCAAACATTAGGAGAATACGCCGATTTGTATTTAAAAGTTGACACACTTCTTTTGGCGGATGTCTTTGAAAATTTTAGATCGAATGGCATGGAAACTTATGTCATTGATACAGCTCATTTTTACACTGCTCCATCTATGTCTTGGTGTGCTATGAAAAAGATAACCAACGTTCAACTTGAATTGCTTCAAGATATTGATATGTTACACTTTTTTGAACGATCTATTCGAGGAGGAAATGTTCAGTGTATAACACGACATGCGATTGCTAATAATAAGTATATGAAAACTTATGATGAGAAAAAGCAAGAGTCCTACATAATGTACTTTGACGTTAATAATTTATATGGATATGCGATGATGGAATATCTTCCAACGGCTGGCTTTAAATGGGTTGCAAATGTTGAAGGCTTTGATGTTTTAACTATTGATGATACTTCAGAAATTGGATATATTTTGGAAGTAGATTTGACTTATCCTCAAGAGTTACATGCCAAACATTCAGATTACCCTCTATGTCCCGAAATGTTGACAAAGCTAATGGCTACCCTAGATAATAAAGAACGTTATGTTTTGCATTATAGATTGTTAAAGCAATGTATTTAACTAGGAATGAAATTAGATCGTATTCACAGAATAATTGAATTCAATCAGAGCCAATGGCTAAAACCATATATTGATGTGAACACAGAGAAACGAAAACATGCCAAAAATTATTTTGAAAAGAATTTTTATAAATTGATGAATAATGCAATTTTTGGTCGTTCACTGATGAATGTGAGGAAGTTAAGGGACATCAAATGGGTCACCAAATGGCATGGAGCTCGTGGTGCTAGGTCTTTAATATCTAAGGCTAATTTTAAACATAGAATTATATTCGATGAACAATGTATGGTCATCGAGATGAGTAGACTGAAGATTTTTCACAATCAACCAGTATATGTTGGTGCATCTATATTAGATTTGTCTAAATGTAAAATGAATGACTTTCATTACAATGTTATTTTAGCAAATCCTGAATCAAATGTGAGGTTGTAATACACAGACACCGATAGTTTTATGTGTATATTCTATTATGATATTTATGGGTTCATGAAACAGCATTCAAATTTGTTTGATACTGGAAACTATGAAACAAACAATCCTTTTGGCATTGTGAGACAAAATAAAGGTGAAATTGGTTTAATGAAAGATGAAAATGCTGGAAGGATTGTTGAAGAATTTGTGGGGTTACGACCCAAAATGTATGCAATAAAATTGTGTGATGAAATGAATAGCTTGTGTAAGGCTAAAGGCATTAAGAAGAGTGTGAGTAAAAGTATGAATATTGATGAGTATCGAAAGTGTCTTTATAACAGAGATAAAGTCAACAAAGTTCAAGTTTGTATAATTTCAAAATCTCATTCTGTATTTACTGTTCGGCAAAATAAGTTGGCAATTTCATCAAACGAAGATAAAAGACACATAACTGAAAACGGAATTGATACTTTACCGTTTGGTCATTTTTCTCTGAAAAAATGATTAGAAACAAATTTGAGATTAAAGCACTTCATCTCACTTACTTTATTTCTTTCACACACACACTTTTATGCTGTTAATAATACTAATTTCTTGTGTGGTCCTTTGCTTATGAAAAAAGAATAAATAATAACCCAAATTTTGTGTGTATTATTTAAGAAAAAAACACCTCCCCCCACCATTCCCATTTTCCAGAAATATATATATATATATATATGTATAATTACTTTATATTACATATCATTTAGTAATGGTGCGTTGTAAGAGGAGCAACTCTACCACTCAATATAAACGAACAGAAAGTGGATCATTAATTAGTCGTGTACTTAATAAAACTATTGATAATTTACCCGTGGAATTACACATCCCGGGATATGAATATTGTGAACCAGGAACAAAATTAGAAAAGCGATTGAGCCGTGGTGATCCAGGAATAAATATATTAGATAAAGCGTGCAAAGAGCACGACATTGCTTACGCAAAGCATAAAGATTCAAACAAAAGAAGAGAGGCGGATGAAATTTTAGCTTCAAAAGCTTGGTCTTGTGTAAAATCCCGTGACGCATCATTTGGAGAGAGAGCGGCTGCACTAACAGTGGGTGGCATAATGAAAGCTAAGTCTAAGATTGGAGGAGGTAAGCGAAACTTAAATAATAAAAAAAAACAAGAAAAGATTAAAAAAAAAGAAAAACATCGAAAAAGCAAGGTGGTATTTTACCCCTACTTCCGATATTTGCAGCCTTGTCGGGCTTGGGGGGGGGGGGGGGTCTAGCAGGCGGAGCAGCAGGGGTGGCGTCTGCTATAAACAAGGCAAAAGCTGCTCAAGAAGAACTAAAAGAAATGAAAAGACACAATCGAATGATAGAAGCAATGCGAGGAAAAGGAGGTCAAGGCATTTATTTAAATCCTCCTGCATACAAAAGATAATTAAACAAATACCAAATAAAGCATTAAGTAATTTCGATTTAGCTAAATACGCACATCCATTAAAGATTCCAAATTTTAGAGGAGTCTTTATGCGAGATACGTTACCAAGATATCCTCGAAAAAATGAAAACTGTATTGTTAACCTTGAACCGATGGATAAATCCGGTTCACATTGGGTGGCTTTCAGTAAACGTGGTAAATATGTGCATTATTTTGATAGTATTGGTAATTTAAGACCACCATTAGAAATTTTAACATATCTTAAAAATTGCTATCTACAATATAATTTTCATTCATATCAAGCGATTACTTCTTCGATTTGTGGACATTTATGTTTAGTCTTCTTGTATTGTATAAATAAGGGAAACACAGACCGGCTTTAAACATTTCAAAGATGGCTTTCGAAAGACGGATAACTCTTGAAGGTAAAGGCTCGAAGATTGATGTTACATTGGAGAACCCGATTCATCTTGTAGGAGCAGAGTTTTTTGAAATAGGACTTGCAGGATTGTATACATCTAATTCTATTCGAAATGTTACCAACAGAAATAATAAATTTCGCATTCATTTTACTAATTTTTTATCAATTGATTTAGTGGTACCACCGGGTATTTATGAATTTGAAGATCTAGTCTCAACTTTTGATGATTTACTTAGTTATCACTCATTGTCGAAACTTATACCGGAACATTTAGAAAAAACAAAAATGTATGTGGAAGAGGATATAGATGGAAAAAGAGACAACCGTCTCGTTTTGTCTTCTCCGTTTAATATTGATTTCACTGTAGCCAACAGTGTAGCAGGGCCTTTAGGTATTGAAAAGAAAGTTTACCCTAAAGAGAATAAAAGAGAAATTGAAATTGATCGAAATAGAATCGATAATGAAGTAACAATTAGCGAGAATAATAACGTTTTGGCTATAAAGTTGAACGAAGCGGATAGAGCGAATTTAATATTACCCAATGCTAGCTATACGTTAAAACAATTAAGTGAAAAGATTAATGAATTATTAGTTGAACATTTATTAGGTGACAAAGACAAATTCCCATCATTTTATATTAATTATGATAAAGTCTTTTATCAATGTAAACTACATTCGAAAGTGTTTGCTATAGATTTTGGTGTTGCAGATTCTATTGCAGATTTGTTAGGATTTTCTCATAGAAAGTTCAAGGCAAACACAACTCATCATTCTGAATACATGATTAAAATTAACACTGTTAATAGTATTCGAGTATGTTGCAACCTTGTGCTTGGTACGAGTTCTTATTTGAACCATAAACCAACACACTCTTTATATAATTTTAAAGCTCATGTTCCTGCTGGTTACCCGATTGTTGTACAACCAACAACAATTAATTTTTTGCCTATGAACACCAAGGTTATTCAACATGTATCTGTGCAACTTGAAGAACATCTTCAACAGCTCATTGATTTGCAAGATGAAGATTTAACTGTAGAATTAATTATTCGTCCAGCACGATATCTTGCTATATAAAGTAATGAAATACTGTTATGTTTTCATTCTACTTGAATAAGCTTACTAGAAAACAATCACAAATATGGTTATACTATATAATACTCAAAGTTTGAAAAAAAGAAGTCGACTCTGATTCGAAAAAATAATATAAATCAATCAGCTAAAATTTGTAAAAAACAAACAAACAACGACATCACACCTTGAAATCTAAGAAACAGTTATCGAGTAACAACAAACATTTCTTACAGTCTTTAGGCTATCGCGTACTTTAATTTCAATATAAATATATATGCAATTGTTAATCTTATTTAGTTTCTATCTATAGTTGAAGCTGTTAACATGTTTAGCATGTTTAACATAACAGATAAAAGAGAGGTTGACAACAGAGTTGTGCGACGAGAAGAAAGAGTTTATCAACCTTATTCAGCTAATAAATTCGAAAATAATGATGAAATTCGAATACCGATTCAAAATGAAGAAAACATAGTTTTATTATCAGAAGGTGTTCTTCACTTAGAAGGTCAAATTATTACTTCTAACATAAATCCGGCTGCTTCTACTACAGCACATCCTGACCAAAATTTTGGGGCTAATCTTTTTAGCGAAATTCGCATCACGTTAAATGGTAAAGAAATTGATCGTACACGCCATCTAGGTATAACAAGTTCTATAAAAACCTTTGCATCATATTCAAAAACGAATATACAGCTTTACAAAATGCTGGTTATTTTCCCCTCTTTAACAACACCAGCAAGTGAAGCAAATATTGTTGATAGTAACACAAAACGTTTTCATATAATACTTCCTTTAAGCAACCTGTTAGGATTAGCAGAGGATTACAGAAAGCCGATTTTAAACTGCAAGCATGAGGTAATATTTCTCCGATCGTCAAGTGACGCACGTGCGTTGCAATCGACAACCGAAAACGATCTTTCTAAGGTCAAGTTATTTAAAGTTTATCTAAAAATTCCCGTTTTATTATTATCGGACGAAGAACAAATTAAAAGATTAAAACTAATGCAGAAAAATATTCCCATTCAGGTTGGTTTTCGATCATGGGATGTTCATGTCTTGCCTTCTCTTCCTAGAACAACTAAATATAGTTGGACTGTAATGACAACTTCTGAAACTCAAAAACCACGTCAATTTTTATTAGGTTTTCAAACTAGAAGAAATTTACTAAACACATGCTCTTCCTATTTTGACCATTGTAACATTAAATCTATAAGAGTTTTTTTAAATTCAATTTTTTATCCCTATGAAATGCCAACTTCTGAAATTGCTATAAATGAATACAGCGAATTGTATGACATGTTTGTTAAATTTCGTCATGTATATTATCAGATCGATGATGTTCGTTCAGAGACTCTGGTTTCACGAGATGAATTTATGTCTCATTGTCCGATTATTGTAATTAATTGTCTCGAACAAGTGGAAGCAGTGAAGACATCTTCAGTCGATGTGCGAATTGAAATCGAGACAAGTGAGAATATACCTGAAGATACAACTCTTTATTGTGTTCTTATTCATGATCGTCAAATATCTTACAGACCATTAACGAATGAAGTAATTATCTAAACCAATATTTGCTAAGTTATAAGCAAGCAAGTAAACAAGTATTCTCACTTTAGTTGCAATCATGGAATTGACAACAACAAACTCTCCTTCTACTGATGCTGGCACGTGGAATAAGAAGCAACCAATAGTTGCAGACATTCGCAAGCTACCAAACGACAGTTTGGAACTTGCTTACTGTATGTTAAATATCGGCAATATACCTTCATTCAGCCCCGTTATCCCATGGGTTGCAGCATATTGTGAAAAAACTCTTTCTTCTTTTTTTGACTCTATTAAGAATAAATATGAATATTTAGTTGTATATAATTTGCCACAGGAATTTTCTTTGTTTGCACTAAAAGCACTTTCCCCCGACTCATTATTTGATCTTAATACGATTGATGGAATGTCAGACCTAATGTTGAGGCATAGCCATCGTTTACCTACAGATTGTCCAAAACATTTACCATCTCTAGCAATGGGAAGCAATAGTTGTGCTAAATTCAATGTCAATGCTGTTCAACATTGGTTAAATTCTTCTGATGGCATCATGAAAATCGTGTGTTCGATAATAAACAAGTTTCGAAACAATGGACTTCGAGGTTTTAATAAGTTTGATTGGAACTACTTTCCTATAAACGTACTGACTATATATGAACCACAACGAATTCGTCTAGAGTGGGAACATCTACCAGATCATCTAAAGAGGAAATTTCAACTGTTTCATCTTCGCTGTAAATGTGATAACTGTAATCGCTATCTATAAAAGGTGATTAATTAAATCTACTAGTGTCGTTGACCGCTATACACATTTTGTTTTAGTTTGCTTTTTAACACAGTATATATATATTTTTGTCTACAGAAAATAATCATCTGGACAACTAAAATAAGAAGAAGAAGATCATCTCAACACACCCACACTCATCTGGACAACTAAAAAAAATGAGATTACTTCAAGAGAAATAAAATTGTATTAATTGTAATTCTAAATGAATAAAAAAGAAGAAAATGTCTTTTGTACCATTTCATAATAAAGTTCTTATTAATGATCAATTACCTCCTCACTCTACATGTAAATAAAATAATAATATTGTCAGGTGAGGGATTCGAACCCTCGCTTTCAATTTCTGAAAATTAGATCTTAAGTCTAACGCCTTAGACCGCTCGGCCAACCCAACACATGCAAATCATGCATATTAGCCAACATGTTTTGTTGATTCTACTCAGTTCGCATTTAGCTTTGTGTGGTGAACATCTTTTCTTTGTGAAGTAAACCAGCATCATGAAGTATTTTAATTGTGTAAAGTATTCCAAAAAACAGTTAATGCAAATGATATTGAGTCAAAAAGAAATGAATTTAAAATCTGAAAGAGATCGGCTAAAACATTTAAGACCTGGTCTTCAGACAGTTTTAAGAACACTGCATGGTTAGCAGCTGCAGGATTTTACTATTATGGATATAAGGATATGGTTAGGTGTGCTTTCCGTAATCTGCAACTTAGTTATTGGGAAGAGGATGATGATCCGTTTGAAGAGCATAAGAAATGGGCTTTTTCTTGCCCCTACGTAAACAATATTTCTCCTAGCATAGAATTGAAATCTGAATATGAAAGACTTAAAACTTTTCAAAATTGGCCTCTTCCCTGTCCAAACGAATTTTGTTTAGCATCAGCAGGATTTTATTATACTGGTCATGGTGATAAGGTGAAATGTATATTCTGTAAGATTGAAATTGAAAATTGGAGGGAAAACGATAATCCTTTAAATGATCATGAAAAATGGGCGCCATATTATCCATATTTAAGAGGGTTTTACGTCGGCAACGTTGATTTAAATCCTGAAAATCCTACTATTATTCCATATAATACAAGTTATGATACGTGTGGAAGCAATATATGTTGATGTGATGTGATTTTTTGTGCAGTGTGCATTCTCAGACGTAAACGTAGACATGTTGAAGTTTGTTAAGCAGTCAAACACTCTACCAGTAATTTCATTTACTAATGCTGAAAACCAGAGTAAAAGTGAAAACAGAAAGCATGGTGTTTTACTACCGAACACAATTCGATGTATCATTTGCGGTCCATCGAACTGTGGCAAAACAAACGTAATGCTAAATTTATTGTGTCATAAAAATGGAGTTCGTTTTGAAAACGTTTATATTTATTCTAAATCACTTGCTCAAAGTAAATATGTTGAATTAAAAAAGTTTTTGGACTCCATAAAAGAAATAAAAAGTGATTTTTTTCCGATAATGATGAAGTTATGCCTCCAGCAATGGCTAGAAAAACTCTATATTTGTTTTTGATGATGTAGCCAGCAATAAACAACAACACATGAAAGATTATTTCAGTAGAGGTCGTCATCACAACGTTGACGTATTTTATCTTTGTCAAACATATTCTTGTATACCTAAACATCTAATTAGAGATAACGCTAATTTTTTAATTCTTTTTAAACAAGACGGAACAAACTTGCGTCACGTATATAACGATCATGTAAATACAGATATGAGCTATGATCAGTTCTTCGATATTTGTTCGTATTGTTGGCAAAACTCTAAGTTTGGCTTTTTGGTTATCGATAAAGATAGCGATTTACAAAATGGTCGATATCGCAATGGATTTGATGTTTATTTTCAGTTATAAATATGACTTCAAAAAGAGCTAAATGCCCATTCGTGTTATAGCTTTTGCGTGGTTAACAACTTAACTATGACATCGTTTAACAAAACCAATAATGTGTCTATCGGACGTCCGATTTCACGACATGATATTGCAACTAAATCATATATTGATGATAAGCTAGTGCAATATGGAAATCAACTAACAACAACAACAAGCGACGGACATCTAAGTATTAACGGCAAACGGTTAAAAAATGTTGGAACGCCAATACATGTTGAAGATGCGTGCAACAAAGGTTATGTAGTGAAGTTATTGAATGAGCTAAATAAAATCGAGTCTAAAGAAGACATACAACGAAACTTTAACGACCTTAAAGGTTTAATTTTTTCAATTTGTAAAATAGAGAAAAAAGAACTTGACTTTCAAAACAAACGTCTCGCGGGCTTAGCTTTACCATCATCTGCAAATGATGCAGTAAACCTTATTGCAATGCAGGAACATACATCGAATATAAAAAAAATATCTTGAGACCCGAATAACCGAAGTGTTACAACGAGTAGAATTCATTCATGGTTTAGTGCGAGAATTTTCAGAAGATCACTTTCCGTATGATCAAGATACTCTCGACTTGGGTAACAAAAGAATAAGAAATGTTAAAGATCCAATTCAAAATCAAGATGCGGTAACGTATTCTTTTCTTAAAACTCATGTAACAAATGAACTCGATGAAATTAAAAAATCTCTTTTGAATATAAACAGAGATGATGAAACCGTAGATATGTTAAATAGAAGAATAACAAACATATCTCAACCAATCGATTCGTTAGATGCAATAAACATATATTACTTAGAAAACTTTGCTGCCTCTCGAATAGATCTAGAAGACTTAATCACTAAATTTAATAAACAAAACTTTTTAAACGTAGACGATGGTGGAACTTTAGATATGATGAGTAAACGAATTACTCACGTAAACAATCCCATATACGATAACGATGTTGCAAATAAGACGTTTGTTGAACAATATGCCGCTTCCCGATGTGAATTTGATCAATTGAAACAAACTGTAAACAATCTACAACATCAAAAACAAACAAATGTTGTGTTTCCTGTTAACGACCAAGATGTGACAAATAAACGGTTAGTAGAACACTATGCTGCTTCACGAACTGAAGTTAATCAACTAAAAGAAATTTTAAGCAATTTACAAACTCGTATTGAGGGTGTTGCTAACAATCTCAATATTGTTAAAAAAGAAGATCTTGAAAGTTATGCTGCTGCATCCAAAGAAGAATATAACAAGTTAAAAACTGAACTAGAAAAAATTGAGCAATTGGTTAACAAAGAACCACTCGAAAGTTTTACTGCATCCAAAGAAGAATATGGTATATTAAAAGATGAAGAAAACAAAAAGAACTTATCGAAATTTATTCTGAAATTCTCCAACACACCATCAATCCATTCACCAGTATACACGCTTCATAATCATAACATACAGTACCAACTTCCCTACAAGGGCATATTAAAACCAATTTTTGTTTCACCAAGATCTCCAATTGTGTATGCAATTTTAAATATACGTCAAGAGATTGAACTGGATGGTAGTGATATTGCTGTTGAAGAGCAAGATGAAATTCAGTTTCGACTTAGAGACCCTAAAACACATAAAACTGATGATCTTCCTCTTCAAATCGATTTTGAATATACTATAAATAAGTAAAACAACCACAATTTCCGTTTAGTCATGGAGAAGAGCTCGAAGATTAAAGCTGAAAGTCGAGTAAAGGATAAACTTTCTCGCTTAAAAAAAGATGTTAAAGACAAATATCTTTCACTTCAAAATGATGTTAGACGTAAAGAATTAGATATAGAGACTAACTTTAAACCAGTAAAAAGTTCATTAAATCAACTTGTAGCTATTGCTAATACATCAACTCAAAATAAAGAAAATCGAAAAAGAAAAGGAAAATATGTCGATTCTGAATCCACTGCTACTTCAGACGAAGAAGATGGAGATAGCATCAAAATAATTTCACTACTTAACCGCTACTTTGATCCATTCATTAAACAAAACGTGGATAGAACATATGGTATAACGATAAGAAATGATAAACAATACTTGGGACGTGAACGAGTTTTCTTTGATAAAAAGTGGATAAAAGTTGGTGGTGAAAAATTTCCTATAACAGAAGGTCTACTTGAATTGATTCAAAGGAAAGTACCAGACCCCAGTCTAATAGATAGGAGTGATTTAAGTTCATATTTGAAATTATTAAATGTTTCAAACGTGCACAAAAGAAATTATACAAGCAATGCAGCTCCAAGAGGAACGCAATCTTATAAGTATAGACATATAATTGAACCCCTTCTCACTGAAGACATAGATAGAATTATAAAAACAGCAGATGAAAATGAAGAAGCAAATACTACGATGCATACTGGATAAGGTAAAAAAAATCACATCACGCCACAAGCCATTTGGAAATTTGAAGGCGGAAACAATATTGAATTCGTTCACTGGAATGAACCAAACAAATTGGTATCAAGACTTAAAAAATTAATTGCATCGAAAGCTGCAGGTCACACAGGACTCGACAGCGAAATCTTTGCAATTGAAGAAGAACTAAGAAATGCAGGATATATTGAATAAAAATTCAAACGTTTGTAATACAATGCACAGTATGTTATAAAACATTGTTTGGAAAATAACTATGAACGAAATCAGACGAGAAATTGCAAAAGAACTTCACGCACCGCTTAGCACAAATTTTTATTTTTTAGTTAAAAAACAACCACTGTCCAACGTCCATTTTAGTTTACAATTTGGACTTCTTCTTCTTCATCTTCTTCGGCATCCATGCCCGCATGATAATCACCCCCCACACTCTCTTCCTCCAGCGGCGGAAAATCGAGCAGCTCAATACTGTCTGAATCGATTGCTTGCAGCCGCTGAATGATTACTCCCAATATGTGGGGAGTTACACCATCTGACGTCAACTCTCGACAATGCTGGCGGTGTCGAATGAATTCTAAGAGTTCGCTAATTGTACATATCTTGTTGTAAATTACTCAACCCGTTAAACCACACATCCTCCTCCACTTTGAGAGCGCTCACGGCAAAGTTTAACCCAAGCCTCTCTGCTCGCTCTCTCAGAGATTTCATCTCACAGAGCTGCTGGAGCTTGACAAGAAGGCTTCCATACATGGTCATGATGATAGAGTATACGACGTCAACTGTGTTACTTTGAAACTAAGTGTTACTTCATAGCTATGTGCTCTTATATATTGTGAATATCAAACTGCAAAAAGCTATTTTAAACATTTTCACATGGAGCACGGGGAACTGGTTTCAGATCTTGTTCTCTCATTAAAAATTACAGACTTGACTAATGACGTCTAGGAATCTAAAAACAAACAGATCAAGTTTCATTTCACACACTCGAAGATATACATGACATATAAAACACTGTAACCAGATTGAGATCATGAAGCAAGCCAGAACACAAAAAATGTTAACATCATTTAAATTAAACAGACATAACATAGCGACAACGAGTAACACAAGTTCACTCTCACGCTCTGGTGATATATGCAGTAATTAAACAGAGTCTAGCTTTACAACAACACTTGACTTATCTAGCGAGCGCGAGCAAAAACTTTAACTACCATGCGTCACATGTGCGGAGAGAGCAGGCTGGTCTCACGGCTCGCCCACACGGCGCGAGCAAAAAAAAAAAAAAAAAAAAAAAAAAAACCGGAACAGAAGCATGCCACATGTCTGGCAGCGAGCCGGCTATGTCGACCGCCTCGTCGCACACTCTCATTCAAAAGTTATGACACCCAAGACTCTCTCCACTTCCTTGAACAATTACCAAAATATAATTCAATAATCAATCAATAATTAATAGCCATGATACACAACTGACCTCTGCTGTCCTCTCCATGCGAACACAAGGCGTGGTGGTCATCCTAGCCATTAGCCAATCATCTGATCCCACCTGGACCATGTGCTCGCTCTAAGGACCCATGACGTCATCAGGATTACGCAATTTCTGGTCATGATGATGCAATATTCAAAGGGTTGCGAATCCTACTACTACTATATAATGATAGTCAACGCCGCACCATTGATGGACAGGTAGTCACTAGGCAACAACGAATTGCACTATATCATGACAGTCAACGCAGCACCATTGATGGACAGGTAGTCACTAGGCAACAACGACTTGCACTATATCATGATAGTCAACGCCGCACCATTGACGAACAGGTTGTCACTAGGCGACAACAACTAAAACTGTATCATGATAGTCAACGCCGCACCATTGATAGACACGTTGTCACTAGGCTACAACAACTAGCACTGTATCATGATAGTCAACGTCGCACCGTTGATAGACAGGATGTCACTAGGCAACAACGACTAGCACATTATCATGGTAGTCAACGCCGCACCATTGATGGACAAGTTGTCGCTAGGCTACAACGACTAGCACTATATCATGATAGTCAACGCCGAACCATTGATGTGCAGGTTGTCACTAGGCAACAACAACTAGCACTATATCATGATAGTCAACGCCGCACCATTGATGGACAGGTTTTCACTAGGCAACAACGATTGGACTACATCATGATAGTCAACGCCGCGCCGTTGATGGACAGGTTGTCACTAGGAGACAACGACTAGCATTACATCATGATAGTCAACACCGTACCATTGATGGACAGGTTGTCACTAGGCGAGAACGACTAGCACCATATCATGATAATCAACGCCGCACCGTTGATGGACATGTTGTCACTAGGAGCCAACGACTAGCACTACATCATGATAGTCAACGCCGCACCATCGATGGACATATTGTCACTAGGCGACAACAACTAGCACTATATCATGATAGTCAACGCCGCACCATTGTTGGACATATTGTCACTAGGCGACAACAACTAGCACTATATCATGATAGTGAACACCGCACCATTGATGGGCAGGTTGTCACTAGGCAACAACGACTAGCACGATATCATGACAGTCAACGCCGCACCATTGATGGACAGGTTGTCACTAGGCAAGAACGACTTGCACTATATCATGATGGTCAACGCCGCACCATTGATCGACAGGTTGCCACTAGGCAACAACGACTTGCACTATATCATGATAGTCAACGCCGCACCATTGATGGGCAGGTTGTCACTAGGCAACAACGACTAGCACTATATCATGATAGTCAACGCCGCACCGTTGATGGACAGGTAGTCACCAGGCAACAACGACTTAAACTATATCATGATAGTCAATGCCGCACCATTGATGGAGATGTTGTCACTAGGCAACAACGACTAGCACTATATCATGATTTTCAACGCCGCACCATTGATGGACAAGTAGTCACTAGGCAACAACGACTTGCACTATATCATGATAGTCAACGCCGCACCATTGATGGACAGGTTGTCACTAGGCAACAACGACTAGCACTATATCATGATAGTCAACGCCGCACCATTGATGGACAGGTAGTCACTAGGCAACAACGACTTGCACTATATCCTGTTAGTCAACGCCGCATCATTGATGGACAGATTGTCACTAGGCGAAAGCTACTAGCATTATAACATCATTGTCAACACCGTACCATTGATGGACAGGTTGTTACTAGGCAACAACTACTTGCACTATATCATGATAGTCAAGGGCGCACCATTGATGGACAGGTTGTCATTAGGCGACAACGACTAGCACTTTATCATGATAGTCAACGCCGCACCATTGATGGACATATTGTCACTAGGCGACAACGACTAGCAATATATTATGACAGTCAACGCCGCACCATTGATGGACAGGTTGTTACTAGGCGACAACAACTGGCATTATATCATCAAAGTCAACGCCGCACCATTGATGGACATATTGTCACTAGGCGACAACGACTTGCACTATATCATGATAGTCAACGCCACACCATTGATGGACAGGATGTCACTAGGCATCAACAACTAGCACTATATCATGATAGACAACGCCGCACCATTGATGAACAGGTTGTCACTAGGCGACAACAACTAACACTGAATCATGATAGTCAACGCCGCACCATTGATAGACACGTGGTCACTGGGCAACAACAACTAGCACTCTATCATGATAATCAACGCCGCACCATTGATGGACAGGTTGTCACTAGGCAACAACGACTAGCACTATATAATGATAGTCAACGCCGCACCATTTATGGACAGGTTGTCACTATGCAACAACAACTAGCACTACATCATGATAGTCAACGCCGCACCATTGATGGACAGGTTGTCACTAGGCAACATCGACTAGCACTACATCATGATTGTCAACGCCGCACCGTTGATGGAGAGGTTGTCACTAGGAGACAACGACTAGCCTTACATCATGATAGCCAACGCCGCACCATTGATGGAGAGGTTGTAACTAGGCGAGAACGACTAGCACTATATCATGATAATCATCGCCGCACCGTTGATGGACATGTTGTCACAAGGAGACAACGACTGGCACTACATCATGATAGTCAACGCCGCACCATTGATGGACATATTGTCACTAGGCGACAACAACTAGCACTATATCATAATATTCAACGCCACACCATTGATGGACATATTGTCACTAGGCGACAACAAATAGCTCTTTATCAAGATAGTGAACACCGCACCATTGATGGACAGGTTGTCACTAAGCAACAATGACAAGCACAATATCATGATAGTCAACGCCGCACCATTGATGGTCAGGTTGTCGCTAGGCAACAACGACTTGCACTATATCATGTTGGACAACGTCGCACCATTGATGGACAGGTTGTCACTAGGAGACAACGACTAGCACTGTATCATGATAGTCAACGCCGCACCATTGATCGACACGTTGTCACTAGGCAACAACGACTAGCACTATATCATGATAGTCAACGCCGCACCATTGATGGACACGTTGTCACTAAGCAACAATGACAAGCACAATATCATGATAGTCAACGCCGCACCATTGATGGTCAGGTTGTCGCTAGGCAACAACGACTTGCACTATATCATGTTGGATAACGCCGCACCATTGATGGACAGGTTGTCACTAGGAGACAACGACTAGCACTGTATCATGATAGTCAACGCCGCACCATTGATCGACACGTTGTCACAAGGCGACAACGACTAACACTGTATCATGATAGTCAGCGCCGCACCATTGATGGACATATTGTCGCTAGTCGACAAGGACTAGCACAATATCATGATAGTCAACGCCGCACCATTGATGGACAGGTAGTCACTTGGCAACAACGACTTGCACTATATCATGATAGTCAACGCCGCACCATTGATGGACAGGTTGTCACTAGGCGACAACGACTAGCACTGTATCATGATAGCCAACGCCGCACCATTGATGGACAGGTTGTCACTAAGTGACAAGGACTAGCACTATATCATGATAGTCAACGCCGCACCATTTATGGACAGGTTGTCACTTGGCGACAACGACTAGCACTGTATCATGATAGTCAGCGCCGAACCATTGATGGACATATTGTCACTAGGCGACAACGACTAACACCATATCATGATATTCAACGCCGCACCATTGATGGACAGGTTGTCACTAGGCAACAACGACTAGCACTATATCATGATAGTCCACGCCGCCCCATTGATGGACAGGTTGTCACTAGGCATCAATGACTTGCACTATATCAAGATAGTCAACGCCGCACCATTGATGGACAGGTTGTCACTAGGCAACAACCACTAGCATTATATCATGATAGTCCACGCCGCACCATTGATGGACAGGTTGTCACTAGGCAACAACGACTTGCACTATATCATGATAGTCAACGCCGCACCATTGATGGACATGTTGTCACTAGGCGACTACGACTAGCACTATATCATGACAGACAACGCCGCAACATTGAAGGACATATTGTCACTAGGCGACGACTAGCACTATATCATGATAGTTAATTCCGCACCATTCATGGACAGGTTGTCACTAGGCAACAAGGACTAGCACTATATCATGATAGTCAACGCCGCACCATTGACGGACATATTGTCACTAGGCGACGACTAGCACTATATCATGATAGTCAACTCCGCACGATTGATGGACAGGTTGTCACTAGGCAACAAGGACTAGCACTATATCATGATAGTCAACGCCGCACCATTGATGGACAGGTTGTCACTAGGGGAAAACGACTAGCACTATATCATGATAGTCAACGCCGCACCGTTGATGGACAAGTTGTCACTGGGGGACAACGAATAGCACTATATCATGATAGTCAACGCCGCACAATTCACTGACATGTTGTCACTAGGCGACAACGACTAGCACTTTATCATGATAGTCAACGCCGCAAGATTGTTGGACAGGTTTTCACTAGGCAACAAAGACAAACACTTTATCATGATAGTCAACGCCGCACCGTTGATGGACAGGTTGTCACTAGGCAAAAACGAATAACACTGTACTATGATAGTCAACGCCGCACCATTGATGGACAGGTTGTCACTAGGCGACGACTAGCACTATATCATGATAGACAACGCCGCACCTTTGATGGACAGGTGGTCACTACGCGACAATGACTAGCACTATATCATGATAGTCAACGCCGCACCATTGATGGACAAGTTGTCACTAGGCGACAACGACTAGCACTATATCATGATAGTCAACGCCGCACCGTTGATGGACAGGTTGTCACTAGGCGACAACGACTAGCACTATATCATGATTGTCAACGCCGCACAATTGACGGACAGGTTGTCGCTAGGCGACAACGACTAGCACTATATCATTATAGTCAACGCCGCACCATTGACGGACAGGTTGTCACTAGGCGACAACGACTTACACTAAATCATGATAGTCAACGCCGCACAATTTACTGACAGGTTGTCACTAGGCGACAACGACTAGCACTTTATCATGATAGTCAACGCCGCAAGATTGTTGGACAGGTTGTCACTAGGCAACAAAGACAGACACTGTATCATGATAGTCAAAGCCGCACCATGGATGGACAGGTTGTCAATAGGCGACAACGACTAGCACTGTATCATGATAGTCAACGCCGCACCGTTGATGGACAAGTTGTCATTAGGCAAAAACGAATAACACTGTATCATGATAGTCAACGCCGCACCATTGATTGACAGGTTGTCACTAGGCGACAACGACTAGCACTATATCATGATAGTCAACGCCGCACCGTTGATGGACAGGTTGTCACTAGGCAACAACGACTAACACTGTATCATGATAGTCAACGCCGCACCATTGATGGACAGGTTGTCACTAGGCGACAACGACTAGCACTATATCATGATAGTCAACGCCGCACCATTGATGGTCAGGTTGTCACTAGGCGACAACGACTAGCACTGTATCATGATAGTCAACGCTGCACCATTGATGGACAGGTTGTCACTGGGCGACAACGACTAGCATTGTATCATGATAGTCAACGCTACACCATTGATGGACAGGTTGTCTCTAGGTGACAACGACTAGCACTATATCATGATAGTCAACGCCGCACCATTGATGGTCAGGTTGTCACTAGGCAACAACGACTAGCACTATATCATGATAGTCAACGCCGCACCATTGATGGACAGGTAGTCACTAGGCAACAACGACTTGCACTATATCATGTTAGTCAACGCCGCATCATTGATGGACAGATTGTCACTAGACGAAAACTACTAGCATTATAACATCATTGTCAACACCGTACCATTGATGGACAGGTTGTTACTAAGCAACAACTACTTGCACAATATCATGATAGTCAAAGGCGCACCATTGATGGACGGGTTGTCATTAGGCGACAACGACTAGCACTTTATCATGATAGTCAACGCCGCACCATTGATGGACATATTGTCACTAGGCGACAAGGACTAGCAATATATTATGATAGTCAACGCCGCACCATTGATGGACAGGTTGTCACTAGGCGACTACAACTGGCATTATATCATCATAGTAAACGCCGCACCATTGATGGACATATTGTCACTAGGCGACAACGACTTGCACTATATCATGATAGTCAACGCCACACAATTGATGGACAGGATGTCACTAGGCATCAACAACTAGCACTATATCATGAAAGTCAACGCCGCACCATTGGTGTACAGGTTGTCACTAGGCGACAACAACTAACACTGTATCATGATAGTCAACGCCGCACCATTGATAGACACGTAGTCACTAAGCAACATTAACTAGCACTCTATCATGATAATCAACGCCGCACCATTGATGGACAGGTTGTCACTAGGCAACAACGACTAGCACTATATCATGATAGTCAACGACGCACCATTGATGGACAGGTTGTCACTATGCAACAACAACTAGCACTACATCATAATAGTCAACGCCGCACCATTGATGGACAGGTTTTCACTAGGCAACATCGACTAGCACTACATCATGATAGTCAACGCCGCACCGTTGATGGACAGGTAGTCACTAGGAGACAACGACTAGCATTACATCATGATAGTCAACGCCTCACCATTGATGGACAGGTTTTAACTAGGCGAGAACGACTAGCACTATATCATGATAATCATCGCCGCACCGTTGATGGACAGGTTGTCACTAGGCAACTACGACTAGCACTATATCACGGTAGTCAACGCTACACCATTGATGGACAGGTTGTCACTAGGCAACATCGACTGGCACTACATCATGATAGTCAACGCCGCACCATTGATGGACATATTGTCACTAGGCGACAACAACTTGCACTATATCATGATATTCAACGCCACACCATTGATGGACATATTGTCACTAGGCGACAACAAATAGCACTTTATCATGATAGTGAACACCGCACCATTGATGGA
The DNA here is from genome assembly GCA_946902985.2 of Meconema thalassinum. NCBI lineage: Eukaryota > Metazoa > Arthropoda > Insecta > Orthoptera > Tettigoniidae > Meconema > Meconema thalassinum. The sequence continues at coordinate 30,679,972 of OX336393.1, forward strand.
CAGGTTGTCACTAAGCAACAATGATAAGCACAATATCATGATAGTCAACGCCGCACCATTGATGGTCAGGTTGACACTAGGCAACCACGACTTGCACTATATCATGATGGACAACGCCGCACCATTGATGGACAGGTTGTCACTAGGAGACAACGACTAGCTCTGTATCATGATAGTCAACGCCGCACCATTGATCGACACGTTGTCACTAGGCAACAACGACTAGCACTATATCATGATAGTCAACGCCGCACCATTGATGGACAGGTTGTCACTAGGCAACTACGACTAGCACTATATCACGGTAGTCAACGCTGCACCATTGATGGACAGGTTGTCACTAGGCAACAACGACTAGCACTATATCATGAAAGTCTATACCCCACCATTGATGAACATATTGTCACTAGGAGACAACGACTAGCACTGTATCATGATAGTCAACGCCGCCCCATTGATGGACAGGTTGTCACTAGGAAACAACGACTCGCACTATGTCATGGTAGTCAACGCCGCACCGTTGATGGACAGGTTGTCACTAGGCGACAACGACTAGCACAGTATCATGATAGTCAACGCCGCACCATTGATGGACAGGTTGTCCCTAAGTGACAAGGACTGGCACTATATCATGATAGACAACGCCGCACCATTTATGAACAGGTTGTCACTAGGCGACAACGATTAGCACTGTATCATGAGAGTCAGCGCCGAACCATTGATGGACATATTGTCACTAGGCGACAACGACTAGCACTATATCATGATAGTCAACGCCGCACCATTGATGGACAAGTTGTCACTTGGCAACAACGACTAGCACTATATCATGATAGTCCACGCCGCACCATTGATGGACAGGTTGTCACAAGGCATCAATGACTTGCACTATATCAAGATAGTCAACGCCGCACCATTGATGGACAGGTTGTCACTAGGCAACAACCACTAGCATTATATCATGATAGTCCACGCCGCACCATTGATGGACAGGTTGTCACTAGGCAACAAGGACTTGCACTATATCATGATAGTCAACGCCGAACCATTGATGGACATGTTGTCACTAGGCGACTACGACTAGCACTATATCATGATAGACAACGTCGCAACATTGATGGACATATCGTCACTAGGCAACGACTAGCACTATATCATGATAGTCAACTCCGCACCATTCATGGACAGCTTGTCACTAGGCAACAAGGACTAGCACTATATCATGATAGTCAACGCCGCACCATTGACGGACATATTGTCACTAGGCGACGACTAGCACTATATCATGATAGTCAACTCGGCACGATTGATGGACAGGTTGCCACTAGGCAACAAGGACTAGCACTATATCATGATAGTCAACGCCGCACCATTGATGGACAGGTTGTCACTAGGGGACAACGACTAGCACTATATAATGATAGTCAACGCCGCACCGTTGATGGACAGGTTGTCACTGGGGGACAACGACTAGCACTATATCATGATAGTCAACGCCGCACAATTCACTGACAGGTTGTCACTAGGCGACAACGACCAGCACTTTATCATGATAGTCAACGCCGCAAGATTGTTGGACAGGTTGTCACTAGGCAACAAAGACAAACACTGTATCATGATAGTCAACGCCGCACCTTTGTTGGACAGGTTGTGAATAGGCGACAACGACTAGCACTGTATCATGATAGTCAACGCCGCACCGTTGATGGACAGGTTGTCATTAGGCAAAAACGAATAACACTGTATCATGATAGTCAACGCCGCACCATTGATGGACAGGTTATCACTAGGCGACAACGACTAGCACTATATCAAGATAGTCAACGCCGCACCATTGATGGACACGTTGTCACTAGGAGACAACGACTAGCACTATATCATGATAGTCGACGCCGCACCGTTGATGGACAGGTTGTCACTAGGCAACAACGACTTACACTCTATCATGATAGTCAACGCCGCAAGATTGTTGGACAGGTTGTCACTAGGCAACAAAGACAAACACTGTATCATGATAGTCAACGCCGCACCATTGAAGGACAGGTTGTCAATAGGCGACAACAACTAGCACTGTATCATGATAGTCAACGCCGCACCGTTGATGGACAGGTTGTCACTAGGCAACAACGAATAACACTGTATCATGATAGCCAACGCCACACCATTGATGGACATGTTGTCACTAGGCGAAGACTAGCACTATATCATGATAGTCAACGCCGCACCATTGATGGACAGGTTGTCACTAGGCGAACACGACTAGCACTATATCATGATAGTCAACCCCGCACCGTTGATGGACAGGATGTCACTAGGCGACAACGATTAGCACTATATCATGATAGTCAACGCCGCACAATTGACGGACAGGTTGTCGCTAGGAGACAACGACTAGCACTATATCATTATAGTCAACGCCGCACCATTGATGGACATGTTGTCATTAGGCAACAACGACTAGCACTGTATCAGTCAACAACGCATTATTGACGGACAGGTTGTCGCTAGGCTACAACGTTTAGCACTATACCATTATAGTCAACGCCGCACCATTGACGGAGAGGTTGTCACTAGGCGACAACGACTAGCACTGTATCATGATAGTCTACGCCGCACCATTGATGGACAGGTTGTCACTAGCCAACAACGACTAACACTGTATCATGATAGTCAATGCCGCACCATTGATGGACACGTTGTCACTAGGAGACAACGACTAGCACTATATCATAATAGTCAATGCCGCACCGTTGATGGACAGGTTGTCACTAGGCGACAACGACTAGCACTATATCATGATAGTTAACGCCGCACCATTAGTGGTCAGGTTGTCAATAGGCGACTACGACTAGCACTGTATCATGATAGTCAACGCCGCACCATTGATGGACAGGTTGTCACTGGGCGACAACGACTAACATTGTATCATGATAGTCAACGCCACACCATTGTTGGACAGGTTGTCTCTAGGAGACAACGAATAGCACTATATCATGATAGTCAACGCCGCACCGTTGATGGACAGGTTGTCACTAGGCAACAACGACTAACACTCTATCATGATAGTCAACGACACACCATTGATGGACAAGTAGTCACAAGGCGACAACGACTAGCACTGTATCATGATAGTCAACGCCGCACCATTGATGGACAGGTTGTCACTAGGCAACAACGACTAGCACTGTATCATGATAGTCAACGCCGCACCACTTATGGACGGGTTGCCACTAGGCGACAACGACTAGCACTATATCATGATAGTCAACGCCGCACCATTGATGGACAGGTTGTCACTAGGCTACAACGACTAGCACTATATCATGATAGTCAACGCCGCACCATTGAAGGTCAGGTAGTCACTAGGCGACAACGACTAACACTATATCATGATAGTCAACGCCGTACCGTTGATGGACAGGTTGTCACTAGGCATCAACGACTAGCACAGTATTATGAATGTCAACGCCGCACCGTTGATGGAAAGGTTGTCACTAGGCAACAACGACAAGCACTGTATCATGATAGTCTACGCTGCACCATTGATGGACTGGTTGTCATTAAGCAACAACCACTAGCACTATATCATGATAGTCAACGCCGCACCATTGACGGACAGGTTGTCACTAGGCGACAACGACTAGCACTATATCATGATAGTCAACGCCGCAACATTGACGGACAGGTTGTCACTAGGCGACAACAACTAGCACTGTATCATGATAGTCAACGCCGCACCGTTGATGGACTTGCTGTCACTAGGCGACAACGACTAGCACTATAACATGATAGTCAACGCCGCACCATTGACGGACAGCTTGTCACTAGGCGACAACGACTAACACACTGTCATGATAATCAACGCCGCACCATTGACGGACAGGTTGTCACTAGGCGACAACGACTAACTCTATATCATGATAGTCAACGCCACAGCATTGACGGACATATTGTCACTAGGCAACAACGACTTGCACAATATCATGATAATCAACGCCGCGCCATTGATGGACAGGTTGTCACTAGGCAACAACGACTAGCACTATATACTGATAGTCAACGCCGCACCATTGATGGACAGTTTGTCACTAGGCGACAACGACTAGCACTATATCATGATATTCAACTCCGCACCATTTATGGACAGGTTGTCACTAGGCAACAACGACTAGCACAGTATCATGATAGTCAACACCGCACCATTGATGGACAGGGTGTCACTAGGCAACAACGACTAGCACTGTATCATGATAGTCAACGCCGCACCATTGATGGACAGGGTGTCACTAGGCAACAACGACTAACACTATAACAGGATAGTCAACGCCGCACCATTCATGGACAGGTTGTCACTAGGCAACAACGACTAGAACAATATCATGATAGTCAACGCCGCACCATTGATGGAGATGTAGTCACTAGGCAACAACATCTAGCACTATATCATGATAGTCAACGCCGCACCATTCATGGACAGTTTGTCACTAGGCAACAACGACTAGCACTATATCATAGAATCAACGCCGCAACATTGATGGACAGGTTGTCACTAGGCAACAACGACTAGCACTATATCATGATAGTCAACGCCGCACCATTCATGGACAAGTAGTCGCTTGCCGACAACAACTAGCAATGTCTCATGATATTCAACGCCACACCATTCATTGACAGGTTATCACTAGGCAACAACGACTAGCACTATATAATGATAGTCAACGCCGCACCATTGATGGACAGGTTGTCACTAGAAAAAAGAACGACTAGCACTATATCGTAGAGTCAATGCCGCACCATTGATGGACAGGTTGTCACTAGGCGACAACGACTAGCACGCTATCATGATAGTCCACGCCGCACCGTTGATGGACAGGTTGTCACAAGGCGACAACGACTAGCACACTATCACGATAGTCAACGCCGTACCATTGATGGACAGGTTGTCACTAGGCAACAACGACTAGCAGTATATCATGATAGTCAACGCCATACAATTGATGGACAGGTTGTCACTAGGCGACAACGACTAGCACTATATCATGATAGGCCACGCCGCACCGTTGATGGACATGTTGTCACAAGGCGACAACGACTAACACTATATCATTTTAGTCAACGCCGCACCATTGATGGACAGGTTGTCACTAGGTAAGGACGATTAGCACTATATCATGATAGAAAAAGCCGCACAATTCATGGACAGATTGTCACTAGGCAACAACGACTAGCACTATATCATTATAGTCAACGCCACACCATTGATGGACAGGTTGTCACTAAGCGACAACGACTAGCAACATATCATGATATTCCACGCAGCACCGTTGATGGACAGGTTGTCACAAGGCGACAACGACTAACTCTGTATCGTGATAGTCCACGCCACACCGTTGGTGGACAGGTTGTCGCTTAGCGACAACGACTAGGACTCTATCATGATAGTCAACGCCGCACCATTGATGGACAGGTTGTCACTAGGCAACAACGACTAACACTATATCATGATGGTCCACGCAGCACCATTGATGGGCAGGTTGTCACTAGGCAACAACGACTGGCACTATATCATGATGGTCAACGCCGCACCATTGATGGACAAGATGTCACTAGGCGACAACAACTAGCATTATATCATCATAGTCAACGCCGCACCATTGATGGACAGGTTGTTACTAGGCAACAACGACTTGTACTATATCATGATAGTCAACGCCGCACCATTGATGGACAGGTTGTCATTAGGCGACAACGGCTAGCACGGTATCATGATAGTCAACGCCGCACCATTGATGGACAGGTTGTCACTAGGCAACAACGATTAGCACTGTATCATGATAGTCAACGCCGCACCATTGCTGGACAGGTTGTCACTAGGCGACAACGACTAGCACTATATCATGATAGTCAACGCTGCAACAATTGATGGACAGGTTGTCACTAGGCAACAACGACTAACACTATATCATGATAGTCAACGCCGCACCGAAGATGGACAGGTTGTCACTAGGCAACAACGACTAGCACTGTATCATGATAGTCAACGCCGCACCGTTGATGGACAGGTTGTCACTAAGCGACAACGACTAGCACTATTTCATGATAGTCAACGCCGCACCATTGATGGTCAGGTTGTCACTAGGCGACAACGAATAGCACTGTATCATGATAGTCATCGCCGCACCATTGATGGACGGGTTGTCACTGGGCGACAACGACTAGCATTGTACCATGATAGTCAACGCCACACCATTGATGGACAGGTTGTCTCTAGGAGACAACGACGAGCACTATATCATGATAGTCAACGCCGCACCGTTGATGGACAGGTTGTCACTAGGCAACAACGACTAACACTCTATCGTGATAGTCAACGACACACCATTGATGGACAAGTAGTCACTAGGCGACAATGACTAGCACTATATCATGATAGTCAACGCTGCACCATTGAAGGTCAGGTAGTCACTAGGCGACAACGACTAACACTATATCATGATAGTCAACGCCGTACCTTTGATGGACAGGTTGTCACTAGGCATCAACGACTAGCACTGTATTATGATTGTCAACGTCGCACCGTTGATGGACAGGTTGTCACTAGGCTACAACGACTAGCACTATATCATGATAGTCAACGCCACACCATTGATGGACAGGTAGTCACCAGGCGACAACGACTAACACTATATCATGATAGTCAACGCCGCACCGTAGATGGACAGGTTGTCACTAGGCAACAACGACTAGCACTGTATCATGATAGTCAACGCCGCACCGTTGATGGACAGGTTGTCACTAAGCGACAACGACTAGCACTATATCATGATAGTCAACGCCGCACCATTGATGGTCAGGTTGTCACTAGGCGACAACGAATAGCACTGTATCATGATAGTCATCGCCGCACCATTGATGGACGGGTTGTCACTGGGCGACAACGACTAGCATTGTACCATGATAGTCAACGCCACACCATTGATGGACAGGTTGTCTCTAGGAGACAACGACGAGCACTATATCATGATAGTCAACGCCGCACCGTTGATGGACAGGTTGTCACTAGGCAACAACGACTAACACTCTATCGTGATAGTCAACGACACACCATTGATGGACAAGTAGTCACTAGGCGACAACGACTAGCACTATATCATGATAGTCAACGCTGCACCATTGAAGGTCAGGTAGTCACTAGGCGACAACGACTAACACTATATCATGATAGTTAACGCCGTACCGTTGATGGACAGGTTGTCACTAGGCATCAACGACTAGCACTGTATTATGATTGTCAACGCCGCACCGTTGATGGACAGGTTGTCACTAGGCAACAACGACAATCACTGTATCATGATAGTCAACGCTGCACCGTTGATGGACTGGTTGTCACTAAGCAACAACGACTAGCACTATATCATGATAGTCAACGCCGCACCATTGACGGACAGGTTGTCACTAGGCGACAACGACTAGCACTATATCATGATAGTCAACGCCGCAACATTGACGGACAGGTTGTCACTAGGCGACAACAACTAGCACTGTATCATGATAGTCAACGCAGCACCGTTGATGGACATGCTGTCACTAGGCGACAACGACTAGCACTATAACATGATAGTCAACGCCGCACCATTGACGGACAGGTCGTCACTAGACGACAACGACTAACACACTGTCATGATAGTCAACGCCGCACCATTGACGGACAGGTTGTCACTAGGCGACAACGACTTACTCTATATCATGATAGTCAACGCCACAGCATTGACGGACATATTGTCACTAGACAACAACGACTTGCACAATATCATGATAGTCAACGCCGCGCCATTGATGGACAGGTTGTCACTAGGCAACAACGACTAGCACTATATACTGATAGTCAGCGCCGCACTCTTGATGGACAGTTTGTCACTAGGCGACAACGACTAGCACTATATCATGATATTCAACTCCGCACCATTTATGGACAGGTTGTCACTAGGCAACAACGACTAGCACAGTATCATGATAGTCAACACCGCAACATTGATGGACAGGGTGTCACTAGGCAACAACGACTAGCACTGTATCATGTTAGTCAACGCCACACCATTGATGGACAGGGTGTCACTAGGCAACAACGACTAACACTATATCAGGATAGTCAACGCCGCACCATTCATGGACAGGTTGTCACTAGGCAACAACGACTAGAACAATATCATGATAGTCAACGCCGCACCATTGATGGAGATGTAGTCACTAGGCAACAACAACTAGCACTATATCATGATAGTGAACGCCGCACCATTCATTGACAGGTTGTCACTAGGCAACAACGAATAGCATTATATCATGATAGTCAACGCCGCACCAATGATGGACAGGTTGTCACTATGCAACAACGACTATCACTATATCATGATAGTCAATGCCGCACCATTGATGGACAGTGTGTCACTAGGCGACAACGACTAGCACTATATCATGATATTCAACTCCGCACCATTTATGGACAGGTTGTCACTAGGCAACAACGACTAGCACAGTATCATGATAGTCAACACCGCAACATTGATGGACAGGGTGTCACTAGGCAACAACGACTAGCACTGTATCATGATAGTCAACGCCGCACCATTGATGAACAGGGTGTCACTAGGCAACAACGACTAACACTATATCAGGATAGTCAACGCCGCACCATTCATGGACAGGTTGTCACTAGGCAACAACGACTAGAACAATATCATGATAGTCAACGCCGCACCATTGATGGAGATGTAGTCACTAGGCAACAACATCTAGCACTATATCATGATAGTCAACGCCGCACCGTTGATGGACAGGTTGTCACTAGGCAACAACGACTAACACCCTATCATGATAGTCAACGACACACCATTGATGGACAAGTAGTCACAAGGCGACAACGACTAGCACTGTATCATGATAGTCAACGCCGCACCATTGATGGACAGGTTGTCACTAGGCAACAACGACTAGCACTGTATCATGATAGTCAACGCCGCACCACTTATGGACGGGTTGCCACTAGGCGACAACGACTAGCACTATATCATGATAGTCAACGCCGCACCATTGATGGACAGGTTGTCACTAGGCTACAACGACTAGCACTATATCATGATAGTCAACGCCGCACCATTGAAGGTCAGGTAGTCACTAGGCGACAACGACTAACACTATATCATGATAGTCAACGCCGTACCGTTGATGGACAGGTTGTCACTAGGCATCAACGACTAGCACTGTATTATGAATGTCAATGCCGCACCGTTGATGGACAGGTTGTCACTAGGCAACAACGACAAGCACTGTATCATGATAGTCTACGCTGCACCATTGATGGACTGGTTGTCACTAAGCAACAACCATTAGCACTATAACATGATAGTCAACGCCGCACCATTGACGGACAGGTTGTCACTAGGCGACAACGACTAACACACTGTCATGATAATCAACGCCACACCATTGACGGACAGGTTGTCACTAGGCGACAACGACTAACTCTATATCATGATAGTCAACGCCACAGCATTGACGGACATATTGTCACTAGGCAACAACGACTTGCACAATATCATGATAGTCAACGCCGCGCCATTGATGGACAGGTTGTCACTAGGCAACAACGACTAGCACTATATACTGATAGTCAACGCCGCACCATTGATGGACAGGTTGTCACTAGGCGACAACGACTAGCACTATATCAAGGATAGTCAACGCCGCACCGTTGATGGACAGGTTGTCACTAGGCAACAACGACTAACACTGTATCATGATAGTCAACGCCGCACCATTGATGGACACGTTGTCACTAGGAGACAACGACTAGCACTATATCATGATAGTCAACGCCGACCCGTTGATGGACAGGTTGTCACTAGGCGACAACGACTAGCACTATATCATGATAGTCAACGCCGCACCATTGATGGTCAGGTTGTATCTAGACGACAACGACTAGCACTGTATCATGATAGTCAACGCCGCACCATTGATGGACAGGTTGTCACTGGGCGACAACGACTAGCATTGTATCATGATAGTCAACGCTACACCATTGATGGACAGGTTGTCTCTAGGTGATAACGACTAGCACTATATCATGATAGTCAACGCCGCACCATTGATGGTCAGGTTGTCACTAGGCAACAACGACTAGCACTATATCATGATAGTCAACGCCGCACCATTGATGGACTGGTAGTCACTAGGCAACAACGACTTGCACTATATCATGTTAGTCAACGCCGCATCATTGATGGACAGATTGTCACTAGGCGAAAACTACTAGCATTATAACATCATTGTCAACACCGTACCATTGATGGACAGGTTGTTACTAGGCAACAACTACTTGCACAATATCATGATAGTCAAAGGCGCACCATTGATGGACAGGTTGTCATTAGGCGACAACGACTAGCACTTTATCATGATAGTCAACGCCGCACCATTGATGGACATATTGTCACTAGGCGACAAGGACTAGCAATATATTATGATAGTCAACGCCGCACCATTGATGGACAGGTTGTCACTAGGCGACTACAACTGGCATTATATCATCATAGTCAACGCCGCACCATTGATGGACATATTGTCACTAGGCGACAACGACTTGCACTATATCATGATAGTCAACGCCACACCATTGATGGACAGGATGTCACTAGGCATCAACAAATAGCACTATATCATGATAGTCAACGCCGCACCATTGGTGTACAGGTTGTCACTAGGCGACAACAACTAACACTGTATCATGATAGTCAACGCCGCACCATTGATAGACACGTTGTCACTAGGCAACATTAACTAGCACTCTATCATGATAATCAACGCCGCACCATTGATGGACAGGTTGTCACTAGGCAACAACGACTAGCACTATATCATGATAGTCAACGACGCACAATTGATGGACAGGTTGTCACTATGCATTAACAACTAGCACTACATCATGATAGTCAACGCCGCACCATTGATGGACAGGTTTTCACTAGGCAACATCGACTAGCACTACATCATGATAGTCAACGCCGCACCGTTGATGGACAGGTAGTCACTAAGAGACAACGACTAGCATTACATCATGATAGTCAACGCCGCACCATTGATGGACAGGTTTTAACTAGGCGAGAACGACTAGCACTATATCATGATAATCATCGCCGCACCGTTGATGGACATGTTGTCACAAGGAGACAACGACTGGCACTACATCATGATAGTCAACGCCGCACCATTGATGAACATATTGTCACTAGGCGACAACAACTTGCACTATATCATGATATTCAATGCCACACCATTGATGGACATATTGTCACTAGGCGACAACAAATAGCACTTTATCATGATAGTGAACACTGCACCATTGATGGACAGGTTGTCACTAAGCAACAATGATAAGCACAATATCATGATAGTCAACGCCGCACCATTGATGGTCAGGTTGTCACTAGGCAACAACGACTTGCACTATATCATGATGGACAACGCCGCACCATTGATGGACAGGTTGTCACTAGGAGACAACGAATAGCTCTGTATCATGAGAGTCAACGCCGCACCATTGATCGACACGTTGTCACTAGGCAACAACGACTAGCACTATAACATGATAGTCAACGCCGCACCATTGATGGACAGGTTGTCACTAGGCAACTACGACTAGCACTATATCACGGTAGTCAACGTTGCACCATTGATGGACAGGTTGTCACTAGGCAACAACGACTAGCACTATATCATGAAAGTCTATACCCCACCATTGATGAACATATTGTCACTAGGAGACAACGACTAGCACTGTATCATGATAGTCAACGCCGCACCAATGATGGACAGGTTGTCACTAGGAAACAACGACTCGCACTATATCATGGTAGTCAACGCCGCACCGTTGATGGACAGGTTATCACTAGGCGACAACGACTAGCACAGTATCATGATAGTCAACGCCGCACCATTGATGGACAGGTTGTCCCTAAGTGACAAGGACTGGCACTATATCATGATAGACAACGCCGCACCATTTATGGACAGGTTTTCACTAGGCGACAACGATTAGCACTGTATCATGAGAGTCAGCGCCGAACCATTGATGGACATATTGTCACTAGGCGACAACGACTAGCACTATATCATGATAGTAAACGCCGCACCATTGATGGACAGGTTGTCACTTGGCAACAACGACTAGCACTATATCATGATAGTCCACGCCGCACCATTGATGGACAGGTTGTCACTAGGCAACAACCACTAGCATTATATCATGATAGTCCACGCCGCACCATTGATGGACAGGTTGTCACTAGGCAACAACGACTTGCACTATATCATGATAGTCAACGCCGCACCATTGATGGACATGTTGTCACTAGGCGACTACGACTAGCACTATATCATGATAGACAACGTCGCAACATTGATGGACATATCGTCACTAGGCAACGACTAGCACTATATCATGATAGTCAACTCCGCACCATTCATGGACAGGTTGTCACTAGGCAACAAGGACTAGCACTATATCATGATAGTCAACGCCGCACCATTGACGGACATATTGTCACTAGGCGACGACTAGCACTATATCATGATAGTCAACTCCGCACGATTGATGGACAGGTTGCCACTAGGCAACAAGGACTAGCACTATATCATGGTAGTCAACGCCGCACCATTGATGGACAGGTTGTCACTAGGGGACAACGACTAGCACTATATAATGATAGTCAACGCCGCACCGTTGATGGACAGGTTGTCACTGGGGGACAACGACTAGCACTATATCATGATAGTCAACGCCGCACAATTCACTGACAGGTTGTCACAAGGCGACAACGACCAGCACTTTATCATGATAGTCAACGCCGCAAGATTGTTGGACAGGTTGTCACAAGGCAACAAAGACAAACACTGTATCATGATAGTCAACGCCGCACCTTTGTTGGACAGGTTGTGAATAGGCGACAACGACTAGCACTGTATCATGATAGTCAACGCCGCACCGTTGATGGACAGGTTGTCACTAGGCAACAACGAATAACACTGTATCATGATAGTCAACGCCGCACCATTGATGGACAGGTTGTCACTAGGCGACAACGACTAGCACTATATAATAATAGTCAACGCCGCACCATTGATGGACACGTTGTCACTAGGAGACAACGACTAGCACTATATCATGATAGTCGACGCCGCACCGTTGATGGACAGGTTGTCACTAGGCAACAACGCCTTACACTCTATCATGATAGTCAACGCCGCAAGATTGTTGGACAGGTTGTCACTAGGCAACAGAGACAAACACTGTATCATGATAGTCAACGCCGCACCATTGAAAGACAGGTTGTCAATAGGCGACAACAACTAGCACTGTATCATGATAGTCAACGCCGCACCGTTGATGGACAGGTTGTCACTAGGCAACAACGAATAACACTGTATCATGATAGCCAACGCCACACCATTGATGGACATGTTGTAACTAGGCGACGACTAGCACTATATCATGATAGTCAACGCCGCACCATTGATGGACAGGTTGTCACTAGGCGAACACGACTAGCACTATATCATGATAGTCAACCCCGCACCGTTGATGGACAGGATGTCACTAGGCGACAACGATTAGCACAATATCATGATAGTCAACGCCGCACAATTGACGGACAGGTTGTCGCTAGGAGACAACGACTAGCACTATATCATTATAGTCAACGCCGCACCATTGATGGACATGTTGTCATTAGGCAACAACGACTAGCACTGTATCAGTCAACGCCGCACTATTGACGGACAGGTTGTCGCTAGGCTACAACGACTAGCACTATACCATTATAGTCAACGCCGCACCATTGACGGAGAGGTTGTCACTAGGCGACAACGACTTACACTATATCATGATAGTCAACGCCGCACCGTTGATGGACAGGTTGTCACTAGGCGACAACGACTAGCACTGTATCATGATAGTCTACGCCGCACCATTGATGGACAGGTTGTCACTGGGCGACAACGACTAGCATTGTATCATGATAGTCAACACCACACCATTGATGGACAGGTTGTCTCTATGCGACAACGACTAACACTCTATCATGATAGTCACCGCCGCAAGATTGTTGGACAGGTTGTCACTAGGCAACAAAGACAAACACTGTATCATGATAGTCAACGCCGCACCATTGATGGACAATTTGTCAATAGGCGACAACGTCTAGCACTGGATCATGATAGTAAACGCTGCACCGTTGATGGACAGGTTGTCACTAGGCAAAGACGAATAACACTGTATCATGATAGTCAACGCCGCACCATTGATGGACATATTGTCACTAGGCGATGACTAGCCCTATATCATGATAGTCAACGCCGCACCATTGATGGACAGGTTGTCACTAGGCGACAACGACTAGCACTATATCATGATAGTCAACGCCGCACCGTTGATGGACAGGTTGTCACTAGGCAACAACGACTAACACTGTATCATGATAGTCAATGCCGCACCATGGATGGACACGTTGTCACTAGGAGACAACGACTAGCACTATATCATGATAGTCAATGCCGCACAGTTGATGGACAGGTTGTCACTAGGCGACAACGACTAGCACAATATCATGATAGTTAACGCCGCACCATTGATGGTCAGGTTGTCAATAGGCTACAACGACTAGCACTGTATCATGATAGTCAACGCCGCACCATTGATGGACAGGTTGTCACTGGGCGACAACGACTAGCATTGTATCATGATAGTTAACGCCACACCATTGTTGGACAGGTTGTCTCTAGGAGACAACGAATAGCACTATATCATGATAGTCAACGCCGCACCGTTTATAGACAGGTTTTCACTAGGCAACAACGACTAACACTCTATCATGATAGTCAACGACACACCATTGATGGACAAGTAGTCACAAGGCGACAACGACTAGCACTGTATCATGATAGTCAACGCCGCACCATTGTTGGACAGGTTGTCACTAGGCAACAACGACTAGCACAGTATCATGATAGTCAACGCCGCACCACTTATGGACGGGTTGCCACTAGGCGACAACGACTAGCACTATATCATGATAGTCAACGCCGCACCATTGATGGACAGGTTGTCACTAGGCTACAACGACTAGCACTATATCATGATAGTCAACGCCGCACCATTGAAGGTCAGGTAGTCACTAGGCGACAACGACTAACACTATATCATGATAGTCAACGCCGTACCGTTGATGGACAGGTTGTCACTAGGCATCAACGACTAGCACTTTATTATGAATGTCAACGCAGCACCGTTGATGGACAGGTTGTCACTAGGCAACAACGACAAGCACTGTATCATGATAGTCTACGCTGCACCATTGATGGACTGGTTGTCACTAAGCAACAACCACTAGCACTATATCATGATAGTCAACGCCGCACCATTGACGGACAGGTTGTCACTAGGCGACAACGACTAGCACTATGTCATGATAGTCAACGCCGCAACATTGACGGACAGGTTGTCACTAGGCGACAACCACTAGCACTGTATCATGATAGTCAACGCCGCACCGTTGATGGACTTGCTGTCACTAGGCGACAACGACTAACACTATAACATGATAGTCAATGCCGCACCATTTACGGACTGGTTGTCACTAGGCGACAACGACTAACTCACTGTCATGATAATCAAGCCGCACCATTGACGGACAGGTTGTCACTAGGCGACAACGACTAAATCTATATCATGATAGTCAACGCTACAGCATTGACGGACATATTGTCACTAGGCAACAACGACTTGCACAATATCATGAGTCAACGCCGCGCCATTGATGGACAGGTTGTCACTAGGCAACAACGACTAGCACTATATACTGATAGTCAACGCCGCACCATTGATGGACTGTTTGTCACTAGGCGACAACGACTAGCACTATATCATGATATTCAACTCCGCACCATTTATGGACAGGTTGTCACTAGGCAACAACGACTAGCACAGTATCATGATAGTCAACACCGCACCATTGATGGACAGGGTGTCACTAGGCAACAACGACTAGCACTGTATCATGATAGTCAACGCCGCACCATTGATTGACAGGGTGTCACTAGGCAACAACGACTAACACTATATCAGGATAGTCAACGCCGCACCATTCATGGACAGGTTGTCACGAGGCAACAACGACTAGAATAATATCAGGATAGACAACGCCGCACCATTGATGGAGATGTAGTCACTAGGCAACAACATCTAGCACTATATCATGATAGTCAACGCCGCACCATTCATGGACAATTTGTCACTAGGCATCAACGACTAGCACTATATCATAGAATCAACGCCGCAACATTGATGGACAGGTTGTCACTAGGCAACAACGACTAGCACTATATCATGATAGTCAACGCCGCACCATTCATGGACAAGTAGTCGCTTGCCGACAACAACTAGCAATGTCTCATGATATTCAACGCCACACCATTCATTGACAGGTTATCACTAGGCAACAACGACTAGCACTATATAATGATAGTCAACGCCGCACCATTGATGGACAGGTTGTCACTAGAAAAAACAACGACTAGCACGCTATCATGATAGTCCACGCCGCACCGTTGATGGACAGGTTGTCACAAGGCGACAACGACTAGCACACTATCACGATAGACAACGCCGTACCATTGATGGACAGGTTGTCACTAGGCAACAACGACTAGCAGTATATCATGATAGTCAACGCCATACCATTGATGGACAGGTTGTCACTAGGCGACAACGACTAGCACTATATCATGATAGGCCACGCCAAACCGTTGATGGACATGTTGTCACAAGGCGACAACGACTAACACTATATCATTTTAGTCAACGCCGCACCATTGATGGACAGGTTGTCACTAGGCAAGAACGATTAGCACTATATCATGATAGTAAACGCCGCACAATTCATGGACAGATTGTCACTAGGCAACAACGACTAGCACTATATCATGATAGTCAACGCCACTCCATTGATGGACAGGTTGTCACTAGGCGACAACGACTAGCAACATATCATGATATTCCACGCAGCACCGTTGATGGACAGGTTGTCACAAGGCTACAACGACTAACTCTGTATCGTGATAGTCCACGCCACACCGTTGGTGGACAGGTTGTCACTAGGCAACAACGACTAACACTATATCATGATGGTCCACGCAGCACCATTGATGGGCAGGTTGTCACTAGGCAACAACGACTGGCACTATATCATGATGGTCAACGCCGCACCATTGATGGACAAGTTGTCACTAGGCGGCAACAACTAGCATTATATCATCATAGTCAACGCCGCACCATTGATTGACAGGTTGTTACTAGGCAACAACGACTTGCACTATATCATGATAGTCAACGCCGCACCATTGATGGACAGGTTGTCATTAGGCGACAACGGCTAGCACTTTATCATGATAGTCAACGCCGCACCATTGATGGACATATTGTCACTAGGTGACAACGACTAGCACTATATCATGATAGTCAACGCCACACCATTGATGGACAGGTTGTCTCTAGGCGACAACGACTAGCACTATATCATGATAGTCAACGCCGAACCGTTGATGGACAGGTTGTCAATAGGCAACAACGACTAACACTCTATCATGATAGTCAACGACGCACCATTGATGGACTGGTTGTCACTAGGCGACAACGACTAGCACGGTATCATGATAGTCAACGCCGCACCATTGATGGACAGGTTGTCACTAGGCAACAACGATTAGCACTGTATCATGATAGTCAACGCCGCACCATTGCTGGACAGGTTGTCACTAGGCGACAACGACTAGCACTATATCATGATAGTCAACGCTGCACCAATTGATGGACAGGTTGTCACTAGGCTACAACGACTAGCACTATATCATGATAGTCAACGCCACACCATTGATGGACAGGTAGTCACCAGGCGACAACGACTAACACTATATCATGATAGGCAACGCCGCACCGTAGATGGACAGGTTGTCACTAGGCAACAACGACTAGCACTGTATCATGATAGTCAACGCCGCACCGTTGATGGACAGGTTGTCACTAGGCGACAACGACTAGCACTATATCATGATAGTCAACGCCGCACCATTGATGGTCAGGTAGTCACTAGGCGACAACGAATAGCACTGTATCATAATAGTCATCGCCGCACCATTGATGGACGGGTTGTCACTGGGCGACAACGACTAGCATTGTACCATGATAGTCAACGCCACACCATTGATGGACAGGTTGTCTCTAGGAGACAACGACGAGCACTATATCATGATAGTCAACGCCGCACCGTTGATGGACAGGTTGTCACTAGGCAACAACGACTAACACTCTATCGTGATAGTCAACGACACACCATTGATGGACAAGTAGTCACTAGGCGACAACGTCTAGCACTAGATCATGATAGTCAACGCTGCACCATTGAAGGTCAGGTAGTCACTAGGCGACAACGACTAACACTATATCATGATAGTCAACGCCGTACCGTTGATGGACAGGTTGTCACTAGGCATCAACGACTAGCACTGTATTATGATTGTCAACGCCGCACCGTTGATGGACAGGTTGTCACTAGGCAACAACGACAATCACTGTATCATGATAGTCAACGCTGCACCGTTGATGGACTGGTTGTCACTAAGCAACAACGACTGGCACTATATCATGATAGTCAACGCCGCACCATTGACGGACAGGTTGTCACTAGGCGACAACGACTAGCACTATATCATGATAGTCAACGCCGCAACATTGACGGACAGGTTGTCACTAGGCGACAACAACTAGCACTGTATCATGATAGTCAACGCAGCACCGTTGATGGACATGCTGTCACTAGGCGACAACGACTAGCACTATAACATGATAGTCAACGCCGCACCATTGACGGACAGGTTGTCCCTAGGCGACAACGACTAACACACTGTCATGATAGTCAACGCCGCACCATTGACGGACAGGTTGTCACTAGGCGACAACGACTTACTCTATATCATGATAGTCAACGCCACAGCATTGACGGACATTTTGTCACTAGACAACAACGACTTGCACAATATCATGATAGTCAACGCCGCGCCATTGATGGACAGGTTGTCACTAGGCAACAACGACTAGCACTATATACTGATAGTCAGCGCCGCACTCTTGATGGACAGTTTGTCGCTAGGCGAATACGACTAGCACTATATCATGATATTCAACACCGCACCATTTATGGACAGTTTGTCACTAGGCAACAAAGACTAGCACAGTATCATGATAGTAAACTCCGCACCATTGATGGACAGGGTGTCACTCGGAAACAACGACTAGCACTGTATCATGATAGTCAACGCCGCACCATTGATGGACAGGGTGTCACTAGGCAACAACGACTAACACTATATCAGGATAGTCAACGACGCACCATTCATGGACAGGTTGTCACTAGGCAACAACGACTAGAACAATATCATGATAGTCAACGCCGCACCATTGATGGAGAGGTAGTCACTAGGCAACAACAACTAGCACTATATCATGATAGTGAACGCCGCACCATTCATTGACAGGTTGTCACTAGGCAACAACGAATAGCATTATATCATGATAGTCAACGCCGCACCAATGATGGACAGGTTGTCACTATGCAAGAACGACTATCACTATATGATGATAGTCAATGCCGCACCATTGATGGACAGTTTGTCACTAGGCGACAACGACTAGCACTATATCATGGTATTCAACTCCGCACCATTTATGGACAGGTTGTCACTAGGCAACAACGACTAGCACAGTATCATGATAGTCAACACCGCACCATTGATGGACAGGGTGTCACTAGGCAACAACGACTAGCACTGTATCATGATAGTCAACGCCGCACCATTGATGGAAGCGGTGTCACTAGGCAACAACGGCTAACACTATATCAGGATAGTCAACGCCGCACCATTCATGGACAGGTTGTCACTAGGCAACAACGACTAGAACAATATCATGATAGTCAACGCCGCACCATTGATGGAGATGTAGTCACTAGGCAACAACATCTAGCACTATATCATGATAGTCAACGCCGCACCGTTGATGGACAGGTTGTCACTAGGCTACAACGACTAACACTCTATCATGATAGTCAACGACACACCATTGATGGACAAGTAGTCACAAGGCGACAACGACTAGCACTGTATCATGATAGTCAACGCCGCACCATTGATGGACAGGTTGTCACTAGGCAACAACGACTAGCACTGTATCATGATAGTCAACGCCGCACCACTTATGGACGGGTTGCCACTAGGCGACAACGACTAGCACTATATCATGATAGTCAACGCCGCACCATTGATGGACAGGTTGTCACTAGGCTACAACGACTAGCACTATATCATGATAGTCAACTCCGCACCATTGAAGGTCAGGTAGTCACTCGGCGACAACGACTAACACTATATCATGATAGTCAACGTCGTACCGTTGATGGACAGGTTGTCACTAGGCATCAACGACTAGCACTGTATTATGAATGTCAACGCCACACCGTTGATGGACAGGTTGTCACTAGGCAACAACGACAAGCACTGTATCATGATAGTCTACGCTGCACCATTGATGGACTGGTTGTCACTAAGCAACAACCACTAGCACTATATCATGATAGTCAACGCCGCACCATTGACGGACAGGTTGTCACTAGGCGACAACGACTAGCACTATATCATGATAGTCAACGCCGCAACATTGACGGACAGGATGTCACTAGGCGACAACAACTAGCACTGTATCATGATAGTCAACGCCGCACCGTTGATGGACTTGCTGTCACTAGGCGACAACGACTAGCACTATAACATGATAGTCAACGCCGCACCATTGACGGACAGGTTGTCACTAGGCGACAACGACTAACACACTGTCATGATAATCAACGCCGCACCATTGACGGACAGGTTGTCACTAGGCGACAACGACTAACTCTATATCATGATAGTCAACGCCACAGCATTGACGGACATATTGTCACTAGGCAACAACGACTTGCACAATATCATGATAGTCAACGCCGCGCCATTGATGGACAGGTTGTCACTAGGCAACAACGACTAGCACTATATACTGATAGTCAACGCCGCACCATTGATGGACAGTTTGTCACTAGGCGACAACGACTAGCACTATATCATGATATTCAACTCCGCACCATTTATGGACAGGTTGTCACTAGGCAACAACGACTAGCACAGTATCATTATAGTCAACACCGCAACATTGATGGACAGGGTGCCACTAGGCAACAACGACTAGCACTGTATCATGATAGTCAACGCCGCACCATTGATGGACAGGGTGTCACTAGGCAACAACGACTAACACTATATCAGGATAGTCAACACCGCACCATCCAAGGACAGGTTGTCACTAGGCAACAACGACTAGAACAATATCATGATAGTCAACGCCGCACCATTGATGGAGATGTAGTCACTAGGCAACAACATCTAGCACTATATCATGATAGTCAACGCCGCACCATTCATGGACAGTTTGTCACTAGGCAACAACGACTAGCACTATATCATAGAATCAACGCCGCAACACTGATGGACAGGTTGTCACTAGGCAACAACGACTAGCACTATATCATGATAGTCAACGCCGCAACATTCATGGACAAGTTGTCGCTTGCCGACAACAACTAGCAATGTCTCATGATATTCAACACCACACCATTCATTGACAGGTTATCACTAGGCAACAACGACTAGCACTATATAATGATAGTCAACGCCGCACCATTGATGGACAGGTTGTCACTAGAAAAAACAACGACTAGCACTATATCGTAGAGTCAATGCCGCACCATTGATGGACAGGTTGTCACTAGGCGACAACGACTAGCACGCTATCATGATAGACCACGCCGCACCGTTGATGGACAGGTTGTCACAAGGCGACAACGACTAGCACACTATCACGATAGTCAACGCCGTACCATTGATGGACAGGTTGTCACTAGGCAACAACGACTAGCAGTATATCATGATAGTCAACGCCATACCATTGATGGACAGGTTGTCACTAGGCGACAACGACTAGCACTATATCATGATAGGCCACGCCGCACCGTTGATGGACATGTTGTCACAAGGCGACAACGACTAACACTATATCATTTTAGTCAACGCCGCACCATTGATGGACAGGTTGTCACTAGGCAAGAACGATTAGCCCTATATCATGATAGTGAACGCCGCACAATTCATGGACAGATTGTCACTAGGCAACAACGACTAGCACTATATCATGATAGTCAACGCCACACCATTGATGGACAGGTTGTCACTAGGCGACAACGACTAGCAACATATCATGATATTCCACGCAGCACCGTTGATGGACAGGTTGTCACAAGGCGACAACGACTAACTCTGCATCGTGATAGTCCACGCCACACCGTTGGTGGACAGGTTGTCGCTTAGCGACAACGACTAGGACTCTATCATGATATTCAACACCGCACCATTGATGGAGAGGTTGTCACTAGGCAACAACGACTAACACTATATCATGATGGTCCACGCAGCACCATTGATGGGCAGGTTGTCACAAGGCAACAACGACTGGCTCTATATCATGATGGTCAACGCCGCACCATTGATGGACAAGTTGTCACTAGGCGACAACAACTAGCATTATATCATCATAGTCAACGCCGCACCATTGATGGACAGGTTGTTACTAGGCAACAACGACTTGCACAATATCATGATAGTCAACGCCGCACCATTGATGGACAGGTTGTCATTAGGCAACAACGACTTGCACAATATCATGATAGTCAACGCCGCGCCATTGATGGACAGGTTGTCACTAGGCAACAACGACTAGCACTATATACTGATAGTCAGCGCCGCACTCTTGATGGACAGTTTGTCACTAGGCGACAACGACTAGCACTATATCATGATATTCAACTCCGCACCATTTATGGACAGTTTGTCACTAGGCAACAAAGACTAGCACAGTATAATGATAGTCAACTCCGCACCATTGATGGACAGGGTGTCACTCGGAAACAACGACTAGCACTGTATCATGATAGTCAACGCCGCACCATTGATGGACAGGGTGTCACTAGGCAACAACGACTAACACTAAATCAGGATAGTCAACGCCGCACCATTCATGGACAGGTTGTCACTAGGCAACAACGACTAGAACAATATCATGATAGTCAACGCCGCACCATTGATGGAGAGGTAGTCACTAGGCAACAACAACTAGCACTATATCATGATAGTGAACGCCGCACCATTCATTGACAGGTTGTCACTAGGCAACAACGAATAGCATTATATCATGATAGTCAACGCCGCACCAATGATGGACAGGTTGTCACTATGCAACAACGACTATCACTATATCATGATAGTCAATGCCGCACCATTGATGGACAGTTTGCCACTAGGCGACAACGACTAGCACTATATCATGATATTCAACTCCGCACCATTTATGGACAGGTTGTCACTAGGAAACAACGACTAGCACAGTATCATGATAGTCAACACCGCACCATTGATGGACAGGGTGTCACTAGGCAACAACGACTAGCACTGTATCATGATAGTCAACGCCGCACCATTGATGGACAGGGTGTCACTAGGCAACAACGACTAACACTATATCAGGATAGTCAACGCCGCACCATTCATGGACAGGTTGTCACTAGGCAACAACGACTAGACAATATCATGATGGTCAACGCCGCACCATTGATGGAGATGTAGTCACTAGGCAACAACATCTAGCACTATATCATGATAGTCAACGCCGCACCGTTGATGGACATGTTGTCACTAGGCAACAACGACTAACACTCTATCATGATAGTCAACGACACACCATTGATGGACAAGTAGTCACAAGGCGACAACGACTAGCACTGTATCATGATAGTCAACGCCGCACCATTGATGGCCAGGTTGTCACTAGGCAACAACGACTAGCACTGTATCATGATAGTCAACGCCGCACCACTTATGGACGGGTTGCCACTAGGCGACAACGACTAGCACTATATCATGATAGTCAACGCCGCACCATTGATGGACAGGTTGTCACTAGGCTACAACGACTAGCACTATATCATGATAGTCAACGCCGCACCATTGAAGGTCAGGTAGTCACTCGGCGACAACGACTAACACTATATCATGATAGTCAACGCCGTACCGTTGATGGACAGGTTGTCACTAGGCATCAACGACTAGCACTGTATTATGAATGTCAACGCCGCACCGTTGATGGACAGGTTGTCACTAGGCAACAACGACAAGCACTGTTTCATGATAGTCTACGCTGCACCATTGATGGACTGGTTGTCACTAAGTAACAACCAATAGCACTATATCATGATAGTCAACGCCGCACCATTGACGGACAGGTTGTCACTAGGCGACAACGACTAGCACTATATCATGATAGTCAACGCCGCAACATAGACGGACAGGTTGTCACTAGGCGACAACAACTAGCACTGTATCATGATAGTCAACGCCGCACCGTTGAAGGACTTGCTGTCACTAGGCGACAACGACTAGCACTATAACATGATAGTCAACGCCGCACCATTGACGGACAAGTTGTCACTAGGCGACAACGACTAACACACTGTCATGATAATCAACGCCGCACCATTGACGGACAGGTTGTCACTAGGCGACAACGACTAACTCTATATCATGATAGTCAACGCCACAGCATTGACGGACATATTGTCACTAGGCAACAACGACTTGCACAATATCATGATAGTCAACGCCGTGCCATTGATGGACAGGTTGTCACTAGGCAACAACGACTAGCACTATATACCGATAGTCAACGCCGCACCATTGATGGACAGTTTGTCACTAGGCGACAACGACTAGCACTATATCATGATATTCAACTCCGCACCATTTATGGACAGGTTGTCACTAGGCAACCACGACTAGCACAGTATCATTATAGTCAACACCGCACCATTGATGGACAGGGTGTCACTAGGCAACAACGACTAACACTATATCAGGATAGTCAACGCCGCACCATTCATGGACAGTATGTCACTAGGCAACAACGACTAGCACTATATCATAGAATCAACGCCGCAACACTGATGGACAGGTTGTCACTAGGCAACAACGACTAGCACTATATCATGATAGTCAACGCCGCAACATTCATGGACAAGTTGTCGCTTGCCGACAACAACTAGCAATGTCTCATGATATTCAACGCCACACCATTCATTGACAGGTTATCACTAGGCAACAACGACTAGCACTATATAATGATAATCAACGCCGCACCATTGATGGACAGGTTGTCACTAGAAAAAACAACGACTAGCACTATATCGTAGAGTCAATGCCGCACCATTGATGGACAGGTTGTCACTAGGCGACAACGACTAGCACGCTATCATGATAGACCACGCCGCACCGTTGATGGACAGGTTGTCACTAGGCGACAACGACTAGCAACATATCATGATAGTCCACGGCACACAGTTGGTGGACTCTATCATGATATTCAACGCCGCACCATTGATGGAGAGGTTGTCACTAGGCAACAACGACTAACACCATATCATGATGGTCCACGCAGCACCATTGATGGGCAGGTTGTCACTAGGCAACAACGACTGGCACTATATCATGAAGGTCAACGCCGCACCATTGATGGACAAGTTGTCACTAGGCGACAACAACTAGCATTATATCATCATAGTCAACGCCGCACCATTGATGGACAGGTTGTTACTAGGCAACAACGACTTGCACAATATCATGATAGTCAACGCCGCACCATTGATGGACAGGTTGTCATTAGGCGACAACGGCTAGCACTTTATCATGATAGTCAACGCCGCACCATTGATGGACATATTGTCACTAGGTGACAACGACTAGCACTATATCATGATAGTCAACGCCACACCATTGATGGACAGGTTGTCTCTAGGCGACAACGACTAGCACTATATCATGATAGTCAAAGCCGCACCGTTGATGGACAGGTTGTCAATAGGCAACAACGACTAACACTCTATCATGATAGTCAACGACGCACCATTGATGGACTGGTTGTCACTAGGCGACAACGACTAGCACGGTATCATGATAGTCAACGCCGCACCATTGATGGACAGGTCGTCACTAGGCAACAACGACTAGCACTATATCATGATATTCCACTCCGCACCATTTATGGACAGTTTGTCACTAGGCAACAAAGACTAGCACAGTATCATGATAGTCAACTCCGCACCATTGATGGACAGGGTGTCACTCGGAAACAACGACTAGCACTGTATCATGATAATCAACGCCGCACCATTGATGGACAGGGTGTCACTAGGCAACAACGACTAACACTATATCAGGATAGTCAACGCCGCACCATTCATGGACAGGTTGTCACTAGGCAACAACGACTAGAACAATATCATGATAGTCAACGCCGCACCATTGATGGAGAGGTAGTCACTAGGCAACAACAACTAGCACTATATCATGATAGTGAACGCCGCACCATTCATTGACAGGTTGTCACTAGGCAACAACGAATAGCATTATATCATGATAGTCAACGCCGCACCAATGATGGACAGGTTGTCACTATGCAACAACGACTATCACTATATCATGATAGTCAATGCCGCACCATTGATGGACAGTTTGTCACTAGGCGACAACGACTAGCACTATATCATGATATTCAACTCCGCACCATTTATGGACAGGTTGTCACTAGGCAACAACGACTAGCACAGTATCATGATAGTCAACACCGCACCATTGATGGACAGGGTGTCACTAGGCAACAACGACTAGCACTGTATCATGATAGTCAACGCCGCACCATTGATGGACCGGGTGTCACTAGGCAACAACGACTAACACTATATCAGGATAGTCAACGCCGCACCATTCATGGACAGGTTGTCACTAGGCAACAACGACTAGAACAATATCATGATAGTCAACGCCGCACCATTGATGGAGACGTAGTCACTAGGCAACAACATCTATCACTATATCATGATAGTCAACGCCGCACCGTTGATGGACATGTTGTCACTAGGCAACAACGACTAACACTATATCAGGATAGTCAACGCCGCACCATTCATGGACAGTTTGTCACTAGGCGACAACGACTAGCACAGTATCATGATAGTCAACACCGCACCATTGATGGACAGGGTGTCACTAGGCAACAACGACTAGCACTGTATCATGATAGTCAACGCCGCACCATTGATGGACCGGGTGTCACTAGGCAACAACGACTAACACTATATCATGATAGTCAACGCCGCACCAATGATGGACAGGTTGTCACTAGGCAACAACGACTAGCACTGTATCATGATAGTCAACGCCGCACCACTTATGGACGGGTTGCCACTAGGCGACAACGACTAGCACAATATCATGATAGTCAACGCCGCACCATTGATGGACAGGTTGTCACTAGGCTACAACGACTAGCACTATATCATGATAGTCAACGCCGCACCATTGAAGGTCAGGTAGTCACTCGGCGACAACGACTAACACTATATCATGATAGTCAACGCCGTACCGTTGATGGACAGGTTGTCACTAGGCATCAACGACTAGCACTGTATTATGAATGTCAACGCCGCACCGTTGATGGACAGGTTGTCACTAGGCAACAACGACAAGCACTGTATCATGATAGTCTACGCTGCACCATTGATGGACTGGTTGTCACTAAGCAACAGCTAATAGCACTATATCATGATAGTCAACGCCGCACCATTGACGGACAGGTTGTCACTAGGCGACAACGACTAGCACTATATCATGATAGTCAACGCCGCAACATTGACGGACAGGTTGTCACTAGGCGACAACAACTAGCACTGTATCATGATAGTCAACGCCGCACCGTTGATGGACTTGCTGTCACTAGGCGACAACGACTAGCACTATAACATGATAGTCAACGCCGCACCATTGACTGACAAGTTGTCACTAGGCGACAACGACTAACACACTGTCATGATAATCAACGCCGCACCATTGACGGACAGGTTGTCACTAGGCGACAACGACTAACTCTATATCATGATAGTCAACGCCACAGCATTGACGGTCATATTGTCACTAGGCAACAACGACTTGCACAATATCATGATAGTCAACGCCGCGCCATTGATGGACAGGTTGTCACTAGGCAACAACGACTAGCACTAGATACTGATAGTCAACGCCGTACCATTGATGGACAGTTTGTCACTAGGCGACAACGACTAGCACTATATCATGATATTCAACTCCGCACCATTTATGGACAGGTTGTCACTAGGCAACAACGACTAGCACAGTATCATTATAGTCAACACCGCACCATTGATGGACAGGTTGTCATTAGGCGACAACGGCTAGCACTTTATCATGATAGTCAACGCCGCACCATTGATGGACATATTGTCACTAGGTGACAACGACTAGCACTATATCATGATAGTCAACGCCACACCATTGATGGACAGGTTGTCTCTAGGCGACAACGACTAGCACTATATCATGATAGTCAACGCCGCACCGTTGATAATCAGGTTGTCAATAGGCAACAACGACTAACACTCTATCATGGTAGTCAACGACGCACCATTGATGGACTGGTTGTCACTAGGCGACAACGACTAGCACGGTATCATGATAGTCAACGCCGCACCATTGATGGACAGGTCGTCACTAGGCAACAACGATTTGCACTGTATCATGATAGTCAACGCCGCACCATTGCTGGACAGGATGTCACTAGGCGACAACGACTAGCACTATATCATGATAGTCAACGCTGCTCCAATTGATGGACAGGTTGTCACTAGGCTACAACGACTAGCACTATATCATGATAGTCAACGCCACACCATTGATGGACAGGTAGTCACCAGGCGACAACGACTAACACTATATCATGATAGTCAACGCCGCACCGTAGATGGAAAGGTTGTCACTAGGCAACAACGACTAGCACTGTATCATGATAGTCAACGCCGCACCGTTGATGGACAGGTTGCCACTAGGCGACAACGACTAGCACTATATCATGATAGTCAACGCCGCACCATTGATGGTCAGGTTGTCACTAGGCGACAACGAATAGCACTGTATCATGATAGTCATCGCCGCACCATTGATGGACGGGTTGTCACTGGGCGACAACGACTAGCATTGTACCATGATAGTCAACGCCACACCATTGATGGACAGGTTGTCTCTAGGAGACAACGACGAGCACTATATCATGATAGTCAACGCCGCACCGTTGATGGACGGTTTGTCACTAGGCAACAACGACTAACACTCTATCGTGATAGTCAACGACACACCATTGATGGACAAGTAGTCACTAGGCGACAACGACTAGCACTATATCATGATAGTCAACGCTGCACCATTGAAGGTCAGGTAGTCACTAGGCGACAACGACTAACACTGTATCATGATAGTCAACGCCGTACCGTTGATGGACAGGTTGTCACTAGGCATCAACGACTAGCACTGTATTATGATTGTCAACGCCGCACCGTTGATGGACAGGTTGTCACTAGGCAACAACGACAATCACTGTATCATGATAGTCAACGCTGCACCGTTGATGGACTGGTTGTCACTAAGCAACAACGACTAGCACTATATCATGATAGCCAACGCCGCACCATTGACGGACAGGTTGTCACTAGGCGACAACGACTAGCACTATATCATGATAGTCAACGCCGCAACATTGACGGACAGGTTGTCACTAGGCGACAACAACTAGCACTGTATCATGATAGTCAACGCAGCACCGTTGATGGACATGCTGTCACTAGGCGACAACGACTAGCACTATAACATGATAGTCAACGCCGCACCATTGACGGACAGGTTGTCACTAGGCGACAACGACTAACACACTGTCATGATAGTCAACGCCGCACCATTGACGGACAGGTAGTCACTAGGCGACAACGACTTACTCTATATCATGATATTCAACGCCACAGCATTGACGGACATATTGTCGCTAGACAACAACGACTTGCACAATATCATGATAGTCAACGCCGCGCCATTGATGGACAGGTTGTCACTAGGCAACAACGACTAGCACTATATACTGATAGTCAGCGCCGCACTCTTGATGGACAGTTTGTCACTAGGCGACAACGACTAGCACTATATCATGATATTCAACTCCGCACCATTTATGGACAATTTGTCACTAGGCAACAAAGACTAGCACAGTATCATGATAGTCAACTCCGCACCATTGATGGACAGGGTGTCACTCGGAAACAACGACTAGCACTGTATCATGATAGTCAACGCCGCACCATTGATGGACAGGGTGTCACTAGGCAACAACGACTAACAATATATCAGGATAGTCAACGCCGCACCATTCATGGACAGGTTGTCACTAGGCAACAACGACTAGAACAATATCATGATAGTCAACGCCGCACCATTGATGGAGAGGTAGTCACTAGGCAACAACAACTAGCACTATATCATGATAGTGAACGCCGCACCATTCATTGACAGGTTGTCACTAGGCAACAACGAATAGCATTATATCATGATAGTCAACGCCGCACCAATGATGGACAGGTTGTCACTATGCAACAACGACTATCACTATATCATGATAGTCAATGCCGCACCATTGATGGACAGTTTGTCACTAGGCGACAACGACTAGCACTATATCATAATATTCAACTCCGCACCATTTATGGACAGGTTGTCACTAGGCAACAACGACTAGCACAGTATCATGATAGTCAACACCGCACCATTGATGGACAGGGTGTCACTAGGCAACAACGACTAGCACTGTATCATGATAGTCAACGCCGCACCATTGATGGACAGGGTGTCACTAGGCAACAACGACTAACACTATATCAGGATAGTCAACGCCGCACCATTCATGGACAGGTTGTCACTAGGCAACAACGACTAGAACAATATCATGATAGTTAACGCCGCACCATTGATGGACAGGTTGTAACTAGGCAACAACATCTAGCACTATATCATGATAGTCAACGCCGCACCGTTGATGGACAGGTTGTCACTAGGCAACAACGACTAACACTCTATCATGATAGTCAACGACACACCATTGATGGACAAGTAGTCACAAGGCGACAACGACTAGCACTGTATCATGATAGTCAACGCCGCACCATTGATATACAGGTTGTCACTAGGCAACAACGACTAGCACTGTATCATGATAGTCAACGCCGCACCACTTATGGACGGGTTGCCACTAGGCGACAACGACTAGCACTATATCATGAGAGTCAACGCCGCACCATTGATGGACAGGTTGTCACTAGGCTACAACGACTAGCACTATATCATGATAGTCAACGCCGCACCATTGAAGGTCAGGTAGTCACTCGGCGACAACGACTAACACTATATCATGATAGTCAACGCCGTACCGTTGATGGACAGGTTGTCACTAGGCATCAACGACTAGCACTGTATTATGAATGTCAACGCCGCACCGTTGATGGACAGGTTGTCACTAGGCAACAACGACAAGCACTGTATCATGATAGTCTACGCTGCACCATTGATGGACTGGTTGTCACTAAGCAACAACCACTAGCACTATATCATGATAGTCAACGCCGCACCATTGACGGACAGGTTGTCACTAGGCGACAACGACTAGCACTATATCATGATAGTCAACGCCGCAACATTGACGGACAGGTTGTCACTAGGCGACAACAACTAGCACTGTATCATGATAGTCAACGCCGCACCGTTGATGGACTTGCTGTCACTAGGCGACAACGACTAGCACTATATCATGATAGTCAACGCCGCACCATTGATGAACAGGTTGTCACTAGGCAACAACGACTAACACACTTTCATGATAATCAACGCCGCACCATTGACGGACAGGTTGTCACTAGGCGACAACGACTAACTCTATATCATGATAGTCAACGCCGTACCATTGATGGACAGGTTGTCACTAGGCGACAACGACTAGCACTATATCATGATATTCAACTCCGCACCATTTATGGACAGGTTGTCACTAGGCAACAACGACTAGCACAGTATCATTATAGTCAACACCGCACCATTGATGGACAGGGTGTCACTAGGCAACAACGACTAGCACTGTATCATGATAGTCAACGCCGCACCATTGATGGACAGGGTGTCACTAGGCAACAACGACTAACACTATATCAGGATAGTCAACGCCGCACCATTCATGGACAGGTTGTCACTAGGCAACAACGACTAGAACAATATCATGATAGTCAACGCCGCACCATTGATGGAGATGTAGTCACTAGGCAACAACATCTAGCACTATATCATGATAGTCAACGCCGCACCATTCATGGACAGTTTGTCACTAGGCAACAACGACTAGCACTATATCATAGAATCAACGCCGCAACACTGATGGACAGGTTGTCACTAGGCAACAACGACTAGCACTATATCATGATAGTCAACGCCGCAACATTCATGGACAAGTTGTCGCTTGCCGACAACAACTAGCAATGTCTCATGATATTCAACGCCACACCATTCATTGACAGGTTATCACTAGGCAACAACGACTAGCACTATATAATGATAGTCAACGCCGCACCATTGATGGACAGGTTGTCACTAGAAAAAACAACGACTAGCAATATATCGTAGAGTCAATGCCGCACCATTGATGGACAGGTTGTCACTAGGCGACAACGACTAGCACGCTATCATGATAGACCACGCCGCACCGTCGATGGACAGGTTGTCACAAGGCGACAACGACTAGGACACTATCACGATAGTCAACGCCGTACCATTGATGGACAGGTTGTCAATAGGCAACAACGACTAGCAGTATATCATGATAGTCAACGCCATACCATTGATGGACAGGTTGTCACTAGGCGACAACGACTAGCACTATATCATGATAGGCCACGCCGCACCGTTGATGGACATGTTGTCACAAGGCGACAACGACTAACACTATATCATTTTAGTCAACGCCGCACCATTGATGGACAGGTTGTCACTAGGCAAGAACGATTAGCCCTAT
Source organism: Meconema thalassinum (assembly GCA_946902985.2). Classification (NCBI taxonomy): domain Eukaryota; kingdom Metazoa; phylum Arthropoda; class Insecta; order Orthoptera; family Tettigoniidae; genus Meconema; species Meconema thalassinum. The sequence continues at coordinate 30,713,210 of OX336393.1, forward strand.
ATCATGATAGTAAACGCCGCACAATTCATGGACAAATTGTCACTAGGCAACAACGACTAGCACTATATCATGATAATCAACGCCACCCCATTGATGGACAGGTTGTCACTAGGCGACAACGACTAGCAACATATCATGATATTCCACGCAGCACCGTTGATGGACAGGTTGTCACAAGGCGACAACGACTAACTCTGTATCGTGATAGTCCACGCCACACCGTTGGTGGACAGGTTGTCGCTTAGCGACAACGACTAGGACTCTATCATGATAGTCAACGCCGCACCATTGATGGAGAGGTTGTCACTAGGCAACAACGACTAACACTATATCATGATGGTCCACGCAGCACCATTGATGGGCAGGTTGTCACTAGGCAACAACGACTGGCACTATATCATGATGGTCAACGCCGCACCATTGATGGACAAGTTGTCACTAGGCGACAACAACTAGCATTATATCATCATAGTCAACGCCGCACCATTGATGGACAGGTTGTTACTAGGCAACAACGACTTGCACAATATCATGATAGTCAACGCCGCACCATTGATGGACATATTGTCACTAGGTGACAACGACTAGCACTATATCATGATAGTCAACGCCACACCATTGATGGACAGGTTGTCTCTAGGCGACAACGACTAGCACTATATCATGATAGTCAACGCCGCACCGTTGATGGACAGGTTGTCAATAGGCAACAACGACTAACACACTATCATGATAGTCAACGACGCACCATTGATGGACTGGTTGTCACTAGGCGACAACGACTAGCACGGTATCATGATAGTCAACGCCGCATTATTAATGGACAGGTCGTCACTAGGCAACAACGATTAGCACTGCATCATGATAGTCAACGCCGCACCATTGCTGGACAGGTTGTCACTAGGCGACAACGACTAGCACTATATCATGATAGTCAACGCTGCACCAATTGATGGACAGGTTGTTACTAGGCTACAACGACTAGAACTATATCATGATAGTCAACGCCACACCATTGATGGACAGGTAGTCACCAGGCGACAACGACTAACACTATATCATGATAGTCAACGCCGCACCGTAGATGGACAGGTTGTCACTAGGCAACAACGACTAGCACTCTATCATGATAGTCAACGCCGCACCGTTGATGGACAGGTTGTCACTAAGCGACAACGACTAGCACTATATCATGATAGTCAACGCCGCACCATTGATGGTCAGGTTGTCACTAGGCGAAAACGAATAGCACTGTATCATGATAGTCATCGCCGCACCATTGATGGACGGGTTGTCACTGGGCGACAACGACTAGCATTGTACCATGATAGTCAACGCCACACCATTGATGGACAGGTTGTCTCTAGGAGACAACGACGAGCACTATATCATGATAGCCAACGCCGCACCGTTGATGGGCAGGTTGTCACTAGGCAACAACGACTAACACTCTATCGTGATAGTCAACGACACACCATTGATGGACAAGTAGTCACTAGGCGACAACGACTAGCACTATATCATGATAGTCAACGCTGCACCATTGAAGGTCAGGTAGTCATTAGACGACAACGACTAACACTATATCATGATAGTCAACGCTGTACCGTTGATGGACAGGTTGTCACTAGGCATCAACGACTAGCACTGTATTATGATTGTCAACGCCGCACCGTTGATGGACAGGTTGTCACTAGGCAACAACGACAATCACTGTATCATGATAGTCAACGCTGCACCGTTGATGGTCTGGTTGTCACTAAGCAACAACGACTAGCACTATATCATGATAGTCAACGCCGCACCATTGACGGACAGGTTGTCACTAGGCGACAACGACTAGCACTATATCATGATAGTCAACGCCGCAACATTGACGGACAGGTTGTCACTAGGCGACAACAACTAGCACTGTATCATGATAGTCAACGCAGCACCGTTGATGGACATGCAGTCACTAGGCGACAACGACTAGCACTATAGTATGATAGTCAACGTTGCACCATTGACGGACAGGTTGTCACTAGGCGACAACGACGAACACACTGTCATGATAGTCAACGCCGCACCATTGAAGGACACAAGTCACTAGGCGACAACGACTTACTCTGTATCATGATAGTCAACGCCACAGCATTGACGGACATATTGTCACTAGACAACAACGACTTGAACAATATCATGATAGTCAACGCCGCGCCATTGATGGACAGGTTGTCAATAGGCAACAACGACTAGCACTATATACTGGTAGTCAGCGCCGCACTCTTGATGGACAGTTTGTCACTAGGCGACACCGACTAGCACTATATCATGATATTCAACTCCGCACCATTTATGGACAGTTTGTCACTAGGCAACAAAGACTAGCACAGTATCATGATAGTCAACTCCGCACCATTGATGGACAGGGTGTCACTCGGAAACAACGACTAGCACTGTATCATGATAGTCAACGCCGCACCATTGATGGACAGGGTGTCACTAGGCAACAAGGACTAACACTATATCAAGATAGTCAACGCCGCACCATTCATGGACAGGTTGTCACTAGGCAACAACGACTAGAACAATATCATGATAGTCAACGCCGCACCATTGATGGAGAGGTAGTCACTAGGCAACAACAACTAGCACTATATCATGATAGTGAACGCCGCACCATTCATGGACAGGTTGTCACTAGGCAACAACGAATAGCATTATATCATGATAGTCAACGCCGCACCAATGATGGACAGGTTGTCACTATGCAACAACGACTATCACTATATCATAATAGTCAATGCCGCACCATTGATGGACATGTGGTCACTAGGCAACAACGACTAGCACTATATCGTGATAGTGAACGCCGCACCATTTAAGGACAATTTGTCACTAGGTTACACGAATTAGCACTATATCATGATAGTCAACGCCGCACCATTGATGGACAGGTTGTCACTAGGCAACAACGACTAGCACTATATCATGATAGTCAACGCCGCAACATTCATGGACAGGTTGTCACTCGCCGACAACAACTAGCACTGTCTCATGATATTCAACGCCACACCATTCATTGGCAGGTTATCACTAGGCAACAACGACTAGCACTATATAATGATAGCCAACGCCGCACCATTGATGGACAGGTTGTCACTAGAAAAACAACGACTAGCACTATATCGTAGAGTCAATGCCGCACCATTGATGGACAGGTTGTCAATAGGCGACAACGACTAGCACGCTATCATGCTAGTCCACGTCGCACCGTTGATGGACAGGTTGTCACAAGGCGACAACGACTAGCACACTATCACGATAGTCAACGCCGTACCATTGATGGACAGGTTGTCACTAGGCAACAACGACTAGCAGTATATCATGATAGTCAACGCCATACCATTGATGGACAGGTTGTCACTAGACGACAACGACTAGCACTATATCATGATAGGCCACGCCGCACCGTTGATGGACATGTTGTCACAAGGCTACAACGACTAACACTATATCATTTTAGTCAACGCCGCACCAATGATGGACAGGTTGTCACTAGGCAACAACGATTAGCACTATATCATGATAGTAAACGCCGCACCATTCATGGACAGATTGTCACTAGGCAACAACGACTAGCACTATATCATGATAGTCAATGCCACACCATTGATGGACAGGTTGTCACTAGGCGACAACGACTAGCAATATATCATGATATTCCACGCAGCACCGTTGATGGACAGGTTGTCACAAGGCGACAACGACTAACTCTGTATCATGATAGTCCACGCCACACCGTTGGTGGACAAGTTGTCGCTAGGCGACAACGACTAGGACTCTATCATGATAGTCAACGCCGCACCATTGATGGACAGGTTGTCACTAGGCAACAACGACTAACACTCTATCATGATAGTCAACGACGCACCATTGATGGACTGGTTGTCACTAGGCGACAACGACTAGCACTCTATCATGATAGTCCACGAAGCACCATTGATGGAGAGGTTTTCACTAGGCAACAACGACTGGCACTATATCATGATAGTCAACGCCGCACCATTGATGGACAAGTTGTCACTAGGCGACAACAACTAGCATTTTATCATCATAGTCAACGCCGCACCATTGATGGACTGGTTGTTACTAGGCAACAACGACTTGCACTATATCATGATAGTCAACGCCGCACCATTGATGGACAGGTTGTCATTAGGCGACAACGACAAGCACTTTATCATGATAGTCAACGCCGCACCATTGATGGACATATATTCACTAGGTGACAACGACTAGCATTATATCATGATAGTCAACGCCACACCATTGATGGACAGGTTGTCTCTAGGCGACAACGACCAGCACTATATCATGATAGTCAACGCCGCACCGTTGATGGACAGGTTGTCAATAGGCAACAACGACTAACACTCTATCATGATAGTCAACGACGCACCATTGATGGACTGGTTGTCACTAGGCGACAACGACTAGCACTCTATCATGATAGTCAACGCCGCACCATTGATGGACAGGTTGTCACTAGGCAACAACGATTAGCACTGTATCATGATAGTCAACGCCGCACCATTGCTGGACAGGTTGTCACTAGGCGACAACGACTAGCACTATATCATGATAGTCAACGCCGCACCAATTGATGGACAGGTTGTCACTAGGCTACAACGACTAACACTATATCATGATAGTCAACGCCACACCATTGATGGACAGGTATTCATTAGGCGACAACGACTAACACTATATCATGATAGTCAACGTCGCACCGTATATGGACAGGTTGTCACTAGGCAACAACGACTAGCACTGTATCATGATAGTCAACGCCGCACCGTTGATGGACAGGTCTTCAATAGGCAACAACGACAAGCACTGTATCATGATAGTCAACGCTGCACCGTTGATGGACTGGTTGTCACTAGGCAACAACGACTAGCACTATATCATGATAGTCAACGCCGCATCATTGATGGACAGGTTGTCACTAGGCGACAACGACTAGCACTATATCATGATAGTCAACGCTGCACCGTTGATGGACTGGTTGTCACTAGGCAACAACGACTAGCACTATATCATGATAGTCAACGCCGCATCATTGATGGACAGGTTGTCACTAGGCGACAACGACTAGCACTATATCATGATAGTCAACGCCGCAACATTGACGGACAGGTTGTCACTAGGCGGCAACAACTAGCACTATATCATGATAGTCAAAGCCGCACCGTTGATGGACAGGTTGTCACTAGGCGACAACGACTAGCACTATATCATGATAGTCAACGCCGCAACATTGATGGACAGGTTGTCACTAAGCGACAACGACTAGCACTATATCATGATAGTCAACGCCGCATCATTGATGGACAGGTTGTCACTAGGCGACAACGACTAGCACTATATCATGATAGTCAACGCCGCACCATTGATGGACAGGTTGTCACTAGGCGACAACGACTAGCACTATATCATGATAGTCAACGCCGCATCATTGATGGACAGGTTGTCACTAGGCGACAACGACTAACACTATATCATGATAGTCAACGCCGCAACATTGACGGACAGGTTGTCATTAGGCGACAACGACTAACACTATATCATGATAGTCAACGCCGCACCATTGAAGGTCAGGTAGTCACTAGGCGACAACGACTAACACTATATCATGATAGTCAACGCCGCACCATTGAAGGTCAGGTAGTCACTATGCAACAACGACTGGCACTATATCATAGAATCAACGCCGCACCATTGACGGACAGGTTGTCACCAGGCGACAACGACTAACACTATATCATGATAGTCAACGCTGCACCGTTGATGGACTGGTTGTCACTAGAAAACAACGACTAGCACTATATCATGATAGTCAACGCCGCATCATTGATGGACAGGTTGTCACTAGGCGACAACGACTAGCACTATATCATGATAGTCAACGCCGCACCATTGACGGACAGGTTGTCACTAGGCGACAACGACTAACACTATATCATAGAATCAACGCCGCACCATTGACGGACAGGTTGTCACCAGGCAACAACGACTATCACTATATCATAGAATCAACGCCGCACCATTGACGGACAGGTTGTCACTAGGCGACAAAGAATAACACTATATCATAGAATCAACGCCGCACCATTGACGGACAGGTTGTCACCAGGCAACAACGACTATCACTATATCATAGAATCAACGCCGCACCATTGACGGACAAGTTGTCACTATGCAACAACGACTAGCACTATATCATGATAGTCAACGCCGCACCATTGACGGACAGGTTGTCACTAGGCCACAACAACTAGCACTATATCATGATAGTCAACGCCGCACCATTGACGGACAGGTTGTCACTAGGCGACAACGACTAACACTATATCATGATAGTCAACGCCGCACCATTGACGGACAGGTTGTCACTAGGCGACAACGACTAACACTCTGTCATGATAGTCAACGCCGCACCATTGACGGACAGGTTGTCACTAGGCGACAACGACTAACACTATATCATGATAGTCAACGCCGCACCATTGACGGACAGGTTGTCACTAGGCGACAACGACTAACACTCTGTCATGATAGTCAACGCCGCACCATTGAAGGACAGGTTGTCACTAGGCGACAACGACTAACACTCTGGCATGATAGTCAACGCCGCACCATTGACGGACAGGTTGTCACTAGGCGACAGCGACTAGCTCTATATCATGATAGTCAACGCCGCAAGATTGACGGACAGGTTGTCACTAGGCAACAACGACTAGCACTATATCATGATAGTCAACGCCGCACCATAGATGGACAAGTTGTCACTAGGCGGTAACAACTAGCACTATATCATGATAGTCAAAGGCGCACCGTTGATGGACATGTTGTCACTAGGCGACAGCGACTAGCACTATATCATGATAGTCCACGCCGCAACATTGACGGACAGGTTGTCACTAGGTGGCAACAACTAGCACTATATCATGATAGTCAAAGCCGCACCGTTGATGGACATGTTGTCACTAGGCGACAACGACTAACACTATATCATGATAGTCAAAGCCGCACCGTTGATGGACATGTTGTCACTAGGCGACAGCGACTAGCACTATATCATGATAGTCAACGCCGCACCATTGACGGACAGGTTGTCACTAGGCGACAACGACTTAAACTCTGTCATGATAGTCAACGCCGCACCATTGACGGAGAGGTTGTCACTAGGCGACAGCGACTAGCTCTATATCATGATAGTCAACGCCACAGCATTGACGGACATATTGCAACTAGGCAACAACGACTTGCACTATATCATGATAGTCAACGCCGCACGATTGATGGACAGTTTGTTACTAGGCAACAAAGACTAGTACAGTATCATGATAGTCAACTCCGCACCATTGATGGACAGGTTGTCACTAGGCAACAACGACTAACACTATATCATGATAGTCAACGCCGCACCATTGAAGGTCAGGTAGTCACTATGCAACAACGAATAGCACTATATCATGATAGTCAACGCCGCACCAATGATGGACAGGTTGTCACTATGCAACAACGAATAGCACTATATCATGATAGTCAACGCCGCACCAATGATGGACAGGTTGTCACTAAGCAACAACGAATAGCACTATATCATGATAGTCAACGCCGCACCAATGATGGACAGGTTGTCGCTAAGCAACAACGACTAGCACTATATCATGATAGTCAACGCCGCACCATTGATGGTCATTTTGTCACTAGGCAACAACGACTAGTACTATATCGTGATAGTCAACGCCGCACCATTCATGGACAGGTTGTCACTAGGGGACAACGACTAGCACTATATCATGATAGTCAACGCCGCACCATTCATGGACAGGTTGTCACTAGGCGACAACGACTAGCACTATATCATGATAGTCAACGCCGCACCATTCATGGACAGGTTGTCACTAGGCAACAACGACTAGAACAATATCATGATAGTCGACGCCGCACCATTGATGGAGAGGTAGTCACTAGGCAACAACAACTAGCACTATATCATGATAGTCAACGCGGCACCATTCATGGACAGGTTGTCACTAGGCGACAACGACTAGCACTATATCATGATAGTCAACACCGCACCATTCATGGACAGGTTGTCACTAGGCAACAACGACTAGAACAATATCATGATAGTCAACGCCGCACCATTGATGGAGAGGTAGTCACTAGGCAACAACAACTAGCACTATATCATGATAGTCAACGCCGCACCATTCATGGACAGGTTGTCACTAGGCAACAACGAATAGCACTATATCATGATAGTCAACGCCGCACCAATGATGGACAGGTTGTCACTAAGCAACAACGACTAGCACTATATCATGATAGTCAACGCCGCACCATTGATGGTCATTTTGTCACTAGGCAACAACGACTAGTACTATATCGTGATAGTGAACGCCGGACCATTCATGGACACTTTGTCACTAGGTTACATGAATTAGCACTATATCATGATAGTCAACGCCGCACCATTGATGGACAGTTTGTCACTAGGCAACAACGACTATCACTTTATCATAGAATCAACGCCGCAACATTGATGGACTGTTTGTCACTAGGTTACACGGATTAGCAATATATCATGATAGTCAAAGCCGCACCATTGATGGACAGGTTGTCACTAGGCAACAACGACTAGCACTATATCATAGAATCAACGCCGCAACATTGATTGACAGGTTGTCACTAGGCAACAACGACTAGCACTATATCATGATAGTCAACGCCTCACCATTGATGGACAGGTTGTCACTAGGCAACAACGACTAGCACTATATCATGATAGTCAACGCCGCACCATTCATGGACAGGTTGTCACTAGGCGACAACAACTAGCACTGTCTCATGATATTCAATGCCACACCATTCATTGACAGGTTATCACTAGGCAACAACGACTAGCACTATATAATGATAGTCAACGCCGCACCATTGATGGACAGGTTGTCACTAGAAAAAACATCGACTAGCACTATATCGTAGAGTCAATGCCGCACCATTGATGGACAGGTTGTCACTAGGCGACAACTACTAGCACGCTATCATGATAGTCCACGCCACACCGTTGATGGACAGGTTGTCACAAGGCGACAACGACTAGCACACTATCACGATAGTCAACGCCGTACCATTGATGGACAGATTGTCACTAGGCAACAACGACTAGCAGTATATCATGATAGTCATCGCCATACCATTGATGGACAGGTTGTCACTAGGCGACAACGACTAGCACTATATCATGATAGTCCACGCCGCACCGTTGATGGACAGGTTGTCACAAGGCGACAACAACTAACACTATATCATTTTAGCCAACGCCGCTCCATTGATGGACAGGTTGTCACTAGGCAACAACGATTAGCACTATATCATGATAGAAAACGCCGCACCATTCATGGACAGATTGTCACTAGGCAACAACGACTAGCACTATATCATGATAGTCAACGCCACACCATTGATGGACAGGTTGTCACTAGGCGACAAGGACTAGCAATGTATCATGATATTCCACTCAGCACCGTTGATGGACAGGTTGTCACAAGGCGACAACGACAAACTCTGTATCATGATATTACACGCCACACCTTTGGTGGACAGGTTGTCGCTAGGCGGCAACGTCTAGGACTCTATCATGATAGTCAACGCCGCACCATTGATGGAGAGGTTGTCACTAGGCAACAACGACAAACACTATATCATGATAGTCGACGCAGCACCATTGATGGACAGGTTGTCACTAGGCAACAACGACTGGCACTATATCATGATAGTCAACGCCGCACCATTGATATACAAGTTGTCACTACGCGAAAACAACTAGCTTTATATCAACATAGTCAACGCCACACCATTGATGGACAGGTTGTTACTAGGCAACAACGACTTGCACTATATCATGATAGTCAACGCCGCACCATTGATGGACAGGTTGTCATTAGGCGACAACGACTAGCACTTTATCATGATAGTCAACGCCGCACCATTGATGGACATATTGTCACTAGGCGACAACGACTAGCACTATTTCATGATAGTCAACGCCACACCATTGATGGACAGTTTGTCTCTAGGCGACAACGACTAGCACTATATCATGATAGTCAACGCCGCACCGTTGATGGACAGGTTGTCACTAGGCAACAACGACTAACACTCTATCATGATAATCAACGACGCACCATTGATGGACAGGTAGTAACTAGGCGACAACGACTAGCACTGTATCATGATAGTCCACACCGCACCATTGATGGACAGGTTGTCACTAGGCAACAACGACTAGCACTATAACATGATAGTTAACGCCGCACCATTGACGGACAGGTTGTCACTAGGCGACAACGACTAACACTCTGTCATGATAGTCAACGCCCCACCATTGACGGACAGGTTGTCACTAGGCGACAACGACTAGCTCTATATCATGATAGTCAACGCCACAGCATTAACGGACATATTGTCACTAGGCGACAACAACTAGCACTATATCATGATAGTCAACGCCGCACCGTTGATGGACATGTTGTCACTTGGCGACAACGACTAGCACTATAACATGATAGTCATCGCCGCACCATTGACGGTCAGGTTGTCACTATGCGACAACGACTAACACTCTGTCATGATAGTCAACGCCTTACCATTGACGGACAGGTTGTCACTAGGCGACAACGACTAGCTATATATCATGATGGTCAACGCCACTGCATTGACGGACATATTGTCACTAGGCAACAACGACTTGCACAATATCATGGTAGTCAACGCCGCGCCATTGATGGACAGGTTGTCACTAGGCAACAACGACTAGCACTATATCATGATAATCAACGCCGCACCATTGATGGACAGTTTGTCACTAGGCGACAACGACTAGCACTATATCATGATATTCAACTCCGCACCATTTATGGACAGGTTGTCACTAGGCAACAACGACTAGCACAGTATCATGAGAGTCTACGCCACACCTTTGATGGACAGGGTGTCACTCGGAAACATCGACTAGCACTGTATCATGATAGTCAACGCCGCACCATTGATGGACAGGTTGTCACTAGGCAACAACGACTAACACTATATCAAGATAGTCCACGCAGCTCCATTGATGGACAGTTTGTCACTAGGCGACAACGACTAGCACTATATCATGATATTCAACTCCGCACCATTTATGGACAGTTTGTCACTAGGCAACAAAGACTAGCACAGTATCATGATAGTCAACTCCGCACCATTGATGGACAGGGTGTCACTCGGAAACATCGACTAGCACTGTATCATGATAGTCAACGCCGCACCATTGATGGACAGGGTGTCACTAGGCAACAACGACTAACACTATATCATGATAGTCAACGCCGCACCATTCATGGACAGGTTGTCACTAGGCAACAACGACTAGCACAATATCATGATAGTCAACGCCGCACCATTGATGGAGAGGTAGTCACTAGGCAACAACGACTATCACTTTATCATAGAATCAGCGCCGCAACATTGATGGACTCTTTGTCACTAGGTTACACGAATTAGCACTATATCATGATAGTGAACGCCGCACCATTCATGGACAGGTTGTCACTAGGCGACAACGACTAGCACTATATCATGGTAGTCAACGGTGCACCAATTGATGGACCGGTTGTCACTAGGCTACAACGACTAGCACTATATCATGATAGTCAACGCCACACCATTGATGGACAAGTAGTCACCAGGCGACAACGACTAACACTATATCATGATAGTCAACGCCGCACCGTAGATGGACAGGTTGTCACTAGGCAACAACGACCAGCACTGTATCGTGATAGTCAACGCCGCACCGTTGATGGAGAGGTTGTCACTAGGCGACAACGACTAGCTCTATATCATGATAGTCAACGCCGCACCATTGATGGTCAGGTTGTCACTAGGCGACAACGACTAGCATTGTATCATGATAGTCAACGCCTCACCATTGATGGACAGGTTGTCTCTAGGAGACAACGACTAGCACTATATCATGATAGTCAACGCCGCACCATTGATGGACAGGTTGTCACTAGGCAACAACGACTATCACTTTATCATAGAATCAGCGCCGCAACATTGATGGACTCTTTGTCACTAGGTTACACGAATTAGCAATATATCATGATAGTCAACGCCGCACCATTGATGGACAGGTTGTCACTAGGCAACAACGACTAGCACTATATCATAGAATCAACGCCGCAACATTGATGGACAGGTTGTCACTAGGCAACAACGACTAGCACTATATCATAGAATCAACGCCGCACCATTCATGGACAAGTTGTCGCTTGCCGACAACAACTAGCAATGTCTCATGATATTCAACGCCACACCATTCATTGACAGGTTATCACTAGGCAACAACGACTAGCACTATATAATGATAGTCAACGCCGCACCATTGATGGACAGGTTGTCACTAGAAAAAACAACGACTAGCACTATATCGTAGAGTCAATGCCGCACCATTGATGGACAGGTTGTCACTAGGCGACAACGACTAGCACGCTATCATGATAGTCAACGCCGCACCGTTGATGGACAGGTTGTCACAAGGCGACAACGACTAGCACACTATCTCGATAGTCAACGCCGTACCATTGATGGACAGGTTGTCACTAGGCAACAACGACTAGCAGTATATCATGATAGTCAACGCCATACCATTGATGGACAGGTTGTCACTAGGCGACAACGACTAGCACTATATCATGATAGGCCACGCCGCACCGTTGATGGACATGTTGTCACAAGGCGACAACGACTAACACTATATCATTTTAGTCAACGCCGAACCATTGATGGACAGGTTGTCACTAGGCAAGAACGATTAGCACTATATCATGATAGTAAACGCCGCACAATTCATGGACAGATTGTCACTATGCAACAACGACTAGCACTATATCATGATAGTCAACGCCACACCATTGATGGACAGGTTGTCAATAGGCGACAACGACTAGCAACATATCATGATATTCCACGCAGCACCGTTGATGGACAGGTTGTCACATGGCGACAACGACTAACTCTGTATCGTGATAGTCCACGCCACACCGTTGGTGGACAGGTTGTCACTAGGCAACAACGACTAACACTATATCATGATAGTCCACGCAGCACCATTGATGGGCAGGTTGTCACTAGGCAACAACGACTGGCACAATATCATGATGGTCAACGCCGCACCATTGATGGACAAGTTGTCACTAGGCGACAACAACAAGCATTATATCATCATAGTCAACGCCGCACCATTGATGGACAGGTTGTTACTAGGCAACAACGACTTGCACTCTATCATGATAGTCAACGCCGCACCATTGATGGGCAGGTTGTCATTTGGCGACAACGGCTAGCACTTTATCATGATAGTCAACGCCGCACCATTGATGGACATATTGTCACTAGGTGACAACGACTAGCACTATATCATGATAGTCAACGCCACACCATTGATGGACAGGTTGTCTCTAGGCGACAGCGACTAGCACTATATCATGATAGTCAACGCCGCACCGTTGATGGACAGGTTGTCAATAGGCAACAACGACTAACACTCTATCATGATAGTCAACTCCGCACCATTTATGGACAGGTTGTCACTAGGCAACAACGACTAGCACAGTATCATGATAGTCAACAACGCACCATTGATGGACAGGGTGTCACTAGGCAACAACGACTAGCACTGTATCATGATAGTCAACGCCGCACCATTGATGGACAGGGTGTCACTAGGCAACAACGACTAACACTATATCAGGATAGTCAACGCTGCACCATTCATGGACAGGTTGTCACTAGGCAACAACGACTAGAACAATATCATGATAGTCAACGCCGCACCATTGATGGAGACGTAGTCACTAGGCAACAACATCTATCACTATATCATGATAGTCAACGCCGCACCGTTGATGGACATGTTGTCACTAGGCAACAACGACTAACACTCTATCATGATAGTCAACGACACACCATTGATGGACAAGTAGTCACAAGGCGACAACGACTAGCACTGTATCATGATAGTCAACGCCGCACCATTGATGGACAGGTTGTCACTAGGCAACAACGACTAGCACTGTATCATGATAGTCAACGCCGCACCACTTATGGACGGGTTGCCTCTAGGCGACAACGACTAGCACTATATCATGATAGTCAACGCCGCACCATTGATGGACAGGTTGTCACTAGGCTACAACGACTAGCACTATATCATGATAGTCAACGCCGCACCATTGAAGGTCAGGTAGTCACTCGGCGACAACGACTAACACTATATCATGATAGTCAACGCCGTACCGTTGATGGACAGGTTGTCACTAGGCATCAACGACTAGCACTGTATTATGAATGTCAACGCCGCACCGTTGATGGACAGGTTGTCACTAGGCAACAACGACAAGCACTGTATCATGATAGTCTACGCTGCACCATTGATGGACTGGTTGTCACTAAGCAACAGCCAATAGCACTATATCATGATAGTCAATGCCGCACCATTGACGGACAGGTTGTCACTAGGCGACAACGACTAGCACTATATCATGATAGTCAACGCCGCAACAATGACGGACAGGTTGTCACTAGGCGACAACAACTAGCACTGTATCATGATAGTCAACGCCGCACCGTTGATGGACTTGCTGTCACTAGGCGACAACGACTAGCACTATAACATGATAGTAAACGCCGCACCATTGACGGACAAGTTGTCACTAGGCGACAACGACTAACACACTGTCATGATAATCAACGCCGCACCATTGACGGACAGGTTGTCACTAGGCGACAACGACTAACTCTATATCATGATAGTCAACGCCACAGCATTGACGGTCATATTGTCACTAGGCAACAACGACTTGCACAATATCATGATAGTCAACGCCACGCCATTGATGGACAGGTTGTCACTAGGCAACAACGACTAGCACTATATACTGATAGTCAACGCCGCACCATTGATGGACAGTTTGTCACTAGGCGACAACGACTAGCACTATATCATGATATTCAACTCCGCACCATTTATGGACAGGTTGTCACTAGGCAACAACGACTAGCACAGTATCATTATAGTCAACACCGCACCATTGATGGACAGGGTGTCACTAGGCAACAACGACTAGCACTGTATCATGATAGTCAACGCCGCACCATTGATGGACAGGGTGTCACTAGGCAACAACGACTAACACTATATCATGATAGTCAACGCCGCACCATTCATGGACAGGTTGTCACTAGGCAACAACGACTAGAACAATATCATGATAGTCAACGCCGCACCATTGATGGAGATGTAGTTCACTAGGCAACAACATCTAGCACTATATCATGATAGTCAACGCCGCACCATTCATGGACAGTATGTCACTAGGCAACAACGACTAGCACTATATCATAGAATCAACGCCGCAACACTGATGGACAGGTTGTCACTAGGCAACAACGACTAGCACTATATCATGATAGTCAACGCCGCAACATTCATGGACAAGTTGTCGCTTGCCGACAACAACTAGCAATGTCTCATGATATTCAACGCCACACCATTCATTGACAGGTTATCACTAGGCAACAACGACTTGCACTATATAATGATAGTCAACGCCGCACCATTGATGGACAGGTTGTCACTAGAAAAAACAACGACTAGCACTATATCGTAGAGTCAATGCCGCACCATTGATGGACAGGTTGTCACTAGGCGACAACGACTAGCACGCTATCATGATAGACCACGCCGCACCGTTGATGGACAGGTTGTCACAAGGCGACAACGACTAGCACACTATCACGATAGTCAACGCCGTACCATTGATGGACAGGTTGTCACTAGGCAACAACGACTAGCAGTATATCATGATAGTCAACGCCATACCATTGATGGACAGGTTGTCACTAGGCGACAACGACTAGCACTATATCATGATAGGCCACGCCGCACCGTTGATGGACATGTTGTCACAAGGCGACAACGACTAACACTATATCATTTTTGTCAACGCCGAACCATTGATGGACAGGTTGTCACTAGGCAAGAACGATTAGCACTATATCATGATAGTAAACGCCGCACAATTCATGGACAGATTGTCACTATGCAACAACGACTAGCACTATATCATGATAGTCAACGCCACACCATTGATGGACAGGTTGTCAATAGGCGACAACGACTAGCAACATATCATGATATTCCACGCAGCACCGTTGATGGACAGGTTGTCACAAGGCGACAACGACTAACTCTGTATCGTGATAGTCCACGCCACACCGTTGGTGGACAGGTTGTCACTAGGCAACAACGACTAACACTATATCATGATAGTCCACGCAGCACCATTGATGGGCAGGTTGTCACTAGGCAACAACGACTGGCACAATATCATGATGGTCAACGCCGCACCATTGATGGACAAGTTGTCACTAGGCAACAACAACAAGCATTATATCATCATAGTCAACGCCGCACCATTGATGGACAGGTTGTTACTAGGCAACAACGACTTGCACTCTATCATGATAGTCAACGCCGCACCATTGATGGACAGGTTGTCATTTGGCGACAACGGCTAGCACTTTATCATGATAGTCAACGCCGCACCATTGATGGACATATTGTCACTAGGTGACAACGACTAGCACTATATCATGATAGTCAACGCCACACCATTGATGGACAGGTTGTCTCTAGGCGACAGCGACTAGCACTATATCATGATAGTCAACGCCGCACCGTTGATGGACAGGTTGTCAATAGGCAACAACGACTAACACTCTATCATGATAGTCAACTCCGCACCATTTATGGACAGGTTGTCACTAGGCAACAACGACTAGCACAGTATCATGATAGTCAACACCGCACCATTGATGGACAGGGTGTCACTAGGCAACAACGACTAGCACTGTATCATGATAGTCAACGCCGCACCATTGATGGACAGGGTGTCACTAGGCAACAACGACTAACACTATATCAGGATATTCAACGCCGCACCATTCATGGACAGGTTGTCACTAGGCAACAACGACTAGAACAATATCATGATAGTCAACGCCGCACCATTGATGGAGACTTAGTCACTAGGCAACAACATCTATCACTATATCATGATAGTCAACGCCGCACCGTTGATGGACATGTTGTCACTAGGCAACAACGACTAACACTCTATCATGATAGTCAACGACACACCATTGATGGACAAGTAGTCACAAGGCGACAACGACTAGCACTGTATCATGATAGTCAACGCCGCACCATTGATGGACAGGTTGTCACTAGGCAACAACGACTAGCACTGTATCATGATAGTCAACGCCGCACCACTTATGGACGGGTTGCCTCTAGGCGACAACGACTAGCACTATATCATGATAGTCAACGCCGCACCATTGATGGACAGGTTGTCACTAGGCTACAACGACTAGCACTATATCATGATAGTCAACGCCGCACCATTGAAGGTCAGGTAGTCACTCGGCGACAACGACTAACACTATATCATGATAGTCAACGCCGTACCGTTGATGGACAGGTTGTCACTAGGCATCAACGACTAGCACTGTATTATGAATGTCAACGCCGCACCGTTGATGGACAGGTTGTCACTAGGCAACAACGACAAGCACTGTATCATGATAGTCTACGCTGCACCATTGATGGACTGGTTGTCACTAAGCAACAGCCAATAGCACTATATCATGATAGTCAACGCCGCACCATTGACGGACAGGTTGTCACTAGGCGACAACGACTAGCACTATATCATGATAGTCAACGCCGCAACATTGACGGACAGGTTGTCACTAGGCGACAACAACTAGCACTGTATCATGATAGTCAACGCCGCACCGTTGATGGACTTGCTGTCACTAGGCGACAACGACTAGCACTATAACATGATAGTAAACGCCGCACCATTGACGGACAAGTTGTCACTAGGCGACAACGACTAACACACTGTCATGATAATCAACGCCGCACCATTGACGGACAGGTTGTCACTAGGCGACAACGACTAACTCTATATCATGATAGTCAACGCCACAGCATTGACGGTCATATTGTCACTAGGCAACAACGACTTGCACAATATCATGATAGTCAACGCCGCGCCATTGATGGACAGGTTGTCACTAGGCAACAACGACTAGCACTATATACTGATAGTCAACGCCGCACCATTGATGGACTGTTTGTCACTAGGCGACAACGACTAGCACTATATCATGATATTCAACTCCGCACCATTTATGGACAGGTTGTCACTAGGCAACAACGACTAGCACAGTATCATTATAGTCAACACCGCACCATTGATGGACAGGGTGTCACTAGGCAACAACGACTAGCACTGTATCATGATAGTCAACGCCGCACCATTGATGGACAGGGTGTCACTAGGCAACAACGACTAACACTATATCATGATAGTCAACGCCGCACCATTCATGGACAGGTTGTCACTAGGCAACAACGACTAGAACAATATCATGATAGTCAACGCCGCACCATTGATGGAGATGTAGTTCACTAGGCAACAACATCTAGCACTATATCATGATAGTCAACGCCGCACCATTCATGGACAGTATGTCACTAGGCAACAACGACTAGCACTATATCATAGAATCAACGCCGCAACACTGATGGACAGGTTGTCACTAGGCAACAACGACTAGCACTATATCATGATAGTCAACGCCGCAACATTCATGGACAAGTTGTCGCTTGCCGACAACAACTAGCAATGTCTCATGATATTCAACGCCACACCATTCATTGACAGGTTATCACTAGGCAACAACGACTAGCACTATATAATGATAGTCAACGCCGCACCATTGATGGACAGGTTGTCACTAGAAAAAACAACGACTAGCACTATATCGTAGAGTCAATGCCGCACCATTGATGGACAGGTTGTCACTAGGCGACAACGACTAGCACGCTATCATGATAGACCACGCCGCACCGTTGATGGACAGGTTGTCACAAGGCGACAACGACTAGCACACTATCACGATAGTCAACGCCGTACCATTGATGGACAGGTTGTCACTAGGCAACAATGACTAGCAGTATATCATGATAGTCAACGCCATACCATTGATGGACAGGTTGTCACTAGGCGACAACGACTAGCACTATATCATGATAGGCCACGCCGCACCGTTGATGGACATGTTGTCACAAGGCGACAACGACTAACACTATATCATTTTAGTCAACGCCGCACCATTTATGGACAAGTTGTCACTAGGCAAGAACGATTAGCCCTATATCATGATAGTAAACGCCGCACAATTCATGGACAGATTGTCACTAGGCAACAACGACTAGCACTATATCATGATAGTCAACGCCACACCATTGATGGACAGGTTGTCACTAGGCGACAACGACTAGCAACATATAATGATATTCCACGCAGCACCGTTGATGGACAGGTTGTCACAAGGCGACAACGACTAACTCTGTATCGTGATAGTCCACGCCACACCGTTGGTGGACAGGTTGTCGCTTAGCGACAACGACTAGGACTCTATCATGATATTCAACGCCGCACCATTGATGGAGAGGTTGTCATTAGGCGACAACGGCTAGCACTTTATCATGATAGTCAACGCCGCACCATTAATGGACATATTGTCACTAGGTGACAACGACTAGCACTATATCATGATGGTCCACGCAGCACCATTGATGGACAGGTTGTCATTAGGCGACAACGGCTAGCACTTTATCATGATAGTCAACGCCGCACCATTAATGGACATATTGTCACTAGGTGACAACGACTAGCACTATATCATGATAGTCAACGCCACACCATTGATGGACAGGTTGTCTCTAGGCGACAACGACTAGCACTATATCATGATAGTCAACGCCGCACCGTTGATGGACAGGTTGTCAATAGGCAACAACGACTAACACTCTATCATGATAGTCAACGACGCACCATTGATGGACTGGTTGTCACTAGGCGACAACGACTAGCACGGTATCATGATAGTCAACGCCGCACCATTGATGGACAGGTCGTCACTAGGCAACAACGATTAGCACTGTATCATGATAGTCAACGCCGCACCATTGCTGGACAGGTTGTCACTAGGCGACAACGACTAGCACTATATCATGATAGTCAACGCTGCTCCAATTGATGGACAGGTTGTCACTAGGCTACAACGACTAGCACTATATCATGATAGTCAACGCCACACCATTGATGGACAGGTAGTCACCAGGCGACAACGACTAACACTATATCATGATAGTCAACGCCGCACCGTAGATGGACAGGTTGTCACTAGGCAACAACGACTAGCACTGTATCATGATAGTCAACGCCGCACCGTTGATGGACAGGTTGTCACTAGGCGACAACGACTAGCACTATATCATGATAGTCAACGCCGCACCATTGATGGTCAGGTTGTCACTAGGCGACAACGAATAGCACTGTATCATGATAGTCATCGCCGCACCATTGATGGACGGGTTGTCACTGGGCGACAACGACTAGCATTGTACCATGATAGTCAACGCCACACCATTGATGGACAGGTTGTCTCTAGGAGACAACGACGAGCACTATATCATGATAGTCAACGCCGCAACGTTGATGGACGGGTTGTCACTAGGCAACAACGACTAACACTCTATCGTGATAGTGAACGACACACCATTGATGGACAAGTAGTCACTAGGCGACAACGACTAGCACTATATCATGATAGTCAACGCCGTACCGTTGATGGACAGGTTGTCACTAGGCATCAACGACTAGCACTGTATTATGATTGTCAACGCCGCACCGTTGATGGACAGGTTGTCACTAGGCAACAACGACAATCACTGTATCGTGATAGTCAACGCTGCACCGTTGATGGACTGGTTGTCACTAAGCAACAACGACTAGCACTATATCATGATAGTCAACGCCGCACCATTGACGGACAGGTTGTCACTAGGCGACAACGACTAGCACTA
The DNA here is from genome assembly GCA_946902985.2 of Meconema thalassinum. Taxonomy (NCBI): domain Eukaryota; kingdom Metazoa; phylum Arthropoda; class Insecta; order Orthoptera; family Tettigoniidae; genus Meconema; species Meconema thalassinum. The sequence goes on from OX336393.1 coordinate 30,734,325, forward strand.
TATCATGATAGTCAACGCCGCAACATTGACGGACAGGTTGTCACTAGGCGACAACAACTAGCACTGTATCATGATAGTCAACGCAGCACCGTTGATGGACATGCTGTCTCTAGGCGACAACGACTAGCACTATAACATGATAGTCAACGCCGCACCATTGACGGACAGGTTGTCACTAGGCGACAACGACTAACACACTGTCATGATAGTCAACGCCGCACCATTGACGGACAGGTGGTCACTAGGCGACAACGACTTACTCTATATCATGATAGTCAACGCCACAGCATTGACGGACATATTGTCACTAAACAACAACGACTTGCACAATATCATGATAGTCAACGCCGCGCCATTGATGGACAGGTTGTCACTAGGCAACAACGACTAGCACTATATACTGATAGTCAGCGCCGCACTCTTGATGGACAGTTTGTCACTAGGCGACAACGACTAGCACTATATCATGATATTCAACTCCGCACCATTTATGGACAGTTTGTCACTAGGCAACAAAGACTAGCACAGTATCATGATAGTCAACTCCGCACCATTGATGGACAGGGTGTCACTCGGAAACAACGACTAGCACTGTATCATGATAGTCAACGCCGCACCATTGATGGACAGGGTGTCACTAGGCAACAACGACTAACACTATAGCAGGATAGTCAACGCCGCACCATTCATGGACAGGTTGTCACTAGGCAACAACGACTAGAACAATATCATGATAGTCAACGCAGCACCATTGATGGAGAGGTAGTCACTAGGCAACAACAACTAGCACTATATCATGATAGTGAACGCCGCACCATTCATTGACAGGTTGTCACTAGGCAACAACGAATAGCATTATATCATGATAGTCAACGCCGCACCAATGATGGTCAGGTTGTCACTATGCAACAACGACTATCACTATATCATGATAGTCAATGCCGCACCATTGATGGACAGTTTGTCACTAGGCGACAACGACTAGCACTATATCATGATATTCAACTCCGCACCATTTATGGACAGGTTGTCACTAGGCAACAACGACTAGCACAGTATCATGATAGTCAACACCGCACCATTGATGGACAGGGTGTCACTAGGCAACAACGACTAGCACTGTATCATGATAGTCTACGCCGCACCATTGATGGACAGGGTGTCACTAGGCAACAACGACTAACACTATATCAGGATAGTCAACGCCGCACCATTCATGGACAGGTTGTCACTAGGCAACAACGACTAGAACAATATCATGATAGTCAACGCCGCACCATTGATGGAGAGGTTGTAACTAGGCAACAACATCTAGCACTATATCATGATAGTCAACGCCGCACCGTTGATGGACAGGTTGTCACTAGGCAACAACGACTAACACTCTATCATGATAGTCAACGACACACCATTGATGGACAAATAGTCACAAGGCGACAACGACTAGCACTGTATCATGATAGTCAACGCCGCACCATTGATATACAGGTTGTCACTAGGCAACAACGACTAGCACTGTATCATGATAGTCAACGCCGCACCACTTATGGACGGGTTGCCACTAGGCGACAACGACTAGCACTATATCATGATAGTCAACGCCGCACCATTGATGGACAGGTTGTCACTAGGCTACAACGACTAGCACTATATCATGATAGTCAACGCCGCACCATTGAAGGTCAGGTAGTCACTCGGCGACAACGACTAACACTATATCATGATAGTCAACGCCGTACCGTTGATGGACAGGTTGTCACTAGGCATCAACGACTAGCACTGTATTATGAATGTCAACGCCGCACCGTTGATGGACAGGTTGTCACTAGGCAACAACGACAAGCACTATATCATGATAGTCAACGCCGCACCATTGAAGGTCAGGTAGTCACTCGGCGACAACGACTAACACTATATCATGATAGTCAACGCCGTACCGTTGATGGACAGGTTGTCACTAGGCATCAACGACTAGCACTGTATTATGAATGTCAACGCCGCACCGTTGATGGACAGGTTGTCACTAGGCAACAACGACAAGCACTATATCATGATAGTCAACGCCGCACCATTGACGGACAGGTTGTCACTAGGCGACAACGACTAGCACTATATCATGATAGTCAACGCCGCAACATTGACGGACAGGTTGTCACTAGGCGACAACAACTAGCACTGTATCATGATAGTCAACGCCGCACCGTTGATGGACTTGCTGTCACTAGGCGACAACGACTAGCACTATATCATGATAGTCAACGCCGCACCATTGATGGACAGGTTGTCACTAGGCAACAACGACTAACACACTTTCATGATAATCAACGCCGCACCATTGACGGACAGGTTGTCACTAGGCGACAACGACTAACTCTATATCATGATAGTCAACGCCGTACCATTGATGGACAGGTTGTCACTAGGCGACAACGACTAGCACTATATCATGATATTCAACTCCGCACCATTTATGGACAGGTTGTCACTAGGCAACAACGACTAGCACAGTATCATTATAGTCAACACCGCACCATTGTTGGACAGGGTGTCACTAGGCAACAACGACTAGCACTGTATCATGATAGTCAACGCCGCACCATTGATGGACAGGGTGTCACTAGGCAACAACGACTAACACTATATCAGGATAGTCAACGCCGCACCATTCATGGACAGGTTGTCACTAGGCAACAACGACTAGAACAATATCATGATAGTCAACGCCGCACCATTGATGGAGATGTAGTCACTAGGCAACAACATCTAGCACTATATCATGATAGTCAACGCCGCACCATTCATGGACAGTTTGTCACTAGGCAACAACGACTAGCACTATATCATAGAATCAACGCCGCAACACTGATGGACAGGTTGTCACTAGGCAACAACGACTAGCACTATATCATGATAGTCAACGCCGCAACATTCATGGACAAGTTGTCGCTTGCCGACAACAACTAGCAATGTCTCATGATATTCAACGCCACACCATTCATTGACAGGTTATCACTAGGCAACAACGACTAGCACTATATAATGATAGTCAACGCCGCACCATTGATGGACAGGTTGTCACTAGGCAACAACGACTAGCACTATATCGTAGAGTCAATGCCGCACCATTGATGGACAGGTTGTCACTAGGCGACAACGACTAGCACGCTATCATGATAGACCACGCCGCACCGTCGATGGTCAGGTTGTCACAAGGCGACAACGACTAGGACACTATCACGATAGTCAACGCCGTACCATTGATGGACAGGTTGTCAATAGGCAACAACGACTAGCAGTATATCATGATAGTCAACGCCATACTATTGATGGACAGGTTGTCACTAGGCGACAACGACTAGCACTATATCATGGTAGGCCACGCCGCACCGTTGATGGACATGTTGTCACAAGGCGACAACGACTAACACTATATCATTTTAGTCAACGCCGCACCATTGATGGACAGGTTGTCACTAGGCAAGAACGATTAGCCCTATATCATGATAGTAAACGCCGCACAATTCATGGACAAATTGTCACTAGGCAACAACGACTAGCACTATATCAAGATAATCAACGCCACCCCATTGATGGACAGGTTGTCACTAGGCGACAACGACTAGCAACATATCATGATATTCCACGCAGCACCGTTGATGGACAGGTTGTCACAAGGCGACAACGACTAACTCTGTATCGAGATAGTCCACGCCACACCGTTTGTGGACAGTTTGTCGCTTAGCGACAACGACTAGGACTCTATCATGATAGTCAACGCCGCACCATTGATGGAGAGGTTGTCACTAGGCAACAACGACTAACACTATATCATGATGGTCCACGCAGCATAATTGATGGGCAGGTTGTCACTAGGCAACAACGACTGGCACTATATCATGATGGTCAACGCCGCACCATTGATGGACAAGTTGTCACTAGGCGACAACAACTAGCATTATATCATCATAGTCAACGCCGCACCATTGATGGGCAGGTTGTCACTAGGCAACAACGACTGGCACTATATCATGATAGTCAACGCCGCACCATTGATGGACAGGTTGTCATTATGCGACAACGGCTAGCACTTTATCATGATAGTCAACGCCGCACCATTGATGGACATATTGTCACTAGGTGACAACGACTAGCACTATATCATGATAGTCAACGCCACACCATTGATGGACAGGTTGTCTCTAGGCGACAACGACTAGCACTATATCATGATAGTCAACGCCGCACCGTTGATGGACAGGTTGTCAATAGGCAACAACGACTAACACTCTATCATGATAGTCAACGACGCACCATTGATGGACTGGTTGTCACTAGGCGACAACGACTAGCACGGTATCATGATAGTCAACGCCGCACCATTAATGGACAGGTCGTCACTAGGCAACAACGATTAGCACTGCATCATGATAGTCAACGCCGCACCATTGCTGGACAGGTTGTCACTAGGCGACAACGACTAGCACTATATCATGATAGTCAACGCTGCACCAATTGATGGACAGGTTGTCACTAGGCTACAACGACTAGCACTATATCATGATAGTCAACGCCACACCATTGATGGACAGGTAGTCACCAGGCGACAACGACTAACACTATATCATGATAGTCAACGCCGCACCGTAGATGGACAGGTTGTCACTAGGCAACAACGACTAGCACTCTATCATGATAGTCAACGCCGCACCGTTGATGGACAGGTTGTCACTAGGCGACAACGACTAGCACTATATCATGATAGTCAACGCCGCACCATTGATGGTCAGGTTGTCACTAGGCGACAACGAATAGCACTGAATCATGATAGTCATCGCCGCACCATTGATGGACGGGTTGTCACTGGGCGACAACGACTATCATTGTACCATGATAGTCAACGCCACACCATTGATGGACAGGTTGTCTCTAGGAGACAACGACGAGCACTATATCATGATAGTCAACGCCGCACCGTTGATGGGCAGGATGTCACTAGGCAACAACGACTAACACTCTATCGTGATAGTCAACGACACACCATTGATGGACAAGTAGTCACTAGGCGACAACGACTAGCACTATATCATGATAGTCAACGCTGCACCATTGAAGGTCAGGTAGTCACTAGACGACAACGACTAACACTATATCATGATAGTCAACGCTGTACCGTTGATGGACAGGTTGTCACTAGGCATCAACGACTAGCACTGTATTATGATTGTCAACGCCGCACCGTTGATGGACAGGTTGTCACTAGGCAACAACGACAATCACTGTATCATGATAGTCAACGCTGCACCGTTGATGGTCTGGTTGTCACTAAGCAACAACGACTAGCACTATATCATGATAGTCAACGCCGCACCATTGACGGACAGGTTGTCACTAGGCGACAACGACTAGCACTATAGTATGATAGTCAACGTTGCACCATTGACGGACAGGTTGTCACTAGGCGACAACGACTAACACACTGTCATGATAGTCAACGCCGCACCATTGAAGGACACAAGTCAATAGGCGACAACGACTTACTCTATATCATGATAGTCAACGCCACAGCATTGACGGACATATTGTCACTAGACAACAACGACTTGCACAATATCATGATAGTCAACGCCGCGCCATTGATGGACAGGTTGTCACTAGGCAACAACGACTAGCACTGTATACTGATAGTCAGCGCCGCACTCTTGATGGACAGTTTGTCACTAGGCGACAACGACTAGCACTATATCATGATATTCAACTCCGCACCATTTATGGACAGTTTGTCACTAGGCAACAAAGACTAGCACAGTATCATGATAGTCAACTCCGCACCATTGATGGACAGGGTGTCACTCGGAAACAACGACTAGCACTGTATCATGATAGTCAACGCCGCACCATTGATGGACAGGGTGTCACTAGGCAACAACGACTAACACTATATCAAGATAGTCAACGCCGCACCATTCATGGACAGGTTGTCACTAGGCAACAACGACTAGAACAATATCATGATAGTCAACGCCGCACCATTGATGGAGAGGTAGTCACTAGGCAACAACAACTAGCACTATATCATGATAGTGAACGCCGCACCATTCATGGACAGGTTGTCACTAGGCAACAACGAATAGCATTATATCATGATAGTCAACGCCGCACCAATGATGGACAGGTTGTCACTATGCAACAACGACTATCACTATATCATGATAGTCAATGCCGCACCATTGATGGACATGTGGTCACTAGGCAACAACGACTAGCACTATATCGTGATAGTGAACGCCGCACCATTTATGGACAATTTGTCACTAGGTTACACGAATTAGCACTATATCATGATAGTCAACGCCGCACCATTGATGGACAGGTTGTCACTAGGCAACAACGACTAGCACTATATCATAGAATCAACGCCGCAACATTGATGGACAGATTGTCACTAGGCAACAACGACTAGCACTATATCATGATAGTCAACGCTGCACCATTCATGGACAGGTTGTCACACGGCAACAACGACTAGCACTATATCATGATAGTCAATGCCGCACCAATGATGGACAGGATGTACGTAGGCGACAACGACTAGCACTATATCATGATAGTCAACGCCGCACCATTGATGGACAGGTTGTCACTAGGCAACAACGACTAGCACTATATCATGATAGTCAACGCCGCAACATTCATGGACAGGTTGTCACTCGCCGACAACAACTAGCACTGTCTCATGATATTCAACGCCACACCATTCATTGGCAGGTTATCACTAGGCAACAACGACTAGCACTATATAATGATAGCCAACGCCGCACCATTGATGGACAGGTTGTCACTAGAAAAAACAACGACTAGCACTATATCGTAGAGTCAATGCCGCACCATTGATGGACAGGTTGTCAATAGGCGACAACGACTAGCACGCTATCATGCTAGTCCACGCCGCACCGTTGATGGACAGGTTGTCACAAGGCGACAACGACTAGCACACTATCACGATAGTCAACGCCGTACCATTGATGGACAGGTTGTCACTAGGCAACAACGACTAGCAGTATATCATGATAGTCAACGCCATACCATTGATGGACAGGTTGTCACTAGACGACAACGACTAGCACTATATCATGATAGGCCACGCCGCACCGTTGATGGACATGTTGTCACAAGGCTACAACGACTAACACTATATCATTTTAGTCAACGCCGCACCAATGATGGACAGGTTGTCACTAGGCAACAACGATTAGCACTATATCATGATAGTAAACGCCGCACCATTCATGGACAGATTGTCACTAGGCAACAACGACTAGCACTATATCATGATAGTCAATGCCACACCATTGATGGACAGGTTGTCACTAGGCGACAACGACTAGCAATATATCATGATATTCCACGCAGCACCATTGATGGACAAGTTGTCACTAGGCGACAACAACTAGCATTATATCATCATAGTCAACGCCGCACCATTGATGGACTGGTTGTTACTAGGCAACAACGACTTGCACTATATCATGATAGTCAACGCCGCACCATTGATGGACAGGTTGTCATTAGGCGACAACGACTAGCACTTTATCATGATAGTCAACGCCGCACCATTGATGGACATATTTTCACTAGGTGACAACGACTAGCATTATATCATGATAGTCAACGCCACACCATTGATGGACAGGTTGTCTCTAGGCGACAACGACCAGCACTATATCATGATAGTCAACGCCGCACCGTTGATGGACAGGTTGTCAATAGGCAACAACGACTAACACTCTATCATGATAGTCAACGACGCACCATTGATGGACTGGTTGTCACTAGGCGACAACGACTAGCACTCTATCATGATAGTCAACGCCGCACCATTGATGGACAGGTTGTCACTAGGCAACAACGATTAGCACTGTATCATGATAGTCAACGCCGCACCATTGCTGGACAGGTTGTCACTAGGCGACAACGACTAGCACTATATCATGACAGTCAACGCCGCACCAATTGATGGACAGGTTGTCACTAGGCTACAACGACTAACACTATATCATGATAGTCAACGCCACACCATTGATGGACAGGTAGTCATTAGGCGACAACGACTAACACTATATCATGATAGTCAACGTCGCACCGTATATGGACAGGTTGTCACTAGGCAACAACGACTAGCACTGTATCATGATAGTCAAAGCCGCACCTTTGATGGACAGGTCTTCAATAGGCAACAACGACAAGCACTGTATCATGATAGTCAACGCTGCACCGTTGATGGACTGGTTGTCACTAGGCAACAACGACTAGCACTATATCATGATAGTCAACGCCGCATCATTGATGGACAGGTTGTCACTAGGCGACAACGACTAGCACTATATCATGATAGTCAACGCTGCACCGTTGATGGACTGGTTGTCACTAGGCAACAACGACTAGCACTATATCATGATAGTCAACGCCGCATCATTGATGGACAGGTTGTCACTAGGCGACAACGACTGGCACTATATCATGATAGTCAACGCTGCACCGTTGATTGACTGGTTGTCACTAGGCAACAACGACTAGCACTATATCATGATAGTCAACGCCGCATCATTGATGGACAAGTTGTCACTAGGCGACAACGACTAACACTATATCATGATAGTCAACGACGCATCATTGATGGACAGGTTGTCACTAGGCGACAACGACTAGCACTATATCATGATAGTCAACGCCGCAACATTGATGGACAGGTTGTCACTAAGCGACAACGACTAGCACTATATCATGGTAGTCAACGCCGCATCATTGATGGACAGGTTGTCACTAGGCGACAACGACTAGCACTATATCATGATAGTCAACGCCGCACCATTGATGGACAGGTTGTCACTAGGCGACAACGACTAGCACTATATCATGATAGTCAACGCCGCATCATTGATGGACAGGTTGTCACTAGGCGACAACGACTAACACTATATCATGATAGTCAACGCCGCAACATTGACGGACAGGTTGTCATTAGGCGACAACGACTGGCACTATATCATGATAATCAACGCCGCACCATTGACGGACAGGTTGTCACTAGGCAACAACGACTAACACAATATCATGATAGTCAACGCCGCACCATTGACGGACAGGTTGTCACTAGGCGACAACGACTGGCACTATATCATGATAGTCAACGCCGCAACATTGACGGACAGGTTGTCACTAGGCGACAACGACTAACACTATATCATGATAGTCAACGCCGCACCATTGACGGACAGGTTGTCACTAGGCAACAACGACTAACACAATATCATGATAATCAACGCCGCACCATTGAAGGTCAGGTAGTCACTATGCAACAACGACTGGCACTATATCATGATAGTCAACGCCGCACCATTGACGGACAGGTTGTCACTAGGCGACAACGACTAGCACTATATCATGATAGTCAACGCCGCACCATTGAAGGTCAGGTAGTCACTAGGCGACAACGACTAACACTATATCATGATAGTCAACGCCGCACCATTGAAGGTCAGGTAGTCACTATGCAACAACGACTGGCACTATATCCTGATAGTCAACGCCGCACCATTGACGGACAGGTTGTCACTAGGCGACAACGACTAACACTATATCATAGAATCAACGCCGCACCATTGACGGACAGGTTGTCACTAGGCGACAACGAATAACACTATATCATAGAATCAACGCCGCACCATTGACGGACAAGTTGTCACTATGCAACAACGACTAGCACTATATCATGATAGTCAACGCCGCACCATTGACGGACAGGTTGTCACTAGGCGACAACAACTAGCACTATATCATGATAGTCAACGCCGCACCATTGACGGACAGGTTGTCACTAGGCGACAACGACTAACACTATATCATGATAGTCAACGCCGCACCATTGACGGACAGGTTGTCACTAGGCGACAACGACTAACACTCTGTCATGATAGTCAACGCCGCACCATTGACGGACAGGTTGTCACTAGGCGACAACGACTAACACTATATCATGATAGTCAACGCCGCACCATTGACGGACAGGTTGTCACTAGGCGACAACGACTAACACTCTGTCATGATAGTCAACGCCGCACCATTGAAGGACAGGTTGTCACTAGGCGACAACGACTAACACTCTGTCATGATAGTCAACGCCGCACCATTGACGGACAGGTTGTCACTAGGCGACAGCGACTAGCTCTATATCATGATAGTCAACGCCGCAACATTGACGGACAGGTTGTCACTAGGCAACAACGACTAGCACTATATCATGATAGTCAACGCCGCACCATTGATGGACAGGTTGTCACTAGGCGGCAACAACTAGCACTATATCATGATAGTTAAAGCCTCACCGTTGATGGACATGTTGTCACTAGGCGGCAACAACTAGCACTATATCATGATAGTCAACGCCGCAACATTGACGGACAGGTTGTCACTAGGCGGCAACAACTAGCACTATATCATGATAGTCAACGCCGCACCGTTGATGGACAGGTTGTCACTAGGCGACAGCGACTAGCACTATATCATGATAGTTAAAGCCGCACCGTTGATGGACAGGTTGTCACTCGGCGACAGCGACTAGCACTATATCATGATAGTCAACGCCGCACCGTTGATGGACAGGTTGTCACTAGGCGGCAACAACTAGCACTATATCATGATAGTTAAAGCCGCACCGTTGATGGACAGGTTGTCACTAGGCGACAGCGACTAGCACTATATCATGATAGTCAACGCCGCAACATTGACGGACAGGTTGTCACTAGTCGGCAACAACTAGCACTATATCATGATAGTCAAAGCCGCACCGTTGATGGACATGTTGTCACTAGGCGACAACGACTAACACTATATCATGATAGTCAACGCCGCACCATTGAAGGTCAGGTAGTCACTATGCAACAACGAATAGCACTATATCATGATAGTCAACGCCGCACCAATGATGGACAGGTTGTCACTAAGCAACAACGAATAGCACTATATCATGATAGTCAACGCCGCACCAATGATGGACAGGTTGTCACTAAGCAACAACGACTAGCACTATATCATGATAGTCAACGCCGCACCATTGATGGTCATTTTGTCACTAGGCAACAACGACTAGTACTATATCGTGATAGTCAACGCCGCACCATTCATGGACAGGTTGTCACTAGGGGACAACGACTAGCACTATATCATGATAGTCAACGCCGCACCATTCATGGACAGGTTGTCACTAGGCGACAACGACTAGCACTATATCATGATAGTCAACGCCGCACCATTCATGGACAGGTTGCCACTAGGCAACAACGACTAGAACAATATCATGATAGTCGACGCCGCACCATTGATGGAGAGGTAGTCACTAGGCAACAACAACTAGCACTATATCATGATAGTCAACGCCGCACCATTCATGGACAGGTTGTCACTAGGCGACAACGACTAGCACTATATCATGATAGTCAACACCGCACCATTCATGGACAGGTTGTCACTAGGCAACAACGACTAGAACAATATCATGATAGTCAACGCCGCACCATTGATGGAGAGGTAGTCACTAGGCAACAACAACTAGCACTATATCATGATAGTCAACGCCGCACCATTCATGGACAGGTTGTCACTAGGCAACAACGAATAGCACCATATCATGATAGTCAACGCCGCACCAATGATGGACAGGTTGTCACTATGCAACAACGACTAGCACTATATCATGATAGTCAACGCCGCACCATTGATGGTCATTTTGTCACTAGGCAACAACGACTAGTACTATATCGTGATAGTGAACGCCGGACCATTCATGGACAGTTTGTCACTAGGTTACACGAATTAGCACTATATCATGATAGTCAACGCCGCACCATTGATGGACAGTTTGTCACTAGGCAACAACGACTACCACTTTATCATAGAATCAACGCCGCAACATTGATGGACTGTTTGTCACTAGGTTACACGAATTAGCAATATATCATGATAGTCAAAGCCGCACCATTGATGGACAGGTTGTCACTAGGCAACAACGACTAGCACTATATCATAGAATCAACGCCGCAACATTGATTGACAGGTTGTCACTAGGCAACAACGACTAGCACTATATCATTATAGTCAACGCCGCACCATTGATGGACAGGTTGTCACTAGGCAACAACGACTAGCACTATATCATGATAGTCAACGCCGCACCATTCATGGACAGGTTGTCACTAGGCGACAACAACTAGCACTGTCTCATGATATTCAATAACACACCATTCATTGACAGGTTATCACTAGGCAACAACGACTAGCACTATATAATGATAGTCAACGCCACACCATTGATGGACAGGTTGTCACTAGGCGACAAGGACTAGCACTATATCATGATAGTCCACGCCGCACCGTTGATGGACAGGTTGTCACAAGGCGACAACAACTAACACTATATCATTTTAGCCAACGCCGCTCCATTGATGGACAGGTTGTCACTAGGCAACAACGATTAGCACTATATCATGATAGAAAACGCCGCACCATTCATGGACAGATTGTCACTAGGCAACAACGACTAGCACTATATCATGATAGTCAACGCCACACCATTGATGGACAGGTTGTCACTAGGCGACAAGGACTAGCAATGTATCATGATATTCCACTCAGCACCGTTGATGGACAGGTTGTCACAAGGCGACAACGACAAACTCTGTATCATGATATTACACGCCACACCTTTGGTGGACAGGTTGTCGCTAGGCGACAACGTCTAGGACTCTATCATGATAGTCAACGCCGCACCATTGATGGAGAGGTTGTCACTAGGCAACAACGACAAACACTATATCATGATAGTCGACGCAGCACCATTGATGGACAGGTTGTCACTAGGCAACAACGACTGGCACTATATCATGATAGTCAACGCCGCACCATTGATATACAAGTTGTCACTACGCGAAAACAACTAGCATTATATCAACATAGTCAACGCCACACCATTGATGGACAGGTTGTTACTAGGCAACAACGACTTGCACTATATCATGATAGTCAACGCCGCACCATTGATGGACAGGTTGTCATTAGGCGACAACGACTAGCACTTTATCATGATAGTCAACGCCGCACCATTGATGGACATATTGTCACTAGGCGACAACGACTAGCACTATTTCATGATAGTCAACGCCACACCATTGATGGACAGTTTGTCTCTAGGCGACAACGACTAGCACTATATCATGATAGTCAACGCCGCACCGTTGATGGACAGGTTGTCACTAGGCAACAACGACTAACACTCTATCATGATAATCAACGCCGCACCATTGATGGACATATTGTCACTAGGCGACAACGACTAGCACTATTTCATGATAGTCAACGCCACACCATTGATGGACAGTTTGTCTCTAGGCGACAACGACTAGCACTATAACATGATAGTTAACGCCGCACCATTGACGGACAGGTTGTCACTAGGCGACAACGACTAACACTCTGTCATGATAGTCAACGCCCCACCATTGACGGACAGGTTGTCACTAGGCGACAACGACTAGCTCTATATCATGATAGTCAACGCCACAGCATTAACGGACATATTGTCACTAGGCGACAACAACTAGCACTATATCATGATAGTCAACACCGCACCGTTGATGGACAAGTTGTCACTTGGCGACAACGACTAGCACTATAACATGATAGTCATCGCCGCACCATTGACGGTCAGGTTGTCACTATGCGACAACGACTAACACTCTGTCATGATAGTCAACGCCTTACCATTGACGGACAGGTTGTCACTAGGCGACAACGACTAGCTATATATCATGATGGTCAACGCCGCACCATTGATGGACAGTTTGTCACTAGGCGACAACGACTAGCACTATATCATGATATTCAACTCCGCACCATTTATGGACAGGTTGTCACTAGGCAACAACGACTAGCACAGTATCATGAGAGTCTACGCCACACCTTTGATGGACAGGTTGTCTCTAGGCGACAAGGACTAGCACTATATCATGATAGTCAACGCCACACCATTTATGGACTGGTTGTCACTAGGCGACAACGTCTAGCAATATATCATGTTATTCCACGCAGCACCGTTGATGGACAGGTTGTCACAAGGCGACAACGACTAACTCTGTATCGTGATAGTCCACGCCACACCGTTGGTGGACAGGTTGTCGCTAGGCGACAACGACTAGGACTCTATCATGATAGTCAACGCCGCACCATTGATGGACAGGTTGTCACTAGGCAACAACGACTAACACTATATCAAGATAGTCCACGCAGCTCCATTGATGGACAGTTTGTCACTAGGCGACAACGACTAGCACTATATCATGATATTCAACTCCGCACCATTTATGGACAGTTTGTCACTAGGCAATAAAGACTAGCACAGTATCATGATAGTCAACTCCGCACCATTGATGGACAGGGTGTCACTCGGAAACAACGACTAGCACTGTATCATGATAGTCAACGCCGCACCATTGATGGACAGGGTGTCACAAGGCAACAACGACTAACACTATATCAGGATAGTCAACGCCGCACCATTCATGGACAGGTTGTCACTAGGCAACAACGACTAGCACAATATCATGATAGTCAACGCCGCACCATTGATGGAGAGGTAGTCACTAGGCAACAACAACTAGCACTATATCATGATAGTGAACGCCGCACCATTCATGGACAGGTTGTCACTAGGCGACAACGACTAGCACTATATCATGATAGTCAACGGTGCACCAATTGATGGACCGGTTGTCACTAGGCTACAACGACTAGCACTATATCATGATAGTCAACGCCACACCATTGATGGACAAGTAGTCACCAGGCGACAACGACTAACACTATATCATGATAGTCAACGCCGCACCGTAGATGGACAGGTTGTCACTAGGCAACAACGACTAGCACTGTATCGTGATAGTCAACGCCGCACCGTTGATGGAGAGGTTGTCACTAGGCGGCAACGACTAGCTCTATATCATGATAGTCAACGCCGCACCATTGATGGTCAGGTTGTCACTAGGCGACAACGACTAGCATTGTATCATGATAGTCAACGCCTCACCATTGATGGACAGGTTGTCTCTAGGAGACAACGACTAGCACTATATCATGATAGTCTACGCCGCACCATTGATGGACAGGTTGTCACTAGGCAACAACGACTATCACTTTATCATAGAATCAGCGCCGCAACATTGAAGGACTCTTTGTCACTAGGTTACACGAATTAGCAATATATCATGATAGTCAAGGCCGCACCATTGATGGACAGGTTGTCACTAGGCAACAACGACTAGCACTATATCATAGAATCAACGCCGCAACATTGATGGACAGGTTGTCACTAGGCAACAACGACTAGCACTATATCATAGAATCAACGCCGCACCATTCATGGACAAGTTGTCGCTTGCCGACAACAACTAGCAATGTCTCATGATATTCAACGCCACACCATTCATTGACAGGTTATCACTAGGCAACAACGACTAGCACTATATAATGATAGTCAACGCCGCACCATTGATGGACAGGTTGTCACTAGAAAAAAAAACGACTAGCACTATATCGTAGAGTCAATGCCGCACCATTGATGGACAGGTTGTCACTAGGCGACAATGACTAGCACGCTATCATGATAGTCAACGCCGCACCGTTGATGGACAGGTTGTCACAAGGCGACAACGACTAGCACACTATCTCGATAGTCAACGCCGTACCATTGATGGACAGGTTGTCACTAGGCAACAACGACTAGCAGTATATCATGATAGTCAACGCCATCCCATTGATGGACAGGTTGTCACTAGGCGACAACGACTAGCACTATATCATGATAGGCCACGACGCACCGTTGATGGACATGTTGTCACAAGGCGACAACGACTAACACTATATCATTTTAGTCAACGCCGCACCATTGATCGACAGGTTGTCACTAGGCAAGAACGATTAGCACTATATCATGATAGTAAACGCCGCACAATTCATGGACAGATTGTCACTAGGCGACAACGACTAGGACTCTATCATGATAGTCAACGCCGCACCATTGATGGACAGGTTGTCACTAGGCAACAACGACTAACACTATATCAAGATAGTCCACGCAGCACCATTGATGGACAGGTTGTCACTAGGCAACAACGACTGGCACTATATCATGATGGTCAACGCCGCACCATTGATGGACAAGTTGTCACTAGGCGACAACAACTAGCATTATATCATCATAGTCAACGCCGCACCATTGATGGACAGGTTGTTACTAGGCAACAACGACTTGAACTATATCATGATAGTCAACGCCGCACCATTGATGGACAGGTTGTCATTAGGCGACAACGGCTAGCACTTTATCATGATAGTCAACGCCGCACCATCGATGGACATATTGTCACTAGGTGACAACGACTAGCACGGTATCATGATAGTCAACGCCGCACCATTGATGGACAGGTTGTCACTAGGCAACAACGATTACCACTGTATCATGATAGTCAACGCCGCACCATTGCTGGACAGGTTGTCACTAGGCGACAACGACTAGCACTATATCAAGATAGTCAACGCTGCACCAATTGATGGACAGGTTGTCACTAGGCTACAACGACTAGCACTATATCATGATAGACAACGCCACACCATTGATGGACAAGTAGTCACCAGGCGACAACGACTAACACTATATCATAGATAGTCAACGCCGCACCGTAGATGGACAGGTTGTCACTAGGCAACAACGACTAGCACTGTATCGTGATAGTCAACGCCGCACCGTTGATGGACAGGTTGTCACTAGGCGACAACGACTAGCTCTATATCATGATATTCAACGCCGCACCGTTGATGGACAGGTTGGCACTAGGCAACAACGACTAACACTCTATCGTGATAGTCAACGACACACCATTGATGGACAGGTTGTCTCTAGGAGACAACGACTAGCACTATATCATGATAGTCAACGCCGCACCATTGATGGACTGGTTGTCACTAGGCAACAACGACTATCACTTTATCATAGAATCAACGCCGCAACATTGATGGACTGTTCGTCACTAGGTTACACGAATTAGCAATATATCATGATAGTCAACGCCGCACCATTGATGGACAGGTTGTCACTAGGCAACAACGACTAGCACTATATCATAGAATCAACGCCGCAACATTGATGGACAGGTTGTCACTAGGCAACAACGACTAGCACTATATCATGATAGTCAACGCCGCACCATTGATGGACATGTTGTCACTAGGCAACAACGACTAGCACTATATCATGATAGTCAACACCGCACCATTCATGGACAGGTTGACACTAGGCAACAACGACTAGCACTATATCATGATAGTCAACGCCGCACCATTCATGGACAGGTTGTCACTAGGCGACAACAACTAGCACTGTCTCATGATATTCAACGCCACACCATTCATTGACAAGTTATCACTAGGCAACAACGACTAGCACTATATAATGATAGTCAACGCCGCACCATTGATGGACAGGTTGTCACTAGAAAAAACAACGACTAGCACTATATCGTAGAGTCAATGCCGCACCATTGATGGACAGGTTGTCACTAGGCGACAACTACTAGCACGCTATCATGATAGTCCACGCCACACCGTTGATGGACAGGTTGTCACAAGGCGACAACAACTAACACTATATCATTTTAGTCTACGCCGCTCCATTGATGGACAGGTTGTCACTAGGCAACAACGATTAGCACTATATCATGATAGAAAACGCCGCACCAATCATGGACAGATTGTCACTAGGCAACAACGACTAGCACTATATCATGGTAGTCAACGCCACACCATTGATGGACAGGTTGTCACTAGGCGACAACGACTAGCAATATATCATGATATTCCACGCAGCACCGTTGATGGACAGGTTGTCACAAGGCGACAACGACTAACTCTGTATCATGATAGTCCACGCCACACCGTTGGTGGACAGGTTGTCGCTAGGCGACAACGACTAGGACCCTATCATGATAGTCAACGCCGCACCATTGATGGAGAGGTTGTCACTAGGCAACAACGACTAACACTATATCATGATAGTCCACGCAGCACCATTGATGGACAGGTTGTCACTAGGCAACAACGACTGGCACTATATCATGATAGTCAACGCCGCACCATTGATATACAAGTTGTCACTAGGCGAAAACAACTAGCATTATATCATCATAGTCAACGCCGCACCATTGATGGACAGGTTGTGACTAGGCAACAACGACTTGCACTATATCATGATAGTCAACGCCGCACCATTGATGGATAGGTTGTCATTAGGCGACAACGACTAGCACTTTATCATGATAGTCAAAGCCGCACCATTGATGGACATATTGTCACAAGGCGACAACGACTAGCACTATTTCATGATAGTCAACGCCACACCATTGATGGACAGTTTGTCTCTAGGCGACAACGACTAGCACTATATCATGATAGTCAACGCCGCACCGTTGATTGACAGGTTGTCACTAGGCAACAACGACTAACACTCTATCATGATAAACAACGACGCACCATTGATGGACAGGTAGTCACTAGGCCACAACGACTAGCACTGTATCATGATAGTCCACGCCGCACCATTGATGGACAGGTTGTCACTAGGCAACAACGACTAGCACTATAACATGATAGTCAACGCCGCACCATTGACGGACAGGTTGTCACTAGGCGACAACGACTAACACTCTGTCATGATAGTCAACGCCCCACCATTGACGGACAGGTTGTCACTAGGCGACAATGACTAGCTCTATATCATGATAGTCAACGCCACAGCATTAACGGACATATTGTCACTAGACGACAACAACTAGCACTATATCATGATAGTCAACGCCGCACCGTTTATGGACATGTTGTCACTAGGCAACAACGACTAGCACTATAACATGATAGTATTCGCCGCACCATTGACGGTCAGGTTGTCACTATGCGACAACGACTAACACTTTGTCATGATAGTCAACGCCCCACCATTGATGGACAGGTAGTCACTAGGCGACAACGACTAGCTATATATCATGATGGTCAACGCCACAGCATTGACGGACATATTGTCACTAGGCAACAACGACTTGCACAATATCATGGTAGTCAACGCCGCGCCATTGATGGACAGGTTGTCACTAGGCAACAACGACTAGCACTGTATCATGATTGTCAACGCCGCACCATTGATGGACAGTTTGTCACTAGGCGACAACGACTAGCACTATATCATGATATTCAACTCCGCACCATTTATGGACAGGTTGTCACTAGGCAACAACGACTAGCACAGTATCATGATAGTCCACGCCGCACCATTGATGGACAGGTTGTCATTAGGCGACAACGGCTAGCACTTTATCATGATAGTCAACGCCGCACCATCGATGGACATATGTCACTAGGCGACAACGACTAGCAATATATCATGATAGTCAACGCCGCACCATTGACGGACGGGTTGCCACTAGGCGACAACGACTAGCACTATATCATGATAGTCAACGTCGCACCATTGACGGACAGGTTGTCACAAGGCGACAACGACTAACTCTGTATCGTGATAGTCCACGCCACACCGTTGGTGGACAGGTTGTCGCTAGGCGACAACGATTAGGACTCTATCATGATAGTCAACGCCGCACCATTGATGGACAGGTTGTCACTAGGCAACAACGACTAACACTATATCAAGATAGTCCACGCAGCACCACTGATGGACAGGTGGTCACTAGGCAACAACGACTGGCACTATATCATGATGGTCAACGCCGCACCATTGATGGACAAGTTGTCACTAGGCGACAACAACTAGCATTATATCATCATAGTCAACGCCGCACCATTGATGGACAGGTTGTTACTAGGCAACAACGACTTGCACTATATCATGATAGTCAACGCCGCACCATTGATGGACATGTTGTCATTAGGCGACAACGGCTAGCACTTTATCATGATAGTCAACGCCACACCATCGATGGACATATGTCACTAGGTGACAACGACTAGCACTATATCATGATGGTCAACGCCACACCATTGATGGACATGTTGTCTCTAGGCGACAACGACTAGCACTATATCATGATAGTCAACGCCGCACCGTTGATGGACAAGTTGTCAATAGGCAACAACGACTAACACTCTATCATGATAGTCAACGACGCACCATTGATGGACTGGTTGTCATTAGGCGACAACGACTAGCACGGTATCATGTTAGTCAACGCCGCACCATTGCTGGACAGGTTGTCACTAGGCGACAACGACTAGCACTATATCATGATAGTCAACGGTGCACCAATTGATGGACAGGTTGTCACTAGGCTACAACGACTAGCACTATATCATGATAGTAAACGCCATACCAGTGATGGACAGGTAGTCACCAGGCGACAACGACTAAAACTATATCATGATAGTCAACACCGCACCGTAGATGGACAGGTTGTCACTAGGCAACAACGACTAGCACTGTATCATGATAGTCAACGCCGCACCGTTGATGGACAGGTTGTCACTAGGTGACAACGACTAGCTCTATATCATGATATTCAACGCCGCACCATTGATGGTCAGGTTGTCACTAGGAGACAACGACTAGCATTGTATCATGATAGTCAACGCCACACCATTGATGGACAGGTTGTCTCTAGGAGACAACGACTAGCACTATATCATGATAGTCAACGCCGCACCGTTGATGGACAGGTTGGCACTAGGCAACAAAGACTAACACTCTATCGTGATAGTCAACGACACACCATTGATGGACAAGTATTCACTAGGCGACAACGACTAGCACTGTATCATGATAGTCAACGCCGCACCATTGATGGACACGTTGTCTCTAGGCAACAACGACTAGCACTGTATCATGATAGTCTACGCCGCACCACTTATGGACGGGTTGCCACTAGGCG
The DNA here is from genome assembly GCA_946902985.2 of Meconema thalassinum. Lineage (NCBI taxonomy): Eukaryota > Metazoa > Arthropoda > Insecta > Orthoptera > Tettigoniidae > Meconema > Meconema thalassinum. The sequence continues at coordinate 30,755,357 of OX336393.1, forward strand.
ACAACGACTAGCACTATTTCATGATTGTCAACGCCGCACCATTGATGGACAGGTTGTCACTAGGCTACAACGACTAGCACTATATCATGATAGTCAACGCCGCACCATTGAAGGTCAGGTAGTCACTAGGCGACAACGACTAACACTATATAATGATAGTCAACGCCGCACGATTGATGGACAGGTTGTCACTAGAAAAAACAACGACTAGCACTATATCGTAGAGTCAATGCCGCACCATTGATGGACAGGTTGTCACTAGGCGACAACTACTAGCACGCTATCATGATAGTCCACGCCACACCGTTGATGGACAGGTTGTCACAAGGCGACAACGACTAGCACACCATCACGATAGTCAACGCCGTACCATTGATGGACAGATTGTCACTAGGCAACAACGACTAGCAGTATATCATGATAGTCATCGCCATACCATTGATGGACAGGTTGTCACTAGGCTACAACGACTAGCACTATATCATGATAGTCCACGCCGCACCGTTGATGGACAGGTTGCCACAAGGCGACAACAACTAACACTATATCATTTTAGCCAACGCCGCTCCATTGATGGACAGGTTGTCACTAGGCAACAACGATTAGCACTATATCATGATAGAAAACGCCGCACCATTCATGGACAGATTGTCACTAGGCAACAACGACTAGCACTATATAATGATAGTCAACGCCACACCATTGATGGACAGGTTGTCACTAGGCGACAACGACTAGCAATATATCATGATATTCCACGCAGCTCCGTTGATGGACAGGTTGTCACAAGGCGACAACGACAAACTCTGTATCATGATAGTCCACGCCACACCGTTGGTGGACAGGTTATCGATAGGCGACAACGTCTAGGAGTCTATCATGATAGTCAACGCCGCACCATTGATGGAGAGGTTGTCACTAGGCAACAACGACAAACACTATATCATGATAGTCCACGCAGCACCATTGATGGACAGGTTGTCACTAGACAACAACGACTGGCATTATATCATCATAGTCAACGCCGCACCATTGATGGACAGGTTGTTACTAGGCAACAACGACTTGCACTATATCATGATATTCAACGCCGCACCATTGATGGACAGGTTGTCATTAGGCGACAACGACTAGCACTTTATCATGATAGTCAAAGCCGCACCATTGATGGACATATTGTCACTAGGCGACAACGACTAGCACTATTTCATGATAGTCCACGCCACAGCATAGATGGACAGTTTGTCTCTAGGCGACAACGACTAGCACTATATCATGATAGTCAACGCCGCACCGTTGATTGACAGGTTGTCACTAGGCAACAACGACTAACACTCTATCATGATAATCAACGACGCACCATTGATGGACAGGTAGTCACTAGGCGACAACGAATAGCACTGTATCATTATAGTCCACGCCGCACCATTGATGGACAGGTTGTCACTAGGCAACAACGACTAGCACAATAACATGATAGTCAACGCCGCACCATTGACGGAGAGGTTGTCACTAGGCGACAACGACTAACACTCTGTCATGATAGTCAACGCCCCACCATTGACGGACAGGTTGTCACTAGGCGACAACGACTAGCTCTATATCATGATAGTCAACGCCACAGCATTAACGGACATATTGTCACTAGACGACAACAACTAGCACTATATCATGATAGTCAACGCCGCACCGTTGATGGACATGTTGTCACTAGGCGACAACGACTAGCACTATAACATGATAGTCATCGCCGCACCATTGACGGTCAGGTTGTCACTATGCGACAACGACTAACACTCTGTCATGATAGTCAACGCCTTACTATTGACGGACAGGTTGTCACTAGGCGACAACGACTAGCTATATATCATGATGGTCAACGCCACAGCATTGACGGACATATTGTCACTAGGCAACAACGACTTGAACAATATCATGGTAGTCAACGCCGCGCCATTGATGGACAGGTTGTCACTAGGCAACAACGACTAGCACTATATCATGATAGTCAACGCCGCACCATTGATGGACAGTTTGTCACTAGGCGACAACGACTAGCACTATATCATGAAATTCAACTCCGCACCATTTATGGACAGGTTGTCACTAGGCAACAACGACTAGCACAATATCATGATATTCAACGCCACACCATTTATGGACAGGTTGTCTCTAGGCGACAACGACTAGCACTATATCATGATAGACAACGCCACACCATTGATGGAGAGGTTGTCACTAGGCGACAACGACTAGCAATATATCATGTTATTCCACGCAGCACCGTTGATGGACAGGTTGTCACAAGGCGACAACGACTAACTCTGTATCGTGATAGTCCACGCCACACCGTTGGTGGACAGGTTGTCGCTAGGCGACAACGACTAGCACTCTATCATGATAGTCAACGCCGCACCATTGATGGACAGGTTGTCACTAGGCAACAACGACTAACACCACATCAAGATAGTCCACGCAGCACCATTGATGGACAGGTTGTCACTAGGCAACAACGACTGGCACTATATCATGATGGTCAACGCCGCACCATTGATGGACAAGTTGTCACTAGGCGACAACAACTAGCATTATATCATCATAGTCAACGCCGCACCATTGATGGACATGTTGTTACTAGGCAACAACGACTTGCACTATATCATGATAGTCAACGCTGCACCAATTGATGGACAGGTTGTCACTAGGCTACAACGACTAGCACTATATCATGATAGTCAAAGCCACACCATTGATGGACAGGTAGTCACCAGGCGACAACGACTAACACTATATCATGATAGTCAACACCGCACCGTAGATGGACAGGTTGTCACTAGGCAACAACGACTAGCACTGTATCATGGTAGTCAACGCCGCACCGTTGATGGACAGGTTGTCAATAGGCAACAACGACTAACACACTATCATGATAGTCAACGACGCACCATTGATGGACTGGTTGTCATTAGGCGACAGCGACTAGCACGGTATCATAATAGTCAACGCCGCACCATTGATGGACAGGTTGTCACTAGGCAACAACGATTAGCACTGTATCATGATAGTCAATGCCGCACCATTGCTGGACAGGTTGTCACTAGGCGACAACGACTAGCACTATATCATGATAGTCAACGCTGCACCAATTGATGGACAGGTTGTCACTAGGCTACAACGACTAGCACTATATCATGATAGTCAACGCCACACCATTGATGGACAGGTAGTCACCAGGCGACAACGACTAACACTATATCATGATAGTCAACACCGCACCGTAGATGGACAGGTTGTCACTAGGCAACAACGACTAGCACTGTATCATGGTAGTCAACGCCGCACCGTTGATGGACAGGTTGTCACTAGGCGACAACGACTAGCTCTATATCATGATATTCAACGCCGCACCATTGATGGTCAGGTTGTCACTAGGAGACAACGACTAGCCTTGTATCATGATAGTCAACGCCACACCATTGATGGACAGGTTGTCTCTAGGAGACAACGACTAGCACTATATCATGATAGTCAACGCCGCACCGTTGATGGACAGGTTGGCACTAGGCAACAACGACTAACACTCTATCGTGATAGTCAACGCCGCACCATTGAAGGTCAGGTAGTCACTAGGCGACAACGACTAACACTATATAATGATAGTCAACGCCGCACGATTGATGGACAGGTTGTCACTAGAAAAAACAACGACTAGCACTATATCGTAGAGTCAATGCCGCACCATTGATGGACAGGTTGTCACTAGGCGACAACTACTAGCACGCTATCATGATAGTCCACGCCACACCGTTGATGGACAGGTTGTCACAAGGCGACAACGACTAGCACACCATCACGATAGTCAACGCCGTACCATTGATGGACAGATTGTCACTAGGCAACAACGACTAGCAGTATATCATGATAGTCATCGCCATACCATTGATGGACAGGTTGTCACTAGGCTACAACGACTAGCACTATATCATGATAGTCCACGCCGCACCGTTGATGGACAGGTTGCCACAAGGCGACAACAACTAACACTATATCATTTTAGCCAACGCCGCTCCATTGATGGACAGGTTGTCACTAGGCAACAACGATTAGCACTATATCATGATAGAAAACGCCGCACCATTCATGGACAGATTGTCACTAGGCAACAACGACTAGCACTATATAATGATAGTCAACGCCACACCATTGATGGACAGGTTGTCACTAGGCGACAACGACTAGCAATATATCATGATATTCCACGCAGCTCCGTTGATGGACAGGTTGTCACAAGGCGACAACGACAAACTCTGTATCATGATAGTCCACGCCACACCGTTGGTGGACAGGTTATCGATAGGCGACAACGTCTAGGAGTCTATCATGATAGTCAACGCCGCACCATTGATGGAGAGGTTGTCACTAGGCAACAACGACAAACACTATATCATGATAGTCCACGCAGCACCATTGATGGACAGGTTGTCACTAGACAACAACGACTGGCATTATATCATCATAGTCAACGCCGCACCATTGATGGACAGGTTGTTACTAGGCAACAACGACTTGCACTATATCATGATATTCAACGCCGCACCATTGATGGACAGGTTGTCATTAGGCGACAACGACTAGCACTTTATCATGATAGTCAAAGCCGCACCATTGATGGACATATTGTCACTAGGCGACAACGACTAGCACTATTTCATGATAGTCCACGCCACAGCATAGATGGACAGTTTGTCTCTAGGCGACAACGACTAGCACTATATCATGATAGTCAACGCCGCACCGTTGATTGACAGGTTGTCACTAGGCAATAACGACTAACACTCTATCATGATAATCAACGACGCACCATTGATGGACAGGTAGTCACTAGGCGACAACGAATAGCACTGTATCATTATAGTCCACGCCGCACCATTGATGGACAGGTTGTCACTAGGCAACAACGACTAGCACAATAACATGATAGTCAACGCCGCACCATTGACGGAGAGGTTGTCACTAGGCGACAACGACTAACACTCTGTCATGATAGTCAACGCCCCACCATTGACGGACAGGTTGTCACTAGGCGACAACGACTAGCTCTATATCATGATAGTCAACGCCACAGCATTAACGGACATATTGTCACTAGACGACAACAACTAGCACTATATCATGATAGTCAACGCCGCACCGTTGATGGACATGTTGTCACTAGGCGACAACGACTAGCACTATAACATGATAGTCATCGCCGCACCATTGACGGTCAGGTTGTCACTATGCGACAACGACTAACACTCTGTCATGATAGTCAACGCCTTACTATTGACGGACAGGTTGTCACTAGGCGACAACGACTAGCTATATATCATGATGGTCAACGCCACAGCATTGACGGACATATTGTCACTAGGCAACAACGACTTGAACAATATCATGGTAGTCAACGCCGCGCCATTGATGGACAGGTTGTCACTAGGCAACAACGACTAGCACTATATCATGATAGTCAACGCCGCACCATTGATGGACAGTTTGTCACTAGGCGACAACGACTAGCACTATATCATGAAATTCAACTCCGCACCATTTATGGACAGGTTGTCACTAGGCAACAACGACTAGCACAATATCATGATATTCAACGCCACACCATTTATGGACAGGTTGTCTCTAGGCGACAACGACTAGCACTATATCATGATAGACAACGCCACACCATTGATGGAGAGGTTGTCACTAGGCGACAACGACTAGCAATATATCATGTTATTCCACGCAGCACCGTTGATGGACAGGTTGTCACAAGGCGACAACGACTAACTCTGTATCGTGATAGTCCACGCCACACCGTTGGTGGACAGGTTGTCGCTAGGCGACAACGACTAGCACTCTATCATGATAGTCAACGCCGCACCATTGATGGACAGGTTGTCACTAGGCAACAACGACTAACACCACATCAAGATAGTCCACGCAGCACCATTGATGGACAGGTTGTCACTAGGCAACAACGACTGGCACTATATCATGATGGTCAACGCCGCACCATTGATGGACAAGTTGTCACTAGGCGACAACAACTAGCATTATATCATCATAGTCAACGCCGCACCATTGATGGACATGTTGTTACTAGGCAACAACGACTTGCACTATATCATGATAGTCAACGCTGCACCAATTGATGGACAGGTTGTCACTAGGCTACAACGACTAGCACTATATCATGATAGTCAAAGCCACACCATTGATGGACAGGTAGTCACCAGGCGACAACGACTAACACTATATCATGATAGTCAACACCGCACCGTAGATGGACAGGTTGTCACTAGGCAACAACGACTAGCACTGTATCATGGTAGTCAACGCCGCACCGTTGATGGACAGGTTGTCAATAGGCAACAACGACTAACACACTATCATGATAGTCAACGACGCACCATTGATGGACTGGTTGTCATTAGGCGACAGCGACTAGCACGGTATCATAATAGTCAACGCCGCACCATTGATGGACAGGTTGTCACTAGGCAACAACGATTAGCACTGTATCATGATAGTCAATGCCGCACCATTGCTGGACAGGTTGTCACTAAGCGACAACGACTAGCACTATATCATGATAGTCAACGCTGCACCAATTGATGGACAGGTTGTCACTAGGCTACAACGACTAGCACTATATCATGATAGTCAACGCCACACCATTGATGGACAGGTAGTCACCAGGCGACAACGACTAACACTATATCATGATAGTCAACACCGCACCGTAGATGGACAGGTTGTCACTAGGCAACAACGACTAGCACTGTATCATGGTAGTCAACGCCGCACCGTTGATGGACAGGTTGTCACTAGGCGACAACGACTAGCTCTATATCATGATATTCAACGCCGCACCATTGATGGTCAGGTTGTCACTAGGAGACAACGACTAGCCTTGTATCATGATAGTCAACGCCACACCATTGATGGACAGGTTGTCTCTAGGAGACAACGACTAGCACTATATCATGATAGTCAACGCCGCACCGTTGATGGACAGGTTGGCACTAGGCAACAACGACTAACACTCTATCGTGATAGTCAACGCCGCACCATTGAAGGTCAGGTAGTCACTAGGCGACAACGACTAACACTATATAATGATAGTCAACGCCGCACGATTGATGGACAGGTTGTCACTAGAAAAAACAACGACTAGCACTATATCGTAGAGTCAATGCCGCACCATTGATGGACAGGTTGTCACTAGGCGACAACTACTAGCACGCTATCATGATAGTCCACGCCACACCGTTGATGGACAGGTTGTCACAAGGCGACAACGACTAGCACACCATCACGATAGTCAACGCCGTACCATTGATGGACAGATTGTCACTAGGCAACAACGACTAGCAGTATATCATGATAGTCATCGCCATACCATTGATGGACAGGTTGTCACTAGGCTACAACGACTAGCACTATATCATGATAGTCCACGCCGCACCGTTGATGGACAGGTTGCCACAAGGCGACAACAACTAACACTATATCATTTTAGCCAACGCCGCTCCATTGATGGACAGGTTGTCACTAGGCAACAACGATTAGCACTATATCATGATAGAAAACGCCGCACCATTCATGGACAGATTGTCACTAGGCAACAACGACTAGCACTATATAATGATAGTCAACGCCACACCATTGATGGACAGGTTGTCACTAGGCGACAACGACTAGCAATATATCATGATATTCCACGCAGCTCCGTTGATGGACAGGTTGTCACAAGGCGACAACGACAAACTCTGTATCATGATAGTCCACGCCACACCGTTGGTGGACAGGTTATCGATAGGCGACAACGTCTAGGAGTCTATCATGATAGTCAACGCCGCACCATTGATGGAGAGGTTGTCACTAGGCAACAACGACAAACACTATATCATGATAGTCCACGCAGCACCATTGATGGACAGGTTGTCACTAGACAACAACGACTGGCATTATATCATCATAGTCAACGCCGCACCATTGATGGACAGGTTGTTACTAGGCAACAACGACTTGCACTATATCATGATATTCAACGCCGCACCATTGATGGACAGGTTGTCATTAGGCGACAACGACTAGCACTTTATCATGATAGTCAAAGCCGCACCATTGATGGACATATTGTCACTAGGCGACAACGACTAGCACTATTTCATGATAGTCCACGCCACAGCATAGATGGACAGTTTGTCTCTAGGCGACAACGACTAGCACTATATCATGATAGTCAACGCCGCACCGTTGATTGACAGGTTGTCACTAGGCAACAACGACTAACACTCTATCATGATAATCAACGACGCACCATTGATGGACAGGTAGTCACTAGGCGACAACGAATAGCACTGTATCATTATAGTCCACGCCGCACCATTGATGGACAGGTTGTCACTAGGCAACAACGACTAGCACAATAACATGATAGTCAACGCCGCACCATTGACGGAGAGGTTGTCACTAGGCGACAACGACTAACACTCTGTCATGATAGTCAACGCCCCACCATTGACGGACAGGTTGTCACTAGGCGACAACGACTAGCTCTATATCATGATAGTCAACGCCACAGCATTAACGGACATATTGTCACTAGACGACAACAACTAGCACTATATCATGATAGTCAACGCCGCACCGTTGATGGACATGTTGTCACTAGGCGACAACGACTAGCACTATAACATGATAGTCATCGCCGCACCATTGACGGTCAGGTTGTCACTATGCGACAACGACTAACACTCTGTCATGATAGTCAACGCCTTACTATTGACGGACAGGTTGTCACTAGGCGACAACGACTAGCTATATATCATGATGGTCAACGCCACAGCATTGACGGACATATTGTCACTAGGCAACAACGACTTGAACAATATCATGGTAGTCAACGCCGCGCCATTGATGGACAGGTTGTCACTAGGCAACAACGACTAGCACTATATCATGATAGTCAACGCCGCACCATTGATGGACAGTTTGTCACTAGGCGACAACGACTAGCACTATATCATGAAATTCAACTCCGCACCATTTATGGACAGGTTGTCACTAGGCAACAACGACTAGCACAATATCATGATATTCAACGCCACACCATTTATGGACAGGTTGTCTCTAGGCGACAACGACTAGCACTATATCATGATAGACAACGCCACACCATTGATGGAGAGGTTGTCACTAGGCGACAACGACTAGCAATATATCATGTTATTCCACGCAGCACCGTTGATGGACAGGTTGTCACAAGGCGACAACGACTAACTCTGTATCGTGATAGTCCACGCCACACCGTTGGTGGACAGGTTGTCGCTAGGCGACAACGACTAGCACTCTATCATGATAGTCAACGCCGCACCATTGATGGACAGGTTGTCACTAGGCAACAACGACTAACACCACATCAAGATAGTCCACGCAGCACCATTGATGGACAGGTTGTCACTAGGCAACAACGACTGGCACTATATCATGATGGTCAACGCCGCACCATTGATGGACAAGTTGTCACTAGGCGACAACAACTAGCATTATATCATCATAGTCAACGCCGCACCATTGATGGACATGTTGTTACTAGGCAACAACGACTTGCACTATATCATGATAGTCAACGCTGCACCAATTGATGGACAGGTTGTCACTAGGCTACAACGACTAGCACTATATCATGATAGTCAAAGCCACACCATTGATGGACAGGTAGTCACCAGGCGACAACGACTAACACTATATCATGATAGTCAACACCGCACCGTAGATGGACAGGTTGTCACTAGGCAACAACGACTAGCACTGTATCATGGTAGTCAACGCCGCACCGTTGATGGACAGGTTGTCAATAGGCAACAACGACTAACACACTATCATGATAGTCAACGACGCACCATTGATGGACTGGTTGTCATTAGGCGACAGCGACTAGCACGGTATCATAATAGTCAACGCCGCACCATTGATGGACAGGTTGTCACTAGGCAACAACGATTAGCACTGTATCATGATAGTCAATGCCGCACCATTGCTGGACAGGTTGTCACTAGGCGACAACGACTAGCACTATATCATGATAGTCAACGCTGCACCAATTGATGGACAGGTTGTCACTAGGCTACAACGACTAGCACTATATCATGATAGTCAACGCCACACCATTGATGGACAGGTAGTCACCAGGCGACAACGACTAACACTATATCATGATAGTCAACACCGCACCGTAGATGGACAGGTTGTCACTAGGCAACAACGACTAGCACTGTATCATGGTAGTCAACGCCGCACCGTTGATGGACAGGTTGTCACTAGGCGACAACGACTAGCTCTATATCATGATATTCAACGCCGCACCATTGATGGTCAGGTTGTCACTAGGAGACAACGACTAGCCTTGTATCATGATAGTCAACGCCACACCATTGATGGACAGGTTGTCTCTAGGAGACAACGACTAGCACTATATCATGATAGTCAACGCCGCACCGTTGATGGACAGGTTGGCACTAGGCAACAACGACTAACACTCTATCGTGATAGTCAACGACACACCATTGATGGACAAGTAGTCACTAGGCGACAACGACTAGCACTGTATCATGATAGTCAACGCCGCACCATTGATGGACAGGTTGTCACTAGGCAACAACGACTAGCACTGTATCATGATAGTCTACGCCGCACCACCTATGGACGGGTTGCCACTAGGCGACAACTACTAGCACTATATCATGATAGTCAACGCCGCACCATTGATGGACAGGTTGTCACTAGGCTACAACGACTAGCACTATATCATGATAGTCAACGCCGCACCATTGAAGGTCAGGTAGTCACTAGGCGACAACGACTAACAGTATATCATGATAGTCAACGCCGTACCGTTGATGGACAGGTTGTCACTAGGCATCAACGACTAGCACTGTATTATGATTGTCAACGCCGCACCGTTGATGGACAGGTTGTCACTAGGCAACAACGACTAGCACTATATCATATTAGTCAACGTCGCACCATTGACGGACAGGTTGTCACTAGGCGACAACGACTAGCACTATATCATGATAGTCAACGCCGCACCATTGACGGACAGGTTGTCACTAGGCGACAACGACAATCACTGTATCATGATAGTCAACGCTGCACCATTGACGGACGGGTTGCCACTAGGCGACAACGACAATCACTGTATCATGATAGTCAACGCCGCACCATTGACGGACAGGTTGTCACTAGGCGACAACGACTAGCACTATATCATGATAGTCAACGCCGCACCATTGACGGACAGGTTGTCACTAGGCGACAACGACAATCACTGTATCATGATAGTCAACGCCGCACCATTGACGGACAGGTTGTCACTAGGCGACAACGACTAGCACTATATCATGATAGTCAACGCCGCACAATTGACGGACAGGTTGTCACTAGGCGACAACGACAATCACTGTATCATGATAGTCAACGCCGCACCATTGACGGACAGGTTGTCACTAGGCGACAACGACAATCACTGTATCATGATAGTCAACGCCGCACCATTGACGGACAGGTTGTCACTAGGCGACAACGACTAGCACTATATCATGATAGTAAACGCCGCACCATTGACGGACGGGTTGCCACTAGGCGACAACGACTAGCACTATATCATGATAGTCAACGCCGCACCGTTGATGGACAGGTTGTCACTAGGCGACAACGACAATCACTGTATCATGATAGTCAACGCTGCACCGTTGATGGACTGGTTGTCACTAAGCAACAACGACTAGCACTATATCATGATAGTCAATGTCGCACCATTGACGGACAGGTTGTCACTAGGCGACAACGACTAGCACTATATCATGATAGTCAACGCCGCACCATTGACGGACGGGTTGTCACTAGGCGACAACAACTAGCACTGTATCATGATAGTCAACGCCGCACCGTTGATGGACATGCTGTCGCTAGGCGACAACGACTAGCACTATAACATGATAGTCAACGCCGCACCATTGACGGACAGGTTGTCACTAGGCGACAACGACTAACACACTGTCATGATAGTCAACGCCGCACCATTGACGGACAGGTTGTCACTAGGCGACAACGACTAGCACTATATCATGATAGTCAACGCCGCACCATTGACGGACGGGTTGCCACTAGGCGACAACGACTAGCACTATATCATGATAGTCAACGTCGCACCATTGATGGACAGTTTGTCACTAGGCAACAACGACTTGCACAATATCATGATAGTCAACGCCGCGCCATTGATGGACAGGTTGTCACTAGGCAACAACGACAATCACTGTATCATGATAGTCAACGCCGCACCGTTGATGGACATATTGTCACTAGGCGACAACGACTAGCACTATAACATGATAGTCAACGCCGCACCATTGACGGACAGGTTGTCACTAGGCGACAACGACTAACACACTGTCATGATAGTCAACGCCGCACCATTGACGGACAGGTTGTCACTAGGCGACAACGACTAACTCTATATCATGATAGTCAACGCCACAGCATTGACGGACATATTGTCACTAGGCGACAACGACTAGCACTATATCATGATAGTCAACGCCGCGCCATTGACGGACAGTTTGTCACTAGGCAACAACGACTTGCACAATATCATGATAGTCAACGCCGCGCCATTGATGGACAGGTTGTCACTAGGCAACAACGATTAGCACTATATACTGATAGTCAACGCCGCACCATTGATGGACAGTTTGTCACTAGGCGACAACGACTAGCACTATATCATGATATTCAACTCCGCACCATTTATGGACAGGTTGTCACTAGGCAACAACGACTAGCACAGTATCATGATCGTCATCTCCGCACCATTGATGGACAGGGTGTCACTCGGCAACAACGACTAGCACTGTATCATGATAGTCAACGCCGCACCATTGATGGACAGGGTGTCACTAGGCAACAACGCCTAACACTATATCAGGATAGTCAACGCCGCACCATTCATGGACAGGTTGTCACTAGGCAACAACGACTAGAACAATATCATGATAGTCAACGCCGCACCATTGATCGAGAGGTAGTCAATAGGCAACAACAACTAGCACTGTCTCATGATATTCAACGCCACACCATTCATTGACAAGTTATCACTAGGCAACAACGACTAGCACTATATAATGATAGTCAACGCCGCACCATTGATGGACAGGTTGTCACTAGAAAAAACAACGACTAGCACTATATCGTAGAGTCAATGCCGCACCATTGATGGACAGGTTGTCACTAGGCGACAACTACTAGCACGCTATCATGATAGTCCACGCCACACCGTTGATGGACAGGTTGTCACAAGGCGACAACAACTAACACTATATCATTTTAGTCTACGCCGCTCCATTGATGGACAGGTTGTCACTAGGCAACAACGATTAGCACTATATCATGATAGAAAACGCCGCACCAATCATGGACAGATTGTCACTAGGCAACAACGACTAGCACTATATCATGGTAGTCAACGCCACACCATTGATGGACAGGTTGTCACTAGGCGACAACGACTAGCAATATATCATGATATTCCACGCAGCACCGTTGATGGACAGGTTGTCACAAGGCGACAACGACTAACTCTGTATCATGATAGTCCACGCCACACCGTTGGTGGACAGGTTGTCGCTAGGCGACAACGACTAGGACCCTATCATGATAGTCAACGCCGCACCATTGATGGAGAGGTTGTCACTAGGCAACAACGACTAACACTATATCATGATAGTCCACGCAGCACCATTGATGGACAGGTTGTCACTAGGCAACAACGACTGGCACTATATCATGATAGTCAACGCCGCACCATTGATATACAAGTTGTCACTAGGAGAAAACAACTAGCATTATATCATCATAGTCAACGCCGCACCATTGATGGACAGGTTGTGACTAGGCAACAACGACTTGCACTATATCATGATAGTCAACGCCGCACCATTGATGGACAGGTTGTCATTAGGCGACAACGACTAGCACTTTATCATGATAGTCAAAGCCGCACCATTGATGGACATATTGTCACAAGGCGACAACGACTAGCACTATTTCATGATAGTCAACGCCACACCATTGATGGACAGTTTGTCTCTAGGCGACAACGACTAGCACTATATCATGATAGTCAACGCCGCACCGTTGATTGACAGGTTGTCACTAGGCAACAACGACTAACACTCTATCATGATAAACAACGACGCACCATTGATGGACAGGTAGTCACTAGGCCACAACGACTAGCACTGTATCATGATAGTCCACGCCGCACCATTGATGGACAGGTTGTCACTAGGCAACAACGACTAGCACTATAACATGATAGTCAACGCCGCACCATTGACGGACAGGTTGTCACTAGGCGACAACGACTAACACTCTGTCATGATAGTCAACGCCCCACCATTGACGGACAGGTTGTCACTAGGCGACAATGACTAGCTCTATATCTTGATAGTCAACGCCACAGCATTAACGGACATATTGTCACTAGACGACAACAACTAGCACTATATCATGATAGTCAACGCCGCACCGTTTATGGACATGTTGTCACTAGGCAACAACGACTAGCACTATAACATGATAGTATTCGCCGCACCATTGACGGTCAGGTTGTCACTATGCGACAACGACTAACACTTTGTCATGATAGTCAACGCCCCACCATTGATGGACAGGTAGTCACTAGGCGACAACGACTAGCTATATATCATGATGGTCAACGCCACAGCATTGACGGACATATTGTCACTAGGCAACAACGACTTGCACAATATCATGGTAGTCAACGCCGCGCCATTGATGGACAGGTTGTCACTAGGCAACAACGACTAGCACTGTATCATGATTGTCAACGCCGCACCATTGATGGACAGTTTGTCACTAGGCGACAACGACTAGCACTATATCATGATATTCAACTCCGCACCATTTATGGACAGGTTGTCACTAGGCAACAACGACTAGCACAGTATCATGATAGTCCACGCCGCACCATTGATGGACAGGTTGTCATTAGGCGACAACGGCTAGCACTTTATCATGATAGTCAACGCCGCACCATCGATGGACATATGTCACTAGGCGACAACGACTAGCAATATATCATGATAGTCAACGCCGCACCATTGACGGACGGGTTGCCACTAGGCGACAACGACTAGCACTATATCATGATAGTCAACGTCGCACCATTGACGGACAGGTTGTCACAAGGCGACAACGACTAACTCTGTATCGTGATAGTCCACGCCACACCGTTGGTGGACAGGTTGTCGCTAGGCGACAACGATTAGGACTCTATCATGATAGTCAACGCCGCACCATTGATGGACAGGTTGTCACTAGGCAACAACGACTAACACTATATCAAGATAGTCCACGCAGCACCACTGATGGACAGGTGGTCACTAGGCAACAACGACTGGCACTATATCATGATGGTCAACGCCGCACCATTGATGGACAAGTTGTCACTAGGCGACAACAACTAGCATTATATCATCATAGTCAACGCCGCACCATTGATGGACAGGTTGTTACTAGGCAACAACGACTTGCACTATATCATGATAGTCAACGCCGCACCATTGATGGACATGTTGTCATTAGGCGACAACGGCTAGCACTTTATCATGATAGTCAACGCCACACCATCGATGGACATATGTCACTAGGTGACAACGACTAGCACTATATCATGATGGTCAACGCCACACCATTGATGGACATGTTGTCTCTAGGCGACAACGACTAGCACTATATCATGATAGTCAACGCCGCACCGTTGATGGACAAGTTGTCAATAGGCAACAACGACTAACACTCTATCATGATAGTCAACGACGCACCATTGATGGACTGGTTGTCATTAGGCGACAACGACTAGCACGGTATCATGATAGTCAACGCCGCACCATTGCTGGACAGGTTGTCACTAGGCGACAACGACTAGCACTATATCATGATAGTCAACGCTGCACCAATTGATGGACAGGTTGTCACTAGGCTACAACGACTAGCACTATATCATGATAGTAAACGCCATACCAGTGATGGACAGGTAGTCACCAGGCGACAACGACTAAAACTATATCATGATAGTCAACACCGCACCGTAGATGGACAGGTTGTCACTAGGCAACAACGACTAGCACTGTATCATGATAGTCAACGCCGCACCGTTGATGGACAGGTTGTAACTAGGTGACAACGACTAGCTCTATATCATGATATTCAACGCCGCACCATTGATGGTCAGGTTGTCACTAGGAGACAACGACTAGCATTGTATCATGATAGTCAACGCCACACCATTGATGGACAGGTTGTCTCTAGGAGACAACGACTAGCACTATATCATGATAGTCAACGCCGCACCGTTGATGGACAGGTTGGCACTAGGCAACAAAGACTAACACTCTATCGTGATAGTCAACGACACACCATTGATGGACAAGTATTCACTAGGCGACAACGACTAGCACTGTATCATGATAGTCAACGCCGCACCATTGATGGACACGTTGTCACTAGGCAACAACGACTAGCACTGTATCATGATAGTCTACGCCGCACCACTTATGGACGGGTTGCCACTAGGCGACAACGACTAGCACTATTTCATGATTGTCAACGCCGCACCATTGATGGACAGGTTGTCACTAGGCTACAACGACTAGCACTATATCATGATAGTCAACGCCGCACCATTGAAGGTCAGGTAGTCACTAGGCGACAACGACTAACACTATATAATGATAGTCAACGCCGCACGATTGATGGACAGGTTGTCACTAGAAAAAACAACGACTAGCACTATATCGTAGAGTCAATGCCGCACCATTGATGGACAGGTTGTCACTAGGCGACAACTACTAGCACGCTATCATGATAGTCCACGCCACACCGTTGATGGACAGGTTGTCACAAGGCGACAACGACTAGCACACCATCACGATAGTCAACGCCGTACCATTGATGGACAGATTGTCACTAGGCAACAACGACTAGCAGTATATCATGATAGTCATCGCCATACCATTGATGGACAGGTTGTCACTAGGCTACAACGACTAGCACTATATCATGATAGTCCACGCCGCACCGTTGATGGACAGGTTGCCACAAGGCGACAACAACTAACACTATATCATTTTAGCCAACGCCGCTCCATTGATGGACAGGTTGTCACTAGGCAACAACGATTAGCACTATATCATGATAGAAAACGCCGCACCATTCATGGACAGATTGTCACTAGGCAACAACGACTAGCACTATATAATGATAGTCAACGCCACACCATTGATGGACAGGTTGTCACTAGGCGACAACGACTAGCAATATATCATGATATTCCACGCAGCTCCGTTGATGGACAGGTTGTCACAAGGCGACAACGACAAACTCTGTATCATGATAGTCCACGCCACACCGTTGGTGGACAGGTTATCGATAGGCGACAACGTCTAGGAGTCTATCATGATAGTCAACGCCGCACCATTGATGGAGAGGTTGTCACTAGGCAACAACGACAAACACTATATCATGATAGTCCTCGCAGCACCATTGATGGACAGGTTGTCACTAGACAACAACGACTGGCATTATATCATCATAGTCAACGCCGCACCATTGATGGACAGGTTGTTACTAGGCAACAACGACTTGCACTATATCATGATATTCAACGCCGCACCATTGATGGACAGGTTGTCATTAGGCGACAACGACTAGCACTTTATCATGATAGTCAAAGCCGCACCATTGATGGACATATTGTCACTAGGCGACAACGACTAGCACTATTTCATGATAGTCCACGCCACAGCTTAGATGGACAGTTTGTCTCTAGGCGACAACGACTAGCACTATATCATGATAGTCAACGCCGCACCGTTGATTGACAGGTTGTCACTAGGCAACAACGACTAACACCCTATCATGATAATCAACGACGCACCATTGATGGACAGGTAGTCACTAGGCGACAACGAATAGCACTGTATCATGATAGTCCACGCCGCACCATTGATGGACAGGTTGTCACTAGGCAACAACGACTAGCACAATAACATGATAGTCAACGCCGCACCATTGACGGAGAGGTTGTCACTAGGCGACAACGACTAACACTCTGTCATGATAGTCAACGCCCCACCATTGACGGACAGGTTGTCACTAGGCGACAACGACTAGCTCTATATCATGATAGTCAACGCCACAGCATTAACGGACATATTGTCACTAGACGACAACAACTAGCACTATATCATGATAGTCAACGCCGCACCGTTGATGGACATGTTGTCACTAGGCGACAACGACTAGCACTATAACATGATAGTCATCGCCGCACCATTGACGGTCAGGTTGTCACTATGCGACAACGACTAACACTCTGTCATGATAGTCAACGCCTTACTATTGACGGACAGGTTGTCACTAGGCGACAACGACTAGCTATATATCATGATGGTCAACGCCACAGCATTGACGGACATATTGTCACTAGGCAACAACGACTTGAACAATATCATGGTAGTCAACGCCGCGCCATTGATGGACAGGTTGTCACTAGGCAACAACGACTAGCACTATATCATGATAGTCAACGCCGCACCATTGATGGACAGTTTGTCACTAGGCGACAACGACTAGCACTATATCATGAAATTCAACTCCGCACCATTTATGGACAGGTTGTCACTAGGCAACAACGACTAGCACAATATCATGATATTCAACGCCACACCATTTATGGACAGGTTGTCTCTAGGCGACAACGACTAGCACTATATCATGATAGTCAACGCCACACCATTGATGGAGAGGTTGTCACTAGGCGACAACGACTAGCAATATATCATGTTATTCCACGCAGCACCGTTGATGGACAGGTTGTCACAAGGCGACAACGACTAACTCTGTATCGTGATAGTCCACGCCACACCGTTGGTGGACAGGTTGTCGCTAGGCGACAACGACTAGCACTCTATCATGATAGTCAACGCCGCACCATTGATGGACAGGTTGTCACTAGGCAACAACGACTAACACTACATCAAGATAGTCCACGCAGCACCATTGATGGACAGGTTGTCACTAGGCAACAACGACTGGCACTATATCATGATGGTCAACGCCGCACCATTGATGGACAAGTTGTCACTAGGCGACAACATCTAGCATTATATCATCATAGTCAACGCCGCACCATTGATGGACATGTTGTTACTAGGCAACAACGACTTGCACTATATCATGATAGTCAACGCTGCACCAATTGATGGACAGGTTGTCACTAGGCTACAACGACTAGCACTATATCATGATAGTCAAAGCCACACCATTGATGGACAGGTAGTCACCAGGCGACAACGACTAACACTATATCATGATAGTCAACACCGCACCGTAGATGGACAGGTTGTCACTAGGCAACAACGACTAGCACTGTATCATGGTAGTCAACGCCGCACCGTTGATGGACAGGTTGTCAATAGGCAACAACGACTAACACACTATCATGATAGTCAACGACGCACCATTGATGGACTGGTTGTCATTAGGCGACAGCGACTAGCACGGTATCATGATAGTCAACGCCGCACCATTGATGGACAGGTTGTCACTAGGCAACAACGATTAGCACTGTATCATGATAGTCAATGCCGCACCATTGCTGGACAGGTTGTCACTAGGCGACAACGACTAGCACTATATCATGATAGTCAACGCTGCACCAATTGATGGACAGGTTGTCACTAGGCTACAACGACTATCACTATATCATGATAGTCAACGCCACACCATTGATGAACAGGTAGTCACCAGGCGACAACGACTAACACTATATCATGATAGTCAACACCGCACCGTAGATGGACAGGTTGTCACTAGGCAACAACGACTAGCACTGTATCATGGTAGTCAACGCCGCACCGTTGATGGACAGGTTGTCACTAGGCGACAACGACTAGCTCTATATCATGATATTCAACGCCGCACCATTGATGGTCAGGTTGTCACTAGGAGACAACGACTAGCCTTGTATCATGATAGTCAACGCCACACCATTGATGGACAGGTTGTCTCTAGGAGACAACGACTAGCACTATATCATGATAGTCAACGCCGCACCGTTGATGGACAGGTTGGCACTAGGCAACAACGACTAACACTCTATCGTGATAGTCAACGACACACCATTGATGGACAAGTAGTCACTAGGCGACAACGACTAGCACTGTATCATGATAGTCAACGCCGCACCATTGATGGACAGGTTGTCACTAGGCAACAACGACTAGCACTGTATCATGATAGTCTACGCCGCACCACCTATGGACGGGTTGCCACTAGGCGACAACTACTAGCACTATATCATGATAGTCAACGCCGCACCATTGATGGACAGGTTGTCACTAGGCTACAACGACTAGCACTATATCATGATAGTCAACGCCGCACCATTGAAGGTCAGGTAGTCACTAGGCGACAACGACTAACAGTATATCATGATAGTCAACGCCGTACCGTTGATGGACAGGTTGTCACTAGGCATCAACGACTAGCACTGTATTATGATTGTCAACGCCGCACCGTTGATGGACAGGTTGTCACTAGGCAACAACGACTAGCACTATATCATGATAGTCAACGTCGCACCATTGACGGACAGGTTGTCACTAGGCGACAACGACTAGCACTATATCATGATAGTCAACGCCGCACCATTGACGGACAGGTTGTCACTAGGCGACAACGACAATCACTGTATCATGATAGTCAACGCTGCACCATTGACGGACGGGTTGCCACTAGGCGACAACGACAATCACTGTATCATGATAGTCAACGCCGCACCATTGACGGACAGGTTGTCACTAGGCGACAACGACTAGCACTATATCATGATAGTCAACGCCGCACCATTGACGGACAGGTTGTCACTAGGCGACAACGACAATCACTGTATCATGATAGTCAACGCCGCACCATTGACGGACAGGTTGTCACTAGGCGACAACGACTAGCACTATATCATGATAGTCAACGCCGCACAATTGACGGACAGGTTGTCACTAGGCGACAACGACAATCACTGTATCATGATAGTCAACGCCGCACCATTGACGGACAGGTTGTCACTAGGCGTCAACGACAATCACTGTATCATGATAGTCAACGCCGCACCATTGACGGACAGGTTGTCACTAGGCGACAACGACTAGCACTATATCATGATAGTAAACGCCGCACCATTGACGGACGGGTTGCCACTAGGCGACAACGACTAGCACTATATCATGATAGTCAACGCCGCACCGTTGATGGACAGGTTGTCACTAGGCGACAACGACAATCACTGTATCATGATAGTCAACGCTGCACCGTTGATGGACTGGTTGTCACTAAGCAACAACGACTAGCACTATATCATGATAGTCAATGTCGCACCATTGACGGACAGGTTGTCACTAGGCGACAACGACTAACACTATATCATGATAGTCAACGCCGCACCATTGACGGACGGGTTGTCACTAGGCGACAACAACTAGCACTGTATCATGATAGTCAACGCCGCACCGTTGATGGACATGCTGTCGCTAGGCGACAACGACTAGCACTATAACATGATAGTCAACGCCGCACCATTGACGGACAGGTTGTCACTAGGCGACAACGACTAACACACTGTCATGATAGTCAACGCCGCACCATTGACGGACAGGTTGTCACTAGGCGACAACGACTAGCACTATATCATGATAGTCAACGCCGCACCATTGACGGACGGGTTGCCACTAGGCGACAACGACTAGCACTATATCATGATAGTCAACGTCGCACCATTGACGGACAGTTTGTCACTAGGCAACAACGACTTGCACAATATCATGATAGTCAACGCCGCGCCATTGATGGACAGGTTGTCACTAGGCAACAACGACAATCACTGTATCATGATAGTCAACGCCGCACCGTTGATGGACATATTGTCACTAGGCGACAACGACTAGCACTATAACATGATAGTCAACGCCGCACCATTGACGGACAGGTTGTCACTAGGCGACAACGACTAACACACTGTCATGATAGTCAACGCCGCACCATTGACGGACAGGTTGTCACTAGGCGACAACGACTAACTCTATATCATGATAGTCAACGCCACAGCATTGACGGACATATTGTCACTAGGCGACAACGACTAGCACTATATCATGATAGTCAACGCCGCGCCATTGACGGACAGTTTGTCACTAGGCAACAACGACTTGCACAATATCATGATAGTCAACGCCGTGCCATTGATAGACAGGTTGTCACTAGGCAACAACGATTAGCACTATATACTGATAGTCAACGCCGCACCATTGATGGACAGTTTGTCACTAGGCGACAACGACTAGCACTATATCATGATATTCAACTCCGCACCATTTATGGACAGGTTGTCACTAGGCAACAACGACTAGCACAGTATCATGATAGTCATCTCCGCACCATTGATGGACAGGGTGTCACTCGGCAACAACGACTAGCACTGTATCATGATAGTCAACGCCGCACCATTGATGGACAGGGTGTCACTAGGCAACAACGCCTAACACTATATCAGGATAGTCAACGCCGCACCATTCATGGACAGGTTGTCACTAGGCAACAACGACTAGAACAATATCATGATAGTCAACGCCGCACCATTGATCGAGAGGTAGTCAATAGGCAACAACAACTAGCACTAAATCATGATAGTCAACGCCGCACCATTGACGGACAGGTTGTCACTAGGCGACAACGACTAGCTCTATATCATGATAGTCAACGCCACAGCATTTACGGACATATTGTCACTAGGCGACAACAACTAGCACTATATCATGATAGTCAACACAGCACCGTTGATGGACATGTTGTCACTAGGCGACAACGACTAGCACTATAACATGATAGTAACGCCGCACCATTGACGGACAGGTTGTCACTAGGCGACAACGACTTAAACTCTGTCATGATAGTCAACGCCGCACCATTGACGGAGAGGTTGTCACTAGGCGACAGCGACTAGCTCTATATCATGATAGTCAACGCCACAGCATTGACGGACATATTGTCACTAGGCAACAACGACTTGCACTATATCATGATAGTCAACGCCGCACGATTGATGGACAGTTTGTCACTAGGCAACAAAGACTAGCACAGTATCATGATAGTCAACTCCGCACCATTGATGGACAGGGAGTCACTAGGCAACAACGACTAAAACTATATCATGATAGTCGACTCCGCACCATTGATGGACAGGTTGTCACTAGGCGACAACGACTAGCACTATATCATGATAGTCAACGCCGCACCATTCATGGACAGGTTGTCACTAGGCAACAACGACTAGAACAATATCATGATAGTCAACGCCGCACCATTGATGGAGAGGTAGTCACTAGGCAACAACAACTAGCACTATATCATGATAGTCAACGCCGCACCATTCATGGACAGGTTGTCACTAGGCAACAACGAATAGCACTATATCATGATAGTCAACGCCGCACCAATGATGGACAGGTTGTCACTAAGCAACAACGACTAGCACTATATCATGATAGTCAACGCCGCACCATTGATGGTCATTTTGTCAGTAAGCAACAACGACTAGTACTATATCGTGATAGTGAACGCCGCACCATTCATGGGCAGTTTATCACTAGGTTACACGAATTAGCACTATATCATGATAGTCAACGCCGCACCATTGATGGACAGGTTGTCACTAGGCAACAACGACTATCACTTTATCATAGAATCAACGCCGCAACATTGATGGACTGTTTGTCAGTAGGTTACACGAATTAGCAATATATCATGATAGTCAACGCCGCACCATTGATGGACAGGTTGTCACTAGGCAACAACGAATAGCACTATATCATAGAATCACCGCCGCAACATTGATTGACAGGTTGTCACTAGGCAACAACGACTAGCACTATATCATGATAGTCAACGCCGCACCATTGATGGACAGGTTGTCACTAGGCAACAACGACTAGCACTATATCATGATAGTCAACACCGCACCATTCATGGACAGGTTGACACTAGGCAACAACGACTAGCACTATATCATGATAGTCAACGCCGCACCATTCATGGACAGGTTGTCACTAGGCGACAAAAACTAGCACTGTGTCATGATATTCAACGCCACACCATTCATTGAGAGGTTATCACTAGGCAACAACGACTAGCACTATATAATGATAGTCAATGCCGCACCATTGATGGACAGGTTGTCACTAGGCGACAACTACTAGCACGCTATCATGATAGTCCACGCCACACCGTTGATGGACAGGTTGTCACAAGGCGACAACGACTAGCACACTATCACGATAGTCAACGCCGTACCATTGATGGACAGAATGTCACTAGGCAACAACGACTAGCAGTATATCATGATAGTCATCGCCATACCATTGATGGACAGGTTGTCATTAGGCGACAACGACTAGCACTATATCATGATAGTCCACGCCGCACCGTTGATGGACAGGTTGTCACAAGGCGACAACAACTAACACTATATCATTTTAGTCAACGCCGCTCCATTGATGGACAGGTTGTAACTAGGCAACAACGATTAGCACTATATCATGATAGAAAACGCCGCACCATTCATGGACAGATTGTCACTAGGCAACAACGACTAGCACTATATCATGATAGTCAACGCCACACCATTGATGGACAGGTTGTCACTAGGCGACAACTACTAGCACGCTATCATGATAGTCCACGCCACACCGTTGATGGACAGGTTGTCACAAGGCGACAACAACTAACACTATATCATTTTAGTCAACGCCGCTCCATTGATGGACAGGTTGTCACTAGGCAACAACGATTAGCACTATATCATGATAGAAAACGCCGCACCATTCATGGACAGATTGTCACTAGGCAACAACGACTAGCACTATATCATGATAGTCAACACCACACCATTGATGGACAGGTTGTCTCTAGGCGACAACGACTAGCAATATATCATGATATTCCACGCAGCACCGTTGATGGGCAGGTTGTCACAAGGCGACAACGACTAAATCTGTATCATGATAGTCCACGCCACACCGTTGGTGGACAGGTTGTCGCTAGGCGACAACGACTAGGACCCTATCATGATAGTCAACGCCGCACCATTGATGGAGAGGTTGTCACTAGGCAACAACGACTAACACTATATCATGATAGTCCACGCAGCACCATTGATGGACAGGTTGTCACTAGGCAACAACGACTGGCACTATATCATGATAGTCAACGCCGCACCATTGATATACAAGTTGTCACTAGGCGAAAACAACTAGCATTATATCATCATAGTCAACGCCGCACCATTGATGGACAGGTTGTGACTAGGCAACAACGACTTGCACTATATCATGATAGTCAACGCCGCACCATTGATGGACAGGTTGTCATTAGGCGACAACGACTAGCACTTTATCATGATAGTCAAAGCCGCACCATTGATGGACATATTGTCACAAGGCGACAACGACTAGCACTATTTCATGATAGTCAACGCCACACCATTGGTGGACAGTTTGTCTCTAGGCGACAACGACTAGCACTATATCATGATAGTCAACGCCGCACCGTTGATTGACAGGTTGTCACTAGGCAACAACGACTAACACTCTATCATGATAAACAACGACGCACCATTGATGGACAGGTAGTCACTAGGCCACAACGACTAGCACTGTATCATGATAGTCCACGCCGCACCATTGATGGACAGGTTGTCACTAGGCAACAACGACTAGCACTATAACATGATAGTCAACGCCGCACCATTGACGGACAGGTTGTCACTAGGCGACAACGACTAACACTCTGTCATGATAGTCAACGCCCCACCATTGACGGACAGGTTGTCACTAGGCGACAATGACTAGCTCTATATCATGATAGTCAACGCCACAGCATTAACGGACCTATTGTCACTAGACGACAACAACTAGCACTATATCATGATAGTCAACGCCGCACCGTTGATGGACATGTTGTCACTAGGCAACAACGACTAGCACTATAACATGATAGTATTCGCGGCACCATTGACGGTCAGGTTGTCACTATGCGACAACGACTAACACTCTGTCATGATAGTCAACGCCTTACCATTGATGGACAGGTAGTCACTAGGCGACAACGACTAGCTATATATCATGATGGTCAACGCCACAGCATTGACGGACATATTGTCACTAGGCAACAACGACTTGCACAATATCATAGTAGTCAACGCCGCGCCATTGATGGACAGGTTGTCACTAGGCAACAACGACTAGCACTGTATCATGATAGTCAACGCCGCACCATTGATGGACAGTTTGTCACTAGGCGACAATGACTAGCACTATATCATGATATTCAACTCCGCACCATTTATGGACAGGTTGTCACTAGGCAACAACGACTAGCACAGTATCATGACAGTCCACGCCGCACCATTGATGGACAGGTTGTCATTAGGCGACAACGGCTAGCACTTTATCATGATAGTCAACGCCGCACCATCGATGGACATATGTCACTAGGCGACAACGACTAGCAATATATCATGTTATTCCACGCAGCACCGTTGATGGACAGGTTGTCACAAGGCGACAACGACTAACTCTGTATCGTGATAGTCCACGCCACACCGTTGGAGGACAGGTTGTCGCTAGGCGACAACGATTAGGACTCTATCATGATAGTCAACGCCGCACCATTGATGGACAGGTTGTCACTAGGCAACAACGACTAACACTATATCAAGATAGTCCACGCAGCACCACTGATAGACAGGTTGTCACTAGGCAACAACGACTGGCACTATATCATGAAGGTCAACGCCGCACCATTGATGGACAAGTTGTCACTAGGCGACAACAACTAGCATTATATCATCATAGTCAACGCCGCACCATTGATGGACAGGTTGTTACTAGGCAACAACGACTTGCACTATATCATGATAGTCAACGCCGCACCATTGAAGGACATGTTGTCATTAGGCGACAACGGCTAGCACTTTATCATGATAGTCAACGCCGCACCATCGATGGACATATGTCACTAGGTGACAACGACTAGCACTATATCATGATGGTCAACGCCACACCATTGATGGACATGTTGTCTCTAGGCGACAACGACTAGCACTATATCATGATAGTCAACGCCGCACCGTTGATGGACAAGTTGTCAATAGGCAACAACGACTAACACTCTATCATGATAGTCAACGACGCACCATTGATGGACTGGTTGTCATTAGGCGACAACGACTAGCACGGTATCATGATAGTCAACGCCGCACCATTGCTGGACAGGTTGTCACTAGGCGACAACGACTAGCACTATATCATGATAGTCAACGCTACACCAATTGATGGACAGGTTGTCACTAGGCTACAACGACTAGCACTATATCATGATAGTAAACGCCATACCATTGATGGACAGGTAGTCACCAGGCGACAACGACTAAAACTATATCATGATAGTCAACACCGCACCGTAGATGGATAGGTTGTCACTAGGCAACAACGACTAGCACTGTATCATGATAGTCAACGCCGCACCGTTGATGGACAGGTTGTCACTAGGCGACAACGACTAGCTCTATATCATGATATTCAACGCCGCACCATTGATGGTCAGGTTGTCACTAGGAGACAACGACTAGCATTGTATCATGATAGTCAACGCCACACCATTGATGGACAGGTTGTCTCTAGGAGACAACGACTAGCACTATATCATGATAGTCAACGCCGCACCGTTGATGGACAGGTTGGCACTAGGCAACAAAGACTAACACTCTATCGTGATAGTCAACGACACACCATTGATGGACAAGTATTCACTAGGCGACAACGACTAGCACTGTATCATGATAGTCAACGCCGCCCCATTGATGGACAGGTTGTCACTAGGCAACAACGACTAGCACTGTATCATGATAGTCTACGCCGCACCACTTATGGACGGGTTGCCACTAGGCGACAACGACTAGCACTATTTCATGATAGTCAACGCCGCACCATTGATGGACAGGTTGTCACTAGGCTACAACGACTAGCACTATATCATGATAGTCAACGCCGCACCATTGAAGGTCAGGTAGTCACTAGGCGACAACGACTAACACTATATAATGATAGTCAACGCCGCACCATTGATGGACAGGTTGTCACTAGAAAAAACAACGACTAGCACTATATCGTAGAGTCAATGCCGCACCATTGATGGACAGGTTGTCACTAGGCGACAACTACTAGCACGCTATCATGATAGTCCACGCCACACCGTTGATGGACAGGTTGTCACAAGGCGACAACGACTAGCACACCATCACGATAGTCAACGCCGTACCATTGATGGACAGATTGTCACTAGGCAACAACGACTAGCAGTATATCATGATAGTCATCGCCATACCATTGATGGACAGGTTGTCACTAGGCTACAACGACTAGCACTATATCATGATAGTCCACGCCGCACCGTTGATGGACAGGTTGTCACAAGGCGACAACAACTAACACTATATCATTTTAGCCAACGCCGCTCCATTGATGGACAGGTTGTCACTAGGCAACAACGATTAGCACTATATCATGATAGAAAACGCCGCACCATTCATGGACAGATTGTCACTAGGCAACAACGACTAGCACTATATAATGATAGTCAACGCCACACCATTGATGGACAGGTTGTCACTAGGCGACAACGACTAGCAATATATCATGATATTCCACGCAGCTCCGTTGATGGACAGGTTGTCACAAGGCGACAACGACAAACTCTGTATCATGATAGTCCACGCCACACCATTGGTGGACAGGTTGTCGATAGGCGACAACGTCTAGGAGTCTATCATGATAGTCAACGCCGCACCATTGATGGAGAGGTTGTCACTAGGCAACAACGACAAACACTATATCATGATAGTCCACGCAGCACCATTGATGGACAGGTTGTCACTAGGCAACAACGACTGGCACTATATCATGATAGTCAACGCCGCACCATTGATATACCAGTTGTCACTAGGCGAAAACAACTAGTATTATATCATCATAGTCAACGCCGCACCATTGATGGACAGGTTGTTACTAGGCAACAACGACTTGCACTATATCATGATAGTCAACGCCGCACCATTGATGGACAGGTTGTCATTAGGCGACAACGACCAGCACTTTATCATGATAGTCAACGCCGCAATATTGATATACAAGTTGTCACTAGGCGAAAACAACTAGCATTATATCATCATAGTCAACGCCGCACCATTGATGGACAGGTTGTTACTAGGCGACAACGACTAGCTCTATATCATGATAGTCAACGCCACAGCATTAACGGACATATTGTCACTAGACGACAACAACTAGCACTATATCATGATAGTCAACGCCGCACCGTTGATGGACATGTTGTCACTAGGCGACAACGACTAGCACTATAACATGATAGTCATCGCCGCACCATTGACGGTCAGGTTGTCACTATGCGACAACGACTAACACTCTGTCATGATAGTCAACGCCTTACTATTGACGGAGAGGTTGTCACTAGGCGACAACGACTAACACTCTGTCATGATAGTCAACGCCCCACCATTGACGGACAGGTTGTCACTAGGCGACAACGACTAGCTCTATATCATGATAGTCAACGCCACAGCATTAACGGACATATTGTCACTAGACGACAACAACTAGCACTATATCATGATAGTCAACGCCGCACCGTTGATGGACATGTTGTCACTAGGCGACAATGACTAGCACTATAACATGATAGTCATCGCCGCACCATTGACGGTCAGGTTGTCACTATGCGACTACGACTAACACTCTGTCATGATAGTCAACGCCTTACTATTGACGGACAGGTTGACACTAGGCGACAACGACTAGCTACATATCATGATGGTCAACGCCACAGCATTGACGGACATATTGTCACTAGGCAACAACGACTTGCACAATATCATGGTAGTCAACGCCGCGCCATTGATGGACAGGTTGTCACTAGGCAACAACGACTAGCGCTATATCATGATAGTCAACGCCGCACCATTGATGGACAGTTTGTCACTAGGCGACAACGACTAGCACTATATCATGATATTCAACTCCGCACCATTTATGGACAGGTTGTCACTAGGCAACAACGACTAGCACAATATCATGATATTCAACGCCACACCATTTATGGACAGGTTGTCTCTAGGCGACAACGACTAGCACTATATCATGATAGTCAACGCCACACCATTGATGGACAGGTTGTCACTAGGCGACAACGACTAGCAATATATCATGTTATTCCACGCAGCACCGTTGATGGACAGGTTGTCACAAGGCGACAACGACTAACTCTGTATCGTGATAGTCCACGCCACACCGTTGGTGGACAGGTTGTCGCTAGGCGACAACGACTAGCACTCTATCATGATAGTCAACGCCGCACCATTGATGGACAGGTTGTCACTAGGCAACAACGACTAACACTACATCAAGATAGTCCACGCAGCACCATTGATGGACAGGTTGTCACTAGGCAACAACGACTGGCACTATATCATGATGGTCAACGCCGCACCATTGATGGACAAGTTGTCACTAGGCGACAACAACTAGCATTATATCATCATAGTCAACGCCGCACCATTGATGGACATGTTGTTACTAGGCAACAACGACTTGCACTATATCATGATAGTCAACGCTGCACCAATTGATGGACAGGTTGTCACTAGGCTACAACGACTAGCACTATATCATGATAGTCAACGCCACACCATTGATGGACAGGTAGTCACCAGGCGACAACGACTAACACTATATCATGATAGTCAACACCGCACCGTAGATGGACAGGTTGTCACTAGGCAACAACGACTAGCACTGTATCATGGTAGTCAACGCCGCACCGTTGATGGACAGGTTGTCAATAGGCAACAACGACTAACACTCTATCATGATAGTCAACGACGCACCATTGATGGACAAGTTGTCACTAGGCGACAACAACTAGCATTATATCATCATAGTCAACGCCGCACCATTGATGGACATGTTGTTACTAGGCAACAACGACTTGCACTATATCATGATAGTCAACGCTGCACCAATTGATGGACAGGTTGTCACTAGGCTACAACGACTAGCACTATATCATGATAGTCAACGCCACACCATTGATGGACAGGTAGTCACCAGGCGACAACGACTAACACTATATCATGATAGTCAACACCGCACCGTAGATGGACAGGTTGTCACTAGGCAACAACGACTAGCACTGTATCATGGTAGTCAACGCCGCACCGTTGATGGACAGGTTGTCAATAGGCAACAACGACTAACACTCTATCATGATAGTCAACGACGCACCATTGATGGACTGGTTGTCATTAGGCGACAGCGACTAGCACGGTATCATGATAGTCAACGCCGCACCATTGATGGACAGGTTGTCACTAGGCAACAACGATTAGCACTGTATCATGATAGTCAATGTCGCACCATTGCTGGACAGGTTGTCACTAGGCGACAACGACTAGCACTATATCATGATAGTCAACGCTGCACCAATTGATGGACAGGTTGTCACTAGGCTACAACGACTAGCACTATATCATGATAGTCCACGCCACACCGTTGATGGACAGGTTGTCACAAGGCGACAACAACTAACACTATATCATTTTAGTCAACGCCGCTCCATTGATGGACAGGTTGTCACTAGGCAACAACGACTAGCACTATATCATGATAGTCAACACCGCACCATTCATGGACAGGTTGACACTAGGCAACAACGACTAGCACTATATCATGATAGTCAACGCCGCACCATTCATGGACAGGTTGTCACTAGGCGACAAAAACTAGCACTGTGTCATGATATTCAACGCCACACCATTCATTGACAGGTTATCACTAGGCAACAACGACTAGCACTATATAATGATAGTCAACGCCGCACCATTGATGGACAGGTTGTCACTAGAAAAACAACGACTAGCACTATATCGTAGAGTCAATGCCGCACCATTGATGGACAGGTTGTCACTAGGCGACAACTACTAGCACGCTATCATGATAGTCCACGCCACACTGTTGATGGACAGGTTGTCACAAGGCGACAACGACTAGCACACTATCACTATAGTCAACGCCGTACCATTGATGGTCAGATTGTCACTAGGCAACAACGACTAGCAGTATATCATGATAGTCATCGCCATACCATTGATGGACAGGTTGTCACTAGGCGACAACGACTAGCACTATATCATGATAGTCCACGCCGCACCGTTGATGGACAGGTTGTCACAAGGCGACAACAACTAACAC
The DNA here is from genome assembly GCA_946902985.2 of Meconema thalassinum. Classification (NCBI taxonomy): domain Eukaryota; kingdom Metazoa; phylum Arthropoda; class Insecta; order Orthoptera; family Tettigoniidae; genus Meconema; species Meconema thalassinum. Next base: position 30,787,921 of record OX336393.1, read on the forward strand.
TATATCATTTTAGCCAACGCCGCTCCATTGATGGACAGGTTGTCACTAGGCAACAACGATTAGCACTATATCATGATAGAAAACGCTGCACCATTCATGGACAGATTGTCACTAGGCAACAACGACTAGCACTATATCATGATAGTCAACGCCACACCATTGATGGACAGGTTGTCACTAGGCGACAACGACTAGCAAAATATCATGATATTCCACGCAGCACCGTTGATGGACAGGTTGTCACAAGGCGACAACGACAAACTCTGTATCATGATAGTCCACGACACACCGTTGGTGGACAGGTTGTCGCTAGGCAACAACGTCTAGGACTCATTCATGATAGTCAACGCCGCACCATTGATGGAGAGGTTGTCACTAGGCAACAACGACTAACAGTATATCATGATAGTCCACGCAGCACCATGGATGGACAGGTTGTCACTAGGCAACAACGACTGGCACTATATCATGATAGTCAACGCCGCAATATTGATATACAAGTTGTCACTAGGCGAAAACAACTAGCATTATATCATCATAGTCAACGCCGCACCATTGATGGACAGGTTGTTACTAGGCAACAACGACTTGCACTATATCGTGATAGTCAACGCCGCACCATTGATGGACAGGTTGTCATTAGGCGACAACGACTAGCACTTTATCATGATAGTCAAAGCCGCACCATTGATGGACATATTGTCACTAGGCGACAACGAATAGCACTATATCATGATAGTCAACGCCGCACCGTTGATGGACAGGTTGTCACTAGGCAACAACGACTAACACTCTATCATGATAATCAACGACGCACCATTGATGGACAGGTAGTCACTAGGCGACAACGACTAGCACTGTATCATGATAGTCCACACCGCACCATTGATGGACAGGTAGTCACTAGGCAACAACGACTAGCACTATAACATGATAGTCAACGCCGCACCATTGACGGACAGGTTGTCACTAGGCGACAACGACTAACACTCTGTCATGATAGTCAACGCCCCACCATTGACGGACAGGTTGTCACTAGGCGACAACGACTAGCTCTATATCATGATAGTCAACGCCACAGCATTAACGGACATATTGTCACTAGGCGACAACAACTAGCACTATATCATGATAGTCAACGCCGCACCGTTGATGGACATGTTGTCACTTGGCGACAACGACTAGTACTATAACATGATAGTCATCGCCGCACCATTGACGGTCAGGTTGTCACTATGCGACAACGACTAACACTCTGTCATGATAGTCAACGCCTTACCATTGACGGACAGGTTGTCACTAGGCGACAACGACTAGCTATATATCATGATGGTCAACGCCACAGCATTGACGGACATATTGTCACTAGGCAACAACGACTTGCACAATATCATGGTAGTCAACGCCGCGCCATTAATAGACAGGTTGTCACTAGGCAACAACGACTAGCACAATATCATGATAGTCAACGCCGCACCATTGATGGACAGTTTGTCACTAGGCGACAACGACTAGCACTATATCATGATATTCAACTCCGCACCATTTATGGACAGGTTGTCACTAGGCAACAACGACTAGCAGAGTATCATGATAGTCAACGCCACACCATTGATGGACAGGTTGTCTCTAGGCGACAACGACTAGCACTATATCATGATAGTCAACGCCACACCATTAATGGACAGGTGGTCACTAGGCGACAACGACTAGCAATATATCATGTTATTCCACGCAGCAGCGTTGATGGACAGGTTGTCACAAGGCGACAACGACTAACTCTGTATCGTGATAGTCCACGCCACACCGTTGGTGGACAGGTTGTCGCTAGGCGACAACGACTAGGACTCTATCATGATAGTCAACGCCGCACCATTGATGGACAGGTTGTCACTAGGCAACAACGACTAACACTATATCAAGATGGTCCACGCAGCACCATTGATGGACAGGTTGTCACTAGGCAACAACGACTGGCACTATATCATGATGGTCAACGCCGCACCATTGATGGACAAGTGGTCACTAGGCTACAACAACTAGCATTATATCATCATAGTCAACGCCGCACCACTGATGGACAGGTTGTTACTAGGCAACAACGACTTGCACTATATCATGATAGTCAACGCGGCACCATTGATGGACAGGTGGTCATTAGGCGACAACGGCTAGCACTTTATCATGATAGTCAACGCTGCACCATCGATGGACATATTGTCACTAGGTGACAACGACTAGCACTATATCATGATAGTCAACGCCACACCATTGATGGACAGGTTGTCTCTAGGCGACAACGACTAGCACTATATCATGATAGTCAACGCCGCACCGTTGATGGACAGGTTGTCAATTGGCAACAACGACTAACACTCTATCATGATAGTCAACGACGCACCATTGATGGACTGGTTGTCATTAGGCGACAACGGCTAGCACGGTATCATGATAGTCAACGCCGCACCATTGATGGACAGCTTGTCACTAGGCAACAACGATTAGCACTGTATCATGATAGTCAATGCCGCACCATTGCTGGACAGGTTGTCACTAGGCGACAACCACTAGCACTATATCATGATAGTCAACGCTGCACCTATTGATGGACAGGTTGTCACTAGGCTACAACGACTAGCACTATATCATGATATTCCACGCAGCACCGTTGATGGACAGGTTGTCACAAGGCGACAACGACTAACTCTGTATCATGATAGTCCACGCCACGCCGTTGGTGGACAGGTTGTCGCTAGGCGACAACGACTAGGACTCTATCATGATAGTCAACGCCGCACCATTGATGGAGAGGTTGTCACTAGGCAACAACGACTAACACTATATCATGATAGTCCACGCAGCACCATTGATGGACAGGTTGCCAATAGGCAACAACGACTGGCACTATATCATGATAGTCAACGCCGCACCATTGATGTACAAGTTGTCACTAGGCGAAAACAACTAGCATTATATCATCATAGTCAACGCCGCACCATTGATGGACAGGTTGTTACTAGGCAACAACGACTTGCACTATATCATGATAGTCAACGCCGCACCATTGATGGACAGGTTGTCATTAGGCGACAACGACTAGCACTTTATCATGATAGTCAAAGCCGCACCATTGATGGACATATTGTCACTAGGCGACAACGACTAGCACTATTTCATGATAGTCAACGCCACACCATTGATGGACAGTTTGTCTCTAGGCGACAACGACTAGCACTATATCATGATAGTCAACGCCGCACCGTTGATTGACAGGTTGTCACTAGGCAACAACGACTAACACTCTATCATGATAATCAACGACGCACCATTGATGGACATGTAGTCACTAGGCGACAACGACTAGCACTCTATCATGATAGTCCACGCCGCACCATTGATGGACAGGTTGTCACTAGGCGACAACGACTAGCACTCTGTCATGATAGTCAACGCCCCACCATTGACGGACAGGTTGTCACTAGGCGACAACGACTAGCTCAATATCATGATAGTCAACGCCCCGGCATTAACGGACATATTGTCACTAGGCGACAACAACTAGCACTATATCATGATAGTCAACGCCGCACCGTTGATGGACATGTTGTCACTATGCGACAACGACTAGCACTATAACATGATAGTCATCGCCGCACCATTGACGGTCAGGTTGTCACTATGCGACAACGACTAACACTCTGTCATGATAGTCAACGCCTTACCATTGATGGACAGGTTGTCACTAGGCGACAAAGACTAGCTATATATCATGATGGTCAACGCCACAGCATTGACGGACATATTGTCACTAGGCAACAACGACTTGCACAATATCATGGTAGTCAACGCCGCGCCATTGATGGACAGGTTGTCACTAGGCAACAACGACTAGCACTATATCATGATAGTCAACGCCGCACCATTGATGGACAGTTTGTCACTAGGCGACAACGACTAGCAATATATCATGATATTCAACTCCGCACCATTTATGGACAGGTTGTCACTAGGCAACAACGACTACCACAGTATCATGATATTCAACGCCACACCATTTATGGACAGGTTGTCTCTAGGCGACAACGACTAGCACTATATCATGATAGTCAACGCCACACCATTGATGGACAGGTTGTCCTTAGGCGACAACGACTAACTCTGTATCGTGATAGTCCACGCCACACCGTTGGTGGACAGGTTGTCGCTAGGCGACAACGACTAGGACTCTATCATGATAGTCAACGCCGCACCATTGATGGACAGGTTGTCACTAGGCAACAACGACTAACACTATATCAAGATAGTACACGCAGCACCATTGATGGACAGGTTGTCACTAGGCGACAACGACTGGCACTATATCATGATGGTCAAAGCCGCACCATTGATGGACAAGTTGTCACTAGGCGACAACAACCAGCATTATATCATCATAGTCAACGCCGCACCATTGATGGACAGGTTGTCATTAGGCGACAACGGCTAGCACTTTATCATGATAGTCAACGCCGCACCATCGATGGACATATTGTCACTAGGTGACAACGAATAGCACTATATCATGATAGTCAACGCCACACCATTGATGGACAGGTTGTCTCTAGGCGACAACGACTAGCAATATATCATGATAGTCAACGCCGCACCGTTGATGGACAGGTTGTCAATAGGCAACAACGACTAACACTCTATCATGATAGTCAACGACGCACCATTGATGGACTGGTTGTCATTAGGCGACAACGACTAGCACGGTATCATGATAGTCAACGCCGCACCATTGATAGACAGGTTGTCACTAGGCAACAACGATTAGCACTCTATCATGATAGTCAACGCCGCACCATTGCTGGACAGGTTGTCACTAGGCGACAACGACTAGCACTATATCATGATAGTCAACGCTGCACCAATTGATGGACAGGTTGTCACTAGGCTACAACGACTAGCACTATATCATGATAGTCAACGCCACACCATTGATGGACAGGTAGTCACCAGGCGACAACGACTAACACTATATCATGATAGTCAACACCGCACCGTAGATGGACAGGTTGTCACTAGGCAACAACGACTAGCACTGTATCATGATAGTCAACGCCGCACCGTTGATGGACAGGTTGTCACTAGGCGACAACGACTAGCTCTATATCATGATATTCAACGCCGCACCATTGATGGTCAGGTTGTCACTAGGAGACAACGACTAGCATTGTATCATGATAGTCAACGCCACACCATTGATGGACAGGTTGTCCCTAGGAGACAACGACTAGCACTATATCATGATAGTCAAAGCCGCACCGTTGATGGACAGGTTGTCACTAGCCAACAACGACTAACACTCTATCGTGATAGTCAACGACACACCATAGATGGACAAGTAGTCACTAGGCGACAACGACTAGCACTGTATCATGATAGTCAACGCCGCACCATTGATGGACAGGTTGTCACTAGGCAACAACGACTAGCACTGTATCATGATAGTCTACGCCGCACCACTTATGGACGGTTTGCCACTAGGCGACAACGACTAGCACTATATCATGATAGTCAACGCCGCACCATTGATGGACAGGTTGTCAATAGGCTACAACGACTAGCACTATATCATGATAGTCAACACCGCACCATTGAAGGTCAGGTAGTCACTAGGCGACAACGACTAACACTAAATCATGATAGTCAACGCAGTACCGTTGATGGACAGGTTGTCACTAGGCATCTACGACTAGCACTGTATTATGATTGTCAACGCCGCACCGTTGATGGACAGGTTGTCACTAGGCAACAACGACAATCACTGTATCATGATAGTCAACGTCGCACCATTGACGGACAGGTTGTCGCTATGCGACAACGACTAGCACTATATCATGATAGTCAACGCCGCAACATTGACGGACAGGTTGTCACTAGGCGACAACAACTAGCACTGTATCATGATAGTCACCGCCGCACCGTTGATGGACATGCTGTCACTAGGCGACAACGACTAGCACTATAACATGATAGTCAACGCCGCACCATTGACGGACAGGTTGTCACTAGGCGACAACGACTAACCCTATATCATGATAGTAAACGCCGCACCATTGATGGACAGGTTGTCACTAGGCAACAACTACTATCACTTTATCATAGAATCAACGCCGCAACATTGATGGACTGTTTGTCACTAGGTTACACGAATTAGTAATATATCATGATAGTCAACGCCGCACCATTGATGGACAGGTTGTCACTAGGCAACAACGACTAGCACTATATCATAGAATCAACGCCGCAACATTGATTGACAGGTTGTCACTAGGCAACAACGACTAGCACTATATCATGATAGTCAACGCCGCACCATTGATGGACAGGTTGTCACTAGGCAACAACGACTAGCACTATATCATGATATTCAACGCCACACCATTCATTGACAGGTTATCACTAGGCAACAACGACTAGCACTATATAATGATAGTCAACGCCGCACCATTGATGGACAGGTTGTCACTAGAAAAAACAACGACTAGCACTACATCGTAGAGTCAATGCCGCACCATTGATGGACAGGTTGTCACTAGGCGACAACTACTAGCACGCTATCATGATAGTCCACGCCACACCGTTGATGGACAGGTTGTCACAAGGCGACAACGACTAGTACACTATCACGATATTCAACGCCGTACCATTGATGGACAGATTGTCACTAGGCAACAACGACTAGCAGTATATCATGATAGTCATCGCCATACCATTGATGGACAGGTTGTCACTAGGCGACAACGACTAGCACTATATCATGATAGTCCACGCCGCACCGTTGATGGACAAGTTGTCACAAGGCGACAACAACTAACACTATATCATTTTAGCCAACGCCGCTCCATTGATGGACAGGTTGTCACTAGGCAACAACGATTAGCACTATATCATGATAGAAAACGCCGCACCATTCATGGACAGATTGTCACTAGGCAACAACGACTAGCACTTTATCATGATAGTCAACGCCACACCATTGATGGACAGGTTGTCACTAGGCGACAACGACTAGCAATATATCATGATATTCCACGCTGCACCGTTGATGAACAGGTTGTCACAAGGCGACAACGACAAAATCTGTATCATGATAGTCCACGCCACACCGTTGGTGGACAGGTTGTCGCTAGGCGACAACGTCTAGGACTCTATCATTATAGTCAACGCCGTACCATTGATGGACAGATTGTCACTAGGCAACAACGACTAGCAGTATATCATGATAGTCATCGCCATACCATTGATGGACAGGTTGTCACTAGGTAACAACGACTGGCACTTTATCATGATAGTCAACGCCGCACCGTTGATGGACAGGTTGTCACTAGGCAACAACGACTAACACACTATCATGATAATCAACGACGCACCATTGATGGACAGGTAGTCACTAGGCGACAACGACTAGCACTGTATCATGATAGTCAACGCCGCACCATTGACGGACAGGTTGTCACTAGGCGACAACGACTAACACTCTGTCATGATAGTCAACGCCCCACCATTGACGGACAGGTTGTCACTAGGCGACAACGACAAGCTCTATATCATGATAGTCAACGCCACAGCATTAACGGATATATTGTCACTAGGCGACAACAACTAGCACTATATCGTGATAGTCAACGCCGCACCGATGATGGACATGTTGTCACTTGGCGACAACGACTAGCACTATAACATGATAGTCATCGCCGCACCATTGACGGTCAGGTTGTCACTATGCGACAACGACTAACAGTCTGTCATGATAGTCAACGCCTTACCATTGACGGACAGGTTGTCACTAGGCGACAACGACTGGCTATATATGATGATGGTCAACGCCACAGCATTGACGGACATATTGTCACTAGGCAACAACGACTTGCACAATATCATGGTAGTCAACGCCGCGCTATTGATGGACAGGTTGTCACTAGGCAACAACGACTAGCACTATATCATGATAGTCAACGCCGCACCATTGATGGACAGTTTGTCACTAGGCGACAACGACTAGCACTATATCATGTTATTCAAATCCGCACCATTTATGGACAGGTTGTCACTAGGCAACAACGACTAGCACAGTATCATGATAGTCAACGCCACACCATTGATGGACAGGTTGTCTCTAGGCGACAACGACTAGCACTATACCATGATAGTCAACGCCACACCATTGATGGACAGGTTGTCACTAGGCGACAACGACTAGCAATATATCATGTTATTCCACGCAGCACCGTTGATGGTCAGGTTGTCACAAGGCGACAACGACTAACTCTGTATCGTGATAGTCCACGCCACACCGTTGATGGACAGGTTGTCGCTAGGCGACAACGACTAACACTATATCATGATAGTCCACGCAGCACCATTGATGGACAGGTTGTCACTAGGCAACAACGACTGGCACTATATCATGATGGTCAACGCCGCACCATTGATGGACAAGTTGTCACTAGGCGACAACAACTAGCATTATATCATCATAGTCAACGCCGCACCATTGATGGACAGGTAGTTACTAGGCAACAACGACTTGCACTATATCATGATAGTCAACGCCGCACCATTGATGGACAGGTTGTCATTAGGCGACAACGGCTAGCACTTTATCATGATAGTCAACGCCGCACCATCGATGGACATATTGTCTCTAGGCGACAACGACTAGCAATATATCATGATAGTCAACGCCGCACCGTTGATGGACAGGTTGTCAATAGGCAACAACGACTAACACTCTATCATGATAGTCAACGACGCACCATTGATGGACTGGTTGTCATTAGGCGACAACGACTAGCACGGTATCATGATAGTCAACGCCGCACCATTGATAGACAGGTTGTCACTAGGCAACAACGATTAGCACTCTATCATGATAGTCAACGCCTCACGATTGATGGACAGGTTGTCACTAGGCGACAACGACTAGCACTATATCATGATAGTCAACGCTGCACTAATTGATGGACAGGTTGTCACTAGGCTACAACGACTAGCACTATATCATGATAGTCAACGCCACACCATTGATGGACAGGTAGTCACCAGGCGACAACGACTAACACTATATCATGATAGTCAACACCGCACCGTAGATGGACAGGTTGTCACTAGGCAACAACTACTAGCACTGTATCATGATAGTCAACGCCGCACCGTTGATGGACAGGTTGTCACTAGGCGACAACGACTAGCTCTATATCATGATATTCAACGCCGCACCATTGATGGTCAGGTTGTCACTAGGAGACAACGACTAGCATTGTATCATGATAGTCAACGCCACACCATTGATGGACAGGTTGTCCCTAGGAGACAACGACTAGCACTATATCATGATAGTCAAAGCCGCACCGTTGATGGACAGGTTGTCACTAGGCAACAACGACTAACACTCTATCGTGATAGTCAACGACACACCATAGATGGACAAGTAGTCACTAGGCGACAACGACTAGCACTGTATCATGATAGTCAACGCCGCACCATTGATGGACAGGTTGTCACTAGGCAACAACGACTAGCACTGTATCATGATAGTCTACGCCGCACCACTTATGACGGGTTGCCACTAGGCGACAACGACTAGCACTATATCATGATAGTCAACGCCGCACCATTGATGGACAGGTTGTCACTAGGCTACAACGACTATCACTATATCATGATAGTCAACACCGCACCATTGAAGGTTAGGTAGTCACTAGGCGACAACGACTAACACTATATCATGATAGTCAACGCAGTACCGTTGATGGACAGGTTGTCACTAGGCATCTACGACTAGCACTGTATTATGATTGTCAACGCCGCACCGTTGATGGACAGGTTGTCACTAGGCAACAACGATAATCACTGTATCATGATAGTCAACGTCGCACCATTGACGGACAAGTTGTCGCTAGGCGACAACGACTAGCACTATATCATGATAGTCAACGCCGCAACATTGACGGACAGGTTGTCACTAGGCGACAACAACTAGCACTGTATCATGATAGTCACCGCCGCACCGTTGATGGACATGCTGTCACTAGGCGACAACGACTAGCACTATAACATGATAGTCAACGCCGCACCATTGACGGACAGGTTGTCACTAGGCGACAACGACTAACCCTATATCATGATAGTAAACGCCGCACCATTGATGGACAGGTTGTCACTAGGCAACAACGACTATCACTTTATCATAGAATCAACGCCGCAACATTGATGGACTGTCTGTCACTAGGTTACACGAATTAGCAATATATCATGATAGTCAACGCCGCACCATTGATGGACAGGTTGTGACTAGGCAACAACGCTTAGCACTATATCATAGAATCAACGCCGCAACATTGATTGACAGGTTGTCACTAGGCAACAACGACTAGCACTATAACATGATAGTCAACGCCGCACCATTGATGGACAGGTTGACACTAGGCAACAACGACTAGCACTATATCATGATAGTCAACGCCGCACCATTCATGGACAGGTTGTCACTAGGCGACAACAACTAGCACTGGGTCATGATATTCAACGCCACACCATTCATTGACAGGTTATCACTAGGCAACAACGACTAGCACTATATAATGATAGTCAACGCCGCACCATTGATGGACAGGTTGTCACTAGAAAAAACAACGACTAGCACTATATCGTAGAGTCAATGCCGCACCATTGATGGACAGGTTGTCACTAGGCGACAACTACTAGCACGCTATCATGATAGTCCACGCCACACCGTTGATGGACAGGTTGTCACAAGGCGACGACTAGTACACTATCACGATAGTCAACGCCGTACCATTGATGGACAGATTGTCACTAGGCAACAACGACTAGCAGTATATCATGATAGTCATCGCCATACCATTGATGGACAGGTTTTCACTAGGCGACAACGACTAGCACTATATCATGATAGTCCACGCCGCACCGTTGATGGACAGGTTGTCACAAGGCGACAACAACTAACACTATATCATTTTAGCCAACGCCGCTCCATTGATGGACAGGTTGTCACTAGGCAACAACGATTAGCACTATATCATGATAGAAAACGCCGCACCATTCATGGACAGATTGTCACTAGGCAACAACGACTAGCACTTTATCATGATAGTCAACGCCACACCATTGATGGACAGGTTGTCACTAGGCGACTACGACTAGCAATATATCATGATATTCCACGCAGCACCGTTGATGAACAGGTTGTCACAAGGCGACAACGACAAAATCTGTATCATGATAGTCCACGCCACACCGTTGGTGGACAGGTTGTCGCTAGGCGACAACGTCTAGGACTCTATCATGATAGTCAACGCCGTACCATTGATGGACAGATTGTCACTAGGCAACAACGACTAGCAGTATATCATGATAGTCATCGCCATACCATTGATGGACAGGTTGTCACTAGGCAAGAACGACTGGCACTATATCATGATAGTCAACGCCGCACCATTGATATACAAGTTGTCACTAGGCGAAAACAACTAGCATTATATCATCATAGTCAACGCCGCACCATTGATGGACAGGTGGTTACTAGGCAACAACGACTTGCACCATATCATGGTAGTCAACGCCGCACCTTTGATGGACAGGTTGTCATTAGGCGACAACGACTAGCACTTTATCATGATAGTCAACGCCGCACCATTGATGGACATATTGTCACTAGGCGACAACGACTAGCACTATATCATGATAGTCAACGCCGCACCGTTGATGGACAGGTTGTCACTAGGCAACAACGACTAACACTCTATCATGATAATCAACGACGCACCATTGATGGACAGGTAGTCACTAGGCGACAACGACTAGCACTGTATCATGATAGTCCACACCGCACCATTGATGGACAGGTTGTCACTAGGCCACAACGACTAGCACTATAACATGATAGTCAACGCCGCACCATTGACGGACAGGTTGTCACTAGGCGACAACGACTAACACTCTGTCATGATAGTCAACGCCCCACCATTGACGGACAGGTTGTCACTAGGCGACAACGACTAGCTCTATATCATGATAGTCAACGCCACAGCATTAACGGACATATTGTCACTAGGCGACAACAACTAGCACTATATCATGATAGTCAACGCCGCACCGTTGATGGACATGTTGTCACTTGGCGACAACGACTAGCACTATAACATGATAGTCATCGCCGCACCATTGACGGTCAGGTTGTCACTATGCGACAACGACTAACATTCTGTCATGATAGTCAACGCCTTACCATTGACGGACAGGTTGTCACTAGGCGACAACGACTAGCTATATATGATGATGGTCAACGCCACAGCATTGACGGACATATTGTCACTAGGCAACAACGACTTGCACAATATCAAGGTAGTCAACGCCGCGCCATTGATGGACAGGTTGTCACTAGGCAACAACGACTAGCACTATATCATGATAGTCAACGCCGCACCATTGATGGACAGTTTGTCACTAGGCGACAACGACTAGCACTATATCATGTTATTCAAATCCGCACCATTTATGGACAGGTTGTTACTAGGCAACAACGACTTGCACTATATCATGATAGTCAACGCCGCACCATTGATGGACAGGTTGTCATTAGGCGACAACGGCTAGCACTTTATCATGATAGTCAACGCTGCACCATCGATGGACATATTGTCACTAGGTGACAACGACTAGCACTATATCATGATAGTCAACGCCACACCATTGATGGACAGGTTGTCTCTAGGCGACAACGACTAGCACTGTATCATGATAGTCAAGGCCGCACCGTTGATGGACAGGTTGTAAATAGGCAACAACGACTAACACTCTATCATGATAGTCAACGACGCACCATTGATGGACAGCTTGTCACTAGGCAACAACGATTAGCACTGTATCATGATAGTCAATGCCGCACCATTGCTGGACAGGTTGTCACTAGGCGACAACGACTAGCACGGTATCATGATAGTCAACGCCGCACCATTGATGGACAGCTTGTCACTAGGCAACAACGATTAGCACTGTATCATGATAGTCAATGCCGCACCATTGCTGGACAGGTTGTCACTAGGCGACAACGACTAGCACTATATCATGATAGTCAACGCTGCACCTATTGATGGACAGGTTGTCACTAGGCTACAACGACTAGCACTATATCATGATAGTCAACGCCACACCATTGATGGACAGGTAGTCGCCAGGCGACAACGACTAACACTATATTATGATAGTCAACGCCGCACCGTAGATGGACAGGTTGTCACTAGGCAACAACGACTAGCACTGTATCATGATAGTCAACGCCGCACCGTTGATGGACAGGTTGTTACTAGGCGACAACGACTAGCTCTATATCATGATAGTCAACGCCGCACCATTGATGGTCAGGTTGTCACTAGGCGACAACGACTAGCATTGTATCATGATAGTCAACGCCTCACGATTGATGGACAGGTTGTCACTAGGCAACAACGACTAGCACTATATCATGATAGTCAACACCGCACCATTCATGGACAGGTTGACACTAGGCAACAACGACTAGCACTATATCATGATAGTCAACGCCGCACCATTCATGGACAGGTTGTCACTAGGCGACAACAACTAGCACTGTCTCATGATATTCAACGCCACACCATTCATTGACAGGTTACACTAGGCAACAACGACTAGCACTTTATCATGATAGTCAACGCCGCACCATTGATGGACAGGTTGTCACTAGAAAAAACAACGACTAGCACTATATCGTAGAGTCAATGCCGCACCATTGATGGACAGGTTGTCACTAGGCGACAACTACTAGCACGCTATCATGATAGTCCACGCCACACCGTTGATGGACAGGTTGTCAAGAGGCGACAACGACTAGCACACTATCACGATAGTCAACGTCGTACCATTGATGGACAGATTGTCACTAGGCAACAACGACTAGCAGTATATCATGATAGTCATCGCCATACCATTGATGGACAGGTTGTCACTAGGCGACAACGACTAGCACTATATGATGATAGTCCACGCCGTACCGTTGATGGACAGGTTGTCACAAGGCGACAACAACTAACACTATATCATTTTAGTCAATGCCGCTCCATTGATGGACAGGTTGTCACTAGGCAACAACGATTAGCACTATATCATGATAGAAAACGCCGCACAATTCATGGACAGATTGTCACTAGGCAACAACGACTAGCACTATATCATGAAAGTCAACGCCACACCATTGATGGACAGGTGGCCACTAGGCGACAACGACTAGCAATATATCATGATATTCCACGCAGCACCGTTGATGGACAGGTTGTCACAAGGCGACAACGACTAACTCTGTATCATGATAGTCCACGCCACGCCGTTGGTGGACAGGTTGTCACTAGGCAACAACGACTAATACTATATCATGATAGTCCACGCAGCACCATTGATGGACAGGTTGTCACTAGGCAACAACGACTAGCACTATAACATAATAGTCAACGCCGCACCATTGACGGACAGGTTGTCACTAGGCGACAACGACTAACACTCTGTCATGATAGTCAACGCCCCACCATTGACGGACAGGTTGTCACTAGGCGACAACGACTAGCTCTATATCATGATAGTCAACGCCACAGCATTAACGGACATATTGTCACTAGGCGACAACAACTAGCACTATATCATGATAGTCAACGCCGCACCGTTGATGGACATGTTGTCACTTGGCGACAACGACTAGCACTATAACATGATAGTCATCGCCGCACCATTGACGGTCAGGTTGTCACTATGCGACAACGACTAACACTCTGTCATGATAGTCAACGCCTTACCATTGACGGACAGGTTGTCACTAGGCGACAACGACTAGCTATATATGATGATGGTCAACGCCACAGCATTGACGGACATATTGTCACTAGGCAACAACGACTTGCACAATATCATGGTAGTCAACGCCGCGCCATTGATGGACAGGTTGTCACTAGGCAACAACGACTAGCACTATATCTTGATAGTCAACGCCGCACCATTGATGGACAGTTTGTCACTAGGCGACAACGACTAGCACTATATCATGTTATTCAAATCCGCACCATTTATGGACAGGTTGTTACTAGGCAACAACGACTTGCACTATATCATGATAGTCAACGCCGCACCATTGATGGACAGGTTGTCATTAGGCGACAACGGCTAGCACTTTATCATGATAGTCAACGCTGCACCATCGATGGACATATTGTCACTAGGTGACAACGACTAGCACTATATCATGATAGTCAACGCCACACCATTGATGGACAGGTTGTCTCTAGGCGACAACGACTAGCACTTTATCATGATAGTCAACGCCGCACCGTTGATGGACAGGTTGTCAATAGGCAACAACGACTAACACTCTATCATGATAGTCAACGACGCACCATTGATGGACTGGTTGTCATTAGGCGACAACGACTAGCACGGTATCATGATAGTTAACGCCGCACCATTGATGGACAGCTTGTCACTAGGCAACAACGACTAGCACTATATCATGATAGTCAACGCCACACCATTGATGGACAGGTAGTCGCCAGGCGACAACGACTAACACTATATTATGATAGTCAACGCCGCACCGTAGATGGACAGGTTGTCACTAGGCAACAACGACTAGCACTGTATCATGATAGTCAACGCCGCACCGTTGATGGACAGGTTGTTACTAGGCGACAACGACTAGCTCTATATCATGATAGTCAACGCCGCACCATTGATGGTCAGGTTGTCACTAGGCGACAACGACTAGCATTGTATCATGATAGTCAACGCCTCACCATTGATGGACAGGTTGTCACTAGGCAACAACGACTAGCACTATATCATGATAGTCAACACCGCACCATTCATGGACAGGTTGACACTAGGCAACAACGACTAGCACTATATCATGATAGTCAACGCCGCACCATTCATGGACAGGTTGTCACTAGGCGACAACAACTAGCACTGTCTCATGATATTCAACGCCACACCATTCATTGACAGGTTATCACTAGGCAACAACGACTAGCACTATATAATGATAGTCAACGCCGCACCATTGATGGACAGGTTGTCACTAGAAAAAACAACGACTAGCACTATATCGTAGAGTCAATGCCGCACCATTGATGGACAGGTTGTCACTAGGCGACAACTACTAGCACGCTATCATGATAGTCCACGCCACACCGTTGATGGACAGGTTGTCAAGAGGCGACAACGACTAGCACACTATCACGATAGTCAACGTCGTACCATTGATGGACAGATTGTCACTAGGCAACAACGACTAGCAGTATATCATGATAGTCATCGCCATACCATTGATGGACAGGTTGTCACTAGGCGACAACGACTAGCACTATATGATGATAGTCCACGCCGTACCGTTGATGGACAGGTTGTCACAAGGCGACAACAACTAACACTATATCATTTTAGTCAATGCCGCTCCATTGATGGACAGGTTGTCACTAGGCAACAACGATTAGCACTATATCATGATAGAAAACGCCGCACAATTCATGGACAGATTGTCACTAGGCAACAACGACTAGCACTATATCATGAAAGTCAACGCCACACCATTGATGGACAGGTGGCCACTAGGCGACAACGACTAGCAATATATCATGATATTCCACGCAGCACCGTTGATGGACAGGTTGTCACAAGGCGACAACGACTAACTCTGTATCATGATAGTCCACGCCACGCCGTTGGTGGACAGGTTGTCACTAGGCAACAACGACTAATACTATATCATGATAGTCCACGCAGCACCATTGATGGACAGGTTGTCACTAGGCAACAACGACTGGCACTATATCATGATAGTCAACGCCGAACCATTGATATACAAGTTGTCACTAGGCGAAAACAACTAGCATTATATCATCATAGTCAACGCCGCACCATTGATGGACAGGTTGTTACTAGGCAACAACGACTAGCACTATATCATGAGAGTCAACGCCGCACCATTGATGGACAGGTTGTCATTAGGCGACAATGACTAGCACTTTATCATGATAGTCATAGCCGCACAATTGATGGACATATTGTCACTAGGCGACAACGACTAGCACTATTTCATGATAGTCAACGCCACACCATTGATGGACAGTTTGTCTCTAGGCAACAACGACTAGAACTATATCATGATAGTCAACGCCGCACCGTTGATTGACAGGTTGTCACTAGGCAACAACAACTAACACTCTATCATGATAATCAACGACGAACCATTGATGGACATGTAGTCACTAGGCGACAACGACTAGCACTGTATCATGATAGTCCACGCCGCACCATTGATGGACAGGTTGTCACTAGGCGACAACGACTAACACTCTGTCATGATAGTCAACGCCCCACCATTGACGGACAGGTTGTCACTAGGCGACAACGACTAGCTCAATATCATGATAGTCAACGCCCCAGCATTAACGGACATATTGTCACTAGGCAACAACGGCTTGCACAATATCATGGTAGTCAACGCCGCGCCATTGATGGACAGGTTGTCACTAGGCAACAACGACTAGCACTATATCATGATAGTCAACGCCGCACCATTGATGGAAAGTTTGTCACTAGGCAACAACAACTAGCACTATATCATGATAGTCAACCCCGCACCGTTGATGGACATGTTGTCACTAGGCGACAACGACTAGCACTATAGTCATCGCCGCACCATTGACAGTCAGGTTGTCACTATGCGACAACGACTAACACTCTGTCATGATAGTCAACGCCTTACCATTGACGGACAGGTTGTCACTAGGCGACAACGACTAGCTATATATCATGTTGGTCAACGCCACAGCATTGACGGACATATTGCCACTAGGCAACAACGACTTGCACAATATCATGGTAGTCAACGCCGCGCCATTGATGGACAGGTTGTCACTAGGCAACAACGACTAGCACTATATCATGATAGTCAACGCCGCACCATTGATGGACAGTTTGTCACTAGGCGACAACGACTAGCAATATATCATGATATTCAACTCCGCACCATTTATGGACAGGTTGTCACTAGGCAACAACGACTAGCACAGTATCATGATAGTCAACGCCACACCATTTATGGACAGGTTGTCTCTAGGCGACAACGACTAGCACTATATCATGATAGTCAACGCCACACCATTGATGGACAGGTTGTCTCTAGGCGACAACAACTAACTCTGTATCGTGATAGTCCACGCCACACCGTTGGTGGACAGGTTGTCGCTAGGCGACAACGACTAGGACTCTATCATGATAGTCAACGCCGCACCATTGATGGACAGGTTGTCCCTAGGCAACAACGACTAACACTATATCAAGATAGTCCACGCAGCACCATAGATGGACAGGTTGTCACTAGGCGACAACGACTGGCACTATATCATGATGGTCAAAGCCGCACCATTGATGGACGAGTTGTCACTAGGCGACAACAACTAGCATTATATCATCATAGTCAACGCCGCACCATTGATGGACAGGTTGTCACAAGGCGACAACGACTAACTCTGTATCGTGATAGTCAACGCCACACCGTTGGTGGACAGGTTGTCGCTAGGCGACAACGACTAGGACTCTATCATGATAGTCAACGCCGCACCATTGATGGACAGGTTGTCACTAGGCAACAACGACTAACACTATATCAAGATAGTCCACGCAGCACCATTGATGGACAGGTTGTCACTAGGCAACAACGACTGGCACTATATCATGATGGTCAACGCCGCACCATTGATGGACATGTTGTCACTAGGCGACAACAACTAGCATTATATCATCATAGTCAACGCCGCACCATTGATGGACAGGTAGTTACTAGGCAACAACGACTTGCACTATATCATGATAGTCAACGCCGCACCATTGATGGACAGGTTGTCATTAGGTGACAACGGCTAGCACTTTATCATGATAGTCAACGCCGCACCATCGATGGACATATTGTCACTAGCTGACAACGACTAGCACTATATCATGATAGTCAACGCCACACCATTGATGGACAGGTTGTCTCTAGGCGACAACGACTAGCAATATATCATGATAGTCAACGCCGCACCGTTGATGGACAGGTTGTCAATAGGCAACAACGACTAACACTCTATCATGATAGTCAACGACGCACCATTGATGGACTGGTTGTCATTAGGCGACAACGACTAGCACGGTATCATGATAGTCAACGCCGCACCATTGATAGACAGGTTGTCACTAGGCAACAACGATTAGCACGGTATCATGATAGTCAACGCCGCACCATTGCTGGACAGGTTGTCACTAGGCGACAACGACTAGCACTATATCATGATAGTCAACGCTGCACCAATTGATGGACAGGTTGTCACTAGGCTACAACGATTAGCACTATATCATGATAGTCAACGCCACACCATTGATGGACAGGTAGTCACCAGGCGACAACGACTAACACTATATCATGATAGTCAACACCGCACCGTAGGTGGACAGGTTGTCACTAGGCAACAACGACTAGCACTGTATCATGATAGTCAACGCCGCACCGTTCATGGACAGGTTGTCACTAGGCGACAACGACTAGCTCTATATCATGATATTCAACGCCGCAACATTGATGGTCAGGTTGTCACTAGGAGACAACGACTAGCATTGTATCATGATAGTCAACGCCACACCATTGATGGACAGGTTGTCTCTAGGAGACAACGACTAGCACTATATCATGATAGTCAACGCCGCACCGTTGATGGACAGGTTGTCACTAGGCAACAACGACTAACACTCTATCGTGATAGTCAACGACACACCATAGATGGACAATTAGTCACTAGGCGACAACGACTAGCACTGTATCATGATAGTCAACGCCGCACCATTGATGGACAGGTTGTCACTAGGCAACAACGACTAGCACTGTATCATGATAGTCTACGCCGCACCACTTATGGACGGGTTGCCACTAGGCGACAACGACTAGCACTATATCATGATAGTCAACGCCGCACCATTGATGGACAGGTTGTCACTAGGCTACAACGACTAGCACTATATCATGATAGTCAACGCCGCACCATTGAAGGTCAGGTAGTAACTAGGCGACAACGACTAACACTATATCATGATAGTCAACGCCGTACCGTTGATGGACAGGTTGTCACTAGGCATCTACGACTAGCACTGTATTATGATTGTCAACGCCGCACCGTTCATGGACAGGTTGTCACTAGGCAACAACGACAATCACTGTATCATGATAGTCAACGTCGCACCATTGACGGACAGGTTGTCGCTAGGCGACAACGACTAGCACTATATCATGATAGTCAACGCCGCAACATTGACGGACAGGTTGTCACTAGGCGACAACAACTAGCACTGTATCATGATAGTCACCGCCGCACCGTTGATGGACATGCTGTCACTAGGCGACAACGACTAGCACTATAACATGATAGTCAACGCCGCACCATTGACGGACAGTTTGTCACTAGGCGACAACGACTAACCCTATATCATGATAGTAAACGCCGCACCATTGATGGACAGGTTGTCACTAGGCAACAACGACTAACTCTATATCATGATAGTAAACGCCGCACCATTGACGGACAGGTTGTCACTAGGCGACAACGACTAACTCTATATCATGATAGTCAACGCCACAGCATTGACGGACATATTGTCACTAGGCAACAACGACTTGCACAATATCATGATAGTCATCGCCGCACCATTGACGGTCAGGTTGTCACTAGGCGACAACAACTAGCACTATATCATGATAGTCAACGCCGCACCGTTGATGGACAGGTTGTCACTAGGCAACAACGATTAGCACTATATCATGATAGAAAACGCCGCACAATTCATGGACAGATTGTCACTAGGCAACAACGACTAGCACTATATCATGAAAGTCAACGCCACACCATTGATGGACAGGTTGTCACTAGGCAACAACGACTAGCACTATATCTTGATAGTCAACGCCGCACCATTGATGGACAGTTTGTCACTAGGCGACAACGACTAGCACTATATCATGTTATTCAAATCCGCACCATTTATGGACAGGTTGTTACTAGGCAACAACGACTTGCACTATATCATGATAGTCAACGCCGCACCATTGATGGACAGGTTGTCATTAGGCGACAACGGCTAGCACTTTATCATGATAGTCAACGCTGCACCATCGATGGACATATTGTCACTAGGTGACAACGACTAGCACTATATCATGATAGTCAACGCCACACCATTCATGGACAGGTTGTCTCTAGGCGACAACGACTAGCACTTTATCATGATAGTCAACGCCGCACCGTTGATGGACAGGTTGTCAATAGGCAACAACGACTAACACTCTATCATGATAGTCAACGACGCACCATTGATGGACTGGTTGTCATTAGGCGACAACGACCAGCACGGTATCATGATAGTTAACGCCGCACCATTGATGGACAGCTTGTCACTAGGCAACAACGATTAGCACTGTATCATGATAGTCAATGCCGCACCATTGCTGGACAGGTTGTTACTAGGCGACAACGACTAGCACTATATCATGATACTCAACGCTGCACCTATTGATGGACAGGTTGTCACTAGGCTACAACGACTAGCACTATATCATGATAGTCAACGCCACACCATTGATGGACAGGTAGTCGCCAGGCGACAACGACTAACACTATATTATGATAGTCAACGCCGCACCGTAGATGGACAGGTTGTCACTAGGCAACAACGACTAGCACTGTATCATGATAGTCAACGCCGCACCGTTGATGGACAGGTTGTTACTAGGCGACAACGACTAGCTCTATATCATGATAGTCAACGCCGCACCATTGATGGTCAGGTTGTCACTAGGCGACAACGACTAGCATTGTATCATGATAGTCAACGCCTCACCATTGATGGACAGGTTGTCACTAGGCAACAACGACTAGCACTATATCATGATAGTCAACACCGCACCATTCATGGACAGGTTGACACTAGGCAACAACGACTAGCACTATATCATGATAGTCAACGCCGCACCATTCATGGACAGGTTCTCACTAGGCGACAACAACTAGCACTGTCTCATGATATTCAACGCCACACCATTCATTGACAGGTTATCACTAGGCAACAACGACTAGCACTATATAATGATAGTCAACGCCGCACCATTGATGGACAGGTTGTCACTAGAAAAAACAACGACTAGCACTATATCGTAGAGTCAATGCCGCACCATTGATGGACAGGTTGTCACTAGGCGACAACTACTAGCACGCTATCATGATAGTCCACGCCACACCGTTGATGGACAGGTTGTCAAGAGGCGACAACGACTAGCACACTATCACGATAGTCAACGTCGTACCATTGATGGACAGATTGTCACTAGGCAACAACGACTAGCAGTATATCATGATAGTCATCGCCATACCATTGATGGACAGGTTGTCACTAGGCGACAACGACTAGCACTATATGATGATAGTCCACGCCGTACCGTTGATGGACAGGTTGTCACAAGGCGACAACAACTAACACTATATCATTTTAGTCAATGCCGCTCCATTGATGGACAGGTTGTCACTAGGCAACAACGATTAGCACTATATCATGATAGAAAACGCCGCACAATTCATGGACAGATTGTCACTAGGCAACAACGACTAGCACTATATCATGAAAGTCAACGCCACACCATTGATGGACAGGTGGCCACTAGGCGACAACGACTAGCAATATATCATGATATTCCACGCAGCACCGTTGATGGACAGGTTGTCACAAGGCGACAACGACTAACTCTGTATCATGATAGTCCACGCCACGCCGTTGGTGGACAGGTTGTCACTAGGCAACAACGACTAATACTATATCATGATAGTCCACGCAGCACCATTGATGGACAGGTTGTCACTAGGCAACAATGACTGGCACTATATCATGATAGTCAACGCCGAACCATTGATATACAAGTTGTCACTAGGCGAAAACAACTAGCATTATATCATCATAGTCAACGCCGCACCATTGATGGACAGGTTGTTACTAGGCAACAACGACTAGCACTATATCATGAGAGTCAACGCCGCACCATTGATGGACAGGTTGTCATTAGGCGACAATGACTAGCACTTTATCATGATAGTCATAGCCGCACAATTGATGGACATATTGTCACTAGGCGACAACGACTAGCACTATTTCATGATAGTCAACGCCACACCATTGATGGACAGTTTGTCTCTAGGCGACAACGACTAGAACTATATCATGATAGTCAACGCCGCACCGTTGATTGACAGGTTGTCACTAGGCAACAACGACTAACACTCTATCATGATAATCAACGACGAACCATTGATGGACATGTAGTCACTAGGCGACAACGACTAGCACTGTATCATGATAGTCCACGCCGCACCATTGATGGACAGGTTGTCACTAGGCGACAACGACTAACACTCTGTCATGATAGTCAACGCCCCACCATTGACGGACAGGTTGTCACTAGGCGACAACGACTAGCTCAATATCATGATAGTCAACGCCCCAGCATTAACGGACATATTGTCATTAGGCAACAACGGCTTGCACAATATCATGGTAGTCAACGCCGCGCCATTGATGGACAGGTTGTCACTAGGCAACAACGACTAGCACTATATCATGATAGTCAACGCCGCACCATTGATGGAAAGTTTGTCACTAGGCAACAACAACTAGCACTATATCATGATAGTCAACGCCGCACCGTTGATGGACATGTTGTCACTAGGCGACAACGACTAGCACTATAACACGATAGTCATCGCCGCACCATTGACAGTCAGGTTGTCACTATGCGACAACGACTAACACTCTGTCATGATAGTCAACGCCTTACCATTGACGGACAGGTTGTCACTAGGCGACAACGACTAGCTATATATCATGTTGGTCAACGCCACAGCATTGACGGACATATTGCCACTAGGCAACAACGACTTGCACAATATCATGGTAGTCAACGCCGCGCCATTGATGGACAGGTTGTCACTAGGCAACAACGACTAGCACTATATCATGATAGTCAACGCCGCACCATTGATGGACAGTTTGTCACTAGGCGACAACGACTAGCAATATATCATGATATTCAACTCCGCACCATTTATGGACAGGTTGTCACTAGGCAACAACGACTAGCACAGTATCATGATAGTCAACGCCACACCATTTATGGACAGGTTGTCTCTAGGCGACAACGACTAGCACTATATCATGATAGTCAACGCCACACCATTGATGGACAGGTTGTCTCTAGGCGACAACAACTAACTCTGTATCGTGATAGTCCACGCCACACCGTTGGTGGACAGGTTGTCGCTAGGCGACAACGACTAGGACTCTATCATGATAGTCAACGCCGCACCATTGATGGACAGGTTGTCACTAGGCAACAACGACTAACACTATATCAAGATAGTCCACGCAGCACCATAGATGGACAGGTTGTCACTAGGCGACAACGACTGGCACTATATCATGATGGTCAAAGCCGCACCATTGATGGACGAGTTGTCACTAGGCGACAACAACTAGCATTATATCATCATAGTCAACGCCGCACCATTGATGGACAGGTTGTCACAAGGCGACAACGACTAACTCTGTATCGTGATAGTCAACGCCACACCGTTGGTGGACAGGTTGTCGCTAGGCGACAACGACTAGGACTCTATCATGATAGTCAACGCCGCACCATTGATGGACAGGTTGTCACTAGGCAACAACGACTAACACTATATCAAGATAGTCCACGCAGCACCATTGATGGACAGGTTGTCACTAGGCAACAACGACTGGCACTATATCATGATGGTCAACGCCGCACCATTGATGGACATGTTGTCACTAGGCGACAACAACTAGCATTATATCATCATAGTCAACGCCGCACCATTGATGGACAGGTAGTTACTAGGCAACAACGACTTGCACTATATCATGATAGTCAACGCCGCACCATTGATGGACAGGTTGTCATTAGGTGACAACGGCTAGCACTTTATCATGATAGTCAACGCCGCACCATCGATGGACATATTGTCACTAGGTGACAACGACTAACACTATATCATGATAGTCAACGCCACACCATTGATGGACAGGTTGTCTCTAGGCGACAACGACTAGCAATATATCATGATAGTCAACGCCGCACCGTTGATGGACAGGTTGTCAATAGGCAACAACGACTAACACTCTATCATGATAGTCAACGACGCACCATTGATGGACTGGTTGTCATTAGGCGACAACGACTAGCACGGTATCATGATAGTCAACGCCGCACCATTGATAGACAGGTTGTCACTAGGCAACAACGATTAGCACGGTATCATGATAGTCAACGCCGCACCATTGCTGGACAGGTTGTCACTAGGCGACAACGACTAGCACTATATCATGATAGTCAACGCTGCACCAATTGATGGACAGGTTGTCACTAGGCTACAACGATTAGCACTATATCATGATAGTCAACGCCACACCATTGATGGACAGGTAGTCACCAGGCGACAACGACTAACACTATATCATGATAGTCAACACCGCACCGTAGGTGGACAGGTTGTCACTAGGCAACAACGACTAGCACTGTATCATGATAGTCAACGCCGCACCGATCATGGACAGGTTGTCACTAGGCGACAACGACTAGCTCTATATCATGATATTCAACGCCGCACCATTGATGGTCAGGTTGTCACTAGGAGACAACGACTAGCATTGTATCATGATAGTCAACGCCACACCATTGATGGACAGGTTGTCTCTAGGAGACAACGACTAGCACTATATCATGATAGTCAACGCCGCACCGTTGATGGACAGGTTGTCACTAGGCAACAACGACTAACACTCTATCGTGATAGTCAACGACACACCATAGATGGACAATTAGTCACTAGGCGACAACGACTAGCACTGTATCATGATAGTCAACGCCGCACCATTGATGGACAGGTTGTCACTAGGCAACAACGACTAGCACTGTATCATGATAGTCTACGCCGCACCACTTATGGACGGGTTGCCACTAGGCGACAACGACTAGCACTATATCATGATAGTCAACGCCGCACCATTGATGGACAGGTTGTCACTAGGCTACAACGACTAGCACTATATCATGATAGTCAACGCCGCACCATTGAAGGTCAGGTAGTAACTAGGCGACAACGACTAACACTATATCATGATAGTCAACGCCGTACCGTTGATGGACAGGTTGTCACTAGGCATCTACGACTAGCACTGTATTATGATTGTCAACGCCGCACCGTTGATGGACAGGTTGTCACTAGGCAACAACGACAATCACAGTATCATGATAGTCAACGTCGCACCATTGACGGACAGGTTGTCGCTAGGCGACAACGACTAGCACTATATCATGATAGTCAACGCCGCAACATTGACGGACAGGTTGTCACTAGGCGACAACAACTAGCACTGTATCATGATAGTCACCGCCGCACCGTTGATGGACATGCTGTCACTAGGCGACAACGACTAGCACTATAACATGATAGTCAACGCCGCACCATTGACGGACAGTTTGTCACTAGGCGACAACGACTAACCCTATATCATGATAGTAAACGCCGCACCATTGATGGACAGGTTGTCACTAGGCAACAACGACTAACTCTATATCATGATAGTAAACGCCGCACCATTGACGGACAGGTTGTCACTAGGCGACAACGACTAACTCTATATCATGATAGTCAACGCCACAGCATTGACGGACATATTGTCACTAGGCAACAACGACTTGCACAATATCATGATAGTCAACGCGGCTCCATTGATGGACAGGTTGTCACTAGGCAACAACGACTAGCACTATATACTGATAGTCAACGCCGCACCATTGATGGACAGTTTGTCACTAGGCGACAACGACTAGCACTATATCATGATATTCAACTCCGCACCATTTATGGACAGGTTGTCACTAGGCAACAACGACTAGCACAGTATCATGATAGTCAACTCCGCACCATTGATGGATAGGGTGTCACTCGGCAACAACGACAAGCACTGTATCATGATAGTCACCGCCGCACCGTTGATGGACATGCTGTCACTAGGCGACAACGACTAGCACTATAACATGATAGTCAACGCCGCACCATTGACGGACAGGTTGTCACTAGGCGACAACGACTAACCCTATATCATGATAGTAAACGCCGCACCATTGATGGACAGGTTGTCACTAGGCAACAACTACTATCACTTTATCATAGAATCAACGCCGCAACATTGATGGACTGTTTGTCACTAGGTTACACGAATTAGTAATATATCATGATAGTCAACGCCGCACCATTGATGGACAGGTTGTCACTAGGCAACAACGACTAGCACTATATCATAGAATCAACGCCGCAACATTGATTGACAGGTTGTCACTAGGCAACAACGACTAGCACTATATCATGATAGTCAACGCCGCACCATTGATGGACAGGTTGTCACTAGGCAACAACGACTAGCACTATATCATGATATTCAACGCCACACCATTCATTGACAGGTTATCACTAGGCAACAACGACTAGCACTATATAATGATAGTCAACGCCGCACCATTGATGGACAGGTTGTCACTAGAAAAAACAACGACTAGCACTACATCGTAGAGTCAATGCCGCACCATTGATGGACAGGTTGTCACTAGGCGACAACTACTAGCACGCTATCATGATAGTCCACGCCACACCGTTGATGGACAGGTTGTCACAAGGCGACAACGACTAGTACACTATCACGATATTCAACGCCGTACCATTGATGGACAGATTGTCACTAGGCAACAACGACTAGCAGTATATCATGATAGTCATCGCCATACCATTGATGGACAGGTTGTCACTAGGCGACAACGACTAGCACTATATCATGATAGTCCACGCCGCACCGTTGATGGACAAGTTGTCACAAGGCGACAACAACTAACACTATATCATTTTAGCCAACGCCGCTCCATTGATGGACAGGTTGTCACTAGGCAACAACGATTAGCACTATATCATGATAGAAAACGCCGCACCATTCATGGACAGATTGTCACTAGGCAACAACGACTAGCACTTTATCATGATAGTCAACGCCACACCATTGATGGACAGGTTGTCACTAGGCGACAACGACTAGCAATATATCATGATATTCCACGCTGCACCGTTGATGAACAGGTTGTCACAAGGCGACAACGACAAAATCTGTATCATGATAGTCCACGCCACACCGTTGGTGGACAGGTTGTCGCTAGGCGACAACGTCTAGGACTCTATCATTATAGTCAACGCCGTACCATTGATGGTCAGATTGTCACTAGGCAACAACGACTAGCAGTATATCATGATAGTCATCGCCATACCATTGATGGACAGGTTGTCACTAGGTAACAACGACTGGCACTTTATCATGATAGTCAACGCCGCACCGTTGATGGACAGGTTGTCACTAGGCAACAACGACTAACACACTATCATGATAATCAACGACGCACCATTGATGGACAGGTAGTCACTAGGCGACAACGACTAGCACTGTATCATGATAGTCAACGCCGCACCATTGACGGACAGGTTGTCACTAGGCGACAACGACTAACACTCTGTCATGATAGTCAACGCCCCACCATTGACGGACAGGTTGTCACTAGGCGACAACGACAAGCTCTATATCATGATAGTCAACGCCACAGCATTAACGGATATATTGTCACTAGGCGACAACAACTAGCACTATATCGTGATAGTCAACGCCGCACCGATGATGGACATGTTGTCACTTGGCGACAACGACTAGCACTATAACATGATAGTCATCGCCGCACCATTGACGGTCAGGTTGTCACTATGCGACAACGACTAACAGTCTGTCATGATAGTCAACGCCTTACCATTGACGGACAGGTTGTCACTAGGCGACAACGACTGGCTATATATGATGATGGTCAACGCCACAGCATTGACGGACATATTGTCACTAGGCAACAACGACTTGCACAATATCATGGTAGTCAACGCCGCGCTATTGATGGACAGGTTGTCACTAGGCAACAACGACTAGCACTATATCATGATAGTCAACGCCGCACCATTGATGGACAGTTTGTCACTAGGCGACAACGACTAGCACTATATCATGTTATTCAAATCCGCACCATTTATGGACAGGTTGTCACTAGGCAACAACGACTAGCACAGTATCATGATAGTCAACGCCACACCATTGATGGACAGGTTGTCTCTAGGCGACAACGACTAGCACTATACCATGATAGTCAACGCCACACCATTGATGGACAGGTTGTCACTAGGCGACAACGACTAGCAATATATCATGTTATTCCACGCAGCACCGTTGATGGTCAGGTTGTCACAAGGCGACAACGACTAACTCTGTATCGTGATAGTCCACGCCACACCGTTGATGGACAGGTTGTCGCTAGGCGACAACGACTAACACTATATCATGATAGTCCACGCAGCACCATTGATGGACAGGTTGTCACTAGGCAACAACGACTGGCACTATATCATGATGGTCAACGCCGCACCATTGATGGACAAGTTGTCACTAGGCGACAACAACTAGCATTATATCATCATAGTCAACGCCGCACCATTGATGGACAGGTAGTTACTAGGCAACAACGACTTGCACTATATCATGATAGTCAACGCCGCACCATTGATGGACAGGTTGTCATTAGGCGACAACGGCTAGCACTTTATCATGATAGTCAACGCCGCACCATCGATGGACATATTGTCACTAGGTGACAACGACTAGCACTATATCATGATAGTCAACGCCACACCATTGATGGACAGATTGTCTCTAGGCGACAACGACTAGCAATATATCATGATAGTCAACGCCGCACCGTTGATGGACAGGTTGTCAATAGGCAACAACGACTAACACTCTATCATGATAGTCAACGACGCACCATTGATGGACTGGTTGTCATTAGGCGACAACGACTAGCACGGTATCATGATAGTCAACGCCGCACCATTGATAGACAGGTTGTCACTAGGCAACAACGATTAGCACTCTATCATGATAGTCAACGCCGCACCATTGCTGGACAGGTTGTCACTAGGCGACAACGACTAGCACTATATCATGATAGTCAACGCTGCACCAATTGATGGACAGGTTGTCACTAGGCTACAACGACTAGCACTATATCATGATAGTCAACGCCACACCATTGATGGACAGGTAGTCACCAGGCGACAACGACTAACACTATATCATGATAGTCAACACCGCACCGTAGATGGACAGGTTGTCACTAGGCAACAACGACTAGCATTGTATCATGATAGTCAACGCCGCACCGTTGATGGACAGGTTGTCACTAGGCGACAACGACTAGCTCTATATCATGATATTCAACGCCGCACCATTGATGGTCAGGTTGTCACTAGGAGACAACGACTAGCATTGTATCATGATAGTCAACGCCACACCATTGATGGACAGGTTGTCCCTAGGAGACAACGACTAGCACTATATCATGATAGTCAAAGCCGCACCGTTGATGGACAGGTTGTCACTAGGCAACAACGACTAACACTCTATCGTGATAGTCAACGACACACCATAGATGGACAAGTAGTCACTAGGCGACAACGACTAGCACTGTATCATGATAGTCAACGCCGCACCATTGATGGACAGGTTGTCACTAGGCAACAACGACTAGCACTGTATCATGATAGTCTACGCCGCACCACTTATGACGGGTTGCCACTAGGCGACAACGACTAGCACTATATCATGATAGTCAACGCCGCACCATTGATGGACAGGTTGTCACTAGGCTACAACGACTATCACTATATCATGATAGTCAACACCGCACCATTGAAGGTTAGGTAGTCACTAGGCGACAACGACTAACACTATATCATGATAGTCAACGCAGTACCGTTGATGGACAGGTTGTCACTAGGCATCTACGACTAGCACTGTATTATGATTGTCAACGCCGCACCGTTGATGGACAGGTTGTCACTAGGCAACAACGATAATCACTGTATCATGATAGTCAACGTCGCACCATTGACGGACAAGTTGTCGCTAGGCGACAACGACTAGCACTATATCATGATAGTCAACGCCGCAACATTGACGGACAGGTTGTCACTAGGCGACAACAACTAGCACTGTATCATGATAGTCACCGCCGCACCGTTGATGGACATGCTGTCACTAGGCGACAACGACTAGCACTATAACATGATAGTCAACGCCGCACCATTGACGGACAGGTTGTCACTAGGCGACAACGACTAACCCTATATCATGATAGTAAACGCCGCACCATTGATGGACAGGTTGTCACTAGGCAACAACGACTATCACTTTATCATAGAATCAACGCCGCAACATTGATGGACTGTCTGTCACTAGGTTACACGAATTAGCAATATATCATGATAGTCAACGCCGCACCATTGATGGACAGGTTGTGACTAGGCAACAACGCTTAGCACTATATCATAGAATCAACGCCGCAACATTGATTGACAGGTTGTCACTAGGCAACAACGACTAGCACTATAACATGATAGTCAACGCCGCACCATTGATGGACAGGTTGACACTAGGCAACAACGACTAGCACTATATCATGATAGTCAACGCCGCACCATTCATGGACAGGTTGTCACTAGGCGACAACAACTAGCACTGGGTCATGATATTCAACGCCACACCATTCATTGACAGGTTATCACTAGGCAACAACGACTAGCACTATATAATGATAGTCAACGCCGCACCATTGATGGACAGGTTGTCACTAGAAAAAACAACGACTAGCACTATATCGTAGAGTCAATGCCGCACCATTGATGGACAGGTTGTCACTAGGCGACAACTACTAGCACGCTATCATGATAGTCCACGCCACACCGTTGATGGACAGGTTGTCACAAGGCGACGACTAGTACACTATCACGATAGTCAACGCCGTACCATTGATGGACAGATTGTCACTAGGCAACAACGACTAGCAGTATATCATGATAGTCATCGCCATACCATTGATGGACAGGTTTTCACTAGGCGACAACGACTAGCACTATATCATGATAGTCCACGCCGCACCGTTGATGGACAGGTTGTCACAAGGCGACAACAACTAACACTATATCATTTTAGCCAACGCCGCTCCATTGATGGACAGGTTGTCACTAGGCAACAACGATTAGCACTATATCATGATAGAAAACGCCGCACCATTCATGGACAGATTGTCACTAGGCAACAACGACTAGCACTTTATCATGATAGTCAACGCCACACCATTGATGGACAGGTTGTCACTAGGCGACTACGACTAGCAATATATCATGATATTCCACGCAGCACCGTTGATGAACAGGTTGTCACAAGGCGACAACGACAAAATCTGTATCATGATAGTCCACGCCACACCGTTGGTGGACAGGTTGTCGCTAGGCGACAACGTCTAGGACTCTATCATGATAGTCAACGCCGTACCATTGATGGACAGATTGTCACTAGGCAACAACGACTAGCAGTATATCATGATAGTCATCGCCATACCATTGATGGACAGGTTGTCACTAGGCAAGAACGACTGGCACTATATCATGATAGTCAACGCCGCACCATTGATATACAAGTTGTCACTAGGCGAAAACAACTAGCATTATATCATCATAGTCAACGCCGCACCATTGATGGACAGGTGGTTACTAGGCAACAACGACTTGCACCATATCATGGTAGTCAACGCCGCACCTTTGATGGACAGGTTGTCATTAGGCGACAACGACTAGCACTTTATCATGATAGTCAACGCCGCACCATTGATGGACATATTGTCACTAGGCGACAACGACTAGCACTATATCATGATAGTCAACGCCGCACCGTTGATGGACAGGTTGTCACTAGGCAACAACGACTAACACTCTATCATGATAATCAACGACGCACCATTGATGGACAGGTAGTCACTAGGCGACAACGACTAGCACTGTATCATGATAGTCCACACCGCACCATTGATGGACAGGTTGTCACTAGGCCACAACGACTAGCACTATAACATGATAGTCAACGCCGCACCATTGACGGACAGGTTGTCACTAGGCGACAACGACTAACACTCTGTCATGATAGTCAACGCCCCACCATTGACGGACAGGTTGTCACTAGGCGACAACGACTAGCTCTATATCATGATAGTCAACGCCACAGCATTAACGGACATATTGTCACTAGGCGACAACAACTAGCACTATATCATGATAGTCAACGCCGCACCGTTGATGGACATGTTGTCACTTGGCGACAACGACTAGCACTATAACATGATAGTCATCGCCGCACCATTGACGGTCAGGTTGTCACTATGCGACAACGACTAACATTCTGTCATGATAGTCAACGCCTTACCATTGACGGACAGGTTGTCACTAGGCGACAACGACTAGCTATATATGATGATGGTCAACGCCACAGCATTGACGGACATATTGTCACTAGGCAACAACGACTTGCACAATATCAAGGTAGTCAACGCCGCGCCATTGATGGACAGGTTGTCACTAGGCAACAACGACTAGCACTATATCATGATAGTCAACGCCGCACCATTGATGGACAGTTTGTCACTAGGCGACAACGACTAGCACTATATCATGTTATTCAAATCCGCACCATTTATGGACAGGTTGTTACTAGGCAACAACGACTTGCACTATATCATGATAGTCAACGCCGCACCATTGATGGACAGGTTGTCATTAGGCGACAACGGCTAGCACTTTATCATGATAGTCAACGCTGCACCATCGATGGACATATTGTCACTAGGTGACAAAGACTAGCACTATATCATGATAGTCAACGCCACACCATTGATGGACAGGTTGTCTCTAGGCGACAACGACTAGCACTGTATCATGATAGTCAAGGCCGCACCGTTGATGGACAGGTTGTAAATAGGCAACAACGACTAACACTCTATCATGATAGTCAACGACGCACCATTGATGGACAGCTTGTCACTAGGCAACAACGATTAGCACTGTATCATGATAGTCAATGCCGCACCATTGCTGGACAGGTTGTCACTAGGCGACAACGACTAGCACGGTATCATGATAGTCAACGCCGCACCATTGATGGACAGCTTGTCACTAGGCAACAACGATTAGCACTGTATCATGATAGTCAATGCCGCACCATTGCTGGACAGGTTGTCACTAGGCGACAACGACTAGCACTATATCATGATAGTCAACGCTGCACCTATTGATGGACAGGTTGTCACTAGGCTACAACGACTAGCACTATATCATGATAGTCAACGCCACACCATTGATGGACAGGTAGTCGCCAGGCGACAACGACTAACACTATATTATGATAGTCAACGCCGCACCGTAGATGGACAGGTTGTCACTAGGCAACAACGACTAGCACTGTATCATGATAGTCAACGCCGCACCGTTGATGGACAGGTTGTTACTAGGCGACAACGACTAGCTCTATATCATGATAGTCAACGCCGCACCATTGATGGTCAGGTTGTCACTAGGCGACAACGACTAGCATTGTATCATGATAGTCAACGCCTCACGATTGATGGACAGG
The DNA here is from genome assembly GCA_946902985.2 of Meconema thalassinum. NCBI lineage: Eukaryota > Metazoa > Arthropoda > Insecta > Orthoptera > Tettigoniidae > Meconema > Meconema thalassinum. The sequence continues at coordinate 30,822,733 of OX336393.1, forward strand.
TTGTCACTAGGCAACAACGACTAGCACTATATCATGATAGTCAACACCGCACCATTCATGGACAGGTTGACACTAGGCAACAACGACTAGCACTATATCATGATAGTCAACGCCGCACCATTCATGGACAGGTTGTCACTAGGCGACAACAACTAGCACTGTCTCATGATATTCAACGCCACACCATTCATTGACAGGTTACACTAGGCAACAACGACTAGCACTTTATCATGATAGTCAACGCCGCACCATTGATGGACAGGTTGTCACTAGAAAAAACAACGACTAGCACTATATCGTAGAGTCAATGCCGCACCATTGATGGACAGGTTGTCACTAGGCGACAACTACTAGCACGCTATCATGATAGTCCACGCCACACCGTTGATGGACAGGTTGTCAAGAGGCGACAACGACTAGCACACTATCACGATAGTCAACGTCGTACCATTGATGGACAGATTGTCACTAGGCAACAACGACTAGCAGTATATCATGATAGTCATCGCCATACCATTGATGGACAGGTTGTCACTAGGCGACAACGACTAGCACTATATGATGATAGTCCACGCCGTACCGTTGATGGACAGGTTGTCACAAGGCGACAACAACTAACACTATATCATTTTAGTCAATGCCGCTCCATTGATGGACAGGTTGTCACTAGGCAACAACGATTAGCACTATATCATGATAGAAAACGCCGCACAATTCATGGACAGATTGTCACTAGGCAACAACGACTAGCACTATATCATGAAAGTCAACGCCACACCATTGATGGACAGGTGGCCACTAGGCGACAACGACTAGCAATATATCATGATATTCCACGCAGCACCGTTGATGGACAGGTTGTCACAAGGCGACAACGACTAACTCTGTATCATGATAGTCCACGCCACGCCGTTGGTGGACAGGTTGTCACTAGGCAACAACGACTAATACTATATCATGATAGTCCACGCAGCACCATTGATGGACAGGTTGTCACTAGGCAACAACGACTAGCACTATAACATAATAGTCAACGCCGCACCATTGACGGACAGGTTGTCACTAGGCGACAACGACTAACACTCTGTCATGATAGTCAACGCCCCACCATTGACGGACAGGTTGTCACTAGGCGACAACGACTAGCTCTATATCATGATAGTCAACGCCACAGCATTAACGGACATATTGTCACTAGGCGACAACAACTAGCACTATATCATGATAGTCAACGCCGCACCGTTGATGGACATGTTGTCACTTGGCGACAACGACTAGCACTATAACATGATAGTCATCGCCGCACCATTGACGGTCAGGTTGTCACTATGCGACAACGACTAACACTCTGTCATGATAGTCAACGCCTTACCATTGACGGACAGGTTGTCACTAGGCGACAACGACTAGCTATATATGATGATGGTCAACGCCACAGCATTGACGGACATATTGTCACTAGGCAACAACGACTTGCACAATATCATGGTAGTCAACGCCGCGCCATTGATGGACAGGTTGTCACTAGGCAACAACGACTAGCACTATATCTTGATAGTCAACGCCGCACCATTGATGGACAGTTTGTCACTAGGCGACAACGACTAGCACTATATCATGTTATTCAAATCCGCACCATTTATGGACAGGTTGTTACTAGGCAACAACGACTTGCACTATATCATGATAGTCAACGCCGCACCATTGATGGACAGGTTGTCATTAGGCGACAACGGCTAGCACTTTATCATGATAGTCAACGCTGCACCATCGATGGACATATTGTCACTAGGTGACAACGACTAGCACTATATCATGATAGTCAACGCCACACCATTGATGGACAGGTTGTCTCTAGGCGACAACGACTAGCACTTTATCATGATAGTCAACGCCGCACCGTTGATGGACAGGTTGTCAATAGGCAACAACGACTAACACTCTATCATGATAGTCAACGACGCACCATTGATGGACTGGTTGTCATTAGGCGACAACGACTAGCACGGTATCATGATAGTTAACGCCGCACCATTGATGGACAGCTTGTCACTAGGCAACAACGACTAGCACTATATCATGATAGTCAACGCCACACCATTGATGGACAGGTAGTCGCCAGGCGACAACGACTAACACTATATTATGATAGTCAACGCCGCACCGTAGATGGACAGGTTGTCACTAGGCAACAACGACTAGCACTGTATCATGATAGTCAACGCCGCACCGTTGATGGACAGGTTGTTACTAGGCGACAACGACTAGCTCTATATCATGATAGTCAACGCCGCACCATTGATGGTCAGGTTGTCACTAGGCGACAACGACTAGCATTGTATCATGATAGTCAACGCCTCACCATTGATGGACAGGTTGTCACTAGGCAACAACGACTAGCACTATATCATGATAGTCAACACCGCACCATTCATGGACAGGTTGACACTAGGCAACAACGACTAGCACTATATCATGATAGTCAACGCCGCACCATTCATGGACAGGTTGTCACTAGGCGACAACAACTAGCACTGTCTCATGATATTCAACGCCACACCATTCATTGACAGGTTATCACTAGGCAACAACGACTAGCACTATATAATGATAGTCAACGCCGCACCATTGATGGACAGGTTGTCACTAGAAAAAACAACGACTAGCACTATATCGTAGAGTCAATGCCGCACCATTGATGGACAGGTTGTCACTAGGCGACAACTACTAGCACGCTATCATGATAGTCCACGCCACACCGTTGATGGACAGGTTGTCAAGAGGCGACAACGACTAGCACACTATCACGATAGTCAACGTCGTACCATTGATGGACAGATTGTCACTAGGCAACAACGACTAGCAGTATATCATGATAGTCATCGCCATACCATTGATGGACAGGTTGTCACTAGGCGACAACGACTAGCACTATATGATGATAGTCCACGCCGTACCGTTGATGGACAGGTTGTCACAAGGCGACAACAACTAACACTATATCATTTTAGTCAATGCCGCTCCATTGATGGACAGGTTGTCACTAGGCAACAACGATTATCACTATATCATGATAGAAAACGCCGCACAATTCATGGACAGATTGTCACTAGGCAACAACGACTAGCACTATATCATGAAAGTCAACGCCACACCATTGATGGACAGGTGGCCACTAGGCGACAACGACTAGCAATATATCATGATATTCCACGCAGCACCGTTGATGGACAGGTTGTCACAAGGCGACAACGACTAACTCTGTATCATGATAGTCCACGCCACGCCGTTGGTGGACAGGTTGTCACTAGGCAACAACGACTAATACTATATCATGATAGTCCACGCAGCACCATTGATGGACAGGTTGTCACTAGGCAACAACGACTGGCACTATATCATGATAGTCAACGCCGAACCATTGATATACAAGTTGTCACTAGGCGAAAACAACTAGCATTATATCATCATAGTCAACGCCGCACCATTGATGGACAGGTTGTTACTAGGCAACAACGACTAGCACTATATCATGAGAGTCAACGCCGCACCATTGATGGACAGGTTGTCATTAGGCGACAATGACTAGCACTTTATCATGATAGTCATAGCCGCACAATTGATGGACATATTGTCACTAGGCGACAACGACTAGCACTATTTCATGATAGTCAACGCCACACCATTGATGGACAGTTTGTCTCTAGGCAACAACGACTAGAACTATATCATGATAGTCAACGCCGCACCGTTGATTGACAGGTTGTCACTAGGCAACAACAACTAACACTCTATCATGATAATCAACGACGAACCATTGATGGACATGTAGTCACTAGGCGACAACGACTAGCACTGTATCATGATAGTCCACGCCGCACCATTGATGGACAGGTTGTCACTAGGCGACAACGACTAACACTCTGTCATGATAGTCAACGCCCCACCATTGACGGACAGGTTGTCACTAGGCGACAACGACTAGCTCAATATCATGATAGTCAACGCCCCAGCATTAACGGACATATTGTCACTAGGCAACAACGGCTTGCACAATATCATGGTAGTCAACGCCGCGCCATTGATGGACAGGTTGTCACTAGGCAACAACGACTAGCACTATATCATGATAGTCAACGCCGCACCATTGATGGAAAGTTTGTCACTAGGCAACAACAACTAGCACTATATCATGATAGTCAACCCCGCACCGTTGATGGACATGTTGTCACTAGGCGACAACGACTAGCACTATAACACGATAGTCATCGCCGCACCATTGACAGTCAGGTTGTCACTATGCGACAACGACTAACACTCTGTCATGATAGTCAACGCCTTACCATTGACGGACAGGTTGTCACTAGGCGACAACGACTAGCTATATATCATGTTGGTCAACGCCACAGCATTGACGGACATATTGCCACTAGGCAACAACGACTTGCACAATATCATGGTAGTCAACGCCGCGCCATTGATGGACAGGTTGTCACTAGGCAACAACGACTAGCACTATATCATGATAGTCAACGCCGCACCATTGATGGACAGTTTGTCACTAGGCGACAACGACTAGCAATATATCATGATATTCAACTCCGCACCATTTATGGACAGGTTGTCACTAGGCAACAACGACTAGCACAGTATCATGATAGTCAACGCCACACCATTTATGGACAGGTTGTCTCTAGGCGACAACGACTAGCACTATATCATGATAGTCAACGCCACACCATTGATGGACAGGTTGTCTCTAGGCGACAACAACTAACTCTGTATCGTGATAGTCCACGCCACACCGTTGGTGGACAGGTTGTCGCTAGGCGACAACGACTAGGACTCTATCATGATAGTCAACGCCGCACCATTGATGGACAGGTTGTCACTAGGCAACAACGACTAACACTATATCAAGATAGTCCACGCAGCACCATAGATGGACAGGTTGTCACTAGGCGACAACGACTGGCACTATATCATGATGGTCAAAGCCGCACCATTGATGGACGAGTTGTCACTAGGCGACAACAACTAGCATTATATCATCATAGTCAACGCCGCACCATTGATGGACAGGTTGTCACAAGGCGACAACGACTAACTCTGTATCGTGATAGTCAACGCCACACCGTTGGTGGACAGGTTGTCGCTAGGCGACAACGACTAGGACTCTATCATGATAGTCAACGCCGCACCATTGATGGACAGGTTGTCACTAGGCAACAACGACTAACACTATATCAAGATAGTCCACGCAGCACCATTGATGGACAGGTTGTCACTAGGCAACAACGACTGGCACTATATCATGATGGTCAACGCCGCACCATTGATGGACATGTTGTCACTAGGCGACAACAACTAGCATTATATCATCATAGTCAACGCCGCACCATTGATGGACAGGTAGTTACTAGGCAACAACGACTTGCACTATATCATGATAGTCAACGCCGCACCATTGATGGACAGGTTGTCATTAGGTGACAACGGCTAGCACTTTATCATGATAGTCAACGCCGCACCATCGATGGACATATTGTCACTAGCTGACAACGACTAGCACTATATCATGATAGTCAACGCCACACCATTGATGGACAGGTTGTCTCTAGGCGACAACGACTAGCAATATATCATGATAGTCAACGCCGCACCGTTGATGGACAGGTTGTCAATAGGCAACAACGACTAACACTCTATCATGATAGTCAACGACGCACCATTGATGGACTGGTTGTCATTAGGCGACAACGACTAGCACGGTATCATGATAGTCAACGCCGCACCATTGATAGACAGGTTGTCACTAGGCAACAACGATTAGCACGGTATCATGATAGTCAACGCCGCACCATTGCTGGACAGGTTGTCACTAGGCGACAACGACTAGCACTATATCATGATAGTCAACGCTGCACCAATTGATGGACAGGTTGTCACTAGGCTACAACGATTAGCACTATATCATGATAGTCAACGCCACACCATTGATGGACAGGTAGTCACCAGGCGACAACGACTAACACTATATCATGATAGTCAACACCGCACCGTAGGTGGACAGGTTGTCACTAGGCAACAACGACTAGCACTGTATCATGATAGTCAACGCCGCACCGTTCATGGACAGGTTGTCACTAGGCGACAACGACTAGCTCTATATCATGATATTCAACGCCGCACCATTGATGGTCAGGTTGTCACTAGGAGACAACGACTAGCATTGTATCATGATAGTCAACGCCACACCATTGATGGACAGGTTGTCTCTAGGAGACAACGACTAGCACTATATCATGATAGTCAACGCCGCACCGTTGATGGACAGGTTGTCACTAGGCAACAACGACTAACACTCTATCGTGATAGTCAACGACACACCATAGATGGACAATTAGTCACTAGGCGACAACGACTAGCACTGTATCATGATAGTCAACGCCGCACCATTGATGGACAGGTTGTCACTAGGCAACAACGACTAGCACTGTATCATGATAGTCTACGCCGCACCACTTATGGACGGGTTGCCACTAGGCGACAACGACTAGCACTATATCATGATAGTCAACGCCGCACCATTGATGGACAGGTTGTCACTAGGCTACAACGACTAGCACTATATCATGATAGTCAACGCCGCACCATTGAAGGTCAGGTAGTAACTAGGCGACAACGACTAACACTATATCATGATAGTCAACGCCGTACCGTTGATGGACAGGTTGTCACTAGGCATCTACGACTAGCACTGTATTATGATTGTCAACGCCGCACCGTTGATGGACAGGTTGTCACTAGGCAACAACGACAATCACTGTATCATGATAGTCAACGTCGCACCATTGACGGACAGGTTGTCGCTAGGCGACAACGACTAGCACTATATCATGATAGTCAACGCCGCAACATTGACGGACAGGTTGTCACTAGGCGACAACAACTAGCACTGTATCATGATAGTCACCGCCGCACCGTTGATGGACATGCTGTCACTAGGCGACAACGACTAGCACTATAACATGATAGTCAACGCCGCACCATTGACGGACAGTTTGTCACTAGGCGACAACGACTAACCCTATATCATGATAGTAAACGCCGCACCATTGATGGACAGGTTGTCACTAGGCAACAACGACTAACTCTATATCATGATAGTAAACGCCGCACCATTGACGGACAGGTTGTCACTAGGCGACAACGACTAACTCTATATCATGATAGTCAACGCCACAGCATTGACGGACATATTGTCACTAGGCAACAACGACTTGCACAATATCATGATAGTCATCGCCGCACCATTGACGGTCAGGTTGTCACTAGGCGACAACAACTAGCACTATATCATGATAGTCAACGCCGCACCGTTGATGGACAGGTTGTCACTAGGCAACAACGATTAGCACTATATCATGATAGAAAACGCCGCACAATTCATGGACAGATTGTCACTAGGCAACAACGACTAGCACTATATCATGAAAGTCAACGCCACACCATTGATGGACAGGTTGTCACTAGGCAACAACGACTAGCACTATATCTTGATAGTCAACGCCGCACCATTGATGGACAGTTTGTCACTAGGCGACAACGACTAGCACTATATCATGTTATTCAAATCCGCACCATTTATGGACAGGTTGTTACTAGGCAACAACGACTTGCACTATATCATGATAGTCAACGCCGCACCATTGATGGACAGGTTGTCATTAGGCGACAACGGCTAGCACTTTATCATGATAGTCAACGCTGCACCATCGATGGACATATTGTCACTAGGTGACAACGACTAGCACTATTATCATGATAGTCAACGCCACACCATTCATGGACAGGTTGTCTCTAGGCGACAACGACTAGCACTTTATCATGATAGTCAACGCCGCACCGTTGATGGACAGGTTGTCAATAGGCAACAACGACTAACACTCTATCATGATAGTCAACGACGCACCATTGATGGACTGGTTGTCATTAGGCGACAACGACTAGCACGGTATCATGATAGTTAACGCCGCACCATTGATGGACAGCTTGTCACTAGGCAACAACGATTAGCACTGTATCATGATAGTCAATGCCGCACCATTGCTGGACAGGTTGTCACTAGGCGACAACGACTAGCACTATATCATGATACTCAACGCTGCACCTATTGATGGACAGGTTGTCACTAGGCTACAACGACTAGCACTATATCATGATAGTCAACGCCACACCATTGATGGACAGGTAGTCGCCAGGCGACAACGACTAACACTATATTATGATAGTCAACGCCGCACCGTAGATGGACAGGTTGTCACTAGGCAACAACGACTAGCACTGTATCATGATAGTCAACGCCGCACCGTTGATGGACAGGTTGTTACTAGGCGACAACGACTAGCTCTATATCATGATAGTCAACGCCGCACCATTGATGGTCAGGTTGTCACTAGGCGACAACGACTAGCATTGTATCATGATAGTCAACGCCTCACCATTGATGGACAGGTTGTCACTAGGCAACAACGACTAGCACTATATCATGATAGTCAACACCGCACCATTCATGGACAGGTTGACACTAGGCAACAACGACTAGCACTATATCATGATAGTCAACGCCGCACCATTCATGGACAGGTTCTCACTAGGCGACAACAACTAGCACTGTCTCATGATATTCAACGCCACACCATTCATTGACAGGTTATCACTAGGCAACAACGACTAGCACTATATAATGATAGTCAACGCCGCACCATTGATGGACAGGTTGTCACTAGAAAAAACAACGACTAGCACTATATCGTAGAGTCAATGCCGCACCATTGATGGACAGGTTGTCACTAGGCGACAACTACTAGCACGCTATCATGATAGTCCACGCCACACCGTTGATGGACAGGTTGTCAAGAGGCGACAACGACTAGCACACTATCACGATAGTCAACGTCGTACCATTGATGGACAGATTGTCACTAGGCAACAACGACTAGCAGTATATCATGATAGTCATCGCCATACCATTGATGGACAGGTTGTCACTAGGCGACAACGACTAGCACTATATGATGATAGTCCACGCCGTACCGTTGATGGACAGGTTGTCACAAGGCGACAACAACTAACACTATATCATTTTAGTCAATGCCGCTCCATTGATGGACAGGTTGTCACTAGGCAACAACGATTAGCACTATATCATGATAGAAAACGCCGCACAATTCATGGACAGATTGTCACTAGGCAACAACGACTAGCACTATATCATGAAAGTCAACGCCACACCATTAATGGACAGGTGGCCACTAGGCGACAACGACTAGCAATATATCATGATATTCCACGCAGCACCGTTGATGGACAGGTTGTCACAAGGCGACAACGACTAACTCTGTATCATGATAGTCCACGCCACGCCGTTGGTGGACAGGTTGTCACTAGGCAACAACGACTAATACTATATCATGATAGTCCACGCAGCACCATTGATGGACAGGTTGTCACTAGGCAACAATGACTGGCACTATATCATGATAGTCAACGCCGAACCATTGATATACAAGTTGTCACTAGGCGAAAACAACTAGCATTATATCATCATAGTCAACGCCGCACCATTGATGGACAGGTTGTTACTAGGCAACAACGACTAGCACTATATCATGAGAGTCAACGCCGCACCATTGATGGACAGGTTGTCATTAGGCGACAATGACTAGCACTTTATCATGATAGTCATAGCCGCACAATTGATGGACATATTGTCACTAGGCGACAACGACTAGCACTATTTCATGATAGTCAACGCCACACCATTGATGGACAGTTTGTCTCTAGGCGACAACGACTAGAACTATATCATGATAGTCAACGCCGCACCGTTGATTGACAGGTTGTCACTAGGCAACAACGACTAACACTCTATCATGATAATCAACGACGAACCATTGATGGACATGTAGTCACTAGGCGACAACGACTAGCACTGTATCATGATAGTCCACGCCGCACCATTGATGGACAGGTTGTCACTAGGCGACAACGACTAACACTCTGTCATGATAGTCAACGCCCCACCATTGACGGACAGGTTGTCACTAGGCGACAACGACTAGCTCAATATCATGATAGTCAACGCCCCAGCATTAACGGACATATTGTCACTAGGCAACAACGGCTTGCACAATATCATGGTAGTCAACGCCGCGCCATTGATGGACAGGTTGTCACTAGGCAACAACGACTAGCACTATATCATGATAGTCAACGCCGCACCATTGATGGAAAGTTTGTCACTAGGCAACAACAACTAGCACTATATCATGATAGTCAACGCCGCACCGTTGATGGACATGTTGTCACTAGGCGACAACGACTAGCACTATAACACGATAGTCATCGCCGCACCATTGACAGTCAGGTTGTCACTATGCGACAACGACTAACACTCTGTCATGATAGTCAACGCCTTACCATTGACGGACAGGTTGTCACTAGGCGACAACGACTAGCTATATATCATGTTGGTCAACGCCACAGCATTGACGGACATATTGCCACTAGGCAACAACGACTTGCACAATATCATGGTAGTCAACGCCGCGCCATTGATGGACAGGTTGTCACTAGGCAACAACGACTAGCACTATATCATGATAGTCAACGCCGCACCATTGATGGACAGTTTGTCACTAGGCGACAACGACTAGCAATATATCATGATATTCAACTCCGCACCATTTATGGACAGGTTGTCACTAGGCAACAACGACTAGCACAGTATCATGATAGTCAACGCCACACCATTTATGGACAGGTTGTCTCTAGGCGACAACGACTAGCACTATATCATGATAGTCAACGCCACACCATTGATGGACAGGTTGTCTCTAGGCGACAACAACTAACTCTGTATCGTGATAGTCCACGCCACACCGTTGGTGGACAGGTTGTCGCTAGGCGACAACGACTAGGACTCTATCATGATAGTCAACGCCGCACCATTGATGGACAGGTTGTCACTAGGCAACAACGACTAACACTATATCAAGATAGTCCACGCAGCACCATAGATGGACAGGTTGTCACTAGGCGACAACGACTGGCACTATATCATGATGGTCAAAGCCGCACCATTGATGGACGAGTTGTCACTAGGCGACAACAACTAGCATTATATCATCATAGTCAACGCCGCACCATTGATGGACAGGTTGTCACAAGGCGACAACGACTAACTCTGTATCGTGATAGTCAACGCCACACCGTTGGTGGACAGGTTGTCGCTAGGCGACAACGACTAGGACTCTATCATGATAGTCAACGCCGCACCATTGATGGACAGGTTGTCACTAGGCAACAACGACTAACACTATATCAAGATAGTCCACGCAGCACCATTGATGGACAGGTTGTCACTAGGCAACAACGACTGGCACTATATCATGATGGTCAACGCCGCACCATTGATGGACATGTTGTCACTAGGCGACAACAACTAGCATTATATCATCATAGTCAACGCCGCACCATTGATGGACAGGTAGTTACTAGGCAACAACGACTTGCACTATATCATGATAGTCAACGCCGCACCATTGATGGACAGGTTGTCATTAGGTGACAACGGCTAGCACATTATCATGATAGTCAACGCCGCACCATCGATGGACATATTGTCACTAGGTGACAACGACTAACACTATATCATGATAGTCAACGCCACACCATTGATGGACAGGTTGTCTCTAGGCGACAACGACTAGCAATATATCATGATAGTCAACGCCGCACCGTTGATGGACAGGTTGTCAATAGGCAACAACGACTAACACTCTATCATGATAGTCAACGACGCACCATTGATGGACTGGTTGTCATTAGGCGACAACGACTAGCACGGTATCATGATAGTCAACGCCGCACCATTGATAGACAGGTTGTCACTAGGCAACAACGATTAGCACGGTATCATGATAGTCAACGCCGCACCATTGCTGGACAGGTTGTCACTAGGCGACAACGACTAGCACTATATCATGATAGTCAACGCTGCACCAATTGATGGACAGGTTGTCACTAGGCTACAACGATTAGCACTATATCATGATAGTCAACGCCACACCATTGATGGACAGGTAGTCACCAGGCGACAACGACTAACACTATATCATGATAGTCAACACCGCACCGTAGGTGGACAGGTTGTCACTAGGCAACAACGACTAGCACTGTATCATGATAGTCAACGCCGCACCGATCATGGACAGGTTGTCACTAGGCGACAACGACTAGCTCTATATCATGATATTCAACGCCGCACCATTGATGGTCAGGTTGTCACTAGGAGACAACGACTAGCATTGTATCATGATAGTCAACGCCACACCATTGATGGACAGGTTGTCTCTAGGAGACAACGACTAGCACTATATCATGATAGTCAACGCCGCACCGTTGATGGACAGGTTGTCACTAGGCAACAACGACTAACACTCTATCGTGATAGTCAACGACACACCATAGATGGACAATTAGTCACTAGGCGACAACGACTAGCACTGTATCATGATAGTCAACGCCGCACCATTGATGGACAGGTTGTCACTAGGCAACAACGACTAGCACTGTATCATGATAGTCTACGCCGCACCACTTATGGACGGGTTGCCACTAGGCGACAACGACTAGCACTATATCATGATAGTCAACGCCGCACCATTGATGGACAGGTTGTCACTAGGCTACAACGACTAGCACTATATCATGATAGTCAACGCCGCACCATTGAAGGTCAGGTAGTAACTAGGCGACAACGACTAACACTATATCATGATAGTCAACGCCGTACCGTTGATGGACAGGTTGTCACTAGGCATCTACGACTAGCACTGTATTATGATTGTCAACGCCGCACCGTTGATGGACAGGTTGTCACTAGGCAACAACGACAATCACAGTATCATGATAGTCAACGTCGCACCATTGACGGACAGGTTGTCGCTAGGCGACAACGACTAGCACTATATCATGATAGTCAACGCCGCAACATTGACGGACAGGTTGTCACTAGGCGACAACAACTAGCACTGTATCATGATAGTCACCGCCGCACCGTTGATGGACATGCTGTCACTAGGCGACAACGACTAGCACTATAACATGATAGTCAACGCCGCACCATTGACGGACAGTTTGTCACTAGGCGACAACGACTAACCCTATATCATGATAGTAAACGCCGCACCATTGATGGACAGGTTGTCACTAGGCAACAACGACTAACTCTATATCATGATAGTAAACGCCGCACCATTGACGGACAGGTTGTCACTAGGCGACAACGACTAACTCTATATCATGATAGTCAACGCCACAGCATTGACGGACATATTGTCACTAGGCAACAACGACTTGCACAATATCATGATAGTCAACGCGGCTCCATTGATGGACAGGTTGTCACTAGGCAACAACGACTAGCACTATATACTGATAGTCAACGCCGCACCATTGATGGACAGTTTGTCACTAGGCGACAACGACTAGCACTATATCATGATATTCAACTCCGCACCATTTATGGACAGGTTGTCACTAGGCAACAACGACTAGCACAGTATCATGATAGTCAACTCCGCACCATTGATGGATAGGGTGTCACTCGGCAACAACGACAAGCACTGTATCATGATAGTCAACGCCGCACCCTTGATGGACAGGGTGTCACTAGGCAACAACGACTAACACTATATCAGGATAGTCAACGCCGCACCATTCATGGACCGGTTGTCACTGGGCAACAACGACTAAAACAATATCATGATAGTCAACGCCGCACCATTGATGGAGATGTAGTCACTAAGCAACAACAACTAGCACTATATCATGATAGTCAACGCCGCACCATTCATGGACAGGTTGTCACTAGGCAACAACGAATAGCACTATATCATGATAGTCAACGCCGCACCAATGATGGACAGGTTGTCACTATGCAACAACGACTATCACTATATCAAGATAGTCAACGCCGCACCATTGATGGACATGTTGTCACTAGGCAACAACGACTAGCACTATATCGTGATAGTGAACAATGCACCATTTATGGACAATTTGTCACTAGGTTACACGAATTAGCACTATATCATGATAGTCAACGCCGCACCATTGATGGACAGGTTGTCACTAGGCAACAACGACTAGCAGTATATCATAGAATCAACGCCGCAACATTGATGGACAGGTTGTCACTAGGCAACAACCACTAGCACTATATCATGATAGTCAACGCTGCACCATTCATGGACAGGTTGTCACTAGGCAACAACGACTAGCACTATATCATGATAGTCAATGCCGCACCAATGATGGACAGGATGTACGTAGGCGACAACGACTAGCACTATATCATGATAGTCAACGCCGCACCATTGATGGACAGGTTATCACTAGGCAACAACGACTAGCACTATATCATGATAGACAACGCCGCACCATTCATGGACAGGTTGTTACTTGCCGACAACTAGCACTGACTCATGATATTCAACGCCACACCATCTATTGACAGGTTATCACAAGGCAACAACGACTAGCACTATATAATGATAGCCAACGCCGCATCATTGATGGACAGGTTGTCACTAGAAAAAACAACGACTAGCACTATATCGTAGAGTCAATGCCGCATCATTGATGGACAGGTTGTCACTAGGCGACAACGACTAGCACGCTATCATGATAGTCCACGCCGCACCGTTGATGGACAGGTTGTCACAAGGCGACAACGACTAGCACACTATCACGATAGTCAACGCCGTACCATTGATGGACAGGTTGTCACTAGGCAACAACGACTAGCAGTATATCATGATAGTCAACGCCATACCATTGATGGACAGGTTGTCACTAGGCGACAACGACTAGCACTATATCATGATAGGCCACGCCGCACCGTTGATGGACATGTTGTCACAAGGCGACATCGACTAACACTATATCATTTTAGTCAACGCTGCAACATTGATGGACAGGTTGTCACTAGGCAACAACGATTAGCACTATATCATGATAGTAAACGCCGCACCATTCATGGACAGATTGTCACTAGGCAACAACGACTAGCACTATATCAAGATAGACAACGCCGCAATATTGACGGACAGGTTGTCACTAGGCGGCAACAACTAGCACTATATCATGATAGTCAAAGCCGCACCGTTGATGGACATGTTGTCACTAGGCGACAACGACTAGCACTATATCATGATAGTCAACGCCGCACCATTGACGGACAGGTTGTCACTAGGCGACAACGACTAGCTCTATATCATGATAGTCAACGCCACAGCATTTACATACATATTGTCACTAGGCGACAACAACTAGCACTATATCATGATAGTCAACGCCGCACCGTTGATGGACATGTTGTCACTAGGCGACAACGACTAGCACTATAACATGATAGTCAACGCCGCACCATTGACGGACAGGTTGTCACTAGGCGACAACGACTAACACTCTGTCATGATAGTCAACGCCGCACCATTGACGGACAGGTTGTCACTAGGCGACAACGACTAGCTCTATATCATGATAGTCAACGCCACAGCATTTACGGACATATTGTCACTAGGCGACAACAACTAGCACTATATCATGATAGTCAACGCCGCACCGTTGATGGACATGTTGTCACTAGGCGACAACGACTAGCACAATAACATGATAGTCAACGCCGCACCATTGACGGACAGGTTGTAGCTAGGCGACAACGACTTGAACTCTGTCATGATAGTCAACGCCGCACCATCGACGGAGAGGTTGTCACTAGGCGACAGCGACGAGCTCTATATCATGATAGTCAACGCCACAGCATTGACGGACATATTGTCACTAGGCAACAACGACTTGCACAATATCATGATAGTCAACGCCGCGCCATTGATGGACAGGTTGTCACTAGGCAACAACGACTAGCACTATATCATGATAGTCAACGCCGCACGATTGATGGACAGTTTGTCACTAGGCAACAAAGACTAGCACAGTATCATGATAGTCAACTCCGCACCATTGATGGACAGGGTGTCACTAGGCAACAACGACTAACACAATATCATGATAGTCGACTCCGCAACATTGATGGACAGGTTGTCACTAGGCGACAACAACTAGCACTGTCTCATGATATTCAACGCCACACCATTCATTGACAGGTTATCACTAGGCAACAACGACTAGCACTATATAAGGATAGTCAACGCCGCACCATTGATGGACAGGTTGTCACTAGAAAAAAAACGACTAGCACTATATCGTAGAGTCAATGCCGCACCATTGATGGACAGGTTGTCACTAGGCGACAACTACTAGCATGCTATCATGATAGTCCACGCCGCACCGTTGATGGACAGGTTGTCACAAGGCGACAACGACTAGCACACTCACGATAGTCAACGCCGTACCATTGATGGACAGATTTTCACTAGGCAACAACGACTAGCAGTATATCATGATAGTCATCGCCATACCATTGATGGACAGGTTGTCACTAGGCGACAACGACTAGCACTATATCATGATAGTCCACGCCGCACCGTTGATGGACAGGTTGTCACAAGGCGACAACAACTAACACTATATCATTTTAGTCAACGCCGCTCCATTGATGGACAGTTTGTCACTAGGCAACAACGATGCGCACTTTATCATGATAGAAAACGCCGCACTATTCATGGACAGATTGTCACTAGGCAACAACGACTAGCACTATATCATGATAGTCAACGCCACACCATTGTTGGACAGGTTGTTACTAGGCGACAACGACTAGCAGTATATCATGATATTCCACGCAGCACCGTTGATGGACAGGTTGTCACAAGGCGACAACGAATAACTCTGTATCATGATAGTCCACGCCACACCGTTGTTGGACAGGTTGTCGCTAGGCGACCACGACTAGGACTCTATCATGATAGTCAACGCCGCACCATTGATGGAGAGGTTGTCACTAGGCAACAACGACAAACACTATATCATGATAGTCCACGCAGCACCATTGATGGACAGGTTGTCACTAGGCAACAACGACTGGCACTATATCATGATAGTCAACGCCGCACCATTGATGTACAAGTTGTCACTAGGCGAAAACAACTAGCATTATATCAACATAGTCAACGCCGCACCAATGATGGACAGGTTGTTACTAGGCAACAGCGACTTGCACTATATCATGATAGTCAACGCCGCACCATTGATGGACAGGTTGTCATTAGGCGACAACAAATAGCACTTTATCATGATAGTCAAAGCCGCAAAATAGATGGACATATTGTCACTAGGCGACAACGACTAGCACTATATCATGATAGTCAACGCCACACCATTGATGGACAGTTTGTCTCTAGGCGACAACGACTAGCACTATATCATGATAGACAACGCCGCACCGTTGATGGACAGTTTGTCACTAGGCAACAACGACTAACACTCTATCATGATAATCACCGACGCACCATTAATGGACAGGTAGTCACCAGGCGACAACGACTAGCACTGTATCATGATAGTCCACGCCGCACCATTGATGGACAGGTTGTCACTAGGCAACAACGACTAGCACTATAATATGATAGTCAACGCCGCACCGTTGATGGACATGTTGTCACTAGGCGACAAAGACTGGCACTATAACATGATAGTCATCGCCGCACCATTGACGGTCAGGTTGTCACTATGCGACAACGACTAACACTCTGTCATGATAGTCAACGCCTTACCATTGACGAACAAGTTGTCAGTAGGCGACAACGACTAGCTATATATCATGATGGTCAACGCCACAGCCTTGACGGACATATTGTCACTAGGCAACAACGACTTGCACAATATCATGGTAGTCAACGCCGCGCCATTGATGGACAGGTTGTCACTGGGCAACAACGACTAGCACTATATCATGATAGTCAACGCCGCACCTTTGATGGACAGTTTGTCACTAGACGACAACGACTAGCACTATATCATGATAGTCAACGCCGCACCATTGATGGACAGTTTGTCACTAGGCGACAACGTTTAGCACTATATCATGATATTCAACTCCGCACCATTTATGGACAGGTTGTCACTAGGCAACAACGACTAGCACAGTATCATGATAGTCAACTCCGCACCATTGATGGACAGGTTGTCACTAGGCAACAACGACTAGCACTGTATCATGATAGTCAACGCCGCACCATTGATGGACAGGGTGTCACTAGGCAACAACTACTAACCGTATATCATGATAGTCAACGCCGCACCATTCATGGACAAGTTGTCACTAGGCAACAACGACTAGCACTATATCATGATAGTCAACGCCGCACCATTGATGGACATTTTGTCACTAGGCAACAACGACTAGTACTATATCGTGATAGTGAACGCCGCACCATTTATGGACAGTTTGTCACTAGGTTACACGAATTAGCACTATATCACGATAGTCAACGCCGCTTCATTGATGGACAGGTTGTCACTAGGCAACGACTATCACTATATCATAGAATCAACGGCGCAACATTGATGGACAGGCTGTCACTAGGCAACAACGACTAGCACTGTATCATGATAGTCAACGCCGCACCATTGATGGACAGGTTGTCACTAGGCTACAACGACTAGCACTATATCATGATAGTCAACGCCGCACCATTGATGGACAGGTAGTCACTAGGTGACAACGACTAACACTATGTCATGATAGTCAACGCCACACCGTTGATAGACAGGTTGTCACTAGGCAACAACGAGTAGCACTGTATCATGATAGTCAACGCCGCACCGTTGATGGACAGGTTGTCACTAGGCAACAACGACAAGCACTGTATCATGATAGTCAACGCTGCACCGTTGATGGACTGGTTGTCACTAGGCAACATCGACTAGCACTATATCATGATAGACAACGCCGCACCATTGACGGACAGGTTGTCCCTAAGCGACAACGACTAGCACTATAACATGATAGTCAACGCCGCACCATTGACGGACAGGTTTTCACTAGGCGACAACGACTAACACTCTGTCATGATAGTCAACGCCGCACCATTGACGGACAGGTTGTCACTAGGCAACAACGACAAGCACTGTATCATGATAGTCAACGCTGCACCGTTGATGGACTGGTTGTCACTAGGCTACAACGACTAGCACTATATCATGATAGTCAACGCCGCACCATTGATGGACAGGTTGTCTCTAGGTGACAACGAATAGCACTATATCATGATAGTCAACGCCGCAACGTTGATGGACAAGTTGTCACTAGGCAACAACGACTAAAACTTTATCATGGTAGTCAACGACCCACCATTGATTGACAGGTAGTCACTAGGCGACAACGACTAGCACTGTATCATGATAGTCAACGCCGCACCATTGATGGACAGGTTGTCACTAGGCAACAACGACTAGCACTGTATCATGATAGTCAACGCCGCACCATTGATGGACAGGTTGTCACTAGGCGACAACGACTAGCACTATATCATGATAGTCAACGCCGCACCATTGATGGACAGGTTGTCACTAGGCTACAACGACTAGCACTATATCATGATAGTCAACGCCCCACCATTGATGGACAGGTAGTCACTAGGCGACAACGACTAACACTATATAATGATAGTCAACGCCGCACCGTTGATAGACAGGTTGTCACTAGGCAACAACGACTAGCACTGTATCATGATAGTCAACGCCGCACCATTGATGGACAGGTTGTCACTAGGCGACAACGACTAGCACTATATCATGATAGTCAACGCCGCACCATTAATGGACAGGTTGTCACTAGGTGACAACGACTAACACTATGTCATGATAGTCAACGCCACACCGTTGATAGACAGGTTGTCACTAGGCAACAACGAGTAGCACTGTATCATGATAGTCAACGCCGCACCGTTGATGGACAGGTTGTCACTAGGCAACAACGACAAGCACTGTATCATGATAGTCAACGCTGCACCGTTGATGGACTGGTTGTCACTAGGCAACATCGACTAGCACTATATCATGATAGACAACGCCGCACCATTGACGGACAGGTTGTCCCTAAGCGACAACGACTAGCACTATAACATGATAGTCAACGCCGCACCATTGACGGACAGGTTTTCACTAGGCGACAACGACTAACACTCTGTCATGATAGTCAACGCCGCACCATTGACGGACAGGTTGTCACTAGGCGACAACGATTAGCTCTATATCATGATTGTCAACGCCACAGCATTTACGGACATATTGTCACTAGGCGACAACAACTAGCACTATATCATGATAGTCAACGCCGCACCGTTGATGGACATGTTGTCACTAGGCGACAACGACTAGAACTATAACATGATAGTCAACGCCGCACCATTGACGGACAGGTTGTCACTAGGCGACAACGACTAACACTCTGTCATGATAGTCAACGCCGCACCATTGACGGACAGGTTGTCACTATGCGACAACGACTAGCTCTATATCATGATAGTCAACGCCGCACCATTGATGGACAGGTTGTCACTAGGCGACAACGACTAGCACTATATCATGATAGTCAACGCCGCACCATTGATGGACAGTTTGTCACTAGGCGACAACGACTAGCACTATATCATGATATTCAACTCCGCACCATTTATGGACAGGTTGTTACTAGGCAACAACGAATAGCACAGTATCATGATAGTCAACTCCGCGCCATTGATGGACAGGGTGTCACTAGGCAACAACGACTAACACTATATCATGATAGTCAATTACGCACCATTGATGGACAGGTTGTCACTAGGCAACAACGACTAGCACTGTATCATGATAGTCAACGCCGCACCATTGATGGACAGGGTGTCACTAGGCAACAACGACTAACACTATACCATGATAGTCAACGCCGCACCATTCATGGACAGGTTGTCACAAGGCAACAACGACTAGCACTATATCATGATAGTCAACGCCGTACCATTGATGGACATTTTGTCAGTAGGCAACAACGACTAGCACTATATCGTGATAGTGAACGCCGCACCATTTATGGACAGATTGTCACAAGGCGACAACAACTAGCACTGTCTCATGGTATTCTAAGCCACACCATTCATTGAAAGGTTGTCACTAGGCAACAACGACTAGCAATATATAATGATAGTCAACGCCGCACCATTGATGGACAGGTTGTCACTAGAAAAAACAACGACTAGCATTATATCGTAGAGTCAATGCCGCAACATTGATGGACAGGTTGTCACTAGGCGACAACGACTAGCACGCTATCATGATAGTCCACGCCGCACCGTTGATGGACAGGTTGTCACTAGGCAACAACGACTATCACTATATCATAGAATCAACGCCGCAACATTGATTGACAGGCTGTCACTAGGCAACAACGACTAGCACTATATCATGATAGTCAACGCTGCACCATTCATGGAGAGGTTGTCACTAGGCAACAACGACTAGCAGTATATCATGATAGTCAACGCCGCACCAATGATGAACAGCATGTACGTAGGCGACAACAACTAGCACTATATCATGATAGTCATCGCCGCACCATTCATGGACAGATTGTCACTAGGCGACAACAACTAGCACTGTCTCATGGTATTCAACGCCACACTATTCATTGACAGGTTGTCACTAGGCAACAACGACTAGCTCTATATCATGATAGTCAACGCCGCACCATTGATGGACAGGTTGTCACTAGGCAACAACGACTAGCACTATATCATGATAGTCAACGCCGCACCATTCATGGACAGGTTGTCACTAGGCGACAACAACTAGCACTGTCTCATGGTTTTCAAAGCCACACCATTCATTGACAGGTTGTCACTAGGCAACAACGACTAGCTCTATATAATGATAGTCAACGCCGCACCATTGATGGACAGGTTGTCACTAGAAAAAACAACGACTAGCATTATATCGTAGAGTCAATGCCGCACCATTGATGGACAGGTTGTCACTAGGCGACAACGACTAGCACGCTATCATGATAGTCCATGCCCCACCGTTGATGGACAGGTTGTCACAAGGCGACAACGACTAGCACACTATCCCGATAGTCAACGCCGTACCATTGATGGACAGGTTGTCACTAGGCAACAACTACTAGCACTACATCATGATAGTAAACGCCGCACCATTCATGGACAGATTGTCACTAGGCAACAACGACGAGCACTATATCATGATAGTCAACGCCACACCATTGATGGACAGGTTGTCACTAGGCGACAACGACTAGCAATATATCATGATATTCCACGCAGCACCGTTGATGGACAGGTTGTCACAAGGCGACAACGACTAACTCTGTATCATGATAGTCCACGCCACACCGTTAGTGGACAGGTTGTCGCTAGGCGACAACGACTAGGACTCTATCATGATAGTCAACGCCGCACCATTGATGGACAGGTTGTCACTAGGCAACAACGACTAACACTATATCATGATAGTCCACGCAGCACCATTGATGGACAGGTTGTCACTAGGCAACAACGACTGGCACTATATCATGATAGTCAACGCCGTACCATTGATGGACAAGTTGTCACTAGGCGACAACAACTAGCATTATATCATCATAGTCAACGCCGCACCATTGATGGACAAGTTGTTACTAGGCAACAACGACTTGCACTATATCATGATAGTCAACGCCGCACCATTGATGGACAGGTTGTCTCTATGTGACAACGAATAGCACTATATCATGATAGTCAACGCCGCAACGTTGATGGACAAGTTGTCACTAGGCAACAACGACTAAAACTTTATCATGGTAGTCAACGACCCACCATTGATTGACAGGTAGTCACTAGGCGACAACGACTAGCACTGTATCATGATAGTCAACGCCGCACCATTGATGGACAGGTTGTCACTAGGCAACAACGACTAGCACTGTATCATGATAGTCAACGCCGCACCATTGATGGACAGGTTGTCACTAGGCGACAACGACTAGCACTATATCATGATAGTCAACGCCGCACCATTGATGGACAGGTTGTCACTAGGCTACAACGACTAGCACTATATCATGATAGTCAACGCCCCACCATTGATGGACAGGTAGTCACTAGGCGACAACGACTAACACTATATAATGATAGTCAACGCCGCACCGTTGATAGACAGGTTGTCACTAGGCAACAACGACTAGCACTGTATCATGATAGTCAACGCCGCACCATTGATGGACAGGTTGTCACTAGGCGACAACGACTAGCACTATATCATGATAGTCAACGCCGCACCATTAATGGACAGGTTGTCACTAGGCTACAACGACTAGCACTGTATCATGATAGTCAACGCCGCACCGTTGATGGACAGGTTGTCACTAGGCAACAACGACAAGCACTGTATCATGATAGTCAACGCTGCACCGTTGATGGACTGGTTGCAACTAAGCAACAACGACTAGCACTATATCATCATAGTCAATGCCGCACCATTGATGGACGGTTTGTCACTAGGCGACAACGACTAGCAATATATCATGATAGTCAACGCCGCACCATTGATGGACAGTTTGTCACTAGGCGACAACGACTAGCACTATATCATGATATACAACACCGCACCATTTATGTACAGGTTGTCACTAGGCAACAACGACTAGCACAGTATCATGATAGTCAACGCTGCACCATTCATGGACAGGTTGTCACTAGGCATCAACGACTAGCACTATATCATGATAGTCAACGCCGCAACAATGATGGACAGGATGTACGTAGGCGACAACGACTAGCACTATATCATGATAGTCAACGCCGCATCATTGATGGACAGGTTGTCACTAGGCGACAACGGCTAACACTATATAATGATAGTCAACGCCGCACCGTTGATTGACAGGTTGTCACTAGGCAACAACGACTATCACTGTATCATGATAGTCAACGCCCAACCATTGATGGACAGGTTGTCACTAGGCGACAACGACTAGCACTATATCATGATAGTCAACGCCGCACCATTGAAGGACAGGTTGTCACTACGCTACAACGACTAGCACTATATCATGATAGTCAACGCCCCACCATTGATGGACAGGTAGTCACTAGGCGACAACGACTAGCACTGTATCATGATAGTCAACTCCGCACCATTGATGGACAGGGTGTCAGTAGGCAACAACGACAAACACTATATCATGATAGTCAACTCCGCACTTTTAATGGACAGGTTGTCACTAGGCAACAACGACTAACACTGCATCATGATAGTCAACACCGCACCATTCATGGACAGGTTGTCACTAGGCAACAACGACTAGAACAATATCATGATAGTCAACGCCGCACCATTGATGGAGAGGTAGTCACTAGGCATCAACAACTAGCACTATATCATGATAGTCAACGCCGCATCATTCATGGACAGGTTGTCACTAGGCAACAACGAATAGCACTATATCATGATAGTCAACGCCGCACCAATGATGGACAGGTTGTCACTATGCAACAACGACTAGCACAATATCATGATAATCAACGCCGTACCATTGATGGACATGTTGTCACTAGGCAACAACGACTAGCACTATATCGTGATAGTGAACTCCGCAGCATTTATGGACAGCTTGTCACTAGGTTACACGAATTAGCACTATAACATGATAGTCAACGCCGCACCATTGATGGACATGTTGTCACTAGGCAACAACGACTAGCACTATATCATAGAATCAACGCCCCAACAGTGATGGACAGGTTGTCACTAGGCAACAACGACTAGCACTATATCATGATAGTCAACGCTG
Organism: Meconema thalassinum; assembly: GCA_946902985.2. Classification (NCBI taxonomy): domain Eukaryota; kingdom Metazoa; phylum Arthropoda; class Insecta; order Orthoptera; family Tettigoniidae; genus Meconema; species Meconema thalassinum. The sequence continues at coordinate 30,847,595 of OX336393.1, forward strand.
CACCATTCATGGACAGGTTGTCACTAGGCATCAACGACTAGCACTATATCATGATAGTCAACGCCGCACCAATGATGGACAGGATGTACGTAGGCGACAACGACTAGCACTATATCATGATAGTCAACGCCGCATCATTGATGGACAGGTTGTCACTAGGAAAACACGAATAGCACTATATCATGATAGTCAACGCCGCACCATTCATGGACAGGTTGTCACTATGCAACAACGACTAGCACTATACCATGATAGTCAAGGCCGCACCATTCATGGACAGGTTGTCACTAGGCGACAACAACTAGCACTGTCTCATGATATTCAACGCCACACCATGCATTGACAGGTTGTCACTAGGCAACAACGACTAGCACTATATAATGATAGTCAACGCCACACCATTGATGGACAGGTTGTCACTAGAAAAAACAACGACTAGCACTATATCGTAGAGTCAATGCCGCACCATTGATGGACAGGTTGTCACAAGGCGACAACGACTAACACTATATCATTATAGTCAACGCCGCTCCATTGATGGACAGATTGTCACTAGGCAACAACGACTAGCACTCTATCAGAATAGTAAACGCCGCACCATTCATGGACAGATTGTCACTAGGCAACAACGACTAGCACTATATCATGATAGTCAACGCCACACCATTGATGGACAGGTTGTCACTAGGCGACAACGACTAGCAATATATCATGATATTCCACGCAGCACCGTTGATGGACAGGTTGTCACAAGGCGACAACGACTAACTCTGTATCATGATAGTCAACGCCACACCGTTTGTGGACAAGTTGCCGCTAGGCGACAACGACTAGGACACTATCATGATAGTCATCGCCGCACCATTGATGGACAGGTTGTCACTAGACAGCAACGACTAACACTATATCATGACAGTCCACGCAGCACCATTGATGGACAGGTTGTCACTAGGCAACAACGACTGGCACTATATCATGATAGTCAACGCCGCACCATTGATGGACAAGTTGTCACTAGCCGACAACAACTTGCATTATATCATCATAGTCAACGCCGCACCATTGATGGACAGGTTGTTACTAGGCAACAACGACTTGCACTATATCATGATAGTCAACGCCCCACCATTGATGGACAGGTTGTCATTAGGCGACAACGACTAGAACTTTATCATGATAGTCAACGCCGCACCATTGATGGACATATTGTCACAAGGCGACAACGACTAGCACTATATCATGATAGTAAACGCCGCACCATTGATGGACAAGTTGTCACTAGGCGACAACAACTAGCATTATATCATCATAGTCAACGCCGCACCATTGATGGACATATTGTCACTAGGCGACAACGACTTGCACTATATCATGATAGTAAACGCCGCACCATTGATGGACAGGTTGTCACTAGGCAACAACAACTAGCACTATATCATAATAGTCAAAGCCGCACCATTGACGAACAGGTTGTCACTAGGCGACAACAACTAACACTGTATCATGGTAGTCAACGCCGCACCATTGATAGACACGTTGTCACTAGGCAACAACAACTAGCACTGTATCATGATAGTCAACGCCGCACCGTTGATAGACAGGATGTCACTAGGCAATAACGACTAGCAGTTTATCATGGTAGTCAACGCCGCACCATTGATGGACAGGTTGTCAATAGGCAACAACGACTAGCACTATACCATGATAGTCAACGCCGCACCGTTGGTGGACATGTGTTCACCAGGCAACAACTACTAGCACTGTATCATGATAGTCAACGCCGCACCATTGACGGACAGGTTGTCACTAGGCAACAACTACTAGCACTATATCATGATAGTCAACGCCGCACCGTTGATGGACAGGTTGTCACAAGGGAACAACAACTAGCACTATATCATGATAGTCAACGCCGCACCATTGATGGATATTTTGTCACTTGGCAACAACGACTAGCACTATATCATCATAGTCAACGCCGCACCATTGATGGACAGGTTGGCACAAGGCGACAACGGCTAGCACTGTATCATGATAGTCAACGCCGCACCATTGAATGACAGGATGTCACTAGGTGACAAGGACTAGCACCATATCATGATAGTCAACGCCGCACCATTGATGGACAGCTTGTCACTATGCGACAACGACTAGCACTGTATCATGATAGTCAGCGCCGCACCATTGATGGACATATTTTCGCTAGGCGACAAGGACTAGCACTATATCATGATAGTCATCGCCGCACCATTGATGGACAGGTTGTCACTAGGCAACAACAACTAGCACTATATCATGATAGTCAACGCCGCACCATTGATGGACAGGTTGTCACTAGGCAACAACGACTAGCACTACATCATGATAGTCAACGCCACACCATTGATGGACATATTTTCGCTAGGCGACAAGGACAAGCCCTATATCATGATAGTCAACGCCGCACCATTGATGGACAGGTTGCCACTAGGAAACAACGACTTGCACAATATCATGATAGTCAACGCCGCACCATAGATGGACAGGTTGTCACTAGGCAACAACGACTAGCACTATATCATGATAGTCAACGCCGCACCATAGGTGGACATGTAGTCATTAGGCAACAACGACTTGCACTATATCATGATAGTCAACGCCGCACCATTGATGGACGGGTTGTCACTAGGCAACAACGACTAGCACCATATCATGATAGTCAACGCCGCACCATTGATGGATAATTTGTCACTTGGCAACAACGACTAGCACTATATCATGATAGTCAACGCCGCACCATTGATGGACAGGTTGGCACTAGGCGACAACGGCTAGCACTGTATCATGATAGTCAACGCCGCACCATTGAATGACAGGTTGTCAATAGGTGACAAGGACTAGCACCATATCATGATAGTCAACGCCGCACCATTGATGGTCAGCTTGTCACTATGCGACAACGACTAGCACTGTATCATGAGAGTCAGCGCCGTACCATTGATGGACATTTTTTCGCTAGGCGACAAGGACTAGCATTATATCATGATAGTCAACGCCGCACCATTGATGGACAGGTTGCCACTAGGAAACAACGATTTGCACAATATCATGATAGTCAACGCCGCACCATTGATGGACAGGTTGTCACTAGGCGACAACGGCTAACACTATATCATGATAGTCAACGCCGCACCATTGACGGATAGGTAGTCACAAGTCAACAACGACTTGCACTATATCATGATAGTCAACGCCGCACCATTGATGGACAGGTTGTCACTAGGCATCAACGACTAGCACTATATCATGATAGTCAACGCCGCACCATAGATGGACATGTAGTCACTAGGCAACAACGACTTGCACTATATCATGATAGTCAACGCCGCACCATTGATGGATGGGTTGTCACTAGGCAACAACGACTAGCACCATATCATGGTAGTCAACGCCGCACCATTGATGGACAGGTAGTCACTAGGCAACAAATACTTGCACTATATGATGATAGTCAACGCCGCAACATTGATGGACAGATTGTCACTAGGCGACAACAACTAGCATTATATCATCATAGTCAACCCCGCACCATTGAAGGACAGGTTGTTACTAGGCAACAACTACCTGCACTATATCATGATAGTCAACGGCGCACCTTTGATGGACAGGTCGTCATTAGGCGACAACGGGTAGCACTTTATCATGATAGTCAACGCAGCACCATTGATGGACATATTGTCACTAGGCGACAACGACTAGCTCTATATCATGATAGTCAACGCCGCAACATTGAAGGACAGGTTGTCACTAGGCGACAACAACTGGCATTACATCATCATAGTCAATGCCGCACCATTGATAGACATATTGTCACTAGGCGACAACGACTTGCACTATAACATGATAGTAACGCCGCACAATTGATGGACAGGATGCCACTAGGCAACAACAACTAGCACTATATCATGATAGTATACGCCGCACCATAGACGAACAGGTTGTCACTAGGCGACAACAACTGACACTGTATCATGATAGTCAACGCCGCACTATTGATAGACATGTTGTCACTAGGCAACAACAACTAGCACTGTATCATGATAGTCAACGCCGCACCGTTGATGGACAGGTTATCACTAGGCAACAACGATTAGCACTATATCATGATAGTCAACGCCGCACCATTGATGGACAGATTGTCACTAGGCAACAACAACTAGCACTACATCATGATAGTCAACGCCGCACCATTGATGGACAAGTTGTCACTAGGCGAGAACGACTAGCACTATATCATGATAGTCAACGCCGCACCATTGAAGGTCAGGTAGTCACTAGGCGACAACGACTAACACTATATCATGATAGTCAACGCCGTACCGTTGATGGACAGGTTGTCACTAGGCATCTACGACTAGCACTGTATTATGATTGTCAACGCCGCACCGTTGATGGACAGGTTGTCACTAGGCAACAACGACAATCACTGTATCATGATAGTCAACGTCGCACCATTGACGGACAGGTTGTCGCTAGGCGACAACGACTAGCACTGTATCATGATAGTCACCGCCGCACCGTTGATGGACATGCTGTCACTAGGCGACAACGACTAGCACTATAACATGATAGTCAACGCCGCACCATTGACGGACAGGTTGTCACTAGGCGACAACGACTAACCCTATATCATGATAGTAAACGCCGCACCATTCATGGACAGGTTGTCACTAGGCAACAACGACTAACTCTATATCATGATAGTAAACGCCGCACCATTGACGGACAGGTTGTCACTAGGCGACAACGACTAACTCTATATCATGATAGTCAACGCCACAGCATTGACGGACATATTGTCACTAGGCAACAACGACTTGCACAATATCATGATAGTCAACGCGGCTCCATTGATGGACAGGTTGTCACTAGGCAACAACGACTAGCACTATATACTGATAGTCAACGCCGCACCATTGATGGACAGTTTGTCACTAGGCGACAACGACTAGCACTATATCATGATATTCAACTCCGCACCATTTATGGACAGGTTGTCACTAGGCAACAACGACTAGCACAGTATCATGATAGTCAACTCCGCACCATTGATGGACAGGGTGTCACTCGGCAACAACGACAAGCACTGTATCATGATAGTCAACGCCGCACCCTTGATGGAGAAGTAGTCACTAAGCAACAACAACTAGCACTATATCATGATAGTCAACGCCGCACCATTCATGGACAGGTTGTCACTAGGCAACAACGAATAGCACTATATCATGATAGTCAACGCCGCACCAATGATGGACAGGTTGTCACTATGCAACAACGACTATCACTATATCATGATAGTCAACGCCGCACCATTGATGGACATGTTGTCACTAGGCAACAACGACTAGCACTATATCGTGATAGTGAATGCCGCACCATATATGGACAATTTGTCACTAGGTTACATGAATTAGCACTATATCATGATAGTCAACGCCGCACCATTGATGGACAGGTTGTCACTAGGCAACAACGACTAGCAGTATATCATAGAATCAACGCCGCAACATTGATGGACAGGTTGTCACTAGGCAACAACCACTAGCACTATATCATGATAGTCAACGCTGCACCATTCATGGACAGGTTGTCACTAGGCAACAACGACTAGCACTATATCATGATAGTCAATGCCGCACCAATGATGGACAGGATGTACGTAGGCGACAACGACTAGCATTATATCATGATAGTCAACGCCGCACCATTGATGGACAGGTTGTCACTAGGCAACAACGACTAGCACTATATCATGATAGACTACGCCGCACCATTCATGGACAGGTTGTTACTTGCCGACAACTAGCACTGTCTCATGATATTCAACGCCACACCATCTATTGACAGGTTATCACAATGCAACAACGACTAGCACTATATAATGATAGCCAACGCCGCATCATTGATGGACAGGTTGTCACTAGAAAAAACAACGACTAGCACTATATCGTAGAGTCAATGCCGCATCATTGATGGACAGGTTGTCATTAGGCGACAACGACTAGCACGCTATCATGATAGTCCACGCCGCACCGTTGATGGACAGGTTGTCACAAGGCGACAACGACTAGCACACTATCACGATAGTCAACGCCGTACCATTGATGGACAGGTTGTCACTAGGCAACAACGACTAGCAGTATATCATGATAGTCAACGCCATACCATTGATGGACAGGTTGTCACTAGGCGACAACGACTAGCACTATATCATGATAGGCCACGCCGCACCGTTGATGGACATGTTGTCACATGGCGACATCGACTAACACTATATCATTTTAGTCAACGCCGCAACATTGATGGACAGGTTGTCACTAGGCAACAACGATTATCACTATATCATGATAGTAAACGCCGCACCATTCATGGACAGATTGTCACTAGGCAACAACAACTAGCACTATATCAAGATAGTCAACGCCGCAATATTGACGGACAGGTTGTCACTAGGCGGCAACAACTAGCACTATATCATGATAGTCAAAGCCGCACCGTTGATGGACATGTTGTCACTAGGCGACAACGACTAGCACTATATCATGATAGTCAACGCCGCACCATTGACGGACAGGTTGTCACTAGGCGACAACGACTAGCTCTATATCATGATAGTCAACGCCACAGCATTTACATACATATTGTCATTAGGCGACAACAACTAGCACTATATCATGATAGTCAACGCCGCACCGTTGATGGACATGTTGTCACTAGGCGACAACGACTAGCACTATAACATGATAGTCAACGCCGCACCATTGACGGACAGGTTGTCACTAGGCGACAACGACTAACACTCTGTCATGATAGTCAACGCCGCACCATTGACGGACAGGTTGTCACTAGGCGACAACGACTAGCTCTATATCATGATAGTCAACGCCACAGCATTTACGGACATATTGTCACTAGGCGACAACAACTAGCACTATATCATGATAGTCAACGCCGCACCGTTGATGGACATGTTGTCACTAGGCGACAACGACTAGCACAATAACATGATAGTCAACGCCGCACCATTGACGGACAGGTTGTAGCTAGGCGACAACGACTTGAACTCTGTCATGATAGTCAACGCCGCACCATTGACGGAGAGGTTGTCACTAGGCAACAACGACTAGCACTATATCATGATAGTCAACGCCGCACGATTGATGGACAGTTTGTCACTAGGCAACAAAGACTAGCACAGTATCATGATAGTCAACTCCGCACCATTGATGGACAGGGTGTCACTAGGCAACAACGACTAACACAATATCATGATAGTCGACTCCGCAACATTGATGGACAGGTTGTCACTAGGCGACAACGACTAGCACTTTATCATGATAGTCAACGCCGCACCATTCATGGACAGGATGTCACTAGGCGACAACAACTAGCACTGTCTCATGATATTCAACGCCACACCATTCATTGACAGGTTATCACTAGGCAACAACGACTAGCACTATATAATGATAGTCAACGCCGCACCATTGATGGACAGGTTGTCACTAGAAAAAAAAAACGACTAGCACTATATCGTAGAGTCAATGCCGCACCATTGATGGACAGGTTGTCACTAGGCGACAACGACTAGCACTATATCATGATAGTCCACGCCGCACCGTTGATGGACAGGTTGTCACAAGGCGACAACAACTAACACTATATCATTTTAGTCAACGCCGCTCCATTGATGGACAGTTTGTCACTAGGCAACAACGATGCGCACTTTATCATGATAGAAAACGCCGCACTATTCATGGACAGATTGTCACTAGGCAACAACGACTAGCACTATATCATGATAGTCAACGCCACACCATTGATGGACAGGTTGTCACTAGGCGACAACGACTAGCAGTATATCATGATATTCCACGCAGCACCGTTGATGGACAGGTTGTCACAAGGCGACAACGAATAACTCTGTATCATGATAGTCCACGCCACACCGTTGTTGGACAGGTTGTCCCTAGGCGACCACGACTAGGACTCTATCATGATAGTCAACGCCGCACCATTGATGGAGAGGTTGTCACTAGGCAACAACGACTAACACTATATCATGATAGTCCACGCAGCACCATTGATGGACAGGTTGTCACTAGGCAACAACGACTGGCACTATATCATGATAGTCAACGCCGCACCATTGATGTACAAGTTGTCACTAGGCGAAAACAACTAGCATTATATCATCATAGTCAACGCCGCACCAATGATGGACAGGTTGTTACTAGGCAACAGCGACTTGCACTATATCATGATAGTCAACGCCGCACCATTGATGGACAGGTTGTCATTAGGCGACAACGAATAGCACTTTATCATGATATTCAAAGCCGCAAAATAGATGGACATATTGTCACTAGGCGACAACGACTAGCACTATATCATGATAATCAACGCCACACCATTGATGGACAGTTTGTCTCTAGGCGACAACGACTAGCACTATATCATGATAGTCAACGCCGCACCGTTGATGGACAGGTTGTCACTAGGCAACAACGACTAACACTCTATCATGATAATCAACGACGCACCATTAATGGACAGGTAGTCACTAGGCGACAACGACTAGCACTGTATCATGATAGTCCACGCCGCACCATTGATGGACAGGTTGTCACTAGGCAACAACGACTAGCACTATAATATGATAGTCAACGCCGCACCATTGACGGACAGGTTGTCACTAGGCGACAACGACTAGCTCTATTTCATGATAGTCAACGCCGCACCATTGACGGACATATTGTCACTAGGCGACAACAACTAGCACTATATCATGATAGTCAACGCCGCACCGTTGATGGACATGTTGTCACTAGGCGACAAAGACTGGCACTATAACATGATAGTCATCGCCGCACCATTGACGGTCAGGTTGTCACTATGCGACAACGACTAGCACTATATCATGATATTCAACTCCGTACCATTTATGGACAGGTTGTCACTAGGCAACAACGACTAGAACAATATCATGATAGTCAACGTCGCATCATTGATGGAGAGGTAGTAACTAGGCAACAACAACTAGCACTATATCATGATAGTCAACGCATCACCATTCATGGACAAGTTGTCACTAGGCAACAACGACTAGCACTATATCATGATAGTCAACGCCGCTCCATTGATGGACATTTTGTCACTAGGCAACAACGACTAGAACTATATAGTGATAGTGAACGCCGCACCATTTATGGACAGTTTGTCACTAGGTTACACGAATTAGCACTATATCACGATAGTCAACGCCGCACCATTGATGGACAGGTTGTCACTAGGCAACAACGACTATCACTATATCATAGAATCAACGCCGCAACATTGATGGACAGGCTGTCACTAGGCAACAACGACTAGCACTGTATCATGATAGTCAACGCCGCACCATTGATGGACAGGTTGTCACTAGGCTACAACGACTCGCACTATATCATGATAGTCAACGCCGCACCATTGATGGACAGGTAGTCACTAGGTGACAACGACTAACACTATATCATGATAGTCAACGCCACACCGTTGATAGACAGGTTGTCACTAGGCAACAACGAGTAGCACTGTATCATGATAGTCAACGCCGCACCGTTGATGGACAGGTTGTCACTAGGCAACAACGACAAGCACTGTATCATGATAGTCAACGCTGCACCGTTGATGGACAGGTTGTCCCTAAGCGACAACGACTAGCACTATAACATGATAGTCAACGCCGCACCATTGACGGACAGGTTGTCACTAGGCGACAACGACTAACACTCTGTCATGATAGTCAACGCCGCACCATTGACGGACAGGTTGTCACTAGGCGACAACGATTAGCTCTATATCATGATAGTCAACGCCACAGCATTTACGGACATATTGTCACTAGGCGACAACAACTAGCACTATATCATGATAGTCAACGCCGCACCGTTGATGGACATGTTGTCACTAGGTGACAACGACTAGAACTATAACATGATAGTCAACGCCGCACCATTGACGGACAGGTTGTCACTAGGCGACAACGACTAACACTCTGTCATGATAGTCAACGCCGCACCATTGACGGACAGGTTGTCACTAGGCGACAACGACTAGCTCTATATCATGATAGTCAACGCCGCACCATTGATGGACAGGTTGTCACTAGGCGACAACGACTAGCACTATATCATGATAGTCAACGCCGAACCATTGATGGACAGGTTGTCACTAGGCTACAACGACTAGCACTTTATCATGATAGTCAACGCCGCACCATTGATGGACAGTTTGTCACTAGGCGACAACGACTAGCACTATATCATGATATTCAACTCCGCACCATTTATGGACAGGTTGTCACTAGGCAACAACGAATAGCACAGTATCATGATAGTCAACTCCACGCCATTGATGGACAGGGTGTCACTAGGCAACAACGACTAACACTATATCATGATAGTCAACTACGCACCATTGATGGACAGGTTGTCACTAGGCAACAACGACTATCACTATATCATAGAATCAACGCCGCAACATTGATTGACAGGCTGTCACTAGGCAACAACGACTAGCACTATATCATGATAGTCAACGCTGCACCATTCATGGAGAGGTTGTCACTAGGCAACAACGACTAGCACTATATCATGATAGTCAACGCCGCACCAATGATGAACAGGATGTACGTAGGCGACAACAACTAGCACTATATCATGATAGTCATCGCCGCACCATTCATGGACAGATTGTCACTAGGCGACAACAACTAGCACTGTCTCATGGTATTCAACGCCACACCATTCATTGACAGGTTGTCACTAGGCAACAACGACTAGCTCTATATCATGATAGTCAACGCCGCACCATTGATGGACAGGTTGTCACTAGGCAACAACGACTAGCACTATATCATGATAGTCAACGCCGCACCATTCATGGACAGGTTGTCACTATGCAACAACGACTAGCACTATATCATGATAGTCATCGCCGCACCATTCATGGACAGATTGTCACTAGGCGACAACAACTAGCACTGTCTCATGGTATTCAACGCCACACCATTCATTGACAGGTTGTCACTAGGCAACAACGACTAGCTCTATATAATGATAGTCAACGCCGCACCATTGATGGACAGGTTGTCACTAGAAAAAACAACGACTAGCATTATATCGTAGAGTCAATGCCGCACCATTGATGGACAGGTTGTCACTAGGCGACAACGACTAGCACGCTAACATGATAGTCCATGCCCCACCGTTGATGGACAGGTTGTCACAAGGCGACAACGACTAGCACACTATCCCGATAGTCAACGCCGTACCATTGATGGACAGGTTGTCACTAGGCAACAACTACTAGCACTATATCATGATAGTAAACGCCGCACCATTCATGGACAGATTGTGACTAGGCAACAACGACGAGCACTATATCATGATAGTCAACGCCACACCATTGATGGACAGGTTGTCACTAGGCGACAACGACTAGCAATATATCATGATATTCCACGCAGCACCGTTGATGGACAGGTTGTCACAAGGCGACAACGACTAACTCTGTATCATGATAGTCCACGCCACACCGTTAGTGGACAGGTTGTCGCTAGGCGACAACGACTAGGACTCTATCATGATAGTCAACGCCGCACCATTGATGGACAGGTTGTCACTAGGCAACAACGACTAACACTATATCATGATAGTCCACGCAGCACCATTGATGGACAGGTTGTCACTAGGCAACAACGACTGGCACTATATCATGATAGTCAACGCCGCACCATTGATGGACAAGTTGTCACTAGGCGACAACAACTAGCATTATATCATCATAGTCAACGCCGCACCATTGATGGACAAGTTGTTACTAGGCAACAACGACTTGCACTATATCATGATAGTCAACGCCGCACCATTGATGGACAGGTTGTCTCTAGTTGACAACGAATAGCACTATATCATGATAGTCAACGCCGCAACGTTGATGGACAAGTTGTCACTAGGCAACAACGACTAAAACTTTATCATGGTAGTCAACGACCCACCATTGATTGACAGGTAGTCACTAGGCGACAACGACTAGCACTGTATCATGATAGTCAACGCCGCACCATTGATGGACAGGTTGTCACTAGGCAACAACGACTAGCACTGTATCATGATAGTCAACGCCGCACCATTGATGGACAGGTTGTCACTAGGCGACAACGACTAGCACTATATCATAATAGTCAACGCCGCACCATTGATGGACAGGTTGTCACTAGGCTACAACGACTAGCACTATATCATGATAGTCAACGCCCCTCCATTGATGGACAGGTAGTAACTAGGCGACAACGACTAACACTATATAATGATAGTCAACGCCGCACCGTTGATAGACAGGTTGTCACTAGGCAACAACGACTAGCACTGTATCATGATAGTCAACGCCGCACCATTGATGGACAGGTTGTCACTAGGCGACAACGACTAGCACTATATCATGATAGTCAACGCCGCACCATTAATGGACAGGTTGTCACTAGGCTACAACGACTAGCACTGTATCATGATAGTCAACGCCGCACCGTTGATGGACAGGTTGTCACTAGGCAACAACGACAAGCACTGTATCATGATAGTCAACGCTGCACCGTTGATGGACTGGTTGCAACTAGGCAACAACGACTAGCACTATATCATCATAGTCAATGCCGCACCATTGATGGACGGTTTGTCACTAGGCGACAACGACTAGCAATATATCATGATAGTCAACGCCGCACCATTGATGGACAGTTTGTCACTAGGCGACAACGACTAGCACTATATCATGATATACAACACCGCACCATTTATGTACAGGTTGTCACTAGGCAACAACGACTAGCACAGTATCATGATAGTCAACGCTGCACCATTCATGGACAGGTTGTCACTAGGCATCAACGACTAGCACTATATCATGATAGTCAACGCCGCACCAATGATGGACAGGATGTACGTAGGCGACAACGACTAGCACTATATCATGATAGTCAACGCCGCATCATTGATGGACAGGTTGTCACTAGGCGACAACGGCAAACACTATATAATGATAGTCAACGCCGCACCGTTGATAGACAGGTTGTCACTAGGCAACAACGACTAGCACTGTATCATGATAGTCAACGCCGCACCATTGATGGACAGGTTGTCACTAGGCGACAACGACTAGCACTATATCATGATAGTCAACGCCTCACCATTGAAGGACAGGTTGTCACTACGCTACAACGACTAGCACTATATCATGATAGTCAACGCCCCACCATTGATGGACAGGTAGTCACTAGGCGACAACGACTAGCACTGTATCATGATAGTCAACTCCGCACCATTGATGGACAGGGTGTCAGTAGGCAACAACGACAAACACTATATCATGATAGTCAACTCCGCACTTTTAATGGACAGGTTGTCACTAGGCAACAAAGACTAACACTGTATCATGATAGTCAACACCGCACCATTCATGGACAGGTTGTCACTAGGCAACAACGACTAGAACAATATCATGATAGTCAACGCCGCACCATTGATGGAGAGGTAGTCACTAGGCATCAACAACTAGCACTATATCATGATAGTCAACGCCGCATCATTCATGGACAGGTTGTCACTAGGCAACAACGAATAGCACTATATCATGATAGTCAACGCCGCACCAATGATGGACAGGTTGTCACTATGCAACAACGACTAGCACAATATCATGATAATCAACGCCGTACCATTGATGGACATGTTGTCACTAGGCAACAACGACTAGCACTATATCGTGATAGTGAACTCCGCAGCATTTATGGACAGCTTGTCACTAGGTTACACGAATTAGCACTATAACATGATAGTCAACGCCGCACCATTGATGGACAGGTTGTCACTAGGCAACAACGACTAGCACTATATCATAGAATCAACGCCCCAACAGTGATGGACAGGTTGTCACTAGGCAACAACGACTAGCACTATATCATGATAGTCAACGCTGCACCATTCATGGACAGGTTGTCACTAGGCATCAACGACTAGTACTATATCATGATAGTCAACGCCGCACCAATGATGGACAGGATGTACGTAGGCGACAACGACTAGCACTATATCATGATAGTCAACGCCGCATCATTGATGGACAGGTTGTCACTAGGAAAACACGAATAGCACTATATCATGATAGTCAACGCCGCACCATTCATGGACAGGTTGTCACTATGCAACAACGACTAGCACTATACCATGATAGTCAACGCCGCACCATTCATGGACAGGTTGTCACTAGGCGACAACAACTAGCACTGTCTCATGATATTCAACGCCACACCATGCATTGACAGGTTGTCACTAGGCAACAACGACTAGCACTATATAATGATAGTCAACGCCACACCATTAATGGACAGGTTGTCACTAGAAAAAACAACGACTAGCACTATATCGTAGAGTCAATGCCGCACCATTGATGGACAGGTTGTCACAAGGCGACAACGACTAACACTATATCATTATAGTCAACGCCGCTCCATTGATGGACAGATTGTCACTAGGCAACAACGACTAGCACTATATCATGATAGTAAACGCCGCACCATTCATGGACAGATTGTCACTAGGCAACAACGACTAGCACTATATCATGATAGTCAACGCCACACCATTGATGGACAGGTTGTCACTAGGCGACAACGACTAGCAATATATCATGATATTCCACGCAGCACCGTTGATGGACAGGTTGTCACAAGGCGACAACGACTAACTCTGTATCATGATAGTCAACGCCACACCGTTGGTGGACAGGTTGCCGCTAGGCGACAACGACTAGGACACTATCATGATAGTCAACGCCGCACCATTGATGGACAGGTTGTCACTAGACAGCAACGACTAACACTATATCATGACAGTCCACGCAGCACCATTGATGGACAGGTTGTCACTAGGCAACAACGACTGGCACTATATCATGATAGTCAACGCCGCACCATTGATGGACAAGTTGTCACTAGCCGACAACAACTAGCATTATATCATCATAGTCAACGCCGCACCATTGATGGACATATTGTCACTAGGCGACAACGACTCGCACTATATCATGATAGTAAACGCCGCACCATTGATGGACAGGTTGTCACTAGGCAACAACAATTAGCACTATATCATAATAGTCAAAGCCGCACCATTGACGAACAGGTTGTCACTAGGCGACAACAACTAACACTGTATCATGGTAGTCAACGCCGCACCATTGATAGACACGTTGTCACTAGGCAACAACAATCAGCACTGTATCATGATAGTCAACGCCGCACCGTTGATAGACAGGATGTCACTAGGCAATAACGACTAGCAGTTTATCATGGTAGTCAACGCCGCACCATTGATGGACAGGTTGTCAATAGGCAACAACGACTAGCACTATACCATGATAGTCAACGCCGCACCGTTGATGGACATGTGTTCACCAGGCAACAACTACTAGCACTGTATCATGATAGTCAACGCCGCACCATTGACGGACAGGTTGTCACTAGGCAACAACTACTAGCACTATATCATGATAGTCAACGCCGCACCGTTGATGGACAGGTTGTCACAAGGGAACAACAACTAGCACTATATCATGATAGTCAACGCCGCACCATTGATGGATATTTTGTCACTTGGCAACAACGACTAGCACTATATCATCATAGTCAACGCCGCACCATTGATGGACAGGTTGGCACAAGGCGACAACGGCTAGCACTGTATCATGATAGTCAACGCCGCACCATTGAATGACAGGATGTCACTAGGTGACAAGGACTAGCACCATATCATGATAGTCAACGCCGCACCATTGATGGACAGCTTGTCACTATGCGACAACCACTAGCACTGTATCATGATAGTCAGCGCCGCACCATTGATGGACATATTTTCGCTAGGCGACAAGGACTAGCACTATATCATGATAGTCATCGCCGCACCATTGATGGACAGGTTGTCACTAGGCAACAACAACTAGCACTATATCATGATAGTCAACGCCGCACCATTGATGGACAGGTTGTCACTAGGCAACAACGACTAGCACTATATCATGATAGTCAACGCCGCACCATTGATGGACATATTTTCGCTAGACGACAAGGACAAGCCCTATATCATGATAGTCAACGCCGCACCATTGATGGACATGTTGCCACTAGGAAACAACGACTTGCACAATATCATGATAGTCAACGCCGCACCATTGATAGACAGGTTGTCACTAGGCAACAACGACTAGCACTATATCATGATAGTCAACGCCGCACCATAGGTGGACATGTAGTCATTAGGCAACAACGACTTGCACTATATCATGATAGTCAACGCCGCACCATTGATGGACGGGTTGTCACTAGGCAACAACGACTAGCACCATATCATGATAGTCAACGCCTCACCATTGATGGATAGTTTGTCACTTGGCAACAACGACTAGCACTATATCATGATAGTCAACGCCGCACCATTGATGGACAGGTTGGCACTAGGCGACAACGGCTAGCACTGTATCATGATAGTCAACGCCGCACCATTGAATGACAGGTTGTCACTAGGTGTCAAGGACTAGCACCATATCATGATAGTCAACGCCGCACCATTGATGGTCAGCTTGTCACTATGCGACAACGAATAGCACTGTATCGTGATAGTCAGCGCCGTACCATTGATGGACATTTTTTCGCTAGGCGACAAGGACTAGCACTATATCATGATAGTCAACGCCGCACCATTGATGGACAGGTTGCCACTAGGAAACAACGATTTGCACAATATCATGATAGTCAACGCCGCACCATTGATGGACAGGTTGTCACTAGGCAACAACAACTAGCACTATATCATGATAGTCAACGCCGCACCATTGATGGATAGGTAGTCACAAGTCAACAACGACTTGCACTATATCATGATAGTCAACGCCGCACCATTGATGGACAGGTTGTCACTAGGCATCAACGACTAGCACTATATCATGATAGTCAACGCCGCACCATAGATGGACATGGAATCACTAGGCAACAACGACTTGCACTATATCATGATAGTCAACGCCGCACCATTGATGGATGGGTTGTCACTAGGCAACAACGACTAGCACCATATCATGGTAGTCAACGCCGCACCATTGATGGACAGGTAGTCACTAGGCAACAAATACTTGCACTATATGAT
Source organism: Meconema thalassinum (assembly GCA_946902985.2). Lineage (NCBI taxonomy): Eukaryota > Metazoa > Arthropoda > Insecta > Orthoptera > Tettigoniidae > Meconema > Meconema thalassinum. The sequence goes on from OX336393.1 coordinate 30,864,871, forward strand.
GATAGTCAACGCCGCAACATTGATGGACAGATTGTCACTAGGCGACAACAACTAGCATTATATCATCATAGTCAACCCCGCACCATTGAAGGACAGGTTGTTACTAGGCAACAACTACTTGCACTATATCATGATAGTCAACGGCGCACCTTTGATGGACAGGTCGTCATTAGGCGACAACGGGTAGCACTTTATAATGATAGTCAACGCAGCACCATTGATGGACATATTGTCACTAGGCGACAACGACTAGCTCTATATCATGATAGTCAACGCCGCAACATTGATGGACAGGTTGTCACTAGGCGACAACAACTGGCATTACATCATCATAGTCAATGCCGCACCAATGATAGACATATTGTCACTAGGCGACAACGACTTGCACTATAACATGATAGTAACGCCGCACAATTGATGGACAGGATGCCACTAGGCAACAACAACTAGCACTATATCATGATAGTATACGCCGCACTATAGACGAACAGGTTGTCACTAGGCGACAACAACTGACACTGTATCATGATAGTCAACGCCGCACTATTGATAGACATGTTGTCACTAGGCAACAACAACTACCACTGTATCATGATAGTCAACGCCGCACCGTTGATGGACAGGTTATCACTAGGCAACAACGATTAGCACTATATCATGATAGTCAACGCCGCACCATTGATGGACAGATTGTCACTAGGCAACAACAACTAGCACTACATCATGATAGTCAACGCCGCACCATTGATGGACAAGTTGTCACTAGGCGAGAACGACTAGCACTATATCATGATAATCAACGCCACACCGTTGATGGACATGTTGTCACTAGGAGACAACGACTAGCACTACATCATGATAGTCAACGCCGCACCATTGATGGACATATTGTCACTAGGCGACAACAACTAGCACTATATCATGATATTCAACGCCGCACCATTCATGGACATATTGTCAGTTGGCGACAACAACTAGCACTATATCATGATAGTGAACACCGCACCATTGATGGACAGGTTGTCACTAGGCAACAATGACAAGCACTATATCATGATGATCAACCCCGCACCATTAATGGACAGGTTGTCAATAGGAGACAACGACTAACACTGTATCATGATAGTCATCGCCGCACCATTGATGTACAGGTTGTCACTAGGCAACAACGACTCGCACTATATCATGATAGTCAACGCCGCACCATTGATGGACAGGTTGTCACAAGGCAACAACGACTAGCATTATATCATGATAGTCAACGCCGCACCATTGATGGTCAGGTTGTCACTAGGCAACAAAGACTAGCACAATATCATGATAGTCAACGCCGCACCATTGATGGACAGGTTGTCACTAGGCGACAACGACTAGCACTGTATCATGATAGTCAACGCCGCACCATTGATGGTCAAGTTGTCACTAAGTGACAAGGCCTAGCACTATATCATGATAGTCCTAGCCGCACCATTGATGGACAGGTTGTCACTAGGCGACAACGACTAGCAGTGTATCATGATTGTCAGCGCCGCACCATTGATGGACATATTGTCGCTAGGCGACAAGGACTAGCACTATATCAGGATAGTCAACGCCGCACCATTGATGGACAGGTTGTCACTAGGCAACAACGACTAGCAATATATCATGATAGTCAACGCCGCACCATTGATGGACAGATTGTCACTAGGCAACAACCACTAGCACTATATCATGATAGTCAACCCCGCACCATTGATGGACAGGTTGTCACTAGGCAACAACGACTAGCACTATATCATGATAGTCAACGCCGCACCATTGATGGACAGATTTTCACTAGGCAACAACCACTAGCACTATATCATGATAGTCAACGCCGCACCATTGATGGACAGGTTGTCACTACGCGACAATGACTAGCACTATATCATGATAGTCAACGCCGCACCATTGATGGAGAGGTTGTCACTAGGCAACAACGACCAGCTCAATATCATGATAGTCAACGCCGCACCATTGATGGTCAGGTTGTCACTAGGCAACAACGACTAACACTATATCATGATAGTCAACGCCGCAACATTGATGGACAGGTTGTCACTAGGCAACAACGACTAGCACTATATCATGTTAGCCAACGCCGCACCATTGATGGACAGGTTGTCACTAGGCGACAACAACTGGCATTATATCATCATAGTTAACGCCGCACCATTGATGGACAGGATGCCACTAGGCAACAACAACTAGCACTACATCATGATAGTCTACGCCGCACCATTGACGAACAGGTTGTCGCTAGGCGACAACAACTGACACTGTATCATGATAGTCAACGCCGCACCGTTGATGGACAAGTAATCACCAGGCAACAACGACTAGCACTATATCATGATAGTCAACGCCGCACCATTGATGGACAGGTTGTCACTAGGCAACAACAACTAGCACTACATCATGATAGTCAACGCCGCACCATTGATGGACAGGTTGTCACAAGGCAACAACGACTAGCACTACATCATGAGAGTCAACGCCGCACCGTTGATGGACAAGTTGTCACTAGGAGACAACGACTAGCATTATATCATGATAGTCAACGCCGCACCATTGATGGACATGTTGTCACTAGGAGACAACGACTAGCACTACATCATGACAGTCATCGCCGCACCATTGATGGACATATTGTCACTAGGCGACAACATCTAGCACTATATCATGATATTCAACGCCGCACTATTGATGGACATATTGTCAGTTCGCGACAACAACTAGCATTATATCATGATAGTGAACCCGGCACCATTAATGGACAGGTTGTCACTAGCCAACAATGACTACCACTATATCATGATATTCAACGCCGCACCATTGATGGACAGGTTGTCACTAGGCAACAACGACTTGCACTATATCATGATGGTCAACGCCGCACCATTGATGGACAGGTTGTCACTAGGAGACAACGACTAGCACTGTATCATGATAGTCAACGCCGCACAATTGATCGACACGTTATCACTAGGCAACAACGACTAGCACTATATCATGAAAGTCAACACCGCACCACTGATGGTCATATTGTCACTAGGAGACAAGGACTAGCACTGTATCATGATAGTCATCGCCGCACCATTGATGGACAGGTTGTCACTAGGCAACAACGACTCGCACTATATCATGATAGTCAACGCCGCACCATTGATGGACAGGTTGTCACAAGGCAACAACGATTAGCACTATATCATGATAGTCAACGCCGCACAATTGATGGACAGGTTGTCACTAGGCAACACCGACTAGCACAATATCACGATAGTCAACGCCGCACCATTGATGGACATATAGTCACTAGGCGATAACGACTAGCACTGTATCATGATAGTCAACGCCACACCATTGATGGACAGGTTGTCACTAAGTGACAAGGCCTAGCACTATATCATGATAGTCAACGCCGCACCATTGATGGACAGATGGTCACAAGGCGACAAAGACTAGCACTGTATCATGATAGTCAACTCCGCACCATTGATGGACAGGTTGACACTACGCGACAATGACTAGCAATATATCATGATAGTCAACGCCTCACCATTGATGGAGAGGTTGTCAATAGGCAACATCGACTAGCACCATATCATGATAGTCAACGCCGCACCATTGATGGACAGGTTGTCACTAGGCAACAACAACTAGCACTACATCATGATAGTCAACGCCGCACCATTGATGGACAGGTTGTCACTAGGCAACAACGACTAGCACTACATCATGATAGTCAACGCGGCACCATTGATGGACAGGTTGTCACTAAGTGACAAGGCCTAGCACTATATCATGATAGTCAACGCCTCACCACTGATGGACAGATTGTCACAAGGCGACAACGACTAACACTGTATCATGATAGTCAGCGCCGCACCATTGATGGACATATTGTCGCTAGTCGACAAGGACTAGCACTATATCATGATAGTCAACGCCGCACCATTGATGGACAGGTTGTCACTAGGCAACAACGACTAGCACTATATCATGATAGTCAACGCCGCAGCATTGATGGTCAGGTTGTCACTAGGCAACAACGACTAACACTATATCATGATAGTCAACGCCACAACGTTGATGGACAGGTTGTCACTAGGCATCAACGACTAGCACTATATCATGTTAGCCAACGCCGCACCATTTATGGACAGGTTGTCACTAGGTGACAACGACTAGCACTATATCATGATAGTCAACGCCGCACCCTTGATGGACAGGTTGTCACTAGGCAACAACGACTAGCACTTTATCATGATAGTCAACGCCGCACCATTGACGGACAGGTTGTCACTAGGCGACTATGACTAGCACTAAATCATAATAGTCAACGCCGCACCATTGACGGACAGGTTGTCACTAGGCGACAACGACTAGCACTATATCATGATAGTCAACGCCGCATCATTGACGGACAGGTTGTCACTAGGCGACAACGACTAGCACTATATCATAATAGTCAACGCCGCAACATTGATGGACATGTTGTCACTAGGACACAACGACTAGCCCTACATCATGATAGTCAACGCCGCACCATTGATGGACATATTGTCACTAGGCGACAACAACTAGCACTATATCATGATAGTCAACGCCGCACCATTGATGGACAAGTTGTCACTAGGCGACAACGACTAGCACTATATCATGATAGTCAACGCCGCACCATTGACGGACATATTGTCACTAGGCAACAACGACTTGCATTATATCATGATAGTCAACGCCGCACCATTGATGGACAAGTTGTCACTAGGCAACAACTACTAGCATTATATTATGATAGTCAACGCCGCACCATTGATGGACAATTTGTCACTAGGCGACAACGACTAGCACTATATCATGATAGACAACGCCGCACCATTGACGGACATATTGTCACTAGGCAACAACGACTTGCACTATATCATGATAGTCAACGCCGCACCATTGATGGACAGGTTGTCACTAGGCAACAACGACTAGCACTATATCATGATAGTCTACGCCGCACCATGGACGAACAGGTTGTCACTAGGCGACAACAACTGACACTGTATCATGATAGTCAACGCCGCACCATTTATAGACACGTTGTCACTAGGCAACAACAACTAGCACTGTATCATGATAGTCAACGCCGCACCGTTGATGGATAGGTTGTCACTAGGCAACAACGACTAGCACTATACCATGATAATCAACGCCGCACCGTTGATGGACAGGTTGTCACTAGGAGACAACGACTAGCATTATATCATGATAGTCAATGCCGCACCATTGATGGACAAGTTGTCACTAGGCGAGAACGACTAGCACTATATCGTGATAGTCAACGCCGCACCGTTGATGGACATGTTGTCACTAGGAGACAACGACTAGACCTACATCATGATAGTCAACGCCGCACCATTGATGACATATTGTCACTAGGCAACAACGACTTGCACTATATCATGATAGTCAACGCCGCACCATTGATGGACAGGTTGTCACTAGGCAACAACGACTAGCACTATATCATGATAGTCAACGCAGCAACATTGATGGACATATTGTCACTAAGCGACAACGACTAGCACTATATCATGATAGTCAACGCCGCACCATTGATGGACAGGTTGTCACTAGGCGACAACAACTGGCATTATATCATCATAGTCAACGCCGCACCATTGATAGACATATTGTCACTAGGCGACAACGACTTGCACTATAACATGATGGTCAACGGCGCACCGTTGATGGACAGGTTGTCACTAGGCAACAACGACTAGCACTATATCATGATAGTCTACGCCGCACCATGGACGAACAGGTTGTCACTAGGCGACAACAACTGACACTGTATCATGATAGTCAACGCCGCACCATTCATAGACACGTTGTCACTAGGCAACAACAACTAGCACTGTATCATGATAGTCAACGCCGCACCGTTGATGGATAGGTTGTCACTAGGCAACAACGACTAGCACTATACCATGATAATCAACGCCGCACCGTTGATGGACAGGTTGTCACTAGGAGACAACGACTAGCATTATATCATGATAGTCAACGCCGCACCATTGATGGACAAGTTGTCACTAGGCGAGAACGACTAGCACTATATCATGATAATCAACGCCGCACCGTTGATGGACATGTTGTCACTAGGACACAACGACTAGCCCTACATCATGATAGTCAACGCCGCACCATTGATGGACATATTGTCACTAGGCGACAACAACTAGCACTATATCATGATATTCAACGCCGCACCATTGATGGACATATTGTCAGTTGGCGACAACAAATAGCACAATATCATGATAGTGAACACCGCACCATTGATGGACAGGTTGTCACTAGGCAACAATGTCTAGCACTATATCATGATACTCAACTCCGCACCATTGATTGACAGGTTGTCACTAGGCAACAACGACATGCACTATATCATGATGGTCAACGCCGCACCATTGATGGACAGGTTGTCACTAGGAGACAACGAATAGCACTGTATCATGATAGTCAACGCCGCACAATTGATCGACACGTTGTCACTAGGCAACAACGACTAGCACTATATCATGATAGTCAACCCCGCACCATTGATGGACAGGTTGTCACTAGGCAACAACGACTAGCACTATATCACGGTAGTCAACGCCGCACCATTGATGGACAGGTTGTCACTAGGCAACAACGACTAGCACTATATCATGAAATTCAACACCGCGCCATTGATTGTCATATTGTCACTAGGAGACAACGACTAGCACTGTATCATGATAGTCATCGCCGCACCATTGATGGACTGGTTGTCACTAGGCCACAACGACTAGCACTATATCATGATAGTCAACGCCGCACCATTGATGGACAGGTTGTCACTAGGCAACAACCACTAGCACTATATCATGATAGTCAACGCCGCAACATTGATGGACATATTTTCACTAGGCGACGACTAGCACTATACCATGATAGTCAACGCCGCACCATTGATGGACAGGTTGTCACTACGCGACAATGACTAGCACTATATCATGATAGTCAACGCCGCACCATTGATGTACAGGTTGTCACAAGGCAACAACGACTAGCACTATATCATGATAGCCAACGCCGCAACATTGATGGACAGGATGTCACTAGGCGACGACTAGCACTGTATCCCGATAGTGAACGCCACACCATTGATGGACAGGTTGTCACTAAGTGACAAGGACTAGCACTATATCATGATAGTCAACGCCGCACCATTGATGGACAGGTTGTCACTAGGCCACAACGACTAGCACTATATCATGATAGTCAACGCCGCACCATTGATGGACAGGTTGTCACTAGGCAACAACCACTAGCACTATATCATGATAGTCAACGCCGCAACATTGATGGACATATTTTCACTAGGCGACGACTAGCACTATACCATGATAGTCAACGCCGCACCATTGATGGACAGGTTGTCACTACGCGACAATGACTAGCACTATATCATGATAGTCAACGCCGCAACATTGATGGACATATTTTCACTAGGCGACGACTAGCACTATACCATGATAGTCAACGCCGCACCATTGATGGACAGGTTGTCACTAGGCAACAACGACTAACACTATATCATGATAGTCAACGCCGCAACACTGATGGACAGGTTGTCATTAGGCAACAACGACTAGCACTATATCATGTTAGTCAACGCCGCACCATTTATGGACAGGTTGTGACTAGGTGACAACGACTAGCACTATATCATGATAGTCATCGCCGCACCGTTGATGGACAGGTTGTCACTAAGCAACAACGACTAGCACTATATCATGATAGTCAACGCCGCACCATTGATGGACAGGATGTCACTAGGCAACAACGACTAGCACAATATCATGATAGTCGACGCCGCACCAGTGATGGACAGGTTGTCACTTGGCATCAACGACTAGCACTATATCATGATAGTCAACGCCGCTCCATTGATGAAAAGGCTGTCACTAGGCGACAACGACTAGCACTGTATCATGATAGTCAGCGCCACACCATTGATGGACATATTGTCGCTAGGCAACAAGGACTAGCACTATATCATGATAGTCAACGCCGCACCATTGATGGACTGTTTGTCAATAGGCAACAACGACTTGCATTATATCATGATAGTCAACGCCGCACCATTTATGGACAGGTTGTCACTACGCGACAATGACTAGCACAATATCATGATAGTCAACGCCGCACCATAGATGGACAGGTTGTCACTTGTCAACAACGACTAGCAATATATCATGATAGTCAACGCCGCGACATTGAGGAACATATTGTCACTAGGCGACGACTAGCACTTTAATGATAGTCAACGCCGCACCCTTGATGGACAGGTTGTCACTACGCGACAATGACTAGCACAATATCATGATAGTCAACGCCGCACCATAGATGGACAGGTTGTCACTTGTCAACAACGACTAGCAATATATCATGATAGTCAACGCCGCACCATTAATGGTCAGGTTGTCACTAGGCAACAACGACTAACACTATATCATGATAGTCAACGCCGCAACATTGATGGACAAGTTGTCACTAGGCAACAACGACTAACAATATATCATATTAGTCAACGCCTCACCATTTATGGACAGGCTGTCACTAGGTGACAACGGCTAGCACTATATCATGATAGTCAACGCCGCACCATTGATGGACAGGTTGTCACTAGGCAACAACAACAACTAGCACTACATCATGATAGTCAACGCCGCACCATTGATGGACAGGTTGTCACAAGGCAACAACGACTAGCACTACATCATGATAGTCAACGCCGCACCATTGATGGACAGGTTGTCACTAGGCAACAACAACAACTAGCACTACATCATGATAGTCAACGCCGCACCATTGATGGACAGGTTGTCACAAGGCAACAACGACTAGCACTATATCATGATAGTCAACGCCGCACCATTGATGGACAGGTTGTCACTAGGCAACAACAACAACTAGCACTACATCATGATAGTCAACGCCGCACCATTGATGGACAGGTTGTCACAAGGCAACAACGACTAGCACTACATCATGATAGTCAACGCCGCACCATTGATGGACAGGTTGTCACTAAGTGACAAGGCCTAGCACTATATCATGATAGTCAACGCCGCACCATTGATGGACTGTTTGTCAATAGGCAACAACGACTTGCATTATATCATGATAGTCAACGCCGCACCATTGATGGACAGGTTGTCACTAGGCAACAACAACAACTAGCACTACATCATGATAGTCAACGCCGCACCATTGATGGACAGGTTGTCACAAGGCAACAACGACTAGCACTACATCATGATAGTCAACGCCGCACCATTGATGGACAGGTTGTCACTAAGTGACAAGGCCTAGCACTATATCATGATAGTCAACGCCTCACCACTGATGGACAGATTGTCACAAGGCGTCAACGACTAGCACTGTATCATGATAGTCAGCGCCGCACCATTGATGGACATATTGTCGCTAGTCGACAAGGACTAGCACTATATCATGATAGTCAACGCCGCACCATTGATGGACAGGTTGTCACTAGGCAACAACGACTAGCACTATATCATGATAGTCAACGCCGCACCATTGATGGACAAGTTGTCACTAGGCAACAACCACTAGCACTATATCAAGGTAGTCAAAGCCGCACCGTTGAAGGACAGGTTGTCCCTAGGCAAAAACGACTAGCACTATATAATGATAGTGAACGCCGCAACATTGATGGACATATTGTCACTAGGCGACGGCAAAAACTGTACCATGATAGTCAACTCCGCACCATTGATGGACAGGTTGACACTACGCGACAATGACTAGCAATATATCATGATAGTCAACGCCGCACCATTGATGGAGAGGTTGTCTTTAGGCAACAACGACTAGCACTATATCATGATAGTAAACGCCGCACCATTGATGGACAGGTTGTCACTAGGCAAAAACAACTAGTACTACAGCATGATAGTCAACGCCGCACCATTGATGGACAGGTTGTCACTAGGCAACAACGACTAGCACTACATCATGATAGTCAACGCCGCACCATTGATGGACAGTTTGTGACTAAGTGACAAGGCCTAGCACTTTATCATGATAGTCAACGCCTCACCACTGATGGACAGATTGTCACAAGGCGACAACGACTAGCACTGTATCATAATAGTCAGCGCCGCACCATTGATGGACATATTGTCGCTAGTCGACAAGGAGTAGCACTATATCATGATAGTCAACGCCGCACCATTGATGGACAGGTTGTCACTAGGCAACAACGACTAGCACTATATCATGATAGTCAACGCCGCACCATTGATGGTCAGGTTGTCACTAGGCAACAACGACTAACAATATATCATGATAGTCAACGCCACAACATTGATGGACAGGTTGTCACTAGGCATCAACGACTAGCACTATATCATGTTGGCCAACGCCGCACCATTTATGGACAGGTTGTCACTAGGTGACAGCGACTAGCACTATATCATGATAGTCAACGCCGCACCCTTGATGGACAGGTTGTCACTAGGCAACAACGACTAGCACTATATCATGATAGTCAACGCCGCACCATTGACGGACAGGTTGTCACTAGGCGACTATGACTAGCACTATATCATAATAGTCAACGCCGCACCATTGACGGACAGGTTGTCACTAGGCGACAACGACTAGCACTATATCATTATAGTCAACGCCGCTCCATTGATGGACAGATTGTCACTAGGCAACAACGACTAGCACTATATCATGATAGTAAACGCCGCACCATTCAAGGACAGATTGTCACTAGGCAACAACGACTAGCACTATATCATGATAGTCAACGCCACACCATTGATGGACAGGTTGTCACTAGGCGACAACGACTAGCAATATATCATGATATTCCACGCAGCACCGTTGATGGACAGGTTGTCACAAGGCGACAACGACTAACTCTGTATCATGATAGTCAACGCCACACCGTTGGTGGACAGGTTGCCGCTAGGCGACAACGACTAGGACACTATCATGATAGTCAACGCCGCACCATTGATGGACAGGTTGTCACTAGACAGCAACGACTAACACTATATCATGACAGTCCACGCAGCACCATTGATGGACAGGTTGTCACTAGGCAACAACGACTGGCACTATATCATGATAGTCAACGCCGCACCATTGATGGACAAGTTGTCACTAGCCGACAACAACTAGCATTATATCATCATAGTCAACGCCGCACCATTGATGGACAGGTAGTTACTAGGCAACAACGACTTGCACTATATCATGATAGTCAACGCCCCACCATTGATGGACAGGTTGTCATTAGGCGACAACGACTAGCACTTTATCATGATAGTCAACGCCGCACCATTGATGGACATATTGTCACTAGGCGACAACGACTAGCACTATATCATGATAGTAAACGCCGCACCATTGATGGACAAGTTGTCACTAGGCGACAACACCTAGCATTATATCATCATAGTCAACGCCGCACCATTGATGGACATATTGTCACTAGGCGACATCGACTTGCACTATATCATGATAGTAAACGCCGCACCATTGATGGACAGGTTGTCACTAGGCAACAACAACTAGCACTATATCATAATAGTCAAAGCCGCACCATTGACGAACAGGTTGTCACTAGGCGACAAAAACTAACACTGTATCATGGTAGTCAACGCCGCACCATTGATAGACACGTTGTCACTAGGCAACAACAACTAGCACTGTATCATGATAGTCAACGCCGCACCGTTGATAGACAGGATGTCACTAGGCAATAACGACTAGCAGTTTATCATGGTAGTCAACGCCGCACCATTGATGGACAGGTTGTCAATAGGCAACAACGACTAGCACTATACCATGATAGTCAACGCCGCACCGTTGATGGACATGTGTTCACCAGGCAACAACTACTAGCACTGTATCATGATAGTCAACGCCGCACCATTGACGGACAGGTTGTCACTAGGCAACAACTACTAGCACTATATCATGATAGTCAACGCCGCACCGTTGATGGACAGGTTGTCACAAGGGAACAACAACTAGCACTATATCATGATAGTCAACGCTGCACCATTGATGGATATTTTGTCACTTGGCAACAACGACTAGCACTATATCATCATAGTCAGCGCCGCACCATTGATGGACAGGTTGGCACAAGGCGACAACGGCTAGCACTGTATCATGATAGTCAACGCCGCACCATTGAATGACAGGATGTCACTAGGTGACAAGGACAAGCACCATATCATGATAGTCAACGCCGCACCATTGATGGACAGCTTGTCACTATGCGACAACGACTAGCACTGTATCATGATAGTCAGCGCCGCACCATTGATGGACATATTTTCGCTAGGCGACAAGGACTAGCACTATATCATGATAGTCATCGCCGCACCATTGATGGACAGGTTGTCACTAGGCAACAACAACTAGCACTATATCAAGATAGTCAACGCCGCACCATTGATGGACAGGTTGTCACTAGGCAACAACGACTAGCACTATATCATGATAGTCAACGCCGCACCATTGATGGACATATTTTCGCTAGGCGACAAGGACAAGCCCTATATCATGATAGTCAACGCCGCACCATTGATGGACAGGTTGCCACTAGGAAACAACGACTTGCACAATATCATGATAGTCAACGCCGCACCATTGATGGACAGGTTGTCACTAGGCAACAACGACTAGCACTATATCATGATAGTCAACGCCGCACCATAGGTGGACATGTAGTCATTAGGCAACAACGACTTGCACTATATCATGATAGTCAACGCCGCACCATTGATGGACGGGTTGTCACTAGGCAACAACGACTAGCACCATATCATGATAGTCAACGCCGCACCATTGATGGATAGTTTGTCACTTGGCAACAACGACTAGCACTATATCATGATAGTCAACGCCGCACCATTGATGGACAGGTTGGCACTAGGCGACAACGGCTAGCACTGTATCATGATAGTCAACGCCGCACCATTGAATGACAGGTTGTCACTAGGTGACAAGGACTAGCACCATATCATGATAGTCAACGCCGCACCATTGATGGTCAGCTTGTCACTATGCGACAACGACTAGCACTGTATCATGATAGTCAGCGCCGTACCATTGATGGACTTTTTTTCGCTAGGCGACAAGGACTAGCACTATATCATGATAGTCAACGCCGCACCATTGATGGACAGGTTGCCACTAGGAAACAACGATTTGCACTATATCATGATAGTCAACGCCGCACCATTGATGGACAGGTTGTCACTAGGCAACAACAACTAGCACTATATCATGATAGTCAACGCCGCACCATTGATGGATAGGTAGTCACAAGTCAACAACGACTTGCACTATATCATGATAGTCAACGCCGCACCATTGATGGACAGGTTGTCACTAGGCATCAACGACTAGCACTATATCATGATAGTCAACGCCGCACCATAGATGGACATGTAGTCACTAGGCAACAACGACTTGCACTATATCATGATAGTCAACGCCGCACCATTGATGGATGGGTTGTCACTAGGCAACAACGACTAGCACCATATCATGGTAGTCAACGCCGCACCATTGATGGACAGGTAGTCACTAGGCAACAAATACTTGCACTATATGATGATAGTCAACGCCGCAACAGTGATGGACAGATTGTCACTAGGCGACAACAACTAGCATTATATCATCATAGTCAACCCCGCAACATTGAAGGACAGGTTGTTACTAGGCAACAACTACTTGCACTATATCATGATAGTCAACGGCGCACCTTTGATGGACAGGTCGTCATTAGGCGACAACGGGTAGCACTTTATAATGATAGTCAACGCAGCACCATTGATGGACATATTGTCACTAGGCGACAACGACTAGCTCTATATCATGATAGTCAACGCCGCAACATTGATGGACAGGTTGTCACTAGGCGACAACAACTGGCATTACATCATCATAGTCAATGCCGCACCATTGATAGACATATTGTCACTAGGCGACAACGACTTGCACTATAACATGATAGTAACGCCGCACAATTGATGGACAGGATGCCACTAGGCAACAACAACTAGCACTATATCATGATAGTATACGCCGCACCATAGACGAACAGGTTGTCACTAGGCGACAACAACTGACACTGTATCATGATAGTCAACGCCGCACTATTGATAGACATGTTGTCACTAGGCAACAACAACTAGCACTGTAACATGATAGTCAACGCCGCACCGTTGATGGACAGGTTATCACTAGGCAACAACGATTAGCACTATATCATGATAGTCAACGCCGCACCATTGATGGACAGATTGTCACTAGGCAACAACAACTAGCACTACATCATGATAGTCAACGCCGCACCATTGATGGACAAGTTGTCACTAGGCGAGAACGACTAGCACTATATCATGATAATCAACGCCACACCGTTGATGGACATGTTGTCACTAGGAGACAACGACTAGCACTACATCATGATAGTCAACGCCGCACCATTGATGGACATATTGTCACTAGGCGACAACAACTAGCACTATATCATGATATTCAACGCCGCACCATTCATGGACATATTGTCAGTTGGCGACAACAACTAGCACTATATCATGATAGTGAACACCGCACCATTGATGGACAGGTTGTCACTAGGCAACAATGACTAGCACTATATCATGATGATCAACCCCGCACCATTAATGGACAGGTTGTCAATAGGAGACAACGACTAACACTGTATCATGATAGTCATCGCCGCACCAGTGATGTACAGGTTGTCACTAGGCAACAACGACTCGCACTATATCATGATAGTCAACGCCGCACCATTGATGGACAGGTTGTCACAAGGCAACAACGACTAGCATTATATCATGATAGTCAACGCCGCACCATTGATGGTCAGGTTGTCACTAGGCAACAAAGAGTAGCACAATATCATGATAGTCAACGCCGCACCATTGATGGACAGGTTGTCACTAGGCGACAACGACTAGCACTGTATCATGATAGTCAACGCCGCACCATTGATGGTCAAGTTGTCACTAAGTGACAAGGCCTAGCACTATATCAAGATAGTCCTAGCCGCACCGTTGATGGACAGGTTGTCACTAGGCGACAACGACTAGCAGTGTATCATGATTGTCAGCGCCGCACCATTGATGGACATATTGTCGCTAGGCGACAAGGACTAGCACTATATCATGATAGTCAACGCCGCACCATTGATGGACAGGTTGTCACTAGGCAACAACGACTAGCAATATATCATGATAGTCAACGCCGCACCATTGATGGACAGATTGTCACTAGGCAACAACCACTAGCACTATATCATGATAGTCAACCCCGCACCATTGATGGACAGGTTGTCACTAGGCAACAACGACTAGCACTATATCATGATAGTCAACGCCGCACCATTGATGGACAGATTTTCACTAGGCAACAACCACTAGCACTATATCATGATAGTCAACGCCGCACCATTGATGGACAGGTTGTCACTACGCGACAATGACTAGCACTATATCATGATAGTCAACGCCGCACCATTGATGGAGAGGTTGTCACTAGGCAACAACGACTAGCACAATATCATGATAGTCAACGCCGCACCATTGATGGTCAGGTTGTCACTAGGCAACAACGACTAACACTATATCATGATAGTCAACGCCGCAACATTGATGGACAGGTTGTCACTAGGCAACAACGACTAGCACTATATCATGTTAGCCAACGCCGCACCATTGATGGACAGGTTGTCACTAGGCGACAACAACTGGCATTATATCATCATAGTTAACGCCGCACCATTGATGGACAGGATGCCACTAGGCAACAACAACTAGCACTACATCATGATAGTCTACGCCGCACCATTGACGAACAGGTTGTCGCTAGGCGACAACAACTGACACTGTATCATGATAGTCAACGCCGCACCGTTGATGGACAAGTAATCACCAGGCAACAACGACTAGCACTATATCATGATAGTCAACGCCGCACCATTGATGGACAGGTTGTCACTAGGCAACAACAACTAGCACTACATCATGATAGTCAACGCCGCACCATTGATGGACAAGTTGTCACAAGGCAACAACGACTAGCACTACATCATGAGAGTCAACGCCGCACCGTTGATGGACAAGTTGTCACTAGGAGACAACGACTAGCATTATATCATGATAGTCAACGCCGCACCATTGATGGACATGTTGTCACTAGGAGACAACGACTAGCACTACATCATGACAGTCATCGCCGCACCATTGATGGACATATTGTCACTAGGCGACAACATATAGCACTATATCATGATATTCAACGCCGCACTATTGATGGACATATTGTCAGTTCGCGACAACAACTAGCATTATATCATGATAGTGAACCCGGCACCATTAATGGACAGGTTGTCACTAGCCAACAATGACTACCACTATATCATGATATTCAACGCCGCACCATTGATGGACAGGTTGTCACTAGGCAACAACGACTTGCACTATATCATGATGGTCAACGCCGCACCATTGATGGACAGGTTGTCACTAGGAGACAACGACTAGCACTGTATCATGATAGTCAACGCCGCACAATTGATCGACACGTTATCACTAGGCAACAACGACTAGCACGATATCATGAAAGTCAACACCGCACCATTGATGGTCATATGGTACTAGGAGACAAGGACTAGCACTGTATCATGATAGTCATCGCCGCACCATTGATGGACAGGTTGTCACTAGGCAACAACGACTCGCACTATATCATGATAGTCAACGCCGCACCATTGATGGACAGGTTGTCACAAGGCAACAACGATTAGCACTATATCATGATAGTCAACGCCGCACAATTGATGGACAGGTTGTCACTAGGCAACACCGAC
This sequence comes from Meconema thalassinum, assembly GCA_946902985.2. Lineage (NCBI taxonomy): Eukaryota > Metazoa > Arthropoda > Insecta > Orthoptera > Tettigoniidae > Meconema > Meconema thalassinum. Next base: position 30,881,873 of record OX336393.1, read on the forward strand.
TAGCACAATATCACGATAGTCAACGCCGCACCATTGATGGACATATAGTCACTAGGCGATAACGACTAGCACTGTATCATGATATTCAACGCCACACCATTGATGGACAGGTTGTCACTAAGTGACAAGGCCTAGCACTATATCATGATAGTCAACGCCGCACCATTGATGGACAGATTGTCACAAGGCGACAAAGACTAGCACTGTATCATGATAGTCAACTCCGCACCATTGATGGACAGGTTGACACTACGCGACAATGACTAGCAATATATCATGATAGTCAACGCCTCACCATTGATGGAGAGGTTGTCAATAGGCAACATCGACTAGCACCATATCATGATAGTCAACGCCGCACCATTGATGGACAGGTTGTCACTAGGCAACAACAACTAGCACTACATCATGATAGTCAACGCCGCACCATTGATGGACAGGTTGTCACTAGGCAACAACGACTAGCACTACATCATGATAGTCAACGCGGCACCATTGATGGACAGGTTGTCACTAAGTGACAAGGCCTAGCACTATATCATGATAGTCAACGCCTCACCACTGATGGACAGATTGTCACAAGGCGACAACGACTAACACTGTATCATGATAGTCAGCGCCGCACCATTGATGGACATATTGTCGCTAGTCGACAAGGACTAGCACTATATCATGATAGTCAACGCCGCACCATTGATGGACAGGTTGTCACTTGGCAACAACGACTAGCACTATATCATGATAGTCAACGCCGCAGCATTGATGGTCAGGTTGTCACTAGGCAACAACGACTAACACTATATCATGATAGTCAACGCCACAACGTTGATGGACAGGTTGTCACTAGGCATCAACGACTAGCACTATATCATGTTAGCCAACGCCGCACCATTTATGGACAGGTTGTCACTAGGTGACAACGACTAGCACTATATCATGATAGTCAACGCCGCACCCTTGATGGACAGGTTGTCACTAGGCAACAACGACTAGCACTATATCATGATAGTCAACGCCGCACCATTGACGGACAGGTTGTCACTAGGCGACTATGACTAGCACTAAATCATAATAGTCAACGCCGCACCATTGACGGACAGGTTGTCACTAGGCGACAACGACTAGCACTATATCATGATAGTCAACGCCGCATCATTGACGGACAGGTTGTCACTAGGCGACAACGACTAGCACTATATCATAATAGTCAACGCCGCAACATTGATGGACATGTTGTCACTAGGACACAACGACTAGCCCTACATCATGATAGTCAACGCCGCACCATTGATGGACATATTGTCACTAGGCGACAACAACTAGCACTATATCATGATAGTCAACGCCGCACCATTGATGGACAAGTTGTCACTAGGCGACAACGACTAGCACTATATCATGATAGTCAACGCCGCACCATTGACGGACATATTGTCACTAGGCAACAACTACTAGCATTATATTATGATAGTCAACGCCGCACCATTGATGGACAAGTTGTCACTAGGCGACAACGACTAGCACTATATCATGATAGACAACGCCGCACCATTGACGGACATATTGTCACTAGGCAACAACGACTTGCACTATATCATGATAGTCAACGCCGCACCATTGATGGACAGGTTGTCACTAGGCAACAACGACTAGCACTATATCATGATAGTCTACGCCGCACCATGGACGAACAGGTTGTCACTAGGCGACAACAACAGACACTGTATCATGATAGTCAACGCCGCACCATTAATAGACACGTTGTCACTAGGCAACAACAACTAGCACTGTATCATGATAGTCAACGCCGCACCGTTGATGGATATGTTGTCACTAGGCAACAACGACTAGCACTATACCATGATAATCAACGCCGCACCGTTGATGGACAGGTTGTCACTAGGAGACAACGACTAGCATTATATCATGATAGTCAATGCCGCACCATTGATGGACAAGTTGTCACTAGGCGAGAACGACTAGCACTATATCGTGATAATCAACGCCGCACCGTTGATGGACATGTTGTCACTAGGAGACAACGACTAGACCTACATCATGATAGTCAACGCCGCACCATTGATGACATATTGTCACTAGGCAACAACGACTTGCACTATATCATGATAGTCAACGCCGCACCATTGATGGACAGGTTGTCACTAGGCAACAACGACTAGCACTATATCATGATAGTCAACGCAGCAACATTGATGGACATATTGTCACTAAGCGACAACGACTAGCACTATATCATGATAGTCAACGCCGCACCATTGATGGACAAGTTGTCACTAGGCGACAACAACTGGCATTATATCATCATAGTCAACGCCGCACCATTGATAGACATATTGTCACTAGGCGACAACGACTTGCACTATAACATGATAGTCAAGGGCGCACCGTTGATGGACAGGTTGTCACTAGGCAACAACGACTAGCACTATATCATGATAGTCTAAGCCGCACCATGGACGAACAGGTTGTCACTAGGCGACAACAACTGACACTGTATCATGATAGTCAACGCCGCATCATTTATAGACACGTTGTCACTAGGCAACAACAACTAGCACTGTATCATGATAGTCAACGCCGCACCGTTGATGGACAGGTTGTCACTAGGAGACAACGACTAGCATTATATCATGATAGTCAACGCCGCACCATTGATGGACAAGTTGTCACTAGGCGAGAACGACTAGCACTATATCGTGATAATCAACGCCGCACCGTTGATGGACATGTTGTCACTAGGACACAACGACTAGCCCTACATCATGATAGTCAACGCCGCACCATTGATGGACATATTGTCACAAGGCGACAACAACTAGCACTATATCATGATATTCAACGCCGCACCATTGATGGACATATTGTCAGTTGGCGACAACAAATAGCACTATATCATGATAGTGAACACCGCACCATTGATGGACAGGTTGTCACTAGGCAACAATGACTAGCACTATATCATGATACTCAACTCCGCACCATTGATTGACAGGTTGTCACTAGGCAACAACGACATGCACTATATCACGGTAGTCAACGCCGCACCATTGATGGAGAGGTTGTCACTAGGCAACAACGACTAGCACTATATCATGAAATTCAACACCGCGCCATTGATTGTCATATTGTCACTAGGAGACAACGAATAGCACTGTATCATGATAGTCATCGCCGCACCATTGATGGACTGGTTGTCACTAGGCAACAACGACTCGCACTATATCATGATAGTCAACGCCGCACCATTGATGTACAGGTTGTCACAAGGCAACAACGACTAGCACTATATCATGATAGCCAACGCCGCAACATTGATGGACAGGTTGTCAGTAGGCGACGACTAGCACTGTATCCCGATAGTCAACGCCGCACCATTGATGGACAGGTTGTCACTAAGTGACAAGGACTAGCACTATATCATGATAGTCAACGCCGCACCATTGATGGACAGGTTGTCACTAGGCCACAACGACTAGCACTATATCATGATAGTCAACGCCGCACCATTGATGGACAGGTTGTCACTAGGCAACAACCACTAGCACTATATCATGATAGTCAACGCCGCAACATTGATGGACATATTTTCACTAGGCGACGACTAGCACTATACCATGACAGTCAACGCCGCACCATTGATGGACAGGTTGTCACTAGGCAACAACGACTAACACTATATCATGATAGTCAACGCCGCAACACTGATGGACAGGTTGTCATTAGGCAACAACGACTAGCACTATATCATGTTAGTCAACGCCGCACCATTTATGGACAGGTTGTCACTAGGTGACAACGACTAGCACTATATCATGATAGTCATCGCCGCACCGTTGATGGACAGGTTGTCACTAAGCAACAACGACTAGCACTATATCATGATAGTCAACGCCGCACCATTGATGGACAGGATGTCACTAGGCAACAACGACTAGCACAATATCATGATAGTCAACGCCGCACCAGTGATGGACAGGTTGTCACTTGGCATCAACGACTAGCACTATATCATGATAGTCAACGCCGCTCCATTGATGAAAAGGCTGTCACTAGGCGACAACGACTAGCACTGTATCATGATAGTCAGCGCCACACCATTGATGGACATATTGTCGCTAGGCAACAAGGACTAGCACTATATCATGATAGTCAACGCCGCACCATTGATGGACTGGTTGTCAATAGGCAACAACGACTTGCATTATATCATGATAGTCAACGCCGCACCATTTATGGACAGGTTGTCACTAGGTGACAACGACTAGCACTATATCATGATAGTCAACGCCGCGACATTGAGGGACATATTGTCACTAGGCGACGACTAACACTTTAATGATAGTCAACGCCGCACCCTTGATGGACAGGTTGTCACTACGCGACAATGACTAGCACAATATCATGATAGTCAACGCCGCACCATAGATGGACAGGTTGTCACTTGTCAACAACGACTAGCAATATATCATGATAGTCAACGCCGCACCATTAATGGTCAGGTTGTCACTAGGCAACAACGACTAACACTATATCATGATAGTCAACGCCGCAACATTGATGGACAAGTTGTCACTAGGCAACAACGACTAACAATATATCATATTAGTCAACGCCTCACCATTTATGGACAGGCTGTCACTAGGTGACAACGGCTAGCACTATATCATGATAGTCAACGCCGAACTCTTGATGGACAGGTTGTCACTAGGCAACAACGACTAGCACTATATCATGATAGTCAACGCCGCACCATTGATGGACAGGTTGTCACTAGGCAACAACAACAACTAGCACTACATCATGATAGTCAACGCCGCACCATTGATGGACAGGTTGTCACAAGGCAACAACGACTAGCACTACATCATGATAGTCAACGCCGCACCATTGATGGACAGGTTGTCACTAAGTGACAAGGCCTAGCACTATATCATGATAGTCAACGCCTCACCACTGATGGACAGATTGTCACAAGGCGTCAACGACTAGCACTGTATCATGATAGTCAGCGCCGCACCATTGATGGACATATTGTCGCTAGTCGACAAGGACTAGCACTATATCATGATAGTCAACGCCGCACCATTGATGGACAGGTTGTCACTAGGCAACAACGACTAGCACTATATCATGATAGTCAACGCCGCACCATTGATGGACAAGTTGTCACTAGGCAACAACCACTAGCACTATATCAAGGTAGTCAAAGCCGCACCGTTGAAGGACAGGTTGTCCCTAGGCAAAAACGACTAGCACTATATAATGATAGTGAACGCCGCAACATTGATGGACATATTGTCACTAGGCGACGGCAAGAACTGTACCATGATAGTCAACTCCGCACCATTGATGGACAGGTTGACACTACGCGACAATGACTAGCAATATATCATGATAGTCAACGCCGCACCATTGATGGAGAGGTTGTCTTTAGGCAACAACGACTAGCACTATATCATGATAGTCAACGCCGCATCATTCATGGACAGGTTGTCACTAGGCAAAAACAACTAGTACTACATCATGATAGTCAACGCCGCACCATTGATGGACAGGTTGTCACTAGGCAACAACGACTAGCACTACATCATGATAGTCAACGCCGCACCATTGATGGACAGGTTGTGACTAAGTGACAAGGCCTAGCACTTTATCATGATAGTCAACGCCTCACCACTGATGGACAGATTGTCACAAGGCGACAACGACTAGCACTGTATCATAATAGTCAGCGCCGCACCATTGATGGACATATTGTCGCTAGTCGACAAGGAGTAGCACTATATCATGATAGTCAACGCCGCACCATTGATGGACAGGTTGTCACTAGGCAACAACGACTAGCACTATATCATGATAGTCAACGCCGCACCATTGATGGTCAGGTTGTCACTAGGCAACGACGACTAACAATATATCATGATAGTCAACGCCACAACATTGATGGACAGGTTGTCACTAGGCATCAACGACTAGCACTATATCATGTTGGCCAACGCCGCACCATTTATGGACAGGTTGTCACTAGGTGACAGCGACTAGCACTATATCATGATAGTCAACGCCGCACCCTTGATGGACAGGTTGTCACTAGGCAACAACGACTAGCACTATATCATGATAGTCAACGCCGCACCATTGACGGACAGGTTGTCACTAGGCGACTATGACTAGCACTATATCATAATAGTCAACGCCGCACCATTGACGGACAGGTTGTCACAAGGCGACAACGACTAGCACTATATCATGATAGTCAACGCCGCAACATTGATGGACAGTTTGTCACTAGGCGACAACGACTAGCACTATATCATGATAGTCAACGCCGCAACATTGATGGACAGGTTGTCACTAGGCAACAACTACTAGCATTATATTATGATAGTCAACGCCGCACCATTGATGGACAAGTTGTCACTAGGCGACAACGACTAGCACTATATCATGATAGTCAACGCCGCACCATTGACGGACATATTGTCACTAGGCAACAACGACTTGCACTATATCATGATAGTCAACGCCGCACCATTGATGGACAGGTTGTCACTAGGCAACAACGACTAGCACTATATCATGATAGTCAACGCCGCACCATTGATGGACATATTGTTACTAAGCGACAACGACTAGCACTATATCATGATAGTCAACGCCGCTCCATTGATGGACAGGTTGTCACTAGGCGACAACAACTGGCATTATATCATCATAGTCAACGCCGCAACATTGATAGACATATTGTCAATACGCGACAACGACTTGCACTATATCATGATAGTCAACGCCGCACCATTGATGGACAGGTTGTCACTAGGCAACAACGACTAGCACTATATCATGATAGTCTACGCCGCACCATGGACGAACAGGTTGTCACTAGGCGACAACAACTGACACTGTATCATGATAGTCAACGCCGCACCATTTATAGACACGTTGTCACTAGGCAACAACAACTAGCACTGTATCATGATAGTCAACGCCGCACCGTTGATGGATATGTTGTCACTAGGCAACAACGACTAGCACTATACCATGATAATCAACGCCGCACCGTTGATGGACAGGTTGTCACTAGGAGACAACGACTAGCATTATATCATGATAGTCAATGCCGCACCATTGATGGACAAGTTGTCACTAGGCGAGAACGACTAGCACTATATCGTGATAATCAACGCCGCACCGTTGATGGACATGTTGTCACTAGGAGACAACGACTAGACCTACATCATGATAGTCAACGCCGCACCATTGATGGACAGGTTGTCACTAGGCAACAACGACTAGCACTATATCATGATAGTCAACGCAGCAACATTGATGGACATATTGTCACTAAGCGACAACGACTAGCACTATATCATGATAGTCAACGCCGCACCATTGATGGACAGGTTGTCACTAGGCGACAACAACTGGCATTATATCATCATAGTCAACGCCGCACCATTGATAGACATATTGTCACTAGGCGACAACGACTTGCACTATAACATGATAGTCAAGGGCGCACCGTTGATGGACAGGTTGTCACTAGGCAACAACGACTAGCACTATATCATGATAGTCTAAGCCGCACCATGGACGAACAGGTTGTCACTAGGCGACAACAACTGACACTGTATCATGATAGTCAACGCCGCATCATTTATAGACACGTTGTCACTAGGCAACAACAACTAGCACTGTATCATGATAGTCAACGCCGCACCGTTGATGGACAGGTTGTCACTAGGAGACAACGACTAGCATTATATCATGATAGTCAACGCCGCACCATTGATGGACAAGTTGTCACTAGGCGAGAACGACTAGCACTATATCATGATAATCAACGCCGCACCGTTGATGGACATGTTGTCACTAGGACACAACGACTAGCCCTACATCATGATAGTCAACGCCGCACCATTGATGGACATATTGTCACTAGGCGACAACAACTAGCACTATATCATGATATTCAACGCCGCACCATTGATGGACATATTGTCAGTTGGCGACAACAAATAGCACTATATCATGATAGTGAACACCGCACCATTGATGGACAGGTTGTCACTAGGCAACAATGACTAGCACTATATCATGATACTCAACTCCGCACCATTGATTGACATGTTGTCACTAGGCAACAACGACATGCACTATATCACGGTAGTCAACGCCGCACCATTGATGGACAGGTTGTCACTAGGCAACAACGACTAGCACTATATCATGAAATTCAACACCGCGCCATTGATTGTCATATTGTCACTAGGAGACAACGAATAGCACTGTATCATGATAGTCATCGCCGCACCATTGATGGACTGGTTGTCACTAGGCAACAACGACTCGCAATATATCATGATAGTCAACGCCGCACCATTGATGTACAGGTTGTCACAAGGCAACAACGACTAGCACTATATCATGATAGCCAACGCCGCAACATTGATGGACAGATTGTCAGTAGGCGACGACTAGCACTGTATCCCGATAGTCAACGCCGCACCATTGATGGACAGGTTGTCACTAAGTGACAAGGACTAGCACTATATCATGATAGTCAACGCCGCACCATTGATGGACAGGTTGTCACTAGGCCACAACGACTAGCACTATATCATGATAGTCAACGCCGCAACATTGATGGACATATTTTCACTAGGCGACGACTAGCACTATACCCTGATAGTCAACGCCGCACCATTGATGGACAGGTTGTCACTACGCGACAATTACTAGCACTATATCATGATAGTCAACGCCGCAACATTGATGGACATATTTTCACTAGGCGACGACTAGCACTATACCATGATAGTCAACGCCGCACCATTGATGGACAGGTTGTCACTAGGCAACAACGACTAACACTATATCATGATAGTCAACGCCGCAACACTGATGGACAGGTTGTCATTAGGCAACAACGACTAGCACTATATCATGTTAGTCAACGCCGCACCATTTATGGACAGGTTGTCACTAGGTGACAACGACTAGCACTATATCATGATAGTCATCGCCGCACCGTTGATGGACAGGTTGTCACTAAGCAACAACGACTAGCACTATATCATGATAGTCAACGCCGCACCATTGATGGACAGGATGTCACTAGGCAACAACGACTAGCACAATATCATGATAGTCAACGCCGCACCAGTGATGGACAGGTTGTCACTTGGCATCAACGACTAGCACTATATCATGATAGTCAACGCCGCTCCATTGATGAAAAGGCTGTCACTAGGCGACAACGACTAGCACTGTATCATGATAGTCAGCGCCACACCATTGATGGACATATTGTCGCTAGGCAACAAGGACTAGCACTATATCATGATAGTCAACGCCGCACCATTGATGGACTGGTTGTCAATAGGCAACAACGACTTGCATTATATCATGATAGTCAACGCCGCACCATTTATGGACAGATTGTCACTAGGTGACAACGACTAGCACTATATCATGATAGTCAACGCCGCGACATTGAGGGACATATTGTCACTAGGCGACGACTAGCACTTTAATGATAGTCAACGCCGCACCCTTGATGGACAGGTTGTCACTACGCGACAATGACTAGCACAATATCATGATAGTCAACGCCGCACCATAGATGGACAGGTTGTCACTTGTCAACAACGACTAGCAATATATCATGATAGTCAACGCCGCACCATTAATGGTCAGGTTGTCACTAGGCAACAACGACTAACACTATATCATGATAGTCAACGCCGCAACATTGATGGACAAGTTGTCACTAGGCAACAACGACTAACAATATATCATATTAGTCAACGCCTCACCATTTATGGACAGGCTGTCACTAGGTGACAACGGCTAGCACTATATCATGATAGTCAACGCCGAACTCTTGATGGACAGGTTGTCACTAGGCAACAACGACTAGCACTATATCATGATAGTCAACGCCGCACCATTGATGGACAGGTTGTCACTAGGCAACAACAACAACTAGCACTACATCATGATAGTCAACGCCGCACCATTGATGGACAGGTTGTCACAAGGCAACAACGACTAGCACTACATCATGATAGTCAACGCCGCACCATTGATGGACAGGTTGTCACTGACAAGGCCTAGCACTATATCATGATAGTCAACGCCTCACCACTGATGGACAGATTGTCACAAGGCGTCAACGACTAGCACTGTATCATGATAGTCAGCGCCGCACCATTGATGGACATATTGTCGCTAGTCGACAAGGACTAGCACTATATCATGATAGTCAACGCCGCACCATTGATGGACAGGTTGTCACTAGGCAACAACGACTAGCACTATATCATGATAGTCAACGCCGCACCATTGATGGACAAGTTGTCACTAGGCAACAACCACTAGCACTATATCAAGGTAGTCAAAGCCGCACCGTTGAAGGACAGGTTGTCCCTAGGCAAAAACGACTAGCACTATATAATGATAGTGAACGCCGCAACATTGATGGACATATTGTCACTAGGCGACGGCAAGAACTGTACCATGATAGTCAACTCCGCACCATTGATGGACAGGTTGACACTACGCGACAATGACTAGCAATATATCATGATAGTCAACGCCGCACCATTGATGGAGAGGTTGTCTTTAGGCAACAACGACTAGCACTATATCATGATAGTCAACGCCGCACCATTCATGGACAGGTTGTCACTAGGCAAAAACAACTAGTACTACATCATGATAGTCAACGCCGCACCATTGATGGACAGGTTGTCACTAGGCAACAACGACTAGCACTACATCATGATAGTCAACGCCGCACCATTGATGGACAGGTTGTGACTAAGTGACAAGGCCTAGCACTTTATCATGATAGTCAACGCCTCACCACTGATGGACAGATTGTCACAAGGCGACAACGACTAGCACTGTATCATAATAGTCAGCGCCGCACCATTGATGGACATATTGTCGCTAGTCGACAAGGAGTAGCACTATATCATGATAGTCAACGCCGCACCATTGATGGACAGGTTGTCACTAGGCATCAACGACTAGCACTATATCATGATAGTCAACGCCGCACCATTGATGGTCAGGTTGTCACTAGGCAACAAAGACTAACAATATATCATGATAGTCAACGCCACAACATTGATGGACAGGTTGTCACTAGGCATCAACGACTAGCACTATATCATGTTGGCCAACGCCGCACCATTTATGGACAGGTTGTCACTAGGTGACAGCGACTAGCACTATATCATGATAGTCAACGCCGCACCCTTGATGGACAGGTTGTCACTAGGCAACAACGACTAGCACTATATCATGATAGTCAACGCCGCACCATTGACGGACAGGTTGTCACTAGGCGACTATGACTAGCACTATATCATAATAGTCAACGCCGCACCATTGACGGACAGGTTGTCACAAGGCGACAACGACTAGCACTATATCATGATAGTCAACGCCGCAACATTGATGGACAGGTTGTCACTAGGCGACAACGACTAGCACTATATCATGATAGTCAACGCCGCAACATTGATGGACAGGTTGTCACTAGGCAACAACTACTAGCATTATATTATGATAGTCAACGCCGCACCATTGATGGACAAGTTGTCACTAGGCGACAACGACTAGCACTATATCATGATAGTCAACGCCGCACCATTGACGGACATATTGTCACTAGGCAACAACGACTTGCACTATATCTTGATAGTCAACGCCGCACCATTGATGGACAGGTTGTCACTAGGCAACAACGACTAGCACTATATCATGATAGTCAACGCCGCACCATTGATGGACATATTGTTACTAAGCGACAACGACTAGCACTATATCATGATAGTCAACGCCGCTCCATTGATGGACAGGTTGTCACTAGGCGACAACAACTGGCATTATATCATCATAGTCAACGCCGCACCATTGATAGACATATTGTCAATACGCGACAACGACTTGCACTATAACATGATAGTCAACGCCGCACCGTTGATGGACAGGTAGTCACTAGGCAACAACGACTAGCACTATATCATGATAGTCTACGCCGCACCATGGACGAACAGGTTGTCACTAGGCGACAACAACTGACACTGTATCATGATAGTCAACGCCGCACCATTTATAGACACGTTGTCACTAGGCAACAACAACTAGCACTGTATCATGATAGTCAACGCCGCACCGTTGATGGATAGGTTGTCGCTAGGCAACAACGACTAGCACTATATCATGATAGTCAACGCCGCACCGTTGATGGACAGGTTGTCACTAGGAGACAACGACTAGCATTATATCATGATAGTCAATGCCGCACCATTGATGGACAAGTTGTCACTAGGCGAGAACGACTAGAACTATATCGTGATAATCAACGCCGCACCGTTGATGGACATGTTGTCACTAGGAGACAACGACTAGCCCTACATCATGATAGTCAACGCCGCACCATTGATGGACATATTGTCACTAGGCAACAACGACTTGCACTATATCATGATAGTCAACGCCGCACCATTGATGGACAGGTTGTCACTATGAGACAACGACTAGCAATATATCATGATAGTCAACGCCGCACCATTGACGGACATATTGTCACTAGGCAACAACGACTTGCACTATATCATGATAGTCAACGCCGCACCATTGATTGACAGGTTGTCACTAGGCAACAAAGGCTAGCACTATATCATGGTAGTCAACGCCGCACCATCGATGGACATATTGTCACTAAGCGACAACGACTAGCACTATATCATGATAGTCAACGCCGCACCATTGATGGACAGGTTGTCACTAGGCGACAACAACTGGCATTATATCATCATAGTCAACGCCGCACCATTGATAGACATATTGTCACTAGGCGACAACGACTTGCACTATAACATGATAGTCAACGGCGCACCGTTGATGGACAGGTTGTCACTAGGCAACAACGACTAGCACTATATCATGATAGTCTACGCCGCACCATGGACGAACAGGTTGTCACTAGGCGACAACAACTGACACTGTATCATGATAGTCAACGCCGCATCATTTATAGACACGTTGTCACTAGGCAACAACAACTAGCACTGTATCATGATAGTCAACGCCACACCGTTGATGGACAGGTTGTCACTAGGCAACAACGACTAGCACTATATCATGATAGTCAACGCCGCACCGTTGATGGACAGGTTGTCACTAGGAGACAACGACTAGCATTATATCATGATAGTCAACGCCGCACCATTGATGGACAAGTTGTCACTAGGCGAGAACGACTAGCACTATATCATGATAATCAACGCCGCACCATTTATGGACAGGTTGTCACTAGGCAACAACGACTAGCACTATATCATGGTAGTCAACGCCGCACCATTGACGGACAGGTTGTCACTAGGTGACAACGACTAGCACTATATCATGATATTCATCGCCGCACCATTTATGGACAGGTTGTCACTAGGTGACAACGACTAGCACTATATCATGATAGTCAACGCCGCACCATTGACGGACAGGTTGTCACTAGGCAACAACGTCTAGCACTATATCATGATAGTCAACGCCGCACCATTGATGGACAGGTTGTCACTAGGTGACAAAGACTAGCACTATATCATGATAGTCAAGGCCGCGACATTGATGGACATATTGTCACTAAGTGACAACGACTAGCACTATATCATGTTAGTCAACGCCGCACCCTTGATGGACAGGTTGTCACTAGGCAACAACGACTAGCACTGTATCATGATAGTCAACGCCGCACCATTGATGGACAGGTTGTCACTAGGCAACAACGACTAGCACTATATCATGAAAGTCAACGCCGCACCGTTGATGGACAGGTTGTCACTAAGTGACAACGACTAGCACTATATCATGATAGTCAACGCCGCACCATTGACGGACAGGTTGTCACTAGGCAACAACGACTAGCACTATATCATGAAAGTCAACGCCGCACCGTTGATGGACAGGTTGTCACTATGCGACAACGACTAGCACTATATCATGATAGTCAACGCCGCGCCATTGACGGACAGTTTGTCACTAGGCAACAACGACTAGCACTATATCATGATAGTCAACGCCGCACCATTGATGGACAGGTTGTCACTAGGCGACAACGACTAGCACTATATCATGAAAGTCAACGCCGCAGCATTGACGGACATATTGTCACTAGGCAACAACGACTTGCACTATATCATGATAGTCAATGCCGCACCATTGATGGACAGGTTGTCACTAGGCAACAACGACTAGCACTATATTATGATAGTCAACACCGCACCATTGATGGACAGGGTGTCACTAGGCGACAACGACCAGCACTATATAATGATAGTCAACGCCGTACCATTGATGGACGGATTGTTACTAGGCAACAACGACTAGCACTATATCATGATAGTCAACACCGCACCATTGATGGACAGGTTGTCACTAGGCAACAACGACCAGCACTATATAATGATAGTCAACGCCGTACCATTGATGGACAGGTTGTTACTAGGCAACAACGACTAGCACTATATCATGATAGTCAACACCGCACCATTGATGGGCAGGTTGTCACTAGGCGACAACAACTAACACTATCATGATAGTCAACGCCGCACCATTGACGGACAAGTTGTTACTAGGCGATAACGACTAGCACTATATCATGATAGTCAGCACCGCACCATTGATGGGCAGGTTGTCACTAAGTGACAACAACTAACACTATATCATGATAGTCAACGCCGCACCATTGATGGACAGGTTGTCACTAGGCGACAACGACTAGCACTATATCATGATATTCAACGCCGCACCATTGATGGACAGGTTGTCACTAGGCAACAACTACTAGCATTATATCATGATAGTCAACGCCGCACCATTGACGGACAGGTTGTCACTAGGCGATAACGACTTGCACTATATGATGATAGTCAACGCCGCATCATTGATGGACAGGTTGTCACTTGGCATCAACGACTAGCATTATATCATGATAGTCAACGCCGTAACATTGATGGACAGGTTGTCACTAGGCAACAACGACTAGCACTATTTCATAATAGTCTACGCCGCACCATTGATGGACACGTTGTCACTAGGCAACAACGACTAGCACTATATCATGATAGTCAACGCCGCACCATTGATGGACAGGTTGTCACTAGGCAACAACGACTAGCACAATATCATGATAGTCAACGCCGCACCATTGATGGACAGGTTGTCACTTGGCATCAACGACTAGCACTATATCATGATAGTCAACGCCGCACCATTGATGGACAGGTTGTCACTAGGCGACCACGACTAGCACTGTATCATGATAGTCAATGCCGCACCATTGATGGACAGGTTGTCACTAAGTGACAAGGTCTATCACTATATCATGATAGCCATCGCCGCACCATTGATGGACAGGTTGTCGCTAGGCGACAACGCTTAGCACTGTATCATGATAGTCAGCGCCGCACCATTGATGTACATATTGTTGCTAGGCAACAAGGACTAGCACTATATCATGATAGTCAACGCCGCACCATTGATGGACAGGTTGTCACTAGGTAACAACGACTAGCACTATATCACGATAGTCAACGCCGCACCATTGATGGACAGGTTGTCACTAGGGGACAACGACTAGCACTATATCATCATAGTCAACGCCGCACCATTGATGGACAGGTTGTCAGTAGGCGACGACTAGCACTATATCATGAAATTCAACACCGCGCCATTGATTGTCATATTGTCACTAGGAGACAACGAATAGCACTGTATCATGATAGTCATCGCCGCACCATTGATGGACTGGTTGTCACTAGGCAACAACGACTCGCACTATATCATGATAGTCAACGCCGCACCATTGATGTACAGGTTGTCACAAGGCAACAACGACTAGCACTATATCATGATAGCCAACGCCGCAACATTGATGGACAGGTTGTCAGTAGGCGACGACTAGCACTGTATCCCGATAGTCAACGCCGCACCATTGATGGACAGGTTGTCACTAAGTGACAAGGACTAGCACTATATCATGATAGTCAACGCCGCACCATTGATGGACAGGTTGTCACTAGGCCACAACGACTAGCACTATATCATGATAGTCAACGCCGCACCATTGATGGACAGGTTGTCACTAGGCAACAACCACTAGCACTATATCATGATAGTCAACGCCGCAACATTGATGGACATATTTTCACTAGGCGACGACTAGCACTATACCATGACAGTCAACGCCGCACCATTGATGGACAGGTTGTCACTAGGCAACAACGACTAACACTATATCATGATAGTCAACGCCGCAACACTGATGGACAGGTTGTCATTAGGCAACAACGACTAGCACTATATCATGTTAGTCAACGCCGCACCATTTATGGACAGGTTGTCACTAGGTGACAACGACTAGCACTATATCATGATAGTCATCGCCGCACCGTTGATGGACAGGTTGTCACTAAGCAACAACGACTAGCACTATATCATGATAGTCAACGCCGCACCATTGATGGACAGGATGTCACTAGGCAACAACGACTAGCACAATATCATGATAGTCAACGCCGCACCAGTGATGGACAGGTTGTCACTTGGCATCAACGACTAGCACTATATCATGATAGTCAACGCCGCTCCATTGATGAAAAGGCTGTCACTAGGCGACAACGACTAGCACTGTATCATGATAGTCAGCGCCACACCATTGATGGACATATTGTCGCTAGGCAACAAGGACTAGCACTATATCATGATAGTCAACGCCGCACCATTGATGGACTGGTTGTCAATAGGCAACAACGACTTGCATTATATCATGATAGTCAACGCCGCACCATTTATGGACAGGTTGTCACTAGGTGACAACGACTAGCACTATATCATGATAGTCAACGCCGCGACATTGAGGGACATATTGTCACTAGGCGACGACTAACACTTTAATGATAGTCAACGCCGCACCCTTGATGGACAGGTTGTCACTACGCGACAATGACTAGCACAATATCATGATAGTCAACGCCGCACCATAGATGGACAGGTTGTCACTTGTCAACAACGACTAGCAATATATCATGATAGTCAACGCCGCACCATTAATGGTCAGGTTGTCACTAGGCAACAACGACTAACACTATATCATGATAGTCAACGCCGCAACATTGATGGACAAGTTGTCACTAGGCAACAACGACTAACAATATATCATATTAGTCAACGCCTCACCATTTATGGACAGGCTGTCACTAGGTGACAACGGCTAGCACTATATCATGATAGTCAACGCCGAACTCTTGATGGACAGGTTGTCACTAGGCAACAACGACTAGCACTATATCATGATAGTCAACGCCGCACCATTGATGGACAGGTTGTCACTAGGCAACAACAACAACTAGCACTACATCATGATAGTCAACGCCGCACCATTGATGGACAGGTTGTCACAAGGCAACAACGACTAGCACTACATCATGATAGTCAACGCCGCACCATTGATGGACAGGTTGTCACTAAGTGACAAGGCCTAGCACTATATCATGATAGTCAACGCCTCACCACTGATGGACAGATTGTCACAAGGCGTCAACGACTAGCACTGTATCATGATAGTCAGCGCCGCACCATTGATGGACATATTGTCGCTAGTCGACAAGGACTAGCACTATATCATGATAGTCAACGCCGCACCATTGATGGACAGGTTGTCACTAGGCAACAACGACTAGCACTATATCATGATAGTCAACGCCGCACCATTGATGGACAAGTTGTCACTAGGCAACAACCACTAGCACTATATCAAGGTAGTCAAAGCCGCACCGTTGAAGGACAGGTTGTCCCTAGGCAAAAACGACTAGCACTATATAATGATAGTGAACGCCGCAACATTGATGGACATATTGTCACTAGGCGACGGCAAGAACTGTACCATGATAGTCAACTCCGCACCATTGATGGACAGGTTGACACTACGCGACAATGACTAGCAATATATCATGATAGTCAACGCCGCACCATTGATGGAGAGGTTGTCTTTAGGCAACAACGACTAGCACTATATCATGATAGTCAACGCCGCATCATTCATGGACAGGTTGTCACTAGGCAAAAACAACTAGTACTACATCATGATAGTCAACGCCGCACCATTGATGGACAGGTTGTCACTAGGCAACAACGACTAGCACTACATCATGATAGTCAACGCCGCACCATTGATGGACAGGTTGTGACTAAGTGACAAGGCCTAGCACTTTATCATGATAGTCAACGCCTCACCACTGATGGACAGATTGTCACAAGGCGACAACGACTAGCACTGTATCATAATAGTCAGCGCCGCACCATTGATGGACATATTGTCGCTAGTCGACAAGGAGTAGCACTATATCATGATAGTCAACGCCGCACCATTGATGGACAGGTTGTCACTAGGCAACAACGACTAGCACTATATCATGATAGTCAACGCCGCACCATTGATGGTCAGGTTGTCACTAGGCAACGACGACTAACAATATATCATGATAGTCAACGCCACAACATTGATGGACAGGTTGTCACTAGGCATCAACGACTAGCACTATATCATGTTGGCCAACGCCGCACCATTTATGGACAGGTTGTCACTAGGTGACAGCGACTAGCACTATATCATGATAGTCAACGCCGCACCCTTGATGGACAGGTTGTCACTAGGCAACAACGACTAGCACTATATCATGATAGTCAACGCCGCACCATTGACGGACAGGTTGTCACTAGGCGACTATGACTAGCACTATATCATAATAGTCAACGCCGCACCATTGACGGACAGGTTGTCACAAGGCGACAACGACTAGCACTATATCATGATAGTCAACGCCGCAACATTGATGGACAGTTTGTCACTAGGCGACAACGACTAGCACTATATCATGATAGTCAACGCCGCAACATTGATGGACAGGTTGTCACTAGGCAACAACTACTAGCATTATATTATGATAGTCAACGCCGCACCATTGATGGACAAGTTGTCACTAGGCGACAACGACTAGCACTATATCATGATAGTCAACGCCGCACCATTGACGGACATATTGTCACTAGGCAACAACGACTTGCACTATATCATGATAGTCAACGCCGCACCATTGATGGACAGGTTGTCACTAGGCAACAACGACTAGCACTATATCATGATAGTCAACGCCGCACCATTGATGGACATATTGTTACTAAGCGACAACGACTAGCACTATATCATGATAGTCAACGCCGCTCCATTGATGGACAGGTTGTCACTAGGCGACAACAACTGGCATTATATCATCATAGTCAACGCCGCAACATTGATAGACATATTGTCAATACGCGACAACGACTTGCACTATATCATGATAGTCAACGCCGCACCATTGATGGACAGGTTGTCACTAGGCAACAACGACTAGCACTATATCATGATAGTCTACGCCGCACCATGGACGAACAGGTTGTCACTAGGCGACAACAACTGACACTGTATCATGATAGTCAACGCCGCACCATTTATAGACACGTTGTCACTAGGCAACAACAACTAGCACTGTATCATGATAGTCAACGCCGCACCGTTGATGGATATGTTGTCACTAGGCAACAACGACTAGCACTATACCATGATAATCAACGCCGCACCGTTGATGGACAGGTTGTCACTAGGAGACAACGACTAGCATTATATCATGATAGTCAATGCCGCACCATTGATGGACAAGTTGTCACTAGGCGAGAACGACTAGCACTATATCGTGATAATCAACGCCGCACCGTTGATGGACATGTTGTCACTAGGAGACAACGACTAGACCTACATCATGATAGTCAACGCCGCACCATTGATGGACAGGTTGTCACTAGGCAACAACGACTAGCACTATATCATGATAGTCAACGCAGCAACATTGATGGACATATTGTCACTAAGCGACAACGACTAGCACTATATCATGATAGTCAACGCCGCACCATTGATGGACAGGTTGTCACTAGGCGACAACAACTGGCATTATATCATCATAGTCAACGCCGCACCATTGATAGACATATTGTCACTAGGCGACAACGACTTGCACTATAACATGATAGTCAAGGGCGCACCGTTGATGGACAGGTTGTCACTAGGCAACAACGACTAGCACTATATCATGATAGTCTAAGCCGCACCATGGACGAACAGGTTGTCACTAGGCGACAACAACTGACACTGTATCATGATAGTCAACGCCGCATCATTTATAGACACGTTGTCACTAGGCAACAACAACTAGCACTGTATCATGATAGTCAACGCCGCACCGTTGATGGACAGGTTGTCACTAGGAGACAACGACTAGCATTATATCATGATAGTCAACGCCGCACCATTGATGGACAAGTTGTCACTAGGCGAGAACGACTAGCACTATATCATGATAATCAACGCCGCACCGTTGATGGACATGTTGTCACTAGGACACAACGACTAGCCCTACATCATGATAGTCAACGCCGCACCATTGATGGACATATTGTCACTAGGCGACAACAACTAGCACTATATCATGATATTCAACGCCGCACCATTGATGGACATATTGTCAGTTGGCGACAACAAATAGCACTATATCATGATAGTGAACACCGCACCATTGATGGACAGGTTGTCACTAGGCAACAATGACTAGCACTATATCATGATACTCAACTCCGCACCATTGATTGACAGGTTGTCACTAGGCAACAACGACATGCACTATATCACGGTAGTCAACGCCGCACCATTGATGGACAGGTTGTCACTAGGCAACAACGACTAGCACTATATCATGAAATTCAACACCGCGCCATTGATTGTCATATTGTCACTAGGAGACAACGAATAGCACTGTATCATGATAGTCATCGCCGCACCATTGATGGACTGGTTGTCACTAGGCAACAACGACTCGCAATATATCATGATAGTCAACGCCGCACCATTGATGTACAGGTTGTCACAAGGCAACAACGACTAGCACTATATCATGATAGCCAACGCCGCAACATTGATGGACAGATTGTCAGTAGGCGACGACTAGCACTGTATCCCGATAGTCAACGCCGCACCATTGATGGACAGGTTGTCACTAAGTGACAAGGACTAGCACTATATCATGATAGTCAACGCCGCACCATTGATGGACAGGTTGTCACTAGGCCACAACGACTAGCACTATATCATGATAGTCAACGCCGCACCATTGATGGACAGGTTGTCACTAGGCAACAACCACTAGCACTATATCATGATAGTCAACGCCGCAACATTGATGGACATATTTTCACTAGGCGACGACTAGCACTATACCCTGATAGTCAACGCCGCACCATTGATGGACAGGTTGTCACTACGCGACAATGACTAGCACTATATCATGATAGTCAACGCCGCAACATTGATGGACATATTTTCACTAGGCGACGACTAGCACTATACCATGATAGTCAACGCCGCACCATTGATGGACAGGTTGTCACTAGGCAACAACGACTAACACTATATCATGATAGTCAACGCCGCAACACTGATGGACAGGTTGTCATTAGGCAACAACGACTAGCACTATATCATGTTAGTCAACGCCGCACCATTTATGGACAGGTTGTCACTAGGTGACAACGACTAGCACTATATCATGATAGTCATCGCCGCACCGTTGATGGACAGGTTGTCACTAAGCAACAACGACTAGCACTATATCATGATAGTCAACGCCGCACCATTGATGGACAGGATGTCACTAGGCAACAACGACTAGCACAATATCATGATAGTCAACGCCGCACCAGTGATGGACAGGTTGTCACTTGGCATCAACGACTAGCACTATATCATGATAGTCAACGCCGCTCCATTGATGAAAAGGCTGTCACTAGGCGACAACGACTAGCACTGTATCATGATAGTCAGCGCCACACCATTGATGGACATATTGTCGCTAGGCAACAAGGACTAGCACTATATCATGATAGTCAACGCCGCACCATTGATGGACTGGTTGTCAATAGGCAACAACGACTTGCATTATATCATGATAGTCAACGCCGCACCATTTATGGACAGATTGTCACTAGGTGACAACGACTAGCACTATATCATGATATTTAACGCCGCGACATTGAGGGACATATTGTCACTAGGCGACGACTAGCACTTTAATGATAGTCAACGCCGCACCCTTGATGGACAGGTTGTCACTACGCGACAATGACTAGCACAATATCATGATAGTCAACGCCGCACCATAGATGGACAGGTTGTCACTTGTCAACAACGACTAGCAATATATCATGATAGTCAACGCCGCACCATTAATGGTCAGGTTGTCACTAGGCAACAACGACTAACACTATATCATGATAGTCAACGCCGCAACATTGATGGACAAGTTGTCACTAGGCAACAACGACTAACAATATATCATATTAGTCAACGCCTCACCATTTATGGACAGGCTGTCACTAGGTGACAACGGCTAGCACTATATCATGATAGTCAACGCCGAACTCTTGATGGACAGGTTGTCACTAGGCAACAACGACTAGCACTATATCATGATAGTCAACGCCGCACCATTGATGGACAGGTTGTCACTAGGCAACAACAACAACTAGCACTACATCATGATAGTCAACGCCGCACCATTGATGGACAGGTTGTCACAAGGCAACAACGACTAGCACTACATCATGATAGTCAACGCCGCACCATTGATGGACAGGTTGTCACTGACAAGGCCTAGCACTATATCATGATAGTCAACGCCTCACCACTGATGGACAGATTGTCACAAGGCGTCAACGACTAGCACTGTATCATGATAGTCAGCGCCGCACCATTGATGGACATATTGTCGCTAGTCGACAAGGACTAGCACTATATCATGATAGTCAACGCCGCACCATTGATGGACAGGTTGTCACTAGGCAACAACGACTAGCACTATATCATGATAGTCAACGCCGCACCATTGATGGACAAGTTGTCACTAGGCAACAACCACTAGCACTATATCAAGGTAGTCAAAGCCGCACCGTTGAAGGACAGGTTGTCCCTAGGCAAAAACGACTAGCACTATATAATGATAGTGAACGCCGCAACATTGATGGACATATTGTCACTAGGCGACGGCAAGAACTGTACCATGATAGTCAACTCCGCACCATTGATGGACAGGTTGACACTACGCGACAATGACTAGCAATATATCATGATAGTCAACGCCGCACCATTGATGGAGAGGTTGTCTTTAGGCAACAACGACTAGCACTATATCATGATAGTCAACGCCGCACCATTCATGGACAGGTTGTCACTAGGCAAAAACAACTAGTACTACATCATGATAGTCAACGCCGCACCATTGATGGACAGGTTGTCACTAGGCAACAACGACTAGCACTACATCATGATAGTCAACGCCGCACCATTGATGGACAGGTTGTGACTAAGTGACAAGGCCTAGCACTTTATCATGATAGTCAACGCCTCACCACTGATGGACAGATTGTCACAAGGCGACAACGACTAGCACTGTATCATAATAGTCAGCGCCGCACCATTGATGGACATATTGTCGCTAGTCGACAAGGAGTAGCACTATATCATGATAGTCAACGCCGCACCATTGATGGACAGGTTGTCACTAGGCATCAACGACTAGCACTATATCATGATAGTCAACGCCGCACCATTGATGGTCAGGTTGTCACTAGGCAACAACGACTAACAATATATCATGATAGTCAACGCCACAACATTGATGGACAGGTTGTCACTAGGCATCAACGACTAGCACTATATCATGTTGGCCAACGCCGCACCATTTATGGACAGGTTGTCACTAGGTGACAGCGACTAGCACTATATCATGATAGTCAACGCCGCACCCTTGATGGACAGGTTGTCACTAGGCAACAACGACTAGCACTATATCATGATAGTCAACGCCGCACCATTGACGGACAGGTTGTCACTAGGCGACTATGACTAGCACTATATCATAATAGTCAACGCCGCACCATTGACGGACAGGTTGTCACAAGGCGACAACGACTAGCACTATATCATGATAGTCAACGCCGCAACATTGATGGACAGGTTGTCACTAGGCGACAACGACTAGCACTATATCATGATAGTCAACGCCGCAACATTGATGGACAGGTTGTCACTAGGCAACAACTACTAGCATTATATTATGATAGTCAACGCCGCACCATTGATGGACAAGTT
This sequence comes from Meconema thalassinum, assembly GCA_946902985.2. Lineage (NCBI taxonomy): Eukaryota > Metazoa > Arthropoda > Insecta > Orthoptera > Tettigoniidae > Meconema > Meconema thalassinum. The sequence continues at coordinate 30,906,210 of OX336393.1, forward strand.
GTCACTAGGCGACAACGACTAGCACTATATCATGATAGTCAACGCCGCACCATTGACGGACATATTGTCACTAGGCAACAACGACTTGCACTATATCTTGATAGTCAACGCCGCACCATTGATGGACAGGTTGTCACTAGGCAACAACGACTAGCACTATATCATGATAGTCAACGCCGCACCATTGATGGACATATTGTTACTAAGCGACAACGACTAGCACTATATCATGATAGTCAACGCCGCTCCATTGATGGACAGGTTGTCACTAGGCGACAACAACTGGCATTATATCATCATAGTCAACGCCGCACCATTGATAGACATATTGTCAATACGCGACAACGACTTGCACTATAACATGATAGTCAACGCCGCACCGTTGATGGACAGGTAGTCACTAGGCAACAACGACTAGCACTATATCATGATAGTCTACGCCGCACCATGGACGAACAGGTTGTCACTAGGCGACAACAACTGACACTGTATCATGATAGTCAACGCCGCACCATTTATAGACACGTTGTCACTAGGCAACAACAACTAGCACTGTATCATGATAGTCAACGCCGCACCGTTGATGGATAGGTTGTCGCTAGGCAACAACGACTAGCACTATATCATGATAGTCAACGCCGCACCGTTGATGGACAGGTTGTCACTAGGAGACAACGACTAGCATTATATCATGATAGTCAATGCCGCACCATTGATGGACAAGTTGTCACTAGGCGAGAACGACTAGAACTATATCGTGATAATCAACGCCGCACCGTTGATGGACATGTTGTCACTAGGAGACAACGACTAGCCCTACATCATGATAGTCAACGCCGCACCATTGATGGACATATTGTCACTAGGCAACAACGACTTGCACTATATCATGATAGTCAACGCCGCACCATTGATGGACAGGTTGTCACTATGAGACAACGACTAGCAATATATCATGATAGTCAACGCCGCACCATTGACGGACATATTGTCACTAGGCAACAACGACTTGCACTATATCATGATAGTCAACGCCGCACCATTGATTGACAGGTTGTCACTAGGCAACAAAGGCTAGCACTATATCATGGTAGTCAACGCCGCACCATCGATGGACATATTGTCACTAAGCGACAACGACTAGCACTATATCATGATAGTCAACGCCGCACCATTGATGGACAGGTTGTCACTAGGCGACAACAACTGGCATTATATCATCATAGTCAACGCCGCACCATTGATAGACATATTGTCACTAGGCGACAACGACTTGCACTATAACATGATAGTCAACGGCGCACCGTTGATGGACAGGTTGTCACTAGGCAACAACGACTAGCACTATATCATGATAGTCTACGCCGCACCATGGACGAACAGGTTGTCACTAGGCGACAACAACTGACACTGTATCATGATAGTCAACGCCGCATCATTTATAGACACGTTGTCACTAGGCAACAACAACTAGCACTGTATCATGATAGTCAACGCCACACCGTTGATGGACAGGTTGTCACTAGGCAACAACGACTAGCACTATATCATGATAGTCAACGCCGCACCGTTGATGGACAGGTTGTCACTAGGAGACAACGACTAGCATTATATCATGATAGTCAACGCCGCACCATTGATGGACAAGTTGTCACTAGGCGAGAACGACTAGCACTATATCATGATAATCAACGCCGCACCATTTATGGACAGGTTGTCACTAGGCAACAACGACTAGCACTATATCATGGTAGTCAACGCCGCACCATTGACGGACAGGTTGTCACTAGGTGACAACGACTAGCACTATATCATGATATTCATCGCCGCACCATTTATGGACAGGTTGTCACTAGGTGACAACGACTAGCACTATATCATGATAGTCAACGCCGCACCATTGACGGACAGGTTGTCACTAGGCAACAACGTCTAGCACTATATCATGATAGTCAACGCCGCACCATTGATGGACAGGTTGTCACTAGGTGACAAAGACTAGCACTATATCATGATAGTCAACGCCGCGACATTGATGGACATATTGTCACTAGGTGACAACGACTAGCACTATATCATGTTAGTCAACGCCGCACCCTTGATGGACAGGTTGTCACTAGGCAACAACGACTAGCACTGTATCATGATAGTCAACGCCGCACCATTGATGGACAGGTTGTCACTAGGCAACAACGACTAGCACTATATCATGAAAGTCAACGCCGCACCGTTGATGGACAGGTTGTCACTAAGTGACAACGACTAGCACTATATCATGATAGTCAACGCCGCACCATTGACGGACAGGTTGTCACTAGGCAACAACGACTAGCACTATATCATGAAAGTCAACGCCGCACCGTTGATGGACAGGTTGTCACTATGCGACAACGACTAGCACTATATCATGATAGTCAACGCCGCGCCATTGACGGACAGTTTGTCACTAGGCAACAACGACTAGCACTATATCATGATAGTCAACGCCGCACCATTGATGGACAGGTTGTCACTAGGCGACAACGACTAGCACTATATCATGAAAGTCAACGCCGCAGCATTGACGGACATATTGTCACTAGGCAACAACGACTTGCACTATATCATGATAGTCAATGCCGCACCATTGATGGACAGGTTGTCACTAGGCAACAACGACTAGCACTATATTATGATAGTCAACACCGCACCATTGATGGACAGGGTGTCACTAGGCGACAACGACCAGCACTATATAATGATAGTCAACGCCGTACCATTGATGGACGGGTTGTTACTAGGCAACAACGACTAGCACTATATCATGATAGTCAACACCGCACCATTGATGGACAGGTTGTCACTAGGCAACAACGACCAGCACTATATAATGATAGTCAACGCCGTACCATTGATGGACAGGTTGTTACTAGGCAACAACGACTAGCACTATATCATGATAGTCAACACCGCACCATTGATGGGCAGGTTGTCACTAGGCGACAACAACTAACACTATCATGATAGTCAACGCCGCACCATTGACGGACAAGTTGTTACTAGGCGATAACGACTAGCACTATATCATGATAGTCAGCACCGCACCATTGATGGGCAGGTTGTCACTAAGTGACAACAACTAACACTATATCATGATAGTCAACGCCGCACCATTGATGGACAGGTTGTCACTAGGCGACAACGACTAGCACTATATCATGATATTCAACGCCGCACCATTGATGGACAGGTTGTCACTAGGCAACAACTACTAGCATTATATCATGATAGTCAACGCCGCACCATTGACGGACAGGTTGTCACTAGGCGATAACGACTTGCACTATATGATGATAGTCAACGCCGCATCATTGATGGACAGGTTGTCACTTGGCATCAACGACTAGCATTATATCATGATAGTCAACGCCGTAACATTGATGGACAGGTTGTCACTAGGCAACAACGACTAGCACTATTTCATAATAGTCTACGCCGCACCATTGATGGACACGTTGTCACTAGGCAACAACGACTAGCACTATATCATGATAGTCAACGCCGCACCATTGATGGACAGGTTGTCACTAGGCAACAACGACTAGCACAATATCATGATAGTCAACGCCGCACCATTGATGGACAGGTTGTCACTTGGCATCAACGACTAGCACTATATCATGATAGTCAACGCCGCACCATTGATGGACAGGTTGTCACTAGGCGACCACGACTAGCACTGTATCATGATAGTCAATGCCGCACCATTGATGGACAGGTTGTCACTAAGTGACAAGGTCTATCACTATATCATGATAGCCATCGCCGCACCATTGATGGACAGGTTGTCGCTAGGCGACAACGCTTAGCACTGTATCATGATAGTCAGCGCCGCACCATTGATGTACATATTGTTGCTAGGCAACAAGGACTAGCACTATATCATGATAGTCAACGCCGCACCATTGATGGACAGGTTGTCACTAGGTAACAACGACTAGCACTATATCACGATAGTCAACGCCGCACCATTGATGGACAGGTTGTCACTAGGGGACAACGACTAGCACTATATCATCATAGTCAACGCCGCACCATTGATGGACAGGTTATCAATAGGCAACAACGACTCGCACTATATCATGATAGTCAACGCCGCACCATTTATGGACAGGTTGTCACTAGGTGACAACGACTAGCACTATATCATGATAGTCAACGCCGCGACATTGATGGACATATTGTCAATAGGCGACGACTAGCACTATAATGATAGTCAACGCCGCACCCTTGATGGACAGGTTGTCACTGCGCGACAATGACTAGCACAATATCATGATAGTCAACGCCGCACCATTGATGGACAGGTTGTCACTAGTCAACAACGACTAGCAATATATCATGATAGTCAACGCCGCGCCATTGATGGTCAGGTTGTCACTAGGCAACAACGACTAACACTATATCATGATAGTCAACGCCGCAACATTGATCGACAGGTTGTCACTAGGCAACAACGACTAACATTATATCATATTAGTCAACGCCTCACCATTTATGGACAGGTTTTCACTAGGTGACAACGACTAGCACTATATCATGATAGTCAACGCCGCACCCTTGATGGACAGGTCGTCACTAGGCAACAACGACTAGCACTATATCATGATAGTCAACGCCGCACCATTGACAGACATGTTGTCACTAGGCGACAATGACTAGCACTATATCATAATAGTCAACGCCGCTCCATTGATGGACAGGTTGTCACTCGGCAACAACGACTAGCACTATATCATGATAGTCAACGCCGCACCATTGATGGACAGGTAGTCACTAGGCGACAACGACTAGCACTATATCATGATAGTCAACGCCGCACCATTGACGGACATATTGTCACTAGGCATCAACGACTTGCTCTATATCATGATAGTCAACGCCGCACCATTGATGGACAGGTTGTCACTAGGCAACAACGACTAGCACTATATCATGATAGTCAACGCCGCACCATTGATGGACATATTGTCACTAGGCGACAACGACTAGCAATATATCATGATAGTCAACGCCGCACCATTGACGGACATATTGTCACTAGGCAACAACGACTTGCACTATATCATGATATTCAACGCCGCACCATTGATGGACAGTTTGTCACTAGGCGACAACGACTAGCACTGTATCATGATAGTCAACGCCGTACCATTGATGGACAGGTTGTTACTAGGCGACAACAACTAGCACTATATCATGATAATCACCGCCGCACCATTGATGGACAGGTTGTCACTAGGCGACAACGACTAGCACTATATCATGATAGTCAACGCCGCACCATTGATGGACAGGTTGTCACTAGGCAACAACGACTAGCATTATATCATGATAGTCAACGCCGCACCATTGACGGACAGGTTGTCACTAGATGACAACGACTTGCACTATATCATGATAGTCAACGCCGCTCCATTTACGGACAGGTTGTCACTAGGCGACAACGACTAGCACTTTATCATGATAGTCAACGCCGCACCATTGATGGACAGGTTGTCACTAGGCAACAACGACTAGCACTATTTCATAATATTCTACGCCGCACCATTGATGGACACGTTGTCACTAGGCAACAACGACTAGCACTGTATCATGATAGTCAACGCCGCACCATTGATGGACAGGTTGTCACTAGGCAACAACGACTAGCACTATTTCATAATAGTCTACGCCACACCAATGATGGACAGGTTGTCACTAGGCTACAACGATTTACTCTGTATCATGATAGTCCCTGTAAAATGGGCTCAAGGACACGAGAAAAGTGACTGATGTAATGCTATCCTGGCTGAGAAACAGTGGCAAACATTCCTTCATTCACCTATCACCATTTTGCAGTTTTCATGTGTAGACATATGTTATTTCATTTGCGTGGATTAGACATCGTGATCATGTTGCCCCGTGTACATGGGTGTGTGTGTAGAATGTTTGTGATAACCTGCGTTATTGTGATTGTTGCACTAGCATGTGCAAATTGGAGATAGTATATAGTATTTGAAGCCAATTCCCAGTGTTGCTCAAGGATTTACTGAACTGTAGTATTCTCTATGCATTCGTATACCGTGCGGGTAACACTGTCTACTTTAAATTTCGGACAGGCCACTCCGTTCCCTGCATTTAGACCCTTTGTCTCAAATCTACACCGTTTCACCGATATCAACCAAAATTTGTATACCTACACTTTGGGACCCTGAGTGTAACACAGTCTACATGAAATTTCGGACAGACCACACCATTCCCTGCATTTAGGCCCTTTGGCACAAATCAACACCGTTTCACCGATCTGAACTTAAATTTGTATAATTACCGTTTGGTACCTTGCGAGTAACACTGTCTACATGAAATTAACACCCATTCTGAGAAAATTTGGCTTCGCATGTGCCTTTTGCCACTATGCATTATCATGTGTGTTTGCGTAGTTGATAGCATGCTGAATTGCTGCGCCTAAGGTAGTGGGTTCAAACCCGGCCGAAGTCCTCGGATTTTTAAGAGTGTTATAATCCTTCAGTATGTCTTCCTTCGGAGGGGAAGTAAAGCCGGCGGTCCCATGTCATAGATTTATGGTATATAAAAGATCCTTCCACGGACTAAACTTGTGTGAAGCTAAGTTGTTAGGATAGATTTCGTTGGAACGCTCTATCAATGTTCCAACGTTCACCACTGGGTATCATCGATATCTGGTAGCGAATGTTGGAACGATTTGAAATTGAACGGAACTTGTAGCTCACCCTAAGTTTGTCTGCTGGAAGCAGCTACAGACTCAGGTGAGCCGAACATGCTCGGACACTCCCGGCACTAAAATACGTACGATAAATAAAAATTATCCTGTGTGTCTTCAAAGTTCATGTCAGAGCAAAGTCGACTGCACTAATGCTTCATGAGTACGGCGTCTCGCTACTATGCGCATTCATATCATCAGTTCCTGATTGACCAAACCTGGCCTCAGATACCTTATATGTGCATAATATCTCTCCGCTGTGAGTAAGCAAGTATCTCTTCAAATTCCCTTTCAAAGACAATTGGCATTGCATATGCAACATGGGTAAGGCTACACGCCGCCATAAGTATACATGTGCTTCTTTAAACTCACAATGGGTTATTATGTGCTGCTTCAATTCTCGGCTAAAGTTAATTCAGCCTCGCCTGTGGTGGTAGGGTATGGCATCCTGCCGGTATGCGATTACACATGTCTCTTCCGAGTTCCAGTATGAGAAAATCTGGTTTCACATAAGCTACATAAGTATGGATTCTGACCGCATTGCGTTAACACGTGGGTCTTAATAAGCCAAGCCCGAATGGATTTAACTTAGCATACATACGCAACTGCACTATGGTTCCCCACAAATTTTCGTTAACTATTTTGTGTCTAAATATTTCAAGTAAACTTGGCTACGTATATGCTACGGCGAAGACTTCTGGCTGGTACGCGTTCTGAGTTCCTATGTCTGCAATTTAACCTTCATATACGCTACGTGTGTGTGGTTTCCCTCCGGAATCCGTTTGTTAGTGTGTCCTCAATAGCTGTTTTGATTCCGCAATTACTACGTGAGTAAGGCTTCTAGCCACTATGGGTATGCATATGCTTCTTTAAATACCATCTAGCAGCATATTTTGCTTCCCCCATAACACAAGATTATGGTTTCCTGCAGTTATTGGTTTTATGGCGTATCTTCATATGAGTATCGTTTCTCACCGCTATGCATCTACATGTGTCCGAGATATTTCGGGCTGTTTAGACCAGAGTCCAACGGCCCCATTTTGCAAATTCCTGAAATCAGTTCAGCACGAGATAAAAGCTATTTCAGGGTCTATCTAGGCGAAAACTAAGTAAAAGCTGGTTTCACTGATATCGGCAAAATGCAAGAATGTTAGGAAGAAGGAACAACGAAAATAGCACGATTTATTTAAAATATCTCAATTTATTAACATTTACAATTTTGAAACTTTGGCAAAAATCACTAAAATAAATAACATTCAACATAACAAATCTACAATCTGCTTAAATAAACCCTTCTAGCACTCGTTGCATTATAACCATAAAATTGATAGTACGTCTGGTATCATGATTCTAAATTCTTACACTATTTATACTCTTGAGGTGATCAAAATTAAGATTTCTGATGATCCCTCTATGTACACTTGTTTTGTTTCTATAGAAAAAGCATTATCACATTTAGTTTTCATTTCCGAAGATCAATTATGACTGTTCATGTTTTGGACATTTTTTTTGTTTCATTTGAAAATTGTTCCCCCCGCCGGTACTGCCAACTTGAAAAGGCAATTTGTTATTGCCGGGTGTTTTGGGGGCTTGCGAGCTCAAATGATCTTCAGAGCTATGCCAGCGGGAGCTTAAGCTCCTGGTAGGGTCACCCAAGCTGGACAGGTCTAAAGTGATGAGCCAGACTAAGAGCGGTACCCTGGTCCTCCAGGCTGGGGGTTGGGCGTGGGGCTAACAACCCCACACTGTAAAACCTCAAAAGTTACGAAACTCTCAACGAAGCCTCGGAATTTGGACGGAATTAACGATGATGAACCTGGAAAATATTTAAGGACAAGGAAAAAGGACATGACTTTGACAGTGGCAACATGGAACGTACGAACGATGTTACAGATAGGAAAAATGGCAGAAGTAGCTGAGGAAGTTTTGAAGTATGGAATGGATATAGAAGCGCTACAGGAAATGAGATGGAGGGGAAACGGTAGGATTGACAAGAAGGACTATACAATGTTATACAGTGGTCTTGAAGTAAAAACTGGTCAGTGTGGAACAGGCTTTATCATTAGTTCAAAAATAAAAAGAAGTCTTCTTGGATTTGAGCCTCTAGGAGATATAATGTGTAAAATGAGACTAAAGGGACGATTCAGGAATCTGACACTTATATCAGCGTATGCACCTACAGAAGACGATAGTGAAGAGAAGAAAAATGCATTCTATGACCAGTTGGAAAAGGAATGTAGTATGATACCAAAATATGATGTGATAATACTTCTTGGGGACTTCAATGCCAAAATAGGTAGAGAGGACTTCTTGCAGTATGTAGCAGGGAAACATTCTTTACATACTAATACTAGTGAAAATGGAAAGCTTCTATGCCAATTTGCAGAATGTAATAGAATGTTAATCAAAAGTACTTGTTTTAAACATAAGGACATACACAAAGGAACCTGGAAAATGCCAGGCACCGGAGTGGAAAACCAAATTGACCATATCTTGATTTCAAGAAGACATGCATCTTCAATTATTGACGTCAGATCTGCAAGGGGCCCCAACTGTGATTCGGATCATTGTTTGGAGAAAGCTCTGTTTAGAGAACGAATTGCGAATGTAGAATGTGACATAGGAATTAAGAGGATACAGTGGGACGTGGAAAAGTTTCAGCAAACACAAATTGTTAAGCAAAATGAGGACACACTGAACAAGAAGTTGGAAGAGAGATTAAAGAATATGAATGAGGATGACACTGTAGAGAGGAGATGGACTGGATTAAAGAAAGCATTGGAAGAGACTGTGAAGGAAACTATTGGGGAGAAGAAGAGGAACAGGAATGAAGAATGGTTTGATGATGAATGTAGGAAATATATAGAGCTGAAGAATGCAGACAGATTGATTATGATTCAAAGAGAGACAAGATGGAATTGTGAAAGATATTAAGAAAGTTGAAGAACAGCAAAAAGAGTTCTGAAAAGGAAGAAGAGAATGTATATAAGAAGACAAATGGAAAGAATTGAAGAATTGAACAGCCAGAATCAAAGTAAGAAATTGTACCAAGCAACGAAACCAATGACGAAGGAATTTCAACCACGGGAGAACTCGTGTAAGGATAAAGATGGAAAAGTGATTGGAGAGGAAGAGAGAGTTTTTGAAGGATGGACGGAGAACTTTAAAGATACGTTAAATATAGAACGTAAGGACGAGATGAATGAGAGACAGGTCTACATGAATGTAGAGCCACGGGTCACTAAACCATCCATAGATGAAGTTATGGAGGCAGTGAAGCGTCAACGAAATGGAAGAGCACCAGGAGAGGATCAGATCATAGCGGAGGTAATAAAGAATGGAGGACAAGGGATAGCTAGAAACCTACATGAACTGATTGGGGAGATATGGGAAAGTGAGGTAATGCCTCAGGATTGGAAGGTTGGCCTTATCTGTCCCATCTTCAAGAAAGGTGATAAGTTACAATGTGGAAATTATAGAGGGATAACATTACTAAGTGTTGTATATAAGATATTCTCAAGTATATTGCAAAGGAGACTGAGAGACTACGCTGAAGAAATACTGGTTAGAACCAGTGTGGATTCCGACCAGGAAGGGGAACGACTGACCAAATATTTGTTATGAGGCAATCTATGGAGAAATGCTATGAATATGGTGTTGATCTGCATTTGCTATTCATTGATTTCCAACAGGCGTTTGATAGCATTGATAGAACGAAGATGTTGAACGCCCTAGAAGCATGTGGAGTGCCAAAGAAGTTGATCAGACTAGTAGCAATGACAATGGAAAGATCGCAGAATAAGGTTTATGTAGGAGGCAAAACTAGCAGGAATTTTGAGGTGAATACCGGAGTGAGGCAAGGAGATTCATTGTCTGCAGTGTTATTCAACTTGACACTGAATGAAGTTATGAAAGAACTGGGATTGGGAGGGACGATAACAAGCAAGTCCAAGCAGGCGTATGCATGCGGATGACATTGTGTTGATGGCACGGAACTGGGAATCCCTTAAAGAAATGTTCAAGATTCCGGAGGAGAAGAGTGGAAAGATGGGAATGAGAATTAATGAAAGGAAAACGAAATATATGAAAATGTCAGCGGGAAAAGATAGAAGAGCAAGAGAAAATGTAGAAATTGGTCAGTATAAGTTTGAGAATGTAAAATGCTTCAGTTACCTTGGTACTATACTAAATTGTGAGAATTCAGTATCAGAGGAGATTCATAAGCGGATCATGAATGGAAACAGAGCTTACTATGCTAACACTAAGCTCTTAAAATCAAAACTGTTAAGTAGGAACTTGAAAGTTAAACTCTACAAGACCCTTATTAGACCAGTGGTGACCTATGGATCTGAGACGTGGACAATGTCAACAAATGATGAGAATGTTCTCAAAATTTTTGAAAGGAAAGTTTTAAGAAGGATATATGGCCCGGTAAAGGAGGATGAAGGGTGGCGAATCAGGACAAACAAAGAAATTGAAGAGATAATCAAAGGTGAAGATATTGTGAAATTTATTAAGTCCCGACGTCTGGATTGGCTTGGTCATGTAGAGAGGATGAATGAAGAAAGAACACCAAGGAAGGTATTACATGGAACTATGGAAGGGAAGAGGAGACGTGGACGACCGCGAGAAAGATGACTACAAGACTTAGGAGAAGACCTGAGAACTATGAGGTTTGGAAGATGGTGGGAGAAAACTCATAGAAGGGACGAATGGCGAGGAATCGTGAGAGAGGCCAAAGCCTACCCCAGGCTGTAGCGCCGAGGAAGAAGAAGAATTTGAAAATTGTTGTATTATGGTATTTGTAAATGTGCTTTCCAAAAAATAGAATTATGGAAATAATTGCACAAATTTATTTTCGTAGTGTTATGCAGTCGTGGAATACTAATATTTGACTAACATAATGGTCAAATGTTATTATTTCTTACATTTGTAACATTGTTCCACTGAACAATTTGATAATTACTTTTATCACATTGTTGTAGAATGAATTTTATAATATCTTAAATTTCTCCTAACTATTTATTCTCAGTTGGTAGGACATCACCAATCTCAAACGATGATATATCAGATAATTACATTTTTATAAACAATGAATATTGTTGTAATTTTTCTCTCAATTAATAAATTAAATCTCTCTCCAAATAATTATCTTTCTCATTCCTATTTAATATCCAAAATATATAAGTTCAATATATTTATAACAACATTTATCATTGTTATTTGTAAAGTTTCCACAATTGTTTATAACATGTATCACTCCCATCTCGCGATCTGTTTTATGAAGATTTTCATCTAAGTCAGTTGACTGCTTCTGAAATTATTATTATTTTATGCACTCTCATGTGTTTAGTATAAGCATTCTCAAATATTTATTTTTATTTTATGCACTTGCAACTATTTATTTTATAAGTAATTTCTGGTCAGGTTTATCAAATCTCTTTTACCTATTGGGCCTAATATCGGGAATCTAGGTTGTTGACCCAGGTGTATTGGAACCGACATCCTTTTCTACAGGATTTGAATTGGACTGGAATATGAGGCAGCCATATCCCTTCACCCGTCTTTTACAACCATGAGCAAACACGTGCTCCAACTAACTTCTTCCACAACTCCTGATATATATTCCTCATGGACGACACTCAGTCTCCACATAACCACAACATTAATGCCGACAGTCTTATCGTATAAATTATTTTTCTTTATAACAACTATCATCGCATATGATCCTTAATAAAAAATTCTAATGTTGTATTATTCCGTCATACAAATGACCTCGTGTACTTGGAATTTATAAAGTTTTCCAATGATGGGGGTATTTATTCCTGGTCAAAATATTCCCTGTCTCTATTTAACATAATTTCATCCTAGTTGATACACTTTTATATTCATATAACTTGCCATTACTATATTTCCTTTCTTATTTTCACTTTGTGCTTTCAAAATCTCATCTAAACTTATTCTTCATTGCTGATGGCTTAACTTTGTTAACATTGCCATGAAATATCATTTAAACAAACCAGGGGCGGATTTAGGGGGGGGCGGGGGGGGCGACCGCCCCCCCCCCCTGACTTCAGATAAGGCGGAGAAAAGAGGAGAAAGAGGAGAGAAAAGAAAGAAAGAAAAAAGGAAAAAAAGAGAAAAAGGAAGGGAAAGAAAAGAGAAAAGAAAATAGCCTATCCGTGGCGAGTCGAGCCTGCGCCTGTACTGACAAGTCTGCGCTGGAACCAAGCCGAGCCGAGCTTCGCTTTCGAAGTGTCCAAGCGTTTGGTGGTCAGTCTCAGTCAACAGTCAGTGCGCGGTGCGCGTTCTTACGATAGTGTTGGCAAGTGCGTTCGCTGATATTTTTGTGCGGATTCTCGAAGGCATTAGAACCATTATGGTAAGTGAGGTAGTCGTGGTGTGCTGTGTTGTGATTTTTTGTAGACGGAAATACCCAAACCCCCCTTTATCGTCCCTCCCACCTGAAGGAGTAAACCAAAGCTCTAAACATAGAATCGTTCAAACTCACTATGTTGCAAAATGTATTTTACATTTTAAGCCGTGCAGAATCGGCAACCATAAATGTACAGAACGTGCGTTATTCACGCCTTATTGAATAGAATTTATGTATAAAATTTAAATTATTAAGTGACTAAGTTTGTATAAGTGTGAGCATTCGCGCGTTTTTTTATATATTTTATTCGCTCGTAGGTTTTGTGTGTCCTGTGCGTCTGAAAGGACGGAAAATATAGTGCTTTCCGTTTATTACACATGAAACACATGAAATGAGGTAATTTCAGAACACCTCCAGACGCACAGTGAGGAGAAGATGAAGTTAACAACAAACGTATTCGACAATGACGCTTGACATTATAAGATATTAGTTAGGGTATAATATCGAGTAAAATATTAATAGAATGAGGAGTTACTGGTGCCAGCTTGTGGAGCAGTGAAATGAAGCAACCTATATTTGGTTTCTCTATTCCTAAGTAGGCTACACACAAACCTGAGCACAATGTGATGGGGTACGCGGAATAAATATAATTGACCGACGCTAAATTACATTACAAACCTATCAACGTAAATGTAAACTCAACTTACTGCACGAATATTATGATATTGGCGGAAAGAGGATGCTGTGAGTTTCTGAAAACACAAGACAATAGGTCGCCTCGCGTTACAAGTAACCCACTTCAAATGAAAATCATCCAAAGTCCTTCATAGAAGTCCAATTATTTTGTCTTGAAATACTTATACTTATCCTAGTGAAGTACTAGTTTAATTTTAATCGGCAATTAAAAAAGAATTAAAAAGGACAAAGTTGAGGTTCCGGTTTAAAAATCTTAGACTAACTAAAATTCGCGAGATAGAGGAATACCTCTTACGGACTGATCAAAAATAAAATGCAAAACCGCTTTAGACACGAAAATGCCTCGGTCCCTTGATTATTATCTAGATTGGGTTTTACGGAGGGCCTATCTGAAATACTTTTGTGATCAAAGAAGCGCCTTCTTAGCATTGCCTGCATTTTTATTTTAACCCACCGTTCGGTTTCTGTTCTAACTTGGCTACGTGCAATGTTTTCTTTGTACGATACAGACATTGACGTTGACATTTGACAAGCGAATTTTTCAAAAGATAAATTTCATTAGAACAGTAGTAATTTATCTTTTTTGTTTGATTCCTTTCAGGCTAATCGCGAAAGTGGGGGAAGGAAAAGGAAAAGCGACCGCTGTGGAGATTTGAGAAATTATTTCGGTGCCCCTAAAAAAGTGGTACAAATCCCTGAGCACTCATCCCCGTCCCGTCCCGAAGTTGACTCTGAGGGTGCTTTCAGTTCCGATCATCGTGGTGATGGTGATGACAGAGGAAATGACTGTGAAAACGGAGGCGCTAGTAATGATGCTGAGTGTTGCAGAGCTGGACTGGGTACCGGTAGTGATTGCGGCGCCGACGGTGGTGCTGAAATTGTTGGTGGCAATGTTGGGCTCGGCGGCGACGTACGCGCTGGAAACTTCGCGACGGCAGAGGGCTCGGTGACGGCGGAGATGCTGGAGTCGGCGATGGTGGTGGCAATAACAAGAGCAAACAACCTATGCCCGGACCCTCACATTCACTTCCAACGGAGCAACTGATTTCACGTCCGTCAAAGGATTCCTGTCGAGATGCTGCTGCCTGTGACAATCTTGGAAACGACGTCGGCTTGTATATAGGTTCAGGAAAAAACAGGCCTGATGACGGAACACTTTCTACCCTTTTGACGAGTCACTGGCAACCAAACGCGAGTTATTGTTTTCCTTCCTCCGTTCACACCAAGGGCGGAAGCGAAGAGAAACGACACCTTCACCTGCAGCACTTACAGAAGTTTCCCTGGGTCGTTCTCTCTCCATCACGTAGAGGACTCTTCTGTTTGTTCTGCCCTTTTTTTGCGAAGTCTACCGGTGGCCAAGGAAGAACGATTCTGTTGAAGACCCTGGTCAAGGAACCTCTGATGAAGTTCGCCAAGCTCCTTGGGAAAGACGGTGACCTACAGAAGCATGAGGCGACGAAGTACCACGAAGAAGCTGCCTTGTGTGCTGAAGACTTTTTGCGCAAGCAAAGAAATCCGCAAGAGCAGCTTCCCAACCAAATGGATAGCTTCCGCCTGGTAAAGATCCAAGAAAACAGAGCAAGACTTGCTCTCATCTTGATGAACATCGAGTTTCTAGGCCGACAAAATATCGCCTACCGAGGTCATCGTGATGACGGCCCAATTGCTCAAGAGGAGTCTTCACAAAACGACGGCAATTTCCGGGCTCTGCTTCGGTTCCGGATGAAAGTTGGAGACGTCAAACTGGCCAAACATCTTGCAACGGCGGGACCCAGAAGCCTTTTCACTAGTAAAACGATCCAGAACGAATTAATTGAGCTGTGCGGGGAGAACATTCGCGAGCAGATCATAAGCCGCGTTCAAGAAGCCCGATTTTATTCTGTTGGATTTGACGAGACAACAGATGTAGCGCACATCTCTCAGCTGACTTTGTTCTTGCGGTATCTCTGGAGGAACGAAATCAGGGAGGATTTTGTGGGCTTCCTAGATGCTCGCAAATCTGCGGCGGAAGAGAAAGAGAAAGATACTCAAGGAAGTGAAGAAGAAGGTGATTTCCCTAGTGAAGACGACGATGAGAATCCTCAAGCAGCGGCAGAGTCTGCTGTTGAACCAAAACTGACTGGGGTAAAGCTGGGAGGCATCGTTGCCAAGAAGATTGATGACTTCAAACTAGACCCCAAAAGCTGTGTTGGCATCGGAACTGACGGATGTTCGGTGAACATATCGGAAGCTGTAGGGGCAGTACAAGAGCTGCAGAAGACTGCAGTTCATGCTGTTCGGGTGCCCTGTTACAACCACCAGCTCAATCTGACGCTTTCGAAATCGTCCAAAGTGCAAGCAGTTAAAAATGCATTTGGAACTGTGGAAGAGGTGACGAATTTCTTCACAGCGTCCTCGAAGCGTAATTTTGTGTTGAAGAAGACTATCAAAGGCCAGCTTGTCGCGCTGTGCGATACGCGTTGGGTTGAACGGCACGACACAGTTTTGAAGTTCCTGGACCAATTGGACGACATTGTGAACGCGTTGGGAATCGTTTCTCAATGGGATGAAAATCAGTCAGCGCACAAAGCCGAAAGTTTGCTGGCCAGCATCACTAGTGGGCAATTCATCGTCACACTGTGCTGCATAGCAGAAGTGCTGACTCGGACGGAACCTCTCAGCCGTCTGTTCCAAAGCGAAAATCTGGACGTCCAAACCG
Organism: Meconema thalassinum; assembly: GCA_946902985.2. Classification (NCBI taxonomy): domain Eukaryota; kingdom Metazoa; phylum Arthropoda; class Insecta; order Orthoptera; family Tettigoniidae; genus Meconema; species Meconema thalassinum. The sequence goes on from OX336393.1 coordinate 30,922,740, forward strand.
CCTCCGAAACCACTCGGAATACGATCCAAATCTTCAAAGAAAAGCGGTCAAACGTCGAACAAGAATTTTCGTCGGTCTTCGACAACGCCAGCAAGCTTGCGCGTGAGCAAGGCACCGCTATCGACCTGCCGCGTCTTGTCCAGAAGCAAAAGAACAGGGCTAACGCGCCGGCTGACTCGCCCGAAGAGTACTACAGAAGGAACATATACAGTCCTCTTCTTGACTGGATCTTGGAAGACCTCTCAACGCGTTTCACAGACGACGTCTTAAACGCATATCAGCTGAACGTTTTTCTTCCCCGCGTCGTAGACCCAGGAATGAACATGGATCGTCAAATCCACTGCACTGAGGAGGACATCAGCATCCTTTCCGAGCGCTACGCTCCTCTACTTCAAAAATTGCAGTCGGAACTCCGGGCGAAGATGCATGCCGAGACATCCCTTTGGGCGGCGAAATGGAGAAGAGAGAGCGAAGCTGGACGCCCAATCCCTTCAAAGGCGGTGGAGGTCTACACAGCTTGCCATCCACAAGTTTTCCCTACCATCAGAGCAATGATTCATATTCTTATTACTTTGCCTGTCAGTATTGCGACCGGGGAAAGATCATTTTCTGTTCTGAAGTTAGAAAAAACTGAGAATAGGTCAAGATGCGGCGAGGAAAGACTGAACGGCCTAACTTTAATGTATGTACATCGAGACATTAAATTAGACTACGATAGAATCATTAACCGTTTTGCTTCCAAGAAAGCCCGAAAGCTAAAACTTCTGTTGTAGTGTTACGGCAGGGAAGGAGCCTAATGTGAGACCATTGGGAATTGTGAGGCAATAAATATTTTTTTCATGAGATGTGCTTTTGATTAAAGTTCATTCCCAAGACCTGTTTTTGTCGTTGGTTTGTTTTTTCGTTGAAAGCATTTTATGATGTTTAGAAGCTTATTGGATCGTTACCTTCTTTTAAAAGAAAAACAAAAGGATCAGTGCCAGTAAAAAATCGTAATGAAATATGAAATAAAAGTACCGGTGCATATCTTTCCAGTAGCCTCGATTACTAGCAAAACTATTATTTTATATTGACTAAGGTACGTGGTGATAAAATACAACAAAAATAGTAATAACTAAAATAACAAGCGAAACTGCTATCTGCAGAGATGATGACGGTCTACTAAAAATGGTACTGCCTTCGTGGAGACCTCCTACAAATTGTTCTGATGTAGCCCCCGGAACATAGGCAACCTGATTAAAAATCATTAACCGCCCCCACCCTGAAATACCCCCTAAATCCGCCCCTGAAACAAACTCAGTTAATATTAACCCTGTTCATAAATATAAATAACCATTGTTATTATTAAACCTGTTCACAAATATTAACCCTGCTTCAAAAATAAGTTATTTAAATAAATAATCACTATCTTTCTTATCCCTGTTCACTAATATTTTAAATAACCATTGTTATTATTATTCCTTCTAACAACATTTGAACAATTTCCATTATTTCCCTCGGTAATATTTAAATAGTTTCTGATATTATTTAACAATATTTAAACATTTACTGTTATGACCCTATGCAAAAATATTTAAATATAATAATTAAACAAATTATTTAACCCTCACATTTATTTAACGACTATCGAAAATTATTTATAATTAGTTTCATATGATGATTATTATTCAATAACATCCTTGATTTTAAAATAGCGCAAATTAATTCATTTAAATGATGCTATCAGCCTTTAAATTATTTAAATAAATTAAATTATTTATTTAATTCTGAGCATTCACGATTTTAAATTGAATTCTTTTTAAATCACTGTAAATTGTTGTTGTTTGAGTCTTCAGTCTTTTGACTGGTTTCATGCAGGTCGCCATTCCTCCCTGTCCTGAGCTAATCGTTTCATCTCTACATAGCTACCACACCCTACATCCGAGGCAATCTGTTTAACATATTCTAACCTTGGTCTACCCCTACAGTTCGTGTCCTCGACCATTTCTTCCATAACTAAGCTTGCTATTCCTGGGTGTCTTAGTATGTGTCCTACTAACCTTTCTCTTCTCTTCATTAGCAGTTGCCAGAAACATCTCTCCTCTCCCACTCGTCTTAATACCTCTTCGTTTGTAGCCCTATCTACCCATCTGATCTTCATCATTCTCCCGTAACACCTCATTTCAAATGCTTCAATTCTCCTCTTTTCTGCTGCACCAATAGTCCAAGTTTCACTTCACTGTAATTTATTATTAGAAAAATGAATACGGAATTATTTTGAATAATCCAAGGTCCTTCGATGCTATAAAAATATTCCTATTCCTTAAATAAATCCAGCCTGTCTTCCTGACATTACTACAGCTGTTCTAACTGTAAAGAAAATTCACATATGAATTTATCCTAAGCCGTAGTTGCCCTCAATTTGTCACGCTCGACAAATACATGTAGAATCGACTCGAAGGTGGTGTTGATCTTTTACAAATTGAATGGTTAAAAAGGAATTTCTCAATTACATTAAACTAGTATGAACATACATGCAGAATTCGGCTTACTTCATTCTTGATGTGATGGTGGCGTGTCCTCGGTGTTCGTTACTAACTAAAGGTCTCACAACCATTCCATTAGCATGGCCATCTCCTTTGGTCATCAGCTCCTCCATTAGCTTCATCCTCGTTTCCATCCATTGTATACCTATCCTTCCACGATTTAACGTCACATTTTAGCGTTTAAAAGTACGCATAAGTGAACTTCTCGGTGATACTTTTCACTATTCGACATGTTGTCATTATGAACCGTTCTGTGCCTGAACACGATGTGTTCACTTCTTTAATGTTCATTCGTAAACTGTACGATTCGACTTTTCTGTATTTAACCATGTACACACATCAAAAAAAGTTTTGCATCACCTCGGTTCCCAGATCTCCGGCATATAGACGTTGACTGTGTATATTGTATCCAAGATACAGTCCCTTTGACTGTTCATAGATGTCACTAAAACTGCTCAAAGATGTAAACAACCATGCATTAGCAGGGCCTATTAGACGGAGGGGGTACGACAGCCGATCAGTTCCAGTCATTCCACCAGGACGAAGGTACGCTGCTCATGTTGTCTGTAGTTCTACCATGCCTAGAAGGTCAATACCGCAGTTCGATCGCGTCCGCATTGTTACTTTGTGTCAAGAAGGGCTCTCAACAAGGGAAGTTTCCAGGCGTCTCAGAGTGAACCAAAGCGATGTTGTTCGGACATGGAGGAGGTACAGAGATACAGGAACTGTCGATGACAGGCCTCGCTCAGGCCGCCCAAGGGCTACTACTGTAGTGAATGACCGCTACTTACGGATTGCCGCTCGGAGGAACCCTGACAGCAATGCCACCATGTTGAATAATGCGTTTCGTTCAGCCACAGGACGTCGTGTTTCAACTCAAACTGTGCGCAATAGGCTGCATGATGCGCAACTTCACTCCCGACGTCCATGGCGAGGTCCAGCTTTGCAACCCCGACACCATGCAGCGCGGTACAGATGGGCCCAACAACATGCTGAATGGACCCCACGGAATTGGCATCACGTTCTCTTCACCGATGAGTGTCGCATATGCCTTCAACCAGACAATCGTCGGAGACGTGTTTGGAGGCACCCTGGTCAGGCTGAACGTCTTAGACACACTGTCCAGCGAGTGCAGCAAGGTGGTGGTTCCCTGATGTTTTGGGGTGGCATTATGTGGGGCCGACGTACGCCACTGGTGGTCATGGAAGGCTCCGAAACGGCTTTACGATACCTGAATGACATCCTCCGACCCATAGTGCAACCATATCGGCAGAATATTGGAGAGGCATTTGTCTTCATGGACGACAATTCTCGACCTCATCGTGCACATCTTGTGAATGCGTTCCTTCAAGATAACGACATCGCTCGACTACAGTGGCCAGCATGTTCGCCAGACATGAACCCTATCGAACATGCCTGGGATATGTTGAAAAGGGCTGTTTATGGACGTCTTGACCCACCAACCACTCTGAGAGATTTACGCCGAATTGTCGTTGAGGAGTGGGACAATTTGGACCAACAGTGTCTTGATGAACTTGTGGATAGTATGCCACGACGAATACAGGCATGCATCAATGCAAGAGGACGTGCTACTGGGTATTAGAGGTAGTGGTGTGTACTGCAATCTGGACCACAAATGCTGAAAGTCTAGCTGTATGATGGTACAACATGCAATGTGTGGGTCTCATGAGCAATAAAACGAGCTGAAATGTTGTTTGTGTTGATCTCTATTCCCTTTGTATTTAAAGGATCCGGAACTCTTGGAACCGAGGTGATGCAAAACTTTTTTTGATGTGTGTATGACAGTGTTAAACTTTAGCAGCTTGAATTTCATCGAGTATACTCTGACATTCTGAGATAACTGGATAACGTAGAATTCCTAATATAAATAAACCTAGGCGAGTAACCAGATACTCTCTGTAACAAGCTCGCAAAGCAACACTTGTCTCGCAACGAAGGCTAATCTGTGGTCGGGTAATGAGTATGCCTCAAGACATATCTACTGTGTAGATAGTTCCCTCTATTCTCCTGATAGCTGGCATTTGGACATTCTCCACCACAATCTGTCAAGACAGATGGGACCAGATCGTAGGCTATGTTCCACTCAGATAGGTAACTTGTGAAAAAGTACAAGTTTTTAGTTCACTGAAATAACTAAGTCCTGAAATCTAGTCACAGAGACTAAGTTCTACTTTGTTGACGATAATAACAGTGTCGTAGCGCGTCGATGCTTCGTAGCGTAGCAACGATATATACCCAAGCGGCTGTTTGAAGCTAATACATACTCTATGCAGAATATCGGCCCCTTTTATACTGATCTGGGCTCTCGCGTCATCAACTCTCTGCGTCAGAGCGGAAAACTTCTCGATGTTTCTGCTTCATATCTCGGTTTCTAGCGAACAGATCCGAGATGGCTTAAACTTCAGCAAATTCCACTGCCAGAAAAATGTACTACTTTTCAAATCTCAAAAACATTGTTTAAAGGTTAATTGTAAACATGCTGTTACATTGGTCTAGGTGCGCGTCACAGGCACTCGGTATAAACTTCCATTCGTTCGAGAAGGAAAGTAGCGCGTGATTCAAACTCCGCTGCTTCCTTGCAAATATGTCAAGACATCACGGAGGCATCCGCGATTCGGGTACATCCACCCTTCACGCCGTTAACAAAATATAAACACAGTATATATATATATTTCTTTTTTTATGTTACAGCTGTTGTCTGGCTCAATAAATTCAAGTGTATGATGGTCCGTTCTGATAATGACAGAGTGTCCAATCTGCATTTTTTTTTTCATGTTTCAAGTGCATGAACGATTGCTAAAGCTTCAAGTTCGGTAGTGTAGTAGTTTCGTACAGAAGGTCTCAGCTTTCGACTGATGAACGACAAAAATGCCTTGTAGGAGGATTGCCCCTATTCCCACAGTTGATGCATCGGATTCGATTACAATTTTTTTTCCGATAATCAGGATATTCCAATTTCACAATGTTTACCAACAATTCTTTCGCTTCCCTGAAAGATTCCTTGTGCTTTTCAATACATTTCCATTTATTCCCCTTTCTTAAGATCTTGTAATGAAGCCACAATATTTGTATAATTGTGACAATGTCCTGCGAAGAATTGGCATGTCTCCAAAAAACTACGGACATGTTTTTTCCTCGTGGATCTTGGAAAATAAGCGATTGCCTGAATTGTTGCCTAGGACGATATCCTTGGCCATCCAATAAATGCCCTAAGAATTTAATTTATTTCCTTGTAGAATTGGCATTTCTTTAAATTTACTTTGAAATTTGACTTCCGTAAGTCTCGGAACAAATTTTTGAGATGTAACAAGTGTTGTTTCCAGACGCGACCAATATTTCATGAATCTAACATTTGACAGACCTCTTCACTTCTGGGCTGAGGTTCTTGTCAAAAGCTCTAATCAATGTAACATTTGACAGACTCCTTCACTTCTGGAGTGAGGTTCTTGTCCAAAGCTCTAATCAAGACTGACCCTGATGTCTTCATACCAAATGGTAGCCTTTTGAAAATAAAATTTTGTTGTTCAAACATGAACCCTGTAAACTTTTTTGATGCTTCACTGAGCTTCACATGATGATATGAGGTAGTGAGGTCTATGGTTGAAATCCATTTTTTACCCTTAAATTTTCTTAAATGTTCCTTATTGATTGAAGAGCGATCATATTCGGGTAAAATGCTGGCATTTAAGGACCTCACGTCGAGACAAATTCGAAGACTGCCATCGGGTTTTGATACAACGGCTAAAGGATTTACATAGGATGAGGTATACTGTCCTACGCTGTCATTTCTTTCCAAATCCGAAATGATAATTTTCACTTGTTCACGGTATTTTTCTGCAATAGGGTACAGTTTGCAGTGATATGGGGCTTAATCAGTGACTTGGATGTGATATTCAAAGTCCTTGAATTCCCCAGGCTTGGTATCAAAAATATCTTCATACTCGTGTAACATAATCTTCAGTTCTGGTGTTTGATCCACTTTATTTACCTCTTCATCCTGTGTTTCGACACTCTGAATGACTTGCGACCACCGGATATCTCCCACGGGGAATTTATCTTCATCACCTTCGAAATTGATATCCCCAGTCTTGTGGAAACGAATAGTCTCAGATTTCATGTCGATTATAGACTTGTATTTAGTTATGACATCGTTACCCAGGATCATGTCATGTACAATGTCCCGCATAACGACAAAAATGTGCTCGAAAAGAACATTCTCCAATCTTCAATTTTATGTATAATTGTACTTTACATGTGGTCACTTTGTTTGGAATAATCCTTTGTATCTTGACACCTGATACAGGAATTTCCTCTAAACTTTCAGTGAGCTTCCATAAAGCATAGAGCTTCTCACTAATGAAGCAAAGCATTGCACCTGTAGCAATATGCGTGTGTATTTGCATACCTTATATTTCACACATAATAAAGCATAGAGCTTCTCACTAACGAAGCAAAGCCTTGCACCTGTATCGATAAGCGTGTGTATTTGCATACCTTATATTTCACACATCATAAAGCATAGAGCTTCTCTCTAATGAAGCAAAGCATTGCACCTGTATCAATAAGCGTGTGTATGTGCATACCTTATATTTCACATATCATAATTCAGTGAGCTTCTCACTAATGAATCAAAGCATTGCACCTGTATCATTATGCGTGTGTATTTGCATACCTTATATTTCACACATCATAATTCAGTGAGCTTCTCACTAATGAAGCAAAGCATTGCACCTGTATCAATATGTGTGTGCATTTACATACCTTATATTTCACACATCATAAAGCATAGAGCTTCTCACTAATGAAGCAAAGAATTGCACCTGTATCAATAAGCGTGTGTATTTGCATACCTTATATTTCACACATCATAATTCAGTGATAATTAAATACACGTTTTTCGGGCTTGTAGGCCGTGGTCCAGACAGGATATCTCGCGACGTTTCACTGGAAACTGCGTCCGGCATTATCAAGGGTTCCGCTCCTTTCCTTGGTCTGCAGTGGAATGAGGAAGAGGCTTGAAATAATGGTTAACGGCTAGTAGTGGAGTATTGTTGTTTGAATATGACTGTTGGTTGGGTGGATCTTGGCGATGAACTAACGGCAGGAAGGTAGTTTGGATCTTCAAATTAGCATGGTGAGCCGAGCGATCTCTTCGCATTCCGGCTGGATCGTCTGATCACACGTACATGTTGCAGGGTGCGGTGCGTGCTCCGGCTTCGGCGACCGAGCTTGTGAGGGTCAGGTGTTCCCTGCGCGACTGCCGGGCTGTAGCAGGAAGGTTCTTCAGGTTGACGTGTGAGTGATTTCTTGGCCTTGGTGTTCCTAAGAGCCGGGATCCATGTATTACGCACACGTTCAATTTCTTCCTTCCGATTGAAATTGTCGGGGTGTTTAAAGATTTCTATGGCTTCCCGTTGCAGCCTGGCGTGGTAGTGAGTGGTCGTGGAGAGTATCTCCGTGTCCCCGTATTTTACATCGTGACCGGGCAAGAGAGAATGCTCAGCGACTGACGATTTCTCAGTTTGACCCAGGCGGCTGTGTCTGTTATGTTCCTTGAGTCTGGTGGTCACGCTCCTCTTCGTCGTTCCTATGTACACCTTCCCACAGGAACACGGGATTCTGTAGACACCTGCAGTGGAGTGTGGGTGGTGCTTGTCTTTAGCGGATCGCGGCAAGTCCCGGATTTTGGCGGTGGGTTTATAAACCGTTTTCACCCCATAGGTCTTCAGTAATTTGCCTATCCTGTCCGTCACCTTCTTCACGTACGGCAGGAATGCGGTGGCCACCGGAGTTTCCTCAGAATCTTTCCTCGTGCTCCGGCGCCTGGGATGAGAGGCTCGCTCAATCTCCTTATTGCTGTATCCGTTGGCGCATAGGGCCCTCTTTATGTGTTTCAGCTCATGGTTGAGGTTGGATGGCTCACAGATTCTCCTAGCACGGTCTACCAATGTTTTAATAACTCCGTGTTTCTGTCGGGGGTGGTGATTGGATGTCTTGTGTAGATACCGGTCGGTGTGTGTGGGTTTCCGGTACACGGTGTGCTCCAAGCGCAGGTCATTAGTCCTGGTGATCAGCACGTCAAGAAAGGCCAGGCAGTTGTCTTTCTCCTTCTCCATAGTAAATTTTATGCTGGTGTTGAGGCTGTTCAGGTGGTCTAGGAAACGTTCCAGCTCTTCCTCTCCGTGGCTCCAGACTACGATGGTATCGTCAACATAACGTAGCCATACTTTCGGTTTGCGGGGTGCAGTCTCGATCGCCAACTGCTCGAACTTTTCCATGTAGAAGTTCGCAATCACAGGGCTTAGTGGGCTACCCATGGCAACTCCCTCTATTTGCTCGTAGAAGTTCTCGTGCCATAGGAAGTAGCTCGTGGCGAGGCAGTGGCGAAACAAGTCAGTGATGTCTTCCGTGAAGAGCTCGGAAATCTGGTTTATGGATTCTTTCATAGGCACCTTCGTGAAGAGGGATACTACGTCAAAGCTGACTAGGCGGTCTTCAGGTTCCAGACGTATGTTCTGCAATTTCTCAATAAAATGGCCTGAATCCCTGACGTAAGTCTCAGTGTTACCGATGTGCGGTTGCAGAATGATGGAGAGATGCTTGGCGATGGTGTAGTTTGGAGAGCCGATAACACTCACGATAGGTCTCAGTGGAATGTCAGTTTTGTGTACTTTGGGAAGACCGTACAGCCTGGGAGATAGAGCTTCACTCTTGCATGTATCCTTCTTCACGTGGTCTGGTAGTGAAGAGGCCTTGATTAACCTGTTGGTCTCTCTAAGTATCCGTGTTGTGGGGTCTTTCGTGAGTTTTCGGTATGTCTGAGGTTCTAGTAGCGACAGGATCTTCGTGTCGTAGTCTTCCGACGACATGACTACAGTGGCGTTGCCCTTATCTGCAGGTAGAATGATGATGCTTATATCCCTGGTAAGGGTTTTAAAGGCATTTTTCTCTTGAGGTGTGAGGTTACTGCTGGGCGCTGGAGCTTTACGAAGGATGCGTGAGGCCTCTGAGCGGACTTCCTCGGCCTGCTCCCCGGGTAAACGGTGTATGGCAGCCTCAATGTTGCTTATAATGTCTTCTACAGGCACAGAAGTTGGGGCGACAGAGAAGTTCTGACCTTTCGCCAAAAGTGAAGTTTCCCCTGGCGATAGACGACGGTTAGTCAGGTTTAATACAGTGCGAGACGAGTCCGGCGCAGATGTGGTTGCAGTTATCGTCTTGAGGTCCTGACATAGCTCAAATTTCTTTTTCTGGCGATTCGTCGACTGTTCGAAGGTAGAGCGCATAGAATAGAGCGTGATGTGGTCGATGATGTCCCAATCCTCGCTTGAGAGCGTAGACGTGAGTCGGAGATGCACTGATATGAGGTCCCGGTCAGTCGTAGCTTAGTCCCTGCGTGTAGCGTGTATCTGTTCTCGCAGCATTGAGCACTCAGCTCTGTCGTATATATGGTGAGCATGTGCTGAGCCGAAATTCCTCTTCATCCTAATAAACTTAGGAATCGCGTCCGTGTCCCTGCACCGTAAGAGAAACGTTAGCGAAGAAAGTTGCTGGGCTTTCTTCTTCCGTAGCTTCTCGAAGCAGCGAACTAGGTTGGTAGTTTCCTCCCCGTAGAGGCGACTGATATAACAGCTTAGGCTTTCACGGCCGGCGTTCATAATTAAATACAAGTTTTTCGGGCTTGTAGGCCGTGGTCCAGACAGGATATCTCCCGACGTTTGCACCGCTTTGTGCAGTTACGTTAAACAAAATAGCAGAGGCATGAGGAAATACAGTAGAAGCGAAAACAACACCTTAAACAGGATCGCTAAGGAGCGGGGAAAGGATGTCTCTTTCGATGCGTGCTGGGCCCAAGATTCCGGATCGAAAGAAAGATACTTTCCAAAAAAGGAATCGAATGAATTGTTTAAAACAAATCAATAGCGGAATTAAATTTATCTAATTGATCGAAGAACCCAGAAGCGTGTAGGTCGTGACTGCGTTACAGTACGAAGCCAAGACCGACGAAATCGAACGAGAGATGAGGGAACTTAAAATTACAAATGAAAGAGGACGAAACCAAAGTGAACTACTTACTAATGTATTTAAAGTAAACTAAAGCAGGTGCGCATAAGAGTAAGGATTAATCTAAACACAAAATGAAAGGTAAACTTGAAGAGGTATTAAAATCACTTAATAACAAATAAAATAAAATTAATGATTAAAGATGGTACCCAAGAAAGGGGTACACAAAAACAATATCAAGAGAAAAGTGTATAAATGAACTTAAGCGCAAACAAAGATGAAACAAGATTAATTAAAATGTACTTACAATCAATGTGCAACTAAACCGTAAGCGCGACTCGATAACCAAAATTAATAATACAAAAAAAAAAAAGATACAGAGTATGGACGAGTCGAATAAGAGAACACCTCTACTTACGAGGATGACCTGGACTAGATGCCCCGCGCCAAGAACAGAACACAAAAGCTCATGATGTTGTGAAATCATGGGGTAGGGGGTGAAAGTGGTGGGGATGAGAAGGGTGTGTGTGTAGGAAACGGGGGTGGGGGGATGACACGGAGTTACGTAATATAACGAAGCCAGAGGAAGCAACACAAAATTAACACATAAAAATAAAGGAAAATGAGCATTACATTAAATTAATTTACATTACCGGGACAGGAAATGAAAGGAAAAATCAATCAGCTAAGAAATATGCTTTGTAGGAAAATATAGGCTTACATAGAGGTAGTAATGTCTAAATATAACGACATACGAAGAAACAAAAGAATTAAGGCATGGCGAATGGACAGTGACTAACACAAAGACCATCGCTCACACACTTTTCCTAAAAGTGAACTTAGGAGGCGAAATGAGACATGGCTCCGTTACTCCAATGATAACTTGACCAAAAAAAAAACTCAGATACGACAATGAAATGAAAGATGCCTCGAGAGAGTGCACATCAATTTGTGACGTAATACAGAGCGCTAGAAAGTCTCGCAGAAAAATAGCATATATTTCAGACCTGAGAGATTTGAGTAAAAATAAAACCGATTACATGAAACTTCGCTAAACTAACGTAAACAAAGGCGAAGGGACTTGGGTTCATGGATCGAATTCACATCATCATAAGAAAGGGAAATTGTAAGTGACTCAAAGGAGACATAAAAATAAAATAAAAAATGGATAAACTGAAATTCAAAAATGATAGCATGCCAGATAAATCAAGTGATCGAATCGCACTTACGCTTAGTTGCGTTGGGCACGGGCGAAAGCCCGACACACCCAGGCTGTGACCGTTTCACATGACGGTCAGAAAAGGAAGGAAGCCACCTTCTCTAAAGGAACGCAGTAACGCGCTCGAGAAAAATAAGTCGTAGAACACCCCCTCTCCAGAACATAAAGGGGGCCAATGGGAGAAGCAAAGCTTAGCAACAAGTAATACTTCAACCAATGGTAAAACTGTGTCAGTAGGGGTGAAAAGTTTCACCCTCTGGTGAAACATTTACGCAGAATTACAAAGTTTGAACGCAGTAGGTGAGACAGAGAAACGTATGTCAAAATAATGCGACATGATGGAAATGATGATGATAATAATAATAATAATTATAATATGACAAAAAATAATGAACCTTATAAAAACGGTTCACGTTTCACCGGAAACTGCGTCCGGCATTATCAAGGGTTCCGCTCCTTTCCTTGGTCTGCAGTGGAATGAGGAAGAGGCTTGAAATAATGGGTAACGGCTAGTAGTGGAGTATTGTTGTTTGAATATGACTGTTGGTTGGGTGGATCTTGGCGATGAACTAACGGCTGGAAGGTAGTTTGGATCTTCAAATTAGCATGGTGAGCCGAGCTTTTTCTTCGCATTCCGGCTGGATCGTCTGATCACACGTACATGTTGCGGGGTGCGGTGCGTGCTCCGGCTTCGGCGACCGAGCTTGTGAGGGTCAGGTGTTCCCTGCGCGACTGCCGGGCTGTAGCAGGAAGGTTCTTCAGGTTGACGTGTGAGTGATTTCTTGGCCTTGGTGTTCCCAAGAGCCGGGATCCATGTATTACGCACACGTTCAATTTCTTCCTTCCGATTGAAATTGTCGGGGTGTTTGAAGATTTCTATGGCTTCCCGATGCAGACTGGCGTGGTAGTGAGGGGTCGTGGAGAGTATCTCCGTGTCCCCGTATTTTACATCGTGACCGGGCAAGAGAGAATGCTCAGCGACTGACGATTTCTCAGTTTGACCCAGGCGGCTGTGTCTGTTATGTTCCTCGAGTCTGGTGGTCACGCTCCTCTTCGTCGTTCCTATGTACACCTTCCCACAGGAACACGGGATTCTGTAGACACCTGCAGTGGAGTGTGGGTGGCGCTTGTCTTTAGCGGATCGCAGCAAGTCCCAGATTTTGGCGGTGGGTTTATAAACCGTCTTCACCCCATAGGTCTTCAGTAATTTGCCTATCCTGTCCGTCACCTTCTTCACGTACGGCAGGAATGCGGTGGCCACCGGAGTTTCCTCAGAATCTTTCCTCGTGCTCCGGCGCCTGGGATGAGAGGCTCGCTCAATCTCCTTATTGCTGTATCCGTTGGCGCATAGGGCCCTCTTTATATGTTTCAGCTCTTGGTTGAGGTTGGATGGTTCACAGATTCTCCTAGCACGGTCTACCAATGTTTTAATAACTCCGTGTTTCTGTCGGGGGTGGTGATTGGATGTCTTGTGTAGATACCGGTCGGTTTGTGTGGGTTTCCGGTACACGGTGTGCCCCAAGCGCAGGTCATTAGTCCTGGTGATCAGCACGTCAAGAAAGGCCAGGCAGTTGTCTTTCTCCTTCTCCATAGTAAATTTTATGCTGGTGTTGAGGCTGTTCAGGTGGTCTAGGAAACGTTCCAGCTCTTCCTCTCCGTGGCTCCAGACTACGATGGTATCGTCAACATAACGTAGCCATACTTTCGGTTTGAGGGGTGCAGTCTCGATCGCCAACTGCTCGAACTTTTCCATGTAGAAGTTCGCAATCACAGGGCTTAGTGGGCTACCCATGGCAACTCCCTCTATTTGCTCGTAGAAGTTCTCGTGCCATAGGAAGTAGCTCGTGGCGAGGCAGTGGCGAAACAAGTCAGTGATGTCTTCCGTGAAGAGCTCGGAAATCTGGTTTATGGATTCTTTCATAGGCACCTTCGTGAAGAGGGATACTACGTCAAAGCTGACTAGGCGGTCTTCAGGTTCCAGACGTATGTTCTGCAATTTCTCAATAAAATGGCCTGAATCCCTGACGTAAGTCTCAGTGTTACCGCTGTGCGGTTGCAGAATGATGGAGAGATGCTTGGCGATGGTGTAGTTTGGAGAGCCGATAGCACTCACGATAGGTCTCAGTGGAATGTCAGTTTTGTGTACTTTGGGAAGACCGTACAGCCTGGGAGATAGAGCTTCACTCTTGCATGTATCCTTCTTCACGTGGCCTGGTAGTGAAGAGGCCTTGATTAACCTGTTGGTCTCTCTAAGTATCCGTGCTGTGGGGTCTTTCGTGAGTTTTCGGTATGTCTGAGGTTCTAGTAGCGACAGGATCTTCGTGTCGTAGTCTTCCGATGACATGACTACAGTGGCGTTGCCCTTATCTGCAGGTAGAATGATGATGCTTCTATCCCTGAGGAGGGTTTTAAAGGCATTTTTCTCTTGAGGTGTGAGGTTACTGCTGGGCGCTGGAGCTTTACGAAGGATGCGTGAGGCCTCTGAGCGGACTTCCTCGGCCTGCTCCCTGGGTAAACGGTGTATGGCAGCCTCAATGTTGCTTATAATGTCTTCTACAGGCACAGAAGTTGGGGTGACAGAGAAGTTCTGACCTTTCGCCAAAAGTGAAGTTTCCCCTGGCGATAGACGACGGTTAGTCAGGTTTAATACAGTGCGAGACGAGTCCGGCGCAGATGTGGTTGCAGTTATCGTCTTGAGGTCCTGACATAGCTCAAATTTCTTTTTCTGGCGATTCGTCGACTGTTCGAAGGTGGAGCGCATAGAATAGTGCGTGATGTGGTCGATGTTGTCCCAATCCTCGCTTGAGAGCGTAGACGTGAGTCGGAGATGCACTGATATGAGGTCCCGGTCAGTCGTAGCTAAGTCCCTTCGTGTAGCATGTATCTGTTCTCGCAGCATTGAGCGCTCAGCTCTGTCGTATATACGGTGAGCATGTGCTGAGCCGAAATTCCTCTTCATCCTAATAAACTTAGGAATCGTGTCCGTGTCCCTGCACCGTAAGGGAAAAGTTAGCGAAGAAAGTTGCTGGGCTTTCTTCTTCCGTAGCTTCTCGAAGCGGCGAACTAGGTTGGTAGTTTCCTCCCCGTAGAGGCGACTGATATAACAGCTTAGGCTTTCACGGCCGGCGTTCATAATTAAATACAAGTTTTTCGGGCTTGTAGGCCGTGGTCCAGACAGGATATCTCCCGACGTTTGCACCGCTTTGTGCTGTTACGTTAAACAAAATAGCAGAGGCATGAGGAAATACAGTAGAAGCGAAAACAACACCTTAAACAGGATCGCTAAGGAGCGGGGAAAGGATGTCTCTTTCGATGCGTGCTGGGCCCAAGTTTCCGGATCGAAAGAAAGATAGGGTACGACGGGGCTAATTCGCCCACGGGGCTTTCCCGCTCAAAATAAGCTTGACGTTGAACTGAGCAGCCACCCTTCTCAGCTGATATCGCCCTTTGTGTTCAGTGTGACCCTCGGTCTCTGTGCTACTACATCTATCGTTTGTTTGAGAGTGACAGATTGAGTGTTGAGTAAAACAAAGGAAGAATACTGCAAGGTAAATAGTTTATGTTGTGGAATTTGTCGTCATTAAGAATTTGTGCTTGCAACTTAAGGATTAGTGTCCAGAGTAGCGGCTTTTCTTTTCCCGGAAGTGTGGCGCCTGGCAGTCTGAAGGTTAAGTTACATCTGGACATAGCAGGTAGCGCGTTTCCTTGGTCACAGCTATCACAAGACGCGCTATTGTCAATTCCAGTAATTGGAGCTACTCCGCCCAGAAATATGGGGGCTATTCCGCTCGGCCAAGACTTCTCTCTTGTTATAATATTGCAAGCAAATTATTTCAGATAGCAGATTAGTATCTCTTTCTTGTTACGTTAGAGATGTTACGGACGTATAAAAGGAAAAGGTCAGTTCGAAAATGGACGGAGGAAGATATTGACCGAGCTATTTCAACTGTATTACGAGGCGAAGTGAGCATGAGAGGTGCGGCTGGACTATTCAATGTGCCTTATTCAACACTCAAAAATCGTGTTCATTTGCGTAAACGACAAGGACCCTTAGGGAAAATCATAGTGGACAAACCACCGGGTCATCCCACAGCATTTAGTATGCAAGAGGAGATGGAGTTAGCTTCCCGGCTAAAATGCTTGGCAGCAAGAGGTTTTGGATGCACACCAGAACAGATTCGAAGGGCAAAACGGAGCTTTAAATTTGATAAGGCCCGTAAAGGGAAGGTTGCCAAAAACATTTTCGAGACATTTGCAAGACAAATGACCGGGACCTTCAATCCGTACGACCAAAAGACTTTGACAAGGTAGAAACACCATGTGGATTTTGTGGCGTAACTTTTTATACCGCTCAGTCATCATTAAAGGGTGGTTGGATTCAATGCAAAGACTGTGAAACTTGGTATTATGACATGTAAGTTGGGGCTACAGGAAGGAAAAACTTCATTTGTGGTAAATGCCGTTGAGGAAAGGGCATTATTACAGTGAGCGTAATAGCCCCATTAAATTTGTGATTCGTCATTTTTGCTTTGATTTATATTTTATTTAATCAAGCCGGTATATTTTTATAACTGTATTTTGACAACATTCGTATGTAATAAGCAATAAATAAGATGTGCTTTGCTGTTGGTTCCATCTTAGAAAAATGAATAGTTTTTGATTTATAATGTTTACAATTTGAATTGAGCGGAATAGCCCCGCTCTACCCTACTTTCCAAAAAAGGAATCGAATAAATTGTTTAAAACAAATCAAAAGCGGAATTAAATTTATCTAATTGATCGAAGAACCCAGAAGCGTGTAGGTCGTGACTGCGTTACAGTACGAAGCCAAGTCCGACGAAATCGAACGAGAGATGAGGGAACTTAAAATTACAAATGAAAGAGGACGAAACCAAAGTGAACTACTTACTAATGTATTTAAAGTAAACTAAAACAGGTGCGCATAAGAGTAAGGATTAATCTAAACACAAAATGAAAGGTAAACTTGAAGAGGTATTAAAATCACTTAATAACAAATAAAATAAAATTAATGATTAAAGATGGTACCCAAGAAAGGGGTACACAAAAACAATATCAAGAGAAAAGTGTATAAATGAACTTAAGCGCAAACAAAGATGAAACAAGATTAATTAAAATGTACTTACAATCAATGTGCAACTAAACCGTAAGCGCGACTCGATAACCAAAATTAATAATACAAAAAAAAAGATACAGAGTATGGACGAGTCGAATAAGAGAACACCTCTACTTACGAGGATGACCTGGACTAGAATGCCCCGCGCCAAGAACAGAACACAAAAGCTCATGATGTTGTGAAATCATGGGGTAGGGGGTGAAAGTGGTGGGGATGAGAAGGGTGTGTGTGTAGGAAACGGGGGTGGGGGGAGGGGGGATGACACGGAGTTACGTAATATAACGAAGCCAGAGGAAGCAACACAAAATTAACTTTGTGGTGTTTGTTTTATTAATCTCATGTAATTTATTTCAGGATTAGGGCATAACCCATCTCTTTTGGGTACATTCGTGTTGACCGACTGAAAAGCACTAAACTCTTGTGTACAAAATTAACACATAAAAATAAATGAAAATGAGCATTACATTAAATTAATTGACATTACCGGGACAGGAAATGAAAGGAAAAATCAATCAGCTAAGAAATATGCTTTGTAGGAAAATATAGGCTTACATAGAGGTAGTAATGTCTAAATATAACGACATACGAAGAAACAAAGGAATTAAGGCATGGCGAATGGACAGTGACTAACACAAAGACCATCGCTCACACACTTTTCCTAAAACAGAGGGAAGGATCAACTTAGGAGGCGAAATGAGACATGGCTCCGTTACTCCAATGATACCTTGACCCAAAAAAAAAACTCAGATACGACAATCAAATGAAAGATGCCTCGAAAGAGTGCACATCAATTTGTGACGTAATACAGAGCGCTAGAAAGCCTCGCAGAAAAATAGCATATATTTCAGACCTGAGAGATTTGAGTAAAAATAAAACCGATTACATGAAACTTCGCTAAACTAACGTAAACAAAGGCGAAGGGACTTGGGTTCTTGGATCGAATTCACATCATCATAAGAAAGGGAAATTGTAAGTGACTCAAAGGAGACATAAAAATAAAATAAAAAATGGATAAACTGAAATTCAAAAATGATAGCATGCCAGATAAATCAAGTGATCGAATCGTACTTACGCTTAGTTGCGTTGGGTACGGGCGAAAGCCCCACACACCCAGGCTGTGACCGTTTCACATGACGGTCAGAAAAGGAAGGAAGCCACCTTCTCTAAAGGAACGCAGTAACGCGCTCGAGAAAAATAAGTCGTAGAACACCCCCTCTCCAGAACATAAAGGGGGCCAATGGGAGAAGCAAAGCTTAGCAACAAGTTATGCTTCAACCAATGGTAAAACTGTGTCAGTAGGGGTGAAAAGTTTCACCATCTGGTGAAACATTTACGCAGAATTACAAAGTTTGAACGCAGTAGGTGAGACAGAGAAACGTATGTCACAATAATGCGACATGAAGGAAATGATGATAATAATAATAATAATAATAATATGACAAAAAATAATGAACCTGATAAAAACGGTTCACGTTTCACCGGAAACTGCGTCCGGCATTATCAAGGGTTCCGCTCCTTTCCTTGGTCTGCAGTGGAATGAGGAAGAGGCTTGAAATAATGGGTAACGGCTAGTAGTGGAGTATTGTTGTTTGAATATGACTGTTGGTTGGGTGGATCTTGGCGATGAACTAACGGCTGGAAGGTAGTTTGGATCTTCAAATTAGCATGGTGAGCCGAGCGTTCTCTTCGCATTCCGGCTGGATCGTCTGATCACACGTACATGTTGCGGGGTGCGGTGCGTGCTCCGGCTTCGGCGACCGAGCTTGTGAGGGTCAGGTGTTCCCTGCGCGACTGCCGGGCTGTAGCAGGAAGGTTCTTCAGGTTGACGTGTGAGTGATTTCGTGGCCTTGGTGTTCCTAAGAGCCGGGATCCATGTATTACGCACACGTTCAATTTCTTCCTTCCAATTGAAATTGTCGGGGTGTTTGAAGATTTCTATGGCTTCCCGTTGCAGCCTGGCGTGGTAGTGAGGGGTCGTAGAGAGTATCTCCGTGTCCCCGTATTTTACATCGTGACCGGGCAAGAGAGAATGCTCAGCGACTGACGATTTCTCAGTTTGACCCAGGCGGCTGTGTCTGTTATGTTCCTTGAGTCTGGTGGTCACGCTCCCCTTCGTCGTTCCTATGAACACCTTCCCACAGGAACACGAGATTCTGCACACACCTGCAGTGGAGTGTGGGTGGCGCTTGTCTTTATTGGATCGCAGCAAGTCCCGGATTTTGGCGGTGGGTTTATAAACCGTAGTAGGAAATAAAGAGCGGTTCTGGGACAGGGGCTACTGCGCAAGATGGCCGCCGCGCGCAACCACTCTATGTTATTCTTATGGAGGGGACAGTCATAGCTGGGTCAGGGGCTAATGCGCAAGATGGCCGTGAATAATGTCACAGGGGGTGTTCGACCGTGTAGTCGCTAAATGGAATATTTATTATTATTATTATTATTATTAGTAGTAGTAATAATTTTATTAGGTAATTATTGATTGATAGCTTACCACGGTGAGCGAGTGGTTATTGTTTCGGACTACCAACCCCAAGCTTGCAGGTTCGCTCTTGGTCGTGGTAAGTGATTTCTGAAAGGCGGCAAAAATTAAGACACGCATGTCATACGATGTTGGCATGTAAAAGAACGCAGGGAGAGTTGGCTATGCAGTTGCTAAGTGGAATATTTATTATTATTATTTATTATTATTATTATTTGGTAATTATTGATTGATCATGTACAATCAAGACCAGCCTTATATTGCCCCACTTTATGGTGTAGTGGCTAGCAGTTTTAGCTGTTACTGTGGAGGCTAGGGTTCGAGTCCTGGCTCTGTCAAAAAATTTAATTCTAGGCTGAGGGTTGGAATGGGGTACACTCAACCTTGTAAGGCAAAACTGACAGGAGCTGGCTTTTGATTCATACCCTGCCATTCTGCCTAACCCAACTTCACCTAACCTAACCTAACCTTACCTAACCTAACCAGATCCCACCTTACCATACCTAACTTAACCTAACCTAACTTAACTTAACTTCAAAGTCAAAAGGTACAATACATTCATTGTTTTTATACCCTCATAAATTAGATATAGAGAATGTCCACCACGATTTAGATCCTCGAGCACACTTTTCTGACATATATCATTAAAACTTGAAGAAAGGAATGTCTGATAATTTTCACTAACACATAATACAAGTTCACTATACATTGTGTCCACTTTTTGAATGTTAATGATACGGAAAAGAGTATGCATTGGTAATTCAGTGTGCTTTTTTCTCTCTAATCAACAGTTCTACCCCCATAGCATTGTGAATATTTATTGTAGTATCCTATAAAGAAACAAAAAAAATCATATCTATTACAGTTTAGCTATAAGTGACCAGAACCACTATAACATTTTATTCTAATAAGGAGATTTCCATAATGATAAGAAAAAAATGCTTACCATAATGATGGATTGTGTGTAAGTAAACGTATTTTGCTGCTTGACGCCACTACTAAACTGAAACTCATACAACAGACAAGTGAGTTCATGTTTCGCTGACGTAATCGTATGTTCCCACGCACTTCCTGTGTGTTGCACGCGCCGTAGTGGCTAAATTTGAAACTAGAGGAGATGATTTGCTGACGTAATCGTATGTTCCCCTGCACGCACACGCAGGCCCCTGTAGACGGATCCTTGTGGACGAGTCCCTGTGGACGGGAACCTGTGGACGGGTCATTGATGACGGATCCTTGTGGACGAGCCCCTGTGGCAGGGTACTTGTTGACGGGTCCCTTTTGGACTAATCCCTTTAGACCGGTCCCTTTGGACTGGTCCCTAATGCTATGATGAAATTAAACGTTGTTCCACATGAAACGCAAGCGAAGAGCCAATCGCTACTATGAATTAACATGTTTTTTTTGTTTTTTTTTTGTTTTTACGCATTTGCACTTGGGGTTTTTGTAAGAGGGTGGGCTTTTTGAATACAGATTTATAGATGAGTTATTTTTTTTTAAATTACCAAAAGATCCAAAACTAATAGGTCATTAGCTTTTTAATATTTCATGAACCAATAAGGCTATGGGACTTGTATTAGAGGTCGTTGGACTTGAGGTGACATTTTGTTTTTGAATGTATTTTTTGTTAAAAGGGCCTAACTACTCTTTTGTTAATATCTCGCTAACTAATAATCAGAGAGGGTCAAGTGAGGTGTCATGGGACTCAGGATGGTCAACCCTTTTTCAGGACCAACGAATTTATCCAAAAGATTCAAAACAGCAAGGTCATTGACCTAAGATTTTATAAACTAATAATTGAAAATTAACATGCGAGGTGTCATAGGACTTAGAATGGTCAACCCTTTCCCATGGCCAATGCATTTAACAAAAATACCCAATACATCAAGGTCATTGACCTGAGATTTTATAAACTAATAATCGGGTACGAACATGTGAGATGTTTACCATGTGTGATGAAACATAGCTAGGTAGAGAAAGAATTAGTGTAGGCTACATGTATGGTGACTGACAAGTCTTTTACCATTGAAACTTGTTTTCAGATCAAACTGCAGTATAGAGAGAGTATAGGTTGCAGGTATGGGTTAATAAATGAGAAACGGTGTACGCAAACTCTGTTTTATCAAGAATTAAGAGTAGACTATCTTTATTTGATTGGTTAAAGAGGATAGCTAAAACACAAAAATGCTCAGTGGTTACCGAGACAAAATGATCGCTACACACAACAAGCTTTAAATACTTGAGGCTAATAATCAATACACACACACACTCGTTTGTTCTAATCTAAACTGTGTTGCTGTCAGTGCTCAGACAGTAGGCTGATAACGAAATGCATTGCTAACAGAAATATAATCATTTCCGGTTGTCTAATGTTACCAGCTATCCATTTATTTATTTTTGTGTTGCAGTGGTAAGCACTTTTAGCTCTTGTATTGGTAGTCTTAACTCGATTTCCAGGTCTGAGGCCTAGAACGAGTCGAACTAAGAAATAAGGGCATGGTGGTGCAGTGGTTAAGCTGTTAGCCTTTCACCAGAGGGTTCGATTTCAGGTTAATATGCATGTCATAAACATATTAAACAAAACAAAACAGAGATAACGTTTAAAATTGATTACATTTATGACTTTTCAAATTATTACTTGGATAACAAATACAAAGGTGAACTGGGTTTGATATACAGTTAATGCTGTCAATCACACACTCGACTGTAAGAAAGCCAAAAGAGCAAAAGGCTTAGGTAGAACAGTGGTAAAATTGCTATATGTAGATAACTACCTGGAAAAGCTATATCGCATAAACAGTGCAGGATACAATCCAGCAATCAAATTTGTATCTTGTGGAACAGAGAAATGCACTTACGTGAGAAAATGCAAGTTCATGTGTAATATGACCTAACACACAAGTGTTCACCTGTGCACGTGCACATTAAGAGCTAACAAGTCACATTCTGTTTAGTTCGTACGTAACGTTAGGTTAGGGCTAATGCACACACCTTAGTACACGAGGCACATGCCATTTGAGAGCAGGTCAAGGGATCTAACTCGGTGGATGGATGTGTTCTAACGAGTCATTTGTAGTTGAAAGAGAATAATAATTGTTCTTAAGATGTTAAAACTGAGGAGATGGTATGTACAGTAAGACGTCTTGTTATTTCCTGTGTAATATTATAGACATGGCAGAGAGCACACAGTTCTGTTGCTATGACTACGCTGCAGTAATTTGAAACCCTACGTGTTCATTAAGACAATGGGTGATGATTATACAAAGTTAGCAGTCATTGGATATTACACAGGTGTTCCTTCCGGTGTCATGTTGCTGACATGGCAGAGAGCGCACAGTTCTATTGCTACGACTAACGCTGCAGTAATTTGAAACCCAAGGTGTTGATCAAGACAATGGGTGATGATCATGCAAAGTCAGCAGTAATTGGATACCACACATCAACATTGACTAAATCATAAACGTGTTGTCATAACCAGCAGAAACCTCATTTAAAGATTTTAGATTTTACATTTTAAATTTAAGATTTTATTTAATTTTTAGATTTTACTTTTTTACATTTTCCTAAAAGAGTAAACAACAAGGTCACATACCTAACCTCATTAAACCTAACTTTACCAAACCTAACTTAAGCTAATCCAAAGGCTAATGCACATACCCAAAGCATATAAGGTTCATGCAACTATCCTTATGCTAGTCTTACAGGTTACTGAACAACATGATCACTACCCAAACGGATTTTTTTTTCATTTTGTTGTTTATACATATGTCAATTTTCCAATTTCCCATTTTCAGTTTTCTTAATGTCAGTTTTCTGTTTTTTCAATTTCATAATATGGAAAACATGGATATTTGCATTTTGTTGTTTACACATTTATTAATTTCACAATTTCCCATTTTCAGTTCTTAAAATGTCAGTTTAAAGTTTTTCAATTTCATGATATAGAAACATGGATTTTTCAATTTGTTGTTTTCACATTTGTCAATTTACAAAATTCACATTTACTGTTTTTAAAATTTCAGTTTAGTGTTTTTTGTTCAATTTTTAAATATGGAAACATGGATTTTTTACAATTTGTGTTTTACATGTCATGCAATTATTCTTATGCTAGTCTTATAGGTTACTGTACAACATGATCACTACCCCCCAACACTGGATATTTTTTAAAAATTTTTGTTGTTTACACATTTATTAATTTCACAATTTCCCATTTTCAGTTCTTAAAATGTCAGTTTAAAGTTTTTTTCAATTTCATGATATTGAAACATGGATTTTCCAATTTGTTGTTTTCACATTTGCCAATTTACTAAATTCACATTTACAGTTTTTTTAAATTTCAGTTTAATATTTTTGTTCTATTTGTTAATATGGAAACATGGATTTTTTTTACAATTTGTGTTTTTTACATGTCATGCAACTATTCTTATGCTAGTCTTATAGGTTACTGTACAACATGATCACTACCCTACTGGATTTTTTTTTCATTTTGTTGTTTACACATAATGCCAATTTTCCAATTCCCCATTTTCAGTTTTTTTTAATATCAGTTTTAAGTTTTTCAATTTCATAATATGGAAACATGGATTTTGCATTTTGTTGTTTACACATTTATCAATTTCACAATTTCCCATTTACAGTTCTTAAAATGTCAGTTTAAAGTTTTTCAATTTCATGATATAGAAACATGGATTTTCCAATTTGTTGTTTTCACATTTATCAATTTACTAAATTCCCATTTACAGTTTTTAAAATTTCAGTTTAATGGTGTTGTTTTTTCTATTTGTCATTATGGAATATGGATTTTTCCAATTTGTGTTTTACATGTTCATTTTGCATTAGGAGTGGAGAGAGGTGGGTAGTAATTAAAAATGTGCAAGCAGTGTCCATTGTTGACAGGTCATTGTTGACGAGTCCTTTTCATACAACAGACAAGTGAGTTCATGTTTCGCATACATTACCTAAAATGTAATACCATGCAAGTGTTTAACATTTTACAACTAACCTGTTAGTATGATTTGCACACTACAAAGGTTATATCTGTTCTGGTAATAGAATTATTTAGCGTTGGCTTTTATATTTAATATGTACAGTTTAAAGTGATAGAAAAGTGGTAGAAATGTGGTAGCAAAGTGATAGACAAGTGGTAGACAATTGGTAACAAAGTGGTAGAAAAGTGGTAGCAAAGTTGTAGAAAAGTGGCAGAAAAGTGGTAGCAAAGTGTTAGAAAAGTGGTAGCAAACTAGAAAAGTGGTAGCAAAGTGGTAGCAAAGTGGTAGAAAATATTACATGTATTGTTATGAAATAGTTTAAGCAGTTACATGGATTCATTACACAATAATTTTAGCATGACAAAGCTCATTTTCTATATCCAATAGTTCTTCCTCATATTTAGTAAGACCAGTTTACACATTTAAACATTTTACAAATTAGCTTATGTGTTAGTTTATGTGTGGGGTCTTATGTTGGGCATTTTGTGTTGGCTTATTTAACAAGTTATTTTGTCAATGCATTTAGTGGATTTTTCTCTTGGTCTTGGAATGCATATCAGTCCATTTTATCACAACATAATGCTTACTGCCATGTTTGTAAGCAACAACAACACACTAAACTTTCTAAAAAATCTAAAGTACTCTAAGGTACTCTCTACTCGTATTCTTTACTCTATCCCATGCCAAGTCAAGAACATTATTTTTTTCCACAAAAAAAGGTGAATGGGGAAAGTAGACTATATGTTTAAACTTAAAAAAATCATATAAAGTCATATGTTAACTCTAACACCTACGTTTATCCCATTCTTAGTCGAAAAATATTATATTTTTTTAAATTTTTCTAAAAAATATTTGGAAAGTAGGCTATATATTTGAAAACTAATCATTCTATAAAGTCATATATAGACTCAAACCAATGGCTTTTATATCCTTAATCGTTAGAACAAAATATGGAATTTTTGACATTTTTTCCAAAAATGTTCATTTTTTAAAATGGACTATTTTTTGGAAACTAGGAATTTTACAAAAAAGTGTGTTTGACATAAATGACAGGTATTTACCCCTTCTACCCACAAACCAAGTCTCAGATCTCTGGGACAAAATCCAAAAATGTTTAATTGTGAAAGTAGGCGATATTTTGAAAACGTATCATTCTAAAAAGTCATATATAGACTCAAACAAATGTTCTTTAAGTTATTTAACGTTAAAACAAAACTCAATTTTTTTTTCATTTTTCCGAAAAAAGTCCAATTTTCAAAATTGTCTATATTTTGGAAACTAAGAATTTTACAAAAATGTTTGTGTGACGTAAATGAAAGGTCTTTACCCCCCTCTACCACAAAAATAAATTTCGGGACCCTAGGACAAAAACTGTGCAGTAGAGTGTTTTGGACAGTTCTACAGCCACCTCCACCTCCCCACCTCACAAGATGGCGGCCGTAGCTTAACTTAACCTAGCCTAACCTAACAAGATGGCGGCCGTAGCTTAACTTAACCTAGTCTAACCTAACAAGATGGCGGCCGTAGCTTAACTTAACCTAACCTAACCTACGAGGTGTGATCAAAAAGTTCCAAAAAAGTGACTGCGACTTAACCTAACCTAGCCTAGCCTAGCCTAACATAACCTGCAACGTGTGTTCAAAAAGTTTCAAAATGGCGGCCGTAGCTTCACTTAACCTAACCTAACCTAACTTAACCTAAACCTACGAGGTGTGATCAAAAAATTTTCAAAATAGTGGTCATAGCTTAACTGAACCTTGCCTAACCTAATCTAACCTAAACCAACGAAGTGTGATCATAAAGTTCCAAGATGGCGGTCGTAGCTTAACTCAACCTAACCTAACCCTACGAGGTGTGATCAAAAAGTTCCAAAAATGGCGGCCGTAGCTTAACTTAACCTTTGATTGATCCCTGTTGATTGACCCTTTTGATTGACCTCTATTGATGTATCCCCTTGGACTGGTCCCTGTTGGCTAGCCCCTTTGGACGGGTCCTTTTTGAAGGGAGTCATTTATTTAGGGGTCCCTGAGGACGGGTCCTTGTTGACGGGTCCCTGTGGGCGGGTCCCTTTGACATAATTTGGAAAAAATGCATGGGCCTGTCCATAGGGATCAGTCCAAAGGACCCGCCCACAGGGACCCGTCAACAAGGACCCGTCCTCAGGGACCCGTAAAAAAATGACTCCCTTCAAAAAGGACCCGTCCAAAGGGGCTAGCCAACAGGGACCAGTCCAAAGGGATACATCAACAGAGATCAATCAAAAGGGTCAATCAACAGGGATCAATCAAAGGTTAAGTTAAGCTACGGCCGCCATTTTTGGAACTCTTTGATCACACCTCGTAGGGTTAGGTTAGGTTGAGTTAAGCTACGACCGCCATCTTGGAACTTTATGATCACACTTTGTAGGTTTAGGTTAGATTAGGTTAGGCAAGGTTCAGTTAAGCTATGACCACTATTTTGAAAATTTTTTGATCACGCCTCGTAGGTTTAGGTTAAGTTAGGTTAGGTTAGGGTAAGTGAAGCTACGGCCGCCATTTTGAAACTTTTTGAACACACGTTGCAGGTTATGTTAGGCTAGGCTAGGCTAGGTTAGGTTAAGTCGCAGTCACTTTTTGGAACTTTTTGATCACACCTCGTAGGTTAGGTGAGGTTAAGTTAAGCTACGGCCGCCATCTTGTTAGGTTAGACTAGGTTAAGTTAAGCTACGGCCGCCATCTTGTTAGGTTATGCTAGGTTAAGTTAAGCTACGGCCGCCATCTTGTGAGGTGGGGAGGTGTAGGTGGCTGTAAAACTGTTCAAAACACACTACTGCACAGTTTTTGTCCTAGGGTCCTGAAATTTATTTTTGTGGTAGAGGGGGTAAAGACCTTTCATTTACGTCACACAAACATTTTTGTAAAATTCTTAGTTTCCAAAATATAGACAATTTTTAAAATTGGACTTTTTTCGGAAAAATGAAAAAATTTGAGTTTTGTTTTAACGTTAAATAACTTAAAGAACATTTGTTTGAGTCCATATATGACTTTTTAGAATGATACGTTTTCAAAATATCGCCTACTTTCACAATTAAACATTTTTGGATTTTGTCCCAGAGATCTGGGACTTGGTATGTGGGTAGAGGGGGTAAATACCTGTCATTTATGTCAAACACACGTTTTTGTAAAATTCCTAGTTTCCAAAAAATAGTCCATTTCAAAAAATGAACATTTTTGGAAAATATGTCAAAAATTCCATATTTTGTTCTAACGAAAAAGGATATAAAAGCCATTGGTTTGAGTCTATATATGACTTTATAGAATGATTAGTTTTCAAAAATATAGCCTAATTCCCAAATATTTTTTAGAAAAATTTAAAAAAATATAATATATTTCCACTAAGAATGGGATAAACGTATGAGTTAGAGTTAACATATGACTTTATATGATTTTTTTAGTTTAAACATATAGTCTACTTTCCCCATTCACCTTGTTTTTTGAAAAAAAAAATAATGTTCTTGACTTGGCATGGGATAGAGGTAAGAGTACGAGTAAAGAGTACCTTAGAGTACTTAAGATTTTTTTGAAAGTTTAGTGTGTTTTTGTTGCTTACAAACATGGCAGTAAGCATTATGTTGTGATAAAATGGACTGATATGCATTCCAAGACCAAGAGAAAAATCCACTAAATGCATTGACAAAATAACTTGTTAAATAAGCCAACACAAAATGCCCAACATAAGACCCCGCACATAAACTAACACATAAGCTAATTTGTAAAATGTTTAAATGTGTAAACTGGTCTTACTAAATATGAGGAAGAACTATTGGATATAGAAAATGAGCTTTGTCATGCTAAAATTATTGTGTAATGAATCCATGTAACTGCTTAAACTATTTCTTAACAATACATGTAATATTTTCTACCACTTTGCTACCACATTGCTACCACTTTTCTAGTTTGCTACCACTTTTCTACCACTTTGCTACCACTTTTCTGCCACTTTTCTACCACTTTGCTACCACTTTGCTACCACTTTGCTACCAGTTTTCTACCACTTTCCTACCACTTTGCTACCACTTTTCTACCACTTTGTTACCAATTGTCTACCACTTGTCTGCCACTTTGCTACCACATTTCTACCACTTTTCTATCACTTTAAACTGTACATATTAAATATAAAAGCCAACGCTAAATAATTCTATTGCCAGAACAGATATAACCTTTGTAGTGTGCAAATCATACTAACAGGTTAGTTGTAAAATGTTAAACACTTGCATGGTATTACATTTTAGGTAATGTATGCGAAACATGAACTCACTTGTCTGTTGTATGAAAAGGACTCGTCAACAATGACCTGTCAACAATGGACACTGCTTGCACATTTTTAATTACTACCCACCTCTCTCCACTCCTAATGCAAAATGAACATGTGAAACACAAATTGGAAAAATCCATATTCCATATTGACAAATAGAAAAAACAACAACATTAAACTGAAATTTTAAAAACTGTAAATGGGAATTTAGTAAATTGATAATTGTGAAAACAACAAATTGGAAAATCCATGTTTCTATATCATGAAATTGAAAAACTTTAAACTGACATTTTAAGAACTGTAAATGGGAAATTGTGAAATTGATAAATGTGTAAACAACAAAATGCAAAATCCATGTTTCCATAATACGGAATTGAAAAACTTAAAACTGATATTTAAAAAAAAATGAAAATGGGGAATTGGAAAATTGGCATATGTATAAACAACAAAATGAAAAAAAAATCCAGTAGGGTAGTGATCATGTTGAACAGTAACCTATAAGACTAGCATCAGAATAGTTGCATGACATGTAAAAAACACAAATTGTAAAAAAATCCGTGTTTCCATATTAACAAATAGAACAAAAACATTAAACTGAAATTTTAAAAAACTGTAAATGTGAATTTAGTAAATTGGCAAATGTGAAAGCAACAAATTGGAAAATCCATGTTTCAATATCATGAAATTGAAAAAAACTTTAAACTGACATTTTAAGAACTGAAAATGGGAAATTGTGAAATTAATAAATGTGTAAACAACAAAATGCAAAATCCATGTTTACCATATTATCAAATTGAAAAACTAAAAACTGACACTAAAAAAACTGAAAATGGTAAATTGGAAAATTGGCATATGTGTAAACAACAAAAATTTAAAAAAAATATCCAGTGTTGGGGGGTAGTGATCATGTTGTTCAGTAACCTATAAGACTAGCATAAGAATAATTGCATGACATGTAAAACACAAATTGTAAAAAATCCATGTTTCCATATTTAAAAATAGAACAAAAAACACTAAACTGAAATTTTAAAAACTGTAAATGTGAATTTGGTAAATTGACAAATGTGGAAACAACAAATTGAAAAATCGATGTCTCTATATCATGAAATTGAAAAACTTTAAACTGACATTTTAAGAACTGAAAATTGGAAATTGTGAAATTAATAAATGTGTAAACAACAAAATGCAAAAATCCATGTTTTCCATATTATGAAATTGAAAAACTAAAAACTGATATTAAAAAACTGAAAATGGGAAATTGGAAAATTGACATATGTATAAACAACAAAATGAAAAAAAAATCCGTTTGGGTAGTGATCATGTTGTACAGTAACCTGTAAGACTAGCATAAGGATAGTTGCATGTACCTTATATGCTTTGGGTATGTGCATTTGCCTTTGGATTAGCTTAAGTTAGGTTTGGTAAAGTTAGGTTTAATGAGGTTAGGTATGTGACCTTGTTGTTTACTCTTTTAGGAAAATGTAAAAAAGTAAAATCTAAAAATAAAATAAAATCTTAAATTTAAAATGTAAAATCTAAAATCTTTAAATGAGGTTTCTGCTGGTTATGACAACACGTTTATGATTTAGTCAATGTTGATGTGTGGTATCCAATTACTGCTGACTTTGCATGATCATCACCCATTGTCTTGATCAACACCTTGGGTTTCAAATTACTGCAGCGTTAGTTGTAGCAATAGAACTGTGCGCTCTCTGCCATGTCAGCAACATGACACCGGAAGGAACACCTGTGTAATATCCAATGACTGCTAACTTTGTATAATCATCACCCATTGTCTTAATGAACACGTAGGGTTTCAAATTACTGCAGCGTAGTCATAGCAACAGAACTGTGTGCTCTCTGCCATGTCTGTAATATTACACAGGAAATAACAAGACGTCTTACTGTACATACTATCTCCTCAGTTGTAACATCTTAAGAACAATAATTATTCTCTTTCAACAACAAATGACTCGTTAGAACACATCCATCCACCAATTTAGATCCCTTGACCTGCTCTCAAATGGCATGTGCCTCGCGTACTAGGGTGTGTGCATTAGCCCTAACCTAACGTTACGTACGAACTAAACAGAATGTGACTTGTTAGCTTTTATTGTGCACGTGCACAGGTGAACACTTGTGTGTTAGGTCATATTACACATGAACTTGCATTTTCTCACGTAAGTGCATTTCTCTGTTCCACAAGGTACAAATTTGACTGCTGGATTTTATCCTGCACTGTTTATGCGATATAGCTTTGCCAGGTAGTTATCTACATATAGCAATTTTACCACTGCTCTACCTAAGCCTTTTGCTCTTTTGGCTTTCTTACAGTCGAGTGTGTGATAGACAGCATTAACTGTATATCAAACCCAGTTCACCTTTGTATTTGTAATCCAAGTAATAATTTGAAAAGTCTTAAATGTAATCAGTTTTAAACGTTATCTCTGTTTTGTTTTGTTTAATATGTTTATGACATGCATATTAACCTGAAATCGAACCCTCTGGTGAGAGGCTAACAGCTTAACCACTTCACCACCATGCCCTTGTTTCTTAGTTCGACTCGTTCTAGGCCTCAGACCTGGAAATCGAGTTAAGACTACCAATACATGAGCTAAAAGTGCATACCACTGCAACACAAAAATAAATAAATAAATGGATAGCTGGTAACATAAGACAACCGGAAATGATTATATTTCTGTTAGCAATGCATTTCGTCATCAGCCTATTGTCTGAGCACTGACAGCAACACAGTTTAGTTTAGAACAAGCGAGTGTGTGTGCGTATTGATTATTAGCCTCAAGAATTTAAAGCTTGTTGTGTGTAGCGATCATTTTGTCTCGGTAACCACTGAGCATTTTTGTGTTTTAGCTATCCTCTTTAACCAATCAAATAAAGATAGTCTACTCTTAATTCTTGATAAATCAGAGTTTGCGTACACCGTTTCTCATTTATTAACCCATACCTGCAACCTATACTCTCTCTATACTGCAGTTTGATCTGAAAACAAGTTTCAATGGTAAAAGACTTGTCAGTCACCATACATGTAGCCTACACTAATTCTTTCTCTACCTAGCTATGTTTCATCACACATGGTAAACATCTCACATGTTCGTACCCGATTATTAGTTTATAAAATCTCAGGTCAATGACCTTAATGTATTGGGTATTTTTGGTAAATGCATTGGCCATGGGAAAGGGTTGACCATTCTAAGTCCTATGACACCTCGCATGTTAATATTCAATTATTAGTTTATAAAATATTTGGTCAATGACCTTGCTGTATTGAATCTTTTGGGTAAATTCGTTGGTCATGGAAAAGGGTTGACCATCCTGAGTCCCATGACACCTCACGTTACCCTCTCTGATTATTAGTTAGCGAGATATTAACAAAAGTGTAGTTAGGCCCTTTTAACAAAAAAAATACATTCAAAAACAAAATGTCACCTCAAGTCCAACGACCTCTAATACAAGTCCCATAGCCTTATTGGTTCATGAAATATTAAAAAGCTAATGACCTATTAGTTTTTGGATCTTTTGGTAATTTAAAAAAAATAACTCATCTATAAATCTGTATTCAAAAAGCCCGCCCTCTTACAAAAAACCCAAGTGCAAATGCGTAAAAACAAAAAAAAACAAAAAACATGTTAATTCATAGTAGCGATTGGCTCTTCGCTTGCGTTTCATGTGGAACAACGTTTAATTTCATCATAGCCTTAGGGACCAGTCCAAAGGGACCGGTCTAAAGGGATTAGTCAAAAAAGGACCCGTCAACAAGGACCCTTCCACAGGGGCTCGTCCACAAGGATCCGTCAACAATGACCCGTCCACAGGGACCCGTCCACAGGGACTCGTCCACAAGGATCCGTCTACAGGGGCCTGTGTGTGCGTGCAGGGGAACATGCGATTACGTCAGCAAATCATCTCATCTAGTTTCAAATTTAGCCACTACGGCGCGTGCAACACACAGGAAGTGCGTGGGAACATACGATTACGTCAGCGAAACATGAACTCACTTGTCTGTTGTATGAATTTCAGTTTAGTAGTGGCGTCAAGCAGCAAAAGACGTTTACTTACACACAATCCATCATTATGGTAAGCATTTTTTTCTTATCATTATGGAAATCTCCTTATTAGAATAAAATGTTATAGTGGTTCTGGTCACTTATAGCTAAACTGTAATAGATATGATTTTTTTGTTTCTTTATAGGATACTACAATAAATATTCACAATGCTATGGGGGTAGAACTGTTGATTAGAGAGAAAAAAAGCACACTGAATTACCAATGCATACTCTTTTCCGTATCATTAACATTGAAAAAGTGGACACAATGTATGGTGAACTTGTATTATGTGTTAGTGAAAATTATCAGACATTCCTTTCTACACGTTTTAATGATATATGTCAGAAAAGTGTGCTCGAGGATCTAAATCGTGGTGGACATTCTCTATATCTAATTTATGAGGGTATAAAAACAATAAATGTATCGTACCTTTTGACTTTGAAGTTAAGTTAAGTTAGGTTAGGTTAGGTTAGGTATGGTAAGGTGGGATCTGGTTAGGTTAGGTAAGGTTAGGTTAGGTTAGGTTAGGTGAAGTTGGATTGGGCAGAATGGCAGCGGTATGAATCAAAAGCCAGCTCCTGTCAGTTTTGCCTTACAAGGTTGAGTGTACCCCATTCCAACCCTCAGCCTAGAATTAAATTTCTTGGCAGAGCCAGGACTCGAACCCGAGCCTCCACAGTAATAGCTAAAACTGCTAGCCACTACACCATAAAGTGGGGCAATATAAGGCTGGTCTTGATTATACATGATCAATCAATAATTACCAAATAATAATAATAATAAATAATAATAATAATAAATATTCCACTTAGCAACTACATAGCCACCTCTCCCTGCGTTCTTTTACATGCCAACATCGTATGACATGCGTGTCTTAATTTTTGCCGCCTTTCAGAAATCACTTACCACGACCAAGAGCGAACCTGCAAGCTTGGGGTTGGTAGTCCGAAACAATAACCACTCGCTCACCGTGGTAAGCTATCAATCAATAATTACCTAATAAAATTATTACTACTTATAATAATAATAATAATAATAATAAATATTCCATTTAGCGACTACACGGTCGAACACCCCCTGTGACATTATTCACGGTCTCAGAGTATGGCGGCCATCTTGCGCATTAGCCCCTGACCCAGCTATGACTGTCCCTTCCATAAGTATAACATAGAGTGGTTGCGCGCGGGGGCCATCTTGCGCATTAGTCCCTGTCCCAGAACCGCTCTTTATTTCCTACTAACCGTCTTCACCCCTTAGGTCTTTAGTAATTTGCCTATCCTGTCCGTCAACTTCTTCACGTAAGGCAGGAATGCGGTGGCCACCGGAGTTTCCTCAGAATCTTTCCTCGTGCTCCGGCGCCTGGGATGAGAGGCTCGCTCAATCTCCTTATTGCTGTATCCGTTGGCGCATAGGGCCCTCTTTATATGTTTCAGCTCTTGGTTGAGGTTGGATGGCTCACAGATTCTCCTAGCAAGGTCTACCAATGTTTTAATAACTCCGTGTTTCTGTCGGGGGTGGTGATTGGA
Organism: Meconema thalassinum; assembly: GCA_946902985.2. Lineage (NCBI taxonomy): Eukaryota > Metazoa > Arthropoda > Insecta > Orthoptera > Tettigoniidae > Meconema > Meconema thalassinum. Next base: position 30,956,994 of record OX336393.1, read on the forward strand.
TGTCTTGTGTAGATACCGGTCGGTGGGTGTGGGTTTCCGGTACACGGTGTGCCCCAAGCGCAGGTCATTAGTCCTGGTGATCAGCACGTCAAGAAAGGCCAGGCAGTTGTCTTTCTCCTTCTCCATAGTAAATTTTATGCTGGTGTTGAGGCTGTTCAGGTGGTCTAGGAAACGTTCCAGCTCTTCCTCTCCGTGGCTCCAGACTACGAAGGTATCGTCAACATAACGTAGCCATACTTTTGGTTTGAGGGGTGCAGTCTCGATCGCCAACTGCTCGAACTTTTGCATGTAGAAGTTCGAAATCACAGGGCTTAGTGGGTTACCCATGGCAACTCCCTCTATTTGCTCGTAGAAGTTCTCGTGCCATAGGAAGTAGCTCGTGGCGAGGCAGTGGCGAAACAAGTCAGTGATGTCTTCCGTGAAGAGCTCGGAAATCTGGTTTATGGATTCTTTCATAGGCAACTTCATGAAGAGGGATACCACGTCAAAGCTGACTAGGCGGTCTTCAGGTTCCAGACGTATGTTCTGCAATTTCTCAATAAAATGGCCTGAATCCCTGACGTAAGTCTCAGTGTTACCGATGTGCGGTTGCAGAATGATGGAGAGATGCTTGGCGATGGTGTAGTTTGGAGAGCCGATAGCACTCACGATAGGTCTCAGTGGAATGTCAGTTTTGTGTACTTTGGGAAGACCGTACAGCCTGGGAGTTAGAGCTTCACTCTTGCATGTATCCTTCTTCACGTGGTCTGGTAGTGAAGAGGCCTTGATTAACCTGTTGGTCTCTCTAAGTATCCGTGTTGTGGGGTCTTTCGTGAGTTTTCGGTATGTCTGAGGTTCTAGTAGCGACAGGATCTTCGTGTCGTAGTCTTCCGATGACATGACTACAGTGGCGTTGCCCTTATCTGCAGGTAGAATGATGATGCTTATATCCCTGGTAAGGGTTTTAAAGGCATTTTTCTCTTGAGGTGTGAGGTTACTGCTGGGCGCTGGAGCTTTACGAAGGATGCGTGAGGCCTCTGAGCGGACTTCCTCGGCCTGCTCCCTGGGTAAACGGTGTATGGCAGCCTCAATGTTGCTTATAATGTCTTCTACAGGCACAGAAGTTGGGGTGACAGAGAAGTTCGGACCTTTCGCCAAAAGTGAAGTTTCCCCTGGCGATAGACGACGGTTAGTCAGGTTTAATACAGTGCGAGACGAGTCCGGCGCAGATGTGGTTGCAGTTATCGTCTTGAGGTCCTGACATAGCGCAAATTTCTTTTTCTGGCGATTCGTCGACTGTTCGAAGGTGGAGCGCATAGAATAGAGCGTGATGTGGTCGATGTTGTCCCAATCCTCGCTTGAGAACGTAGACGTGAGTCGGAGATGCACTGATATGAGGTACCGGTCAGTCGTAGCTAAGTCCCAGCGTGTAGCGTGTATCTGTTCTCGCAGCATTGAGCGCTCAGCTCTGTCGTATATACGGTGAGCATGTGCTGAGCCAAAATTCCTCTTCATCCTAATAAACTTAGGAATCGTGTCCGTGTCCCTGCACCGTAAGAGAAACGTTAGCGAAGAAAGTTGCTGGGCTTTCTTCTTCCGTAGCTTCTCGAAGCGGCGAACTAGGTTGGTAGTTTCCTCCCCGTAGAGGCGACTCATATAACAGCTTAGGCTTTCACGGCCGGCGTTCATAATTAAATACAAGTTTTTCGGGCTTGTAGGCCGTGTTCCAGACAGGATATCGCCCGACGTTTCACAGGAAACTGATAATGCCGGACGCAGTTTCCGGTGAAACGTCGGGAGATATCCTGTCTGGACCACGGCCTACAAGCCCGAAAAACTTGTATTTATTTATGAACGCCGGCCGTGAAAGCCTAAGCTGTTATATCAGTCACCTCTACGGGGAGGAAACTACCAACCTAGTTCGCCGCTTCGAGAAGCTACGGAAGAAGAAAGCCCAGCAACTTTCTTCGCTAACGTTTCTCTTACGGTGCAGGGACACGGACACGATTCCTAAGTTTATTAGGATGAAGAGGAATTTCGGCTCAGCACATGCTCACCGTATATACGACAGAGCTGAGTGCTCAATGCTGCGAGAACAGATACACGCTACACGCAGGGATTTTGCTACGACTGACCGGGACCTCATATCAGTGCATCTCCGACTCACGTCTACGCTCTCAAGCGAGGATTGGGACAACATCGACCACATCACGCACTATTCTATGCGCTCCACCTTCGAAAAGTCGACGAATCGCCAGAAAAAGAAATTTGAGCTATGTCAGGACCTCAAGACGATAACTGCAACCACATCTGCGCCGGACTCGTCTCGCACTGTATTAAACCTGACTAACCGTCGTCTATCGCCAGGGGAAACTTCACTTTTGGCGAAAGGTCAGAACTTCTCTGTCACCCCAACTTCTGTGCCTGTAGAAGACATTATAAGCAACATTGAGGCTGCCATACACCGTTTACCCAGGGAGCAGGCCGAGGAAGTCCGCTCAGAGGCCTCACGCATCCTTCGTAAAGCTCCAGCGCCCAGCAGTAACCTCACACCTCAAGAGAAAAATGCCTTTAAAACCCTTACCAGGGATATAAGCATCATCATTCTACCTGCAGATAAGGGCAACGCCACTGTAGTCATGTCATCGGAAGACTACGACACGAAGATCCTGTCGCTACTAGAACCTCAGACATACCGAAAACTCACGAAAGACCCCACAACACGGATACTTAGAGAGACCAACAGGTTAATCAAGGCCTCTTCACTACCAGACCACGTGAAGAAGGATACATGCAAGAGTGAAGCTCTATCTCCCAGGCTGTACGGTCTTCCCAAAGTACACAAAACTGACATTCCACTGAGACCTATCGTGAGTGCTATCGGCTCTCCAAACTACACCATCGCCAAGCATCTCTCCATCATTCTGCAACCGCACATCGGTAACACTGAGACTTACGTCAGGGATTCAGGCCATTTTATTGAGAAATTGCTGAACATACGTCTGGAACCTGAAGACCGCCTAGTCAGCTTTGACGTAGTATCCCTCTTCACGAAGGTGCCTATGAAAGAATCCATAAACCAGATTTCCGAGCTCTTCACGGAAGACATCACTGACTTGTTTCGCCACTGCCTCGCCACGAGCTACTTCCTATGGCACGAGAACTTCTACGAGCAAATAGAGGGAGTTGCCATGGGTAGCCCACTAAGCCCTGTGATTGCGAACTTCTACATGGAAAAGTTCGAGCAGTTGGCGATCGAGACTGCACCCCGCAAACCGAAAGTATGGCTACGTTATGTTGACGATACCTTCGTAGTCTGGAGCCACGGAGAGGAAGAGCTGGAACGTTTCCTAGACCACCTGAACAGCCTCAACACCAGCATAAAATTTACTATGGAGAAGGAGAAAGACAACTGCCTGGCCTTTCTTGACGTGCTGATCACCAGGACTAATGACCTGCGCTTGGGGCACACCGTGTACCGGAAACCCACACACACCGACCGGTATCTACACAAGACATCCAATCACCACCCCCGACAGAAACACGGAGTTATTAAAACATTGGTAGACCGTGCTAGGAGAATCTGTGAGCCATCCAACCTCAACCAAGAGCTGAAACATATAAAGAGGGCCCTATGCGCCAACGGATACAGCAATAAGGAGATTGAGCGAGCCTCTCATCCCAGGCGCCGGAGCACGAGGAAAGATTCTGAGGAAACTCCGGTGGCCACCGCATTCCTGCCGTACGTGAAGAAGGTGACGGACAGGATAGGCAAATTACTGAAGACCTATGGGGTGAAGACGGTTTATAAACCCACCGCCAAAATCCGGGACTTGCTGCGATCCGCTAAAGACAAGCGCCACCCACACTCCACTGCAGGTGACTACAGAATCCCGTGTTTCTGTGGGAAGGTGTACATAGGAACGACGAAGAGGAGCGTGACCACCAGACTCAAGGAACATAACAGACACAGCCGCCTGGGTCAAACTGAGAAATCGTCAGTCGCTGAGCATTCTCTCTTGCCGGGTCACGATGTAAAATACAGGGACACGGAGATACTCTCCACGACCACTCACTACCACGCCATGCTGCAACGGGAAGCCATAGAAATCTTCAAACACCCCGACAATTTCAATCGGAAGGAAGAAATTGAACGTGTGCGTAATACATGGATCCCGGCTCTTAGTAACTCCAAGGCCAAGAAATCACTCACACGTCAACCTGAAGAACCTTCCTGCTACAGCCCGGCAGTCGCGCAGGGAACACCTGACCCTCACAAGCTCAGTCGCCGAAGCCGGAGCACGCACCGCACCCCGCAACATGTACGTGTGATCAGACGATCCAGCCGGAATGCGAAGAGAACGCTCGGCTCACCATGCTAATTTTGAAGATCCAAACTACCTTCCAGCCGTTAGTTCATCGCCAAGATCCTCCCAATCAACAGTCATATTCAAACAACAATACTCCACTACTAGCCGGTACCCATATTTCAAACCTCTTCCTCATTCCACTGCAGACCAAGGAAAGGAGCGGAACCCTTGATAATGCCGGACGCAGTTTCCGGTGAAACGTCGGGAGATATCCTGTCTGGACCACGGCCTACAAGCCCGAAAAACTTGTATTTAATTATGAACGCCGGCCGTGAAAGCCTAAGCTGTTATAATTCAGTGAGCTTCTCACTAATGAAGCAAAGCATTGCACCTGTATCAATATGCGTGTGTATTTGCATACCTTATATTTCACACATCATAATTCAGTGAGCTTCTCACTAATGAAGCAAAGCATTGCACCTGTATCAATATGCGTGTGCATTTGCTTACCTTATATTTCACACATCATAAAGCATAGTGCTTCTCACTAATGAAGCAAAGCATTGCACCTGTATCAATAAACGTGTGTATTTGCATACCTTATATTTCACACATCATAAAGCATAGAGCTCCTCACTAATGAAGCAAAGCATTGCACCTGTATCAATATGTGTGTGCATTTACATACCTTATATTTCACACATCATAAAGCATAGAGCTTCTCGCTAATGAAGTAAAGCATTGCACCTGTATCAATATGCGTGTGTATTTGCATACCTTATATTTCACACATCATAAAGCATAGTGCTTCTCACTAATGAAGCAAAGCATTGCACCTGTATCAATAAACGTGTGTATTTGCTTACCTTATATTTCACACATCATAAAGCATAGAGCTTCTCACTAATAAAGCAAAGCATTGCACCTGTATCAATAAGCGTGTGTATTTGCATACCTTATATTTCACAAATAATAATAGGCAATCTAGATCTTGTTCCTAATCCTTTGTTTTCTTCATATAATTCAATTTCATCTTCGTCTTCCACTTGCCATTCAACGATCTTGGAAATGTGACTGTTTATTGGTTTCTTGTTTTCTGATTGGAATTTGAAGTTTTTTTTCTAAATCAACCACTGTTGATTTTGCAAACCGGAAGTACTAGGTTGATTCTGTTGTTCATCTAGGTATTGTTTGCTATCCTGATATCTTCTTTCAAAAATTTCCCTAGCCTGATGCTTGAAATTTTCCTTCCCCTTCAGATCTCCCCTTTTATCCTGTTGTTGTGGTTGCTGTTGATTGTACTGTATTTTTGTTGTTGGTTGCTGAACTGTACTTGTTGTTGTTGTTGTGGCCTACTGTACGGTTTGGATTGAAAACCAGGTCTATTCCAATGATTGAATCTGTTTTCATATCTGTATGGTCGAATGTATGGTCTGTTTTCGTATGTAATATTTCTGTTCGGATTCCATTCTTCGTTTCCTACATTTTCCCTCGGCTGTTTCTAAGTCGGATTTGTCTGACATTGGCGATCAGCCATCACAGCATATACCACTTGATTTTCATTTTTGCTACCCGTAAGAAGAAAACATTGGGCGTTAGCATAATCTAGCCTCTGTAGAACTTCATCGAACTCCTCCATGTTCGCTACTCTGGCAGCTATTAATGTCCGTTGGACTTCAATAGGAAACTGACGGATCAATACCGATATCATCTCAAAATCGGATATTGGCGGTTCCAAAAATTGTAATTTGGACAAATGCTGGGCAAAATAGACCGAATATTTAGTCGGTTGGGATGTAGAATATCTTTTAAATATAATTCTGCCCTTGTTTGTTGCTGGGTTTCCGGCGACCAAAATCTTCTCAAAAGTCCCTGAGAAAACTCCTCAAAGGTATGAAAACTCGATGTGAAGACCTTGAACCATACAAGAGCAGGTCCATCCAAAAATCGGCTTATTACTCTTATTTCCCTTTCATTGGAAATCTTTGAATCCCGGATGTAGTTCTTAACTTCACACAAAAACTCAGCTGGTGGAATACTCCCAGTGCCAGTAAATTTGCTAGGTTTATCTTCTCGATCTTTATATATTGCAAAAGGAGTAGTGCTCATTACATTCAGAGTCTCTTCCACTCTTTTGAAATTGCCCTTCTTTTTACTAATTATACATGTCGGGATTTCTTCCGCCTTTCTCTCCTCAAGTTGGGATTTGTAACAAGATAATTTGTTTTCCTGATCTCCCACTGTTTTCTTGTGTTCCAAGTCGTCTTGTTTTGGATTTCCTCTCTAATTTCATCTAGTCTTCTCTATAAATTCTTTTGTCACCGACTCAGTATCTTATCCTGAATATCCTTCATATTCTCAGTGTTCTCTTTTATATCTTTAACTAGTTTTTCTATAATGGTTTCTTGATTTTTCACGATGTTCGTTACATTAGCCACATCTTTTGAAACTGGTTGACATCTCCAGATATCACCTTAACGTGAGATGAGAAGATTCTCTTGCTTCCTTGACGTCTTCTTGAGCTTCCTTCAATAATGAATCTCGGACATCAGGAAGTACAATCTCCTTAATGTTCTTTCTCAGTTCCTGTACTACCTTTCCATCTTTTAACTGTTCCGCAATGGTGTCATGGAAATAGGTTGCTATTTTCTGCAACACTTGTCTTGCAGTAATGCCACCTTCCTGTGCGATCTTAATCTCCAAGTTCGCCATGTCTTCAGTGACACTTTTCGAATTTTTCTCAAAATTCTCATCCATAGCTTTTAATCTATTATGTGTTTTTCCTACTTTATTGTCTAACGTCTTAGTGCTTTTGGCAATTTTAGATTCTCATGAATTGGTATTTTCATCTAACCTATCTTCTAATCTCTTGGACTTAACAAATAACTCATGGAGCTTGTCCCCAAAACTCTTAGACCTTTCGGCAAGTTGGTTTTAACGTCTGCAATAATGTATGCGCTAATATCTTAGAATTTTCTGCGAGATCTAATCTTAAAGTTTCTGACTTTGAATTGATTTTTAGTTCCATTTCTCGAGAGCTTTCAGATAAACACTCAAGGGTTTTGGAATTTTCTGAAATTCTTTCTTCTAATGTACCCCTGAAAGACTCAGTGTTTTCATTAAGTTTACTTTCCATATCTGATCTAAAAGAATTTGAATTATCAATTATAGTCTATTGTTTTCTAAAGAATTATAGTTTTCAGCATATTTTTCAATAATTTTGTTTTCTAAAGAATTTCAGTAAATTTTTCAATCATTTTGTTTTCTAATGAATTAAGAGTTTTCAGAAAAAAAAACAATATTTTTTTTCTAAACGTCGGGAATTTTCTGTCATTTGACGTTCCAACCTATCAGAATTTTCTAACAGTTTCTTCTCAAGTTGAGCAGCATTCTCAACGCTCAATTTTATGTCACTCTCCATTCGAGATAACACTTCCTTAACTTTATCCATTATAATTTGCAATAAATGCAGGATAGGAATCAAATGGACAACGAAGAAGTATGAGTAAAATGTACTAGCCTAAATAATTGAGAATTCAAATTATTTATTTATTTATATATCGTATGATGTTAACACAACACAATCACCTACATAAATACAGATTCATATAACACAGCAATAATACTAACAAATTATATAAATTATAAAGCAGATAAAAAAAAAATTATAAATCAACGTCCAACTCGTTGATTCATTTGACAGCCTCAGTTGTAGCAGAATGCAGGTCCTCCAGACTTCCTGGAAAAACTCGGAGAGGACATTCCAGTACTAAGTGCTCCATTGTCTGTGGAATGTCAGCGCAATCGCAATTCGGTGAGTCTTTCCAACCCCATTTGTGGAGAACAGAAGCACATCTTCCCAAGCCACATCTTCCCAAGCCACATCTAATACGATTGAGTCTAGTCCAGGTATGTCTGGGCAGATTGAAGCCAGCAAGTTTTATGTGAGGATCCTCAACGTTCACGATGCCTGGTGGTGTAGATGTTGTCCACTCAACCCGCCAATTTTCCTTAGGTTTAAAATTTCTGCTTGTTAAATCCAAGGCAGTTTTCCATGCAGGTTTACGGGATTTCAATCTAGATGGGCCAAGATGTTTCATGTCTTCATGTATTGGGAGGGCCTTGTTATTTTGCACTATCGACCAAAGATGAACCAGATTGTTCTGCCTTCTGATATGAGGAGGTGCGATATTACTCAGCACTGGTAACCACTGAACTGGAGTAGGAAGTAGTGTTCCAGATACAATACGCATGCTCTGTCGGAGCTGAACATCCACCCGTTGAGTGTGGCAGCTATTAAGCCATACCCCAGAGCAAAACTCGGCTGAAGAATAGATTAGCGCAAGAGCAGTTGTTCTCAGAGTGTTGGCATCCGCTCCCCATGATGTTCCAGCCAGGCGCTGAAGGAGGTTATTGCGGCTCTTCAATTTCGCAGCAGATTTACACAGATGGGTTTTGTAGGTCAGAGATCTATCCAAAGTCATTCCCAGATATTTAGGGGTGCTATTATACTGTAATTCCTTACCTCTAAAATTGACTCTAGGATGGTAATTAGCATGCCTGTTGTCCAGATGGAAAGCAGTTATCTCACTTTTCTGAGGATTTGGTTGTAAGCGCCATTTTGTGAAAAAGTCATCCAGGACTTTGAGGTCTTGGGTGAGAACGGCCTCAGCTTCTGAGAAATTAGCATGTTGAACAGTGAGGTTGATATCGTCCGCATACATGAACTTGCGGGCTACTGTTTTCGGAAGATCATGGGTGTACAGATTAAAAAGAATGGGTGAGAGAACAGAACCTTGCGGCAGGCCATTATTCAGTTTACGGAATCGGCTTTTGTTCTGCTCAGAGTAGACTTGGAACAATCTGTTACTTAGCATGTTGTCTAACAAGTTCATAATCTTTAAACAAGGAACAGCCTTGATCAATTTCAATAGCAATCCCTCCTTCCAAACAGTATCATATGCTGCTATGAGATCCAGAAAGGCTGATACGCTCTTCAGTTTCTTCTCAAACCCAGCTTCCACAAAGGTGGTTAGGGAAAGAACTTGGTCACTGCAATCACGGCCTGGTCGGAATCCTGCTTGTTCAATTGGGATCAGTGCCTCAATCGCTGGCGCTATTCTATTCAGGATCAATCTTTCCAGGAGCTTGAATGTCACAGATAGCAATGCTATTGGACGGTAACTTTGAGGTAAGTTCGGATCTTTCCCTGGTTTTAAAAGGGCAATGATTTTGGTCTTCTTGAAGATTGCAGGTAACTTTCCTGATTCTAGTATACAGCTGAAAAACATAGCCAACCATCGTTTTGTAGCTGGACCACATTTCTTTAATAATTCTGGATAAATCCCATCTAATCCTGCAGCTTTTCCATTTTGAAGAGAGATTAAACCTTCTTCCACTTCCTGTACAGAGAAGGGTCTCGAATATGTATCATGTGGCTGAGCTGAGCGTATGGATTGCCTAAGCTTTGTTTTCACCAACCGGTTGAACTTCTTGTTCTTTGCTGTTCTAGAGGTTTGGACAATATGGTTAGCTATCGCATTTACATTAATAGATGTAGGTGTTTTCGATGGTATGGAAGCGGAATCTAGTTTCCGTATCAGAGACGACGCCTTCCTGCTGGAATGGGTGAAGTTTAAACCTTCAACAGTATTTATCCATCTCTCTCTTCTACCTCTGTCAAGTGATTGTAGAAGTTCAGTAGCTTTCTCCCTGCTGCTATTATCATTATACTCTTCTTTCAGTCTGTTGGACTCCTCATTCCATCCTGGTATATACTCCTTCCTGAAGCCTCTCGGAATAGATCGTTTGGCTGCTGCTTTTATTAGACCTATGATCCTTAAGTAGTTTTCAGGTACCGCTTGAATCCATCTAATGTTGGCATCTGAGTATTTTGCATAGGTTTCCCAATCTGCCTTCAGAAAGTTCCAGCGAGGACGAGGTGTGGAATGAATAACAGGAATCTGTACTCCAATTTTGTATATTACTGGCCTATGCTGACTATGGGGAAAGTCTTGAAGCACTTGTCGCCGAATGCGAGGTACGGGAGTTGTAAGGCTATAGGAAACAAAGCATAAATCAGGTGAGTAATATTGGTTCCATCGAGCTGAGTGAAATGTGCCTCTGTCTTTAGGGTCATACATCTGGGTAAGGTTATGTACTTCAGCCCATTCCGTCAGTTTAATCCCATTTTCGTCATTCTGACAGTAGCCCCAAGATGTATGATGACTGTTGAAATCCCCTATGATAATATTTTTGTTAGTAGGGACTATAGATATAGGGTCAGGCCAGGATGTGGATGGAGGTTTATATATATTTGTGACCACAGTATTCTCTATTTGTACTGATGTGGAGAAGAAAGTGTGACAATCACTGATTGGATGGACAGTGTACTGGTATATATCGCTCTTAATGTAAGTGGAGATACCATACTGAGCATGGTGTTGCATTGCTATCGGTTTGTATCCAGGTATTCTTCCTCGAGCTAACAACTGTTCGTCATTTTCCATGTGCGTTTCCTGCAATACTACAATGTCAACTGCGTTGTCCTCTAAGATCTTAGCAAGGTATTCACTCTTAGCTCTACTGATGCCTTCGATGTTTAATTGGCATATTGTTAGTTGTGAGCCAATTGTCTGTGTTTGAAACTGTACGTCCTTAAAAGGACTATTAGGTGTTACGGAGTTGTGGCCGTGAGGCCCTGAAGGGCAGTACGGCGGCATATGAATCACTGTTGCTTTCTTAGCACCACCCAGGGGACACGTGTAGGGTACTTTAAGGTTAAACCTACGGACGTGAAGCAACGCTAATCCCCCAGAATTCAAATAAAATGAGATATCCCTACGTCGATGTTTAATGGAAAAAAATCTCTACTATATAAATTAATTTACTCTCAACAAACAACAATTATGCAAAGTTCAAATATCCTCCATCTGGATGCTATGGAATTGTACATTTTCTCCCCTAACAAAAGTAAACTCTCATATCTAAAAATTTTAATTTAATGTAAAAATGAAAATCCACAGCCTGCTTCCAGTCTCCGACCGGGTCAGGAATGGAATGAATGAAGCTCCCATCTAGCGGCGAGGATATGAACTGTGCCGGCTGCCGTAGCCTGTCGCACTCCTCTGGGGCAATGATTAAATTAATAACAGATGAAATGAAATGATAGTGGAGAGTGTTGCTGGAATGAAATGTTGACAGGGAAAACCGGAGTACCCGGAGAAAAACCTGTCTGCCTCCGTTTTGTCCAGCACAGATCTCACATGGAGTGACCAGGATTTGAACCACGGAACCAGCGGTGAGAGGCCGGCGTGCTGCCGCCTAAGCCACGGAGGCTAAAAAATTTAATTTAATGAAACTCCCTTAATATAATTATTTTAATCCCATGCGAAACAATGCCGTCACAAATTTAATCTCAAATCAATTATTCCAAACATACAAGTTTTAATAAGTCCTCTCTACCTGGACTAACAATTCCCACTTTAAAAAATTACCAGCTTTTTGTCATTTGTCGAAACAAGTGGCAAACAACTCGAGCCCTCACGCCACAGGCGCCATCTTTCCTTCTAACTTTATGAGCCCGTTTAGACCAGAGCCCAACGGCCCCATTTTGCAAATTCCTTAAATCAGTTCAGCACGAGATAGAAGCTATCTCAGGGTCTATCTGGGCGAAAACTAAGTCAAAGCTGGCTTCACTGATATCGGCAATATGCAAGCAAGCTAGGAAGAAGGAACAACGAAAATAGCACAATTTCTTTAAAATATCTCAATTTATTAACATTTAAAATTTAAAATATTTGGCAAATTCACCAAAATAAATAACCTTTGACATAAAAATCAACACTCTGCATAAGTAAATCCTTCTAACACTCGTTGCATGATAACAATAAAATTGATTGTACGTCTGGTATCATGATTCTCAATTTTTACACTATTTATACTCTTGAGGTGATCAAAATTAAGAGTCAGTTCTGATGATCCTTCTCTGTACACTTGTTTTGTTTCTATATAAATGCATTATCACATGTAGTTTTCATTTCCGAAGATCAATTATGACTGTTCATGTTTTGGACAATTTGAATGATTCATTTGAAAATTGTTGTATTATGGTATTTGTAAATGTGCTTTCCAGAAAATAGAATTATGGAAATAATTGCACAAATTTATTTTCGTAGTGTTATGCAGTCGTGAAACACTTATTTCCATTCAAACTTAAGATATGGGGTCATGTTTTGGGGTATGTCACCAGATGTATTAAGCACGTTTAGGAAACAAAAGAGGGCGATTAGAATTATGGCAAATGTAAACACTAAAGAATCATGCAGACCTCTGTTTAAAGATTTAAACATTCTCCCACTGCCCTGTATTCATATCTTTGAAAGTATTATGCTTTTTTTAATACTTTTTTTAAAACAAACAATGATGTTCATAGGTTCACAAGACAAATCAAAACATTCATATTTCACACCCACACACAAGCATATATCAAAAAAACTCTTTTCACACAGGAGTTAAATCATACAATAAGCTACCCTAGTATGTAAAATTTGCCCCAAAATTAAAAACCTTTGAAGGAATTTTGAAAGCTTATCTACAGTGCCATTGTTTTTACTCTGTTGTTGAATATCTTAGTGTATAGGAACGATGAAATCTATAATTATATTTTACTTTTCTATTTTAATTGTAATACCTAGCTGTAAGTTGTTGTATTTATAGAATTAAGTTTTCATATTATGATAATAGAGTAAGATGTAAATAGTTGTCCAATAAGATTGTGTCTCTTAGGATCTGTTATTATAACAAGTTATAAATAAACAAAAGTTTGGTGTCTTCCTGACTGGAACTTCGAGTAGTATCGTGTTCACTTTAGCACCAGTTTTGGTCGACTTACCCGGGTGTTAACTGCACGAAACTGGTTTTTCCTTTCTTCCCCCTTTGTTCCTGTGAACTTTCTGAGGTCAGTGCTATGTTTATTTGTGTGACGTTGCCAAATCTAGATAAGAATGTATGTTATTGAATACAGGAAGATCTACAACTATTAAAGACCGTGGAACTGTCTTCGCCACGCGTGGACTAAAGAGCAATTCAACTAAGCGCTGCCCGGTCCATTGAAGACGTCCCGGCACCTTTAATACTGCCGCGCATACCGGCCTAGGTTTATTGCAGAAAAAGTACAGAGTACACCTGATCCAAATAACATTTACCTATTAACCATAGGTAAATGTTATCTGGATCAGGTGTACTATGTACTTTACCTATTAGCCATAGGTAAATGTTATCTGGATCAGGTGTACTATGTACTTTACCTATTAACCATAGGTAAATGTTATCTGGATCAGGTGTACTATGTACTTTACCTATTAACCATAGGTAAATGTTATCTGGATCAGGTGTACTATGTACTTTACCTATTAACCATACATAAATGTTATATGGATCAGGTGTACTATGTACTTTTTCTGCAATAAACCTAGGCCGGTATGCGCGGAAGTATTAAAGGTGCCGGGACGTCTTCAATAGACCCGGCAGCGCTTAGTTGAATGACTTTCTAGTCCACGCGTGGCGAAGACAGTTACACGGTCTTTAATAGTTGTAGATCTTCCTGTATTCAATAACATGCATTCTTATCTAGATTTGGCAACGTCTAACAAATAAACATAGCACTGACCTCAGAAAGCACTCAGGAACAAAGGAGAGAGTAAGGAAAAGCCAGTTTCGTCCAGTTAACACCCGGGTTAGTCGACCAAAACTGGTGCTAGTGAGAACACGAAACTACTCGAAGTTGCAGTCAGGAAGACAACCGGATAAGTATCAGCCTGTATTATTACAGTATAACCATAGTTGATATTGTATAACCATATAATCACCCCAAACAGACAAACTCAGGATTTTTATCACCATATTAGCATTTCACCTAACATTAGATATACCCCATTTAGCATACACCGACAGTTGCATTACCAATACTGCAACTAAATAATTGTACATATTGTAAATATTTTTCACCTGTATTCTCAAACATAGATGTTATAGCCTAAGTGTAATGGATCTGATGATGATCGCTTGACGATCGAAACTGGTCATCCTGGTGTATTTATTAATCTCATGTAATTTATTTCAGGATTAGGGCATAACCCAGCTCTTTTGGGTACATTCGTGTTGACCGACTGAAAAGCACCTAACTTTTGTTTACTTAGGAAACACTGAATAATGTCTTCAAACCTCACAAAGTTATAAATAGTTATAGTATTAGTAATATATACCTGTAAGTTCTTTTATTTTATAGATGTAATTACTGACGTGTCCTATGCCAAAAATGTATTGTATACATGTAATTGATCAAATGGATAAATAAAAATCTCATCTAATCTAATATTTGACTAACATAATGGTCCAATGTTAACATAACTTGCATTTGTAATATTGTCCCACTGAACAAATTGTTAATAACATTTTATCACATTGTTGTAGAATGAAATTTATAATATCTTAAATTACTCCTCATTATTTATTCTCAGTTGGTATGACATCACCAAAGAAGTATTTATATTCATCTAAACGATGTTATATCAGATAATTACATTTTTATAAACAATTAAAATTGTTGTAATTTTTTCTCTCAATGAATAAATTAAATATATCTCCAAATAATTAATCCTTCTCATTCTTATTTAATCTCCAAAATATTTAAGTTCAAAATATTTATAACAATATTTATTATTATTGTTTGTAATTTTTCCACAATTGTTTATAACAGGCATCACTCCCATCTCGCGATCTGTTTTATGAAGATTATTATTATTATTATAAATTATGCACTCTCAAGTGTTTAGTATTAGCATTCTTAAATATTTATTTTTATTTTATGCACTTGCAACTATATATTTTATAAGTAATTTCTGGTCAGGTTTATCAAATCTCTTTTACCTATTGGGCCTAATATCGGGAATCTAGGTTGTTGACCCAGGTGTATTGGAACTGACATACTTTTCTACAGGATTTGAATTGGACTGGAATATGGGGCAGCCATATCCCTTCACCCGTCTTTTACAACCATGAGCAAACACGTGCTTCAACTAACTTCTTCCACTACTCCGGAAATATATTCCTCATGGACGACACTCAGTCTCCACATAACCACAAGATTAATGCCGACACTCTTATCGCATAAATTCTTTTTCTTTTTAACAACTATCATCACATATGATTCTTAATAAAAAAAAATCTAATGTTGTATTATTCCGTCATACAAATGACCTCGTATACTTGGAATTTATAAAGTTTTCCAATGATAGGTGTATTTATTCCTGGTCAAAATATTCCCTGTCTCTATTTAACATAATTTCATCCTAGTTGATACACTTTTATATTCATATAACATGCCATTACTATAGTTCCTTTCTTATTTTCACTTTGTGCTTTCAAAATGTCATCTAAACTTATTCTTCATTGCTGATGGCTTAACTTTGTTAACTTTGCCATAAAATATTATTTAAACAAACTCAGTTATTATTAACCCTGTTCATAAATATAAATAACCATTGTTATTATTAAACCTGTTCACAAATATTAACCCTGCTTCAAAAATATGTTATTTAAATAAATAATCACTGTCTTTATTATCCCTGTTGGCCAATATTTTAAATAACCATTGTTATTATTATTATTATTATTCCTTCTAACAACATTTAAACAATTTCCATTATTTCCCTCGGTAATATTTAAATAATTTCTGATATTATTTAACAATATTTAAACAATTACTGTTATGACCCTATCCACAAAATATTTAAATATACTAATTAAACAAATTATTTAACCCTCACATTTATTTAACGACTATCGAAAATTATTTATAATTAGTTTCATATGATGATTATTATTCAATAACAACCTTGATTTTAAAATAGCGCAAATTAATTCATTTGCATGATGCTATCACCCTTTAAATTACTTAAATAAATTAAATTATTTATTTAATTCGGAACATTCACGATTTTAAATTGAATTCTTATTAAATCACTGTAAATTATTATTAGAAAAAGTAATACGGAATTATTTTGATTAATCCAAGCTCCTTCGATGCTATAAAAATATTCCTATTCCTTAAATAAATCAAGCCTGTCTTCCTGACATTACTACAGCTGTTCTAACAGTAAAGAAAAGTCACATAATAAAAGATCCTAAGCCGTAGTTGCCCTCAATTTGTCACGCTAGACAAATACATGTAGAATCGACTCGAAGGTGGTGTTGTCTTTTACAAATTGAATGTGTTTCTTCAAATCACTTTTTACATCAAATTTGGCTTCGCGTTTAACACACAAGTATGGTTTCTAACCAGTATGTGTGAGCGTGTATTTCTTGAAATCTTCATTCCGAGCAAATTTGGCTTCACACAAACTGCACGAGTAAGGGTTTTTTCACCACTATACAGTATTTTAACAGTTGGTACTTAAAACTCCCTTGATGAGTGTGTTTGACTTCACATCTGCTACACGAGAATGGAGTATCACCACTATGCGTTAGTATGTGCGACTTTAAATTCCAATTCCGAGCTAATTTGTCTTCGAATATACCACATGATCACGGTTTCTTACCAGCATGTCGTAACGTGTGTTTCTTCAAATCTGCAGGTCGAGTAAATTTTAGATAGCATAATCTGCACGAGTACGGTTTCTCACCGCTATGTTTTGTCATGTGAAACTTAATATGAGCTTTCAAAGTGAATTTCTTTTCGCATATGCTACACGAGTAGAATTTGTCATCGCTATGCGTTAAAATGTGTGTCTTTAAATTCCCTTTGCAAGCAAATTTTGCTTCGCACAAGGAGCAGGAGTATGGTTTCTCACCACTATGTTTTAACATGTGGTACTTAAGAGTCCTTTCACAACTCAATTTCACTTCGCATGTGCTACAAGAGTATGGTTTGTCAGTACTATGGATTAACATGTGTGTTTTCAAACTCCTTTTCAGGGCAAATCTGGCTTCGCATATACTACAGGTGTATGGTTTTTCACCGGTATGCGTAATCATGTGTGTTTTTAAATTATATTTCGTAGAAAATTTTGATTCACACAATTTGCACACGTATGGTCTCTCACCACTATGTTTTAACATGTGTTTCTTTAAGAGTCCATTCCGAGCAAATTTGGCTTCACACAACCCACATGAATAAGGTTTCTCCCCGCTATGCGTTAACAAGTATCTATTCAAATGGCATTTCTGAGCAAATTTTGCTTCACATATACTGCAGGAATATGGTTTCTCTTTGCTATGCGTTAAGAGGTGTCTTTTGAAATGGCCTTTCTGGGCAAATTTAGCTTCACATATACTGCATAAGTATGGCTTCTCATTGCTATGGGTAAGCAAGTGTTTCTTCAGAGTCTGTTTCTAAGCAAATTTGGCTTCGCATGTGATACATGAGTACGACTTCATACCACTATGGGTAAACAGGTTCGTTTTCAAATTGTGTTTAATTGCAGATTTTCTTCCAGATACGGTGCTAGTGGAATGTCGTATTGCGTAAGTAACCCCTACAATAGGATTCGAAGTAGTTGGATATATCAACTCATTCAAATGATTTCCACTATCGTCACATTCTTCAACATGGATTTCTTCTTTCAAATCCCGTTTGATATCCAAAGGTGCAATTTCTGTTTTGATGCATGGAACAAACTCGGGTGAGGGAAATTCTTCAGTCTTTATATCCCCTGAGAGGTCAGTATTATCTTCTATCACATCTGCAGATTCTACTTTGGTCCATGGAACAATCTCCGGTGTAGGACATTTCGCTTTACTGAATGCATGAATCTGCGCCGTGGGACATGATTCAGTCTTAATATCCCTCCTGTAAGCATCAACACTGTCGGCCAAGTCGTCTGTTTCTGTTGGACATTCCGGCTCCCTTTTAATCACAAGTCGCTCGTCCATTACGTTAGAAAATTTAACCATCAACGTTGGTGTACGAGGCTCAGCATTATCACTGCTTCGTTTCATTTTGTGTATGGACATGGCTACTCTAGTTATCCAGACCAATCATCCCTGGAATCTTCTGTACGCCAATGATGTCTTGTCGAGAATTGCGTCACGCCAAGGCTCTGAGTCACACTCTGTTCAACGATGCGACGGCGGATGTTATAAGGACTGTTGAAAAAACAAAATCAGTATCCATTTACCAGCACGCGTATGACATGGTTCTGGGGTCTACAAACAGGCAGGAGCTACAAGAAGTCCTCAACAACCTGCACGACTGGGCGTAGGAAAATGAGCTCAGTATAGATGGAAATAAGAAATGATCCTGGAAGACACTGAACTCGAGACAGTCAATTCCTACAAATACCTCGGCATCACCCTACTAACGTGCTAATCCTTTAGACTGCATATAAATGAACGAGCAGCAGCAGCCATTAGAGGAATGTACGATTTCAACAACATTACCAAACCATCTTTACAAACAGCAATGATTCTCTTCCACGCAAAAATAACCGCCGTCATTTGATAAGGCCTAGAACTGATATGGAAGGGCAAATCATGACAGAACTAACCACAACAGAAAAAGGAAAGGCTTCTTTCCTGAAAAGTGAGCAAGAACGTCCCCGTCCAGGCTGGTATATGTCCTAACAAAAGGAACTTACTACATCGAAGATATCAGATTATAACTACATCTGCCTTCTACCAAGCATATGAAGAAACTCCTCGAGATAAAACATCAGAAGCAGAACGAAATCCCGCTCTAATTCTACGCAACCGAAGCAATGGTAGACAGAACATGGACAAACGATAAACAGGAGATGAGACATGTAATTACAACACACGCCATCCACGGTTTCCACCACAAGATTTGTAGAAATGTCAAATACCATGAACCGAATGAAGAATGCTTATGTTCTCTGTGCAATAACTCCTGGAATAAATACCACATAAATCATGCAGCAAACGGACAAAGAGCATAGCTGAATACAGTAAAGACCAGTCTACCTGTAATAATCATTTGTAAGCTTACCTCGTAACCGTCCATTATGGCTACTTGGCTCCAATAAATATTTATTATTTATTCTTCCATCAATTTTTACAGTTTTATACATTTTAATCTCTGGAACAGTTATATTTACACTTCTAAGGGAATAATGTTTAACTATTATCGAAGTTTTTACAAACTTACGGTTAAATCGCTTTGGTTGTTCACAATACGCAACTGCATGTCTTAAATCTCGAAGAGTTAGCATTAGCAAGAAAGTTCTTCAGGTTAGAGAGTACATAACCTGCTATAGGCTAAGTTCATTTATAGTCAGTGTGCAGTCATCGGGCATGTGTATCCATCAGTAGATATTTATAGCAATGTCTGCGATTCGCGACGAATCTTTGTGTATTTGATTAAGCATAAAGCATATATAGTAAGGTATAACCTGTATTCACAGGCATATACTTACAAGTTATAACATTTCGATACTTCACCAACCTAGCCTGTAACTAGCACTTACAGGCATACTTATATGTAGGCTACGAAATAAGTTACAATATTTTGATACTCTCACCAAACTTTTCGGGGAGTTGTGAGTTCTTACAAATTGACATTTATTACGCCTTCACCATTCTTACAATCCTATCACCGAAGGACCCGATGACTTTGAAGCAATGAGTCTCATTTTATGGGGTAATGAGTCCCATGTAGAGTAAATGCTACTGAAGCCATAATCAGAGTCTGATCCGGAATGTTACAGGCAGCTGCAAGACGAGTAGGCAGGGCTCGGAGCTGAAGTGGAAGCGGTAGGTTAAGCAAAAGCAAGCAAACACGTCAGAAGTGTGCCTCATCATAAACACGAAATATTAGATAGAGTGATTAGTGAATTGAGCATCATCACTGTCCTTTGGCAAATGAAGCCTCAAAGCTTTGTTGCTGTGAGACGAGAGCAAGGGGAGAGATCAAATTGACGACAAGAAATACGAAGATATTTGTAACCACTATCAATATAGGTAAGATGGCTGTTGTTCGCTTTTGCGAATAGTTTTTGTTAGTGTTAGTTTCCCGTATGGTTTGAAACATTTGTTTATTTGTTCTGCCCAATTTTTCTACTTTGCCGTAATTGCAAAGTGAGCGCGGTTCTTGCATATTTATTCTTTAAGTACAACTGATATTTTAATTGTATTCATGTTTTACAATTATTTATGTATCATTACTCACCTATTCTGAAGAGTGTTTTTAGTGTTCCTCTCTCGCGAACTGTCACAAATTCACTGAGCAGCCCCAGCTGCCGTTCGCACGTCCCTTCTTTGTCTATGAGCTGATTGGTCGCCTGCCTTCCCCCGCTGGTCGGCTATCTGCACCTTGCAATGACGTCACTACCACTATATAACCTTAGGTCTACCGGCCTATGGGGCGACTCTCCATCATCAGTCACTTGCTGCTACAAGCTTGCTGGGGGTCATTACCCGCTGGAGTCACACGACCTTGCCAGAGGCTCTGCTTCACGACAACGCGGGGTCAGGCTGCAGGCCAACCTTTGCTCCAGCTGGCAGCTGAGCATTTTCTACAACGCTGTACTCAGTTTAAAGTCAGCCTAATGGAAAAGCAACTTCTCGAACCAGCGGAGATGTTATTACCAAGAAACATCTCATTGCTGGTCAACTCTCGTCAGCACGACTAAACATCGCCAAAACCTTGGCTCAGAACCCGCGCCTCTGGAGTGTGTGCGCATCAACCTCGATCATCAGCCCTGTGCGGGCAAATCGAACTGCTACTTCAATCATCAGCTCTGTGTGGACAATCTACCCCAACCTTGGTCATCAGCCCTTTGTGGACAAACCAACTGTTTCCAGCCAAGGGTTTGCTGGCCTAACAAGAAAGGGTTTTGTATTTTCACCTCATTGAAGGTGGTATCATATACTAGTAGACACCTAGATTCATCATGGTTAATCATTAAGGGTTCTTCTTTTATGTATTTTAAATTATGTGCCTTTTAATTAACAATATAAAGTTTAATCCCTCATATGGGAATTTTGTTAACCTTTTTCGTTTCCTGGAGAAACTAGCAGATTTGCATTCTTATTATTCTTTTTGTCAATTCTTAAACTATATTTATTCAAAGTAAATTCATATGCTCTTTAAAGAATTAATAAACGCAAAGGAAAATCTTCATCTTTGGTCTCTTCCTTCACCATCATGTAAGATTCAAGCCTTGTGTCCGAAACCCCACATCCTTTCGAAATCCCTAAAACCTTTTCCATGGTACCTCAACTCCGGGATCGAATCCAGAACTTTAATTCTGAAACCACATATTCAATTTTTTTTAACTTGTGCAATCTAACATTTGTCTTATACATTTCAGTATACAGTGGCTAGCGCAGGAGATCTGCGGGAAGGCGGAAACAATCCCAGCATATTGTACAACTGTTCTCTTTCCGGAAAGCGGGTCTTAGTCTGGTGCTGCAAGCAGCTGTGGTGAGTGAGTTATTCCAACTTTCCAGCCATGCCAGTAATAACAGATGAAAAACTGTTAAACTATCGGATGGCCTACAAGGGCAAGCTCACCCGTTTTCAAAAATATTTAGCTACTCTACCTAAAGAGGAACAAAACCTTGATATTATATCTCAGCGTTTAAAAGCTTTTGAATAGGCGTACGAGAAATATGATCTCGTGCAACTTGAAATTGAAATCAAAAGTCCGGAACATCAGTCGGATAGGGAAGAAGTAGAGAGTAATTACTTTGATGCGCACGCTCAAGCTGTGGCATTAGTTAGAACTTTGACCCTGGCGTTGAAGGTAGAGGAAACTCGAGGAAGAAATAGCGACAATGGGAATAGTGTCAAACCATTGCTACCTAAAATCGAAATTCCGCATTTTTCAGGAAAGGAGGAGATGTGGCAATCATTCTTTGAATTGTTCAGTTCACTAGTACATGATAATGCCACACTTCCAGAAATTCAGAAATTCCATTACTTAAAATCCACTTTGCAGGGCCCACCCCTTCAACTTATAAGAGAACTCCCCTTAACAGGAGAAAACTATAACATTGCTATAGAGCTTCTTAAAGGGCGTTATGGCAACGAAAGATAATGTATACAAAGGCATATTCAAGCCTTATTCAACCTGCCTGCCAAGCGTGCTGACAATTTGTCAACACTGCGAGCCTTAAGTGACACGGTCCAACTACACGTCAGAGCATTGGCACGGTTGAATCAACCGGTCGTGCATTGGGATCTATTCTTAGTTCACTTGGTTACTTCTAAATTTGATCCATCAACCTTAAAGGCATGGGAGAGGGAAATAACAAATGACACTTCATATACCTATGATTCACTGCTTACGTTTATAAATAATAGATGTCAGGTTTTGTCAGCCGTAGCCTGTCATACGTCAGGAAGTGCAGATAACAAATCTAATGTTGTCAAACCAGTCGGTACTAAAATAAACAAATCTGTTGTCTTTACTGTTCAACATAATTCAACAGATTGTATTCTCTGTAAAGCGCCTCACAGGTTATATTCCTGTGTTGCCTTTAAAGCTCTTTCTACCGACGAAAGACGCAAATTAATAGCTCAAAAAAGATATTGCTACAACTGTCTGTCAGCTAGGCATATGGTGCCTGATTGCTTATCTAAAAATACTTGTTCCCATTGCAAGGCTCAACATCCCACCTTGCTTCATAGGTTTGAAAAGCCACGTCAGGCTCCTTCCCCTGGAAGTTCCAAAGATACATCCCCAGGAGCCAATGCGCAATCTTATACTCAGAGCTCTAGCTCTATTCGTAGTTCCCAGGTGCTACTATCAACCGTGTTATTAAAAGTTCAAGTTTCCTCTGGTAGATGGCTTGAAGCACGTGCCTTATTGGATAATGCCGCCACCCATGACTTCATAAGTGAGCGTCTCATTAAGAAACTTGGTCTTCCCAAGCAACCTACATTAATTCAGGTTACCGGTATTAACAATAGCAATGTTAAATCTTTGCATTTTGTTCGTATTCATATCAAAGATGCTGTTAATTGTAACACAATATTTCAGTTGAATTGTCTTGCCATTGATACTATTGGCAGTAATACCCCTAGTACTTCTTTTGAAATTAGAAATTGGCAATTTCCTCATAACATTCAGTTGGCAGATCCAACATTTAATACGAGCGCTCCAGTAGACATACTTCTCAGTGCCCAAGTATTTTGGCAATGTCTCCTTAGCCCTAAGGTCAAAATATCACCAGGAGTGTTTGTTCATCATACCAAGCTAGGTTGGTTAGTAACGGGTCAAGACCCTCGTAAGTCATTTCAAAATTTCTCACAATGTCATTTTGTCAATGCAAGTCTCGATTACAACTTAGAAAGATTTTGGAACATCGAAACTATAGATTCAGTTTCACCTTCCTCAGTTGAAAATGAAATGTGTGAAAAACTGTTTCGCGAAACAACCAAACGCAATTCAGAGGATAGATTTGTCGTAACAATGCCCCGTGTGGATAATCCACCTCTTTTATTTGAAACACACCCTAGGGCTCTTAGAGCACTCTATGCTGTGGAAACCAAATTTAAACGTGACTGTTGTTAAAACTCAATATTCCACATTTATGGAGGAATATGAGGCGCTCGATCATATGGAGGTTGTTACCAAGAAAGATGATGCTTCCTATACCCCATCTGAAGTCATTTACCTCAATCACCATCCTGTTTGGAAGAATGAAATTTTCAAGGAAAACATAAGAGTGGTCTTTAATGGCTCTGCATTGGATGCCTACGGAACTTCTCTGAATTACACATTATTATCAGTCCCTCCAATTCAATCTGACATTTCTTCTGTTTTGATGAATTTTCGCTTGTTTCCTATCGCAGTGATATCCGATATCAAACAGATGTATAGACAGATTTTGGTCGATCAACAACAGCGCGACCTTCAGAGAATTCTTTGGCGCGACGAGCCTACTAAACCTGTCAAGATTTTTCGACTAAAAACATTAACATATGGACTAAAGCCTTCTGCTTTTTAGCCATACGTACGTTGAAATTACTTGCTGAACAGGATGGCCCGTTGTATTCTCCTAAGGCTTCTGAAGTGTTAAAATTATCATTTTACGTTGACGATTTTCTTCATTCATTTGAGTCAGTATCTGAAGCACTGCGATTCTCTAAAGATTTGACAGCTTTGCTTTTGGGAGGCGGATTTTCCTTGAGCAAATGGAACTCTAATTCGGAGGAATTCCTTTCTAAATTTCCATTCACTTCAGTCTATAACGACTCAGTAGAACTTCTTCAGGAAGGTAATTCTATCAAAACTCTAGGCATCTATTGGAGTCCTCAAAAGGATTTTTTCTTTTTTTAAATTAATCTCAGTGACATCCAACCGCAAACTAAGCGGCAAATTTTGTCTGAGATTGCAAAGATATTTGATCCTCTCCAATTTTTGGCGCCAATCATCGTCACGGCAAAGCTTTTCATGCAAGACCTTTGGTCCTTGAAAACTGGTTGGGATGAACCAGTTCCTTCAGAGTTGCAAAAAATTGGATTTGTTATAGAAATAGTTTGGAACATCTTTCTAATGTTATTATCCCGCGAGTGATTATTCCCTTTCCCTCCTATGAAGGACATGAACTTCACATCTTTGCCGATAGCTCATTGAAAGCTTATGGATGTTGTGCGTATATTGTTTGCCGTAATTTTGTCCAATCATATCTCTTTTCCAATTTAATTTGCGCTAAGTCAAAGGTGGCCCCTCTTAAATCTTTATCCTTGCCACGACTGGAACTTTGTGCTGCTCTTCTGGCGGTTGAATTATCGGTCAAAATCCGTCAATCTTTAAAAATCCGATTTATTAAAACTTACTTTTGGAGTGACTCAGCCATCACGTTGGCATGGATTGCCAAACCTCCCTCGCATTGGCAGGTGTTTGTAGCTAATAGAGTGTCCAAAATTCAACAATTGTCTAACCTTGAACAATGGCATCATGTATCTGGCAAGGAGAACCCTGCAGATGTCATTTCTCGGGGATGTTCCCCTCTTATGTTGGCTACCCTGACATTATACTGGCACGGTCCCCGTTGGCTTCTGCAAGAACTTTCCGCTTGGCCAAATTTTCCTCTTCCGGAGTTATCAGACTTGCCGGATGCTGGTAAGATTACTGGATCTTCTCTTCTCGTTTTCGACTCTCCCCTTCTCTTGCAGCGATATTCCTCTTTCCATAAATTGGTGAGGGTTATGGCTTATCTCCTTCGATGGAAATATTTTGTGGTAGAACAACCCCTTTTTCCTAAGCCATATTTAACCCTTTCTGAATTAGGTTTAGCCACTACAAAAATCTTATGGCTTACTCAACAAGAAATATTCTCTGAAGAATGCCAGGTGTTGTCCCAAGGTCAATCCCTTAAGAAATCGAGTAGGATTTCCTCACTCGCCCCTTTTTTGGATACTGATGGTTTACTAAGAGTAGGAGGACGTTTATCTTTGGCTGATCTTTCTGAGGATAAAAAACATCGAATTATTCTTCCCTCAAAGCATCATGTCACTTCCTTAATCATTCGTCAGTATCATTACCAGCATCTTCATGCTGGAACTCGTACATTACTTTCTGTCATTCGTGAAAGGTATTGGCCCATAAACGGAGTGCATGAAGTTACCTCTGTTATCCGGAAGTGCATTCCATGTTTTAAATCCAACCCTAAAATTACCGCTCAGCTCATGGGTGATCTTCCCAACTTTAGATCTGCGCCTGCTAGACCCTTTGCCTTTACGGGGGTGGATTATTCCGGGCCTTTTGTTTACAGAAGAAATTCTCCTGAGGCCAAAAAATGTATTTCTGGAAAACTCTATATTTTGCTGTTTGTATGTATGGTCACCGGAGCAGTTCAATTAGAACTAGTTACCAACGCCTCTACTGCTTACTTTTTGGCAGCTTTTGCCAGATTTTCCGCTCACCGAGGTCTTCCTTCAGAAGTATTCTCAGATAATGCTAAAAATTTTATCGGAGCTTCTGAACAAATTAAGAGAGCTCTTACTCACAATTCAGCGCTGGAAAGGATTACTGATTATGCTCACCAGAGAAATTTCAAGTGGCACTTTATCCCCCCTTATGCACCTCATCAGGGTGGGCGTTGGGAGTCTTGTGTGAAACTCACCAAGAAGCACCTTAGACGTGTTTGTGGCCAGACCCCCTTTCTCATGAAGAATTTAATTCTTTAATTATTTTTATTGAGGGCATAATTAATTCTCGTCCTTTATCACCCTTATCTAATGATCCTTCAGATCTTCTGCCATTAACGCCAGGCCATTTTCTTATCGGTGGTCCGTTGACTGCCTCTCCCCCTTTGTTATATTCTAATTCTGAATCTTCTTTAGCCATTTCTAGGCGCAAAATTGAAAGTTTGTGCAACAATTTTTGGCGCCGCTGGAGGTTGGAATACCTCGGTTTGCTTCAGCAGCGTGGTAACTGGCTTGTTTCCTGCTCTAACCTTCACGTAGGGGACTTGGTCCTTTTGAAAGACCCTAGGCCCCCTCTTGACTTGAATTTGGGTAGGGGTGTTGATTGCTTTCCTGGCAGAGATGGTAGGGTTCGCGTGGTAAAACTGCAGACTTCTGCTGGCCACTTTCTCAGGCCAATCACCATGCTTGCTCCTTTACCACGCGAAGCCTAACTCCTGCGCTTTCTTTCTGCAATTTTTTCTCTCGCCCCTCCCAGCATGTTCGCTTTTGCGAATAGTTTTTGTTAGTGTTAGTTTCCCGTATGGTTTGAAATATTTGTTTATTTGTTCTGCCCAATTTTTCTACTTTGCCGTAATTGCAGAGTGAGTGCGGTTCTTGCATATTTATTCTTTAAGTACAACTGATATTTTAATTGTATTCATGTTTTACAATTATTTATGTATCATTACTCACCTATTCTGAAGAGTGTTTTTAGTGTTCCTCTCTCGCGAACTGTCACAAATTCACTGAGCTGCCCCAGCTGCCGTTCGCACGTCCCTTCTTTGTCTATGAGCTGATTGGTCACCTGCCTTCCCCCGCTGGTCGGCTATCTGCACCTTGCAATGACGTCACTACCACTATATAACCTTACGTCTACCGGCCTATGGGGCGACTCTCCATCATCAGTCACTTGCTGCTACAAGCTTGCTGGGGGTCATTACCCGCTGGAGTCACACGACCTTGCCAGAGGCTCTGCTTCACGACAACACGGGGTCAGGCTGCAGGCCAACCTTTGCTCCAGCTGGCAACTGAGCATTTTCTACAACGCTGTACTCAGTTTAAAGTCAGCCTAATGGAAAAGCAACTTCTCGGACCAGCGGAGATGTTATTACCAAGAAACATCTCACTGCTGGTCAACTCTCATCAGCACGACTAAACATCGCCTAAACCTTGGCTCAGAACCCGCGCCTCTGGAGTGTGTGCGCATTAACCTCGATCATCAGCCCTGTACGGGCAAATCGAACTGCTACTTCAATCATCAGCTCTGTGTGGACAATCTACCCGCAACCTTGGTCATCAGCCCTTTGCGGACAAACCAACTGTTTCCAGCCAAGGGTTTGCTGGCCTAACAAAAAAGGGTTTTGTATTTTCACCCCATTGAAAGTGGTATCATATACTAGTAGACACCTAGATTCATCATGGTTAATCATTAACGATTCCTCTTTTATGTATTTTAAATTATGTGCCTTTTAATTAACAATATAAAGTTTAATCCCTCATATGGGAATTTTGTAAACCTTTTTCGTTTCCTGGAGAAACTAGCAGATTTGCATTCTTATTATTCTTATTGTCAATTCTTAAACTATATTTATTCAAAGTAACTTCATATGCTCTTTAAAGATTTAATAAACGCAAAGGAAAATCTTAATCTTTGGTCTCTTCCATCACCATCATGTAAGATTCAATCCTTGTGTCCGAAACCCTACATCCTTTCGAAATCCCTAAAAGGGTGACCCCCACCCTTTTCCAGTTGTTAAACGATTAATGATTTTTCATGTCAGAAAGGATTCAAATGAAAATTACAGTGGAAGGGAAAATAGGAGAAGACGAGTTACACTGCGGTTCACGGTGACCGGGCATATTGCAGGAGAAACGAGGTGATGGAGCAGGCTCTAGAATGGGCGGGCACAAGAGATGGTTTATGGCAATATTCAGTTCATTAAGTGATCTGAGCATATCACAACATTCAAAAGTGGACAATACCAGAGACAGATTGACTACATCCCGGTGAAATACAAGGGATGGAGGTACTGATTACAAAGAAGTCTCTGGGCACAGCACCGTCTCCTCGTGTAGGATCTACAATTAGATAGTAAGGAAAGAGGAGACAACAGAGAGAACAAACGAAGGATTCAATGGCACGAATGAGCAAATGACCAGAACACAGACGAGCTCAAGAATGCAATGAGACTACTGAAGAACAAGGAAAACTATCCATAAGTTGACTTTCATCGACATCTGGAACAACGTTGGGGAAAACAACGGAACGGAAACTGAGAAACATACCAGGAGTTTTGATAGTCTTTCTGAGACCTTCCTTTGAATGGTTTGATATTAGAAAAGAAAATTGGACACAAGGAATGACAAATGATCATGTCAAGAGCGGAATATGAAGAGTACGAACGTATAAAACAGGTTTGGAAAAGGGTGTCGGGTAAGGCAAAGGACAAGGCTATTGAAGAATATAACAACGACTTGAATACTAGAGAAGACGGAAAGATCTTCAAATTAGTGAATTTATTGTCAAAAGAAACAAGATGTTCAGTAAAGAACATATAGCCTACTTCCTCCTAAATGCATGGGTATTGTTATAACTCTTTAACCTTTTCAAGGAGTATACTTGAATGTTGGTTGTAGTAGCTTGCTGAAATACAACGTGCTATACAGATATTAAACATGAATATGAGTCGCCCTTCGCTAGTGCTACCTCTGTGAAAAAAAATCATTCAATTCGGTTTCACCGTGTTTGAATTGATATGGGGAATCGATTTGCACACATACATGGCCGCCATATACAAAATATTGGACTGATGACCTCATAGCTTGGTCAAAGAACGCTTCTCACGTAAAGGTATGTTGTTGCAAAATTTGGTAGAAATCAAATGATTAGGTTGGTCGTAATTTGATTTAAGCTTTTTACATTTGAGTGACCGCCATTACGTTTTCGTCAAGATGGCGGCAATATAAAACATGACACTGGAGTGCCCTTTGTTAATGCTCCCTCTGTACCAAATTTCGATCCATTCGGTTTCACCGTGTTTGAATTGATAGGGGGAATCGATTTGCACACATACATGGCCGCCATCTGCAAACTATTGGGCGGATCACCTTATAGTTTAGTCAAAAGACATATAAATATATGTTGTTGCAAAATTTGGTAGAGATCGAATGATTACGTTAGTACCTCTGTACCAAATTTCGTTCAATTCGGTTTCACCGTGTTCGAATTAATAGGTGGGGGGGCACACACACTTACACACACTTACACACACAGACACACAGACAGACACACAATTTTTGGTCCCGTGTAGATCTAATAAGTCTACCTTCATTTCTTGCAAAAATCGAAAGTAGGCTAAAAGCTCGATTTGGATAAATAAAAAAGCGTAAATGGCAAGCAAGGTAGTGATTACTCAGAACGTGGATGTCCGAACCAGAAGGATGAAACACTTTAACAATAAACGTAGGAGGGGGAAGAGAAGGCGTGCTCGAAGCCACCACAACCAAAATATAGGGTAATATGGTGGTTGTGGTTATTTATTCACTCAAGGGTTTTTTAACACCTTCGTCATCAGTCTCTTGTGCCTAGTTTTTATGTTCTTCCTTCAAGCACATGAGAGTTGTATGGTTGGAAGTGCAGTAATATTCATCCCAGATTGACTGTTCCTAAATACAAATTCAGTGACATGTTTAGGTCGTAAAACAGTACAAGTCATATAAATGGAAGTTATGTGGTTTGAAGGTCGTGTAATGTACACAGAGTTACGTCTTTCATGTTGGTTCGTTTTAACTTTCTTTAGTTTACTCGCCATACTCACAGAGGATATGAAAACATCGAAAAGGTTCGAAATGCCTTGAGAAAAGGAACTTGTCGATATTGTCTGCTCCGTACCCAACCAATACAAGACTGAACAATGACTGAAGGCTCGCTGCACCAGTCCTAGAGAAAATAACCGGTCCTACCACCAGCACTCTAATCAGTGCTTGTCCCACGGCTGCAGTGTCTACCAGTGTCGGATAGCACAGAGTGTCGGATGAGCGGGACTTTACTGTATTGGCAACCTATCACAGGCCTGCGAAATTTAAGCTTTTGAAAGATACAAAATAATTTTTTACTAATTTTTATGTTACTTGGTGTGCTTACTTCCAAAATGACCTCCATTGTCTTCCGTCACGTCAGGGTGTTTCGTAAAATTGATATTGATTTTCTTTAAATCGAGAGCAAAAAAAAAATTCCCTTGAGTTATTAGACGAAATTACCATAAAATAGACGATTGACCAGGAGGATCAAATGAACGTTCCCAAAAAATTTCAAACTGGGCATAAAGTATACATTTAAGTACTGAACCCGTATTTAAGA
This sequence comes from Meconema thalassinum, assembly GCA_946902985.2. Taxonomy (NCBI): domain Eukaryota; kingdom Metazoa; phylum Arthropoda; class Insecta; order Orthoptera; family Tettigoniidae; genus Meconema; species Meconema thalassinum. Next base: position 30,987,799 of record OX336393.1, read on the forward strand.
AGCTCAGAGTAAGTCACAAGGGAGAGATAGGCACCTTGCTTCTCATACAAGCATTCAAAATAGCTCGGAAGACGAGAAGAGATGATGATAGAATTATTTCAGCTCATTTAAAAGCAAAGAAAAGTAAATTTTATGTAAATAAATGTTATACAATGTATTTTGACGATCTGGAAACTGTATAAGTTGACAAGTTAGTTGAAGCCGCGCTGAGAAGATCCGGTTTCAAACATGTCATGTGCCAAACAGGGGGAGACGCGAAGCCTCGCGTGGCAAGGCACGCGCTAGCGTAGCCGAAGACCGCACAAAGATGTCACGTGAGGGATCATAGCCAATCAGAATATTATAATTCCATGAGAAGCAATCAAATAACAATTACTCTGGAATACTTTTAGAAATAACTTTCAGTTATAAAAATAAATGGGAATTAAAAATGGACATGCCAGTATTAATAAATTGATGAGTTGAAGACCCGCCATAGCCGGTCCCAAGCCCGGTTAAATAAGGAGGAGGGTGAATGGCTGCTTATTGGGTCTCGGTGGGGACACCAATGCTGAGTAGGTGTCTCTGGTAAATACTGAGAAATTTCCGAGTTGGGAGGCTCTGCATAGCAATGCAACCAGCAAATCCTTGCCCGTAAGGGAGTGGTGAGGGCGAGTTTCTGGCGCCTTAAAACGTTATATGGTCAGATAAGGGGGAACAATCCTGAAAAAAAAAGGCCAGTAGGCACAGATGCTGTGAGAAGGCTGCCCCTCCAAGGCGCTAGGTCGCGTAGGGGTGATTACCCACATCGGGTTAAACTTTTCAAATTCAGAGAACAAACCCCGATGCCAAGAGGCAAAAGGGATAGATGATGATGAAGGAGAAGAAGAAGAGAAGAGTTGAAGACGAATAAAGCTGATATTGGCAAGTGAAATGCCGCCAACTTACGAGAGAGAGGCTATCATATTTTGATTAAGATGGGAAATAGCGTGCCTTCGAACGAGGTCTTTTGATGTGAAAGCTGGAAGAGTGAGAACATGTCAGTCCAACACAGAGTGCGAGAGATGTAAATCAAGTTGGTAGTGAGGTCACGTGCAGTTACGGTCGAACAGAACTGAAACGACGGTGAATATATAAGCCATCGAAAAAGAACTTAGAATATTTCTGCAACTAAAAGAGAGTGCTAGTCGGATTCGAGTTGAATTAAAAGGCGAACATTTTAAAGCAAGTCTACGAGAAGTTGAATAAACAGTATTTGAATATAAACCAAAAGTTACAATCTACGTGAGTTACTAGGAAATTAAGGGTTACAACATTATATTCAAGCAACGACTACAAACTGAACATTTCAGCGAATATTACGACAAAATTTAAGGTACAAAATGAAGATGGGTCCTTAATTGGTGTCGACGAGGATGCTATTCTCAGAAACCTTGAATACGATTGAGGTGGCACACTAAACGCTGAGTGGGAAACTAAACTTTTGACGATTTGTGGATTGTAACATAAACGCAGAGGAACTCAAGGATGGTCAACAACATCACAGTCTACTATAATCACGATATAACCAACCACAAAAATTAATTTCCAACACGATTCTGGAAACCTCATTAAATATACATGTCAAATTTACAATACCTACCAACGGGAACGTTCAGATAGCAGTCGTGTGAAGAATGAACATCAGACTCATCTGAGTCACGAAGCGAACGGGAGATGACAGAATCGAGATGAATGCAGGAGCCGCGGAGAATGAAATCAGCCGATTTAATATCACCGTAGCTAGCCAGCAGCAGTCGAGGATCAGCTGTGCGCACATTTGATCAGCTGTTCGCGGGGAGCGGAGCTCTCGTTTCCAGAATACCTGAACGGCAGATTTGAAGATGAAGATTCTGGCTGAAGGTAGATAAAGCGATCTGATTTATGTATTCTGTAGATATATTGTAGTGTGGATATTTAAGACTTGACCATGTTTTGATACCTATTTGACGATATTTTTTATTTAATATTTCAATTTCGTTAAATTAATTTAGTCATTTTAGACGTCATCGTATTTTGATTTTGAGGTACGGTAATTTTATTCTTCGACGCATTTTTAATATATTCAATTCTTCATGTATATACGAATTTTTAATTTCGTTAAGTGGGATATTTCATGATATAATATGTTTTAGTATTGGACAGTAGAAATAAGTATTGACTAGTGGGCCCGTGCGAGCTTTCGCAACGTGAATGTAGGTTAATGGGGTAGTAGGGAAGAATGTGGGAGAACGAAGTTTTAAATATTGAAGAAATGTGTTTATTGTTAAACGGCATACGTACATGACAAGAACACAAAGAATTATGTAGAACAGTGTTTTTTTACTTTTCATAGCACATCTTTGTAGACTATATTCGATGTTACAACGAATTCATCGGTTATTGTTTGCTCGGGAGTTTCTTCTACAGCAATTTTTACATTTGCAAATGATTGCACCCTAGAGAAAGTCTTAGCCAGACCACACCGGAGCCATCTGCTGAGAGGCTCCTCAGCTAGCAGTAGGTCGCGCTACCGCCAGATGGCTGCCGTCGCCGCGCTGCCCTGCGCTCTAGCTGAAAGCTCACCAGGTTACGGTGCTCCCATTGTAAATGTACATTTTTAGGGAATTTATTTAATTGTGAGGCATTTAAAGAGGAAGTGAGTGCGTTTCGGGCACACATTGGGTTATGTGAAACCTGTAGGTACCCCATATGAGTAGATTGGCGTTAATAGGAGCATATTTTCGGTTGTTTTTGTTTGAGTCTTCAGTCTTTTGACTGGTTTGATGCAGCTTTCCATGCCTCCCTGTCCAGAGCTAATCGTTTCATCTCTACATAGCTCCGACACCCTACATCCGAGGCAATCTGTTTAACATATTCTAACCTTGGTCTACCCCTACAGTTTTTGTCCTCAACCCTTCCTTCCATAACTAAGCTTGCTATTCCTGGGTGTCTTAGTATGTGTCCTACCAACCTATCTCTTCTCTTCATTAACAGTCGCCAGAAACATCTCTCCTCTCCCACTCGTCTTAATACCTCTTTGTTTGTAACCCTATCTACCCATCTGATCTTCATCATTCTCCTGTAACACCACATTTCAAATGCTTCAATTCTCCTCTTTTCTGCTGCACCAATAGTCCAAGTTTCACTTCCATAGAGCGCCACGCTCCAGACAAAGGCGTTCAAAAATGACTTCCTAATACCTAAATCTATATTCGATGTCAGCAGATTCCTTTTTAGTAGAAATGCTTTCTTTGCCTGAGCCAACCTACTTTTTATATCCTCTTTGCTTCGTCCATCACTGGTTATTCTGCTTCCTAAGTAACAGAAGTCTCCTACTTCCTTCAGCTTTTCTCCTGCCAATTTGATCTCCATAGAGGTTTCTGATTTATTTCGGCTGCATTCCAGTATTTTTGTTTTACATTTATTAATTTTCATCATGAATTCTTTCCGTAAGACGGAGTCCATACCATTCAAAAACTCATTCAAATCCTCAGGCTTGTCGGCCAAGATGACGATGTCATCAGCAAATCTCAGAGTTGAAATTATTTCTCCTTGAATCTTCACTCCCACTTTAAATTTTTCTCTGATTTTCTTCATTGCTTGTTCAATGTAAAGATTGAAAAGTATGGGTGATAAGTTGCAGCCTTGCCTTACACCTTTCTGAATACCAGCTTCTCTCTCATGTCCTTCAACTCGAATGACTGCTGTCTGGTTTCTGTACAGATTGTATATCACCCTCCTATCCCTGTACTTTATTCCAATCGATTTCAAAATGTCAAACAATTTAGCCCAATCAACATTATCAAAAGCCTTTTCTAAGTCTACAAAAGCCATGAACGTTCTCTTATCTTTCCTTATTCTACCTTCCAAAATCAGCCTAAGACTTAGTACAGCTTCCCTTGTTCCTACATTTCTCCTGAAACCAAACTGGTCTTCACCCAACTCCGTTTCTATCTGGCTTTCAATCCTCTTGTAAATTATTCTAGACAGGATTTTTGAAGCATGAGTAATCAAGCTGATTGTACGGTAATCTTCACATCTGTCAGCGCCCACTTTCTTTGGTATAGGGATGATTACATTCTTCTTGAAATCAGGGGGTACCTCACCTGTCTCATAAATCCTACACACCAAGTGAAATAACCTGATCAGACCTTCATCTCCTATGCAGCGTAGCAACTCAATCGGTATATCATCTATGCTTGGTGCTTTGTTCCTGCTTAAGTCTTCCAAAGTTCTATCAAATTCTGATCTCAATATTAAATCTCCTTTCGCATCCTCATCAATTTCCTCCTCCCTTTCCATTACATGATTCTCAATCTCCTTTCCCTTATACAAACTCTCGATGTAATCTTTCCATCTCTCAACCTTTTCTTCCCTATCTGTTAGAGGCTTTCCATTTGTGTCCTTAATATTACAGCACTTAGTCTTCTTTTCCCCAAAAGTATTCTTAATCCTTCGATAAGCTGTGTCTACTTTTCCTAATTTCAGACAATTTTCTATACCTGCACATTTCTCTTTCAACCATTCTTCTTTCGCTTCCTTGCACTTCTTGTTAACCTCATTTCTCAGACGTCTGTATTCTGCTTTCCCCTCTTCATCTCTTACATTCTTGTGTTTCCGCCTTTCATCCATCAATTCTAGTATATCCTGTGTGATCCACAAATTTTCGGTACAAAACCGGAATGGGACCTTAGCAGAATAATATAGGGAGGACGGGGAATTGTAGGTGAAGCAATTCTATTTGCTTCAAACGTAAGTACCCTGAATTTGTGTCTCGTATGAGGACCACCAACCTGCGATCATTGATGTGATAGTACTTGGTTCGCCACTAGATGTCAGCTGTGACCAGTCACACTCTGTAGGTAGAATGATACGAGCTCCCCTGGTGGTAACTTGTACACTAGTCTCCTCGTGGGCTCGAACTTGTTATTGTTTAAGCTGTCGACGGTTATTGAGTTGCACCAAAATGAAGATCGTTCATTATTAATTGTATAAAAGAGATTAAGTGTTCGACATTCACAGAAACAAGATGTGAAATGTAACTTATGGTCAGCTCGTCGGAATACCAATAGCCTGGAGCCATTCGGTGGTTCCAAACTCACTTCGGATATGTGGCCTACTCTACTAAATATGCGTTTTGGAATAGCTTTAAAAAATAAATATATCTATTGGTTTGTAAAAAGGCAATCCAGTCATAACTTAAACTTCGTGTGTACCAAAATGGAAGGATGACTAGTGACCGAGAATAATGTGGCTTGTCTGGAAGAATTTGTGATTTAATTGTATTGGAGTTCCTAATTATTTTATTTAATATTTAGTCATGCTACTTAATGGAACCTCTGATTAGTCGTCATGAAAATGTTAGACATGCTTCGGATATTGGAAATGTGGAGCGTGTTAAGTATTTCGCTCGGTATCGGTCAAAAGGTAATGTAAAAGTGATCTTGTATTTATGGTACATGTGTACTCGCAAGTTCTTGGTTATTTATTTTATTGGTTCAACTCGTGATTTCTTGCGCTAAGTTGGCATTCACTTTGGTCTGGTGAATAGGGGGTTTAATTCATGTTTTTGTTTGTAATAATTTCCTTTTCCCTTTTCACCGTAGGATACCTTCGGGTCTGATTATCTTTATTTAGTGGGAAGTAATATGATGTAAAGTTTCGGTAGTTAATTGGGTTCATCATTTGTCATCTTGATGAGGTTTTGTTGTTGTTGCCAAGACTTACTCTCAGTCAGCTGTTAGGAAGACAAGAGAGAAGCGCGTCTGCCATGACAGTTGGAGAGTTGATTTTTATTTTGGGTCCACTTGTGAATTCAGCTAATAATTTATGATATGATGAGTGATTTGTCTTAGGATATTATCCAACTACTTGTGGATATTAAACGAAATCGTGGAAAGATTATTTAACTTGATTATGGAATTATGGATCAGATCTACGAACAACTGCATTTGAGGGGATGGCCTAATTAAACGTGCTTCTGGCTGGCAACTATCACATAAACAGTAAATGATATTGAAGATTAAAGCGAACGTACCGAGACTAACGAAAGTTGTCAATGATATAATTGTAAATCGTATTAAAGATTAAGGGGTTGGAACCCACATACCATGAAGTAAGTAACTATACATCATTGTCAAGTCCGCACCTTTGTAATATTTATATTTATGCATGTGTTTTAAAATATTTGTGAATTGTAAGTGTTTTGTTGAGGAATAGATGCGGTTTGTTAAAATTATTCAGTGTATTATTTCTGGGCACTGGGTCTCTCGATGGTTCCATGGTAGCAAACCTCTGGGGTATTAATTTATGGGCCGGCCTTTCCAAGAAAGAAACCCTCCTTAATAAAGGGTAACGTGTCAAGTGTTTGTGCATTGCGTGGTTACGTATCTCTTACTTTTGTTAATTTTGGAACTATTGAGGGCCTAGGCTCAGAAAAATCACACCATTTATAACCGTGATTTTTATAGGGTGTTATTTTGATGAATGTTGTTAATTCCTGTATTCTTTGTGTTTCATGTACTTCATTCTGCCCATTATGGAAAAACGAGTTCTTCCAAAAATTTGTTATCTCAAGAAAGATGAACTTGGTTTGAAAATCTTAATGAGAGGAGGAATTCCTCGTGGCCATAGAGAATTGGATCTTGCCATGTTGAGGGAATTGAAACATGGTCATAATACTATTTCTGATTTAAACCATGCATACTGGAAAGCGGGCAAGTCTTATATCATTACTGTTACGTGCAAGTGCCCGTCCCAAAGTTTTCAAACATGTATTTCCCCTGGATGCAATTCTTGACATTTTTGAAACGACCGCTTCGTCGCTTGGTTCCGCCTGTGAACACGAGATGGTAGCTGCTGTCGGACTTTGGAAAGTCTTCACGTGGTTCCTGGTTCTCCAATAGAATGCGTTGGTTGTACCTTATTAAAACTCATCCTATTCCTGTCTTGTGTGAAGGCAATTATAATTCTACATCGTAAACTAAAGAATATATATATTTCATGATACCGCCAAAATTATTACTAAATAATGACATTGTTGATTGAGGTGTCAAGCCGTGATTGGACGTTGAATATAGACATGAATGCAGTTCGGCATTTGACGCAAAAAATTCTCCGCCATCTTGGGATCTTCACAGTCTGTCATGAAGTAAACAAGCCGGCCGCTGGTGTGAAGGAATATCTCTCTGTGTACTGGGGGCTTCGCCCCCAGCCTCTACGAAATATGAATACCTATTCAACTAAGAAACGCCTGTGCTACATAAGAATTTAATTTCTTCCTTTTGCCTGGACGATGAAAGTGATGGAGAATCGCAACTGGATGCGAACGAGTGCTGGTCATCTAAACGACGCATGTGCCGGGTTAGCCATTTTTGAAGCACATTTAGTGCCGATAATATTTTAAAAATTATGTGTTAATTATTTTATTATTATTGTGTCTCCACTGAGAAGGAAATAAGGTACGTTATCATTTGATGTATTTTTATATTATTGTTATGGAGCTCCGATATCATCTTATAGTAATGTTTTAATTCTGTACCTTATTTTGTTTTATAGGCCTAATTTTATTTCTGTTTTAATAACGTGTCCTGATATATCTTAATTTTGTTATCCTTTCTTTGTACCTTCTGGAGACACCAGTATAAATTTATTTTGCGTTTAATTTATTATTTATTTTCTTTTGGCAACCTTGGGATTGACATAGAATTTAATTTATTCATGATCCGTTGCCCTTCCATGTTGTTAATAGTATTTAGATATAATTGTTTTCCGCCGTTCATTTCCTTCGGCTGATGTTAAAATTTAATTTTGCTAATTGTTTGCCGTAGTTTCGATCAGGCATGCGGTCTCCTGTTGTTTTTAGTGGCCATGGTTGTTGTTGTTTTGCCGTGATGCATTATGGTCTCGAATGCAGTCTCTTGGCTCCGACCGCGAAGCTCAAACGTGTTGTGTTAACTTAATATTTGTTTTTTATTTTACCTTGTTGGTTTAACCTTATGTTTTTTGGTGAGTGTTCTTGTGTTTTTCTTAGTCTCTAATATCGGGAATTTCTTAATTGATCATATTTTATTTTATTGAATTTAATTTTAATCGTTTCGTTTTTGGCGTGGCCTGGACCTCCGCCTGTCGGATCGATATTGCATTGCCTTGTAAATTACCAAGCCTGTTATCATTTAATTACGCCTATATATATAATTTTATTTTAAGCTTTGGGTTTTAACATTTTAATTTTAGTTTATTTCTTTTCTTTCCTTGGCTTTGCAAGCAAGCATGTTAAGCGGTCTCTTGCCTTCCTTGTAAATTGTGATGGTTGATGCATGTTCTCTTTTCTGGCAGAGGTGTTCTTTATATTTTAACAATTAAATTTTATTTTAAATTTTTAAATCAACTGTTGTGGCATTATTTCGCCGGCAGCAGTTCTGTCGGTTATTGGGGGGTGTCTGTTGAATAGCCTGTACGTTGTCCCCTTCTCCATCTTCCTTCCACTCCTTTGGAGCTCTGCTGTTGGGACATGTCATTTGGAGGTGATTTTGGCTGCGGAAGTGACTCGAACCTCTAAAACAGGTAAGAAGGCCCATCCACGCTGTCCATTGGGCGGTGTCATTCTGGTGAAGCAGAGCGTTGGTTATCGAGTTACCGACGTGCTGCTGGCCAAGGCCGTCCATGCGGGGTCGCAATTACATCTGTTCGTGACTTGATCAGTGATATTGCTGTTAGAAAGTGTAAGCAGTCCTTGTATTTTTTGAAGTTAATAGGGTAAAGTACCGCACTCTAATATGGCTGTTGAGGTTAACAGATCTACTGAACGTTTTTTCTAATGAAGATGCATTGTTTTCTAAAGAATTGTCTGGTCTGCGCATTAGGTTGTTCGAATATTATGATCATGTGTTTTCTCAGGCAGGTTGTGACGATAAGTGTGATTCTGTCGTGTTAGCGAATAGTGTGTGTTCAGTAAATAATGATTGGTGTGAAGCAATTTAGATGGTGAATTGGTAGAAAATTCAGGATCTTGTTTGTTATTGAATTTCGAACCGACTGCGAATAATGTGACAGATGATAATCCCTCTGCCATTGAGAATAAGACTAGGTCGACCGTTCAACAACCTTCTGTTACGTCATATGCTATTAGGCCTAATTCTGGTGGTCAGAGTAGCGGTAATAATAGATATTCCTGGGCATCTGCGTCCCTTTCGAATGTAAGTAAAGCGAATAGATATTTTAACCTCACTTCTGATATGCCCCATGGTACTAAATCCGTACGGACTGGTGCATCCTTGCTTAATGTTTCTAATGAAGGACAGCAGTGTATTATTGAGCCCAGGTTGAATTTTGATAACCTTTCTGGTGAATTTGAGCCTAGAAATTAGGTACCTGATCGTAGCCCAAGTTTTTGTTCGCTACCCAACCCATTGTCATTAATACTGAAGGATTTCATTGCTGTAATGGGAGTGACAATGATTTATTGGTACAGTTTTTACGAAAATGTGTGGAACTGAAAGACAGTGCGATAGTATTTGGATTATCAGAGTGCCAAATATTTAGGATTGTGTTTCCTTGTACCTTGGGAATGCTTCGAGAAAGTTTAATTGACAACATGTCAGGTGGTAAATCGCTACTTAATTTTCAGTTGGAAGTTTTAAATTATTTCATTACCCCTCATACCTTGTCCGACCTTAATAGGAGATAATATTCAGAGGTCAGAGAATGGAAGAGACTCTTAATGATTATTTCGCAGATATTAAGTACTATGTAAAGGTTTTTGCCATTCAGTTGGACGAAGAAAAAATTGTTGCTTTACTGGTCGAGGGAATAAATCCTATTTATAGGTTGAGTTTGCCAATGTGTAAAAATCCCAAATCATATAGGGAATTTTATGACTTAATTCATGCTGCTGACAAGTAACGGAAAGCTGATACCACACGCATGGGGAATTCTTCGATATTATGTCCATTCTTTGATGGTTCCTTGGGTCAAAATGTATCTACTACTGCGTTTCGGGGTTCGAGTGCTGTTCATCTTGGAGAGCTGAGAGGAGATGGTTTCAGTAATGATTTTTATTTTCAGAATAATATTTGTCGAGAAATTGTACCTATGTCCGGTAGAGGTAATCATTTTCAGGGGCGTGACACTAGGAGATCAGGACAGAGTAGTTCTTTGGGAGGTAAGAGATGTGATTTATGTGGTTCATATAATCACCTCAGGCTTTGGTGTGATAAAAGGTTTTATTAAGTCATTATGGTAAGTTTGTGTTGATTCTTGAATTACTTGTATTTACTTAATTCTGGTTGTGAAATTTCCTAAATTGTACATGCTCAGTCTCTTGAAATACATAATTCCCCGGTATGTATGTCTTGAATGTATGTATGGTTATGTATATATAGTGGTACAATTTTCGGATTGTACGTATCGGTCAACTCTATATTGAACCCTTATGATATCATCTGATATAATAATGATTCATATGTTTTATTTATTATGTTTGAAAGAGGGTATTCATACAAGCAGCAGTGGATTCGAGTTGAGGAAATATGTTGCAACTATTGGGAGTAGGACGACAAGGCAGGTATATTTAAAACAAGCTTTTGAGACAAGGAAAAGTGTGCCATAATTCCGGGAACTGGAGAGGTCAACGTCCAATATGCGTGGCTTCAGTTAGCAGGCCATGAGACGGTTGCTACCGATTTACGCGGGCAAGAGTAGGGGGACCAGGATCTGACAGGAAGAAGATGCTTGTACGTCATAAATTGGGGAGGAGTCTCTAGGTCAAACTCTCCGAGATGAATTTGAATCAACGAATGAAGCTAGGCACGCTTCAGGTCCGCGAAAAACTGGCGCACCTTGGTTTTGGCGCAAAAATGTATATTAATAAAACCCATGATCATTTGTGTCTCCGCCGATCAGATTCTTAACCTGTGCAATAAGAGAAGATCAATGAAATTAGTCGCAAGTCCGTAACTTAAAAACTCCGAATTATTTATAAAATTCGTCCCAACTACTGTCAATTTGCTGTGTTCTGTATAAATGTAGCTAAGCTGGAGGTTGAACTGACTTAATTTTGATGTGTCGTGAGGGACACTTGTGTGGACTTTATTTCGATGTGTCGTGGGCGACACTTGTGTGGACTTTTATTTTGAGGTGTCGTGAGGGACACTTGACTTTATTCTGAGGTGTCGAGGTGACACTTGTGTAGACGAAATATTAACGTCTAAACTCTCACGAGTTCTTCAAGTATTTAAATGTGTATAATTTGCGTGTGAATGGTAGAAGCTCCTGGCTTATAAATATTTAGGGATTTTTTTTCTTCGAATAAATTGCTCAGGACTTTGAGTGGATATTATCAGCCCATTTAGCAATTTTAGTAGTAATTGTAGTACTGTGAAATAACTGAACATTTATATCCTAAGAAAACCAAGATGTCTGGAACGAGGCCAACAGTTGGAAGGATGACCATGGACACACCAGCGACTATGTCCAAGTCCGGCTAAATAACTGCTGGGTTATGTGTGGTGACGTGAGCTGAGATGTTTTGGCGGAGGAATAAGTACCACATATTGATTATTCAATTTTAGTCGTAGTTAGATAAGCTGGGGAAATGTAAATAATTTTCTTGTATTTTTTATTGTAGTTTGATTTTTATTCTGTGTACCGACACTCGATTGTAATGTCGTGCGTGACAAGTTTTTTTTTGTTCTGATTTAATTGATTTTAATGTAACTTGTAAATGTACAATGCGTGTACAGTGTATTGTTCATATCGCGTGAGCGGAATTTATGGTTTGAGCGATAAATGGCGCCGTTGTAGTTTCTACATTAACGATAAACTTAGAATTTGGGGGGTAATATTTAACCTTATGTTTGATAAACAGGCGTTTTTATTGTGACTTGCCTAGCGCAATTTTATTTGCAGGGAACCATAGTTCTCTTAGTAAAATGTAAAACTAATGAAGTAATGATTTTATTTGATCTTTGGGCAAGCAATTTAAGTCATTCCGTGGAATCCTAAATCTGGACGTATTACAGGTGGAGAGATGTTAGGTGAAGTCATTACCCAGGTGTGCGTTATTTGGTGATGTGTGATGATGTGTGTCTACATGCGCGGGGACCATCGTGGTAGTCAGCCCACGATTCCTGTCTGCAGCAAAATATAATTAACGGCGGTATGAACTCCATGGAGGCTACCAGCTGAGCCGTCGTGTCTTATAATTCCTGAGATAATTATTGGGACAATATAGGTATTTTATACACACATGTTTTTAGGAAATACAAGGTACTTCTAGGATCGAGAGCTGCTGTGAGCAAGCTTCCGATATTATTATGCGACGCACTGGGTGAATGACAAAATGGCTTCATAAGGGACGGAGAGATTTAAGATAACACTAATTAGGTTTGAGGCCGGGGTACCGTGTCCTCTTCTCTTAAAGTGAAATGAGCCTGTATTCTATATCATGATATAAAGGGTAGCTCGCCATACTCATACCAAAATTTTCATGCATTAAGTTGAATTGATATTTGTTTGTGTGTTATAATTAAATGCCATTGGGCATAGTGTTGTTCTTGGTTTTTTTATATAATCCATTGGGATTGTTGTGGTCATTGTAATTATTAGAATGACGTTCGGTCATGTCCTCATGTATTTTGTTGTAGTCACGTACGCGTGTGTTGATTTTACCAAGACCCGGTTGGGCAATTAGACGTGTTTTGGCACGTTGTCAAGATCTCGTTCGGAGATCTATTTTGTATTATATAAGGGTAGCTGGTGTCGGATATTCTTAAGTGCCTTGTTGTGTGTTCCCTAAGCTAATCTAATTTACGCAGAATTATGAATTCGTTGCTTGACGGGAAACCAGATGGTAACGGATCACGTAACCGTACATATTTCCTTCATATAGTCAAAACATCGTCACGCGTACACAACTATAGATTTGAAGTAGACGTAGTGTTTTAAACGTATTTTATTAATAATCTCTCCTGAGATATTTATTTTAAATGGTAAACTGTGGATATTTGAATGCCACTTGATTGATGCAGACACAACTTAGGATTTGCAGTTGTGATCTATTTAGAAGTGTGGGAGTAAATTCAAGATTTTGTTTTTGATGATTGTTATTAGCATTAGTTATTAAAGTTGTTATTTAGTATACTGGGTTACCTCCTTTCTTTAATTATTGTATTTGCCCTATGTATCCTTGTAATCTATGAGAAGTAAAATTTAACTGCACGGCTATCATGAACCGAAAAATTACCCAATATTGAGTCTCGATACGCTTCATTTACAAGGGTTCAATATATACTTAACCTCCCCTGTATATGTGTTCCGTATTTTCTCCCCTGGTATATGTGAGCTGTATGTATGAACTGAGTGTTTCTTGTTTTTGTAACTGGGTGGGATTTTTGTTGTTGTTTTGTATTTATTGTCATGGGCTTATTTATTTTATGAATTAAATAATTTATGAAAAGCCGTGTATATAAATTGGGATATTATTAAAATGCCTGGTCGACTTACGATCCTGGCAATTATTGTTAATGGGACTTTGTGCTCGGTGACATAAGTTGACGATATGTGTCATCGGTAAGTATTTCAACAATATCTGCATGTGTCTCCAGGTAATGATCAAGGTCATTTTCTTTAGCTTGTTGACTCTGGATAAGTAAGTACTTGCTGGTAATTTAGGTATAAGAATTGGTGATCATGCTCTGCCGTAATGGGAAGAGTGTGATATGGATTACAGGAAATGGTTGGTATGTCGATGAATTGTGTATTTTAAGGGTATTTATGTGTTTGTGTATAGGCTTTTTAATGTATTCCTATTTATATTCTGGAATAGTTTTGGGAATTTTGTGGGTGGTCACTTGTAATGTATTTTATTTGCTTATAAATACAAATAATATCGTTCTCTCGCTTGCATCAGAGGATACGGCTTGCTTTTGTATCCTTTCAGTCCCGACCAGTTTGAGATATTCGTCAGATGTTCATCGGAGGTCGATCTGGCCAAAGGAGTAATACGGAGGCGCTTTGTCAACTCTCTAGCACGCTGTGAGTAGAAGTATTGACCACGCCCCGTAAAGGCTCTAGCTGCTCGTACCTCTGTCTACAATAGCAAATACAGTAATACTGAGGCGCTCTGTCAACTCTCTAGCACGCTGTGAGTAGAAGTATTGACCACGCCCCCGTAAAGGCTCTAGCTGCTCGTACCTCTGTCTACAATAGCAAATACAGTAATACGGAGGCGCTCTGTCAACTCTCTAGCACGCTGTGAGTAGAAGTATTGACCACGCCCCCGTAAAGGCTCTAGCTGCTCGTACTGTACCCTTATATCTGGATGATCCACCAATATCCTCCGGCTGGAAATAATCTGGGATTGTAGCATCTTGACGCCCCGGCTAAAAACGACATGGTGCCACTTGGCGAAAACATTCAGAATAAGGGACAGGTATTTTCTCAAACGGAATGTGCTGCAGTATCTAATTACAGAACAGTAGGGTCATCTAACTACTTAGGATAAAGAAAAATAACTCTATAAAAATCTCGGGCGTAAGGATACGGATTAGGTCCCTCGGGAACTTCCACCCTACAGCTCATTCCTCTACCATCTAACTACAAGTATAATGCCAGTTTCCTATAAAACAATCAGGAAATGGTCAACACGAATCCGTCTATTTATTAAAAAAACAATACACATCTCGTGTCACCGAGCTTTGATTAAATGCTCTCGAAAATAAACCATGAAATAAAATATATGACTAAGTGTGATTAATCCATATACAAGTACAAATTGTTTCGCTAAGAAACCGTAAAAATTGTTACGTGTAAGCTTAAATAAGCTTCTATACAGCGAACAACAGCTGTGCCCTAGGTGACGGGAGTTTATAACAAATAAAATGTTAGGAGTTAGGAATTTAAATAATCCCAAAAATAAATGACGTTACCCATGACGTAGATCTCCGTCATTACAAATACTAATCATTACTCTATACAATTCATCTCCCGCACCCTAATATTAATATTTCTTACTCTAAGAAGCGCAAAATCTCTGCACAAAGTTTTAAGGTTTAAATTTAAAATATAAAACACTCCTAAATATATTTACGAATTTATCTGAAATACATTTAATATAACATTCTATACAATGAAAATAATCACGTCGTAGTTCGTCAATTACTTACTTAGATATAAAATATTTACAACAGGTTCGTTCCTTTCTCCCGACAATACAACATGTAATTGTCTTCCACATTACTTCTAAATCTCAACGGGCTTCAGAAAAATATTACTTCACTCTACTTAGTCTTATTCGTGTTTTACGTTAACATCTGGGATTCCATAATCCATACAATTAAGTAGAGACTAGTTCAAAAACCTCCTACAGCTTATCTGTTCATGTAATAAAAATACTTAATAAAAAATACACATTTCCACTCGTTGAATAATTACCATAAATGACAAACATTAGGATAAGAACCATTTAATAGATCTCAGTTTACTCTCAGCTTCAACAAAGATCCATTAAACCCTATAATTTCTATCAGATTTAACTTCATCCAGGATCCGCTGTCCTGTGAATTTCAAGGAGTTTCAACTCTATTGAGACTATTTCAATAACATCCACAATTACTAAACTTCCGTAACAATTCCCTTATAACTTCTTACTTTCATGAAATACATGCGTCCATCCCTACAGACAGTTCCCCAGAAATAGAACAATGGCTATACACTGGCTAATTGTCTCACAAGAAATACCTCCGTCTACAACGGGAATAATAACTCTCATCCATCGAGATACTTCGCAAACTTCCATAACATTTCTTTCTCTACACTTTCCAATAATAAACTCTTCTTTCAGTCATCACAATCTTAATGAACATATAATAAAAATACTGGTTCTCTCCCTGCCTCAATTTAATAGGTAATGCTATAAAATGATAATCTTTAAATAAAATCTTATTTCTTTACTTCACTCACATTTCTCAAAATTCTTTCAACAAACTGTAACATTTCTTCCATTTCATCATTACGTTATTTCTTACTTCAAAATATGCTCTCGTTCGCATCTGTAAATTCCACATTATAATACTTCACAAATTCTTTCTTTACTGTCTGTTCAACAAATTCTAATACTTTCAAAAAACCATTACTTACAAACTTTCTTCGCTAAATTTGTTTAATTATTTCTCAGTTCGTGACTTTCTCTAGATCTCTACAATAGATCTTTCACAATTACATTCTTTGACATATACTTCCTTTCACATACTTGGAAAACATTTCCATTATTACATTTATTGATAAAACATAGATATCTTTCGATTTAATACACGTTTGAACTCTACAATAACAATTCTGAACAAACTATAAAATCCTGAGCTAAAGTATAAAATCTGAATTAAACTATAAAATCTCACTTCAAATTTCGAATATCGCAAAAATCGAAAATCGAAATGAAAAATCCCTAAAATTCCGAAGTCGTCGAAAAATACTATCAAACATCCGCATGATGTTTTTACAAATATAACATTGAAAACTGCAATAAACTAATAAACAAGATAGAAAAATGGCATTCAACAATAGTTGTCGGATATTCAAGATCTACAATTCTACATAGTGGGATATTTAGCGTTGATCCTTGGACTACCTTGTGCTGGGTTAGAGTTGACATGAAGTGGACTCCCTTTGGTTACCCATTAGAAACGGAATGTTTCTAGTGGCTTAAGACAGCGTGGTGGTCAGCATTCTTGTCCAAATCTCCCTCGGAATATCTCGTGCGGTCAGGTACTGGGATTCGAACTCGATCATCGTCGTGCTGTCTCCTCCTTCCGCCGATGACTCTTCTGATTGAGATGGGATAACCCTTTCTCTCTTCGGCACCGGGTAATTCCCTGGTCGCCCTCGTACATGAATAACTTGCAGTCTTCTTCCCCATAGTTCCCTGTAGATCGTCATTTGAGATGGTAAAATGACTGATGATTGTAGACTATTACGGGAGAGATGAGATGTTAATCACCCCCGAGATGTTGATGTTAAGTCATTTCGGATTTCTTGATGCCATCATAGCGTTGTTCCCATAATTGTTTAAGCGTTCATCACGACGCCTGTAGAATCTTCATGAAATTCCTCCCTCAACTTTTGAATTTTTATCATCTTGAAGCTGTAGCTTTTTCCTATATATTTAATATTGTTTTCTCGCTGAATATCTATGTTAATATTACATGCACATTACTGAGTGCCTTCGATGAATAATTATATCTCTTTCGTTCAACTTGGAGACTAGTTCGTTGTAACGTCATTCTACTTCGAAGTCGTGGTTCATAAGAGCCTCGCTTCCTCTCGTCTTTTCTCCGCGTCTCTTTTCCAAAAACCACGTTCTTTTCAATCCATGGCTCTGATTGGTTTCTTATATTAATTGACCAAACTCTTCATTAATAACTTAAGAACTCGGCTGTAATTATATTCAATCGTTCTTAATTATCATTTAACACTCTTCATGATGGTTTAATGTAATAACTTTGTCCTAGTAATTATATATGTTAATTACTCTGTTGGTGTTAATTTTAATAGGCGGCTTCCCATTGGCCACTGTCGCGTGTCGGTCTCGCGTCGGCTCCCTCTTCTTTCTCTTGCCACACGCTTAGTTCCTCTCCCCATTCTTTTTCACTCGGGCGTCCTCGTGACTGCACGGGTTCTTAGTCATCCTAGCGAAGCTTGTTCCGAGTCCCCTTGCGACTACTAATTTGCTATTGGCCGGCCGAATTAACTCAGTTAATTCACTCTCTAACCAAACCAGTTTTGTGTTCGCTTCCAGCATCGATAAATTTTAACATGGGCTAATTTAGAAAACTTTCCACTACTTGTATAATTTTCTGTCTCGTCTCCCCAAACGCGTACAATCCTCACTCAACTTTTCATTGCAAAAGCGTGGAACAAAGCTTTTGAAATGTCCTCTTTAACACTGAATTAGACCATAGTTAACCCATTATTCTACTCTCCTGTTGTATCGTTTTAAATTCTTAGCGTTGTAATTTCCTACAACTTGATTGTCATGAATGTTCACAATCTTGTAACAATTATTACCATAACTTCCCATTACTCTGAAGGGACCATAATATGCCTTAGCAAATCTGGGGTAAATCTGCTTTGACACATCAGCCTTTGTGGGTCTTTTAATAACCACTAATTCATCTGGTCTCAGCGGTGTATCGTAACGTTTTCCTAGCGTACGTTTTTCTCGTCTCTCCGCTGCTGTGATTATATTCTGGTGGGCTCTCTCAATTCTTCTTTCCCTCGTGGGTAGGTGATCCTTCGGTAGAATTCTTGAAAACATCATCCCATGGTCGTTCAGGTTTTCTGTTGAAATGTAGCAGAGTTGGAATATCCGCCGTACTTTCATGTATTGTAGAGTTGAGACTGGCATGGAGGTAATCTCTTCTCCGTCTTTAATTTTTTCATAGGAATCTTGTGAAATTATCGAAATTGATGCGCCCGTATCCAACAGTGTTTTAACGTGTTTTCTCCCACTACAATATTTATAATAGGCAACTCAGCCATTCTCTCTTTCTCTGGGATCTCTTCCTGGAATAACAAATCGTCATCCGTCGTCTGAGATATCTCATTTACCGTGATTTCATTAGTAGGTGAAGTTTTTCTGCCGTTTATTGTTGTTTCCAATTTGAAGTTTTTTTTTGTCTAGAGGTGTCCTCGTTATTACCTCTATTCTCTTGCCTACTCGTGCCTGGTTTCGGTTCGTCCTCTCTCGGTCACTCTTCTCTGCTTCTCCGATTTTCCTCCTGTTGATCTCGGATATAATCTCGGTTCTCTTGATTTCTCCTCTGCTGGAAATTCTGGCTATTGTGATTATCGTCATTCCAGTTCTTGTACCGGGAATATCCTTGGCGTTTATTGTAATTTTCGTTGTTGTTATTCCTCTGGTAATAATTATTCTGGCGATAATTATTATTATACTGATAACCCGATCTTCTGGTTTGAGTATTATTTCTGGCGTATCTCTGATATGGCCTGTTATCCTGTTGCCTTCGGTTCTGATACTCGTTTCTCTGATTCTGAGTATAAGCATTTCTTACCGGTCCTCCTCTCCTATTATCGTCGATATTTCCTTCCGTTTGCTGTACTTCGTCAATCATTATAGTATTGACTTCTCGAATGTCTGTTCTTGGGCTACGAAAATTAGAATTCGTTACACTTGAAGTGTAGTCAAGCTGTCTCAGTAAATCATCCATTTCTTGGAGACTTGATACTATGGATGCAATTATGTGTCTCCTAACATCCGCTGGAAATTGCCATGATAAAGTTTGTATCATTTCTACGTCTGACGGTGCTGGTTGCAAATATTGCAGACGTGCTAATTGTGTCGCGAAGTAGGTAGCATAGCGTGTGTTGTGCGAACCCGCGTACTTTCGTGAGTATGCTTCTGCTCTAACATTGTGCTGTTCATCTACCGACCAAAATCGTTTGATGAGGGCATTAGCAAAGTCCTCAAAACTTAGGAAAGTCCATCGGAACGCTCTGAACCACTGAAGTGCGATATTGCTTGGATAGCGCTCTACCAATCGTAACTTTCTTTCTTCGGGAACATTATTCTCCAAAAAGTACTCTGAGATATCATTAATAAACTCTATTGGTGTTATTCCATCATTTCCTGGAAACGTGCGTGGTTTCTGGTCAATATTCCGAATTATCACAACGTTTGAATGTTTGATGGTGTGTTTCCACGTGACATGTTTTCTATAGGTGTCAAAAATCGTACTTGATTCTCCCTAGCTTGCGGTGTATTTAACCTCCTAGCTTGGAATAATTCCTCCTCTAATTTCTCGATTCTTTCTTGCAAAATTCTCCGTTCTCCTCTGATGCTACTATTTTCTGTTCGTTCTGGCATTGACGTATTTTCGTTAGTTAACTCAGTAGTCCGACCTTTAATCACATCCTCCACAATGCGAGAATTGCCTACTACTAACTCCTGCATTTTACTTTTCATCGATTCGATTTCGTTATTTAAATGGGAGATTTTATCTTTCAATCCAACATCTATACGTTCATTAATCTTATCACTTAGATCTGGTTCTAAATCTACTGACAATATGCTCTGTAAACTATGAATTCTCTCTATAAAGTCTTTCCTAATTTCTTCAACGTCTTTAGCATTACGATATTCTGACATTACAAGTTTTTTTAGATAAATCATCTTCTAAACTTTTAACAGTTATGCCTGAGGCTTCAATTAACTCCGTTTTGAGTTTATCAACACTTTCACTTACCACATGTTTAATATCAATTTCAATGACAGCCCTTACAAGATCAGCTTTCTGATTCACCTGTATCTGTAGCATTGCCACAGTTGTTTTCAACTCATCCAGGTTCGAGTTGATGCTTGTATTCTCAGATTGGAGCTTGCCTAACTGGAGGGTTATGTTATCCTGAAATTCATTTAATCTTTTACTGTTATCTTCTGATTGAATTTCTAAGGCTGCCAAAGATGTTTGGGTCCTAACTAAAGTTTCTTGGTTTCAATGGACTGGGTTTGCAAGGTAGCTAAAGTAGTTTGGTTTCATTGGAGTTGGTTTGCAAAGTAGGTAAAGTTTCTTTAGTTTCGGTGGACTGGGTTTGCAAAGTAGCTAATGTTTCTTTAGTTTCGGTGGACTGGGTTTGCAAAGTAGCTAATGTTACTTGGGTGTTAGCTAATGTGGCTTGGGAAGTATTTACAATGGCTTGGGTCTCAGCTAACCTTCTTTGGGTCTCGTTAGCACTAGTTTGACATTCCCTAGCTATTCTATCTGCATCAGCTTTCGCTTCTCTCCTATTTTCTTCTGCACTTTCCTTAATGTCTCTCCGTAACTTTTTCTGGTTTTGGTGGGTGGCTTGGTGTAAGGCTTCTAAGTCCTTATCTAATTTGCCCTGGGTCTCCTGCAACGTAGCAAACATTGCCCTAATAGCATCCAGATCTCCTGGCATCTTCTTTCTTGAGAAAAAGGGAACACATACTATGACAACAATCAAGAACATCCGAAACAACTACCATTTATATCACTATATTAAAATGAAGGAGATTTTACCGTTTATCAGTTACTCAATCTATTTCACTAATATCTTACTCCCTGTCTGGCAAATTATCATTTGTAGTCAACGGTCTACGACAAATAAAATAAACTCACAACAGTCCTAAATGTCAATATTAATCTAACATGACTTATGGCTTCAAAATAACCATAGAAAACCGGTAAATGAAATAAATAAGACCTAGCCATGACCTCTCTAAGGTTATTCCTTTAGACTGGTCTTCTTTCAAACACAATACACGGTTAATTATTCGGGTTAGATTTCTTTCAGAAATTCATTTCTTACCTCGATAAATATCGGTTGACTTGTATTACAAATTTTAAGTCTTCCTCCATCTATCTCACACTCTCGTGTATAATCAACGATGTTCCTGAGGCGATCACATCATGTCAAGGATCCATAATGCGTCTCCCTTCTCCTAATCATCCAAATGAGTTGCTTGCCAACAAACTATTGGACTTACCAGTAACTAACATATGGTTAATTCTATACAAACAGACTAGACACTGAATCTGGGTTAAAAGCACTAACCAACATATTCACAGTGCTATAAAAAAAAACTCTATGCACTATTCGAGGGGCCAAAATCACTAGCCATCCACGTTGGCAGCGCCATTAAAATATCTGTACCCTTATATCTGGATGATCCACCAATATCCTCCGGCTGGAAATAATCTGGGATTGTAGCATCTTGACGCCCCGGCTAAAAACGACATGGTGCCACTGGGCGAAAACACTCAGAATAAGGGACAGGTATTTTCTCAAACGGAATGAGCTTCAGTATCTAACTACAGAACAGTTGGGTCATCTAACTACTTAGGATAAAGAAAAATAACTCTACAAAAATCTCGGGCGTAAGGATACGGATTAGGTCCATCGGGAACTTCCACCCTACAGCACATTCCTCTACCATCTAACTACAAGTATAATGCCAGTTTCCTATAAAACAATCAGGAAATCGTAAACACGAATCAGTCTATTTATTAAAAAAACAATACACATCTCGTGTCACCGAGCTTTGATTAAATGCTCTCGAAAATAAACCATGAAATAAAATATATGACTAAGTGTGATTAATCCATATACAAGTACAAATTGTTTCGCTAAGAAACCGTAAAAAATGTTACGTGTAAGCTTAAATAAGCTTCTATACAGCGAACAACTGTTGTGCCCTAGGTGACGGGAGTTTATAACAAGTAAAATGTTAGGAGTTAAGAATTTAAATAATCCCAAAAATAAATGACGTTACCCATGACGTAGATCTCCGTCATTACAAATACTAATCATTACTCTATACAATTCATCTCCCGCACCCTAATATTAATATTTCTTCCTCTAAGAAGCGCAAAATCTCTACACAAAGTTTTAAGGTTTAAATTTAAAATATAAAACACTCCTCAATATATTTACGAATTTATCTGAAATACATTTAATATAACATTCTATACAATGAAAATAATCACGTCGTAGTTCGTCAATTACTTACTTAGAAATAAAATATTTACAACACGTTCGTTCCTTTCTCCCGACAATACAACATGTAATTGTCCTTCCACATCTTATATATAAAAGTGAAAGTCTGTATGTATGTGGGTATGTGGGTATGTGGGTCTGTTCCGTATACAAATCTACACCGTTCCGCCAATCTCAACCAAATTTTGCATACATATAGTTTAGGCTCCAGAAGGAACCGCTGGCTACATGAATTTTCGATAGTCTTTCTCATTCTTCTGATTTCGGCCCTTTTGCACTCAAGCACAGGCTAATCAAATCATAAAATATACTCATGAAGGAATGGCAAGCCAGATAGTTTCCATGGCAACATAGCTAAAGTCGAGACACGGCCGACTGGATGCCAGTTCTGCTCTGCACTACCGGTATAGAAAAAGAGGATCTTTACTTGAAATCCCGTTAGTTACTCATCTACTCACACAGCACTGTCAACCGAGTTTAGCATAACAAAGACTTGACACTATCTTCTACTATATATTTGTCAAATACCACTCACTCACTCATTCATTCATCACGAAATCTCAGAAACCACCAAACGGATTGGAATGAAATTTGGTATGCAGCTTCCCAAAGGGCCGCAAATGCCCACTAAGAGAGGATTTTTGGATATTCAGGTTCTAAAGGGGTGTTAAGGGGGTAGACCTGCATTTCATTGAATTGCAATATCTCCCGATTGGTTTCATTGGGGGATGTGATACTCGGCACGTAAACTCATCCTTAAAAATAAGAAGACACGAGTCTGAGGGTTTTTGGATGTGGTGTATATCATGAGGTGAAAGGGGTGAAAAGTGGGGATTGAAAGATTCCTAACGGAGCGTGTATCTCTTAAACGACATAGGTGAGGAGTTTGAAACTCAGCGGAAAACAATCAGCATACAAAATACGTAAATATGTGTTTGACCGTTTATTCATAAATCCAATTTAAGGGGCCCATGGGGAGGGGTGAAATTCTTGGGAGGGGGGGGGGGGGGCAGGAAGAAAGTGCCCTAACTGATTGGCTGACTCACTCACTCATCAAACTCAGGGGAAAAAACTGCTTTAAAGTAAGTAAATTGCTGTTCGACAGTTTTTTTATTAAATCAAATTTAAGGGGTTCATGGGGAGGGGTGAAATTCTGAAAAAAGAAAATTGAAAGATAATGTCCTGACTCACTCACTCACTCACTCACACACTCATCATCGCCCAGCCAAAATTATTGAAGTTAGAAACATGACAGTTTGGGGATATGTTCATTGTATGTCAAAACCGTCTACTAAGGGAGGATTTTCGGATATTCAGGTTCTGAAGGGGTCTTAAGGGGGTTAAACCTGCAATCCATTGAATAACAATATCTCCCGATTGGTTTCACTGGGGGATATGATGCACGACATATAAACTCATCATTAAAAAGGAAGAAGACACGTCTCTGAGGGGTTTTCGATGTGGTGTATATTATGAGGTGAAAGGGGTGAAAAGTAAGAATTGAAAGATTCCTAACGGAGCGTGTATCTCTTAAACGACATAGGCGAGGAGTTTGAAACTCAGCGGAAAAAATCAGCATAAAAAATAAGTAAATATGTGTTGACCGTTTTTTCATAAATCCAATTTAAGGGGCCCATGGGGAGGGGTGAAATTCTGGGGGTGGGGGTGGGGGGGAAACAGGAAATAAAGTGTCCTAACTGATTGACTGACTGACCCACTCATCAAACTCGGGGGGGGGACTGCTTTAAAGTAAGTTAATAGCTGTTCGACAGTTTTTTTGATCAATCATATTGAAGGGGTTCATCGGGGGTGATGAATTTCTGAAGGAAAAAAATGAAAGAAAATGTCCTGACTCATTCTCTCATGATCGCCCAGTCAAAAATATTGAAGTTGGAACCATGGCATTCTGGGGATATGTTCGTTGTATCTCAAAACCGTACACTAAGGGAGGATTTTTTGATATTCAGGCTCTAAAGGGGTCTTAAGGGGGTTAAACCTGCATTTCATTGAATAACAATATCTCACGAGTGGTTTCATTTGTGGATGTGATACTCGGCATATAAACTAACCATTGAAAATAAGCAGACATGTGTCTAAGGGTTTTTCGATGTGGTGTATTATTATGAGGTGAAAGGGGTGAAAATTGTGGGTTCAAGGATTCCTAACGGAGCGTGTAGGCCTATCTCTTAAACGACATAGACGAGAAATTTGAAACTCAGCGAAAAAAAATCAGCTAAAATATTAAGTAAATCGGTGTTCGACCGTTTTTTCATAAATTAATTTAAGGGGCCAATGGGGTGGGGTGAAATTCTGGGGGGAAAAAGGAGAGAAAGTGTCCTAACTGACTAACTCACTCATCAAACTCAGGGGAAAAAGACAGCTAAAAAAATAAGTTAATAGGTGTTCAAGCGTTTTTTCATCAATCCAATTTAAGGGGCCCATGGGGAGGGGTGAAATTCTGGTAAAAAAAATTGAAGGAAAATGTCCTGTCTGACTCACTCACTCTTCACGCCCAGCGAAAACTATTAATGTTGGAAAAATGAAATTTTGGGAATATGTTCGCTGTATGTCAAAACGTCAACTAAGGAATGATTTTTCTTTATTCGGGTTTTAAAGAGATGTTAAGGGGGTAAACGTGCATTTCATTGAATAACGATATCTCATGAGTTGTTTCTTTGGGGATGTGATATTCGGTATATAAACTAATCATTAAAATAATCAGACATATATCTAAGGGTTTATCGATGTCGTGTATATTATGAGGTGAAAGGGGTGAAATTTGGGGATTGAGGGATTCTTAACGGAGCGTGTATCTCTTAAACGACATAGGCGAGAAGTTTGAAATTCGGCGGGATAAAACAGCTTAAAATACAAGTAAATATGTGTTTGACCGTTTATTCATAAATCCAATTTAAGGGGCCCATGGGGAGGGGTGAAATTCTGGGGGGGGGGGGGGGGGCAGGAAGAAAGTGTCCTAACTGATTGACTGACTCACTCACTCATCAAACTCAGGGGAAAAAACTGCTTTAAAGTAAGTAAATTGCTGTTCGACAGTTTTTTTATTAAATCAAATTTAAGGGGTTCATGGGGAGGGGTGAAATTCTGAAAAAAGAAAATTGAAAGATAATGTCCTGACTCGCTCACTCACTCACTCACACACTCATCATCGCCCAGCCAAAATTATTGAAGTTAGAAACATGACAGTTTGGGGATATGTTCATTGTATGTCAAAACCGTCTACTAAGGGATGATTTTCGGATATTCAGGTTCTGAAGGGGTCTTAAGGGGGTTAAACCTGCAATCCATTGAATAACAATATCTCCCGATTGGTTTCATTGGGGGATATGATACACGACATATAAACTCATCATTAAAAAGGAAGAAGACTCGTCTCTGAGGGATTTTCGATGTGGTGTATATTATGAGGTGAAAGGGGTGAAAAGTAAGAATTGAAAGATTCCTAACGGAGCGTGTATCTCTTAAACGACATAGGCGAGGAGTTTGAAACTCAGCGGAAAAAAACAGCATAAAAAATAAGTAAATATGTGTTTGACCGTTTTTTCATAAATCCAATTTAAGGGGCCCATGGGGAGGGGTGAAATTCTGGGGAGGGTGGGGGGAAACAGGAAATAAAGTGTCCTAACTGATTGACTGACTGACTCACTCATCAAACTCGGGGGGCTGCTTTAAAGTAAGTTAATAGCTGTTCGACAGTTTTTTTGATCAATCATATTGAAGGGGTTCATCGGGAGGGATGAAATTCTGAAGGAAAAAAATGAAAAAAAATGTCCTGACTCATTCTCTCATGATCGCCCAGTCAAAAATATTGAATTTGGAACCATGGCATTCTGGGGATATGTTCGTTGTATCTCAAAACCGTACACTAAGGGAGGATTTTTTGATACAGGCTCTAAAGGGGTCTTAAGGGGGTTAAACCTGCATTTCATTGAATAACAATATCTCACGAGTGGTTTCATTTGTGGATGTGATACTCGGCATATAAACTAATCATTGAAAATAAGCAGACATGTGTCTAAGGGTTTTTCGATGTGGTGTATTATTATGAGGTGAAAGGGGTGAAAATTGGGGGTTGAAGGATTCCTAACGGAGCGTGTAGGCCTATCTCTTAAACGACATAGACGAGAAATTTGAAACTCAGCGAAAAAAAAAACAGCTAAAAAATTAAGTAAATCGGTGTTCGACCGTTTTTTCATAAATTAATTTAAGGGGCCAATGGGGTGGGGTGAAATTCTGGGGGGAAAAAGGAGAGAAAGTGTCCTAACTGACTGACTAACTCACTCACTCATCAAACTCAGGGGAAAAAGACAGCTAAAAAAATAAGTTTATAGGTGTTCAAGCGTTTTTTTCATCAATCCAATTTAAGGGGCCCATGGGGAGGGGTGAAATTCTGGTAAAAATAATTGAAGGAAAATGTCCTGTCTGACTCACTCACTCTTCACGCCCAGCGAAAACTATTAATGTTGGAAAAATGAAATTTTGGGAATATGTTGGCTGTATGTCAAAACGTCAACTAAGGAATGATTTTTCTTTATTCGGGTTTTAAAGAGATGTTAAGGGGGTAAACGTGAATTTCATTGAATAACGATATCTCATGAGTTGTTTCTTTGGGGATGTGATATTCGGTATATAAACTAATCATTAAAAATAAACAGACATATATCTAAGGGTTTATCGATGTCGTGTATATTATGAGGTGAAAGGGGTGAAAATTGGGGATTGAGGGATTCTTAACGGAGCGTGTATCTCTTAAACGACATAGGCGAGAAGTTTGAAATTCGGCGGGATAAAACAGCTTAAAATACAAGTAAATATGTGTTCGACCGTTTTTTCATAAATCCAATTTAAGGGGCCCTTGGAGAGGGGTGAAATTCTGGGGGGATAAAACAGGAAAGAAAGTGTCCTAACTGATTGACTCACTTACTCACTCATCAAACTCAGGGGGAAATCAGCTTTAAATAAGTAAATAGGTGTTCGACCGTTTGTTTCATAAATCCAATTTAAGGGGTTCATGGGGAGGGGTGAAATTATCAAATATGAATGAAAGAAAATGTCCTGACTGACTCACTCACTCATCATCTCCCAGCCAAAATTATTGAAGTTGGAAACATGAAATTTTGGGGATATGTTCGTTTTATGTCCGAAAACGTCCACTAAGGTAAGAGTTTTGAATATTCAGGTTCTAAATAGGTGTTAAGGGGGTAAATATGCATTTCAATTGAATAGCAATATCTCACGAGTGGTTTCATTTGGGGATTGATACTTGGCATATATACTAATCATTAAAAATAAGCTGACACATGTCTAATGGTTTTTCGATATAGTGTATATTATGAGGTGAAAGGGATGACAAGTGGGGGTTGAAAGATTCTTAACGGAGCGTGTATCTCTTAAACGACAAAGGCGAGGAGTTTGAAACTCGGAGGAAATCAATCAGCTTAAAATAAATAAATAAATAAATAAATAAATAAAATAGGTGTTCGACCGTTTTTTCATAAATCCAATTTAAGGGGGCCTATGGGGAGGGGTGAAATTCAAGAAGAAAAACGTCCACTAAGGAAGGATTTTTGGATGTTCACTCTCATCGACCAACCAAAACTATTAATGTTAGAAGAATGATATTTTGAGGATATGTTTGTTGTGTGTCGAAAACATCTACTAAGGACGGATTTTTGGATATTCAGGTTCTAAAGGGGTGTTAACGGGGTTAAACCTGCATTACATTGAATAACAATATGACACGACTATGACGCGAGCGAAGCGAGACTAAAAATGAGATGGGTGTGTGTCGGTGTATTACTCAATCACGCAAGTACCACTGGTCCGATTTACCTGAATTTTTACATGGAAGTAGCAGATTTACCTGGTTAACATACAGGTTACTTTTGATTTCAATACTTTGCACTAATTAAAGATGGCGACCATTTTAGTGACGTCACTCTACCCTTTGGTTTTAAACTTTCATATTTCCATTTGAAATAAAAAGAGAACGCTAAGAAATAGCAAACTTTTGATGGCATGTACGAGGTTAAAAATTGCATTTTCTATCCGAAACGTATCTCCAACCGTTAGCGAGTAAAACCTAAATGTGTGCTATAAAACACGGTCAAGGCAGAGCGGTGTAGTTGATAAAATGTTCCATCCTTAATCTCCCTCTGCGCAGCACCTCGCCTATCCCCTGTTTTAACTGTCACCTTCACATTTTAATTTATTTACGACCCGTAGCGAAGCACGGGTACTTCAGCTAGTTACTTCTAAATCTCAACGGGCTTCAGAAAAATATTACTTCACTCTACTTAGTCTTATTCGTGTTTTACGTTAACATCTGGGATTCCATAATCCATACAATTAAGTAGAGACTAGTTCAAAAACCTCCTACAACTTATCTGTTCATGTAATAGAAATACTTAATAAAAAATACACATTTCCACTCGTTGAATAATTACCATAAATGACAAACATTAGGATAAGAACCATTTTAATAGATCTCAGTTTACTCTCAGCTTCAACAAAGATCCATTAAACCCTATAATTTCTATCAGATTTAACTTCATCCAGGATCCGCTGTCCTGTGAATTTCAAGGAGTTTCAACTCTATTGAGACTATTTCAATAACATCCACAATTACTAAACTTCCGTAACAATTCTCTTATAACTTCTTACTTTCATGAAATACATGCGTCCGTCCCTACAGACAGTTCCCCAAAAATAGAACAATGGCTATACACTGGCTAATTGTCTCACAAGAAATACCTCCGTCTACAACGGGAATAATAAATCTCATCCATCGAGATACTTCGCAAACTTCCATAACATTTCTTTCTCTACACTTTCCAATAATAAACTCTTCTTTCAGTCATCACAATCTTAATGAACATATAATAAAAATACTGGTTCTCTCCCTGCCTCAATTTAATAGGTAATGCTATAAAATGATAATCTTTAAATAAAATCTTATTTCTTTACTTCACTCACATTTCTCAAAATTCTTGCAACAAACTGTAACATTTCTTCCATTTCATCATTATGTTATTTCTTACTTCAAAATATGCTCTCGTTCGCATCTGTAAATTCCACATTATAATACTTCACAAATTCTTTCTTTACTGTCTGTTCAACAAATTCTAATACTTTCAAAAAACCATTACTTACAAACTTTCTTCGCTAAAACTCAGCAATTCTTCTAGGTTTGTGCCGTGTCTTGTGTGGGGTTTCGCCTAGGACACCAAGCTAGGCTCATCGGCGGGCTCTTGGTGTCCCCGCCCGCCCTATGGAAGCCTTCATAGGGAGGTTAAGGCTGCTTGAACTTTTAGTTCTCGTAGTCAAGTGGTGCAGTTGCACCTTATATAAAGGGAGGTGGCGCGCACTTCGTCACTCCTGTGGGGGTCCGGGCGGGGACACCAAGAGCCCGCCGATGAGCCTAGCTTGGTGTCCTAGGCGAAACCCCACACAAGACACGGCACAAACCTAGAAGAATTGCTGAGTTTTAATTCACCGGCCGTGAAAGCCAATATACCATTTCTTCGCTAAATTTGTTTCATTATTTCTCAGTTCGTGACTTTCTCTAGATCTCTGCAATAGATCTTTCGTAATTACATTCTTTGACATATACTTCCTTTCACATATTTGGAAAACATTTCCATTATTACATTTATTGATAAAACATAGATATCGTTCGATTTAAAACACGTTAATGATCTGGGTCATAGCGAAAATGACAATGAAATGGAAACTAGAACAAAAATTAAGTGAGACGGAAAAAACTTTCAAAAAGGAAATAAGATTGAAACAACTCACAAAATGTTTTTACAAAAGGGAATTTAGAACGAAAAGAGTCACAAAAAGAATAGATTGAAAAATACGCACAAAATGCAATGTGGAGTCGAAATACTTACAAAATGCAATTCAAATTCAAAATACTTACGAAAATGCAAATGAGATCGAAAATACGTACAAAATGCAATTGAGTTTCAAAATACTTACAAAATGCAATTGAATTTGAAAATACACAATGCAATTCAGATTGAAATATCCCTTTTCCAATCCAAATTATTCACAAAGTGCAATTGAAATTCCAAATTTTTACAAAATGTCATTGAAATTGAAAATGCTTACAAAATGTACGATAGATTCAAACGACTCATTTGGATTGACAATACTTACAAAATGCAATTTAGATTGAAAACACTTGACAAAATGGAATTGAGATTCAAAATACCCACAAAATGCAATTAAGAATCAATATACTTGCAAAATGCCCACCAAACAAAATGCAATTTAGATTTAAAATTCTTGCAAAATGCGGTTTAGGTTGAAAATACTTACAAAATGCAATTGAAATTCAAAATACTCACTAAAATGCCCTGAACCTACATAGAAAGACTTACTAAAAAGCAAGTTAGATTGTCAATCTTTACAAAATGCAATTGAGGTTAAAAACAATCGCGAGAGGTAATTTAGATCGAATAAACTTACAAAATGCAACGTAGATTAAAAATACCTACAAAAAACGCTAAAGGGAATTTAGATAAACGAGGAACCAAGTAACAAAAACAGTGCGGGAACCTTAAAGAGAAAAGGAAATATAATGAAAAGAAAACAAGAGGTCTGACCCCTCGAAGAAGAAGGGATCAGGAAAGATGAGACAAAGGCCAATTAAGGCGGGAAAGTGTAAGACTCCCTAGGCCTCGGATACCCTAATACCGTTGGGGTCGGAAAAGAACAAGAGTTGACCAAGGGAGGTCGATAGGAAAGAAGACGGAGAGGAGCCCGGCACAAGTAAGTGGAAGCAATGCCGGACTCAGCTGGGGTCCCATGGTCGCCAACCCAGGTCCCACAAGATGTGAGCCCCTGGGGGACATGTCTGAGGTTCGCCATCTGCCCTCTGCAAGACTGCGCAATCGGTGCTCACCGGCCGAAAACCGTGGCGTGAACTGTACATCGCTAGTAACTTATAAGGTGATGTGGACTAAACATTATATCCACCAAATCATATGTTAACAGCCAAGAAACTAATGTCATACTGCACGTATTCTTGATGATGGAATGTAATTTGAATTCATTTAAAACAGAGCCAACTTACTTGTTCAATGGTGAAGCTATGAGGAGAGAGGAATATTTCATGAGATGTACGATGGTCCAACTTAATATATGCCTATAATATTAATATACCAGTAGCGCAGCTGTTTTGTAATTTTTGCTAAATAGAGATAGCGTTAATGAGATTTTATTTGTTGTTGAATTGTGCCTGGTTACTTTAACATGCAAACTTTTCAATCCTAGTGTATCGTGAGTGATGCGGGATTTTCTACCTAGGTGCTTGCCGGCTCTTCTTATATGCCGGTAACTCACTGAAGCCTCGGAAAATATTAGTTTGTAACCCTCTGCCATGCAATACTCGACGTTTTTCCATCTTTCAATTGTTTCCCAGGTATTGCATTTTCTACCTACCATGATATGGTAAAGGATTATAACATCCAATAGAAATGTAATGCAACCCAGGATCAGTTTCTGTCAGGTAATACATGAGCAGCCAATAAGCACATCAACATCCGTAGGTTTCCTCACGGTCGATCTCTCCACCTTATCCGGTCTTCAGCAGCACGTTTCATCAACTCATAAGATTTATCAATCTCGATGGAATCCAGCTTCTGAAACCTTCTTCTTCCTCTTCGGATTTTCCCTTGGACTGTCCCTTCTAATGCACTCTTCACCAAACCATCTCCTCTTAGGCAGTGACCAATCAAATTAATTTTTCTTTTCCATATCTTCTTTAGCATCATCCTTTCTTCTGCTAATTTATTTAATACTTCCTCATTTCTCACTTTGTCCTTCCATCTTATTCTCTCCACAGCCACATTTCAAAAGCCCCTACTCTTCTCTCGTCTTCTTCCCTAAGCGTCCAAGTTTCCGCTCCATACATTGATACACTCCAAACAAAACATTTCACTAATCTCTTCCTTAGGCTTACTTTCATTGCTCCACAAAATAATTTTCTTTTCTAAGTGAAGACTTCTTTTGCTATTGCAATCCTTGTTTT
Organism: Meconema thalassinum; assembly: GCA_946902985.2. NCBI lineage: Eukaryota > Metazoa > Arthropoda > Insecta > Orthoptera > Tettigoniidae > Meconema > Meconema thalassinum. The sequence continues at coordinate 31,020,389 of OX336393.1, forward strand.
CATTTCTTTAGTGATTATCATTTCCTGTGTAACCAAACTTTCTAGGTATTTAAAACTATTTACTTGTTCAATTTCGTCCTCTATTTTTATTGATATTGTTTCACCTTACCCACCTATTACCATATATTTTGCTTATTCTCATTTATTTTCATCCCGTATATTTAAAAATTTTATCTAGGTCTTTCAACATTCGTGTTGCTTGTCTTTCACTCTAACCCATAACCACTATATCATCTGCATGACGAATACACTCAAATCTTTTACCTCCCAAGCAAACACCTCTTTTTACGTCAAAACATTCCTTAATAATTTCTTCTAAATATTATATAAAATAGAATAGGTGATAAACAACATCCTTGTCTCACTCCTATCCCCAGTCCTATATTTTCTGTCTGTTCTTCTCCAATTTTAACTCTTACTTTTTGGTTTAAATGAAGTTCTTTAATAAGGTTCCTTTCATTCCAATTCACTCCAAGTTCTTTGAGTAGTATCATTAATTTTTCACATCTGACACAATCCAGGGCTTTTTATAAATCTATGAATATTGTGTATACTTTTCTGTTCTTTTGTATATATCTTTCCCCGATTATCCTTAAAGGAGATCACAACACAAAAACACATATTTCGTTATTTATTGCTAAATGTGCAACATGGAAATTTAATAACAATGCCGTTAATCCGGTGCCTCTACGTCCAACCGTTCTTAAGTTATGTGCGAAACTAGTAACTGCTCGTGACGTCACTGCGCTCTCGAGTCTACATAGCAGCCTTGTTGCTGTGCATAAGCTCGGGCAGTCTTTTCCCGCACTCCATCTGCTGCTGCCGTGTTCTTCTGTTGCCATTGTTAGTGTTAGTCAAAAGACTTATAATGGATGTAAATAACATTCGTCCGTATCAGTTTGAGCCAGAACGAACATTGTTTACCATCTCTAAGCAAACTGGCAAGTCGTTCCTAGTTGTCGATCAAAATGTACTTGAACCTTTTCTCCAAGTTTCGTTCATGTTTAGATGTGTTAGTTCCACTTCTGTACACAATATTGAGTGATGGACCAATAATTCAGTGCAAATCTTATTTTTCAAATTACTTTGAAATTTGGTGCATTGTCATTAAGTTCATTTGAAGTACAAAAATATCCTAGATCTATCGGGAAACAGTATATTTTAATTTGATCTGCCAGGCAGGTTGTTGGCATTTAGAAATCATATCTCTCACAGTACAATTTTACTGCTCGTGGTTCATAAAATCTGTGCGATGGTCTAATCACATAGCACTTTACTCTGATTATGACTTAAAGATCTTTGAGACGGAGAACAATTAAAAATTTGTGCAATAAGATCAAAATGTGAGACGGTCATCCAGGCCTCCTCTGTGTTTACCATGGCAACAGATATTCATCATCTAAGTCTGAACTATGGTTGGTTCCGCAGCTTAGGGGCTGCGACAACGTGGTCATGTAGCCCCGTGTACTTTGGGTGTGTGTAGAATCTGTCTGATTAACGGTGTTAATTGTGATGACAGTATTAGTGTGTGTTATCTGTAATTCAGTTAAGGACCGCAGACCATCCTTTTCAAGTAGTTCCTACTTTTGCTACCAAATGCTACCGTCAACGACACCTAGCTGTATACTTGGCTGCTAGATGCCACTGCAACCAGCACCTGGCGACAAACCTTGGATCCTAACAGAGCGTTAATCAAAACTAACTAACAAATTTAGCTTCACACAATAATTGTAGTTAGTGGAAGGCTCTATAACATGCCATAAGGAATGCATACTGAATAGGCCTAATCTTTAAGGCAGTGAATAAACACGACGTTTTCGACCGGGTTTGAACCCGCGATCTTGGGCATAGAAGCTCAGCAAGCGACCAACTACGCTACTGAAGCCGCAAATCTGAAGTGTTAGGCCATCTAGACCTCCTATATGGTTACCAAGGCAAAAAGTATCCACCATCTAAATCTGAATTGTTAAGGCCATCTAGGCCTCCTATATGGTTATCAAGGCAACAAGTATTCACCATCTAAATCTGAAGTGTTAGGCCATATAGACCTCCTATATGGTTACCAAGGCAACAAGTATTCACCTTCCAAATCTGAAGTGTAAAGGCCATCTAGGCCTCCTATATGGTTACCAAGGCAACAAGTATTCACCTTCCAAATCTGAAGTGTAAAGGCCATCTAGACCTCCTGTATGGTTACCAAGGCAACAAGTATTCACCTTCCAAATCTGAAGTGTAAAGGCCATCTAAGCCTCCTATATGGTTACCAAGGTAACAAGCATTCACCTTCTAAATCTGAATTCTTAAGGCCATCTAGGCCTCCTATATGGTTACCAAGGCAACAAGTATTCACCTTCTAAATCTGAAGTGTTAGGCCATCTAGACCTCCTATGTGGTTACCAAGGCAACAAGTATTCACCTTCCAAATCTGAAGTGTAAAGGCCATCTAGGATTCATATATGGTTACCAAGGCAACAAGTATTCACCTTCTAAATCTGAAGTGTAAAGGCCATCTAGGCCTCCTATGTGGTTACCAAGGCAACAAGTATTCACCTTCTAAATCTGAAGTGTTAGGCCATCTAGACCTCCTCTATGGTTACCAAGGTAACAAGTATTCACCATCTAAATCTGAAGTGTAAAGGCTATCTAGACCTCCTATATGGTTACCAAGGTAACAAGTATTCACCTTCTAAATCTGAAGTGTTAGGCCATCTAGGCCTCCTATATGGTTACCAAGGTAACAAGTATTCACCATCTAAATCTGAAGTGTAAAGGCCATCTAGGCCTCCTATATGGTTACCGAGGTAACAAGTATTCACCATCTAAATCTGAAGTGTTAGGCCATCTAGGCCTCCTATATGGTTACCAAGGTAACAAGTATTCACCATCTAAATCTGAAGTGTAAAGGCTATCTAGACCTCCTATATGGTTACCAAGGTAACAAGTATTCACCTTCTAAATCTGAAGTGTTAGGCCATCTAGGCCTCCTATATGGTTACCAAGGTAACAAGTATTCACCTTCTAAATCTGAAGTGTAAAGGCTATCTAGACCTCCTATATGGTTACCAAGGTAACAAGTATTCACCATCTAAATCTGAAGTGTTAGGCCATCTAGACCTCCTATATGGTTACCAAGGTAACAAGTATTCACCTTCTAAATCTGAAGTGTTAGGCCATCTAGGCCTCCTATATGGTTACCAAGGTAACAAGTATTCACCTTCTAAATCTGAAGTGTTAGGCCATCTAGACCTCCTATATGGTTACCAAGGTAACAAGTATTCACCATCTAAATCTGAAGTGTAAAGGCTATCTAGACCTCCTATATGGTTACCAAGGTAACAAGTATTCACCTTCTAAATCTGAAGTGTTAGGCCATCTAGGCCTCCTATATGGTTACCAAGGTAACAAGTATTCACCATCTAAATCTGAAGTGTAAAGGCTATCTAGACCTCCTATATGGTTACCAAGGTAACAAGTATTCACCTTCTAAATCTGAAGTGTTAGGCCATCTAGACCTCCTATGTGGTTACCAAGGCAACAAGTATTCACCTTCCAAATCTGAAGTGTAATGGCCATCTAGGATTCATATATGGTTACCAAGGCAACAAGTATTCACCTTCTAAATCTGAAGTGTAAAGGCCATCTAGGCCTCCTATGTGGTTACCAAGGCAACAAGTATTCTCCTTCCAAATCTGAAGTGTAAAGGCCATCTAGGATTCATATATGGTTACCAAGGCAACAAGTATTCACCTTCTAAATCTGAAGTGTAAAGGCCATCTAGGCCTCCTATGTGGTTACCAAGGCAACAAGTATTCACCTTCTAAATCTGAAGTGTTAGGCCATCTAGACCTCCTCTATGGTTACCAAGGTAACAAGTATTCACCATCTAAATCTGAAGTGTTAGGCCATCTAGACCTCCTATATGGTTACCAAGGTAACAATTATTCACCTTCTAAATCTGAAGTGTTAGGCCATCTAGGCCTCCTATATGGTTACCAAGGTAACAAGTATTCACCTTCTAAATCTGAAGTGTTAGGCCATCTAGACCTCCTATATGGTTACCAAGGTAACAAGTATTCACCATCTAAATCTGAAGTGTAAAGGCTATCTAGACCTCCTATATGGTTACCAAGGTAACAAGTATTCACCTTCTAAATCTGAAGTGTTAGGCCATCTAGGCCTCCTATATGGTTACCAAGGTAACAAGTATTCACCATCTAAATCTGAAGTGTTAGGCCATCTAGACCTCCTATATGGTTACCAAGGTAACAAGTATTCACCTTCTAAATCTGAAGTGTTAGGCCATCTAGGCCTCCTATATGGTTACCAAGGTAACAAGTATTCACCTTCTAAATCTGAAGTGTTAGGCCATCTAGACCTCCTATATGGTTACCAAGGTAACAAGTATTCACCATCTAAATCTGAAGTGTAAAGGCTATCTAGACCTCCTATATGGTTACCAAGGTAACAAGTATTCACCTTCTAAATCTGAAGTGTTAGGCCATCTAGGCCTCCTATATGGTTACCAAGGTAACAAGTATTCACCATCCAAATCTGAAGTGTTAGGCCGTCTAGGCCTCCTATATGGTTACCAAGGTAACAAGTATTCACCATCTAAATCTGAAGTGTAAAGGCTATCTAGACCTCCTATATGGTTACCAACGTAACAAGTATTCACCATCTAAATCTGAAGTGTAAAGGCCATCTAGGCCTCCTATATGGTTACCAAGGTAACAAGTATTCATCATCCAAATCTGAAGTGTTAGGCCATCTAGACCTCCTATATGGTTACCAAGGTAACAAGTATTCACCATCCAAATCTGAAGAGTTAGGCCATCTAGGCCTCCTATATGGTTACCAAGGTAACAAGTATTCACCATCCAAATCTGAAGTGTTAGGCCATCTAGGCCTCCTATATGGTTACCAAGGTAACAAGTATTCACCATCCAAATCTGAAGTGTTAGGCCATCTAGGCCTCCTATATGGTTACCAAGGTAACAAGTATTCACCATCTAAATCTGAAGTGTAAAGGCCATCTATACCTCCTATCTGGTTACCAAGGCAACAAGTATTCATCTAAATATGAAAAACACACCTTTGATCCGTTGTCTCTCAGCTTAGCGGAGGAACATTTAATAAAATGTATATTGTTTCACTTTTACTCTTTTTCACCGTGGACAAGTTCTCAATAAATGTTAATTTACTTCAACACTTGAATCGCAATTTAAATGCTCACAACTCATTCGTGATAGCTTCACGTAGCAAGACTGTGCTTAGAAGACAATGCTGTACAACTCAATTTACTCATATATTATTTCATCCCTCACCGCCCATACACTCCATTATGTAATGTGACATATCTTTCTCTTACACCTTATTGAAGAACAGTTCCTGGCTTCAATTTTGGACCTTGTAGTTTTTCCGTAGGCATCAACTTCATTTTCAAAAGTTGCGTTTCATCAGTCTGCCTTTTTAAAATGCATTGAACGCACGGTAGCCCCATTACCGGGAGAAAAATGTTTCCTCTTGCAAAGTTTTACCCAACTGCTAAATCTACGTGGCGACTTACTTCGATTTGGAAATCTATGGAAATGTACTTCTTTTTCTCTACAGTTTCGGCTTTTACTCGTTCTGTTGTTACAACCGTATACATTACAGGAAGGCATTTTACCAACTAGATATCACACTCGATTATAATGAACAACACTAATCAACGGAAGAGTGGCAGGGCGCGTATTGCAACAATCAACTGAATGGAGCGGATAGTTCAGTCACCGCTTACGGCGCAGTGACGTCACAGCTACCCATGTTTCCTTCGTTTACCGGCCTGCGGAGCAGCATAGAGCAAAAGCAAATATACAGTTGAACACTGCCTGATTTTGAGGCAAGTTGACTTTTGTGTTTTGGTCTCCTTTAACAAACCAATAGCATCCCTTGTTCCTACTCCTTTCCGAAATCCGTATTGCTCCTCAGCCATGGAACCATCCAATTTCCATACAATCTCCTGTGTATAGTTCGTAATAAAATGTTTGCTGCATGAGATATTTAGCTTATTGTTCTGGGTTCTTCACACTTTTTCGAGTTTTGCTTATTATTAATTGGTATCATCACTATTTCTTTGAAACCATTCGGCCCTGTACCTGTTTTACACATCTCATTACACAACCTAATTATTTCTATTTTTCCTCCCTTTCCTAACGCCTTTATTAATTCAATTTTTATATCATCACTTCCCGGAGCTTTACCATTCTTCATTTCTTTTATAGACTTCTCTATTTCTCTTTCTAATATGCTATATCCTAACTCTTCCTCTGTTACCGATTCTTTTTCTTCTAAAACCTTTATCACTTGGTCTCTTATCCCATTCATATAGATCTTTTCGTATTCTTTCCATCTATCCAATATTACCTGGTGCTCACTTACTGTTCTCCCGTACTTATTTTCTCTTTCATAAGTATTATTAATATTGTTTTCTCTATAAATCAGTGCATTTGCTTCTTTCTACATTAAATCATATTTCCCATCCATTTCTAATTTTTCTATTTCATTACACTTCATCTTATACCAATTTTCTTTAGCTAATTATACTTATAATATAAATATAATATGATTATAATTATTATTTCTTCTTAGTGCATTATTAAATATTTTGTAAAATTCACACTGCCTTTTAATTCTTTTGTTTTCAGGCATTGAACATTATTTATCTCAAATTCTTCCTTTTTTCCATCTTCTTTCAACCTCTGAATATTAATTGCATTTCTCTATTTACACTTGCATGTCTTTTTCAATTCTATTTCAATTTCTCCTATAACAAGATTATGATCCAAGAATATGTCCGCCCCAGGGTAACCCTTCGCACTTTTAACTGTTTCTGTAGCGTTCATGAATTGAAATGTAATCTATTTGATATCCTTTACCCTCTAAATGTGATTTCAAGGTACATATTGAATGTGTTTCCTATTACCATTCTACTTGATTTACAAAAATCTAGCATTCTTTGTCCTGTCTCATTTCTTTTCCCCAAACCAAAATTTCCCCACTATTTTTCCATCCTCTCCTTCACCTACTATAGCATTCCAGTCTCCCATCATTATTGTACAAGCATTCCCTCCTTCTCTCGTCATTATTTCTTCTATTTTATCATAACAATCTTCCACTTCATCATCTGTAGGTGTACTAGTAGCCATGTACACATGAATTATGACTAAGACTTTGCTTATTCCTTTCAATCCCAACATAAAAATTTTCTCATATATATATTTTCAATTTTGACAACTTAATTTTTTACTCTATTATTTATCATAATACCAACTCCATTTTTGTCTGCCCCGGAGTAGTATATTCTAAATTCTCCACTTTGGGATTCACAATTTCCACCCGATCTTATTTCACTCATTCCTGGTATATCCAACATATTTTTTGTACTTTCTCGTTTTGCATTTTCAAGTTTACCTTCTTGTAATGAAGTCAACACATTCCATGTCGCCATTCCTAACTTTCTCTCTTCCTTTCTTCTCATTCAACTACTTTTCACAAAACCTTGTCCCCATGTATTCCCCTCCCGGAAATCTGAATGAGTGGAAGCTTTGCTACCGGAATCTTTTACATAGTGGTCCATAACCATCAACTACTAGGGAATATAGTCAGGTAGTTTCCATTTGACTTCCTGATCCGCATGCCATTGGCCAAATCTAGTTTGTTCATCTGCCATTAGTGTTTTTAACGCATAGACAAGCGAGTGCCATCTTGAATATTTAGTCGCCCCTAACCTGGAGAACAGACGCTGTTGGTAGCCGCCTACTTCGGGACAGACGCTGCCATTGATATGTACCCTATCATTGGTTGATACCTTTTACTCAATTAACCCCGAGTACTGGGTCGCCCCTTCCGCCACTTACAATGTTCCGAAGTTCTTCTTCTCCACTGTTTATGCCGTTGAGGACTTCACCGTTACCCTGGCAAGGGACCCTTACAAGTTACTACCAGCCGGGTCAGCTGGACCGAGGTGTTACTCCTCTATCACTCACCTTTGCCCTGGCTTGTGACAAATAGCAATGAATAATATCAACAATTATGCAGCTAATTATAACTTTTAAACTGAAGTACAGTAAATAATGGCAACAGAAGTGAATCTGAATTGAGTCTAAGAGCTGTCATCACGATGACCAAATTGAAGGCAATAGAGAATACTCATTATACAAATAAAGACATTTTGACTCCTCCAGATCTATGGCTTGCACTATTTGTGCATTCCTGCGGTGATGACATCCAATTCTTGACTTCTAAAGTTAGTCGACAGTGCGCAAGATGTCACAAGGATTTGATACCTTTTTGAAGCAATCAAGTGTCTTAGATGTATCATTGGCAAAGTGAGAAAGTATTACCCTACCGGTACTCTTGAAAATTAAACACTAAGATAATGGTTACTGAGGAGGTACCAATATTGATAGTCTTAATATTCAGGAGTTACCGTAGCTTACGAATTGAAAGTGCCTATTCTTATTGAAGGTATTATAACTGCCAAGTCCACTTACTGGTGGTTAGAGACCTGGCTCGCACTTGATGAAGACACTCTCCTCCATGTTGGTCTAGAACCTAGAAGAACACAAACCAAAATCATGTTTGTAGCACTCAATAAAGTATTCCCTGACAAGGATCAAGGTGCTGTCACGTGGGAGGGAGTAAGGCGGTAATAGAATGGTAGCGTACTGGACCTCTTGTCTTAGTAACAGAGTGGCCATTCAGGAAGCAATTAAGTGGCAATAACGAGGAAGCAATGGGTAGTGAAAAAGGTATCAGAACCTAGAGGAAATATATTAGTATTAAGACTTAAATACCTACCTGGACTTCTCAAGCATCCCGGTATCAATTTAATGATGCTGAAATATAATATCCGCAATCAAAAGGGAACTCGGAGTATTGAAAACAAACAGCCTTAAAGTTAGCAGATTCTCTTGGCCATTCACCTCACACGATGTAGGATTGTGCATATTTAAAAATTAAGTGACCAGCGGAACATTCTTGTCAGACTGTCAACACTAAACTCGGAGACCAATTATGCCTATTGTGACTATAAGTGCATATACGGACGAAATGTGAACGATTTAATATCAAAGACAGTCTCTAAGTTCGTTAGAACAGTTTTAAATATTTTTGTGAGCACGCCAATGACGGCAGTGAGCATAACAGCAAGACATGGACATTTCAGACACTGGAGTATTAAGGTACAATTGACAGCACATGGCATGATACTATTTATCCTTTGTTGTGATATTTATGTGTGGATTTGTTTTGCATTTTCGGAAATATTTCGCATCAACATCTATTTAATCAAATTTTTCAAATTTTGTCATCATTTGTTCCGTAATTGATGCATCCTCCCTCACTTATGTATGAGTAAATATAATGTTTCAATTCAATTGGGTGATATGAATAAAACGGAGTATATGCTCATGCTCAACAATTTTGTAGTATATACTCAGAATGGTATGAATAAAAAGTTGAAATTTAGACTCACTGAGAAGTACATACTCAAGGGTGGGAGTAAATACTCCGTTAGTGAGTTTATACTCCAATGTGGTATGAATAAAAGAAGTATATGCTACAAATCTGAAGTATATACTCACAATTTCTGAAGTCTGGCCATTACCATGCTCAGCTGTCTAATCTCAAGATGTTGAGGTTATGTTTGTAGATGTAAACAACTTGCGGACTAGGAAAGTGTATAAATTACGAAGAACGGTTTCTGAGAGGGACTGTAGATCATTATACCGGTTTAGGATGGCTTTCTGACTACTTTTGGGCAAATACACGGAAACAAGAGGAAAAGCTGTAAAGAACAATTTATTTTCTTCAGTAATTGACTTTCTGTAATACATTTGGCAAAGATTCCAGCGTAGCGAATCTTTCTAGCTTTTAATAACATTCGCTTTTTTCCTTCCGCGAGTTAGGCGTTTGAGACTTGAAGGATAGTTACAGACAATCCTTACAAAGGCCAAATCGGAAACAATTGATATAATGATAATATGAGTCGTCCAGTAGCAAAACTCGTTTAATCCACTTGTGAATAAGACTGATTTTCATGAGAAACGTTTCTCTGGACTTTGCCACCCGTATCTTTTGTGTTTGTTGTTTTCTACTTTTTCCTTTTTGCTTTAGTGTTTGCTTTGTGCTTCTGCTTTTGAATGTTACTTTTTGCTTTTCTTTCTTGGTTTTGTTTTTGTGTTTGTTTCCTGCTTTTGCTTTTGTTTTTGAATTTTGCTTTGTGTTTCTTGTTTTCTGCTTTTGCTTTTGTTTTTGAATTTTGCTTTTTGTTTTGTGTGTCTTGTTTTTTGTTTTCTGCTTTTGCTTTTGTTTCAGAATTTTGTTTTGTGTTTCTTGTTTTTTGTTTTCTGCTTTTGCTTTTGAATTTTGCTTTTGGTTTTGTGTCTTGTTTTTTGTTTTCTGCTTTTGCTTTTGTTTCTAAATTTTGCTTTGTGTTTCTTGTTTTTTTGTTTTCTGCTTTTGCTTTTGATTTTGAATTTTGCTTTTTGTTTTGTGTGTCTTGTTTTATGTTTTCTGCTTTTGCTTTTGTTTTTGAATGTAGCTTTTTGCTTTGTGTTTCTTATATTTGTTTTCTGCTTTTGCTTTTGTTTTTGAATTTTGCTTTTTGTTTTGTGTCTTGTTTTTTGATTTCTGCTTTTGCTTTTCTTTCTCAATTTTGCTTTTTGTTTTGTGTGTCTTTTTTTTGTTTTCTGCTTTTGCTTTTGTTTCTGAATTTTCCTTTTTGTTTCGTGTTTTTGTTTTTGTGTATGTTTTCTGGAAAATCAAAATAAAACAAAACAAATTGAAGTAAAACAAAATAAACAAAACAAAATAAAATAAAAACAAAAATAAAACGACAAACCAAAACAAAATTAAAAATTAAAAACAATAATAAAATAAAATAATTAAATAATTTTATGACATGATCCTTATTCACAAGTGGATTAAACGAGTCTTGCAACTGGACGACTCATATTCATCCCCACTAACAGACATTTCAATTAACCAGGAACTTTCAATTAATCAACAAGACAAGTCCACAGCAGACGACTGGTTTGCATTAACAAATGGCATGTAAAACAGTTGACTGAGTAAACGTGCGTAGACGAAACGAGAGTATCATCGTGGCACAAGTGAAGTATATACTCCAAATGGACCGGAATTGTAGTAGATATTCAAGATCTTTTATTCATAACAAACCGAGTATATACTCAAAACTGATGCTCATGCTCAAAGTATATACTTTGAAGTTTATACTCAGTTTTATTCATATCACCCATATGTCTTGAATAGATCAATATTTAATTGATACAAGATTAAAATAAGATGCTAGAGCCGTCAGAAAACTAATTTTTACAAATGTGTTAGCAAGATTGAAGTAATTGAATGTTATGTTTCTTTTTAAAATCCCCAAGCACATGCAAAGTATTTCTTTGGAGACGCATAAATATTTCATATCACGCACACTTGTTACAATAATTTTCCACTCTGCAGGCAATACCGTTGGTTTAAGAGCGATATAGTAAACATTGATATGGCATTCCTCTCATTTAGGCCTAGTTAGCGCAATTACCAGAACGCAACATAGCCCGAGGAGGCCTTATCTCTAGGCACTTTTATAACCTATAGTGACGATTCTCTTATGTTCTTTGTATTCAACATATATATTCTTATACACTAGTGACTAGTCTCATCATACCGTTTACCAGAAAATGAATTGCGAACAATAACACAAAACTCTTCATGTAATTTTGGCTTTCAATGCTGTTGGGTGAGCTACACGGCTTTCAAGAGAACACTTTGCAAAACACTCACTTCAAGCTAAACTCAACAATCTTTAATAAAGGAGATGAAGTGGAGCCTCTGTGATTCGGCGGCAGCGCGCCGGCCTTTCACTGCTGGGTCCGTGTTTCAAATCCTGGTCACTCCATGTGAGATTTGTGCTGGACAAAGCGGAGTCAGACAGGTATTTCTCCGGAAACTCCGGTTTACCCTGTCCCAATTTCATTCCAGCAACACCCTCCCCTGTCATCTCATTTCATCTGTCATTCAATTATCCAATGCCCCACGGGGGTGCGACAGGCTTCGGCAGCCAGCACAGTTCATATCCTCACCGCTAGATGGGGGCTTCATTCATTCCATTCCCTGACCCGGTCAGTCGACTCGAAGCAGGCTGTGGATTTTCATTAATGGAGATTAATCTTTGCTATCATATTCTTTCTTTTCACGTAGATTAGTTCGAGTCTAAAATGTTAAGAAATACATCAACAACCATTACCAACTTCCAGGCTCAAGGAGTAGGAATATCGGTACCTGTGCCCACGACAAGGGAATATCGGATGTGATTAACGGTCAGCACGTCTAGGAATGTTTTTAAACAATAGGCTACTACAGGGTTTGGCGCCCCGTTACAGGAGATAGGAGAGTGAGTACCAACATCTTAGAACTGAATTAAAAGATAGCTTTGAAGCCATTTGCCAGTGTTGCCATATTAACAATTAATATTGTGGCTTTCAGTCGGTCAACTCGAAAATTATTGCAATGTTCGAAAATTAACCTGAACTAAATAACCTGTGGTTAAGATTTATATTTACATATAAATTGTTACTGACTATTGAAGAGAGACTGTCTATGGGTGTCACTGTGGGTTTGGTATAGTTTAGTAGAGCAGAGTCTGTCTGTGGGTGTCACTGTAGGTTTGGTATAGTTTAGTCGAGCAGAGTCTGTCTGTGGGTGTCACTGTAGGTTTGGTAATGATTAGTAGAGCAGAGACTGTCTGTGGGTGTCACTGTAGGTTTGGTAGTGTTTAGTAGAGCAGAGACTGTCTGTGGGTGTCACTGTGGGTTTGGTATAGTTTAGTAGAGCAGAGTCTGTCTGTGGGTGTCACTGTAGGTTTGGTAGTGTTTAGTAGAGCAGGGACTGTCTATGGGTGTCACTGTGGGTTTGGTATAGTTTAGTAGAGCAGAGTCTGTCTGTGGGTGTCACTGTAGGTTTGGTAGTGATTAGTAGAGCAGAGACTGTCTGTGGGTGTCACTGTAGGTTTGGTAGTGTTTAGTAGAGCAGGGACTGTCTATGGGTGTCACTGTGGGTTTGGTATAGTTTAGTAGAGCAGAGTCTGTCTGTGGGTGTCACTGTAGGTTTGGTAGTGATTAGTAGAGCAGAGACTGTCTGTGGGTGTCACTGTAGGTTTGGTAGTGTTTAGTAGAGCAGAGACTGTCTGTGAGTGTCACTGTCGGTTTGGTAGTGTTTAGTAGAGCAGAGACTGTCTGTGAGTGTCACTGTAGGTTTGGTAGTGTTTAGTAGAGCAGAGACTGTCTGTGAGTGTCACTGTCGGTTTGGTAGTGTTTAGTAGAGCAGAGACTGTCTGTGAGTGTCACTGTGGGTTTGGTAGTGATTAGTGGAGCAGAGACTGTCTCTGGGTGTCACTCTGGGTTTGGTAGTGTTTAGTAGGGCAGAGACTGTCTGTGAGTGTCACTGTGGGTTTGGTAGTGTTTAGTAGGGCAGAGACTGTCTGTGGGTGTCACTGTAGGTTTGGTAGTGTTTAGTAGAGCAGAGACTGTCTCTGGGTGTCACTGTGGGTTTGGTATAGTTTAGTAGAGCAGAGTCTGTCTGTGGGTGTCACTGTAGGTTTGGTAGTGTTTAGTAGAGCAGAGACTGTCTGTGAGTGTCACTGTAGGTTTGGTAGTGTTTAGTAGAGCAGAGACTGTCTGTGGGTGTCACTGTAGGTTTGGTAGTGTTTAGTAGAGCAGAGACTGTCTGTGAGTGTCACTGTAGGTTTGGTGGTGTTTAGTAGAGCAGAGACTGACTGTGGGTGTCACAGTAGGTTTGGTAGTGTTTAGTGGAGCAGAGACAGTATGTGGGTGTCACTGTAGGTTTGGTAGTGTTTTGTAGAGCAGAGACTGTCTGTGGGTGTCACTGTGGGTTTGGTAGTGTTTAGTAGAGCAGAGACTGTCTGTGGGTGTCACTGTAGGTTTGGTAGTGTTTAGTAGAGCAGAGACTGTCTGTGAGTGTCACTGTAGGTTTGGTGGTGTTTAGTAGAGCAGAGACTGACTGTGGGTGTCACAGTAGGTTTGGTAGTGTTTAGTGGAGCAGAGACAGTATGTGGGTGTCACTGTAGGTTTGGTAGTGTTTAGTAGGGCAGAGACTGTCTGTGGGTGTCACTGTAGGTTTGGTAGTGTTTAGTAGAGCAGAGACTGTCTCTGGGTGTCACTGTGGGTTTGGTATAGTTTAGTAGAGCAGAGTCTGTCTGTGGGTGTCACAGTAGGTTTGGTAGTGTTTAGTAGAGCAGAGACTGTCTGTGAGTGTCACTGTAGGTTTGGTAGTGTTTAGTAGAGCAGAGACTGTCTGTGGGTGTCACTGTAGGTTTGGTAGTGTTTAGTAGAGCAGAGACTGTCTGAGGGTGTCACTGTAGGTTTGGTAGTGTTTAGTAGAGCAGAGTCTGTCTGTGGGTGTCACTGTAGGTTTGGTAGTGTTTAGTTGAGCAGAGACTGTCTATGGGTGTCACTGTAGGTTTGGTAGTGATTTGCAGAGCACAGACAGTATGTGGGTGTCACTGTAGGTTTGGTAGTGATTTGTAGAGCATAGTCTGTCTGTGGGTGTCACTGTGGGTTTGGTAGTGTTTAGTAGAGCAGAGACTTTCTGTGTGTGTGACTGTGGGTTTGGTAGTGTTTAGTAGAGCAGAGACTGTCTGTGGGTGTCACTGTGGGTTTGGTAGTGTTTAGTAGAGCAGAGACTGTCTGTGGGTGTCACTGTGGGTTTGGTAGTGTTTAGTAGAGCAGAGACTTTCTGTGTGTGTGACTGTGGGTTTGGTAGTGTTTAGTAGAGCAGAGACTGTCTGTGGGTGTGACTGTGGGTTTGGTAGTGTTTAGTATAGTAGAGACTGTCTGTGTGTGTCACTGTGTGTTTGGTAGTGTTTAGTAGAGCAGAGACTGTCTGTGGGTGTCACTGTAGGTTTGGTAGTGTTTAGTAGAGCAGAGACTCTCTGTGAGTGTCACTGTAGGTTTGGTAGTGTTTAGTAGAGCAGAGACTGTCTGTGTGTGTGACTGTGGGTTTGGTAGTGTTTAGTAGAGCAGAGACTGTCTGTGTGTGTGACTGTGGGTTTGGTAGTGTTTAGTAGAGCAGAGACTGTCTGTGAGTGTCACTGTAGGTTTGGTAGTGTTTAGTAGAGCAGAGACTGTCTGTGAGTGTGACTGTGGGTTTGGTAGGGTTTAGTAGAGCAGAGACTGTCTGTGAGTGTCACTGTAGGTTTGGTAGTGTTTAGTAGAGCAGAGACTGTCTGTGGGTGTCACTGTAGGTTTGGTAGTGTTTAGTAGAGCAGAGACTGTCTGTGAGTGTCACTGTAGGTTTGGTGGTGTTTAGTAGAGCAGAGACTGACTGTGGGTGTCACAGTAGGTTTGGTAGTGTTTAGTGGAGCAGAGACAGTATGTGGGTGTCACTGTAGGTTTGGTAGTGTTTTGTAGAGCAGAGACTGTCTGAGGGTGTCACTGTAGGTTTGGTAGTGTTTAGTAGAGCAGAGACTGTCTGAGGGTGTCACTGTAGGTTTGGTAGTGTTTAGTAGAGCAGAGTCTGTCTGTGGGTGTCACTGTAGGTTTGGTAGTGTTTAGTTGAGCAGAGACTGTCTATGGGTGTCACTGTAGGTTTGGTAGTGTTTAGTAGAGCAGAGACAGTATGTGGGTGTCACTGTAGGTTTGGTAGTGATTTGTAGAGCAGAGTCTGTCTGTGGGTGTCACTGTAGGTTAGGTAGTGATTTGTAGAGCAGAGTCTGTTTGTGGGTGTCAATGTAGGTTTACCGGGTGAGTTAGCCGAGGTCGTTGCGTCATGACTGTTGGCAGTCGCTCACATCCGGGAGGCGAGGAGGTTCGAATCCCCCCGCCGGCAACCTTGAAAATGGTCTTCTGTGGTTTCCCATCTTCCTTCCAGGCAAATGCCGGTGTTGGTCCTTAACTATAGGCCACAGCCGCTACCTTCCAACTCCTCGACCCTCCCTTCCAACTCTCCTCCCCAACGGTACTTGTAGCTCACCCATTGGGTGTCCGTTTCGAAGCAGCTACAAAACTGGCGAGCCGAACATGTCCTCGGACACTCCCGGCACTAAAAGCAATACGCTAAAAAAAACTGTAGGTTTGGTAGTGATTTGTAGAGCAGAGACTGTCTATGGGTGTCACTGTGGGTTTGGTAGGGTTTAGTGGAGCAGAGACTGTCTGTGAGTGTCACTGTAGGTTTGGTAGTGTTTAGTAGAGCAGAGACAGTATGTGGGTGTCACTGTAGGTTTGGTAGTGTTTAGTGGAGCAGAGACAGTATGTGGGTGTCACTGTAGGTTTGGTAGTGTTGAGTAGAGCAGAGACTGTCTGTGGGTGTCACTGTAGGTTTGGTAGTGATTTGTAGAGCAGAGTCTGTCTGTGGGTGTCACTGTAGGTTTGGTAGTGATTTGTAGAGCAGAGACTGTCTATGGGTGTCACTGTGGGTTTGGTAGGGTTTAGTGGAGCAGAGACTGTCTGCGAGTGTCACTGTAGGTTTGGTAGTGTTTAGTAGAGCAGAGACTGTCTGTGGGTGTCACTGTTGGTTTGGTAGTGTTTAGTAGAGCAGAGACAGTATGTGGGTGTCACTGTAGGTTTGGTAGTGTTTAGTAGAGCAGAGACAGTATGTGGGTGTCACTGTAGGTTTGGTAGTGTTTAGTGGAGCAGAGACAGTATGTGAGTGTCACTGTAGGTTTGGTAGTGTTTAGTAGAGCAGAGACTGTCTGTGGGTGTCACTCTTGGTTTGGTAGTGTTTAGTGGAGCAGAGACTGTCTGTGAGTGTCACTGTAGGTTTGGTAGTGTTTAGTAAAGCAGAGACGGTATGTGGGTGTCACTGTAGGTTTGGTAGTGTTTAGTAGAGCAGAGACTGTCTGTGAGTGTCACTGTAGGTTTGGTAGCGTTTAGTGGAGCAGAGACAGTATGTGGGTGTCACTGTAGGTTTGGTAGTGTTTAGTAGAGCAGAGACTGTCTGTGGGTGTGACTGTGGGTTTGGTAGTGTTTAGTAGAGCAGAGACTGTCTGTGGGTGTCACTGTTGGTTTGGTAGTGTTAAGTAGAGCAGAGACAGTATGTAGGTGTCACTGTAGGTTTGGTAGTGTTTAGTGGAGCAGAGACAGTATGTGGGTGTCACTGTAGGTTTGCTAGTGTTTTGTGGAGCAGAGACTGTCTGTGGGTGTCACTGTGGGTTTGGTAGGGTTTAGTAGAGCAGAGACAGTACGTGGGTGTCACTGTGGATTTGGTAGTGTTTAGTAGAGCAGAGACAGTATGTGGGTGTCACTGTAGGTTTGGTAGTGTTTAGTAGAGCAGAGACAGTATGTGGGTGTCACTGTGGGTTTGGTAGTGTTTAGTGGAGCAGAGACTGTCTGTGGGTGTGACTGTGGGTTTGGTAGTGATTTGCAGAGCAGAGACAGTATGTGGGTGTCACTGTAGGTTTGGTAGTGATTAGTAGAGCATAGACTGTCTGTGTGTGTGACTGTGGGTTTGGTAGTGTTTAGTAGAGCAGAGACTGTCTGTGGGTGTCACTGTTGGTTTGGTAGTGTTTAGTAGAGCAGAGACTGTCTGTGGGTGTCACTGTGGGTTTGGTAGTGTTTAGTAGAGCAGAGACTGTCTGTGGGTGTCACTGTGGGTTTGGTAGTGTTTAGTAGAGCAGAGACTTTCTGTGTGTGTGACTGTGGGTTTGGTAGTGTTTAGTAGAGCAGAGACTGTCTGTGGGTGTGACTGTGGGTTTGGTAGTGTTTAGTATAGTAGAGACTGTCTGTGTGTGTCACTGTGTGTTTGGTAGTGTTTAGTAGAGCAGAGACTGTCTGTGGGTGTCACTGTAGGTTTGGTAGTGTTTAGTAGAGCAGAGACTCTCTGTGAGTGTCACTGTAGGTTTGGTAGTGTTTAGTTGAGCAGAGACTGTCTGTGTGTGTAACTGTGGGTTTGGTAGTGTTTAGTAGAGCAGAGACTGTCTGTGAGTGTGACTGTGGGTTTGGTAGGGTTTAGTAGAGCAGAGACTGTCTGTGTGTGTGACTGTGGGTTTGGTAGTGTTTAGTAGAGCAAAGACTGTCTGTGGATGTGACTGTGGGTTTGGTAGTGTTTAGTATAGTAGAGACTGTCTGTGTGTGTCACTGTGTGTTTGGTAGTGTTTAGTAGAGCAGAGACTGTCTGTGGGTGTCACTGTAGGTAGTGTTTAGTAGAGCAGAGACTGTCTGTGAGTGTCACTGTAGGTTTGGTAGTGTTTAGTAGAGCAGAGACTGTCTGTGGGTGTCACTGTGGGTTTGGTAGTGTTTAGTATAGTAGAGACTGTCTGTGTGTGTCACTGTGTGTTTGGTAGTGTTTAGTAGAGCAGAGACTGTCTGTGAGTGTGACTGTGGGTTTGGTAGTGTTTAGTAGAGCAGAGACTGTCTGTGGGTGTCACTGTGTGTTTGGTAGTGTTTAGTAGAGCAGAGACTGTCTGTGAGTGTCACTGTAGGTTTGGTAGTGTTTAGTAGGGCAGAGCCTGTCTGTGGGTGTCACTGAGGGTTTGGTAGTGTTTAGTAGAGCAGAGATTGTCTGTGGGTGTCACTGTGTGTTTGGTAGTGTTTAGTGGAGCAGAGACTGTCTGTGAGTGTCACTGTAGGTTTGGTCGTGTTTAGTAGAGCAGAGACTGTCTGTGGGTGTCACTGTGGGTTTGGTAGTGTTTAGTATAGTAGAGACTGTCTGTGTTTGTGACTGTGGGGTTGGTAGTGTTTAGTAGAGCAGAGACTGTCTGTGTGTGTGACTGTGGGTTTGGTAGTGTTAAGTAGAGCAGAGACTGTCTGTGGGTGTCACTGTGGGTTTGGTAGTGTTTTGTAGAGCAGAGACTGTCTATGGGTGTCACTGTAGGTTTGCTAGTGTTTAGTAGAGCAGAGACTGTCCGTGGGTGTCACTGTGGGTTTGGTAGTGATTAGTAGAGCAGAGACTGTCTGTGGGTCTCACTGTGGGTTTGGTAGTGTTTAGTAGAGCAGAGACTGTCTGTGAGTGTGACTGTGGGTTTGGTAGTGTTTAGTAGAGCAGAGACTGTCTGTGGGTGTCACTGTGGGTTTGGTAGTGTTTAGTAGAGCAGAGACCGTCTGTGTGTGTGACTGTGGGTTTGGTAGTGTTTAGTAGAGCAGAGACTGTCTGTGGGTGTGACTGTGGGTTTGGTAGTGTTTAGTATAGTAGAGACTGTCTGTGTGTGTCACTGTGTGTTTGGTAGTGTTTATTAGAGCAGATACTGTCTGTGAGTGTCACTGTAGGTTTGGTAGTGTTTAGTAGAGCAGAGACTGTCTGTGGGTGTCACTGTAGGTTTGGTAGTGATTAGTAGAGCAGAGACTGTCTGTGGGTGTGACTGTGGGTTTGGTAGTGATTTGTAGAGTAGAGTCGGTCTGTGGGTGTGACTGTGGGTTTGGTAGTGTTTTGTAGAACAGAGACTGTCTGTGAGTGTCACTGTGGGTTTGGTAGTGATTTGTAGAGCAGAGACTGTCTGTGAGTGTCACTGTGGGTTTGGTAGTGTTTAGTAGAGCAGAGACTGTCTGTGGGTGTGACTGTGGGTTTGGTAGTGATTTGTAGAGTAGAGACTGTCTGTGGGTGTCACTGTGGGTTTGGTAGTGATTTGTAGAGTAGAGACTGTCTCTGGGTGTCACTGTGGGTTTGGTAGTGTTTAGTAGAGCAGAGACCGTCTGTGTGTGTGACTGTGGGTTTGGTAGTGTTTAGTAGAGCAGAGACTGTCTGTGGGTGTGACTGTGGGTTTGGTAGTGTTTAGTATAGTAGAGACTGTCTGTGTGTGTCACTGTGTGTTTGGTAGTGTTTAGTAGAGCAGAGACTGTCTGTGGGTGTCACTGTAGGTTTGGTAGTGTTTAGTAGAGCAGAGACTGTCTGTGAGTGTCACTGTAGGTTTGGTGGTGTTTAGTAGAGCAGAGACTGACTGTGGGTGTCACAGTAGGTTTGGTAGTGTTTAGTGGAGCAGAGACAGTATGTGGGTGTCACTGTAGGTTTGGTAGTGTTTTGTAGAGCAGAGACTGTCTGAGGGTGTCACTGTAGGTTTGGTAGTGTTTAGTAGAGCAGAGACTGTCTGAGGGTGTCACTGTAGGTTTGGTAGTGTTTAGTAGAGCAGAGTCTGTCTGTGGGTGTCACTGTAGGTTTGGTAGTGTTTAGTTGAGCAGAGACTGTCTATGGGTGTCACTGTAGGTTTGGTAGTGTTTAGTAGAGCAGAGACAGTATGTGGGTGTCACTGTAGGTTTGGTAGTGATTTGTAGAGCAGAGTCTGTCTGTGGGTGTCACTGTAGGTTAGGTAGTGATTTGTAGAGCAGAGTCTGTTTGTGGGTGTCAATGTAGGTTTACCGGGTGAGTTAGCCGAGGTCGTTGCGTCATGACTGTTGGCAGTCGCTCACATCCGGGAGGCGAGGAGGTTCGAATCCCCCCGCCGGCAACCTTGAAAATGGTCTTCTGTGGTTTCCCATCTTCCTTCCAGGCAAATGCCGGTGTTGGTCCTTAACTATAGGCCACAGCCGCTACCTTCCAACTCCTCGACCCTCCCTTCCAACTCTCCTCCCCAACGGTACTTGTAGCTCACCCATTGGGTGTCCGTTTCGAAGCAGCTACAAAACTGGCGAGCCGAACATGTCCTCGGACACTCCCGGCACTAAAAGCAATACGCTAAAAAAAACTGTAGGTTTGGTAGTGATTTGTAGAGCAGAGACTGTCTATGGGTGTCACTGTGGGTTTGGTAGGGTTTAGTGGAGCAGAGACTGTCTGTGAGTGTCACTGTAGGTTTGGTAGTGTTTAGTAGAGCAGAGACAGTATGTGGGTGTCACTGTAGGTTTGGTAGTGTTTAGTGGAGCAGAGACAGTATGTGGGTGTCACTGTAGGTTTGGTAGTGTTGAGTAGAGCAGAGACTGTCTGTGGGTGTCACTGTAGGTTTGGTAGTGATTTGTAGAGCAGAGTCTGTCTGTGGGTGTCACTGTAGGTTTGGTAGTGATTTGTAGAGCAGAGACTGTCTATGGGTGTCACTGTGGGTTTGGTAGGGTTTAGTGGAGCAGAGACTGTCTGCGAGTGTCACTGTAGGTTTGGTAGTGTTTAGTAGAGCAGAGACTGTCTGTGGGTGTCACTGTTGGTTTGGTAGTGTTTAGTAGAGCAGAGACAGTATGTGGGTGTCACTGTAGGTTTGGTAGTGTTTAGTAGAGCAGAGACAGTATGTGGGTGTCACTGTAGGTTTGGTAGTGTTTAGTGGAGCAGAGACAGTATGTGAGTGTCACTGTAGGTTTGGTAGTGTTTAGTAGAGCAGAGACTGTCTGTGGGTGTCACTCTTGGTTTGGTAGTGTTTAGTGGAGCAGAGACTGTCTGTGAGTGTCACTGTAGGTTTGGTAGTGTTTAGTAAAGCAGAGACGGTATGTGGGTGTCACTGTAGGTTTGGTAGTGTTTAGTAGAGCAGAGACTGTCTGTGAGTGTCACTGTAGGTTTGGTAGCGTTTAGTGGAGCAGAGACAGTATGTGGGTGTCACTGTAGGTTTGGTAGTGTTTAGTAGAGCAGAGACTGTCTGTGGGTGTGACTGTGGGTTTGGTAGTGTTTAGTAGAGCAGAGACTGTCTGTGGGTGTCACTGTTGGTTTGGTAGTGTTAAGTAGAGCAGAGACAGTATGTAGGTGTCACTGTAGGTTTGGTAGTGTTTAGTGGAGCAGAGACAGTATGTGGGTGTCACTGTAGGTTTGCTAGTGTTTTGTGGAGCAGAGACTGTCTGTGGGTGTCACTGTGGGTTTGGTAGGGTTTAGTAGAGCAGAGACAGTACGTGGGTGTCACTGTGGATTTGGTAGTGTTTAGTAGAGCAGAGACAGTATGTGGGTGTCACTGTAGGTTTGGTAGTGTTTAGTAGAGCAGAGACAGTATGTGGGTGTCACTGTGGGTTTGGTAGTGTTTAGTGGAGCAGAGACTGTCTGTGGGTGTGACTGTGGGTTTGGTAGTGATTTGCAGAGCAGAGACAGTATGTGGGTGTCACTGTAGGTTTGGTAGTGATTAGTAGAGCATAGACTGTCTGTGTGTGTGACTGTGGGTTTGGTAGTGTTTAGTAGAGCAGAGACTGTCTGTGGGTGTCACTGTTGGTTTGGTAGTGTTTAGTAGAGCAGAGACTGTCTGTGGGTGTCACTGTGGGTTTGGTAGTGTTTAGTAGAGCAGAGACTGTCTGTGGGTGTCACTGTGGGTTTGGTAGTGTTTAGTAGAGCAGAGACTTTCTGTGTGTGTGACTGTGGGTTTGGTAGTGTTTAGTAGAGCAGAGACTGTCTGTGGGTGTGACTGTGGGTTTGGTAGTGTTTAGTATAGTAGAGACTGTCTGTGTGTGTCACTGTGTGTTTGGTAGTGTTTAGTAGAGCAGAGACTGTCTGTGGGTGTCACTGTAGGTTTGGTAGTGTTTAGTAGAGCAGAGACTCTCTGTGAGTGTCACTGTAGGTTTGGTAGTGTTTAGTTGAGCAGAGACTGTCTGTGTGTGTAACTGTGGGTTTGGTAGTGTTTAGTAGAGCAGAGACTGTCTGTGAGTGTGACTGTGGGTTTGGTAGGGTTTAGTAGAGCAGAGACTGTCTGTGTGTGTGACTGTGGGTTTGGTAGTGTTTAGTAGAGCAAAGACTGTCTGTGGATGTGACTGTGGGTTTGGTAGTGTTTAGTATAGTAGAGACTGTCTGTGTGTGTCACTGTGTGTTTGGTAGTGTTTAGTAGAGCAGAGACTGTCTGTGGGTGTCACTGTAGGTAGTGTTTAGTAGAGCAGAGACTGTCTGTGAGTGTCACTGTAGGTTTGGTAGTGTTTAGTAGAGCAGAGACTGTCTGTGGGTGTCACTGTGGGTTTGGTAGTGTTTAGTATAGTAGAGACTGTCTGTGTGTGTCACTGTGTGTTTGGTAGTGTTTAGTAGAGCAGAGACTGTCTGTGAGTGTGACTGTGGGTTTGGTAGTGTTTAGTAGAGCAGAGACTGTCTGTGGGTGTCACTGTGTGTTTGGTAGTGTTTAGTAGAGCAGAGACTGTCTGTGAGTGTCACTGTAGGTTTGGTAGTGTTTAGTAGGGCAGAGCCTGTCTGTGGGTGTCACTGAGGGTTTGGTAGTGTTTAGTAGAGCAGAGATTGTCTGTGGGTGTCACTGTGTGTTTGGTAGTGTTTAGTGGAGCAGAGACTGTCTGTGAGTGTCACTGTAGGTTTGGTCGTGTTTAGTAGAGCAGAGACTGTCTGTGGGTGTCACTGTGGGTTTGGTAGTGTTTAGTATAGTAGAGACTGTCTGTGTTTGTGACTGTGGGGTTGGTAGTGTTTAGTAGAGCAGAGACTGTCTGTGTGTGTGACTGTGGGTTTGGTAGTGTTAAGTAGAGCAGAGACTGTCTGTGGGTGTCACTGTGGGTTTGGTAGTGTTTTGTAGAGCAGAGACTGTCTATGGGTGTCACTGTAGGTTTGCTAGTGTTTAGTAGAGCAGAGACTGTCCGTGGGTGTCACTGTGGGTTTGGTAGTGATTAGTAGAGCAGAGACTGTCTGTGGGTCTCACTGTGGGTTTGGTAGTGTTTAGTAGAGCAGAGACTGTCTGTGAGTGTGACTGTGGGTTTGGTAGTGTTTAGTAGAGCAGAGACTGTCTGTGGGTGTCACTGTGGGTTTGGTAGTGTTTAGTAGAGCAGAGACCGTCTGTGTGTGTGACTGTGGGTTTGGTAGTGTTTAGTAGAGCAGAGACTGTCTGTGGGTGTGACTGTGGGTTTGGTAGTGTTTAGTATAGTAGAGACTGTCTGTGTGTCACTGTGTGTTTGGTAGTGTTTATTAGAGCAGATACTGTCTGTGAGTGTCACTGTAGGTTTGGTAGTGTTTAGTAGAGCAGAGACTGTCTGTGGGTGTCACTGTAGGTTTGGTAGTGATTAGTAGAGCAGAGACTGTCTGTGGGTGTGACTGTGGGTTTGGTAGTGATTTGTAGAGTAGAGTCGGTCTGTGGGTGTGACTGTGGGTTTGGTAGTGTTTTGTAGAACAGAGACTGTCTGTGAGTGTCACTGTGGGTTTGGTAGTGATTTGTAGAGCAGAGACTGTCTGTGAGTGTCACTGTGGGTTTGGTAGTGTTTAGTAGAGCAGAGACTGTCTGTGGGTGTGACTGTGGGTTTGGTAGTGATTTGTAGAGTAGAGACTGTCTGTGGGTGTCACTGTGGGTTTGGTAGTGATTTGTAGAGTAGAGACTGTCTCTGGGTGTCACTGTGGGTTTGGTAGTGTTTTGTAGAACAGAGACAGTCTGTGAGTGTCACTGTGGGTTTGGTAGTGATTTGTAGAGCAGAGACTGTCTGTGAGTGTCACTGTGGGTTTGGTAGTGTTTAGTAGAGCAGAGACTGTCTGTGGGTGTCACTGTAGGTTTGGTAGTGTTTAGTAGAGCAGAGACTGTCTGTGGGTATCACTGTGGGTTTGGTAGTGTTTTGGAGAGCAGAGACTGTCTGTGGGTGTCACTGTAGGTTTGGTAGTGTTTAGTAGAGCAGAGACTGTCTGTCGGTATCACTGTGGGTTTGGTAGTGTTTAGTAGAGCAAAGACTGTCTGTGAGTGTCACTGTAGGTTTGGTAGTGTTTAGTAGAGCAGAGACTGTCTGTGGGTATCACTGTGGGTTTGGTAGTGTTTTGTAGAGCAGAGACTGTCTGTGGGTGTCACTGTGGGTTTGGTAGTGTTTTGTAGAGCACAGACTGTCTCTGAGTGTCACTGTGGGTTTGGTAGTGATTTGTAGAGAAGAGACTGTCTGTGAGTGTCACTGTGGGTTTGGTAGTGTTTAGTAGAGTAGAGAATGTCTGTGGGTGTCACTGTAGGTTTGGTAGTGTTTAGTAGAGCAGAGACTGTCTGTGGGTGTCACTGTAGGTTTGGTAGTGTTTAGTAGAGCGGAGACTGTCTGTGGGTGTCACTGTAGGTTTGGCAGTGTTTTGTAGAGCAGAGACTGTCTGTGGGTGTCACTGTAGGTTTGGTAGTGTTTAGTAGGGCAGACACTGTCAGAGGGTGTCACAGTAGGTTTGGTAGTGTTTAGTAGAGCAGAGAATATCTGAGGGTGTCACTGTGGGTTTGGTAGTGTTTAGTAGAGCAGAGACTGTCTCTGAGTGTCACTGTGGGTTTGGTAGTGATTTGTAGAGCAGAGACTGTCTCTGGGTGTCACTGTAGGTTTGGTAGTGATTTGTAGAGTAGAGACTGTCTGTGGGTGTCACTGTGGGTTTGGTAGTGATTTGTAGAGCTGAGACTGTCTGTGGGTGTCACTGTAGGTTTGGTAGTGGTCTGTAGAGCAGAGACTGTCTGTGGGTGTCACTGTGGGTTTGGTAGTGTTTAGTAGAGCAGGGACTGTATGTGGGTGTCACTGAAGGTTTGGTAGTGTTTAGTAGAGCAGAGACTGTCTGTGTGTGTGACTGTGGGTTTGGTAGTGTTTAGTAGAGCAGAGACTGTCTGTGGGTGTCACTGTGGGTTTGGTAGTGTTTAGTAGAGCAGAGACTGTCTGTGTGTGTGACTGTGGGTTTGGTAGTGTTTAGTAGAGCAGAGACTGTCTGTGGGTGTCACTGTGGGTTTGGTAGTGTTGAGTAGAGCAGAGACTGTCTGTGTGTGTGACTGTGGGTTTGGTAGTGTTTAGTAGAGCAGAGACTCTCTGTGGGTGTCACTGTGGGTTTGGTAGTGTTTAGTATAGTAGAGACTGTCTGTGTGTGTCACTGTGTGTTTGGTAGTGTTTAGTAGAGCAGAGACTGTCTGTGAGTGTCACTGTAGGTTTGGTAGTGTTTAGTAGAGCAGAGACTGTCTGTGGGTGTCACTGTAGGTTTGGTAGTGATTAGTAGAGCAGAGACTGTCTGTGGGTGTGACTGTGGGTTTGGTAGTGATTTGTAGAGTAGAGACGGTCTGTGGGTGTGACTGTGGGTTTGGTAGTGTTTTGTAGAACAGAGACTGTCTGTGAGTGTCACTGTGGGTTTGGTAGTGATTTGTAGAGCAGAGACTGTCTGTGAGTGTCACTGTGGGTTTGGTAGTGTTTAGTAGAGCAGAGACTGTCTGTGGGTGTGACTGTGGGTTTGGTAGTGATTTGTAGAGTAGAGACAGTCTGTGGGTGTCACTGTGGGTTTGGTAGTGATTTGTAGAGTAGAGAGTGTCTCTGGGTGTCACTGTGGGTTTGGTAGTGTTTTGTAGAACAGAGACTGTCTGTGAGTGTCACTGTGGGTTTGGTAGTGATTTGTAGAGCAGAGACTGTCTGTGAGTGTCACTGTGGGTTTGGTAGTGTTTAGTAGAGCAGAGACTGTCTGTGGGTGTCACTGTGGGTTTGGTAGAGTTTAGTAGAGCATGGACTGTATGTGGGTGTCACTGTAGGTTTGGTAGTGATTTGTAGAGTAGAGACTGTCTGTGGGTGTCACTGTGGGTTTGGTAGTGTTTAGTAGAGCAGGGACTGTATGTGGGTGTCACTGTGGGTTTGGTAGTGTTTAGTAGAGCAGAGACTGTCTCTGGGTGTCACTGTAGGTTTGGTAGTGTTTAGTAGAGCAGGGACTGTATGTGGGTGTGACTGTGGGTTTGGTAGTGTTTAGTAGAGCAGGGACTGTATGTGGGTGTGACTCTAGGTTTGGTAGTGTTTAGTAGAGCAGAGACTGTCTGTGGGTGTCACTGTGGGTTTGGTAGTGTTTAGTAGAGCAGAGACTGTCTGTGGGTGTCACTGTAGGTTTGGTAGTGTTTAGCAGAGCAGAGACTGTCTGTGGGTATCACTGTGGGTTTGGTAGTGATTTGTAGAGCAGAGACTGTCTGTGGGTGTCACTTTAGGTTTGGTAGTGTTTAGTAGAGCAGAGACTGTCTGTGGGTATCACTGTGGGTTTGGTAGTGTTTAGTAGAGCAGAGACTGTCTGTGAGTGTCACTGTAGGTTTGGTAGTGTTTAGTAGAGCAGAGACTGTCTGTGGGTATCACTGTGGGTTTGGTAGTGTTTTGTAGAGCAGAGACTGTCTGTGGGTGTCACTGTGGGTTTGGTAGTGTTTTGTAGAGCAGAGACTGTCTCTGAGTGTCACTGTGGGTTTGGTAGTGATTTGTAGAGCAGAGACTGTCTGTGAGTGTCACTGTGGGTTTGGTAGTGTTTAGTAGAGTAGAGAATGTATGTGGGTGTCACTGTAGGTTTGGTAGTGTTTAGTAGAGCAGAGACTGTCTGTGGGTGTCACTGTAGGTTTGGTAGTGTTCAGTAGAGCGGAGACTGTCTGTGGGTGTCACTGTAGGTTTGGCAGTGTTTTGTAGAGCAGAGACTGTCTGTGGGTGTCACTGTAGGTTTGGTAGTGTTTAGTAGGGCAGACACTGTCAGAGGGTGTCACAGTAGGTTTGGTAGTGTTTAGTTGAGCAGAGAATATCTGAGGGTGTCACTGTGGGTTTGGTAGTGTTTAGTAGAGCAGAGACTGTCTCTGAGTGTCACTGTGGGTTTGGTAGTGATTTGTAGAGAGTGAGACTGTCTCTGGGTGTCACTGTAGGTTTGGTAGTGATTTGTAGAGTAGAGACTGTCTGTGGGTGTCACTGTGGGTTTGGTAGTGATTTTTAGAGCTGAGACTGTCTGTGGGTGTCACTAGGTTTGGTAGTGATCTGTAGAGCAGAGACTGTCTGTGGGTGTCACTGTAGGTTTGGTAGTGTTTAGTAGAGCAGAGATTGCCTGTGGGTGTCACTGTGGGTTTGGTAGTGTTTAGTAGAGCAGGGACTGTATGTGGGTGTCACTGTAGGTTTGGTAGTGATTTGTAGAGTAGAGACTGTCTGTGGGTGTCACTGTGGGTTTGGTAGTGTTTAGTAGAGCAAGGACTGTATGTGGGTGTCACTGTGGGTTTGGTAGTGTTTAGTAGAGCAGAGACTGTCTCTGGGTGTCACTGTAGGTTTGGTAGTGTTTAGTAGAGCAGGGACTGTATGTGCGTGTCACTGTGGGTTTGGTAGTGTTTAGTAGAGCAGGGACTGTATGTGGGTGTGACTCTAGGTTTGGTAGTGTTTAGTAGAGCAGAGACTGTCTGTGGGTGTCACTGTGGGTTTGGTAGTGTTTAGTAGAGCAGAGACTGTCTGTGGGTGTCACTGTGGGTTTGGTAGTGTTTTGTAGAGCAGAGACTGTCTGTGAGTGTCACTGTAGGTTTGGTAGTGTTTAGTAGAGCAGAGACTGTCTGTGAGTGTCACTGTGGGTTTGGTAGTGATTTGTAGAGCAGAGACTGTCTGTGAGTGTCGCTCTAGGTTTGGTAGTGTTTAGTAGAGTAGAGACTGTCTGTGAGTGTCACTGTGGGTTTTGGTAGTGATTTGTAGAGCAGAGACTGTCTGTGGGTGTCACTGTAGGTTTGGTAGTGTTTAGTAGAGCAGAGACTGTCTGTGAGTGTCACTGTTGGTTTGGTAGTGATTTGTAGAGCAGAGACTGTCTGTGGGTGTCACTGTAGGTTTGGTAGTGTTTTGTAGAGTAGAGACTGTCTGTGAGTGTCACTGTGGGTTTGGTAGTGTTAAGTAGAGCAGAGACTGTCTCTGGGTGTCACTGTAGGTTTGGTAGTGATTTGTAGAGCAGAGACTGTCTGTGAGTGTCACTGTAGGTTTGGTAGTGTTTAGTAGAGCAGAGACTGTCTGTGAGTGTCACTGTGGGTTTGGTAGTGATTTGTAGAGCAGAGACTGTCTGTGAGTGTCACTCTAGGTTTGGTAGTGTTTAGTAGAGTAGAGACTGTCTGTGAGTGTCACTGTGGGTTTTGGTAGTGATTTGTAGAGCAGAGACTGTCTGTGGGTGTCACTGTAGGTTTGGTAGTGTTTAGTAGAGCAGAGACTGTCTGTGAGTGTCACTGTTGGTTTGGTAGTGATTTGTAGAGCAGAGACTGTCTGTGGGTGTCACTGTAGGTTTGGTAGTGTTTTGTAGAGTAGAGACTGTCTGTGAGTGTCACTGTGGGTTTGGTAGTGTTAAGTAGAGCAGAGACTGTCTCTGGGTGTCACTGTAGGTTTGGTAGTGATTTGTAGAGCAGAGACTGTCTGTGAGTGTCACTGTAGGTTTGGTCGTGTTTAGTAGAGCAGAGACTGTCTGTGGGTGTCACTGTGGGTTTGGTAGTGTTTAGTATAGTAGAGACTGTCTGTGTGTGTGACTGTGGGTTTGGTAGTGTTTAGTAGAGCAGAGACTGTCTGTGTGTGTGACTGTGGGTTTGGTAGTGTAGAGTAGAGCAGAGACTGTCTGTGGGTGTCACTGTGGGTTTGGTAGTGTTTTGTAGAGCAGAGACTGTCTATGGGTGTCACTGTAGGTTTGGTAGTGTTTAGTAGAGCAGAGACTGTCTGTGGGTGTCACTGTGGGTTTGGTAGTGATTAGTAGAGCAGAGACTGTCTGTGGGTCTCACTGTGGGTTTGGTAGTGTTTAGTAGAGCAGAGACTGTCTCTGAGTGTCACTGTGGGTTTGGTAGTGATTTGTAGAGCAGAGACTGTCTGTGAGTGTCACTGTGGGTTTGGTAGTGTTTAGTAGAGTAGAGAATGTATGTGAGTGTCACTGTAGGTTTGGTCGTGTTTAGTAGAGCAGAGACTGTCTGTGGGTGTCACTGTGGGTTTGGTAGTGTTTAGTATAGTAGAGACTGTCTGTGTGTGTGACTGTGGGTTTGGTAGTGTTTAGTAGAGCAGAGACTGTCTGTGTGTGTGACTGTGGGTTTGGTAGTGTAGAGTAGAGCAGAGACTGTCTGTGGGTGTCACTTTAGGTTTGGTAGTGTTTAGTAGAGCAGAGACTGTCTGTGGGTATCACTGTGGGTTTGGTAGTGTTTAGTAGAGCAGAGACTGTCTGTGAGTGTCACTGTAGGTTTGGTAGTGTTTAGTAGAGCAGAGACTGTCTGTGGGTATCACTGTGGGTTTGGTAGTGTTTTGTAGAGCAGAGACTGTCTGTGGGTGTCACTGTGGGTTTGGTAGTGTTTTGTAGAGCAGAGACTGTCTCTGAGTGTCACTGTGGGTTTGGTAGTGATTTGTAGAGCAGAGACTGTCTGTGAGTGTCACTGTGGGTTTGGTAGTGTTTAGTAGAGTAGAGAATGTATGTGGGTGTCACTGTAGGTTTGGTAGTGTTTAGTAGAGCAGAGACTGTCTGTGGGTGTCACTGTAGGTTTGGTAGTGTTCAGTAGAGCGGAGACTGTCTGTGGGTGTCACTGTAGGTTTGGCAGTGTTTTGTAGAGCAGAGACTGTCTGTGGGTGTCACTGTAGGTTTGGTAGTGTTTAGTAGGGCAGACACTGTCAGAGGGTGTCACAGTAGGTTTGGTAGTGTTTAGTTGAGCAGAGAATATCTGAGGGTGTCACTGTGGGTTTGGTAGTGTTTAGTAGAGCAGAGACTGTCTCTGAGTGTCACTGTGGGTTTGGTAGTGATTTGTAGAGAGTGAGACTGTCTCTGGGTGTCACTGTAGGTTTGGTAGTGATTTGTAGAGTAGAGACTGTCTGTGGGTGTCACTGTGGGTTTGGTAGTGATTTGTAGAGCTGAGACTGTCTGTGGGTGTCACTGTAGGTTTGGTAGTGATCTGTAGAGCAGAGACTGTCTGTGGGTGTCACTGTAGGTTTGGTAGTGTTTAGTAGAGCAGAGATTGCCTGTGGGTGTCACTGTGGGTTTGGTAGTGTTTAGTAGAGCAGGGACTGTATGTGGGTGTCACTGTAGGTTTGGTAGTGATTTGTAGAGTAGAGACTGTCTGTGGGTGTCACTGTGGGTTTGGTAGTGTTTAGTAGAGCAAGGACTGTATGTGGATGTCACTGTGGGTTTGGTAGTGTTTAGTAGAGCAGAGATTGTCTCTGGGTGTCACTGTAGGTTTGGTAGTGTTTAGTAGAGCAGGGACTGTATGTGCGTGTCACTGTGGGTTTGGTAGTGTTTAGTAGAGCAGGGACTGTATGTGGGTGTGACTCTAGGTTTGGTAGTGTTTAGTAGAGCAGAGACTGTCTGTGGGTGTCACTGTGGGTTTGGTAGTGTTTAGTAGAGCAGAGACTGTCTGTGGGTGTCACTGTGGGTTTGGTAGTGTTTTGTAGAGCAGAGACTGTCTGTGAGTGTCACTGTAGGTTTGGTAGTGTTTAGTAGAGCAGAGACTGTCTGTGAGTGTCACTGTGGGTTTGGTAGTGATTTGTAGAGCAGAGACTGTCTGTGAGTGTCACTCTAGGTTTGGTAGTGTTTAGTAGAGTAGAGACTGTCTGTGAGTGTCACTGTGGGTTTTGGTAGTGATTTGTAGAGCAGAGACTGTCTGTGGGTGTCACTGTAGGTTTGGTAGTGTTTAGTAGAGCAGAGACTGTCTGTGAGTGTCACTGTTGGTTTGGTAGTGATTTGTAGAGCAGAGACTGTCTGTGGGTGTCACTGTAGGTTTGGTAGTGTTTTGTAGAGTAGAGACTGTCTGTGAGTGTCACTGTGGGTTTGGTAGTGTTAAGTAGAGCAGAGACTGTCTCTGGGTGTCACTGTAGGTTTGGTAGTGATTTGTAGAGCAGAGACTGTCTGTGAGTGTCACTGTAGGTTTCGTAGTGTTTAGTAGAGCAGTGACTGTCTGTGAGTGTCACTGTGGGTTTGGTAGTGATTTGTAGAGCAGAGACTGTCTGTGAGTGTCACTCTAGGTTTGGTAGTGTTTAGTAGAGTAGAGACTGTCTGTGAGTGTCACTGTGGGTTTTGGTAGTGATTTGTAGAGCAGAGACTGTCTGTGGGTGTCACTGTAGGTTTGGTAGTGTTTAGTAGAGCAGAGACTGTCTGTGAGTGTCACTGTTGGTTTGGTAGTGATTTGTAGAGCAGAGACTGTCTGTGGGTGTCACTGTAGGTTTGGTAGTGTTTTGTAGAGTAGAGACTGTCTGTGAGTGTCACTGTGGGTTTGGTAGTGTTAAGTAGAGCAGAGACTGTCTCTGGGTGTCACTGTAGGTTTGGTAGTGATTTGTAGAGCAGAGACTGTCTGTGAGTGTCACTGTAGGTTTGGTCGTGTTTAGTAGAGCAGGGACTGTCTGTGGGTGTCACTGTGGGTTTGGTAGTGTTTAGTATAGTAGAGACTGTCTGTGTGTGTGACTGTGGGTTTGGTAGTGTTTAGTAGAGCAGAGACTGTCTGTGTGTGTGACTGTGGGTTTGGTAGTGTATAGTAGAGCAGAGACTGTCTGTGGGTGTCACTGTGGGTTTGGTAGTGTTTTGTAGAGCAGAGACTGTCTATGGGTGTCACTGTAGGTTTGGTAGTGTTTAGTAGAGCAGAGACTGTCTGTGGGTGTCACTGTGGGTTTGGTAGTGATTAGTAGAGCAGAGACTGTCTGTGGGTCTCACTGTGGGTTTGGTAGTGTTTAGTAGAGCAGTGACTGTCTGTGTGTGTGACTGTGGGTTTGGTAGTGTTTAGTAGAGCAGAGACTGTCTGTGGGTGTCACTGTGGGTTTGGTAGTGTTTAGTAGAGCAGAGAATGTCTGTGTGTGTGACTGTGGGTTTGGTAGTGTTTAGTAGAGCAGAGACTCTCTGTGGGTGTGACTGTGGGTTTGGTAGTGTTTAGTATAGTAGAGACTGTCTGTGTGTGTCACTGTGTGTTTGGTAGTGTTTAGTAGAGCAGATACTGTCTGTGAGTGTCACTGTAGGTTTGGTAGTGTTTAGTAGAGCAGAGACTGTCTGTGGGTGTCACTGTAGGTTTGGTAGTGATTAGTAGAGCAGAGACTGTCTGTGGGTGTGACTGTGGGTTTGGTAGTGATTTGTAGAGTAGAGTCGGTCTGTGGGTGTGACTGTGGGTTTGGTAGTGTTTTGTAGAACAGAGACTGTCTGTGAGTGTCACTGTGGGTTTGGTAGTGATTTGTAGAGCAGAGACTGTCTGTGAGTGTCACTGTGGGTTTGGTAGTGTTTAGTAGAGCAGAGACTGTCTGTGGGTGTGACTGTGGGTTTGGTAGTGATTTGTAGAGTAGAGACTGTCTGTGGGTGTCACTGTGGGTTTGGTAGTGATTTGTAGAGTAGAGACTGTCTCTGGGTGTCACTGTGGGTTTGGTAGTGTTTTGTAGAACAGAGACTGTCTGTGAGTGTCACTGTGGGTTTGGTAGTGATTTGTAGAGCAGAGACTGTCTGTGAGTGTCACTGTGGGTTTGGTAGTGTTTAGTAGAGCAGAGACTGTCTGAGGGTGTCACTGTAGGTTTGGTAGTGTTTAGTAGAGCAGAGACTGTCTGTGGGTATCACTGTGGGTTTGGTAGTGTTTTGGAGAGCAGAGACTGTCTGTGGGTGTCACTGTAGGTTTGGTAGTGTTTAGTAGAGCAGAGACTGTCTGTCGGTATCACTGTGGGTTTGGTAGTGTTTCGTAGAGCAAAGACTGTCTGTGAGTGTCACTGTAGGTTTGGTAGTGTTTAGTAGAGCAGAGACTGTCTGTGGGTATCACTGTGGGTTTGGTAGTGTTTTGTAGAGCAGAGACTGTCTGTGGGTGTCACTGTGGGTTTGGTAGTGTTTTGTAGAGCAGATACTGTCTCTGAGTGTCACTGTGGGTTTGGTAGTGATTTGTAGAGAAGAGACTGTCTGTGAGTGTCACTGTGGGTTTGGTAGTGTTTAGTAGAGTAGAGAATGTCTGTGGGTGTCACTGTAGGTTTGGTAGTGTTTAGTAGAGCAGAGACTGTCTGTGGGTGTCACTGTAGGTTTGGTAGTGTTTAGTAGAGCGGAGACTGTCTGTGGGTGTCACTGTAGGTTTGGCAGTGTTTTGTAGAGCAGAGACTGTCTGTGGGTGTCACTGTAGGTTTGGTAGTGTTTAGTAGGGCAGACACTGTCAGAGGGTGTCACAGTAGGTTTGGTAGTGTTTAGTAGAGCAGAGAATATCTGAGGGTGTCACTGTGGGTTTGGTAGTGTTTAGTAGAGCAGAGACTGTCTCTGAGTGTCACTGTGGGTTTGGTAGTGATTTGTAGAGCAGAGACTGTCTCTGGGTGTCACTGTAGGTTTGGTAGTGATTTGTAGAGTAGAGACTGTCTGTGGGTGTCACTGTGGGTTTGGTAGTGATTTGTAGAGCTGAGACTGTCTGTGGGTGTCACTGTAGGTTTGGTAGTGATCTGTAGAGCAGAGACTGTCTGTGGGTGTCACTGTGGGTTTGGTAGTGTTTAGTAGAGCAGGGACTGTATGTGGGTGTCACTGTGGGTTTGGTAGTGTTTAGTAGAGCAGAGACTGTCTGTGTGTGTGACTGTGGGTTTGGTAGTGTTTAGTAGAGCAGAGACTGTCTGTGGGTGTCACTGTGGGTTTGGTAGTGTTTAGTATAGTAGAGACTGTCTGTGTGTGTCACTGTGTGTTTGGTAGTGTTTAGTAGAGCAGAGACTGTCTGTGAGTGTCACTGTAGGTTTGGTAGTGTTTAGTAGAGCAGAGACTGTCTGTGGGTGTCACTGTAGGTTTGGTAGTGATTAGTAGAGCAGAGACTGTCTGTGGGTGTGACTGTGGGTTTGGTAGTGATTTGTAGAGTAGAGACGGTCTGTGGGTGTGACTGTGGGTTTGGTAGTGTTTTGTAGAACAGAGACTGTCTGTGAGTGTCACTGTGGGTTTGGTAGTGATTTGTAGAGCAGAGACTGTCTGTGAGTGTCACTGTGGGTTTGGTAGTGTTTAATAGAGCAGAGACTGTCTGTGGGTGTGAGTGTGGGTTTGGTAGTGATTTGTAGAGTAGAGACTGTCTGTGGGTGTCACTGTGGGTTTGGTAGTGATTTGTAGAGTAGAGAGTGTCTCTGGGTGTCACTGTGGGTTTGGTAGTGTTCTGTAGAACAGAGACTGTCTGTGAGTGTCACTGTGGGTTTGGTAGTGATTTGTAGAGCAGAGACTGTCTGTGAGTGTCACTGTGGGTTTGGTAGTGTTTAGTAGAGCAGAGACTGTCTGTGGGTGTCACTGTGGGTTTGGTAGTGTTTAGTAGAGCAGGGACTGTATGTGGGTGTCACTGTAGGTTTGGTAGTGATTTGTAGAGTAGAGACTGTCTGTGGGTGTCACTGTGGGTTTGGTAGTGTTTAGTAGAGCAGGGACTGTATGTGGGTGTCACTGTGGGTTTGGTAGTGTTTAGTAGAGCAGAGACTGTCTCTGGGTGTCACTGTAGGTTTGGTAGTGTTTAGTAGAGCAGGGACTGTATGTGGGTGTCACTGTGGGTTTGGTAGTGTTTAGTAGAGCAGGGACTGTATGTGGGTGTGACTCTAGGTTCGGTAGTGTTTAGTAGAGCAGAGACTGTCTGTGGGTGTCACTGTGGGTTTGGTAGTGTTTAGTAGAGCAGAGACTGTCTGTGGGTGTTACTGTAGGTTTGGTAGTGTTTAGTAGAGCAGAGACTGTCTGTGGGTATCACTGTGGGTTTGGTAGTGTTTTGTAGAGCAGAGACTGTCTGTGGGTGTCACTTTAGGTTTGGTAGTGTTTAGTAGTGCAGAGACTGTCTGTGGGTATCACTGTGGGTTTGGTAGTGTTTAGTAGAGCAGAGACTGTCTGTGAGTGTCACTGTAGGTTTGGTAGTGTTTAGTAGAGCAGAGACTGTCTGTGGGTATCACTGTGGGTTTGGTAGTGTTTTGTAGAGCAGAGACTGTCTGTGGGTGTCACTGTGGGTTTAGTAGTGTTTTGTAGAGCAGAGACTGTCTCTGAGTGTCACTGTGGGTGTGGTAGTGATTTGTAGAGCAGAGACTGTCTGTGAGTGTCACTTTGGTTTGGTAGTGTTTAGTAGAGTAGAGAATGTCTGTGGGTGTCACTGTAGGTTTGGTAGTGTTTAGTAGAGCAGAGACTGTCTGTGGGTGTCACTGTAGGTTTGGTAGTGTTTAGTAGAGCGGAGACTGTCTGTGGGTGTCACTGTAGGTTTGGCAGTGTTTTGTAGAGCAGAGACTGTCTGTGGGTGTCACTGTAGGTTTGGTAGTGTTTAGCAGGGCAGACACTGTCAGAGGGTGTCACAGTAGGTTTGGGAGTGTTTAGTTGAGCAGGGAATATCTGAGGGTGTCACTGTGGGTTTGGTAGTGTTTAGTAGAGCAGAGACTGTCTCTGAGTGTCACTGTGGGTTTGGTAGTGATTTGTAGAGCAGAGACTGTCTCTGGGTGTCACTGTAGGTTTGGTAGTGATTTGTAGAGTAGAGACTGTCTGTGGGTGTCACTGTGGGTTTGGTAGTGATTTGTAGAGCTGAGACTGTCTGTGGGTGTCACTGTAGGTTTGGTAGTGATCTGTAGAGCAGAGACTGTCTGTGGGTGTCACTGTAGGTTTGGTAGTGTTTAGTAGAGCAGAGACTGTCTGTGGGTGTCACTGTGGGTTTGGTAGTGTTTAGTAGAGCAGGGACTGTATGTGGGTGTCACTGTAGGTTTGGTAGTGATTTGTAGAGTAGAGACTGTCTGTGGGTGTCACTGTGGGTTTGGTAGTGTTTAGTAGAGCAAGGACTGTATGTGGGTGTCACTGTGGGTTTGGTAGTGTTTAGTAGAGCAGAGACTGTCTCTGGGTGTCACTGTAGGTTTGGTAGTGTTTAGTAGAGCAGGGACTGTATGTGGGTGTCACTGTGGGTTTGGTAGTGTTTAGTAGAGCAGGGACTGTATGTGGGTGTGACTCTAGGTTTGGTAGTGTTTAGTAGAGCAGAGACTGTCTGTGGGTGTCACTGTGGGTTTGGTAGTGTTTAGTAGAGCAGAGACTGTCTGTGGGTGTCACTGTGGGTTTGGTAGCGTTTTGTAGAGAAGAGACTGTCTGTGAGTGTCACTGCAGGTTTGGTAGTGTTTAGTAGAGCAGAGACTGTCTGTGAGTGTCACTGTGGGTTTGGTAGTGATTTGTAGAGCAGAGACTGTCTGTGAGTGTCACTGTAGGTTTGGTAGTGTTTAGTAGAGTAGAGACTGTCTGTGAGTGTCACTGTGGGTTTTGGTAGTGATTTGTAGAGCAGAGACTGTCTGTGGGTGTCACTGTAGGTTTGGTAGTGTTTAGTAGAGCAGAGACTGTCTGTGAGTGTCACTGTTGGTTTGGTAGTGATTTGTAGAGCAGAGACTGCCTGTGGGTGTCACTGTAGGTTTGGTAGTGTTTTGTAGAGTAGAGACTGTCTGTGAGTGTCACTGTGGGTTTGGTAGTGTTAAGTAGAGCAGAGACTGTCTCTGGGTGTCACTGTAGGTTTGGTAGTGATTTGTAGAGCAGAGACTGTCTGTGAGTGTCACTGTAGGTTTGGTCGTGTTTAGTAGAGCAGAGACTGTCTGTGGGTGTCACTGTGGGTTTGGTAGTGTTTAGTATAGTAGAGACTGTCTGTGTGTGTGACTGTGGGTTTGGTAGTGTTTAGTAGAGCAGAGACTGTCTGTGTGTGTGACTGTGGGTTTGGTAGTGTTAAGTAGAGCAGAGACTGTCTGTGGGTGTCACTGTGGGATTGGTAGTGTTTTGTAGAGCAGAGACTGTCTATGGGTGTCACTGTAGGTTTGGTAGTGTTTAGTAGAGCAGAGACTGTCTGTGGGTGTCACTGTGGGTTTGGTAGTGATAAGTAGAGCAGAGACTGTCTGTGGGTCTCACTGTGGGTTTGGTAGTGTTTAGTAGAGCAGAGACTGTCTGTGTGTGTGACTGTGGGTTTGGTAGTGTTTAGTAGAGCAGAGACTGTCTGTGGGTGTCACTGTGGGTTTGGTAGTGTTTAGTAGAGCAGAGACTGTCTGTGTGTGTGACTGTGGGTTTGGTAGTGTTTAGTAGAGCAGAGACTGTCTGTGGGTGTGACTGTGGGTTTGGTAGTGTTTAGTATAGTAGAGACTGTCTGTGTGTGTCACTGTGTGTTTGGTAGTGTTTAGTAGAGCAGATACTGTCTGTGAGTGTCACTGTAGGTTTGGTAGTGTTTAGTAGAGCAGAGGCTGTCTGTGGGTGTCACTGTAGGTTTGGTAGTGATTAGTAGAGCAGAGACTGTCTGTGGGTGTGACTGTGGGTTTGGTAGTGATTTGTAGAGTAGAGTCGGTCTGTGGGTGTGACTGTGGGTTTGGTAGTGTTTTCTAGAACAGAGACTGTCTGTGAGTGTCACTGTGGGTTTGGTAGTGATTTGTAGAGCAGAGACTGTCTGTGAGTGTCACTGTGGGTTTGGTAGTGTTTAGTAGAGCAGAGACTGTCTGTGGGTGTGACTGTGGGTTTGATAGTGATTTGTAGAGTAGAGACTGTCTGTGGGTGTCACTGTGGGTTTGGTAGTGATTTGTAGAGTAGAGACTGCCTCTGGGTGTCACTGTGGGTTTGGTAGTGTTTTGTAGAACAGAGACTGTCTGTGAGTGTCACTGTGGGTTTGGTAGTGATTTGTAGAGCAGAGACTGTCTGTGAGTGTCACTGTGGGTTTGGTAGTGTTTAGTAGAGCAGAGACTGTTTGTGGGTGTCACTGTAGGTTTGGAAGTGTTTAGTAGAGCAGAGACTGTCTGTGGGTATCACTGTGGGTTTGGTAGTGTTTTGGAGAGCAGAGACTGTCTGTGGGTGTCACTGTAGGTTTGGTAGTGTTTAGTAGAGCAGAGACTGTCTGTCGGTATCACTGTGGGCTTGGTAGTGTTTAGTAGAGCAAAGACTGTCTGTGAGTGTCACTGTAGGTTTGGTAGTGTTCAGTAGAGCAGAGACTGTCTGTGGGTATCACTGTGGGTTTGGTAGTGTTTTGTAGAGCAGAGACTGTCTGTGGGTGTCACTGTGGGTTTGGTAGTGTTTTGTAGAGCAGAGACTGTCTCTGAGTGTCACTGTGGGTTTGGTAGTGATTTGTAGAGGAGAGACTGTCTGTGAGTGTCACTGTGGGTTTGGTAGTGTTTAGTAGAGTAGAGAATGTCTGTGGGTGTGACTGTAGGTTTGGTAGTGTTTAGTAGAGCAGAGACTGTCTGTGGGTGTCACTGTAGGTTTGGTAGTGTTTAGTAGAGCGGAGACTGTCTGTGGGTGTCACTGTAGGTTTGGCAGTGTTTTGTAGAGCAGAGACTGTCTGTGGGTGTCACTGTAGGTTTGGTAGTGTTTAGTAGGGCAGACACTGTCAGAGGGTGTCACAGTAGGTTTAGTAGTGTTTAGTAGAGCAGAGAATATCTGAGGGTGTCACTGTGGGTTTGGTAGTGTTTAGTAGAGCAGAGACTGTCTCTGAGTGTCACTGTGGGTTTGGTAGTGGTTTGTAGAGCAGAGACTGTCTCTGGGTGTCACTGTAGGTTTGGTAGTGATTTGTAGAGTAGAGACTGTCTGTGGGTGTCACTGTGGGTTTGGTAGTGATTTGTAGAGCTGAGACTGTCTGTGGGTGTCACTGTAGGTTTGGTAGTGATCTGTAGAGCAGAGACTGTCTGTGGGTGTCACTGTGGGTTTGGTAGTGTTTAGTAGAGCAGGGACTGTATGTGGGTGTCACTGTGGGTTTGGTAGTGTTTAGTAGAGCAGAGACTGTCTGTGTGTGTGACTGTGGGTTTGGTAGTGTTTAGTAGAGCAGAGACTGTCTGTGGGTGTCACTGTGGGTTTGGTAGTGTTTAGTAGAGCAGAGACTGTCTGTGTGTGTGACTGTGGGTTTGGTAGTGTTTAGTAGAGCAGAGACTGTCTGTGGGTGTCACTGTGGGTTTGGTAGTGTTGAGTAGAGCAGAGACTGTCTGTGTGTGTGACTAAGGGTTTGGTAGTGTTTAGTAGAGCAGAGACTGTCTGTGGGTGTCACTGTGGGATTGGTAGTGTTTAGTATAGTAGAGACTGTCTGTGTGTGTCACTGTGTGTTTGGTAGTGTTTAGTAGAGCAGAGACTGTCTGTGAGTGTCACTGTAGGTTTGGTAGTGTTTAGTAGAGCAGAGACTGTCTGTGGGTGTCACTGTAGGTTTGGTAGTGATTAGTAGAGCAGAGACTGTCTGTGGGTGTGACTGTGGGTTTGGTAGTGATTTGTAGAGTAGAGACGGTCTGTGGGTGTGACTGTGGGTTTGGTAGTGTTTTGTAGAACAGAGACTGTCTGTGAGTGTCACTGTGGGTTTGGTAGTGATTTGTAGAGCAGAGACTGTCTGTGAGTGTCACTGTGGGTTTGGTAGTGTTTAGTAGAGCAGAGACTGTCTGTGGGTGTGACTGTGGGTTTGGTAGTGATTTGTAGAGTAGAGACTGTCTGTGGGTGTCACTGTGGGTTTGGTAGTGATTTGTAGAGTAGAGAGTGTCTCTGGGTGTCACTGTGGGTTTGGTAGTGTTTTGTAGAACAGAGACTGTCTGTGAGTGTCACTGTGGGTTTGGTAGTGATTTGTAGAGCAGAGACTGTCTGTGAGTGTCACTGTGGGTTTGGTAGTGTTTAGTAGAGCAGAGACTGTCTGTGGGTGTCACTGTAGGTTTGGTAGTGATTAGTAGAGCAGAGACTGTCTGTGGGTATCACTGTTGGTTTGGTAGTGTTTTGTAGAGCAGAGACTGTCTGTGGGTGTCACTGTAGGTTTGGTAGTGTTTAGTAGAGCAGAGACTGTCTGTGGGTATCAATGTGGGTTTGGTAGTGTTTAGTAGAGCAGAGACTGTCTGTGAGTGTCACTGTAGGTTTGGTAGTGTTTAGTAGAGCAGAGACTGTCTGTGGGTATCACTGTGGGTTTGGTAGTGTTTTGTAGAGCAGAGACTGTCTGTGGGTGTCACTGTGGGTTTGGTAGTGTTTTGTAGAGCAGAGACTGTCCTTGAGTGTCACTGTGGGTTTGGTAGTGATTTGTAGAGCAGAGACTGTCTGTGAGTGTCACTGTGGGTTTGGTAGTGTTTAGTAGAGTAGAGAATGTCTGTGGGTGTCACTGTAGGTTTGGTAGTGTTTAGTAGAGCAGAGACTGTCTGTGGGTGTGACTGTAGGTTTGGTAGTGTTTAGTAGAGCGGAGACTGTCTGTGGGTGTCACTGTAGGTTTGGCAGTGTTTTGTAGAGCAGAGACTGTCTGTGGATGTCACTGTAGGTTTGGTAGTGTTTAGTAGGGCAGACACTGTCAGAGGGTGTCACAGTAGGTTTGGTAGTGTTTAGTTGAGCAGAGAATATCTGAGGGTATCACTGTGGGTTTGGTAGTGTTTAGTAGAGCAGAGACTGTCTCTGAGTGTCACTGTGGGTTTGGTAGTGATTTGTAGAGCAGAGACTGTCTCTGGGTGTCACTGTAGGTTTGGTAGTGATTTGTTGAGTAGAGACTGTCTGTGGGTGTCACTGTGGGTTTGGTAGTGATTTGTAGAGCTGAGACTGTCTGTGGGTGTCACTGTAGGTTTGGTAGTGATCTGTAGAGCAGAGACTGTCTGTGGGTGTCACTGTAGGTTTGGTAGTGTTTAGTAGAGCAGAGACTGTCTGTGGGTGTCACTGTGGGTTTGGTAGTGTTTAGTAGAGCAGGGACTGAATGTGGGTGTCACTGTAGGTTTGGTAGTGATTTGTAGAGTAGAGACTGTCTGTGGGTGTCACTGTGGGTTTGGTAGTGTTTAGTAGAGCAAGGACTGTATGTGGGTGTCACTGTGGGTTTGGTAGTGTTTAGTAGAGCAGAGACTGTCTCTGGGTGTCACTGTAGGTTTGGTAGTGTTTAGTAGAGCAGGGACTGTATGTGGGTGTCACTGTGGGTTTGGTAGTGTTTAGTAGAGCAGGGACTGTATGTGGGAGTGACTCTAGGTTTGGTAGTGTTTAGTAGAGCAGAGACTGTCTGTGGGTGTCACTGTGGGTTTGGTAGTGTTTAGTAGAGCAGAGACTGTCTGTGGGTGTCACTGTGGGTTTGGTAGTGTTTTGTAGAGCAGAGACTGTCTGTGAGTGTCACTGTAGGTTTGGTAGTGTTTAGTAGAGCAGAGACTGTCTGTGAGTGTCACTGTGGGTTTGGTAGTGATTTGTAGAGCAGAGACTGTCTGTGAGTGTCACTGTAGGTTTGGTAGTGTTTAGTAGAGTAGAGACTGTCTGTGAGTGTCACTGTGGGTTTTGGTAGTGATTTGTAGAGCAGAGACTGTCTGTGGGTGTCACTGTAGGTTTGGTAGTGTTTAGTAGAGCAGAGACTGTCTGTGAGTGTCACTGTTGGTTTGGTAGTGATTTGTAGAGCAGAGACTGTCTGTGGGTGTCACTGTAGGTTTGGTAGTGTTTTGTAGAGTAGAGACTGTCTGTGAGTGTCACTGTGGGTTTGGTAGAGTTAAGTAGAGCAGAGACTGTCTCTGGGTGTCACTGTAGGTTTGGTAGTGATTTGTAGAGCAGAGACTGTCTCTGGGTGTCACTGTAGGTTTGGTAGTGTTTAGTAGAGCAGAGACTGTCTCTGGGTGTCACTGTGGGTTTGGTAGCGTTTAGTAGAGCAGAGACTGTCTGTGAGTGTCACTGTGGGTTTGGTAGTCATTTGTAAAGCAGAGACTGTCTGTGAGTGTCACTGTAGGTTTGGTAGTGTTTAGCAGAGCAGAGACTGTCTCTGGGTGTCACTGTAGGTTTGGTAGTGTTTTGTAGAGCAGAGACTGTCTGTGAGTGTCACTGTGGGTTTGGTAGTGATTTGTAGAGCAGAGACTGTCTGTGTCACTGTAGGTTTGGTAGTGCTTAGTAGAGCAGAGACTGTCTCTGGGTGTCACTGTGGGTTTGGTAGTGATTTGTAGAGCAGAGACTGTCTCTGGGTTGTCACTGTAGGTTTGGTAGTGATTTGTAGAGTAGAGACTGTCTCTGGGTGTCACTGTAGGTTTGGTAGTGATTTGTAGATTAGAGACTTTCTCTGGGTGTCACTGTAGGTGTGGTAGTGATTTGTAGAGTAGAGACTGTCTCTGGGTGTCACTGTAGGTTTGGTAGTGTTTAGTAGAGCAGAGACTTCTCTGGGTGTCACTGTGGGTTTGGTAGTGTTTAGTAGAGCAGAGACTGTCTGTGGGTGTCACTGTAGGTTTGGTAGTGTTTTGTAGAGCAGAGACTGGCTGTGAGTGTCACTGTGGGTTTGGTAGTGATTCGTAGAGCAGAGACTGTCTCTGAGTGGCACTGTAGGTTTGTTAGTGTTTAGTAGAGCAGAGACTGTCTCTGGGTGTCACTGTGGGTTTGGTAGTGATTTGTAGAGCAGAGACTGTCTCTCGGTGTCACTGTAGGTTTGGTAGTGATTTGTAGAGTAGAGACTGTCTCTGGGTGTCACTGTAGGTTTGGTAGTGATTTGTAGAATAGAGACTGTCTCTGGGTGTCACTGTAGGTTTGGTAGTGATTTGTAGAGTAGAGACTGTCTCTGGGTGTCACTGTAGGTTTGGTAGAGTTTAGTAGAGCAGAGACAGTATGTGGGTGTCACTGTAGGTTTGGTAGTGTTTAGTGGAGCAGAGACAGTATGTGAGTGTCACTGTAGGTTTGGTAGTGTTTAGTAG
Organism: Meconema thalassinum; assembly: GCA_946902985.2. Taxonomy (NCBI): domain Eukaryota; kingdom Metazoa; phylum Arthropoda; class Insecta; order Orthoptera; family Tettigoniidae; genus Meconema; species Meconema thalassinum. The sequence continues at coordinate 31,063,435 of OX336393.1, forward strand.
AGAAGAGACTGTCTGTGGGTGTCACTGTTGGTTTGGTAGTGTTTAGTGGAGCAGAGACTGTCTGTGAGTGTCACTGTAGGTTTGGTAGTGTTTAGTAGAGCAGAGACAGTATGTGGGTGTCACTGTAGGTTTGGTAGTGTTTAGTGGAGCAGAGACAGTATGTGGGTGTCACTGTAGGTTTGGTAGTGTTTAGTAGAGCAGAGACTGTCTGTGGGTGTGACTGTGGGTTTGGTAGTGTTTAGTAGAGCAGAGACTGTCTGTGGGTGTCACTGTTGGTTTGGTAGTGTTTAGTAGAGCAGAGACAGTATGTGGGTGTCACTGTAGGTTTGGTAGTGTTTAGTGGAGCAGAGACAGTATGTGGGTGTCACTGTAGGTTTGGTAGTGTTTAGTGGAGCAGAGACTGTCTGTGGGTGTCACTGTGGGTTTGGTAGTGTTTAGTAGAGCAGAGACAGTATGTGGGTGTCACTGTGGGTTTGGTAGTGTTGAGTAGAGCAGAGACAGTATGTGGGTGTCGCTGTAGGCTTGGTAGTGTTTATTAGAGCAGAGACAGTATGTGGGTGTCACTGTGGGTTTGGTAGTGTTTAGTGGAGCAGAGACTGTCTGTGGGTGTGACTGTGGGTTTGGTAGTGATTTGCAGAGCAGAGACAGTATGTGGGTGTCACTGCAGGTTTGGTAGTGATTAGTAGAGCAGAGACTGTCAGTGTGTGTGACTGTGGGTTTGGTAGTGTTTAGTAGAGCAGAGACTGTCTGTGGGTGTCACTGTTGGTTTGGTAGTGTTTAGTAGAGCAGAGACTGTCTGTGGGGGTCACTGTGGGTTTGGTAGTGTTTAGTAGAGCAGAGACTGTCTGTGGGTGTCACTGTGGGTTTGGTAGTGTTTTGTAGAGCAGAGACTGTCTCTGTGTGTGACTGTGGGTTTGGTAGTGTTTAGTAGAGCAGAGACTGTCTGTGGGTGTGACTGTGGGTTTGGTAGTGTTTAGTATAGTAGAGACTGTCTGTGTGTGTCACTGTGTGTTTGGTAGTGTTTAGTAGAGCTGAGACTGTCTGTGGGTGTCACTGTAGGTTTGGTAGTGTTTAGTAGAGCAGAGACTCTCTGTGAGTGTCACTGTAGGTTTGGTAGTGTTTAGTAGAGCAGAGACTGTCTGTGTGTGTGACTGTGGGTTTGGTAGTGTTTAGTAGAGCAGACACTGTCTGTGTGTGTGACTGTGGGTTTGGTAGTGTTTAGTAGAGCAGAGATTGTCTGTGAGTGTCACTGTAGGTTTGGTAGTGTTTAGTAGAGCAGAGACTGTCTGTGAGTGTGACTGTGGGTTTGGTAGTGTTTAGTAGAGCAGAGACTGTCTGTGTGTGTGACTGTGGGTTTGGTAGTGTTTAGTAGAGCAGAGACTGTCTGTGGGTGTGACTGTGGGTTTGGTAGTGTTTAGTATAGTAGAGACTGTCTGTGTGTGTCACTGTGTGTTTGGTAGTGTTTAGTAGAGCAGAGACGGTCTGTAGGTGTCACTGTAGGTAGTGTTTAGTAGAGCAGAGACTGTCTGTGAGTGTCACTGTAGGTTTGGTAGTGTTTAGTAGAGCAGAGACTGTCTGTGTGTGTGACTGTGGGTTTGGTAGTGTTTAGTAGAGCAGAGACTGTCTGTGGGTGTGACTGTGGGTTTGGTAGTGTTTAGTATAGTAGAGACTGTCTGTGTGTGTCACTGTGTGTTTGGTAGTGTTTAGTAGAGCAGAGACTGTCTGTGGGTGTCACTGTAGGTAGTGTTTAGTAGAGCAGAGACTGTCTGTGAGTGTCACTGTAGGTTTGGTAGTGTTTAGTAGAGCAGAGACTGTCTGTGGGTGTCACTGTGGGTTTGGTAGTGTTTAGTATAGTAGAGACTGTCTGTGTGTGTCACTGTGTGTTTGGTAGTGTTTAGTAGAGCAGAGACTGTCTGTGAGTGTGACTGTGGGATTGGTAGTGTTTAGTAGTGCAGAGACTGTCTGTGGGTGTCACTGTGTGTTTGGTAGTGTTTAGTAGAGCAGAGACTGTCTGTGAGTGTCACTGTAGGTTTAGTAGTGATTAGTAGAGCAGAGACTGTCTGTGGGTGTCACTGTAGGTAGTGTTTAGTAGAGCAGAGACTGTCTGTGAGTGTCACTGTAGGTTTGGTAGTGTTTAGTAGAGTAGAGACTGTCTGTGAGTGTCACTGTGGGTTTTGTTAGTGATTTGTAGAGCAGAGACTGTCTGTGGGTGTCACTGTAGGTTTGGTAGTGTTTAGTAGAGCAGAGACTGTCTGTGAGTGTCACTGTTGGTTTGGTAGTGATTTGTAGAGCAGAGACTGTCTGTGGGTGTCACTGTAGGTTTGGTAGTGTTTTGTAGAGTAGAGACTGTCTGTGAGTGTCACTGTGGGTTTGGTAGAGTTAAGTAGAGCAGAGACTGTCTCTGGGTGTCACTGTAGGTTTGGTAGTGATTTGTAGAGCAGAGACTGTCTCTGGGTGTCACTGTAGGTTTGGTAGTGTTTAGTAGAGCAGAGACTGTCTCTGGGTGTCACTGTGGGTTTGGTAGCGTTTAGTAGAGCAGAGACTGTCTGTGAGTGTCACTGTGGGTTTGGTAGTCATTTGTAAAGCAGAGACTGTCTGTGAGTGTCACTGTAGGTTTGGTAGTGTTTAGCAGAGCAGAGACTGTCTCTGGGTGTCACTGTAGGTTTGGTAGTGTTTTGTAGAGCAGAGACTGTCTGTGAGTGTCACTGTGGGTTTGGTAGTGATTTGTAGAGCAGAGACTGTCTGTGTCACTGTAGGTTTGGTAGTGCTTAGTAGAGCAGAGACTGTCTCTGGGTGTCACTGTGGGTTTGGTAGTGATTTGTAGAGCAGAGACTGTCTCTGGGTTGTCACTGTAGGTTTGGTAGTGATTTGTAGAGTAGAGACTGTCTCTGGGTGTCACTGTAGGTTTGGTAGTGATTTGTAGATTAGAGACTTTCTCTGGGTGTCACTGTAGGTGTGGTAGTGATTTGTAGAGTAGAGACTGTCTCTGGGTGTCACTGTAGGTTTGGTAGTGTTTAGTAGAGCAGAGACTTCTCTGGGTGTCACTGTGGGTTTGGTAGTGTTTAGTAGAGCAGAGACTGTCTGTGGGTGTCACTGTAGGTTTGGTAGTGTTTTGTAGAGCAGAGACTGGCTGTGAGTGTCACTGTGGGTTTGGTAGTGATTCGTAGAGCAGAGACTGTCTCTGAGTGGCACTGTAGGTTTGTTAGTGTTTAGTAGAGCAGAGACTGTCTCTGGGTGTCACTGTGGGTTTGGTAGTGATTTGTAGAGCAGAGACTGTCTCTCGGTGTCACTGTAGGTTTGGTAGTGATTTGTAGAGTAGAGACTGTCTCTGGGTGTCACTGTAGGTTTGGTAGTGATTTGTAGAATAGAGACTGTCTCTGGGTGTCACTGTAGGTTTGGTAGTGATTTGTAGAGTAGAGACTGTCTCTGGGTGTCACTGTAGGTTTGGTAGAGTTTAGTAGAGCAGAGACAGTATGTGGGTGTCACTGTAGGTTTGGTAGTGTTTAGTGGAGCAGAGACAGTATGTGAGTGTCACTGTAGGTTTGGTAGTGTTTAGTAGAGAAGAGACTGTCTGTGGGTGTCACTGTTGGTTTGGTAGTGTTTAGTGGAGCAGAGACTGTCTGTGAGTGTCACTGTAGGTTTGGTAGTGTTTAGTAGAGCAGAGACAGTATGTGGGTGTCACTGTAGGTTTGGTAGTGTTTAGTGGAGCAGAGACAGTATGTGGGTGTCACTGTAGGTTTGGTAGTGTTTAGTAGAGCAGAGACTGTCTGTGGGTGTGACTGTGGGTTTGGTAGTGTTTAGTAGAGCAGAGACTGTCTGTGGGTGTCACTGTTGGTTTGGTAGTGTTTAGTAGAGCAGAGACAGTATGTGGGTGTCACTGTAGGTTTGGTAGTGTTTAGTGGAGCAGAGACAGTATGTGGGTGTCACTGTAGGTTTGGTAGTGTTTAGTGGAGCAGAGACTGTCTGTGGGTGTCACTGTGGGTTTGGTAGTGTTTAGTAGAGCAGAGACAGTATGTGGGTGTCACTGTGGGTTTGGTAGTGTTTAGTAGAGCAGAGACAGTATGTGGGTGTCACTGTAGGCTTGGTAGTGTTTATTAGAGCAGAGACAGTATGTGGGTGTCACTGTGGGTTTGGTAGTGTTTAGTGGAGCAGAGACTGTCTGTGGGTGTGACTGTGGGTTTGGTAGTGATTTGCAGAGCAGAGACAGTATGTGGGTGTCACTGCAGGTTTGGTAGTGATTAGTAGAGCAGAGACTGTCAGTGTGTGTGACTGTGGGTTTGGTAGTGTTTAGTAGAGCAGAGACTGTCTGTGGGTGTCACTGTTGGTTTGGTAGTGTTTAGTAGAGCAGAGACTGTCTGTGGGGGTCACTGTGGGTTTGGTAGTGTTTAGTAGAGCAGAGACTGTCTGTGGGTGTCACTGTGGGTTTGGTAGTGTTTTGTAGAGCAGAGACTGTCTCTGTGTGTGACTGTGGGTTTGGTAGTGTTTAGTAGAGCAGAGACTGTCTGTGGGTGTGACTGTGGGTTTGGTAGTGTTTAGTATAGTAGAGACTGTCTGTGTGTGTCACTGTGTGTTTGGTAGTGTTTAGTAGAGCTGAGACTGTCTGTGGGTGTCACTGTAGGTTTGGTAGTGTTTAGTAGAGCAGAGACTCTCTGTGAGTGTCACTGTAGGTTTGGTAGTGTTTAGTAGAGCAGAGACTGTCTGTGTGTGTGACTGTGGGTTTGGTAGTGTTTAGTAGAGCAGACACTGTCTGTGTGTGTGACTGTGGGTTTGGTAGTGTTTAGTAGAGCAGAGATTGTCTGTGAGTGTCACTGTAGGTTTGGTAGTGTTTAGTAGAGCAGAGACTGTCTGTGAGTGTGACTGTGGGTTTGGTAGTGTTTAGTAGAGCAGAGACTGTCTGTGTGTGTGACTGTGGGTTTGGTAGTGTTTAGTAGAGCAGAGACTGTCTGTGGGTGTGACTGTGGGTTTGGTAGTGTTTAGTATAGTAGAGACTGTCTGTGTGTGTCACTGTGTGTTTGGTAGTGTTTAGTAGAGCAGAGACGGTCTGTAGGTGTCACTGTAGGTAGTGTTTAGTAGAGCAGAGACTGTCTGTGAGTGTCACTGTAGGTTTGGTAGTGTTTAGTAGAGCAGAGACTGTCTGTGTGTGTGACTGTGGGTTTGGTAGTGTTTAGTAGAGCAGAGACTGTCTGTGGGTGTGACTGTGGGTTTGGTAGTGTTTAGTATAGTAGAGACTGTCTGTGTGTGTCACTGTGTGTTTGGTAGTGTTTAGTAGAGCAGAGACTGTCTGTGGGTGTCACTGTAGGTAGTGTTTAGTAGAGCAGAGACTGTCTGTGAGTGTCACTGTAGGTTTGGTAGTGTTTAGTAGAGCAGAGACTGTCTGAGGGTGTCACTGTGGGTTTGGTAGTGTTTAGTATAGTAGAGACTGTCTGTGTGTGTCACTGTGTGTTTGGTAGTGTTTAGTAGAGCAGAGACTGTCTGTGAGTGTGACTGTGGGATTGGTAGTGTTTAGTAGTGCAGAGACTGTCTGTGGGTGTCACTGTGTGTTTGGTAGTGTTTAGTAGAGCAGAGACTGTCTGTGAGTGTCACTGTAGGTTTAGTAGTGATTAGTAGAGCAGAGACTGTCTGTGGGTGTCACTGTGGGTTTGGTAGTGTTTAGTAGAGCAGAGACTGTCTGTGGGTGTCACTGTGTGTTTGGTAGTGTTTAGTGGAGCAGAGACTGTCTGTGAGTGTCACTGTGGGTTTGGTAGTGTTTAGTAGAGCAGAGACTGTCTGTGTGTGTGACTGTGGGTTTGGTAGTGTTTAGTAGAGCAGAGACTGTCTGTGGGAGTCACTGTGTGTTGGTAGTGTTTTGTAGAGCAGAGACTGTCTATGGGTGTCACTGTAGGTTTGGTAGTGTTTAGTAGAGCAGAGACTGTCTATGGGTGTCACTGTGTGTTTGGTAGTGTTTAGTGGAGCAGAGACTGTCTGTGAGTGTCACTGTAGGTTTGGTAGTGATTAGTAGAGCAGAGACTGTCTGTGGGTGTCACTGTGGGTTTGGTAGTGTTTAGTAGAGCAGAGACTGTCTGTGTGTGTGACTGTGGGTTTGGTAGTGTTTAGTAGAGCAGAGACTGTCTGTGGGTGTCACTGTGGGTTTGGTAGTGTTTAGTAGAGCAGAGACTGTCTGTGGGTGTCAATGTGGGTTTGGTAGTGTTTAGTAGAGCAGAGACTGTCTGTGTGTGTGACTGTGGGTTTGGTAGTGTTTAGTAGAGCAGAGACTGATGTGAGTTTGACTGTGGGTTTGGTAGTGTTTAGTATAGTAGAGACTGTCTGTGTGTGTCACTGTGTGTTTGGTAGTGTTTAGTAGAGCAGAGACTGTCTGTGAGTGTCACTGTAAGTTTGGTAGTGTTTAGTAGAGCAGAGACTGTCTGTGGGTGTCACTGTAGATTTGGTAGTGATTAGTAGAGCAGAGACTGTCTGTGGGTGTGACTGAGGGTTTGGTAGTGATTTGTAGAGTAGAGACGGTCTGTGGGTGTGACTGTGGGTTTGGTAGTGTTTTGTAGAACAGAGACTGTCTGTGAGTGTCACTGTGGGTTTGGTAGTGATTTGTAGAGCAGAGACTGTCTGTGAGTGTCACTGTGGGTTTGGTAGTGTTTAGTAGAGCAGAGACTGTCTGTGGGTGTGACTGTGGGTTTGGTAGTGATTTGTAGAGTAGAGACTGTCTGTGGGTGTCACTGTGGGTTTGGTAGTGATTTGTAGGGTAGAGACTGTCTCTGGGTGTCACTGTGGGCTTGGTAGTGTTTTGTAGAACAGAGACTGTCTGTGAGTGTCACTGTGGGTTTGGTAGTGATTTGTAGAGCAGAGACTCTCTGTGAGTGTCACTGTGGGTTTGGTAGTGTTTAGTAGAGCAGAGACTGTCTGTGGGTGTCACTGTAGGTTTGGTAGTGTTTAGTAGAGCAGAGACTGTCTGTGGGTATCACTGTGGGTTTGGTAGTGTTTTGTAGAGCAGAGACTGTCTGTGGGTGTCACTGTAGGTTTGGTAGTGTTTAGTAGAGCAGAGACTGTCTGTGGGTATCACTGTGGGCTTGGTAGTGTTTAGTAGAGCAGAGACTGTCTGTGAGTGTCACTGTAGGTTTGGTAGTGTTTAGTAGAGCAGAGACTGTCTGTGGGTATCACTGTGGGTTTGGTAGTGTTTTGTAGAGCAGAGAGTGTCTGTGGGTGTCACTGTGGGTTTGGTAATGTTTTGTAGAGCAGAGACTGTCTCTGATTGTCACTGTGGGTTTGGTAGTGATTTGTAGAGCAGAGACTGTCTGTGAGTGTCACTGTGGGTTTGGTAGTGTTTAGTAGAGTAGAGAATGTCTGTGGGTGTCACTGTAGGTTTGGTAGTGTTTAGTAGTTCAGAGACTGTCTGTGGGTGTCACTGTAGGTTTGGTAGTGTTTAGTAGAGCGGAGACTGTCTGTGGGTGTCACTGTAGGTTTGGCAGTGTTTTGTAGAGGAGAGACTGTCTGTGGGTGTCACTGTAGGTTTGGTAGTGTTTAGTAGGGCAGACACTGTCAGAGGGTGTCAGAGTAGGTTTGGTAGTGTTTAGTAGAGCAGAGAATATCTGAGGGTGTCACTGTGGGTTTGGTAGTGTTTAGTAGAGCAGAGACTGTCTCTGAGTGTCACTGTGGGTTTGGTAGTGATTTGTAGAGCAGAGACTGTCTCTGGGTGTCACTGTAGGTTTGGTAGTGATTTGTAGAGTAGAGACTGTCTGTGGGTGTCACTGTGGGTTTGGTAGTGATTTGTAGAGCTGAGACTGTCTGTGGGTGTCACTGTAGGTTTGGTAGTGATCTGTAGAGCAGAGACTGTCTGTGGGTGTCACTGTAGGTTGGGTAGTGTTTAGTAGAGCAGAGACTGTCTGTGGGTGTCAGTGTGGGTTTGGTAGTGTTTAGTAGAGCAGGGACTGTATGTGGGTGTCACTGTAGGTTTGGTAGTGATTTGTAGAGTAGAGACTGTCTGTGGGTGTCACTGTGGGTTTGGTAGTGTTTAGTAGAGCAGGGACTGTATGTGGGTGTCACTGTGGGTTTGGTAGTGTTTAGTAGAGCAGAGACTGTCTCTGGGTGTCACTGTAGTTTTGGTAGTGTTTAGTAGAGCAGGGACTGTATGTGGGTGTCACTGTGGGTTTGGTAGTGTTTAGTAGAGCAGGGACTGTATGTGGGTGTGACTCTAGGTTTGGTAGTGTTTAGTAGAGCAGAGACTGTCTGTGGGTGTCACTGTGGGTTTGGTAGTGTTTAGTAGAGCAGAGACTGTCTGTGGGTGTCACTGTGGGTTTGGTAGTGTTTTGTAGAGCAGAGACTGTCTGTGAGTGTCACTGTAGGTTTGGTAGTGTTTAGTAGAGCAGAGACTGTCTGTGAGTGTCACTGTGGGTTTGGTAGTGATTTGTAGAGCAGAGACTGTCTGTGAGTGTCACTGTAGGTTTGGTAGTGTTTAGTAGAGTAGTGACTGTCTGTGAGTGTCACTGTGGGTTTTGGTAGTGATTTGTAGAGCAGAGTCTGTCTGTGGGTGTCACTGTAGGTTTGGTAGTGTTTAGTAGAGCAGAGTCTGTCTGTGAGTGTCACTGTTGGTTTGGTAGTGATTTGTAGAGCAGAGACTGTCTGTGGGTGTCACTGTAGGTTTGGTAGTGTTTTGAAGAGTAGAGACTGTCTGTGAGTGTCACTGTGGATTTGGTAGTGTTAAGTAGAGCAGAGACTGTCTCTGGGTGTCACTGTAGGTTTGGTAGTGATTTGTAGAGCAGAGACTGTCTCTGGGTGTCACTGTAGGTTTGGTAGTGTTTAGTAGAGCAGAGACTGTCTCTGGGTGTCACTGTGGGTTTGGTAGCGTTTAGTAGAGCAGAGACTGTCTGTGAGTGTCACTGTAGGTTTGGTAGTGTTTAGTAGAGCAGAGACTGTCTGTGGGTATCACTGTGGGTTTGGTAGTGTTTAGTAGAGCAGAGACTGTCTGTGAGTGTGACTGTGGGTTTGGTAGGGTTTAGTAGAGCAGAGACTGTCTGTGAGTGTCACTGTAGGTTTGGTAGTGTTTAGTAGAGCAGAGACTGTCTGTGGGTGTCACTGTAGGTTTGGTAGTGTTTAGTAGAGCAGAGACTGTCTGTGAGTGTCACTGTAGGTTTGGTGGTGTTTAGTAGAGCAGAGACTGACTGTGGGTGTCACAGTAGTTTTGGTAGTGTTTAGTGGAGCAGAGACAGTATGTGGGTGTCACTGTAGGTTTGGTAGTGTTTTGTAGAGCAGAGACTATCTGTGGGTGTCACTGTAGGTTTGGTAGTGTTTAGTAGAGCAGAGACTGTCTGAGGGTGTCACTGTAGGTTTGGTAGTGTTTAGTAGAGCAGAGTCTGTCTGTGGGTGTCACTGTAGGTTTGGTGGTGTTTAGTAGAGCAGAGACTGACTGTGGGTGTCACAGTAGGTTTGGTAGTGTTTAGTGGAGCAGAGACAGTATGTGGGTGTCACTGGGGAGGGGTGAAATTCTGGGGGTGGGGGTGGGGGGGAAACAGGAAATAAAGTGTCCTAACTGATTGACTGACTGACCCACTCATCAAACTCGGGGGGGGGGGGGACTGCTTTAAAGTAAGTTAATAGCTGTTCGACAGTTTTTTTGATCAATCATATTGAAGGGGTTCATCGGGGGGGATGAAATTCTGAAGGAAAAAAATGAAAGAAAATGTCCTGACTCATTCTCTCATTATCGCCCAGTCAAAAATATTGAAGTTGGAACCATGGCATTCTGGGGATATGTTCGTTGTATCTCAAAACCGTACACTAAGGGAGGATTTTTTGATATTCAGGCTCTAAAGGGGTCTTAAGGGGGTTAAACCTGCATTTCATTGAATAACAATATCTCACGAGTGGTTTCATTTGTGGATGTGATACTCGGCATATAAACTAACCATTGAAAATAAGCAGACATGTGTCTAAGGGTTTTTCGATGTGGTGTATTATTATGAGGTGAAAGGGGTGAAAATTGTGGGTTCAAGGATTCCTAACGGAGCGTGTAGGCCTATCTCTTAAACGACATAGACGAGAAATTTGAAACTCAGCGAAAAAAAATCAGCTAAAATATTAAGTAAATCGGTGTTCGACCGTTTTTTCATAAATTAATTTAAGGGGCCAATGGGGTGGGGTGAAATTCTGGGGGGAAAAAGGAGAGAAAGTGTCCTAACTGACTGACTAACTCACTCACTCATCAAACTCAGGGGAAAAAGACAGCTAAAAAAATAAGTTAATAGGTGTTCAAGCGTTTTTTCATCAATCCAATTTAAGGGGCCCATGGGGAGGGGTGAAATTCTGGTAAAAAAAATTGAAGGAAAATGTCCTGTCTGACTCACTCACTCTTCACGCCCAGCGAAAACTATTAATGTTGGAAAAATGAAATTTTGGGAATATGTTCGCTGTATGTCAAAACGTCAACTAAGGAATGATTTTTCTTTATTCGGGTTTTAAAGAGATGTTAAGGGGGTAAACGTGCATTTCATTGAATAACGATATCTCATGAGTTGTTTCTTTGGGGATGTGATATTCGGTATATAAACTAATCATTAAAATAATCAGACATATATCTAAGGGTTTATCGATGTCGTGTATATTATGAGGTGAAAGGGGTGAAATTTGGGGATTGAGGGATTCTTATCGGAGCGTGTATCTCTTAAACGACATAGGCGAGAAGTTTGAAATTCGGCGGGATAAAACAGCTTAAAATACAAGTAAATATGTGTTTGACCGTTTATTCATAAATCCAATTTAAGGGGCCCATGGGGAGGGGTGAAATTCTGGGGGGGGGGGGACAGGAAGAAAGTGTCCTAACTGATTGACTGACTCACTCACTCATCAAACTCAGGGGAAAAAAACTGCTTTAAAGTAAGTAAATTGCTGTTCGACAGTTTTTTTATTAAATCAAATTTAAGGGGTTCATGGGGAGGGGTGAAATTCTGAAAAAAGAAAATTGAAAGATAATGTCCTGACTCGCTCACTCACTCACTCACACACTCATCATCGCCCAGCCAAAATTATTGAAGTTAGAAACATGACAGTTTGGGGATATGTTCATTGTATGTCAAAACCGTCTACTAAGGGAGGATTTTCGGATATTCAGGTTCTGAAGGGGTCTTAAGGGGGTTAAACCTGCAATATATTGAATAACAATATCTCCCGATTGGTTTCATTGGGGGATATGATACACGACATATAAACTCATCATTAAAAAGGAAGAAGACACGTCTCTGAGGGGTTTTCGATGTGGTGTATGTTATGAGGTGAAAGGGGTGAAAATAAGAATTGTAAGATTCCTAACGGAGCGTGTATCTCTTAAACGACATAGGCGAGGAGTTTGAAACTCAGCGGAAAAAAAACAGCATAAAAAATAAGTAAATATGTGTTTGACCGTTTTTTCATAAATCCAATTTAAGGGGCCAATGGGGAGGGGTGAAATCCTGGGGAGGGTCGGGGAAACATTAAATAAAGTGTCCTAACTGATTGACTGACTGACTCACTCATCAAACTCGGGGGGCTGCTTTAAAGTAAGTTAATAGCTGTTCGACAGTTTTTTTGATCAATCATATTGAAGGGGTTCATCGGGATGGGATGAAATTCTGAAGGAAAAAAATGAAAAAAAATGTCCTGACTCATTCTCTCATGATCGCCCAGTCAAAAATATTGAATTTGGAACCATGGCATTCTGGGGATATGTTCGTTGTATCTCAAAACCGTACACTAAGGGAGGATTTTTTGATACAGGCTCTAAAGGGGTCTTAAGGGGGTTAAACCTGCATTTCATTGAATAACAATATCTCACGAGTGGTTTCATTTGTGGATGTGATACTCGGCATATAAACTAATCATTGAAAATAAGCAGACATGTGTCTAAGGGTTTTTCGATGTGGTGTATTATTATGAGGTGAAAGGGGTGAAAATTGGGGGTTGAAGGATTCCTAACGGAGCGTGTAGGCCTATCTCTTAAACGACATAGACGAGAAATTTGAAACTCAGCGAAAAAAACAGCTAAAAAATTAAGTAAATCGGTGTTCGACCGTTTTTTCATAAATTAATTTAAGGGGCCAATGGGGTGGGGTGAAATTCTGGGGGGAAAAAGGAGAGAAAGTGTCCTAACTGACTGACTAACTCACTCACTCATCAAACTCAGGGGAAAAAGACAGCTAAAAAAATAAGTTTATAGGTGTTCAAGCGTTTTTTCATCAATCCAATTTAAGGGGCCCATGGGGAGGGGTGAAATTCTGGTAAAAATAATTGAAGAAAAATGTCCTGTCTGACTCACTCACTCTTCACGCCCAGCGAAAACTATTAATGTTGGAAAAATGAAATTTTGGGAATATGTTCGCTGTATGTCAAAACGTCAACTAAGGAATGATTTTTCTTTATTCGGGTTTTAAAGAGATGTTAAGGGGGTAAACGTGCATTTCATTGAATAACGATATCTCATGAGTTGTTTCTTTGGGGATGTGATATTCGGTATATAAACTAATCATTAAAATAATCAGACATATATCTAAGGGTTTATCGATGTCGTGTATATTATGAGGTGAAAGGGGTGAAATTTGGGGATTGAGGGATTCTTAACGGAGCGTGTATCTCTTAAACGACATAGGCGAGAAGTTTGAAATTCGGCGGGATAAAACAGCTTAAAATACAAGTAAATATGTGTTTGACCGTTTATTCATAAATCCAATTTAAGGGGCCCATGGGGAGGGGTGAAATTCTGGGGGGGGGGGGACAGGAAGAAAGTGTCCTAACTGATTGACTGACTCACTCACTCATCAAACTCAGGGGAAAAAACTGCTTTAAAGTAAGTAAATTGCTGTTCGACAGTTTTTTTATTAAATCAAATTTAAGGGGTTCATGGGGAGGGGTGAAATTCTGAAAAAAGAAAATTGAAAGATAATGTCCTGACTCGCTCACTCACTCACTCACACACTCATCATCGCCCAGCCAAAATTATTGAAGTTAGAAACATGACAGTTTGGGGATATGTTCATTGTATGTCAAAACCGTCTACTAAGGGAGGATTTTCGGATATTCAGGTTCTGAAGGGGTCATAAGGGGGTTAAACCTGCAATCCATTGAATAACAATATCTCCCGATTGGTTTCATTGGGGGATATGATACACGACATATAAACTCATCATTAAAAAGGAAGAAGACACGTCTCTGAGGGGTTTTCGATGTGGTGTATATTATGAGGTGAAAGGGGTGAAAAGTAAGAATTGAAAGATTCCTAACGGAGCGTGTATCTCTTAAACGACATAGGCGAGGAGTTTGAAACTCAGCGGAAAAAATCAGCATAAAAAATAAGTAAATATGTGTTTGACCGTTTTTTCATAAATCCAATTTAAGGGGCCCATGGGGAGGGGTGAAATTCTGGGGAGGGTGGGGGGAAACAGGAAATAAAGTGTCCTAACTGATTGACTGACTTACTCACTCATCAAACTCGGGGGGCTGCTTTAAAGTAAGTTAATAGCTGTTCGACAGTTTTTTTGATCAATCATATTGAAGGGGTTCATCGGGAGGGATGAAATTCTGAAGGAAAAAAATGAAAAAAAATGTCCTGACTCATTCTCTCATGATCGCCCAGTCAAAAATATTGAATTTGGAACCATGGCATTCTGGGGATATGTTCGTTGTATCTCAAAACCGTACACTAAGGGAGGATTTTTTGATACAGGCTCTAAAGGGGTCTTAAGGGGGTTAAACCTGCATTTCATTGAATAACAATATCTCACGAGTGGTTTCATTTGTGGATGTGATACTCGGCATATAAACTAATCATTGAAAATAAGCAGACATGTGTCTAAGGGTTTTTCGATGTGGTGTATTATTATGAGGTGAAAGGGGTGAAAATTGGGGGTTGAAGGATTCCTAACGGAGCGTGTAGGCCTATCTCTTAAACGACATAGACGAGAAATTTGAAACTCAGCGAAAAAAAAACAGCTAAAAAATTAAGTAAATCGGTGTTCGACAGTTTTTTCATAAATTAATTTAAGGGGCCAATGGGGTGGGGTGAAATTCTGGGGGGAAAAAGGAGAGAAAGTGTCCTAACTGACTGACTAACTCACTCACTCATCAAACTCAGGGGAAAAAGACAGCTAAAAAAATAAGTTTATAGGTGTTCAAGCGTTTTTTCATCAATCCAATTTAAGGGGCCCATGGGGAGGGGTGAAATTCTGGTAAAAATAATTGAAGGAAAATGTCCTGTCTGACTCACTCACTCTTCACGCCCAGCGAAAACTATTAATGTTGGAAAAATGAAATTTTGGGAATATGTTGGCTGTATGTCAAAACGTCAACTAAGGAATGATTTTTCTTTATTCGGGTTTTAAAGAGATGTTAAGGGGGTAAACGTGAATTTCATTGAATAACGATATCTCATGAGTTGTTTCTTTGGGGATGTGATATTCGGTATATAAACTAATCATTAAAAATAAACAGACATATATCTAAGGGTTTATCGATGTCGTGTATATTATGAGGTGAAAGGGGTGAAAATTGGGGATTGAGGGATTCTTAACGGAGCGTGTATCTCTTAAACGACATAGGCGAGAAGTTTGAAATTCGGCGGGATAAAACAGCTTAAAATACAAGTAAATATGTGTTCGACCGTTTTTTCATAAATCCAATTTAAGGGGCCCTTGGAGAGGGGTGAAATTCTGGGGGGATAAAACAGGAAAGAAAGTGTCCTAACTGATTGACTCACTTACTCACTCATCAAACTCAGGGGGAAATCAGCTTTAAATAAGTAAATAGGTGTTCGACCGTTTGTTTCATAAATCCAATTTAAGGGGTTCATGGGGAGGGGTGAAATTATCAAATATAAATGAAAGAAAATGTCCTGACTGACTCACTCACTCATCATCTCCCAGCCAAAATTATTGAAGTTGGAAACATGAAATTTTGGGGATATGTTCGTTTTATGTCGAAAACGTCCACTAAGGTAAGAGTTTTGAATATTCAGGTTCTAAATAGGTGTTAAGGGGGTAAATATGCATTTCATTGAATAGCAATATCTCACGAGTGGTTTCATTTGGGGATTGATACTTGGCATATATACTAATCATTAAAAATAAGCTGACACATGTCTAATGGTTTTTCGATAAAGTGTATATTATGAGGTGAAAGGGATGACAAGTGGGGGTTGAAAGATTCTTAACGGAGCGTGTATCTCTTAAACGACAAAGGCGAGGAGTTTGAAACTCGGAGGAAATCAATCAGCTTAAAATAAATAAATAAATAAATAAAATAGGTGTTCGACCGTTTTTTCATAAATCCAATTTAAGGGGCCTATGGGGAGGGGTGAAATTCAAGAAGAAAAACGTCCACTAAGGAAGGATTTTTGGATGTTCACTCTCATCGACCGACCAAAACTATTAATGTTAGAAGAATGATATTTTGAGGATATGTTTGTTGTGTGTCGAAAACATCTACTAAGGACGGATTTTTGGATATTCAGGTTCTAAAGGGGTGTTAACGGGGTTAAACCTGCATTTCATTGAATAACAATATGACACGACTATGACGCGAGCGAAGCGAGACTAAAAATGAGATGGTGTGTGTCGGTGTATTACTCAATCACGCAAGTACCACTGGTCCGATTTACCTGAATTTTACATGGAAGTAGCAGATTTACCTGGTTAACATACAGGTTACTTTTGATTTCAATACTTTGCACTAATTAAAGATGGCGACCATTTTAGTGACGTCACTCTACCCTTTGGTTTTAAACTTTCATATTTCCATTTGAAATAAAAAGAGAACGCTAAGAAATAGCAAACTTTTGATGGCATGTACGAGGTTAAAAATTGCATTTTCTATCCGAAACGTATCTCCAACCGTTAGCGAGTAAAACCTAAATGTGTGCTATAAAACACGGTCAAGGCAGAGCGGTGTAGTTGGATAAAATGTTCCATCCTTAATCTCCCTCTGCGCAGCACCTCGCCTATCCCCTGTTTTAACTGTCACCTTCACATTTTAATTTATTTACGACCCGTAGCGAAGCACGGGTACTTCAGCTAGTTACTTCTAAATCTCAACGGGCTTCAGAAAAATATTACTTCACTCTACTTAGTCTTATTCGTGTTTTACGTTAACATCTGGGATTCCATAATCCATACAATTAAGTAGAGACTAGTTCAAAAACCTCCTACAACTTATCTGTTCATGTAATAGAAATACTTAATAAAAAATACACATTTCCACTCGTTGAATAATTACCATAAATGACAAACATTAGGATAAGAACCATTTAATAGATCTCAGTTTACTCTCAGCTTCAACAAAGATCCATTAAACCCTATAATTTCTATCAGATTTAACTTCATCCAGGATCCGCTGTCCTGTGAATTTCAAGGAGTTTCAACTCTATTGAGACTATTTCAATAACATCCACAATTACTAAACTTCCGTAACAATTCTCTTATAACTTCTTACTTTCATGAAATACATGCGTCCGTCCCTACAGACAGTTCCCCAAAAATAGAACAGTGGCAATACACTGGCTCATTGTCTCACAAGAAATACCTCCGTCTACAACGGGAATAATAAATCTCATCCATCGAGATACTTCGCAAACTTCCATAACATTTCTTTCTCTACACTTTCCAATAATAAACTCTTCTTTCAGTCATCACAATCTTAATGAACATATAATAAAAATACTGGTTCTCTCCCTGCCTCAATTTAATAGGTAATGCTATAAAATGATAATCTTTAAATAAAATCTTATTTCTTTACTTCACTCACATTTCTCAAAATTCTTGCAACAAACTGTAACATTTCTTCCATTTCATCATTATGTTATTTCTTACTTCAAAATATGCTCTCGTTCGCATCTGTAAATTCCACATTATAATACTTCACAAATTCTTTCTTTACTGTCTGTTCAACAAATTCTAATACTTTCAAAAAACCATTACTTACAAACTTTCTTCGCTAAAACTCAGCAATTCTTCTAGGTTTGTGCCGTGTCTTGTGTGGGGTTTCGCCTAGGACACCAAGCTAGGCTCATCGGCGGGCTCTTGGTGTCCCCGCCCGCCCTATGGAAGCCTTCATAGGGAGGTTAAGGCTGCTTGAACTTTTAGTTCTCGTAGTCAAGTGGTGCAGTTGCACCTTATATAAAGGGAGGTGGCGCGCACTTCGTCACTCCTGTGGGGGTCCGGGCGGGGACACCAAGAGCCCGCCGATGAGCCTAGCTTGGTGTCCTAGGCGAAACCCCACACAAGACACGGCACAAACCTAGAAGAATTGCTGAGTTTTAATTCACCGGCCGTGAAAGCCAATATACCATTTCTTCGCTAAATTTGTTTCATTATTTCTCAGTTCGTGACTTTCTCTAGATCTCTGCAATAGATCTTTCGTAATTACATTCTTTGACATATACTTCCTTTCACATATTTGGAAAACATTTCCATTATTACATTTATTGATAAAACATAGATATCGTTCGATTTAAAACACGTTAATGATCTGGGTCATAGCGAAAATGACAATGAAATGGAAACTAGAACAAAAATTAAGTGAGACGGAAAAAACTTTCAAAAAGGAAATAAGATTGAAACAACTCACAAAATGTTTTTACAAAAGGGAATTTAGAACGAAAAGAGTCACAAAAAGAATAGATTGAAAAATACGCACAAAATGCAATGTGGAGTCGAAATACTTACAAAATGCAATTCAAATTCAAAATACTTACGAAAATGCAAATGAGATCGAAAATACGTACAAAATGCAATTGAGTTTCAAAATACTTACAAAATGCAATTGAATTTGAAAATACACAATGCAATTCAGATTGAAATATCCCTTTTCCAATCCAAATTATTCACAAAGTGCAATTGAAATTCCAAATTTTTACAAAATGTCATTGAAATTGAAAATGCTTACAAAATGTACGATAGATTCAAACGACTCATTTGGATTGACAATACTTACAAAATGCAATTTAGATTGAAAACACTTGACAAAATGGAATTGAGATTCAAAATACCCACAAAATGCAATTAAGAATCAATATACTTGCAAAATGCCCACCAAACAAAATGCAATTTAGATTTAAAATTCTTGCAAAATGCGGTTTAGGTTGAAAATACTTACAAAATGCAATTGAAATTCAAAATACTCACTAAAATGCCCTGAACCTACATAGAAAGACTTACTAAAAAGCAAGTTAGATTGTCAATCTTTACAAAATGCAATTGAGGTTAAAAACAATCGCGAGAGGTAATTTAGATCGAATAAACTTATAAAATGCAACGTAGATTAAAAATACCTACAAAAAACGCTAAAGGGAATTTAGATAAACGAGGAACCAAGTAACAAAAACAGTGCGGGAACCTTAAAGAGAAAAGGAAATATAATGAAAAGAAAACAAGAGGTCTGACCCCTCGAAGAAGAAGGGATCAGGAAAGATGAGACAAAGGCCAATTAAGGCGGGAAAGTGAAAGACTCCCTAGGCCTCGGATACCCTAATACCGTTGGGGTCGGAAAAGAACAAGAGTTGACCAAGGGAGGTCGATAGGAAAGAAGACGGAGAGGAGCCCGGCACAAGTAAGTGGAAGCAATGCCGGACTCAGCTGGGGTCCCATGGTCGCCAACCCACGTCCCACAAGATGTGAGCCCCTGGGGGACATGTCTGAGGTTCGCCATCTGCCCTCTGCAAGACTGCGCAATCGGTGCTCACCGGCCGAAAACCGTGGCGTGAACTGTACATCGCTAGTAACTTATAAGGTGATGTGGACTAAACATTATATCCACCAAATCATATGTTAACAGCCAAGAAACTAATGTCATACTGCACGTATTCTTGATGATGGAATGTAATTTGAATTCATTTAAGACAGAGCCAACTTACTTGTTCAATGGTGAAGCTATGAGGAGAGAGGAATATTTCATGAGATGTACGATGGTCCAACTTAATATATGCCTATAATATTAATATACCAGTAGCGCAGCTGTTTTGTAATTTTTGCTAAATAGAGATAGCGTTAATGAGATTTTATTTGTTGTTGAATTGTGCCTGGTTACTTTAACATGCAAACTTTTCAATCCTAGTGTATCGTGAGTGATGCGGGATTTTCTACCTAGGTGCTTGCCGGCTCTTCTTATATGCCGGTAACTCACTGAAGCCTCGGAAAATATTAGTTTGTAACCCTCTGCCATGCAATACTCGACGTTTTTCCATCTTTCAATTGTTTCCCAGGTATTGCATTTTCTACCTACCATGATATGGTAAAGGATTATAACATCCAATAGAAATGTAATGCAACCCAGGATCAGATTCTGTCAGGTAATACATGAGCAGCCAATAAGCACATCAACATCCGTAGGTTTCCTCACGGTCGATCTCTCCACCTTATCCGGTCTTCAGCAGCACGTTTCATCAACTCATAAGATTTATCAATCTCGATGGAATCCAGCTTCTGAAACCTTCTTCTTCCTCTTCGGATTTTCCCTTGGACTGTCCCTTCTAATGCACTTTTCACCAAACCATCTCCTCTTAGGCAGTGACCAATCAAATTAATTTTTCTTTTCCATATCTTCTTTAGCATCATCCTTTCTTCTGCTAATTTATTTAATACTTCCTCATTTCTCACTTTGTCCTTCCATCTTATTCTCTCCACAGCCACATTTCAAAAGCTCCTACTCTTCTCTCGTCTTCTTCCCTAAGCGTCCAAGTTTCCGCTCCATACATTGATACGCTCCAAACAAAACATTTCACTAATCTCTTCCTTAGGCTTACTTTCATTGCTCCACAAAATAATTTTCTTTTCTAAGTGAAGACTTCTTTTGCTATTGCAATCCTTGTTTTCATTTCTTTAGTGATTATCATTTCCTGTGTAACCAAACTTTCTAGGTATTTAAAACTATTTACTTGTTCAATTTCGTCCTCTATTTTTATTGATATTGTTTCACCTATTACCATATATTTTGCTTATTCTCATTTATTTTCATCCCGTATATTTTACAAATTTTATCTAGGTCTTTCAACATTCGTGTTGCTTGTCTTTCACTCTAACCCATAACCACTATATCATCTGCATGACGAATACACTCAAATATTTTACCTCCCAAGCAAACACCTCTTTTTACGTCAAAACATTCCTTAATAATTTCTTCTAAATATTATATAAAATAGAATAGGTGATAAACAACATCCTTGTCTCACTCCTATCCCCAGTCCTATATTTTCTGTCTGTTCTTCTCCAATTTTAACTCTTACTTTTTGGTTTAAATGAAGTTCTTTAATAAGGTTCCTTTCATTCCAATTCACTCCAAGTTCTTTGAGTAGTATCATTAATTTTTCACATCTGACACAATCCAGGGCTTTTTATAAATCTATGAATATTGTGTATACTTTTCTGTTCTTCTGTTTATATCTTTCCCCGATTATCCTTAAAGGAGATCACAACACAAAAACACATATTTCGTTATTTATTGCTAAATGTGCAACATGGAAATTTAATAACAATGCCGTTAATCCGGTGCCTCTACGTCCAACCGTTCTCAAGTTATGTGCGAAACTAGTAACTGCTCGTGACGTCACTGCGCTCTCGAGTCTACATAGCAGCCTTGTTGCTGTGCATAAGCTCGGGCAGTCTTTTCCCGCACTCCATCTGCTGCTCCCGTGTTCTTCTGTTGCCATTGTTAGAGTTAGTCAAAAGACTTATAATGGATGTAAATAACATTCGTCCGTATCAGTTTGAGCCAGAACGAACATTGTTTACCATCTTTAAGCAAACTGGCAAGTCGTTCCTAGTTGTCGATCAAAATGTACTTGAACTTTTCTCCAAGTTTCGTTCATGTTTAGATGTGTTAGTTCCACTTCTGTACACAATATTGAGTGATGGACCAATAATTCAGTGCAAATCTTATTTTTCAAATTACTTTGAAATTTGGTGCATTGTCATTAAGTTCATTTGAAGTACAAAAATATCCTAGATCTATCGGGAAACAGTATATTTTAATTTGATCTGCCAGGCAGGTTGTTGGCATTTAGAAATCATATCTCTTACAGTACAATTTTACTACTCGTGGTTCATAAAATCTGTGCGATGGTCTAATCACATAGCACTATACTCTGATTATGACTTTAAGATCTTTGAGACGGAGAACAATTAAAAATTTGTGCAATAAGATCAAAATGTGAGACGGTCATCCAGGCCTCCTCTGTGTTTACCATGGCAACAGATATTCATCATCTAAGTCTGAACTATGGTTGGTTGGTTCCGCAGTTTAGGGGCTGCGACAACGTGGTCATGTAGCCCCGTGTACTTTGGGTGTGTGTAGAATCTGTCTGATTAACGGTGTTAATTGTGATGACAGTATTAGTGTGTGTTATCTGTAATTCAGTTAAGGACCGCAGACCATCCTTTTCAAGTAGTTCCTACTTTTGCTACCAAATGTTACCGTCAACGACACCTAGCTGTATACTTGGCTGCTAGATGCCACTGCAACCAGCACCTGGCGACAAACCTTGGATCCTAACAGAGTGTTAATCAAATCTAACTAACAAATTTAGCTTCACACAATAATTGTAGTTCGTGGAAGGCTCTATAACATGCCATAAGGAATGCATACTGAATAATCTTTAAGGCACTGAATAAACACGACGTTTTCGACCGGGTTTGAACCCGCGATCTTGGGCATAGAAGCTCAGCAAGCGACCAACTACGCTACTGAAGCCACAAATCTGAAGTGTTAGGCCATCTAGACCTCCTATGTGGTTACCAAGGTAACAAGTATCCACCATCTAAATCTGAAGTGTAAAGGCCATCTAGACCTCCTATATGGTTACCAGGGTAACAAGTATCCACCTTCTAAATCTGAAGAGTTAAGGCCATCTAGGCCTCCTATATGGTTACCAAGGTAACAAGTATCCACCATCTAAATCTGAAGTGTTAAGGCCATCTAGACCTCCTATATGGTTACCAGGGTAACAAGTATTCACCATCTAAATCTGAAGTGTAAAGGCCATCTAGGCCTCCTATATGGTTACCAGGGTAACAAGTATTCACCATCTAAATCTGAAGTGTAAAGGCCATCTAGGCCACCTCTATGGTAACCAGGGTAACAAGTATTCACCATCTAAATCTGAAGTGTTAAGGCCATCTAGGATTCATATATGGTTACCAAGGTAACAAGTATTCACCATCTAAATCTGAAGTGTAAAGGCCATCTAGACCTCCTATATGGTTACCAAGGTAACAAGTATTCACCATCTAAATCTGAAGTGTTAAGGCCATCTAGACCTCCTATATGGTTACCAGGGTAACAAGTATTCACCATCTAAATCTGAAGTGTAAAGGCCATCTAGGCCTCCTATATGGTTACCAGGGTAACAAGTATTCACCATCTAAATCTGAAGTGTAAAGGCCATCTAGGCCACCTCTATGGTTACCAGGGTAACAAGTATTCACCATCTAAATCTGAAGTGTTAAGGCCATCTAGGATTCATATATGGTTACCAGGGTAACAAGTATTCACCATCTAAATCTGAAGTGTAAAGGCCATCTAGACCTCCTATATGGTTACCAAGGTAACAAGTATTCACCATCTAAATCTGAAGTGTAAAGGCCATCTAGACCTCCTCTATGGTTACCAAGGTAACAAGTATTCACCATCTAAATCTGAAGTGTTAGGCCATCTAGACCTCCTATATGGTTACCAAGGTAACAAGTATTCACCATCTAAATCTGAAGTGTAAAGGCCATCTAGACCTCCTCTATGGTTACCAAGGTAACAAGTATTCACCATCTAAATCTGAAGTGTAAAGGCCATCTAGGATTCATATATGGTTACCAAGGTAACAAGTATTCACCATCTAAATCTGAAGTGTTAAGGCCATCTAGGCCTCCTCTATGGTTACCAAGGTAACAAGTATTCACCATCTAAATCTGAAGTGTAAAGGCCATCTAGGATTCATATATGGTTACCAAGGTAACAAGTATTCACCATCTAAATCTGAAGTGTTAAGGCCATCTAGACCTCCTCTATGGTTACCAAGGTAACAAGTATTCACCATCTAAATCTGAAGTGTAAAGGCCATCTAGACCTCCTATATGGTTACCAAGGTAACAAGTATTCACCATCTAAATCTGAAGTGTAAAGGCCATCTAGGATTCATATATGGTTACCAAGGTAACAAGTATTCACCATCTAAATCTGAAGTGTTAAGGCCATCTAGGCCTCTTCTATGGTTACCAAGGTAACAAGTATTCACCATCTAAATCTGAAGTGTAAAGGCCATCTAGGATTCATATATGGTTACCAAGGTAACAAGTATTCACCATCTAAATCTGAAGTGTAAAGGCCATCTAGACCTCCTATATGGTTACCAAGGTAACAAGTATTCACCATCCAAATCTGAAGTGTTAGGCCATCTAGGCCTCCTATATGGTTACCAAGGTAACAAGTATTCACCATCTAAATCTGAAGTGTAAAGGCCATCTAGGCCTCCTATCTGGTTACCAAGGCAACAAGTATTCATCTAAATATGAAAAACACACCTTTGATCCGTTGTCTCTCAGCTTAGCGGAGGAACATTTAATACAATATATATATTGTTTCACTTTTACTCTTTTTCACCGTGGGCAAGTTCTCAATAAATGTTAATTTTCTTCAACACTTCACTCGCAATTTAAATGCTCACAACTCATTCGTGATAGCTTCACGTAGCCAGACTGTGCTTAGAAGACAATGCTGTACAACTCAATTTACTCATATATTATTTCATCCCTCACCGCCCATACACTCCATTATGTAATGTGACATATCTTTCTCTTACACCTTATTGAAGAACAGCTCCTGGCTTCAATTTTGGACCTTGTAGTTTTTACGTAGGCATCAACTTCATTTTCAAAAGTTGCGTTTCATCATAGTCTGCCTTTTTAAAATGCATTGAACGCACGGTAGCCCCATTACCGGGAGAAAAATGTTTCCTCTTGCAAAGTTGTACCCAACTGCTAAATCTACGTGGCGACTTACTTCGATTTGGAAATCTATGGAAATGTACTTCTTTTTCTCTACAGTTTCGGCTTTTACTCGTTCTGTTGTTACAACCGTATACACTACAGGAAGGCATTTTACCAACTAGATATCACACTCGATTATAATGAACAACACTAATCAACGGAAGAGTGGCAGGGCGCGTATTGCAACAATCAACTGAATGGAGCGGATAGTTCAGTCACCGCTTACGGCGCAGTGACGTCACAGCTACCCATGTTTCCTTCGTTTACCGGCCTGCGGAGCAGCATAGAGCAAACGCAAATATACAGTTGAACACTGCCTGATTTTGAGGCAAGTTGACTTTTGTGTTTTGGTCTCCTTTAACAAACCAATAGCATCCCTTGTTCCTACTCCTTTCCGAAATCCGTATTGCTCCTCAGCCATGGAACCATCCAATATCCATACAATCTCCTGTGTATAGTTCGTAATAAAATGTTTGCTGCATGAGATATTTAGCTTATTGTTCTGGGTTCTTCACACTTTTTGAGTTTTGCTTATTATTAATTGGTATCATCACTATTTCTTTGAAACCATTCGGCCCTGTACCTGTTTTACACATCTCATTACACAACCTAATTATTTCTATTTTTCCTCCCTTTCCTAACGCCTTTATTAATTCAATTTTTATATCATCACTTCCCGGAGCTTTACCATTCTTCATTTCTTTTATAGACTTCTCTATTTCTCTTTCTAATATGCTATATCCTAACTCTTCCTCTGTTGCCGATTTTCTTTTCTTCTAAAACCTTTATCACTTGGTCTCTTATCCTATTCATATAGATCTTTTCGTATTCTTTCCATCTATCCAATATTACCTGGTGCTCACTTACTGTTCTCCCGTACTTATTTTCTCTTTCATAAGTATTATTAATATTATTTTCTCTATAAATCAGTGCATTTGCTTCTTTCTACATTAAATCATATTTCCCATCCATTTCTAATTTTTCTATTTCATTACACTTCATCTTATATCAATTTTCTCTAGCTAATTATACTTATAATATAAATATAATATGATTATAATTATTCTTTCTTCTTAGTGCATTATTAAATATTTTGTAAACTTCACACTGCCTTTTAATTCTTTTGTTTTCAGGCATTGAACATTATTTATCTCAAATTCTTCCTTTTTTCCATCTTCTTTTAACCTCTGAATATTAATTGCATTTCTCTATTTATTCTTGCATGTCTTTTTCAATTCTATTTCAATTTCTCCTATAACAAGATTATGATCCAAGAATATGTCCGCCCCAGGGTAACCCTTCGCACTTTTAACTGTTTCTGTAGCGTTCATGAATTGAAATGTAATCTATTTGATATCCTTTACCCTCTAAATGTGATTTCAAGGTACATATTGAATGTGTTTCCTATTACCATTCAACTTGATTTACAAAAATCTAGCATTCTTTGTCCTGTCTCATTTATTTTCCCCAAACCAAAATTTCCCCACTATTTTTCCATCCTCTCCTTCACCTACTCTAGCATTCCAGTCTCCCATCATTATTGTACAAGCATTCCCTCCTTCTCTCGTCATTATTTCTTCTATTTTATCATAACAATCTTCCACTTCATCATCTATAGGTGTACTAGTAGCCATGTACACATGAATTATGACTAAGACTTTGCTTATTCCTTTCAATCCCAACATAAAAATTTTCTCATATATATATTTTCAATTTTGACAACTTAATTTTTTACTCTATTATTTATCATAATACCAACTCCATTTTTGTCTGCCCCGGAGTAGTATATTCTAAATTCTCCACTTTGGGATTCACAATTTCCACCCGATCTTATTTCACTCATTCCTGGTATATCCAACATATTCTTTGTACTTTCTCGTTTTGCATTTTCAAGTTTACCTTCTTGTAATGAAGTCAACACATTCCATGTCGCCATTCTTAACTTTCTCTCTTCCTTTCTTCTCATTCAACTACTTTTCACAAAACCTTGTCCCCATGTATTCCCCTCCCGGAAATCTGAATGAGTAGAAGCTTTGCTACCGGAATCTTTTACATAGTGGTCCATAACCATCAACTACTAGGGAATATAATCAGGTAGTTTCCAATTGACTTCCTGATCCGCATGCCATTGGCCAAATCTAGTTTGTTCATCTGCCATTAGTGTTTTTAACGCATAGACAAGCGAGTGCCATCTTGAATATTTAGTCGCCCCTAACCTGGAGAACAGACGCTGTTGGTAGCCGCCTACTTCGGGACAGACGCTGCCATTGATATGTACCCTATCATTGGTTCATACCTTTTTCTCAATTAACCCCGAGTACTGGGTCGCCCCTTCCGCCACACACTGTTCCGAAGTTCTTCTTCTCCACTGTTTATGGCGTTGAGGACTTCACCGTTACCATGGCAAAGGACCCTTACAAGTTACTACCAGCTGGGTCAGCTGGACCGAGGTGTTACTCCTCTATCACTCACCTTTGCCCTGGCTTGTGACAAATAGCAATGAATAATATCAACAATTATGCAGCTAATTATAACTTTTAAACTGAAGTACAGTAAATAAAGGCAACAGAAGTGAATCTGAATTGAGTCTAAGAGCTGTCATCACGATGACCAAATTGAAGGCAATAGAGAATACTCATTATACAAATAAAGACATTTTGACTCCTCCAGATCTATGGCTTGCACTATTTCTGCATTCCTGCGGTGATGACATCCAATTCTTGATTTCTAAAGTTAGTCGACAGTGCGCTAGATGTCACTAGGATTTGATACCTTTTTGAAGCAATCAAGTGTGTGTTAGATGTATCATTGGCAAAGTGAGAAAGTATTACCCTACCGGTCGGTAATCTTGAAAATTAAACACTAAGATAATGGTTACCGAGGAGGTACCAATATTGATAGTCTTAATATTCAGGAATTACCGTAGCTTACGAATTGAAAGTGCCTATTCTTATTGAAGGTATTATAACTGCCAAGTCCACTTACTGGTGGTTGGAGACCTGGCCCGCACTTGATGAAGACACTCTCCTCCATGTTGGTCTAGAACCTAGAAGAACACAAACCAAAATCATGTTTGTAGCACTCAATAAAGTATTCCCTGACAAGGATCAAGGTGCTGTCACGTGGGAGGGAGTAAGACGGAAATAGAATGGTAGCGTACTGGTCCTCTTGTCATAGTAACACAGTGGCCATTCAGAAGGCAATTAAGTGGCAATAACGAGGAAGTAATGGGTAGTGAAAAAGGTATCAAAACCTAGAGGAAATATATTAGTATTAAGACTTAAATCCCTACCTGGACTTCTCAAGCATCCCGGTATCAATTTAATGATGCTGAAATATAATATCTGCAATCAAAAGGGAACTCGGAGTATTGAAAACAAACAGCCTTAAAGTTAGCAGATTCTCTTGGCCATTCACCTCACACGATGTAGGATTGTGCATATTTAAAAATTAAGTGACCAGCGGAACATTCTTGTCAGACTGTCAACACTAAACTTGGAGACCAATTATGCCTATTGTGACTATAAGTGCATATACGGACGAAATGTGAACGATTTAATATCAAAGGCAGTCTCTAAGTTCGTTAGAACAGTTTTAAATATTTTTGTGAGCACGCCAATGACGGCAGTGAGCATAACAGCAAGACATGGACATTTCAGACACTGGAGTATTAAGGTACAATTGACAGCACATGGCATGATACTATTTATCCTTTGTTGTGATATTTATGTGTGGATTTCTTTTGCATTTTCGGAAATATTTCGCATCAACATCTATTTAATCAAATTTTTCAAATTTTGTCATCACTTATTCCGTAATTGATGCATCCTCCCTCACTTATGTATGAGTAAATATAATGTTTCAATTCAATGGGTGATATGAATAAAACGGAGTATATGCTCATGCTCAACAATTTTGTAGTATATACTCAGAATGGTATGAATAAAAAGTTGAAGTTTAGACTCACTGAGAAGTACATACTCAAGGGTGGGAGTAAATACTCCGTTAGTGAGTTTATACTCCAATGTGGTATGAATAAAAGAAGTATATGCTACAAATCTGAAGTATATACTCACAGTTTCTGAAGTCTGGCCATTACCATGCTCAGCTGTCTAATCTCAAGATGTTGAGGTTATGTTTGTAGATGTAAACAACTTGCGGACTACGAAAGTGTATAAATTACGAAGAACGGTTTCTGAGAGGGACTGTAGATCATTATACCGGTTTAGGATAGATAATATTCTATTTCTTTCTGACTACTTTTTGGGCAAATACACGGAAACAAGAGGAAAAGCTGTAAAGAACAATTTATTTTCTTCAGTAATTGACTTTCTATAATACATTTGGCAAAGTTTCCAGCGTAGCGAATCTTTCTAGCTTTTAAAAACATTCACTTTTTTCCTTCCGCGAGTTAGGCGTTTGAGACTTGAAGGATAGTTACAGACAATCCTTACAAAGGCCAAATCGGAAACACTTGATATAATGATAATATGAGTCGTCCAGTTGCAAAACTCGTTTAATCCACTTGTGAATAAGACTGATTTTCATGAGAAACGTTTCTCTGGACTTTGCCTCCCGAATCTTTTGTGTTTGTTGTTTTCTACTTTTTCCTTTAGTGTTTGCTTTGTGCTTATGCTTTTGAATGTTACTTTTTGCTTTTCTTTCTTGGTTTTGTTTTCGTGTTTGTTTCCTGCTTTTGCTTTTGAATTTTGCTTTGTGTTTCTTGTTTTCTGCTTTTGCTTTTGTTTTTGAATTTTGCGTTTTGTTTTGTGTGTCTTGTTTTTTGTTTTCTGCTTTTGCTTTTGTTTCAGAATTTTGTTTTGTGTTTCTTGTTTTTTGTTTTCTGCTTTTGCTTTTGTTTTTGAATTTTGCTTTTGGTTTTGTGTCTTGTTTTTTGTTTTCTGCTTTTGCTTTTGTTTCTAAATTTTGCTTTGTGTTTCTTGTTTTTTTGTTTTCTGCTTTTGCTTTTGAATTTTGCTTTTTGTTTTGTGTGTCTTGTTTTATGTTTCCTGCTTTTGCTTTTGTTTTTGAATGTAGCTTTTTGCTTTGTGTTTCTTTTTTTTGTTTTCTGCTTTTGCTTTTGTTTTTGAATTTTACTTTTTGTTTTGTGTCTTGTTTTTTGATTTCTGCTTTTGCTTTTCTTTCTCAATTTTGCTTTTTGCTTTGTGTTTCTTGTTTTTTGGTTTCTGCTTTTGTTTTTGAAATTTGCTTTTTGTTTTGTGTGTCTTTTTTTTGTTTTCTGCTTTTGCTTTTGTTTCTGAATTTTCCTTTTTGTTTCGTGTTTTTGTTTTTGTGTATGTTTTCTGGAAAATCAAAATAAAACAAAACAAATTGATGTAAAACAAAATAAACAAAACAAAATAAAAATAAACAAAATAAAATAAAAACAAAAATAAAACGACAAACCAAAACAAAATAAAAAATAAAAACAATAATAAAATAAAGTAAAATAAAATAATTAATAGTACATTATGCAACGAGCCTATAATGGCTATAATTAAGACACGAGTATTTTTTATAAAACGAGCGTATGCGAGTTTTATAATTTCCATACGAGTGTCTTAATTACCATTATAGGCGAGTTGCATACGACTGTTTATGTTCGACGATAATTATAACTTTATTATATGTTTTAACATAAATATTAATAAATATCTGTTGAGAGTCAGCTACTGGAATTTTGTGATCACAGAGCGAGCGTTGGGTGTTATAGCTTCGTCTTTCAAGAGCTTTGAACGGCCGACGCATGCGCTCTGTGGGCTCTCAATGCCATATGCAGCCATATGTTTACATCAGCCGTCCCTCAGTAATATTGTCACCGCAGTCATTTGAAGACAATGCTCTGTGTAGAAATTAGTGTTAGTGATTTTAAGGTACTGTGCTATTTCTTGTCTCATATTCGCCAGTTTATTTACGCGAACATATGGACGGTGGGTATTCCATGTCGGTAATTTATTATAGTTCGATGTTGTGTTTATGTCCGACATGTTGGATTTTGAGCGCATGCGCGAAATTATCGTTTCCTAATTGGTCAATGAACGAGCTCTGATTGGCTGGAGAAACTGTATCGTAATGAAAAACGGTGTTATAATGACCATCATTATGATACAGTTTTCAAACACATAATAGTGAGGGTCGAACATAAATAATTTTACGACATGATCCTTATTCACAAGTGGATTAAACGAGTTTTGCAACTGGACGACTCATATTCATCCCCTCTAACAGACATTTCAATTAACCAGGAACTTTCAATTAATCAACAAGACAAGTCCACAGCAGACGACTGGTTTGCATTAACAAATGTCATGTAAAACAGTTGACTGAGTAAACGTGCGTAGACGAAACGAGAGTATCATCGTGGCACAAGTGAAGTATATACTCCAAATGGACCGGAAATTGTAGTAGATACTCAAGATCTTTTATTCATTACAAACCGAGTATATACTCAAAACTGATGCTCATGCTCAAAGTATCCTATACTTTGAAGTTTATACTCAGTTTTATTCATATCACCCATATGTCTTGAATAGATCAATATTTAATTGATACAAGATTAAAATAAGATGCTAGAGCCGTCAGAAAACTAATTTTTACAAATGTGTTACCAAGATTGAAGTAATTGAATGTTATGTTTCTTTTTAAAATCACCAAGCATATGCAAAGTATTTCTTTGGAGACGCATAAATATTTCATATCACGCACACTTATTACAATAATGTTCCACTCTGCAGGCAATACCGTTGGTTTAAGAGCGATATAGTAAACATTGATATAGCATTCCTCTCATTTAGTTAGCGCAATTACCAAAACGCAACATAGCCCGAGGAGGCCTTATCTCTAGGCACTTTTATAACCAAAAGTGACGATTCTCTTATGTTCTTTGTATTCAACATATATATTCTTATACACTAGTCTCATCATACCGTTTACCAGAAAATGAATTGCGAACAATAGCACAAAACTCTTCATGTAATTTTGGCTTTCAATGCTGTTGGGTGAGCTACACGGCTTTCAAGAGAACACTTTGCAAAACACTCACTTCAAGCTAAACTCAACAATCGTTAATAAAGGAGATGAAGTGGAGCCTCTGTGGCTTCGGCGGCAGGGTGCCGGCCTTTCACTGCTGGGTCCGTGTTTCAAATCCTGGTCACTCCATGTGAGATTTGTGCTGGACAAAGCGGAGTAAGACAGGTATTTCTCCGGAAACTCCGGTTTACCCTGTCCCAATTTCATTCCAGCAACACCCTCCCCTGTCATCTCATTTCATCTGTCATTCATTTATCCACTGCCCCAGGGGGGTGCGACAGGCTTCGGCAGCCAGCACAGTTCATATCCTCACCGCTAGATGGGGGCTTCATTCATTCCATTCCCTGACCCGGTCAGTCGACTGGAAGCAGGCTGTGGATTTTCATTAATGGAGATTAATCTTTGCTATCATATTCTTTCTTTTCGCGTAGATTAGTTCGAGTCTAAAATGTTAAGAAATACATCAACAACCATTACCAACGTCCAGGCTCAAGGAGTAGGAATATCGGTACCGGTGCCCACAAACAAGGGAATATCGGATGTGAATAACGGTCAGCACGCCTTCAAAACAATAGGCTACTACAAGGATTGGTGCCCCGTTACAGGAGATAGGAGAGTGAGTACCAACTTCTTAGAACTGAATTAAAAGATAGCTTTGAAGCCATTTGCCAGTGCTGCCATATTAACAATTAATATTGTGGCTTTCAGTCGGTCAACACGACAATTATTGGAATGTGCGAAAAATAACCTGAACTAAATTACCTGTGGTTAAGATTTATATTTAAATATAAATTGTTACTGACAATTGAAGAGAGACTGTCTGTGGGTGTCACTGTAGGTTTGGTAGTGTTTAGTAGGGCAGAGACTGTCTGTGGGTGTCACTGTATGTTTGGTAGTGTTTAGTACAGCAGAGACTGTCTGTGTGTGTCACTGTGGGTTTGGTAGTGTTTAGTATAGCAGACACTGTCTGTGGGTATCACTGTGGGTTTGGTAGTGTTTAGTAGAGCAGAGACTGTCTGTGAGTGTCACTGTGGGTTTGGTAGTGTTTAGTAGAGCAGAGACTGTCTGTGTGTGTGACTGTGGGTTTGGTAGTGTTTAGTAGAGCAGAGACTGTCTGTGTGTGTCACTGTGGGTTTGGTAGTGTTTAGTAGAGCAGAGACTGTCTGTGTGTGTGACTGTGGGTTTGGTAGTGTTTAGTAGAGCAGAGACTGTCTGTGTGTGTCACTGTAGGTTTGGTAGTGTTTAGTAGAGCAGAGACTGTCTGTGTGTGTCACTGTGGGTTTGGTAGTGTTTAGTAGAGCAGAGACTGTCTGTGTGTGTGACTGTGGGTTTGGTAGTGTTTAGTATAGCAGAGACTGTCTGGGTGTGTCACTGTCGGTTTGGTAGTGATAGATAGATAGATAGATTTTTATTAATTCCATTTGATCAAATACATGCATTCAATACATTTTTGATATAGGACACGTCAGAATTTACATGCATAAAATAAAAGAACTAACAGGTATATATTACTAAGATTAAAACTATTTATAACTTATTATAATAGCAAATCTTAATAGATACAATCTTATTGCACAACTATTTACACCTCACTCTATTATCATAATATGAAAACTTAATTCTATAAATACAACAACATACAGCTAGGTATTAAAATTAAATTAAAAAAGTAAAATATAGTTATAGATTCCATCACTCCTATACGCTAAAATATTCAACTACTGAGTAAAAACAATGGCACTGCAGATAAGCTTTCAACATTCTATCAAAGGTTTTTATTTTTGGGGCCAGTTTTATATACTGGGGTAGTTTATTGTATAATTTAACTCCAGTGTGAAAAGTTCCTTTTTGATATATGCTTGTGTGTGTGTGTGAAATATGAATGTTTTGATTTTGTCTTGTGTTATGCCTATGAACATCATTGTTTGTTTTAAGAAAAACATCTTTATTCATTAAATTCTTTTTAAAAAACATAATACTTTCAAAGATATATATGCAGGGCAGTGGGAGAATGTTTAAATCTTTAAACAGAGGTCTACATGATTCTCTAGAGTGTACATTTGCCATAATTCTAATCGCTCTCTTTTGTATCCTAAACGTGCTTAGTACATCTGGCGACATACCCCAAAATATGATCCCATATCTTAAGTATGAATGGAAATAAGCAAAATAAGTATTTCTTAATGTGTGCATGCTAGTGCAGGTTTTCAAAATACGTAACGCAAAGCACATCGAGTTCAGTTTAGTATTCAGATATTGTATATGTTTATTCCATTTCAAGTCTTGTTGTATCCATAGTCCTAAAAACTTTGTTTCTGATATATTTTCTATTTGATGACCATTTAATGTTATATTGGGCATCGCAGGATTCCTATTCTGTATAGTGTGGAAATTTAGACATACTGTCTTTTTATAGTTTATTATGAGGCGATTATCTTGTGACCATTTGGTTAACTCTCCTGTAACGGAGTCAGCAGACTGCTGTATGACCTGTTTAGTTTCACCTTTTATTACGAGTGTTGTATCGTCCGCAAACAAAATTTCCTTATGTGAATGAACGTTCTGTGTTATATCATTGATATATAGAAGAAAGAGTAGTGGGCCCAAAACCGATCCCTGGGGTACTCCAAATTCAATAATTCCCTCATTGGACAATGTTTCATTAAGTAATTTGGTTCCATCATCCTTGTGTCTCAAGCTTACTATTTGTTTACGCCTTGTTAAGTAAGACTCTATCCATTTATTAGCTAGACCTCTAACACCATATTGATTTAGTTTGGTAAGGAGGATTTTATGGTCAACTACATCAAATGCTTTCGATAAATCCAAGAATAGGCCAGTTACATGTTCCTTATTGTCAATTAATTTCAGTATACTATTACTACATTCGTAAATTGCTGTCTGTGTAGATTTTTCCGTTCTAAATCCATGTTGTGAGTTTGATAATATTTTATTTTTTTCTATGAAACTTATCAGTCTCTTATACATAATTTTTTCCACAATTTTTGCAATACCAGTTGGTAAGGTAATAGGACGATAGTTATCTAATTCATCTTTTGAACCATTTTTGTGCACTGGAATTACTTTTGATAACTTCAAAATATCCGGGTAAGTTCCTGAGAGAATTGAACTGTTTATTAAGTGCGTAAGTGGATTTATTATATTTTCTGCACATTTCTTTAAAATTGCATCAGGGATGCCATCAATGCCAGCACAGAATTTATTTTTTAGCTCTTTTATAACTATTCTTACCTCTTCACTTGTGACATGATTTATAAATAAAGAATCACTGCATATATTTATTTTATTATTAGAATTTAGTGTATTTACCTGTGATTTATTTAATAATTTTTGCGGAATTTCCAGAAAATAGTCATTAAAAGTGTTTGATATTTCCTCTGGATTATTAATCACTTTATTATTTCTGGTCAGTGTAATGTTCCTTTGTATTTTAGCAGATTTTCCAGTTTCTTTCTTTATT
This sequence comes from Meconema thalassinum, assembly GCA_946902985.2. Classification (NCBI taxonomy): domain Eukaryota; kingdom Metazoa; phylum Arthropoda; class Insecta; order Orthoptera; family Tettigoniidae; genus Meconema; species Meconema thalassinum. Next base: position 31,097,917 of record OX336393.1, read on the forward strand.
ACAGACCACATAGCCCTGTTTTTATTAGATGATTGGGAAATAAAATTATCATTATGCATTTTCTTTGCTAGTCTTATTACCTTATTTAATATGCTAGTGTATTTTTTGTAGTATAAATTGAATTCAGGTGTTGTGTGGTATTGTTTATATAATTTGTGTAGAAATTTCTTTCTTTGACATGAATTTATAATCCCTGTTGTTATCCAATTGCTAGTTTTGTTATTTTGAACAGTTCTTCGTTTAAAGGGGAATGCTATTTCAAAATAGTGTTTTAGGGTACTGTTAAATGCATTAAATTTATCATTTACATTTTCTAGTTCATAAATTTCTGACCATGTTTCCTTATTTAATAAGTCATTGAAATATGTAACATTTGATTCAGTGAATGACCTGCACTTTGATTTTACTCCATTATCATTATTATTGATTACTTCGGATACTTCAAAACTCAGTATTTGTCCATGGTGGTCACTAAAACCCGGACAATAGACTTCTATTGAATGGTGATATTTATCTGTATTTATAAAAATTTGATCAGGAGTGGTTTTACTAAATTTTGTTATTCTTGTTGGTGTATTTACTGTAGGTTTCAGTCCATAGGAAATTAGTAACTGGTTTAATAATTCACAATTTCTATCAAGTTTTAAGAAATCCACATTTACATCCCCACAAATTATTATATCGAAATTTACTTTGCTCATGTTATTGAGTAACAATTCTAGTTTATCTATAAATAGAGGAAACTTTCCTGACGGAGAACGGTATACGCATACAATTATTAACTTAAACTGCTGAATTTTTACGGCAGAGAATTCAAAATCCTGTTCCATAATTAGATAATCATAAGCTGTTATCTGTTCATGATCTAAATTATTTCTTAAGAAGATGCAAGTACCACCATGGCTAATATTAGATCTAGAGTATTTAGTAGCTTGTATAAACCCTGGGAATTGAATTAATTCGAGTTGTTCCTCTTTCAGCCAATGTTCTGAAATACATAGTGCTGAGATGTCTTTAAGTTCATTTTTAAGCATTAGATTTATGTAATCAATTTTATTATAAAGAGACTGGACATTCTGGTGGTAAATTTTAAATTTGTTACTTTTGCAAGCTTGTGTTGGTGATTTATTTACATTATTATTATCATAATTGTTATTATTATTGTTGCTAGACAAATCCGAAATACCATTGTTGCACTCCGTTAAATTTGACTTCAAAAGATGTGAATGCCAAACCTCACGTTTGGCTTCTTCTACCAGTTTCCCTGCTTCCACTCTAATGATATTACTGTTGAATTATTCTTACCATTTGAATTTACAATTTTGCAGATTTCATCACTAAGATACTCTTTTCCTAATCTATTTAAGTGTAGGCCATGCCGAGTGTGGAACTTCCTGTCTAATTTACTTACATCTACAATTTGGACATTTGGAAAACTCTTACAAATTTTATGAATTTTTCCATTTGTAGCCTCTATTTCTACATTTACACATGACTTGGGAATTAAATCGTGTCTCTGCGGAATATTTACAATAATGACATTTGTTTTTTGCATGGATGGCAATGTACCCTTTAAATCTTTGATTACCTTTTTACTCTCATTTCTATAGACGTCGTTTGCTCCAGCGATGATCACTGCGTAGTCCTTTGCAGTAAGGGACGCACACTCTCCTATCATCCCGTTCGTGACTTCTGCAATCTGAGCTCCTGGCTTCACTGTCGAAGTGACCTCCATTTCTCGGCTTCTCTCCAAAACGCTTGCTGCTACATCTCGCCCGTGGCTATCCGCAAATATCCGCATCTTCCTGGATTTTCTCTTTATCACTTTCTTCTTTTCTTCTTGAGGAAAGTCATCATTTTCTTCGACAAGCACTCCAAATGAATTTGAGACGGGAATTTCAGTTACATGTACTCCATTTATAGGCCTAGGCTTATTCAATCTTACCTTACCAGCAATCACTGTCGACCAAGTTTCCTTGCTTTCCTCTCTGTTTCCTTTTAATTTATTCAACTCTTCCATTAACTTAGCAATATCTTCCTTTAGCAGCTTTATAATTTCGTCTTTTGAGGACAGTTCGTTTCTCAGGTTATGACATTCGCATGACGGTAGCGGTAGGCCTACATTACGACTCTGTAGAGCAGAGACAATTGGTAGTGTTTAGTATAGCAGAGACTGTCTGTGTGTGTCACTGTGGGTTTGGTAGTGTTTAGTAGAGCAGAGACTGTCTGTGTGTGTCACTGTAGGTTTGGTAGTGTTTAGTAGAGCAGAGACTGTCTGTGTGTGTGACTGTGGGTTTGGTAGTGTTTAGTATAGCAGAGACTGTCTGTGTGTGTCACTGTGGGTTTGGTAGTGTTAAGTAGAGCAGAGACTGTCTGTGTGTGTCACTGTAGGTTTGGTAGTGTTTAGTATAGCAGAGACTGTCTGTGTGTGTCACTGTAGGTTTGGTAGTGTTTAGTAGAGCAGAGACTGTCTGTGTGTGTCACTGTGGGTTTGGTAGTGTTTAGTAGAGCAGAGACTGTCTGTGTGTGTGACTGTGGGTTTGGTAGTGTTTAGTAGGGCAGAGACTGTCTGTGGGTGTCACTGTAAGTTTGGTGGTGTTTAGTAGAGCAGAGACTGTCTGTGCGTGTCACTGTGGGTTTGGTAGTGTTTAGTAGAGCAGAGACTGTCTGTGTGTGTCACTGTGGGTTTGGTAGTGTTTAGTATAGCAGAGACTGTCTGTGTGTGTCACTGTGGGTTTGGTAGTGTTTAGTAGAGCAGAGACTGTCTGTGTGTGTCACTGTGGGTTTGGTAGTGTTTAGTATAGCAGAGACTGTCTGTGTGTGTCACTGTGGGTTTGGTAGTGTTTAGTAGAGCAGAGACAGTCTGTGTGTGTCCCTGTAGGTTTGGATGTGTTTAGAAGAGCAGAGACTGTCTGTGTGTGTCACTGTGGGTTTGGTAGTGTTTAGCATAGCAGAGACTGTCTGTGTGTGTCACTGTAGGTATGGTAGTGTTTAGTAGAGCAGAGACTGTCTGTGTGTGTCACTGTGGGTTTGGTAGTGTTTAGTAGAGCAGAGACTGTCTGTGTGTGTCACTGTGGGTTTGGTAGTGTTTAGTAGAGCAGAGACTGTCTGTGTGTGTCACTGTGGGTTTGGTAGTGTTTAGTTGAGCAGAGACTGTCTGTGTGTGTCACTGTGGGTTTGGTAGTGTTTAGTATAGCAGAGACTGTCTGTGTGTGTCACTGTGGGTTTGGTAGTGTTTAGTATAGCAGAGACTGTCTGTGTGTGTCACTGTAGGTTTGGTAGTGTTTAGTATAGCAGAGACTGTCTGTGTGTGTCACTGTGGGTTTGGTAGTGTTTAGTATAGCAGAGACTGTCTGTGTGTGTCACTGTAGGTTTGGTAGTGTTTAGTAGAGCAGAGACTGTGTGTGTCACTGTGGGTTTGGTAGTGTTTAGTATAGCAGAGACTGTCTGTGTGTGTCACTGTAGGTTTGGTAGTGTTTAGTATAGCAGAGACTGTCTCTGGGTGTGTGACTGTGGGTTTGGTAGTGTTTAGTAGAGCAGGGACTGTCTGCGGGTGTTACTGTGGGTTTGGTAGTGTTTAGTATAGCAGAGACTGTCTGTGTGTGTCACTGTGGGTTTGGTAGTGTTTAGTAGAGCAGAGACTGTCTGTGTGTGTGACTGTGGGTTTGGTAGTGTTTAGTATAGCAGAGACTGTCTGTGGGTGTCACTGTAGGTTTGGTAGTGTTTAGTAGTGCAGAGACTGTCTGTGGGTGTCACTGTAGTTTTGGTAGTGTTTAGTAGAGCAGAGACTGTCTGTGTGTGGGACTGTGGGTTTGGTAGTGTTTATTATAGCAGAGACTGTCTGTGGGTGTCACTGTAGGTTTGGTAGTGTTTAGTAGAGCAGAGACTGTCTGTGTGTGTGACTGTGGGTTTGGTAGTGTTTAGTAGAGCAGAGACTGTCTGTGTGTGTGACTGTGGGTTTGGTAGTGTTTAGTATAGCAGAGACTGACTGTGGGTATCACTGTGGGTTTGGTAGTGTTTAGTAGAGCAGAGACTGTCTGTGTGTGTGACTGTGGGTTTGGTAGTGTTTAGTAGAGCAGAGACCCTCTGTGGGTGTGACTGTAGGCTTGGTTGTGTTTAGTAGAGCAGAGACTGTCTGTGGGTGTCACTGAAGGTTTGGTAGTGTTTAGTAGAGCAGAGACTGTCTGTGTGTGTGACTGTGGGTTTGGTAGTGTTGAGTAGAGCAGAGACTCTCTGTGTGTGTGACTGTAGGTTTGGTAGTGTTTAGTATAGCAGAGACTGTCTGTGTGTGTGACTGTAGGTTTGGTAGTGTTTAGTAGAGAAGAGACGGTCTGTGGGTATCACTGTAGATTTGGTAGTGTTTAGTAGAGCAGAGACTGCCTGTGTGTGTGACTGTAGGTTTGGTAGTGTTTAGTAGAGCAGAGACGGTCTGTGGGTATCACTGTAGGTTTGGTAGTGTTTAGTAGAGCAGAGACGGTCTGTGTGTGTTTGTGTGGGTTTGGTAGTGTTTAGTAGAGCAGAGACTGTCTGTGAGTGTCACTGTGGGTTTGGTAGTGTTTAGTAGAGCAGAGACTGTCTGTGTGTGTCACTGTGGGTTTGGTAGTGTTTAGTAGAGCAGAGACTGTCTGTGTGTGTCACTGTGGGTTTGGTAGTGTTTAGTTGAGCAGAGACTGTCTGTGTGTGTCACTGTGGGTTTGGTAGTGTTTAGTATAGCAGAGACTGTCTGTGTGTGTCACTGTGGGTTTGGTAGTGTTTAGTATAGCAGAGACTGTCTGTGTGTGTCACTGTAGGTTTGGTAGTGTTTAGTATAGCAGAGACTGTCTGTGTGTGTCACTGTGGGTTTGGTAGTGTTTAGTATAGCAGAGACTGTCTGTGTGTGTCACTGTAGGTTTGGTAGTGTTTAGTAGAGCAGAGACTGTGTGTGTCACTGTGGGTTTGGTAGTGTTTAGTATAGCAGAGACTGTCTGTGTGTGTCACTGTAGGTTTGGTAGTGTTTAGTATAGCAGAGACTGTCTCTGGGTGTGTGACTGTGGGTTTGGTAGTGTTTAGTAGAGCAGGGACTGTCTGCGGGTGTTACTGTGGGTTTGGTAGTGTTTAGTATAGCAGAGACTGTCTGTGTGTGTCACTGTGGGTTTGGTAGTGTTTAGTAGAGCAGAGACTGTCTGTGTGTGTGACTGTGGGTTTGGTAGTGTTTAGTATAGCAGAGACTGTCTGTGGGTGTCACTGTAGGTTTGGTAGTGTTTAGTAGTGCAGAGACTGTCTGTGGGTGTCACTGTAGTTTTGGTAGTGTTTAGTAGAGCAGAGACTGTCTGTGTGTGGGACTGTGGGTTTGGTAGTGTTTATTATAGCAGAGACTGTCTGTGGGTGTCACTGTAGGTTTGGTAGTGTTTAGTAGAGCAGAGACTGTCTGTGTGTGTGACTGTGGGTTTGGTAGTGTTTAGTAGAGCAGAGACTGTCTGTGTGTGTGACTGTGGGTTTGGTAGTGTTTAGTATAGCAGAGACTGACTGTGGGTATCACTGTGGGTTTGGTAGTGTTTAGTAGAGCAGAGACTGTCTGTGTGTGTGACTGTGGGTTTGGTAGTGTTTAGTAGAGCAGAGACCCTCTGTGGGTGTGACTGTAGGCTTGGTTGTGTTTAGTAGAGCAGAGACTGTCTGTGGGTGTCACTGAAGGTTTGGTAGTGTTTAGTAGAGCAGAGACTGTCTGTGTGTGTGACTGTGGGTTTGGTAGTGTTGAGTAGAGCAGAGACTCTCTGTGTGTGTGACTGTAGGTTTGGTAGTGTTTAGTATAGCAGAGACTGTCTGTGTGTGTGACTGTAGGTTTGGTAGTGTTTAGTAGAGAAGAGACGGTCTGTGGGTATCACTGTAGATTTGGTAGTGTTTAGTAGAGCAGAGACTGCCTGTGTGTGTGACTGTAGGTTTGGTAGTGTTTAGTAGAGCAGAGACGGTCTGTGGGTATCACTGTAGGTTTGGTAGTGTTTAGTAGAGCAGAGACGGTCTGTGTGTGTTTGTGTGGGTTTGGTAGTGTTTAGTAGAGCAGAGACTGTCTGTGAGTGTCACTGTGGGTTTGGTAGTGTTTAGTAGAGCAGAGACTGTCTGTGTGTGTCACTGTGGGTTTGGTAGTGTTTAGTAGAGCAGAGACTGTCTGTGTGTGTCACTGTGGGTTTGGTAGTGTTTAGTTGAGCAGAGACTGTCTGTGTGTGTCACTGTGGGTTTGGTAGTGTTTAGTATAGCAGAGACTGTCTGTGTGTGTCACTGTGGGTTTGGTAGTGTTTAGTATAGCAGAGACTGTCTGTGTGTGTCACTGTAGGTTTGGTAGTGTTTAGTATAGCAGAGACTGTCTGTGTGTGTCACTGTGGGTTTGGTAGTGTTTAGTATAGCAGAGACTGTCTGTGTGTGTCACTGTAGGTTTGGTAGTGTTTAGTAGAGCAGAGACTGTGTGTGTCACTGTGGGTTTGGTAGTGTTTAGTATAGCAGAGACTGTCTGTGTGTGTCACTGTAGGTTTGGTAGTGTTTAGTATAGCAGAGACTGTCTCTGGGTGTGTGACTGTGGGTTTGGTAGTGTTTAGTAGAGCAGGGACTGTCTGCGGGTGTTACTGTGGGTTTGGTAGTGTTTAGTATAGCAGAGACTGTCTGTGTGTGTCACTGTGGGTTTGGTAGTGTTTAGTAGAGCAGAGACTGTCTGTGTGTGTGACTGTGGGTTTGGTAGTGTTTAGTATAGCAGAGACTGTCTGTGGGTGTCACTGTAGGTTTGGTAGTGTTTAGTAGTGCAGAGACTGTCTGTGGGTGTCACTGTAGTTTTGGTAGTGTTTAGTAGAGCAGAGACTGTCTGTGTGTGGGACTGTGGGTTTGGTAGTGTTTATTATAGCAGAGACTGTCTGTGGGTGTCACTGTAGGTTTGGTAGTGTTTAGTAGAGCAGAGACTGTCTGTGTGTGTGACTGTGGGTTTGGTAGTGTTTAGTAGAGCAGAGACTGTCTGTGTGTGTGACTGTGGGTTTGGTAGTGTTTAGTATAGCAGAGACTGACTGTGGGTATCACTGTGGGTTTGGTAGTGTTTAGTAGAGCAGAGACTGTCTGTGTGTGTGACTGTGGGTTTGGTAGTGTTTAGTAGAGCAGAGACCCTCTGTGGGTGTGACTGTAGGCTTGGTAGTGTTTAGTAGAGCAGAGACTGTCTGTGGGTGTCACTGAAGGTTTGGTAGTGTTTAGTAGAGCAGAGACTGTCTGTGTGTGTGACTGTGGGTTTGGTAGTGTTGAGTAGAGCAGAGACTCTCTGTGTGTGTGACTGTAGGTTTGGTAGTGTTTAGTATAGCAGAGACTGTCTGTGTGTGTGACTGTAGGTTTGGTAGTGTTTAGTAGAGAAGAGACGGTCTGTGGGTATCACTGTAGATTTGGTAGTGTTTAGTAGAGCAGAGACTGCCTGTGTGTGTGACTGTAGGTTTGGTAGTGTTTAGTAGAGCAGAGACGGTCTGTGGGTATCACTGTAGGTTTGGTAGTGTTTAGTAGAGCAGAGACGGTCTGTGTGTGTTTGTGTGGGTTTGGTAGTGTTTAGTAGAGCAGAGACTGTCTGTGAGTGTCACTGTGGGGTTGGTAGTGTTTTGTAGAGCAGAGACTGTATGTGGGTGTGACTGTGGGTTTGGTAGTTTTTAGTAGAGCAGAGACTGTCTGTGGGTGTTACTGTGGGTTTGGTAGTGTTTTGTAGAGCAGAGACTGTCTGTGTGTGTGACTGTAGGTTTGGTAGTGTTTAGTAGAGCAGAGACTGTCTGTGGGTGTCACTGTGAGTTTGGTAGTGATTTGTAGAGTAGAGACTGCCTGTGGGTGTTACTGTAGGTTTGGTAGTGCTTAGTAGAGCAGAGACTGTCTGTGGGTGTCACTGTAGGTTTGGTAGTGTTTAGTAGAGCAGAGACTGTCTGTACGTGTTACTGTGGGTTTGGTAGTGTTTAGTAGAGCAGAGACTGTCTGTGTGTGTGACTGTGGGTTTGGTAGTGTTTAGTATAGCAGAGACTGTCTGTGGGTGTCACTGTAGGTTTGGTAGTGTTTAGTAGAGCAGAGACTGTCTGTGTGTGTGACTGAAGGTTTGGTAGTGTTTAGTATAGCAGAGACTGTCTGTGGGTATCACTGTGGGTTTGGTAGTGTTTAGTAGAGCAGAGACTGTCTGTGTGTGTGACTGTGGGTTTGGTAGTGTTTAGTAGTGCAGAGACTGTCTGTGTGTGTGACTGTGGGTTTGGTAGTGTTTAGTAGAGCAGAGACTGTCTGTGTGTGTGACTGTGGGTTTGGTAGTGTTTAGTATAGCAGAGACTGTCTGTGGGTGTCACTGTAGGTTTGGTAGTGTTTAGTAGAGCAGAGACTGTCTGTGTGTGTGACTGTGGGTTTGGTAGTGTTTAGTAGAGCAGAGACTGTCTGTGTGTGTGACTGTGGATTTGGTAGTGTTTAGTATAGCAGACACTGTCTGTGGGTATTACTGTGGGTTTGGTAGTGTTTAGTAGAGCAGAGACTGTCTGTGTGTGTGACTGTGGGTTTGGTAGTTTTTAGTAGAGCAGAGACTCTCTGTGTGTGTGACTGTAGGTTTGGTAGGGTTTAGAAGAGCAGAGACTGTCTGTGGGTGTCACTGAAGGTTTGGTAGTGTTTAGTAGAGCAGAGACTGTCTGTGTGTGTGACTGTGGGTTTGGTAGTGTTTAGTAGAGCAGAGACTCTCTGTGTGTGTCCCTGAATGTTTGGTAGTGTTTAGTCGAGCAGAGACTGTCTGTGGGTGTCACTGAAGGTTTGGTAGTGTTTAGTAGAGCAGAGACTGTCTGTGTGTGTGACTGTAGGTTTGGTAGTGTTTAGTCGAGCAGAGACTGTCTGTGGGTGTCACTGAAGGTTTGGTAGTGTTTAGTAGAGCAGAGACTGTCTGTGTGTGTGACTGTGGGTTTGGTAGTGTTTAGTAGAGCAGAGACTCTCTGTGTGTGTCACTGAAGGTTTGGTAGTGTTTAGTATAGCAGAGACTCTCTGTGTGTGTGACTGTAGGTTTGGTACTGTTTAGTACAGCAGAGACTGTCTGTGGGTGTCATTGTAGGTTTGGTAATGTTTAGTAGAGCAGAGACTGTCTGTGTGTGTGTCTGTGGGTTTGGTAGTGTTTAGTAGAGCAGAGACTCTCTGTGTGTGTCACTGAAGGTTTGGTAGTGTTTAGTATAGCAGAGACTCTCTTTGTGTGTCACTGTGGGTTTGGTAGTGTTTAGTAGAGCAGAGACTGTCTGTGGGTGTCACTGTGGGTTTGGTGGTGATTAGTATAGCAGAGACTGTCTGTGTGTGTGACTGTAGGTTTGGTAGTGTTTAGTAGAGCAGAGACTCTCTGTGTGTGTCACTGAAGGTTTGGTAGTGTTTAGTATAGCAGAGACTCTCTGTGTGTGTGACTGTAGGTTTGGTGGTGGTTAGTAGAGCAGAGACTCTCTGTGTGTGTGACTGTAGGTTTGGTAGTGTTTAGTATAGCAGAGACTGTCTGTGTGTGTGACTGTAGGTTTGGTAGTGTTTAGTAGAGCAGGGACGGTCTGTGGGTATCACTGTATGTTTGGTAGTGTTTAGTAGAGCAGAGACTGTCTGTGGCTGTCACTGTGAGTTTGGTAGTGATTTGTAGAGTAGAGACTGTCTGTGGGTGTTACTGTAGGTTTGGTAGTGTTTAGTAGAGCAGAGACTGTCTGTGAGTGTCACTGTTGGTTTGGTAGTGTTTAGTAGAGCAGAGATTGTCTGTGTGTGTGACTGTAGGATTGGTAGTGTTTAGTAGGGCAGAGACGGTCTGTGGGTATCACTGTAGGTTTGGTAGTGTTTAGTAGAGCAGAGACTCTCTGTGTGTGTGACTGTAGGTTTGGTAGTGTTTAGTAGAGCAGAGACGGTCTGTGTGTGTTTGTGTGGGTTTGGTAGTGTTTAGTAGAGCAGAGACTGTCTGTGAGTGTCACTGTGGGGTTGGTAGTGTTTATTAGAGCAGAGACTGTATGTGGGTGTCACTGTAGGTTTGGTAGTTTTTAGTAGAGCAGAGACTGTCTGTGGGTGTTACTGTGGGTTTGGTAGTGTTTTGTAGAGCAGAGACTCTCTGTGTGTGTGACTGTAGGTTTGGTAGTGTTTAGTAGAGCAGAGACTGTCTGTGGGTGTCACTGTGAGTTTGGTAGTGATTTGTAGAGTAGAGACTGTCTGTGGGTGTTACTGTAGGTTTGGTAGTGTTTAGTAGAGCAGAGACTGTCTGTGGGTGTCACTGTAGGTTTGGTAGTGTTTAGTAGAGCAGAGACTGTCTGTGCGTGTTACTGTGGGTTTGGTAGTGTTTAGTAGAGCAGAGACTGTCTCTGTGTGTGACTGTGGGTTGGGTAGTGTTTAGTATAGCAGAGACTGTCTGTGGGTGTCACTGTAGGTTTGGTAGTGTTTAGTAGAGCAGAAACTGTCTGTGTGTGTGACTGAAGGTTTGGTAGTGTTTAGTATAGCAGAGACTGTTGGTGGGTATCACTGTGTGTTTGGTAGTGTTTAGTAGAGCAGAGACTGTCTGTGTGTGTGACTGTGGGTTTAGTAGTGTTTAGTAGAGCAGAGACTGTCTGTGTGTGTGACTGTGGGTTTGGTAGTATTTAGTAGAGCAGAGACTGTCTGTGTGTGTGACTGTGGGTTTGGTAGTGTTTAGTATAGCAGAGACTGTCTGTGGGTGTCACTGTAGGTTTGGTAATGTTTAGTAGAGCAGAGACTGTCTGTGTGTGTGACTGTGGGTTTGGTAGTGTTTAGTAGAGCAGAGACTGTCTGTGTGTGTGACTGTGGATTTGGTAGTGTTTAGTATAGCAGACACTGTCTGTGGGTATCACTGTGGGTTTGGTAGAGTTTAGTAGAGCAGAGACTGTCTGTGTGTGTGACTGTGGGTTTGGTAGTTTTTAGTAGAGCAGAGACTCTCTATGTGTGTGACTGTAGGTTTGGTAGTGTTTAGTAGAGCAGAGACTGTCTGTGGGTGTCACTGAAGGTTTGGTAGTGTTTAGTAGAGCAGAGACTGTCTCTGTGTGTGACTGTGGGTTTGGTAGTGTTTAGTAGAGCAGAGACTCTCTGTGTGTGTCCCTGAATGTTTGGTAGTGTTTAGAAGAGCAGAGACTGTATGTGTGTGTCAATGTGGGTTTGGTAGTGTTTAGTAGAGCAGAGACTGTCTGTGTGTGTGACTGTAGATTTGGTAGTGTTTAGTCGAGCAGAGACTGTCTGTGGGTGTCACTGAAGGTTTGGTAGTGTTTAGTAGAGCAGAGACTGTCTGTGTGTGTGACTGTGGGTTTGGTAGTGTTTAGTAGAGCAGAGACTCTCTGTGTGTGTCACTGAAGGTTTGGTAGTGTTTAGTATAGCAGAGACTGTCTGTGTGTGTGACTGTAGGTTTGGTAGTGTTTAGTACAGCAGAGACTGTCTGTGGGTGTCACTGTAGGTTTGGTAATGTTTAGTAGAGCAGAGACTGTCTGTGTGTGTGACTGTGGGTTTGGTAGTGTTTAGTAGAGCAGAGTCTCTCTGTGTGTGTCACTGAAGGCTTGGTAGTGTTTAGTATAGCAGAGACTCTCTTTGTGTGTCACTGTGGGTTTGGTAGTGTTTAGTAGAGCAGAGACTGTCTGTGGGTGTCACTGTGAGTTTGGTAGTGTTTAGTATAGCAGAGACTGTCTGTGTGTGTGACTGTAGGTTTGGTAGTGTTTAGTAGAGCAGAGACTCTCTGTGTGTGTCACTGAAGGTTTGGTAGTGTTTAGTATAGCAGAGACTCTCTGTGTGTGTGACTGTAGGTTTGGTGGTGGTTAGTAGAGCAGAGACTCTCTGTGTGTGTGACTGTAGGTTTGGTAGTGTTTAGTATAGCAGAGACTGTCTGTGTGTGTCACTGTAGGTTTGGTAGTGTTAAGTATAGCAGAGACTGTCTGTGTGTGTGACTGTAGGTTTGGTGGTGTTTAGTAGAGCAGAGACGGTCTGTGGGTATCACTGTAGGTTTGGTAGTGTTTAGTAGAGCAGAGACTCTCTGTGTGTGTGACTGGAGGTTTGGTAGTGTTTAGTAGAGCGGAGACGGTCTGTGTGTGTTTGTGTGGGTTTGGTAGTGTTTAGTAGAGCAGAGACTGTCTGTGAGTGTCACTGTGGGGTTGGTAGTGTTTAGTAGAGCAGAGACTGTCTGTGTGTGTGACTGTGGGTTTGGTAGTGTTGAGTAGAGCAGAGACTCTCTGTGTGTGTGACTGTAGGTTTGGTAGTGTTTAGTATAGCAGAGACTGTCTGTGTGTGTGACTGTAGGTTTGGTAGTGTTTAGTAGAGAAGAGACGGTCTGTGGGTATCACTGTAGATTTGGTAGTGTTTAGTAGAGCAGAGACTGCCTGTGTGTGTGACTGTAGGTTTGGTAGTGTTTAGTAGAGCAGAGACGGTCTGTGGGTATCACTGTAGGTTTGGTAGTGTTTAGTAGAGCAGAGACGGTCTGTGTGTGTTTGTGTGGGTTTGGTAGTGTTTAGTAGAGCAGAGACTGTCTGTGAGTGTCACTGTGGGTTTGGTAGTGTTTAGTAGAGCAGAGACTGTCTGTGTGTGTCACTGTGGGTTTGGTAGTGTTTAGTAGAGCAGAGACTGTCTGTGTGTGTCACTGTGGGTTTGGTAGTGTTTAGTTGAGCAGAGACTGTCTGTGTGTGTCACTGTGGGTTTGGTAGTGTTTAGTATAGCAGAGACTGTCTGTGTGTGTCACTGTGGGTTTGGTAGTGTTTAGTATAGCAGAGACTGTCTGTGTGTGTCACTGTAGGTTTGGTAGTGTTTAGTATAGCAGAGACTGTCTGTGTGTGTCACTGTGGGTTTGGTAGTGTTTAGTATAGCAGAGACTGTCTGTGTGTGTCACTGTAGGTTTGGTAGTGTTTAGTAGAGCAGAGACTGTGTGTGTCACTGTGGGTTTGGTAGTGTTTAGTATAGCAGAGACTGTCTGTGTGTGTCACTGTAGGTTTGGTAGTGTTTAGTATAGCAGAGACTGTCTCTGGGTGTGTGACTGTGGGTTTGGTAGTGTTTAGTAGAGCAGGGACTGTCTGCGGGTGTTACTGTGGGTTTGGTAGTGTTTAGTATAGCAGAGACTGTCTGTGTGTGTCACTGTGGGTTTGGTAGTGTTTAGTAGAGCAGAGACTGTCTGTGTGTGTGACTGTGGGTTTGGTAGTGTTTAGTATAGCAGAGACTGTCTGTGGGTGTCACTGTAGGTTTGGTAGTGTTTAGTAGTGCAGAGACTGTCTGTGGGTGTCACTGTAGTTTTGGTAGTGTTTAGTAGAGCAGAGACTGTCTGTGTGTGGGACTGTGGGTTTGGTAGTGTTTATTATAGCAGAGACTGTCTGTGGGTGTCACTGTAGGTTTGGTAGTGTTTAGTAGAGCAGAGACTGTCTGTGTGTGTGACTGTGGGTTTGGTAGTGTTTAGTAGAGCAGAGACTGTCTGTGTGTGTGACTGTGGGTTTGGTAGTGTTTAGTATAGCAGAGACTGACTGTGGGTATCACTGTGGGTTTGGTAGTGTTTAGTAGAGCAGAGACTGTCTGTGTGTGTGACTGTGGGTTTGGTAGTGTTTAGTAGAGCAGAGACCCTCTGTGGGTGTGACTGTAGGCTTGGTAGTGTTTAGTAGAGCAGAGACTGTCTGTGGGTGTCACTGAAGGTTTGGTAGTGTTTAGTAGAGCAGAGACTGTCTGTGTGTGTGACTGTGGGTTTGGTAGTGTTGAGTAGAGCAGACACTCTCTGTGTGTGTGACTGTAGGTTTGGTAGTGTTTAGTATAGCAGAGACTGTCTGTGTGTGTGACTGTAGGTTTGGTAGTGTTTAGTAGAGAAGAGACGGTCTGTGGGTATCACTGTAGATTTGGTAGTGTTTAGTAGAGCAGAGACTGCCTGTGTGTGTGACTGTAGGTTTGGTAGTGTTTAGTAGAGCAGAGACGGTCTGTGGGTATCACTGTAGGTTTGGTAGTGTTTAGTAGAGCAGAGACGGTCTGTGTGTGTTTGTGTGGGTTTGGTAGTGTTTAGTAGAGCAGAGACTGTCTGTGAGTGTCACTGTGGGGTTGGTAGTGTTTTGTAGAGCAGAGACTGTATGTGGGTGTGACTGTGGGTTTGGTAGTTTTTAGTAGAGCAGAGACTGTCTGTGGGTGTTACTGTGGGTTTGGTAGTGTTTTGTAGAGCAGAGACTGTCTGTGTGTGTGACTGTAGGTTTGGTAGTGTTTAGTAGAGCAGAGACTGTCTGTGGGTGTCACTGTGAGTTTGGTAGTGATTTGTAGAGTAGAGACTGCCTGTGGGTGTTACTGTAGGTTTGGTAGTGCTTAGTAGAGCAGAGACTGTCTGTGGGTGTCACTGTAGGTTTGGTAGTGTTTAGTAGAGCAGAGACTGTCTGTACGTGTTACTGTGGGTTTGGTAGTGTTTAGTAGAGCAGAGACTGTCTGTGTGTGTGACTGTGGGTTTGGTAGTGTTTAGTATAGCAGAGACTGTCTGTGGGTGTCACTGTAGGTTTGGTAGTGTTTAGTAGAGCAGAGACTGTCTGTGTGTGTGACTGAAGGTTTGGTAGTGTTTAGTATAGCAGAGACTGTCTGTGGGTATCACTGTGGGTTTGGTAGTGTTTAGTAGAGCAGAGACTGTCTGTGTGTGTGACTGTGGGTTTGGTAGTGTTTAGTAGTGCAGAGACTGTCTGTGTGTGTGACTGTGGGTTTGGTAGTGTTTAGTAGAGCAGAGACTGTCTGTGTGTGTGACTGTGGGTTTGGTAGTGTTTAGTATAGCAGAGACTGTCTGTGGGTGTCACTGTAGGTTTGGTAGTGTTTAGTAGAGCAGAGACTGTCTGTGTGTGTGACTGTGGGTTTGGTAGTGTTTAGTAGAGCAGAGACTGTCTGTGTGTGTGACTGTGGATTTGGTAGTGTTTAGTATAGCAGACACTGTCTGTGGGTATTACTGTGGGTTTGGTAGTGTTTAGTAGAGCAGAGACTGTCTGTGTGTGTGACTGTGGGTTTGGTAGTTTTTAGTAGAGCAGAGACTCTCTGTGTGTGTGACTGTAGGTTTGGTAGTGTTTAGAAGAGCAGAGACTGTCTGTGGGTGTCACTGAAGGTTTGGTAGTGTTTAGTAGAGCAGAGACTGTCTGTGTGTGTGACTGTGGGTTTGGTAGTGTTTAGTAGAGCAGAGACTCTCTGTGTGTGTCCCTGAATGTTTGGTAGTGTTTAGTCGAGCAGAGACTGTCTGTGGGTGTCACTGAAGGTTTGGTAGTGTTTAGTAGAGCAGAGACTGTCTGTGTGTGTGACTGTAGGTTTGGTAGTGTTTAGTCGAGCAGAGACTGTCTGTGGGTGTCACTGAAGGTTTGGTAGTGTTTAGTAGAGCAGAGACTGTCTGTGTGTGTGACTGTGGGTTTGGTAGTGTTTAGTAGAGCAGAGACTCTCTGTGTGTGTCACTGAAGGTTTGGTAGTGTTTAGTATAGCAGAGACTCTCTGTGTGTGTGACTGTAGGTTTGGTACTGTTTAGTACAGCAGAGACTGTCTGTGGGTGTCATTGTAGGTTTGGTAATGTTTAGTAGAGCAGAGACTGTCTGTGTGTGTGTCTGTGGGTTTGGTAGTGTTTAGTAGAGCAGAGACTCTCTGTGTGTGTCACTGAAGGTTTGGTAGTGTTTAGTATAGCAGAGACTCTCTTTGTGTGTCACTGTGGGTTTGGTAGTGTTTAGTAGAGCAGAGACTGTCTGTGGGTGTCACTGTGGGTTTGGTGGTGATTAGTATAGCAGAGACTGTCTGTGTGTGTGACTGTAGGTTTGGTAGTGTTTAGTAGAGCAGAGACTCTCTGTGTGTGTCACTGAAGGTTTGGTAGTGTTTAGTATAGCAGAGACTCTCTGTGTGTGTGACTGTAGGTTTGGTGGTGGTTAGTAGAGCAGAGACTCTCTGTGTGTGTGACTGTAGGTTTGGTAGTGTTTAGTATAGCAGAGACTGTCTGTGTGTGTGACTGTAGGTTTGGTAGTGTTTAGTAGAGCAGGGACGGTCTGTGGGTATCACTGTATGTTTGGTAGTGTTTAGTAGAGCAGAGACTGTCTGTGGCTGTCACTGTGAGTTTGGTAGTGATTTGTAGAGTAGAGACTGTCTGTGGGTGTTACTGTAGGTTTGGTAGTGTTTAGTAGAGCAGAGACTGTCTGTGAGTGTCACTGTAGGTTTGGTAGTGTTTAGTAGAGCAGAGATTGTCTGTGTGTGTGACTGTAGGATTGGTAGTGTTTAGTAGGGCAGAGACGGTCTGTGGGTATCACTGTAGGTTTGGTAGTGTTTAGTAGAGCAGAGACTCTCTGTGTGTGTGACTGTAGGTTTGGTAGTGTTTAGTAGAGCAGAGACGGTCTGTGTGTGTTTGTGTGGGTTTGGTAGTGTTTAGTAGAGCAGAGACTGTCTGTGAGTGTCACTGTGGGGTTGGTAGTGTTTATTAGAGCAGAGACTGTATGTGGGTGTCACTGTAGGTTTGGTAGTTTTTAGTAGAGCAGAGACTGTCTGTGGGTGTTACTGTGGGTTTGGTAGTGTTTTGTAGAGCAGAGACTCTCTGTGTGTGTGACTGTAGGTTTGGTAGTGTTTAGTAGAGCAGAGACTGTCTGTGGGTGTCACTGTGAGTTTGGTAGTGATTTGTAGAGTAGAGACTGTCTGTGGGTGTTACTGTAGGTTTGGTAGTGTTTAGTAGAGCAGAGACTGTCTGTGGGTGTCACTGTAGGTTTGGTAGTGTTTAGTAGAGCAGAGACTGTCTGTGCGTGTTACTGTGGGTTTGGTAGTGTTTAGTAGAGCAGAGACTGTCTCTGTGTGTGACTGTGGGTTGGGTAGTGTTTAGTATAGCAGAGACTGTCTGTGGGTGTCACTGTAGGTTTGGTAGTGTTTAGTAGAGCAGAAACTGTCTGTGTGTGTGACTGAAGGTTTGGTAGTGTTTAGTATAGCAGAGACTGTTGGTGGGTATCACTGTGTGTTTGGTAGTGTTTAGTAGAGCAGAGACTGTCTGTGTGTGTGACTGTGGGTTTAGTAGTGTTTAGTAGAGCAGAGACTGTCTGTGTGTGTGACTGTGGGTTTGGTAGTATTTAGTAGAGCAGAGACTGTCTGTGTGTGTGACTGTGGGTTTGGTAGTGTTTAGTATAGCAGAGACTGTCTGTGGGTGTCACTGTAGGTTTGGTAATGTTTAGTAGAGCAGAGACTGTCTGTGTGTGTGACTGTGGGTTTGGTAGTGTTTAGTAGAGCAGAGACTGTCTGTGTGTGTGACTGTGGATTTGGTAGTGTTTAGTATAGCAGACACTGTCTGTGGGTATCACTGTGGGTTTGGTAGAGTTTAGTAGAGCAGAGACTGTCTGTGTGTGTGACTGTGGGTTTGGTAGTTTTTAGTAGAGCAGAGACTCTCTATGTGTGTGACTGTAGGTTTGGTAGTGTTTAGTAGAGCAGAGACTGTCTGTGGGTGTCACTGAAGGTTTGGTAGTGTTTAGTAGAGCAGAGACTGTCTCTGTGTGTGACTGTGGGTTTGGTAGTGTTTAGTAGAGCAGAGACTCTCTGTGTGTGTCCCTGAATGTTTGGTAGTGTTTAGAAGAGCAGAGACTGTATGTGTGTGTCAATGTGGGTTTGGTAGTGTTTAGTAGAGCAGAGACTGTCTGTGTGTGTGACTGTAGATTTGGTAGTGTTTAGTCGAGCAGAGACTGTCTGTGGGTGTCACTGAAGGTTTGGTAGTGTTTAGTAGAGCAGAGACTGTCTGTGTGTGTGACTGTGGGTTTGGTAGTGTTTAGTAGAGCAGAGACTCTCTGTGTGTGTCACTGAAGGTTTGGTAGTGTTTAGTATAGCAGAGACTGTCTGTGTGTGTGACTGTAGGTTTGGTAGTGTTTAGTACAGCAGAGACTGTCTGTGGGTGTCACTGTAGGTTTGGTAATGTTTAGTAGAGCAGAGACTGTCTGTGTGTGTGACTGTGGGTTTGGTAGTGTTTAGTAGAGCAGAGTCTCTCTGTGTGTGTCACTGAAGGCTTGGTAGTGTTTAGTATAGCAGAGACTCTCTTTGTGTGTCACTGTGGGTTTGGTAGTGTTTAGTAGAGCAGAGACTGTCTGTGGGTGTCACTGTGAGTTTGGTAGTGTTTAGTATAGCAGAGACTGTCTGTGTGTGTGACTGTAGGTTTGGTAGTGTTTAGTAGAGCAGAGACTCTCTGTGTGTGTCACTGAAGGTTTGGTAGTGTTTAGTATAGCAGAGACTCTCTGTGTGTGTGACTGTAGGTTTGGTGGTGGTTAGTAGAGCAGAGACTCTCTGTGTGTGTGACTGTAGGTTTGGTAGTGTTTAGTATAGCAGAGACTGTCTGTGTGTGTCACTGTAGGTTTGGTAGTGTTAAGTATAGCAGAGACTGTCTGTGTGTGTGACTGTAGGTTTGGTGGTGTTTAGTAGAGCAGAGACGGTCTGTGGGTATCACTGTAGGTTTGGTAGTGTTTAGTAGAGCAGAGACTCTCTGTGTGTGTGACTGGAGGTTTGGTAGTGTTTAGTAGAGCGGAGACGGTCTGTGTGTGTTTGTGTGGGTTTGGTAGTGTTTAGTAGAGCAGAGACTGTCTGTGAGTGTCACTGTGGGGTTGGTAGTGTTTTGTAGAGCAGAGACTGTATGTGGGTGTGACTGTGGGTTTGGTAGTTTTTAGTAGAGCAGAGACTGTCTGTGGGTGTTACTGTGGGTTTGGTAGTGTTTTGTAGAGCAGAGACTGTCTGTGTGTGTGACTGTAGGTTTGGTAGTGTTTAGTAGAGCAGAGACTGTCTGTGGGTGTCACTGTGAGTTTGGTAGTGATTTGTAGAGTAGAGACTGTCTGTGGGTGTTACTGTAGGTTTGGTAGTGTTTAGTAGAGCAGAGACTGTCTGTGGGTGTCACTGTAGGTTTGGTAGTGTTTAGTAGAGCAGAGACTGTCTGTGCGTGTTACTGTGGGTTTGGTAGTGTTTAGTAGAGCAGAGACTGTCTGTGTGTGTGACTGTGGGTTTGGTAGTGTTTAGTATAGCAGAGACTGTCTGTGGGTGTCACTGTAGGTTTGGTAGTGTTTAGTAGAGCAGAGACTGTCTGTGTCTGTGACTGAACGTTTGGTAGTGTTTAGTATAGCAGAGACTGTCTGTGGGTATCACTGTGGGTTTGGTAGTGTTTAGTAGAGCAGAGACTGTCTGTGTGTGTGACTGTGGGTTTGGTAGTGTTTAGTAGTGCAGAGACTGTATGTGTGTGTGACTGTGGGTTTGGTAGTGTTTAGTAGAGCAGAGACTGTCTGTGTGTGTGACTGTGGGTTTGGTAGTGTTTAGTATAGCAGAGACTGTCTGTGGGTGTCACTGTAGGTTTGGTAGTGTTTAGTAGAGCAGAGACTGTCTGTGTGTGTGACTGTGGGTTTGGTAGTGTTTAGTAGAGCAGAGACTGTCTGTGTGTGTGACTGTGGATTTGGTAGTGTTTAGTATAGCAGACACTGTCTGTGGGTATCACTGTGGGTTTGGTAGTGTTTAGTAGAGCAGAGACTGTCTGTGTGTGACTGTGGGTTTGGTAGTTTTTAGTAGAGCAGATACTCTCTGTGTGTGTGACTGTAGGTTTGGTAGTGTTTAGAAGAGCAGAGACTGTCTGTGGGTGTCACTGAAGGTTTGGTAGTGTTTAGTAGAGCAGAGACTGTCTGTGTGTGTGACTGTGGGTTTGGTAGTGTTTAGTAGAGCAGAGACTCTCTGTGTGTGTCCCTGAATGTTTGGTAGTGTTTAGAAGAGCAGAGACTGTATGTGTGTGTCAATGTGGGTTTGGTAGTGTTTAGTAGAGCAGAGACTGTCTGTGTGTGTGACTGTGGGTTTGGTAGTGTTTAGTAGAGCAGAGACTCTCTGTGTGTGTCACTGAAGGCTTGGTAGTGTTTAGTATAGCAGAGACTCTCTGTGTGTGTGACTGTAGGTTTGGTAGTGTTTAGTACAGCAGAGACTGTCTGTGGGTGTCATTGTAGGTTTGGTAATGTTTAGTAGAGCAGAGACTGTCTGTGTGTGTGACTGTGGGTTTGGTAGTGTTTAGTAGAGCAGAGACTCTCTGTGTGTGTCACTGAAGGTTTGGTAGTGTTTAGTATAGCAGAGACTGTCTGTGGGTGTCACTGTAGGTTTGGTAGTGTTTAGTAGAGCAGAGACTGTCTGTGCGTGTTACTGTGGGTTTGGTAGTGTTTAGTAGAGCAGAGACTGTCTGTGTGTGTGACTGTGGGTTGGGTAGTGTTTAGTATAGCAGAGACTGTCTGTGGGTGTCACTGTAGGTTTGGTAGTGTTTAGTAGAGCAGAAACTGTCTGTGTGTGTGACTGAAGGTTTGGTAGTGTTTAGTATAGCAGAGACTGTTGGTGGGTATCACTGTGTGTTTGGTAGTGTTTAGTAGAGCAGAGACTGTCTGTGTGTGTGACTGTGGGTTTAGTAGTGTTTAGTAGAGCAGAGACTGTCTGTGTGTGTGACTGTGGGTTTGGTAGTATTTAGTAGAGCAGAGACTGTCTGTGTGTGTGACTGTGGGTTTGGTAGTGTTTAGTATAGCAGAGACTGTCTGTGGGTGTCACTGTAGGTTTGGTAATGTTTAGTAGAGCAGAGACTGTCTGTGTGTGTGACTGTGGGTTTGGTAGTGTTTAGTAGAGCAGAGACTGTCTGTGTGTGTGACTGTGGATTTGGTAGTGTTTAGTATAGCAGACACTGTCTGTGGGTATCACTGTGGGTTTGGTAGAGTTTAGTAGAGCAGAGACTGTCTGTGTGTGTGACTGTGGGTTTGGTAGTTTTTAGTAGAGCAGAGACTCTCTATGTGTGTGACTGTAGGTTTGGTAGTGTTTAGTAGAGCAGAGACTGTCTGTGGGTGTCACTGAAGGTTTGGTAGTGTTTAGTAGAGCAGAGACTGTCTCTGTGTGTGACTGTGGGTTTGGTAGTGTTTAGTAGAGCAGAGACTCTCTGTGTGTGTCCCTGAATGTTTGGTAGTGTTTAGAAGAGCAGAGACTGTATGTGTGTGTCAATGTGGGTTTGGTAGTGTTTAGTAGAGCAGAGACTGTCTGTGTGTGTGACTGTAGATTTGGTAGTGTTTAGTCGAGCAGAGACTGTCTGTGGGTGTCACTGAAGGTTTGGTAGTGTTTAGTAGAGCAGAGACTGTCTGTGTGTGTGACTGTGGGTTTGGTAGTGTTTAGTAGAGCAGAGACTCTCTGTGTGTGTCACTGAAGGTTTGGTAGTGTTTAGTATAGCAGAGACTGTCTGTGTGTGTGACTGTAGGTTTGGTAGTGTTTAGTACAGCAGAGACTGTCTGTGGGTGTCACTGTAGGTTTGGTAATGTTTAGTAGAGCAGAGACTGTCTGTGTGTGTGACTGTGGGTTTGGTAGTGTTTAGTAGAGCAGAGTCTCTCTGTGTGTGTCACTGAAGGCTTGGTAGTGTTTAGTATAGCAGAGACTCTCTTTGTGTGTCACTGTGGGTTTGGTAGTGTTTAGTAGAGCAGAGACTGTCTGTGGGTGTCACTGTGAGTTTGGTAGTGTTTAGTATAGCAGAGACTGTCTGTGTGTGTGACTGTAGGTTTGGTAGTGTTTAGTAGAGCAGAGACTCTCTGTGTGTGTCACTGAAGGTTTGGTAGTGTTTAGTATAGCAGAGACTCTCTGTGTGTGTGACTGTAGGTTTGGTGGTGGTTAGTAGAGCAGAGACTCTCTGTGTGTGTGACTGTAGGTTTGGTAGTGTTTAGTATAGCAGAGACTGTCTGTGTGTGTCACTGTAGGTTTGGTAGTGTTAAGTATAGCAGAGACTGTCTGTGTGTGTGACTGTAGGTTTGGTGGTGTTTAGTAGAGCAGAGACGGTCTGTGGGTATCACTGTAGGTTTGGTAGTGTTTAGTAGAGCAGAGACTCTCTGTGTGTGTGACTGGAGGTTTGGTAGTGTTTAGTAGAGCAGAGACGGTCTGTGTGTGTTTGTGTGGGTTTGGTAGTGTTTAGTAGAGCAGAGACTGTCTGTGAGTGTCACTGTGGGGTTGGTAGTGTTTTGTAGAGCAGAGACTGTATGTGGGTGTGACTGTGGGTTTGGTAGTTTTTAGTAGAGCAGAGACTGTCTGTGGGTGTTACTGTGGGTTTGGTAGTGTTTTGTAGAGCAGAGACTGTCTGTGTGTGTGACTGTAGGTTTGGTAGTGTTTAGTAGAGCAGAGACTGTCTGTGGGTGTCACTGTGAGTTTGGTAGTGATTTGTAGAGTAGAGACTGTCTGTGGGTGTTACTGTAGGTTTGGTAGTGTTTAGTAGAGCAGAGACTGTCTGTGGGTGTCACTGTAGGTTTGGTAGTGTTTAGTAGAGCAGAGACTGTCTGTGCGTGTTACTGTGGGTTTGGTAGTGTTTAGTAGAGCAGAGACTGTCTGTGTGTGTGACTGTGGGTTTGGTAGTGTTTAGTATAGCAGAGACTGTCTGTGGGTGTCACTGTAGGTTTGGTAGTGTTTAGTAGAGCAGAGACTGTCTGTGTCTGTGACTGAACGTTTGGTAGTGTTTAGTATAGCAGAGACTGTCTGTGGGTATCACTGTGGGTTTGGTAGTGTTTAGTAGAGCAGAGACTGTCTGTGTGTGTGACTGTGGGTTTGGTAGTGTTTAGTAGTGCAGAGACTGTATGTGTGTGTGACTGTGGGTTTGGTAGTGTTTAGTAGAGCAGAGACTGTCTGTGTGTGTGACTGTGGGTTTGGTAGTGTTTAGTATAGCAGAGACTGTCTGTGGGTGTCACTGTAGGTTTGGTAGTGTTTAGTAGAGCAGAGACTGTCTGTGTGTGTGACTGTGGGTTTGGTAATGTTTAGTAGAGCAGAGACTGTCTGTGTGTGTGACTGTGGATTTGGTAGTGTTTAGTATAGCAGACACTGTCTGTGGGTATCACTGTGGGTTTGGTAGTGTTTAGTAGAGCAGAGACTGTCTGTGTGTGTGACTGTGGGTTTGGTAGTGTTTAGTAGAGCAGAGACTCTCTGTGTGTGTCCCTGAATGTTTGGTAGTGTTTAGTAGAGCAGAGACTGTATGTGTGTGTCAATGTGGGTTTGGTAGTGTTTAGTAGAGCAGAGACTGTCTGTGTATGTGACTGTAGGTTTGGTAGTGTTTAGTGAGCAGAGACTGTCTGTGGGTGTCACTGAAGGTTAGGTAGTGTTTAGTAGAGCAGAGACTGTCTGTGTGTGTGACTGTGGGTTTGGTAGTGTTTAGTAGAGCAGAGACTCTCTGTGTGTGTCACTGAAGGCTTGGTAGTGTTTAGTATAGCAGAGACTCTCTGTGTGTGTGACTGTAGGTTTGGTAGTGTTTAGTACAGCAGAGACTGTCTGTGGGTGTCATTGTAGGTTTGGTAATGTTTAGTAGAGCAGAGACTGTCTGTGTGTGTGACTGTAGGTTTGGTAGTGTTTAGTAGAGCAGAGACTCTCTGTGTGTGTCACTGAAGGTTTGGTAGTGTTTAGTATAGCAGAGACTCTCTGTGTGTGTGACTGTAGGTTTGGTGGTGGTTAGTAGAGCAGAGACTCTCTGTGTGTGTGACTGTAGGTTTGGTAGTGTTTAGTATAGCAGAGACTGTCTGTGTGTGTGACTGTAGGTTTGGTAGTGTTTAGTAGAGCAGGGACGGTCTGTGGGTATCACTGTATGTTTGGTAGTGTTTAGTAGAGCAGAGACTGTCTGTGGCTGTCACTGTGAGTTTGGTAGTGATTTGTAGAGTAGAGACTGTCTGTGGGTGTTACTGTAGGTTTGGTAGTGTTTAGTAGAGCAGAGACTGTCTGTGAGTGTCACTGTAGGTTTGGTAGTGTTTAGTAGTGCAGAGATTGTCTGTGTGTGTGACTGTGGGTTTGGTAGTGTTTAGTAGAGCAGAGACTCTCTGTGTGTGTCACTGAAGGTTTGGTAGTGTTTAGTATAGCAGAGACTCTCCTTGTGTGTCACTGTGGGTTTGGTAGTGTTTAGTAGAGCAGAGACTGTCTGTGGGTGTCACTGTGGGTTTGGTGGTGTTTAGTATAGCAGAGACTGTCTGTGTGTGTGACTGTAGGTTTGGTAGTGTTTAGTAGAGCAGAGACTCTCTGTGTGTGTCACTGAAGGTTTGGTAGTGTTTAGTATAGCAGAGACTCTCTGTGTGTGTGACTGTAGGTTTGGTGGTGGTTAGTAGAGCAGAGACTCTCTGTGTGTGTGACTGTAGGTTTGGTAGTGTTTAGTATAGCAGAGACTGTCTGTGTGTGTGACTGTAGGTTTGGTAGTGTTTAGTAGAGCAGGGACGGTCTGTGGGTATCACTGTATGTTTGGTAGTGTTTAGTAGAGCAGAGACTGTCTGTGGCTGTCACTGTGAGTTTGGTAGTGATTTGTAGAGTAGAGACTGTCTGTGGGTGTTACTGTAGGTTTGGTAGTGTTTAGTAGAGCAGAGACTGTCTGTGAGTGTCACTGTAGGTTTGGTAGTGTTTAGTAGTGCAGAGATTGTCTGTGTGTATGACTGTAGGATTTGTAGTGTTTAGTAGGGCAGAGACGGTCTGTGGGTATCACTGTAGGTTTGGTAGTGTTTAGTAGAGCAGAGACTCTCTGTGTGTGTGACTGTAGGTTTGGTAGTGTTTAGTAGAGCAGAGACGGTCTGTGTGTGTTTGTGTGGGTTTGGTAGTGTTTAGTAGAGCAGAGACTGTCTGTGAGTGTCACTGTGGGGTTGGTAGTGTTTAGTAGAGCAGAGACTGTATGTGGGTGTCACTGTAGGTTTGGTAGTTTTTAGTAGAGCAGAGACTGTCTGTGGGTGTTACTGTGGGTTTGGTAGTGTTTTGTAGAGCAGAGACTCTCTGTGTGTGTGACTGTAGGTTTGGTAGTGTTTAGTAGAGCAGAGACTGTCTGTGGGTGTCACTGTGAGTTTGGTAGTGATTTGTAGAGTAGAGACTGTCTGTGGTTGTTACTGTAGGTTTGGTAGTGTTTAGTAGAGCAGAGACTGTCTGTGGGTGTCACTGTAGGTTAGGTAGTGTTTAGTAGAGCAGAGACTGTCTGTGCGTGTTACTGTGGGTTTGGTAGTGTTTAGTAGAGCAGAGACTGTCTGTGTGTGTGACTGTGTGTTGGGTAGTGTTTAGTATAGCAGAGACTGTCTGTGGGTGTCACTGTAGGTTTGGTAGTGTTTAGTAGAGCAGAAACTGTCTGTGTGTGTGACTGAAGGTTTGGTAGTGTTTAGTATAGCAGAGACTGTCGGTGGGTATCACTGTGTGTTTGGTAGTGTTTAGTAGAGCAGAGACTGTCTGTGTGTGTGACTGTGGGTTTAGTAGTGTTTAGTAGAGCAGAGACTGTCTGTGTGTGTGACTGTGGGTTTGGTAGTATTTAGTAGAGCAGAGACTGTCTGTGTGTGTGACTGTGAGTTTGGTAGTGTTTAGTATAGCAGAGACTGTCTGTGGGTGTCATTGTAGGTTTGGTAATGTTTAGTAGAGCAGAGACTGTCTGTGTGTGTGACTGTGGGTTTGGTAGTGTTTAGTAGAGCAGAGACTGTCTGTGTGTGTGACTGTGGATTTGGTAGTGTTTAGTATAGCAGACACTGTCTGTGGGTATCACTGTGGGTTTGGTAGAGTTTAGTAGAGCAGAGACTGTCTGTGTGTGTGACTGTGGGTTTGGTAGTTTTTAGTAGAGCAGAGACTCTCTATGTGTGTGACTGTAGGTTTGGTAGTGTTTAGTAGAGCAGAGACTGTCTGTGGGTGTCACTGAAGGTTTGGTAGTGTTTAGTAGAGCAGAGACTGTCTCTGTGTGTGACTGTGGGTTTGGTAGTGTTTAGTAGAGCAGAGACTCTCTGTGTGTGTCCCTGAATGTTTGGTAGTGTTTAGAAGAGCAGAGACTGTATGTGTGTGTCAATGTGGGTTTGGTAGTGTTTAGTAGAGCAGAGACTGTCTGTGTGTGTGACTGTAGATTTGGTAGTGTTTAGTCGAGCAGAGACTGTCTGTGGGTGTCACTGAAGGTTTGGTAGTGTTTAGTAGAGCAGAGACTGTCTGTGTGTGTGACTGTGGGTTTGGTAGTGTTTAGTAGAGCAGAGACTCTCTGTGTGTGTCACTGAAGGTTTGGTAGTGTTTAGTATAGCAGAGACTGTCTGTGTGTGTGACTGTAGGTTTGGTAGTGTTTAGTACAGCAGAGACTGTCTGTGGGTGTCACTGTAGGTATGGTAATGTTTAGTAGAGCAGAGACTGTCTGTGTGTGTGACTGTGGGTTTGGTAGTGTTTAGTAGAGCTGAGTCTCTCTGTGTGTGTCACTGAAGGCTTGGTAGTGTTTAGTATAGCAGAGACTCTCTTTGTGTGTCACTGTGGGTTTGGTAGTGTTTAGTAGAGCAGAGACTGTCTGTGGGTGTCACTGTGAGTTTGGTAGTGTTTAGTATAGCAGAGACTGTCTGTGTGTGTGACTGTAGGTTTGGTAGTGTTTAGTAGAGCAGAGACTCTCTGTGTGTGTCACTGAAGGTTTGGTAGTGTTTAGTATAGCAGAGAATCTCTGTGTGTGTGACTGTAGGTTTGGTGGTGGTTAGTAGAGCAGAGACTCTCTGTGTGTGTGACTGTAGGTTTGGTAGTGTTTAGTATAGCAGAGACTGTCTGTGTGTGTCACTGTAGGTTTGGTAGTGTTTCGTATAGCAGAGACTGTCTGTGTGTGTGACTGTAGGTTTGGTAGTGTTTAGTAGAGCAGGGACGGTCTGTGGGTATCACTGTAGGTTTGGTAGTGTTTAGTAGAGCAGAGACTGTCTGTGTGTGTCACTGTAGGTTTGGTAGTGTTTAGTATAGCAGAGACTGTCTCTGGGTATCACTGTAGGTTTGGTAGTGTTAGTAGAGCAGAGACTCTCTGTGTGTGTGACTGTAGGTTTGGTAGTGTTTAGTATAGCAGAGACTGTCTGTGTGTGTGACTGTAGGTTTGGTAGTGTTTAGTAGAGCAGAGACGGTCTGTGGGTATCACTGTAGGTTTGGTAGTGTTTAGTAGAGCAGAGACCCTCTGTGTGTGTGACTGTAGGTTTGGTAGTGTTTAGTATAGCAGAGACTGTCTGTGTGTGTCACTGTAGGTTTGGTAGTGTTTAGTAGAGCAGAGACACTCTGGGTGTGTGACTGTAGGTTTGGTAGTGTTTAGTAGAGCAGAGACGGTCTGTGTGTGTTTGTGTGGGTTTGGTAGTGTTTAGTAGAGCAGAGACTGTCTGTGGGTGTCACTGAAGGTTTGGTAGTGTTTAGTAGAGCAGAGACTGTCTGCGTGTGTGACTGTAGGTTTGGTAGTGTTTAGTAGAGCAGAGACTCTCTGTGTGTGTGACTGTAGGTTTGGTAGTGTTTAGTAGAGCAGAGACGGTCTGTGTGTGTTTGTGTGGGTTTGGTAGTGTTTAGTAGAGCAGAGACTGTCTGTGAGTGTCACTGTGGGGTTGTTAGTGTTTAGTAGAGCAGAGACTGTATGTGGGTGTCACTGTAGGTTTGGTAGTTTTTAGTAGAGCAGAGACTGTCTGTGGGTGTTACTGTGGGTTTGGTAGTGTTTTGTAGAGCAGAGACTGTCTGTGTGTGTAACTGTAGGTTTGGTAGTGTTTAGTAGAGCAGAGACTGTCTGTGGGTGTGACTGTGAGTTTGGTAGTGATTTGTAGAGTAGAGACTGTCTGTGGGTGTTACTGTAGGTTTGGTAGTGTTTAGTAGAGCAGAGACTGTCTGTGGGTGTCACTGTTGGTTTGGTAGTGTTTAGTAGAGCAGAGACTGTCTGTGCGTGTTACTGTGGGTTTGGTAGTGTTTAGTAGAGCAGAGACTGTCTGTGTGTGTGACTGTGGGTTTGGTAGTGTTTAGTATAGCAGAGACTGTCTGTGGGTGTCACTGTAGGTTTTGTAGTGTTTAGTAGAGCAGAGACTGTCTGTGTGTGTGACTGAAGGTTTGGTAGTGTTTAGTATAGCAGAGACTGTCTGTGGGTATCACTGTGGGTTTGGTAGTGTTTAGTAACGCAGAGACTGACTGTGTGTGTGACTGTGGGTTTGGTAGTGTTTAGTATAGCAGAGACTGTCTGTGGGTGTCACTGTGGGTTTGGTAGTGTTTAGTAGAGCAGAGACTGTCTGTGTGTGTGACTGTGGGTTTGGTGGTGTTTAGTAGAGCAGAGACTGTCTGTGTGTGTGACTGTGGATTTGGTAGTGTTTGGTATAGCAGACACTGTCTGTGGGTATGACTGTGGGTTTCGTAGTGTTTAGTATAGCAGAGACTGTGTGTGTGACTGTGGGTTTGGTAGTTTTTAGTAGAGCAGAGACTCTCTGTGTGTGTGACTGTAGGTTTGGTAGTGTTTAGTATAGCGGAGACTGTCTGTGGGTGTCACTGAAGGTTTGGTAGTGTTTAGTAGAGCAGAGACTGTCTGTGTGTGTGACTGTGGGTTTGGTAGTGTTCAGTAGAGCAGAGACTCTCTGTGTGTGTCCCTGAATGTTTGGTAGTGTTTAGTAGAGCAGAGACTGTATGTGTGTGTCAATGTGGGTTTGGTAGTGTTTAGTATAGCAGAGACTGTCTGTGGGTGTCACTGTAGGTTTGGTAGTGTTTAGTAGAGCAGAGACTGTCTGTGTGTGTGACTGTGGGTTTGGTAGTGTTTAGTAGAGGAGAGACTCTCTGTGTGTGTCACTGAAAGTTTGGTGGTGTTTAGTATAGCAGAGACTCTCTGTGTGTGTGACTGTAGGTTTGGTAGTGTTTAGTACAGCAGAGACTGTCTGTGGGTGTCACTGTAGGTTTGGTAATGTTTAGTAGAGCAGAGACTGTCTGTGTGTGTGACTGTGGGTTTGGTAGTGTTTAGTAGAGCAGAGACTCTCTGTGTGTGTCACTGAAGGTTTGGTAGTGTTTAGTATAGCAGAGACTCTCTATGTGTGTCACTGTGGGTTTGGTAGTGTTTAGTAGAGCAGAGACTGTCTGTGGGTGTCACTGTGGGTTTGGTAGTGTTTAGTATAGCAGAGACTGTCTGTGTGTGTGACTGTAGGTTTGGTAGTGTTTAGTAGAGCAGAGACTCTCTGTGTGTGTCACTGAAGGTTTGGTAGTGTTTAGTATAGCAGAGACTCTGTGTGTGTGACTGTGGGTTTGGTGGTGGTTAGTAGAGCAGAGACTCTCTGTGTGTGTGACTGTAGGTTTGGTAGTGTTTAGTATAGCAGAGACTGTCTGTGTGTGTGACTGTAGGTTTGGTAGTGTTTAGTAGAGCAGGGACGGTCTGTGGGTATCACTGTAGGTTTGGTAGTGTTTAGTAGAGCAGAGACTGTCTGTGTGTGTGACTGTAGGTTTGGTAGTGTTTAGTAGAGCAGAGACGGTCTGTGGGTATCACTGCAGGTTTGGTAGTGTTAGTAGAGCAGAGACTCTCTGTGTGTGTGACTGTAGGTTTGGTAGTGTTTAGTATAGCAGAGACTGTCTGTGTGTGTGACTGTAGTTTTGGTAGTGTTTAGTAGAGCAGAGACGGTCTGTTGGTATCACTGTAGGTTTGGTAGTGTTTAGTAGAGCAGAGACTCTCTGTGTGTGTGACTGTAGGTTTGGTAGTGTTTAGTATAGCAGAGACTGTCTGTGTGTGTCACTGTAGGTTTGGTAGTGTTTAGTAGAGCAGAGACTGTCTGTGTGTGTGACTGTAGGTTTGGTATTGTTTAGTAGAGCAGAGACGGTCTGTGTGTGTTTGTGTGGGTTTGGTAGTGTTTAGTAGAGCAGAGACTGTCTGTGAGTGTCACTGTGGGCTTGGTAGTGTTTAGTAGAGCAGAGACTGTATGTGGGTGTCACTGTAGGTTTGGTAGTTTTTAGTAGAGCAGAGACTGTCTGTGGGTGTTACTGTGGGTTTGGTAGTGTTTTGTAGAGCAGAGACTGTCTGTGTGTGTGACTGTAGGTTTGGTAGTGTTTAGTAGAGCAGAGACTGTCTGTGGGTGTCACTGTGAGTTTGGTAGTGATTTGTAGAGTAGAGACTGTCTGTGGGTGTTACTGTAGGTTTGGTAGTGTTTAGTAGAGCAGAGACTGTCTGTGTGTGTCACTGTGGGTTTGGTAGTGTTTAGTATAGCAGAGACTTTCTGTGTGTGTCACTGTGGGTTTGGTAGTGTTTAGTAGAGCAGAGACCGTCTGTGTGTGTCACTGTGGGTTTGGTAGTGTTTAGTATAGCAGAGACTGTCTGTGTGTGTCACTGTGGGTTTGGTAGTGTTTAGTATAGCAGAGACTGTCTGTGTGTGTCACTGTAGGTTTGGATGTGTTTAGAAGAGCAGAGACTGTCTGTGTGTGTCACTGTGGGTTTGGTAGTGTTTAGTATAGCAGAGACTGAATGTGTGTGTCACTGTAGGTTTGGTAGTGTTTAGTAGAGCAGAGACTGTCTGTGTGTGTCACTGTGGGTTTGGTATTGTTTAGTAGAGCAGAGACTGTCTGTGTGTGTCACTGTGGGTTTGGTAGTGTTTAGTAGAGCAGAGACTGTCTGTGTGTGTCACTGTGGGTTTGGTAGTGTTTAGTTGAGCAGAGACTGTCTGTGTGTGTCACTGTGGGTTTGGTAGTGTTTTGTATAGCAGAGACTGTCTGTGTGTGTCACTGTGGGTTTGGTAGTGTTTAGTATAGCAGAGACTGTCTGTGTGTGTCACTGTAGGTTTGGTAGTGTTTAGTATAGCAGAGACTGTCTGTGTGTGTCACTGTGGGTTTGGTAGTGTTTAGTATAGCAGAGACTGTCTGTGTGTGTCACTGTAGGTTTGGTAGTGTTTAGTATAGCAGAGACTGTCTGTGTGTGTCACTGTAGGTTTGGATGTGTTTAGAAGAGCAGAGACTGTCTGTGTGTGTCACTGTGGGTTTGGTAGTGTTTAGTATAGCAGAGACTGAATGTGTGTGTCACTGTAGGTTTGGTAGTGTTTAGTAGAGCAGAGACTGTCTGTGTGTGTCACTGTGGGTTTGGTATTGTTTAGTAGAGCAGAGACTGTCTGTGTGTGTCACTGTGGGTTTGGTAGTGTTTAGTAGAGCAGAGACTGTCTGTGTGTGTCACTGTGGGTTTGGTAGTGTTTAGTTGAGCAGAGACTGTCTGTGTGTGTCACTGTGGGTTTGGTAGTGTTTAGTATAGCAGAGACTGTCTGTGTGTGTCACTGTGGGTTTGGTAGTGTTTAGTATAGCAGAGACTGTCTGTGTGTGTCACTGTAGGTTTGGTAGTGTTTAGTATAGCAGAGACTGTCTGTGTGTGTCACTGTGGGTTTGGTAGTGTTTAGTATAGCAGAGACTGTCTGTGTGTGTCACTGTAGGTTTGGTAGTGTTTAGTAGAGCAGAGACTGTGTGTGTCACTGTGGGTTTGGTAGTGTTTAGTATAGCAGAGACTGTCTGTGTGTGTCACTGTAGGTTTGGTAGTGTTTAGTATAGCAGAGACTGTCTCTGGGTGTGTTACTGTGGGTTTGGTAGTGTTTAGTAGAGCAGGGACTGTCTGCGGGTGTTACTGTGGGTTTGGTAGTGTTTAGTATAGCAGAGACTGTCTGTGTGTGTCACTGTGGGTTTGGTAGTGTTTAGTAGAGCAGAGACTGTCTGTGTGTGTGACTGTGGGTTTGGTAGTGTTTAGTATAGCAGAGACTGTCTGTGGGTGTCACTGTAGGTTTGGTAGTGTTTAGTAGTGCAGAGACTGTCTGTGGGTGTCACTGTAGTTTTGGTAGTGTTTAGTAGAGCAGAGATTGTCTGTGTGTGGGACTGTGGGTTTGGTAGTGTTTATTATAGCAGAGACTGTCTGTGGGTGTCACTGTAGGTTTGGTAGTATTTAGTAGAGCAGAGACTGTCTGTGTGTGTGACTGTGGGTTTCGTAGTGTTTAGTAGAGCAGAGACTGTCTGTGTGTGTGACTGTGGGTTTGGTAGTGTTTAGTATAGCAGAGACTGTCTGTGGGTATCACTGTGGGTTTGGTAGTGTTTAGTAGAGCAGAGACTGTCTGTGTGTGTGACTGTGGGTTTGGTAGTGTTTAGTAGAGCAGAGACCCTCTGTGTGTGTGACTGTAGGCTTGGTAGTGTTTAGTAGAGCAGAGACTGTCTGTGGGTGTCACTGAAGGTTTGGTAGTGTTTAGTAGAGCAGAGACTGTCTGTGTGTGTGACTGTGGGTTTGGTAGTGTTTAGTAGAGCAGAGACTCTCTGTGTGTGTGACTGTAGGTTTGGTAGTGTTTAGTATAGCAGAGACTGTCTGTGTGTGTGACTGTAGGTTTGGTAGTGTTTAGTAGAGCAGAGACGGTCTGTTGGTATCACTGTAGATTTGGTAGTGTTTAGTAGAGCAGAGACTGTCTGTGTGTGTGACTGTAGGTTTGGTAGTGTTTAGTAGAGCAGAGACGGTCTGTGGGTATCACTGTAGGTTTGGTAGTGTTTAGTAGAGCAGAGACTCTTTGTGTGTGTGACTGTAGGTTTGGTAGTGTTTAGTATAGCAGAGACTGTCTGTGTGTGTGACTGTAGGTTTGGTGGTGTTTAGTAGAGCAGAGACGGTCTGTGGTTATCACTGTAGGTTTGGTAGTGTTTAGTAGAGCAGAGACTCTCTGTGTGTGTGACTGTAGGTTTGGTAGTGTTTAGTAGAGCAGAGACGGTCTGTGTGTGTTTGTGTGGGTTTGGTAGTGTTTAGTAGAGCAGAGACTGACTGTGAGTCTCACTGTGGGGTTGGTAGTGTTTAGTAGAGCAGAGACTGTATGTGGGTGTCACTGTGGGTTTGGTAGTTTTTAGTAGAGCAGAGACTGTCTGTGGGTGTTACTGTGGGTTTGGTAGTGTTTTGTAGAGCAGAGACTGTCTGTGTGTGTGACTGTAGGTTTGGTAGTGTTTAGTAGAGCAGAGACTGTCTGTGGGTGTCACTGTGAGTTTGGTAGTGATTTGTAGAGTAGAGACTGTCTGTGGGTGTTACTGTAGGTTTGGTAGTGTTTAGTAGAGCAGAGACTGTCTGTGGGTGTCACTGTAGGTTTGGTAGTGTTTAGTAGAGCAGAGACTGTCTGTGCGTGTTACTGTGGGTTTGGTAGTGTTTAGTAGAGCAGAGACTGTCTGTGTGTGTGACTGTGGGTTTGGTAGTGTTTAGTATAGCAGAGACTGTCTGTGGGTGTCACTGTAGGTTTGGTAGTGTTTAGTAGAGCAGAGACTGTCTGTGTGTGTGACTGAAGGTTTGGTAGTGTTTAGTATAGCAGAGACTGTCTGTGGGTATCACTGTGGGTTTGGTAGTGTTTAGTAGAGCAGAGACTGTCTGTGGGTGTCACTGTAGGTTTGGTAGTGTTTAGTAGAGCAGAGACTGTCTGTGTGTGTGACTGTGGGTTTGGTAGTGTTTAGTAGAGCAGAGACTGTCTGTGTGTGTCACTGTGGGTTTGGTAGTGTTTAGTATAGCAGAGACTTTCTGTGTGTGTCACTGTGGGTTTGGTAGTGTTTAGTAGAGCAGAGACCGTCTGTGTGTGTCACTGTGGGTTTGGTAGTGTTTAGTATAGCAGAGACTGTCTGTGTGTGTCACTGTGGGTTTGGTAGTGTTTAGTATAGCAGAGACTGTCTGTGTGTGTCACTGTAGGTTTGGATGTGTTTAGAAGAGCAGAGACTGTCTGTGTGTGTCACTGTGGGTTTGGTAGTGTTTAGTATAGCAGAGACTGAATGTGTGTGTCACTGTAGGTTTGGTAGTGTTTAGTAGAGCAGAGACTGTCTGTGTGTGTCACTGTGGGTTTGGTATTGTTTAGTAGAGCAGAGACTGTCTGTGTGTGTCACTGTGGGTTTGGTAGTGTTTAGTAGAGCAGAGACTGTCTGTGTGTGTCACTGTGGGTTTGGTAGTGTTTAGTTGAGCAGAGACTGTCTGTGTGTGTCACTGTGGGTTTGGTAGTGTTTTGTATAGCAGAGACTGTCTGTGTGTGTCACTGTGGGTTTGGTAGTGTTTAGTATAGCAGAGACTGTCTGTGTGTGTCACTGTAGGTTTGGTAGTGTTTAGTATAGCAGAGACTGTCTGTGTGTGTCACTGTGGGTTTGGTAGTGTTTAGTATAGC
Source organism: Meconema thalassinum (assembly GCA_946902985.2). Classification (NCBI taxonomy): domain Eukaryota; kingdom Metazoa; phylum Arthropoda; class Insecta; order Orthoptera; family Tettigoniidae; genus Meconema; species Meconema thalassinum. The sequence continues at coordinate 31,131,669 of OX336393.1, forward strand.
AGAGACTGTCTGTGTGTGTCACTGTAGGTTTGGTAGTGTTTAGTATAGCAGAGACTGTCTGTGTGTGTCACTGTAGGTTTGGATGTGTTTAGAAGAGCAGAGACTGTCTGTGTGTGTCACTGTGGGTTTGGTAGTGTTTAGTATAGCAGAGACTGAATGTGTGTGTCACTGTAGGTTTGGTAGTGTTTAGTAGAGCAGAGACTGTCTGTGTGTGTCACTGTGGGTTTGGTATTGTTTAGTAGAGCAGAGACTGTCTGTGTGTGTCACTGTGGGTTTGGTAGTGTTTAGTAGAGCAGAGACTGTCTGTGTGTGTCACTGTGGGTTTGGTAGTGTTTAGTTGAGCAGAGACTGTCTGTGTGTGTCACTGTGGGTTTGGTAGTGTTTAGTATAGCAGAGACTGTCTGTGTGTGTCACTGTGGGTTTGGTAGTGTTTAGTATAGCAGAGACTGTCTGTGTGTGTCACTGTAGGTTTGGTAGTGTTTAGTATAGCAGAGACTGTCTGTGTGTGTCACTGTGGGTTTGGTAGTGTTTAGTATAGCAGAGACTGTCTGTGTGTGTCACTGTAGGTTTGGTAGTGTTTAGTAGAGCAGAGACTGTGTGTGTCACTGTGGGTTTGGTAGTGTTTAGTATAGCAGAGACTGTCTGTGTGTGTCACTGTAGGTTTGGTAGTGTTTAGTATAGCAGAGACTGTCTCTGGGTGTGTTACTGTGGGTTTGGTAGTGTTTAGTAGAGCAGGGACTGTCTGCGGGTGTTACTGTGGGTTTGGTAGTGTTTAGTATAGCAGAGACTGTCTGTGTGTGTCACTGTGGGTTTGGTAGTGTTTAGTAGAGCAGAGACTGTCTGTGTGTGTGACTGTGGGTTTGGTAGTGTTTAGTATAGCAGAGACTGTCTGTGGGTGTCACTGTAGGTTTGGTAGTGTTTAGTAGTGCAGAGACTGTCTGTGGGTGTCACTGTAGTTTTGGTAGTGTTTAGTAGAGCAGAGATTGTCTGTGTGTGGGACTGTGGGTTTGGTAGTGTTTATTATAGCAGAGACTGTCTGTGGGTGTCACTGTAGGTTTGGTAGTATTTAGTAGAGCAGAGACTGTCTGTGTGTGTGACTGTGGGTTTCGTAGTGTTTAGTAGAGCAGAGACTGTCTGTGTGTGTGACTGTGGGTTTGGTAGTGTTTAGTATAGCAGAGACTGTCTGTGGGTATCACTGTGGGTTTGGTAGTGTTTAGTAGAGCAGAGACTGTCTGTGTGTGTGACTGTGGGTTTGGTAGTGTTTAGTAGAGCAGAGACCCTCTGTGTGTGTGACTGTAGGCTTGGTAGTGTTTAGTAGAGCAGAGACTGTCTGTGGGTGTCACTGAAGGTTTGGTAGTGTTTAGTAGAGCAGAGACTGTCTGTGTGTGTGACTGTGGGTTTGGTAGTGTTTAGTAGAGCAGAGACTCTCTGTGTGTGTGACTGTAGGTTTGGTAGTGTTTAGTATAGCAGAGACTGTCTGTGTGTGTGACTGTAGGTTTGGTAGTGTTTAGTAGAGCAGAGACGGTCTGTTGGTATCACTGTAGATTTGGTAGTGTTTAGTAGAGCAGAGACTGTCTGTGTGTGTGACTGTAGGTTTGGTAGTGTTTAGTAGAGCAGAGACGGTCTGTGGGTATCACTGTAGGTTTGGTAGTGTTTAGTAGAGCAGAGACTCTTTGTGTGTGTGACTGTAGGTTTGGTAGTGTTTAGTATAGCAGAGACTGTCTGTGTGTGTGACTGTAGGTTTGGTGGTGTTTAGTAGAGCAGAGACGGTCTGTGGTTATCACTGTAGGTTTGGTAGTGTTTAGTAGAGCAGAGACTCTCTGTGTGTGTGACTGTAGGTTTGGTAGTGTTTAGTAGAGCAGAGATTGTCTGTGTGTGGGACTGTGGGTTTGGTAGTGTTTATTATAGCAGAGACTGTCTGTGGGTGTCACTGTAGGTTTGGTAGTATTTAGTAGAGCAGAGACTGTCTGTGTGTGTGACTGTGGGTTTCGTAGTGTTTAGTAGAGCAGAGACTGTCTGTGTGTGTGACTGTGGGTTTGGTAGTGTTTAGTATAGCAGAGACTGTCTGTGGGTATCACTGTGGGTTTGGTAGTGTTTAGTAGAGCAGAGACTGTCTGTGTGTGTGACTGTGGGTTTGGTAGTGTTTAGTAGAGCAGAGACCCTCTGTGTGTGTGACTGTAGGCTTGGTAGTGTTTAGTAGAGCAGAGACTGTCTGTGGGTGTCACTGAAGGTTTGGTAGTGTTTAGTAGAGCAGAGACTGTCTGTGTGTGTGACTGTGGGTTTGGTAGTGTTTAGTAGAGCAGAGACTCTCTGTGTGTGTGACTGTAGGTTTGGTAGTGTTTAGTATAGCAGAGACTGTCTGTGTGTGTGACTGTAGGTTTGGTAGTGTTTAGTAGAGCAGAGACGGTCTGTTGGTATCACTGTAGATTTGGTAGTGTTTAGTAGAGCAGAGACTGTCTGTGTGTGTGACTGTAGGTTTGGTAGTGTTTAGTAGAGCAGAGACGGTCTGTGGGTATCACTGTAGGTTTGGTAGTGTTTAGTAGAGCAGAGACTCTTTGTGTGTGTGACTGTAGGTTTGGTAGTGTTTAGTATAGCAGAGACTGTCTGTGTGTGTGACTGTAGGTTTGGTGGTGTTTAGTAGAGCAGAGACGGTCTGTGGTTATCACTGTAGGTTTGGTAGTGTTTAGTAGAGCAGAGACTCTCTGTGTGTGTGACTGTAGGTTTGGTAGTGTTTAGTAGAGCAGAGACGGTCTGTGTGTGTTTGTGTGGGTTTGGTAGTGTTTAGTAGAGCAGAGACTGACTGTGAGTCTCACTGTGGGGTTGGTAGTGTTTAGTAGAGCAGAGACTGTATGTGGGTGTCACTGTGGGTTTGGTAGTTTTTAGTAGAGCAGAGACTGTCTGTGGGTGTTACTGTGGGTTTGGTAGTGTTTTGTAGAGCAGAGACTGTCTGTGTGTGTGACTGTAGGTTTGGTAGTGTTTAGTAGAGCAGAGACTGTCTGTGGGTGTCACTGTGAGTTTGGTAGTGATTTGTAGAGTAGAGACTGTCTGTGGGTGTTACTGTAGGTTTGGTAGTGTTTAGTAGAGCAGAGACTGTCTGTGGGTGTCACTGTAGGTTTGGTAGTGTTTAGTAGAGCAGAGACTGTCTGTGCGTGTTACTGTGGGTTTGGTAGTGTTTAGTAGAGCAGAGACTGTCTGTGTGTGTGACTGTGGGTTTGGTAGTGTTTAGTATAGCAGAGACTGTCTGTGGGTGTCACTGTAGGTTTGGTAGTGTTTAGTAGAGCAGAGACTGTCTGTGTGTGTGACTGAAGGTTTGGTAGTGTTTAGTATAGCAGAGACTGTCTGTGGGTATCACTGTGGGTTTGGTAGTGTTTAGTAGAGCAGAGACTGTCTGTGGGTGTCACTGTAGGTTTGGTAGTGTTTAGTAGAGCAGAGACTGTCTGTGTGTGTGACTGTGGGTTTGGTAGTGTTTAGTAGAGCAGAGACTGTCTGTGTGTGTCACTGTGGGTTTGGTAGTGTTTAGTATAGCAGAGACTTTCTGTGTGTGTCACTGTGGGTTTGGTAGTGTTTAGTAGAGCAGAGACCGTCTGTGTGTGTCACTGTGGGTTTGGTAGTGTTTAGTATAGCAGAGACTGTCTGTGTGTGTCACTGTGGGTTTGGTAGTGTTTAGTATAGCAGAGACTGTCTGTGTGTGTCACTGTAGGTTTGGATGTGTTTAGAAGAGCAGAGACTGTCTGTGTGTGTCACTGTGGGTTTGGTAGTGTTTAGTATAGCAGAGACTGAATGTGTGTGTCACTGTAGGTTTGGTAGTGTTTAGTAGAGCAGAGACTGTCTGTGTGTGTCACTGTGGGTTTGGTATTGTTTAGTAGAGCAGAGACTGTCTGTGTGTGTCACTGTGGGTTTGGTAGTGTTTAGTAGAGCAGAGACTGTCTGTGTGTGTCACTGTGGGTTTGGTAGTGTTTAGTTGAGCAGAGACTGTCTGTGTGTGTCACTGTGGGTTTGGTAGTGTTTTGTATAGCAGAGACTGTCTGTGTGTGTCACTGTGGGTTTGGTAGTGTTTAGTATAGCAGAGACTGTCTGTGTGTGTCACTGTAGGTTTGGTAGTGTTTAGTATAGCAGAGACTGTCTGTGTGTGTCACTGTGGGTTTGGTAGTGTTTAGTATAGCAGAGACTGTCTGTGTGTGTCACTGTAGGTTTGGTAGTGTTTAGTATAGCAGAGACTGTCTGTGTGTGTCACTGTAGGTTTGGATGTGTTTAGAAGAGCAGAGACTGTCTGTGTGTGTCACTGTGGGTTTGGTAGTGTTTAGTATAGCAGAGACTGAATGTGTGTGTCACTGTAGGTTTGGTAGTGTTTAGTAGAGCAGAGACTGTCTGTGTGTGTCACTGTGGGTTTGGTATTGTTTAGTAGAGCAGAGACTGTCTGTGTGTGTCACTGTGGGTTTGGTAGTGTTTAGTAGAGCAGAGACTGTCTGTGTGTGTCACTGTGGGTTTGGTAGTGTTTAGTTGAGCAGAGACTGTCTGTGTGTGTCACTGTGGGTTTGGTAGTGTTTAGTATAGCAGAGACTGTCTGTGTGTGTCACTGTGGGTTTGGTAGTGTTTAGTATAGCAGAGACTGTCTGTGTGTGTCACTGTAGGTTTGGTAGTGTTTAGTATAGCAGAGACTGTCTGTGTGTGTCACTGTGGGTTTGGTAGTGTTTAGTATAGCAGAGACTGTCTGTGTGTGTCACTGTAGGTTTGGTAGTGTTTAGTAGAGCAGAGACTGTGTGTGTCACTGTGGGTTTGGTAGTGTTTAGTATAGCAGAGACTGTCTGTGTGTGTCACTGTAGGTTTGGTAGTGTTTAGTATAGCAGAGACTGTCTCTGGGTGTGTTACTGTGGGTTTGGTAGTGTTTAGTAGAGCAGGGACTGTCTGCGGGTGTTACTGTGGGTTTGGTAGTGTTTAGTATAGCAGAGACTGTCTGTGTGTGTCACTGTGGGTTTGGTAGTGTTTAGTAGAGCAGAGACTGTCTGTGTGTGTGACTGTGGGTTTGGTAGTGTTTAGTATAGCAGAGACTGTCTGTGGGTGTCACTGTAGGTTTGGTAGTGTTTAGTAGTGCAGAGACTGTCTGTGGGTGTCACTGTAGTTTTGGTAGTGTTTAGTAGAGCAGAGATTGTCTGTGTGTGGGACTGTGGGTTTGGTAGTGTTTATTATAGCAGAGACTGTCTGTGGGTGTCACTGTAGGTTTGGTAGTATTTAGTAGAGCAGAGACTGTCTGTGTGTGTGACTGTGGGTTTCGTAGTGTTTAGTAGAGCAGAGACTGTCTGTGTGTGTGACTGTGGGTTTGGTAGTGTTTAGTATAGCAGAGACTGTCTGTGGGTATCACTGTGGGTTTGGTAGTGTTTAGTAGAGCAGAGACTGTCTGTGTGTGTGACTGTGGGTTTGGTAGTGTTTAGTAGAGCAGAGACCCTCTGTGTGTGTGACTGTAGGCTTGGTAGTGTTTAGTAGAGCAGAGACTGTCTGTGGGTGTCACTGAAGGTTTGGTAGTGTTTAGTAGAGCAGAGACTGTCTGTGTGTGTGACTGTGGGTTTGGTAGTGTTTAGTAGAGCAGAGACTCTCTGTGTGTGTGACTGTAGGTTTGGTAGTGTTTAGTATAGCAGAGACTGTCTGTGTGTGTGACTGTAGGTTTGGTAGTGTTTAGTAGAGCAGAGACGGTCTGTTGGTATCACTGTAGATTTGGTAGTGTTTAGTAGAGCAGAGACTGTCTGTGTGTGTGACTGTAGGTTTGGTAGTGTTTAGTAGAGCAGAGACGGTCTGTGGGTATCACTGTAGGTTTGGTAGTGTTTAGTAGAGCAGAGACTCTTTGTGTGTGTGACTGTAGGTTTGGTAGTGTTTAGTATAGCAGAGACTGTCTGTGTGTGTGACTGTAGGTTTGGTGGTGTTTAGTAGAGCAGAGACGGTCTGTGGTTATCACTGTAGGTTTGGTAGTGTTTAGTAGAGCAGAGACTCTCTGTGTGTGTGACTGTAGGTTTGGTAGTGTTTAGTAGAGCAGAGACGGTCTGTGTGTGTTTGTGTGGGTTTGGTAGTGTTTAGTAGAGCAGAGACTGACTGTGAGTCTCACTGTGGGGTTGGTAGTGTTTAGTAGAGCAGAGACTGTATGTGGGTGTCACTGTGGGTTTGGTAGTTTTTAGTAGAGCAGAGACTGTCTGTGGGTGTTACTGTGGGTTTGGTAGTGTTTTGTAGAGCAGAGACTGTCTGTGTGTGTGACTGTAGGTTTGGTAGTGTTTAGTAGAGCAGAGACTGTCTGTGGGTGTCACTGTGAGTTTGGTAGTGATTTGTAGAGTAGAGACTGTCTGTGGGTGTTACTGTAGGTTTGGTAGTGTTTAGTAGAGCAGAGACTGTCTGTGGGTGTCACTGTAGTGTACAATACCCAAGGGGTATGCACCCCTTAGAGATCATCCCCCCCATCATCTGTCTAAATCTCATAAAAGGCAACCCTTTAAAAGCCTACCCAATATCCATCAATACTATAAGGGCAGCTGGCTACTCCATAAAGCAGCTCAACCCTTGCGTAATTATGACACACAGCGACATACTACAAACTGGTTCAACTATGCCACAACGCGCTGACAGAACAGAGGCTAAAGGTATAAAAGGTGCCTTAAGTGGGTCACGAGGATCTCTCCATCACCAGTGCTTCGACGAGACAGCCGGAGGCTAACGACAGTGTCAACCGAGGTGAGTCAGTCAGTCAGTGTTCAGAATCCTACTTTTGTAACCTAACACCCACAGTTTGTACTCACATTATAACATCACAAGATCCCTTAAAAGGGACTAACAGTTACTCATTGCTGACCAATAAACACTTGGTCAGTCTCTTACACTTGCATTACTGATCTACACTCTTCTTCACGTCCCCACGTCCTTCCTTACTCCCGTCACAATCGGACGTGACACACCGTAGTAATAACGCCAACTCAGACGTCCTTGTATTCCTCACAGCGGCTAGCGTGCTCAAGTGAAGTGCGTGCCGAACCGCTGACACTAGCAAGGTGATTATATAATAAGTAGCCGGCTGGGCGACTAGTACACCGACCCGCGTGCTAAGGCTACATCCCTTAAACCACATTTACAGTCTTTATAGGAACGCCCCCTAGTTCCTAACACACCACAACACACTACACTGGTCAGCTTGCCCTGTCAAGGGGAGCTACCCTTCTTTAGGCACAAACTCATAAATTAGTACAGCAACTCTCCCTTTTAGATCCACCCCCAAATAAGGGATCTAAAACACTGGTGGAGGCGGGGTCCTACGCATAGAGAAAAGGGACTCAACCAACGAGCCCTCGTAGGTAAAACGACCCCTTCCGTACCGCAAAAAGCCAAGCAAATTAGTGAGAAAATTTTTCCCCCAGACAGAAAGCACCATATTTTTTTTTGGTGCTCTAAACTAGCTACACAAGGGAAAGGCTTGATAAACCAACCCCCTAGCCCCATACAGAACCAGAGAGATATAGGAATACACTGGCAAGCACGCACAGATTTTTTTTTTCTCTCTATTGTTACTTTAGGCCCATACACTTCAGGCAGAATGGCACCTCATGCAGAGATTGCAAGCCATAGAGGCAATAGGGGTGCGCCAATATTATTAACATTATTGTTCAGATGCCAAGGGCACATACAAGATCAGGCAAACACAAATACGGACACTCAAAACAGAAAATCGGGACAATACAGGGCAAACAGCCATACACCCCGTCAGAGGGTAGGACAGCGCGATTAAGATGCGCACATAAGCACTTGCAAACAGGCCATATGCCTCAATAAGGCAGTACACCCAAATTTGGGACGAATACCGTGAACTCCAAACCAACAAGGCTATTTTTGAGTTCATGGTAGGGCCACCAGCCCAGCCGAGAGAGGACATAAGCGTAGATACGCTAACTCGACAATTTGCGAGGATGTCCCTCTCGACTAGTACTGCCACGCAGTGGCAGGAGTTCGCCGTGGCCACAGGCCAGGAGACGGCCAGGTTAGGCTCCAACATACTAAAGAATACATCCTACACAGACACACGTCCTTCAGCTCCGGATCGGAAGGCAATTTTGCCAAGCCGAGGGGAAGAGCCTAGAACAATCCCCTCGGACCGGATGAACGAGAGGGAGTTGAAGCCAGGACCTTCAATCACACATAATACGACAGAGGGACAACAGGAGGTAACCTCGTCATGGGCTGACGACGTAGAACCTGACCTACCACATATAAAGCCTACATACACTCACACAGATAGGCTAACACAGTGGCAGGAGTCTGCCGTGGCCACGGGCCAGAAAGCGGACAGGCTACACGACACCACATTGGCAGGACAAAAACAGGCACTTAAGCGGCCCTCACCGCCAGTTCAAAGGGCAAATTTGCCAGAACGGAGGCGAACACCGGCATTAGTCCCTCAGGATGCACGGTACACGCACATACAGATTAAACAGGCATTACCATACAATACACGGGGATTAGGAAAGGTATTATTACCCACCCCACAAAACCTCGCAGTCAAACATACATACACTCCCGCAAAATCTGCTAAGATAGCGCCAAGCGCAATAACGCCCTTAAATACAGGTACACTTAGACCTAGAAACACGCGCTACGGTGGAAGTAGGGCAAGGCTTACTTTGCTAGAAATTCCGCCGGAAAACAGCAAAGAAACACCTCAATGGATTTCAGAGGCCTATAATATCGTAACAGGGCAAAACCCTTCACCTTTCTGAGCACTGAAGCTCGAAAGACGATAACGACTTCCACCAAGGCCAAAGAAATAAAATAACATCACTTCCCCCATCATAAATGGCCACACAAGTTCTTTCACGCGGGAGATATCAGAAAATAGACCGACAATTACATAGTAAACATAAACTGCGCATTTTTTTTTCTTCTTTCTCGTATTTTATGTATATACAGGGCAACATGGCCAAATTAGAAGTGAGTAATTTTAAATCCTTCTGTGTTTTTTTTTTTTTGGGAACCATGGCATCTTTCTATTGGGCCATCACTAAGCCAAGTGAAAGCCCATCAGGCTTAAGGCCGGAAAGAGATATTTTGAACACAACTTAGGCATAAAATCACAGCATAGAGCTTAAGGGAGTCTTTCTAAGTAGCAATGACTAGACTGTTAGTTAAATTTAAGTAGGCAAGACTTCCATGGCGGGAAGCAAAACTCCTGTGCGTTGGAGCATACTACGGCGGCCCATAGAGGCAAATTTATATATCAATGCGAAAATGCATACTACGGCGGCCCATAGAGGCAACTTTATATATCAATGCGAAAATGCATACTACGGCGGCCCATAGAGGCAACTTTATATATCAATGCGAAAATGCATACTACGGCGGCCCATAGAGGCAAATATCACTGCGAAAGCAGATTGCGACGGCCGATTAAGGCGAAGACAATATTATGCCATTGGACCACAATGTCCAATGCCCACATAAATGACGACGCATCGGGCAGTCAGAGTGCATTAAGAGATGGGGCATTGCGCGCCCCTCACAGGAGCCAAGTGGGCGGCTCACCTACGACTAATCGGAACGGCAAAACGAGCACGACAAGGAAGTTACAGCGGGCGGAACGGTTAGCTTAGTGGCACCGTAAGCCGCCCGCGGATAGATTAATCCTAGTAATAGACGTCGACACTAGACTTAAGGGGACGGAATCTAGCGACCCTAGAGACAACCGGTGTTTCTGGGGCTCGTGCGGGTGGTGATCTGGGGATTTAATTGCCCCAGGCGATCGTCCTAGGCCAAATTTAGTTATACACGGTTGCATTTGACACGCAACCTAGGATTAAGCAAATTTAATGAACACTGTTGCAATTCAGCACAGCATCTTTCGGCCATAGATTAAGGCAACCCTCTCGGCTTAGATGTAGTTTTTTTTTATATATACCATAAGTAGAATAAGTAGTATAAGAGAACGCCGTTCGGCGCCTGATGACCCACAAATCCGTCATCAGGGTAAGTCCGATAACTCACGATAAGTTATTATAATGTAGCATAGTCTTACATTTAAGACAATTTTTTTTCATACATATATTGAGGTAAAATTTCGGCGCCTGGCGGCCCAAATTCGTTGCCAGGGTAAGCCCAATACTACAACACATTAGGAAATGACGTCACGGCACCATATAGGGTAAGCCCGGCCATATATCGAGTAATAATAACCATGCCATTCTTTTCACAGGTAAAAAGGGGCTTCAGACTGTGGCAACGCTGCCACAGGAAGCGGCATACGGAATAGGGAATTTCAATGTTTTGTTAACCTCTCCATTTTTTTTTTGCAGGCATTGTCACCTAGAATATGACACGTGTAATTATGATTTTGCTGCCAGATAGCAGCAACATGCTATTTAATGCCCCCTTTTTGTAGTATTATACCTGTGCATACTAACCTCCATTTAACATTCATTCTCACTTACACACTCACTACATTTTTTTTTTACAGCTACACGTCAATAATCTGCACAGCGGGAATGATGCCTGTGGGGCATCAAGCTTGCTGGCAGATCTGCATAAAACAAAAACACTTGAAGCGTCAAAATGCGACGCAGCTTACGGCGATGAGGGCGCAACCGGCATGTGGCGGCGACCCTCATGGCCAAGTGTGCAAGCATTCACCCACAGAGGATGCTTCACAGACTATGTATTAAGAATACACTGCAAGCGGTACGACCACTCAACCGTGCCAAGAGGTGGCCGTATAAGATCAGCCGTGATACGGCAAGCGTACGTATAAACAGGTAGCGTGCACGCGAGGATCCAAACAAAAACTAGAATTATAAGGGTTTAGCGCGCTTAAGTAGACATAAGGTCATTGTAGTTCATAATTTTAAAGAGTAAACTACATACATATTCATGCGCCCACGGGCAATTATCCCAATTGAAATTCCTAAATGTCAGCATCGCAACATAATATTTTTGTCTGTTTATCAAGTTCACGTGTACACGATGTCTATATTTTTGTTTTGTTTTGTTTCGTTTGCTAAGGTAACACGTAACCAATGTCTGTGAATTGTTTTTTTTCATTTTTCTCTCTTCTAACTTCCCCATTTGTCAGGGTGTTCCGTTTTTCCCACACAAATAAATACTTTTGAATATTTCCTTTAAATTATACCCTGGAACACCCATTTTTTTCTATTCTCTCCTATCTTCTTTATTACAGGGAGCACTTTTTCCCCAAGATAGGGCGGACGACGCAATCATCCGTTCGGCCCTGGGTTTTTCCTCCCTGCACAACTATGTAACCATGTATAACCATGTTTTTTTTCTTTTTTATGCCGACAACGGCAATGGCGATTGTGCCTCAATAGCAATTATTTTCTTTATTCAACAATGTTAATGCACATTTCACCATGCAATGTAAAATTTATATACATATATATCTATGTACACCCCATAACCCTCCCCTCTGAACACGGGCTGACCGCACACCTACACTTCTGCACGACGACACCCGTTCCATACGACGACGCTTACGACGCCACCACCAGAAGAGACGAGGGGGATTCAAAAACTACTACGACAACATCCCAACCCCAAGTGCCCTTCCCGGTCGCGAGGACGCGACCAAATGGAGGAAGAGGCTTGTACAATACCCAAGGGGTATGCACCCCTTAGAGATCATCCCCCCCATCATCTGTCTAAATCTCATAAAAGGCAACCCTTTAAAAGCCTACCCAATATCCATCAATACTATAAGGGCAGCTGGCTACTCCATAAAGCAGCTCAACCCTTGCGTAATTATGACACACAGCGACATACTACAAACTGGTTCAACTATGCCACAACGCGCTGACAGAACAGAGGCTAAAGGTATAAAAGGTGCCTTAAGTGGGTCACGAGGATCTCTCCATCACCAGTGCTTCGACGAGACAGCCGGAGGCTAACGACAGTGTCAACCGAGGTGAGTCAGTCAGTCAGTGTTCAGAATCCTACTTTTGTAACCTAACACCCACAGTTTGTACTCACATTATAACATCACAAGATCCCTTAAAAGGGACTAACAGTTACTCATTGCTGACCAATAAACACTTGGTCAGTCTCTTACACTTGCATTACTGATCTACACTCTTCTTCACGTCCCCACGTCCTTCCTTACTCCCGTCACAATCGGACGTGACACACCGTAGTAATAACGCCAACTCAGACGTCCTTGTATTCCTCACAGCGGCTAGCGTGCTCAAGTGAAGTGCGTGCCGAACCGCTGACACTAGCAAGGTGATTATATAATAAGTAGCCGGCTGGGCGACTAGTACACCGACCCGCGTGCTAAGGCTACATCCCTTAAACCACATTTACAGTCTTTATAGGAACGCCCCCTAGTTCCTAACACACCACAACACACTACACTGGTCAGCTTGCCCTGTCAAGGGGAGCTACCCTTCTTTAGGCACAAACTCATAAATTAGTACAGCAACTCTCCCTTTTAGATCCACCCCCAAATAAGGGATCTAAAACAGTAGGTTTGGTAGTGTTTAGTAGAGCAGAGACTGTCTGTGCGTGTTACTGTGGGTTTGGTAGTGTTTAGTAGAGCAGAGACTGTCTGTGTGTGTGACTGTGGGTTTGGTAGTGTTTAGTATAGCAGAGACTGTCTGTGGGTGTCACTGTAGGTTTGGTAGTGTTTAGTAGAGCAGAGACTGTCTGTGTGTGTGACTGAAGGTTTGGTAGTGTTTAGTATAGCAGAGACTGTCTGTGGGTATCACTGTGGGTTTGGTAGTGTTTAGTAGAGCAGAGACTGTCTGTGGGTGTCACTGTAGGTTTGGTAGTGTTTAGTAGAGCAGAGACTGTCTGTGTGTGTGACTGTGGGTTTGGTAGTGTTTAGTAGAGCAGAGACTGTCTGTGTGTGTGACTGTGGATTTGGTAGTGTTTAGTATAGCAGACACTGTCTGTGGGTATCACTGTGGGTTTGGTAGAGTTTAGTAGAGCAGAGACTGTCTGTGTGTGTGACTGTGGGTTTGGTAGTTTTTAGTAGAGCAGAGACTCTCTATGTGTGTGACTGTAGGTTTGGTAGTGTTTAGTAGAGCAGAGACTGTCTGTGGGTGTCACTGAAGGTTTGGTAGTGTTTAGTAGAGCAGAGACTGTCTCTGTGTGTGACTGTGGGTTTGGTAGTGTTTAGTAGAGCAGAGACTCTCTGTGTGTGTCCCTGAATGTTTGGTAGTGTTTAGAAGAGCAGAGACTGTATGTGTGTGTCAATGTGGGTTTGGTAGTGTTTAGTAGAGCAGAGACTGTCTGTGTGTGTGTCTGTAGATTTGGTAGTGTTTAGTCGAGCAGAGACTGTCTGTGGGTGTCACTGAAGGTTTGGTAGTGTTTAGTAGAGCAGAGACTGTCTGTGTGTGTGACTGTGGGTTTGGTAGTGTTTAGTAGAGCAGAGACTCTCTGTGTGTGTCACTGAAGGTTTGGTAGTGTTTAGTATAGCAGAGACTGTCTGTGTGTGTGACTGTAGGTTTGGTAGTGTTTAGTACAGCAGAGACTGTCTGTGGGTGTCACTGTAGGTTTGGTAATGTTTAGTAGAGCAGAGACTGTCTGTGTGTGTGACTGTGGGTTTGGTAGTGTTTAGTAGAGCAGAGTCTCTCTGTGTGTGTCACTGAAGGCTTGGTAGTGTTTAGTATAGCAGAGACTCTCTTTGTGTGTCACTGTGGGTTTGGTAGTGTTTAGTAGAGCAGAGACTGTCTGTGGGTGTCACTGTGAGTTTGGTAGTGTTTAGTATAGCAGAGACTGTCTGTGTGTGTGACTGTAGGTTTGGTAGTGTTTAGTAGAGCAGAGACTCTCTGTGTGTGTCACTGAAGGTTTGGTAGTGTTTAGTATAGCAGAGACTCTCTGTGTGTGTGACTGTAGGTTTGGTGGTGGTTAGTAGAGCAGAGACTCTCTGTGTGTGTGACTGTAGGTTTGGTAGTGTTTAGTATAGCAGAGACTGTCTGTGTGTGTCACTGTAGGTTTGGTAGTGTTTAGTATAGCAGAGACTGTCTGTGTGTGTGACTGTAGGTTTGGTGGTGTTTAGTAGAGCAGAGACGGTCTGTGGGTATCACTGTAGGTTTGGTAGTGTTTAGTAGAGCAGAGACTCTCTGTGTGTGTGACTGGAGATTTGGTAGTGTTTAGTAGAGCAGAGACGGTCTGTGTGTGTTTGTGTGGGTTTGGTAGTGTTTAGTAGAGCAGAGACTGTCTGTGAGTGTCACTGTGGGGTTGGTAGTGTTTTGTAGAGCAGAGACTGTATGTGGGTGTGACTGTGGGTTTGGTAGTTTTTAGTAGAGCAGAGACTGTCTGTGGGTGTCACTGTGGGTTTGGTAGTTTTTAGTAGAGCAGAGACTGTCTGTGGGTGTTACTGTGGGTTTGGTAGTGTTTTGTAGAGCAGAGACTGTCTGTGTGTGTGACTGTGGATTTGGTAGTGTTTAGTATAGCAGACACTGTCTGTGGGTATCACTGTGGGTTTGGTAGTTTTTAGTAGAGCAGAGACTGTCTGTGTGTGTTTGTGTGGGTTTGGTAGTGTTTAGTAGAGCAGAGACTGATTGTGAGTGTCACTGTGGGGTTGGTAGTGTTTAGTAGAGCAGAGACTGTATGTGGGTGTCACTGTGGGTTTGGTAGTTTTTAGTAGAGCAGAGACTGTCTGTGGGTGTTACTGTGGGTTTGGTAGTGTTTTGTAGAGCAGAGACTGTCTGTGTGTGTGACTGTAGGTTTGGTAGTGTTTAGTAGAGCAGAGACTGTCTGTGGGTGTCACTGTGAGTTTGGTAGTGATTTGTAGAGTAGAGACTGTCTGTGGGTGTTACTGTAGGTTTGGTAGTGTTTAGTAGAGCAGAGACTGTCTGTGGGTGTCACTGTAGGTTTGGTAGTGTTTAGTAGAGCAGAGACTGTCTGTGAGTGTGACTGTGGATTTGGTAGTGTTTAGTATAGCAGACACTGTCTGTGGGTATCATTGTGGGTTTGGTAGTGTTTAGTAGAGCAGAGACTGTCTGTGTGTGTGACTGTGGGTTTGGTAGTTTTTAGTAGAGCAGAGACTCTCTGTGTGTGCGACTGTAGGTTTGGTAGTGTTTAGTAGAGCAGAGACTGTCTGTGGGTGTCACTGAAGGTTTGGTAGTGTTTAGTAGAGCAGAGACTGTCTGTGTGTGTGACTGTGGGTTTGGTAGTGTTTAGTAGAGCAGAGACTCTCTGTGTGTGTCCCTGAATGTTTGGTAGTGTTTAGTAGAGCAGAGACTGTATGTGTGTGTCAATGTGGGTTTGGTAGTGTTTAGTAGAGCAGAGACTGTCTGTGTGTGTGACTGTAGGTTTGGTAGTGTTTAGTCGAGCAGAGACTGTCTGTGGGTGTCACTGAAGGTTTGGTAAAGTTTAGTAGAGCAGAGACTGTCTGTGTGTGTGACTGTGGGTTTGGTAGTGTTTAGTAGAGCAGAGACTCTCTGTGTGTGTCACTGAAGGTTTGGTAGT
Source organism: Meconema thalassinum (assembly GCA_946902985.2). Classification (NCBI taxonomy): domain Eukaryota; kingdom Metazoa; phylum Arthropoda; class Insecta; order Orthoptera; family Tettigoniidae; genus Meconema; species Meconema thalassinum. Next base: position 31,147,107 of record OX336393.1, read on the forward strand.
GTTTAGTATAGCAGAGACTCTCTGTGTGTGTGACTGTAAGTTTGGTAGTGTTTAGTACAGCAGAGACTGTCTGTGGGTGTCACTGTAGGTTTGGTAATGTTTAGTAGAGCAGAGACTGTCTGTGTGTGTGACTGTGGGATTGGTAGTGTTTAGTAGAGCAGAGACTCTCTGTGTGTGTCACTGAAGGTTTGGTAGTGTTTAGTATAGCAGAGACTCTCTTTGTGTGTCACTGTGGGTTTGGTAGTGTTTAGTAGAGCAGAGACTGTCTGTGGGTGTCACTGTGGGTTTGGTGGTGTTTAGTATAGCAGAGACTGTCTGTGTGTGTGACTGTAGGTTTGGTAGTGTTTAGTAGAGCAGAGACTCTCTGTGTGTGTCACTGAAGGTTTGGTAGTGTTTAGTATAGCAGAGACTCTCTGTGTGTGTGACTGTAGGTTTGGTGGTGGTTAGTAGAGCAGAGACTCTCTGTGTGTGTTACTGTAGGTTTGGTAGTGTTTAGTATAGCAGAGACTGTCTGTGTGTGTGACTGTAGGTTTGGTAGTGTTTAGTAGAGCAGGGACGGTCTGTGGGTTTCACTGTAGGTTTGGTAGTGTTTAGTAGAGCAGAGACTGTCTGTGTGTGTGACTGTAGGTTTGGTAGTGTTTAGTAGAGCAGAGACGGTCTGTGGGTATCACTGTAGGTTTGGTAGTGTTAGTAGAGCAGAGACTCTCTGTGTGTGTGACTGTAGGTTTGGTAGTGTTTAGTATAGCAGAGACTGTCTGTGTGTGTGCCTGTAGGTTTGGTAGTGTTTAGTAGATCAGAGACGGTCTGTGGGTATCACTGTAGGTTTGGTAGTGTTTAGTAGAGCAGAGGCTCTCTGTGTGTGTGACTGTAGGTTTGGTAGTGTTTAGTATAGCAGAGACTGTCTGTGTGTGTCACTGTAGGTTTGGTAGTGTTTAGTAGAGCAGAGACACTCTGTGTGTGTGACTGTAGGTTTGGTAGTGTTTAGTAGAGCAGATACGGTCTGTGTGTGTTTGTGTGGGTTTGGTAGTGTTTTGTAGAGCAGAGACTGTCTGTGAGTGTCACTGTGGGGTTGGTAGTGTTTAGTAGAGCAGAGACTGTATGTGGGTGTCACTGTAGGTTTGGTAGTTTTTAGTAGAGCAGAGACTGTCTGTGGGTGTTACTGTGGGTTTGGTAGTGTTTTGTAGAGCAGAGACTGTCTGTGTGTGTGACTGTAGGTTTGGTAGTGTTTAGTAGATCAGAGACTGTCTGTGGGTGTCACTGTGAGTTTGGTAGTGATTTGTAGAGTAGAGACTGTCTGTGGGTGTTACTGTAGGTTTGGTAGTGTTTAGTAGAGCAGAGACTGTCTGTGGGTGTCACTGTAGGTTTGGTAGTGTTTAGTAGAGCAGAGACTGTCTGTGTGTGTGACTGTAGGTTTGGTAGTGTTTAGTAGAGCAGAGACGGTCTGTGGGTAACACTGTAGGTTTGGTAGTATTTAGTAGAGCAGAGACTCTCTGTGTGTGTGACTGTAGGTTTGGTAGTGTTTAGTAGAGCAGAGACGGTCTGTGTGTGTTTGTGTGGGTTTGGTAGTGTTTAGTAGAGCAGAGACTGTCTGTGAGTGTCACTGTGGGGTTGGTAGTGTTTAGTAGAGCAGAGACTGTATGTGGGTGTCACTGTAGGTTTGGTAGTTTTTAGTAGAGCAGAGACTGTCTGTGGGTGTTACTGTGGGTTTGGTAGTGTTTTGTAGAGCAGAGACTCTCTGTGTGTGTGACTGTAGGTTTGGTAGTTTTTAGTAGAGCAGAGACTGTCTGTGGGTGTCACTGTGAGTTTGGTGGTGATTTGTAGAGTAGAGACTGTCTGTGGGTGTTACTGTAGGTTTGGTAGTGTTTAGTAGAGCAGAGACTGTCTGTGGGTGTCACTGTAGGTTTGGTAGTGTTTAGTAGAGCAGAGACTGTCTGTGCGTGTTACTGTGGGTTTGGTAGTGTTTAGTAGAGCAGAGACTGTCTGTGTGTGCGACTGTGGGTTGGGTAGTGTTTAGTATAGCAGACACTGTCTGTGGGTATCACTGTGAGTTTCGTAGTGTTTAGTAGAGCAGAGACTGTGTGTGTGACTGTGGGTTTGGTAGTTTTTAGTAGAGCAGAGACTCTCTGTGTGTGTGACTGTAGGTTTGGTAGTGTTTAGTAGAGCGGAGACTGTCTGTGGGTGTCACTGAAGGTTTGGTAGTGTTTAGTAGAGCAGAGACTGTCTGTGTGTGTGACTGTGGGTTTGGTAGTGTTCAGTAGAGCAGAGACTCTCTGTGTGTGTCCCTGAATGTTTGGTAGTGTTTAGTAGAGCAGAGACTGTATGTGTGTGTCAATGTGGGTTTGGTAGTGTTTAGTATAGCAGAGACTGTCTGTGGGTGTCACTGTAGGTTTGGTAGTGTTTAGTAGAGCAGAGACTGTCTGTGTGTGTGACTGTGGGTTTGGTAGTGTTTAGTAGAGGAGAGACTCTCTGTGTGTGTCACTGAAAGTTTGGTGGTGTTTAGTATAGCAGAGACTCTCTGTGTGTGTGACTGTAGGTTTGGTAGTGTTTAGTACAGCAGAGACTGTCTGTGGGTGTCACTGTAGGTTTGGTAATGTTTAGTAGAGCAGAGACTGTCTGTGTGTGTGACTGTGGGTTTGGTAGTGTTTAGTAGAGCAGAGACTCTCTGTGTGTGTCACTGAAGGTTTGGTAGTGTTTAGTATAGCAGAGACTCTCTATGTGTGTCACTGTGGGTTTGGTAGTGTTTAGTAGAGCATAGACTGTCTGTGGGTGTCACTGTGGGTTTGGTAGTGTTTAGTATAGCAGAGACTGTCTGTGTGTGTGACTGTAGGTTTGGTAGTGTTTAGTAGAGCAGAGACTCTCTGTGTGTGTCACTGAAGGTTTGGTAGTGTTTAGTATAGCAGAGACTCTGTGTGTGTGACTGTAGGTTTGGTGGTGGTTAGTAGAGCAGAGACTCTCTGTGTGTGTGACTGTAGGTTTGGTAGTGTTTAGTATAGCAGAGACTGTCTGTGTGTGTGACTGTAGGTTTGGTAGTGTTTAGTAGAGCAGGGACGGTCTGTGGGTATCACTGTAGGTTTGGTAGGGTTTATTAGAGCAGAGACTGTCTGTGTGTGTGACTGTAGGTTTGGTAGTGTTTAGTAGAGCAGAGACGGTCTGTGGGTATCACTGCAGGTTTGGTAGTGTTAGTAGAGCAGAGACTCTCTGTGTGTGTGACTGTAGGTTTGGTAGTGTTTAGTATAGCAGAAACTGTCTGTGTGTGTGACTGTAGGTTTGGTAGTGTTTAGTAGAGCAGAGACGGTCTGTTGGTATCACTGTAGGTTTGGTAGTGTTTAGTAGAGCAGAGACTCTCTGTGTGTGTGACTGTAGGTTTGGTAGTGTTTAGTATAGCAGAGACTGTCTGTGTGTGTCACTGTAGGTTTGGTAGTGTTTAGTAGAGCAGAGACTGTCTGTGTGTGTGACTGTAAGTTTGGTATTGTTTAGTAGAGCAGAGACGGTCTGTGTGTGTTTGTGTGGGTTTGGTAGTGTTTAGTAGAGCAGAGACTGCCTGTGAGTGTCACTGTGGGCTTGGTAGTGTTTAGTAGAGCAGAGACTGTATGTGGGTGTCACTGTAGGTTTGGTAGTTTTTAGTAGAGCAGAGACTGTCTGTGGGTGTTACTGTGGGTTTGGTAGTGTTTTGTAGAGCAGAGACTGTCTGTGTGTGTGACTGTAGGTTTGGTAGTGTTTAGTAGAGCAGAGACTGTCTGTGGGTGTCACTGTGAGTTTGGTAGTGATTTGTAGAGTAGAGACTGTCTGTGGGTGTTACTGTAGGTTTGGTAGTGTTTAGTAGAGCAGAGACTGTCTGTGTGTGTCACTGTGGGTTTGGTAGTGTTTAGTATAGCAGAGACTTTCTGTGTGTGTCACTGTGGGTTTGGTAGTGTTTAGTAGAGCAGAGACTGTCTGTGTGTGTCACTGTGGGTTTGGTAGTGTTTAGTATAGCAGAGACTGTCTGTGTGTGTCACTGTGGGTTTGGTAGTGTTTAGTATAGCAGAGACTGTCTGTGTGTGTCACTGTAGGTTTGGATGTGTTTAGAAGAGCAGAGACTGTCTGTGTGTGTCACTGTGGGTTTGGTAGTGTTTAGTATAGCAGAGACTGTCTGTGTGTGTCACTGTAGGTTTGGTAGTGTTTAGTAGAGCAGAGACTGTCTGTGTGTGTCACTGTGGGTTTGGTATTGTTTAGTAGAGCAGAGACTGTCTGTGTGTGTCACTGTGGGTTTGGTAGTGTTTAGTAGAGCAGAGACTGTCTGTGTGTGTCACTGTGGGTTTGTTAGTGTTTAGTTGAGCAGAGACTGTCTGTGTGTGTCACTGTGGGTTTGGTAGTGTTTAGTATAGAAGAGACTGTCTGTGTGTGTCACTGTGGGTTTGGTAGTGTTTAGTATAGCAGAGACTGTCTGTGTGTGTCACTGTAGGTTTGGTAGTGTTTAGTATAGCAGAGACTGTCTGTGTGTGTCACTGTGGGTTTGGTAGTGTTTAGTATAGCAGAGACTGTCTGTGTGTGTCACTGTAGGTTTGGTAGTGTTTAGTAGAGCAGAGACTGTGTGTGTCACTGTGGGTTTGGTAGTGTTTAGTATAGCAGAGACTGTCTGTGTGTGTCACTGTAGGTTTGGTAGTGTTTAGTATAGCAGAGACTGTCTCTGGGTGTGTGACTGTGGGTTTGGTAGTGTTTAGTAGAGCAGGGACTGTCTGCGGGTGTTACTGTGGGTTTGGTAGTGTTTAGTATAGCAGAGACTGTCTGTGTGTGTCACTGTGGGTTTGGTAGTGTTTAGTAGAGCAGAGACTGTCTGTGTGTGTGACTGTGGGTTTGGTAGTGTTTAGTATAGCAGAGACTGTCTGTGGGTGTCACTGTAGGTTTGGTAGTGTTTAGTAGTGCAGAGACTGTCTGTGGGTGTCACTGTAGTTTTGGTAGTGTTTAGTAGAGCAGAGATTGCCTGTGTGTGGGACTGTGGGTTTGGTAGTGTTTATTATAGCAGAGACTGTCTGTGGGTGTCACTGTAGGTTTGGTAGTGTTTAGTAGAGCAGAGACTGTCTGTGTGTGTGACTGTGGGTTTGGTAGTGTTTAGTAGAGCAGAGACTGTCTGTGTGTGTGACTGTGGGTTTGGTAGTGTTTAGTATAGCAGAGACCGTCTGTGGGTATCACTGTGGGTTTGGTAGTGTTTAGTAGAGCAGAGACTGTCTGTGTGTGTGACTGTGGGTTTGGTAGTGTTTAGTAGAGCAGAGACCCTCTGTGTGTGTGACTGTAGGCTTGGTAGTGTTTAGTAGAGCAGAGACTGTCTGTGGGTGTCACTGAAGGTTTGGTAGTGTTTAGTAGAGCAGAGACTGTCTGTGTGTGTGACTGTGGGTTTGGTAGTGTTTAGTAGAGCAGAGACTCTCTGTGTGTGTGACTGTAGGTTTGGTAGTGTTTAGTATAGCAGAGACTGTCTGTGTGTGTGACTGTAGGTTTGGTAGTGTTTAGTAGAGCAGAGACGGTCTGTGGGTATCACTGTAGATTTGGTAGTGTTTAGTAGAGCAGAGACTGTCTGTGTGTGTGACTGTAGGTTTGGTAGTGTTTAGTAGAGCAGAGACGGTATGTGGGTATCACTGTAGGTTTGGTACTGTTTAGTAGAGCAGAGACTCTCTGTGTGTGTGACTGTAGGTTTGGTAGTGTTTAGTATAGCAGAGACTGTCTGTGTGTGTCACTGTGGGTTTGGTAGTGTTTAGTATAGCAGAGACTGTCTGTGTGTGTCACTGTAGGTTTGGATGTGTTTAGAAGAGCAGAGACTGTCTGTGTGTGTCACTGTGGGTTTGGTAGTGTTTAGTATAGCAGAGACTGTCTGTGTGTGTCACTGTAGGTTTGGTAGTGTTTAGTAGAGCAGAGACTGTCTGTGTGTGTCACTGTGGGTTTGGTATTGTTTAGTAGAGCAGAGACTGTCTGTGTGTGTCACTGTGGGTTTGGTAGTGTTTAGTAGAGCAGAGACTGTCTGTGTGTGTCACTGTGGGTTTGGTAGTGTTTAGTTGAGCAGAGACTGTCTGTGTGTGTCACTGTGGGTTTGGTAGTGTTTAGTATAGCAGAGACTGTCTGTGTGTGTCACTGTGGGTTTGGTAGTGTTTAGTATAGCAGAGACTGTCTGTGTGTGTCACTGTAGGTTTGGTAGTGTTTAGTATAGCAGAGACTGTCTGTGTGTGTCACTGTGGGTTTGGTAGTGTTTAGTATAGCAGAGACTGTCTGTGTGTGTCACTGTAGGTTTGGTAGTGTTTAGTAGAGCAGAGACTGTGTGTGTCACTGTGGGTTTGGTAGTGTTAAGTATAGCAGAGACTGTCTGTGTGTGTCACTGTAGGTTTGGTAGTGTTTAGTATAGCAGAGACTGTCTCTGGGTGTGTGACTGTGGGTTTGGTAGTGTTTAGTAGAGCAGGGACTGTCTGCGGGTGTTACTGTGGGTTTGGTAGTGTTTTGTATAGCAGAGACTGTCTGTGTGTGTCACTGTGGGTTTGGTAGTGTTTAGTAGAGCAGAGACTGTCTGTGTGTGTGACTGTGGGTTTGGTAGTGTTTAGTATAGCAGAGACTGTCTGTGGGTGTCACTGTAGGTTTGGTAGTGTTTAGTAGTGCAGAGACTGTCTGTGGGTGTCACTGTAGTTTTGGTAGTGTTTAGTAGAGCAGAGATTGTCTGTGTGTGGGACTGTGGGTTTGGTAGTGTTTATTATAGCAGAGACTGTCTGTGGGTGTCACTGTAGGTTTGGTAGTGTTTAGTAGAGCAGAGACTGTCTGTGTGTGTGACTGTGGGTTTGGTAGTGTTTAGTAGAGCAGAGACTGTCTGTGTGTGTGACTGTGGGTTTGGTAGTGTTTAGTATTGCAGAGACTGTCTGTGGGTATCACTGTGGTTTTGGTAGTGTTTAGTAGAGCAGAGACTGTCTGTGTGTGTGACTGTGGGTTTGGTAGTGTTTAGTAGAGCAGAGACCATCTGTGTGTGTGACTGTAGGTTTGGTAGTGTTTAGTAGAGCAGAGACTGTCTGTGTGTGTCACTGTAGGTTTGGTAGTGTTTAGTAGAGCAGAGACTGTCTGTGTGTGTGACTGTGGGTTTGGTAGTGTTTAGTAGAGCAGAGACTCTCTGTGTGTGTGACTGTAGGTTTGGTAGTGTTTAGTATAGCAGAGACTGTCTGTGTGTGTGACTGTAGGTTTGGTAGTGTTTAGTAGAGCAGAGACGGTCTGTGGGTATCACTGTAGATTTGGTAGTGTTTAGTAGAGCAGAGACTGTCTGTGTGTGTGACTGTAGGTTTGGTAGTGTTTAGTAGAGCAGAGACGGTCTGTGGGTATCACTGTAGGTTTGGTAGTGGTTAGTAGAGCAGAGACTCTCTGTGTGTGTGACTGTAGGTTTGGTAGTGTTTAGTATAGCAGAGACTGTCTGTGTGTGTGACTGTAGGTTTGGTGGTGTTTAGTAGAGCAGAGACGGTCTGTGGTTATCACTGTAGGTTTGGTAGTGTTTAGTAGAGCAGAGACTCTCTGTGTGTGTGACTGTAGGTTTGGTAGTGTTTAGTAGAGCAGAGACGGTCTGTGTGTGTTTGTGTGGGTTTGGTAGTGTTTAGTAGAGCAGAGACTGACTGTGAGTGTCATTGTGGGGTTGGTAGTGTTTAGTAGAGCAGAGACTGTATGTGGGTGTCACTGTGGGTTTGGTAGTTTTTAGTAGAGCAGAGACTGTCTGTGGGTGTTACTGTGGGTTTGGTAGTGTTTTGTAGAGCAGAGACTGTCTGTGTGTGTGACTGTAGGTTTGGTAGTGTTTAGTAGAGCAGAGACTGTCTGTGGGTGTCACTGTGAGTTTGGTAGTGATTTGTAGAGTAGAGACTGTCTGTGGGTGTTACTGTAGGTTTGGTAGTGTTTAGTAGAGCAGAGACTGTCTGTGGGTGTCACTGTAGGTTTGGTAGTGTTTAGTAGAGCAGAGACTGTCTGTGCGTGTTACTGTGGGTTTGGTAGTGTTTAGTAGAGCAGAGACTGTCTGTGTGTGTGACTGTGGGTTTGGTAGTGTTTAGTATAGCAGAGACTGTCTGTGGGTGTCACTGTAGGTTTGGTAGTGTTTAGTAGAGCAGAGACTGTCTGTGTGTGTGACTGAAAGTTTGGTAGTGTTTAGTATAGCAGAGACTGTCTGTGGGTATCACTGTGGGTTTGGTAGTGTTTAGTAGAGCAGAGACTGTATGTGTGTTTGACTGTGGGTTTGGTAGTGTTTAGTAGTGCAGAGACTGTCTGTGTGTGTGACTGTGGGTTTGGTAGTGTTTAGTAGAGCAGAGACTGTCTGTGGGTATCACTGTGGGTTTGGTAGTGTTTAGTAGAGCAGAGACTGTCTGTGTGTGTGACTGTGGGTTTGGTAGTTTTTAGTAGAGCAGAGACTGTCTGTGTGTGTGACTGTGGATTTGGTAGTGTTTAGTATAGCAGACACTGTCTGTGGGTATCACTGTGGGTTTGGTAGTGTTTAGTAGAGCAGAGACTGTCTGTGTGTGTCAATGTGGGTTTGGTAGTGTTTAGTAGAGCAGAGACTGTCTGTGTGTGTGACTGTAGGTTTGGTAGTGTTTAGTCGAGCAGAGACTGTCTGTGGGTGTCACTGAAGGTTTCGTAGTGTTTAGTAGAGCAGAGACTGTCTGTGTGTGTGACTGTGGGTTTGGTAGTGTTTAGTAGAGCAGAGACTCTCTGTGTGTGTCACTGAAGGTTTGGTAGTATTTAGTATAGCAGAGACTCTCTGTGTGTGTGACTGTAGGTTTGGTAGTGTTTAGTACAGCAGAGACTGTCTGTGGGTGTCACTGTAGGTTTGGTAATGTTTAGTAGAGCAGAGACTGTCTGTGTGTGTGACTGTGGGATTGGTAGTGTTTAGTAGAGCAGAGACTCTCTGTGTGTGTCACTGAAGGTTTGGTAGTGTTTAGTATAGCAGAGACTCTCTTTGTGTGTCACTGTGGGTTTGGTAGTGTTTAGTAGAGCAGAGACTGTCTGTGGGTGTCACTGTGGGTTTGGTGGTGTTTAGTATAACAGAGACTGTCTGTGTGTGTGACTGTAGGTTTGGTAGTGTTTAGAAGAGCAGAGACTCTCTGTGTGTGTCACTGAAGGTTTGGTAGTGTTTAGTATAGCAGAGACTCTCTGTGTGTGTGACTGTAGGTTTGGTGGTGGTTAGTAGAGCAGAGACTCTCTGTGTGTGTGACTGTAGGTTTGGTAGTGTTTAGTATAACAGAGACTGTCTGTGTGTGTGACTGTATTTTTGGTAGTGTTTAGTAGAGCAGGGACGGTCTGCGGGTATCACTGTAAGTTTGGTAGTGTTTAGTAGAGCAGAGACTGTCTGTGTGTGTGACTGTAGGTTTGGTAGTGTTTAGTAGAGCAGAGACGGTCTGTGGGTATCACTGTAGGTTTGGTAGTGTTAGTAGAGCAGAGACTCTGTGTGTGTGTGACTGTAGGTTTGGTAGTGTTTAGTATAGCAGAGACTGTCTGTGTGTGTGACTGTAGGTTTGGTAGTGTTTAGTAGATCAGAGACGGTCTGTGGGTATCACTGTAGGTTTGGTAGTGTTTAGTAGAGCAGAGGCTCTCTGTGTGTGTGACTGTAGGTTTGGTAGTGTTTAGTATAGCAGAGACTGTCTGTGTGTGTCACTGTAGGTTTGGTAGTGTTTAGTAGAGCAGAGACTGTCTGTGTGTGTGACTGTAGGTTTGGTAGTGTTTAGTAGAGCAGAGACGGTCTGTGTGTGTTTGTGTGGGTTTGGTAGTGTTTAGTAGAGCAGAGACTGTCTGTGAGTGTCACTGTGGGGTTGGTAGTGTTTAGTAGAGCAGAGACTGTATGTGGGTGTCACTGTTGGTTTGGTAGTTTTTAGTAGAGCAGAGACTGTCTGTGGGTGTTACTGTGGGTTTGGTAGTGTTTTGTAGAGCAGAGACTGTCTGTGTGTGTGACTGTAGGTTTGGTAGTGTTTAGTAGATCAGAGACTGTCTGTGGGTGTCACTGTGAGTTTGGTAGTGATTTGTAGAGTAGAGACTGTCTGTGGGTGTTACTGTAGGTTTGGTAGTGTTTAGTAGAGCAGAGACTGTCTGTGGGTGTCACTGTAGGTTTGGTAGTGTTTAGTAGAGCAGAGACTGTCTGTGTGTGTGACTGTAGGTTTGGTAGTGTTTAGTAGAGCAGAGACGGTCTGTGGGTAACACTGTAGGTTTGGTAGTGTTTAGTAGAGCAGAGACTCTCTGTGTGTGTGACTGTAGGTTTGGTAGTGTTTAGTAGAGCAGAGACGGTCTGTGTGTGTTTGTGTGGGTTTGGTAGTGTTTAGTAGAGCAGAGACTGTCTGTGAGTGTCACTGTGGGGTTGGTAGTGTTTAGAAGAGCAGAGACTGTATGTGGGTGTCACTGTAGGTTGGGGAGTTTTTAGTAGAGCAGAGACTGTCTGTGGGTGTTACTGTGGGTTTGGTAGTGTTTTGTAGAGCAGAGACTCTCTGTGTGTGTGACTGTAGGTTTGGTAGTGTTTAGTAGAGCAGAGACTGTCTGTGGGTGTCACTGTGAGTTTGGTAGTGATTTGTAGAGTAGAGACTGTCTGTGGGTGTTACTGTAGGTTTGGTAGTGTTTAGTAGAGCAGAGACTGTCTGTGGGTGTCACTGTAGGTTTGGTAGTGTTTAGTAGAGCAGAGACTGTCTTTGCGTGTTACTGTGGGTTTGGTAGTGTTTAGTAGAGCAGAGACTGTCTGTGTGTGCGACTGTGGGTTGGGTAGTGTTTAGTATAGCAGACACTGTCTGTGGGTATCACTGTGGGTTTCGTAGTGTTTAGTAGAGCAGAGACTGTGTGTGTGACTGTGGGTTTGGTAGTTTTTAGTAGAGCAGAGACTCTCTCTGTGTGTGACTGTAGGTTTGGTAGTGCTTAGTAGAGCGGAGACTGTCTGTGGGTGTCACTGAAGGTTTGGTAGTGTTTAGTAGAGCAGAGACTGTCTGTGTGTGTGACTGTGGGTTTGGTAGTGTTCAGTAGAGCAGAGACTCTCTGTGTGTGTCCCTGAATGTTTGGTAGTGTTTAGTAGAGCAGAGACTGTATGTGTGTGTCAATGTGGGTTTGGTAGTGTTTAGTATAGCAGAGACTGTCTGTGGGTGTCACTGTAGGTTTGGTAGTGTTTAGTAGAGCAGAGACTGTCTGTGTGTGTGACTGTGGGTTTGGTAGTGTTTAGTAGAGGAGAGACTCTCTGTGTGTGTCACTGAAAGTTTGGTGGTGTTTAGTATAGCAGAGACTCTCTGTGTGTGTGACTGTAGGTTTGGTAGTGTTTAGTACAGCAGAGACTGTCTGTGGGTGTCACTGTAGGTTTGGTAATGTTTAGTAGAGCAGAGACTGTCTGTGTGTGTGACTGTGGGTTTGGTAGTGTTTAGTAGAGCAGAGACTCTCTGTGGGTGTCACTGAAGGTTTGGTAGTGTTTAGTATAGCAGAGACTCTCTATGTTTGTCACTGTGGGTTTGGTAGTGTTTAGTAGAGCAGAGACTGTCTGTGGGTGTCACTGTGGGTTTGGTAGTGTTTAGTATAGCAGAGACTGTCTGTGTGTGTGACTGTAGGTTTGGTAGTGTTTAGTAGAGCAGAGACTCTCTGTGTGTGTCACTGAAGGTTTGGTAGTGTTTAGTATAGCAGAGACTCTGTGTGTGTGACTGTAGGTTTGGTGGTGGTTAGTAGAGCAGAGACTCTCTGTGTGTGTGACTGTAGGTTTGGTAGTGTTTAGTATAGCAGAGACTGTCTGTGTGTGTGACTGTAGGTTTGGTAGTGTTTAGTAGAGCAGGGACGGTCTGTGGGTATCACGGTAGGTTTGGTAGTGTTTAGTATAGCAGAGACTGTCTGTGTGTGTGACTGTAGGTTTGGTGGTGTTTAGTAGAGCAGAGACGGTCTGTGGTTATCACTGTAGGTTTGGTAGTGTTTAGTAGAGCAGAGACTCTCTGTGTGTGTGACTGTAGGTTTGGTAGTGTTTAGTAGAGCAGAGACGGTCTGTGTGTGTTTGTGTGGGTTTGGTAGTGTTTAGTAGAGCAGAGACTGACTGTGAGTGTCATTGTGGGGTTGGTAGTGTTTAGTAGAGCAGAGACTGTATGTGGGTGTCACTGTGGGTTTGGTAGTTTTTAGTAGAGCAGAGACTGTCTGTGGGTGTTACTGTGGGTTTGGTAGTGTTTTGTAGAGCAGAGACTGTCTGTGTGTGTGACTGTAGGTTTGGTAGTGTTTAGTAGAGCAGAGACTGTCTGTGGGTGTCACTGTGAGTTTGGTAGTGATTTGTAGAGTAGAGACTGTCTGTGGGTGTTACTGTAGGTTTGGTAGTGTTTAGTAGAGCAGAGACTGTCTGTGGGTGTCACTGTAGGTTTGGTAGTGTTTAGTAGAGCAGAGACTGTCTGTGCGTGTTACTGTGGGTTTGGTAGTGTTTAGTAGAGCAGAGACTGTCTGTGTGTGTGACTGTGGGTTTGGTAGTGTTTAGTATAGCAGAGACTGTCTGTGGGTGTCACTGTAGGTTTGGTAGTGTTTAGTAGAGCAGAGACTGTCTGTGTGTGTGACTGAAAGTTTGGTAGTGTTTAGTATAGCAGAGACTGTCTGTGGGTATCACTGTGGGTTTGGTAGTGTTTAGTAGAGCAGAGACTGTATGTGTGTTTGACTGTGGGTTTGGTAGTGTTTAGTAGTGCAGAGACTGTCTGTGTGTGTGACTGTGGGTTTGGTAGTGTTTAGTAGAGCAGAGACTGTCTGTGGGTATCACTGTGGGTTTGGTAGTGTTTAGTAGAGCAGAGACTGTCTGTGTGTGTGACTGTGGGTTTGGTAGTTTTTAGTAGAGCAGAGACTGTCTGTGTGTGTGACTGTGGATTTGGTAGTGTTTAGTATAGCAGACACTGTCTGTGGGTATCACTGTGGGTTTGGTAGTGTTTAGTAGAGCAGAGACTGTCTGTGTGTGTCAATGTGGGTTTGGTAGTGTTTAGTAGAGCAGAGACTGTCTGTGTGTGTGACTGTAGGTTTGGTAGTGTTTAGTCGAGCAGAGACTGTCTGTGGGTGTCACTGAAGGTTTCGTAGTGTTTAGTAGAGCAGAGACTGTCTGTGTGTGTGACTGTGGGTTTGGTAGTGTTTAGTAGAGCAGAGACTCTCTGTGTGTGTCACTGAAGGTTTGGTAGTATTTAGTATAGCAGAGACTCTCTGTGTGTGTGACTGTAGGTTTGGTAGTGTTTAGTACAGCAGAGACTGTCTGTGGGTGTCACTGTAGGTTTGGTAATGTTTAGTAGAGCAGAGACTGTCTGTGTGTGTGACTGTGGGATTGGTAGTGTTTAGTAGAGCAGAGACTCTCTGTGTGTGTCACTGAAGGTTTGGTAGTGTTTAGTATAGCAGAGACTCTCTTTGTGTGTCACTGTGGGTTTGGTAGTGTTTAGTAGAGCAGAGACTGTCTGTGGGTGTCACTGTGGGTTTGGTGGTGTTTAGTATAACAGAGACTGTCTGTGTGTGTGACTGTAGGTTTGGTAGTGTTTAGAAGAGCAGAGACTCTCTGTGTGTGTCACTGAAGGTTTGGTAGAGTTTAGTATAGCAGAGACTCTCTGTGTGTGTGACTGTAGGTTTGGTGGTGGTTAGTAGAGCAGAGACTCTCTGTGTGTGTGACTGTAGGTTTGGTAGTGTTTAGTATAACAGAGACTGTCTGTGTGTGTGACTGTATTTTTGGTAGTGTTTAGTAGAGCAGGGACGGTCTGCGGGTATCACTGTAAGTCTGGTAGTGTTTAGTAGAGCAGAGACTGTCTGTGTGTGTGACTGTAGGTTTGGTAGTGTTTAGTAGAGCAGAGACGGTCTGTGGGTATCACTGTAGGTTTGGTAGTGTTAGTAGAGCAGAGACTCTGTGTGTGTGTGACTGTAGGTTTGGTAGTGTTTAGTATAGCAGAGACTGTCTGTGTGTGTGACTGTAGGTTTGGTAGTGTTTAGTAGATCAGAGACGGTCTGTGGGTATCACTGTAGGTTTGGTAGTGTTTAGTAGAGCAGAGGCTCTCTGTGTGTGTGACTGTAGGTTTGGTAGTGTTTAGTATAGCAGAGACTGTCTGTGTGTGTCACTGTAGGTTTGGTAGTGTTTAGTAGAGCAGAGACTGTCTGTGTGTGTGACTGTAGGTTTGGTAGTGTTTAGTAGAGCAGAGACGGTCTGTGTGTGTTTGTGTGGGTTTGGTAGTGTTTAGTAGAGCAGAGACTGTCTGTGAGTGTCACTGTGGGGTTGGTAGTGTTTAGTAGAGCAGAGACTGTATGTGGGTGTCACTGTTGGTTTGGTAGTTTTTAGTAGAGCAGAGACTGTCTGTGGGTGTTACTGTGGGTTTGGTAGTGTTTTGTAGAGCAGAGACTGTCTGTGTGTGTGACTGTAGGTTTGGTAGTGTTTAGTAGATCAGAGACTGTCTGTGGGTGTCACTGTGAGTTTGGTAGTGATTTGTAGAGTAGAGACTGTCTGTGGGTGTTACTGTAGGTTTGGTAGTGTTTAGTAGAGCAGAGACTGTCTGTGGGTGTCACTGTAGGTTTGGTAGTGTTTAGTAGAGCAGAGACTGTCTGTGTGTGTGACTGTAGGTTTGGTAGTGTTTAGTAGAGCAGAGACGGTCTGTGGGTAACACTGTAGGTTTGGTAGTGTTTAGTAGAGCAGAGACTCTCTGTGTGTGTGACTGTAGGTTTGGTAGTGTTTAGTAGAGCAGAGACGGTCTGTGTGTGTTTGTGTGGGTTTGGTAGTGTTTAGTAGAGCAGAGACTGTCTGTGAGTGTCACTGTGGGGTTGGTAGTGTTTAGTAGAGCAGAGACTGTATGTGGGTGTCACTGTAGGTTGGGTAGTTTTTAGTAGAGCAGAGACTGTCTGTGGGTGTTACTGTGGGTTTGGTAGTGTTTTGTAGAGCAGAGACTCTCTGTGTGTGTGACTGTAGGTTTGGTAGTGTTTAGTAGAGCAGAGACTGTCTGTGGGTGTCACTGTGAGTTTGGTAGTGATTTGTAGAGTAGAGACTGTCTGTGGGTGTTACTGTAGGTTTGGTAGTGTTTAGTAGAGCAGAGACTGTCTGTGGGTGTCACTGTAGGTTTGGTAGTGTTTAGTAGAGCAGAGACTGTCTTTGCGTGTTACTGTGGGTTTGGTAGTGTTTAGTAGAGCAGAGACTGTCTGTGTGTGCGACTGTGGGTTGGGTAGTGTTTAGTATAGCAGACACTGTCTGTGGGTATCACTGTGGGTTTCGTAGTGTTTAGTAGAGCAGAGACTGTGTGTGTGACTGTGGGTTTGGTAGTTTTTAGTAGAGCAGAGACTCTCTCTGTGTGTGACTGTAGGTTTGGTAGTGCTTAGTAGAGCGGAGACTGTCTGTGGGTGTCACTGAAGGTTTGGTAGTGTTTAGTAGAGCAGAGACTGTCTGTGTGTGTGACTGTGGGTTTGGTAGTGTTCAGTAGAGCAGAGACTCTCTGTGTGTGTCCCTGAATGTTTGGTAGTGTTTAGTAGAGCAGAGACTGTATGTGTGTGTCAATGTGGGTTTGGTAGTGTTTAGTATAGCAGAGACTGTCTGTGGGTGTCACTGTAGGTTTGGTAGTGTTTAGTAGAGCAGAGACTGTCTGTGTGTGTGACTGTGGGTTTGGTAGTGTTTAGTAGAGGAGAGACTCTCTGTGTGTGTCACTGAAAGTTTGGTGGTGTTTAGTATAGCAGAGACTCTCTGTGTGTGTGACTGTAGGTTTGGTAGTGTTTAGTACAGCAGAGACTGTCTGTGGGTGTCACTGTAGGTTTGGTAATGTTTAGTAGAGCAGAGACTGTCTGTGTGTGTGACTGTGGGTTTGGTAGTGTTTAGTAGAGCAGAGACTCTCTGTGGGTGTCACTGAAGGTTTGGTAGTGTTTAGTATAGCAGAGACTCTCTATGTTTGTCACTGTGGGTTTGGTAGTGTTTAGTAGAGCAGAGACTGTCTGTGGGTGTCACTGTGGGTTTGGTAGTGTTTAGTATAGCAGAGACTGTCTGTGTGTGTGACTGTAGGTTTGGTAGTGTTTAGTAGAGCAGAGACTCTCTGTGTGTGTCACTGAAGGTTTGGTAGTGTTTAGTATAGCAGAGACTCTGTGTGTGTGACTGTAGGTTTGGTGGTGGTTAGTAGAGCAGAGACTCTCTGTGTGTGTGACTGTAGGTTTGGTAGTGTTTAGTATAGCAGAGACTGTCTGTGTGTGTGACTGTAGGTTTGGTAGTGTTTAGTAGAGCAGGGACGGTCTGTGGGTATCACGGTAGGTTTGGTAGTGTTTAGTAGAGCAGAGACTGTCTGTGTGTGTGACTGTAGGTTTGGTAGTGTTTAGTAGAGCAGAGACGGTCTGTGGGTATCACTGCAGGTTTGGTAGTGTTAGTAGAGCAGAGACTCTCTGTGTGTGTGACTGTAGGTTTGGTAGTGTTTAGTATAGCAGAGACTGTCTGTGTGTGTGACTGTAGGTTTGGTAGTGTTTAGTAGAGCAGAGACGGTCTGTTGGTATCACTGTAGGTTTGGTAGTGTTTAGGAGAGCAGAGACTCTCTGTGTGTGTGACTGTAGGTTTGGTAGTGTTTAGTATAGCAGAGACTGTCTGTGTGTGTCACTGTAGGTTTGGTAGTGTTTAGTAGAGCAGAGACTGTCTGTGTGTGTGACTGTAGGTTTGGTATTGTTTAGTAGAGCAGAGACGGTCTGTGTGTGTTTGTGTGGGTTTGGTAGTGTTTAGTAGAGCAGAGACTGTCTGTGAGTGTCACTGTGGGCTTGGTAGTGTTTAGTAGAGCAGAGACTGTATGTGGGTGTCACTGTAGGTTTGGTAGTTTTTAGTAGAGCAGAGACTGTCTGTGGGTGTTACTGTGGGTTTGGTAGTGTTTTGTAGAGCAGAGACTGTCTGTGTGTGTGACTGTAGGTTTGGTAGTGTTTAGTAGAGCAGAGACTGTCTGTGGGTGTCACTGTGAGTTTGGTAGTGATTTGTAGAGTAGAGACTGTCTGTGGGTGTTACTGTAGGTTTGGTAGTGTTTAGTAGAGCAGAGACTGTCTGTGTGTGTCACTGTGGGTTTGGTAGTGTTTAGTATAGCAGAGACTTTCTGTGTGTGTCACTGTGGGTTTGGTAGTGTTTAGTAGAGCAGAGACTGTCTGTGTGTGTCACTGTAGGTTTGGATGTGTTTAGAAGAGCAGAGACTGTCTGTGTGTGTCACTGTGGGTTTGGTAGTGTTTAGTATAGCAGAGACTGTCTGTGTGTGTCACTGTAGGTTTGGTAGTGTTTAGTAGAGCAGAGACTGTCTGTGTGTGTCACTGTGGGTTTGGTATTGTTTAGTAGAGCAGAGACTGTCTGTGTGTGTCACTGTGGGTTTGGTAGTGTTTAGTAGAGCAGAGACTGTCTGTGTGTGTCACTGTGGGTTTGGTAGTGTTTAGTTGAGCAGAGACTGTCTGTGTGTGTCACTGTGGGTTTGGTAGTGTTTAGTATAGCAGAGACTGTCTGTGTGTGTCACTGTGGGTTTGGTAGTGTTTAGTATAGCAGAGACTGTCTGTGTGTGTCACTGTAGGTTTGGTAGTGTTTAGTATAGCAGAGACTGTCTGTGTGTGTCACTGTGGGTTTGGTAGTGTTTAGTATAGCAGAGACTGTCTGTGTGTGTCACTGTAGGTTTGGTAGTGTTTAGTAGAGCAGAGACTGTGTGTGTCACTGTGGGTTTGGTAGTGTTTAGTATAGCAGAGACTGTCTGTGTGTGTCACTGTAGGTTTGGTAGTGTTTAGTATAGCAGAGACTGTCTCTGGGTGTGTGACTGTGGGTTTGGTAGTGTTTAGTAGAGCAGGGACTGTCTGCGGGTGTTACTGTGGGTTTGGTAGTGTTTAGTATAGCAGAGACTGTCTGTGGGTGTCACTGTAGGTTTGGTAGTGTTTAGTAGTGCAGAGACTGTCTGTGGGTGTCACTGTAATTTTGGTAGTGTTTAGTAGAGCAGAGATTGCCTGTGTTGGGACTGTGGGTTTGGTAGTGTTTATTATAGCAGAGACTGTCTGTGGGTGTCACTGTAGGTTTGGTAGTGTTTAGTAGAGCAGAGACTGTCTGTGTGTGTGACTGTGGGTTTGGTAGTGTTTAGTAGAGCAGAGACTGTCTGTGTGTGTGACTGTGGGTTTGGTAGTGTTTAGTATAGCAGAGACTGTCTGTGGGTATCACTGTGGGTTTGGTAGTGTTTAGTAGAGCAGAGACTGTCTGTGTGTGTGACTGTGGGTTTGGTAGTGTTTAGTAGAGCAGAGACCCTCTGTGTGTGTGACTGTAGGCTTGGTAGTGTTTAGTAGAGCAGAGACTGTCTGTGGGTGTCACTGAAGGTTTGGTAGTGTTTAGTAGAGCAGAGACTGTCTGTGTGTGTGACTGTGGGTTTGGTAGTGTTTAGTAGAGCAGAGACTCTCTGTGTGTGTGACTGTAGGTTTGGTAGTGTTTAGTATAGCAGAGACTGTCTGTGTGTGTGACTGTAGGTTTGGTAGTGTTTAGTAGAGCAGAGACGGTCTGTGGGTATCACTGTAGATTTGGTAGTGTTTAGTAGAGCAGAGACTGTCTGTGTGTGTGACTGTATGTTTGGTAGTGTTTAGTAGAGCAGAGACGGTCTGTGGGTATCACTGTAGGTTTGGTAGTGTTTAGTAGAGCAGAGACTCTCTGTGTGTGTGACTGTAGGTTTGGTGGTGTTTAGTATAGCAGAGACTGTCTGTGTGTGTCACTGTGGGTTTGGTAGTGTTTAGTATAGCAGAGACTGTCTGTGTGTGTCACTGTAGGTTTGGATGTGTTTAGAAGAGCAGAGACTGTCTGTGTGTGTCACTGTGGGTTTGGTAGTGTTTAGTATAGCAGAGACTGTCTGTGTGTGTCACTGTAGGTTTGGTAGTGTTTAGTAGAGCAGAGACTGTCTGTGTGTGTCACTGTGGGTTTGGTATTGTTTAGTAGAGCAGAGACTGTCTGTGTGTGTCACTGTGGGTTTGGTAGTGTTTAGTAGAGCAGAGACTGTCTGTGTGTGTCACTGTGGGTTTGGTAGTGTTTAGTTGAGCAGAGACTGTCTGTGTGTGTCACTGTGGGTTTGGTAGTGTTTAGTATAGCAGAGACTGTCTGTGTGTGTCACTGTGGGTTTGGTAGTGTTTAGTAGAGCAGAGACTGTCTGTGTGTGTCACTGTGGGTTTGGTATTGTTTAGTAGAGCAGAGACTGTCTGTGTGTGTCACTGTGGGTTTGGTAGTGTTTTGTAGAGTAGAGACTGTCTGTGGGTGTTACTGTAGGTTTGGTAGTGTTTAGTAGAGCAGAGACTGTCTGTGGGTGTCACTGTAGGTTTGGTAGTGTTTAGTAGAGCAGAGACTGTCTGTGTGTGTGACTGTGGGTTTGGTAGTGTTTAGTATAGCAGAGACTGTCTGTGGGTGTC
This sequence comes from Meconema thalassinum, assembly GCA_946902985.2. Taxonomy (NCBI): domain Eukaryota; kingdom Metazoa; phylum Arthropoda; class Insecta; order Orthoptera; family Tettigoniidae; genus Meconema; species Meconema thalassinum. Next base: position 31,166,415 of record OX336393.1, read on the forward strand.
ACTGTAGGTTTGGTAGTGTTTAGTAGAGCAGAGACTGTCTGTGTGTGTGACTGAAGGTTTGGTAGTGTTTAGTATAGCAGAGACTGTCTGTGGGTATCACTGTGGGTTTGGTAGTGTTTAGTAGAGCAGAGACTGTATGTGTGTGTGACTGTGGGTTTGGTAGTGTTTAGTAGTGCAGAGACTGTCTGTGTGTGTGACTGTGGGTTTGGTAGTGTTTAGTAGAGCAGAGACTGTCTGTGTGTGTGACTGTGGGTTTGGTAGTGTTTAGTATAGCATAGACTGTCTGTGGGTGTCACTGTAGGTTTGGTAGTGTTTAGTAGAGCAGAGACTGTCTGTGTGTGTGACTGTGGGTTTGGTAGTGTTTAGTAGAGCAGAGACTGTCTGTGTGTGGGACTGTGGATTTGGTAGTGTTTAGTATAGCAGACACTGTCTGTGGGTATCACTGTGGGTTTGGTAGTGTTTAGTAGAGCAGAGACTGTCTGTGTGTGTGACTGTGGGTTTGGTAGTTTTTAGTAGAGCAGAGACTCTCTGTGTGTGCGACTGTAGGTTTGGTAGTGTTTAGTAGAGCAGAGACTGTCTGTGGGTGTCACTGAAGGTTTGGTAGTGTTTAGTAGAGCAGAGACTGTCTGTGTGTGTGACTGTGGGTTTGGTAGTGTTTAGTAGAGCAGAGACTCTCTGTGTGTGTCCCTGAATGTTTGGTAGTGTTTAGTAGAGCAGAGACTGTATGTGTGTGTCAATGTGGGTTTGGTAGTGTTTAGTAGAGCAGAGACTGTCTGTGTGTGTGACTGTAGGTTTGGTAGTGTTTAGTCGAGCAGAGACTGTCTGTGGGTGTCACTGAAGGTTTGGTAGTGTTTAGTAGAGCAGAGACTGTCTGTGTGTGTGACTGTGGGTTTGGTAGTGTTTAGTAGAGCAGAGACTCTCTGTGTGTGTCACTGAAGGTTTGGTAGTGTTTAGTATAGCAGAGACTCTCTGTGTGTGTGACTGTAGGTTTGGTGGTGGTTAGTAGAGCAGAGACTCTCTGTGTGTGTGACTGTAGGTTTGGTAGTGTTTAGTATAGCAGAGACTGTCTGTGTGTGTGACTGTATTTTTGGTAGTGTTTAGTAGAGCAGGGACGGTCTGCGGGTATCACTGTAAGTTTGGTAGTGTTTAGTAGAGCAGAGACTGTCTGTGTGTGTGACTGTAGGTTTGGTAGTGTTTAGTAGAGCAGAGACGGTCTGTGGGTATCACTGTAGGTTTGGTAGTGTTAGTAGAGCAGAGACTCTCTGTGTGTGTGACTGTAGGTTTGGTAGTGTTTAGTATAGCAGAGACTGTCTGTGTGTGTGACTGTAGGTTTGGTAGTGTTTAGTAGATCAGAGACGGTCTGTGGGTATCACTGTAGGTTTGGTAGTGTTTAGTAGAGCAGAGGCTCTCTGTGTGTGTGACTGTAGGTTTGGTAGTGTTTAGTATAGCAGAGACTGTCTGTGTGTGTCACTGTAGGTTTGGTAGTGTTTAGTAGAGCAGAGACTGTCTGTGTGTGTGACTGTAGGTTTGGTAGTGTTTAGTAGAGCAGAGACGGTCTGTGTGTGTTTGTGTGGGTTTGGTAGTGTTTAGTAGAGCAGAGACTGTCTGTGAGTGTCACTGTGGGGTTGGTAGTGTTTAGTAGAGCAGAGACTGTATGTGGGTGTCACTGTTGGTTTGGTAGTTTTTAGTAGAGCAGAGACTGTCTGTGGGTGTTACTGTGGGTTTGGTAGTGTTTTGTAGAGCAGAGACTGTCTGTGTGTGTGACTGTAGGTTTGGTAGTGTTTAGTAGATCAGAGACTGTCTGTGGGTGTCACTGTGAGTTTGGTAGTGATTTGTAGAGTAGAGACTGTCTGTGGGTGTTACTGTAGGTTTGGTAGTGTTTAGTAGAGCAGAGACTGTCTGTGGGTGTCACTGTAGGTTTGGTAGTGTTTAGTAGAGCAGAGACTGTCTGTGTGTGTGACTGTAGGTTTGGTAGTGTTTAGTAGAGCAGAGACGGTCTGTGGGTAACACTGTAGGTTTGGTAGTGTTTAGTAGAGCAGAGACTCTCTGTGTGTGTGACTGTAGGTTTGGTAGTGTTTAGTAGAGCAGAGACGGTCTGTGTGTGTTTGTGTGGGTTTGGTAGTGTTTAGTAGAGCAGAGACTGTCTGCGAGTGTCACTGTGGGGTTGGTAGTGTTTAGTAGAGCAGAGACTGTATGTGGGTGTCACTGTAGGTTGGGTAGTTTTTAGTAGAGCAGAGACTGTCTGTGGGTGTTACTGTGGGTTTGGTAGTGTTTTGTAGAGCAGAGACTCTCTGTGTGTGTGACTGTAGGTTTGGTAGTGTTTAGTAGAGCAGAGACTGTCTGTGGGTGTCACTGTGAGTTTGGTAGTGATTTGTAGAGTAGAGACTGTCTGTGGGTGTTACTGTAGGTTTGGTAGTGTTTAGTAGAGCAGAGACTGTCTGTGGGTGTCACTGTAGGTTTGGTAGTGTTTAGTAGAGCAGAGACTGTCTTTGCGTGTTACTGTGGGTTTGGTAGTGTTTAGTAGAGCAGAGACTGTCTGTGTGTGCGACTGTGGGTTGGGTAGTGTTTAGTATAGCAGACACTGTCTGTGGGTATCACTGTGGGTTTCGTAGTGTTTAGTAGAGCAGAGACTGTGTGTGTGACTGTGGGTTTGGTAGTTTTTAGTAGAGCAGAGACTCTCTCTGTGTGTGACTGTAGGTTTGGTAGTGTTTAGTAGAGCGGAGACTGTCTGTGGGTGTCACTGAAGGTTTGGTAGTGTATAGTAGAGCAGAGACTGTCTGTGTGTGTGACTGTGGGTTTGGTAGTGTTCAGTAGAGCAGAGACTCTCTGTGTGTGTCCCTGAATGTTTGGTAGTGTTTAGTAGAGCAGAGACTGTATGTGTGTGTGACTGTAGGTTTGGTAGTGTTTAGTACAGCAGAGACTGTCTGTGGGTGTCACTGTAGGTTTGGTAATGTTTAGTAGAGCAGAGACTGTCTGTGTGTGTGACTGTGGGTTTGGTAGTGTTTAGTAGAGCAGAGACTCTCTGTGTGTGTCACTGAAGGTTTGGTAGTGTTTAGTATAGCAGAGACTCTCTATGTGTGTCACTGTGGGTCTGGTAGTGTTTAGTAGAGCAGAGACTGTCTGTGGGTGTCACTGAAAGTTTGGTGGTGTTTAGTATAGCAGAGACTCTCTGTGTGTGTGACTGTAGGTTTGGTAGTGTTTAGTACAGCAGAGACTGTCTGTGGGTGTCACTGTAGGTTTGGTAATGTTTAGTAGAGCAGAGACTGTCTGTGTGTGTGACTGTGGGTTTGGTAGTGTTTAGTAGAGCAGAGACTCTCTGTGTGTGTCACTGAAGGTTTGGTAGTGTTTAGTATAGCAGAGACTCTCTATGTGTGTCACTGTGGGTCTGGTAGTGTTTAGTAGAGCAGAGACTGTCTGTGGGTGTCACTGTGGGTTTGGTAGTGTTTAGTATAGCAGAGACTGTCTTTGTGTGTGACTGTAGGTTTGGTAGTGTTTAGTAGAGCAGAGACTCTCTGTGTGTGTCACTGAAGGTTTGGTAGTGTTTAGTATAGCAGAGACTCTGTGTGTGTGACTGTAGGTTTGGTGGTGGTTAGTAGAGCAGAGACTCTCTGTGTGTGTGACTGTAGGTTTGGTAGTGTTTAGTATAGCAGAGACTGTCTGTGTGTGTGACTGTAGGTTTGGTAGTGTTTAGTAGAGCAGGGACGGTCTGTGGGTATCACTGTAGGTTTGGTAGTGTTTAGTAGAGCAGAGACTGTCTGTGTGTGTGACTGTAGGTTTGGTAGTGTTTAGTAGAGCAGAGACGGTCTGTGGGTATCACTGCAGGTTTGGTAGTGTTAGTAGAGCAGAGACTCTCTGTGTGTGTGACTGTAGGTTTGGTAGTGTTTAGTATAGCAGAGACTGTCTGTGTGTGTGACTGTAGGTTTGGTAGTGTTTAGTAGAGCAGAGACGGTCTGTTGGTATCACTGTAGGTTTGGTAGTGTTTAGTAGAGCAGAGACTCTCTGTGTGTGTGACTGTAGGTTTGGTAGTGTTTAGTATAGCAGAGACTGTCTGTGTGTGTCACTGTAGGTTTGGTAGTGTTTAGTAGAGCAGAGACTGTTTGTGTGTGTGACTGTAGGTTTGGTATTGTTTAGTAGAGCAGAGACGGTCTGTGTGTGTTTGTGTGGGTTTGGTAGTGTTTAGTAGAGCAGAGACTGTCTGTGAGTTTCACTGTGGGCTTGGTAGTGTTTAGTAGAGCAGAGACTGTATGTGGGTGTCACTGTAGGTTTGGTAGTTTTTAGTAGAGCAGAGACTGTCTGTGGGTGTTACTGTGGGTTTGGTAGTGTTTTGTAGAGCAGAGACTGTCTGTGTGTGTGACTGTAGGTTTGGTAGTGTTTAGTAGAGCAGAGACTGTCTGTGGGTGTCACTGTGAGTTTGGTAGTGATTTGTAGAGTAGAGACTGTCTGTGGGTGTTACTGTAGGTTTGGTAGTGTTTAGTAGAGCAGAGACTGTCTGTGTGTGTCACTGTGGGTTTGGTAGTGTTTAGTATAGCAGAGACTTTCTGTGTGTGTCACTGTGGGTTTGGTAGTGTTTAGTAGAGCAGAGACTGTCTGTGTGTGTCACTGTAGGTTTGGATGTGTTTAGAAGAGCAGAGACTGTCTGTGTGTGTCACTGTGGGTTTGGTAGTGTTTAGTATAGCAGAGACTGTCTGTGTGTGTCACTGTAGGTTTGGTAGTGTTTAGTAGAGCAGAGACTGTCTGTGTGTGTCACTGTGGCTTTGGTATTGTTTAGTAGAGCAGAGACTGTCTGTGTGTGTCACTGTGGGTTTGGTAGTGTTTAGTAAAGCAGAGACTGTCTGTGTGTGTCACTGTGGGTTTGGTAGTGTTTAGTATAGCAGAGACTGTCTGTGTGTGTCACTGTGGGTTTGGTAGTGTTTAGTATAGCAGAGACTGTCTGTGTGTGTCACTGTAGGTTTGGTAGTGTTTAGTAAAGCAGAGACTGTCTGTGTGTGTCACTGTGGGTTTGGTAGTGTTTAGTATAGCAGAGACTGTCTGTGTGTGTCACTGTAGGTTTGGTAGTGTTTAGTAGAGCAGAGACTGTGTGTGTCACTGTGGGTTTGGTAGTGTTTAGTATAGCAGAGACTGTCTGTGTGTGTCACTGTAGGTTTGGTAGTGTTTAGTATAGCAGAGACTGTCTCTGGGTGTGTGACTGTGGGTTTGGTAGTGTTTAGTAGAGCAGGGACTGTCTGCGGGTGTTACTGTGGGTTTGGTAGTGTTTAGTATAGCAGAGACTGTCTGTGGGTGTCACTGTAGGTTTGGTAGTGTTTAGTAGTGCAGAGACTGTCTGTGGGTGTCACTGTAATTTTGGTAGTGTTTAGTAGAGCAGAGATTGCCTGTGTTGGGACTGTGGGTTTGGTAGTGTTTATTATAGCAGAGACAGTCTGTGGGTGTCACTGTAGGTTTGGTAGTGTTTAGTAGAGCAGAGACTGTCTGTGTGTGTGACTGTGGGTTTGGTAGTGTTTAGTAGAGCAGAGACTGTCTGTGTGTGTGACTGTGGGTTTGGTAGTGTTTAGTATAGCAGAGACTGTCTGTGGGTATCACTGTGGGTTTGGTAGTGTTTAGTAGAGCAGAGACTGTCTGTGTGTGTGACTGTGGGTTTGGTAGTGTTTAGTAGAGCAGAGACCCTCTGTGTGTGTGACTGTAGGCTTGGTAGTGTTTAGTAGAGCAGAGACTGTCTGTGGGTGTCACTGAAGGTTTGGTAGTGTTTAGTAGAGCAGAGACTGTCTGTGTGTGTGACTGTGGGTTTGGTAGTGTTTAGTAGAGCAGAGACTCTCTGTGTGTGTGACTGTAGGTTTGGTAGTGTTTAGTATAGCAGAGACTGTCTGTGTGTGTGACTGTAGGTTTGGTAGTGTTTAGTAGAGCAGAGACGGTCTGTGGGTATCACTGTAGATTTGGTAGTGTTTAGTAGAGCAGAGACTGTCTGTGTGTGTGACTGTAGGTTTGGTAGTATTTAGTAGAGCAGAGACGGTCTGTGGGTATCACTGTAGGTTTGGTAGTGTTTAGTAGAGCAGAGACTCTCTGTGTGTTTGACTGTAGGTTTGGTAGTGTTTAGTATAGCAGAGACTGTCTGTGTGTGTCACTGTGGGTTTGGTAGTGTTTAGTATAGCAGAGACTGTCTGTGTGTGTCACTGTAGGTTTGGATGTGTTTAGAAGAGCAGAGACTGTCTGTGTGTGTCACTGTGGGTTTGGTAGTGTTTAGTATAGCAGAGACTGTCTGTGTGTGTCACTGTAGGTTTGGTAGTGTTTAGTAGAGCAGAGACTGTCTGTGTGTGTCACTGTGGGTTTGGTATTGTTTAGTAGAGCAGAGACTGTCTGTGTGTGTCACTGTGGGTTTGGTAGTGTTTAGTAGAGCAGAGACTGTCTGTGTGTGTCACTGTGGGTTTGGTAGTGTTTAGTTGAGCAGAGACTGTCTGTGTGTGTCACTGTGGGTTTGGTAGTGTTTAGTATAGCAGAGACTGTCTGTGTGTGTCACTGTGGGTTTGGTAGTGTTTAGTATAGCAGAGACTGTCTGTGTGTGTCACTGTAGGTTTGGTAGTGTTTAGTATAGCAGAGACTGTCTGTGTGTGTCACTGTGGGTTTGGTAGTGTTTAGTATAGCAGAGACTGTCTGTGTGTGTCACTGTAGGTTTGGTAGTGTTTAGTAGAGCAGAGACTGTGTGTGTCACTGTGGGTTTGGTAGTGTTTAGTATAGCATAGACTGTCTGTGTGTGTCACTGTAGGTTTGGTAGTGTTTAGTATAGCAGAGACTGTCTCTGGGTGTCTGACTGTGGGTTTGGTATTGTTTAGTAGAGCAGGGACTGTCTGCGGGTGTTACTGTGGGTTTGGTAGTGTTTAGTATAGCAGAGACTGTCTGTGTGTGTCACTGTGGGTTTGGTAGTGTTTAGTAGAGCAGAGACTGTCTGTGTGTGTGACTGTGGGTTTGGTAGTGTTTAGTATAGCAGAGACTGTCTGTGGGTGTCACTGTAGGTTTGGTAGTGTTTAGTAGTGCAGAGACTGTCTGTGGGTGTCACTGTAGTTTTGGTAGTGTTTAGTAGAGCAGAGATTGTCTGTGTGTGGGACTGTGGGTTTGATAGTGTTTATTATAGCAGAGACTGTCTGTGGGTGTCACTGTAGGTTTGGTAGTGTTTAGTAGAGCAGAGACTGTCTGTGTGTGTGACTGTGGGTTTGGTAGTGTTTAGTAGAGCAGAGACTGTCTGTGTGTGTGACTGTGGGTTTGGTAGTGTTTAGTATAGCAGAGACTGTCTGTGGGTATCACTGTGGGTTTGGTAGTGTTTAGTAGAGCAGAGACTGTCTGTGTGTGTGACTGTGGGTTTGGTAGTGTTTAGTAGAGCTGAGACCCTCTGTGTGTGTGACTGTAGGCTTGGTAGTGTTTAGTAGAGCAGAGACTGTCTGTGGGTGTTACTGAAGGTTTGGTAGTGTTTAGTAGAGCAGAGACTGTCTGTGTGTGTGACTGTGGGTTTGGTAGTGTTTAGTAGAGCAGAGACTCTCTGTGTGTGTGACTGTAGGTTTGGTAGTGTTTAGTATAGCAGAGACTGTCTGTGTGTGTGACTGTAGGTTTGGTAGTGTTTAGTAGAGCAGAGACGGTCTGTGGGTATCACTGTAGATTTGGTAGTGTTTAGTAGAGCAGAGACTGTCTGTGTGTGTGACTGTAGGTTTGGTAGTGTTTAGTAGAGCAGAGACGGTCTGTGGGTATCACTGTAGGTTTGGTAGTGTTTAGTAGAGCAGAGACTCTCTGTGTGTGTGACTGTAGGTTTGGTAGTGTTTAGTATAGCAGAGACTGTCTGTGTGTGTGACTGTAGGTTTGGTGGTGTTTAGTAGAGCAGAGACGGTCTGTGGTTATCACTGTAGGTTTGGTAGTGTTTAGTAGAGCAGAGACTCTCTGTGTGTGTGACTGTAGGTTTGGTAGTGTTTAGTAGAGCAGAGACGGTCTGTGTGTGTTTGTGTGGGTTTGGTAGTGTTTAGTAGAGCAGAGACTGACTGTGAGTGTCACTGTGGGGTTGGTAGTGTTTAGTAGAGCAGAGACTGTATGTGGGTGTCACTGTGGGTTTGGTAGTTTTTAGTAGAGCAGAGACTGTCTGTGGGTGTTACTGTGGGATTGGTAGTGTTTTGTAGAGCAGAGACTGTCTGTGTGTGTGACTGTAGGTTTGGTAGTGTTTAGTAGAGCAGAGACTGTCTGTGGGTGTCACTGTGAGTTTGGTAGTGATTTGTAGAGTAGAGACTGTCTGTGGGTGTTACTGTAGGTTTGGTAGTGTTTAGTAGAGCAGAGACTGTCTGTGGGTGTCACTGTAGGTTTGGTAGTGTTTAGTAGAGCAGAGACTGTCTGTGCGTGTTACTGTGGGTTTGGTAGTGTTTAGTAGAGCAGAGACTGTCTGTGTGTGTGACTGTGGGTTTGGTAGTGTTTAGTATAGCAGAGACTGTCTGTGGGTGTCACTGTAGGTTTGGTAGTGTTTAGTAGAGCAGAGACTGTCTGTGTGTGTGACTGAAGGTTTGGTAGTGTTTAGTATAGCAGAGACTGTCTGTGGGTATCACTGTGGGTTTGGTAGTGTTTAGTAGAGCAGAGACTGTCTGTGTGTGTGACTGTGGGTTTGGTAGTGTTTAGTATAGCAGAGACTGTCTGTGGGTATCACTGTGGGTTTGGTAGTGTTTAGTAGAGCAGAGACTCTCTGTGTGTGTGACTGTAGGTTTGGTAGTGTTTAGTATAGCAGAGACTGTCTGTGTGTGTGACTGTAGGTTTGGTAGTGTTTAGTAGATCAGAGACGGTCTGTGGGTATCACTGTAGGTTTGGTAGTGTTTAGTAGAGCAGAGGCTCTCTGTGTGTGTGACTGTAGGTTTGGTAGTGTTTAGTATAGCAGAGACTGTCTGTGTGTGTCACTGTAGGTTTGGTAGTGTTTAGTAGAGCAGAGACTGTCTGTGTGTGTGACTGTAGGTTTGGTAGTGTTTAGTAGAGCAGAGACGGTCTGTGTGTGTTTGTGTGGGTTTGGTAGTGTTTAGTAGAGCAGAGACTGTCTGTGAGTGTCACTGTGGGGTTGGTAGTGTTTAGTAGAGCAGAGACTGTATGTGGGTGTCACTGTTGGTTTGGTAGTTTTTAGTAGAGCAGAGACTGTCTGTGGGTGTTACTGTGGGTTTGGTAGTGTTTTGTAGAGCAGAGACTGTCTGTGTGTGTGACTGTAGGTTTGGTAGTGTTTAGTAGATCAGAGACTGTCTGTGGGTGTCACTGTGAGTTTGGTAGTGATTTGTAGAGTAGAGACTGTCTGTGGGTGTTACTGTAGGTTTGGTAGTGTTTAGTAGAGCAGAGACTGTCTGTGGGTGTCACTGTAGGTTTGGTAGTGTTTAGTAGAGCAGAGACTGTCTGTGTGTGTGACTGTAGGTTTGGTAGTGTTTAGTAGAGCAGAGACGGTCTGTGGGTAACACTGTAGGTTTGGTAGTGTTTAGTAGAGCAGAGACTCTCTGTGTGTGTGACTGTAGGTTTGGTAGTGTTTAGTAGAGCAGAGACGGTCTGTGTGTGTTTGTGTGGGTTTGGTAGTGTTTAGTAGAGCAGAGACTGTCTGCGAGTGTCACTGTGGGGTTGGTAGTGTTTAGTAGAGCAGAGACTGTATGTGGGTGTCACTGTAGGTTGGGTAGTTTTTAGTAGAGCAGAGACTGTCTGTGGGTGTTACTGTGGGTTTGGTAGTGTTTTGTAGAGCAGAGACTCTCTGTGTGTGTGACTGTAGGTTTGGTAGTGTTTAGTAGAGCAGAGACTGTCTGTGGGTGTCACTGTGAGTTTGGTAGTGATTTGTAGAGTAGAGACTGTCTGTGGGTGTTACTGTAGGTTTGGTAGTGTTTAGTAGAGCAGAGACTGTCTGTGGGTGTCACTGTAGGTTTGGTAGTGTTTAGTAGAGCAGAGACTGTCTTTGCGTGTTACTGTGGGTTTGGTAGTGTTTAGTAGAGCAGAGACTGTCTGTGTGTGCGACTGTGGGTTGGGTAGTGTTTAGTATAGCAGACACTGTCTGTGGGTATCACTGTGGGTTTCGTAGTGTTTAGTAGAGCAGAGACTGTGTGTGTGACTGTGGGTTTGGTAGTTTTTAGTAGAGCAGAGACTCTCTCTGTGTGTGACTGTAGGTTTGGTAGTGTTTAGTAGAGCGGAGACTGTCTGTGGGTGTCACTGAAGGTTTGGTAGTGTTTAGTAGAGCAGAGACTGTCTGTGTGTGTGACTGTGGGTTTGGTAGTGTTCAGTAGAGCAGAGACTCTCTGTGTGTGTCCCTGAATGTTTGGTAGTGTTTAGTAGAGCAGAGACTGTATGTGTGTGTGACTGTAGGTTTGGTAGTGTTTAGTACAGCAGAGACTGTCTGTGGGTGTCACTGTAGGTTTGGTAATGTTTAGTAGAGCAGAGACTGTCTGTGTGTGTGACTGTGGGTTTGGTAGTGTTTAGTAGAGCAGAGACTCTCTGTGTGTGTCACTGAAGGTTTGGTAGTGTTTAGTATAGCAGAGACTCTCTATGTGTGTCACTGTGGGTCTGGTAGTGTTTAGTAGAGCAGAGACTGTCTGTGGGTGTCACTGAAAGTTTGGTGGTGTTTAGTATAGCAGAGACTCTCTGTGTGTGTGACTGTAGGTTTGGTAGTGTTTAGTACAGCAGAGACTGTCTGTGGGTGTCACTGTAGGTTTGGTAATGTTTAGTAGAGCAGAGACTGTCTGTGTGTGTGACTGTGGGTTTGGTAGTGTTTAGTAGAGCAGAGACTCTCTGTGTGTGTCACTGAAGGTTTGGTAGTGTTTAGTATAGCAGAGACTCTATATGTGTGTCACTGTGGGTCTGGTAGTGTTTAGTAGAGCAGAGACTGTCTGTGGGTGTCACTGTGGGTTTGGTAGTGTTTAGTATAGCAGAGACTGTCTGTGTGTGTGACTGTAGGTTTGGTAGTGTTTAGTAGAGCAGAGACTCTCTGTGTGTGTCACTGAAGGTTTGGTAGTGTTTAGTATAGCAGAGACTCTGTGTGTGTGACTGTAGGTTTGGTGGTGGTTAGTAGAGCAGAGACTCTCTGTGTGTGTGACTGTAGGTTTGGTAGTGTTTAGTATAGCAGAGACTGTCTGTGTGTGTGACTGTAGGTTTGGTAGTGTTTAGTAGAGCAGGGACGGTCTGTGGGTATCACTGTAGGTTTGGTAGTGTTTAGTAGAGCAGAGACTGTCTGTGTGTGTGACTGTAGGTTTGGTAGTGTTTAGTAGAGCAGAGACGGTCTGTGGGTATCACTGCAGGTTTGGTAGTGTTAGTAGAGCAGAGACTCTCTGTGTGTGTGACTGTAGGTTTGGTAGTGTTTAGTATAGCAGAGACTGTCTGTGTGTGTGACTGTAGGTTTGGTAGTGTTTAGTAGAGCAGAGACGGTCTGTTGGTATCACTGTAGGTTTGGTAGTGTTTAGTAGAGCAGAGACTCTCTGTGTGTGTGACTGTAGGTTTGGTAGTGTTTAGTATAGCAGAGACTGTCTGTGTGTGTCACTGTAGGTTTGGTAGTGTTTAGTAGAGCAGAGACTGTCTGTGTGTGTGACTGTAGGTTTGGTATTGTTTAGTAGAGCAGAGACGGTCTGTGTGTGTTTGTGTGGGTTTGGTAGTGTTTAGTAGAGCAGAGACTGTCTGTGAGTTTCACTGTGGGCTTGGTAGTGTTTAGTAGAGCAGAGACTGTATGTGGGTGTCACTGTAGGTTTGGTAGTTTTTAGTAGAGCAGAGACTGTCTGTGGGTGTTACTGTGGGTTTGGTAGTGTTTTGTAGAGCAGAGACTGTCTGTGTGTGTGACTGTAGGTTTGGTAGTGTTTAGTAGAGCAGAGACTGTCTGTGGGTGTCACTGTGAGTTTGGTAGTGATTTGTAGAGTAGAGACTGTCTGTGGGTGTTACTGTAGGTTTGGTAGTGTTTAGTAGAGCAGAGACTGTCTGTGTGTGTCACTGTGGGTTTGGTAGTGTTTAGTATAGCAGAGACTTTCTGTGTGTGTCACTGTGGGTTTGGTAGTGTTTAGTAGAGCAGAGACTGTCTGTGTGTGTCACTGTAGGTTTGGATGTGTTTAGAAGAGCAGAGACTGTCTGTGTGTGTCACTGTGGGTTTGGTAGTGTTTAGTATAGCAGAGACTGTCTGTGTGTGTCACTGTAGGTTTGGTAGTGTTTAGTAGAGCAGAGACTGTCTGTGTGTGTCACTGTGGGTTTGGTATTGTTTAGTAGAGCAGAGACTGTCTGTGTATGTCACTGTGGGTTTGGTAGTGTTTAGTAGAGCAGAGACTGTCTGTGTGTGTCACTGTGGGTTTGGTAGTGTTTAGTTGAGCAGAGACTGTCTGTGTGTGTCACTGTGGGTTTGGTAGTGTTTAGTATAGCAGAGACTGTCTGTGTGTGTCACTGTGGGTTTGGTAGTGTTTAGTATAGCAGAGACTGTCTGTGTGTGTCACTGTAGGTTTGGTAGTGTTTAGTATAGCAGAGACTGTCTGTGTGTGTCACTGTGGGTTTGGTAGTGTTTAGTATAGCAGAGACTGTCTGTGTGTGTCACTGTAGGTTTGGTAGTGTTTAGTAGAGCAGAGACTGTGTGTGTCACTGTGGGTTTGGTAGTGTTTAGTATAGCAGAGACTGTCTGTGTGTGTCACTGTAGGTTTGGTAGTGTTTAGTATAGCAGAGACTGTCTCTGGGTGTGTGACTGTGGGTTTGGTAGTGTTTAGTAGAGCAGGGACTGTCTGCGGGTGTTACTGTGGGTTTGGTAGTGTTTAGTATAGCAGAGACTGTCTGTGGGTGTCACTGTAGGTTTGGTAGTGTTTAGTAGTGCAGAGACTGTCTGTGGGTGTCACTGTAATTTTGGTAGTGTTTAGTAGAGCAGAGATTGCCTGTGTTGGGACTGTGGGTTTGGTAGTGTTTATTATAGCAGAGACAGTCTGTGGGTGTCACTGTAGGTTTGGTAGTGTTTAGTAGAGCAGAGACTGTCTGTGTGTGTGACTGTGGGTTTGGTAGTGTTTAGTAGAGCAGAGACTGTCTGTGTGTGTGACTGTGGGTTTGGTAGTGTTTAGTATAGCAGAGACTGTCTGTGGGTATCACTGTGGGTTTGGTAGTGTTTAGTAGAGCAGAGACTGTCTGTGTGTGTGACTGTGGGTTTGGTAGTGTTTAGTAGAGCAGAGACCCTCTGTGTGTGTGACTGTAGGCTTGGTAGTGTTTAGTAGAGCAGAGACTGTCTGTGGGTGTCACTGAAGGTTTGGTAGTGTTTAGTAGAGCAGAGACTGTCTGTGTGTGTGACTGTGGGTTTGGTAGTGTTTAGTAGAGCAGAGACTCTCTGTGTGTGTGACTGTAGGTTTGGTAGTGTTTAGTATAGCAGAGACTGTCTGTGTGTGTGACTGTAGGTTTGGTAGTGTTTAGTAGAGCAGAGACGGTCTGTGGGTATCACTGTAGATTTGGTAGTGTTTAGTAGAGCAGAGACTGTCTGTGTGTGTGACTGTAGGTTTGGTAGTGTTTAGTAGAGCAGAGACGGTCTGTGGGTATCACTGTAGGTTTGGTAGTGTTTAGTAGAGCAGAGACTCTCTGTGTGTGTGACTGTAGGTTTGGTAGTGTTTAGTATAGCAGAGACTGTCTGTGTGTGTCACTGTGGGTTTGGTAGTGTTTAGTATAGCAGAGACTGTCTGTGTGTGTCACTGTAGGTTTGGATGTGTTTAGAAGAGCAGAGACTGTCTGTGTGTGTCACTGTGGGTTTGGTAGTGTTTAGTATAGCAGAGACTGTCTGTGTGTGTCACTGTAGGTTTGGTAGTGTTTAGTAGAGCAGAGACTGTCTGTGTGTGTCACTGTGGGTTTGGTATTGTTTAGTAGAGCAGAGACTGTCTGTGTGTGTCACTGTGGGTTTGGTAGTGTTTAGTAGAGCAGAGACTGTCTGTGTGTGTCACTGTGGGTTTGGTAGTGTTTAGTTGAGCAGAGACTGTCTGTGTGTGTCACTGTGGGTTTGGTAGTGTTTAGTATAGCAGAGACTGTCTGTGTGTGTCACTGTGGGTTTGGTAGTGTTTAGTATAGCAGAGACTGTCTGTGTGTGTCACTGTAGGTTTGGTAGTGTTTAGTATAGCAGAGACTGTCTGTGTGTGTCACTGTGGGTTTGGTAGTGTTTAGTATAGCAGAGACTGTCTGTGTGTGTCACTGTAGGTTTGGTAGTGTTTAGTAGAGCAGAGACTGTGTGTGTCACTGTGGGTTTGGTAGTGTTTAGTATAGCATAGACTGTCTGTGTGTGTCACTGTAGGTTTGGTAGTGTTTAGTATAGCAGAGACTGTCTCTGGGTGTCTGACTGTGGGTTTGGTATTGTTTAGTAGAGCAGGGACTGTCTGCGGGTGTTACTGTGGGTTTGGTAGTGTTTAGTATAGCAGAGACTGTCTGTGTGTGTCACTGTGGGTTTGGTAGTGTTTAGTAGAGCAGAGACTGTCTGTGTGTGTGACTGTGGGTTTGGTAGTGTTTAGTATAGCAGAGACTGTCTGTGGGTGTCACTGTAGGTTTGGTAGTGTTTAGTAGTGCAGAGACTGTCTGTGGGTGTCACTGTAGTTTTGGTAGTGTTTAGTAGAGCAGAGATTGTCTGTGTGTGGGACTGTGGGTTTGATAGTGTTTATTATAGCAGAGACTGTCTGTGGGTGTCACTGTAGGTTTGGTAGTGTTTAGTAGAGCAGAGACTGTCTGTGTGTGTGACTGTGGGTTTGGTAGTGTTTAGTAGAGCAGAGACTGTCTGTGTGTGTGACTGTGGGTTTGGTAGTGTTTAGTATAGCAGAGACTGTCTGTGGGTATCACTGTGGGTTTGGTAGTGTTTAGTAGAGCAGAGACTGTCTGTGTGTGTGACTGTGGGTTTGGTAGTGTTTAGTAGAGCAGAGACCCTCTGTGTGTGTGACTGTAGGCTTGGTAGTGTTTAGTAGAGCAGAGACTGTCTGTGGGTGTCACTGAAGGTTTGGTAGTGTTTAGTAGAGCAGAGACTGTCTGTGTGTGTGACTGTGGGTTTGGTAGTGTTTAGTAGAGCAGAGACTCTCTGTGTGTGTGACTGTAGGTTTGGTAGTGTTTAGTATAGCAGAGACTGTCTGTGTGTGTGACTGTAGGTTTGGTAGTGTTTAGTAGAGCAGAGACGGTCTGTGGGTATCACTGTAGATTTGGTAGTGTTTAGTAGAGCAGAGACTGTCTGTGTGTGTGACTGTAGGTTTGGTAGTGTTTAGTAGAGCAGAGACGGTCTGTGGGAATCACTGTAGGTTTGGTAGTGTTTAGTAGAGCAGAGACTCTCTGTGTGTGTGACTGTAGGTTTGGTAGTGTTTAGTATAGCAGAGACTGTCTGTGTGTGTGACTGTAGGTTTGGTGGTGTTTAGTAGAGCAGAGACGGTCTGTGGTTATCACTGTAGGTTTGGTAGTGTTTAGTAGAGCAGAGACTCTCTGTGTGTGTGACTGTAGGTTTGGTAGTGTTTAGTAGAGCAGAGACGGTCTGTGTGTGTTTGTTTGGGTTTGGTAGTGTTTAGTAGAGCAGAGACTGACTGTGAGTGTCACTGTGGGGTTGGTAGTGTTTAGTAGAGCAGAGACTGTATGTGGGTGTCACTGTGGGTTTGGTAGTTTTTAGTAGAGCAGAGACTGTCTGTGGGTGTTACTGTGGGTTTGGTAGTGTTTTGTAGAGCAGAGACTGTCTGTGTGTGTGACTGTAGGTTTGGTAGTGTTTAGTAGAGCAGAGACTGTCTGTGGGTGTCACTGTGAGTTTGGTAGTGATTTGTAGAGTAGAGACTGTCTGTGGGTGTTACTGTAGGTTTGGTAGTGTTTAGTAGAGCAGAGACTGTCTGTGGGTGTCACTGTAGGTTTGGTAGTGTTTAGTAGAGCAGAGACTGTCTGTGCGTGTTACTGTGGGTTTGGTAGTGTTTAGTAGAGCAGAGACTGTCTGTGTGTGTGACTGTGGGTTTGGTAGTGTTTAGTATAGCAGAGACTGTCTGTGGGTGTCACTGTAGGTTTGGTAGTGTTTAGTAGAGCAGAGACTGTCTGTGTGTGTGACTGAAGGTTTGGTAGTGTTTAGTATAGCAGAGACTGTCTGTGGGTATCACTGTGGGTTTGGTAGTGTTTAGTAGAGCAGAGACTGTCTGTGTGTGTGACTGTGGGTTTGGTAGTGTTTAGTAGTGCAGAGACTGTCTGTGTGTGTGACTGTGGGTTTGGTAGTGTTTAGTAGAGCAGAGACTGTCTGTGTGTGTGACTGTGGGTTTGGTAGTGTTTAGTATAGCAGAGACTGTCTGTGGGTGTCACTGTAGGTTTGGTAATGTTTAGTAGAGCAGAGACTGTCTGTGTGTGTGACTGTGGGTTTGGTAGTGTTTAGTAGAGCAGAGACTGTCTGTGTGTGTGACTGTGGATTTGGTAGTGTTGAGTATAGCAGACACTGTCTGTGGGTATCACTGTGGGTTTGGTAGTGTTTAGTAGAGCAGAGACTGTCTGTGTGTGTGACTGTGGGTTTGGTAGTTTTTAGTAGAGCAGAGACTCTCTGTGTGTGCGACTGTAGGTTTGGTAGTTTTTAGTAGAGCAGAGACTGTCTGTGGGTGTCACTGAAGGTTTGGTAGTGTTTAGTAGAGCAGAGACTGTCTGTGTGTGTGACTGTGGGTTTGGTAGTGTTTAGTAGAGCAGAGACTCTCTGTGTGTGTCCCTGAATGTGTGGTAGTGTTTAGTAGAGCAGAGACTGTATGTGTGTGTCAATGTGGGTTTGGTAGTGTTTAGTAGAGCAGAGACTGTCTGTGTGTGTGACTGTAGGTTTGGTAGTGTTTAGTCGAGCAGAGACTGTCTGTGGGTGTCACTGAAGGTTTGGTAGTGTTTAGTAGAGCAGAGACTGTCTGTGTGTGTGACTGTGGGTTTGGTAGTGTTTAGTAGAGCAGAGACTCTCTGTGTGTGTCACTGAAGGTTTGGTAGTGTTTAGTATAGCAGAGACTCTCTGTGTGTGTGACTGTAGGTTTGGTAGTGTTTAGTACAGCAGAGACTGTCTGTGGGTGTCACTGTAGGTTTGGTAATGTTTAGTAGAGCAGAGACTGTCTGTGTGTGTGACTGTGGGATTGGTAGTGTTTAGTAGAGCAGAGACTCTCTGTGTGTGTCACTGAAGGTTTGGTAGTGTTTAGTATAGCAGCGACTCTCTTTGTGTGTCACTGTGGGTTTGGTAGTGTTTAGTAGAGCAGAGACTGTCTGTGGGTGTCACTGTGGGTTTGGTGGTGTTTAGTATAGCAGAGACTGTCTGTGTGTGTGACTGTAGGTTTGGTAGTGTTTAGTAGAGCAGAGACTCTCTGTGTGTGTCACTGAAGGTTTGGTAGTGTTTAGTATAGCAGAGACTCTCTGTGTGTGTGACTGTAGTTTTGGTGGTGGTTAGTAGAGCAGAGACTCTCTGTGTGTGTGACTGTAGGTTTGGTAGTGTTTAGTATAGCAGAGACTGCCTGTGTGTGTGACTGTAGGTTTGGTAGTGTTTAGTAGAGCAGGGACGGTCTGTGGGTATCACTGTAGGCTTGGTAGTGTTTAGTAGAGCAGAGACTGTCTGTGTGTGTGACTGTAGGTTTGGTAGTGTTTAGTAGAGCAGAGACGGTCTGTGGGTATCACTGTAGGTTTGGTAGTGTTAGTAGAGCAGAGACTCTCTGTGTGTGTGACTGTAAGTTTTGGTAGTGTTTAGTATAGCAGAGACTGTCTGTGTGTGTGACTGTAGGTTTGGTAGTGTTTAGTAGATCAGAGACGGTCTGTGGGTATCACTGTAGGTTTGGTAGTGTTTAGTAGAGCAGAGGCTCTCTGTGTGTGTGACTGTAGGTTTGGTAGTGTTTAGTATAGCAGAGACTGTCTGTGTGTGTCACTGTAGGTTTGGTAGTGTTTAGTAGAGCAGAGACACTCTGTGTGTGTGACTGTAGGTTTGGTAGTGTTTAGTAGAGCAGAGACGGTCTGTGTGTGTTTGTGTGGGTTTGGTAGTGTTTAGTAGAGCAGAGACTGTCTGTGAGTGTCACTGTGGGGTTGGTAGTGTTTAGTAGAGCAGAGACTGTATGTGGGTGTCACTGTAGGTTTGGTAGTTTTTAGTAGAGCAGAGACTGTCTGTGGGTGTTACTGTGGGTTTGGTAGTGTTTTGTAGAGCCGAGACTGTCTGTGTGTGTGACTGTAGGTTTGGTAGTGTTTAGTAGATCAGAGACTGTCTGTGGGTGTCACTGTGAGTTTGGTAGTGATTTGTAGAGTAGAGACTGTCTGTGGGTGTTACTGTAGGTTTGGTAGTGTTTAGTAGAGCAGAGACTGTCTGTGGGTGTCACTGTAGGTTTGGTAGTGTTTAGTAGAGCAGAGACTGTCTGTGTGTGTGACTGTAGGTTTGGTAGTGTTTAGTAGAGCAGAGACGGTCTGTGGGTAACACTGTAGGTTTGGTAGTGTTTAGTAGAGCAGAGACTCTCTGTGTGTGTGACTGTATGTTTGGTAGTGTTTAGTAGAGCAGAGACGGTCTGTGTGTGTTTGTGTGGGTTTGGTAGTGTTTAGTAGAGCAGAGACTGTCTGTGAGTGTCACTGTGGGGTTGGTAGTGTTTAGTAGAGCAGAGACTGTATGTGGGTGTCACTATAGGTTTGGTAGTTTTTAGTAGAGCAGAGACTGTCTGTGGGTGTTACTGTGGGTTTGGTAGTGTTTTGTAGAGCAGAGACTCTCTGTGTGTGTGACTGTAGGTTTGGTAGTGTTTAGTAGAGCAGAGACTGTCTGTGGGTGTCACTGTGAGTTTGGTAGTGATTTGTAGAGTAGAGACTGTCTGTGGGTGTTACTGTAGGTTTGGTAGTGTTTAGTAGAGCAGAGACTGTCTGTGGGTGTCACTGTAGGTTTGGTAGTGTTTAGTAGAGCAGAGACTGTCTGTGCGTGTTACTGTGGGTTTGGTAGTGTTTAGTAGAGCAGAGACTGTCTGTGTGTGCGACTGAGGGTTGGGTAGTGTTTAGTATAGCAGACACTGTCTTTGGGTATCACTGTGGGTTTCGTAGTGTTTACTAGAGCAGAGACTGTGTGTGTGACTGTGGGTTTGGTAGTTTTTAGTAGAGCAGAGACTCTCTGTGTGTGTGACTGTAGGTTTGGTAGTGTTTAGTAGAGCGGAGACTGTCTGTGGGTGTCACTGAAGGTTTGGTAGTGTTTAGTAGAGCAGAGACTGTGTGTGTCACTGTGGGTTTGGTAGTGTTTAGTATAGCAGAGACTGTCTGTGTGTGTCACTGTAGGTTTGGTAGTGTTTAGTATAGCAGAGACTGTCTCTGGGTGTGTGACTGTGGGTTTGGTAGTGTTTAGTAGAGCAGGGACTGTCTGCGGGCGTTACTGTGGGTTTGGTAGTGTTTAGTATAGCAGAGACTGTCTGTGTGTGTCACTGTGGGTTTGGTAGTGTTTAGTAGAGCAGAGACTGTCTGTGTGTGTGACTGTGGGTTTGGTAGTGTTTAGTATAGCAGAGACTGTCTGTGGGTGTCACTGTAGGTTTGGTAGTGTTTAGTAGTGCAGAGACTGTCTGTGGGTGTCACTGTAGTTTTGGTAGTGTTTAGTAGAGCAGAGATTGCCTGTGTTGGGACTGTGGGTTTGGTAGTGTTTATTATAGCAGAGACTCTCTGTGGGTGTCACTGTAGGTTTGGTAGTGTTTAGTAGAGCAGAGACTGTCTGTGTGTGTGACTGTGGGTTTGGTAGTGTTTAGTAGAGCAGAGACTGTCTGTGTGTGTGACTGTGGGTTTGGTAGTGTTTAGTATAGCAGAGACTGTCTGTGGGTATCACTGTGGGTTTGGTAGTGTTTAGTAGAGCAGAGACTGTCTGTGTGTGTGACTGTGGGTTTGGTAGTGTTTAGTAGAGCAGAGACCCTCTGTGTGTGTGACTGTAGGCTTGGTAGTGTTTAGTAGAGCAGAGACTGTCTGTGGGTGTCACTGAAGGTTTGGTAGTGTTTAGTAGAGCAGAGACTGTCTGTGTGTGTGACTGTGGGTTTGGTAGTGTTTAGTAGAGCAGAGACTCTCTGTGTGTGTGACTGTAGGTTTGGTAGTGTTTAGTATAGCAGAGACTGTCTGTGTGTGTGACTGTAGGTTTGGTAGTGTTTAGTAGAGCAGAGACGGTCTGTGGGTATCACTGTAGATTTGGTAGTGTTTAGTAGAGCAGAGACTGTCTGTGTGTGTGACTGTAGGTTTGGTAGTGTTTAGTAGAGCAGAGACGGTCTGTGGGTATCACTGTAGGTTTGGTAGTGTTTAGTAGAGCAGAGACTCTCTGTGTGAGTGACTGTAGGTTTGGTAGTGTTTAGTATAGCAGAGACTGTCTGTGTGTGTCACTGTGGGTTTGGTAGTGTTTAGTATAGCAGAGACTGTCTGTGTGTGTCACTGTAGGTTTGGATGTGTTTAGAAGAGCAGAGACTGTCTGTGTGTGTCACTGTGGGTTTGGTAGTGTTTAGTATAGCAGAGACTGTCTGTGTGTGTGACTGTGGGTTTGGTAGTGTTTAGTAGAGCAGAGACTCTCTGTGTGTGTCACTGAAGGTTTGGTAGTGTTTAGTATAGCAGAGACTCTCTGTGTGTGTGACTGTAGGTTTGGTAGTGTTTAGTACAGCAGAGACTGTCTGTGGGTGTCACTGTAGGTTTGGTAATGTTTAGTAGAGCAGAGACTGTCTGTGTGTGTGACTGTGGGATTGGTAGTGTTTAGTAGAGCAGAGACTCTCTGTGTGTGTCACTGAAGGTTTGGTAGTGTTTAGTATAGCAGCGACTCTCTTTGTGTGTCACTGTAGGTTTGGTAGTGTTAAGTAGAGCAGAGACTGTCTGTGGGTGTCACTGTGGGTTTGGTGGTGTTTAGTATAGCAGAGACTGTCTGTGTGTGTGACTGTAGGTTTGGTAGTGTTTAGTA
Organism: Meconema thalassinum; assembly: GCA_946902985.2. Taxonomy (NCBI): domain Eukaryota; kingdom Metazoa; phylum Arthropoda; class Insecta; order Orthoptera; family Tettigoniidae; genus Meconema; species Meconema thalassinum. The sequence goes on from OX336393.1 coordinate 31,187,233, forward strand.
TAGCAGAGACTGCCTGTGTGTGTGACTGTAGGTTTGGTAGTGTTTAGTAGAGCAGGGACGGTCTGTGGGTATCACTGTAGGCTTGGTAGTGTTTAGTAGAGCAGAGACTGTCTGTGTGTGTGACTGTAGGTTTGGTAGTGTTTAGTAGAGCACAGACGGTCTGTGGGTATCACTGTAGGTTTGGTAGTGTTAGTAGAGCAGAGACTCTCTGTGTGTGTGACTGTAAGTTTTGGTAGTGTTTAGTATAGCAGAGACTGTCTGTGTGTGTGACTGTAGGTTTGGTAGTGTTTAGTAGATCAGAGACGGTCTGTGGGTATCACTGTAGGTTTGGTAGTGTTTAGTAGAGCAGAGGCTCTCTGTGTGTGTGACTGTAGGTTTGGTAGTGTTTAGTATAGCAGAGACTGTATGTGTGTGTCACTGTAGGTTTGGTAGTGTTTAGTAGAGCAGAGACACTCTGTGTGTGTGACTGTAGGTTTGGTAGTGTTTAGTAGAGCAGAGACGGTCTGTGTGTGTTTGTGTGGGTTTGGTAGTGTTCAGTAGAGCAGAGACTGTCTGTGAGTGTCACTGTGGGGTTGGTAGTGTTTAGTAGAGCAGAGACTGTATGTGGGTGTCACTGTAGGTTTGGTAGTTTTTAGTAGAGCAGAGACTGTCTGTGGGTGTTACTGTGGGTTTGGTAGTGTTTTGTAGAGCAGAGACTGTCTGTGAGTGTGACTGTAGGTTTGGTAGTGTTTAGTAGATCAGAGACTGTCTGTGGGTGTCACTGTGAGTTTGGTAGTGATTTGTAGAGTAGAGACTGTCTGTGGGTGTTACTGTAGGTTTGGTAGTGTTTAGTAGAGCAGAGACTGTCTGTGGGTGTCACTGTAGGTTTGGTAGTGTTTAGTAGAGCAGAGACTGTCTGTGTGTGTGACTGTAGGTTTGGTAGTGTTTAGTAGAGCAGAGACGGTCTGTGGGTAACACTGTAGGTTTGGTAGTGTTTAGTAGAGCAGAGACTCTCTGTGTGTGTGACTGTATGTTTGGTAGTGTTTAGTAGAGCAGAGACGGTCTGTGTGTGTTTGTGTGGGTTTGGTAGTGTTTAGTAGAGCAGAGACTGTCTGTGAGTGTCACTGTGGGGTTGGTAGTGTTTAGTAGAGCAGAGACTGTATGTGGGTGTCACTGTAGGTTTGGTAGTTTTTAGTAGAGCAGAGACTGTCTGTGGGTGTTACTGTGGGTTTGGTAGTGTTTTGTAGAGCAGAGACTCTCTGTGTGTGTGACTGTAGGTTTGGTAGTGTTTAGTAGAGCAGAGACTGTCTGTGGGTGTCACTGTGAGTTTGGTAGTGATTTGTAGAGTAGAGACTGTCTGTGGGTGTTACTGTAGGTTTGGTAGTGTTTAGTAGAGCAGAGACTGTCTGTGGGTGTCACTGTAGGTTTGGTAGTGTTTAGTAGAGCAGAGACTGTCTGTGCGTGTTACTGTGGGTTTGGTAGTGTTTAGTAGAGCAGAGACTGTCTGTGTGTGCGACTGAGGGTTGGGTAGTGTTTAGTATAGCAGACACTGTCTTTGGGTATCACTGTGGGTTTCGTAGTGTTTACTAGAGCAGAGACTGTGTGTGTGACTGTGGGTTTGGTAGTTTTTAGTAGAGCAGAGACTCTCTGTGTGTGTGACTGTAGGTTTGGTAGTGTTTAGTAGAGCGGAGACTGTCTGTGGGTGTCACTGAAGGTTTGGTAGTGTTTAGTAGAGCAGAGACTGTGTGTGTCACTGTGGGTGTGGTAGTGTTTAGTATAGCAGAGACTGTCTGTGTGTGTCACTGTAGGTTTGGTAGTGTTTAGTATAGCAGAGACTGTCTCTGGGTGTGTGACTGTGGGTTTGGTAGTGTTTAGTAGAGCAGGGACTGTCTGCGGGTGTTACTGTGGGTTTGGTAGTGTTTAGTATAGCAGAGACTGTCTGTGTGTGTCACTGTGGGTTTGGTAGTGTTTAGTAGAGCAGAGACTGTCTGTGTGTGTGACTGTGGGTTTGGTAGTGTTTAGTATAGCAGAGACTGTCTGTGGGTGTCACTGTAGGTTTGGTAGTGTTTAGTAGTGCAGAGACTGTCTGTGGGTGTCACTGTAGTTTTGGTAGTGTTTAGTAGAGCAGAGATTGCCTGTGTTGGGACTGTGGGTTTGGTAGTGTTTATTATAGCAGAGACTCTCTGTGGGTGTCACTGTAGGTTTGGTAGTGTTTAGTAGAGCAGAGACTGTCTGTGTGTGTGACTGTGGGTTTGGTAGTGTTTAGTAGAGCAGAGACTGTCTGTGTGTGTGACTGTGGGTTTGGTAGTGTTTAGTATAGCAGAGACTGTCTGTGGGTATCACTGTGGGTTTGGTAGTGTTTAGTAGAGCAGAGACTGTCTGTGTGTGTGACTGTGGGTTTGGTAGTGTTTAGTAGAGCAGAGACCCTCTGTGTGTGTGACTGTAGGCTTGGTAGTGTTTAGTAGAGCAGAGACTGTCTGTGGGTGTCACTGAAGGTTTGGTAGTGTTTAGTAGAGCAGAGACTGTCTGTGTGTGTGACTGTGGGTTTGGTAGTGTTTAGTAGAGCAGAGACTCTCTGTGTGTGTGACTGTAGGTTTGGTAGTGTTTAGTATAGCAGAGACTGTCTGTGTGTGTGACTGTAGGTTTGGTAGTGTTTAGTAGAGCAGAGACGGTCTGTGGGTATCACTGTAGATTTGGTAGTGTTTAGTAGAGCAGAGACTGTCTGTGTGTGTGACTGTAGGTTTGGTAGTGTTTAGTAGAGCAGAGACGGTCTGTGGGTATCACTGTAGGTTTGGTAGTGTTTAGTAGAGCAGAGACTCTCTGTGTGAGTGACTGTAGGTTTGGTAGTGTTTAGTATAGCAGAGACTGTCTGTGTGTGTCACTGTGGGTTTGGTAGTGTTTAGTATAGCAGAGACTGTCTGTGTGTGTCACTGTAGGTTTGGATGTGTTTAGAAGAGCAGAGACTGTCTGTGTGTGTCACTGTGGGTTTGGTAGTGTTTAGTATAGCAGAGACTGTCTGTGTGTGTCACTGTAGGTTTGGTAGTGTTTAGTAGAGCAGAGACTGTCTGTGTGTGTCACTGTGGGTTTGGTATTGTTTAGTAGAGCAGAGACTGTCTGTGTGTGTCACTGTGGGTTTGGTAGTGTTTAGTAGAGCAGAGACTGTCTGTGTGTGTCACTGTGGGTTTGGTAGTGTTTAGTTGAGCAGAGACTGTCTGTGTGTGTCACTGTGGGTTTGGTAGTGTTTAGTATAGCAGAAACTGTCTGTGTGTGTCACTGTGGGTTTGGTAGTGTTTAGTATAGCAGAGACTGTCTGTGTGTGTCACTGTAGGTTTGGTAGTGTTTAGTATAGCAGAGACTGTCTGTGTGTGTCACTGTGGGTTTGGTAGTGTTTAGTATAGCAGAGACTGTCTGTGTGTGTCACTGTAGGTTTGGTAGTGTTTAGTAGAGCAGAGACTGTGTGTGTCACTGTGGGTTTGGTAGTGTTTAGTATAGCAGAGACTGTCTGTGTGTGTCACTGTAGGTTTGGTAGTGTTTAGTATAGGAGAGACTGTCTCTGGGTGTGTGACTGTGGGTTTGGTAGTGTTTAGTAGAGCAGGGACTGTCTGCGGGTGTTACTGTGGGTTTGGTAGTGTTTAGTATAGCAGAGACTGTCTGTGTGTGTCACTGTGGGTTTGGTAGTGTTTAGTAGAGCAGAGACTGTCTGTGTGTGTGACTGTGGGTTTGGTAGTGTTTAGTATAGCAGAGACTGTCTGTGGGTGTCACTGTAGGTTTGGTAGTGTTTAGTAGTGCAGAGACTGTCTGTGGGTGTCACTGTAGTTTTGGTAGTGTTTAGTAGAGCAGAGATTGTCTGTGTGTGGGACTGTGGGTTTGGTAGTGTTTATTATAGCAGAGACTGTCTGTGGGTGTCACTGTAGGTTTGGTAGTGTTTAGTAGAGCAGAGACTGTCTGTGTGTGTGACTGTGGGTTTGGTAGTGTTTAGTAGAGCAGAGACTGTCTGTGTGTGTGACTGTGGGTTTGGTAGTGTTTAGTATAGCAGAGACTGTCTGTGGGTATCACTGTGGGTTTGGTAGTGTTTAGTAGAGCAGAGACTGTCTGTGTGTGTGACTGTGGGTTTGGTAGTGTTTAGTAGAGCAGAGACCCTCTGTGTGTGTGACTGTAGGCTTGGTAGTGTTTAGTAGAGCAGAGACTGTCTGTGGGTGTCACTGAAGGTTTGGTAGTGTTTAGTAGAGCAGAGACTGTCTGTGTGTGTGACTGTGGGTTTGGTAGTGTTTAGTAGAGCAGAGACTCTCTGTGTGTGTGACTGTAGGTTTGGTAGTGTTTAGTATAGCAGAGACTGTCTGTGTGTGTGACTGTAGGTTTGGTAGTGTTTAGTAGAGCAGAGACGGTCTGTGGGTATCACTGTAGATTTGGTAGTGTTTAGTAGAGCAGAGACTGTCTGTGTGTGTGACTGTAGGTTTGGTAGTGTTTAGTAGAGCAGAGACGGTCTGTGGGTATCACTGTAGGTTTGGTAGTGTTTAGTAGAGCAGAGACTCTCTGTGTGTGTGACTGTAGGTTTGGTAGTGTTTAGTATAGCAGAGACTGTCTGTGTGTGTGACTGTAGGTTTGGTGGTGTTTAGTAGAGCAGAGACGGTCTGTCGTTATCACTGTAGGTTTGGTAGTGTTTAGTAGAGCAGAGACTCTCTGTGTGTGTGACTGTAGGTTTGGTAGTGTTTAGTAGAGCAGAGACGGTCTGTGTGTGTTTGTGTGGGTTTGGTAGTGTTTAGTAGAGCAGAGACTGACTGTGAGTGTCACTGTGGGGTTGGTAGAGTTTAGTAGAGCAGAGACTGTATGTGGGTGTCACTTTGGGTTTGGTAGTTTTTAGTAGAGCAGAGACTGTCTGTGGGTGTTACTGTGGGTTTGGTAGTGTTTTGTAGAGCAGAGACTGTCTGTGTGTGTGACTGTAGGTTTGGTAGTGTTTAGTAGAGCAGAGACTGTCTGTGGGTGTCACTGTGAGTTTGGTAGTGATTTGTAGAGTAGAGACTGTCTGTGGGTGTTACTGTAGGATTGGTAGTGTTTAGTAGAGCAGAGACTGTCTGTGGGTGTCACTGTAGGTTTGGTAGTGTTTAGTAGAGCAGAGACTGTCTGTGCGTGTTACTGTGGGTTTGGTAGTGTTTAGTAGAGCAGAGACTGTCTGTGTGTGTGACTGTGGGTTTGGTAGTGTTTAGTATAGCAGAGACTGTCTGTGGGTGTCACTGTAGGTTTGGTAGTGATTAGTAGAGCAGAGACTGTCTGTGTGTGTGACTGAAGGTTTGGTAGTGTTTAGTATAGCAGAGACTGTCTGTGGGTATCACTGTGGGTTTGGTAGTGTTTAGTAGAGCAGAGACTGTCTGTGTGTGTGACTGTGGGTTTGGTAGTGTTTAGTAGTGCAGAGACTGTCTGTGTGTGTGACTGTGGGTTTGGTAGTGTTTAGTAGAGCAGAGACTGTCTGTGTGTGTGACTGTGGGTTTGGTAGTGTTTAGTATAGCAGAGACTGTCTGTGGGTGTCACTGTAGGTTTGGTAGTGTTTAGTATAGCAGAGACTGTCTGTGTGTGTGACTGTGGGTTTCGTAGTGTTTAGTAGAGCAGAGACTGTCTGTGTGTGTGACTGTGGATTTGGTAGTGTTTAGTATAGCAGACACTGTCTGTGGGTATCACTGTGGGTTTGGTAGTGTTTAGTAGAGCAGAGACTGTCTGTGTGTGTGACTGTGGGTATGGTAGTTTTTAGTAGAGCAGAGACTCTCTGTGTGTGCGACTGTAGGTTTGGTAGTGTTTAGTAGAGCAGAGACTGTCTGTGGGTGTCACTGAAGGTTTGGTAGTGTTTAGTAGAGCAGAGACTGTCTGTGTGTGTGACTGTGGGTTTGGTAGTGTTTAGTAGAGCAGAGACTCTCTGTGTGTGTCCCTGAATGTTTGGTAGTGTTTAGTAGAGCAGAGACTGTATGTGTGTGTCAATGTGGGTTTGGTAGTGTTTAGTAGAGCAGAGACTGTCTGTGTGTGTGACTGTAGGTTTGGTAGTGTTTAGTCGAGCAGAGACTGTCTGTGGGTGTCACTGAAGGTTTGGTAGTGTTTAGTAGAGCAGAGACTGTCTGTGTGTGTGACTGTGGGTTTGGTAGTGTTTAGTAGAGCAGAGACTCTCTGTGTGTGTCACTGAAGGTTTGGTAGTGTTTAGTATAGCAGAGACTCTCTGTGTGTGTGACTGTAGGTTTGGTAGTGTTTATTACAGCAGAGACTGTCTGTGGGTGTCACTGTAGGTTTGGTAATGTTTAGTAGAGCAGAGACTGTCTGTGTGTGTGACTGTGGGATTGGTAGTGTTTAGTAGAGCAGAGACTCTCTGTGTGTGTCACTGAAGGTTTGGTAGTGTTTAGTATAGCAGCGACTCTCTTTGTGTGTCACTGTGGGTTTGGTAGTGTTTAGTAGAGCAGAGACTGTCTGTGGGTGTCACTGTGGGTTTGGTGGTGTTTAGTATAGCAGAGACTGTCTGTGTGTGTGACTGTGGGTTTGGTAGTGTTTAGTATAGCAGAGACTGTCTGTGGGTGTCACTGTAGGTTTGGTAGTGTTTAGTAGTGCAGAGACTGTCTGTGGGTGTCACTGTAGTTTTGGTAGTGTTTAGTAGAGCAGAGATTGTCTGTGTGTGGGACTGTGGGTTTGGTAGTGTTTATTATAGCAGAGACTGTCTGTGGGTGTCACTGTAGGTTTGGTAGTGTTTAGTAGAGCAGAGACTGTCTGTGTGTGTGACTGTGGGTTTGGTAGTGTTTAGTAGAGCAGAGACTGTCTGTGTGTGTGACTGTGGGTTTGGTAGTGTTTAGTATAGCAGAGACTGTCTGTGGGTATCACTGTGGGTTTGGTAGTGTTTAGTAGAGCAGAGACTGTCTGTGTGTGTGACTGTGGGTTTGGTAGTGTTTAGTAGAGCAGAGACCCTCTGTGTGTGTGACTGTAGGCTTGGTAGTGTTTAGTAGAGCAGAGACTGTCTGTGGGTGTCACTGAAGGTTTGGTAGTGTTTAGTAGAGCAGAGACTGTCTGTGTGTGTGACTGTGGGTTTGGTAGTGTTTAGTAGAGCAGAGACTCTCTGTGAGTGTGACTGTAGGTTTGGTAGTGTTTAGTATAGCAGAGACTGTCTGTGTGTGTGACTGTAGGTTTGGTAGTGTTTAGTAGAGCAGAGACGGTCTGTGGGTATCACTGTAGATTTGGTAGTGTTTAGTAGAGCAGAGACTGTCTGTGTGTGTGACTGTAGGTTTGGTAGTGTTTAGTAGAGCAGAGACGGTCTGTGGGTATCACTGTAGGTTTGGTAGTGTTTAGTAGAGCAGAGACTCTCTGTGTGTGTGACTGTAGGTTTGGTAGTGTTTAGTATAGCAGAGACTGTCTGTGTGTGTGACTGTAGGTTTGGTGGTGTTTAGTAGAGCAGAGACGGTCTGTCGTTATCACTGTAGGTTTGGTAGTGTTTAGTAGAGCAGAGACTCTCTGTGTGTGTGACTGTAGGTTTGGTAGTGTTTAGTAGAGCAGAGACGGTCTGTGTGTGTTTGTGTGGGTTTGGTAGTGTTTAGTAGAGCAGAGACTGACTGTGAGTGTCACTGTGGGGTTGGTAGAGTTTAGTAGAGCAGAGACTGTATGTGGGTGTCACTTTGGGTTTGGTAGTTTTTAGTAGAGCAGAGACTGTCTGTGGGTGTTACTGTGGGTTTGGTAGTGTTTTGTAGAGCAGAGACTGTCTGTGTGTGTGACTGTAGGTTTGGTAGTGTTTAGTAGAGCAGAGACTGTCTGTGGGTGTCACTGTGAGTTTGGTAGTGATTTGTAGAGTAGAGACTGTCTGTGGGTGTTACTGTAGGTTTGGTAGTGTTTAGTAGAGCAGAGACTGTCTGTGGGTGTCACTGTAGGTTTGGTAGTGTTTAGTAGAGCAGAGACTGTCTGTGCGTGTTACTGTGGGTTTGGTAGTGTTTAGTAGAGCAGAGACTGTCTGTGTGTGTGACTGTGGGTTTGGTAGTGTTTAGTATAGCAGAGACTGTCTGTGGGTGTCACTGTAGGTTTGGTAGTGTTTAGTAGAGCAGAGACTGTCTGTGTGTGTGACTGAAGGTTTGGTAGTGTTTAGTATAGCAGAGACTGTCTGTGGGTATCACTGTGGGTTTGGTAGTGTTTAGTAGAGCAGAGACTGTCTGTGTGTGTGACTGTGGGTTTGGTAGTGTTTAGTAGTGCAGAGACTGTCTGTGTGTGTGACTGTGGGTTTGGTAGTGTTTAGTAGAGCAGAGACTGTCTGTGTGTGTGACTGTGGGTTTGGTAGTGTTTAGTATAGCAGAGACTGTCTGTGGGTGTCACTGTAGGTTTGGTAGTGTTTAGTAGAGCAGAGACTGTCTGTGTGTGTGACTGTGGGTTTGGTAGTGTTTAGTAGAGCAGAGACTGTCTGTGTGTGTGACTGTGGATTTGGTAGTGTTTAGTATAGCAGACACTGTCTGTGGGTATCACTGTGGGTTTGGTAGTGTTTAGTAGAGCAGAGACTGTCTGTGTGTGTGACTGTGGGTATGGTAGTTTTTAGTAGAGCAGAGACTCTCTGTGTGTGCGACTGTAGGTTTGGTAGTGTTTAGTAGAGCAGAGACTGTCTGTGGGTGTCACTGAAGGTTTGGTAGTGTTTAGTAGAGCAGAGACTGTCTGTGTGTGTGACTGTGGGTTTGGTAGTGTTTAGTAGAGCAGAGACTCTCTGTGTGTGTCCCTGAATGTTTGGTAGTGTTTAGTAGAGCAGAGACTGTATGTGTGTGTCAATGTGGGTTTGGTAGTGTTTAGTAGAGCAGAGACTGTCTGTGTGTGTGACTGTAGGTTTGGTAGTGTTTAGTCGAGCAGAGACTGTCTGTGGGTGTCACTGAAGGTTTGGTAGTGTTTAGTAGAGCAGAGACTGTCTGTGTGTGTGACTGTGGGTTTGGTAGTGTTTAGTAGAGCAGAGACACTCTGTGTGTGTCACTGAAGGTTTGGTAGTGTTTAGTATAGCAGAGACTCTCTGTGTGTGTGACTGTAGGTTTGGTAGTGTTTATTACAGCAGAGACTGTCTGTGGGTGTCACTGTAGGTTTGGTAATGTTTAGTAGAGCAGAGACTGTCTGTGTGTGTGACTGTGGGATTGGTAGTGTTTAGTAGAGCAGAGACTCTCTGTGTGTGTCACTGAAGGTTTGGTAGTGTTTAGTATAGCAGCGACTCTCTTTGTGTGTCACTGTGGGTTTGGTAGTGTTTAGTAGAGCAGAGACTGTCTGTGGGTGTCACTGTGGGTTTGGTGGTGTTTAGTATAGCAGAGACTGTCTGTGTGTGTGACTGTAGGTTTGGTAGTGTTTAGTAGAGCAGAGACACTCTGTGTGTGTCACTGAAGGTTTGGTAGTGTTTAGTATAGCAGAGACTCTCTGTGTGTGTGACTGTAGGTTTGGTGGTGGTTAGTAGAGCAGAGACTCTCTGTGTGTGTGACTGTAGGTTTGGTAGTGTTTAGTATAGCAGAGACTGCCTGTGTGTGTGACTGTAGGTTTGGTAGTGTTTAGTAGAGCAGGGACGGTCTGTGGGTATCACCGTAGGTTTGGTAGTGTTTAGTAGAGCAGAGACTGTCTGTGTGTGTGACTGTAGGTTTGGTAGTGTTTAGTAGAGCAGAGACGGTCTGTGGGTATCACTGTAGGTTTGGTAGTGTTTAGTAGAGCAGAGGCTCTCTGTGTGTGTGACTGTAGGTTTGGTAGTGTTTAGTATAGCAGAGACTGTCTGTGTGTGTCACTGTAGGTTTGGTAGTGTTTAGTAGAGCAGAGACACTCTGTGTGTGTGACTGTAGGTTTGGTAGTGTTTAGTAGAGCAGAGACTGTCTGTGTGTGTGACTGTGGGTTTGGTAGTGTTTAGTAGAGCAGAGACTGTCTGTGAGTGTCACTGTGGGGTTGGTAGTGTTTAGTAGAGCAGAGACTGTATGTGGGTGTCACTGTAGGTTTGGTAGTTTTTAGTAGAGCAGAGACTGTCTGTGGGTGTTACTGTGGGTTTGGTAGTGTTTTGTAGAGCAGAGACCGTCTGTGTGTGTGACTGTAGGTTTGGTAGTGTTTAGTAGATCAGAGACTGTCTGTGGGTGTCACTGTGAGTTTGGTAGTGATTTGTAGAGTAGAGACTGTCTGTGGGTGTTACTGTAGGTTTGGTAGTGTTTAGTAGAGCAGAGACTGTCTGTGGGTGTCACTGTAGGTTTGGTAGTGTTTAGTAGAGCAGAGACTGTCTGTGTGTGTGACTGTAGGTTTGGTAGTGTTTAGTAGAGCAGAGACGGTCTGTGGGTAACACTGTAGGTTTGGTAGTGTTTAGTAGAGCAGAGACTCTCTGTGTGTGTGACTGTATGTTTGGTAGTGTTTAGTAGAGCAGAGACGGTCTGTGTGTGTTTGTGTGGGTTTGGTAGTGTTAAGTAGAGCAGAGACTGTCTGTGAGTGTCACTGTGGGGTTGGTAGTGTTTAGTAGAGCAGAGACTGTATGTGGGTGTCACTGTAGGTTTGGTAGTTTTTAGTAGAGCAGAGACTGTCTGTGGGTGTTACTGTGGGTTTGGTAGTGTTTTGTAGAGCAGAGACTCTCTGTGTGTGTGACTGTAGGTTTGGTAGTGTTTAGTAGAGCAGAGACTGTCTGTGGGTGTCACTGTGAGTTTGGTAGTGATTTGTAGAGTAGAGACTGTCTGTGGGTGTTACTGTAGGTTTGGTAGTGTTTAGTAGAGCAGAGACTGTCTGTGGGTGTCACTGTAGGTTTGGTAGTGTTTAGTAGAGCAGAGACTGTCTGTGCGTGTTACTGTGGGTTTGGTAGTGTTTAGTAGAGCAGAGACTGTCTGTGTGTGCGACTGTGGGTTGGGTAGTGTTTAGTATAGCAGACACTGTCTGTGGGTATCACTGTGGGTTTCGTAGTGTTTAGTAGAGCAGAGACTGTGTGTGTGACTGTGGGTTTGGTAGTTTTTAGTAGAGCAGAGACTCTCTGTGTGTGTGACTGTAGGTTTGGTAGTGTTTAGTAGAGCGGAGACTGTCTGTGGGTGTCACTGAAGGTTTGGTAGTGTTTAGTAGAGCAGAGACTGTCTGTGTGTGTGACTGTGGGTTTGGTAGTGTTCAGTAGAGCAGAGACTCTCTGTGTGTGTCCCTGAATGTTTGGTAGTGTTTAGTAGAGCAGAGACTGTATGTGTGTGTCAATGTGGGTTTGGTAGTGTTTAGTATAGCAGAGACTGTCTGTGGGTGTGACTGTAGGTTTGGTAGTGTTTAGTAGAGCTGAGACTGTCTGTGTGTGTGACTGTGGGTTTGGTAGTGTTTAGTAGAGGAGAGACTCTCTGTGTGTGTCACTGAAAGTTTGGTGGTGTTTAGTATAGCAGAGACTCTCTGTGTGTGTGACTGTAGGTTTGGTAGTGTTTAGTACAGCAGAGACTGTCTGTGTGTGTCACTGTAGGTTTGGTAATGTTTAGTAGAGCAGAGACTGTCTGTGTGTGTGACTGTGGGTTTGGTAGTGTTTAGTAGAGCAGAGACTCTCTGTGTGTGTCACTGAAGGTTTGGTAGTGTTTAGTATAGCAGAGACTCTCTATGTGTGTCACTGTGGGTTTGGTAGTGTTTAGTAGAGCAGAGACTGTCTGTGGGTGTCACTGTGGGTTTGGTAGTGTTTAGTATAGCAGAGACTGTCTGTGTGTGTGACTGTAGGTTTGGTAGTGTTTAGTAGAGCAGAGACTCTCTGTGTGTGTCACTGAAGGTTTGGTAGTGTTTAGTATAGCAGAGACTCTGTGTGTGTGACTGTAGGTTTGGTGGTGGTTATTAGAGCAGAGACTCTCTGTGTGTGTGACTGTAGGTTTGGTAGTGTTTATTATAGCAGAGACTGTCTGTGTGTGTGACTGTAGGTTTGGTAGTGTTTAGTAGAGCAGGGACGGTCTGTGGGTATCACTGTAGGTTTGGTAGTGTTTAGTAGAGCAGAGACTGTCTGTGTGTGTGACTGTAGGTTTGGTAGTGTTTAGTAGAGCAGAGACGGTCTGTGGGTATCACTGCAGGTTTGGTAGTGTTAGTAGAGCAGAGACTCTCTGTGTGTGTGACTGTAGGTTTGGTAGTGTTTAGTATAGCAGAGACTGTCTGTGTGTGTCACTGTAGGTTTGGATGTGTTTAGAAGAGCAGAGACTGTCTGTGTGTGTCACTGTGGGTTTGGTAGTGTTTAGTATAGCAGAGACTGTCTGTGTGTGTCACTGTAGGTTTGGTAGTGTTTAGTAGAGCACAGACTGTCTGTGTGTGTCACTGTGGGTTTGGTATTGTTTAGTAGAGCAGAGACTGTCTGTGTGTGTCACTGTGGGTTTGGTAGTGTTTAGTAGAGCAGAGACTGTCTGTGTGTGTCACTGTGGGTTTGGTAGTGTTTAGTTGAGCAGAGACTGTCTGTGTGTGTCACTGTGGGTTTGGTAGTGTTTAGTATAGCAGAGACTGTCTGTGTGTGTCACTGTGGGTTTGGTAGTGTTTAGTATAGCAGAGACTGTCTGTGTGTGTCACTGTAGGTTTGGTAGTGTTTAGTATAGCAGAGACTGTCTGTGTGTGTCACTGTGGGTTTGGTAGTGTTTAGTATAGCAGAGACTGTCTGTGTGTGTCACTGTAGGTTTGGTAGTGTTTAGTAGAGCAGAGACTGTGTGTGTCACTGTGGGTTTGGTAGTGTTTAGTATAGCAGAGACTGTCTGTGTGTGTCACTGTAGGTTTGGTAGTGTTTAGTATAGGAGAGACTGTCTCTGGATGTGTGACTGTGGGTTTGGTAGTGTTTAGTAGAGCAGGGACTGTCTGCGGGTGTTACTGTGGGTTTGGTAGTGTTTAGTATAGCAGAGACTGTCTGTGTGTGTCACTGTGGGTTTGGTAGTGTTTAGTAGAGCAGAGACTGTCTGTGTGTGTCACTGTAGGTTTGGTAGTGTTTAGTATAGCAGAGACTGTCTGTGTGTGTCACTGTGGGTTTGGTAGTGTTTAGTATAGCAGAGACTGTCTGTGTGTGTCACTGTAGGTTTGGTAGTGTTTAGTAGAGCAGAGACTGTGTGTGTCACTGTGGGTTTGGTAGTGTTTAGTATAGCATAGACTGTCTGTGTGTGTCACTGTAGGTTTGGTAGTGTTTAGTAGAGCAGAGACTGTCTGTGTGTGTAACTGTGGGTTTGGTAGTGTTTAGTATAGCAGAGACTGTCTGTGTGTGTCACTGTAGGTTTGGTAGTGTTTAGTAGAGCAGAGACTGTGTGTGTCACTGTGGGTTTGGTAGTGTTTAGTATAGCATAGACTGTCTGTGTGTGTCACTGTAGGTTTGGTAGTGTTTAGTATAGCAGAGACTGTCTCTGGGTGTCTGACTGTGGGTTTGGTATTGTTTAGTAGAGCAGGGACTGTCTGCGGGTGTTACTGTGGGTTTGGTAGTGTTTAGTATAGCAGAGACTGTCTGTGTGTGTCACTGTGGGTTTGGTAGTGTTTAGTAGAGCAGAGACTGTCTGTGTGTGTGACTGTGGGTTTGGTAGTGTTTAGTATAGCAGAGACTGTCTGTGGGTGTCACTGTAGGTTTGGTAGTGTTTAGTAGTGCAGAGACTGTCTGTGGGTGTCACTGTAGTTTTGGTAGTGTTTAGTAGAGCAGAGATTGTCTGTGTGTGGGACTGTGGGTTTGATAGTGTTTATTATAGCAGAGACTGTCTGTGGGTGTCACTGTAGGTTTGGTAGTGTTTAGTAGAGCAGAGACTGTCTGTGTGTGTGACTGTGGGTTTGGTAGTGTTTAGTAGAGCAGAGACTGTCTGTGTGTGTGACTGTGGGTTTGGTAGTGTTTAGTATAGCAGAGACTGTCTGTGGGTATCACTGTGGGTTTGGTAGTGTTTAGTAGAGCATAGACTGTCTGTGTGTGTGACTGTGGGTTTGGTAGTGTTTAGTAGAGCAGAGACCCTCTGTGTGTGTGACTGTAGGCTTGGTAGTGTTTAGTAGAGCAGAGACTGTCTGTGGGTGTCACTGAAGGTTTGGTAGTGTTTAGTAGAGCAGAGACTGTCTGTGTGTGTGACTGTGGGTTTGGTAGTGTTTAGTAGAGCAGAGACTCTCTGTGTGTGTGACTGTAGGTTTGGTAGTGTTTAGTATAGCAGAGACTGTCTGTGTGTGTGACTGTAGGTTTGGTAGTGTTTAGTAGAGCAGAGACGGTCTGTGGGTATCACTGTAGATTTGGTAGTGTTTAGTAGAGCAGAGACTGTCTGTGTGTGTGACTGTAGGTTTGGTAGTGTTTAGTAGAGCAGAGACGGTCTGTGGGTATCACTGTAGGTTTGGTAGTGTTTAGTAGAGCAGAGACTCTCTGTGTGTGTGACTGTAGGTTTGGTAGTGTTTAGTATAGCAGAGACTGTCTGTGTGTGTGACTGTAGGTTTGGTGGTGTTTAGTAGAGCAGAGACGGTCTGTGGTTATCACTGTAGGTTTGGTAGTGTTTAGTAGAGCAGAGACTCTCTGTGTGTGTGACTGTAGGTTTGGTAGTGTTTAGTAGAGCAGAGACGGTCTGTGTGTGTTTGTGTGGGTTTGGTAGTGTTTAGTAGAGCAGAGACTGACTGTGAGTGTCACTGTGGGGTTGGTAGTGTTTAGTAGAGCAGAGACTGTATGTGGGTGTCACTGTGGGTTTGGTAGTTTTTAGTAGAGCAGAGACTGTCTGTGGGTGTTACTGTGGGTTTGGTAGTGTTTTGTAGAGCAGAGACTGTCTGTGTGTGTGACTGTAGGTTTGGTAGTGTTTAGTAGAGCAGAGACTGTCTGTGGGTGTCACTGTGAGTTTGGTAGTGATTTGTAGAGTAGAGACTGTCTGTGGGTGTTACTGTAGGTTTGGTAGTGTTTAGTAGAGCAGAGACTGTCTGTGGGTGTCACTGTAGGTTTGGTAGTGTTTAGTAGAGCAGAGACTGTCTGTGCGTGTTACTGTGGGTTTGGTAGTGTTTAGTAGAGCAGAGACTGTCTGTGTGTGTGACTGTGGGTTTGGTAGTGTTTAGTATAGCAGAGACTGTCTGTGGGTGTCACTGTAGGTATGGTAGTGTTTAGTAGAGCAGAGACTGTCTGTGTGTGTGACTGAAGGTTTGGTAGTGTTTAGTATAGCAGAGACTGTCTGTGGGTATCACTGTGGGTTTGGTAGTGTTTAGTAGAGCAGAGACTGTCTGTGTGTGTGACTGTGGGTTTGGTAGTGTTTAGTAGTGCAGAGACTGTCTGTGTGTGTGACTGTGGGTTTGGTAGTGTTTAGTAGAGCAGAGACTGTCTGTGTGTGTGACTGTGGGTTTGGTAGTGTTTAGTATAGCAGAGACTGTCTGTGGGTGTCACTGTAGGTTTGGTAATGTTTAGTAGACTTCATTTAAGACTTCATGGCAGCATCCTAGATCAAAACACTGGCACCTACTTGATTACGTGATTGTGCGAGCAAGAGACAAGCGTGACGTACTACTCACAAGGGCTCTGACAAGTGCTGATGACTGCTGGACGGATCATCGATTAATAAGATCTGTAATGACTCTACAAATTCTCCAAAAGCACAGAAAACAGAGAAAGCACATCAGGCGCAGGGTGAACACCGAACGTTTACAAAACGTTACTGCTAAAAGGAAATTTCATGAACTTCTGAATGAAAAGTTACCAGATAATTACCCTGAACAGGTTGAGGAACATTGGCAAACAGTCAAGTCTGCTATACTCTCAGCGTGTGAAGAATCGATTGGTTTCGTCAAGATGAGGCATGCTGACTGGTTTGATGAGAATGATGCAGAAATCCAGAATCTTATTGATAAGAAGAGGAAAGCATTCCATGCATGGCAAGCCAATCCAACTTCTATCTCCAAACAGCAACTGTATAAAGATGCAAAGGCTGAAGTGCAAAGGAAAACTCGGGTCTTGAAAAATCAATGGTGGATCTCCAAATCCCGTGAAATGCAGCATCTAGCCGAAACGAATAATACTCATGCTTTCTTCAAAGCAACAAGAACTATATATGGACCACATTATCATGGTTTGAATCCTCTGCAGTCTAAAGATAGCACGGAACTTCTTAGAGACACAAACTCCATTAATTCCCGTTGGAAAGAACATTTTGAAGAGCTACTCAACAGGGACACACAGGTTGATAATAACATTTTCACCCGACTTCATCAGAGACCTCCTAAATACCATCTTGATGATCCTCCGCCTCTATCAGAAATTGAATCTGCCATCAATCAGCTCAAAAACAATAAAGCATCAGGCATGGATGGGATTCCTGCTGAGCTCTTTAAAGTAGGGAATACTACTCTAGTTCATCACATACACCAACTCATACTTAAAATATGGACTACCATTACCATACCTAAAGACCTAAGGGATGCCTTGATAATAACCATCTTTAAGAAAGGTGATAGGGCACAATGTGGTAACTATCGAGGTATATCGTTGCTTTCTGTTGCTGGTAAAATCCTGGCCAACGTCTTATCCAACCGTTTGAAGCCGTTGGCCGAAGAAATACTGCCTGAAACTCAGTGTGGCTTTCGACCTAATCGAAGCACAACTGATATGATCTTCTGTGCTAGGCAGATGCAGGAGAAATCCCGAGAGCAAGGACGCCCTCTATATATGGCTTTCATAGATATTGTTAAAGCATTTGATTCGGTCAATCGAGAAATGCTATGGAGGATTCTTGCCACACTTGGCTGCCCCCCAAAATTCATTCAAATTCTTCGATTACTACATGATGATATGAATGGCACGGTCCTTAACAGCAATGGCCCTGGAGAGCCATTTAAGATTACAACGGGTGTCAAACAGGGATGTGTGATTGCCCCCACACTCTTCTCAATATATGTTAGTGTTGTACTAAATTTGGTCCAAGAAAAGATTCCAAAGGGTGTTGAAATTATATCCAGGACAGATGGAGGTTTATTCAATCTCAACAGATTACGTGCAAAAACTAAAGTGTCAGCTACATCCGTTCTTGATCTCCAGTATGCTGATGACAATGTCATCTTAGCAAATTCAGATGAAGATCTTCAAACCACCCTGAATGTGTTCAATGAGGCATACAGAAGCATTGGTCTGGATATAAACACCAATAAAACACAGGTTCTTCATCAGCCTACATCACATGACAGGGCTACTGCTCCTGCTATCATGATTGATGGACATAAACTAAAGAATATAGATCATTTTCCCTATTTGGGTAGTCACCTATCAACAAATGCAAACATTGACGCTGAGATTCAACACCGCCTCCAATGTGCCAGTGCAGCCTTTGGTCGTTTGCTCGTTCGCGTGTTTGACAACCACGACATTAGCATTCTAACAAAATTATACGTTTATCAAGCTGTTGTAGTTCCCACTCTGCTTTATGGCTGCGAAACCTGGGTTACTTACAGAAGGCACCTCGTATCTTTAGAAAAATACCATCAACGATGCCTTAGGAGAATTCTTGGTATTAAATGGCAAGACCGGCGCACTAACACAAGTGTTTTAGAGGAAGCTAGCACTATTAGTATAGAGGCTCTCATTATAAAACACCAACTTCGATGGACAGGACATGTAGTTCGCATGCCTGAGTCCCGCCTCCCAAAACAAATCTTATATTGCCAGCTGAAAGTCGGTCAGAGAAAGCAGGGTGGGCAACAAAAACGCTACAAAGATGTTCTGAAGACCAACTTGAAGAAATGTCAAATTGATACAGGTAACTGGGAAGCTGTCGCATCCGACAGATCAGAGTGGCGCCGCAACGTCCATCAAGGCCACTTGTACTTCGAACAAGAGAGAAGAAGGCTTCTGGCTGAAAAAAGAAATGCCAGGAAAGAGCGCATGATTCGCAGAATGATCAACCCCCAAGATCCATTGGCTGCTCAAGACCTTGTGTGCCAATATTGTGGAAGAGTCTGTGGTTCTCGGATCGGACTGTACAGTCACCAAAGAACTCACGCAATATGATTAGGCCTAATGTTGGATTACAGCGAAGATTTACATAAATGTAACTTGGAAGACAATCATACTCGTATCACGAGTGATAGCCTAAATAATAATAAAGTAGAGCAGAGACTGTCTGTGTGTGTGACTGTGGGTTTGGTAGTGTTTAGTAGAGCAGAGACTGTCTGTGTGTGTGACTGTGGATTTGGTAGTGTTTAGTATAGCAGACACTGTCTGTGGGTATCACTGTGGGTTTGGTAGTGTTTAGTAGAGCAGAGACTGTCTGTGTGTGTGACTGTGGGTTTGGTAGTTTTTAGTAGAGCAGAGACTCTCTGTGTGTGCGACTGTAGGTTTGGTAGTTTTTAGTAGAGCAGAGACTGTCTGTGGGTGTCACTGAAGGTTTGGTAGTGTTTAGTAGAGCAGAGACTGTCTGTGTGTGTGACTGTGGGTTTGGTAGTGTTTAGTAGAGCAGAGACTCTCTGTGTGTGTCCCTGAATGTGTGGTAGTGTTTAGTAGAGCAGAGACTGTATGTGTGTGTCAATGTGGGTTTGGTAGTGTTTAGTAGAGCAGAGACTGTCTGTGTGTGTGACTGTAGGTTTGGTAGTGTTTAGTCGAGCAGAGACTGTCTGTGGGTGTCACTGAAGGTTTGGTAGTGTTTAGTAGAGCAGAGACTGTCTGTGTGTGTGACTGTGGGTTTGGTAGTGTTTAGTAGAGCAGAGACTCTCTGTGTGTGTCACTGAAGGTTTGGTAGTGTTTAGTATAGCAGAGACTCTCTGTGTGTGTGACTGTAGGTTTGGTAGTGTTTAGTACAGCAGAGACTGTCTGTGGGTGTCACTGTAGGTTTGGTAATGTTTAGTAGAGCAGAGACTGTCTGTGTGTGTGACTGTGGGATTGGTAGTGTTTAGTAGAGCAGAGACTCTCTGTGTGTGTCACTGAAGGTTTGGTAGTGTTTAGTATAGCAGCGACTCTCTTTGTGTGTCACTGTGGGTTTGGTAGTGTTTAGTAGAGCAGAGACTGTCTGTGGGTGTCACTGTGGGTTTGGTGGTGTTTAGTATAGCAGAGACTGTCTGTGTGTGTGACTGTAGGTTTGGTAGTGTTTAGTAGAGCAGAGACTCTCTGTGTGTGTCACTGAAGGTTTGGTAGTGTTTAGTATAGCAGAGACTCTCTGTGTGTGTGACTGTAGGTTTGGTGGTGGTTAGTAGAGCAGAGACTCTCTGTGTGTGTGACTGTAGGTTTGGTAGTGTTTAGTATAGCAGAGACTGCCTGTGTGTGTGACTGTAGGTTTGGTAGTGTTTAGTAGAGCAGGGACGGTCTGTGGGTATCACTGTAGGCTTGGTAGTGTTTAGTAGAGCAGAGACTGTCTGTGTGTGTGACTGTAGGTTTGGTAGTGTTTAGTAGAGCAGGGAAGGTCTGTGGGTATCACTGTAGGCTTGGTAGTGTTTAGTAGAGCAGAGACTGTCTGTGTGTGTCACTGTAGGTTTGGTAGTGTTTAGTAGAGCAGAGACACTCTGTGTGTGTGACTGCAGGTTTGGTAGTGTTTAGTATAGCAGAGACTGCCTGTGTGTGTGACTGTAGGTTTGGTAGTGTTTAGTAGAGCAGGGACGGTCTGTGGGTATCACTGTAGGCTTGGTAGTGTTTAGTAGAGCAGAGGCTCTCTGTGTGTGTGACTGTAGGTTTGGTAGTGTTTAGTATAGCAGAGACTGTCTGTGTGTGTCACTGTAGGTTTGGTAGTGTTTAGTAGAGCAGAGACACTCTGTGTGTGTGACTGTAGGTTTGGTAGTGTTTAGTAGAGCAGAGACGGTCTGTGTGTGTTTGTGTGGGTTTGGTAGTGTTTAGTAGAGCAGAGACTGTCTGTGAGTGTCACTGTGGGGTTGGTAGTGTTTAGTAGAGCAGAGACTGTATGTGGGTGTCACTGTAGGTTTGGTAGTTTTTAGTAGAGCAGAGACTGTCTGTGGGTGTTACTGTGGGTTTGGTAGTGTTTTGTAGAGCAGAGACTGTCTGTGTGTGTGACTGTAGGTTTGGTAGTGTTTAGTAGATCAGAGACTGTCTGTGGGTGTCACTGTGAGTTTGGTAGTGATTTGTAGAGTAGAGACTGTCTGTGGGTGTTACTGTAGGTTTGGTAGTGTTTAGTAGAGCAGAGACTGTCTGTGGGTGTCACTGTAGGTTTGGTAGTGTTTAGTAGAGCAGAGACTGTCTGTGTGTGTGACTGTAGGTTTGGTAGTGTTTAGTAGAGCAGAGACGGTCTGTGGGTAACACTGTAGGTTTGGTAGTGTTTAGTAGAGCAGAGACTCTCTGTGTGTGTGACTGTATGTTTGGTAGTGTTTAGTAGAGCAGAGACGGTCTGTGTGTGTTTGTGTGGGTTTGGTAGTGTTTAGTAGAGCAGAGACTGTCTGTGAGTGTCACTGTGGGGTTGGTAGTGTTTAGTAGAGCAGAGACTGTATGTGGGTGTCACTGTAGGTTTGGTAGTTTTTAGTAGAGCAGAGACTGTCTGTGGGTGTTACTGTGGGTTTGGTAGTGTTTTGTAGAGCAGAGACTCTCTGTGTGTGTGACTGTAGGTTTGGTAGTGTTTAGTAGAGCAGAGACTGTCTGTGGGTGTCACTGTGAGTTTGGTAGTGATTTGTAGAGTAGAGACTGTCTGTGGGTGTAACTGTAGGTTTGGTAGTGTTTAGTAGAGCAGAGACTGTCTGTGGGTGTCACTGTAGGTTTGGTAGTGTTTAGTAGAGCAGAGACTGTCTGTGCGTGTTACTGTGGGTTTGGTAGTGTTTAGTAGAGCAGAGACTGTCTGTGTGTGCGACTGAGGGTTGGGTAGTGTTTAGTATAGCAGACACTGTCTTTGGGTATCACTGTGGGTTTCGTAGTGTTTACTAGAGCAGAGACTGTGTGTGTGACTGTGGGTTTGGTAGTTTTTAGTAGAGCAGAGACTCTCTGTGTGTGTGACTGTAGGTTTGGTAGTGTTTAGTAGAGCGGAGACTGTCTGTGGGTGTCACTGAAGTTTTGGTAGTGTTTAGTAGAGCAGAGACTGTGTGTGTCACTGTGGGTTTGGTAGTGTTTAGTATAGCAGAGACTGTCTGTGTGTGTCACTGTAGGTTTGGTAGTGTTTAGTATAGCAGAGACTGTCTCTGGGTGTGTGACTGTGGGTTTTGTAGTGTTTAGTAGAGCAGGGACTGTCTGCGGGTGTTACTGTGGGTTTGCTAGTGTTTAGTATAGCAGAGACTGTCTGTGTGTGTCACTGTGGGTTTGGTAGTGTTTAGTAGAGCAGAGACTGTCTGTGTGTGTGACTGTGGGTTTGATAGTGTTTAGTATAGCAGAGACTGTCTGTGGGTGTCACTGTAGGTTTGGTAGTGTTTAGTAGTGCAGAGACTGTCTGTGGGTGTCACTGTAGTTTTGGTAGTGTTTAGTAGAGCAGAGATTGCCTGTGTTGGGACTGTGGGTTTGGTAGTGTTTATTATAGCAGAGACTCTCTGTGGGTGTCACTGTAGGTTTGGTAGTGTTTAGTAGAGCAGAGACTGTCTGTGTGTGTGACTGTGGGTTTGGTAGTGTTTAGTAGAGCAGAGACTGTCTGTGTGTGTGACTGTGGGTTTGGTAGTGTTTAGTATAGCAAAGACTGTCTGTGGGTATCACTGTGGGTTTGGTAGTGTTTAGTAGAGCAGAGACTGTCTGTGTGTGTGACTGTGGGTTTGGTAGTGTTTAGTAGAGCAGAGACCCTCTGTGTGTGTGACTGTAGGCTTGGTAGTGTTTAGTAGAGCAGAGACTGTCTGTGGGTGTCACTGAAGGTTTGGTAGTGTTTAGTAGAGCAGAGACTGTCTGTGTGTGTGACTGTGGGTTTGGTAGTGTTTAGTAGAGCAGAGACTCTGTGTGTGTGTGACTGTAGGTTTGGTAGTGTTTAGTATAGCAGAGACTGTCTGTGTGTGTGACTGTAGGTTTGGTAGTGTTTAGTAGAGCAGAGACGGTCTGTGGGTATCACTGTAGATTTGGTAGTGTTTAGTAGAGCAGAGACTGTCTGTGTGTGTGACTGTAGGTTTGGTAGTGTTTAGTAGAGCAGAGACGGTCTGTGGGTATCACTGTAGGTTTGGTAGTGTTTAGTAGAGCAGAGACTCTCTGTGTGAGTGACTGTAGGTTTGGTAGTGTTTAGTATAGCAGAGACTGTCTGTGTGTGTCACTGTGGGTTTGGTAGTGTTTAGTATAGCAGAGACTGTCTGTGTGTGTCACTGTAGGTTTGGATGTGTTTAGAAGAGCAGAGACTGTCTGTGTGTGTCACTGTGGGTTTGGTAGTGTTTAGTATAGCAGAGACTGTCTGTGTGTGTGACTGTGGGTTTGGTAGTGTTTAGTAGAGCAGAGACTCTCTGTGTGTGTCACTGAAGGTTTGGTAGTGTTTAGTATAGCAGAGACTCTCTGTGTGTGTGACTGTAGGTTTGGTAGTGTTTAGTACAGCAGAGACTGTCTGTGGGTGTCACTGTAGGTTTGGTAATGTTTAGTAGAGCAGAGACTGTCTGTGTGTGTGACTGTGGGATTGGTAGTGTTTAGTAGAGCAGAGACTCTCTGTGTGTGTCACTGAAGGTTTGGTAGTGTTTAGTATAGCAGCGACTCTCTTTGTGTGTCACTGTGGGTTTGGTAGTGTTAAGTAGAGCAGAGACTGTCTGTGGGTGTCACTGTGGGTTTGGTGGTGTTTAGTATAGCAGAGACTGTCTGTGTGTGTGACTGTAGGTTTGGTAGTGTTTAGTATAGCAGAGACTGCCTGTGTGTGTGACTGTAGGTTTGGTAGTGTTTAGTAGAGCAGGGACGGTCTGTGGGTATCACTGTAGGCTTGGTAGTGTTTAGTAGAGCAGAGACTGTCTGTGTGTGTGACTGTAGGTTTGGTAGTGTTTAGTAGAGCACAGACGGTCTGTGGGTATCACTGTAGGTTTGGTAGTGTTAGTAGAGCAGAGACTCTCTGTGTGCGTGACTGTAAGTTTTGGTAGTGTTTAGTATAGCAGAGACTGTCTGTGTGTGTGACTGTAGGTTTGGTAGTGTTTAGTAGATCAGAGACGGTCTGTGGGTATCACTGTAGGTTTGGTAGTGTTTAGTAGAGCAGAGGCTCTCTGTGTGTGTGACTGTAGGTTTGGTAGTGTTTAGTATAGCAGAGACTGTCTGTGTGTGTCACTGTAGGTTTGGTAGTGTTTAGTAGAGCAGAGACACTCTGTGTGTGTGACTGTAGGTTTGGTAGTGTTTAGTAGAGCAGAGACGGTCTGTGTGTGTTTGTGTGGGTTTGGTAGTGTTCAGTAGAGCAGAGACTGTCTGTGAGTGTCACTGTGGGGTTGGTAGTGTTTAGTAGAGCAGAGACTGTATGTGGGTGTCACTGTAGGTTTGGTAGTTTTTAGTAGAGCAGAGACTGTCTGTGGGTGTTACTGTGGGTTTGGTAGTGTTTTGTAGAGCAGAGACTGTCTGTGTGTGTGACTGTAGGTTTGGTAGTGTTTAGTAGATCAGAGACTGTCTGTGGGTGTCACTGTGAGTTTGGTAGTGATTTGTAGAGTAGAGACTGTCTGTGGGTGTTACTGTAGGTTTGGTAGTGTTTAGTAGAGCAGAGACTGTCTGTGGGTGTCACTGTAGGTTTGGTAGTGTTTAGTAGAGCAGAGACTGTCTGTGTGTGTGACTGTAGGTTTGGTAGTGTTTAGTAGAGCAGAGACGGTCTGTGGGTAACACTGTAGGTTTGGTAGTGTTTAGTAGAGCAGAGACTCTCTGTGTGTGTGACTGTATGTTTGGTAGTGTTTAGTAGAGCAGAGACGGTCTGTGTGTGTTTGTGTGGGTTTGGTAGTGTTTAGTAGAGCAGAGACTGTCTGTGAGTGTCACTGTGGGGTTGGTAGTGTTTAGTAGAGCAGAGACTGTATGTGGGTGTCACTGTAGGTTTGGTAGTTTTTAGTAGAGCAGAGACTGTCTGTGGGTGTTACTGTGGGTTTGGTAGTGTTTTGTAGAGCAGAGACTCTCTGTGTGTGTGACTGTAGGTTTGGTAGTGTTTAGTAGAGCAGAGACTGTCTGTGGGTGTCACTGTGAGTTTGGTAGTGATTTGTAGAGTAGAGACTGTCTGTGGGTGTTACTGTAGGTTTGGTAGTGTTTAGTAGAGCAGAGACTGTCTGTGGGTGTCACTGTAGGTTTGGTAGTGTTTAGTAGAGCAGAGACTGTCTGTGCGTGTTACTGTGGGTTTGGTAGTGTTTAGTAGAGCAGAGACTGTCTGTGTGTGCGACTGAGGGTTGGGTAGTGTTTAGTATAGCAGACACTGTCTTTGGGTATCACTGTGGGTTTCGTAGTGTTTACTAGAGCAGAGACTGTGTGTGTGACTGTGGGTTTGGTAGTTTTTAGTAGAGCAGAGACTCTCTGTGTGTGTGACTGTAGGTTTGGTAGTGTTTAGTAGAGCGGAGACTGTCTGTGGGTGTCACTGAAGGTTTGGTAGTGTTTAGTAGAGCAGAGACTGTGTGTGTCACTGTGGGTTTGGTAGTGTTTAGTATAGCAGAGACTGTCTGTGTGTGTCACTGTAGGTTTGGTAGTGTTTAGTATAGCAGAGACTGTCTCTGGGTGTGTGACTGTGGGTTTGGTAGTGTTTAGTAGAGCAGGGACTGTCTGCGGGTGTTACTGTGGGTTTGGTAGTGTTTAGTATAGCAGAGACTGTCTGTGTGTGTCACTGTGGGTTTGGTAGTGTTTAGTAGAGCAGAGACTGTCTGTGTGTGTGACTGTGGGTTTGGTAGTGTTTAGTATAGCAGAGACTGTCTGTGGGTGTCACTGTAGGTTTGGTAGTGTTTAGTAGTGCAGAGACTGTCTGTGGGTGTCACTGTAGTTTTGGTAGTGTTTAGTAGAGCAGAGATTGCCTGTGTTGGGACTGTGGGTTTGGTAGTGTTTATTATAGCAGAGACTCTCTGTGGGTGTCACTGTAGGTTTGGTAGTGTTTAGTAGAGCAGAGACTGTCTGTGTGTGTGACTGTGGGTTTGGTAGTGTTTAGTAGAGCAGAGACTGTCTGTGTGTGTGACTGTGGGTTTGGTAGTGTTTAGTATAGCAGAGACTGTCTGTGGGTATCACTGTGGGTTTGGTAGTGTTTAGTAGAGCAGAGACTGTCTGTGTGTGTGACTGTGGGTTTGGTAGTGTTTAGTAGAGCAGAGACCCTCTGTGTGTGTTACTGTAGGCTTGGTAGTGTTTAGTAGAGCAGAGACTGTCTGTGGGTGTCACTGAAGGTTTGGTAGTGTTTAGTAGAGCAGAGACTGTCTGTGTGTGTGACTGTGGGTTTGGTAGTGTTTAGTAGAGCAGAGACTCTCTGTGTGTGTGACTGTAGGTTTGGTAGTGTTTAGTATAGCAGAGACTGTCTGTGTGTGTGACTGTAGGTTTGGTAGTGTTTAGTAGAGCAGAGACGGTCTGTGGGTATCACTGTAGATTTGGTAGTGTTTAGTAGAGCAGAGACTGTCTGTGTGTGTGACTGTAGGTTTGGTAGTGTTTAGTAGAGCAGAGACGGTCTGTGGGTATCACTGTAGGTTTGGTAGTGTTTAGTAGAGCAGAGACTCTCTGTGTGAGTGACTGTAGGTTTGATAGTGTTTAGTATAGCAGAGACTGTCTGTGTGTGTCACTGTGGGTTTGGTAGTGTTTAGTATAGCAGAGACTGTCTGTGTGTGTCACTGTAGGTTTGGATGTGTTTAGAAGAGCAGAGACTGTCTGTGTGTGTCACTGTGGGTTTGGTAGTGTTTAGTATAGCAGAGACTGTCTGTGTGTGTCACTGTAGGTTTGGTAGTGTTTAGTAGAGCAGAGACTGTCTGTGTGTGTCACTGTGGGTTTGGTATTGTTTAGTAGAGCAGAGACTGTCTGTGTGTGTCACTGTGGGTTTTGTAGTGTTTAGTAGAGCAGAGACTGTCTGTGTGTGTCACTGTGGGTTTGGTAGTGTTTAGTTGAACAGAGACTGTCTGTGTGTGTCACTGTGGGTTTGGTAGTGTTTAGTATAGCAGAGACTGTCTGTGTGTGTCACTGTGGGTTTGGTAGTGTTTAGTATAGCAGAGACTGTCTGTGTGTGTCACTGTAGGTTTGGTAGTGTTTAGTATAGCAGAGACTGTCTGTGTGTGTCAGTGTGGGTTTGGTAGTGTTTAGTATAGCAGAGACTGTCTGTGTGTGTCACTGTAGGTTTGGTAGTGTTTAGTAGAGCAGAGACTGTGTGTGTCACTGTGGGTTTGGTAGTGTTTAGTATAGCAGAGACTGTCTGTGTGTGTCACTGTAGGTTTGGTAGTGTTTAGTATAGGAGAGACTGTCTCTGGGTGTGTGACTGTGGGTTTGGTAGTGTTTAGTAGAGCAGGGACTGTCTGCGGGTGTTACTGTGGGTTTGGTAGTGTTTAGTATAGCAGAGACTGTCTGTGTGTGTCACTGTGGGTTTGGTAGTGTTTAGTAGAGCAGAGACTGTCTGTGTGTGTGACTGTGGGTTTGGTAGTGTTTAGTATAGCAGAGACTGTCTGTGGGTGTCACTGTAGGTTTGGTAGTGTTTAGTAGTGCAGAGACTGTCTGTGGGTGTCACTGTAGTTTTGGTAGTGTTTAGTAGAGCAGAGATTGTCTGTGTGTGGGACTGTGGGTTTGGTAGTGTTTATTATAGCAGAGACTGTCTGTGGGTGTCACTGTAGGTTTGGTAGTGTTTAGTAGAG
Source organism: Meconema thalassinum (assembly GCA_946902985.2). Lineage (NCBI taxonomy): Eukaryota > Metazoa > Arthropoda > Insecta > Orthoptera > Tettigoniidae > Meconema > Meconema thalassinum. Next base: position 31,213,696 of record OX336393.1, read on the forward strand.
CAGAGACTGTCTGTGTGTGTGACTGTGGGTTTGGTAGTGTTTAGTAGAGCAGAGACTGTCTGTGTGTGTGACTGTGGGTTTGGTAGTGTTTAGTATAGCAGAGACTGTCTGTGGGTATCACTGTGGGTTTGGTAGTGTTTAGTAGAGCAGAGACTGTCTGTGTGTGTGACTGTGGGTTTGGTAGTGTTTAGTATAGCAGAGACTGTCTGTGTGTGTCACTGTAGGCTTGGTAGTGTTTAGTAGAGCAGAGACTGTCTGTGGGTGTCACTGAAGGTTTGGTAGTGTTTAGTAGAGCAGAGACTGTCTGTGTGTGTGACTGTGGGTTTGGTAGTGTTTAGTAGAGCAGAGACTCTCTGTGTGTGTGACTGTAGGTTTGGTAGTGTTTAGTATAGCAGAGACTGTCTGTGTGTGTGACTGTAGGTTTGGTAGTGTTTAGTAGAGCAGAGACGGTCTGTGGGTATCACTGTAGATTTGGTAGTGTTTAGTAGAGCAGAGACTGTCTGTGTGTGTGACTGTAGGTTTGGTAGTGTTTAGTAGAGCAGAGACGGTCTGTGGGTATCACTGTAGGTTTGGTAGTGTTTAGTAGAGCAGAGACTCTCTGTGTGTGTGACTGTAGGTTTGGTAGTGTTTAGTATAGCAGAGACTGTCTGTGTGTGTGACTGTAGGTTTGGTGGTGTTTAGTAGAGCAGAGACGGTCTGTGGTTATCACTGTAGGTTTGGTAGTGTTTAGTAGAGCAGAGACTCTCTGTGTGTGTGACTGTAGGTTTGGTAGTGTTTAGTAGAGCAGAGACGGTCTGTGTGTGTTTGTGTGGGTTTGGTAGTGTTTAGTAGAGCAGAGACTGACTGTGAGTGTCACTGTGGGGTTGGTAGAGTTTAGTAGAGCAGAGACTGTATGTGGGTGTCACTGTGGGTTTGGTAGTTTTTAGTAGAGCAGAGACTGTCTGTGGGTGTTACTGTGGGTTTGGTAGTGTTTTGTAGAGCAGAGACTGTCTGTGTGTGTGACTGTAGGTTTGGTAGTGTTTAGTAGAGCAGAGACTGTCTGTGGGTGTCACTGTAGGTTTGGTAGTGTTTAGTAGAGCAGAGACTGTCTGTGCGTGTTACTGTGGGTTTGGTAGTGTTTAGTAGAGCAGAGACTGTCTGTGTGTGTGACTGTGGGTTTGGTAGTGTTTAGTATAGCAGAGACTGTCTGTGGGTGTCACTGTAGGTTTGGTAGTGTTTAGTAGAGCAGAGACTGTCTGTGTGTGTGACTGAAGGTTTGGTAGTGTTTAGTATAGCAGAGACTGTCTGTGGGTATCACTGTGGGTTTGGTAGTGTTTAGTAGAGCAGAGACTGTCTGTGTGTGTGACTGTGGGTTTGGTAGTGTTTAGTAGTGCAGAGACTGTCTGTGTGTGTGACTGTGGGTTTGGTAGTGTTTAGTAGAGCAGAGACTGTCTGTGTGTGTGACTGTGGGTTTGGTAGTGTTTAGTATAGCAGAGACTGTCTGTGGGTGTCACTGTAGGTTTGGTAGTGTTTAGTAGAGCAGAGACTGTCTGTGTGTGTGACTGTGGGTTTGGTAGTGTTTAGTAGAGCAGAGACTGTCTGTGTGTGTGACTGTGGATTTGGTAGTGTTTAGTATAGCAGACACTGTCTGTGGGTATCACTGTGGGTTTGGTAGTGTTTAGTAGAGCAGAGACTGTCTGTGTGTGTGACTGTGGGTTTGGTAGTTTTTAGTAGAGCAGAGACTCTCTGTGTGTGCGACTGTAGGTTTGGTAGTGTTTAGTAGAGCAGAGACTGTCTGTGGGTGTCACTGAAGGTTTGGTAGTGTTTAGTAGAGCAGAGACTGTCTGTGTGTGTGACTGTGGGTTTGGTAGTGTTTAGTAGAGCAGAGACTCTCTGTGTGTGTCCCTGAATGTTTGGTAGTGTTTAGTAGAGCAGAGACTGTATGTGTGTGTCAATGTGGGTTTGGTAGTGTTTAGTAGAGCAGAGACTGTCTGTGTGTGTGACTCTAGGTTTGGTAGTGTTTAGTCGGGCAGAGACTGTCTGTGGGTGTCATTGAAGGTTTGGTAGTGTTTAGTAGAGCAGAGACTGTCTGTGTGTGTGACTGTGGGTTTGGTAGTGTTTAGTAGAGCAGAGACTCTCTGTGTGTGTCACTGAAGGTTTGGTAGTGTTTAGTATAGCAGAGACTCTCTGTGTGTGTGACTGTAGGTTTGGTAGTGTTTATTACAGCAGAGACTGTCTGTGGGTGTCACTGTAGGTTTGGTAATGTTTAGTAGAGCAGAGACTGTCTGTGTGTGTGACTGTGGGATTGGTAGTGTTTAGTAGAGCAGAGACTCTCTGTGTGTGTCACTGAAGGTTTGGTAGTGTTTAGTATAGCAGCGACTCTCTTTGTGTGTCACTGTGGGTTTGGTAGTGTTAAGTAGAGCAGAGACTGTCTGTGGGTGTCACTGTGGGTTTGGTGGTGTTTAGTATAGCAGAGACTGTCTGTGTGTGTGACTGTAGGTTTGGTAGTGTTTAGTATAGCAGAGACTGCCTGTGTGTGTGACTGTAGGTTTGGTAGTGTTTAGTAGAGCAGGGACGGTCTGTGGGTATCACTGTAGGCTTGGTAGTGTTTAGTAGAGCAGAGACTGTCTGTGTGTGTGACTGTAGGTTTGGTAGTGTTTAGTAGAGCACAGACGGTCTGTGGGTATCACTGTAGGTTTGGTAGTGTTAGTAGAGCAGAGACTCTCTGTGTGCGTGACTGTAAGTTTTGGTAGTGTTTAGTATAGCAGAGACTGTCTGTGTGTGTGACTGTAGGTTTGGTAGTGTTTAGTAGATCAGAGACGGTCTGTGGGTATCACTGTAGGTTTGGTAGTGTTTAGTAGAGCAGAGGCTCTCTGTGTGTGTGACTGTAGGTTTGGTAGTGTTTAGTATAGCAGAGACTGTCTGTGTGTGTCACTGTAGGTTTGGTAGTGTTTAGTAGAGCAGAGACACTCTGTGTGTGTGACTGTAGGTTTGGTAGTGTTTAGTAGAGCAGAGACGGTCTGTGTGTGTTTGTGTGGGTTTGGTAGTGTTCAGTAGAGCAGAGACTGTCTGTGAGTGTCACTGTGGGGTTGGTAGTGTTTAGTAGAGCAGAGACTGTATGTGGGTGTCACTGTAGGTTTGGTAGTTTTTAGTACAGCAGAGACTGTCTGTGGGTGTTACTGTGGGTTTGGTAGTGTTTTGTAGAGCAGAGACTGTCTGTGTGTGTGACTGTAGGTTTGGTAGTGTTTAGTAGATCAGAGACTGTCTGTGGGTGTCACTGTGAGTTTGGTAGTGATTTGTAGAGTAGAGACTGTCTGTGGGTGTTACTGTAGGTTTGGTAGTGTTTAGTAGAGCAGAGACTGTCTGTGGGTGTCACTGTAGGTTTGGTAGTGTTTAGTAGAGCAGAGACTGTCTGTGTGTGTGACTGTAGGTTTGGTAGTGTTTAGTAGAGCAGAGACGGTCTGTGGGTAACACTGTAGGTTTGGTAGTGTTTAGTAGAGCAGAGACTCTCTGTGTGTGTGACTGTATGTTTGGTAGTGTTTAGTAGAGCAGAGACGGTCTGTGTGTGTTTGTGTGGGTTTGGTAGTGTTTAGTAGAGCAGAGACTGTCTGTGAGTGTCACTGTGGGGTTGGTAGTGTTTAGTAGAGCAGAGACTGTATGTGGGTGTCACTGTAGGTTTGGTAGTTTTTAGTAGAGCAGAGACTGTCTGTGGGTGTTACTGTGGGTTTGGTAGTGTTTTGTAGAGCAGAGACTCTCTGTGTGTGTGACTGTAGGTTTGGTAGTGTTTAGTAGAGCAGAGACTGTCTGTGGGTGTCACTGTGAGTTTGGTAGTGATTTGTAGAGTAGAGACTGTCTGTGGGTGTTACTGTAGGTTTGGTAGTGTTTAGTAGAGCAGAGACTGTCTGTGGGTGTCACTGTAGGTTTGGTAGTGTTTAGTAGAGCAGAGACTGTCTGTGCGTGTTACTGTGGGTTTGGTAGTGTTTAGTAGAGCAGAGACTGTCTGTGTGTGCGACTGAGGGTTGGGTAGTGTTTAGTATAGCAGACACTGTCTTTGGGTATCACTGTGGGTTTCGTAGTGTTTACTAGAGCAGAGACTGTGTGTGTGACTGTGGGTTTGGTAGTTTTTAGTAGAGCAGAGACTCTCTGTGTGTGTGACTGTAGGTTTGGTAGTGTTTAGTAGAGCGGAGACTGTCTGTGGGTGTCACTGAAGGTTTGGTAGTGTTTAGTAGAGCAGAGACTGTGTGTGTCACTGTGGGTTTGGTAGTGTTTAGTATAGCAGAGACTGTCTGTGTGTGTCACTGTAGGTTTGGTAGTGTTTAGTATAGCAGAGACTGTCTCTGGGTGTGTGACTGTGGGTTTGGTAGTGTTTAGTAGAGCAGGGACTGTCTGCGGGTGTTACTGTGGGTTTGGTAGTGTTTAGTATAGCAGAGACTGTCTGTGTGTGTCACTGTGGGTTTGGTAGTGTTTAGTAGAGCAGAGACTGTCTGTGTGTGTGACTGTGGGTTTGGTAGTGTTTAGTATAGCAGAGACTGTCTGTGGGTGTCACTGTAGGTTTGGTAGTGTTTAGTAGTGCAGAGACTGTCTGTGGGTGTCACTGTAGTTTTGGTAGTGTTTAGTAGAGCAGAGATTGCCTGTGTTGGGACTGTGGGTTTGGTAGTGTTTATTATAGCAGAGACTCTCTGTGGGTGTCACTGTAGGTTTGGTAGTGTTTAGTAGAGCAGAGACTGTCTGTGTGTGTGACTGTGGGTTTGGTAGTGTTTAGTAGAGCAGAGACTGTCTGTGTGTGTGACTGTGGGTTTGGTAGTGTTTAGTATAGCAGAGACTGTCTGTGGGTATCACTGTGGGTTTGGTAGTGTTTAGTAGAGCAGAGACTGTCTGTGTGTGTGACTGTGGGTTTGGTAGTGTTTAGTAGAGCAGAGACCCTCTGTGTGTGTTACTGTAGGCTTGGTAGTGTTTAGTAGAGCAGAGACTGTCTGTGGGTGTCACTGAAGGTTTGGTAGTGTTTAGTAGAGCAGAGACTGTCTGTGTGTGTGACTGTGGGTTTGGTAGTGTTTAGTAGAGCAGAGACTCTCTGTGTGTGTGACTGTAGGTTTGGTAGTGTTTAGTATAGCAGAGACTGTCTGTGTGTGTGACTGTAGGTTTGGTAGTGTTTAGTAGAGCAGAGACGGTCTGTGGGTATCACTGTAGATTTGGTAGTGTTTAGTAGAGCAGAGACTGTCTGTGTGTGTGACTGTAGGTTTGGTAGTGTTTAGTAGAGCAGAGACGGTCTGTGGGTATCACTGTAGGTTTGGTAGTGTTTAGTAGAGCAGAGACTCTCTGTGTGAGTGACTGTAGGTTTGGTAGTGTTTAGTATAGCAGAGACTGTCTGTGTGTGTCACTGTGGGTTTGGTAGTGTTTAGTATAGCAGAGACTGTCTGTGTGTGTCACTGTAGGTTTGGATGTGTTTAGAAGAGCAGAGACTGTCTGTGTGTGTCACTGTGGGTTTGGTAGTGTTTAGTATAGCAGAGACTGTCTGTGTGTGTCACTGTAGGTTTGGTAGTGTTTAGTAGAGCAGAGATTGTCTGTGTGTGTCACTGTGGGTTTGGTATTGTTTAGTAGAGCAGAGACTGTCTGTGTGTGTCACTGTGGGTTTGGTAGTGTTTAGTAGAGCAGAGACTGTCTGTGTGTGTCACTGTGGGTTTGGTAGTGTTTAGTTGAGCAGAGACTGTCTGTGTGTGTCACTGTGGGTTTGGTAGTGTTTAGTATAGCAGAGACTGTCTGTGTGTGTCACTGTGGGTTTGGTAGTGTTTAGTATAGCAGAGACTGTCTGTGTGTGTCACTGTAGGTTTGGTAGTGTTTAGTATAGCAGAGACTGTCTGTGTGTGTCAGTGTGGGTTTGGTAGTGTTTAGTATAGCAGAGACTGTCTGTGTGTGTCACTGTAGGTTTGGTAGTGTTTAGTAGAGCAGAGACTGTGTGTGTCACTGTGGGTTTGGTAGTGTTTAGTATAGCAGAGACTGTCTGTGTGTGTCACTGTAGGTTTGGTAGTGTTTAGTATAGGAGAGACTGTCTCTGGGTGTGTGACTGTGGGTTTGGTAGTGTTTAGTAGAGCAGGGACTGTCTGCGGGTGTTACTGTGGGTTTGGTAGTGTTTAGTATAGCAGAGACTGTCTGTGTGTGTCACTGTGGGTTTGGTAGTGTTTAGTAGAGCAGAGACTGTCTGTGTGTGTGACTGTGGGTTTGGTAGTGTTTAGTATAGCAGAGACTGTCTGTGGGTGTCACTGTAGGTTTGGTAGTGTTTAGTAGTGCAGAGACTGTCTGTGGGTGTCACTGTAGTTTTGGTAGTGTTTAGTAGAGCAGAGATTGTCTGTGTGTGGGACTGTGGGTTTGGTAGTGTTTATTATAGCAGAGACTGTCTGTGGGTGTCACTGTAGGTTTGGTAGTGTTTAGTAGAGCAGAGACTGTCTGTGTGTGTGACTGTGGGTTTGGTAGTGTTTAGTAGAGCAGAGACTGTCTGTGTGTGTGACTGTGGGTTTGGTAGTGTTTAGTATAGCAGAGACTGTCTGTGGGTATCACTGTGGGTTTGGTAGTGTTTAGTAGAGCAGAGACTGTCTGTGTGTGTGACTGTGGGTTTGGTAGTGTTTAGTAGAGCAGAGACCCTCTGTGTGTGTGACTGTAGGCTTGGTAGTGTTTAGTAGAGCAGAGACTGTCTGTGGGTGTCACTGAAGGTTTGGTAGTGTTTAGTAGAGCAGAGACTGTCTGTGTGTGTGACTGTGGGTTTGGTAGTGTTTAGTAGAGCAGAGACTCTCTGTGTGTGTGACTGTAGGTTTGGTAGTGTTTAGTATAGCAGAGACTGTCTGTGTGTGTGACTGTAGGTTTGGTAGTGTTTAGTAGAGCAGAGACGGTCTGTGGGTATCACTGTAGATTTGGTAGTGTTTAGTAGAGCAGAGACTGTCTGTGTGTGTGACTGTAGGTTTGGTAGTGTTTAGTAGAGCAGAGACGGTCTGTGGGTATCACTGTAGGTTTGGTAGTGTTTAGTAGAGCAGAGACTCTCTGTGTGTGTGACTGTAGGTTTGGTAGTGTTTAGTATAGCAGAGACTGTCTGTGTGTGTGACTGTAGGTTTGGTGGTGTTTAGTAGAGCAGAGACGGTCTGTGGTTATCACTGTAGGTTTGGTAGTGTTTAGTAGAGCAGAGACTCTCTGTGTGTGTGACTGTAGGTTTGGTAGTGTTTAGTAGAGCAGAGACGGTCTGTGTGTGTTTGTGTGGGTTTGGTAGTGTTTAGTAGAGCAGAGACTGACTGTGAGTGTCACTGTGGGGTTGGTAGAGTTTAGTAGAGCAGAGACTGTATGTGGGTGTCACTGTGGGTTTGGTAGTTTTTAGTAGAGCAGAGACTGTCTGTGGGTGTTACTGTGGGTTTGGTAGTGTTTTGTAGAGCAGAGACTGTCTGTGTGTGTGACTGTAGGTTTGGTAGTGTTTAGTAGAGCAGAGACTGTCTGTGGGTGTCACTGTGAGTTTGGTAGTGATTTGTAGAGTAGAGACTGTCTGTGGGTGTTACTGTAGGTTTGGTAGTGTTTAGTAGAGCAGAGACTGTCTGTGGGTGTCACTGTAGGTTTGGTAGTGTTTAGTAGAGCAGAGACTGTCTGTGCGTGTTACTGTGGGTTTGGTAGTGTTTAGTAGAGCAGAGACTGTCTGTGTGTGTGACTGTGGGTTTGGTAGTGTTTAGTATAGCAGAGACTGTCTGTGGGTGTCACTGTAGGTTTGGTAGTGTTTAGTAGAGCAGAGACTGTCTGTGTGTGTGACTGAAGGTTTGGTAGTGTTTAGTATAGCAGAGACTGTCTGTGGGTATCACTGTGGGTTTGGTAGTGTTTAGTAGAGCAGAGACTGTCTGTGTGTGTGACTGTGGGTTTGGTAGTGTTTAGTAGTGCAGAGACTGTCTGTGTGTGTGACTGTGGGTTTGGTAGTGTTTAGTAGAGCAGAGACTGTCTGTGTGTGTGACTGTGGGTTTGGTAGTGTTTAGTATAGCAGAGACTGTCTGTGGGTGTCACTGTAGGTTTGGTAGTGTTTAGTAGAGCAGAGACTGTCTGTGTGTGTGACTGTGGGTTTGGTAGTGTTTAGTAGAGCAGAGACTGTCTGTGTGTGTGACTGTGGATTTGGTAGTGTTTAGTATAGCAGACACTGTCTGTGGGTATCACTGTGGGTTTGGTAGTGTTTAGTAGAGCAGAGACTGTCTGTGTGTGTGACTGTGGGTTTGGTAGTTTTTAGTAGAGCAGAGACTCTCTGTGTGTGCGACTGTAGGTTTGGTAGTGTTTAGTAGAGCAGAGACTGTCTGTGGGTGTCACTGAAGGTTTGGTAGTGTTTAGTAGAGCAGAGACTGTCTGTGTGTGTGACTGTGGGTTTGGTAGTGTTTAGTAGAGCAGAGACTCTCTGTGTGTGTCCCTGAATGTTTGGTAGTGTTTAGTAGAGCAGAGACTGTATGTGTGTGTCAATGTGGGTTTGGTAGTGTTTAGTAGAGCAGAGACTGTCTGTGTGTGTGACTGTAGGTTTGGTAGTGTTTAGTCGAGCAGAGACTGTCTGTGGGTGTCACTGAAGGTTTGGTAGTGTTTAGTAGAGCAGAGACTGTCTGTGTGTGTGACTGTGGGTTTGGTAGTGTTTAGTAGAGCAGAGACTCTCTGTGTGTGTCACTGAAGGTTTGGTAGTGTTTAGTATAGCAGAGACTCTCTGTGTGTGTGACTGTAGGTTTGGTAGTGTTTATTACAGCAGAGACTGTCTGTGGGTGTCACTGTAGGTTTGGTAATGTTTAGTAGAGCAGAGACTGTCTGTGTGTGTGACTGTGGGATTGGTAGTGTTTAGTAGAGCAGAGACTCTCTGTGTGTGTCACTGAAGGTTTGGTAGTGTTTAGTATAGCAGCGACTCTCTTTGTGTGTCACTGTGGGTTTGGTAGTGTTTAGTAGAGCAGAGACTGTCTGTGGGTGTCACTGTGGGTTTGGTGGTGTTTAGTATAGCAGAGACTGTCTGTGTGTGTGACTGTAGGTTTGGTAGTGTTTAGTAGAGCAGAGACTCTCTGTGTGTGTCACTGAAGGTTTGGTAGTGTTTAGTATAGCAGAGACTCTCTGTGTGTGTGACTGTAGGTTTGGTGGTGGTTAGTAGAGCAGAGACTCTCTGTGTGTGTGACTGTAGGTTTGGTAGTGTTTAGTATAGCAGAGACTGCCTGTGTGTGTGACTGTAGGTTTGGTAGTGTTTAGTAGAGCAGGGACGGTCTGTGGGTATCACCGTAGGTTTGGTAGTGTTTAGTAGAGCAGAGACTGTCTGTGTGTGTGACTGTAGGTTTGGTAGTGTTTAGTAGAGCAGAGACGGTCTGTGGGTATCACTGTAGGTTTGGTAGTGTTTAGTAGAGCAGAGGCTCTCTGTGTGTGTGACTGTAGGTTTGGTAGTGTTTAGTATAGCAGAGACTGTCTGTGTGTGTCACTGTAGGTTTGGTAGTGTTTAGTAGAGCAGAGACACTCTGTGTGTGTGACTGTAGGTTTGGTAGTGTTTAGTAGAGCAGAGACTGTCTGTGTGTGTGACTGTGGGTTTGGTAGTGTTTAGTAGAGCAGAGACTGTCTGTGAGTGTCACTGTGGGGTTGGTAGTGTTTAGTAGAGCAGAGACTGTATGTGGGTGTCACTGTAGGTTTGGTAGTTTTTAGTAGAGCAGAGACTGTCTGTGGGTGTTACTGTGGGTTTGGTAGTGTTTTGTAGAGCAGAGACCGTCTGTGTGTGTGACTGTAGGTTTGGTAGTGTTTAGTAGATCAGAGACTGTCTGTGGGTGTCACTGTGAGTTTGGTAGTGATTTGTAGAGTAGAGACTGTCTGTGGGTGTTACTGTAGGTTTGGTAGTGTTTAGTAGAGCAGAGACTGTCTGTGGGTGTCACTGTAGGTTTGGTAGTGTTTAGTAGAGCAGAGACTGTCTGTGTGTGTGACTGTAGGTTTGGTAGTGTTTAGTAGAGCAGAGACGGTCTGTGGGTAACACTGTAGGTTTGGTAGTGTTTAGTAGAGCAGAGACTCTCTGTGTGTGTGACTGTATGTTTGGTAGTGTTTAGTAGAGCAGAGACGGTCTGTGTGTGTTTGTGTGGGTTTGGTAGTGTTTAGTAGAGCAGAGACTGTCTGTGAGTGTCACTGTGGGGTTGGTAGTGTTTAGTAGAGCAGAGACTGTATGTGGGTGTCACTGTAGGTTTGGTAGTTTTTAGTAGAGCAGAGACTGTCTGTGGGTGTTACTGTGGGTTTGGTAGTGTTTTGTAGAGCAGAGACTCTCTGTGTGTGTGACTGTAGGTTTGGTAGTGTTTAGTAGAGCAGAGACTGTCTGTGGGTGTCACTGTGAGTTTGGTAGTGATTTGTAGAGTAGAGACTGTCTGTGGGTGTTACTGTAGGTTTGGTAGTGTTTAGTAGAGCAGAGACTGTCTGTGGGTGTCACTGTAGGTTTGGTAGTGTTTAGTAGAGCAGAGACTGTCTGTGCGTGTTACTGTGGGTTTGGTAGTGTTTAGTAGAGCAGAGACTGTCTGTGTGTGCGACTGTGGGTTGGGTAGTGTTTAGTATAGCAGACACTGTCTGTGGGTATCACTGTGGGTTTCGTAGTGTTTAGTAGAGCAGAGACTGTGTGTGTGACTGTGGGTTTGGTAGTTTTTAGTAGAGCAGAGACTCTCTGTGTGTGTGACTGTAGGTTTGGTAGTGTTTAGTAGAGCGGAGACTGTCTGTGGGTGTCACTGAAGGTTTGGTAGTGTTTAGTAGAGCAGAGACTGTCTGTGTGTGTGACTGTGGGTTTGGTAGTGTTCAGTAGAGCAGAGACTCTCTGTGTGTGTCCCTGAATGTTTGGTAGTGTTTAGTAGAGCAGAGACTGTATGTGTGTGTCAATGTGGGTTTGGTAGTGTTTAGTATAGCAGAGACTGTCTGTGGGTGTCACTGTAGGTTTGGTAGTGTTTAGTAGAGCTGAGACTGTCTGTGTGTGTGACTGTGGGTTTGGTAGTGTTTAGTAGAGGAGAGACTCTCTGTGTGTGTCACTGAAAGTTTGGTGGTGTTTAGTATAGCAGAGACTCTCTGTGTGTGTGACTGTAGGTTTGGTAGTATTTAGTACAGCAGAGACTGTCTGTGTGTGTCACTGTAGGTTTGGTAATGTTTAGTAGAGCAGAGACTGTCTGTGTGTGTGACTGTGGGTTTGGTAGTGTTTAGTAGAGCAGAGACTCTCTGTGTGTGTCACTGAAGGTTTGGTAGTGTTTAGTATAGCAGAGACTCTCTATGTGTGTCACTGTGGGTTTGGTAGTGTTTAGTAGAGCAGAGACTGTCTGTGGGTGTCACTGTGGGTTTGGTAGTGTTTAGTATAGCAGAGACTGTCTGTGTGTGTGACTGTAGGTTTGGTAGTGTTTAGTAGAGCAGAGACTCTCTGTGTGTGTCACTGAAGGTTTGGTAGTGTTTAGTATAGCAGAGACTCTGTGTGTGTGACTGTAGGTTTGGTGGTGGTTATTAGAGCAGAGACTCTCTGTGTGTGTGACTGTAGGTTTGGTAGTGTTTATTATAGCAGAGACTGTCTGTGTGTGTGACTGTAGGTTTGGTAGTGTTTAGTAGAGCAGGGACGGTCTGTGGGTATCACTGTAGGTTTGGTAGTGTTTAGTAGAGCAGAGACTGTCTGTGTGTGTGACTGTAGGTTTGGTAGTGTTTAGTAGAGCAGAGACGGTCTGTGGGTATCACTGCAGGTTTGGTAGTGTTAGTAGAGCAGAGAATCTCTGTGTGTGTGACTGTAGGTTTGGTAGTGTTTAGTATAGCAGAGACTGTCTGTGTGTGTCACTGTAGGTTTGGATGTGTTTAGAAGAGCAGAGACTGTCTGTGTGTGTCACTGTGGGTTTGGTAGTGTTTAGTATAGCAGAGACTGTCTGTGTGTGTCACTGTAGGTTTGGTAGTGTTTAGTAGAGCACAGACTGTCTGTGTGTGTCACTGTGGGTTTGGTATTGTTTAGTAGAGCAGAGACTGTCTGTGTGTGTCACTGTGGGTTTGGTAGTGTTTAGTAGAGCAGAGACTGTCTGTGTGTGTCACTGTGGGTTTGGTAGTGTTTAGTTGAGCAGAGACTGTCTGTGTGTGTCACTGTGGGTTTGGTAGTGTTTAGTATAGCAGAGACTGTCTGTGTGTGTCACTGTGGGTTTGGTAGTGTTTAGTATAGCAGAGACTGTCTGTGTGTGTCACTGTAGGTTTGGTAGTGTTTAGTATAGCAGAGACTGTCTGTGTGTGTCACTGTGGGTTTGGTAGTGTTTAGTATAGCAGAGACTGTCTGTGTGTGTCACTGTAGGTTTGGTAGTGTTTAGTAGAGCAGAGACTGTGTGTGTCACTGTGGGTTTGGTAGTGTTTAGTATAGCAGAGACTGTCTGTGTGTGTCACTGTAGGTTTGGTAGTGTTTAGTATAGGAGAGACTGTCTCTGGGTGTGTGACTGTGGGTTTGGTAGTGTTTAGTAGAGCAGGGACTGTCTGCGGATGTTACTGTGGGTTTGGTAGTGTTTAGTATAGCAGAGACTGTCTGTGTGTGTCACTGTGGGTTTGGTAGTGTTTAGTAGAGCAGAGACTGTCTGTGTGTGTGACTGTGGGTTTGGTAGTGTTTAGTATAGCAGAGACTGTCTGTGGGTGTCACTGTAGGTTTGGTAGTGTTTAGTAGTGCAGAGACTGTCTGTGAGTGTCACTGTAGTTTTGGTAGTGTTTAGTAGAGCAGAGATTGTCTGTGTGTGGGACTGTGGGTTTGGTAGTGTTTATTATAGCAGAGACTGTCTGTGGGTGTCACTGTAGGTTTGGTAGTGTTTAGTAGAGCAGAGACTGTCTGTGTGTGTGACTGTGGGTTTGGTAGTGTTTAGTAGAGCAGAGACTGTCTGTGTGTGTGACTGTGGGTTTGGTAGTGTTTAGTATAGCAGAGACTGTCTGTGGGTATCACTGTGGGTTTGGTAGTGTTTAGTAGAGCAGAGACTGTCTGTGTGTGTGACTGTGGGTTTGGTAGTGTTTAGTAGAGCAGAGACCCTCTGTGTGTGTGACTGTAGGCTTGGTAGTGTTTAGTAGAGCAGAGACTGTCTGTGGGTGTCACTGAAGGTTTGGTAGTGTTTAGTAGAGCAGAGACTGTCTGTGTGTGTGACTGTGGGTTTGGTAGTGTTTAGTAGAGCAGAGACTCTCTGTGTGTGTGACTGTAGGTTTGGAAGTGTTTAGTATAGCAGAGACTGTCTGTGTGTGTGACTGTAGGTTTGGTAGTGTTTAGTAGAGCAGAGACGGTCTGTGGGTATCACTGTAGATTTGGTAGTGTTTAGTAGAGCAAAGACTGTCTGTGTGTGTGACTGTAGGTTTGGTAGTGTTTAGTAGAGCAGAGACGGTCTGTGGGTATCACTGTAGGTTTGGTAGTGTTTAGTAGAGCAGAGACTCTCTGTGTGTGTGACTGTAGGTTTGGTAGTGTTTAGTATAGCAGAGACTGTCTGTGTGTGTGACTGTAGGTTTGGTGGTGTTTAGTAGAGCAGAGATGGTCTGTGGTTATCACTGTAGGTTTGGTAGTGTTTAGTATAGCAGAGACTCTCTGTGTGTGTGACTGTAGGTTTGGTAGTGTTTAGTAGAGCAGAGACGGTCTGTGTGTGTTTGTGTGGGTTTGGTAGTGTTTAGTAGAGCAGAGACTGACTGTGAGTGTCACTGTGGGGTTGGTAGTGTTTAGTAGAGCAGAGACTGTATGTGGGTGTCACTGTGGGTTTGGTAGTTTTTAGTAGAGCAGAGACTGTCTGTGGGTGTTACTGTGGGTTTTGTAGTGTTTTGTAGAGCAGAGACTGTCTGTGTGTGTGACTGTAGGTTTGGTAGTGTTTAGTAGAGCAGAGACAGTCTGTGGGTGTCACTGTGAGTTTGGTAGTGATTTGTAGAATAGAGACTGTCTGTGGGTGTTACTGTAGGTTTGGTAGTGTTTAGTAGAGCAGAGACTGTCTGTGGGTGTCACTGTAGGTTTGGTAGTGTTTAGTAGAGCAGAGACTGTCTGTGCGTGTTACTGTGGGTTTGGTAGTGTTTAGTAGAGCAGAGACTGTCTGTGTGTGTGACTGTGGGTTTGGTAGTGTTTAGTATAGCAGAGACTGTCTGTGGGTGTCACTGTAGGTTTGGTAGTGTTTAGTAGAGCAGAGACTGTCTGTGTGTGTGACTGAAGGTTTGGTAGTGTTTAGTATAGCAGAGACTGTCTGTGGGTATCACTGTGGGTTTGGTAGTGTTTAGTAGAGCAGAGACTGTCTGTGTGTGTGACTGTGGGTTTGGTAGTGTTTAGTAGTGCAGAGACTGTCTGTGTGTGTGACTGTGGGTTTGGTAGTGTTTAGTAGAGCAGAGACTGTCTGTGTGTGTGACTGTGGGTTTGGTAGAGTTTAGTATAGCAGAGACTGTCTGTGGGTGTCACTGTAGGTTTGGTAGTGTTTAGTAGAGCAGAGACTGTCTGTGTGTGTGACTGTGGGTTTGGTAGTGTTTAGTAGAGCAGAGACTGTCTGTGTGTGTGACTGTGGATTTGGTAGTGTTTAGTATAGCAGACACTGTCTGTGGGTATCACTGTGGGTTTGGTAGTGTTTAGTAGAGCAGAGACTGTCTGTGTGTGTGACTGTGGGTTTGGTAGTTTTTAGTAGAGCAGAGACTCTCTGTGTGTGCGACTGTAGGTTTGGTAGTGTTTAGTAGAGCAGAGACTGTCTGTGGGTGTCACTGAAGGTTTGGTAGTGTTTAGTAGAGCAGAGACTGTCTGTGTGTGTGACTGTGGGTTTGGTAGTGTTTAGTAGAGCAGAGACTCTCTGTGTGTGTCCCTGAATGTTTGGTAGTGTTTAGTAGAGCAGAGACTGTATGTGTGTGTCAATGTGGGTTAGTTAGTGTTTAGTAGAGCAGAGACTGTCTGTGTGTGTGACTGTAGGTTTGGTAGTGTTTAGTCGAGCAGAGACTGTCTGTGGGTGTCACTGAAGGTTTGGTAGTGTTTAGTAGAGCAGAGACTGTCTGTGTGTGTGACTGTGGGTTTGGTAGTGTTTAGTAGAGCAGAGACTCTCTGTGTGTGTCACTGAAGGTTTGGTAGTGTTTAGTATAGCAGAGACTCTCTGTGTGTGTGACTGTAGGTTTGGTAGTGTTTATTACAGCAGAGACTGTCTGTGGGTGTCACTGTAGGTTTGGTAATGTTTAGTAGAGCAGAGACTGTCTGTGTGTGTGACTGTGGTATTGGTAGTGTTTAGTAGAGCAGAGACTCTCTGTGTGTGTCACTGAAGGTTTGGTAGTGTTTAGTATAGCAGCGACTCTCTTTGTGTGTCACTGTGGGTTTGGTAGTGTTTAGTAGAGCAGAGACTGTCTGTGGGTGTCACTGTGGGTTTGGTGGTGTTTAGTATAGCAGAGACTGTCTGTGTGTGTGACTGTAGGTTTGGTAGTGTTTAGTAGAGCAGAGACTCTCTGTGTGTGTCACTGAAGGTTTGGTAGTGTTTAGTATAGCAGAGACTCTCTGTGTGTGTGACTGTAGGTTTGGTGGTGGTTAGTAGAGCAGAGACTCTCTGTGTGTGTGACTGTAGGTTTGGTAGTGTTTAGTATAGCAGAGACTGCCTGTGTGTGTGACTGTAGGTTTGGTAGTGTTTAGTAGAGCAGGGACGGTCTGTGGGTATCACTGTAGGTTTGGTAGTGTTTAGTAGAGCAGAGACTGTCTGTGTGTGTGACTGTAGGTTTGGTAGTGTTTAGTAGAGCAGAGACGGTCTGTGGGTATCACTGTAGGTTTGGTAGTGTTTAGTAGAGCAGAGGCTCTCTGTGTGTGTGACTGTAGGTTTGGTAGTGTTTAGTATAGCAGAGACTGTCTGTGTGTGTCACTGTAGGTTTGGTAGTGTTTAGTAGAGCAGAGACACTCTGTGTGTGTGACTGTAGGTTTGGTAGTGTTTAGTAGAGCAGAGACTGTCTGTGTGTGTGACTGTGGGTTTGGTAGTGTTTAGTAGAGCAGAGACTGTCTGTGAGTGTCACTGTGGGGTTGGTAGTGTTTAGTAGAGCAGAGACTGTCTGTGTGTGTGACTGTAGGTTTGGTAGTGTTTAGTAGAGCAGAGACGGTCTGTGGGTAACACTGTAGGTTTGGTAGTGTTTAGTAGAGCAGAGACTCTCTGTGTGTGTGACTGTATGTTTGGTAGTGTTTAGTAGAGCAGAGACGGTCTGTGTGTGTTTGTGTGGGTTTGGTAGTGTTTAGTAGAGCAGAGACTGTCTGTGAGTGTCACTGTGGGGTTGGTAGTGTTTAGTAGAGCAGAGACTGTATGTGGGTGTCACTGTAGGTTTGGTAGTTTTTAGTAGAGCAGAGACTGTCTGTGGGTGTTACTGTGGGTTTGGTAGTGTTTTGTAGAGCAGTGACTCTCTGTGTGTGTGACTGTAGGTTTGGTAGTGTTTAGTAGAGCAGAGACTGTCTGTGGGTGTCACTGTGAGTTTGGTAGTGATTTGTAGAGTAGAGACTGTCTGTGGGTGTTACTGTAGGTTTGGTAGTGTTTAGTAGAGCAGAGACTGTCTGTGGGTGTCACTGTAGGTTTGGTAGTGTTTAGTAGAGCAGAGACTGTCTGTGCGTGTTACTGTGGGTTTGGTAGTGTTTAGTAGAGCAGAGACTGTCTGTGTGTGCGACTGTGGGTTGGGTAGTGTTTAGTATAGCAGACACTGTCTGTGGGTATCACTGTGGGTTTCGTAGTGTTTAGTAGAGCAGAGACTGTGTGTGTGACTGTGGGTTTGGTAGTTTTTAGTAGAGCAGAGACTCTCTGTGTGTGTGACTGTAGGTTTGGTAGTGTTTAGTAGAGCGGAGACTGTCTGTGGGTGTCACTGAAGGTTTGGTAGTGTTTAGTAGAGCAGAGACTGTCTGTGTGTGTGACTGTGGGTTTGGTAGTGTTCAGTAGAGCAGAGACTCTCTGTGTGTGTCCCTGAATGTTTGGTAGTGTTTAGTAGAGCAGAGACTGTATGTGTGTGTCAATGTGGGTTTGGTAGTGTTTAGTATAGCAGAGACTGTCTGTGGGTGTCACTGTAGGTTTGGTAGTGTTTAGTAGAGCTGAGACTGTCTGTGTGTGTGACTGTGGGTTTGGTAGTGTTTAGTAGAGGAGAGACTCTCTGTGTGTGTCACTGAAAGTTTGGTGGTGTTTAGTATAGCAGAGACTCTCTGTGTGTGTGACTGTAGGTTTGGTAGTGTTTAGTACAGCAGAGACTGTCTGTGTGTGTCACTGTAGGTTTGGTAATGTTTAGTAGAGCAGAGACTGTCTGTGTGTGTGACTGTGGGTTTGGTAGTGTTTAGTAGAGCAGAGACTCTCTGTGTGTGTCACTGAAGGTTTGGTAGTGTTTAGTATAGCAGAGACTCTCTATGTGTGTCACTGTGGGTTTGGTAGTGTTTAGTAGAGCAGAGACTGTCTGTGGGTGTCACTGTGGGTTTGGTAGTGTTTAGTATAGCAGAGACTGTCTGTGTGTGTGACTGTAGGTTTGGTAGTGTTTAGTAGAGCAGAGACTCTCTGTGTGTGTCACTGAAGGTTTGGTAGTGTTTAGTATAGCAGAGACTCTGTGAGTGTGACTGTAGGTTTGGTGGTGGTTATTAGAGCAGAGACTCTCTGTGTGTGTGACTGTAGGTTTGGTAGTGTTTAGTATAGCAGAGACTGTCTGTGTGTGTGACTGTAGGTTTGGTAGTGTTTAGTAGAGCAGGGACGGTCTGTGGGTATCACTGTAGGTTTGGTAGTGTTTAGTAGAGCAGAGACTGTCTGTGTGTGTGACTGTAGGTTTGGTAGTGTTTAGTAGAGCAGAGACGGTCTGTGGGTATCACTGCAGGTTTGGTAGTGTTAGTAGAGCAGAGACTCTCTGTGTGTGTGACTGTTGGTTTGGTAGTGTTTAGTATAGCAGAGACTGTCTGTGTGTGTGACTGTAGGTTTGGTAGTGTTTAGTAGAGCAGAGACGGTCTGTTGGTATCACTGTAGGTTTGGTAGTGTTTAGTAGAGCAGAGACTCTCTGTGTGTGTGACTGTAGGTTTGGTAGTGTTTAGTATAGCAGAGACTGTCTGTGTGTGTCACTGTAGGTTTGGTAGTGTTTAGTAGAGCAGAGACTGTCTGTGTGTGTGACTGTAGGTTTGGTATTGTTTAGTAGAGCAGAGACGGTCTGTGTGTGTTTGTGTGGGTTTGGTAGTGTTTAGTAGAGCAGAGACTGTCTGTGAGTGTCACTGTGGGCTTGGTAGTGTTTAGAAGAGCAGAGACTGTATGTGGGTGTCACTGTAGGTTTGGTAGTTTTTAGTAGAGCAGAGACTGTCTGTGGGTGTTACTGTGGGTTTGGTAGTGTTTTGTAGAGCAGAGACTGTCTGTGTGTGTGACTGTAGGTTTGGTAGTGTTTAGTAGAGCAGAGACTGTCTGTGGGTGTCACTGTGAGTTTGGTAGTGATTTGTAGAGTAGAGACTGTCTGTGGGTGTTACTGTAGGTTTGGTAGTGTTTAGTAGAGCAGAGACTGTCTGTATGTGTCACTGTGGGTTTGGTAGTGTTTAGTATAGCAGAGACTTTCTGTGTGTGTCACTGTGGGTTTGGTAGTGTTTAGTAGAGCAGAGACTGTCTGTGTGTGTCACTGTGGGTTTGGTAGTGTTTAGTATAGCAGAGACTGTCTGTGTGTGTCACTGTGGGTTTGGTAGTGTTTAGTATAGCAGAGACTGTCTGTGTGTGTCACTTTAGGTTTGGATGTGTTTAGAAGAGCAGAGACTGTCTGTGTGTGTCACTGTGGGTTTGGTAGTGTTTAGTATAGCAGAGACTGTCTGTGTGTGTCACTGAAGGTTTGGTAGTGTTTAGTAGAGCAGAGACTGTCTGTGTGTGCAACTGTGGGTTTGGTATTGTTTAGTAGAGCAGAGACTGTCTGTGTGTGTCACTGTGGGTTTGGTAGTGTTTAGTAGAGCAGAGACTGTCTGTGTGTGTCACTGTGGGTTTGGTAGTGTTTAGTTGAGCAGAGACTGTCTGTGTGTGTCACTGTGGGTTTGGTAGTGTTTAGTATAGCAGAGACTGTCTGTGTGTGTCACTGTGGGTTTGGTAGTGTTTAGTATAGCAGAGACTGTCTGTGTGTGTCACTGTAGGTTTGGTAGTGTTTAGTATAGCAGAGACTGTCTGTGTGTGTCACTGTGGGTTTGGTAGTGTTTAGTATAGCAGAGACTGTCTGTGTGTGTCACTGTAGGTTTGGTAGTGTTTAGTAGAGCAGAGACTGTGTGTGTCACTGTGGGTTTGGTAGTGTTTAGTATAGCAGAGACTGTCTGTGTGTGTCACTGTAGGTTTGGTAGTGTTTAGTATAGCAGAGACTGTCTCTGGTTGTGTGACTGTGGGTTTGGTAGTGTTTAGTAGAGCAGGGACTGTCTGCGGGTGTTACTGTGGGTTTGGTAGTGTTTAGTATAGCAGAGACTGTCTGTGTGTGTCACTGTGGGTTTGGTAGTGTTTAGTAGAGCAGAGACTGTCTGTGTGTGTGTGACTGTGGGTTTGGTAGTGTTTAGTATAGCAGAGACTGTCTGTGGGTGTCACTGTAGGTTTGGTAGTGTTTAGTAGTGCAGAGACTGTCTGTGGGTGTCACTGTAGTTTTGGTAGTGTTTAGTAGAGCAGAGATTGCCAGTGTGGGACTGTGGGTTTGGTAGTGTTTATTATAGCAGAGACTGTCTGTGGGTGTCACTGTAGGTTTGGTAGTGTTTAGTAGAGCAGAGACTGTCTGTGTGTGTGACTGTGGGTTTGGTAGTGTTTAGTAGAGCAGAGACTGTCTGTGTGTGTGACTGTGGGTTTGGTAGTGTTTAGTATAGCAGAGACTGTCTGTGGGTATCACTGTGGGTTTGGTAGTGTTTAGTAGAGCAGAGACTGTCTGTGTGTGTGACTGTGGGTTTGGTAGTGTTTAGTAGAGCAGAGACCCTCTGTGTGTGTGACTGTAGGCTTGGTAGTGTTTAGTAGAGCAGAGACTGTCTGTGGGTGTCACTGAAGGTTTGGTAGTGTTTAGTAGAGCAGAGACTGTCTGTGTGTGTAACTGTGGGTTTGGTAGTGTTTAGTAGAGCAGAGACTCTCTGTGTGTGTGACTGTAGGTTTGGTAGTGTTTAGTATAGCAGAGACTGTCTGTGTGTGTGACTGTAGGTTTGGTAGTGTTTAGTAGAGCAGAGACGGTCTGTGGGTATCACTGTAGATTTGGTAGTGTTTAGTAGAGCAGAGACTGTCTGTGTGTGTGACTGTAGGTTTGGTAGTGTTTAGTAGAGCAGAGACGGTCTGTGGGTATCACTGTAGGTTTGGTAGTGTTTAGTAGAGCAGAGACTCTCTGTGTGTGTGACTGTAGGTTTGGTAGTGTTTAGTATAGCAGAGACTGTCTGTGTGTGTGACTGTAGGTTTGGTGGTGTTTAGTAGAGCAGAGACGGTCTGTGGTTATCACTGTAGGTTTGGTAGTGTTTAGTAGAGCAGAGACTCTCTGTGTGTGTGACTGTAGGTTTGGTAGTGTTTAGTAGAGCAGAGACGGTCTGTGTGTATTTTTGTGGGTTTGGTAGTGTTTAGTAGAGCAGAGACTGACTGTGAGTGTCACTGTGGGGTTGGTAGTGTTTAGTAGAGCAGAGACTGTATGTGGGTGTCACTGTGGGTTTGGTAGTTTTTAGTAGAGCAGAGACTGTCTGTGGGTGTTACTGTGGGTTTGGTAGTGTTTTGTAGAGCAGAGACTGTCTGTGTGTGTGACTGTAGGTTTGGTAGTGTTTAGTAGAGCAGAGACTGTCTGTGGGTGTCACTGTGAGTTTGGTAGTGATTTGTAGAGTAGAGACTGTCTGTGGGTGTTACTGTAGGTTTGGTAGTGTTTAGTAGAGCAGAGACTGTCTGTGGGTGTCACTGTAGGTTTGGTAGTGTTTAGTAGAGCAGAGACTGTCTGTGCGTGTTACTGTGGGTTTGGTAGTGTTTAGTAGAGCAGAGACTGTCTGTGTGTGTGACTGTGGGTTTGGTAGTGTTTAGTATAGCAGAGACTGTCTGTGGGTGTCACTGTAGGTTTGGTAGTGTTTAGTAGAGCAGAGACTGTCTGTGTGTGTGACTGAAGGTTTGGTAGTGTTTAGTATAGCAGAGACTGTCTGTGGGTATCACTGTGGGTTTGGTAGTGTTTAGTAGAGCAGAGACTGTCTGTGTGTGTGACTGTGGGTTTGGTAGTGTTTAGTAGTGCAGAGACTGTCTGTGTGTGTGACTGTGGGTTTGGTAGTGTTTAGTAGAGCAGAGACTGTCTGTGTGTGTGACTGTGGGTTTGGTAGTGTTTAGTATAGCAGAGACTGTCTGTGGGTGTCACTGTAGGTTTGGTAGTGTTTAGTAGAGCAGAGACTGTCTGTGTGTGTGACTGTGGGTTTGGTAGTGTTTAGTAGAGCAGAGACTGTCTGTGTGTGTGACTGTGGATTTGGTAGTGTTTAGTATAGCAGACACTGTCTTTGGGTATCACTGTGGGTTTGGTAGTGTTTAGTAGAGCAGAGACTGTCTGTGTGTGTGACTGTGGGTTTGGTAGTTTTTAGTAGAGCAGAGACTCTCTGTGTGTGCGACTGTAGGTTTGGTAGTGTTTAGTAGAGCAGAGACTGTCTGTGGGTGTCACTGAAGGTTTGGTAGTGTTTAGTAGAGCAGAGACTGTCTGTGTGTGTGACTGTGGGTTTGGTAGTGTTTAGTAGAGCAGAGACTGTCTGTGTGTGTGACTGTGGGTTTGGTAGTGTTTAGTAGAGCAGAGACTCTCTGTGTGTGTCCCTGAATGTTTGGTAGTGATTAGTAGAGCAGAGACTGTATGTGTGTGTCAATGTGGGTTTGGTAGTGTTTAGTAGAGCAGAGACTGTCTGTGTGTGTGACTGTAGGTTTGGTAGTGTTTAGTCGAGCAGAGACTGTCTGTGGGTGTCACTGAAGGTTTGGTAGTGTTTAGTAGAGCAGAGACTGTCTGTGTGTGTGACTGTGGGTTTGGTAGTGTTTAGTAGAGCAGAGACTCTCTGTGTGTGTCACTGAAGGTTTGGCAGTGTTTAGTATAGCAGAGACTCTCTGTGTGTGTGACTGTAGGTTTGGTAGTGTTTAGTACAGCAGAGACTGTCTGTGGGTGTCACTGTAGGTTTGGTAATGTTTAGTAGAGCAGAGACTGTCTGTGTGTGTGACTGTGGGATTGGTAGTGTTTAGTAGAGCAGAGACTCTCTGTGTGTGTCACTGAAGGTTTGGTAGTGTTTAGTATAGCAGAGACTCTCTTTGTGTGTCACTGTGGGTTTGGTAGTGTTTAGTAGAGCAGAGACTGTCTGTGGGTGTCACTGTGGGTTTGGTGGTGTTTAGTATAGCAGAGACTGTCTGTGTGTGTGACTGTAGGTTTGGTAGTGTTTTGTAGAGCAGTGACTCTCTGTGTGTGTGACTGTAGGTTTGGTAGTGTTTAGTAGAGCAGAGACTGTCTGTGGGTGTCACTGTGGGGTTGGTAGTGTTTAGTAGAGCAGAGACTGTATGTGGGTGTCACTGTAGGTTTGGTAGTTTTTAGTAGAGCAGAGACTGTCTGTGGGTGTTACTGTGGGTTTGGTAGTGTTTTGTAGAGCAGTGACTCTCTGTGTGTGTGACTGTAGTTTTGGTAGTGTTTAGTAGAGCAGAGACTGTCTGTGGGTGTCACTGTGAGTTTGGTAGTGATTTGTAGAGTAGAGACTGTCTGTGGGTGTTACTGTAGGTTTGGTAGTGTTTAGTAGAGCAGAGACTGTCTGTGGGTGTCACTGTAGGTTTGGTAGTGTTTAGTAGAGCAGAGACTGTCTGTGCGTGTTACTGTGGGTTTGGTAGTGTTTAGTAGAGCAGAGACTGTCTGTGTGTGCGACTGTGGGTTGGGTAGTGTTTAGTATAGCAGACACTGTCTGTGGGTATCACTGTGGGTTTCGTAGTGTTTAGTAGAGCAGAGACTGTGTGTGTGACTGTGGGTTTGGTAGTTTTTAGTAGAGCAGAGACTCTCTGTGTGTGTGACTGTAGGTTTGGTAGTGTTTAGTAGAGCGGAGACTGTCTGTGGGTGTCACTGAAGGTTTGGTAGTGTTTAGTAGAGCAGAGACTGTCTGTGTGTGTGACTGTGGGTTTGGTAGTGTTCAGTAGAGCAGAGACTCTCTGTGTGTGTCCCTGAATGTTTGGTAGTGTTTAGTAGAGCAGAGACTGTATGTGTGTGTCAATGTGGGTTTGGTAGTGTTTAGTATAGCAGAGACTGTCTGTGGGTGTCACGGTAGGTTTGGTAGTGTTTAGTAGAGCTGAGACTGTCTGTGTGTGTGACTGTGGGTTTGGTAGTGTTTAGTAGAGGAGAGACTCTCTGTGTGTGTCACTGAAAGTTTGGTGGTGTTTAGTATAGCAGAGACTCTCTGTGTGTGTGACTGTAGGTTTAGTAGTGTTTAGTACAGCAGAGACTGTCTGTGTGTGTCACTGTAGGTTTGGTAATGTTTAGTAGAGCAGAGACTGTCTGTGTGTGTGACTGTGGGTTTGGTAGTGTTTAGTAGAGCAGAGACTCTCTGTGTGTGTCACTGAAGGTTTGGTAGTGTTTAGTATAGCAGAGACTCTCTATGTGTGTCACTGTGGGTTTGGTAGTGTTTAGTAGAGCAGAGACTGTCTGTGGGTGTCACTGTGGGTTTGGTAGTGTTTAGTATAGCAGAGACTGTCTGTGTGTGTGACTGTAGGTTTGGTAGTGTTTAGTAGAGCAGAGACTCTCTGTGTGTGTCACTGAAGGTTTGGTAGTGTTTAGTATAGCAGAGACTCTGTGTGTGTGACTGTAGGTTTGGTGGTGGTTATTAGAGCAGAGACTCTCTGTGTGTGTGACTGTAGGTTTGGTAGTGTTTAGTATAGCAGAGACTGTCTGTGTGTGTGACTGTAGGTTTGGTAGTGTTTAGTAGAGCAGGGACGGTCTGTGGGTATCACTGTAGGTTTGGTAGTGTTTAGTAGAGCAGAGACTGTCTGTGTGTGTGACTGAAGGTTTGGTAGTGTTTAGTAGAGCAGAGACGGTCTGTGGGTATCACTGCAGGTTTGGTAGTGTTAGTAGAGCAGAGACTCTCTGTGTGTGTGACTGTTGGTTTGGTAGTGTTTAGTATAGCAGAGACTGTCTGTGTGTGTGACTGTAGGTTTGGTAGTGTTTAGTAGAGCAGAGACGGTCTGTTGGTATCACTGTAGGTTTGGTAGTGTTTAGTAGAGCAGAGACTCTCTGTGTGTGTGACTGTAGGTTTGGTAGTGTTTAGTATAGCAGAGACTGTCTGTGTGTGTCACTGTAGGTTTGGTAGTGTTTAGTAGAGCAGAGACTGTCTGTGTGTGTGACTGTAGGTTTGGTATTGTTTAGTAGAGCAGAGACGGTCTGTGTGTGTTTGTGTGGGTTTGGTAGTGTTTAGTAGAGCAGAGACTGTCTGTGAGTGTCACTGTGGGCTTGGTAGTGTTTAGAAGAGCAGAGACTGTATGTGGGTGTCACTGTAGGTTTGGTAGTTTTTAGTAGAGCAGAGACTGTCTGTGGGTGTTACTGTGGGTTTGGTAGTGTTTTGTAGAGCAGAGACTGTCTGTGTGTGTGACTGTAGGTTTGGTAGTGTTTAGTAGAGCAGAGACTGTCTGTGGGTGTCACTGTGAGTTTGGTAGTGATTTGTAGAGTAGAGACTGTCTGTGGGTGTTACTGTAGGTTTGGTAGTGTTTAGTAGAGCAGAGACTGTCTGTATGTGTCACTGTGGGTTTGGTAGTGTTTAGTATAGCAGAGACTTTCTGTGTGTGTCACTGTGGGTTTGGTAGTGTTTAGTAGAGCAGAGACTGTCTGTGTGTGTCACTGTGGGTTTGGTAGTGTTTAGTATAGCAGAGACTGTCTGTGTGTGTCACTGTGGGTTTGGTAGTGTTTAGTATAGCAGAGACTGTCTGTGTGTGTCACTTTAGGTTTGGATGTGTTTAGAAGAGCAGAGACTGTCTGTGTGTGTCACTGTGGGTTTGGTAGTGTTTAGTATAGCAGAGACTGTCTGTGTGTGTCACTGAAGGTTTGGTAGTGTTTAGTAGAGCAGAGACTGTCTGTGTGTGCAACTGTGGGTTTGGTATTGTTTAGTAGAGCAGAGACTGTCTGTGTGTGTCACTGTGGGTTTGGTAGTGTTTAGTAGAGCAGAGACTGTCTGTGTGTGTCACTGTGGATTTGGTAGTGTTTAGTTGAGCAGAGACTGTCTGTGTGTGTCACTGTGGGTTTGGTAGTGTTTAGTATAGCAGAGACTGTCTGTGTGTGTCACTGTGGGTTTGGTAGTGTTTAGTATAGCAGAGACTGTCTGTGTGTGTCACTGTAGGTTTGGTAGTGTTTAGTATAGCAGAGACTGTCTGTGTGTGTCACTGTGGGTTTGGTAGTGTTTAGTATAGCAGAGACTGTCTGTGTGTGTCACTGTAGGTTTGGTAGTGTTTAGTAGAGCAGAGACTGTGTGTGTCACTGTGGGTTTGGTAGTGTTTAGTATAGCAGAGACTGTCTGTGTGTGTCACTGTAGGTTTGGTAGTGTTTAGTATAGCAGAGACTGTCTCTGGGTGTGTGACTGTGGGTTTGGTAGTGTTTAGTAGAGCAGGGACTGTCTGCGGGTGTTACTGTGGGTTTGGTAGTGTTTAGTATAGCAGAGACTGTCTGTGTGTGTCACTGTGGGTTTGGTAGTGTTTAGTAGAGCAGAGACTGTCTGTGTGTGTGACTGTGGGTTTGGTAGTGTTTAGTATAGCAGAGACTGTCTGTGGGTGTCACTGTAGGTTTGGTAGTGTTTAGTAGTGCAGAGACTGTCTGTGGGTGTCACTGTAGTTTTGGTAGTGTTTAGTAGAGCAGAGATTGCCAGTGTGGGACTGTGGGTTTGGTAGTGTTTATTATAGCAGAGACTTTCTGTGGGTGTCACTGTAGGTTTGGTAGTGTTTAGTAGAGCAGAGACTGTCTGTGTGTGTGACTGTGGGTTTGGTAGTGTTTAGTAGAGCAGAGACTGTCTGTGTGTGTGACTGTGGGTTTGGTAGTGTTTAGTATAGCAGAGACTGTCTGTGGGTATCACTGTGGGTTTGGTAGTGTTTAGTAGAGCAGAGACTGTCTGTGTGTGTGACTGTGGGTTTGGTAGTGTTTAGTAGAGCAGAGACCCTCTGTGTGTGTGACTGTAGGCTTGGTAGTGTTTAGTAGAGCAGAGACTGTCTGTGGGTGTCACTGAAGGTTTGGTAGTGTTTAGTAGAGCAGAGACTGTCTGTGTGTGTAACTGTGGGTTTGGTAGTGTTTAGTAGAGCAGAGACTCTCTGTGTGTGTGACTGTAGGTTTGGTAGTGTTTAGTATAGCAGAGACTGTCTGTGTGTGTGACTGTAGGTTTGGTAGTGTTTAGTAGAGCAGAGACGGTCTGTGGGTATCACTGTAGATTTGGTAGTGTTTAGTAGAGCAGAGACTGTCTGTGTGTGTGACTGTAGGTTTGGTAGTGTTTAGTAGAGCAGAGACGGTCTGTGGGTATCACTGTAGGTTTGGTAGTGTTTAGTAGAGCAGAGACTCTCTGTGTGTGTGACTGTAGGTTTGGTAGTGTTTAGTATAGCAGAGACTGTCTGTGTGTGTGACTGTAGGTTTGGTGGTGTTTAGTAGAGCAGAGACGGTCTGTGGTAATCACTGTAGGTTTGGTAGTGTTTAGTAGAGCAGAGACTCTCTGTGTGTGTGACTGTAGGTTTGGTAGTGTTTAGTAGAGCAGAGACGGTCTGTGTGTGTTTGTGTGGGTTTGGTAGTGTTTAGTAGAGCAGAGACTGACTATGAGTGTCACTGTGGGGTTGGTAGTGTTTAGTAGAGCAGAGACTGTATGTGGGTGTCACTGTGGGTTTGGTAGTTTTTAGTAGAGCAGAGACTGTCTGTGGGTGTTACTGTGGGTTTGGTAGTGTTTTGTAGAGCAGAGACTGTCTGTGTGTGTGACTGTAGGTTTGGTAGTGTTTAGTAGAGCAGAGACTGTCTGTGGGTGTCACTGTGAGTTTGGTAGTGATTTGTAGAGTAGAGACTGTCTGTGGGTGTTACTGTAGGTTTGGTAGTGTTTAGTAGAGCAGAGACTGTCTGTGGGTGTCACTGTAGGTTTGGTAGTGTTTAGTAGAGCAGAGACTGTCTGTGCGTGTTACTGTGGGTTTGGTAGTGTTTAGTAGAGCAGAGACTGTCTGTGTGTGTGACTGTGGGTTTGGTAGTGTTTAGTATAGCAGAGACTGTCTGTGGGTGTCACTGTAGGTTTGGTAGTGTTTAGTAGAGCAGAGACTGTCTGTGTGTGTGACTGAAGGTTTGGTAGTGTTTAGTATAGCAGAGACTGTCTGTGGGTATCACTGTGGGTTTGGTAGTGTTTAGCAGAGCAGAGACTGTCTGTGTGTGTGACTGTGGGTTTGGTAGTGTTTAGTAGTGCAGAGACTGTCTGTGTGTGTGACTGTGGGTTTGGTAGTGTTTAGTAGAGCAGAGACTGTCTGTGTGTGTGACTGTGGGTTTGGTAGTGTTTAGTATAGCAGAGACTGTCTGTGGGTGTCACTGTAGGTTTGGTAGTGTTTAGTAGAGCAGAGACTGTCTGTGTGTGTGACTGTGGGTTTGGTAGTGTTTAGTAGAGCAGAGACTGTCTGTGTGTGTGACTGTGGATTTGGTAGTGTTTAGTATAGCAGACACTGTCTTTGGGTATCACTGTGGGTTTGGTAGTGTTTAGTAGAGCAGAGACTGTCTGTGTGTGTGACTGTGGGTTTGGTAGTTTTTAGTAGAGCAGAGACTCTCTGTGTGTGCGACTGTAGGTTTGGTAGTGTTTAGTAGAGCAGAGACTGTCTGTGGGTGTCACTGAAGGTTTGGTAGTGTTTAGTAGAGCAGAGACTGTCTGTGTGTGTGACTGTGGGTTTGGTAGTGTTTAGTAGAGCAGAGACTCTCTGTGTGTGTCCCTGAATGTTTGGTAGTGTTTAGTAGAGCAGAGACTGTATGTGTGTGTCAATGTGGGTTTGGTAGTGTTTAGTAGAGCAGAGACTGTCTGTGTGTGTGACTGTAGGTTTGGTAGTGTTTAGTCGAGCAGAGACTGTCTGTGGGTGTCACTGAAGGTTTGGTAGTGTTTAGTAGAGCAGAGACTGTCTGTGTGTGTGACTGTGGGTTTGGTAGTGTTTAGTAGAGCAGGGACTCTCTGTGTGTGTCACTGAAGGTTTGGCAGTGTTTAGTATAGCAGAGACTCTCTGTGTGTGTGACTGTAGGTTTGGTAGTGTTTAGTACAGCAGAGACTGTCTGTGGGTGTCACTGTAGGTTTGGTAATGTTTAGTAGAGCAGAGACTGTCTGTGTGTGTGACTGTGGGATTGGTAGTGTTTAGTAGAGCAGAGACTCTCTGTGTGTGTCCCTGAATGTTTGGTAGTGTTTAGTAGAGCAGAGACTGTATGTGTGTGTCAATGTGGGTTAGGTAGTGTTTAGTAGAGCAGAGACTGTCTGTGTGTGTGACTGTAGGTTTGGTAGTGTTTAGTCGAGCAGAGACTGTCTGTGGGTGTCACTGAAGGTTTGGTAGTGTTTAGTAGAGCAGAGACTGTCTGTGTGTGTGACTGTGGGTTTGGTAGTGTTTAGTAGAGCAGAGACTCTCTGTGTGTGTCACTGAAGGTTTGGTAGTGTTTAGTATAGCAGAGACTCTCTGTGTGTGTGACTGTAGGTTTGGTAGTGTTTATTACAGCAGAGACTGTCTGTGGGTGTCACTGTAGGTTTGGTAATGTTTAGTAGAGCAGAGACTGTCTGTGTGTGTGACTGTGGGATTGGTAGTGTTTAGTAGAGCAGAGACTCTCTGTGTGTGTCACTGAAGGTTTGGTAGTGTTTAGTATAGCAGCGACTCTCTTTGTGTGTCACTGTGGGTTTGGTAGTGTTTAGTAGAGCAGAGACTGTCTGTGGGTGTCACTGTGGGTTTGGTGGTGTTTAGTATAGCAGAGACTGTCTGTGTGTGTGACTGTAGGTTTGGTAGTGTTTAGTAGAGCAGAGACTCTCTGTGTGTGTCACTGAAGGTTTGGTAGTGTTTAGTATAGCAGAGACTCTCTGTGTGTGTGACTGTAGGTTTGGTGGTGGTTAGTAGAGCAGAGACTCTCTGTGTGTGTGACTGTAGGTTTGGTAGTGTTTAGTATAGCAGAGACTGCCTGTGTGTGTGACTGTAGGTTTGGTAGTGTTTAGTAGAGCAGGGACGGTCTGTGGGTATCACTGTAGGTTTGGTAGTGTTTAGTAGAGCAGAGACTGTCTGTGTGTGTGACTGTAGGTTTGGTAGTGTTTAGTAGAGCAGAGACGGTCTGTGGGTATCACTGTAGGTTTGGTAGTGTTTAGTAGAGCAGAGGCTCTCTGTGTGTGTGACTGTAGGTTTGGTAGTGTTTAGTATAGCAGAGACTGTCTGTGTGTGTCACTGTAGTTTTGGTAGTGTTTAGTAGAGCAGAGACACTCTGTGTGTGTGACTGTAGGTTTGGTAGTGTTTAGTAGAGCAGAGACTGTCTGTGTGTGTAACTGTGGGTTTGGTAGTGTTTAGTAGAGCAGAGACTGTCTGTGAGTGTCACTGTGGGGTTGGTAGTGTTTAGTAGAGCAGAGACTGTCTGTGTGTGTGACTGTAGGTTTGGTAGTGTTTAGTAGAGCAGAGACGGTCTGTGGGTAACACTGTAGGTTTGGTAGTGTTTAGTAGAGCAGAGACTCTCTGTGTGTGTGACTGTATGTTTGGTAGTGTTTAGTAGAGCAGAGACGGTCTGTGTGTGTTTGTGTGGGTTTGGTAGTGTTTAGTAGAGCAGAGACTGTCTGTGAGTGTCACTGTGGGGTTGGTAGTGTTTAGTAGAGCAGAGACTGTATGTGGGTGTCACTGTAGGTTTGGTAGTTTTTAGTAGAGCAGAGACTGTCTGTGGGTGTTACTGTGGGTTTGGTAGTGTTTTGTAGAGCAGTGACTCTCTGTGTGTGTGACTGTAGGTTTGGTAGTGTTTAGTAGAGCAGAGACTGTCTGTGGGTGTCACTGTGAGTTTGGTAGTGATTTGTAGAGTAGAGACTGTCTGTGGGTGTTACTGTAGGTTTGGTAGTGTTTAGTAGAGCAGAGACTGTCTGTGGGTGTCACTGTAGGTTTGGTAGTGTTTAGTAGAGCAGAGACTGTCTGTGCGTGTTACTGTGGGTTTGGTAGTGTTTAGTAGAGCAGAGACTGTCTGTGAGTGTCACTGTGGGCTTGGTAGTGTTTAGAAGAGCAGAGACTGTATGTGGGTGTCACTGTAGGTTTGGTAGTTTTTAGTAGAGCAGAGACTGTCTGTGGGTGTTACTGTGGGTTTGGTAGTGTTTTGTAGAGCAGAGACTGTCTGTGTGTGTGACTGTAGGTTTGGTAGTGTTTAGTAGAGCAGAGACTGTCTGTGGGTGTCACTGTGAGTTTGGTAGTGATTTGTAGAGTAGAGACTGTCTGTGGGTGTTACTGTAGGTTTGGTAGTGTTTAGTAGAGCAGAGACTGTCTGTATGTGTCACTGTGGGTTTGGTAGTGTTTAGTATAGCAGAGACTTTCTGTGTGTGTCACTGTGGGTTTGGTAGTGTTTAGTAGAGCAGAGACTGTCTGTGTGTGTCACTGTGGGTTTGGTAGTGTTTAGTATAGCAGAGACTGTCTGTGTGTGTCACTGTGGGTTTGGTAGTGTTTAGTATAGCAGAGACTGTCTGTGTGTGTCACTTTAGGTTTGGATGTGTTTAGAAGAGCAGAGACTGTCTGTGTGTGTCACTGTGGGTTTGGTAGTGTTTAGTATAGCAGAGACTGTCTGTGTGTGTCACTGAAGGTTTGGTAGTGTTTAGTAGAGCAGAGACTGTCTGTGTGTGCAACTGTGGGTTTGGTATTGTTTAGTAGAGCAGAGACTGTCTGTGTGTGTCACTGTGGGTTTGGTAGTGTTTAGTAGAGCAGAGACTGTCTGTGTGTGTCACTGTGGATTTGGTAGTGTTTAGTTGAGCAGAGACTGTCTGTGTGTGTCACTGTGGGTTTGGTAGTGTTTAGTATAGCAGAGACTGTCTGTGTGTGTCACTGTGGGTTTGGTAGTGTTTAGTATAGCAGAGACTGTCTGTGTGTGTCACTGTAGGTTTGGTAGTGTTTAGTATAGCAGAGACTGTCTGTGTGTGTCACTGTGGGTTTGGTAGTGTTTAGTATAGCAGAGACTGTCTGTGTGTGTCACTGTAGGTTTGGTAGTGTTTAGTAGAGCAGAGACTGTGTGTGTCACTGTGGGTTTGGTAGTGTTTAGTATAGCAGAGACTGTCTGTGTGTGTCACTGTAGGTTTGGTAGTGTTTAGTATAGCAGAGACTGTCTCTGGGTGTGTGACTGTGGGTTTGGTAGTGTTTAGTAGAGCAGGGACTGTCTGCGGGTGTTACTGTGGGTTTGGTAGTGTTTAGTATAGCAGAGACTGTCTGTGTGTGTCACTGTGGGTTTGGTAGTGTTTAGTAGAGCAGAGACTGTCTGTGTGTGTGACTGTGGGTTTGGTAGTGTTTAGTATAGCAGAGACTGTCTGTGGGTGTCACTGTAGGTTTGGTAGTGTTTAGTAGTGCAGAGACTGTCTGTGGGTGTCACTGTAGTTTTGGTAGTGTTTAGTAGAGCAGAGATTGCCAGTGTGGGACTGTGGGTTTGGTAGTGTTTATTATAGCAGAGACTTTCTGTGGGTGTCACTGTAGGTTTGGTAGTGTTTAGTAGAGCAGAGACTGTCTGTGTGTGTGACTGTGGGTTTGGTAGTGTTTAGTAGAGCAGAGACTGTCTGTGTGTGTGACTGTGGGTTTGGTAGTGTTTAGTATAGCAGAGACTGTCTGTGGGTATCACTGTGGGTTTGGTAGTGTTTAGTAGAGCAGAGACTGTCTGTGTGTGTGACTGTGGGTTTGGTAGTGTTTAGTAGAGCAGAGACCCTCTGTGTGTGTGACTGTAGGCTTGGTAGTGTTTAGTAGAGCAGAGACTGTCTGTGGGTGTCACTGAAGGTTTGGTAGTGTTTAGTAGAGCAGAGACTGTCTGTGTGTGTAACTGTGGGTTTGGTAGTGTTTAGTAGAGCAGAGACTCTCTGTGTGTGTGACTGTAGGTTTGGTAGTGTTTAGTATAGCAGAGACTGTCTGTGTGTGTGACTGTAGGTTTGGTAGTGTTTAGTAGAGCAGAGACGGTCTGTGGGTATCACTGTAGATTTGGTAGTGTTTAGTAGAGCAGAGACTGTCTGTGTGTGTGACTGTAGGTTTGGTAGTGTTTAGTAGAGCAGAGACGGTCTGTGGGTATCACTGTAGGTTTGGTAGTGTTTAGTAGAGCAGAGACTCTCTGTGTGTGTGACTGTAGGTTTGGTAGTGTTTAGTATAGCAGAGACTGTCTGTGTGTGTGACTGTAGGTTTGGTGGTGTTTAGTAGAGCAGAGACGGTCTGTGGTAATCACTGTAGGTTTGGTAGTGTTTAGTAGAGCAGAGACTCTCTGTGTGTGTGACTGTAGGTTTGGTAGTGTTTAGTAGAGCAGAGACGGTCTGTGTGTGTTTGTGTGGGTTTGGTAGTGTTTAGTAGAGCAGAGACTGACTATGAGTGTCACTGTGGGGTTGGTAGTGTTTAGTAGAGCAGAGACTGTATGTGGGTGTCACTGTGGGTTTGGTAGTTTTTAGTAGAGCAGAGACTGTCTGTGGGTGTTACTGTGGGTTTGGTAGTGTTTTGTAGAGCAGAGACTGTCTGTGTGTGTGACTGTAGGTTTGGTAGTGTTTAGTAGAGCAGAGACTGTCTGTGGGTGTCACTGTGAGTTTGGTAGTGATTTGTAGAGTAGAGACTGTCTGTGGGTGTTACTGTAGGTTTGGTAGTGTTTAGTAGAGCAGAGACTGTCTGTGGGTGTCACTGTAGGTTTGGTAGTGTTTAGTAGAGCAGAGACTGTCTGTGCGTGTTACTGTGGGTTTGGTAGTGTTTAGTAGAGCAGAGACTGTCTGTGTGTGTGACTGTGGGTTTGGTAGTGTTTAGTATAGCAGAGACTGTCTGTGGGTGTCACTGTAGGTTTGGTAGTGTTTAGTAGAGCAGAGACTGTCTGTGTGTGTGACTGAAGGTTTGGTAGTGTTTAGTATAGCAGAGACTGTCTGTGGGTATCACTGTGGGTTTGGTAGTGTTTAGCAGAGCAGAGACTGTCTGTGTGTGTGACTGTGGGTTTGGTAGTGTTTAGTAGTGCAGAGACTGTCTGTGTGTGTGACTGTGGGTTTGGTAGTGTTTAGTAGAGCAGAGACTGTCTGTGTGTGTGACTGTGGGTTTGGTAGTGTTTAGTATAGCAGAGACTGTCTGTGGGTGTCACTGTAGGTTTGGTAGTGTTTAGTAGAGCAGAGACTGTCTGTGTGTGTGACTGTGGGTTTGGTAGTGTTTAGTAGAGCAGAGACTGTCTGTGTGTGTGACTGTGGATTTGGTAGTGTTTAGTATAGCAGACACTGTCTTTGGGTATCACTGTGGGTTTGGTAGTGTTTAGTAGAGCAGAGACTGTCTGTGTGTGTGACTGTGGGTTTGGTAGTTTTTAGTAGAGCAGAGACTCTCTGTGTGTGCGACTGTAGGTTTGGTAGTGTTTAGTAGAGCAGAGACTGTCTGTGGGTGTCACTGAAGGTTTGGTAGTGTTTAGTAGAGCAGAGACTGTCTGTGTGTGTGACTGTGGGTTTGGTAGTGTTTAGTAGAGCAGAGACTCTCTGTGTGTGTCCCTGAATGTTTGGTAGTGTTTAGTAGAGCAGAGACTGTATGTGTGTGTCAATGTGGGTTTGGTAGTGTTTAGTAGAGCAGAGACTGTCTGTGTGTGTGACTGTAGGTTTGGTAGTGTTTAGTCGAGCAGAGACTGTCTGTGGGTGTCACTGAAGGTTTGGTAGTGTTTAGTAGAGCAGAGACTGTCTGTGTGTGTGACTGTGGGTTTGGTAGTGTTTAGTAGAGCAGGGACTCTCTGTGTGTGTCACTGAAGGTTTGGCAGTGTTTAGTATAGCAGAGACTCTCTGTGTGTGTGACTGTAGGTTTGGTAGTGTTTAGTACAGCAGAGACTGTCTGTGGGTGTCACTGTAGGTTTGGTAATGTTTAGTAGAGCAGAGACTGTCTGTGTGTGTGACTGTGGGATTGGTAGTGTTTAGTAGAGCAGAGACTCTCTGTGTGTGTCCCTGAATGTTTGGTAGTGTTTAGTAGAGCAGAGACTGTATGTGTGTGTCAATGTGGGTTAGGTAGTGTTTAGTAGAGCAGAGACTGTCTGTGTGTGTGACTGTAGGTTTGGTAGTGTTTAGTCGAGCAGAGACTGTCTGTGGGTGTCACTGAAGGTTTGGTAGTGTTTAGTAGAGCAGAGACTGTCTGTGTGTGTGACTGTGGGTTTGGTAGTGTTTAGTAGAGCAGAGACTCTCTGTGTGTGTCACTGAAGGTTTGGTAGTGTTTAGTATAGCAGAGACTCTCTGTGTGTGTGACTGTAGGTTTGGTAGTGTTTATTACAGCAGAGACTGTCTGTGGGTGTCACTGTAGGTTTGGTAATGTTTAGTAGAGCAGAGACTGTCTGTGTGT
Source organism: Meconema thalassinum (assembly GCA_946902985.2). Lineage (NCBI taxonomy): Eukaryota > Metazoa > Arthropoda > Insecta > Orthoptera > Tettigoniidae > Meconema > Meconema thalassinum. The sequence goes on from OX336393.1 coordinate 31,248,021, forward strand.
GTGACTGTGGGATTGGTAGTGTTTAGTAGAGCAGAGACTCTCTGTGTGTGTCACTGAAGGTTTGGTAGTGTTTAGTATAGCAGCGACTCTCTTTGTGTGTCACTGTGGGTTTGGTAGTGTTTAGTAGAGCAGAGACTGTCTGTGGGTGTCACTGTGGGTTTGGTGGTGTTTAGTATAGCAGAGACTGTCTGTGTGTGTGACTGTAGGTTTGGTAGTGTTTAGTAGAGCAGAGACTCTCTGTGTGTGTCACTGAAGGTTTGGTAGTGTTTAGTATAGCAGAGACTCTCTGTGTGTGTGACTGTAGGTTTGGTGGTGGTTAGTAGAGCAGAGACTCTCTGTGTGTGTGACTGTAGGTTTGGTAGTGTTTAGTATAGCAGAGACTGCCTGTGTGTGTGACTGTAGGTTTGGTAGTGTTTAGTAGAGCAGGGACGGTCTGTGGGTATCACTGTAGGTTTGGTAGTGTTTAGTAGAGCAGAGACTGTCTGTGTGTGTGACTGTAGGTTTGGTAGTGTTTAGTAGAGCAGAGACGGTCTGTGGGTATCACTGTAGGTTTGGTAGTGTTTAGTAGAGCAGAGGCTCTCTGTGTGTGTGACTGTAGGTTTGGTAGTGTTTAGTATAGCAGAGACTGTCTGTGTGTGTCACTGTAGTTTTGGTAGTGTTTAGTAGAGCAGAGACACTCTGTGTGTGTGACTGTAGGTTTGGTAGTGTTTAGTAGAGCAGAGACTGTCTGTGTGTGTAACTGTGGGTTTGGTAGTGTTTAGTAGAGCAGAGACTGTCTGTGAGTGTCACTGTGGGGTTGGTAGTGTTTAGTAGAGCAGAGACTGTCTGTGTGTGTGACTGTAGGTTTGGTAGTGTTTAGTAGAGCAGAGACGGTCTGTGGGTAACACTGTAGGTTTGGTAGTGTTTAGTAGAGCAGAGACTCTCTGTGTGTGTGACTGTATGTTTGGTAGTGTTTAGTAGAGCAGAGACGGTCTGTGTGTGTTTGTGTGGGTTTGGTAGTGTTTAGTAGAGCAGAGACTGTCTGTGAGTGTCACTGTGGGGTTGGTAGTGTTTAGTAGAGCAGAGACTGTATGTGGGTGTCACTGTAGGTTTGGTAGTTTTTAGTAGAGCAGAGACTGTCTGTGGGTGTTACTGTGGGTTTGGTAGTGTTTTGTAGAGCAGTGACTCTCTGTGTGTGTGACTGTAGGTTTGGTAGTGTTTAGTAGAGCAGAGACTGTCTGTGGGTGTCACTGTGAGTTTGGTAGTGATTTGTAGAGTAGAGACTGTCTGTGGGTGTTACTGTAGGTTTGGTAGTGTTTAGTAGAGCAGAGACTGTCTGTGGGTGTCACTGTAGGTTTGGTAGTGTTTAGTAGAGCAGAGACTGTCTGTGCGTGTTACTGTGGGTTTGGTAGTGTTTAGTAGAGCAGAGACTGTCTGTGTGTGCGACTGTGGGATGGGTAGTATTTAGTATAGCAGACACTGTCTGTGGGTATCACTGTGGGTTTCGTAGTGTTTAGTAGAGCAGAGACTGTGTGTGTGACTGTGGGTTTGGTAGTTTTTAGTAGAGCAGAGACTCTCTGTGTGTGTGACTGTAGGTTTGGTAGTGTTTAGTAGAGCGGAGACTGTCTGTGGGTGTCACTGAAGGTTTGGTAGTGTTTAGTAGAGCAGAGACTGTCTGTGTGTGTGACTGTGGGTTTGGTAGTGTTCAGTAGAGCAGAGACTCTCTGTGTGTGTCCCTGAATGTTTGGTAGTGTTTAGTAGAGCAGAGACTGTATGTGTGTGTCAATGTGGGTTTGGTAGTGTTTAGTATAGCAGAGACTGTCTGTGGGTGTCACTGTAGGTTTGGTAGTGTTTAGTAGAGCTGAGACTGTCTGTGTGTGTGACTGTGGGTTTGGTAGTGTTTAGTAGAGGAGAGACTCTCTGTGTGTGTCACTGAAAGTTTGGTGGTGTTTAGTATAGCAGAGACTCTCTGTGTGTGTGACTGTAGGTTTGGTAGTGTTTAGTACAGCAGAGACTGTCTGTGTGTGTCACTGTAGGTTTGGTAATGTTTAGTAGAGCAGAGACTGTCTGTGTGTGTGACTGTGGGTTTGGTAGTGTTTAGTAGAGCAGAGACTCTCTGTGTGTGTCACTGAAGGTTTGGTAGTGTTTAGTATAGCAGAGACTCTCTATGTGTGTCACTGTGGGTTTGGTAGTGTTTAGTAGAGCAGAGACTGTCTGTGGGTGTCACTGTGGGTTTGGTAGTGTTTAGTATAGCAGAGACTGTCTGTGTGTGTGACTGTAGGTTTGGTAGTGTTTAGTAGAGCAGAGACTCTCTGTGTGTGTCACTGAAGGTTTGGTAGTGTTTAGTATAGCAGAGACTCTGTGTGTGTGACTGTAGGTTTGGTGGTGGTTATTAGAGCAGAGACTCTCTGTGTGTGTGACTGTAGGTTTGGTAGTGTTTAGTATAGCAGAGACTGTCTGTGTGTGTGACTGTAGGTTTGGTAGTGTTTAGTAGAGCAGGGACGGTCTGTGGGTATCACTGTAGGTTTGGTAGTGTTTAGTAGAGCAGAGACTGTCTGTGTGTGTGACTGTAGGTTTGGTAGTGTTTAGTAGAGCAGAGACGGTCTGTGGGTATCACTGCAGGTTTGGTAGTGTTAGTAGAGCAGAGACTCTCTGTGTGTGTGACTGTTGGTTTGGTAGTGTTTAGTATAGCAGAGACTGTCTGTGTGTGTGACTGTAGGTTTGGTAGTGTTTAGTAGAGCAGAGACGGTCTGTTGGTATCACTGTAGGTTTGGTAGTGTTTAGTAGAGCAGAGACTCTCTGTGTGTGTGACTGTAGGTTTGGTAGTGTTTAGTATAGCAGAGACTGTCTGTGTGTGTCACTGTAGGTTTGGTAGTGTTTAGTAGAGCAGAGACTGTCTGTGTGCGTGACTGTAGGTTTGGTATTGTTTAGTAGAGCAGAGACGGTCTGTGTGTGTTTGTGTGGGTTTGGTAGTGTTTAGTAGAGCAGAGACTGTCTGTGAGTGTCACTGTGGGCTTGGTAGTGTTTAGAAGAGCAGAGACTGTATGTGGGTGTCACTGTAGGTTTGGTAGTTTTTAGTAGAGCAGAGACTGTCTGTGGGTGTTACTGTGGGTTTGGTAGTGTTTTGTAGAGCAGAGACTGTCTGTGTGTGTGACTGTAGGTTTGGTAGTGTTTAGTAGAGCAGAGACTGTCTGTGGGTGTCACTGTGAGTTTGGTAGTGATTTGTAGAGTAGAGACTGTCTGTGGGTGTTACTGTAGGTTTGGTAGTGTTTAGTAGAGCAGAGACTGTCTGTATGTGTCACTGTGGGTTTGGTAGTGTTTAGTATAGCAGAGACTTTCTGTGTGTGTCACTGTGGGTTTGGTAGTGTTTAGTAGAGCAGAGACTGTCTGTGTGTGTCACTGTGGGTTTGGTAGTGTTTAGTATAGCAGAGACTGTCTGTGTGTGTCACTGTGGGTTTGGTAGTGTTTAGTATAGCAGAGACTATCTGTGTGTGTCACTTTAGGTTTGGATGTGTTTAGAAGAGCAGAGACTGTCTGTGTGTGTCACTGTGGGTTTGGTAGTGTTTAGTATAGCAGAGACTGTCTGTGTGTGTCACTGAAGGTTTGGTAGTGTTTAGTAGAGCAGAGACTGTCTGTGTGTGCAACTGTGGGTTTGGTATTGTTTAGTAGAGCAGAGACTGTCTGTGTGTGTCACTGTGGGTTTGGTAGTGTTTAGTAGAGCAGAGACTGTCTGTGTGTGTCACTGTGGGTTTGGTAGTGTTTAGTTGAGCAGAGACTGTCTGTGTGTGTCACTGTGGGTTTGGTAGTGTTTAGTATAGCAGAGACTGTCTGTGTGTGTCACTGTGGGTTTGGTAGTGTTTAGTATAGCAGAGACTGTCTGTGTGTGTCACTGTAGGTTTGGTAGTGTTTAGTATAGCAGAGACTGTCTGTGTGTGTCACTGTGGGTTTGGTAGTGTTTAGTATAGCAGAGACTGTCTGTGTGTGTCACTGTAGGTTTGGTAGTGTTTAGTAGAGCAGAGACTGTGTGTGTCACTGTGGGTTTGGTAGTGTTTAGTATAGCAGAGACTGTCTGTGTGTGTCACTGTAGGTTTGGTAGTGTTTAGTATAGCAGAGACTGTCTCTGGGTGTGTGACTGTGGGTTTGGTAGTGTTTAGTAGAGCAGGGACTGTCTGCGGGTGTTACTGTGGGTTTGGTAGTGTTTAGTATAGCAGAGACTGTCTGTGTGTGTCACTGTGGGTTTGGTAGTGTTTAGTAGAGCAGAGACTGTCTGTGTGTGTGACTGTGGGTTTGGTAGTGTTTAGTATAGCAGAGACTGTCTGTGGGTGTCACTGTAGGTTTGGTAGTGTTTAGTAGTGCAGAGACTGTCTGTGGGTGTCACTGTAGTTTTGGTAGTGTTTAGTAGAGCAGAGATTGCCAGTGTGGGACTGTGGGTTTGGTAGTGTTTATTATAGCAGAGACTGTCTGTGGGTGTCACTGTAGGTTTGGTAGTGTTTAGTAGAGCAGAGACTGTCTGTGTGTGTGACTGTGGGTTTGGTAGTGTTTAGTAGAGCAGAGACTGTCTGTGTGTGTGACTGTGGGTTTGGTAGTGTTTAGTATAGCAGAGACTGTCTGTGGGTATCACTGTGGGTTTGGTAGTGTTTAGTAGAGCAGAGACTGTCTGTGTGTGTGACTGTGGGTTTGGTAGTGTTTAGTAGAGCAGAGACCCTCTGTGTGTGTGACTGTAGGCTTGGTAGTGTTTAGTAGAGCAGAGACTGTCTGTGGGTGTCACTGAAGGTTTGGTAGTGTTTAGTAGAGCAGAGACTGTCTGTGTGTGTAACTGTGGGTTTGGTAGTGTTTAGTAGAGCAGAGACTCTCTGTGTGTGTGACTGTAGGTTTGGTAGTGTTTAGTATAGCAGAGACTGTCTGTGTGTGTGACTGTAGGTTTGGTAGTGTTTAGTAGAGCAGAGACGGTCTGTGGGTATCACTGTAGATTTGGTAGTGTTTAGTAGAGCAGAGACTGTCTGTGTGTGTGACTGTAGGTTTGGTAGTGTTTAGTAGAGCAGAGACGGTCTGTGGGTATCACTGTAGGTTTGGTAGTGTTTAGTAGAGCAGAGACTCTCTGTGTGTGTGACTGTAGGTTTGGTAGTGTTTAGTATAGCAGAGACTGTCTGTGTGTGTGACTGTAGGTTTGGTGGTGTTTAGTAGAGCAGAGACGGTCTGTGGTTATCACTGTAGGTTTGGTAGTGTTTAGTAGAGCAGAGACTCTCTGTGTGTGTGACTGAAGGTTTGGTAGTGTTTAGTAGAGCAGAGACTGTCTGTGTGTGTTTGTGTGGGTTTGGTAGTGTTTAGTAGAGCAGAGACTGACTGTGAGTGTCACTGTGGGGTTGGTAGTGTTTAGTAGAGCAGAGACTGTATGTGGGTGTCACTGTGGGTTTGGTAGTTTTTAGTAGAGCAGAGACTGTCTGTGGGTGTTACTGTGGGTTTGGTAGTGTTTTGTAGAGCAGAGACTGTCTGTGTGTGTGACTGTAGGTTTGGTAGTGTTTAGTAGAGCAGAGACTGTCTGTGGGAGTCACTGTGAGTTTGGTAGTGATTTGTAGAGTAGAGACTGTCTGTGGGTGTTACTGTAGGTTTGGTAGTGTTTAGTAGAGCAGAGACTGTCTGTGGGTGTCACTGTAGGTTTGGTAGTGTTTAGTAGAGCAGAGACTGTCTGTGCGTGTTACTGTGGGTTTGGTAGTGTTTAGTAGAGCAGAGACTGTCTGTGTGTGTGACTGTGGGTTTGGTAGTGTTTAGTATAGCAGAGACTGTCTGTTGGTGTCACTGTAGGTTTGGTAGTGTTTAGTAGAGCAGAGACTGTCTGTGTGTGTGACTGAAGGTTTGGTAGTGTTTAGTATAGCAGAGACTGTCTGTGGGTATCACTGTGGGTTTGGTAGTGTTTAGTAGAGCAGAGACTGTCTGTGTGTGTGACTGTGGGTTTGGTAGTGTTTAGTAGTGCAGAGACTGTCTGTGTGTGTGACTGTGGGTTTGGTAGTGTTTAGTAGAGCAGAGACTGTCTGTGTGTGTGACTGTGGGTTTGGTAGTGTTTAGTATAGCAGAGACTGTCTGTGGGTGTCACTGTAGGTTTGGTAGTGTTTAGTAGAGCAGAGACTGTCTGTGTGTGTGACTGTGGGTTTGGTAGTGTTTAGTAGAGCAGAGACTGTCTGTGTGTGTGACTGTGGATTTGGTAGTGTTTAGTATAGCAGACACTGTCTTTGGGTATCACTGTGGGTTTGGTAGTGTTTAGTAGAGCAGAGACTGTCTGTGTGTGTGACTGTGGGTTTGGTAGTTTTTAGTAGAGCAGAGACTCTCTGTGTGTGCGACTGTAGGTTTGGTAGTGTTTAGTAGAGCAGAGACTGTCTGTGGGTGTCACTGAAGGTTTGGTAGTGTTTAGTAGAGCAGAGACTGTCTGTGTGTGTGACTGTGGGTTTGGTAGTGTTTAGTAGAGCAGAGACTCTCTGTGTGTGTCCCTGAATGTTTGGTAGTGTTTAGTAGAGCAGAGACTGTATGTGTGTGTCAATGTGGGTTTGGTAGTGTTTAGTAGAGCAGAGACTGTCTGTGTGTGTGACTGTAGGTTTGGTAGTGTTTAGTCGAGCAGAGACTGTCTGTGGGTGTCACTGAAGGTTTGGTAGAGTTTAGTAGAGCAGAGACTGTCTGTGTGTGTGACTGTGGGTTTGGTAGTGTTTAGTAGAGCAGAGACTCTCTGTGTGTGTCACTGAAGGTTTGGCAGTGTTTAGTATAGCAGAGACTCTCTGTGTGTGTGACTGTAGGTTTGGTAGTGTTTAGTACAGCAGAGACTGTCTGTGGGTGTCACTGTAGGTTTGGTAATGTTTAGTAGAGCAGAGACTGTCTGTGTGTGTGACTGTGGGATTGGTAGTGTTTAGTAGAGCAGAGACTCTCTTTGTGTGTCACTGTGGGTTTGGTAGTGTTTAGTAGAGCAGAGACTGTCTGTGGGTGTCACTGTGGGTTTGGTGGTGTTTAGTATAGCAGAGACTGTCTGTGTGTGTGACTGTAGGTTTGGTAGTGTTTAGTAGAGCAGAGACTCTCTGTGTGTGTCACTGAAGGTTTGGTAGTGTTTAGTATAGCAGAGACTCTCTGTGTGTGTGACTGTTGGTTTGGTAGTGTTTAGTATAGCAGAGACTGTCTGTGTGTGTGACTGTAGGTTTGGTAGTGTTTAGTAGAGCAGAGACGGTCTGTTGGTATCACTGTAGGTTTGGTAGTGTTTAGTAGAGCAGAGACTCTCTGTGTGTGTGACTGTAGGTTTGGTAGTGTTTAGTATAGCAGAGACTGTCTGTGTGTGTCACTGTAGGTTTGGTAGTGTTTAGTAGAGCAGAGACTGTCTGTGTGTGTGACTGTAGGTTTGGTATTGTTTAGTAGAGCAGAGACGGTCTGTGTGTGTTTGTGTGGGTTTGGTAGTGTTTAGTAGAGCAGAGACTGTCTGTGAGTGTCACTGTGGGCTTGGTAGTGTTTAGAAGAGCAGAGACTGTATGTGGGTGTCACTGTAGGTTTGGTAGTTTTTAGTAGAGCAGAGACTGTCTGTGGGTGTTACTGTGGGTTTGGTAGTGTTTTGTAGAGCAGAGACTGTCTGTGTGTGTGACTGTAGGTTTGGTAGTGTTTAGTAGAGCAGAGACTGTCTGTGGGTGTCACTGTGAGTTTGGTAGTGATTTGTAGAGTAGAGACTGTCTGTGGGTGTTACTGTAGGTTTGGTAGTGTTTAGTAGAGCAGAGACTGTCTGTATGTGTCACTGTGGGTTTGGTAGTGTTTAGTATAGCAGAGACTTTCTGTGTGTGTCACTGTGGGTTTGGTAGTGTTTATTAGAGCAGAGACTGTCTGTGTGTGTCACTGTGGGTTTGGTAGTGTTTAGTATAGCAGAGACTGTCTGTGTGTGTCACTGTGGGTTTGGTAGTGTTTAGTATAGCAGAGACTGTCTGTGTGTGTCACTTTAGGTTTGGGTGTGTTTAGAAGAGAAGAGACTGTCTGTGTGTGTCACTGTGGGTTTGGTAGTGTTTAGTATAGCAGAGACTGTCTGTGAGTCACTGAAGGTTTGGTAGTGTTTAGTAGAGCAGAGACTGTCTGTGTGTGCAACTGTGGGTTTGGTATTGTTTAGTAGAGCAGAGACTGTCTGTGTGTGTCACTGTGGGTTTGGTAGTGTTTAGTAGAGCAGAGACTGTCTGTGTGTGTCACTGTGGGTTTGGTAGTGTTTAGTTGAGCAGAGACTGTCTGTGTGTGTCACTGTGGGTTTGGTAGTGTTTAGTATAGCAGAGACTGTCTGTGTGTGTCACTGTGGGTTTGGTAGTGTTTAGTATAGCAGAGACTGTCTGTGTGTGTCACTGTAGGTTTGGTAGTGTTTAGTATAGCAGAGACTGTCTGTGTGTGTCACTGTGGGTTTGGTAGTGTTTAGTATAGCAGAGACTGTCTGTGTATGTCACTGTAGGTTTGGTAGTGTTTAGTAGAGCAGAGACTGTGTGTGTCACTGTGGGTTTGGTAGTGTTTAGTATAGCAGAGACTGTCTGTGTGTGTCACTGTAGGTTTGGTAGTGTTTAGTATAGCAGAGACTGTCTCTGGGTGTGTGACTGTGGGTTTGGTAGTGTTTAGTAGAGCAGGGACTGTCTGCGGGTGTTACTGTGGGTTTGGTAGTGTTTAGTATAGCAGAGACTGTCTGTGTGTGTCACTGTGGGTTTGGTAGTGTTTAGTAGAGCAGAGACTGTCTGTGTGTGTGACTGTGGGTTTGGTAGTGTTTAGTATAGCAGAGACTGTCTGTGGGTGTCACTGTAGGTTTGGTAGTGTTTAGTAGTGCAGAGACTGTCTGTGGGTGTCACTGTAGTTTTGGTAGTGTTTAGTAGAGCAGAGATTGCCAGTGTGGGACTGTGGGTTTGGTAGTGTTTATTATAGCAGAGACTGTCTGTGGGTGTCACTGTAGGTTTGGTAGTGTTTAGTAGAGCAGAGACTGTCTGTGTGTGTGACTGTGGGTTTGGTAGTGTTTAGTAGAGCAGAGACTGTCTGTGTGTGTGACTGTGGGTTTGGTAGGTGTTTAGTATAGCAGAGACTGTCTGTGGGTATCACTGTGGGTTTGGTAGTGTTTAGTAGAGCAGAGACTGTCTGTGTGTGTGACTGTGGGTTTGGTAGTGTTTAGTAGAGCAGAGACCCTCTGTGTGTGTGACTGTAGGCTTGGTAGTGTTTAGTAGAGCAGAGACTGTCTGTGGGTGTCACTGAAGGTTTGGTAGTGTTTAGTAGAGCAGAGACTGTCTGTGTGTGTAACTGTGGGTTTGGTAGTGTTTAGTAGAGCAGAGACTCTCTGTGTGTGTGACTGTAGGTTTGGTAGTGTTTAGTATAGCAGAGACTGTCTGTGTGTGTGACTGTAGGTTTGGTAGTGTTTAGTAGAGCAGAGACGGTCTGTGGGTATCACTGTAGATTTGGTAGTGTTTAGTAGAGCAGAGACTGTCTGTGTGTGTGACTGTAGGTTTGGTAGTGTTTAGTAGAGCAGAGACGGTCTGTGGGTATCACTGTAGGTTTGGTAGTGTTTAGTAGAGCAGAAACTCTCTGTGTGTGTGACTGTAGGTTTGGTAGTGTTTAGTATAGCAGAGACTGTCTGTGTGTGTGACTGTAGGTTTGGTGGTGTTTAGTAGAGCAGAGACGGTCTGTGGTTATCACTGTAGGTTTGGTAGTGTTTAGTAGAGCAGAGACTCTCTGTGTGTGTGACTGTAGGTTTGGTAGTGTTTAGTAGAGCAGAGACGGTCTGTGTGTGTTTGTGTGGGTTTGGTAGTGTTTAGTAGAGCAGAGACTGACTGTGAGTGTCACTGTGGGGTTGGTAGTGTTTAGTAGAGCAGAGACTGTATGTGGGTGTCACTGTGGGTTTGGTAGTTTTTAGTAGAGCAGAGACTGTCTGTGGGTGTTACTGTGGGTTTGGTAGTGTTTTGTAGAGCAGAGACTGTCTGTGTGTGTGACTGTAGGTTTGGTAGTGTTTAGTAGAGCAGAGACTGTCTGTGGGTGTCACTGTGAGTTTGGTAGTGATTTGTAGAGTAGAGACTGTCTGTGGGTGTTACTGTAGGTTTGGTAGTGTTTAGTAGAGCAGAGACTGTCTGTGGGTGTCACTGTAGGTTTGGTAGTGTTTAGTAGAGCAGAGACTGTCTGTGCGTGTTACTGTGGGTTTGGTAGTGTTTAGTAGAGCAGAGACTGTCTGTGTGTGTGACTGTGGGTTTGGTAGTGTTTAGTATAGCAGAGACTGTCTGTGGGTGTCACTGTAGGTTTGGTAGTGTTTAGTAGAGCAGAGACTGTCTGTGTGTGTGACTGAAGGTTTGGTAGTGTTTAGTATAGCAGAGACTGTCTGTGGGTATCACTGTGGGTTTGGTAGTGTTTAGTAGAGCAGAGACTGTCTGTGTGTGTGACTGTGGGTTTGGTAGTGTTTAGTAGTGCAGAGACTGTCTGTGTGTGTGACTGTGGGTTTGGTAGTGTTTAGTAGAGCAGAGACTGTCTGTGTGTGTGACTGTGGGTTTGGTAGTGTTTAGTATAGCAGAGACTGTCTGTGGGTGTCACTGTAGGTTTGGTAGTGTTTAGTAGAGCAGAGACTGTCTGTGTGTGTGACTGTGGGTTTGGTAGTGTTTAGTAGAGCAGAGACTGTCTGTGTGTGTGACTGTGGATTTGGTAGTGTTTAGTATAGCAGACACTGTCTTTGGGTATCACTGTGGGTTTGGTAGTGTTTAGTAGAGCAGAGACTGTCTGTGTGTGTGACTGTGGGTTTGGTAGTTTTTAGTAGAGCAGAGACTCTCTGTGTGTGCGACTGTAGGTTTGGTAGTGTTTAGTAGAGCAGAGACTGTCTGTGGGTGTCACTGAAGGTTTGGTAGTGTTTAGTAGAGCAGAGACTGTCTGTGTGTGTGACTGTGGGTTTGGTAGTGTTTAGTAGAGCAGAGACTCTCTGTGTGTGTCCCTGAATGTTTGGTAGTGTTTAGTAGAGCAGAGACTGTATGTGTGTGTCAATGTGGGTTTGGTAGTGTTTAGTAGAGCAGAGACTGTCTGTGTGTGTGACTGTAGGTTTGGTAGTGTTTAGTCGAGCAGAGACTGTATGTGGGTGTCACTGAAGGTTTGGTAGTGTTTAGTAGAGCAGAGACTGTCTGTGTGTGTGACTGTGGGTTTGGTAGTGTTTAGTAGAGCAGAGACTCTCTGTGTGTGTCACTGAAGGTTTGGCAGTGTTTAGTATAGCAGAGACTCTCTGTGTGTGTGACTGTAGGTTTGGTAGTGTTTAGTACAGCAGAGACTGTCTGTGGGTGTCACTGTAGGTTTGGTAATGTTTAGTAGAGCAGAGACTGTCTGTGTGTGTGACTGTGGGATTGGTAGTGTTTAGTAGAGCAGAGACTCTCTGTGTGTGTCACTGAAGGTTTGGTAGTGTTTAGTATAGCAGAGACTCTCTTTGTGTGTCACTGTGGGTTTGGTAGTGTTTAGTAGAGCAGAGACTGTCTGTGGGTGTCACTGTGGGTTTGGTGGTGTTTAGTATAGCAGAGACTGTCTGTGTGTGTGACTGTAGGTTTGGTAGTGTTTAGTAGAGCAGAGACTCTCTGTGTGTGTCACTGAAGGTTTGGTAGTGTTTAGTATAGCAGAGACTCTCTGTGTGTGTGACTGTAGGTTTGGTGGTGGTTAGTAGAGCAGAGACTCTCTGTGTGTGTGACTGTAGGTTTGGTAGTGTTTAGTATAGCAGAGACTGTCTGTGTGTGTGACTGTAGGTTTGGTAGTGTTTAGTAGAGCAGGGACGGTCTGTGGGTATCACTGTAGGTTTGGTAGTGTTTAGTAGAGCAGAGACTGTCTGTGTGTGTGACTGTAGGTTTGGTAGTGTTTAGTAGAGCAGAGACGGTCTGTGGGTATCACTGTAGGTTTGGAAGTGTTAGTAGAGCAGAGACTCTCTGTGTGTGTGACTGTAGGTTTGGTAGTGTTTAGTATAGCAGGGACTGTCTGTGTGTGTGACTGTAGGTTTGGTAGTGTTTAGTAGATCAGAGACGGTCTGTGGGTATCACTGTAGGTTTGGTAGTGTTTAGTAGAGCAGAGGCTCTCTGTGTGTGTGACTGTAGGTTTGGTAGTGTTTAGTAGAGCAGATACTGTCTGTGGGTGTCACTGTAGGTTTGGTAGTGTTTAGTAGAGCAGAGACTGTCTGTGCGTGTTACTGTGGGTTTGGTTGTGTTTAGTAGAGCAGAGACTGTCTGTGTGTGTGACTGTGGGTTTGGTAGTGTTTAGTATAGCAGAGACTGTCTGTGGGTGTCACTGTAGGTTTGGTAGTGTTTAGTAGAGCAGAGACTGTCTGTGTGTGTGACTGAAGGTTTGGTAGTGTTTAGTATAGCAGAGACTGTCTGTGGGTATCACTGTGGGTTTGGTAGTGTTTAGTAGAGCAGAGACTGTCTGTGTGTGTGACTGTGGGTTTGGTAGTGTTTAGTAGTGCAGAGACTGTCTGTGTGTGTGACTGTGGGTTTGGTAGTGTTTAGTAGAGCAGAGACTGTCTGTGTGTGTGACTGTGGGTTTGGTAGTGTTTAGTATAGCAGAGACTGTCTGTGGGTGTCACTGTAGGTTTGGTAGTGTTTAGTAGAGCAGAGACTGTCTGTGTGTGTGACTGTGGGTTTGGTAGTGTTTAGTAGAGCAGAGACTGTCTGTGTGTGTGACTGTGGATTTGGTAGTGTTTAGTATAGCAGACACTGTCTGTGGGTATCACTGTGGGTTTGGTAGTGTTTAGTAGAGCAGAGACTGTCTGTGTGTGTGACTGTGGGTTTGGTAGTTTTTAGTAGAGCAGAGACTCTCTGTGTGTGCGACTGTAGGTTTGGTAGTGTTTAGTAGAGCAGAGACTGTCTGTGGGTGTCACTGAAGGTTTGGTAGTGTTTAGTAGAGCAGAGACTGTCTGTGTGTGTGACTGTGGGTTTGGTAGTGTTTAGTAGAGCAGAGACTCTCTGTGTGTGTCCCTGAATGTTTGGTAGTGTTTAGTAGAGCAGAGACTGTATGTGTGTGTCAATGTGGGTTTGGTAGTGTTTAGTAGAGCAGAGACTGTCTGTGTGTGTGACTGTAGGTTTGGTAGTGTTTAGTCGAGCAGAGACTGTCTGTGGGTGTCACTGAAGGTTTGGTAGTGTTTAGTAGAGCAGAGACTGTCTGTGTGTGTGACTGTGGGTTTGGTAGTGTTTAGTAGAGCAGAGACCCTCTGTGTGTGTCACTGAAGGTTTGGTAGTGTTTAGTATAGCAGAGACTCTCTGTGTGTGTGACTGTAGGTTTGGTAGTGTTTAGTACAGCAGAGACTGTCTGTGGGTGTCACTGTAGGTTTGGTAATGTTTAGTAGAGCAGAGACTGTCTGAGTGTGTGACTTTGGGATTGGTAGTGTTTAGTAGAGCAGAGACTCTCTGTGTGTGTCACTGAAGGTTTGGTAGTGTTTAGTATAGCAGAGACTCTCTTTGTGTGTCACTGTGGGTTTGGTAGTGTTTAGTAGAGCAGAGACTGTCTGTGGGTGTCACTGTGGGTTTGGTGGTGTTTAGTATAGCAGAGACTGTCTGTGTGTGTGACTGTAGGTTTGGTAGTGTTTAGTAGAGCAGAGACTCTCTGTGTGTGTCACTGAAGGTTTGGTAGAGTTTAGTATAGCAGAGACTCTCTGTGTGTGTGACTGTAGGTTTGGTGGTGGTTAGTAGAGCAGAGACTCTCTGTGTGTGTGACTGTAGGTTTGGTAGTGTTTAGTATAGCAGAGACTGTCTGTGTGTGTGACTGTAGGTTTGGTAGTGTTTAGTAGAGCAGGGACGGTCTGTGGGTATCACTGTAGGTTTGGTAGTGTTTAGTAGAGCAGAGACTGTCTGTGTGTGTGACTGTAGGTTTGGTAGTGTTTAGTAGAGCAGAGACGGTCTGTGGGTATCACTGTAGGTTTGGTAGTGTTAGTAGAGCAGAGACTCTCTGTGTGTGTGACTGTAGGTTTGGTAGTGTTTAGTATAGCAGAGACTGTCTGTGTGTGTGACTGTAGGTTTGGTAGTGTTTAGTAGATCAGAGACGGTCTGTGGGTATCACTGTAGGTTTGGTAGTGTTTAGTAGAGCAGAGGCTCTCTGTGTGTGTGACTGTAGGTTTGGTAGTGTTTAGTATAGCAGAGACTGTCTGTGTGTGTCACTGTAGGTTTGGTAGTGTTTAGTAGAGCAGAGACACTCTGTGTGTGTGACTGTAGGTTTGGTAGTGTTTAGTAGAGCAGAGACGGTCTGTGTGTGTTTGTGTGGGTTTGGTAGTGTTTAGTAGAGCAGAGACTGTCTGTGAGTGTCACTGTGGGGTTGGTAGTGTTTAGTAGAGCAGAGACTGTATGTGGGTGTCACTGTAGGTTTGGTAGTTTTTAGTAGAGCAGAGACTGTCTGTGGGTGTTACTGTGGGTTTGGTAGTGTTTTGTAGAGCAGAGACTGTCTGTGTGTGTGACTGTAGGTTTGGTAGTGTTTAGTAGATCAGAGACTGTCTGTGGGTGTCACTGTGAGTTTGGTAGTGATTTGTAGAGTAGAGATTGTCTGTGGGTGTTACTGTAGGTTTGGTAGTGTTTAGTAGAGCAGAGACTGTCTGTGTGTGTCACTGTAGGTTTGGTAGTGTTTAGTAGAGCAGAGACTGTCTGTGTGTGTGACTGTAGGTTTGGTAGTGTTTAGTAGAGCAGAGACGGTCTGTGGGTAACACTGTAGGTTTGGTAGTGTTTAGTAGAGCAGAGACTCTCTGTGTGTGTGACTGTATGTTTGGTAGTGTTTAGTAGAGCAGAGACGGTCTGTGTGTGTTTGTGTGGGTTTGGTAGTGTTTAGTAGAGCAGAGACTGTCTGTGAGTGTCACTGTGGGGTTGGTAGTGTTTTGTAGAGCAGAGACTGTATGTGGGTGTCACTGTAGGTTTGGTAGTTTTTAGTAGAGCAGAGACTGTCTGTGGGTGTTACTGTGGGTTTGGTAGTGTTTTGTAGAGCAGAGACTCTCTGTGTGTGTGACTGTTGGTTTGGTAGTGTTTAGTAGAGCAGAGACTGTCTGTGGGTGTCACTGTGAGTTTGGTAGTGATTTGTAGAGTAGAGACTGTCTGTGGGTGTTACTGTAGGTTTGGTAGTGTTTAGTAGAGCAGAGACTGTCTGTGGGTGTCACTGTAGGTTTGGTGGTGTTTAGTAGAGCAGAGACTGTCTGTGCGTGTTACTGTGGGTTTGGTAGTGTTTAGTAGAGCAGAGACTGTCTGTGTGTGCGACTGTGGGTTGGGTAGTGTTTAGTATAGCAGACACTGTCTGTGGGTATCACTGTGGGTTTCGTAGTGTTTAGTAGAGCAGAGACTGTGTGTGTGACTGTGGGTTTGGTAGTTTAGAGTAGAGCAGAGACTCTCTGTGTGTGTGACTGTAGGTTTGGTAGTGTTTAGTAGAGCGGAGACTGTCTGTGGGTGTCACTGAAGGTTTGGTAGTGTTTAGTAGAGCAGAGACTGTCTGTGTGTGTGACTGTGGGTTTGGTAGTGTTCAGTAGAGCAGAGACTCTCTGTGTGTGTCCCTGAATGTTTGGTAGTGTTTAGTAGAGCAGAGACTGTATGTGTGTGTCAATGTGGGTTTGGTAGTGTTTAGTATAGCAGAGTCTGTCTGTGGGTGTCACTGTAGGTTTGGTAGTGTTTAGTAGAGCAGAGACTGTCTGTGTGTGTGACTGTGGGTTTGGTAGTGTTTAGTAGAGGAGAGACTCTCTGTGTGTGTCACTGAAAGTTTGGTGGTGTTTAGTATAGGAGAGACTCTCTGTGTGTGTGACTGTAGGTTTGGTAGTGTTTAGTACAGCAGAGACTGTCTGTGGGTGTCACTGTAGGTTTGGTAATGTTTAGTAGAGCAGAGACTGTCTGTGTGTGTGACTGTGGGTTTGGTAGTGTTTAGTAGAGCAGAGACTCTCTGTGTGTGTCACTGAAGGTTTGGTAGTGTTTAGTATAGCAGAGACTCTCTATGTGTGTCACTGTGGGTTTGGTAGTGTTTAGTAGAGCAGAGACTGTCTGTGGGTGTCACTGTGGGTTTGGTAGTGTTTAGTATAGCAGAGACTGTCTGTGTGTGTGACTGTAGGTTTGGTAGTGTTTAAGAGAGCGGAGACTCTCTGTGTGTGTCACTGAAGGTTTGGTAGTGTTTAGTATAGCAGAGACTCTGTGTGTGTGACTGTAGGTTTGGTGGTGGTTAGTAGAACAGAGACTCTCTGTGTGTGTGACTGTAGGTTTGGTAGTGTTTAGTATAGCAGAGACTCTCTGTGTGTGTGACTGTAGGTTTGGTAGTGTTTAGTAGAGCAGGGACGGTCTGTGGGTATCACTGTAGGTTTGGTAGTGTTTAGTAGAGCAGAGACTGTCTGTGTGTGTGACTGTAGGTTTGGTAGTGTTTAGTAGAGCAGAGACGGTCTGTGGGTATCACTGCAGGTTTGGTAGTGTTAGTAGAGCAGAGACTCTGTGTGTGTGTGACTGTAGGTTTTGTAGTGTTTAGTATAGCAGAGACTGTCTGTGTGTGTGACTGTAGGTTTGGTAGTGTTTAGTAGAGCAGAGACGGTCTGTTGGTATCACTGTAGGTTTGGTAGTGTTTAGTAGAGCAGAGACTCTCTGTGTGTGTGACTGTAGGTTTGGTAGTGTTTAGTATAGCAGAGACTGTCTGTGTGTGTCACTGTAGGTTTGGTAGTGTTTAGTAGAGCAGAGACTGTCTGTGTTTGTGACTGTAGGTTTGGTATTGTTTAGTAGAGCAGAGACGGTCTGTGTGTGTTTGTGTGGGTTTGGTAGTGTTTAGTAGAGCAGAGACTGTCTGTGAGTGTCACTGTGGGCTTGGTAGTGTTTAGTAGAGCAGAGACTGTATGTGGGTGTCACTGTAGGTTTGGTAGTTTTTAGTAGAGCAGAGACTGTCTGTGGGTGTTACTGTGGGTTTGGTAGTGTTTTGTAGAGCAGAGACTGTCTGTGTGTGTGACTGTTGGTTTGGTAGTGTTTAGTAGAGCAGAGACTGTCTGTGGGTGTCACTGTGAGTTTGGTAGTGATTTGTAGAGTAGAGACTGTCTGTGGGTGTTACTGTAGGTTTGGTAGTGTTTAGTAGAGCAGAGACTGTCTGTGTGTGTCACTGTGGGTTTGGTAGTGTTTAGTATAGCAGAGACTTTCTGTGTGTGTCACTGTGGGTTTGGTAGTGTTTAGTAGAGCAGAGACTGTCTGTGTGTGTCACTGTGGGTTTGGTAGTGTTTAGTATAGCAGAGACTGTCTGTGTGTGTCACTGTGGGTTTGGTAGTGTTTAGTATAGCAGAGACTGTCTGTGTGTGTCACTGTAGGTTTGGATGTGTTTAGAAGAGCAGAGACTGTCTGTGTGTGTCACTGTGGGTTTGGTAGTGTTTAGTATAGCAGAGACTGTCTGTGTGTGTCACTGTAGGTTTGGTAGTGTTTAGTAGAGCAGAGACTGTCTGTGTGTGTCACTGTGGGTTTGGTATTGTTTAGTAGAGCAGAGACTGTCTGTGTGTGTCACTGTGGGTTTGGTAGTGTTTAGTAGAGCAGAGACTGTCTGTGTGTGTCACTGTGGGTTTGGTAGTGTTTAGTTGAGCAGAGACTGTCTGTGTGTGTCACTGTGGGTTTGGTAGTGTTTAGTATAGCAGAGACTGTCTGTGTGTGTCACTGTGGGTTTGGTAGTGTTTAGTATAGCAGAGACTGTCTGTGTGTGTCACTGTAGGTTTGGTAGGGTTTAGTATAGCAGAGACTGTCTGTGTGTGTCACTGTGGGTTTGGTAGTGTTTAGTATAGCAGAGACTGTCTGTGTGTGTCACTGTAGGTTTGGTAGTGTTTAGTAGAGCAGAGACTGTGTGTGTCACTGTGGGTTTGGTAGTGTTTAGTATAGCAGAGACTGTCTGTGTGTGTCACTGTAGGTTTGGTAGTGTTTAGTATAGCAGAGACTGTCTCTGGGTGTGTGACTGTGGGTTTGGTAGTGTTTAGTAGAGCAGGGACTGTCTGCGGGTGTTACTGTGGGTTTGGTAGTGTTTAGTATAGCAGAGACTGTCTGTGTGTGTCACTGTGGGTTTGGTAGTGTTTAGTAGAGCAGAGACTGTCTGTGTGTGTGACTGTGGGTTTGGTAGTGTTTAGTATAGCAGAGACTGTCTGTGGGTGTCACTGTAGGTTTGGTAGTGTTTAGTAGTGCAGAGACTGTCTGTGGGTGTCACTGTAGTTTTGGTAGTGTTTAGTAGAGCAGATATTGCCTGTGTGTGGGACTGTGGGTTTGGTAGTGTTTATTATAGCAGAGACTGTCTGTGGGTGTCACTGTAGGTTTGGTAGTGTTTAGTAGAGCAGAGACTGTCTGTGTGTGTGACTGTGGGTTTGGTAGTTTTTAGTAGAGCAGAGACTGTCTGTGTGTGTGACTGTGGGTTTGGTAGTGTTTAGTATAGCAGAGACTGTCTGTGGGTATCACTGTGGGTTTGGTAGTGTTTAGTAGAGCAGAGACTGTCTGTGTGTGTGACTGTGGGTTTGGTAGTGTTTAGTAGAGCAGAGACCCTCTGTGTGTGTGACTGTAGGCTTGGTAGTGTTTAGTAGAGCAGAGACTGTCTGTGGGTGTCACTGAAGGTTTGGTAGTGTTTAGTAGAGCAGAGACTGTCTGTGTGTGTGACTGTGGGTTTGGTAGTGTTTAGTAGAGCAGAGACTCTCTGTGTGTGTGACTGTAGGTTTGGTAGTGTTTAGTATAGCAGAGACTGTCTGTGTGTGTGACTGTAGGTTTGGTAGTGTTTAGTAGAGCAGAGACGGTCTGTGGGTATCACTGTAGATTTGGTAGTGTTTAGTAGAGCAGAGACTGTCTGTGTGTGTGACTGTAGGTTTGGTAGTGTTTAGTAGAGCAGAGACGGTCTGTGGGTATCACTGTAGGTTTGGTAGTGTTTAGTAGAGCAGAGACTCTCTGTGTGTGTGACTGTAGGTTTGGTAGTGTTTAGTATAGCAGAGACTGTCTGTGTGTGTGACTGTAGGTTTGGTGGTGTTTAGTAGAGCAGAGACGGTCTGTGGTTATCACTGTAGGTTTGGTAGTGTTTAGTAGAGCAGAGACTCTCTGTGTGTGTGACTGTAGGTTTGGTAGTGTTTAGTAGAGCAGAGACGGTCTGTGTGTGTTTGTGTGGGTTTGGTAGTGTTTAGTAGAGCAGAGACTGACTGTGAGTGTCACTGTGGGGTTGGTAGTGTTTAGTAGAGCAGAGACTGTATGTGGGTGTCACTGTGGGTTTGGTAGTTTTTATTAGAGCAGAGACTGTCTGTGGGTGTTACTGTGGGTTTGGTAGTGTTTTGTAGAGCAGAGACTGTCTGTGTGTGTGACTGTAGGTTTGGTATTGTTTAGTAGAGCAGAGACTGTCTGTGGGTGTCACTGTGAGTTTGGTAGTGATTTGTAGAGTAGAGACTGTCTGTGGGTGTTACTGTAGGTTTGGTAGTGTTTAGTAGAGCAGAGACTGTCTGTGGGTGTCACTGTAGGTT
The DNA here is from genome assembly GCA_946902985.2 of Meconema thalassinum. Classification (NCBI taxonomy): domain Eukaryota; kingdom Metazoa; phylum Arthropoda; class Insecta; order Orthoptera; family Tettigoniidae; genus Meconema; species Meconema thalassinum. The sequence continues at coordinate 31,267,411 of OX336393.1, forward strand.
TGGTAGTGTTTAGTAGAGCAGAGACTGTCTGTGCGTGTTACTGTGGGTTTGGTAGTGTTTAGTAGAGCAGAGACTGTCTGTGTGTGTGACTGTGGGTTTGGTAGTGTTTAGTATAGCAGAGACTGTCTGTGGGTGTCACTGTAGGTTTGGTAGTGTTTAGTAGAGCAGAGACTGTCTGTGTGTGTGACTGAAGGTTTGGTAGTGTTTAGTATAGCAGAGACTGTCTGTGGGTATCACTGTGGGTTTGGTAGTGTTTAGTAGAGCAGAGACTGTCTGTGTGTGTGACTGTGGGTTTGGTAGTGTTTAGAAGTGCAGAGACTGTCTGTGTGTGTGACTGTGGGTTTGGTAGTGTTTAGTAGAGCAGAGACTGTCTGTGTGTGTGACTGTGGGTTTGGTAGTGTTTAGTATAGCAGAGACTGTCTGTGGGTGTCACTGTAGGTTTGGTAGTGTTTAGTAGAGCAGAGACTGTCTGTGTGTGTGACTGTGGGTTTGGTAGTGTTTAGTAGAGCAGAGACTGTCTGTGTGTGTGACTGTGGATTTGGTAGTGTTTAGTATAGCAGACACTGTCTGTGGGTATCAATGTGGGTTTGGTAGTGTTCAGTAGAGCAGAGACTGTCTGTGTGTGTGACTGTGGGTTTGGTAGTTTTTAGTAGAGCAGAGACTTTCTGTGTGTGCGACTGTAGGTTTGGTAGTGTTTAGTAGAGCAGAGACTGTCTGTGGGTGTCACTGAAGGTTTGGTAGTGTTTAGTAGAGCAGAGACTGTCTGTGTGTGTGACTGTGGGTTTGGTAGTGTTTAGTAGAGCAGAGACACTCTGTGTGTGTCCCTGAATGTTTGGTAGTGTTTAGTAGAGCAGAGACTGTATGTGTGTGTCAATGTGGGTTTGGTAGTGTTTAGTAGAGCAGAGACTGTCTGTGTGTGTGACTGTAGGTTTGGTAGTGTTTAGTCGAGCAGAGACTGTCTGTGGGTGTCACTGTAGGTTTGGTAATGTTTAGTAGAGCAGAGACTGTCTGTGTGTGTGACTGTGGGATTGGTAGTGTTTAGTAGAGCAGAGACTCTCTGTGTGTGTCACTGAAGGTTTGGTCGTGTTTAGTATAGCAGAGACTCTCTTTGTGTGTCACTGTGGGTTTGGTAGTGTTTAGTAGAGCAGAGACTGTCTGTGGGTGTCACTGTGGGTTTGGTGGTGTTTAGTATAGCAGAGACTGTCTGTGTGTGTGACTGTAGGTTTGGTAGTGTATAGTAGAGCAGAGACTCTCTGTGTGTGTCACTGAAGGTTTGGTAGTGTTTAGTATAGCAGAGACTCTCTGTGTGTGTGACTGTAGGTTTGGTGGTGGTTAGTAGAGCAGAGACTCTCTGTGTGTGTGACTGTAGGTTTGGTAGTGTTTAGTATAGCAGAGACTGTCTGTGTGTGTGACTGTAGGTTTGGTAGTGTTTAGTAGAGCAGGGACGGTCTGTGGGTATCACTGTAGGTTTGGTAGTGTTTAGTAGAGCAGAGACTGTCTGTGTGTGTGACTGTAGGTTTGGTAGTGTTTAGTAGAGCAGAGACGGTCTGTGGGTATCACTGTAGGTTTGGTAGTGTTAGTAGAGCAGAGACTCTCTGTGTGTGTGACTGTAGGTTTGGTAGTGTTTAGTATAGCAGAGACTGTCTGTGTGTGTGACTGTAGGTTTGGTAGTGTTTAGTAGATCAGAGACGGTCTGTGGGTATCACTGTAGGTTTGGTAGTGTTTAGTAGAGCAGAGGCTCTCTGTGTGTGTAACTGTAGGTTTGGTAGTGTTTAGTATAGCAGAGACTGTCTGTGTGTGTCACTGTAGGTTTGGTAGTGTTTAGTAGAGCAGAGACACTCTGTGTGTGTGACTGTAGGCTTGGTAGTGTTTAGTAGAGCAGAGACGGTCTGTGTGTGTTTGTGTGGGTTTGGTAGTGTTTAGTAGAGCAGAGACTGTCTGTGAGTGTCACTGTGGGGTTGGTAGTGTTTAGTAGAGCAGAGACTGTATGTGGGTGTCACTGTAGGTTTGGTAGTTTTTAGTAGAGCAGAGACTGTCTGTGGGTGTTACTGTGGGTTTGGTAGTGTTTTGTAGAGCAGAGACTCTCTGTGTGTGTGACTGTAGGTTTGGTAGTGTTTAGTAGAGCAGAGACTGTCTGTGGGTGTCACTGTGAGTTTGGTAGTGATTTGTAGAGTAGAGACTGTCTGTGGGTGTTACTGTAGTTTTGGTAGTGTTTAGTAGAGCAGAGACTGTCAGTGGGTGTCACTGTAGGTTTGGTAGTGTTTAGTAGAGCAGAGACTGTCTGTGCGTGTTACTGTGGGTATGGTAGTGTTTAGTAGAGCAGAGACTGTCTGTGTGTGCGACTGTGGGTTGGGTAGTGTTTAGTATAGCAGAGACTGTCTGTGGGTGTCTCTGTAGGTTTGGTAGTGTTTAGTAGAGCAGAGACTGTCTGTGTGTGTGACTGAAGGTTTGGTAGTGTTTAGTATAGCAGAGACTGTCGGTGGGTATCACTGTGTGTTTGGTAGTGTTTAGTAGAGCAGAGACTGTCTGTGTGAGTGACTGTGGGTTTAGTAGTGTTTAGTAGAGCAGAGACTGTCTGTGTGTGTGACTGTGGGTTTGGTAGTGTTAAGTAGAGCAGAGACTGTCTGTGTGTGTGACTGTGGGTTTGGTAGTGTTTAGTATAGCAGAGACTGTCTGTGGGTGTCACTGTAGGTTTGGTAATGTTTAGTAGAGCAGAGACTGTCTGTGTGTGTGACTGTGGGTTTGGTAGTGTTTAGTAGAGCAGAGACTGTCTGTGTTTGTGACTGTGGATTTGGTAGTGTTTAATATAGCAGACACTGTCTGTGGGTATCACTGTGGGTTTGGTAGTGTTTAGTAGAGCAGAGACTGTCTGTGTGTGTGACTGTGGGTTTGGTAGTTTTTAGTAGAGCAGAGACTCTCTGTGTGTGTGACTGTAGGTTTGGTAGTGTTTAGTAAAGCAGAGACTGTCTGTGGGTGTCACTGAAGGTTTGGTAGTGTTTAGAAGAGCAGAGACTGTCTCTGTGTGTGACTGTGGGTTTGGTAGTGTTTAGTAGAGCAGAGACTCTCTGTGTGTGTCCCTGAATGTTTGGTAGTGTTTAGAAGAGCAGAGACTGTATGTGTGTGTCAATGTGGGTTTGGTAGGGTTTAGTAGAGCAGAGACTGTCTGTGTGTGTGACTGTAGGTTTGGTAGTGTTTAGTCGAGCAGAGACTGTCTGTGGGTGTCACAGAAGGTTTGGTAGTGTTTAGTAGAGCAGAGACTGTCTGTGTGTGTGACTGTGGGTTTGGTAGTGTTTAGTAGAGCAGAGACTCTCTGTGTGTGTCACTGAAGGTTTGGTAGTGTTTAGTATAGCAGAGACTGTCTGTGTGTGTGACTGTAGGTTTGGTAGTGTTTAGTAGAGCAGAGACTGTCTGTGGGTGTCACTGTAGGTTTGGTAATGTTTAGTAGAGCAGAGACTGTCTGTGTGTGTGACTGTGGGTTTGGTAGTGTTTAGTAGAGCAGAGACTCTCTGTGTGTGTCCCTGAAGGTTTGGTAGTGTTCAGTATAGCAGAGACTCTCTTTGTGTGTCACTGTGGGTTTGGTAGTGTTTAGTAGAGCAGAGACTATCTGTGGGTGTCACTGTGGGTTTGGTAGTGTTTAGTATAGCAGAGACTGTCTGTGTGTGTGACTGTAGGTTTAGTAGTGTTTAGTAGAGCAGAGACTCTCTGTGTGTGTCACTGAAGGTTTGGTAGTGTATAGTATAGCAGAGACTCTCTGTGTGTGTGACTGTAGGTTTGGAGGTGGTTAGTAGAGCAGAGACTCTCTGTGTGTGTGACTGTAGGTTTGGTAGTGTTTAGTATAGCAGAGACTGTCTGTGTGTGTGACTGTAGGATTGGTAGTGTTTAGTAGAGCAGGGACGGTCTGTGGGTATCACTGTAGGTTTGGTAGTGTTTAGTAGAGCAGAGACTGTCTGTGTGTGTCACTGTAGGTTTGGTAGTGTTTAGTATAGCAGAGACTGTCTCTGGGTGTCACTGTAGGTTTGGTAGTGTTAGTAGAGCAGAGACTCTGTGTGTGTGTGACTGTAGGTTTGGTAGTGTTTAGTATAGCAGAGACTGTCTGTGTGTGTGACTGTAGGTTTGGTAGTGTTTAGTAGAGCAGAGATGGTCTGTGGGTATCACTGTAGGTTTGGTAGTGTTTAGTAGAGCAGAGACTCTCTGTGTGTGTGACTGTAGGTTTGGTAGTGTTTAGTATAGCAGAGACTGTCTGTGTGTGTCACTGTAGGTTTGGTAGTGTTTAGTAGAGCAGAGACACTCTGGGTGTGTGACTGTAGGTTTGGTAGTGTTTAGTAGAGCAGAGACGGTCTGTGTGTGTTTGTGTGGGTTTGGTAGTGTTTAGTAGAGCAGAGACTGTATGTAGGTGTCACTGTAGGTTTGGTAGTTTTTAGTAGAGCAGAGACTGTCTGTGGGTGTTACTGTGGGTTTGGTAGTGTTTTGTAGAGCAGAGACTGTCTGTGTGTGTGACTGTAGGTTTGGTAGTGTTTAGTAGAGCAGAGACTGTCTGTGGGTGTCACTGTGAGTTTGGTAGTGATTTGTAGAGTAGAGACTGTCTGTGGGTGTTACTGTAGGTTTGGTAGTGTTTAGTAGAGCAGAGACTGTCTGTGGGTGTCACTGTAGGTTTGGTAGTGTTTAGTAGAGCAGAGACGGTCTGTGCTTGTTACTGTGGGTTTGGTAGTGTTTAGTAGAGCAGAGACTGTCTGTGTGTGTGACTGTGGGTTTGGTAGTGTTTAGTATAGCAGAGACTGTCTGTGGGTGTCACTGTAGGTTTGGTAGTGTTTAGTATAGCAGAGACTGTCTCTGGGTGAGTGACTGTGGGTTTGGTAGTGTTTAGTAGAGCAAGGACTGTCTGCGGGTGTTACTGTGGGTTTGGTAGTCTTTAGTATAGCAGAGACTGTCTGTGTGTGTCACTGTGGGTTTGGTAGTGTTTAGTAGAGCAGAGACTGTCTGTGTGTGTGACTGTGGGTTTGGTAGTGTTTAGTATAGCAGAGACTGTCTGTGGGTGTCACTGTAGGTTTGGTAGTGTTTAGTAGTGCAGAGACGGTCTGTGGGTGTCACTGTAGGTTTGGTAGTGTTTAGTAGAGCAGAGACTGTCTGTGTGTGTGACTGTGGGTTTGGTAGTGTTTAGTAAAGCAGAGACTGTCTGTGGGTGTCACTGAAGGTTTGGTAGTGTTTAGAAGAGCAGAGACTGTCTCTGTGTGTGACTGTGGGTTTGGTAGTGTTTAGTAGAGCAGAGACTCTCTGTGTGTGTCCCTGAATGTTTGGTAGTGTTTAGAAGAGCAGAGACTGTATGTGTGTGTCAATGTGGGTTTGGTAGTGTTTAGTAGAGCAGAGACTGTCTGTGTGTGTGACTGTAGGTTTGGTAGTGTTTAGTCGAGCAGAGACTGTCTGTGGGTGTCACAGAAGGTTTGGTAGTGTTTAGTAGAGCAGAGACTGTCTGTGTGTGTGACTGTGGGTTTGGTAGTGTTTAGTAGAGCAGAGACTCTCTGTGTGTGTCACTGAAGGTTTGGTAGTGTTTAGTATAGCAGAGACTGTCTGTGTGTGTGACTGTAGGTTTGGTAGCGTTTAGTAGAGCAGAGACTGTCTGTGGGTGTCACTGTAGGTTTGGTAATGTTTAGTAGAGCAGAGACTGTCTGTGTGTGTGACTGTGGGTTTGGTAGTGTTTAGTAGAGCAGAGACTCTCTGTGTGTGTCACTGAAGGTTTGGTAGTGTTCAGTATAGCAGAGACTCTCTTTGTGTGTCACTGTGGGTTTGGTAGTGTTTAGTAGAGCAGAGACTATCTGTGGGTGTCACTGTGGGTTTGGTAGTGTTTAGTATAGCAGAGACTGTCTGTGTGTGTGACTGTAGGTTTGGTAGTGTTTAGTAGAGCAGAGACTCTCTGTGTGTGTCACTGAAGGTTTGGTAGTGTTTAGTATAGCAGAGACTCTCAGTGTGTGTGACTGTAGGTTTGGTGGTGGTTAGTAGAGCAGAGACTCTCTGTGTGTGTGACTGTAGGTTTGGTAGTGTTTAGTATAGCAGAGACTGTCTGTGTGTGTGACTGTAGGATTGGTAGTGTTTAGTAGAGCAGGGACGGTCTGTGGGTATCACTGTAGGTTTGGTAGTGTTTAGTAGAGCAGAGACTGTCTGTGTGTGTCACTGTAGGTTTGGTAGTGTTTAGTATAGCAGAGACTGCCTCTGGGTGTCACTGTAGGTTTGGTAGTGTTAGTAGAGCAGAGACTCTGTGTGTGTGTGACTGTAGGTTTGGTAGTGTTTAGTATAGCAGAGACTGTCTGTGTGTGTGACTGTAGGTTTGGTAGTGTTTAGTAGAGCAGAGATGGTCTGTGGGTATCACTGTAGGTTTGGTAGTGTTTAGTAGAGCAGAGACTCTCTGTGTGTGTGACTGTAGGTTTGGTAGTGTTTAGTATAGCAGAGACTGTCTGTGTGTGTCACTGTAGGTTTGGTAGTGTTTAGTAGAGCAGAGACACTCTGGGTGTGTGACTGTAGGTTTGGTAGTGTTTAGTAGAGCAGAGACGGTCTGTGTGTGTTTGTGTGGGTTTGGTAGTGTTTAGTAGAGCAGAGACTGTATGTAGGTGTCACTGTAGGTTTGGTAGTTTTTAGTAGAGCAGAGACTGTCTGTGGGTGTTACTGTGGGTTTGGTAGTGTTTTGTAGAGCAGAGACTGTCTGTGTGTGTGACTGTAGGTTTGGTAGTGTTTAGTAGAGCAGAGACTGTCTGTGGGTGTCACTGTGAGTTTGGTAGTGATTTGTAGAGTAGAGACTGTCTGTGGGTGTTACTGTAGGTTTGGTAGTGTTTAGTAGAGCAGAGACGGTCTGTGCTTGTTACTGTGGGTTTGGTAGTGTTTAGTAGAGCAGAGACTGTCTGTGTGTGTGACTGTGGGTTTGGTAGTGTTTAGTATAGCAGAGACTGTCTGTGGGTGTCACTGTAGGTTTGGTAGTGTTTAGAATAGCAGAGACTGTCTCTGGGTGAGTGACTGTGGGTTTGGTAGTGTTTAGTAGAGCAAGGACTGTCTGCGGGTGTTACTGTGGGTTTGGTAGTCTTTAGTATAGCAGAGACTGTCTGTGTGTGTCACTGTGGGTTTGGTAGTGTTTAGTATAGCAGAGACTGTCTGTGGGTGTCACTGTAGGTTTGGTAGTGTTTAGTAGAGCAGAGACTGTCTGTGTGTGTGACTGTGGGTTTGGTAGTGTTTAGTATAGCAGAGACTGTCTGTGGGTGTCACTGTAGGTTTGGTAGTGTTTAGTAGAGCAGAGACTGTCTGTGTGTGTGACTGTGGGTTTAGTAGTGTTTAGTAGAGCAGAGACTGTCTGTGTGTGTGACTGTGGGTTTGGTAGTGTTTAGTATAGCAGAGACTGTCTGTGGGTATCACTGTGGGTTTGGTATTGTTTAGTAGAGCAGAGACTGTCTGTGTGTGTCACTGTGGGTCTGGTAGTGTTTTGTAGAGCAGAGACCCTCCGTGTGTGTGACTGTAGGTTTGGTAGTGTTTAGTAGAGCAGAGACTGTCTGTGGGTGTCACTGAAGGTTTGGTAGTGTTTAGTAGAGCAGAGACTGTCTGCGTGTGTGACTGTAGCTTTGGTAGTGTTTATTAGAGCAGAGACTCTCTGTGTGTGTGACTGTTGGTTTGGTAGTGTTTAGTATAGCAGAGACTGTCTGTGTGTGTGACTGTAGGTTTGGTAGTGTTTAGTAGAGCAGAGACGGTCTGTGGGTATCACTGTAGATTTGGTAGTGTTTAGTAGAGCAGAGACTGTCTGTGTGTGTGACTGTAGGTTTGGTAGTGTTTAGTAGAGCAGAGACGGTCTGTGGGTATCACTGTAGGTTTGGTAGTGTTTAGTAGAGCAGAGACTCTCTGTGTGTGTGACTGCAGGTTTGGTAGTGTTTAGTATAGCAGAGACTGTCTGTGTGTGTGACTGTAGGTTTGGTAGTGTTTAGTAGAGCAGAGACGGTCTGTGGGTATCACTGTAGGTTTGGTAGTGTTTAGTAGAGCAGAGACTCTCTGTGTGTGTGACTGTAGGTTTGGTAGTGTTTAGTAGAGCAGAGACGGTCTGTGTGTGTTTGTGTGGGTTTGGTAGTGTTTAGTAGAGCAGAGACTGTCTGTGAGTGTCACTGTGGGGTTGGTAGTGTTTAGTAGAGCAGAGACTGTATGTGGGTGTCACTGTAGGTTTGGTAGTTTTTAGTAGAGCAGAGACTGTCTGTGGGTGTTACTGTGGGTTTGGTAGTGTTTTGTAGAGCAGAGACTGTCTGTGTGTGTAACTGTAGGTTTGGTAGTGTTTAGTAGAGCAGAGACTGTCTGTGGGTGTCACTGTGTGTTTGGTAGTGATTTGTAGAGTAGAGACTGTCTGTGGGTGTTACTGTAGGTTTGGTAGTGTTTAGTAGAGCAGAGACTGTCTGTGGGTGTCACTGTAGGTTTGGTAGTGTTTAGTAGAGCAGAGACTGTCTGTGCGTGTTACTGTGGGTTTGGTAGTGTTTAGTAGAGCAGAGACTGTCTGTGTGTGTGACTGTGGGTTTGGTAGTGTTTAGTATAGCAGAGACTGTCTGTGGGTGTCACTGTAGGTTTTGTAGTGTTTAGTAGAGCAGAGACTGTCTCTGTGTGTGACTGAAGGTTTGGTAGTGTTTAGTATAGCAGAGACTGTCTGTGGGTATCACTGTGGGTTGGTAGTGCTTAGTAACGCAGAGACTGTCTGTGTGTGTGACTGTGGGTTTGGTAGTGTTTAGTAGAGCAGAGACTGTATGTGGTGTGACTGTGGGTTTGGTAGTGTTTAGTAGAGCAGAGACTGTCTGTGTGTGTGACTGTGGGTTTTGTAGTGTTTAGTATAGCAGAGACTGTCTGTGGGTGTCACTGTGGGTTTGGTAGTGTTTAGTAGAGCAGAAACTGTCTGTGTGTGTGACTGTGGGTTTGGTAGTGTTTAGTAGAGCAGAGACGGTCTGTGCTTGTTACTGTGGGTTTGGTAGTGTTTAGTAGAGCAGAGACTGTCTGTGTGTGTGACTGTGGGTTTGGTAGTGTTTAGTATAGCAGAGACTGTCTGTGGGTGTCACTGTAGGTTTGGTAGTGTTTAGTATAGCAGAGACTGTCTCTGGGTGAGTGACTGTGGGTTTGGTAGTGTTTAGTAGAGCAAGGACTGTCTGCGGGTGTTACTGTGGGTTTGGTAGTCTTTAGTATAGCAGAGACTGTCTGTGTGTGTCACTGTGGGTTTGGTAGTGTTTAGTAGAGCAGAGACTGTCTGTGTGTGTGACTGTGGGTTTGGTAGTGTTTAGTATAGCAGAGACTGTCTGTGGGTGTCACTGTAGGTTTTGTAGTGTTTAGTAGTGCAGAGACTGTCTGTGGGTGTCACTGTAGGTTTGGTAGTGTTTAGTAGAGCAGAGACTGTCTGTGTGTGTGACTGTGGGTTTGGTAGTGTTTAGTAGAGCAGGGACGGTCTGTGGGTATCACTGTAGGTTTGGTAGTGTTTAGTAGAGCAGAGACTGTCTGTGTGTGTCACTGTAGGTTTGGTAGTGTTTAGTATAGCAGAGACTGTCTCTGGGTATCACTGTAGGTTTGGTAGTGTTAGTAGAGCAAAGACTCTGTGTGTGTGTGACTGTAGGTTTGGTAGTGTTTAGTATAGCAGAGACTGTCTGTGTGTGTGACTGTAGGTTTGGTAGTGTTTAGTAGAGCAGAGACGGTCTGTGGGTATCACTGTAGGTTTGGTAGTGTTTAGTAGAGCAGAGACTCTCTGTGTGTGTGACTGTAGGTTTGGTAGTGTTTAGTATAGCAGAGACTGTCTGTGTGTGTCACTGTAGGTTTGGTAGTGTTTAGTAGAGCAGAGACACTCTGGGTGTGTGACTGTAGGTTTGGTAGTGTTTAGTAGAGCAGAGACTGTCTGTGTGTGTCACTGTAGGTTTGGTAGTGTTTAGTATAGCAGAGACTGTCTCTGGGTATCACTGTAGGTTTGGTAGTGTTAGTAGAGCAAAGACTCTGTGTGTGTGTGACTGTAGGTTTGGTAGTGTTTAGTATAGCAGAGACTGTCTGTGTGTGTGACTGTAGGTTTGGTAGTGTTTAGTAGAGCAGAGACGGTCTGTGGGTATCACTGTAGGTTTGGTAGTGTTTAGTAGAGCAGAGACACTCTGGGTGTGTGACTGTAGGTTTGGTAGTGTTTAGTAGAGCAGAGACTGTATGTGTGTGTCAATGTGGGTTTGGTAGTGTTTAGTAGAGCAGAGACTGTCTGTGTGTGTGACTGTAGGTTTGGTAGTGTTTAGTCGAGCAGAGACTGTCTGTGGGTGTCACTGAAGGTTTGGTAGAGTTTAGTAGAGCAGAGACTGTCTGTGTGTGTGACTGTGGGTTTGGTAGTGTTTAGTAGAGCAGAGACTCTCTGTGTGTGTCACTGAAGGTTTGGCAGTGTTTAGTATAGCAGAGACTCTCTGTGTGTGTGACTGTAGGTTTGGTAGTGTTTAGTACAGCAGAGACTGTCTGTGGGTGTCACTGTAGGTTTGGTAATGTTTAGTAGAGCAGAGACTGTCTGTGTGTGTGACTGTGGGATTGGTAGTGTTTAGTAGAGCAGAGACTCTCTTTGTGTGTCACTGTGGGTTTGGTAGTGTTTAGTAGAGCAGAGACTGTCTGTGGGTGTCACTGTGGGTTTGGTGGTGTTTAGTATAGCAGAGACTGTCTGTGTGTGTGACTGTAGGTTTGGTAGTGTTTAGTAGAGCAGAGACTCTCTGTGTGTGTCACTGAAGGTTTGGTAGTGTTTAGTATAGCAGAGACTCTCTGTGTGTGTGACTGTTGGTTTGGTAGTGTTTAGTATAGCAGAGACTGTCTGTGTGTGTGACTGTAGGTTTGGTAGTGTTTAGTAGAGCAGAGACGGTCTGTTGGTATCACTGTAGGTTTGGTAGTGTTTAGTAGAGCAGAGACTCTCTGTGTGTGTGACTGTAGGTTTGGTAGTGTTTAGTATAGCAGAGACTGTCTGTGTGTGTCACTGTAGGTTTGGTAGTGTTTAGTAGAGCAGAGACTGTCTGTGTGTGTGACTGTAGGTTTGGTATTGTTTAGTAGAGCAGAGACGGTCTGTGTGTGTTTGTGTGGGTTTGGTAGTGTTTAGTAGAGCAGAGACTGTCTGTGAGTGTCACTGTGGGCTTGGTAGTGTTTAGAAGAGCAGAGACTGTATGTGGGTGTCACTGTAGGTTTGGTAGTTTTTAGTAGAGCAGAGACTGTCTGTGGGTGTTACTGTGGGTTTGGTAGTGTTTTGTAGAGCAGAGACTGTCTGTGTGTGTGACTGTAGGTTTGGTAGTGTTTAGTAGAGCAGAGACTGTCTGTGGGTGTCACTGTGAGTTTGGTAGTGATTTGTAGAGTAGAGACTGTCTGTGGGTGTTACTGTAGGTTTGGTAGTGTTTAGTAGAGCAGAGACTGTCTGTATGTGTCACTGTGGGTTTGGTAGTGTTTAGTATAGCAGAGACTTTCTGTGTGTGTCACTGTGGGTTTGGTAGTGTTTATTAGAGCAGAGACTGTCTGTGTGTGTCACTGTGGGTTTGGTAGTGTTTAGTATAGCAGAGACTGTCTGTGTGTGTCACTGTGGGTTTGGTAGTGTTTAGTATAGCAGAGACTGTCTGTGTGTGTCACTTTAGGTTTGGATGTGTTTAGAAGAGAAGAGACTGTCTGTGTGTGTCACTGTGGGTTTGGTAGTGTTTAGTATAGCAGAGACTGTCTGTGAGTCACTGAAGGTTTGGTAGTGTTTAGTAGAGCAGAGACTGTCTGTGTGTGCAACTGTGGGTTTGGTATTGTTTAGTAGAGCAGAGACTGTCTGTGTGTGTCACTGTGGGTTTGGTAGTGTTTAGTAGAGCAGAGACTGTCTGTGTGTGTCACTGTGGGTTTGGTAGTGTTTAGTTGAGCAGAGACTGTCTGTGTGTGTCACTGTGGGTTTGGTAGTGTTTAGTATAGCAGAGACTGTCTGTGTGTGTCACTGTGGGTTTGGTAGTGTTTAGTATAGCAGAGACTGTCTGTGTGTGTCACTGTAGGTTTGGTAGTGTTTAGTATAGCAGAGACTGTCTGTGTGTGTCACTGTGGGTTTGGTAGTGTTTAGTATAGCAGAGACTGTCTGTGTATGTCACTGTAGGTTTGGTAGTGTTTAGTAGAGCAGAGACTGTGTGTGTCACTGTGGGTTTGGTAGTGTTTAGTATAGCAGAGACTGTCTGTGTGTGTCACTGTAGGTTTGGTAGTGTTTAGTATAGCAGAGACTGTCTCTGGGTGTGTGACTGTGGGTTTGGTAGTGTTTAGTAGAGCAGGGACTGTCTGCGGGTGTTACTGTGGGTTTGGTAGTGTTTAGTATAGCAGAGACTGTCTGTGTGTGTCACTGTGGGTTTGGTAGTGTTTAGTAGAGCAGAGACTGTCTGTGTGTGTGACTGTGGGTTTGGTAGTGTTTAGTATAGCAGAGACTGTCTGTGGGTGTCACTGTAGGTTTGGTAGTGTTTAGTAGTGCAGAGACTGTCTGTGGGTGTCACTGTAGTTTTGGTAGTGTTTAGTAGAGCAGAGATTGCCAGTGTGGGACTGTGGGTTTGGTAGTGTTTATTATAGCAGAGACTGTCTGTGGGTGTCACTGTAGGTTTGGTAGTGTTTAGTAGAGCAGAGACTGTCTGTGTGTGTGACTGTGGGTTTGGTAGTGTTTAGTAGAGCAGAGACTGTCTGTGTGTGTGACTGTGGGTTTGGTAGGTGTTTAGTATAGCAGAGACTGTCTGTGGGTATCACTGTGGGTTTGGTAGTGTTTAGTAGAGCAGAGACTGTCTGTGTGTGTGACTGTGGGTTTGGTAGTGTTTAGTAGAGCAGAGACCCTCTGTGTGTGTGACTGTAGGCTTGGTAGTGTTTAGTAGAGCAGAGACTGTCTGTGGGTGTCACTGAAGGTTTGGTAGTGTTTAGTAGAGCAGAGACTGTCTGTGTGTGTAACTGTGGGTTTGGTAGTGTTTAGTAGAGCAGAGACTCTCTGTGTGTGTGACTGTAGGTTTGGTAGTGTTTAGTATAGCAGAGACTGTCTGTGTGTGTGACTGTAGGTTTGGTAGTGTTTAGTAGAGCAGAGACGGTCTGTGGGTATCACTGTAGATTTGGTAGTGTTTAGTAGAGCAGAGACTGTCTGTGTGTGTGACTGTAGGTTTGGTAGTGTTTAGTAGAGCAGAGACGGTCTGTGGGTATCACTGTAGGTTTGGTAGTGTTTAGTAGAGCAGAAACTCTCTGTGTGTGTGACTGTAGGTTTGGTAGTGTTTAGTATAGCAGAGACTGTCTGTGTGTGTGACTGTAGGTTTGGTGGTGTTTAGTAGAGCAGAGACGGTCTGTGGTTATCACTGTAGGTTTGGTAGTGTTTAGTAGAGCAGAGACTCTCTGTGTGTGTGACTGTAGGTTTGGTAGTGTTTAGTAGAGCAGAGACGGTCTGTGTGTGTTTGTGTGGGTTTGGTAGTGTTTAGTAGAGCAGAGACTGACTGTGAGTGTCACTGTGGGGTTGGTAGTGTTTAGTAGAGCAGAGACTGTATGTGGGTGTCACTGTGGGTTTGGTAGTTTTTAGTAGAGCAGAGACTGTCTGTGGGTGTTACTGTGGGTTTGGTAGTGTTTTGTAGAGCAGAGACTGTCTGTGTGTGTGACTGTAGGTTTGGTAGTGTTTAGTAGAGCAGAGACTGTCTGTGGGTGTCACTGTGAGTTTGGTAGTGATTTGTAGAGTAGAGACTGTCTGTGGGTGTTACTGTAGGTTTGGTAGTGTTTAGTAGAGCAGAGACTGTCTGTGGGTGTCACTGTAGGTTTGGTAGTGTTTAGTAGAGCAGAGACTGTCTGTGCGTGTTACTGTGGGTTTGGTAGTGTTTAGTAGAGCAGAGACTGTCTGTGTGTGTGACTGTGGGTTTGGTAGTGTTTAGTATAGCAGAGACTGTCTGTGGGTGTCACTGTAGGTTTGGTAGTGTTTAGTAGAGCAGAGACTGTCTGTGTGTGTGACTGAAGGTTTGGTAGTGTTTAGTATAGCAGAGACTGTCTGTGGGTATCACTGTGGGTTTGGTAGTGTTTAGTAGAGCAGAGACTGTCTGTGTGTGTGACTGTGGGTTTGGTAGTGTTTAGTAGTGCAGAGACTGTCTGTGTGTGTGACTGTGGGTTTGGTAGTGTTTAGTAGAGCAGAGACTGTCTGTGTGTGTGACTGTGGGTTTGGTAGTGTTTAGTATAGCAGAGACTGTCTGTGGGTGTCACTGTAGGTTTGGTAGTGTTTAGTAGAGCAGAGACTGTCTGTGTGTGTGACTGTGGGTTTGGTAGTGTTTAGTAGAGCAGAGACTGTCTGTGTGTGTGACTGTGGATTTGGTAGTGTTTAGTATAGCAGACACTGTCTTTGGGTATCACTGTGGGTTTGGTAGTGTTTAGTAGAGCAGAGACTGTCTGTGTGTGTGACTGTGGGTTTGGTAGTTTTTAGTAGAGCAGAGACTCTCTGTGTGTGCGACTGTAGGTTTGGTAGTGTTTAGTAGAGCAGAGACTGTCTGTGGGTGTCACTGAAGGTTTGGTAGTGTTTAGTAGAGCAGAGACTGTCTGTGTGTGTGACTGTGGGTTTGGTAGTGTTTAGTAGAGCAGAGACTCTCTGTGTGTGTCCCTGAATGTTTGGTAGTGTTTAGTAGAGCAGAGACTGTATGTGTGTGTCAATGTGGGTTTGGTAGTGTTTAGTAGAGCAGAGACTGTCTGTGTGTGTGACTGTAGGTTTGGTAGTGTTTAGTCGAGCAGAGACTGTATGTGGGTGTCACTGAAGGTTTGGTAGTGTTTAGTAGAGCAGAGACTGTCTGTGTGTGTGACTGTGGGTTTGGTAGTGTTTAGTAGAGCAGAGACTCTCTGTGTGTGTCACTGAAGGTTTGGCAGTGTTTAGTATAGCAGAGACTCTCTGTGTGTGTGACTGTAGGTTTGGTAGTGTTTAGTACAGCAGAGACTGTCTGTGGGTGTCACTGTAGGTTTGGTAATGTTTAGTAGAGCAGAGACTGTCTGTGTGTGTGACTGTGGGATTGGTAGTGTTTAGTAGAGCAGAGATTCTCTGTGTGTGTCACTGAAGGTTTGGTAGTGTTTAGTATAGCAGAGACTCTCTTTGTGTGTCACTGTGGGTTTGGTAGTGTTTAGTAGAGCAGAGACTGTCTGTGGGTGTCACTGTGGGTTTGGTGGTGTTTAGTATAGCAGAGACTGTCTGTGTGTGTGACTGTAGGTTTGGTAGTGTTTAGTAGAGCAGAGACTCTCTGTGTGTGTCACTGAAGGTTTGGTAGTGTTTAGTATAGCAGAGACTCTCTGTGTGTGTGACTGTAGGTTTGGTGGTGGTTAGTAGAGCAGAGACTCTCTGTGTGTGTGACTGTAGGTTTGGTAGTGTTTAGTATAGCAGAGACTGTCTGTGTGTGTGACTGTAGGTTTGGTAGTGTTTAGTAGAGCAGGGACGGTCTGTGGGTATCACTGTAGGTTTGGTAGTGTTTAGTAGAGCAGAGACTGTCTGTGTGTGTGACTGTAGGTTTGGTAGTGTTTAGTAGAGCAGAGACGGTCTGTGGGTATCACTGTAGGTTTGGAAGTGTTAGTAGAGCAGAGACTCTCTGTGTGTGTGACTGTAGGTTTGGTAGTGTTTAGTATAGCAGGGACTGTCTGTGTGTGTGACTGTAGGTTTGGTAGTGTTTAGTAGATCAGAGACGGTCTGTGGGTATCACTGTAGGTTTGGTAGTGTTTAGTAGAGCAGAGGCTCTCTGTGTGTGTGACTGTAGGTTTGGTAGTGTTTAGTAGAGCAGATACTGTCTGTGGGTGTCACTGTAGGTTTGGTAGTGTTTAGTAGAGCAGAGACTGTCTGTGCGTGTTACTGTGGGTTTGGTTGTGTTTAGTAGAGCAGAGACTGTCTGTGTGTGTGACTGTGGGTTTGGTAGTGTTTAGTATAGCAGAGACTGTCTGTGGGTGTCACTGTAGGTTTGGTAGTGTTTAGTAGAGCAGAGACTGTCTGTGTGTGTGACTGAAGGTTTGGTAGTGTTTAGTATAGCAGAGACTGTCTGTGGGTATCACTGTGGGTTTGGTAGTGTTTAGTAGAGCAGAGACTGTCTGTGTGTGTGACTGTGGGTTTGGTAGTGTTTAGTAGTGCAGAGACTGTCTGTGTGTGTGACTGTGGGTTTGGTAGTGTTTAGTAGAGCAGAGACTGTCTGTGTGTGTGACTGTGGGTTTGGTAGTGTTTAGTATAGCAGAGACTGTCTGTGGGTGTCACTGTAGGTTTGGTAGTGTTTAGTAGAGCAGAGACTGTCTGTGTGTGTGACTGTGGGTTTGGTAGTGTTTAGTAGAGCAGAGACTGTCTGTGTGTGTGACTGTGGATTTGGTAGTGTTTAGTATAGCAGACACTGTCTGTGGGTATCACTGTGGGTTTGGTAGTGTTTAGTAGAGCAGAGACTGTCTGTGTGTGTGACTGTGGGTTTGGTAGTTTTTAGTAGAGCAGAGACTCTCTGTGTGTGCGACTGTAGGTTTGGTAGTGTTTAGTAGAGCAGAGACTGTCTGTGGGTGTCACTGAAGGTTTGGTAGTGTTTAGTAGAGCAGAGACTGTCTGTGTGTGTGACTGTGGGTTTGGTAGTGTTTAGTAGAGCAGAGACTCTCTGTGTGTGTCCCTGAATGTTTGGTAGTGTTTAGTAGAGCAGAGACTGTATGTGTGTGTCAATGTGGGTTTGGTAGTGTTTAGTAGAGCAGAGACTGTCTGTGTGTGTGACTGTAGGTTTGGTAGTGTTTAGTCGAGCAGAGACTGTCTGTGGGTGTCACTGAAGGTTTGGTAGTGTTTAGTAGAGCAGAGACTGTCTGTGTGTGTGACTGTGGGTTTGGTAGTGTTTAGTAGAGCAGAGACCCTCTGTGTGTGTCACTGAAGGTTTGGTAGTGTTTAGTATAGCAGAGACTCTCTGTGTGTGTGACTGTAGGTTTGGTAGTGTTTAGTACAGCAGAGACTGTCTGTGGGTGTCACTGTAGGTTTGGTAATGTTTAGTAGAGCAGAGACTGTCTGAGTGTGTGACTTTGGGATTGGTAGTGTTTAGTAGAGCAGAGACTCTCTGTGTGTGTCACTGAAGGTTTGGTAGTGTTTAGTATAGCAGAGACTCTCTTTGTGTGTCACTGTGGGTTTGGTAGTGTTTAGTAGAGCAGAGACTGTCTGTGGGTGTCACTGTGGGTTTGGTGGTGTTTAGTATAGCAGAGACTGTCTGTGTGTGTGACTGTAGGTTTGGTAGTGTTTAGTAGAGCAGAGACTCTCTGTGTGTGTCACTGAAGGTTTGGTAGAGTTTAGTATAGCAGAGACTCTCTGTGTGTGTGACTGTAGGTTTGGTGGTGGTTAGTAGAGCAGAGACTCTCTGTGTGTGTGACTGTAGGTTTGGTAGTGTTTAGTATAGCAGAGACTGTCTGTGTGTGTGACTGTAGGTTTGGTAGTGTTTAGTAGAGCAGGGACGGTCTGTGGGTATCACTGTAGGTTTGGTAGTGTTTAGTAGAGCAGAGACTGTCTGTGTGTGTGACTGTAGGTTTGGTAGTGTTTAGTAGAGCAGAGACGGTCTGTGGGTATCACTGTAGGTTTGGTAGTGTTAGTAGAGCAGAGACTCTCTGTGTGTGTGACTGTAGGTTTGGTAGTGTTTAGTATAGCAGAGACTGTCTGTGTGTGTGACTGTAGGTTTGGTAGTGTTTAGTAGATCAGAGACGGTCTGTGGGTATCACTGTAGGTTTGGTAGTGTTTAGTAGAGCAGAGGCTCTCTGTGTGTGTGACTGTAGGTTTGGTAGTGTTTAGTATAGCAGAGACTGTCTGTGTGTGTCACTGTAGGTTTGGTAGTGTTTAGTAGAGCAGAGACACTCTGTGTGTGTGACTGTAGGTTTGGTAGTGTTTAGTAGAGCAGAGACGGTCTGTGTGTGTTTGTGTGGGTTTGGTAGTGTTTAGTAGAGCAGAGACTGTCTGTGAGTGTCACTGTGGGGTTGGTAGTGTTTAGTAGAGCAGAGACTGTATGTGGGTGTCACTGTAGGTTTGGTAGTTTTTAGTAGAGCAGAGACTGTCTGTGGGTGTTACTGTGGGTTTGGTAGTGTTTTGTAGAGCAGAGACTGTCTGTGTGTGTGACTGTAGGTTTGGTAGTGTTTAGTAGATCAGAGACTGTCTGTGGGTGTCACTGTGAGTTTGGTAGTGATTTGTAGAGTAGAGATTGTCTGTGGGTGTTACTGTAGGTTTGGTAGTGTTTAGTAGAGCAGAGACTGTCTGTGTGTGTCACTGTAGGTTTGGTAGTGTTTAGTAGAGCAGAGACTGTCTGTGTGTGTGACTGTAGGTTTGGTAGTGTTTAGTAGAGCAGAGACGGTCTGTGGGTAACACTGTAGGTTTGGTAGTGTTTAGTAGAGCAGAGACTCTCTGTGTGTGTGACTGTATGTTTGGTAGTGTTTAGTAGAGCAGAGACGGTCTGTGTGTGTTTGTGTGGGTTTGGTAGTGTTTAGTAGAGCAGAGACTGTCTGTGAGTGTCACTGTGGGGTTGGTAGTGTTTTGTAGAGCAGAGACTGTATGTGGGTGTCACTGTAGGTTTGGTAGTTTTTAGTAGAGCAGAGACTGTCTGTGGGTGTTACTGTGGGTTTGGTAGTGTTTTGTAGAGCAGAGACTCTCTGTGTGTGTGACTGTTGGTTTGGTAGTGTTTAGTAGAGCAGAGACTGTCTGTGGGTGTCACTGTGAGTTTGGTAGTGATTTGTAGAGTAGAGACTGTCTGTGGGTGTTACTGTAGGTTTGGTAGTGTTTAGTAGAGCAGAGACTGTCTGTGGGTGTCACTGTAGGTTTGGTGGTGTTTAGTAGAGCAGAGACTGTCTGTGCGTGTTACTGTGGGTTTGGTAGTGTTTAGTAGAGCAGAGACTGTCTGTGTGTGCGACTGTGGGTTGGGTAGTGTTTAGTATAGCAGACACTGTCTGTGGGTATCACTGTGGGTTTCGTAGTGTTTAGTAGAGCAGAGACTGTGTGTGTGACTGTGGGTTTGGTAGTTTAGAGTAGAGCAGAGACTCTCTGTGTGTGTGACTGTAGGTTTGGTAGTGTTTAGTAGAGCGGAGACTGTCTGTGGGTGTCACTGAAGGTTTGGTAGTGTTTAGTAGAGCAGAGACTGTCTGTGTGTGTGACTGTGGGTTTGGTAGTGTTCAGTAGAGCAGAGACTCTCTGTGTGTGTCCCTGAATGTTTGGTAGTGTTTAGTAGAGCAGAGACTGTATGTGTGTGTCAATGTGGGTTTGGTAGTGTTTAGTATAGCAGAGTCTGTCTGTGGGTGTCACTGTAGGTTTGGTAGTGTTTAGTAGAGCAGAGACTGTCTGTGTGTGTGACTGTGGGTTTGGTAGTGTTTAGTAGAGGAGAGACTCTCTGTGTGTGTCACTGAAAGTTTGGTGGTGTTTAGTATAGGAGAGACTCTCTGTGTGTGTGACTGTAGGTTTGGTAGTGTTTAGTACAGCAGAGACTGTCTGTGGGTGTCACTGTAGGTTTGGTAATGTTTAGTAGAGCAGAGACTGTCTGTGTGTGTGACTGTGGGTTTGGTAGTGTTTAGTAGAGCAGAGACTCTCTGTGTGTGTCACTGAAGGTTTGGTAGTGTTTAGTATAGCAGAGACTCTCTATGTGTGTCACTGTGGGTTTGGTAGTGTTTAGTAGAGCAGAGACTGTCTGTGGGTGTCACTGTGGGTTTGGTAGTGTTTAGTATAGCAGAGACTGTCTGTGTGTGTGACTGTAGGTTTGGTAGTGTTTAAGAGAGCGGAGACTCTCTGTGTGTGTCACTGAAGGTTTGGTAGTGTTTAGTATAGCAGAGACTCTGTGTGTGTGACTGTAGGTTTGGTGGTGGTTAGTAGAACAGAGACTCTCTGTGTGTGTGACTGTAGGTTTGGTAGTGTTTAGTATAGCAGAGACTCTCTGTGTGTGTGACTGTAGGTTTGGTAGTGTTTAGTAGAGCAGGGACGGTCTGTGGGTATCACTGTAGGTTTGGTAGTGTTTAGTAGAGCAGAGACTGTCTGTGTGTGTGACTGTAGGTTTGGTAGTGTTTAGTAGAGCAGAGACGGTCTGTGGGTATCACTGCAGGTTTGGTAGTGTTAGTAGAGCAGAGACTCTGTGTGTGTGTGACTGTAGGTTTTGTAGTGTTTAGTATAGCAGAGACTGTCTGTGTGTGTGACTGTAGGTTTGGTAGTGTTTAGTAGAGCAGAGACGGTCTGTTGGTATCACTGTAGGTTTGGTAGTGTTTAGTAGAGCAGAGACTCTCTGTGTGTGTGACTGTAGGTTTGGTAGTGTTTAGTATAGCAGAGACTGTCTGTGTGTGTCACTGTAGGTTTGGTAGTGTTTAGTAGAGCAGAGACTGTCTGTGTTTGTGACTGTAGGTTTGGTATTGTTTAGTAGAGCAGAGACGGTCTGTGTGTGTTTGTGTGGGTTTGGTAGTGTTTAGTAGAGCAGAGACTGTCTGTGAGTGTCACTGTGGGCTTGGTAGTGTTTAGTAGAGCAGAGACTGTATGTGGGTGTCACTGTAGGTTTGGTAGTTTTTAGTAGAGCAGAGACTGTCTGTGGGTGTTACTGTGGGTTTGGTAGTGTTTTGTAGAGCAGAGACTGTCTGTGTGTGTGACTGTTGGTTTGGTAGTGTTTAGTAGAGCAGAGACTGTCTGTGGGTGTCACTGTGAGTTTGGTAGTGATTTGTAGAGTAGAGACTGTCTGTGGGTGTTACTGTAGGTTTGGTAGTGTTTAGTAGAGCAGAGACTGTCTGTGTGTGTCACTGTGGGTTTGGTAGTGTTTAGTATAGCAGAGACTTTCTGTGTGTGTCACTGTGGGTTTGGTAGTGTTTAGTAGAGCAGAGACTGTCTGTGTGTGTCACTGTGGGTTTGGTAGTGTTTAGTATAGCAGAGACTGTCTGTGTGTGTCACTGTGGGTTTGGTAGTGTTTAGTATAGCAGAGACTGTCTGTGTGTGTCACTGTAGGTTTGGATGTGTTTAGAAGAGCAGAGACTGTCTGTGTGTGTCACTGTGGGTTTGGTAGTGTTTAGTATAGCAGAGACTGTCTGTGTGTGTCACTGTAGGTTTGGTAGTGTTTAGTAGAGCAGAGACTGTCTGTGTGTGTCACTGTGGGTTTGGTATTGTTTAGTAGAGCAGAGACTGTCTGTGTGTGTCACTGTGGGTTTGGTAGTGTTTAGTAGAGCAGAGACTGTCTGTGTGTGTCACTGTGGGTTTGGTAGTGTTTAGTTGAGCAGAGACTGTCTGTGTGTGTCACTGTGGGTTTGGTAGTGTTTAGTATAGCAGAGACTGTCTGTGTGTGTCACTGTGGGTTTGGTAGTGTTTAGTATAGCAGAGACTGTCTGTGTGTGTCACTGTAGGTTTGGTAGGGTTTAGTATAGCAGAGACTGTCTGTGTGTGTCACTGTGGGTTTGGTAGTGTTTAGTATAGCAGAGACTGTCTGTGTGTGTCACTGTAGGTTTGGTAGTGTTTAGTAGAGCAGAGACTGTGTGTGTCACTGTGGGTTTGGTAGTGTTTAGTATAGCAGAGACTGTCTGTGTGTGTCACTGTAGGTTTGGTAGTGTTTAGTATAGCAGAGACTGTCTCTGGGTGTGTGACTGTGGGTTTGGTAGTGTTTAGTAGAGCAGGGACTGTCTGCGGGTGTTACTGTGGGTTTGGTAGTGTTTAGTATAGCAGAGACTGTCTGTGTGTGTCACTGTGGGTTTGGTAGTGTTTAGTAGAGCAGAGACTGTCTGTGTGTGTGACTGTGGGTTTGGTAGTGTTTAGTATAGCAGAGACTGTCTGTGGGTGTCACTGTAGGTTTGGTAGTGTTTAGTAGTGCAGAGACTGTCTGTGGGTGTCACTGTAGTTTTGGTAGTGTTTAGTAGAGCAGATATTGCCTGTGTGTGGGACTGTGGGTTTGGTAGTGTTTATTATAGCAGAGACTGTCTGTGGGTGTCACTGTAGGTTTGGTAGTGTTTAGTAGAGCAGAGACTGTCTGTGTGTGTGACTGTGGGTTTGGTAGTTTTTAGTAGAGCAGAGACTGTCTGTGTGTGTGACTGTGGGTTTGGTAGTGTTTAGTATAGCAGAGACTGTCTGTGGGTATCACTGTGGGTTTGGTAGTGTTTAGTAGAGCAGAGACTGTCTGTGTGTGTGACTGTGGGTTTGGTAGTGTTTAGTAGAGCAGAGACCCTCTGTGTGTGTGACTGTAGGCTTGGTAGTGTTTAGTAGAGCAGAGACTGTCTGTGGGTGTCACTGAAGGTTTGGTAGTGTTTAGTAGAGCAGAGACTGTCTGTGTGTGTGACTGTGGGTTTGGTAGTGTTTAGTAGAGCAGAGACTCTCTGTGTGTGTGACTGTAGGTTTGGTAGTGTTTAGTATAGCAGAGACTGTCTGTGTGTGTGACTGTAGGTTTGGTAGTGTTTAGTAGAGCAGAGACGGTCTGTGGGTATCACTGTAGATTTGGTAGTGTTTAGTAGAGCAGAGACTGTCTGTGTGTGTGACTGTAGGTTTGGTAGTGTTTAGTAGAGCAGAGACGGTCTGTGGGTATCACTGTAGGTTTGGTAGTGTTTAGTAGAGCAGAGACTCTCTGTGTGTGTGACTGTAGGTTTGGTAGTGTTTAGTATAGCAGAGACTGTCTGTGTGTGTGACTGTAGGTTTGGTGGTGTTTAGTAGAGCAGAGACGGTCTGTGGTTATCACTGTAGGTTTGGTAGTGTTTAGTAGAGCAGAGACTCTCTGTGTGTGTGACTGTAGGTTTGGTAGTGTTTAGTAGAGCAGAGACGGTCTGTGTGTGTTTGTGTGGGTTTGGTAGTGTTTAGTAGAGCAGAGACTGACTGTGAGTGTCACTGTGGGGTTGGTAGTGTTTAGTAGAGCAGAGACTGTATGTGGGTGTCACTGTGGGTTTGGTAGTTTTTATTAGAGCAGAGACTGTCTGTGGGTGTTACTGTGGGTTTGGTAGTGTTTTGTAGAGCAGAGACTGTCTGTGTGTGTGACTGTAGGTTTGGTATTGTTTAGTAGAGCAGAGACTGTCTGTGGGTGTCACTGTGAGTTTGGTAGTGATTTGTAGAGTAGAGACTGTCTGTGGGTGTTACTGTAGGTTTGGTAGTGTTTAGTAGAGCAGAGACTGTCTGTGGGTGTCACTGTAGGTTTGGTAGTGTTTAGTAGAGCAGAGACTGTCTGTGCGTGTTACTGTGGGTTTGGTAGTGTTTAGTAGAGCAGAGACTGTCTGTGTGTGTGACTGTGGGTTTGGTAGTGTTTAGTATAGCAGAGACTGTCTGTGGGTGTCACTGTAGGTTTGGTAGTGTTTAGTAGAGCAGAGACTGTCTGTGTGTGTGACTGAAGGTTTGGTAGTGTTTAGTATAGCAGAGACTGTCTGTGGGTATCACTGTGGGTTTGGTAGTGTTTAGTAGAGCAGAGACTGTCTGTGTGTGTGACTGTGGGTTTGGTAGTGTTTAGAAGTGCAGAGACTGTCTGTGTGTGTGACTGTGGGTTTGGTAGTGTTTAGTAGAGCAGAGACTGTCTGTGTGTGTGACTGTGGGTTTGGTAGTGTTTAGTATAGCAGAGACTGTCTGTGGGTGTCACTGTAGGTTTGGTAGTGTTTAGTAGAGCAGAGACTGTCTGTGTGTGTGACTGTGGGTTTGGTAGTGTTTAGTAGAGCAGAGACTGTCTGTGTGTGTGACTGTGGATTTGGTAGTGTTTAGTATAGCAGACACTGTCTGTGGGTATCACTGTGGGTTTGGTAGTGTTCAGTAGAGCAGAGACTGTCTGTGTGTGTGACTGTGGGTTTGGTAGTTTTTAGTAGAGCAGAGACTTTCTGTGTGTGCGACTGTAGGTTTGGTAGTGTTTAGTAGAGCAGAGACTGTCTGTGGGTGTCACTGAAGGTTTGGTAGTGTTTAGTAGAGCAGAGACTGTCTGTGTGTGTGACTGTGGGTTTGGTAGTGTTTAGTAGAGCAGAGACACTCTGTGTGTGTCCCTGAATGTTTGGTAGTGTTTAGTAGAGCAGAGACTGTATGTGTGTGTCAATGTGGGTTTGGTAGTGTTTAGTAGAGCAGAGACTGTCTGTGTGTGTGACTGTAGGTTTGGTAGTGTTTAGTCGAGCAGAGACTGTCTGTGGGTGTCACTGTAGGTTTGGTAATGTTTAGTAGAGCAGAGACTGTCTGTGTGTGTGACTGTGGGATTGGTAGTGTTTAGTAGAGCAGAGACTCTCTGTGTGTGTCACTGAAGGTTTGGTCGTGTTTAGTATAGCAGAGACTCTCTTTGTGTGTCACTGTGGGTTTGGTAGTGTTTAGTAGAGCAGAGACTGTCTGTGGGTGTCACTGTGGGTTTGGTGGTGTTTAGTATAGCAGAGACTGTCTGTGTGTGTGACTGTAGGTTTGGTAGTGTATAGTAGAGCAGAGACTCTCTGTGTGTGTCACTGAAGGTTTGGTAGTGTTTAGTATAGCAGAGACTCTCTGTGTGTGTGACTGTAGGTTTGGTGGTGGTTAGTAGAGCAGAGACTCTCTGTGTGTGTGACTGTAGGTTTGGTAGTGTTTAGTATAGCAGAGACTGTCTGTGTGTGTGACTGTAGGTTTGGTAGTGTTTAGTAGAGCAGGGACGGTCTGTGGGTATCACTGTAGGTTTGGTAGTGTTTAGTAGAGCAGAGACTGTCTGTGTGTGTGACTGTAGGTTTGGTAGTGTTTAGTAGAGCAGAGACGGTCTGTGGGTATCACTGTAGGTTTGGTAGTGTTAGTAGAGCAGAGACTCTCTGTGTGTGTGACTGTAGGTTTGGTAGTGTTTAGTATAGCAGAGACTGTCTGTGTGTGTGACTGTAGGTTTGGTAGTGTTTAGTAGATCAGAGACGGTCTGTGGGTATCACTGTAGGTTTGGTAGTGTTTAGTAGAGCAGAGGCTCTCTGTGTGTGTAACTGTAGGTTTGGTAGTGTTTAGTATAGCAGAGACTGTCTGTGTGTGTCACTGTAGGTTTGGTAGTGTTTAGTAGAGCAGAGACACTCTGTGTGTGTGACTGTAGGCTTGGTAGTGTTTAGTAGAGCAGAGACGGTCTGTGTGTGTTTGTGTGGGTTTGGTAGTGTTTAGTAGAGCAGAGACTGTCTGTGAGTGTCACTGTGGGGTTGGTAGTGTTTAGTAGAGCAGAGACTGTATGTGGGTGTCACTGTAGGTTTGGTAGTTTTTAGTAGAGCAGAGACTGTCTGTGGGTGTTACTGTGGGTTTGGTAGTGTTTTGTAGAGCAGAGACTCTCTGTGTGTGTGACTGTAGGTTTGGTAGTGTTTAGTAGAGCAGAGACTGTCTGTGGGTGTCACTGTGAGTTTGGTAGTGATTTGTAGAGTAGAGACTGTCTGTGGGTGTTACTGTAGTTTTGGTAGTGTTTAGTAGAGCAGAGACTGTCAGTGGGTGTCACTGTAGGTTTGGTAGTGTTTAGTAGAGCAGAGACTGTCTGTGCGTGTTACTGTGGGTTTGGTAGTGTTTAGTAGAGCAGAGACTGTCTGTGTGTGCGACTGTGGGTTGGGTAGTGTTTAGTATAGCAGAGACTGTCTGTGGGTGTCTCTGTAGGTTTGGTAGTGTTTAGTAGAGCAGAGACTGTCTGTGTGTGTGACTGAAGGTTTGGTAGTGTTTAGTATAGCAGAGACTGTCGGTGGGTATCACTGTGTGTTTGGTAGTGTTTAGTAGAGCAGAGACTGTCTGTGTGAGTGACTGTGGGTTTAGTAGTGTTTAGTAGAGCAGAGACTGTCTGTGTGTGTGACTGTGGGTTTGGTAGTGTTAAGTAGAGCAGAGACTGTCTGTGTGTGTGACTGTGGGTTTGGTAGTGTTTAGTATAGCAGAGACTGTCTGTGGGTGTCACTGTAGGTTTGGTAATGTTTAGTAGAGCAGAGACTGTCTGTGTGTGTGACTGTGGGTTTGGTAGTGTTTAGTAGAGCAGAGACTGTCTGTGTTTGTGACTGTGGATTTGGTAGTGTTTAATATAGCAGACACTGTCTGTGGGTATCACTGTGGGTTTGGTAGTGTTTAGTAGAGCAGAGACTGTCTGTGTGTGTGACTGTGGGTTTGGTAGTTTTTAGTAGAGCAGAGACTCTCTGTGTGTGTGACTGTAGGTTTGGTAGTGTTTAGTAAAGCAGAGACTGTCTGTGGGTGTCACTGAAGGTTTGGTAGTGTTTAGAAGAGCAGAGACTGTCTCTGTGTGTGACTGTGGGTTTGGTAGTGTTTAGTAGAGCAGAGACTCTCTGTGTGTGTCCCTGAATGTTTGGTAGTGTTTAGAAGAGCAGAGACTGTATGTGTGTGTCAATGTGGGTTTGGTAGGGTTTAGTAGAGCAGAGACTGTCTGTGTGTGTGACTGTAGGTTTGGTAGTGTTTAGTCGAGCAGAGACTGTCTGTGGGTGTCACAGAAGGTTTGGTAGTGTTTAGTAGAGCAGAGACTGTCTGTGTGTGTGACTGTGGGTTTGGTAGTGTTTAGTAGAGCAGAGACTCTCTGTGTGTGTCACTGAAGGTTTGGTAGTGTTTAGTATAGCAGAGACTGTCTGTGTGTGTGACTGTAGGTTTGGTAGTGTTTAGTAGAGCAGAGACTGTCTGTGGGTGTCACTGTAGGTTTGGTAATGTTTAGTAGAGCAGAGACTGTCTGTGTGTGTGACTGTGGGTTTGGTAGTGTTTAGTAGAGCAGAGACTCTCTGTGTGTGTCCCTGAAGGTTTGGTAGTGTTCAGTATAGCAGAGACTCTCTTTGTGTGTCACTGTGGGTTTGGTAGTGTTTAGTAGAGCAGAGACTATCTGTGGGTGTCACTGTGGGTTTGGTAGTGTTTAGTATAGCAGAGACTGTCTGTGTGTGTGACTGTAGGTTTAGTAGTGTTTAGTAGAGCAGAGACTCTCTGTGTGTGTCACTGAAGGTTTGGTAGTGTATAGTATAGCAGAGACTCTCTGTGTGTGTGACTGTAGGTTTGGAGGTGGTTAGTAGAGCAGAGACTCTCTGTGTGTGTGACTGTAGGTTTGGTAGTGTTTAGTATAGCAGAGACTGTCTGTGTGTGTGACTGTAGGATTGGTAGTGTTTAGTAGAGCAGGGACGGTCTGTGGGTATCACTGTAGGTTTGGTAGTGTTTAGTAGAGCAGAGACTGTCTGTGTGTGTCACTGTAGGTTTGGTAGTGTTTAGTATAGCAGAGACTGTCTCTGGGTGTCACTGTAGGTTTGGTAGTGTTAGTAGAGCAGAGACTCTGTGTGTGTGTGACTGTAGGTTTGGTAGTGTTTAGTATAGCAGAGACTGTCTGTGTGTGTGACTGTAGGTTTGGTAGTGTTTAGTAGAGCAGAGATGGTCTGTGGGTATCACTGTAGGTTTGGTAGTGTTTAGTAGAGCAGAGACTCTCTGTGTGTGTGACTGTAGGTTTGGTAGTGTTTAGTATAGCAGAGACTGTCTGTGTGTGTCACTGTAGGTTTGGTAGTGTTTAGTAGAGCAGAGACACTCTGGGTGTGTGACTGTAGGTTTGGTAGTGTTTAGTAGAGCAGAGACGGTCTGTGTGTGTTTGTGTGGGTTTGGTAGTGTTTAGTAGAGCAGAGACTGTATGTAGGTGTCACTGTAGGTTTGGTAGTTTTTAGTAGAGCAGAGACTGTCTGTGGGTGTTACTGTGGGTTTGGTAGTGTTTTGTAGAGCAGAGACTGTCTGTGTGTGTGACTGTAGGTTTGGTAGTGTTTAGTAGAGCAGAGACTGTCTGTGGGTGTCACTGTGAGTTTGGTAGTGATTTGTAGAGTAGAGACTGTCTGTGGGTGTTACTGTAGGTTTGGTAGTGTTTAGTAGAGCAGAGACTGTCTGTGGGTGTCACTGTAGGTTTGGTAGTGTTTAGTAGAGCAGAGACGGTCTGTGCTTGTTACTGTGGGTTTGGTAGTGTTTAGTAGAGCAGAGACTGTCTGTGTGTGTGACTGTGGGTTTGGTAGTGTTTAGTATAGCAGAGACTGTCTGTGGGTGTCACTGTAGGTTTGGTAGTGTTTAGTATAGCAGAGACTGTCTCTGGGTGAGTGACTGTGGGTTTGGTAGTGTTTAGTAGAGCAAGGACTGTCTGCGGGTGTTACTGTGGGTTTGGTAGTCTTTAGTATAGCAGAGACTGTCTGTGTGTGTCACTGTGGGTTTGGTAGTGTTTAGTAGAGCAGAGACTGTCTGTGTGTGTGACTGTGGGTTTGGTAGTGTTTAGTATAGCAGAGACTGTCTGTGGGTGTCACTGTAGGTTTGGTAGTGTTTAGTAGTGCAGAGACGGTCTGTGGGTGTCACTGTAGGTTTGGTAGTGTTTAGTAGAGCAGAGACTGTCTGTGTGTGTGACTGTGGGTTTGGTAGTGTTTAGTAAAGCAGAGACTGTCTGTGGGTGTCACTGAAGGTTTGGTAGTGTTTAGAAGAGCAGAGACTGTCTCTGTGTGTGACTGTGGGTTTGGTAGTGTTTAGTAGAGCAGAGACTCTCTGTGTGTGTCCCTGAATGTTTGGTAGTGTTTAGAAGAGCAGAGACTGTATGTGTGTGTCAATGTGGGTTTGGTAGTGTTTAGTAGAGCAGAGACTGTCTGTGTGTGTGACTGTAGGTTTGGTAGTGTTTAGTCGAGCAGAGACTGTCTGTGGGTGTCACAGAAGGTTTGGTAGTGTTTAGTAGAGCAGAGACTGTCTGTGTGTGTGACTGTGGGTTTGGTAGTGTTTAGTAGAGCAGAGACTCTCTGTGTGTGTCACTGAAGGTTTGGTAGTGTTTAGTATAGCAGAGACTGTCTGTGTGTGTGACTGTAGGTTTGGTAGCGTTTAGTAGAGCAGAGACTGTCTGTGGGTGTCACTGTAGGTTTGGTAATGTTTAGTAGAGCAGAGACTGTCTGTGTGTGTGACTGTGGGTTTGGTAGTGTTTAGTAGAGCAGAGACTCTCTGTGTGTGTCACTGAAGGTTTGGTAGTGTTCAGTATAGCAGAGACTCTCTTTGTGTGTCACTGTGGGTTTGGTAGTGTTTAGTAGAGCAGAGACTATCTGTGGGTGTCACTGTGGGTTTGGTAGTGTTTAGTATAGCAGAGACTGTCTGTGTGTGTGACTGTAGGTTTGGTAGTGTTTAGTAGAGCAGAGACTCTCTGTGTGTGTCACTGAAGGTTTGGTAGTGTTTAGTATAGCAGAGACTCTCAGTGTGTGTGACTGTAGGTTTGGTGGTGGTTAGTAGAGCAGAGACTCTCTGTGTGTGTGACTGTAGGTTTGGTAGTGTTTAGTATAGCAGAGACTGTCTGTGTGTGTGACTGTAGGATTGGTAGTGTTTAGTAGAGCAGGGACGGTCTGTGGGTATCACTGTAGGTTTGGTAGTGTTTAGTAGAGCAGAGACTGTCTGTGTGTGTCACTGTAGGTTTGGTAGTGTTTAGTATAGCAGAGACTGTCTCTGGGTGTCACTGTAGGTTTGGTAGTGTTAGTAGAGCAGAGACTCTGTGTGTGTGTGACTGTAGGTTTGGTAGTGTTTAGTATAGCAGAGACTGTCTGTGTGTGTGACTGTAGGTTTGGTAGTGTTTAGTAGAGCAGAGATGGTCTGTGGGTATCACTGTAGGTTTGGTAGTGTTTAGTAGAGCAGAGACTCTCTGTGTGTGTGACTGTAGGTTTGGTAGTGTTTAGTATAGCAGAGACTGTCTGTGTGTGTCACTGTAGGTTTGGTAGTGTTTAGTAGAGCAGAGACACTCTGGGTGTGTGACTGTAGGTTTGGTAGTGTTTAGTAGAGCAGAGACGGTCTGTGTGTGTTTGTGTGGGTTTGGTAGTGTTTAGTAGAGCAGAGACTGTATGTAGGTGTCACTGTAGGTTTGGTAGTTTTTAGTAGAGCAGAGACTGTCTGTGGGTGTTACTGTGGGTTTGGTAGTGTTTTGTAGAGCAGAGACTGTCTGTGTGTGTGACTGTAGGTTTGGTAGTGTTTAGTAGAGCAGAGACTGTCTGTGGGTGTCACTGTGAGTTTGGTAGTGATTTGTAGAGTAGAGACTGTCTGTGGGTGTTACTGTAGGTTTGGTAGTGTTTAGTAGAGCAGAGACGGTCTGTGCTTGTTACTGTGGGTTTGGTAGTGTTTAGTAGAGCAGAGACTGTCTGTGTGTGTGACTGTGGGTTTGGTAGTGTTTAGTATAGCAGAGACTGTCTGTGGGTGTCACTGTAGGTTTGGTAGTGTTTAGAATAGCAGAGACTGTCTCTGGGTGAGTGACTGTGGGTTTGGTAGTGTTTAGTAGAGCAAGGACTGTCTGCGGGTGTTACTGTGGGTTTGGTAGTCTTTAGTATAGCAGAGACTGTCTGTGTGTGTCACTGTGGGTTTGGTAGTGTTTAGTATAGCAGAGACTGTCTGTGGGTGTCACTGTAGGTTTGGTAGTGTTTAGTAGAGCAGAGACTGTCTGTGTGTGTGACTGTGGGTTTGGTAGTGTTTAGTATAGCAGAGACTGTCTGTGGGTGTCACTGTAGGTTTGGTAGTGTTTAGTAGAGCAGAGACTGTCTGTGTGTGTGACTGTGGGTTTAGTAGTGTTTAGTAGAGCAGAGACTGTCTGTGTGTGTGACTGTGGGTTTGGTAGTGTTTAGTATAGCAGAGACTGTCTGTGGGTATCACTGTGGGTTTGGTATTGTTTAGTAGAGCAGAGACTGTCTGTGTGTGTCACTGTGGGTCTGGTAGTGTTTTGTAGAGCAGAGACCCTCCGTGTGTGTGACTGTAGGTTTGGTAGTGTTTAGTAGAGCAGAGACTGTCTGTGGGTGTCACTGAAGGTTTGGTAGTGTTTAGTAGAGCAGAGACTGTCTGCGTGTGTGACTGTAGCTTTGGTAGTGTTTATTAGAGCAGAGACTCTCTGTGTGTGTGACTGTTGGTTTGGTAGTGTTTAGTATAGCAGAGACTGTCTGTGTGTGTGACTGTAGGTTTGGTAGTGTTTAGTAGAGCAGAGACGGTCTGTGGGTATCACTGTAGATTTGGTAGTGTTTAGTAGAGCAGAGACTGTCTGTGTGTGTGACTGTAGGTTTGGTAGTGTTTAGTAGAGCAGAGACGGTCTGTGGGTATCACTGTAGGTTTGGTAGTGTTTAGTAGAGCAGAGACTCTCTGTGTGTGTGACTGCAGGTTTGGTAGTGTTTAGTATAGCAGAGACTGTCTGTGTGTGTGACTGTAGGTTTGGTAGTGTTTAGTAGAGCAGAGACGGTCTGTGGGTATCACTGTAGGTTTGGTAGTGTTTAGTAGAGCAGAGACTCTCTGTGTGTGTGACTGTAGGTTTGGTAGTGTTTAGTAGAGCAGAGACGGTCTGTGTGTGTTTGTGTGGGTTTGGTAGTGTTTAGTAGAGCAGAGACTGTCTGTGAGTGTCACTGTGGGGTTGGTAGTGTTTAGTAGAGCAGAGACTGTATGTGGGTGTCACTGTAGGTTTGGTAGTTTTTAGTAGAGCAGAGACTGTCTGTGGGTGTTACTGTGGGTTTGGTAGTGTTTTGTAGAGCAGAGACTGTCTGTGTGTGTAACTGTAGGTTTGGTAGTGTTTAGTAGAGCAGAGACTGTCTGTGGGTGTCACTGTGTGTTTGGTAGTGATTTGTAGAGTAGAGACTGTCTGTGGGTGTTACTGTAGGTTTGGTAGTGTTTAGTAGAGCAGAGACTGTCTGTGGGTGTCACTGTAGGTTTGGTAGTGTTTAGTAGAGCAGAGACTGTCTGTGCGTGTTACTGTGGGTTTGGTAGTGTTTAGTAGAGCAGAGACTGTCTGTGTGTGTGACTGTGGGTTTGGTAGTGTTTAGTATAGCAGAGACTGTCTGTGGGTGTCACTGTAGGTTTTGTAGTGTTTAGTAGAGCAGAGACTGTCTCTGTGTGTGACTGAAGGTTTGGTAGTGTTTAGTATAGCAGAGACTGTCTGTGGGTATCACTGTGGGTTGGTAGTGCTTAGTAACGCAGAGACTGTCTGTGTGTGTGACTGTGGGTTTGGTAGTGTTTAGTAGAGCAGAGACTGTATGTGGTGTGACTGTGGGTTTGGTAGTGTTTAGTAGAGCAGAGACTGTCTGTGTGTGTGACTGTGGGTTTTGTAGTGTTTAGTATAGCAGAGACTGTCTGTGGGTGTCACTGTGGGTTTGGTAGTGTTTAGTAGAGCAGAAACTGTCTGTGTGTGTGACTGTGGGTTTGGTAGTGTTTAGTAGAGCAGAGACGGTCTGTGCTTGTTACTGTGGGTTTGGTAGTGTTTAGTAGAGCAGAGACTGTCTGTGTGTGTGACTGTGGGTTTGGTAGTGTTTAGTATAGCAGAGACTGTCTGTGGGTGTCACTGTAGGTTTGGTAGTGTTTAGTATAGCAGAGACTGTCTCTGGGTGAGTGACTGTGGGTTTGGTAGTGTTTAGTAGAGCAAGGACTGTCTGCGGGTGTTACTGTGGGTTTGGTAGTCTTTAGTATAGCAGAGACTGTCTGTGTGTGTCACTGTGGGTTTGGTAGTGTTTAGTAGAGCAGAGACTGTCTGTGTGTGTGACTGTGGGTTTGGTAGTGTTTAGTATAGCAGAGACTGTCTGTGGGTGTCACTGTAGGTTTTGTAGTGTTTAGTAGTGCAGAGACTGTCTGTGGGTGTCACTGTAGGTTTGGTAGTGTTTAGTAGAGCAGAGACTGTCTGTGTGTGTGACTGTGGGTTTGGTAGTGTTTAGTAGAGCAGGGACGGTCTGTGGGTATCACTGTAGGTTTGGTAGTGTTTAGTAGAGCAGAGACTGTCTGTGTGTGTCACTGTAGGTTTGGTAGTGTTTAGTATAGCAGAGACTGTCTCTGGGTATCACTGTAGGTTTGGTAGTGTTAGTAGAGCAAAGACTCTGTGTGTGTGTGACTGTAGGTTTGGTAGTGTTTAGTATAGCAGAGACTGTCTGTGTGTGTGACTGTAGGTTTGGTAGTGTTTAGTAGAGCAGAGACGGTCTGTGGGTATCACTGTAGGTTTGGTAGTGTTTAGTAGAGCAGAGACTCTCTGTGTGTGTGACTGTAGGTTTGGTAGTGTTTAGTATAGCAGAGACTGTCTGTGTGTGTCACTGTAGGTTTGGTAGTGTTTAGTAGAGCAGAGACACTCTGGGTGTGTGACTGTAGGTTTGGTAGTGTTTAGTAGAGCAGAGACGGTCTGTGTGTGTTTGTGTGGGTTTGGTAGTGTTTAGTAGAGCAGAGACTGTATGTAGGTGTCACTGTAGGTTTGGTAGTTTTTAGTAGAGCAGAGACTGTCTGTGGGTGTTACTGTGGGTTTGGTAGTGTTTTGTAGAGCAGAGACTGTCTGTGTGTGTGACTGTAGGTTTGGTAGTGTTTAGTAGAGCAGAGACTGTCTGTGGGTGTCACTGTGAGTTTGGTAGTGATTTGTAGAGTAGAGACTGTCTGTGGGTGTTACTGTAGGTTTGGTAGTGTTTAGTAGAGCAGAGACTGTCTGTGGGTGTCACTGTAGGTTTGGTAGTGTTTAGTAGAGCAGAGACGGTCTGTGCTTGTTACTGTGGGTTTGGTAGTGTTTAGTAGAGCAGAGACTGTCTGTGTGTGTGACTGTGGGTTTGGTAGTGTTTAGTATAGCAGAGACTGTCTGTGGGTGTCACTGTAGGTTTGGTAGTGTTTAGTATAGCAGAGACTGTCTCTGGGTGAGTGACTGTGGGTTTGGTAGTGTTTAGTAGAGCAAGGACTGTCTGCGGGTGTTACTGTGGGTTTGGTAGTCTTTAGTATAGCAGAGATTGTCTGTGTGTGTCACTGTGGGTTTGGTTGTGTTTAGTAGAGCAGAGACTGTCTGTGTGTGTGACTGTGGGTTTGGTAGTGTTTAGTATAGCAGAGACTGTCTGTGGGTGTCACTGTAGGTTTGGTAGTGTTTAGTAGTGCAGAGACTGTCTGTGGGTGTCACTGTAGATTTGGTAGTGTTTAGTAGAGCAGAGACTGTCTGTGTGTGTGACTGTGGGTTTGGTAGTGTTTAGTATAGCAGAGACTGTCTGTGGGTGTCACTGTAGGTTTGGTAGTGTTTAGTAGAGCAGAGACTGTCTGTGTGTGTGACTGTGGGTTTGGTAGTGTTTAGTAGAGCAGAGACTGTCTGTGTGTGTGACTGTGGGTTTGGTAGTGTTTAGTATAGCAGAGACTGTCTGTGGGTATCACTGTGGGTTTGGTATTGTTTAGTAGAGCAGAGACTGTCTGTGTGTGTCACTGTGGGTCTGGTAGTGCTTAGTAGAGCAGAGACCCTCTGTGTGTGTGACTGTAGGTTTGGTAGTGTTTAGTAGAGCAGAGACTGTCTGTGGGTGTCACTGAAGGTTTGGTAGTGTTTAGTAGAGCAGAGACTGTCTGCGTGTGTGACTGTAGCTTTGGTAGTGTTTAGTAGAGCAGAGACTCTCTGTGTGTGTGACTGTAGGTTTGGTAGTGTTTAGTATAGCAGAGACTGTCTGTGTGTGTGACTGTAGGTTTGGTAGTGTTTAGTAGAGCAGAGACGGTCTGTGGGTATCACTGTAGATTTGGTAGTGTTTAGTAGAGCAGAGACTGTCTGTGTGTGTGACTGTAGGTTTGGTA
Organism: Meconema thalassinum; assembly: GCA_946902985.2. Taxonomy (NCBI): domain Eukaryota; kingdom Metazoa; phylum Arthropoda; class Insecta; order Orthoptera; family Tettigoniidae; genus Meconema; species Meconema thalassinum. The sequence goes on from OX336393.1 coordinate 31,301,750, forward strand.
GTGTTTAGTAGAGCAGAGACGGTCTGTTGGTATCACTGTAGGTTTGGTAGTGTTTAGTAGAGCAGAGACTCTCTGTGTGTGTGACTGTAGGTTTGGTAGTGTTTAGTAGAGCAGAGACGGTCTGTGTGTGTTTGTGTGGGTTTGGTAGTGTTTAGTAGAGCAGAGACTGTCTGTGAGTGTCACTGTGGGGTTGGTAGTGTTTAGTAGAGCAGAGACTGTATGCGGGTGTCACTGTAGGTTTGGTAGTTTTTAGTAGAGCAGAGACTGTCTGTGGGTGTTACTGTGGGTTTGGTAGTGTTTTGTAGAGCAGAGACTGTCTGTGTGTGTAACTGTAGGTTTGGTAGTGTTTAGTAGAGCAGAGACTGTCTGTGGGTGTCACTGTGAGTTTGGTAGTGATTTGTAGAGTAGAGACTGTCTGTGGGTGTTACTGTAGGTTTGGTAGTGTTTAGTAGAGCAGAGACTGTCTGTGGGTGTTACTGTGGGTTTGGTAGTGTTTTGTAGAGCAGAGACTGTCTGTGTGTGTAACTGTAGGTTTGGTAGTGTTTAGTAGAGCAGAGACTGTCTGTGGGTGTCACTGTGAGTTTGGTAGTGATTTGTAGAGTAGAGACTGTCTGTGGGTGTTACTGTAGGTTTGGTAATGTTTAGTAGAGCAGAGACTGTCTGTGGGTATCACTGTGGGTTTGGTATTGTTTAGTAGAGCAGAGACTGTCTGTGTGTGTCACTGTGGGTCTGGTAGTGTTTAGTAGAGCAGAGACCCTCTGTGTGTGTGACTGTAGGTTTGGTAGTGTTTAGTAGAGCAGAGACTGTCTGTGTGTGTGACTGTGGGTTTGGTAGTGTTTAGTATAGCAGAGACTGTCTGTGGGTGTCACTGTAGGTTTGGTAGTGTTTAGTATAGCAGAGACTGTCTCTGGGTGAGTGACTGTGGGTTTGGTAGTGTTTAGTAGAGCAAGGACTGTCTGCGGGTGTTACTGTGGGTTTGGTAGTCTTTAGTATAGCAGAGATTGTCTGTGTGTGTCACTGTGGGTTTGGTTGTGTTTAGTAGAGCAGAGACTGTCTGTGTGTGTGACTGTGGGTTTGGTAGTGTTTAGTATAGCAGAGACTGTCTGTGGGTGTCACTGTAGGTTTGGTAGTGTTTAGTAGTGCAGAGACTGTCTGTGGGTGTCACTGTAGATTTGGTAGTGTTTAGTAGAGCAGAGACTGTCTGTGTGTGTGACTGTGGGTTTGGTAGTGTTTAGTATAGCAGAGACTGTCTGTGGGTGTCACTGTAGGTTTGGTAGTGTTTAGTAGAGCAGAGACTGTCTGTGTGTGTGACTGTGGGTTTGGTAGTGTTTAGTAGAGCAGAGACTGTCTGTGTGTGTGACTGTGGGTTTGGTAGTGTTTAGTATAGCAGAGACTGTCTGTGGGTATCACTGTGGGTTTGGTATTGTTTAGTAGAGCAGAGACTGTCTGTGTGTGTCACTGTGGGTCTGGTAGTGCTTAGTAGAGCAGAGACCCTCTGTGTGTGTGACTGTAGGTTTGGTAGTGTTTAGTAGAGCAGAGACTGTCTGTGGGTGTCACTGAAGGTTTGGTAGTGTTTAGTAGAGCAGAGACTGTCTGCGTGTGTGACTGTAGCTTTGGTAGTGTTTAGTAGAGCAGAGACTCTCTGTGTGTGTGACTGTAGGTTTGGTAGTGTTTAGTATAGCAGAGACTGTCTGTGTGTGTGACTGTAGGTTTGGTAGTGTTTAGTAGAGCAGAGACGGTCTGTGGGTATCACTGTAGATTTGGTAGTGTTTAGTAGAGCAGAGACTGTCTGTGTGTGTGACTGTAGGTTTGGTAGTGTTTAGTAGAGCAGAGACGGTCTGTGGGTATCACTGTAGGTTTGGTAGTGTTTAGTAGAGCAGAGACTCTCTGTGTGTGTGACTGCAGGTTTGGTAGTGTTTAGTATAGCAGAGACTGTCTGTGTGTGTGACTGTAGGTTTGGTAGTGTTTAGTAGAGCAGAGACGGTCTGTTGGTATCACTGTAGGTTTGGTAGTGTTTAGTAGAGCAGAGACTCTCTGTGTGTGTGACTGTAGGTTTGGTAGTGTTTAGTAGAGCAGAGACGGTCTGTGTGTGTTTGTGTGGGTTTGGTAGTGTTTAGTAGAGCAGAGACTGTCTGTGAGTGTCACTGTGGGGTTGGTAGTGTTTAGTAGAGCAGAGACTGTATGCGGGTGTCACTGTAGGTTTGGTAGTTTTTAGTAGAGCAGAGACTGTCTGTGGGTGTTACTGTGGGTTTGGTAGTGTTTTGTAGAGCAGAGACTGTCTGTGTGTGTAACTGTAGGTTTGGTAGTGTTTAGTAGAGCAGAGACTGTCTGTGGGTGTCACTGTGAGTTTGGTAGTGATTTGTAGAGTAGAGACTGTCTGTGGGTGTTACTGTAGGTTTGGTAGTGTTTAGTAGAGCAGAGACTGTCTGTGGGTGTTACTGTGGGTTTGGTAGTGTTTTGTAGAGCAGAGACTGTCTGTGTGTGTAACTGTAGGTTTGGTAGTGTTTAGTAGAGCAGAGACTGTCTGTGGGTGTCACTGTGAGTTTGGTAGTGATTTGTAGAGTAGAGACTGTCTGTGGGTGTTACTGTAGGTTTGGTAATGTTTAGTAGAGCAGAGACTGTCTGTGGGTATCACTGTGGGTTTGGTATTGTTTAGTAGAGCAGAGACTGTCTGTGTGTGTCACTGTGGGTCTGGTAGTGTTTAGTAGAGCAGAGACCCTCTGTGTGTGTGACTGTAGGTTTGGTAGTGTTTAGTAGAGCAGAGACTGTCTGTGGGTGTCACTGAAGGTTTGGTAGTGTTTAGTAGAGCAGAGACTGTCTGCGTGTGTGACTGTAGCTTTGGTAGTGTTTAGTAGAGCAGAGACTCTCTGTGTGTGTGACTGTAGGTTTGGTAGTGTTTAGTATAGCAGAGACTGTCTGTGTGTGTGACTGTAGGTTTGGTAGTGTTTAGTAGAGCAGAGACGGTCTGTGGGTATCACTGTAGATTTGGTAGTGTTTAGTAGAGCAGAGACTGTCTGTGTGTGTGACTGTAGGTTTGGTAGTGTTTAGTAGAGCAGAGACGGTCTGTGGGTATCACTGTAGGTTTGGTAGTGTTTAGTAGAGCAGAGACTCTCTGTGTGTGTGACTGCAGGTTTGGTAGTGTTTAGTATAGCAGAGACTGTCTGTGTGTGTGACTGTAGGTTTGGTAGTGTTTAGTAGAGCAGAGACGGTCTGTGGGTATCACTGTAGGTTTGGTAGTGTTTAGTAGAGCAGAGACTCTCTGTGTGTGTGACTGTAGGTTTGGTAGTGTTTAGTAGAGCAGAGACGGTCTGTGTGTGTTTGTGTGGGTTTGGTAGTGTTTAGTAGAGCAGAGACTGTCTGTGAGTGTCACTGTGGGGTTGGTAGTGTTTAGTAGAGCAGAGACTGTATGTGGGTGTCACTGTAGGTTTGGTAGTTTTTAGTAGAGCAGAGACTGTCTGTGGGTGTTACTGTGGGTTTGGTAGTGTTTTGTAGAGCAGAGACTGTCTGTGTGTGTAACTGTAGGTTTGGTAGTGTTTAGTAGAGCAGAGACTGTCTGTGGGTGTCACTGTGAGTTTGGTAGTGATTTGTAGAGTAGAGACTGTCTGTGGGTGTTACTGTAGGTTTGGTAGTGTTTAGTAGAGCAGAGACTGTCTGTGGGTGTCACTGTAGGTTTGGTAGTGTTTAGTAGAGCAGAGACTGTCTGTGCGTGTTACTGTGGGTTTGGTAGTGTTTAGTAGAGCAGAGACTGTCTGTGTGTGTGACTGTGGGTTTGGTAGTGTATAGTATAGCAGAGACTGTCTGTGGGTGTCACTGTAGGTTTTGTAGTGTTTAGTAGAGCAGAGACTGTCTGTGTGTGTGACTGAAGGTTTGGTAGTGTTTAGTATAGCAGAGACTGTCTGTGGGTATCACTGTGGGTTTGGTAGTGTTTAGTAACGCAGAGACTGTCTGTGTGTGTGACTGTGGGTTTGGTAGTGTTTAGTAGAGCAGAGACTGTATGTGTGTGTGACTGTGGGTTTGGTAGTGTTTAGTAGAGCAGAGACTGTCTGTGTGTGTGACTGTGGGTTTGGTAGTGTTTAGTATAGCAGAGACTGTCTGTGGGTGTCACTGTGGGTTTGGTAGTGTTTAGTAGAGCAGAGACTGTCTCTGTGTGTGACTGTGGGTTTGGTAGTGTTTCGTAGAGCAGAGACTGTCTGTGTGTGTGACTGTGGATTTGGTAGTGTTTAGTTTAGCAGACACTGTCTGTGGGTATCACTGTGGTTTTGGTAGTGTTTAGTAGAGCAGAGACTGTGTGTGTGACTGTGGGTTTGGTAGTTTTTAGTAGAGCAGAGACTCTCTGTGTGTGTGACTGTAGGTTTGGTAGTGTTTAGTAGAGCAGAGACTGTCTGTGGGAGTCACTGAAGGTTTGGTAGTGTTTAGTAGAGCAGAGACTGTCTGTGTGTGTGACTGTGGGTTTGGTAGTGTTTAGTAGAGCAGAGACTCTCTGTGTGTGTCCCTGAATGTTTGGTAGTGTTTAGTAGAGCAGAGACTGTATGTGTGTGTCAATGTGGGTTTGGTAGTGTTTAGTAGAGCAGAGACAGTCTGTGTGTGTGACTGTAGGTTTGGTAGTGTTTAGTCGAGCAGAGACTGTCTGTGGGTGTCACTGAAGGTTTGGGAGTGTTTAGTAGAGAAGAGACTGTCTGTGTGTGTGACTGTGGGTTTGGTAGTTTTTAGTAGAGCAGAGACTCTCTGTGTGTGTGACTGTAGGTTTGGTAGTGTTTAGTAGAGCAGAGACTGTCTGTGGGTGTCACTGAAGGTTTGGTAGTGTTTAGTAGATCAGAGACTGTCTGTGTGTGTGACTGTGGGTTTGGTAGTGTTTAGTAGAGCAGAGACTCTCTGTGTGTGTCACTGAAGGTTTGGTAGTGTTTAGTATAGCAGAGACTCTCTATGTGTGTCACTGTGGGTTTGGTAGTGTTTAGTAGAGCAGAGACTGTCTGTGGGTGTCACTGTGGGTTTGGTAGTGTTTAGTATAGCAGAGACTGTCTGTGTGTGTGACTGTAGGTTTGGTAGTGTTTAGTAGAGCAGAGACTCTCTGTGTGTGTCACTGAATGTTTGGCAGTGTTTAGTATAGCAGAGACTCTGTGTGTGTGACTGTAGGTTTGGTGGTGGTTAGTAGAGCAGAGACTCTCTGTGTGTGTGACTGTAGGTTTGGTAGTGTTTAGTATAGCAGAGACTGTCTGTGTGTGTGACTGTAGGTTTGGTAGTGTTTAGTAGAGCAGGGACGGTCTGTGGGTATCACTGTAGGTTTGGTAGTGTTTAGTAGAGCAGAGACTGTCTGTGTGTGTGACTGTAGGTTTGGTAGTGTTTAGTAGAGCAGAGACGGTCTGTGGATATCACTGCAGGTTTGGTAGTGTTAGTAGAGCAGAGACTCTCTGTGTGTGTGACTGTAGGTTTGGTAGTGTTTAGTATAGCAGAGACTGTCTGTGTGTGTGACTGTAGGTTTGGTAGTGTTTAGTAGAGCAGAGACGGTCTGTGGGTATCACTGTAGGTTTGGTAGTGTTTAGTAGAGCAGAGACTCTCTGTGTGTGTGACTGTAGGTTTGGTAGTGTTTAGTATAGCAGAGACTGTCTGTGTGTGTCACTGTAGGTTTGGTAGTGTTTAGTAGAGCAGAGACTCTCTGTGTGTGTGACTGTAGGTTTGGTATTGTTTAGTAGAGCAGAGACGGTCTGTGTGTGTTTGTGTGGGTTTGGTAGTGTTTAGTAGAGCAGAGACTGTCTGTGAGTGTCACTGTGGGGTTGGTAGTGTTTAGTAGAGCAGAGACTGTATGTGGGTGTCACTGTAGGTTTGGTAGTTTTTAGTAGAGCAGAGACTGTCTGTGGGTGTTACTGTGGGTTTGGTAGTGTTTTGTAGAGCAGAGACTGTCTGTGTGTGTGACTGTAGGTTTGGTAGTGTTTAGTAGAGCAGAGACTGTCTGTGGGTGTCACTGTGAGTTTGGTAGTGATTTGTAGAGAAGAGACTGTCTGTGGGTGTTACTGTAGGTTTGGTAGTGTTTAGTAGAGCAGAGACTGTCTGTGGGTGTCACTGTAGGTTTGGTAGTGTTTAGTAGAGTGGAGACTGTCTGTGCGTGTTACTGTGGGTTTGGTAGTGTTTAGTAGAGCAGAGACTGTCTGTGTGTGTGACTGTGGGTTTGGTAGTGTTTAGTATAGCAGAGACTGTCTGTGGGTATCACTGTGGGTTTGGTAGTGTTTAGTAGAGCAGAGACTGTCTGTGTGTGTGACTGTGGGTTTGGTAGTGTTTAGTAGAGCAGAGACTGTCTGTGTGTGTGACTGTGGGTTTGGTAGTGTTTAGTAGAGCAGAGACTCTCTGTGTGTTTGACTGTGGGTTTGGTAGTGTTTAGTATAGCAGAGACTGTCTGTGGGTGTCACTGTAGGTTTGGTAGTGTTTAGTAGAGCAGAGACTGTCTGTGTGTGTGACTGTGGGTTTGGTAGTGTTTAGTAGAGCAGAGACTGTCTGTGTGTGTGACTGTGGATTTGGTAGTGTTTATTATAGCAGACACTGTCTGTGGGTTTCACTGTGGGTTTGGTAGTGTTTAGTAGAGCAGAGACTGTCTGTGTGTGTGACTGTGGGTTTGGTAGTTTTTAGTAGAGCAGAGACTCTGTGTGTGTGTGACTGTAGGTTTGGTAGTGTTTAGTAGAGCAGAGACTGTCTGTGGGTGTCACTGAAGGTTTGGTAGTGTTTAGTAGAGCAGAGACTGTCTGTGTGTGTGACTGTGGGTTTGGTAGTGTTTAGTAGAGCAGAGACTGTCTGTGGGTGTGACTGTAGGTTTGGTAGTCTTTAGTAGAGCAGAGACGGTCTGTGGGTATCACTGTAGGTTTGGTAGTGTTTAGTAGAGCAGAGACTCTCTGTGTGTGTGACTGTAGGTTTGGTAGTGTTTAGTATAGCAGAGACTGTCTGTGTGTGTCACTGTAGGTTTGGTAGTGTTTAGTAGAGCAGAGACACTCTGGGTGTGTGACTGTAGGTTTGGTAGTGTTTAGTAGAGCAGAGACGGTCTGTGTGTGTCACTGTAGGTTTGGTAGTGTTTAGTAGAGCAGAGACGGTCTGTGGGTATCACTGTAGGTTTGGTAGTGTTTAGTAGAGCAGAGACTCTCTGTGTGTGTGACTGTAGGTTTGGTAGTGTTTAGTATAGCAGAGACTGTATCTGGGTATCACTGTAGGTTTGGTAGTGTTAGTAGAGCAAAGACTCTGTGTGTGTGTGACTGTAGGTTTGGTAGTGTTTAGTATAGCAGAGACTGTCTGTGTGTGTGACTGTAGGTTTGGTAGTGTTTAGTAGAGCAGAGACGGTCTGTGGGTATCACTGTAGGTTTGGTAGTGTTTAGTAGAGCAGAGACTCTCTGTGTGTGTGACTGTAGGTTTGGTAGTGTTTAGTATAGCAGAGACTGTCTGTGTGTGTCACTGTAGGTTTGGTAGTGTTTAGTAGAGCAGAGACACTCTGGGTGTGTGACTGTAGGTTTGGTAGTGTTTAGTAGAGCAGAGACGGTCTGTTTGTGTTTGTGTGGGTTTGGTAGTGTTTAGTAGAGCAGAGACTGTATGTAGGTGTCACTGTAGGTTTGGTAGTTTTTAGTAGAGCAGAGACTGTCTGTGGGTGTTACTGTGGGTTTGGTAGTGTTTTGTAGAGCAGAGACTGTCTGTGTGTGTGACTGTAGGTTTGGTAGTGTTTAGTAGAGCAGAGACTGTCTGTGGGTGTCACTGTGAGTTTGGTAGTGATTTGTAGAGTAGAGACTGTCTGTGGGTGTTACTGTAGGTTTGGTAGTGTTTAGTAGAGCAGAGACTGTCTGTGGGTGTCACTGTAGGTTTGGTAGTGTTTAGTAGAGCAGAGACGGTCTGTGCTTGATACTGTGGGTTTGGTAGTGTTTAGTAGAGCAGAGACTGTCTGTGTGTGTGACTGTGGGTTTGGTAGTGTTTAGTATAGCAGAGACTGTCTGTGGGTGTCACTGTAGGTTTGGTAGTGTTTAGTATAGCAGAGACTGTCTCTGGGTGAGTGACTGTGGGTTTGGTAGTGTTTAGTAGAGCAAGGACTGTCTGCGGGTGTTACTGTGGATTTGGTAGTCTTTAGTATAGCAGAGATTGTCTGTGTGTGTCACTGTGGGTTTGGTTGTGTTTAGTAGAGCAGAGACTGTCTGTGTGTGTGACTGTGGGTTTGGTAGTGTTTAGTATAGCAGAGACTGTCTGTGGGTGTCACTGTAGGTTTGGTAGTGTTTAGTAGTGCAGAGACTGTCTGTGGGTGTCACTGTAGATTTGGTAGTGTTTAGTAGAGCAGAGACTGTCTGTGTGTGTGACTGTGGGTTTGGTAGTGTTTAGTATAGCAGAGACTGTCTGTGGGTGTCACTGTAGGTTTGGTAGTGTTTAGTAGAGCAGAGACTGTCTGTGTGTGTGACTGTGGGTTTGGTAGTGTTTAGTAGAGCAGAGACTGTCTGTGTGTGTGACTGTGGGTTTGGTAGTGTTTAGTATAGCAGAGACTGTCTGTGGGTATCACTGTGGGTTTGGTATTGTTTAGTAGAGCAGAGACTGTCTGTGTGTGTCACTGTGGGTCTGGTAGTGCTTAGTAGAGCAGAGACCCTCTGTGTGTGTGACTGTAGGTTTGGTAGTGTTTAGTAGAGCAGAGACTGTCTGTGGGTGTCACTGAAGGTTTGGTAGTGTTTAGTAGAGCAGAGACTGTCTGCGTGTGTGACTGTAGCTTTGGTAGTGTTTAGTAGAGCAGAGACTCTCTGTGTGTGTGACTGTAGGTTTGGTAGTGTTTAGTATAGCAGAGACTGTCTGTGTGTGTGACTGTAGGTTTGGTAGTGTTTAGTAGAGCAGAGACGGTCTGTGGGTATCACTGTAGATTTGGTAGTGTTTAGTAGAGCAGAGACTGTCTGTGTGTGTGACTGTAGGTTTGGTAGTGTTTAGTAGAGCAGAGACGGTCTGTGGGTATCACTGTAGGTTTGGTAGTGTTTAGTAGAGCAGAGACTCTCTGTGTGTGTGACTGCAGGTTTGGTAGTGTTTAGTATAGCAGAGACTGTCTGTGTGTGTGACTGTAGGTTTGGTAGTGTTTAGTAGAGCAGAGACGGTCTGTGGGTATCACTGTAGGTTTGGTAGTGTTTAGTAGAGCAGAGACTCTCTGTGTGTGTGACTGTAGGTTTGGTAGTGTTTAGTAGAGCAGAGACGGTCTGTGTGTGTTTGTGTGGGTTTGGTAGTGTTTAGTAGAGCAGAGACTGTCTGTGAGTGTCACTGTGGGGTTGGTAGTGTTTAGTAGAGCAGAGACTGTATGCGGGTGTCACTGTAGGTTTGGTAGTTTTTAGTAGAGCAGAGACTGTCTGTGGGTGTTACTGTGGGTTTGGTAGTGTTTTGTAGAGCAGAGACTGTCTGTGTGTGTAACTGTAGGTTTGGTAGTGTTTAGTAGAGCAGAGACTGTCTGTGGGTGTCACTGTGAGTTTGGTAGTGATTTGTAGAGTAGAGACTGTCTGTGGGTGTTACTGTAGGTTTGGTAGTGTTTAGTAGAGCAGAGACTGTCTGTGGGTGTTACTGTGGGTTTGGTAGTGTTTTGTAGAGCAGAGACTGTCTGTGTGTGTAACTGTAGGTTTGGTAGTGTTTAGTAGAGCAGAGACTGTCTGTGGGTGTCACTGTGAGTTTGGTAGTGATTTGTAGAGTAGAGACTGTCTGTGGGTGTTACTGTAGGTTTGGTAGTGTTTAGTAGAGCAGAGACTGTCTGTGGGTATCACTGTGGGTTTGGTATTGTTTAGTAGAGCAGAGACTGTCTGTGTGTGTCACTGTGGGTCTGGTAGTGTTTAGTAGAGCAGAGACCCTCTGTGTGTGTGACTGTAGGTTTGGTAGTGTTTAGTAGAGCAGAGACTGTCTGTGGGTGTCACTGAAGGTTTGGTAGTGTTTAGTAGAGCAGAGACTGTCTGCGTGTGTGACTGTAGCTTTGGTAGTGTTTAGTAGAGCAGAGACTCTCTGTGTGTGTGACTGTAGGTTTGGTAGTGTTTAGTATAGCAGAGACTGTCTGTGTGTGTGACTGTAGGTTTGGTAGTGTTTAGTAGAGCAGAGACGGTCTGTGGGTATCACTGTAGGTTTGGTAGTGTTTAGTAGAGCAGAGACTCTCTGTGTGTGTGACTGTAGGTTTGGTAGTGTTTAGTAGAGCAGAGACGGTCTGTGTGTGTTTGTGTGGGTTTGGTAGTGTTTAGTAGAGCAGAGACTGTCTGTGAGTGTCACTGTGGGGTTGGTAGTGTTTAGTAGAGCAGAGACTGTATGTGGGTGTCACTGTACGTTTGGTAGTTTTTAGTAGAGCAGAGACTGTCTGTGGGTGTTACAGTGGGTTTGGTAGTGTTTTGTAGAGCAGAGACTGTCTGTGTGTGTAACTGTAGGTTTGGTAGTGTTTAGTAGAGCAGAGACTGTCTGTGGGTGTCACTGTGAGTTTGGTAGTGATTTGTAGAGTAGAGACTGTCTGTGGGTGTTACTGTAGGTTTGGTAGTGTTTAGTAGAGCAGAGACTGTCTGTGGGTGTCACTGTAGGTTTGGTAGTGTTTAGTAGAGCAGAGACTGTCTGTGCGTGTTACTGTGGGTTTGGTAGTGTTTAGTAGAGCAGAGACTGTCTGTGTGTGTGACTGTGGGTTTGGTAGTGTTTAGTATAGCAGAGACTGTCTGTGGGTGTCACTGTAGGTTTTGTAGTGTTTAGTAGAGCAGAGACTGTCTGTGTGTGTGACTGAAGGTTTGGTAGTGTTTAGTATAGCAGAGACTGTCTGTGGGTATCACTGTGGGTTTGGTAGTGTTTAGTAACGCAGAGACTGTCTGTGTGTGTGACTGTGGGTTTGGTAGTGTTTAGTAGAGCACAGACTGTATGTGTGTGTGACTGTGGGTTTGGTAGTGTTTAGTAGAGCAGAGACTGTCTGTGTGTGTGACTGTGGGTTTGGTAGTGTTTAGTATAGCAGAGACTGTCTGTGGGTGTCACTGTGGGTTTGGTAGTGTTTAGTAGAGCAGAGACTGTCTCTGTGTGTGACTGTGGGTTTGGTAGTGTTTAGTAGAGCAGAGACGGTCTGTGGGTATCACTGTAGGTTTGGTAGTGTTTAGTAGAGCAGAGACTCTCTGTGTGTGTGACTGTAGGTTTGGTAGTGTTTAGTATAGCAGAGACTGTCTGTGTGTGTCACTGTAGGTTTGGTAGTGTTTAGTAGAGCAGAGACACTCTGGGTGTGTGACTGTAGGTTTGGTAGTGTTTAGTAGAGCAGAGACGGTCTGTGTGTGTTTGTGTGGGTTTGGTAGATTTTAGTAGAGCAGAGACTGTATGTAGGTGTCACTGTAGGTTTGGTAGTTTTTAGTAGAGCAGAGACTGTCTGTGGGTGTTACTGTGGGTTTGGTAGTGTTTTGTAGAGCAGAGACTGTCTGTGTGTGTGACTGTAGGTTTGGTAGTGTTTAGTAGAGCAGAGACTGTCTGTGGGTGTCACTGTGAGTTTGGTAGTGATTTGTAGAGTAGAGACTGTCTGTGGGTGTTACTGTAGGTTTGGTAGTGTTTAGTAGAGCAGAGACTGTCTGTGGGTGTCACTGTAGGTTTGGTAGTGTTTAGTAGAGCAGAGACGGTCTGTGCTTGTTACTGTGGGTTTGGTAGTGTTTAGTAGAGCAGAGACTGTCTGTGTGTGTGACTGTGGGTTTGGTAGTGTTTAGTATAGCAGAGACTGTCTGTGGGTGTCACTGTAGGTTTGGTAGTGTTTAGTATAGCAGAGACTGTCTCTGGGTGAGTGACTGTGGGTTTGGTAGTGTTTAGTAGAGCAAGGACTGTCTGCGGGTGTTACTGTGGGTTTGGTAGTCTTTAGTATAGCAGAGATTGTCTGTGTGTGTCACTGTGGGTTTGGTTGTGTTTAGTAGAGCAGAGACTGTCTGTGTGTGTGACTGTGGGTTTGGTAGTGTTTAGTATAGCAGAGACTGTCTGTGGGTGTCACTGTAGGTTTGGTAGTGTTTAGTAGTGCAGAGACTGTCTGTGGGTGTCACTGTAGATTTGGTAGTGTTTAGTAGAGCAGAGACTGTCTGTGTGTGTGACTGTGGGTTTGGTAGTGTTTAGTATAGCAGAGACTGTCTGTGGGTGTCACTGTAGGTTTGGTAGTGTTTAGTAGAGCAGAGACTGTCTGTGTGTGTGACTGTGGGTTTGGTAGTGTTTAGTAGAGCAGAGACTGTCTGTGTGTGTGACTGTGGGTTTGGTAGTGTTTAGTATAGCAGAGACTGTCTGTGGGTATCACTGTGGGTTTGGTATTGTTTAGTAGAGCAGAGACTGTCTATGTGTGTCACTGTGGGTCTGGTAGTGCTTAGTAGAGCAGAGACCCTCTGTGTGTGTGACTGTAGGTTTGGTAGTGTTTAGTAGAGCAGAGACTGTCTGTGGGTGTCACTGAAGGTTTGGTAGTGTTTAGTAGAGCAGAGACTGTCTGCGTGTGTGACTGTAGCTTTGGTAGTGTTTAGTAGAGCAGAGACTCTCTGTGTGTGTGACTGTAGGTTTGGTAGTGTTTAGTATAGCAGAGACTGTCTGTGTGTGTGACTGTAGGTTTGGTAGTGTTTAGTAGAGCAGAGACGGTCTGTGGGTATCACTGTAGATTTGGTAGTGTTTAGTAGAGCAGAGACTGTCTGTGTGTGTGACTGTAGGTTTGGTAGTGTTTAGTAGAGCAGAGACGGTCTGTGGGTATCACTGTAGGTTTGGTAGTGTTTAGTAGAGCAGAGACTCTCTGTGTGTGTGACTGCAGGTTTGGTAGTGTTTAGTATAGCAGAGACTGTCTGTGTGTGTGACTGTAGGTTTGGTAGTGTTTAGTAGAGCAGAGACGGTCTGTGGGTATCACTGTAGGTTTGGTAGTGTTTAGTAGAGCAGAGACTCTCTGTGTGTGTGACTGTAGGTTTGGTAGTGTTTAGTAGAGCAGAGACGGTCTGTGTGTGTTTGTGTGGGTTTGGTAGTGTTTAGTAGAGCAGAGACTGTCTGTGAGTGTCACTGTGGGGTTGGTAGTGTTTAGTAGAGCAGAGACTGTATGCGGGTGTCACTGTAGGTTTGGTAGTTTTTAGTAGAGCAGAGACTGTCTGTGGGTGTTACTGTGGGTTTGGTAGTGTTTTGTAGAGCAGAGACTGTCTGTGTGTGTAACTGTAGGTTTGGTAGTGTTTAGTAGAGCAGAGACTGTCTGTGGGTGTCACTGTGAGTTTGGTAGTGATTTGTAGAGTAGAGACTGTCTGTGGGTGTTACTGTAGGTTTGGTAGTGTTTAGTAGAGCAGAGACTGTCTGTGGGTGTTACTGTGGGTTTGGTAGTGTTTTGTAGAGCAGAGACTGTCTGTGTGTGTAACTGTAGGTTTGGTAGTGTTTAGTAGAGCAGAGACTGTCTGTGGGTGTCACTGTGAGTTTGGTAGTGATTTGTAGAGTAGAGACTGTCTGTGGGTGTTACTGTAGGTTTGGTAGTGTTTAGTAGAGCAGAGACTGTCTGTGGGTATCACTGTGGGTTTGGTATTGTTTAGTAGAGCAGAGACTGTCTGTGTGTGTCACTGTGGGTCTGGTAGTGTTTAGTAGAGCAGAGACCCTCTGTGTGTGTGACTGTAGGTTTGGTAGTGTTTAGTAGAGCAGAGACTGTCTGTGGGTGTCACTGAAGGTTTGGTAGTGTTTAGTAGAGCAGAGACTGTCTGCGTGTGTGACTGTAGCTTTGGTAGTGTTTAGTAGAGCAGAGACTCTCTGTGTGTGTGACTGTAGGTTTGGTAGTGTTTAGTATAGCAGAGACTGTCTGTGTGTGTGACTGTAGGTTTGGTAGTGTTTAGTAGAGCAGAGACGGTCTGTGGGTATCACTGTAGATTTGGTAGTGTTTAGTAGAGCAGAGACTGTCTGTGTGTGTGACTGTAGGTTTGGTAGTGTTTAGTAGAGCAGAGACGGTCTGTGGGTATCACTGTAGGTTTGGTAGTGTTTAGTAGAGCAGAGACTCTCTGTGTGTGTGACTGCAGGTTTGGTAGTGTTTAGTATAGCAGAGACTGTCTGTGTGTGTGACTGTAGGTTTGGTAGTGTTTAGTAGAGCAGAGACGGTCTGTGCGTATCACTGTAGGTTTGGTAGTGTTTAGTAGAGCAGAGACTCTCTGTGTGTGTGACTGTAGGTTTGGTAGTGTTTAGTAGAGCAGAGACGGTCTGTGTGTGTTTGTGTGGGTTTGGTAGTGTTTAGTAGAGCAGAGACTGTCTGTGAGTGTCACTGTGGGGTTGGTAGTGTTTAGTAGAGCAGAGACTGTATGTGGGTGTCACTGTAGGTTTGGTAGTTTTTAGTAGAGCAGAGACTGTCTGTGGGTGTTACAGTGGGTTTGGTAGTGTTTTGTAGAGCAGAGACTGTCTGTGTGTGTAACTGTAGGTTTGGTAGTGTTTAGTAGAGCAGAGACTGTCTGTGGGTGTCACTGTGAGTTTGGTAGTGATTTGTAGAGTAGAGACTGTCTGTGGGTGTTACTGTAGGTTTGGTAGTGTTTAGTAGAGCAGAGACTGTCTGTGGGTGTCACTGTAGGTTTGGTAGTGTTTAGTAGAGCAGAGACTGTCTGTGCGTGTTACTGTGGGTTTGGTAGTGTTTAGTAGAGCAGAGACTGTCTGTGTGTGTGACTGTGGGTTTGGTAGTGTTTAGTATAGCAGAGACTGTCTGTGGGTGTCACTGTAGGTTTTGTAGTGTTTAGTAGAGCAGAGACTGTCTGTGTGTGTGACTGAAGGTTTGGTAGTGTTTAGTATAGCAGAGACTGTCTGTGGGTATCACTGTGGGTTTGGTAGTGTTTAGTAACGCAGAGACTGTCTGTGTGTGTGACTGTGGGTTTGGTAGTGTTTAGTAGAGCACAGACTGTATGTGTGTGTGACTGTGGGTTTGGTAGTGTTTAGTAGAGCAGAGACTGTCTGTGTGTGTGACTGTGGGTTTGGTAGTGTTTAGTATAGCAGAGACTGTCTGTGGGTGTCACTGTGGGTTTGGTAGTGTTTAGTAGAGCAGAGACTGTCTCTGTGTGTGACTGTGGGTTTGGTAGTGTTTAGTAGAGCAGAGACTGTCTGTGTGTGTGACTGTGGATTTGGTAGTGTTTAGTTTAGCAGACACTGTCTGTGGGTATCACTGTGGTTTTGGTAGTGTTTAGTAGAGCAGAGACTGTGTGTGTGACTGTGGGTTTGGTAGTTTTTAGTAGAGCAGAGACTCTCTGTGTGTGTGACTGTAGGTTTGGTAGTGTTTAGTAGAGCAGAGACTGTCTGTGGGTGTCACTGAAGGTTTGGTAGTGTTTAGTAGAGCAGAGACTGTCTGTATGTGTGACTGTGGGTTTGGTAGTGTTTAGTAGAGCAGAGACTCTCTGTGTGTGTCCCTGAATGTTTGGTAGTGTTTAGTAGAGCAGAGACTGTATGTGTGTGTCAATGTGGGTTTGGTAGTGTTTAGTAGAGCAGAGACTGTCTGTGTGTGTGACTGTAGGTTTGGTAGTGTTTAGTCGAGCAGAGACTGTCTGTGGGTGTCACTGAAGGTTTGGGAGTGTTTAGTAGAGAAGAGACTGTCTGTGTGTGTGACTGTGGGTTTGGTAGTTTTTAGTAGAGCAGAGACTCTCTGTGTGTGTGACTGTAGGTTTGGTAGTGTTTAGTAGAGCAGAGACTGTCTGTGGGTGTCACTGAAGGTTTGGTAGTGTTTAGTAGAGCAGAGACTGTCTGTGTGTGTGACTGTGGGTTTGGTAGTGTTTAGTAGAGCAGAGACTCTCTGTGTGTGTCACTGAAGGTTTGGTAGTGTTTAGTATAGCAGAGACTCTCTATGTGTGTCACTGTGGGTTTGGTAGTGTTTAGTAGAGCAGAGACTGTCTGTGGGTGTCACTGTGGGTTTGGTAGTGTTTAGTATAGCAGAGACTGTCTGTGTGTGTGACTGTAGGTTTGGTAGTGTTTAGTAGAGCAGAGACTCTCTGTGTGTGTCACTGAATGTTTGGCAGTGTTTAGTATAGCAGAGACTCTGTGTGTGTGACTGTAGGTTTGGTGGTGGTTAGTAGAGCAGAGACTCTCTGTGTGTGTGACTGTAGGTTTGGTAGTGTTTAGTATAGCAGAGACTGTCTGTGTGTGTGACTGTAGGTTTGGTAGTGTTTAGTAGAGCAGGGACGGTCTGTGGGTATCACTGTAGGTTTGGTAGTGTTTAGTAGAGCAGAGACTGTCTGTGTGTGTGACTGTAGGTTTGGTAGTGTTTAGTAGAGCAGAGACGGTCTGTGGATATCACTGCAGGTTTGGTAGTGTTAGTAGAGCAGAGACTCTCTGTGTGTGTGACTGTAGGTTTGGTAGTGTTTAGTATAGCAGAGACTGTCTGTGTGTGTGACTGTAGGTTTGGTAGTGTTTAGTAGAGCAGAGACGGTCTGTGGGTATCACTGTAGGTTTGGTAGTGTTTAGTAGAGCAGAGACTCTCTGTGTGTGTGACTGTAGGTTTGGTAGTGTTTAGTATAGCAGAGACTGTCTGTGTGTGTCACTGTAGGTTTGGTAGTGTTTAGTAGAGCAGAGACTCTCTGTGTGTGTGACTGTAGGTTTGGTATTGTTTAGTAGAGCAGAGACGGTCTGTGTGTGTTTGTGTGGGTTTGGTAGTGTTTAGTAGAGCAGAGACTGTCTGTGAGTGTCACTGTGGGGTTGGTAGTGTTTAGTAGAGCAGAGACTGTATGTGGGTGTCACTGTAGGTTTGGTAGTTTTTAGTAGAGCAGAGACTGTCTGTGGGTGTTACTGTGGGTTTGGTAGTGTTTTGTAGAGCAGAGACTGTCTGTGTGTGTGACTGTAGGTTTGGTAGTGTTTAGTAGAGCAGAGACTGTCTGTGGGTGTCACTGTGAGTTTGGTAGTGATTTGTAGAGTAGAGACTGTCTGTGGGTGTTACTGTAGGTTTGGTAGTGTTTAGTAGAGCAGAGACTGTCTGTGGGTGTCACTGTAGGTTTGGTAGTGTTTAGTAGAGTGGAGACTCTCTGTGCGTGTTACTGTGGGTTTGGTAGTGTTTAGTAGAGCAGAGACTGTCTCTGTGTGTGACTGTGGGTTTGGTAGTGTTTAGTATAGCAGAGACTGTCTGTGGGTGTCACTGTAGGTTTGGTAGTGTTTAGTAGAGCAGAGACTGTCTGTGTGTGTGACTGTGGGTTTGGTAGTGTTTAGTATAGCAGAGACTGTCTGTGGGTATCACTGTGGGTTTGGTAGTGTTTAGTAGAGCAGAGACTGTCTGTGTGTGTGACTGTGGGTTTGGTAGTGTTTAGTAGAGCAGAGACTGTCTGTGTGTGTGACTGTGGGTTTGGTAGTGTTTAGTAGAGCAGAGACTGTCTGTGTGTGTGACTGTGGGTTTGGTAGTGTTTAGTATAGCAGAGACTGTCTGTGGGTGTCACTGTAGGTTTGGTAGTGTTTAGTAGAGCAGAGACTGTCTGTGTGTGTGACTGTAGGTTTGGTAGTGTTTAGTAGAGCAGAGACTGTCTGTGTGTGTGACTGTGGATTTGGTAGTGTTTATTATAGCAGACACTGTCTGTGGGTTTCACTGTGGGTTTGGTAGTGTTTAGTAGAGCAGAGACTGTCTGTGTGTGTGACTGTGGGTTTGGTAGTTTTTAGTAGAGCAGAGACTCTGTGTGTGTGTGACTGTAGGTTTGGTAGTGTTTAGTAGAGCAGAGACTGTCTGTGGGTGTCACTGAAGGTTTGGTAGTGTTTAGTAGAGCAGAGACTGTCTGTGTGTGTGACTGTGGGTTTGGTAGTGTTTAGTAGAGCAGAGACTCTCTGTGTGTGTCACTGAAGGTTTGGTAGTGTTTAGTATAGCAGAGACTCTCTGTGTGTGTGACTGTAGGTTTGGTAGTGTTTAGTAGAGCAGAGACTGTCTGTGGGTGTCACTGTAGGTTTGGTAATGTTTAGTAGAGCAGAGACTGTCTGTGTGTGTGACTGTGGGTTTGGTAGTGTTTAGTAGAGCAGAGACTCTCTGTGTGTGTCACTGAAGGTTTGGTAGTGTTTAGTATAGCAGAGACTCTCTTTGTGTGTCACTGTGGGTTTGGTATTGTTTAGTAGAGCAGAGACTGTCTGTGGGTGTCACTGTGGGTTTGGTAGTGTTTAGTATAGCAGAGACTGTCTGTGTGTGTGTGACTGTAGGTTTGGTAGTGTTTAGTAGAGCAGAGGCTCTCTGTGTGTGTCACTGAAGGTTTGGTAGTGTTTAGTATAGCAGAGACTCTCTGTGTGTGTGACTGTAGGTTTGGTGGTGGTTAGTAGAGCAGAGACTCTCTGTGTGTGTGACTGTAGGTTTGGTAGTGTTTAGTATAGCAGAGACTGTCTGTGTGTGTGACTGTAGGTTTGGTAGTGTTTAGTAGAGCAGGGACGGTCTGTGGGTATCACTGTAGGTTTGGTAGTGTTTAGTAGAGCAGAGACTGTCTGTGTGTGTGACTGTAGGTTTGGTAATGTTTAGTAGAGCAGAGACGGTCTGTGGGTATCACTGTAGGTTTGGTAGTGTTAGTAGAGCAGAGACTCTCTGTGTGTGTGACTGTAGGTTTGGTAGTGTTTAGTATAGCAGAGACTGTCTGTGTGTGTGACTGTAGGTTTGGTAGTGTTTAGTAGAGCAGAGACGGTCTGTGGGTATCACTGTAGGTTTGGTAGTGTTTAGTAGAGCAGAGACTCTCTGTGTGTGTGACTGTAGGTTTGGTAGTGTTTAGTATAGCAGAGACTGTCTGTGTGTGTCACTGTAGGTTTGGTAGTGTTTAGTAGAGCAGAGACTGTCTGTGTGTGTCACTGTGGGTTTGGTAGTGTTTAGTAGAGCAGAGACTGTCTGTGTGTGTCACTGTGGGTTTGGTAGTGTTTAGTAGAGCAGAGACTGTCTGTGTGTGTCACTGTGGGTTTGGTAGTGCTTAGTATAGCAGAGACTGTCTGTGTGTGTCACTGTAGGTTTGGTAGTGTTTAGTATAGCAGAGACTGTCTGTGTGTGTCACTGTGGGTTTGGTAGTGTTTAGTATAGCAGAGACTGTCTGTGTGTGTCACTGTAGGTTAAACTTATTAAAGCTGTTCCTTGCATAAAAATTGCAACACTAATTGACAGAATGTTAAACAACCGGCTATTTCAAGTTCACTCAGAACACATCAGAAGCAAATTCCACAAAGTCAATAATGGTCTGCCACAAGGGTCGGTTCTATCTCCTGCTCTTTTCAACTTATATATCCACGACCTGCCTGAAACAGTGTCCCGAAAGTTCATATATGCGGTCGATATTTGCCTTACAATTCAGCGACCCAACTTCGCAGAAGCTGAAATAGTTCTTAATCGAGACCTCGAACTGTTGGATGACTATTTTCAAAGATGGTATCTACACCCTAACCCACAGAAAACAGTGACATCTACATTTCATCTAAACAACGCAGACGCGAACTACCATCCAAGGCTATTCCTCAAGGGTCATGAACTACAATATTGTGCCAATCCCAGTTATTTAGGAGTAAGATTGGATAGGTCTCTTACGTACAAACATCATCTGCAGAAAACCGCCAACAAACTAAAAAGTCGTAATAACATTATCCAACGACTGGCTGGAACTTCTTGGGGAGCGGATGGAAACACTTTACGGACAACGTCTTTGGCCTTGGTCTATTCTGCAGCAGAATACTGCTCTGGTATCTGGCTTAATAGTGCTCACACACAGCTAGTAGTTTCACAACTTCGCCAAACCATGCGGATCATAACTGGTACACTTCGTGCTACACCGATCAAATGGTTACCGGTACTCAGCAATATAGTACCACCACATATCAGGAGACAGAAGGCCCTTTTTCAGCTGTGGACAAGAATGTTGAAGAATGAACATCTACCTGTTCATGAGGATATCAGACAGAAATGCACACGCCTTAAGTCTCGTCAGCCTGCTTGGAAGACGGCTGTGAAATTAACATCCAGCTCCTTCAACTCCACTCCTAAGTGGTCAACAGAGTGGTCTTTATCCCCACCTCGTGCAATAGTGGACATCAATAATCCATCTACAAAACTGGCAGGCTTCGATCTGCCACGCTGCACCTGGAGTAGACTAAATCGCATGAGATGTGGAGTAGGTAGAACAGGATCTACTTTACACACATGGGGCTGGTCAGTTTCCCCCCAATGTGATTGTGGGGAGGTTCGCCAAACAATGAAGCATGTAGTGCAGGAATGTCCACTCCGTGCTTTCTCTGGCACCATGGAAGACCTCAATTCAGCAACACCGGAAGCAGTGAAGTGGGTAGCGGAATTGGACATACACATTTAGTGAGACGTACATCACTCACACTCAATGTTTACAATCTCAAGCTTCGTAAATTGCTTTGTATATACATGATAATTTGTATTTACTCTCTGCTTATCTTCCACTGGATATGTAAATAGTTTATAGGTTGTCTCATCAAACGCTAAATAAATAAATAACTGTAGGTTTCGTAGTGTTTAGTAGAGCAGAGACTGTCTGTGTGTGTCACTGTGGGTTTGGTAGTGTTTAGTATAGCAGAGACTGTCTGTGTGTGTCACTGTAGGTTTGGTAGTGTTTAGTATAGCAGAGACTGTCTCTGGGTGTGTGACTGTGGGTTTGGTAGTGTTTAGTAGAGCAGGGACTGTCTGCGGGTGTTATTGTGGGTTTGGTAGTGTTTAGTATAGCAGAGACTGTCTGTGTGTGTCACTGTGGGTTTGGTAGTGTTTAGTAGAGCAGAGACTGTCTGTGTGTGTGACTGTGGGTTTGGTAGTGTTTAGTATAGCAGAGACTGTATGTGGGTGTCACTGTAGGTTTGGTAGTGTTTAGTAGTGCAGAGACTGTCTGTGGGTGTCACTATAGGTTTGGTATTGTTTAGTAGAGCAGAGACTGTCTGTGTGTGTGACTGTGGGTTTGGTAGTGTTTAGTACAGCAGAGACTGTCTGTGGGTGTCACTGTAGGTTTGGTAGTGTTTAGTAGAGCAGAGACTGTCTGTGTGTGTGACTGTGGGTTTGGTAGTGTTTAGTAGAGCAGAGACTGTCTGTGTGTGTGACTGTGGGTTTGGTAGTGTTTAGTATAGCAGAGACGGTCTGTGGGTATCACTGTGGGTTTGGTAGTGTTTAGTAGAGCAGAGACTGTCTGTGTGTGTGACTGTGGGTGTGGTGGTGTTTAGTAGAGCAGAGACTCTCTGTGTGTGTGACGGTAGGTTTGGTAGTGTTTAGTAGAGCAGAGACAGTCTGTGGGTGTCACTGAAGGTTTGGTAGTGTTTAGTAGAGCAGAGACTGTCTGTGTGTGACTGTGGGTTTGGTAGTGTTTAGTAGAGCAGAGACTCTCTGTGTGTGTGACTGTAGGTTTGGTAGTGTTTAGTATAGCAGAGACTGTCTGTGTGTGTTACTGTAGGTTTGGTAGTGTTTAGTAGAGCAGAGACGGTCTGTGGGTATCACTGTAGATTTGGTAGTGTTTAGTAGAGCAGAGACTGTCTGTGTGTGTGTCTGTAGGTTTGGAAGTGTTTAGTAGAGCAGAGACGGTCTGTGGGTATCACTGTAGGTTTGGTAGTGTTTAGTAGAGCAGAGACTCTCTTTGTGTGTGACTGTAGGTTTGGTAGTGTTTAGTATAGCAGAGACTGTCTGTGTGTGTGACTGTAGGTTTGGTAGTGTTTAGTAGAGCAGAGACGGTCTGGGGGTATCACTGTAGGTTTGGTAGTGTTTAGTAGAGCAGAGACTCTCTGTGTGTGTGACTGTAGGTTTGGTAGTGTTTAGTAGAGCAGAGACGGTCTGTGTGTGTGTGTGTGGGTTTGGTAGTGTTTAGTAGAGCAGAGACTGTCTGTGAGTGTCACTGTGGGTTTGGTAGTGTTTAGTAGAGCAGAGACTGTATGTGGGTGTCACTGTTAGTTTGGTAGTGTTTAGTAGAGCAGAGACTGTCTGTGGGTGTTACTGTAGGTTTGGTAGTGTTTTGTAGAGCAGAGACTGTCTGTGTGTGTGACTGTAGGTTTGGTAGTGTTTAGTAGAGCAGAGACTGTCTGTGGGTGTCACTGTGGGTTTGGTAGTGATTTGTAGAGTAGAGACTGTCTGTGGGTGTTACTGTAGGTTTGGTAGTGTTTAGTAGAGCAGAGACTGTCCGTGGGTGTCACTGTAGGTTTGGTAGTGTTTAGTAGAGCAGAGACTGTCTGTGGGTGTTACTGTGGGTTTGGTAGTGTTTAATAGAGCAGAGACTGTCTGTGTGTGTGACTGTGGGTTTGGTAGTGTTTAGTATAGCAGAGACTGTCTGTGGGTGTCACTGTAGGTTTGGTAGTGTTTAGTAGAGCAGAGACTGTCTGTGTGTGTGACTGTGGGTTTGGTAGTGTTTAGTATAGCAGAGACTGTCTGTGGGTATCACTGTGGGTTTGGTAGTGTTTAGTAGAGCAGAGACTGTCTGTGTGTGTGACTGTGGGTTTGGTAGTGTTTAGTAGAGCAGAGACTGTCTGTGTGTGTGACTGTGGGTTTGGTAGTGTTTAGTAGAGCAGAGACTGTCTGTGTGTGTGACTGTGCGTTTGGTAGTGTTTAGTATAGCAGAGACTGTCTGTGGGTGTCACAGTAGGTTTGGTAGTGTTTAGTAGAGCAGAGACTGTCTGTGTGTGTGACTGTGGGTTTGGTAGTGTTTAGTAGAGCAGAGACTGTCTGTGTGTGTGACTGTGGGTTTGGTAGTGTTTAGTATAGCAGAGACTGTCTGTGGGTATCACTGTGGGTTTTGTAGTGTTTGGTAGAGCAGAGACTGTCTGTGTGTGTGACTGTGGGTTTGGTAGTGTTTAGTAGAGCAGAGGCTCTCTGTGTGTGTGACCGTAGGTTTGGTAGTGTTTAGTAGAGCAGAGACTGTCTGTGGGTGTCACTGAAGGTTTGGTAGTGTTTAGTAGAGCAGAGACTGTCTGTGTGTGTGACTGTGGGTTTGGTAGTGTTTAGTAGAGCAGAGACTCTCTGTGTGTGTCACTGAAGGTTTGGTAGTGTTTAGTAGAGCAGAGACTCTCTGTGTGTGTCACTGAAGGTTTGGTAGTGTTTAGTATAGCAGAGACTCTCTGTGTGTGTCACTGTGGGTTTGGTAGTGTTTAGTAGAGCAGAGACTGTCTGTGGGTGTCACTGTGGTTTGGTAGTGTTTAGTATAGCAGAGACTGTCTGTGTGTGTGACTGTAGGTTTGGTAGTGTTTAGTAGAGCAGAGACTGTCTGTGTGTGTGACTGTGGGTATGGTAGTGTTTAGTAGAGCAGAGACTGTCTGTGTGTGTGTCTGTGGGTTTGGTAGTGTTTAGTATAGCAGAGACTGTCTGTGGGTATCACTGTGGGTTTTGTAGTGTTTAGTAGAGCAGAGACTGTCTGTGTGTGTGACTGTGGGTTTGGTAGTGTTTAGTAGAGCAGAGACTGTCTGTGGGTATCACTGTGGGTTTGGTAGTGTTTAGTAGAGCAGAGACTCTCTGTGTGTGTGACTGTGGGTTTGGTAGTGTTTAGTAGAGCAGAGACTGTCTGTGTGTGTGACTCTGGGTTTGGTGGTGTTTAGTAGAGCAGAGACTGTCTGTGTGTGTGACTGTGGGTTTGGTAGTGTTTAGTATAGCAGAGACTGTCTGTGGGTGTCACAGTAGGTTTGGTAGTGTTTAGTAGAGCAGAGACTGTCTGTGTGTGCGACTGTGGGTTTGGTAGTGTTTAGTAGAGCAGAGACTGTCTGTGTGTGTGACTGTGGGTTTGGTAGTGTTTAGTATAGCAGAGACTGTCTGTGGGTATCACTGTGGGTTTTGTAGTGTTTAGTAGAGCAGAGACTGTCTGTGTGTGTGACTGTGGGTTTGGTAGTGTTTAGTAGAGCAGAGACTCTCTGTGTGTGTGACTGTAGGTTTGGTAGTGTTTAGTAGAGCAGAGACTGTCTGTGGGTGTCACTGAAGGTTTGGTAGTGTTTAGTAGAGCAGAGACTGTCTGTGTGTGTGACTGTGGGTTTGGTAGTGTTTAGTAGAGCAGAGACTCTCCGTGTGTGTCACTGAAGGTTTGGTAGTGTTTAGTAGAGCAGAGACTGTCTGTGTGTGTCACTGTGGGTTTGGTAGTGTTTAGTAGAGCAGAGACTGTCTGTGTGTGTGACTGTAGGTTTGGTAGTGTTTAGTAGAGCAGAGACTCTCTGTGTGTGTCACTGAAGGTTTGGTAGTGTTTAGTATAGCAGAGACTCTGTGTGTGTGTGACTGTAGGTTTGGTAGTGTTTAGTAGAGCAGAGACTGTCTGTGGGTGTCACTGTAGGTTTGGTAGTGTTTAGTAGAGCAGAGACTCTCTGTGTGTGTCACTGAAGGTTTGGTAGTGTATAGTATAGCAGAGACTCTCTGTGTGTGTCACTGTGGGTTTGGTAGTGTTTAGTAGAGCAGAGACTGTCTGTGGGTGTCACTGTGGGTTTGGTAGTGTTTAGTATAGCAGAGACTGTCTGTGTGTGTGACTGTAAGTTTGGTAGTGTTTAGTAGAGCAGAGACTCTCTGTGTGTGTCACTGAAGGTTTGGTAGTGTTTAGTATAGCAGAGACTGTCTGTGTGTGTGACTGTAGGTTTGGTAGTGTTTAGTAGAGCAGAGACTCTCTGTGTGTGTGTCTGTAGGTTTGGTAGTGTTTAGTATAGCAGAGACTGTCTGTGTGTGTGACTGTAAGTTTGGTAGTGTTTAGTAGAGCAGAGACGGTCTGTGGGTATCACTGTAGGTTTGGTAGTGTTTAGTAGAGCAGAGACTGTCTGTGTGTGTGACTGTAGGTTTGGTAGTGTTTAGTAGAGCAGAGACGGTCTGTGGGTATCACTGTAGGTTTGGTAGTGTTTAGTAGAGCAGAGACTCTCTGTGTGTGTGACTGAAGGTTTGGTAGTGTTTAGTATAGCAGAGACTTTCTGTGGTTGTCACTGTAGGTTTGGTAGTGTTTAGTAGAGCAGAGACTGTCTGTGGGTGTTACTGTGGGTTTGGTAGTGTTTTGTAGAGCAGAGACTGTCTGTGTGTGTGACTGTAGGTTTGGTAGTGTTTAGTAGAGCAGAGACTGTCTGTGGGTGTCACTGTGGGTTTGGTAGTGATTTGTAGAGTAGAGACTGTCGGTGGGTGTTACTGTAGGTTTGGTAGTGTTTAGTAGAGCAGAGACTGTCTGTGGGTGTCACTGTAGGTTTGGTAGTGTTTAGTAGAGCAGAGACTGTCTGTGGGTGTTACTGTGGGTTTGGTAGTGTTTAGTAGAGCAGAGACTGTCTGTGTGTGTGACTGTGGGTTTGGTAGTGTTTTGTAGAGCAGAGACGGTCTGTGGGTATCACTGTGGGTGTCACTGTGGGTTTGATAATAAAAAGCTCTGCGTTTGCCTTTTTGTAGATTTGAGTGGAATGGGTTTTCCTCCTTTTCTGTCTCCCACAACAGGTATGCAGATTATGTAAAACAAACGAAATAAAAACAATTCATCAATAAAATGGTAAACCAATAATAAATTAAACATCCATTAGCGTGAAAATTAACTAAACAGTGTTAATCCCACACTTACCTGTAAATATATAATGTATCCAAAATAGTCACTGACTGCGTTGAGCAAACAAATGCATTCACATTTCACACCGTTAATATACAGTCTATTTTAACACAGTAACGTTTACCATAGGAATGACAGAAAATGCGCCATGACAAGCTGAAAACTCCTTTACCCTGCCCTCCTCTCCCAGCCCCTCCCCTCTATCCCTCTCACCACAGCTGTTTTACACCGCTCTTGCCCGGCAATTGGCTCTGGCAATGGTAGGGGGAGCAGTTGTAATCGGTTACTCCGCTATCTCTCTGACATATTTGCCATATTGTTCGCCCTTCAAGTGTCCTCTATGTCACTGTAATTTTCCATTGGTATGTTGTCACGTCCGCTCACATTCCTGAATCGTGATAACATTTCACATTCTGTCAGCCAGCCTCGAGCGAGTTCTTCACGTTGTTGACAACTATCAAAGCCTTGCTTTCATACGCCTCATACCATTATTATCATTTATATCATGTTACTGATCACCCGTTTACTCACATGTTTAAAGGTCTTCATTACCTCCATTCAATCATCGTAGGAAAAATAACGGAAAGCGAGCCCTCGCCCTGCTGTAATCCGCCCCACCTAAATATCGATTGCTCTATTGAGATAGCACCACCTCCGTGGCCATCATAGCCTCGTTGCAACACACGCCCCAGCGGTACCGTCGCTCTCTGTCTACCGCCACTTTTTTTTTATAAAAATACATGTAAAAAGTTTTAAAATGCATAGTTTTTGTTCTAGGGACACGATGTTTATATTGGGGGTAGGGGGGGTATAGCCCTTTTATTTATGTCAAACAAACTTTTTTGTAAAATTCCTAGTTTCCAAAATAGCGATCATTTTTCAAAATTCATTCTCTTTTGTCCTACAGTCTTGAAACTTGGTCTGCCTAGAGGACGTAGAGAACGTTCATTAACGTCAAACAAACGTTTTTCTCAACTTCACCGTTTGCAAAATAGTGACAATTTCAAAAACAATCATATTCAAAAAAAAATTAAAAACAACGCACTTTCATAGCAAAGAAGATGTCATCCCATAACCAACAACACCTCATTCGTTAAAATCCGACCATACGTATCGTCAATGTTCGCGAGAAAGTAGGCTATCATTTAGTTTTGTCCTACACGCCTGAAACTTGCTGTCCGCCTAGAGGGCATAAGGTCCTTTCATTGACGTCAAACAAACGTTTTTCTTAAATTCACCGTTTCCAAAATAGCGCCATTTTCAAAACCAAAAATTTTCATTTTTTAAAATACCAACACACATTCTTAGCAAAGAGGACGTCATCCCAAGACCAAAAACACCTCATTCGTTAAAATCCGGCCAGGCGTTCGCGAATTATTGCCAATGTTCGCGACAAAGTAGGCTATAATTTTGTATCTACACACTTGAAACTTGGTGTCTGCCAAGAGGGCATAGGCACCTTTCATTAACGTCAAACAAACTTTTTTCTAGAATTCACCGTTTCCAAAATAGCGCCAATTTCAAAACCAACAATTTTCAATTAAAAAAAATACCAACACACATTCTTTTCAAAGAGGACGTCACCCCAACGCCAACAACACCTCGTTCGTTAAAAACCGATCATGCGTTCGAGAGATATCGGCAATGTTCGTATGAAAGTAGATGTCACAGCACTGTCCTTACCCCACTACTAGTTACTTCACTACTACACACAAGTTTTTGTCCTAGAGACTTGATATTTATTTTAGGGGTAGAGGGAGTAGGGAACTTTCATTTATTTTAAACAAATGCTTTTGTAAAGTTGTTAGTCTGCAAAATATAACAATTTCAAAATTGGACTATTTAAAAAAAGATACGAGCCTTACAGTATTCGCATATGATGTGTAACATCTGACATGTTATCCTACTCGTATACTAAACAGCTTGGACATTCTTAAAATGTTAATTTACACTCCATTTTCATATTGGTACTATGATGAATGTATAGACTGAATTGGAGATATGCTACTGTCACATTTGTGGCGCAGTGGTCAAGCTGTTAGTCTCTCGCCAATGTAGACCGGGTTTGATTCCCGGTCAATACATGTGAGGTTATCGAATTGAAATGCCATGTCCTGTGGTTCGCATTCCACGTAAAAGGGAGGTACCGTGGATCAGGATAGTGAGATTAACGGACACGCAAAACTACAAGCTTCCTTCCTTCCTTTTACATTAATAATTCTCAATAACAAAGTGACACACAACGTCGACAGTACTCTCAAATACTGTAAGCACATTCCTCAGGAACTATAACATGCATTATTCTCAAGACTCTCATACAGTTCGTCGTAAACAATCAAGACATGGCTTCCTACAATCATGATATGACCTAGTCTCACATATGATGAAAATACAGCTTTTATTCCACTCATATAACAAAATTCTGTTATGCATTTAATATTTGACTACTCACCCACAGCTTGACAATAATGGCGCTTACTTAAATGTCATTTGTTGCCTTTGCCCTACCCCTTGTGATATTCAACCTTGAACGTGAAGCTTCATAAACTGCTCAATGACAAATGAAAGTCGATGAAACCTTTGCCACTGTGCTCGTCAAACTAGTGCCTGCTAAATGAACTGCCTACTGTATTGCCATAACATTCTCGCGCTACAGAGCACACACTGCCTTGTTTCCAATACACACATTTTCGATTGTACATCCAGCTGGCAGTGCGTCTTCACTTCCGTCTGATCCACTTCCGTTCGATCCACTTCCGCCCGATTCACTTCCGTCCCATTTTTAAGGCAGTGCGTCTTCACTTCCGTCCGATCCATTTCTGCCCGATTCACTTCCGTCCCCAATTTTCAAAATCACTCCCACAAAACTATCCAGCAACCGAGCGGAAAGATAAAAAAAACATTAAAAATATTTTTTAATGAAAAATAAAGGGCAGAGAGACCATTCGTTTGAACCATGGCTCAACGTCCTATCCTGTTTGGTTTTTAAACTATCGCCTACTTTCAAAAACAAAAATTTTAATTATTTTTTTAATATAAGAAGTGGTCCATAGGAAAGAGGACGTCAGCCCGAGTCCAACGACACATCATTTGTTAAAATCCCATTATTGGTTCGCGAGATATTAATTATTTAACATGCATCCCGCCCAAGTAACGCCGGGTGGCTTTAGATCGCCATCACTCCCCTACTAATGGTCTATGGAAATGTTCCATCAGCCCAAATTTAATACTATGCAAGTGTTTAACATTCTACGATTGCGTTCGCGAACACGTTGTAACTTGTAAAATTGTATAACAATTACAATTGTGGGTAACTGTCTAAGCATGCTATTTAAGCCCAGGTCATAAAATAGGAATGTAACTGCAAAATATCCTTACTATTCGAATATTGAACAATTTGTTTAATTCCATTGAAAAAGGAGGTAAGGTTCCGTCGAGAAGTCTGGTGGTATTTAGTTTAATTTCACACAGCATTAGCCCAAAAACCATGAATTATTTGAATAGTAATCCGGATCGTGAAATCCTTAATTTAATATCCTTACGTTTATAACTTCCCAAACCAAACCTAACCGAACTCAACCGAACTAAACCGAACCGAACCAAACCAAACTGAAATCCTTACCCGGCATAACTAATACCTCAACATTGGTTGGCGACACTGTATTATTACGATACTTAGTACACAAAACCACAAATAAAGCGCTTTATTTAAGACCAAGCACCCAAACAGATTATGGAAATAGTCAACAACGTATACACAAGAGGACGTGGATCTTCTTAATACGTTTACTATGAAAGAAATCAAAGGTCAAATAAAAAATCCGAGAGGGCTCTCGATTAGAAAGTCTGGAAAAAGGAACAGAACAAATTATTAAGGGAATAAAGCCAACAGTTTATAGACTAAAAGTTAGATATGTTTTAGAAATTGAGAATATCAACTCATTGTTTATACTCAATCACTGACTGGAAAAGAAACTACAAGATTCGGATACATATTTCAATTATTAGCTAAAAATTAAGCTGGATGTTATTAAAACTACACCAAGCAAACATAAGGAAAGAGATGTATTCTGTGTGTAAATATGTATCAAAACTCAAAAATATAGGCTCACCTGTTTCCATTAAATTAATGGTTATAAAATGGACCTAAAATATTTAAACATAACTTAAAATTAATTTCTGAAATTGAATATGGATGTTATTTAAACAATAAATAATAAATAAACGAGTGTATTGTGTGTAAAAATTGTACAAATACTTAAATCAATACAAATATGTTACGTGTATTGTCTGTTTTTCTTAATGGTTATCCCGCCACCCGCTCCTAATGCAATCGTTAACCATCGATAGTTGTCGACTCTGTTTGTAAACAGTGGTCTTAAAAATGCATTCTTTTTACAGTTATGTGTACCGAGTACCATAATAATACTGTGTCGCCAAGCAATGTTGAGACTATAGTTATGTCGTGTAAGGGGTTCGAGCCCTTGCTTCCTCATACAGGAAATTTGAACTTAAATCAAACGCCCTAACCACTCGGCCAACCTAAGAGTTACTAATTTAATTAGTCCTGTGGACTCGAGTGTTTACAAAATTTTCCAGTGTCTAAACATGGACAAAAACGATAACACTGAAATAAGTGCATGCTTATTATCTTTAAATAAATTTAAAGTAGATATTATCGACAAAAGAATTCAACTATTTACACACACAGTCTATATATTTTAAACAGTTCCATACACTACACACACGTCATATCAGGTTATAATTACTAAGTTTGGTCAAATACAAGCGACCGATAAAAGTTATTTGTATGTAGTTACATATTCGTGGTTAATAAATTTTAATAGGAATATCTGTGACATGAATTTTTATCCGTAATCAACAAGATTTTCAACTCACACTCTCTTGTTAAAGCAAACAGTAAATTTACATGGGTATATTGTGAATGGGGATTCATATCTCTAAACTTGCGGCAAAACCTCGCTTGTGCGCACACTATGGCTCAACAACCTCATATATTTCATCATATATGGAATAAACTTCCACTATGTTTAAACAAAAATAACCATTGATTATTTGCTATAAACATCTCTGTGGGAAAAACATCCTTCAATAAGAGCTCTCTCAATCAGTGACTTTCAACACGTCTACTGAGCTAAATTGATACATTCCAACGTTCTTCTCTACAAACTCTTAATTATCAAAATGGATTCAAACTGTTACATGATTTTAACCACCGTGAGTTTACTTAACAAGACGCCATTAAAAAAATCGGCCAATCACAAATATGAGGAATAAATATAAAAAAAGCTGATTCTTCTCACTTGTCTATCACAAAAAAAATCCAAGTAATAAATTTGCAACAATACGGCAAAATAGTACACACAAGAGAATTTAAATAATCACAGATTACTTAAATAAAGTCGAATAGAAGTAAATCTAGGCTGGAATATGCAAGCAATGATATCCTAGCCTACGATATGAACATCTTCTACCAAAAAGTATTTCTTCTCAAATGTTAACTGTATAATGCTAATTCACTTTCAAGTTACATAAGGATTGTCTTTGTCGAAATGTTTAACATTCTCTAATAAGATTGTCTTTGATTAAGGAACACGTTTTAAAGGACGACTAGTAATTCCATAGATCGTCGTAACGTTACATATTTAACGCTCTAATAATAACGTTCGATGTTTCTTCTCTCTTGAAATCGTACAGAAAAACGCTCTAAGTAAGTTGACAACGAAGTTAATTTGAAATGATGACACGATGTCTGAATTCTAACTTGAAATAAAACTAGTTATTTTAAAAGTCAAACCGTGACTGCTAAATGAATTCTCATTCTCTAAAGAATATTTAAATGTTAGTTTGAACTGATCCTCAAAAATAAGTTTAAATTCAAATATGAAAGAATAACGTCACAAGACACTGAAGAAAATATAATACACCTCTGAATTGTACAGCATGCAAGAACATTAAAAATAAAAAAATATGGAGTAAGACAGTTGCTCAAATTTCAATATACAGCTCACATTATAACAAATAAAAAATCACATCTACCTTAAATGAAGTTCTGAAATTCTTGTAGAGTATTCACAAAATACTATAGATTTTCCCATATTACCAGAGTACAAATCTGGAATGTACTCAAACATCGTACCCGCGCCCTCAGAGAACAGAAAAGGTTCTTTCCCCGGAATACACTCATCCGTGTTAACGAGAGACATCCTTCTGGCAACTTCTTCTGTTTGTGCTGGGATATGCCCGAGCCTATCTTGATATTCTTCAAAAAAAAAAGTTCTACGTCGAAGAATAGCAGTGAAATCCATCGTATAATCGAAGCAGAAATATTCATATAAGTGGAGAATAAATACCTTTCCACTGATGTATGGATCTAATATCAACGTTTGTAGATATGCAATAGTGTATAAGCTGGTTATCCACACTATGCTAGTATTCCAAGAATACTGTCTATCGTAATTCCATAGTTGGATCTTCACGTTACCTTAATGTGTCCCAGGTGCATAATTTGTTTAATACTCCATCACGACTTCCATAGCAATGTCGAATATATATATATAATTAATGAGTATTAATTGCCATTGTAATGTTAATTATAAGTTGCACCAACTGAATAAAGTTCTATTGCAAACTTGCAGTACGCCTGCCTTCTGCATGTTCGATGTGCGAAGCACGAATCATGATCATGGGATCTGTGAAAAACACTTTTGTAATTCGTCTTCTACTGTTAATATTTCTCAAATTATCAACGCTGTAAAGTTCTAGTTTTCACACAGGCACTATATAGCCCTATACTTCTTGAATGTAATGATAGTTGAAGCCTAACTTCAAATGTTCACGAGATATTTCAACATATCGTTGCGTTTTAACTTCTTCTAGTTTGAGATATCGTATAATGCACTGTTCTGCTTACCCAAACTGCGTTCTTCACGAGTGGACATTCTCCACACTCGAATTAAATGGGACTATGTTAACCCGGTAACACTCTTCACTAGACAACTGTATATATCAGAAGCAAAAACAATTCTCTCCCCCCTTTCCTGAATTCGTCAGACCAAGGGGGCGTATTCTCTATCCCTTCCACTATTTCTATTGCGTCATTATTCATATTCAACTATGGCATTAATTAACCGATTTGAAGATTTTAAAGTAGTAGATATAATGCCTTTTTAATTCCGTTCCATTTCTTATGCAGAAAATATCTTCCCAGAGTCTTAAATTGCGAATTTTCACTAAAAACCTTAGTTGCATTAAATCCCGTCTTCACTAAGACTTTCGCTCATTGGTTCAAGACAACCAACCAATAGCGTAACTTCTACCAAGAGACAAAACTATACTTCCTTCTAGGTGTTGCGTCATGCTTCCAGAGGTTTCTCGAAAATTCTGTTGCGTCATCACGCACATCACCAGAACCTCCCTTCTCGCTTGGGCAATGAGCCAGCCGTGATTACGTCATCCATAAACGTAATAACTATGACGGCTACAACTTTACTTGGACTCTCCCAAATGCTGCCATTATGGTCTCCGGTTAATTCAATTGACGGGGGGCAGTACGACACATACTAAGACACCCAGGAATAACAAGGTTAGTTAACCCACCATCGGTAGCGTTGTCCTCACTTAAGTGAGAGTTAGCGTGTATAGGCGCTCCCTAACATCAGCTTATTATACGATTTAGTGCTTATACGGGCTCTTCATGGCAATTAAAATAAATTATACTAGTCTTTGGTTATTTATTACATATCTAGGTAAGTATATACTTACATATTTTTATATATCCACAATAGTTTATTACCTAAAAATTAACTATGGTAATACAATTTTGACTCCTACATTATTTTCATTCTTTTAGAAGGTAATTATAATTTTGTTTTAGACTCGTTTTATGTTACTCCTTTATATACACATACATCTACATAAACATTACTAAATATTATAAAAAGGAACAAAAACCTTGGCATTACATTGCGTAACAACAAATTTGATCATGATTTGTAAACCACATTATTTTCTATCATTGTCCTGTTCACTCATTTCACTATTTGAATACCAGGTGAGTTAGCCGTGGTTGTGACGGCGTGGCTGCAGGCAGTTGCTCACATCCCGGAGGCGAGGAGGTTTGAATCCATCCACCGGCAACCAAGAAGATGGTTTTCTGTGGTTTCCCATCTTCCTTCCAGGCAAATGCCAGGGTTGGTCCCTAACTATAGGCCACAGCCGATACCTTCCAATTTCTAGTCCTTACATACAAACTTTCCTTCCCCAGACAACACTTCACACGCAACGGTACTTGTAGCTCACCCCATGGGTGTCCGCTAGAAACAGCTACTAACTCTCGCGAGCCGAACACTCCCGGCACTAAAAGCCATATGCTAAAAAGCTATCTGAATCGTTGGATTGCTCAGTATCAGTTTGATGCTTGGAATGTTCACTAGGAGCATCACATAGACAGTCAGAAGCACAGCCTTGGTCAACATCTGTAAATACGTTGTCCTCTTTATCAATCCAGCTCAAAAGAACAGATCCACTAGACCTATTAGCCTTTAAAACTTCACTTTGACACTTCCCACAAAAATATTACATCAGCACGGAACGCGCAAAAAATGTAACGCCAAAGGTATCGAGGCTAGAAGCCACCTAACACTGCCTGTGACACTGAATTACCACCTTCCCACACGTGACACGCGTGCGTGAATCATCGCATAACAAAGCAAAACATGTGACTCATATACTCATTTGAGAATACCTGGAGTTTGAAAAGGTTGAGTCTTAAAACAAAAAACTTTTCTTAATAAGGAATGTTTTTGTTAGGAGCAACCGAACAACGATACCGATGGCGGGTTATGGAAATAATGGTTGAGGACAAGAACTGTAAGGGTAGACCAAGGTTAGAATATGTTAAACAGATTGCTTTGAATGTATGTTGTGGTAGTTATGTAGAGATGAAACAATTAGCTCACGGCAGGGAGATATGGACGACTGCATCAAAACAGTCAAAGACTAAAGACTAAAACAGTATAGAATTGTTAACACTCACCTGTATCAGGATTCGCTTATCCATGGGAGACAACATTAGCTTGTTAGCAAAACCAACAATATTTGGAAAGGCGACGCCTAGGGTGCCAAATTTTAACAAGATATAGGTGACTAACTGCAGAAGATGTAAAAACATTTGTATTCAACACACGGGGAGGTGGCTGATGACACAAATGCCCCTTAACCTGAATGCACTTAGATAAATGAGAGAAATATTTCTTTAGCAAGCCTGGAACCCTCACAAGACTGACCTGTTGTCTCCACCATGCTCGACTTGCACTGTTGATGACTTTGCAGTAATTTAATCTGTTTCCGCTTGTATGCAGTCTGTTCACATTGACTCTTAGTAGCAGCAACTAACATACAAGTGAGAAAATGGATCACTTTATGCTGTATTGGTTAACAGTTTAGCCGGTCCTGTAGTGTTAGGGTAGCGCGCTTGCCTCTCCCTCAGAGGCCACGGCTTTAAAACCCCGGCTTTTTCAGGGATTTTAGAAACTGATGTGAGGGCTGAAATGAGGTACACTCAGCCCTGTGAGGCAAAACGGGGAAGAGGTGTGTCTAGTTCACACATTAACCAACATGGACGGGTTCTTCTTTGGATTCCCACTTTTACTCTAGACAAATACATTTGTTATTCCTAGGGGCAACACTAGCTCTCAACTACCCTAGTTTCAACTACTTTTCAAGGTCACTCTCTCGAATATTGTCGGAGACTTTGCACCCACATTACGCCCGCGCGAGCCGCAGGAGTGTGCCGTTGGAACATAGGTGTTTATCGGTAATTTGTAAATGCTAATTTATAAATAAGGGATTTTGCTAATTTGTTTACTGAATAACAAAAATGGGAACTATAGGAAATGCACTATGCCCTTTGCTCTTTAAAGCTCTGTACAACTTTATATATATTTTTTATTTTCATCGTGCCTGAAATTGAAAATGGTCAATGGAAAATATTATTTTTTATTTGTAAATTCATAACTAAAAGTTTCTTTCTTTGGGGTTGCATGCATGTAAATATATGTTCTTTAGCAATGAATATAATGGCTGAGTTTGTTCCCCAAAGAAATTGTTAAAGAGTGAGAGAGATAACACGAGTACTTAACATTCGTTGTTCGATCATACCAATCTCGGTAGAGAAAAGAAATTAAAGCTTATGATAAATTTAAATAGTAAGTTTTACTAAATGTGATTTTATATGTAAGTCGTGAACATGTAGTGATACATAGACTCTAGTCTTACCTGTAGTGTGTGTCATGAACATGTAGTGATACATAGACTCTAGTCTTACCTGTAGTGTAAGTCATGAACATGTAGTGATACATAGACTCTAGTCTTACCTGTAGTGTAAGTCATGAACATGTAGTGATACATAGACTCTAGTCTTACCTGTAGTGTAAGTCATGAACATGTAGTGATACATAGACTCTAGTCTTACCTGTAGTGTAAGTCGTGAACATGTAGTGATACATAGACTCTAGTCTTACCTGTAGTGTAAGTCATGAACATGTAGTGATACATAGACTCTAGTCTTACCTGTAGTGTGTGTCATGAACATGTAGTGATACATAGACTCTAGTCTTACCTGTAGTGTGTGTCATGAACATGTAGTGATACATAGACTCTAGTCTTACCTGTAGTGTGTGTCATGCACATGTAGTGATACATAGACTCTAGTCTTACCTGTAGTGTGTGTCATGAACATGTAGTGATACATAGACTCTAGTCTTACCTGTAGTGTAAG
Organism: Meconema thalassinum; assembly: GCA_946902985.2. Taxonomy (NCBI): domain Eukaryota; kingdom Metazoa; phylum Arthropoda; class Insecta; order Orthoptera; family Tettigoniidae; genus Meconema; species Meconema thalassinum. The sequence continues at coordinate 31,337,909 of OX336393.1, forward strand.
TCGTGAACATGTAGTGATACATAGACTCTAGTCTTACCTGTAGTGTAAGTCATGAACATGTAGTGATACATAGACTCTAGTCTTACCTGTAGTGTGTGTCATGAACATGTAGTGATACATAGACTCTAGTCTTACCTGTAGTGTGTGTCATGCACATGTAGTGATACATAGACTCTAGTCTTACCTGTAGTGTGTGTCATGAACATGTAGTGATACATAGACTCTAGTCTTACCTGTAGTGTGTGTCATGAACATGTAGTGATACATAGACTCTAGTCTTACCTGTAGTGTGTGTCATGAACATGTAGTGATACATAGACTCTAGTCTTACCTGTAGTGTAAGTCGTGAACATGTAGTGATACATAGACTCTAGTCTTACCTGTAGTGTGTGTCATGAACATGTAGTGATACATAGACTCTAGTCTTACCTGTAGTGTGTGTCATGAACATGTAGTGATACATAGACTCTAGTCTTACCTGTAGTGTGTGTCATGAACATGTAGTGATACATAGACTCTAGTCTTACCTGTAGTGTAAGTCGTGAACATGTAGTGATACATAGACTCTAGTCTTACCTGTAGTGTGTGTCATGCACATGTAGTGATACATAGACTCTAGTCTTACCTGTAGTGTGTGTCGTGAACATGTAGTGATACATAGACTCTAGTCTTACCTGTAGTGTGTGTCATGCACATGTAGTGATACATAGACTCTAGTCTTACCTGTAGTGTGTGTCATGAACATGTAGTGATACATAGACTCTAGTCTTACCTGTAGTGTGTGTCGTGAACATGTAGTGATACATAGACTCTAGTCTTACCTGTAGTGTGTGTCATGCACATGTAGTGATACATAGACTCTAGTCTTACCTGTAGTGTGTGTCGTGAACATGTAGTGATACACAGACTCTAGTCTTACCTGTAGTGTGTGTCATGTGCACTGCGTGTGTAAGTCATGACCATGTAGTGATACATAGACTCTAGTCTTACCTGTAGTGTGTGTCATGTGCACTACGCTACTGCAATATTTAAGCACTGGCATTAACATATTTGACAAAGTTAAAATAAACTTTTTAAATATGTGAAGTGGAAATGGGAATTTGAAATATACAATGTGGGAAATGCCTGTCTACATTTTTTTTTTAAATAATGATCATGGTAATTTGCAAATGCAAATTTATAAATATAAGATTTTCTTTTCTTGATTGACGTGAATGATAAATTTTAAGAAGGGCACTACACTAGTATACAAATAGTTATTTTAAATATCCATGTCTATTCATCATTAACTTTCCTTTCATAACACTAATCATTATCAGGACTGCTAACCTTTCCCCACCAAGGCATCACAGGCTGTCAAACGTTGTTAAGCTTTGCAATAATACTTTATTAGCCACACGTCTTAATTCAGGTTCGCTATGGTAATAAGAAATGTCTTGATCTTTACCAGCATGATCCAAAAGATTTATAGGTACCTCACCACGTTGCAAACATTGATAGGCTGGTGCACTAAGGTCTTAATTCGTTCCCCAGCTATAAAATTGTTTAAGCTTCATAGTTAATATGAAAGAATCAATGGCATAAAGTGTTTGTAACCAATCAAATATTACTGGCAACTTTGGTTACACACTACCAATTGTAGTGGTAGGTTCTTTTTACATGTCATCAATGTATAACATGAGGCCTAATAACTTCATGGTAAACTATTGTGTCAAGGTTTAGAGACATCTCAATTCATTACCCCGCGTATTTGAGTGTACATAAAACATATTATAGGGTTTGCAATATCAAAGCTGTTATAACCGTCAGGATATCATAGCTATTACCCTCATGTACTTAAGTTTATTACATATCATGGCCACGTATTCCCATTTACTAGACTGTGTTGTGAGATAAAAAATATATATCAGTAAATCACTCATTAACCCCGTTTGGTAATATGGTTGGGAAATCATAGTCATCAGCCTTGGGTATTCAGATCATTAGTTGCATATCGTTAAGAGACTATATCAGTCATCCTGCCTTGAGTATTCAGATCATTAGTTGCATATCGTTAAGAGACTATATCAGTCATCCTGCCTTGAGTATTCAGATCATTAGTTGCATATCGTTAAGAGACTATATCAGTCATCCTGCCTTGAGTATTCAGATCATTAGTTGCATATCGTTAAGAGACTATATCAGTCATCCTGCCTTGAGTATTCAGATCATTAGTTGCATATCGTTAAGAGATAATATCAGTCATCCTGCCCACAGCATTTTGGTTAATTTAAATTACTTTTAGACTATCTTTACAGTGCCTTGTAACAGGCACTCCTCCGCTAGGATCGACTGATCCCGAGCTGTCCGACCCGCTCCTTATATACAGAACCCTGGATGGGCGTGTACAAAGGGGCGAGGCCGCTCGGCACGTGCGCAGCCGCCCAGCGGAGGAGTGGTCGCGCCAAATGCCCTCTGCATTGATTATGTTTTTTTACAGCAAAGATTATCCTAAATACATACATGTTACTCTAGGGCCAAACATACACAACAACAAGTAAAACACAATATACACTTCCAAAGAACAAGCACAATCCTTGGTAACATATCACCCTATCAAGTACAAACCCTGCCGGGTGTCCTGGTCTTCCTTATCACTGAAGCATTCGAAGGCTGTCTCTGTAAGATCACGGTTAAGGTTCTAGGCCACCAGAGCCCGTTCATAATCATGCAGAGACCTCCAGGATCTTGTTCGTTTCAAAATAGAAGGTGCAGCGCTGGACGAGGGTATGGTCCGTCGCTTTTGTTTCTCGGCATGCCGGGAGGACCGAGGAGAGCAGAAAATCACTTTGCTGGGGATCCTCGTGCACCCCCGCGTCCTCGGCTGGCTCCTCTGATGGAGCCTCCGCAGAGACCGCGGGCTGACGCACTGGTTGTTGATACTGGAAGTTCGGCGGTAAGGCTATTATGTCGTCCCCGCTCGCACTGTCCATTTGGATTCCAAATTCTAACCTTTGGTGAGAGCCGCATACAACAGACTGGCCCTGTTGTATGCGTACTTTCTTTGTCCTGGGTCTAGGTGCTCCCAGTTGGACAACAGGTAGATCGTGGTGTGAGCGTGGTGATGGTCTCGTCCTGTCGGCACGAAAACTAACTCCTGTCGTAATGCCGTGGCTAAGTTCCACACACGTTGGTCCGTGGGGACGGGAAGGCCTTATAAATAATCCGCTGGGGCCAGCGCGGGCCACCGGAACCTGGGAAGTTGTATGTCGTCGTATTCGTCCACTTCGTTCTCTTCGGGTAGGTCCAGGGCATGGGTTTGCTCTAAAAAAGCCATGAGTTGAGTCAAGTCCCACAGCATTCCCATCATCTGACTACAGGATTTAAAAAAATCTCCAAATGCGGTTACAGTGATAATATATTAGGTAAATTTTGTGAAAGAGCTAGTGTTTCCCTAGGAATAACAACAAGTATTTGTCTAGAGTAAAAGTGGGAATGCAAATAAATTCCCGTCCATGTTGGTTAATGTGTGAACTAAACCCACCTCTTCCCCGTTTTGCCCCACAAGGCTGAGTGTACCTCATTTCAGCCCTCACGTCAGTTTCTAAAATCCCTGACAAAGCCAGGGATCAAACCCGCGGCCTCTGAGTGAGAGGCAAGCGCGCTAGCCTAACACCACGGGGCCGACTGGACTGTCAACCAATACAGCATAAAGTGTCTTAGTTATTGCTACTAAGAGTCAATGTGAACAGACTGCATACAAGCGGAAACAGATTAAATTACTGCAAAGTCATCAACAGTGCAAGTCGAGCATGGTAGAGACAGCAGTTCAGTCTTGTGAGGGTTCCAGGCTTGCTAAAGAAATATTTCTCTCATTTATGTAAGTCCATTCAGGTTAAGGGGCATTTGTGTCATGAGCCACCTCCCCGTGTGTTGAATACAAATGTTTTTTCATCTTCTGCAGTTAGTCACCTACATCTTGTTAAAATTTGGCACTCTAGGCGTCGCCTTTCCTAATATTTTTGGTTTTGCTAACAAGCTAATGTTGTCTTCCATGGATAAGCGAATCCTGATACAGGTGAGTGTTAATACTTCTATACTGTTTGAGTCTTTAGTCTTTGACTGTTTTGATGCAGTGGTCCATACCTCCCTGCCCTGAGCTAATTGTTTCATCTCTACATAACTACCAGAAATACATTCAAAGCAATCTGTTTAACATATTCTAACCTTGGTCTACCCCTTCAGTTCTTGTCCTCAACCCTTCTTCCCATAACTAAGCTTGTTATTCCTGGGTGTCTTAGTATGTGTCGTACCAACCTAACTCTTTTCTTTATTAGCAGTCGCTAAAACATAATTTCTCTTTACACTTGTCTTTACTTGTTACTATATCTACCCATAACAAATAATGTGTGTTTGCGTCTTTAGTCTTGGACTAGTTTGATGAAGCCCTCCATGTCTTCCTGTCCTGAACTAATAATTTCATCTCTACATAGCTACCACCCCTTACATCGAAAACAATCTGATTAACATTTCAAACCTTGGTCTACCCCTACAGTTCTTGTCCTCAACCCTTCCTTCCATAACTAAGCTTGCTATTCCTGGGTGTCATCATATGTATCCTACCAACCTAAGTCTTCTCTTCATTAGCAGTCCCCAGAATCATTTCTCTTTTACCTCTTGTCTTATTACCTCTTCGTTTGTAACCCTGTCTAACAGTCTGATCTTCATCATTTGTCCTGTAACACCACATTTCAAACACTTTTACTTTTCCTCTTTCCTACATCCTCAACAGTCCAAGTTTCACTTCCATATATGTTTGTTTGTGTACTTGTAATTTAGATGGGGTTGGAAAGGAGGCTCTCGGGGCCTCAAGTTGTGAACCGTCCTGGCATTTGCTTAGAATGAAAGTAGAAAACCACGATTACACATGAACTTGCATTTTGTCACGTACGAACCAAAACAGGGTGTGACTTGTTAGCTTACATGTGGTTTCACAAAGGTCTGCAATAATGTCATTTCAAACGTGGTCACATGCATTTCGCTCTCTCCTCCCACCATGGTTGTCAGATCGTATGACCTTCAAGCGTCCTCTGCATCTTTGTAATTTTCCATTGCACCTGTGGTCAAGTCAGATCAGCGCATTCCAATAAGCTCAAATGACATTCACATCCTGCTAGTCTGCCCCTCAGCAAGTTTGTTTTCTCTACTCGCTTCTACCAACATATAACCAAGTTCTGTTTGTCCTTAATCTAATCATAGAATTATCATTTGTCAATTAACCCAACATTGTTTACACGTTAAAGATCGCCTTCGGGGGTAAAATATCGGAAAAACGGATCCTCGACCTTCTTAAACCGTCCCATCGAAATATCGATTGTTCTATTCAGCACATCCACCGTGGCAGGCGATAGGCTCTTTGAAACACACACCCAGCAGTATCGTCACCCTCCACAACCACTCTTCATAACAATTTAAAACAGGTAAAAAAATATTTCACAGGTATAGTATTAGGCCCTTTTTCAATTTTATAGAATCATAAATACTAAATTCAAAATGGGTCGTCACCCCGTATCATTTGACACCTCGTACGCGTCCCTACCTTTATTAGTTCACGAGATATGACAAAAAGTCTAAAATCGTGGATTTACCCTAAAAAGTCTGTTTCCCTCATTCTCAAAAATTTTAACCTATTAACACCATAAAGAGGGCATCGAGACAAGCCATTTGAAATGTCACATATCCAAATCCGATCATGCGTTCGTGAGATATCGGCAAAATTCTTAGGAAAGTAGGCTGGTATCTAGCACTCTCATCATCCCCCTACTGCACAGTTTTTGTCCTAGAGACTTGAAATGTATTTTGGGGGGTATAGGGGATAGGGACCTTTTATTTACGTTAAACACACTTTTTGTAAAATGCTTAGTTTCCAAACTATAAGAAATTCAAAATTCTTTTTTTAATATATTTTAAAATATAAAGTTTTGTTCTAACAATAAAGGACATAGGGGCCGTTCGTTTGAATCATTGCACAACGTTCTATCATGTTTGGTTTTCAAAATATCCCCTATTTTCAAAGAAAAAATAAAAAACGAGTGGTCCATAGGAAAGAGGGCGTAACCCCTAGTCCTACGACACCTCATTTCTCAAAATGCAACCATGGGTTCGCGAGATATCGGCTTAGAGGTTGAATCGAGGAGGGATAAAAAATGTTGTGCGTTAGAACACTCACTGCTCCCCTACTGAAGCATGGTTTCCTTAATTTTTTACATTTACTTCTTGCTTTGTCCACGTCTAACCATCTCATGGTTATCCGTCATAAGTTTAACCAAGGTTTAAATTTAAAAAAATAGTTAAGGACTAGGGAGTAGGAATAACAGTATATAATTCTTTTTTTACATGAGCAAACTCATTTTATTCATTATCAACATAGCACTCATACACATGTTACAATTTTTTTTATCTGGCACAACATTCAAATGAACAGTTTGCACATAAGGCCCACACGTATCTCCCGTTTTCGTGGGGTCTGGCACAATGATGCGATTATTCAAACTCCACGGAATATTGCCAACATCATATCGATTCAGGTAAGGACAGGATGGGCTCCAACGTTGATGGTCACTAATCGGGCGATCACCCATTTCCCAATGGCCAATTGCAATGTTGCAAAATATACACTTCACCACATCTCTTCTGTTTAAATAATAAAACCATGCTACGGCCAATTCTCCGGGATCCATGAAGGGGACTGACCATGTTTGAAACGTCTTTAGTCTATTAAATTCACATTTTAAATTCCATGGCTTTTCCCTCATGTTGTTGTTATTGCTTATTGAGGGACACATGAATTTGTTGTTGTTGTTGTAATGGCTTGCAGTAGTAAATGTCAGTAATTTGTTGTTGTTGTTGTTGTTATGGCTTGCAATGGTAATGGCTAGAATTAGTAAATGGCAAGCAATGGTTGTTGGTATGAACGGTGACAGAGCACAACAGGAACTGTTATCACAGCAGCCAACGGATGATAAATAATAACGTGTTAAGACATATTTTGTTAATCATGTCACAGCAGGTACCGCTGTGTATGATGTCACATGATGATTGCACGCTTGTGACATAGTTAGACAGAGGGTGATACTTGACTTGTCTTGTGTGAATAATCAAACATTAGGCTGTTGTATTTGCTGGTATATTTTCCTGTGTTTCAAAATCTACTCTTAAATCAATGGTGGTGATTTTCATAGATTCCTCTAAATACGAACAGTCGAAAACCGCGAGTGGCGCCTTGCTTTAAACGCTTGCGGTGTCAACATAAGACAGTCCTGTTTTTCATAATAAGATGATTGAAATTTAGCAAACGTATCAAAAAGGGGGCCAAACTTTTTTTTGGAAAAAATGATTTCCAACCCCTCATACCGAAAGCAAACATTATTTAAAAACAAACGTATATTTCTCAAGTGGATGTGATCAAACATAGTGATATCTTTGCTCTGTTGATATTTTCGATTACTTTGAAAACTAATAATAATGTACAGGGGACGCTCGGTAGAGGGAGACGCACTAACACTCCAACTATGTGTGTCGATGGTAGGCAGCAAAGGGTACTCGTGAAGGCTCCAACTTCTAAATGCTATAGGTCGAGATTTATCTTTCTTCACCAAGTTTAACTTTTTACGATCAGACAGAGTCACGTGGGGAACTTTCCATATTAAACGAAGCAATTGAATTTTTGAGTCTACGACTTCATCATGGGCTTCCTTGAGTGCATTATGATCACTTCTGCTTCTCACCAAATATAAACATTGTCTTGCATTTAAAGTAATACGCTTATGATTTCCGCAAAGCCTAGTAGTAATTTAGGGGTAGAAACCCTGTAAAGGTGCCATCCGTATGAACTAACCAGTCATTGCTGCTGCTGTTGGGACAACATCCTGCCATAGAAATCGTTTTACATTCGTCCTCACTATATGAGGGGTATAATTTCATAAGGCTAGTCATACCCACTTTTCGGCTCATACCTACCACGATATTATTAATCACATAACGCACTTCAGAAGATATAAAAGCGAAAGCATGATTAGCCAACGTGGAAGAGGTGGACATGCTGGCATCGGCTTTCATCAATTTACCCTCAATTGGAATAACATTTTCATTGGTAAGGCAAAAATATCTTGCCTGTTGATAACAAATGGATTTTCGTCATTGTTATTTAGTACTGGAGCCTGGGGTTGATACGAATGCATGCCAATTCTTACTACTCTATCTTCCACCTGTACGGGATGTAACACTTGAAACATGTCCTTTTTCATGTTGGTTTCTTAACCCATAGTCAATGATTTGTAATCGTTGTTTGTTTACCAATATAAACGTTGTCCTACACGGTGGAGAACTAACAGCCCTAGAAGACGGTGTTGTTGCTTTATAGGTAAATTTCATATCGACTTTAAAACCAACTTGTAGGTGACTGGTGTGTTTCCATCAAGATCAATCAGTGTTGCTTTTTATACACTAACCGTAAAATAATATTCCTAATATCACACACTCATAGGGTGATAAAGAACGAATAATATAGCCACAAGGTGAAGTCACTATAAATTCATAGAGGGAATGGGATTGTTCTTCATTTGTAAACACGTCTCTAATAATATTGCATGTCACAGACACGTGATGATCATCAACGAATTTTACTTCATGTTCTGAATGATGGGTTTTGTTGGGCTCCAACACTTGTGGTTCAAATCCCAATAAAGGTCTGATAGAATCTGGTTGTGATACAAAGTCGATTTTAAACGAGGATAAAATACTACACCGATCGGTAATAGTATTTCCTAGAAGTTCAAATTTGTGTGTGCTATCCGTAAAAGCCTTCACACCAAATTGTTTTATCAGCCCCACAGCGATGGCATCATGAATATCTTCTATCGTATAACCTCCAGGTGGTAGGGTCAACATCAAATTATCGAAATAAAACTTGTTATTCCTATCTTGTTGTACATTATAAATTACGTTCTAAATTTCCAAAGAGATTAATCCCAGCACATAGGATTCACGAGCTTCCAATTCAATCGGTGGGAACAAATCTAGGGGAACTTCAGGTTCGTTTCCGTGGACGGTAAATGTCTTGGCTTTCACATTTATAATGATGACACTCGTCTTTTAACGTTGCATCTTATATAAAAATATTAAACACGAACGGCCGCACTATTGACTGTTGAAATTTTGTTGACGTTTTAAATTATAGTATAGGGTAACCTGTTTTCCCAAATAGAGCACCAACTCAATAGAGGGTGGTAGATTTTCATAACTGTCAAAGTACCAAACCGTGGAACATTGTTTCACATAGGCTACAAAATGTGTTCCGGACCCTGTACAGTCATCTTAATTCATCATCGCTCGTTCTTCTTTCCATGGCTTTTCGCATAAATACACCTCGAAAATGAGAAATATTTAGTTGTTTCGCATAGCTTTCGACTTCTTCATGGGTCATGGAATGCCGAGGCGGTACCCTTATGAATTTATTTATTAATGGAGTTCCTTTTTTACTCCAACATATACAGGCCAAGTCCTTGATTTATAAAAGGCTGGATTGAAATTGGCGTTTCTAGGCCCTATGGAAAAGGCTTCCATCCATTCATTATGTCGCTGACTTTTCTCAATTATTGGTTGCCTTGTTCTACAACTTTTATGGTCTTAGCCACAGCACTAGCACTGCCCAAAAGTTAACCAAGGGCTGCTAGACCAGCACAAAGTGCTGGTAAAAATCCACCGCGTTTAAGGGTAGGAATCACTCGCCAGCGTTTTTTTTTCCCTTTATCACCGCGCCATGGAGGGATTTCGGGTCAGTAGAAAATCGCACTGCCAGTAATTATTTTTCAATAGGAACCTTTTATTTTATTTTTTGGTTTTAACCCGTGGTGTGTCGCAGACAAACCTCGTTTCCAAGCTGGCTTTTTTCTTTTGTCTAGTCTTTTTTCAAAGCGTATCTTTGTTTTACCAAGGTAATAATAATAATCAACGTTTCACACCAAAGATTGGATAACAACTATCATGTAGCCTATTATTTCATCACTGAACATTCCAGTTCTATATAAAGCAGGAAATCGTTCACGGTTTTTCCTGCTTGATTTTCATCTAATCATTTATCATTTATGAAATGATAATTCGTCACTAGCGTTCACTGTTTGATGGCTGTGTACCTACATCCTATGACTGTTTATCTCTTCGTGTAAATGTTTCTCATCAGGCATAGGTTGTTTAATGTGAATAACTCCATCATAGTGTAATCGGTAACATGTTGAACCAAAATAAAGTACATAGGTAAGGTGGTATTTCACTGGTTCGGAATCGTTCCCGTCATTCACAGGTTTTTGATGGTAAGGTAAACTAAAAATATGGATGGCACGAATTTATAAGGCCTTTTCATTTGGTTGGTGAGGTTGCGTTTTGTACAAACATCATCATCTTCTTCGGGGTCCTCTACATGAATAATGCGGTTATAATTAGCAGAATATCTCTTGGCTGTTAGCCTCGGAACTATGTTGTATAAACTTTGCATTTGGCGATCCAGATATGTTTTTGCCGCCACTTCTTTATCCTGTTTTCGAACGGAAGCGGCCGTGGCTTTAGTGACTCTGGCTCGGCCCAAGTCATCCATGGTTATACTGAAATTCTAACGTACTGTTGACTCACAAAACTTTGTTCTATGTATATAAACGTAGTGCACTCATAAAAAAAACTTAGTAGTAACCATAGAATTGATAACACAACCAGACTATTTGCCTGTCACTGATTTGGTTTCAGAGCTATCGTTGTCCGTGTGTTATCAAAAACGCCACGGTTCACTATTTCCATCTACTATTGGTTGCATTATTGTCGGTCCTTCTGGCTGTGGAAAGACTAATATCTTTCTTAACATCATTACCGCTCCTCATGGCATACGATTATATAATATTTATATTTTTCCTAAATCGTTATACCAACCTCTCTACGTGTATCTGGAGCAAATTATGTAATCGTAAAATAAAGAATTCATGGGCTATATTACATTTACATCGCCTGAAGATGTGATTCAACCAGAGAGTATATGTCCTGATTCCATTCTTATTGTTGATGATGTCGCTACTCAACGGCAAGCCATTATTTTATTTTATTATATTATTTAAGTATGGGGTGGAATAAAAATGTGGATTGTTCTGATCATGCAGAGACGTATTCAAAAATTCCAAAACAGTCGATTCGAGATAATGCTAGTCTAATTGTTCTCTTCCGACAAGATGAAAATAATCTTCATCATATTTTCCATCATCATGTAAATCCTGATATGTCCTTTTCCGTTTTCGCACAATTAGTTGGAAAATGTTGGAACACTCATCAGCATGCATGAGTGGTCATTAATAAACAATGTGAACTTTGTCAAGGACGATACCGTCAGGATTTGATCATTTCATTTCTCTCAGAAAAGGATGATGTTTCTGTATTCCATGTTAGTTAGTTTTCCATCATGGAAACGCCCATCCGGTACAAGAAACATATATAAATAAAGCAGCGTATTATCCAGGCACAAAATAATATTCGTCGTAAATTTCATGAAATAAAACGTCTCAAAAACACCAATCCTATGCCCCTGTTAAAACATTTTACATCACCTGTTCATAACATTAACATCAACAACGCTGCTGCCTATCAGATAAGACCCTTAACCTATTTAAAATCAACACAAACCCTGCCACCACTGACGCAACCATCAGATGATAGTCAAGAAGAAGATGATGGTCATAAAAGTCAAAGTGAAAGTGGGAGCGATGCCGTGTTTACTCCTAAAAAAGATCCTCTCCCCTTCAACAGTTTCTTAAAACAAAAAATCCTGCCATTAGTCAAACACTCCCTACTTTCAACAAGCATCACTGTCAGAACTCTTATCCACACCTCAACATCATGCTGAATTAAAACACCGTTTATAAAACCTGATCTCAAGTTCCCGGGTTTCGGCACCAATAACTTGGGTACGGTATAGGATACACACTATACGTCTTACCGTTCACCTTTATTCTTCTTTCTATTGTTTAAAATTCTAAATACAAACAATCACATTGTTTCGGTAGAAGATAAGGAAGAAGGCTCCCGTTCCTCCACAACATATGCTACAAGAATATGGCCTCTCGCCGCTATAGAACGCCATGTTTGACTTCAAACATCCTCTCCTTGTAATTTGGATTCACATACACTACATGGATGTGGTATCTTGTCGCTATCGATGAACGAGTGTCTTCCACGATCTCTCCCTATAAATTTGGCTTTGAATACTCTAATATGACCTCTCACCGCTATGAATAAGCAAGTGTGCCTTCAAATATCTTCCCTGTGTAAACTCTCGTTCGCAAATGATACAGGAATAAGGCATTTCCCGCTATGGAATAACAAGTGTCTCTTCAGATCTCCTCCCTTGGTAAATTTGGACTCATACGCTACAGGTATAAGGCTTATCGCCGCTATGAGATATCATGTGTGTCTTCAAACTTCTTTTCTGGGTAAATTTGGATTCACATACGCTACAGGAATAAGGCTTCTCACCACTATGGAGTAGGATGTGAGTTTTCAAATGTCCTTTTCGGGTAAATTTGGATTCACATACGCTACAGGAATAAAGTTTCTCGCCGCTATGGGATAACATGTGTCTCTTCAGATGTCCTGTTTGGGTAAACTTGGATCCACATACGCTACAGAAATAAGGTTCCTCACCACTATGGAGTAGCATGTGCTTCTTCAAACTTCCTCTCTGGGTGAACCGGGATTCACATATGCTACAGGAATAACGCTTTTCGCCGCTATGGGAAACGATGTGTCTTTTCCGATGTCCTCCTTGGGCAAGTTTGGATTCACAAACGCTACAGGAATAAGGCTTCTTGCCGCTATGGGATAACATTTAACTTTTCGAAGAATCATTACCCCTAAATTTTGCTTTGCATACGCTACAAGAATACGGGTTTTTGCTGCTATGACTAACAATGTTTGACTTAAATCTTTGTTTGACAATGAATTTTTCGCAGGATGCAGTATTATTACTATTATCAAATGCGTAAATCTTCCTTACAGCAGGATCCCACGTATCTGGATATATCAGCCTGAAATAATTAGAACTGTCAGTTTAAAATGCGTTACATTATTATGGAAGTAAAATAATACCATAGAGACCAAGAAATCTAAGTAATAAAAATATAATTTTATTAATACCACTACCTGAAGACTTGTCTTCAAGAAGTTCCGGTACCTGATCAAGTTTCCACTCATCAATAATAAGCTGTACATGGTGTCGGATCATTTTACAACTATATGTATATTATACACACAATATAGTGTGTCTTGTCCGAGGTTTTGGATTGAGAGCTCTGAGAGCATGAGTGTATTTGGTTCGTAACGCAGCCACAACAATCTTCCGGTCCATAGTCATTAAATTCTTTACAAGCTTGTGCTGCAATGGACGAGATGCTTATGGCTCCACTTTTGCAACACTGCTTGACCTTCGCGAATGGGTCAACGATGCTCATGTTCAACTAAATGCGTCAATTGGGTGAGATTTAACAGAGGCAGCTAAAATTATGAGTGACAATGAAATATTACAATTTCTGTTGTGGTTTATGTCATCATTTTAAGGCCGTTTCAATACCGCTCTCCATGTCTCACAATCTTAATGTAATAATATCTTCATTTTTACAAAGATATCACACTCTACATCCGAAGCAATGTACATAATTTCACCATCACTCCGAGCCGTCTTCCTAGGCAAGATATTATTAGCGGGGAAGAAGCTTCTATCCGTCGTCTACCATCATTCGATGTAGAAGAAATTAAAGAAGAGGCCTTCCAGTTCATCAAATAGTTTCTACGGCCTGCCTACAATACACAAGCCCGATGTGCTTCTGAGTCCCATAGCATTCCCTACTCAAAATTAAAATACTTGAATCAAGTCCTGCAGCCATTATTCCCTCCGCCAGCATCTCACGTCAGAAACTCGCAGCACTTCATAGATATTACAGCGAGTATAAACTTGAATGACGGCGGTCTACTGACAAGCCTCGATGTGAAGTCCTCATTTACCAGGGTTCCTGTGTGACGCCACACAGACAATCAGGTAAAAGCTTACACAGGAGGTTGAACGGACTTAGTTGACTTAGCTGAACACTGTGTTTACCGCAGTCTTCGTCTTCGTTGTTGTTTGAGTCTTCAGTCTTTTGACTGGTTTGATGCAGCACTCCATTCCTCCCTGTCCTGAGCTAATCGTTTCATCTCTACATAGCTACCACACCCTACATCCTAGGCAATCTGTTTAACATATTCTAACCTTGGTCTACCCCTACAGTTCTTGTCCGCGACCCTTCCTTCCATAACTTAGGTTGTTATTCCTGGGTGTCTTAGTATGTGTCCTACTAACCTATCTCTTCTCTTCATTAGCAGTCGCCAGAAACATCTCTCCTCTCCCACTCGTCTCAATACCTCTTCGTTTGTAACCCTATCTACCCATCTGATCTTCATCATTCTCCTGTAACACCACATTTCAAATGCTTCAATTCTCCTCTTTTCTGCTGCACCAATAGTCCTAGTTTCACTTCAACAGAGCGCCACGCTCCAGAGAAAGGCTTTCAAAAATGACTTCCTAATACCTAAATCTATATTCGATGTCAACAGATTCCTTTTTTTTTGTAGAAATGCTTTCCTTGCCTGAGCCAACCTACTTTTTATATCCTCTTTGTTTCGTCCATCACTGGTTATTTTGCTTCCTAAGTAACAGAAGTCTCCTACTTCCTTCAGCTTTTCACATGCCAATTTGATGTCCATAGGGGTTTATGATTTATTTCGGCTGCATTCTAGTATTTTTGTTTTACAATTATTAATTTCCATCATATATTCATTCCCTAAGACGGAGTCAATACCATTCAAAAACTCATTCAAATCCTCAGGCTTGTCGGCCAAGATGACGATGTCATCAGCAAATCTCAGAGTTGAAATTATTTCTCCTTGAATCTTCACTCCCACTTTAATTTTTCCTCCGATTTCCTTCATTGCTTGTTCAATGTAAAGATTGAAAAGTATGGGCGATAAGTTGCAGCCTTGCCTAACACCTTTCTGAATATCAGCTTCTCTCTCATGTCCTTCAGCTCGAATGACTGCTGTCTGGTTTCTGTATAGATTGTAGATCACCCTCCTATCCCTGTACTTTATTCCAATAGATTTCAAAATGTCAAACAATTTAGTCCAATCAATGTTATCAAAAGCCTTTTCTAAGTCTACAAATGCCATGAACGTTCTCTTATCTTTCCTTATTCTACCTTCCAATATCTGCCTGAGACTTTGTACAGCTTCCCTTGTTCCTACATTTCTCCTGAAACCAAACTGGTCTTCACCCAACTCCCTTCCTATCTGGCTTTCAATCCTCTTGTAAATTATTCTAGGCAGGATCTTTGAAGCATGAGTAATCAAGCTGATCGTACGGTAATGTTCACATCTGTCAGCTCCCATTTTCATTGGTATAGGGATGATTACATTCTTCTTGAAATCAGGGGGTACCTCACCTGTCTCATAAATCCTACACACCAAGTGAAATAACCTGATCAGACCTTCATCACCTATGCAGCGTAGCAGCTCAATCGGTATATCATCTATGCCTGGTGCTTTGTTCCTGCTTAAGTCTTCCAAAGCTCTATCAAATTCTGATCTCAATATTAAATCTCCTTTCGCATCCTCATCAAGTTCCTCGTCCCTTTCCATTACATGATTCTCAATCTCCTTTCCCTTATACAAACTCTCTATGTAAGCTTTCCGTCTTTCAACCTTTTCTTCCCTATCTGTTAGAGGCTTTCCATTTGTGTCTTTAATATTACAGCACTTAGTCTTCTTTTCCCCAAATGTATTCTTAATCCTTCGATAAGCTGTGTCTACTTTTCCTAATTTCAGACAATTTTCTATACCTGCACATTTTTCTTTCAACCATTCTTCTTTCGCTTCCTTGCACTTCTTGTTGGCCTCATTTCTCAGACGTCTGTATTCTGCTTTCCCCTTTTCATCTCTTACATTCTTGTGTTTCCGCCTTTCATCCATCAATTCTAGTATATCCTGAGTGATCCACGGTTTTCTACCTATTCTTTCTTTCCTACCAATGTTTTCTTCTGCGGATTTTGTTATTTCATTCTTCAAAAGTGCCCATTCGTCTGCAATTGAAGTTTGTTTAGCGTTTTCCATTAGTCCTTCCTTTATACTCATCTTCGTCTTCAATTGTCAAATATTTCAACATATGGAGGGAGCAGCCATGGGATCCCTCTCTCACCCTATTATTGGCTAACGTTTTCATAGCAAAGTAGAGGAAAGAGCTGTAAAGGAGAGCCCATTGAAACTTGAGCGTTGGATCAGATACGTGAGGGACGTTTTCTGACATAGGAACATGGACGCAACACACTTCACGACTTCCTAGATTTCATGTGCTCCTGACATCCAAGCATCAACATCACAATGGAAGTAGAGGAAAATAGTCCGCTGGCCTTAGTAGACGTTCTTCTCTATAAAAGAACAGACAATACGCTCGCACACAGGGTCTATAGGAATGGCACTCATTCAGATCAGAACCTACACGTAAATTTAAGTCAGCCACCGTCGCAGAAGGAAATGGTAGCTAGGACACTCCTGGTTAGAGCCAACTGCATTTGCGATAAATGTATTTACTTAAAACACACAACGTGCAGGACTATCTCACCGTCATTCTGTGCTGAACCTAGTTAAAGGAATTGTCCTTCCTGCACAACTCAGTACCTGATAACGATCACATTGCTTCCCGCATAAAGCACACACGCATTCCTCATTCGGTGAGTGGTACGTCTTCGTGGAGCGCAGCTTAAAATGAAATCCGTGCACAGCTTGACTGGTCATTTTGTGTTTTATTTCGTAGTTGGCTTCTTACCACTTGTCAGTGATCATTGCGTCGGTACTGTAAAGGTCCAGCCAAATTTCTGTTTTCCTTCTTTGATGTTCGAGAAAAAGTCATTGGTATTCCGTAGTAGATGGGAGAGAGAATTTTTCCCTTATTTCCTCCATCAACATAATTACCCTAGTTACTTCAATACCAACCTCGAAGAGGTAAACTTTGAAAAACATAGAGCCCTCTTTATAAATGTCGCCTTAACATTTTCCACATGCTTTACGTTGCTTACGGACAGGTGCTGTCTGGTGTATTTTTGGAAATACACGGAAAGACAGAATTAGTTTTTGCTGCTCTCCATTACTTCATATTAACTCATTTATTTACATATCCTTTCCGCATACACCAACATCAAACTATTACCTTCTGTTTGCCCCGTGCATTTGTTCATTTTTCTTGTAAGTTTTTTTCAGAAGCACATATTCTGCTGAACCAGTCTCGCAGCGTCTCATCGCCGCCCTCCGAACTTCCATTGCCTCAAGTTACGAAGACTTCGTCTTCAATCCGCCAGGCGCCGCATTCTTCGTCAGCCGACTACTCTACGAAGAAGTTTTATTTTCATCAGATATTTTGTTATTGTTATGTTTCTCATAATTGTATAATTTCTTTTGTTTCTCTCCTCTATCCCCTCTCCTCCCTTCCCCCCGCCCGCCTACCTCTGACGTGTGCGTTGTCGCTCTACTTTCGGCGCGTCACTTCGCTCGCTGACTTGACTTCTCGTCTCCGTGCTGAGAGCAACTGCTCTCACCCTCACTTGTGCTTCAGTCGTCAAGACCTCCAGTTGGAGCCTAACTAGGGCTCGTCTCCTCTCCTCGGGAGACAAACTTTTGAATCAGACGCCATGTCCAGATCTTAAGTATAGGTCGCCTGGATCGCCTACTACAGAAATGAGCTAAGTACTATGTTCTTCAACATGTTTTACTCGCTTTTAATTAGCTATACGCTTTTAATACCGTTGTATTGACAGTGAGAATTTGCTATAAATGTTGTACAATTGCAATCTTCGTGGGATTTTCGATGTCAGGCTTTGTCTAAGACAGCTAATCTTGTAATACGAAGCAGCATTTCTTGTGCATGTTAACTGAGAATGAGCTCTCACACCGTGGGATTCTTATTTAACAAAATACTGTCTATAGAAAATTTAGCTCGATCCACCGCTGGACTTTATTTACTCAATTCAACAGTTATGATTGTTCTGGAATTTTCTACGCCAAACAATTCATCCATAAGCTGAACCTTCTAGTATTTTCCACTCCCATACGGAAATACTTTTTCTAACCAAGGAATTTTCTTTGTGAACAGCTAATCAACACCTAATTTGTCTTCCTTCGTGGGAATTCGTCCGTTACATTCAACGATAACCTACACATTTTTCAACGCAATAGACTCTTGCAAACCAAAATGCAACTAGTTATTTTGCACCACCGCAATAGCTTTCCTTTCTATAAACTTTCTGTGCTACAGTAGTGAACTTTTCAACCACGTCAATAGACTATAGTGAAACCAGTGCTCGTTTAACTTCTCATCCGCGCCCCGCTCGTCCGAGAAAAAAAATAAGGCCAAGAACTTTCTCCACAAAGTTCCTATTTCCTCTTCCACAACCACTCTTTACTAACAAATTAGGTGAATCCTTAAATTTATGTCTATTTCAATCAGGCCTCGCCAAACCATAGGCGCCCTCCCAACTTTTCTCCATTTATAACTTATTCATTCTGTTTAAATATCAGCAGTTAGAAACTGCCTATTAATCTATTTTCTTTTCTTGCTAGTACAGGAATTGTTTATGCTCTAAGTGCTCAACTTTTCATTAATCTCGTTGATCCAGGTTTCACGGAAGGGTAACTGCCCTACTTTTCCTCGTGATCCTGTTTAAACATAGAAGTTCTAGAAAATTCTTCTTACTTTTTCTCTTCAGGTCTCACAATAAGTGACCGGCCCTATTTATATAAATCACAATCGTAATTACTGTTCAAATATAAGAAGTTATAGAAACTTCTATTTAATTTCTCTCTCCTTTTGTTGTTGTTATAATTTCGAAGCTGTTATTTGTTCATACTTTTAAGATGCCCATATAGGAATTCTTAAAGTACACACATTGTACCTGACCTATTGATTAACGTTGATTACGTTAATTATCTTTAAATTTTCAATTTGTTAATCTTAGCACCATTTTAAAATCTTATGCAGATTTTAGTGCTTAAAAAGGTTCCAAACCAAAAAATTGCCAATTGCCTGGTGCAAACTTTAAATAATTTAGGAGGTCTGAGACCTCAATGGTTTAAAAAACCAAATTATACATTTGTTAAATGGATCATATTCTACGCATTGTTAAATAAATCAAACTATATACTTTTGCTTCATCATTTTCTATAAAATAACGATTAGGCAAGATCCTGTCTTCCCCGACTCTTCCTATAGGCTTACATTTAAAAAACTCACAAATCAAATTAATAACGGTTCCACTATTTGTTGCATTTGAGCAAGAACTCTTAGTCACAAACTTATTAAAGTTGCTCTTAGCTTATAAAGCTAATTCTAACTAGCCAGTAAGGCAAGTATAGCTCGCTCCACCAGCTTCCTGCTTGTTGAGATTGTCTCTAAACTTGTGGTTCATTTTCCAAATTTAAGTTTTTCTCATTGTCTCAACTTTTAGTCGGCGCATGCTGGGTAAAAGCTTAGCCATTCTTAAATGCAACTATTGGTGCTCTTACCAAAATTATTTCCAAGGGTATAATTGTTTCATCACTACCCTTCTTGGAAACATTCGGTCACTCCTTAGAAATTCTACAATTTCAAGAACTAAAACATCACGGATAATTCAAATTGTTTGCATTCTTCAAAATATTTGTTTAAAACAAATTCCTTTGAAGAGATACATAGTAAACTCATCATTTCTTTCTTTGCCAGACCACCAACCTTCAACATAGTAGCCGAATCTTGGCTTGGAAGGGAAGGTACTATCAACTCTCGCCGGCAAATGGCCCAAGCTCCAGCCGCATTTCCCGTTAGCTACGGCCAGGTCCATGCCTACTTTAGGTGTTTCACGGGCTTTGCGGTGACACTCGTCTCTAAATATTGTCTTTGTTTAGGGTTGGACTCTCGTCCTATTATCCACACTTGTTCCTTAGTCCGAAACCCACTTCCCTTTACTTCTCTCTTCGTCTTCCCTTGGGGGTAAGGTTAATTCCTAGCAAAAACCTACCCACCGTCAGATACCGCAGATGCCGTAAGTCATGACGGAATTATTTTGACACTGAATAACTTGCTCGCTTTTGGGAGAGATATCTTTAGCATGTATGTGATATCATTTATGGTTATCATTGCTGCTGTTAACCTGTCTCTTATATGTGCTGTGAAATTAGCTTCATGTTTTTGCAGTGTTATTCCTAGGTATTTAAAACTATTAACGCTGCTAAGTGGTTGTCCATACAAATATATCGTATCACCTGCTGCATGTCTGCCTCCTATCCTAAAGGCCATAGTCATAGTTTTACTTCTGTTCATATAAAGGTCATTTGTTTGAGCCCATTCTATGAGCCGATCAAACGCTAACTGCAGATTGGGTATTGATTTAGACACTAAAGCCATGTCATTGGCATACATATAAATGTGGGTGCCTTCTGTCTTCGTTACAAGTCAAGCTATCCCCGCTATAGGATAGCATGTGACCCGACGTAACATAGAAGGGGACTTAAAGGATCACCCTAGAGAACATCCGTAGTCTGGTCTATTGTATCCGACAGAGTGATCGAATCGTCTATTTGCACTTCATAGTTTGCCAATATGTTTGTTACCAGTTGTAATATGAGGTATTTTCCCTATCAGGTCCTCAATCGTTGATGTAGCCTGCGGTTGACTAACTGTATCAAAGGCCTTCGAATAATCAATAAATGCAATATGTAACTTCCCTTTCGTGAAACTAAGGGCTTCATGAATGTCGTTCGGAAGGCATTCTATAGCCTGAAATGTGGAGCGATGCTTCCTGAATCCAAATTGTTCTTCTGGAAGATAATGGTCTAAGAGAAGTCAGTTTATGCGCTTATTAGATTTGACAAAACCTTTAACAATATGCATTCCAGTGCTCCTCCTCTATATGAATTGGGATTGTTTATGTCTCCTTTTCTTTTATACTGGATCTTTATCGTTGAATTCCATCATCGATCGGGTATTTGCCTCTGTTTAACACATTCGTTAAATAGGCTGGTAAGTGATTCTATGTGGACCGGAGCCAAACTCTTCAAATGTTCATTAAGGAGCAAGTCCGGGACACAAGCTTTGTTACTTTTGAGATTCAAGTGCACCTCCTCGATCTCTCGTGTGTTAAACATCTCTGTTGGGTCTTGATATTTGGTACTTGCATTATCTATGCGTGGTCTCGTCTCCTTAAATGATACAACTGGAGTGAACATTGCAAGGGTTGTTTTCTGCCTCTTCCATCTGTCTTAGTGCTGCTCTTCATAGTAGATCGCTTTAGTCTCCTTTACCAGTATTTTATATTCTCTTCATTTCCGGACACAATCTTGAAGCGCCTCTTCTTCCAAAGTGTCTGCAGCGAAAATAAAGAGAAAAAAGAAGTTTGGAATACTTTCCTAACCAATGGATACAGCAGGTACGGCCATACGGAATAAAGAACAAAGGCGGAGAACTGCTGAAAAGGACGAAAATCGACCCCGTTATAAAGCCTTTTTGCCGCATGTACAGGGGGTGGCAGATCAAATCGCCAGGTTACTCAGGAAATGCAACGTGACAATGGTTATACAACCAATAAACAAACTGACCTAAATGTTGTGTAAATCAGCCGAGATACTGCAGAAAATGCAAGAGTTAGCGAAGAGCCTTATTCACGTGGACGGGTATAAAAAGAACAAAAAACAAAAAGTCGAGTTCCCATTATTTATCACATGTCATTTAAGGCACAAAACAATTAAACAATAACTCTCCAAAGATGAACATGCTGACGTCACGAGACACGCCATAGAATTTGATTCAGCCGAAACTTTTGCTTAAATTCCGAGATATCAAAACAGGATAATTAGAGAGGTAATAGAGATCGTGAGCATCCCTATAATTTCAATCGACAAGACAGATTCAGGCTTAGGAACAGGTGGAAAGTTCTCTTAGCGCTTGACTGACTATTGCTCAGACCAACCAGGGAGCAGCGTGACGTCAATGCCGATCCAGCAGTGCCTGACTGACAACCAACGATTAGTTTGAGTAGAGACACGAACTCAAACCCACGGTTAAGGCTGATGCAGTGACAGCCGAAACGTCGGGAAACAATCGTCGATACAGGACGTATCTTCATCCTGTAAGCCTACCATCTAAATATTTCAATAATCACAACCAAATACAATCTCAGCCTATCCATTTCCCTTTCCATGTTGTTAACCCTGCCCCTGCTAATAACAATTCTAACAGCCACGTTCTGCCCATTAGGATGTCAGATGTTACCTTTGTAAACTTTGTGATGTTAACACCCCCTCAAGTATTCCACTGCTAATCACAATTCAAACAGCCACGTTCTGCCCAGTAGGATGTCAGATGTTACCTTTGTAAACTTTGTGATGTTAACACCCCCTCAAATATTCCTCTGCTAATCACAATTCTAACAGCCACGTTCTGCCCAGTAGGATGCCAGATGTTACCTTTGTAAACTCTGTGATGTTAACACCCCCTCAAATTTTCCTCGGCCGGAGTTCCGAAAGCGGGACCAACGTAGAATTTGATTTTTAGAGGAGAGGACGGTATTACCACAAGTAATAATGCATAGAGAGGTGCATATCTTTGAGAAGAACGTTAAGGGCTGTAGACATGTAAATTACAAGTCAATCTTACAAGGAATATTAAGGTAGTCCACCCGAGATATGACTTTGCAAACATTCCCACACTATTTAAAACATCAGTTAAGAATCGTTATGAGATCCTAAATCTCCTTGATCGAAAACCTAAGGAAATTTGGTGAAATCTTAAAGACATTGTTAAGGATGACTGTAAGAACCAATTGTTGAGGGTTGAGAAAAAGAGAACGTCACATTGGTTGACATCAGAAGCTATTAAAATAGCGAAGAGAAGGAAGGAAGCCAAAATTCAGTAGGATAGGGAACTCATGACTTTTTGAATAGAGATTTTTAGAGAAATGTTCGCAAAGATAAGCAGCAGTACTATAACAAGACCTGTACTGATTGCATCATATTTCCACCTTAAGAAGGAAGTTTCAGCAATGAATTCGAATGGTGAAGGATATTAATGGTAATACGATTAATGATGGTGAAGGGATTAAACAGAGATGGAAAGATTATACAGAGGGCATGTATAATATAGAGATAAAAAGTGACGACTCATTTGAAGAGGCAAATTTTGATCTAGAACCTCCTATGTAAGAAGATGAAGTCAGAATAGCTTTAAAGTCATTGGCAAAAACAAGGCCTCAGGAACTGATGGAATTCCAGCTGAAATATGGCAAGCAACAGAAGAAACATTTCTTAAAGTTTTAACTGCAATATGTCAACAGATTTGGAAAACATTCACTTGGCCCACAGATTGAAAACGACCCATCTTTATTCCTATACTCAAAAAGGGAGACCTGTTGGACTGCTCCAACTATCCGCACAATTACTCTGATACCACATGCCAGCTTTACAAAATAGAATACAAAGAAATACCAATTCCTCAATCCTTTTCATTGTTCATGTCCACTCATCATTAACTTTCCCAGTAAGCTAATCCAGCGGTTTCATTGTAATGAGTGCTATAAAAGGAAAGTTAATGATGAGTGGATATGAACAATGAAAAGGATTGAGGAATCGGTATTTCTTTGTATTCTATTTTGTAAAGCCCTATTTGTAGTGAAATAAAAACAAGGTTTACCAGATCACAATGTCTTTTAATTGTAAAAATGGTGATAGCCACATATGGATATTTACAATTTCCATTTTACATTCCCCTTGTTTAGTTCACACATTCAGCACATTTTTTAAAATCTTTTCCGTAATATAAAAAGCAAACATTTTACACTAAAATGTATTACTTGTGTTCTTTTTTTACTAAACTAGAATAGCCTAACATTATACATTATACTTACAGTTTTTACAAATATATTACAATATAAACATACTACTACAAATAATACAAAGCAGTGAACATCAGACTTAAGTAAAGCAATAGTCGTCAATGTGACTGATTCCCCAAGCGAGGGTACCAAATTAGCTGGGTATAATGAATCGTTTGTTGTCTTCATTACTTAAAGCAACTTTGTTCAACAAATTAGTATACAGCTGATGATTTTTACTTCTAAACACACACATGTTCTTATATAATATAGGTGGGTTACTGACTATACAGTTCTTATAATCACTTATATCTAACTCTTTACTAACAACATTCTTCTTTACTCCTTATAATTTTTTATTACTACATCATCAATTGTCTTATAGCTATATGATTTAGATTTTGTGCCTACAAATGTGTATATAACAACACCAGCACATTCATCCTTAAATTTACCAAGAAACTTTCTGTTTACAAGAGGTAAATGATAAATATTATCCTTGGGATAGTCACTTGTATCAAACCTATTTAGCTCAGTTTTGATATCCTCATGAAAATCATCAGTTTTAAAATCATAAATAAAGGAATCTGTGTCTGTATAGAGTAATTTAGCATTATCATGATAGTTTTTCTTTACATAACCATAGTGAAATTCATACGTAAGTGCTTTTGACAATTCCAGAATGGTGTAACCCACATATATGGGTTTGTTGTAGGTTACTTTAAGGCGATTCATTTGTATTACAACTAAATCCTCATGAATAATTGAACAGCTATGAAAGTTAGGCTTGCTTATTAAGTTGCTCGCACCAAACCTTTTACCATCATTCTCCCACTTTGTTATCAGCTTTACATCAACTCGCTTATCAACATTCTCCATAGTCTTTCCAAAAGCACTATTATTCATGAGTTTATAAAAATCTTTTTCAAAAGCGTTTGTTGACAGTGTTCTTAAATCATTGTTCAGATCAATATATGGCTTGAGCCATGCTGACAGATGAAATTGTAATACGCGATAAATTTTAGTTAATTT
The DNA here is from genome assembly GCA_946902985.2 of Meconema thalassinum. NCBI lineage: Eukaryota > Metazoa > Arthropoda > Insecta > Orthoptera > Tettigoniidae > Meconema > Meconema thalassinum. The sequence goes on from OX336393.1 coordinate 31,362,928, forward strand.
CAATCCATGCTGTAGACACTGTTTCAAGTTTTGATAATGTATTACATATTTACATTTATCATTCACATTAGCAATTAACATTTTTGTTCGTGATGTAATGTACGGAGATTTCATATTCTCAGGACAAAATTGTAAATCATTATCATCATCATGTAACTCTTTAGGGTTTCTCGAGATTTACCTCTAAAATATATCATATATCATCGTTATCATTTAGAGTGTTAACATGTAAGACATCAATTTCAGGTTGTGTCAGCCAGCGAAAATCTTTCAGTGGTAGATATTGACTCATAGCCCAACCATATTGGTTATTTGCATCGAGGTAGACAATATACTTTCACTCTTCACAAGGGTTGTAGTTAGGCATTAGACCTAATGAATGCCACTATCGTCACTATCTTTAAAAAGGGTGATCGCAGTGTTTGTGGCAACTACCGTGGTATATCACTGCTATCAATTGTGGGGAAGATTCTTGCAAGAATTCTACTTAACCGCCTCAAGGTTATCTCTGAGAGGATCCTCCCAGAGTCACAATGCGGATTTAGAACTTCCAGAAGCACAATTGACTTGATTTTCTGTGTGAGACAGCTACAAGAAAAATGTAGAGAACAACAGAATCCACTCTTCTTAGTCTTTTATGACTTGGAAAAGGCATTTGATTCGGTTCCAAGACCTGCCATGTGGGCAGTGCTGAAGCGGTTTGGTTGCCCTCAGCGTTTTGTAGATCTAATCAAAGCTCTCCATGATGGCATGACAGGTCAGGTTTGCCATCAGAATAAGATGTCCGATGAATTTCCCATTACCCATGGACTGAAACAAGGATGTGTACTGGCTCCAACGCTTTTTGCGCTGTACTTGGCTGCAATGCTTTATGATTCACCCACAAACATCCCAGGTGTGGAGATCAAGTATCGTTTTGATGGAGGGCTTTTCAACCTAACTCGTCTCCGCTCCTTGAGGAAAACTCAGGTTACTAAGGTTACTAACATGTTGTATGCAGATGATGCTGCGTCACCAACTCTCACACCAGAAGAGCTGCAAGAGTCAGTTAACTGTTACAAAAGTGCATGTGATCGCTTTGGTCTTACCATAAATGTCAATAAGACTAAAGTCTTGGCACAACCTTCACCAGGCACACCTCTTCCTCAGTTCAATATCTCCATTTCAAATTTGCCATTAGAACAGGTTGACCACTTCTCGTACCTGGGCAGTACCATTTCTGTGAGCTGTACCTGTGAGCAGGATGTGGATAAGAGAATTGGCGCAGCCCATGCAGCATATGGACGATTAGCGCACCGGGTCTTCATGAATAAAGATCTATCCATGAGTACAAAGCTTATGGTGTACAAAGCGGTAGTCATTTCTACATTGTTGTATGGCTGTGAAACGTGGACCCTTTACCGACGTGATCTTAGGAAGCTTGAGCGTTTCCACCTACAAAAACTTCGATCAATCTTGAGGATTAAATGGGAAGACCGCATTACCAATATTGCTGTTCTGGAAAAGGCTCAAATCAACAGCATAGAATCATCCATAATAGGTCACCAATTTAGATGGATTGGTCATGTCCATCGGATGGATGATGTGAGATTACCTCGTCAAATGCTATATGGTGAGTTATGCTATGGCACCAGACCTCATGGTGGTCCTAAGAGGCGCTACAAGGACCAATTTAAGCAGACCCTGAAATTGACAGGTCTTGATTCACAAACCTGGGACATGCTGGCTGAAAACCGCTCAACTTGGCGCCGTACCATCTCGGATACTGTAAAGACGTTTGAAAGGGATCGACGCATACATGAAGAGGCCAAGCGTCAAGCTAGGAAACTTCGAGCAGCCCAACCACGTCCTCCACCAGCAATACTATGCGAGTTGTGTGGTCGCTTGTTCCATGCCAGGATTGGACTCTTTAGTCACCGTAAACACATCCACAAACTGGACTGAAGGAAGAAGATTTATACTCGGATTCGAGTTAAAGCCGATGAGTTAGGCATGTACTTATTATTTGCTTTAGAATACCGTCCACTACATTGGCTTAATCCACCTCGAATTGATGATTTTATAAAATTAATCATGTCTATATCAGTCATCAATTCTAAATTTACTTTCGTTTTTTCTTCAACATTAATTGAAACTTAACCCAGGAGCAGTAAAATACTGACAAGAATCAAGGTCGTAAGACTTCATACAAACATTCCGGAAATTTTCAAAAATATCTGCTAATAATAACACATCTGTCTTTAAATGTCTGAAAATTCACCTAAAGTTTGAATGTCTAACTGTGCCCATACACGTTGTGCATGTAAATATTCCTGATCACTGATATGACTTGTGTTTAAGGAACTGTAAAATGCATCTTTTGGTGGTAAAGAACACTCCTCAAGACGATCCACAAAGTTAATATATTCATAAGGGAATATACCTTTTTGACGATTCAAATTACAATCATCTTCTTTAGGAAAGACATGTTGAATTTCACGAAATGTATCTGATTTTAAATTACTAGCAAGCTTATCAAGACTACTTGGCATAAAGCGGAATGAATCTAGAAATCGCAGTTTTATAATTTTCTTATTGTCAGGTTTGATGTATTTTGTGAACGATATGTATTGTTCCTTATTATTTGCAATCACATCAATTAACTCAACTGAAGCTCCAAATTCTTTAACGATAAAGTGGTTATCGTATTTGCTACCGTTATGTAGAATGATTGGAATGAATTTATTTACTTTGTACGTTAAATTACATTCTTGGTGAGCAGCACCACGATATTTCCCTGTTAAATGGTCATGATCGCGAACTCTATCTGTGTATAAACATTCACCACATATAAAACAATTAGTTTCAGTTTCAAAACTCATTTGCTGTGATGATGTTAGTGACTCCATTGGAAAGGTAGTATTTAAAATAGAGGATATACGGATTGCATCTTTCTCAATTCTTTCCATAAAAACTTTAGGTGCATCAGGTCCTCTATAGAGCTCAAACCTATTCAACGAGTCATCATAACTACATTTAATATAATATGCAAAGCTAAAAGGATCATGAATGTGAGTAGTGTTGGTAAATGGTTTGGTTGGATTCGATGAACATGTATTAAATGGTTTTAGCAAAGCCTCAAAGTCAGCATATATAACAAATGGTACTCGAAGCTGTTTCTCAAAGTCTATAAATTTCAGAATGTTTTTTTTTTAGGAGTAGGTAATACCGTACAAACATGATTACATCCCCATCTTTTATGTTGAATTAGTTGGTCCTCTTTCTTAAAATATAGCAAACAGCCATCACACAACCACGTCTTACCTTTGTATTTTGATAGCTGACTACCGACAAGTCTACTTAAATGTTTTATGCAACAATAGTGGGCATTTTCACCTTCGGTTATGTACAGTAAATTAACATGAGCATTCTTTTTTTCCTGAGTATAATATAGAGGACCTACTATACTCTTGTTTTCAATTTCATAAACATTAATACTTACATTGTTCAGCTCTTCAAAACGTTTAATGTCTTTTATCACCACAGGAAATTCTTTTCCCTTTAAATCCATCACTGAAGAATAGTGAGGATAAGATGATGTTCTCTTTTCATTCATCGCTGCTGGATGGAGAGCTGAGGTTACAGCCCACGCAAAACAAGCATGGTCACTATTCATAACGTTTACACAAGCTTTCTTACGTTTGATCCATACAGGTAAATCAATGTATGTTGATGCTCGAAGGGGATTATATTTGTTCATGTTGGTTTCTAAATAGAGTACTTCAACCAACGCCCAGCCTGACTTCCTTTCCTGAAACTCTTCACTCTTCACAAGGATAGCACTTGACATATTTTGGTGCATAACACTGATATTAGTTGATTTACTAACAATTATATTTTTTGTATTAAAGGATTTTAATCGGTAATTTCACTTTCACACCCTGTTTTTACATGTAACCCAAAGAGTTCAAAATTCATTTTAAGTGATTTATGCTCTACTAAAACATTTTCTACCAAGCCAAACACACTAGGTTGAACATTTTTTTTAAATGTTTCAATACTTTGAGTTTCTTCTTTACTATGAAGTCTGTAACTAGCAATTCGATTTTTATACGCACTACCAATTTGCTGAATATTCGCAGAATTTATGTCATTGCAAGCGTTATTTTTATGATTACTACTGCGTAAATGACTTGAATGATTGAAGAAGGTACATCAATATTACATACATCACAATGTGTTATAGAAGGTTCACCATTCTTCATTCTTTTTGCTATACAACTATTTTCACAATCTTGAGAACATTTACGCTTCTGAGCATTTATTTTAGAACAGTCACCCCCTACTTCATCGCATTAGTTTAAAGGTTCCGTGCTAGTTAATGGTTTTGCAGTTTTTAATTCCTGTTGTTCTCCATGCACTTCAACCATGTGGGATTGATATCGTTTTACAGCAGAAAAACCAAGATCACACACTAAACACGAGAAATGTGATGAACTGACAAGCTTTAAATTGACATGCCGTCCAAGGCTATCCCGTCGGTTAAATATCATAGCACAATGACTGCACACAAACATTTTAATGTTATGTTTAACATTTGCGTGCCGTTGAAGGTTGTCAGGTCTTGAGAACTGTTCCTTACAGTCACCACACATGAACATGATGATCACTTTCCAAATTATCTATAAAAGAAAGAAATCATAAATGATAATAAAAGCTAAAACAAAGTAAAATATAAATAGTTTAATTACATTCCAGCTTATGGTCATAGCAGGGTATTTAAATCAATCATCTGAGAACTCCTAGCAAGTCTAATTTCATGTAGTTCCAACTGGGTTACTATATACAACTGTCACTGACACCTAGCGGTGAACATTGGAACTTGATAGAGTGTTAATCAAATCTAACTTATAAATTTAGCTTCACACGATTGTCAAGTAGTTCCAACTTTGGTTGTCAAGTATGACACTGTCACTGACACCTAGTGGTGAACATTGGAACTTAAAAGAGCGTTAATCAAATCTCACCTACAAAATTAGCTTCACACAATTGTCGAGTAGTTCCAACTTTGGTTACCAGATACCATTGATACTGACACCTAGCGGTGAACGTTCGGAGTTAATAGAGCTTTAAACACACATTTCACTTGATCTCTTGTTTTTAAATAATAGAAACCAGTGGCCGCCAGTTAAGTAAGCTAAGTGTGACGTCATAGCAAGTCTTAAAGCAAGTCTAAACTTGTAGAACATGTCACGTGATAGAAACCATCGGCCGCCAGTTATATGAGGTAAGTGTGACGTCATAGCAAGTCTTAAAGCAAGTCATTCGAGCTAAAGGATATGAGAGAGAAGCTGGTATTATGAAAGGTGTAAGGCAAGGCTGCAACTTATCACCCATACTTTTCAATCTTTACATTGAACAAGCAATGAAGGAAATTGGAGAAAAATTTAAAGTGGGAGTGAAGATTCAAGGAGAAATAATTTCAACTCTGAGATTTGCTGATGACATCGTCATCTTGGCCGACAAGCCTGAGGTTTTGAATGAGTTTTTGAATGGTATGGATTCCGTCTTACGGAAGGACTTCATGATGAAAATTAATAAATGTAAAACAAAAATACTGGAATGCAGCCGAAATAAATCAGAAACCTCTATGGAGATCAAATTGGCAGGTGAAAAGCTGAAGGAAGTAGGAGACTTCTATTACTTAGGAAGCAGAATAACCAGTGATGGACGAAGCAGAGGATATAAAAAGTAGGTTGGCTCAGGCAAGGAAAGCATTTCTACAAAAAAGGAATCTGTTGACATCGAATATAGATTTAGGTATCAGGAAGTCATTTTTGAAAGCCTTTGTCTGGAGCGTGGCGCTCTATGGAAGTGAAACTTGGACTATTGGTGCAGCAGAAAAGAGGAGAATTGAGGCATTTGAAATGTGGTGTTACAGGAGAATGATGAAGATCCGATGGGTAGATAGGGTTACAAACGAAGAGGTATTAAGGCGAGTGGGAGAGGAGAGATGTTTCTGGCGACTGCTAATGAAGAGAAGAGATAGGTTGGTAGGACACACACTAAGGCACCCAGGAATAGCAAGCTTAGTTATGGAAGGAAGGGTCGAGGACAAGAACTGTAGGGGTAGACCAAGGTTAGAATATGTTAAACAGATTGCCTAGGATGTAGGGTGTGGTAGCTATGTAGAGATTAAACGATTAGCTCAGGACAGGGAGGCATGGAATGCTGCATCAAACCAGTCAAAAGACTGAAGACTCAAACAACAACAAACTTGTAAACATGTCACGTGACAAGGTTAAGTTAGGTAAAGTTATGTTATGTTAGGTGAGCTGATGTTAAGTCTTTAAATATTCCCTCTGTCACTGATATCTAACAACGATCGTTCAGACTTAATAGAGCGTTAATCAAATCTAACCTACGAATTTTGCTTCTTCACACAATTGTCGAGTAGTCCCAACTTTAGTTACCAGGTACCATTGTCACTGACACCTTGAGGTGAACGATCGAACTTGAGAGAGTGCTTATAACCAACTAAATATGATTTTTTAAATTAAACATACTTACCAAAGTAGTAAGGTATTTTCAAGTCCTCTTCCAACACACAGGTAAGCTGTAGAGATAATACGATGTCAACTATCGTTCACGAGATTCAAATACAAAGTGAGAAAGGTCTTTCCCCTCCCTAGCCTTTTATACCACAAACACGCCTATGTCATGCGTGCACCTGTGTCGCCTCAAATATCTGTCAATGTAACATTTCTCATGGTCGATAATAAACACCTACATCACGTGATATCATACATCTGAAAGAATCATGTTTCACACACATGCATCCTGTACCACAACACCTTACATCCGGTGGCGAGTTCATGTTTAATAACATCCTACGTCTGCAAGAATCATGTTTCGCAAACTTGCTATTTTGTAACACTAAACCTTGCATCCGGTGTCGAGTTCTTTTTTCGCTGACATTCTACGTCAGCAAGAATTATGTTTCACACACTTTCTTAACATAGCGCAGACCTTGCATCCGGTTGAAACACCTGCTTCACGTGACGTCATACACTGCAGGAGGGCTTGTTTTAAATCATATATCACAGGCTTGTCTCATCCACCATTTAAAAAAATGCATGGTATAGTTGCCTGTACTCCATGTACTTGGGTGTATGCATTAGCCAATTCTCTAAAACACATGCACCCACCGAGTTTTGCCCTTAGGCCCTTTGGCATGTCCTCAATTAGGTTTTGGTTAGGTAGATTAGACTAGAATAGCTTAACTAGGATAGGCTAGGTTAAGCCATGCTCACCAGCTTTTATTTGAAAAGCCCACCCTCTTACAAAAACACCACCGGATGGCTGAATTTCAAGCTCGCTTGGAGCAAGCTATGGAGGCCTTCACGATCAGTGCTACCAACCTCAGCGACACCCTGAATGTTCTCGCGTCAGACTTTAAGGACTTCCGAGAAGTAATTACTGCGGAACTGGACGAGATGAAGAAAGAGGTAATCCTCGTCCAGGAGCATCTCGAGAAGCAGGACATCCGTCAAGATGAGGCAGAGCAGTACAGTAGGAGAAACTGCCTTCTCCTCCACGGAGTACGTGAAACTCCCAACGAGGACGTCTACGCGAAAGCAATCGAAACACTCTCTGGGAAACTAAATGTGACTCTGCAAATTGACAGTATAAACCGATGTCAGAGACTGGGTCGCCAGCCAAGTACTGCTGCAGGAATCGTGGTCTCAGGGAGTAGGCCTATAATAATAAAGTTCCTACGATACAACCAACGAGATCGTGTTTGGCGCGCCAAGTGGTTGCTCAAAGGCACATCGTTATTAATAACCGAATCCCTTACTGCAACTAGGAAGGACATCTTAAGAAAAGCACGGGACTTTTGGGGATTAAGTCATGTATCCACACAAGACGGCTGAATTGTTGTCCACCTCAACAATGGCGAAAACTAAATATTAACACACCTGCGGAACTAAAGTTGCACATTAATAGGCTAGGTGAAGGAAATGGAATATGTTCATAGACATGTGTACTAGATGTTACATTAGGTTGGTGTGTGCAATTGTGTGTGTGTGTTTAGCATTTAGGCAGTCAGCTGTTAGTTTCATCAGGAAGTCGAGGTACCGTTACGGTAAGTTCTTGACCCTGTGAGCATGCCATTTAGAAATAGTTCTGCTGTCCTTGTAGGAGCCAATTCACCCTCAGGCAATGACCGAGGCTCGTACAATAGAAATTCTCCCCTCCCTCCATTTTCACCAGCGCACGCTGGTACTAAGTTACAGAAAGCATTTTCAAACTGTCCTAGAACCTTACATTGCTGCCACCTGAAAAGCCAAAGCTTACCAGCACATATAGATGAGATTACAGCAATATTCTGTGAAAACAATGTTCATGTAATAGGAATATCTGAGAGTTGGTTGTATGAATCACTTCCGAATTGTGTGGTTCAGTTTGAAGGATATAATCTCCTTCGCCATGATTGAGCTGATAGGATGGCAGGCGGTGTTGCCCTTTATTGCAGAGATGATCTGAAAAGCAGGGTTATTTGTTCATCATCGTCCCTTGAGTTGCTGAGGACGGAGTTCATGTTTGTTGAGGTAACACTAAGTGAGCTGAAAGTATTGATAGGTATTGTCTATCGCCCACCTACTGTATCATACATTTCGGAGTTTGAAACTAGTCTGCTTAATTTACTGCCATCTTACGAACATGTCATTATTTTAGGAGATTTTAACACTAACCTACTAACCAAAACATACAAAGCAAAGAAACTTGAAGATCTATTTTCCTCCTGTGACATGACGATACTTCCTCTCGAGCCAACTAACTTCGTAAGCACAGTAAGCTACACTTCACATACACTAATTGATCTCATCATAAAAAATAACCCACAGAAAGTAGTGACTCATGGTCAAATACCAGTGCCGGCTATATCCACCCATGACTTAATATACTTAGCGTATTCGCTCCGCGTTCCAAAGTACAGGACTAAATATGTTACATGCAGAAATATAAAGGACATATACCTGGTACAACTGAAATATGATGCCTACAGTCTTCCATGGAACGACATATTGAGAGTGGACGACATTGACGAAAAAGTAAACAAGTTTAATCTATTAATACATGCACTATACAACAAACATGCGCCCAGGAGAAAGATAAGGATTTCTCGTAAACCTAAGCCGTGGTTAACTCCGGAAGTCAAGAAAATGATGTCCCGTAGAGATAATCTTTTCAGACAATACAAACGTTCTGGTCTACCAAATGATTTTGAAAAGTACCGAGTACTTCGAAACCAAATTAAGCAAACTTTACGTAATCTTAAATTTAAGTATGTTCGTGATACAACCTGCCGACTAAACACAGCTAGAGCGTGGAAACAACTCGGTGCTTTGGGCATAGGAAAAAACCAGGAGCAACTTCCTATACCTGACATTCCACTAGACGAGCTAAATGAATATTTCACGGATGCAGATACTCAATCCAGCCCAAATAACGCTGCCAGTCACGGCCCATCATTTCCACCAACAGATCGACCCAGCTTTGCATTTCGTAACGTAGGCACTAATGAAGTTAAGAGAGTGTTGTATTCCATTAGATCGCAGGCGAGCGGGATTGATGATATACCTATAAAATGTATACATTACAATATTGGTGCAGTTCTCCCCATTCTCACACACATTTTTAATTACTGTTTAAACAATGGCACACTGCCTTCTATCTGGAAATACGCCAACGTGATCCCTCTTCCTAAGGTACCTTGCCCACTGTTACCGTCCGACTACCGCCCTGTATCTATTCTCCCTGCTCTCTCCAAAGTACTGGAACGGTTAGTACAAACCCAAATACTGGAATATTTGAACACTCACTCTCTACTTGACCCACTCCAGTCTGGTTTCAAGAAGGGCCACAGCACAGCTACTGCCTTACTTAAGGTGACTGATGACATCAGACAAGCAATGGACCAAAGACAAGTAACAATACTCACACTCCTCGATTTTAGCAGAGCATTTGACACCATAGATATACCGACCCTATTGAAGAAGCTAACATCCCTTCTCGGCTCCGAAGCCATAATTTTTTCTCTGCTTACCTAACGGGTCGAAATCAGCGTGTGATTGTACAGGACACCACCTCACAGTGGCGTCAGAAAAAGGCAGGAACCCCCCAAGGTTCGGTCCTTGGGCCCCTACTTTTCGTGCTCTATATCAACGATATCTCCTGCTCAAATAACTATAATAAATATCATCTTTATGCAGATGATCTCCAAATATATTGCCACACTAGTATCAACAATATATCAAATGCAATAAGGGATATAAACACTGATATACATCAACTTTGTGTATACGCCGATGACAACTCTCTCCTGCTCAATCCTACGAAAAACCAAACTATCATCGTCGGCTCTCATAAGTTACTAAACTCATTAAAAAACAACTACGTTGTGCCTCCAGTAACACTGAATTCAATCACCATCCCCTTTAGTAAAGAAGTAAGGAACCTTGGGTTAACCTTAACTGAAACTCTTGACTGGTCACCACATATAAGAAATACACGTAAAAAGATATACGCATCCCTTCACCCACTCGTGCGCCATAAGAATATTTTACCACTAGACATTAAGATTAAACTCATCCAGACACTAATACTACCAATTCTAGACTACTGTGACGTCGTTCTCGTTGACGCGACTCATGGACAAACAATGAAACTTCAACAAGCATTGAACTCTTGTCTTCGGTTCGCTTTCAATCTAAGATACGATGCCCACATAACCCCAAGCTACCGTGCTCTTTCATGGCTTAAACCTGATGAACGCCGTAAATTTCACTTGTTGACATCCATCTATCGATTTCTGCATGAAAACACCCCCACGTACATGTCATCAAAATTTAGTTACTTGTCCTCATATCACAATCGAAGCACTCGATCTGGCTCTTCCCTCGCCATCCCCATCAACCACTCATCCATGTTTAACCGCTCTTTTGCTGTAGCTGGGTCTCGACTATGGAATTCAACTCCTCCCGATATCAGAAATTCCACAACAATAAATGAATTTAAGGCCGCATGCCGAGATTACCTGTTGAATACTGCTGATTGCCCCGTGTGAATGGTGATGGATGATAGGACGTATGACTGAGCTAGGATTATATCTAGGATATTATAGAAAGGTCTGTGACATTGTGATTATTATTATTATTATTTCTATTGTTATAATTATTACTATCATTATTCATGTTCCTTTTTTACTAATATTAGTATTAGCATAATTAATTTACTCCTTATTTATCATCATAATATTTTTTGTATTTTCGAAATTGTCATAAGCTATGTACTGGTACCATATTTCGTGGTTAAGTGTAAGAGAGGGCCATGAGCCCTAACTTCGCCACTACCGAAGACATAAAATAAATAAATATATACCTAGAAATTACTATTTCACCCCTTAGAAGGGGTAAGTTTTGCTTTGGGGTGGAAATACGTTGTCTGGAGGGAAAAGGGCGTTAGCCCGAGACCTACAACACCTCATTTGTCAAAATCCGACCATGGGTTCAGGAAATATCAACAAAAGTGTAGAAATGCCCTTAAGTTAAGCTACGGCCGCCATCTTGTTAGGTTAGACTAGGTTAAGTTAACCTACTGCCGCCATCTTGTGAGGTTAAACAAGGTTAAGTTAACCTACAGCCGCCATCTTGTTTGGTTAGGCTAGGTTAAGTTAAGCTACGGCCGCCATCTTGTGTGGAGGAATGTGGAGGTGGAGGCTGTAGAACCCTTACAAAATCACTACTGGCACAAAACAAGGCCTCAGGACTGATGGAATTCCAGCTGAAATATGACAAGCAACAGAAGAAACATCTGTTAAAGTTTTAACTGCAATATGTCAACAGATTTGGAAAACGTTCACTTGGCCCACAGATTGGAAACGATCCATCTTTATTCCTATACCCAAGAAGGGAGACCTGTTGGACTGCTCCAACTATTGCACAATTGCTCTGATACCACAAGCCAGCAAGGTGGAGATTAGGACCATACATGGAGCGTGAAATGTCCGCTACTCAAGCTGGTTTTAGGAAAGGTAGAGGAACGAGACACATCATTAGTGATGTACATTGGATGATGGAAACAGCAAAGGAATACCAGGTGGAGAAGTACATGTGCTTTATAGATTACAGGAAGGCCTTTGATAGTGTGAATCATGCGAAGATGTGGAATGTACTTAGACAGATGGGCATAGCGAACATCTTATTGCCCTGATGCGTAACCTATATTTGGGACAAGAAGCCAATGTTAAAACTGAGCATGGTGAAACAGAGTGATTCCCTATTAGTAGAGATGTGCGAAAAGGCTGTACACTTTCGCTTTACTTATTCAATCAGGATGCTGAGTACATCATGAGGAAATCTGGATTGGATGAGTCACCTCATGGGTTAATATTGGTGGATTGAATATAAACAACTTGAGGTATGCAGATGACACCACTTTGGTTGCTGAAAGCAAGGAAGAGCTCGAGGATATCATTATGAAAGTTAAAGAACAGAGTGAAACCATGGGCTTGTACTTGAATATGAAGAAGACAAAAACTAATGACAACAGGTTTACCATCGAACATTATGATAGATAGTAAGTTAATCACAGAGGTGAATAGCTTCTGTTTCTTGGGATCAACCATTAGTAGTATTGGCTCATGCAGTCAAGAGATTCGTCGAAGACTTGCCCTAGGAAGAGCAGCTTTTAAAGGACTGTTTAAGATCTTCAAGTGTTCAGATGTATCTTTGCCTACTAACATTAGAATGGTTAAGGCACTAGTCTTTCCCATAGCTACATTTGGTTGCGAAAGCTGGACCATGAGGATACGAGATAGGAAGTATATTTTATGCTTTTGAGCTCTGGTGTTGGAGAAGGATACTGCACATTCCTTGGTCAGCCAAGAGGACAAATGTATGGGTAATTCAAAAAAGAGACAGTAAGTCTGAAAGAATGGACTTTACTTCATTTTAAATGCTACAAATGCTGAAAAATGCTAGAAAGGCTGGAGGCATCTCGCTTCGCTCGAAGCCAAAGACTCTTGACATGTTAGATGATCAAGAAACAATCGGAACGCTAGAAAGTTACAAGTTAAGTCAAGTACTGCCCCCGAAAATTGAATTATTCTGGGACAAAATGAGAGTATTTTCCGTCCCCATGATAAAATGTAACCAGCAAATATAAATTTTGGAAGTGTGACACAGGAGGGTCGTGTTACAAACTCGAGGCCGTGGGAGAGCCCGATCACGTGACATATTGCACAATAGACGCTTCTAGAAGGCTGAAATTGGCATAGCAACAGTGAGTTTGGAAATTAATACTATAAATATTGTTATAAATTATGCTATTGGATCTCAGCTCAGAGCCAATGAGAAGAGGTGTTATTGAAGACGGGATCCACTTCAACAACATAATTTTGTGAAATTTTGCATTTAGGCCCTTAGAAGAAGATTTTATTATTTAGTAATGAAGAGGATATTAAAAGAAAATATGTCTGATACTTTAAAAACCGCAGTTCGGTTAATCTACGCAGTAATAACCATTAGTAATCTACGCGCTAAAATTATGGTGGGAGATTGATATGGCCGCCAAAATTTCGACTTGGAGGGGGAGATCCAAGGATCGAGGTTCTTATTCCAGCAGTCCTTGAAGAGTGAGGAAGTGTTTTTATTGGGTTAACGGAGATCCCAAAGCTTTGTCCGAGTGCGACGACTGTCGACTCGTGGAGACGCTAGGTTAGCAGTGTAGAACGTTGGAGATTACCGCACTTCCATTTTAAGCGAAGTTGTGAGGAACATTGAAAATAGTATATCTCTTATATAATTGAGATTAGAGTCCAACTAAGTGAATATAGAGAAAGAACAGGTCGAATGCTACTTTCTGCTGAAAGTCGAGCGTTCTAAGATTTACCATTTCGACAAAATACGCCTGTTAAGACAATTTTTCAAAAGTGTTGGAAATAAAGCTGAATATCATTTTAGTTGCAACGTGAAGTTGGCGAATGCAGTTCAAGTGAACAGTAGCGGAGAACTTCTAACATTGGCGCAGCAAATAAACAATATCATGACTATCATTATTCTTCAAGTGGCTTCATTCAACATAATTAACATTGTTGATATGATGAACTAAATAGTTATGCGCCAGAGATATATTCGATAACAGAAGTTAAGATACAACGATGGAACTTCGTTACACAACGCATTCTTGAATACAGACGTAGTGTACGGTCCATCTTGTACATTTTCGTCAGTCTACGAAACACTAATGTAACATCTATTAGCAATAGAAATATTTCATTCACCATCTATATGAATATTTCTATAAATTATTTTTCAATGATGAGGCTGATATATATTTGCGACGGAGAATGAAGATTCTACAGAAGAGATTTGTCAAGATGCTAGGGTAGGCCAGCAACAACAGAATAATTTGCCAGAAGGATGTCGTTCGAGCCCAGGCGAATGTTGGTGAATTCCGGAGAGGGAACATTTCCCTATCTCTGAGGTCGCAGATCCGAGGTTTGAATGCAGATCCATCTCAGTATCTTGAACGGAGAAAACATCTTAAGTATTGTGTGAATACTTACATAGATCTTCAAGTTTTCGTCCAAATAAGGTAGCTGAGTCATTACTTATAGTCCGTGGCTTAGGCGGCAGCACGCCGGCCTCTCACCGCTGGGTCCGTGGTTCAAATACCAGTCACTCCATGTGAGATCTGTGCTGGACAAAACGGAGGCAGACAGGTTTTTCTCCGGGAACTCCAGTTTTCCCTGTCAACATTTCATTCCAGCAACACTCTCCACTATCATTCCATTTCATCTGTCATTCATTTAATCATTGCCCCAGAGGAGTGCGTCAGGCCTCGGCAGCCGGCACAGTTCATATCCTGGCCGCTAGATGGGGGCATCATTCATTCCATTCCTGACCCGGTCGGAGACTGGAAGCAGGCTGTGGATTATCATATAGAGCCTGATTAGTGACATCATGAGCCGTCGTTCTTCCTCCATATTTTCACATTTCATGTATTTCGGTGTTCTCATGTATTTTACACTTAAGATGTGTGCTAAGATTTTTTTGCGTCAAGATTATTTAGGAGATGATTGTCTTTCATCTATGTATCAATTTTATTCTACGGATCAGTTGTTGAACTGACATTAAAAATGTTGTTTGAGGAATCAGATTTCCTTATAGAAGACGAGTCGTTTCAACTATCGAATTTTAATAATCTTATTTAAACCAAGTATTCAGACATTGTATCATAGCTTCAGATTAAATTCTTTTTAAATTTAATTTGAGCACTTTAATGTAACAACATAAAACTCCAAGAACAGAAGAAACATTGAATGATATTGTCATATCATCATTGTACATAAACTTTCGACGATCTAGGAAATACTAGTCGTTTGATAAGACCGAAGTCTTAATCCCTATGGACATCCTTTGGGTAGAGTGGAAAAACATTACGACGTTAACAAACCTTTTTTTATTATTTGTAAAGCTGTGAGCTTTGTTCATTTAGTATGTTAGAGGAAATATCTTCTGATAGAAGATAATTCAAATCTTTGGCTAGGAATTCAAAGCTAGTTTATCCCGGTCAAGATTGAATTCTATTTGACACTATATATAACATGTGTGTTATTTTACACTATTTGTGTAATATCACGTCATTATGTAGACCTGATATTACAACGATATACAATTTAAAGCTTGATAAGTGGAGTAGGACAGGAGTATTATTTTTATTACATGCATTTGTGACAGACGAGTTAACAGTTAATTATCTTTTTGTGTAGTAAACTTTAGGATGTCATTCACGGCAGTCTAATATCGTTCATTACGATGGGAAGTTTCGTTTGAAGAACTTAAGCATGTATAATCGTAGATCAGTAGTCATGTGAAACGATACTGAGGGTCATGCCGCTATTTGAGAAAAGTTCCGACAGAAGAAATTTTAATAAAAATTAATCCGTTTTGGTTATTGTTTATCATAGTGGATGATAATTGTTTATGCCATATATATTGTTATATGAGGATTTGTAGAGCTATGGAGTGCTCGTGCGAAGGAGATTCCGCATTTTAAGGGAAGTCAATGACAATATTGTTCTTTGATAAGAAAGGCATGGATCATGATAAGAGTCGTTGTATACAAGTAGCCCAGTTCATGTGAAGTAACGTTTTAGCTGTGTTGACAGAAGGGTTTTAGCGGAATGCAATTAGAGAACGATTGTCTACTCATGTCAATGATACCATTATTATATTTTGTTAAACCCGAAGTTACCTTTGTCAGTCGACTGTATTAGACCGACATTGTAATGAAACCTATATAAGACGATGTGTGAGCAGTATATGAAAACTACAGTGTGTTAGAAAATGTTTATGTGCAAAAACTGTGGAAATAATTAATTGAGAGTTGTATAGTAACCGAGAATCCAGAATCTCGAAAGTAACGTGTTAGCAACGTTAAATATTGTCTCTTAATATGAACAAATTACTTGTAAATATTTTTCGGAAATGATTTAGTTGTTAAAATATTTTTAACAGGATTTATTAATCGAATGTTTTGGAATAGCGTGTGTTTTGTGAGCGGATATGTTTTTATGGATGATTGCCCATTGTTTAAGAGTGAATGTTTAACCGAATTGGTCTAGAACAATTCCGGGGTGCGAATGAAAGATTGTATGAAGATTTCAGAATGATTGTTAAAGGAATATAGAAGTTATGAGCATTTTTGTATGATCTGAATGTTAATTTTATACGTGTATTTTAAACGCACACAAGGCAGTCTCAATGCAAGCCAGACAGAATGATTCACCGTTGGGAGTGGAGAGCTTGGTGTGACATAATGTGAACAGTTGACGCCTCACAGCCTTGTATAAAATGTAAATAGTTCTGAGTGCAACGCTATGCTAGCTTTCATTGATGAAGCAAGCCAACGCACGTGCGTTTCCAGACGGGTGCCAATGAAGGTAACCAGTTGTCAGGAATGCCATGAATGTAAGAGCCTCCCTTAAACGTTTTTCTTTACGTAGTGTAGGCCTAGTTATGCCAAGGATTTTATGCTGATATTTTTACACAGCAATGTAGTAAGATGTGTTGTGGAAGAGAAGTGTGTATGATTGTATGGTTTTACTAGCCTGCTTTTCACATTTTGCAAAAATGAGGAAAAAGTAGACTTATGAGATCGATCCGGGAAAATCTGTGTCTGTCTGTCCTTCTGTCTGCCTGGCTGTGTGTGTGTCCCCCCCCTATCAACTCCTAAACGGCTGAAGAAATCGAAACCAAATTTAGTACGAGTAAAGATGTATAACGGAATATCCCACGTCCATATTTGAAAATGATGGCAGTGCTACCAACTGCTGAAAAAACGCACTAGAAATTTGAGCTCCATGTTGGATATCATGGAAGGTATGCATGGGAGCTATTCCAAAATTGGCACACATGTAGATAACACTATTTCAGTTTATTTTCCAGTAGGCCATATATGACAGTATTGCCAAAATAATGTTAAGCCTTCTGATAGGTCCATTTTTAAATGCCTATAACTTCTACACTCTCAATTGGATTTCAACCAAATTTTGTATGTAATATGAGTACATAAACAGATATGACTGAGAGTATTCTTAAGAGCCACCAGGCCTGCCAACTGTTAATAATTGCTCTCTCTATTCTTTTATCCAAATACCAATATATCAGAAATTATGCAAGCCGATAGATTTAAACTATGCACACGTATAGTACCTGACATTCTAGATTAATTTGGAGTAACTTATGTACGTCAATGCTACCAACATGATTCTAAGCCTGCTGATAGGGCCAATTTTTAAATGCATGTAACTTCTATACTATCGGTTGGATTTCAACCAAATTTCGTATGTGCTATGTGTAACATAACAGATATGACTATAGGTTTTCTTAAGAGCAATCAGGGCTGCCAACTGTTAATAAATGCTGTCTATATTTTTTTTCCTTATATCAATATATCAGGAATTATGCAAGCCAACAGCCGCATACTTTGCATACGTATAGCACCTGCCATTCTAGATTAATTTGGAATAATTAATACAAGTCAGTGCTGCCAACATGGTTATATGCCTGCTGATGTGTCCAATTTTAAAGTACATGTAATTTCTATACTAACAAAGAAATTTTGTCCAAAATTGGCACAACAAGATATCATAATATTTCAGATTATGCTATTTCTGACCTGCACTCGCATGACATTGTTGCCAACATGCTTTTACGAGTGCTGATAGATCCAATGTCTAAATGCATGTAACGTCCATTGGATTTCAACCAATTTTTTTTACTCTGTACCTCAAGAGATGGAACTAAGAATATATTCAGTCTCCAGGGCTGCCAAGTGTAATGCTCTATTAAGCTACATTATACCAGGTATATTTCTAACTAATTAGACATTTCAATATTACCAACTTAATTTCGTCATTATTCAAGATAGGTTCTTCTTTCTTTCTTTCTTTCTTTCTTTCTTCGTTTTGCCCACTTAGGGAGCGCGCTTGAACTTGTTGACTCGGGTTGATGGAGCTTTCCTCTTCTTCTCCTCCCAAAATCTCCTCATGAACTCGCTATGCCCCTTCTTACGTTCCTCCGTCCATTTTTTCCAGTGGTCTTTTTAGCTTTTTCGGCGAAAGAGTGATTTGTAACTCGGGTTCCAAAAGTCTTGCGATTCATGATGCTATCTTCTGTAATGTTTATTTCCTTTAAGTCCTGTTTGATTTCTTCCAACCAACTGATTTTGACCTTCTTTGAATTAATTATATCAAGCAGTTTTTTTGCATATCTGGTGTTGTCCATTCGGCAGATGTGACCATAAAATTTCAATCGTCTCTTACGCACGGTATCAGTGAACTTATTGATTACTGTGTACAAGTCTGTGGTTTTCCTTTTAATCCATATACCATTAACATAAACGGGGCCATATATTTTCCTGAGAATTTTACGTTCCTGGATTTCGATTTCACCAATTTGAGAGTGGCCTCCTAGAGATATAGTTTCGGAGGCGTACAATGCTTCCGGAAGAACAACTGTCTGGTAGTGCCGTAGTTTTGCATTTCGTGACATCACTCTTTTATTATAGTGATTCCATGTTATTCGGTATGCTCTCTGAAGTTTGGTAGCTCTTTCTAAATTAGATTTCCTGTCCAATCCAGACGGTACAATAATTTCTCCTAAATATTTGAAGGAAGGTACGTGTCTAATTATTCCATAGTTGGTCTGTAGTGGAGATCTCGGGATATTCTGGTCTCCATTTACTATGAAATGCGTCTTCTCATACGATATTTGGAGTCCTGTCTTTGATGCTAACTCATGTAACTTCTCTATGGCATACTTGGTTTCTTCACTAGTCTTGGTAAAGATAGCTAGATCATCAGCAAAAGCTAGGCATTTTACTTTTATTTTCTGTTCCAGAGTACCAATGCTTATGCCTTTGATGTTGTTTTCCCACTCCCTGATGACTTTGTCTAACACTAAGTTAAAAAGCAGTGGGGCGAGGCCGTCACCTTGTCGAACTCCGGTATGTACTTCGAAAGGCTCTGATAGTTCACCTAGGAACTTCACTTGAGATGTTGTGTCAGTGAGAGTCTGGCGGATTAAGTCCCTGGTTTTCCTGTCAACTCTGAGCTCTTCTAGGGTGTTCAGAACAGTTTGTCTGTCAATAGAATCATACGCCTTCTTAAAATCCACGAAGGTGACAAACGTGTTGGTACTGCGGCCTATCCTTAATATCGTCTTTAGGCTCCAAATCTGCTCCGAACACGATCTACCTTTCCTAAAGCCTGCCTGGTATTCACCAATCAAATGATCAGTTTGTTGTTCTACTCTGTTTAAGAGTGCTTTAGATAATACCTTGTATATAATTGGTAAAAGTGATATACCTCTGTAGTTGTTGGGGTCCGCTCGGTCGCCCTTTTTATGCAACGGATGGATAATGGCATTCTTCCAGTCCTTCGGAATTATTTCGCTCTCCCATATTTCTGTTAGGAGTGTATGAATTCTCCTTATGAGGTCATCTCCTCCTATTTTCAACATCTCAGCAGTTATTCCATCGTTCCCAGGGGCTTTGTTATTTTTGAGCGATTGGATTATCTCTTTTATTTCTTGAGTTGTTGGGGGAAGTGAGTCTGGGTTTGGTACAGGTTTTTCAAACTGCAGTCTTTCCTCTGGAGGATCACAGTTCAGTAGAGTTTGGAAATAATCAGCCAGTATCTTGCAGTTCTCCTTACTGTTTGTTTCTAGTCGTCCATTACGTCGACGGAAACTTGGAGTTGGTAGTTTGTACCCTGACAAGTCCTCACGGAATGTCTTGTAAAAATTTCGAGTGTTGTTTTTCTGGAAATCCTGTTCTAACCCTTCAAGTCTGATTTTGTTGTAGGCACGTTTTTCGCGCCGGATTGTTTTAGAGGTCAGTTTTTGAGTTTTTAGGAAGTTCTCCCATCTTTCCACTGTCCGATGCCCGTTCCACTGATGCCATGCTTTGACTCGGTCATTGACGGCTTCATCGCACGTTGTGTTCCACCATCTGTGCTTTCTTTTCCTAGGTGGTTGTCCTAATTTCATGGCTGATGACTGTAATGTTTTGCGAAGGTCTGGCCACTCCCTAGGATTTTCTTCCTGTAAATCTCGTAGGAAAACCTCGGCGTTCTTCCTCAAGCAGTCCGGATCAACTCTTGGAAACCGGTTGCCTTTAGGTTTGGATCTGTTTGGTTGAAACCGAACCTTGATTTGCGTGAGGTAGTGATCCGAATCTACCACTCCCTTTCGTACCTTAACATTCTGTATCTCCAGCATATTCTTTGCGGAAATAGCCACATTATCTATCTGGAATTCCCCTAATAACGGGTATAGTAGATTAATCATTGGCATGAAACTTAAGTATACGAAAAGTAGGCTCTTTAGTTCGTCACGGAACTTCTTGTATTTTTTTGTTGTTAGATTAGTTTATTGTTATTTTGTTTATATTAGATTAGTTTACTTTCGCTAATAAATTTATTCAGTTCGTTATCTGTCGTCGTTGACGTGTGATTCATTTTAAATATAAGGATTAGAGTATTGTGGATGTATTGTAGGCGAAGCTGAGTTCCCAGTCCCCGAGAAACGTACGTAAAGGTAAGTGTGCCCCGTGTAGTTTGTTGTTTATCCACAATATTCTTGTAACTGCTGTATGTAAATCCCTAAATACCATGTTGGAGCGATTTCTAAAGTAGTAATTTGCCGGTGCTGTTAGAAATAGGCGATCCAGCTGGGGCAACGGATATTCCAATAGGCTACTTTCCGGATTTACGGGTACAGTACTAGGGCAGTAATCATCCCTTAGCTCGCGAAGCGCGACCAAGCGCCCATGGGATGGTGGCAGGCACTGGTGCTACTAAAGGTGCTCGATTTAACCTTTAATTAGAAGTTTTAGAAAAAGTAATTATACATTGTTTTCTCCTCGTTGGTAATGAGGGGAGAAAATTTTTCTTTTGAAGCAAATAGGTGATTTATGTTGATTTTTTAAGTATTTAAATTTTGAAGTATTCTAGACTTGAAATGACATTTAGTATTTGGTTCGCCATGGCTAGGCCTACAGTATCTGGGCATGTGTGTCGCATGGACCACCGAGTGACCGTAGGCCTAGGTGTTAAGTTAATTTATGTATCAGCAGCAGCTTCAGAATTTAATAAGTATATTGATATCAATAAGAAAAGTGTTTTAAGTTGTTATAATAGTTTTGAAAGGAAGGTGAAGATAGAATGACCGCTAGTGGGTTGGGTTTGATAGTTTGAAGTAATTTAAAGACCTGTAGTAGGTAATAGTTATTTAGGTAATACATAAGAATAGTGGAAATAAGCCTCATTTGCTCCAGGGAGGAATGAAATTGGTTTTAAGTAGTTTGTAGCTGGATTTAGTAATTAAGTATGCTTGTAGGTGATAAAGCGTTTTTATTGCTTGAGAGGGCGCGAATCGGGCTCTGTGATTGGTTACTGGTAGTTTGGAGTCGTGCATGTATTAAGGCTGGCAGAAAATATTTTGTGTTAGTTGTTATTGTAAAAAGTGCTGAATTTGTTTATTTAAAGCTTAAAATTTGAGTTTTAAGTACCGGTTTGGTGACCCATCATCCTTTTCTTCCCAGGCAGGTCACTTAGCCGTAATTTGGAAGTTATTGCGGGGTTTAGTAAGCATATGCAGCAACACTGCCGGAGACCTGATCGTGCTAGGCTATTGCGATTAATTAGCTCTCATTTCATGGTTTTTCAGTTTTGAATGCGAATAGTTGGTTTGATAGTTGTACAAGAGTAAGGAGAATAAGTATTGTGAAGGTTTGGAATAGTATTATGGTTTAAGTTGAGCTGAGAAGTGAATTTGGTTTGGCATAATGTGTAATTTTATGGTCTGTTATGAAGCCTGGATTTATTAAGTTTATTGTGCTGCAAGCGTATTAAGAGCTGTAGAATATCATGTATAGTACTGGGATAGCTTGGGGGAAGTGTTGGCGAGAGGAAGAGAAGTGAGGGGATCGGTTTCTGGAATTGTTGCTGTTGTTGCTAGTTTTTCAACTGCTGTTTTTCATGGCTTGTTTGAAGTGCCTACAACCGTGATACGAAGCTGCGTGTCCACCTCCACAGTTTAGACACGGTGCACACCGTATGTCGATGGGGGCCACCTAGCTTCGTATTTACAATCAAATGATGTATGGTTCAGCCGCTGGCAGTGGAAACATTGGATAGTGAGTGAAGTATGCTGGCTGGATGACGTCACGCCGTGTCGTTGCCGTCTCGTAACGCCAGAGCTCACCAGGGAACTCAGTACACATGCACCTAGCGGTACTATGACGTCACACAACTCAGTGCATTCTCGGTACATTTCGTGACGTTGCCGTAACGTAACGACGAAGTCAACTAGATCATTTAAAATGATAAAATCAAACCAGATCTGTCTCATAAGTCGTAACACAATATTACTGTTTATCAAACAGTTTAGCGGCAGTTTGTGTGTTTAGCAGTTTCCGGTGCGAATCACATTTGCGATGACCATCAACAAAGCCCATGGAAAATCCCTACAAGTGGGTGGACTAAATTTGGAAAATCCATACATCTCACATGGACAGCTGATAGCGGTTTGCTCACGCGTCTTCTGATTTATTTATGTACGCACCAGACGAAAAACCAAAAATATTGCATACCCAAATACACTTCAATAAACAAAAGTAGAAAACAAAATCTTTCTTTCTTTGAGTGGCAATGCAACGCGTGACTGTTACAACTAGTAGGTTATAAGTGGAATAACATTCATACTGGATACCATATATAAACAAATACTTCCAACGGTTAAAACTCGGAATGAGAATGGTTAATTTTTGGGCTGTCAAATAAAAAGTGAACATCAATATCAACTTAAGGAAAAATAAATAAAAAAGAACAAAAACGTATTACTAACAAAACTTATTCCCATCCAACATTACCAGTTATCATACATTAAAAAGGAAGAAAGAATGAATAGTATATTGGCTTTCACGGCCGGTGAATTAAAACTCAGCAATTCTTCTAGGTTTGTGCCGTGTCTTGTATCTTTTTGGAAGCCTTCATAGGGAGGTTAAGTCTGCTTGAGCTTTTAGTTCTCGCAGTCAAGTGGTGCAGTTGCACCTAATATAAAGGGAGGTGGCGCGCAGTTCGTCACTCCTGCGGGGTTCCGGACGGGGACACTTAGAGCCCGCCGATGAGCCAGGTTGGTGTCCTAGGCGAAACCCCACACAAGACACGGCACAAACCTAGAAGAATTGCTGAATTTTAAAGAAAGAATACTTTTCCTGTTGTCCACTTACTCATTTATATGATTTCCACTTGCGTCACTCTCTTCATCGTGGGTTTCTTCTGTTATATCCTAGTGACAAGAATGGACCTTTAATTCATTTGCTATCATATTACGTTTGTACACAAGCAATAACATATAATGTAACTTAACAGCACAGATCAACTTCGAGTAAGGACTTATCAGCTTTGCAACTGACAGACTGAAATTACTATCTTATTCTCGATCATATCTTACTGGGTTATGCGAGTCTCATCTAGATCTGGACTAATCAAAGACATCCCTCTTTTGCAGGTCAAATAAATAGAAGTGTGATAGAAAATATGGAAACAGTACTTTAAGGGAAGTAACGGTCTTCAGTGCTGAAAGAATTAGTTTTGGAATTTCGAGTAGTAAGACTATAAAAGCCTTGTCTATTCCTAGTCCATCGTTTTGTCCATTTCAGTCACAGCACATAATACATGCACAAGTGACTTGGTCCTCAATAGTTCTACCATCACAGCTGTTAGGAACAAACCCATATACTACTGGTACTAAAGTATTCGACATTATTATTACAAAAGAGGCTTTCTCGGAATGCTTCCAACAATGGTGGCAACACTGGGAGAAGTGTGTGGAGACCCAAGGGGACTACTTTGAGGGTGAGGTTTCCGACGCTCCAGGTATGCCAGTTTATTTTTCCTGGCTAAAGGTCAGATACTTTTCTAGCAGGCCTCGTTGCCATTTAAACAATATTCTACAAGAACAGTGCACAATTTTTGATTAAGGCAGGTACCCAATCAGCTACCTCAGTAAGTATCGATAGAGAGAGTGATTTGTAGACTAACATAACTTCAGTCGCTACATATTGCTTCTAACTGCAAGCAGTGGACTTACGGTATTAACATCATAATATAATATATTAATTCAAAGTAGAAGCAAAGATTCAACGAGAAATAATTTCAACTCTGACATTTGCTGATCACATCTTTGCCGACACACGAGAGGATATGAATGAGTTTTTGAATGGTATGGGTTCTGCCTCGAGGAAATAATTCACGATGAAAATTAATAAATGTAAAACAAAACTATTGGAATGTAGCCGAAAGTTATCAGAAACACCTATGTACGTCAAATTGCCAGGTGAATATGAGACTTTTGTGACTTAGGAAACAGAATAACCAGAGATAGACGAAACAACAACAACAACAACAACAACAACAAAGGAGAAATATAATGCGACAAGCCATGCTTTATCATGTGTTCTCTTCTGAAGGTTGGCCTGGATGCGGTCTCGTACCACTCCTTTGTTTAGAATGCAGTAAATAAGTCGAACCCGGATCATTCGGTGTATTTATACCTTGAAAATACTGTAACTTCTTCGTACAAAAATACAAGGTTCGTAACGGGCAACTAATACACGTGATATTGCCAAGGATATGCTGGCTTCATATAACGTACCCTTCAGCTATATCCTCCATTACCTCAGTGAATAGAGCAACACACAGAGAGAGGGAGGTCATGGGTTCGAGTCCAGCACTAATTAGACAATATATAGCTTACCATCCAGCTAGACGTCTAGTACTTTCCATACTTCACACAACATAACAGCAGACAGGTTCCATATGTCATCAGTACGGTCTGAATACACAATTCTGTAATCCCTAAATAGCATCGGTGAGAAGCAGACGGCAATCAGGTCATGTCCTCTATGAGATGCAACAAGTAGTAACTCAATAACGTACTCACCTCTTTGAAATCTCCACCACTTGCTAAAGATGGTGTTTCTCTTTTGACGCATGGAACAAACTCTGTTATGGAGGATTCTTCTATCTTAATATCCTCAGTGAGACCAGTATCATCCTGCAGAGAAATTACTTGTTTCACAAACAAGTTCCTTTGCATAGATGGAATTAAATCTTACACACGTTTCCAACACTTTGAATACCTTCCAAACATAATGCGACATACAAGACCTAGATCAGAAATGTTGTAGAGAAAGGCAGTTATGTTCTCAGAGTAAACACCCCAGACTTGGGTAACTTCATCAGCTGATCTCCATATATATATATGTCCCCGTTCACTTGTTCCTAAACCGCGATGGTATGTCAGACCGCGTGACAACACCGAGTCATTCTCCGATATTGTCAACTGAGTACAATATTATGAAGTCAGGGTTTGGAAAAAGGGTCTTGTATAAAATTGAGTATAGGTAGAGAAATAGAGTGCAAACTATTTCTCATTGAGCGTGGAATACGCGAAGTTGCGCGTTCGACGATTTAATACCAAGATTTGTGTATTTATTGAATTTTCCGAACTATCGGTGCAAGATCAATTTGCGATAGTTTGAGTACAAGTGCTACACAGAGTTCAAATATTGTTCAGAATGATTTGTTGTACTGGGTAAATTAATTGTAGGAGGCAATGACGCACGATTACTCCAATAACATCCGATATAAGTGACAGAGAATTATTATGGTGTTGTAGCCATTCTTCAGTGTTGCCTTAGTGGACAAAAGCTTGGTGCTTTTCAGTCGGTCAACATGATTGTACCCGAATGAGATGGCTTATTCCCCAATCCCGGAAAAAATTCCATGAGATTAATAAATACACTTGGATTACCAGTTTCGATCGTCAAGCGATCATCATCAGATCCATTGCACTTAGGCTATAAAATCTATGTCTGAAAGTATGGGTGAAATATTCATAATAAGTACACTTATTTAATGGCAGTATTAGTTGAGATAATGCAACTCGTCAATATTTGTTAGGTGAGGTCTATGTTGAGATACTGGAAGTGGTGATTGACCTCCGGAATCTGCCTGTTCGGAGTGAATATGAGGTTGTAGATGGTCAATTAAGATTGTATTGTACAGGCTACTTATCTGGATGAGTCTTGCGCAGTCCTGTTGAGAGCAGTTCACATGGTCACTGTTTGCACTCGAATGAATGGAAATACCTGTGTGTGAGTGTCCGTTATCTCACTGGGCTGTTCCCCCTCTCGCATTCCTAAGAGCGTTAGAATCCCGTACCTTCCTTCGATGGGACGTAAAGCCGACTGGCCAATGTCATAGATTTATGGCAGGTATAAGAAGCTTCTACTAACTCCAATTGTGTGAAGCTAAATTTGTCGGTCAGATTTGATAAACGATCTATTAGTTCCAACGTTCACCTAGCCAAGTTTGCGGATAGGTGTCTTTGACGGTAGCATTTGGTAGCAAAAGTAGGAACTGTTTAAAAATTGATCGTCTGCACTCCTTACCTGAATCACAGATAACACACGTTAATACATCCATCACAATTAACACCAGTTTTCAGACAGATTCTACACACACCTAAAGTACACGGGTTAGATGACCACGTTGTTGTAGCCCCTTAACTGAGGAACCAACCAACCTTGGATCTACGAAGCAGGACATCATTTTGTCACAATGGCCTTTAACATGAGAGTGGTCGCTTTGAACATTGCTCGTTACTGTATCCACTGTCATGTTCTTAATTTGTGCCATGGACGAAACAAAGTGGTCGTTAACGTCAGTAAGAAGTTCATGTAAACACAATACATAATGTGGAGGTGTACGTTGGATACATTAACTACTGAGACGCATAACCGGCATTTTCTCATCCCACTTAGCTAATGAGACAGCTGCGATTTAGCGCCGACTTCAGGCGACTTGTTCTTGGCCCCATTGCACGTGTTACGGCGTTGCCGGAGCCTCGTATTTCAACTCGCATTTCTATTAAACCTATTGGCGGGACTAGGTTTGCTAGATAAACATTTGTCATGAATGTCGACAAGGAACCGCATACCGACCTACAAGTGCAGAATTTTTTCTTCACTCTGTATAACTTTCAGTATAGGTGATTAAGACTCAACCAATGACATGCCATCTTTCTGTCATCGAAATTTACTTTCACAAAAGTCAAATGCACGTCATCTAAGATTTACAAAAAGTGGTCATATAATAGACCATCAATCACGTCCATGGCTTAAAAAGGATTCGAGAGATACAAGAAATATGTTTTAAAATTTCGAACAGATGCCGTTTTGAATTATTTAACACAATTGAACATGAGATGTATCTACACTAAACTTCTAAGAATGATTTGATGTGATAAGATTCATTTCTCTCGAGTGATTAGATCACCAGAAATGTAATTAGGAATAGTAAAAAATCTCACGGAATCAAAGCTATTGTTTGTACTTAATAGTCTTCTAGCACCTTAAAAAATTTCGGTGTGATTGTTTAAATAGTTTGAGAGATATTGTGAACCAGTGGAATCTGGAATATATCTCATGGATTGTTATATATATAGAGGCAGTAGAATTATGTACTAGAATATGAATATTTGTTCATCATTTCTCACACTCTTTAAGATCATATTTATTTCATATTCACAGCAATGCTGGTTTTGTGCTCAACAGGTTATTTCAAGTCCTATAGATTAACTCATTTTACCAGGCTCTATGTAGGTATGTCTACCACTTATTATTCCAGTTTTCACCGGGTTTGGGGGATGAGATCCGAAGTTATTCTAAGGTATTTACGGCCGGATGCCCTTCCTGACGCCAACGTCATGAGATGATTTGGTGAGATATGAAATGAATGAAGGTGCATGACACTGGACAAGGATGTGGAAGAAAGCGGCCGTGTTCTGTCAGAAGGTACCGTCCCAGCATTTGCCTGGAGTTGAAAGGTGGAAACCACAGAAAAACATCTCAAAGAGGGCCGACGGTGGGGCTCGAACCCCCGTCTACCGAGTCCACAGAGAGCTTGTTCCCAAGGCCTAGCGAGCGTAGCTACCGCTGTCGGTAACATCTTCCTTGGGGTCACCGGAGCCAACTCAGCTCATTTTAGTTTTGGCCGGGGCTTTAAGACCAGATGCCCTTCCTGACGCCACGTGATTTGTCGTGGGAAAATTCTACTTTCACTTCGATGACATAAAGCATGCGTACAGTCGCCCTATTGAGTACAGTATATGGAAATAATTGAATTAAATTAGATGCCAGTGAATTAAAGATGGTACAAATATTGACCGTACCAAGTTTCACTATGTTTGGAAGATTACATCGCGAATAAATTCTATTTAAATTCCTTAATATTGCTTGACTGAGTGGGACTGAGAACCAGGAAAGACGTATAAGAATATGGAAACTGAAAGAAGGAGATAGAAGGGTCGAGTACCTCAAAATGGTAAAGGAAGGAATTCCAACAGATGAAGAAAGAGGGGTGGAAGAGGAATGGGCTGGATTTAAGAAGACACTAGTAGGAGCAGCAGAAGCAGTATGTGGGAGGACAAGTAGTAAGAAGAGGTGGAAGGGAACACTATGGTGGAATGAGAAGACAAAAGATATAGTAAGGGAAAAGAATAGACCCTTTAGGAGGTGGTATCAAAATAGGACTGTAGACACAAGGGAAGAGTACCAGGAAAGAAAGGAGGCAGAAAGAGTAGTGGATGGGGAGAGAAGAAAGTGGATGGAAGAGTGGACAAAGATGATGGAGGATAATGAAGGTACAAAAAAGGTCCTGTATGGGATGGTGAAAAATAAGAGGCAGAAGGATCCTACGGATTATGTTAGAATGGTGAACAAAAAGGGACAAGAGATAGAAAATACGAATGAACTGAAGAAAATGTGGAAATAATATTTTGAAGAACTTCTGAACCCAAATGGAAACCACGGCGAGGAGGAAGAAATCGGGGAAGAGGAAGATGGACTGCAAACAGAAGAGGACTTAACATGGAGAGAAGTGGAAGACGCAGTGAGAAAGATGAAAGGAGGGAAGGCACCAGGTGTAGTGGCTGAGGAGTGTGGATGAGTTGAGTGTGGAGATGGTGAGAGCAGCAGGAGAGGTGGGGATACAATGGTTGTACCGAGTGATGAAGAGAGCATGGAAGGAAAGGAAGACCCCAGAGGACTGGAAAAAGGGAATAATTGTCCCGATCTTCAGGAAAGGTAGTAGAACAGAATGCAGAAACTATCGGGGAATAACACTGATGGGTCATTGTGCAAAGATGTTTGAGAAAGTTTTGGAAAGGAGAATTAGGACAAGGATAGAAGGAGGGATGAGGGAAGAACAACATGGCTTCAGAGCAGGAAGGTCCACAAGGGATTTAATTTTTGCTGTAAGGCAGTTACAAGAACAGCACTATGAGTATGGAACAGATCTAGTGATGGTCTTCCTGGACATTGAGAAAGCATGACAGTGTATGCAGAAACAAAGTATGGAAGTCCCAGGGGGATAGATGAGTAGAAAAATGGACTATAATGAGGATAAAGGAGATGCAGAAGGGAACCGTGAGCTGTGTGAAAGTGGGAGGAGAGAGATCGGACTCGTTGGAACAGAG
The DNA here is from genome assembly GCA_946902985.2 of Meconema thalassinum. NCBI lineage: Eukaryota > Metazoa > Arthropoda > Insecta > Orthoptera > Tettigoniidae > Meconema > Meconema thalassinum. The sequence continues at coordinate 31,393,086 of OX336393.1, forward strand.
GAATGGCCTGAAACAAGGAAGTGCCCTGTCACCGTTACTTTTCATTGTGGTGATGGATGACATAATGACCCGAGTGGCACAAGTAATTGGGGAAGGAAAGATGAAAGCAATGGTGTTTGCAGATGATTTGATGATTTGGGGAAACAAGGAGAAGGAGGTACAGGAACAGTTGGACGTGTGGGAAGGAATAATACAAGGATATGGGATGAAATTTAGCTTAAATAAGAGTGAGATGGTGATCACAACAAAGAAGAAGGAAAGAACCACAACGGAAATAACAATTGGTGGGGAACAGCTGAAGAAAGTGGAGAGTTTCAAGTATCTGGGAAACCTGATACAAGATAATGGAAGAAACGATAGAGAAATAAATGAGCGGGGGAGACAGGCAGAAGCATTCCGGAGGAGTGTGAGAAGAATGATATGGAGCAAGGATGTCCCTCAGAATAGCAAAAAGATCATATATCGGACGTACTATGTCCCTATCCTGAAGTATGCCTCGGAGACCTGAGTTATGAATGGAAGGGAGAAGAGCAAAATACAGGCCAGTGAGATGAGGTTCTTGACAAGCAGTATTGGAGCTACAAAGACGGACAGAATAAGAAATGAGAGGACCAGAGAATTAATGAAGGAGGAATCATTACAGGATGGTATAGAGAAATCTAGACTTAGATGGTATGGACATGTAAAACGAATGGAGGAGAAGAGGATACCCAGGAGGATACACGAGACGAAGTGGGAAGGAAAGAGACCGAGAGGAAGACCGAGAGACAGGTGGCTGAAGGGGGTGGAAGAAATCGTGAAGAAGAGAGGAGAAGACTGGACAAGGGTGGAGATGAGATATGGTGGGAAGACAGAAGAAGTTGGAGAGGCTTGTGTTCCAAACAGACCCGGCCAGTGTCTGCAAACTGTGCAAGATGATGATGATGATGAATATTGTTTGACCGCCATGTTAGTTTTGTACGTGACAGGAATTTAACATTCACGTAGATGTTTTTAACATAATATTTTCCATCACCGTACAAATTATCAGGGTGATATGTGCAACAGTTTTGGAGACATAAAAACCGGTGAAAAATCTCGCATATGTGCCATGTTGGATTGGTGAAACCTATTAAAATTTAAAACGCACGTTCGAAGTGGGACGATGTAGAAGTATATTATTACCGAGTTTAGCATGATGAGAATTGAATAAAAATGCCTTCTAACGACTTACATAATAAACAGAAATGAGAATAGCTCAAAGAATACCCTTAATCATCGAAGAATAAGGACCTTAGAAGGGAGGAGTTAGCCAGACATGGAGCAGCCCTTATCCTCCCCAACCTATTGCACTTCAACCATTCCCGCAGCAGTCAATCTACCTGCCTAAAGGGTACAAAACATACCGGGGAAAGTGCCTGCAGAGTGTACTTGGTAGGAGTCTAAAGGGTACAAAACATACCAGGGATTTAAAATAGGAATCTCTGTTTCGCGGGCTTATAGGCCGTGTTCTAAGGACATTTTGTCGTCCTGACGTTTCGCTGAAGACTGCGTTCAGCATGTTCACAGATTACATTAAGCGAGGTAAAACAAGTAAACAGAAGATATATAAATAGTCAACAACCCACACATAGAGGCTATCATAGCAACGGCGTACCACATAAAAAGAATGCATCAAGGACACGACTGCTCTTCTGTTGCATCTTCTCGTCTACGACGGTCAATCAGGGCATGCTTGAGTGGATTAAGGACTGGAAGCCAAGCTCTGTTCACACATTCTGCTTCCTCCTTAATATTGAAGCTGTTAGTATGCTTCAGGATTTCAATGGCCTCCCTTTGTAGCCTGGCATGATAAGACACCGTGGTGGACAGAACTTACGTGTCTCCATATCTTATGTCGTTACCTGCGAGTAGCGAGTGTGCTGCAACAGTGGATTTATCTGTTTGTCCTAGCCGGCTGTGTCGTTCGTGCTCCTTGAGGCGAGTGGCAATACTTCTTTTCGTTGTTCTAATATATACTTGGCCACAATCACACGGGATTTTATAAACCCCTGCCGCGGTCTGAAGATGTCGCTTATCTTTAGCAGACCTAAACATGTCCTTAATTTTTCGCGTAGGCCTGTATATAGTCTTTATATCATGGGACTCGAGTAGCCTCCCTATTCTGTCCGTGACTTTTTTATGTATGGAAGGAAAGCTCTAGCCAGGGGCTGCTTGTCTCCAATTACCCTAGTAGTTGGACGTCTTGGATGGAGTGCTCGCTGGATATCTTTCTGGCTGTACCCACTGGCACGTAGAGCCTCGTTGAGGTGTTTAATTTCTTGGTTTTAGAACATTTCAACATTTCCTATTTCAACGCCGGTCGTGAAACTCTGAATTTTTACTGAATATTTACTTATACCAGGGATTGTGTCTGCAGGGTGTACTTGGTGTGAGCCTAAAGGGTACAAAACATACCGGGGATTGTGTCTGCAGCGTGTACTTGGTACGGGCCTAAAGGGTACAAAACATACCGGGGATTGTGTCTGCAGCGTGTACTTGGTACGGGCCTAAAGGGTACAAAACATACCGGGGAATGTGTCTGCAGCGTGTACTTGATACGGGCCTAAAGGGTACAAAACATACCGAAGATTGTGCCTGCAGAGTGTACTTCTTACTAGCCTAAAGGCTACATAACATACCGGGGATTGTGCCTGCAGAGTGTACTTGGTACAAGCCTAAAGGGTACAAAACATACCGGGGATTGTGCCTGCAGAGTGTACTTGGTACGAGCCTAAAGAGTACAAAACATACCGGGGATTGTGCATGCAGGGTGTACTTGGTACGAGCCTAAAGGGTACAAAACATACCGGGGATTGTGTCTGCAGGGTGTACTTGGTACGAGCCTAAAGGGTACAAAACATACCGGGGATTGTGCCTACAGAGTTAACTTGGTACGAGAGGATAAGAGAACAAGAAAACCTCTTCTTTCTCTCATGTGCGCGTGGGGGGCAGATGACCTCGTAGTTCCGCCCCTGAATACAACAATAACGAACTCATGTGCACATTTAGGCATGACACATATCGCCATCTACAGGGGACTAATCGCATTTCGAAATTAATAACATCAAAGACGTAATACTTCAGTTCTAATCTATAATTGAATCGGTCATTTCTAAAAGGCCCTTTCTGACATTTTTGGTGAAAATGAGTTAAGTATGGATTTTTGTTGCTGAGACGTAAAAACACCGTTCCATGCTGAATTGGCCTCTTTCTACCTTTTAGTTTAGTTACAGGACGCCAATGATATTTGCATTCATTTCTTAAGGGCCCTTTCTGCGGTAGAAGGGGCAGTTTAGCTAGGAACCATTGCTAGCCAGATACAGATGCCATCTGGTGGAGAAAAAGGGATCTTCCTAACAGCTGCTCTGCTATGATATAATGAGTAATATAAGAGGTTTTTCTCGGATTGATCTGTGTTAGGTTCATAGTTTTGATTAGAAACGCGTGAATTAATGCAAGTAGAAATGGAGGAAGAAGGTAGAACAAGGAAATGGCGTACCAGAGAAACAATCTAAAGAAGGTCAAAGTGAAGGGCATTGCTCACATTACATTCATTCATTCATTCATTTATTTGCAATGGGGGGTGTGTCCCCCGGTGGCAATTTGGATATACATAACAAATACATAATTATACATAACAATACATAATTATACATAACAATTCAATAACAATTATACAACAATTAAACTGGAGTATTTACACAAATAGTCAGTCTTTTCTTAAACACACCTATATGTTTGGGAAAAGGCTCTAAGACTGCGGCAGGTAGAGTGTTCCAGTTATCAATGGCACGGTTTACTAAAGAATATTTACCATAATTTGTTCGCTGTGGTCGGCCCTTAACTTTGAAAGGATGATCGCTCCTACCCATGTAAGTGGGCTTTCCCAATCGTTTGCTAAGCTCACCCCATGCTGGTTGATTTGTATACGTGTTGTACATAGCGCAGAGTCTAGATTTCATCCTCCTAGCCTCCAGTGATTCCCACCCAAGTTTCTTTAACATACGGCTCACACTGCTCCTGGGATTAAAGTCACTGAGCACAAATCTAGCGGCCTTTCTTTGTACCATTTCCAACTCATTGATGAGCCCTACTTGATATGGATCCCAAACCGCCGAGGCATATTCCAGAATAGGTCTTACAAGTGACAAATAGCCTAATTCCTTAGCAGAGGTACTACTTCCTTTTAATACCCTCATTACAAAGTGCAGGGATTTGTAAGCTTTTGAAACTACACATCCTACATGACTACTCCATTTCATATCATTCCTTACGTGAACGCCCAAATATTTGCAAGAATCTTCTTCTACAAGTATTTCCGAGCCAATGTTATATTGAAAATCCTGCCTTGGCACTTTCCCTATTTTTAAGAGACTACATTTTCTTGTGTTTATTTTCATTTTATTTACAATCGCCCACTTATAGACCAGGTTCAGGTCCTCTTGCAGCACTGCATTGTCTTGTGAGTCATGTATCTTTCGATATATTACACAATCATCCGCAAACAATCGACAGTCACTGCGAATTCCATTTGGTAAGTCATTTATAAACGCCAAAAACAACAAAGTTCCGATTACGCTGCCCTGAGGGATACCCGACGTTACGGTAATTTCATCCGAGAATATGCCTTCGACTTTCACTTTCTGGGAACGACCCGTCAAAAATTCTTGGATCCATAAAATTACTCTTCTATCAATCTTCGTCGAAGCTAATTTATGGAGTAGCATGTCATGCGGCACGACATCAAATGCCTTCGCAAAATTTATAACCACGGCATCGACTGAAACTCCATGGTCTAACGATTCGCTAATGTCTTGAAAAAGGGATAGCATCTGACTCTCGCATGAGTAACCTTTCCGAAATCCATGCTGCCTATCATTAAACCATGATAATGTTTCCCACTGTTCCCTCAAGTAGTCGCAAATGAGATGCTCCATCTGCTTACAAACGATGGACGTAAGGCTAACCGGCCTGTAGTTGCCCAATTCAAGTCTGCTCCCTCCCTTAAATATTGGGACTACCGTAGCTCTTTTCCAGTCATCTGGGATTTGCGCATTGTTTATGGACACATTGAATATCACCTCCAAGTATCGTGCCACGGCCCTACCTCCTAATTTAAGTACTTCACTAACAATATTATCAGGACCCTTTGATACATTGAAACGCAGTTTTTGTATTAGCTTTACAATTGCTGACTGGTTTATTTGGAACAGGGGAGCCCCTGATTCGTCGTTAAGGTCCAACACACAGCTATTGGATTTGTTGAACACACTACCGTAAAAGACATTTAATTCATTAGCAATGGCCTGTTTCTCAGTAATTAATTTACCGTCACCGGACATTATCATCGACAAATTATTTGAATTTCCCTTTCTTCTCCTAACATAACTGTAAAATTTTTTCCACCCACCCCCTCCCGAACCAAGTAAACCTTGCATATAACTGTCATGAGCAGCCCTCTTTTTTAAGACGAGCTCTCTTGATAAGGACTTAAATTTCAACATATACTTGTCACTATCATGTCTTTTATTGTATAATTTCCTAATTTTCCGTTTTAGTCTCCTAATTTCTCGTGTGTAATACTCAGGGTCTGGGTTTTGTTTCAGCAATTTAAATGGGACAAATTTATCAACAGCGCTATTTAAAATTTTCAAAAAGTTAGTCCTCAGGATATTAATGTGATTTCCTCCCGATGCCCATCCTACAAATAGCTCATTCAAATACCCCTGAAACTTGCACTGATCCGCTCTGCGATACTGGAATATGATCTTTTTTGCTACATCAGAGTCTAATTTTGTAACGCCACCATATCTAATATTTAATTCAACCCCAGAATGGTCACTAATTCCTGGTAATTTCAGACAGTTAATATACAGCTCTACAGGCCTTACGAGATAAACATCTAAGGTATTATTGTCTCTAGTTGGGAAGTCAACTACTTGGGAAAATCCCCCCTCCCTTAAGAATTTATTTGCAGCGCTCTGAGCTTGACCACAGCTAGTTGACTCACCAGACCAGTCTACTTTGGGGAGGTTTAAATCTCCAGCAATTATTATGCTCTTTTACATACTCTGGAGAAGTAATACTGTATGAGTATGATGAGAATACAGCAAAAAAAAGGTGCCAACTAGGTGTGTTCGTTCCTTTATAACTACATAGAGGAGTAGGCTACGTTCCACGTTCTGTCTTGCTTTTGTACTCTGACTCTGAATCATTCAATGATTCGGCTTCTGACAGCTCTCACTGACACTTACCAGATTGAAGAAATTGTTCATAGATTTCCAATACGTGGTCATTCATACATACCATGTGATAGGGACTTTGGACTCATCAAGCGAGCTGTTAATAAGTTAGACAGAGTGTATACCGGTATACCCAAATAGTATGTGGGAATCATTGTATACTGTGCCCAGAACAACAAATTTACAGTTCACATGGTAGGTACAGAGGACATATTGGATTTTGACAGGTGGTGGCCAATTCTCTACAAAAAAAGAGGACTCTCAATGGAATCTAGAGGAAGAGGAGTTGAACGCCAGTCAAAGGTATCATTCCGTACTGCCAGTTCCTGTGAATTCAAATATAAGTCAATAATTCCACACACTGTGACCACTTTCGACTTCATTGGTGAACTTGTACAGCACACTTTTGATTTAAGTTTGTCAGGAATTCCTCGCAATAATATTCCTCAGTGCTCTGTGTACAGCGGACGTGTTCCCATAAACTCGAAAAAGATAGAAGACATCAAGAAAGTTCTGACGTACATTCCACATGAATATTTGGAGTATTATGACGATATATTGAAATGCCCGACAGAAGAGAACTAGAGCCATACACAAGAAGAAAACTTGATGCTACTCATGTGTTATGAAATACTATTGTACTTAACATTATTATAAATTACAACATTACAAAATAAAGTTTTTGACAAGTTTATCGGATTTGATCATTAAAAAAACAAATAACCACCAGAATATTACAAATTTAGCACATATAAATATTGAGAGTCATTTCTAAAAGGCCCTTATTTTACAGATTCAGGAAGCTTATTCTGTACTTCCAAATGAACCAGACCATACAAATTTTATTTCTAAACATCTATTATGATATTTACATGTATTGTACAAAAATTTGTCGGTCTCAAATAAATAGTTTAAATGTAAAACATATTTTTGTGTTTTTCTGTAAAGACCGATTCAATTGTACTTCAGTGGGATAGGGAAATAGCATTTCCATGTTCTCTTGTTGGTGTTACACGGTATGTACCATTGAAGGTGTGGTACGCGCCCTCCAGTTTAGTTACCTTTTATGAAAGTTGGAAAATATCCGAATATTTTACATTCCAGGCAGTTGTGCTGAGCAATTACACCATTATATCATGAAGAGAATGAAGAGGTCTGACCCAGTAGAGGAATTAGAGTAAGTTATCAGGTAGTAATGCAAACAGTCAATTAGGGTGAGAAAATGGATGATTACCTTACAACTATCAGAATAAGAACTAAGGGAGAGTTGACCAGGGGACACGAAATGAAAAGATGGACAAGTAACCAGAAGCAATGTCAGGCTTTCCTCAGGCCATGTGGGTCTCAAGCAACTTCCAATTACTGTTATTGTGGCAGGTTAATACTTAGATTGTGTGTATTCACTTAAGCTATCTTAAACATGTATTTATAAAAATAGTTCCAGAGAGCGTGGCAAAGTACAAACGTATCCTCTACATTGAGAGTTGACAAACGAGCTACCACAGACAAACACCATTAGTTGGGTAATTGCCCAGCTCAACAGCCTGGATTAAAGGTATTCTGTTTGTTCTGTTGGCAGTCACATTTTCAACAAATAGAAGAAGAAAGAAGAGATGATGATTATTCATTAGAAATATGATTGCTGCCGGCCAAGTTACAATCATAACATTGTATTATGCCGATAACGAGCTCGCTTTGTTGTAGTAGTCTAGCCTATAAGCAATAGGGTACACAACCAATAATGCATTCACTTACGGGCAATCATATCTCAAATGCCGTATATGATTGAGTTTTAATATGACACATTGTGTAGACTTCACCTATAATAGGATCCGCGTGGAACTTCAGCAGTAATACAATTACATCTGCCTTTGTTAGTTGTTCTGATAGAAAACAAGACTGAGTGATTCAATCTTCCAAAAATTATTCCCACTAAGAATCATTCGTATTATTATAAGAGAAGTAATGCATAACCTTTAATAACCTGAAGTTCATGTTCCTCTTTAACTGTTATCCTGTCAACGTCAAATATATCGCCAGCCTCATTCTGCAGGTTATCAGAGGGCAACAGCTCATTTGGGTCCTCCGAAATATTACAAGTAGCCTATGTTATATATATATACACACAATATGAATACTAAGATAACAGATCCTGGTTAGAGCACCATTTACTATTAAGTACTGCATTATGTCACTAAACCTTGCACATCACTAAGATAACAATGTTACACCATATACGAATTAAAATGCAACTTACAGTGTTAGCGAATTCTTGAGTCAACCATTCTGGCTCACTCTTTATGAATAGTCTTTTCTCCATTATGATCAGGAAACTAGAACAGAAGAAGAATTAAGAGCTAGTAGCCTACGCCAAATCAGTCTCTCGTAGAGCAGGCAAATAGAGATTCCTACATTTGGTTTCTATATACCAAAATACACAAAAATATGATTTGGGGCAAGCTGATTAAATATTATATTGTCAGACAATAAAGTACCGTACCCTAAATACCTATTAGCACGTTGAATTAGGCTACGTGGAAGTGATCTTAATTAGCTGTACTGCTATTGGAAATCGGCACTATTTTTTATAGTGCGTACCGGTATTGACACCACGAAATAGAACTTCCTCGATTCGATACAAAACACCTAGTTCAAAACAGACTCATCATCGTCTCTAACCTCCTCCAACCCTTGATGTCTGTGCTGAATGTCTCGCTCCCGCGTCTGGAGTGAGGCCTCTTGCAGGCCTTCGGAACTTTGATAGGATTGGCTTAAGCTTATTTTGGCCCTGGTTCTTCATCACGCTCCGGTTATGCAACTTCAGAAACGTAATAGCACAAACTGACGATGTGTTGGTAGTCCAAGCCCTCTGTTTTTGAAGTCTTAAATGTGATTGGCTTACACTCATACTAACAGGATTACCACAGTATTATGTTTTAGTCGTAGATTACACTCTTTGAAAACGAAATCTATTCTGATGAATTTCAGAATTTGATCGCACATAATCATAAATATTATTACAGTGTTTGATATAATTGCAAAGATGTAGTTGTATTCAAAGAATTGCACATGTTGATATTGATACTAGGTTGGCAACCCTTGCTGCCGATTATCTTTCTTTCTTTTTTGCAGGATTTTTTGTTTTTGTTAAAGATACCGTATTTGCAAATGTTGTGGATGTTATAATGCTGTTGATTCGTAAGCAAATGAAATAAAGGAGAACATTTTGAGCAATTCTGTCATTTGTAATGAAATATCCATGTTGTAGCCTATAGTGATGTGTCAGTCATGTGGAAGACCAACATAGCCTATAACCCTAATATCTGGAACGCCGCCAGGAGTAGTTTCGATATGCTCTTGATGCAATTTTCTGGAGTGTGTTATACCAATAATATAATTCAGCAAGACTCATTGTATCAAGTAAGTTTGTATAGTGCTTATTTGAGCAGTGCTGTTGTCATCGCGGCAGGAGATGGCAGTTCAACACGCTGGGACGGGGTAAGGAGGGTCTTGCAGTACGCATGCGCAGCCCGCCTATTCCAAACCTAAATATATCGACTGGCAGTCAGTCGGTGCTACTTGTTATCGGGCTTCACTTGTGTGTGTATTGTCACCTTCCTTCCTACTGTCGATATTCTTACAAGCCTTTGTGTTTACTTTAAACAGTGTGGCAGCATCAGGTACTGTGACCTAGCCTACTTAATGTTTTTGGAATGCGTGATACGCAGTGAGCGGGAAGACAACTTCAGTTTAAACCCGTCTGCCATCTCCTGGCGCGATATCAGTACATCTACATGACTGGTATTTGTGTGTGGCAAAGGTTCACTGTGTGAGAGAATGAGGTCCTGTGATCCATTTACCTGTCCTCGTTGCTTCCTAAGGAATTTGCCTGCGTGATTCTAACTAATAATGCTAGTAAACCCCTATCTGTATGCCTACTGTATTTGCTTTCGTCCTGTTTATTCCGAAGAGGAAACTATTTCACTTGCAACCTTAATAAGCTGGCTATCACTTCTTCCTCTGGGTTGAAGGGCACTTGCAGCAATGTGTATGCTAGGCAGCAATGAGGCAAATGGATCACTTCCATGAAGTGATGAATCTTTCAGGTTCTAAAACAGTCTGTTTTACTGGGGTTTTCAACTCTAATAATAAAATTTATTGGAGACATATTCGGTAAGAGTGCAGTTTACCTGAGCCGAAGTAAGAAATTCTTAAACTACTGAAATTAGCTAAGATACCTGTAGTAGTGGTATCTGGAGATGATATAGTAAGTGATGTTTACTTCTCCGCTGTCTGTAACCCGCCCAGCCTTCCCAAATAGGATCACGACTTATAGAGATGAAATTCCAGCTGACTCCGCCATTTTTAGCATCCCCTACAGGATTGCCAACCCCACGCTTTCAGTACTATCGGTATCGCATACGGCAGGCCAATGGTTTTCGCCTAGACCAATACTTGTTAGGCAGTGCGGCCCTGGGTTTTGTCACGCACAGTGGGGGTAGTCACGCATCAATAATCTCTATCCAGGTCAAAGGTTTGACAATTATTTCTTTTTTTCACATAATTACAAAGTTACGCGTGTAGTATGACAGGTTGGCAACGCAATAAGACGTCAATTTGTCTGCCGTCGTTGAACCATCTACAATTAAAAACCGTCATTTTAGCTATAATAGTGCTATTTGACAGTATTTTTGTTTTAATATGCAGCAGTGATATTTGACAGTATTTTCAATTCTTAATGACTCCCAGAAAGTATGCGAATGACATGTTAAATAATCTACCACGTTCTCGTTTGGTTCCGGTTCTGGTAAACTCCACAATTAATGTCATATTTTTAGAGCCGATGATAGTCTTTAGAAGCGTTTAGACATATTTTCTTTTTTCTTTTCAAGAGCTGATACCATTTAGTTGGAATGACATCCTGCAGCGTAGTGACTCGTTAAGTCATGCACTACGGACGTGATAGGCGCCTGCAGCGAGTCGAGAAATCAACGGTTTGAATCCTGGCATTGACAGAGGCTATCCTGGGTGTGGATTTGCAACACTCAGTTGGAACAAATGCTGGGATTGTGCAGTACCTTATTTTAAATCGTAGGGCATCTATTCCATCCTTGTCCCTATATATTGACACATACTACTGCACTCACCACAGCAAAGTACAATACACACCAAAGTACCTGGGGCTGATGAACACTATGTCCCAAGCTATTGAAATGAGAATAACATGTTGGCATGATCAAACTATGGAGAGGTAACAGATGATGCTTACATGTTGAGGCCTATTGTGTGAATGCCTACTTGGATGTTTTCTTATTACCGAAATATTTCCTTTCAGCCGTTTCATATGCATGTTCATATGTTACATAATACAATAGTTGTAACTTACTATGGATCCACATTTCTTGACATTTATGTCATAGGTACTTCAGCTTGTAACTTCGTAACCAATTTGTCACCCAGATGAGGAACTAAGATGCCTGGCATATTCCTGACAATGTTCATGTCATGGTTGTCAAGAACAACATAAATACCTAATATTGGGAGCATTGAAATAACTGTTTCTGAACAAATCATCACTGTGAGCTGTTTTAACTTGGATGGACTTGGGTGTCTGCTGCAAAACCATGTTATCAAAGATTGTTGTTGTGGCTTGAATGTTGCCACCATTAGACATTTCATCTTCTGCACGGATGCCGGCGTTCAGCTGCACACTTGACCGTGAGAGCTCAGAGGTCGGAGGTGGGTGTAGAGTGGTGCGGGGAGCAAGTCGAATACTTCCCTATCTGAGAACATTGACGCGTGTGACAGTAGGTTGTCACACTCAGAAACAGACACAAGCAGTGTGGCAAATGTTTTAAGTTGCAGTAGTATACCGGGGGTGTGGGATGGGGAAGTACAGAGCTACCTTCCCGGTAACTGTATGTACAGGTTGTCTGTAGTGGTATATGCATTTGCAGGTGAGACTAGGATTGGGATGGAGGCAGTCATGGCCTTAATTTCGGAACCATCATTTGAGTGGATCACTGTGGTGTGAACTAAGCCAAACACTTCTCAGTTTTGCGTGTTCCAAACAGACTAGAATTAATTTCTTGTTTGCGATAAAACCCAGGACCTTTAGGACATGACTCTCATTATGCAGTCTACTCCTGAGATCACTGAAGGTGACTCATATTTCAATGAAGCCAAACAATGTTGACTCGTGTAAATCTATGCACAAGGGACTAATCACTTTACCATTCTGTGCCATACCAGTACTGTTATAAGGTGTAGCACGTTTTGTGTTCCTTAGTATATGCAGCTATTTATTACTGTTTTTACTGTTGCACTGGGGGTTGTTGAAGTCTTGGTTTGTGCTTTAGAAATTTATGTTATGTCATGTTTTGTTTAGTTTATTTCCATGATTTTATATGATAAATGCCCAAATACTATCATATCTGGTATTTTGTGAAAGCCAACCCCGTTGATAAGTTAGGAAATTTCAACTATATGGTTGTGTGATGTAAATAGAGTGGGCCTACAAGCCACATAGATAGAAGATAAAGTAAAGCATGTGGGACACTAACATGTGACATCGAACTCTGTCATTGAGCTATTACGTTGGACATACTATTGCTTAGGCCAATGACTCAGATGTACCCTTGACGACAAAATCAAGAGTGTCCCGACATAAGCTCAGAGGTAGAGTACGGAAAGCCTAAGTTGGAGGTTGCAAGTTCGTGTAGTGTATGCGTCTGACATTATAATTTTCTACTCTCCATTAATATGCTTTGTACACGTCGTAAAATCCACGTCCTAATGACTGAAATCCTCCTTGCCCACTTACTGGATATTTCCTTGAGAAGCTTAGCCTGCATTCGTCCATGTTTAGTATGTTATAAGTTACGGTACATTCCACATGTATAGTATTTATAGCTTAACGTTTCTATTCTTACAGATCTGTCCACTGGATCCGGTTGAACAGCAAGTTGCATGAAGCAGAACTGGGCGAAATTGCAATTTCAATAGTGTCGTTCTTTTTATACTATGCATATAAAACTATTGTATTTCTACATTGTGTAATGAAAAAAAAAAGAATTACTTTTTCAATTCCCTATGGTTTCCATTTATCTTTCTTCCTTCTCATAACACATTTGCAAGAGGGTCATTAGATTCAAAAAAAGAATTTGGAACCTGTGTAGGATAGCGGGTGATGATAGTAGAGAGTTAAGTGATTCTTTAGTCAGATTTGGAGGTAATGTAGGTTAGGATGAAAAGGGAGCGGGTAAAAGATGTGCTCTGAAATTTGGAGGTAATGTCAGCAGACCTGGCTCCATATTTCATTTTAAAGCATTCAACTAATAAAAATGGTTAGATAATAGATGTTAAGGTGTTTATTTAATGAACTAACGTCAATACATAACAGCGGGCCGGGAAGCCCTGGATGCTGTCATAGCACACGCAGCTGGCAAGATACCTTAGTTGTGATCATTGCTGTGAAGTACCACAGCCTACCTCGTATCACGTGAACATGGCTAGGTATAGAAAACAAATGGAATGTTCCTAGTTGAGACTTACCTTCTCAAGAAGAAGTCTTCCAATAAATGTGTTCGTAAGTTTCAGCGCCAAGCGATTGTTACTTGTGGGGAAACCTCAAACAAAAGGTACACATAAACAATCCGCGTAGTCTGGAGGCTCTCGAGAACGAAATATCAGTGAGGATGAATTACAGCGAGTGTACCAAAACTTCCCACGTCGGTGCAACGAGAGTTTAGAAACTGAAGGACATCACTTCCAGCAACTACTCTGAAACTCATGGAAGTAACTATGATAATTAAATACGTTAATAAGCGTAAATATGTTAACTAGTTGGGCGCTACGCTGCTGCTAGCACCAATGCCTTGCTCGACACGCTGCAATACCCAGTGCCCCGGCCGCCACACGGCCTCAGTGAGTCTCCGTTCTAGTTTTACACTTGAAGAAATAAATGGTTGGCAGGATATATTCACGAATGTGTGGACAACAGTTCGATTTTTCATAACCATAACTGTAACTGTCGCAAAAGGGGAACGAAGTTTCTGTTTTAGTTATTTTTTCTTGATCTGTTTCAATTTTAAATTAATATGCGATGTTAATTTGACGTGTGCAAGATGTGAGCTTTGTCGGCGACATAGCAGTTGAAATAAAGCTTTTCAAAACATATTTCATTGTACTGTTATTGTTTTTCGCCCACACTACTACTATACTAATCTTCCGGAGGTGTGAGTTACAAATAATGTATGTTATCTTTAGTCTCTATGTACATTTTAGTCTCCACAGGGGAGGGGGCGCAGCAATGAGATCTCGCACTATCTGAAAACCTTGCTAGAGCCGTCTCTGCATCTGTCGTCCAAAACCTCCCTCATTTCAGGAATGTGCTGTGGTTCAACCAAGAAAACGAGCTGAATTCTCGTTCAAAACTCATTCTTTGTATTGTACCCGTGAGTGCAATGATTACACCAAATGCAGCAATGCTACAAAGGAAGAATGGAAGAGCGTCACAACTATACAATTCATCAACAACATATGTGCAACTGCACTTGAACCAATAAATGATTTTCAATTTATTAAACAAAATGATTGGCAGTATATATTCCCGAATGTTTGTACAACACTTTGAATTTTGCTAACCATAACTGTAACTACCGCTAAAGGGGAATGAAGTTTCAGAAAATTAAAACTTATTTACGTTCAACCAAGTGTCAGGATAGACTGTCATATCTGGCAATTTTATCTATAGAAAATCGTTTTGCCCTGGGCTTGAATTATTCAGAATTAATAAAAACAAATCGCAAGCACAAAATCGAGGATTGCGGTAATCCTGACGTTCAAGTCATTTTTTCTTAATTTGTCTCAATTTTAAATAAATTTACGATGTAAATTTGACGTATGCATAATGTGAGCGTTTTCTGCGACATAGCAGTTGAAATAAACCTTCTCAAAAACATTTATTTTTACTTCCATTGTTTTACATCCACACTACTACTATTCTAATCGTTCGGAGGTGTGAGTTACAAATAATGTACATGTATGTTATCTTTAGTCATTAGAATGAAAAGCAACTGGTGTTGATGACAATCCAGCAGAATTGTTGAAAAGTATAGGTAACAACATGAGAGATCAATTATTCAAATTAATAAATGGCTGCCATGAAAAAGGAATCATGCCAGAAGACGTCACACAATGCAGAACCGTCACCATACCTAAAATAAGAAAGGCAGTTGACTAAACCAATTATAGAAACTATCAATGTTATCACATGCATCCAAAATACTGATTAATATAGTCAAGTTTAGGGTAAAGGAGCAGTAGATAAGTATATTGAAGAAGACCAATTTGCGTTTAGAGAGGGTAGAGGAGCAAGAGAAGCAATTTTAGCTTCACGCAATCTATTGGAGAGAAGTATGGATATGAATAGGAAGACTTATGTTACCTTCATAGACACAGAAAATGCTTTTGACAATGTGAACTGGGAGCCACCCATTAAACAACGAAGAAAATAGGATTAGACTGGAAGGATAGAAGAATGATTAATCAATTATCATATCAGAATCGAAACACAAAAATAAACATCAATAAGGTAGAGGAAGAGGTCAGGATCAGAAAAGGAGTTAGACAAGGATGTCCCCTATCTCCGTATTTATTTAATTTATTCATTGAAGAAGCTGTTCAGATCTTGAAGGAGAAGACAAAGGGAATAAAAGCAAACGGTGAAAGGTTGCAGAGATGTTGTAATGGTGTTCTACCATGTGCATGGTGGTAGACATGGTCCCAGAGCAATCACGAGAGTGCTGAGCTAACACAGACCTAGCAGAGTTGCTGTAATTGTGTTCTACCATGTTCATGGTTGTAGACATGGTCCCAAAGCGATCATGAGTGTGTAGTGCTAACACAGACCTAGCCGAGTTGCTGTAATGGTGTTCTACCATGTTCATGGTGGTAGACATGGTCCCAGAGCGATCATGAGAGTGATGTGCCAACACAGACCCAGCAGAGTTGCTGTAATGGTGTTCCACCATATTCATGGTGGTAGGCATGGTCCCAGAGCGATCATGAGAGTGTTCTGCTAACACAGGCCTAGCAGAGTTCCTGGGATGGTGTTCTCCCATGCTCATGGTGGTAGACATGGTCCCAGAGCGATCATGAGAGTGTTCTGCTAACACAGACCTAGCAGGGTTGCTGTAATGGTGTTCTACCATGTTCATGGTGGTAGACATGTTCCCAGAGTGATCACGAGAGTGTTCTGCTAACACAGACCTAGCAGAGTAGCTGTAATGGTGTTCTACCATGTTCATGGTGGTAGACATGGTCCCAGAGCGATCAGGAGAGTGTTGTGCTAACACAGACCTAGCAGAGTTGCTGTAATGGTGTTCTACCATGTTCATGGTGGTTGACATGATCCCAGAGAAATCATGAGAGTGTTCTGCTAACACAGACCAAACAGAGTTGCTGTAATGGTGTTCTACCATGTTCATGGTGGTTGACATGGTCCCAGAGCGATCACGAGAGTGTTCTGCTAACACAGACCTAGCAGAGTTGCTGTAATGGTGTTCTACCATGTTCATGGTGGTAGACATGGTCCCAGAGCGACCGCGAGAGTGTTGTGCTAACACAGACCTAGCAGAGTTGTTGTAATGGTGTTCTACCATGTTCATGGTGGTAGACATGGTCCCAGAGCGATCATGAGTGTGTTGTGCTAACACAGACCTGGCAGAGTTGCTGTAAAGGTGTTCTACCATGTTCATGGTGGTAGACATGGTTCCAGAGCGATCATGAGGGTGTTCTGCTAAAACAGATCCAGCAGAGTTGCTGTAATGGTGTTCTACTATGTTAATGGTTTTGGACATGGTCCCAGAGCGATCATGAGAGTGTTCTGCTAACACAGACCTAGCAGAGTAGCTGTAATGGTGTTCTACCATGTTCATGGTGGTAGACATGGTCCCAGAGCGATCAGGAGAGTGTTGTGCTAACACAGACCTAGCAGAGTTGCTGTAATGGTGTTCTACCATGTTCATGGTGGTTGACATGATCCCAGAGAAATCATGAGAGTGTTCTGCTAACACAGACCAAACAGAGTTGCTGTAATGGTGTTCTACCATGTTCATGGTGGTTGACATGGTCCCAGAGCGATCACGAGAGTGTTCTGCTAACACAGACCTAGCAGAGTTGCTGTAATGGTGTTCTACCATGTTCATGGTGGTAGACATGGTCCCAGAGCGACCGCGAGAGTGTTGTGCTAACACAGACCTAGCAGAGTTGTTGTAATGGTGTTCTACCATGTTCATGGTGGTAGACATGGTCCCAGAGCGATCATGAGTGTGTTGTGCTAACACAGACCTGGCAGAGTTGCTGTAAAGGTGTTCTACCATGTTCATGGTGGTAGACATGGTTCCAGAGCGATCATGAGGGTGTTCTGCTAAAACAGATCCAGCAGAGTTGCTGTAATGGTGTTCTACTATGTTAATGGTTTTGGACATGGTCCCAGAGCGATCATGAGAGTGTTCTGCTAACACAGACCTAGCAGAGTTGCTGTAATGGTGTTCTACCATGTTCATGGTGGTAGACATGGTCCCAGAGCGATCATGAGAGTGTTGTGCTAACATAGACCTAGCAGAGTTGCTGTAATGGTGTTCTACCATGTTCATGGTGGTAGACATGGTCCCAGAGCGATCATGAGAGTGTTGTGCTAACACAGACCTAGCAGAGTTGCTGTAATGGTGTTCTACCATGTTCATGGTGGGAGTTTCAACCAAGCAAGCAAGGTGAATAGACGAGCAGTGAAGTGTAAGGAAGAATGGGAATCGCTATTCAGCAGTACCGGGCGGTCATCGGCCTCTGGCAGGCTAGAGTGAAGTGCGATTTCGGTGTCGGGAAGGTGACAGTGGGCAACGTCACTGAACAGATGGGGGTTTAGGCGAAGGGGATGGTAGCGCTGGTTGTGGTGACGCTACTATTAATTGGAGGAGTGGAGTCAAACCCAGGGCCTGGTCAGCTGGAATGGCAAGAAATGGAAAAAATAAGGGAAATTGTAAAGGTAGTGTCACAAAATGACCAGATCCGGGACATTCTTCGTGAGCAATGTAAGGAATTCAAGGAGATGAAGACATGTATAAGAGAAGAGTTGGGAATAGTGACAGAAAGGCTGACCGAGAATAGTAGAGAGATAAAAGACCTAAGAGAAAAGGTGAAGATATTAGAGGTGGAGGTAAATGAATTAAGGAAGACCAAGCTGGATGAGAGAAAGAAAAACGTCTTCATTTACGGAATAAAGGAAGATGCCAAGGAAAGCACCGACGATCTAATATCCAAGGTGCTCCGAGTGATTAGTGAAGGCATGCGGATAAACATTGGATTTTCAGAGATTGACAATGTGACCAGGATAGGGCGGGGAAAGGGCACGAGGCCCGTGAAATTGTCATTAGTTTCTTCGCTGATGGCTCACAGAATTCTGGCGAACACAAAGAACCTGAAAGGGGAGAGGATTTGGGTAAGGAGAGAAATGAGTAAAGAAGAGGCAAGCGAGCAACGGACCTTGCAGTTTCATTTAAGGAAGGCAAGAAACTCGGGTCTCTAGGCTTATGTAAAAGGCAATAGATTGGCGGTTAGCGGCAACAACTGGGATCGGGTTTGGACAAAGGCACAACTCCAGGATATGGAGAAGCAACAGCAACAGGACACAGACGTAGCAACCAGGTGGAAGCAGCTGTCGGTTCAGAGGGAAGTGCGGTGGTGATTCAACCGAGAGCATCGACCTCCAAGTCCAACACGGAAGTGGCGCGAGCAGGAACGACTAATGTCAGCGCCAGGAACACCGGACCAGTGCGTGGTTTGCAGAAAGGTGAGACTGGCAAACAACGAGTTACTAGTCTAAAAGAACTTTGGGGCAAGAAAACCTTGACAGAGCAGTTTAATGTGGAGAAGGAGGTCATTTCTTCTCCAGGTGGCAGTATACTAGAGCTAGAGAAAGCTAGAGTTACTAGAAGTAAAGCCACCGCCAGCGAAGGGGGTAGGGGTAAAAATAACTATACTGGAATATTTCTAGCGTAAATATAGAGTTTTTTTTAAATAAGAGAGGGAACGATGTAGTTTTGACCCTAATAGAAGATATGCAGATTGTAGGATTTGTTGAGAGTTGGCTCCCTGTAGGTTGCGAGGTTAAAATAGGTGGCTTTAATATATATACAAAACCTAAGATTAGGAAAGCTCGCACCGGTAGGTTCCCGTGGGGAATTGTTGTTTTAATTAAAGAAGAGGTGAGGGAATTATCAGAATGTATTAGTTCAGAACTGGAAGAAGTAGTGTGGGTAAAAGCAGATATTAGGGGGAGGGGGAAAGGAACGGTATGTTTCGGCTTTGTCTACAACCCTCCGGAGAATTCCCCGTATGCAAGAGAAAAAGCTTTTTCGATGAGTTAGCTATTGAAATAAACAGAATTCAAAATATATATGATGAGGCAGAGATTGTGCTTTTATGGGACTTCAATGCGAGGGTTGCAGACAGAAAGCACCTTTACAGCAAGGGGGTTGCCGAGGCCGTATGTGGGGATAGGCACAGCAAAGACAAGGAATTTAACCAGAACGGAGAAAAGACTTTGGAACTATGTGGTGCAGAAGAGCTATACATATTAAATGGTGCCTGTGTGGGGGATGAAGGAGGTAACCTGACGTATATAACAGAGATTGGAGGAAGTTTAATAGACTTAGCAATATGTTCCAGAGGAGCACTAGCCCTAATTAAGAGGTTCAATGTTGAAGAATGGGGGGAATCACACCACCTACCAATTGTCGGCAACATGCAGGGAGCGGTGACAAAATCAAAATCAAAAGGGAACCCACAAGTTAAAGCTAAAGAGAGAGAAGTAAATAGATTCAGATGGAGGGAGGAAAACTGCAGAGAGTTCCAGAACTACTTCCAGGGAGAACATTTTGAGCTGATAAATGTAGGGATATGTTTAATGATCAGTAATGATGAAATTGAAGGGGCAATACGTATGATTGAGAATGCAATTATGATGGCCGGGCGGAAAATGCGCGTGAAGCCTAGGGGAAAAGTAGGGAGAATTAAAGGATGGTACGATGAATTTTGTAAAAGGAAGAAAACCGAAGTTATTAGGGCACTGAAGTTATACAAGGGAGGAGGGGATGATACGATGAGAGTAGAATTTTGCCGTCTAAGGAAAGAATATAGGGAACTGCTCAGCAAAATGAAAGATGAATGGCAGGACAAGGAAGCAACAGCACTATATAAGGATTCTAAAGCTAACGACTGTAGCAAAGTGTGAAGCAGGATAAATTCTTAGTGTTGGGGGCGCAGAAGTGGTGAGGGGAGCTCTATTAGTGATGAAGTATGGATTGCATATTATGAGAATCTGTTAAATGCTGAAGATAATTGGAGGAAGAGAGATGAGTTTGGCGTCCCGAGGGGGCTGGAGGCCACTCTGCCTATGCTGGACCAAGTCATATCGATAGAGGAAATTAAGGAAGTAATAGCAAAATGTAAAGGAGGGAAGTCAGGTGCTATTTCAGGGATAACAAATGAATGTTGGCAAGAGTTGAGTAACAATAGGTTCATGATGGGCAGCTTGGTAAAAATCATTAACAAGATTTTTGAAGGAGGTAGATTTCCGAGGTCGTGGCAGGAGGGGATAATTTGTCCAATATATAAGAAGCGTGTGGACAAACTAGACCCAGGCAACTATAGAGGCATAACTTTGCTTGACAATTTGAGCAAAATGTACACCGGGGTCTTATCCAAGCGTTTAATAGCATGGGCAGAGGGCTGTTCGGTGTTCTCGAGTCTCCAGGCAGGGTTCAGAAAAGGGATGAGGACCCGTGACAATATAATGGTGGTGAAAACGGTGATGGACAAGTACATAAGCAGGAAAAGAGGTAAGCTGTATATCACAGCTATTGATTTGGAGAAGGCGTTTGATTCAGTGTGCAGGGGAGCTGTCATGACTAAACTGGGAAAAATTGGGGTGTCACATAAAATGATAAGAGCAATTGAGAATGTGAATTCCGAAGTGAAATGTGCAATTAAAACTAAAGATGATGTAATTGTAGGAGAGATAAAGTCTAATATAGGATTAAAACAGGGATGCAATTTATCCCCGGTGCTTTTCATTGCTATTTATCAACGATATTTTCGATTCAAAGGGCTTTCAGCAACGGTCCAACCCTTGCTTGGACAATTATGATATCCCGGGCCTAGCTTTTGCTGATGACATCCTTCTGCTTGCTCTAACACCCTATAATATGCAATATAGTATTGACGAGATTGTGAAATACTGTGAGGACTGGAACTTAAAAATTCACCCGAGTAAGACCAAAGTTATGGTCTGCAAAAAGGGAGTTAAACTGGCTAAGAATGAAAAGTGGCTCATGTATGGGTCACAGTTACAGACGGTGAAAAACTCGAGTATCTAGGGACGATAATGGCGAGTAATGGTAAATGGACCGAACAAATTAAAAGGGCAAAATCGAAAGGGCTAGCGGCATTGGCGAATGTTAAAGTGTTAGAGCTAAGTTACCGAATCTTGACTACAAAGTGTATAAGAATATGTTTAACGCACTCATCGTTTCAAGAGCACTTTGTGGAGTGGAAGTATGGGGTTTAGAGGAAGGAACGAAAACCCTGGACAGTATTGTAAGTAGGTTTGCCAAGATAATTTTGGGGCTACCTAGTTGCACGGCGAATTGTGGAGCGAGAATGTAGTGTGAGGATGTAAGCATTAGACAACATATCATAAAAAAGGTCATAAAGTCTTGGATTCGTTTAAAAGCAGGTGGAGGGGGGGGGAATGCTAAAGGTAGCCTACCTGCACCAAATGAAGCATCAGCAAGAGAGCTACTGGGTGGATGGGGTAAGAATTGTACTGGAAAGATTAGGAATGGGTTATCTATGGGATAGGGACCTACAAAGAGAGGAAGGTAGGGTGTGTAAAAAAGTGTGTAGAAGGCTTAATGACGTAGGGTTGCAGGTGCTAAGAGAAGAGTGCACCAGTAGGAGAACCTTAACGGAGTTCTGCGAAATAAGGAACTTTATGAGCATAAAGCCTCAATGTCTAATGAAAAGAGAAATGAGAGGGATAATTTGGTGGTTAATGGAGGTGTATAAGAACAAAGCGTCGAGAGAAGTAGGAAAAGAGGACATTTGCCTGTTTTGTGGGAAGGTTATGGGTGCAGCGCACCTGATCAGGGAATGCAAGGAAATTAAAATGATAAGAGCAAAGTTTGTAGACAAAGCAGATCTAAACAGAATAGAAAATGAAAATGAGTATCACACTTTAATTAAATTACTAAAAAGGGAATGGGGGAAAGCAGGTCAATTAGCAAAATATGTTAATACCATCGGGGCAATGTGGAATAAGAAAGCGTCGGATGAGATTCAGAACAAAGATGGATGTAAATTAAGCATTCAAGTACAGGAGATGGCTTCCTAAGCTATAAATCTTGTTAAAGCCTAGGAGAGCCTATCTGTTTTAACTAGGTATACGATTACTACTGTACATCCACATTTTGCTGTCTGTAGATTTTTCCTGTGAGTTTGATGATTTTTTTTTTCCTTACTTCAAAACTTATCAGAGTCTTACAGTCAGTAAGAGCTCGATAGGGAAATAAAAGTAGTTCTTTCTGTGTGTGTCTCCCATGGAGAACTGTCAAAAAATGAAGAATACTGTGTCCACATTTATGATTAAGAAAGAACTTTGTGCAGTCTCCATCAGAAAAGTTGCCCAGTGATATTGTGAATGAAGATAACTACTGCAAAGCATTATTAAGTTTTGAAATAACTAGAAAGCTATGAAATGCCGAATGAACATTTGGTTTAATTATCTAATGCCATACTGTAAATTTATGTTATCTATGTGTTTATTGTCTGTATGTCACGATATGACTCTCTGAGTTAAAGTGACAATTAACAAGTAGATTTGGTTTAAATAAATATATATTGTGAATATAAGAAACAAATTATGTTCATGGTGGTAGGCATGGTCCCAGAGCGATCAGGAGAGTGTTCTGCTAACACTGACCTAGCAGAGTTGATGTAATGGTGTTCTACCATGTTCATGGTGGTAGACATGGTCCCAGAGCGATCACGTGAGTGTTGTGCTAACACAGACCTAGCAGAGTTGCTGTAATGGTGTTCTACCATGTTCATGGTGGTAGACATGGTCCCAGAGCGATCATGAGAGCGTTGTGCTAACACAGACCTAGCAGAGTTGCTGTAATGGTGTTCTACTATGTTCATGGTGGTGGACATGGTGCCAGAGCGATCATGAGAGTGTTCTGCTAACACAGACCTAGCAGAGTTGCTGTAATGGTGTTCTACCATGTTCATGGTGGTAGACATGGTCCCAGAGCGATCATGAGAGTGTTCTGCTAACACAGACCTAGCAGAGTTGCTGTAATGGTGTTCTACTATGTTCATGGTGGTGGACATGGTGCCAGAGCGATCATGAGAGTGTTCTGCTAACACAGACCTAGCAGAGTTGCTGTAATGGTGTTCTACCATGTTCATGGTGGTAGACATGGTCCCAGAGCGATCATGAGAGTGTTCTGCTAACACAGACCTAGCAGAGTTGCTGTAATGGTGTTCTACCGTGTTCATGGTGGTAGACATGGTCCCAGAGCGATCACGAGAGTGTTCTGCTAACATAGACCTAGCAGAGTTGCTGTAATGGTGTTCTACCATATTCATGGTGGTAGACATGGTCCCAGAGCGATCATGAGAGTGTTCTGCTAACACAGACCTAGCAGAGTTGCTGTAATGGTGTTCTACCGTGTTCATGGTGGTAGACATGGTCCCAGAGCGATCACGAGAGTGTTCTGCTAACATAGACCTAGCAGAGTTGCTGTAATGGTGTTCTACCACGTTCATGGTGGTAGACATGGTCCCAGAGCGATCATGAGAGTGTTCTGCTAACATAGACCTAGCAGAGTTGCTGTAGTGGTGTTCTACCATGTTGACCGACTGAAAGCCACGCTATTAATTGTTAAGATGGCAGCACTGGAAAATGGCTTCAAAGCTATCTTTTAATTCACTCCTAAGAAGTTGGTACTCACTCTCCTATCTTCTGTAACGGGGCGCCAATCCCTGTAGTAGCCTATTAAATAAAAATGTTCCAAGACGTGCTGGCCGTTTTATACACACCCGATATTCCCTTGTTTGTGGGCACCGGTACCGATATGCCTACTCCTTGTTCCTGGAAGTTGGTAATGGTTGTTCATATATTTGTTAACATTTTAAACTCGAAGTAATCTCGAATGTGAGGGCAAAGATTAATGTTTCACTTCATCTCCATTAATGAAATTCCACAGCCTGTTTCCAGTCGACTGATCGGGTCAGGGAATGGAATGAAAGAAGCTCCCATCTAGCGGTGAGGATATGAACTGTGCAGGCTGCCGAAGCCTGTCGCACCCCCCTGGGGCAATGATTAATTGAATGAGAGATGAAATTAAATGATAGGGGAGAGATTTGCTGGAATGAAATTCTGACAGGGAAAACCGAAGTACCCGGAGAAAAACATGTCTGCCTCCGCTTTGTCCAGCAGAAATCTCACATGGAGTGACCGGGATTTGAACCACGGAGCCAGTGGTGAAAGGCCGGTGTGCTGCCGCCTAAGCCACGGAGGCTCCACTTCTTCCCCATTCATAACGATTGTTGAGTTTAGCTTGAAGTGAGTATTATGCGAAGTGTTCTCTTGAAAGCCGTATAGCTCTCCCAACAGCATTGAAAGCCAAATTTGCATGAAGAGTTTTGTGTTATTGTTCGCAATTTATTCTCTGGTAAACGGTATGATGAGACTACTATATATGTATAGAATATATTGTATAGGAAGAATATAAGAGATTCGTCACTTTTTGTTATAAAAGTGCCTAGAGATGAGGTCGCCTGAGGCCATGTTGCGTTCTGGTAATTCCGCCAACTAAATGAGAGGAATGGATGTTTACTATATCGCACTTAAAACAACGGTATTGCCTGCAGAGTTGAAAATTATTGTAATATGTGTGCGTAATATGAAATATTTATGCATCTCCAAAGAAATACTTTGCATATGCTTGGTGATTTTCAAAAGAAACATAACATTCAATAACTTCAATCTTGTTAACACATGTACTAAAATTAGTTCTCACGGCTCTAGCATCTTAATTTAATCCTATATCACTTAAATATTGATCTATTCATGTGTACACATGCTCCTAAATTCATATATCATCATCAATATGCCCACTGCTTTCATTATGAAACTTCCATAACCTCACTTATGGACCACGCTTGTCCTCCCGCCAGCCCCTTCTCAATGCTACCCGTGGCTAAACATCAATTTCACTGCAATAGAATCGAAAGGAGAAAAGGTAACGAGACATTGAATTGCAAACATTACATTTACTCAAACATAAGGGAGGGAGGATGGATCAATTACGGAATAAGTGATGGCAAAATTTGAAAAATTATAAAATTTTACCGGATAAAATATATTTTGTGTTGTACTTCAGACCATTGCCACATACAAGCTTTGGCATAACGCTTGGCAACACCGTCCACCTGTCGTCTGGTAGTCCTACAGCAAGTAGGCTACATGGTAATTACTAACACTCAGTAAATAGATTTTGACGCGAAATGTTTCCGAAACGACAAAAGAAATCCACACATAAATATCACAACAAAGGATAAATAGTATCATGCCATGTGCTGTCAATTGTATCTTAATACTCCAGTGTCTGAAATGTCCATGTCTTGCTGCTATGCTCACTGCCGTCATTGGCGTGATCACAAAAATTATTTAAAACTGTTCTAACGAACTTAGAGACTGCCGTTGATATTAAATCGTTCACATTTCGTCCGTAGATGCGCTTATCATAGTCACAATAGGCATAATTGCTCTCCAAGTTTAGTGTTGACAGTCTGACAAGAATGTTCCGCTGGTCACTTAATTTTTAAATATGCACATTCCTACATCGTGTGAGGTGAATGGCCAAGAGAATCTGCTGACTTTAAGGCTGTTTGTTTTCAATACTCCGAGTTCCCTTTTGATTGCGGATATTATCTTTCAGCGTCATTAAATTGATACCGGGATGCTTGAGAAGTCCAGGTAATGACTTAAGTCTTAAAACTAATATATTTTATTTAGGTTTTGATACTTTTTTCATTACCCTTTGCTACCTTGTTGTTGCCACTTAATTGTCTCCTGAATGGCCACTCTGTTACTATGACGAGAGGACCAGTACGCTACCATTCAATTACCGCCTTACTCCCTCCCACGTGACAGCACCTTGATCCTTGCCAGGGAATACTTTATTGTGTGCTACAAACATGATGTTGGTTTGTGTTCTTCTAGGTTCTAGACCAACATGGAGGAGTCTGTCTTCATCAAGTGCGAGCCAGGTCTCCGACCACCAGTAAGTGGGCTTGGTAGTTATAATACCTTCAATAAGAATAGGCACTTTCAATTCGTAAGCTACGGTAATTCCTGAATATTAAGACTATCAATATTGGTACCTCCTCGGTAACCATTATCTTAGTGTTTAATTTTCAAGAGTACCGGTAGGGTAATGCATTCTCACTTTGCCAATGATACATCTAAGACACTTGATTGCTTCAAAAAGGTATCAAATCCTAGTGACATCTAGCGCACGGTCGACTAACTTTAGAAGTCAAGAATTGGATGTCATCACATCAGGAATGCACAAATAGTGCAAGCCATAGGTCTGGGGGAGTCAAAATGTCTTTATTTGTATAATGAGTATTCTCTATTGGCTTCAATTTGGTCATCATGATGGCAGCTTTTAGACTCAATTCAGATTCACTTCTGTTGCCTTTAGTGGCGTACGCAGGATTTCCTTCTGGGGGGGGGGGGGGGTTTCATTCATAGTAATGTCCTATAATAAAAATGATAATTCGAATATAATTCATAAAAAGCAACAACTCAGTTAAATAAACACTACCGGACCCAAGCGAGAAATCTCGCATGTTCATAAACCACCCTTCCCCGATAGGTTTATAACGAGAGAATTAATTGCAGCATGTTAGAGCTCCAGTATTTGCAAATCGCACACTTCTAACAATTTATGAAATTAGAATGGAATTCGTCAACGCTAATGTCATTTGTATGCTGAGTCCATTGATTTATCTTAGCTGTAACACTCGCCAGTTATTCTATATTTTGAAATTATACGATTTGAGTACTCATTCCTTTGACTTACTGTTTCTGAAATCCATGCAAAATGATAAAGGAAAGACCTCATAATGTTAAAATGACACGAAACAGGCGTCACAGCGACCAAAATGTGAAGTGGACAGCAATTACGGAGCATATTTTCCTACAGCAACAGTATCGACAAATCTCACACTTCGTACATTTTTTAAGTAATTTTTTAAAGAAATTATTTATATTTATGAAATTAGAGTGCAATTCGTCACTGCTAATGTCTATTCTCTTTCATTTGAATGCTCATTTGGCACGATCGCATCGCTTGTGAGCGCCACAGGAGGGATCTATACTAATGAAGGAATATATATATGATGATTCTCTTTGCATGAAAACTATTTTAACTATATTTTTCAGCACTTTCAACAATATTACAAACACAATTGAAAACATAAAAGATTAATAAAAAATACGGAAAAGAGTTTAGCCCAATATGGATATTGCACTAGATACAAAAGGACAAAAATAAATGTCTAAATTGTCAATCGGGCTAAACCAAAGAATCTGATTAAGTAGATATTTGCCCTGGAATTTGTTGAAGGACTTGGACAAGTCTACTTCAATCGTATATCAAGCCTTCTAGGTTTGACAGACAAGTCATTCAGTACTTCCTCAATTGAAACATCAACAGTATCATGAATGAACATCAAAGCTAATCCATTAAGGCGTTCTTCACTAGTTGAATTCCTTAAATAGTTCTTCAAGAATTTTAAGGACGAAAACGATCTTTCACACGAGCAGGTTGTGACAGGTAAGGTAGCCATGATAAACAGGTTATACACAACTGGAAACATGTTCTTATTGCATATTGACAAAGCATCTATAGCACTCTTGGGCTTCTTTTCAATAGATTTCAGAGTTTGTTTCCAGAGAAGTAGCTCGTCTCTAATATTAAAGGGAAGTCCATAAAATTCAGCTACATTTTCTACTTCAGCTATGCTTTGCTTGGATAATTCGTCTTCAGATGTGGTAACTAGCGTTTGCAATGGCTGAAGAGTTTCTTTATGGGAGACAAATTTATCATCAAGTGATGAAATAGTTTCTTCAAGAAATGGGATGAAAATAACCCGCCTATAATATTCTTCCGGATCGTTAGATGTAACGTTGTTTCTCATCGTTTGTCGAACAACAGTTCGAGGCTGAACTACAGGCACTCCAAATTCTTTGCAGAACTCTAAAACCGAATTATATGCACACAAAAACCTTGCGTCTGCATCCGCCCTCATTTCTTCAAGAGACCTCTTAACATTCATGGAGGCGTTGATTGCTTGACTGAGATCCTAATTTTCAGTTTGAAGGTATTTGCTGAGAGGAAGTGTGATTTGAAATGCTTCATGAATGACAAATACGCTTATCAAGAACTCAAATTTGCTGATAGCGCACACAAGAAGTTGCGCATCTGTAGCTGCCTTCTTATCAACCCATGCTGCTATTTTTTCTAATGCCAACAATAACGGTTTCAGAAGTTCAATGAATGAACGAACAGACTCGTGCTTTTCAATCCATCTCGTTGCACATAATTTCTTAAGTTTACTCACTCGGGGTTTCTCTTCCATACTTTCAACTTCATTTGTCAACACAGCCTGCCTCTTTGGCGAAGTACTAAAAAAGGCATAAGCTCTTTCAATTGTACCCATACAGTTCCTAATCTCTGCAGCACTACACCCTTCAGAAATGGCCAGGTTTAAACAGTGAGCACTACAGTGAACACACTGGGCTTTGGGAAACTGTTTTCATACAATGGCCTGAGCACCTCTGTAGGATCCACTCATGGCACTAGCTCCATCATAACCTTGGCCTACGAGATATTCTGCATCCAGTCCCACACTTTTCTAACCGTTAATATGCTATTCGCAAGGCCTAACCCAGAAGCATCATTGATAGCAATAAATTGCAGAAACTCCTCACGTACGGAATTATCTTGAACGAAACGGACACATAGTGACATTTGCTGCACACCGCTGATGTCTGTGGTCTCGTCAGCAAGAACAGAAAAGTATTTAGCTTTTTTCACCTGATCGACTAACCTTTTCAATATAATGTCATTCAAAGATGAAATAATTTCATTCTGAATCCGTGGGCTTACGTATGTTGCATTTAAGGATGCTGTCATCAAATGTTCCTTTAGTATTGTATCACCAGCTTCTGCTCGAAACTTGAGAAGAGACCTGAAATTTCCCTCCCCTTTCTTGAGAGGCTCATCTAAATTTACAGGTCCCTTATCCCTGTGATCACGGAAAGCAATGCCCATTCGAGCAAGGAAAATCACAGATTTAATTATTGGTATGAGTTTCTCCCTGTTGCATAATATGTTGGATTGAACACCCCTATCCAAGCTTACGTCAACAGCAGGTTTTGTACCTTTGTATATAGTGTACCCAATTGGCCACGGCAGTCTGGCATCGAACTCAGGTCTCATCAGAAAAGACCAGGCACATGGTTATGCCTAGAGTCGAACCATTGATCTCTGCGGGGGAGCAATTATTGGGAACCCAAAGAGCAATGAGAGGTATACTGACATATAAGAATGTAGCGTGATTTCACGATCTATAGGTGAATATCATAGCAATTTAAGGGAAGAACTGTAGCCAAATGCAAGGAAATGTACATTTTCAGAGCATACGAAAGTGAGAGAAGGCCAGTTTGAAGTTTTACAAATGACCCTTAGCAAGTGGGCGGAGTAGTCTAGGCGCCTACCGAACTACTTACGTCTGGAGCGGAGAGACAGCTCAGAATTAATGACTCGGGTATCCACCGCTTGACAACGGTGCAAGCTATGGCGGGATCGACTGCACATGGAAATTAATTGATTACAGCTAAGTGGAGTATTGAAATGCATTGAAATATACACCCAGGTGAATATATTCACGGAGAGGTAATTTAGGAATGGTTTTTCACCTAAATTAAGGCCTTTATCTCCAAATGAATGCATCACAACCTAACCTACGCTCAAGAGCATTGACTTAGTGACCAGTCAACGGGGAAGTACCACGATAGCGTGCCCACGCGCTGAACTAAGGCAATTAATTGTAATTAATTGGCCGAAGTGATCGCCGGCACGCGAATGTTTTTGAAACCTCCACACCTAAATAAACAAGAGGTAGATGTCATTTCGGCTGAAGAGGTATTATTTCAAGAAAGGAGTCGCTCTCATGTGTCCAGTGGACTATTTTGTACGAGAAACCTTTATATATGGGGAGCGAGGCAAGCCAAGCGAGTGGCTCGACAGTCTTCTGGAGTTCATCTCAGTTCGCCTAGAGTTATTCTACAGTCTTCACGTAACTAAGACGCGGCTAGTAGCGCGCCAAATGTTAAAGTATCAACGCGTCGTCGTTGGAGAACAATAGAAGCAAGTTAAAAGGCTTCATAAATAGTCATGAAGTGCGTCGAAAGTAAATTATTACAGATATTTACATATTATCTGACGCCAATATAAATTCGCCACAGCGAAAAGGAACTTATATGTTTTGAACAGTTCTTATACCGGGAGGTATTGTCAGAATTATATATGACAGCATCATCAGAAACACTACAATGATGGGAGCTTGGAAATCATTGCCACCTAATTTGGATAGTGAGCTGAACAAGATTGCAGGGAACGAGGATCGAACGTCCGTAAAACGCTGTTAGATTGTCACGGAGACCAGCGGTTGTCATAATTGCAGCGCATCTCTGAGATCAGGCGTAGGAGAAGTCCAATTTAAGGATCAACATGTGAATTAGTGGATAAATGTATATAAATTGTGAAATAGTGTTTTAAAGTGTTCATGTGTATAGTGATTAATATGCAGTGTATTGCAATGATAAAAGCCACTGATAAAAATATGTGTATCATGTGGGAAGTGTATGAATCTAAGTGTTGTGTCAAGGATAACATGATGGCTTAATTCAAGCGTTATGGTAGCGCTAAAGCTGAGGCGCTGGCCCTATCCAGCAAAGAGGAAAAAAGTGAGTACCCATTTTTTTATAATGTAATTATAACTAAGTAGTTCACCATGTAACGATTTATCGCTTTGTGTAAGATGTAATAGTCACTTACTGAACGAGTTTTCACCACTCGTCTTGAATAAAATATGGCTTGGAAGGTGATTTGTTTAAGGCCATTCAGGCAAAAATAGTGATGGATGTAACGGTAACGTTAAATGATAATAATAAATAATATTATGGGTCGGCAAACAGTAAAGTAATAGGCATTTTTGGCCTAAATAGTGTTCAAATAGTGTCATGTCTAATGTAAAGATACTGTACTTGGTAAACAGTAAGAGTATAACGTGAAATATAAAGAAATACGAGAACTTTTTCAGTGTCAGTGAAATATGAATGAATATTTGATATGGTCAATCCTTAGGATTATGTTTGAGGACCATTAAAGTAAAGTAAGCCAGTAAATTTTATTACATTTGTGTTAGGAGCTATGTAAAGCTTTGGCTTAAGTGGTATGACAAAGAGAGAACGCGGGTGCCTTAATAATGGAGTCATATATGTGAAGTATTGTTTGAGCCGCATGTAAGCGTGCAGAATTAACGTAGAATCCAGTGATTTACGTAATAAATATTACGGGGACAAACTAGTATAGCTTGCACGTTAGGTGAGAAGTGGCTAAATCTACGAGTAGTATCGCCCTTGAGCATACTGTATTATTTCGCAGCGAATTGGACAGAGCCTGTATGTATCCAACGCTTGCTTGAATTATGCCACTATTGACGTCCGTCGAGACGCTGTGAGCATGTGTGTGTTAATGACCCACCCGGTGAGGTGAGGATCATATTCGTCGTTTAGGAACGCAGGTTTCCTCATATTTTATTGACAGCTGCTGGTGAAAGTCGTTGGATTTTCACTATGATGCGCGTCTAAAAGCCACTAATTGTCACCATAGAACGGCAAGACTATCACTAGAAGTCCACCCCAGCCATGAATGTTAATTAAGGAGCCAATTGAGCCCAAGACACTATAAGGGTAGATGTTAAATATTTAAATGACTCAATTATTTAGGAGTCACACTCAGTGTTACTCCAGTCTGCTTTTTGTAAACAAACCTGACCTTGATCTTGACAGAGTGAGAGAGAGGGAAATGGTAGACCACTTCTGCAGCGGCCATCTTGGATAGCCAGCTGGAACGAATTTTATTGCCTGCTGAGGGGAGGAAGGTCGTCCGACCGGTCCCTAGTAAATTAGAGTCACACTAGGACACTGAGAAATCTCGATATTTAAAGATGCAATTAAGATATGATTATTTTGACGATGCCAAGTGAATTGAACGGTGGGTTGCAATTCACATACGTTG
Source organism: Meconema thalassinum (assembly GCA_946902985.2). NCBI lineage: Eukaryota > Metazoa > Arthropoda > Insecta > Orthoptera > Tettigoniidae > Meconema > Meconema thalassinum. Next base: position 31,425,856 of record OX336393.1, read on the forward strand.
TTGAATCATAGAAATCAGATAATATTTGGCTCAATTATTCTCTGAGGAGAAAAGCTGAACCAAAATAATGTAGGCATCTTCTTTTAGAGTGCATTTTGCCATTCCTGCTAATTTATGCAGACGGGTATGTGTTTTTCCCAGAACATGACACATTTGTAACAATGATAAGCCCGACAAGACCCAGAAAATCGTTATATGGTGAAACTATAGAATTAAGTACCACTTTTCCTAAGGCGTTCATATGCATGGAAGGAGGGAAGATGATTCACGCAACACAACAAATATCTGTTAATGATTGCAGAAAGTAATGTATTCATGTTAATCAAGGTAAATATCATAAGAAATGGAAAAATGTTTTATTAGTATCATTGTTATGGGATATGTGATTTTTGTGTTATGATACTCCCATTACCTAAAATTGTGTCAGTTGATGAACACTATGGAAACCCATGGAAGTCTGAAAATATCATTGACAGGATGTTAGAATTAGATTTGAGTGCAGTGTAGCACTATTTTACGAAGAAAGCTCACAGAACAACCCTATTTTATTTGTGGGAATTAAATGTAATTTGTCCTTTGTTTTGTATTTGTTGTGTAGCCATTGATTTTAGACCAGTAAATGTGTTATCTTTAGGAAAATGTTGTGTATTTCCTGTAGAGTAGTTACCTGGTAGACTCAAATCCTGAGCATGTGGTCGTATGGTGGGCAGGAACGTCCCATACCTCGAAAGACCGTGAGTTAGTTGGGATACGAACACATGGTCCACATGATGACAATCGGGTACAATAGCGAGAAAGTTCGCAGCCTTTTCCGTACATGCCTTATGATACTTGGTTTCTTGGTGTTTTTTGAAATCCTCCTTCGCATTTTTCCAGTTCATGTAAGGAAATTTTACTAGTTTACCTGGCGATGAAGATTGTTTCCCAACAACGGTGCAAAACAACGAACAATATTTAAAAAAGGCTCCGTTCTTTGAAGGAGAATAAACTAGCCATTTCCACTCTGATAACCAGTTCAACTGAAATTTCAGATTCCTTGGACCCGATAAAGGGAAATTAAAATTGCTTCCAGGTGTCCAGGCATTTTCCAACAGTTCATTTTTCAGATAATCATCAATCTAAAGAAAAAAGTAAATCACAACATTGAAATAATTAACATGTACCGACACATACGTAGGCCAAGGCCATACAAATACCGGTATAACATAATAGATAAAGCATCGAAATGCAAATCAGTTACAGAAATAACGATTATCATGAATCATATTGCCAGCATAACCTCCTAAGTCTGTTCGATGTATTTGGTCGGTAGCCGGCTTGGTAGTAGCCGATAATTCTTCAAGTTCATTTTCAATTCTTAAAGATGAACTACTTGCAATGGCAGTGTTGCATGTAACATCTACTCTTGGTTTTTTAATAATAAATCGATCCATTACGCATTACAAATAAACTCTGAAAAAAGTGCGACTCACGATCTGGCAGTTCACATATATGCACGTTTAAAGCAGCACGAAGCTGCGTTACGATAGTTACCAATCGCACACTCTAACAGTAAAACGACAATTCTGATATTTCGCCTAGTGTAGTTAGTTATTATTGCTTTAAGTGGAAGAACAGCGAGGTCATCTGCCCCTCTTGCTCCGTTTATCATGTAGTTTAAGGTTGTTTACCCCAGGCCATAACCAGTAGCTAGCGCCAAAGCTGGAGAAGTCTCGTTGCGAGTTGAGTGGAGGTCATTTACCACGTGAAGAACGTGTTCACATTAAAAATATATTACAAAGGAGTAGCCTAAAGGAGCCTCACTGGCAGCAATTCAAAATATTTTCCAGGTGATAGATGGGACAATATAAGGAGTCATGTAAACTAATGTCTCTGGGAGGGGGGGGGGGGTGGTTATACCCTAACCTGTGCTTCAGTTTAAAAGTTATAATTAGCTGCATAATTGTTGATATTATTTATTGCAATTTGTCACAAGCCAGGGCAAAGGGTGAGTGATAGAGGAGTAACACCTCGGTCCAGCTGACCCGGCTGGTAGTAACTTGTAAGGGTCCCTTGCCAGGGTAACGGTGAAGTCCTCAACGGCATAAACAGTGGAGAAGAAGAAATTCGGGACAGTGTAAGTGGCGCAAGGGGCGACACAGTACTCGGGTTTAATTGAGAAAAAGGTATCAACCAATGATAGGGTACTTATCAATGGCAGCGTCTGTTCCGAAGTTGGCGGCTACCAACAGCGTCTGTTCTCCAGGTTAGGGGTGACTAAATACATAAGATGGCACTCGCTTGTCTATGCGATAAAAAGCACTAATGGCACATGAACTAACTAGATTTGGGCAATGGCATGTGGATCAGGGAGTCAAAGGGAAACCCCCTGATTATATTCCCTAGTAGTTGATGGTTATGCACCTCTATGTAAAAGATTCCGGTAGCAAAGCTTCCACTCATTCAGATTTCCGGGAGGGGAATACATGGGGACAAGGTTTTGTGAAAAGTAGTTGAATGAGAAGAAAGGAAGAGAGAAAGTTAAGAATAGCGACATGGAATGTGTTGACTTCATTACAAGAAGGTAAACTTGAAAATGCAAAACGAGAAATTACAAAAAATCAGTTGGACATACTAGGAATGAGTGAAATATGATCGGGTGAAAATGGAGAATTCCAAAGTGGAGCATTTAGAATATACTACTCCGGGGCAGAGTAAAATGGAGTAGGTGTTATGATAAATAATAGATTAAAGAATAAAGTTGTCAAAATTGAAAATATATACATGAGAAAATGTTTATGTTGGGATTGAAAGGAATAAGCAAAGTCTTAGTCATAATACAGGTGTACATGCCCACTAGTACACATATAGATGATGAAGTGGAAGATTGTTATGATAAAATAGAAGAAATAATGACGAGAGAAAGAAGGAATGCTTGTACAATAATGATGGTGGACTGGAATGCTAGAGTAGGTGAAGGAGATGATGGAAAAACAAATGGAAATTTTGGTTTGGGAAAAAGAAATGTGTGAGGGCAAAGATTGGTAGATTTTTGAAAATCATAAAGAATGGTAATAGGAAACACATTATTCAAGAATCATAAAAGAGGGAGATATACCTGGAATTCACGTTTAGATGGTAAAATATATCAAATAGATTACATTTCAATTCATGAATGTTACAGAAGCAGTATAAATAGTGCGGAAGGTTAAACTGGGCGGAGATATTTTCGGATCATAATTTAGTTATAGCAGAAGTAGAAATAGAATTGAAAAAGACATGGAAGAATAAAAAGAAAAATGTAATTAATATTCAGAGGTTAAAAGAAGATGGAAATAAGGAAGAATTTGAGAAAAAGTATGTTCAATGCCTGAAAACAAAATAATTAATAGGCAGCATAAATGAGAGATGGCAAAGAGTTCGATAGTTTAAAAGGAGCAGCAAAAGAAACGATAAATAGAAAGGAACGACTAAGAATAAGAAATGAATGAATAACTCAGGAAATGGTTTACAAAACGTAAGAAAGGAGCAAATGGAACTCCGTAAACACCGAAGAGAGGAGAAAATTTACACACAAAAAATAATGAACTAAGAAGAGAAACTGATAAAGCTAAATAAAATTGGTGTAAGATGAAGTGCAATGAAATAGAAAAATTAGAAAAGGAAGGGAAATATGATTTAATGTATAAAGGAGCAACGACACTGATTTATTGAGAAAATAATAATAATAATGCTTCTTGTGAGATAGAAAATAAGGACGGTAGGATAGTAAGTGACCCCCAGGTAATATTGGATAGATGGAAAGAATACATACAAGATGTATATGAATGGGATAAGAGACCAAGTGATAAAGAGTTGGTATTAGAAAATGAGAATCAGCAACAGAGGAAGAATTAGAAAATAGCATTTTAGAAAGTGAAATAGGGAAGAATATAAAAGAAATGAAAGCCTCCGTGGCTTAGGCGGCAGCACGTCGGCCTCTCACCGCTGGGTCCGTGGTTCAAATCCCGGTCACTCCATGTGAGATCTGTGCTGGACAAAACGGAGGCAGACAGGTTTTTCTCCGGGTACTCCGGTTTTCCCTGTCAAAATTTCATTCCAGCAACACTCTCCACTATCATTTCATTTCATCTGTCATTCATTTAATCATTGCCCCAGAGGAGTGCGTCAGGCCTCGGCAGCCGGCACAGTTCATATCCTCGCCGCTAGAAGGGGGCTTCATTCATTCCATTCCTGACCCGGTCGGTGACTGGAAGCAGGCTGTGGATTTTCATAAAAGAAATGAAGAATGGTAAAGCTCCGGGAAGTGATGATGTACAAATTGAATTAATAAAGGCGTTAGGAACGGAAGGAAAAATAGAAACAATTACGTTGTGCAATGAGATGTATAAAAGAGGTACATGGCCGAATGATTTCAAAGAAATAATGATGATACAAATTAAAAGAAAAACTCGAAAATTTATGAAAAAGACAGAACGATCAGTTAAATATCACTTGCAGCAAACATTTTATTACGAACTATACTCAAGAGATTGTATGGAAAATTGGATGGTTCCATGGCTGAGGAGCAATACCGATATCGAAAAGGAGTAGGAACAAGGGATGCTATTGGTTTGTTAAGGATAATCGGGGAAAGATATATACAGAAAAACAGAAAAATATACGCAATATTCATAGATTTAGAAAATCCTTTGGATCGTGTGAGCTGGGAAAAATTTATGATAATACTCAAAAATCTTGGAATGATTTGGAATGAAAGAGACCTTATTAAAGAACTTCGTTTCAACCAAAAAGTAAGAGTACAGTCAGAAGATATAGGTCTGTGAAAAGGTGTGAGACAAGGATATTGTTTGCAACCTATTCTATTAAAGAATGTTTTGATGGTGAATGAGGTGTTTGCTTCGGGGGTCATCTTCTTCTCCTTTCTCTTCTCCAATGTGCCACTACCGTGGCGTTGGGAGATAACCTCGGATCCATCCATTGTAAATCTGCCTGTTCCCGGCGAGACCGCAGAGCTGGATGATATTTCCTCTGCTGGCTGCAACCTGGACCATCTTCTCTTCCCAGGTTATCCTCGGTCGTCGAATGGGTCTCCTGCCCTGCACTCTCGCCTCCATATACAGCCGTGGTTTCTTCTCCATTCCCACTCCAAACCAGGAGAGCTGACGATCCTCTGCACTGCTTGCACCTCGAACTCCTCTCGGATACGTATGTTCCGTACTCTGTCCCGCCGGAGACACTGCATTGTCCCTGCTGACGTCACTTCTACTCGCCGTCGTAGATAAGTAAAGGCTCGATCACCCTTGTCTTGGTCTTCCGGCTTACCTCCTTCTTCCCAAACCCGCAGTGGTTCGGGGCATGGCATTGTCTACTCTATTTCTAACGTCTTCCGTGAGCTTGCCTGTCTGATGAACTGTCGTGCCTAAATACTGATAGCTCGCGACATGGGTGAGAAGTAGACCTTCGCTTCAATGTGGATGTGACCCACGTTCTCACTGTTCTTGCCTTCACCATTACTTGGCTCTTCGCCTTGTTCAGCATCATGCCCCTTTGCTTTAGAGTTTCTGTCCACTCGAGTACAGCCTGTTGGAGCTTCCTCTCCGAATCTGTGATGAGGACTATGTCGTCTGCGTACATATTTGATTGGTCTCAGTTTGAACATGCCAACCACTGATGCTTCAGTTCTTCGCTTGCACGTCTTCAACACTTCGTCCATAAAAATGACGAAAAACAGCGGTGATAGAATGTCACCCTGCCTAACACCTTTTTCCTTAAAGAACATGCTGGAGGTCTTCCCATTGAGTCTCACGGCTCCTTTAGCATCCTGAAACATGGATTTGATAACCCGCAGCAGTTTTGGAGGGGTCTCTTTTTTCTGTATCGCTTTTCAGAGGTTGTGTCTTGGCACTTCATCGAAAGCAGAGTGCATATCCATGAAGGCCAACTATACTGATTTTTCTCTACTAATCCACTTATCCGTAATGCAGAGGAGCGAGTAAATAAGGTCTTGTGTTTAACGACCTGGCCTAAAGCTCACTTGTTCTTCATCTAGATCTTCTCCAACATAGACTCTTAGCCTCTTCTCAAGGATCCTAGAATAGTGCTTTGCAATTACACTAATAAGGCAGATGGCCCTGTAATTTTTACATTGTGATGAATCCCCCTTCTTGTATATGGGGATGTTTATGCTCTTTTGCCAATCAGCTGGTATCCTCCTCAGTCTCCACACAGCCTGTAGGTGTTCTGTGATTGCTTCCGCCAGGACCACACCTCCTGCTTTCACCATTTCAGGTAATATATTGTCCTCCGCGGTAGCTTTTCCATTCTTCATTAACTTCGTGGCATCTTGAACTTCCTGGATGGTTATTGGCCCTTCTTCCTCACCGATTCCTTCATAGGTCTATTCATGTTCTCGTTTCTGTTGCCCTCCTGCTGTCTGTGGTTCTCGCTGTCGTCTTTCTTTGAACTTCTCCTCAAAATGGGTGTGCCACACTTCCTCCGTATCTTCTTTCAAGCAGTTGTTATTGCCCTTTATGCTTCTTACTTTCCTTCGAAATTTCCCTCGCATGTGCCTCACTACTTTCCAGGATTGTCGACTGTCAAGGCAGAAGTTTCTTTCCATGTCTTCTCCGAACTCTTCCCAGGAATTACGTTTGGCAAGTTTTACTATTATCTTACAGTCCCTTCTCTTCTGCCCATAAATTTCATACTCTGATTGTTGTCTTGTCATTTTCTATTGCTTCCAGGCCTTCTTCTTCACTGCAACAGCTGCTTTGACCTCATCATTCCCCCACCTGGTACTTTTCATACCTTCTTTCACAGTCTTCATTCCACATACTTCACCGCAGGCCTCCAGCAGAGCCGACTTAAGGCTCTTCCATTTTCCTTCCACATCGTCTGCGTCCGTTGGTGCTGCCGGTAGTTTCCCCGTAGTTTTCCTTGGTAAACTATTTTATTATCTTCTTCTTTTAAAGTCTCCCGTCTTACTCTCCGACCGCTGGTTTGCTTTCGGGGTGTCGGTCTCTTGAAAACTGTTTCTGCCACAAGCAAGTAGTGGTCGGTAGAAAGCTCTGCCCTTCTTATTACTTTGACGTCTCTGAAGGAATCCTTTAGGTCTTTCGGGATGATGAAGTATTCGATGATGCTGGAATGCTGCGCATTTTCAAACGTAATCTGATGTATACGTTTATATGGATAGAATATGTTAGCTACAATCATTTGGTTTGAGGTGCAGAAATCCAGGGTTCTGTTGCCATTGTTGTTGATGATTGCTTCCCCAGCAAACTGCCCCAGCACACCTCCACTTTTCTCACTATCATTGCCCACTCTGCCATTCAAATCACCCATAACAATCGTTCTTCTGCCTGTGCTTTCTATTGAGTCTACTTGTCTTTGTAACTCCTAGAAGAAGGCTTCCTTCTCTATAGTTTCTATTGAGTCTACTTGTCTTTGTAACTCCTCGAAGAAGGCTTACATTTCTATTGGAAGTTATAATCCTTTACTATATCATGGTACGTAGAAATGCAATATGTGGGAAACAATTGAAAGATAGAAAAGTGTCAAGTATAGCATGGCAGAGGGTTACGAAGCTCCAGTGAGTTACCGGCATATAAGAAGAGCTGGGAAGCTCCTAGGTAGAAAATCCCGCTTCGCTAACGATATACTGGAATTGAATAGTTTGCATGTAAAAGGAACCAGGCACTATTCAACTACAAATGACAAAATCTCTTCAACGCTATTTTTATTTAGCAAAAATTACAAAACAGCTGCGCTACTTGTATATTAATATTATAGGCACTTACTAAGTTGGGCCATCGTGCATCTCATGAAATATTCCTGGTTCTGTTTTAAATGAATTCAAATTACATTGCATCATCAAGAAAAAGGGCAGTATGACATTAGTTTATTGGCTGTTAACATATGAATTGGTGGATATAATGTTTAGTCAACATCACATAAGTTAATATCGATTTACAGTTCACGCCACCGGCCAAAATCCGTGGCGTGAACTGTAATCTTGTTAATTGTCTCCAATCACTGCAAACATGGCGATGTATGGTATGATATCTTGTTGTTCGGTTGGATCATGGTAGGATCATAGCTACCAGGCATGTTTCAAGTTACGATGCTTGCAAACACTAGAACTAGCGTGCTAAATGTAACTTGAAAGTTGGCAGCCTTGTACTGTTCAACAACGTAACATTATAGCGGATCTCTGACGAATTATTGCAGCTCAATATTACCGCCCGACAACAATTGTACCTTCCCGACTAGGCTACGTACTCATCACTGACTCTGATTGCGATTGAAGACAGTAGTGTGTAGACAGCACGATTATTCTAACCGTGATTGGGTATGGCAGTAACCACGGTCGGCACGATTGCGCTGGGGCACGGCCAGATCAAGGAGTAATAAGGAGACGCCCTAACGGCCAGATGAAGGAGTAGTAAGGAGACGCCCTAACGGCCAGATGAAGGAGTAGTAAGGAGACGCCCTAACGGCCAGATGAAGGAGTAATAAGGAGACGCCCTAACGGCCAGATGAAGGAGTAGTAAGGAGACGCCCTAACGGCCAGATGAAGGAGTAGTAAGGAGACGCCCTAACGGCCAGATCCAGGAGTAATAAGGAGACGCCCTAACGGCCAGTAAGTGAAGCAAAAAGGCACGCCCACTTAGATGCTCAAAACATTGCTGCCAAGTGTTAGGAATAGAACTGCTATCCGACCAAATCGTGCCTGCTGTTGACGCATACAGTATTGTAATTAGATGCCTAATTCATAATGTACTACTTCTATTTAATTTCAGCCCTATTTAGCTTACGGTAATCAAGTTTAAGTTGGTGGAAATGTATTTACACTGTGAACCCGCTGGCTTCTCTTATTAGTTACTGCTCATTATTTCTCAGTAGGCTACTGAAATATACAAATATAGTATGACGGAATATTTACAGCGACACTTCACCCTCACGTATGTAAATGATCACTCACATTACTCTGAACAGTCTATCGTCTACGGGAATGCATTAATAGTATTACAATAACCGAAACAAACCGTATTACTGTATTGGCTATTGTAGACAGAGGTACGAGCAGCTAGAGCCTCTAAGGGGCGTGATCAATACATCTACTCACAGCGTGCTAGAAAATTGACAGGGCGCCTCCGTATTACTGTATTTGCTATTGTAGACAGAGGTACGAGCAGCTAGAGCCTCTAAGGGGCGTGGTCAATACATCTACTCACAGCGTGCTAGAGAGTTGACAGGGCGCCTCCGTATTACTGTATTTGCTATTGTAGACAGAGGTACGAGCAGCTAGAGCCTTTACGGGGCGTGGTCAATACTTCTACTCACAGCGTGCTAGAGAGTTGAGAGAGCGCCTCAGTATTACTGTATTGGCTATTGTAGACAGAGGTACGAGCAGCTAGAGCCTTTACGGGGGTGTGGTCAATACTTCTACTCACAGCGTGCTAGAGAGTTGACAGAGTGCCTCAGTATTACTGTATTTGCTATTGTAGACAGAGGTACGAGCAGCTAGAGCCTTTACGGGGGTGTGGTCAATACTTCTACTCACAGCGTGCTGGAGAGTTGACAGAGCGCCTCCGTATTACAGTATTTGCTATTGTAGACAGATGTAAGAGCAGCTAGAGCCTTTACGGGGGCGTGGTCAATACATCTACTCACAGCCTGCTAGAGAGTTGACAGAGTGCCTCAGTATTACTGTATTTGCTATTGTAGACAGAGGTACGAGCAGCTAGAGCCTTTACGGGGGCGTGGTCAATACATCTACTCACAGCGTGCTAGAGAGTTGACAGAGTGCCTCAGTATTACTGTATTTGCTATTGTAGACAGAGGTACGAGCAGCTAGAGCCTTTACGGGTGTGGTCAATACTTCTACTCACAGCGTGCTAGAGAGTTGACAGAGCGCCTCAGTATTACTGTATTTGCTATTGTGGACAGAGGTACGAGCAGCTAGAGCCTTTACGGGGCGTGATCAATACTTCTACTCACAGCGTGCTAGAGGGTTGACAGAGCGCCTCAGTATTACTGTATTTGCTATTGAAGACAGAGGCACGAGCAGCTAGAGCCTTTACGGGGGCGTGGTCAATACTTCTACTCACAGCGTGCTAGATGGTTGACAGAGCGCCTCAGTATTACTGTATTTGCTATTGTAGACAGAGGTACGAGCAGCTAGAGCCTTTACGGGGGCGTGGTCAATACTTCTACTCACAGCGTGCTAGAGAGTAGACAGAGTGCCTCAGTATTACTGTATTTGCTATTGTAGACAGAGGTACGAGCAGCTAGAGCCTTTACGGGGGCGTGGTCAATACTTCTACTCACAGCGTGCTAGAGAGTTGACAGAGCGCCTCAGTATTACTGTATTTGCTATTGAAGACAGAGGTACGAGCAGCTAGAGCCTTTACGGGGGCGTGGTCAATACTTCTACTCACAGCGTGCTAGAGAGTTGACAGAGCGCCTCAGTATTACTGTATTTGCTATTGTAGACAGAGGTACGAGCAGCTAGAGCCTTTACGGGGGCGTGGTCAATACTTCTACTCACAGCGTGCTAGAGAGTTGACAGAGCGCCTCAGTATTACTGTATTTGCTATTGTAGAGAGAGGTACGAGCAGCTAGAGCTTTTACGGGGGCGTGGTCAATACTTCTACTCACAGCGTGCTAGAGAGTTGACAGGGCGCCTCAGTATTACTGTATTTGCTATTGTAGACAGAGGTACGAGCTGCTAGAGCCTTTACGGGGGCGTGGTCAATACTTCTACTCACAGCGTGCTAGAGAGTTGACAGAGCGCCTCAGTATTACTGTATTTGCTATTGTAGACAGAGGTACGAGCAGCTAGAGCCTTTACGGGGCCGTGGTCAATACTTCTAATCACAGCGTGCTAGAGAGTTGACAGAGCGCCACCCTATTACTGTATTTGCTATTGTAGACAGAGGTACGAGCAGCTAGAGCCTTTACGGGGGCGTGGTCAATACTTCTACTCACAGCGTGCTAGAGAGTTGACAGAGTGCCTCAGTATTACTGTATTTGCTATTGTAGACAGAGGTACGAGTGGCTAGAGCCTTTAAGGGGGCGTGGTCAATACTTCTACTCACAGCGTGCTAGAGAGTTGACAGGGCGCCACCGAATTACTGTATTTGCTATTGTAGACAGAGGTACGAGCAGCTAGAGCCTTTACGGGGCGTGGTCAATACTTCTGCTCGCAGCGGGCTAGATAGTTGACAGAGCGCCTCAGTATTACTGTATTTGCTATTGTAGACAGAGGTACGGGCAGCTAGAGCCTTTACGGGGCGTGGTCAATACTTCTACTCACAGCGTGCTAGAGAGTTGACAGAGTGCCTCAGTATTACTGTATTTGCTATTGTAGACAGAGGTACGAGCAGCTAGAGCCTTTACGGGGGCGTGGTCAATACCTCTACTCACAGCGTGCTAGAGAATTGACAGGGCGCCACCGAATTACTGTATTTGCTATTGTAGACAGAGGTACGAGCAGCTAGAGCCTTTACGGGGCCGTGGTCAATACTTCTACTCACTGCGTGCTAGAGAGTTGACAGAGCGCCACCGAATTACTGTATTTGCTATTGTAGACAGAGGTACGAGCAGCTAGAGCCTTTACGGGGCGTGGTCAATACTTCTACTCGCAGCGGGCTAGATAGTTGACAGAGCGCCTCAGTATTACTGTATTTGCTATTGTAGACAGAGATACGGGCAGCTAGAGCCTTTACGGGGCGTGGTCAATACTTCTACTCGCAAGAGGCTAGGTAGTTGACAGAGCGCCTCAGTATTACTGTATTTGCTATTGTAGACAGAGGTACGAGCAGCTAGAGCCTTTACGGGGCGTGGTCAATACTTCTACTCGCAGCGGGCTAGATAGTTGACAGAGCGCCTCATTATTACTCTATTTGCTATTGTAGACAGAGGTACGAGCAGCTAGAGCCTTTACGGGGCGTGGTCAATACTTCTACTCACAGCGTGCTAGAGAGTTGACAGAGTGCCTCAGTATTACTGTATTTGCTATTGTAGACAGAGGTACGAGCAGCTAGAGCCTTTACGGGGGCGTGGTCAATACCTCTACTCACAGCGTGCTAGATAGTTGACAGAGCGCCTCAGTATTACTGTATTTGCTATTGTAGACAGAGGTACGAGCAGCTAGAGCCTTTACGGGGCGTGGTCAATACTTCTACTCACAGCGTGCTAGAGAGTTGACAGAGTGCCTCAGTATTACTGTATTTGCTATTGTAGACAGAGGTACGAGCAGCTAGAGCCTTTACGGGGGCGTGGTCAATACCTCTACTCACAGCGTGCTAGAGAGTTGACAGAGCGCCTCAGTATTACTGTATTTGTTATTGTAGACAGAGGTACGAGCATCTAGAGCCTTTACGGGGCCGTGGTCAATACTTCTACTCACAGCGTGCTGGAGAGTTGACAGAGTGCCTCAGTATTACTGTATTTGCTATTGTAGACAGAGGTACGAGCAGCTAGAGCCTTTACGGGGGCGTGGTCAATACTTCTACTCACAGCGTGCTAGAGAGTTGACAGAGCGCCTCAGTATTACTGTATTTGCTATTGTAGACAGAGGTACGAGCAGCTAGAGCCTTTAAGGGGCGTGGTCAATACTTCTACTCACAGCGTGATAGAGAGTTGACAGAGCGCCTCCGTATTACTGTATTTGCTATTGTAGACAGAGGTACGAGCAGCTAGAGCCTTTACGGGGGCGTGGTCATTACTTCTACTCACAGCGTGCTAGAGAGTTGACAGAGCGCCACCGTATTACTGTATTTGCTATTGTAGACAGAGGTACGAGCAGCTAGAGCCTTTACGGGGGCGTGGTCAATACTTCTACTCACAGCGTGCTAGAGAGTTGACAGGGCGCCGCAGTATTACTGTATTAGCTATTGTAGACAGAGGTACGAGCAGCTAGAGCCTTTACGGGGGCGTGGTCAATACTTCTACTCACATTGTGCTAGAGAGTTGACAGAGCGCCAAGGTATTACTGTATTTGCTATTGTAGACAGAGGTACGAGCAGCTAGAGTCTTCACGGGTGCGTGGTCATTACTTCTACTCACAGCGTGCTAGAGAGTTGACAGAGTGCCTCAGTATTACTGTATTTGCTATTGTAGACAGAGGTACGGGCAGCTAGAGCCTTTACGGGGGCGTGGTCAAAACTTCTACTCACAGCGTGCTAGAGAGTTGACAGGGCGCCGCAGTATTACTGTATTTGCTATTGTAGACAGAGGTACGAGCAGCTAGAGCCTTTACGGGGGCGTGGTCAATACTTCTACTCACAGCGTGCTAGAGAGTTGACAGAGTGCCTCAGTATTACTGTATTTGCTATTGAAGGCGGAGGTACAAGCAGCTAGAGCCTTTACGGGGCGTGGTCAATACTTCTACTCACAGCGTGCTAGAGAGTTGACAGAGTGCCTCAGTATTACTGTATTTGCTATTGAAGACAGAGGTACGAGCAGCTAGAGCCTTTACGGGGGCGTGGTCAATACTTCTATTCACAGCGTGCTAGAGAATTGACAGAGTGCCTCAGTATTACTGTATTTGCTATTGAAGAAAGAGGTACGAGCAGCTAGAGCCTTTACGGGGGCGTGGTCAATACTTCTACTCTCAGCGTGCTAGAGAGTTGACAGAGCGCCTCAGTATTACTGTATTTGCTATTGAAGACAGAGGTACGAGCAGCTAGAGCCTTTACGGGGCGTGGTCAATACTTCTACTCACAGCGTGCTAGACAGTTGACAGAGTGCCTCAGTATTACTGTATTTGCTATTGAAGACAGAGGTACGAGCAGCTAGAGCCTTTACGGGGCGTGGTCAATACTTCTACTCACAGCGTGCTAGAGAGTTGACAGAGCGCCTCAGTATTACTGTATTTGCTATTGTAGACAGAGGTACGAGCAGCTAGAGCCTTTACGGGGGCGTGGTCAATATTTCTACTCACAGCGTGCTAGAGAGTTGACAGAGTGCCTCAGTATTACTGTATTTGCTATTGAAGGCAGAGGTACAAGCAGCTAGAGCCTTTACGGGGCGTGGTCAATACTTCTACTCACAGCGTGCTAGAGAGTTGACAGAGTGCCTCAGTATTACTGTATTTGCTATTGAACACAGAGGTACGAGCAGCTAGAGCCTTTACGGGGGCGTGGTCAATACTTCTATTCACAGCGTGCTAGAGAGTTGACAGAGTGCCTCAGTATTACTGTATTTGCTATTGAAGAAAGAGGTACGAGCAGCTAGAGCCTTTACGGGGGCGTGGTCAATACTTCTACTCTCAGCGTGCTAGAGAGTTGACAGAGCGCCTCAGTATTACTGTATTTGCTATTGAAGACAGAGGTACGAGCAACTGGAGCCTTTACGGAGCGTGGTCAATACTTCTACTCACAGCGTGCTAGAGTGTTGACAGAGCCCTTCAGTATTACTGTATTTGCTATTGTAGACAGAGGCACGAGCAGCTAGAGCCTTTACGGGGCGTGGTCAATACTTCTACTCACAGCGTGCTAGAGTGTTGACAGAGCCCCTCAGTATTACTGTATTTGCTATTGAAGACAGAGGTACGAGCAGCTAGAGCCTTTACGGGGGCGTGGTCAATACTTCTACTCACAGCGTGCTAGAGAGTTGACAGAGCGCCTCAGTATTACTGTATTTTCTATTGTAGACAGAGGCACGAGCAGCTAGAGCCTTTACGGGGCGTGGTCAATACTTCTACTCACAGCGTGCTAGAGTGTTGACAGAGCCCCTCAGTATTACTGTATTTGCTATTGAAGACAGAGGTACGAGCAGCTAGAGCCTTTACGGGGGCGTGGTCAATACTTCTACTCACAGCGTGCTAGAGAGTTGACAGAGCGCCTCAGTATTACTGTATTTGCTATTGAAGACAGAGGTACGAGCAGCTAGAGCCTTTACGGGGGCGTGGTCAATACTTCTACTCACAGCGTGCTAGACAGTTGACAGAGTGCCTCAGTATTACTGTATTTGCTATTGAAGACAGAGGTACGAGCAGCTAGAGCCTTTACGGGGGCGTGGTCAATACTTCTACTCACAGCGTGCTAGACAGTTGACAGAGTGCCTCAGTATTACTGTATTTGCTATTGAAGACAGAGGTACGAGCAGCTGGAGCCTTTACGGGGGCGTGGTCAATACTTCTACTCACAGCGTGCTAGACAGTTGACAGAGTGCCTCAGTATTACTGTATTTGCTATTGAAGACAGAGGTACGAGCAGCTAGAGCCTTTACGGGGGCGTGGTCAATACTTCTACTCACAGCGTGCTAGAGAGTTGACAGAGCGCCTCAGTATTACTGTACTTGCTATTGAAGACAGACGTACGAGTAGCTGGAGCCTTTACGGGGGCGTGGTCAATACTTCTACTCACAGCGTGCTAGACAGTTGACAGAGTGCCTCAGTATTACTGTATTTGCTATTGAAGACAGAGGTACGAGCAGCTAGAGCCTTTACGGGGCGTGGTCAATACTTATACTCACAGCGTGCTAGAGAGTTGACAGAGTGCCTCAGTATTACTGTATTTGCTATTGTAGACAGAGGTACGAGCAGCTAGAGCCTTTACGGGGCCGTGGTCAATACTTCTACTCACAGCGTGCTAGAGAGTTGACAGAGTGCCACCGTATTACTGTATTTGCTATTGTAGACAGAGGTACGAGCAGCTAGAGCCTTTACGGGGGCGTGGTCAATACTTCTACTCACAGCGTGCTAGAGAGTTGACAGAGCGCCACCGTATTACTGTATTTGCTATTGTAGACAGAGGTACGAGCAGCTAGAGCCTTTACGGGGGCGTGGTCAATACTTCTACTCACAGTGTGCTAGAGAGTTGACAGAGTGCCTCAGTATTACTGTATTTGCTATTGTAGACAGAGGTACGGGCAGCTAGAGCCTTTACGGGGGCATGGTCATAACTTCTACTCACAGCGTGCTAGAGAGTTGACAGGGCGCCGCATTATTACTGTATTTGCTATTGTAGACAGAGGTACGAGCAGCTAGAGCCTTTACGGGGGCGTGGTCAATACTTCTACTCACAGCGTGCTAGAGAGTTGACAGAGCGCCGCCGTATTACTGTATTTGCTATTGTAGACAGAGGTACGAGCAGCTAGAGCCTTTACGGGGGCGTGGTCAATACTTCTACTCACAGCGTGCTAAAGAGTTGACAGAGTGCCTCAGTATTACTGTATTTGCTATTGTAGACAGAGGTACCGGCAGCTAGAGCCTTTACGGGGGCGTGGTCAAAACTTCTACTCACAGCGTGCTAGAGAGTTGACAGGGCGCCGCAGTATTACTGTATTTGCTATTGTAGAGAGAGGTACGAGCAGCTAGAGCCATTACGGGGGCGTGGTCAATACTTCTACTCACAGCGTGCTAGAGAGTTGACAGAGTGCCTCAGTATTACTGTATTTGCTATTGAAGGCAGAGGTACCAGCAGCTAGAGCCTTAACGGGGCGTGGTCAATACTTCTACTCACAGCGTGCTAGAGAGTTGACAGAGTGCCTCAGTATTACTGTACTTGCTATTGAAGACAGAGGTACGAGCAGCTAGAGCCTTTCCGGGGGCGTGGTCAATACTTCTATTCACAGCGTGCTAGAGAGTTGACAGAGTGCCTCAGTATTACTGTATTTGCTATTGAAGAAAGAGGTACGAGCAGCTAGAGCCTTTAGGGGGGCGTGGTCAATACTTCTACTCACAGCGTGCTAGAGAGTTGACAGAGCGCCTCAGTATTACTGTATTTGCTATTGAAGACAGAGGTACGAGCAGCTAGAGACTTTACGGGGGCGTGGTCAATACTTCTACTCACAGCGTGCTAGACAGTTGACAGAGTGCCTCAGTATTACTGTATTTGCTATTGAAGACAGAGGTACGAGCAGCTAGAGCCTTTACGGGGCGTGGTCAATACTTCTACTCACAGCGTGCAAGAGAGTTGACAGAGTGCCTCAGTATTACTGTATTTGCTATTGTAGACAGAGTTACGAGCAGCTAGAGCCTTTACGGGGCGTGGTCAATACTTCTACTCACAGCTTGCTAGAGAGTTGACAGAGCGCCTCAGTATTACTGTATTTGCTATTGTAGACAGAGGTACGAGCAGCTAGAGCCTTTACGGGGGTGTGGTCAATACTTCTACTCACAGCGTGCTAGAGAGTTGACAGAGCGCCTCAGTATTACTGTATTTGCTATTGTAGACAGAGTTACGAGCAGCTAGAGCCTTTACGGGGCGTGGTCAATACTTCTGCTCACAGCGTGCTAGAGAGTTGACAGAGCGCTTCCGTATTACGGTATTTGCTATTGAAGACAGAGGTACGAGCAGCTAGAGCCTTTACGGGGCGTGGTCAATACTTCTACTCACAGCGTGCTAGAGAGTTGACAGAGCGCCTCAGTATTACTGTATTTGCTATTGTAGACAGTGGTACGAGCAGCTAGAGCCTTTACGGGGCGTGGTCAATACTTCTACTCACAGCGTGCTAGAGAGTTGACAGAGCGCCTCAGTATTACTGTATTTGCTATTGTAGACAGTGGTACGAGCAGCTAGAGCCTTTACGGGGCGTGGTCAATACTTCTACTCACAGCGTGCTAGAGAGTTGACTGAGCACCTCAGTATTACTGTATTTGCTATTGTAGACAGAGGTACGAGCAGCTAGAGCCTTTACGGGGGCGTGGTCAATACTTCTACTCATAGCGTGCTAGAGAGTTGACAGGGCGCCTCAGTATTAATGTATTTGCTATTGTAGACAGAGATACGAGCAGCTAGAGCCTTTACGGGGCGTGGTCAATACTTCTACTCACAGCGTGCTAGAGAGTTGACAGAGCACCTCAGTAATACTGTATTTGCTATTGTAGACAGTGGTACGAGCAGCTAGAGCCTTAACAGGGTGTGGTCAATACTTCTACTCACAGCGTGCTGGAGAGTTGACAGAGTGCCTCAGTATTACTGTATTTGCTATTGAAGACAGAGGTACGGGCAGCTAGAGCCTTTACGGGGCGTGGTCAATACTTCTACTCACAGCGTGCTAGAGAGTTGACAGAGCACCTCAGTATTACTGTATTTGCTATTGTAGACAGTGGTACGAGCAGCTAGAGCCTTAACAGGGTGTGGTCAATACTTCTACTCACAGCGTGCTGGAGAGTTGACAGAGTGCCTCAGTATTACTGTATTTGCTATTGAAGACAGAGGTACGGGCAGCTAGAGCCTTTACGGGGCGTGGTCAATACTTCTACTCACAGCGTGCTAGAGATTTGACAGAGCGCCTCAGTATTACTGTATTTGCTATTGTAGACAGAGGTACGAGCTGCTAGAGCCTTTACGGGGGCGTGGTCAATACTTCTACTCACAGCGTGCTAGAGAGTTGACAGGGCGCCCCAGCATTACTGTATTTGCTATTGTAGACAGAGGTACGAGCTGCTAGAGCCTTTACGGGGGCGTGGTCAATACTTCTACTCACAGCGTGCTAGAGAGTTGACAGAGCGCCTCAGTATTACTGTATTGGCTATTGAAGACAGGTACGAGCAGCTAGAGCCTTTACGGGGGCGTGGTCAATACTTCTACTCACAGCGTGCTAGAGAGTTGACAGAGCGCCTCAGTATTACTGTATTTGCTATTGTAGACAGAGGTAAGAGCGGCTAGAGCCTTTACGGGGGCGTGGTCAATACTTCTACTCACAGCGTGCCAGAGAGTTGACAGAGCGCTTCCGTATTACAGTATTTGGTATTGAAGACAGAGGTACGAGCAGCTAGAGCATTTACGGGGCGTGGTTAATACTTCTACTCGCAGCGGGCTAGATAGTTGACAGAGCGCCTCAGTATTACTGTATTTGCTATTGTAGACAGAGGTACGAGCAGCTAGAGCCTTTACGGGGCGTGGTCTATACTTCTACTCACAGCGTGCTAGAGAGCTGGCAGAGGTCCTCAGTATTACTGTATTTGCTATTGTAGACAGAGGTAAGAGCGGCTAGAGCCTTTACGGGGGCGTGGTCAATACTTCTACTCGCAGCGGGCTAGATAGTTGACAGAGCGCCTCAGTATTACTGTATTTGCTATTGTAGACAGAGGTACGAGCAGCTAGAACCTTTACGGGGCGTGGTCAATACTTCTACTCGTAGCGGGCTAGATAGTTGACAGAGCGCCTCAGTATTACTGTATTTGCTATTGTAGACAGAGGCACGAACAGCCAGAGCCTTAACGGGGGCGTGGTCAATACTTCTACTCACAGCATGCTAGAAATATGACAGAGCGCCTCCGTATTACAGTATTTGCTATTGTAGACAGAGGTACGAGCAGCTAGAGCCTTTACGGGGCGTGGTCTATACTTCTACTCACAGCGTGCTAGAGAGTTGACAGAGCGCCTCCGTATTACTGTATTCGCTTTTGTAGACAGAGGTACGAGCAGCTAGAGCCTTTACGGGGCGTGGTCAATACTTTTACTCACAGCGTGCTAGAGAGTTGACAGAGCGCCTCAGTATTACTGTATTTGCTATTGTAGACAGAGGTACGAGCAGCTAGAGCCTTTACGGGGCGTGGTCAATACTTCTACTCACAGCGAGTTAGAGAGTTGACAGAGCGCATCCGTATTACAGTATTTGCTATTGTAGACAGAGGTAAGAGCGGCTAGAGCCTTTACGGGGCGTGGTCAATACTTCTACTCACAGTGTGCTAGAGAGTTGACAGAGCGCTTCCGTATTACAGTATTTGCTATTGTAGACAGAGGTACGAGCAGCTAGAGCCATTACGGGGCGAGGTCAATACTTCTACTCACAGTGTGCTAGAGAGTTGACAGAGCGCTTCCGTATTACAGTATTTGCTATTGTAGACAGAGGTACGAGCAGCTAGAGCCATTACGGGGCGTGGTCAATACTTCTACTCACAGCGTGCTAGAGAGCTGGCAGAGCGCCTCAGTATTACTGTATTTGCTATTGTAGACAGAGGTACGGGCAGCTAGAGCCTTTACGGGGGCGTGGTCAATACTTCTACTCACAGTGTGCTAGAGAGTTGACAGGGCGCCTCAGTGTTACTCTATTTGCTATTGTAGACAGAGGTACGAGCAGCTAGAGCCTTTACGGGGCGTGGTCAATACTTCTACTCACAGTGTGCTAGAGAGTTGACAGGGCGCCTCAGTATTACTGTATTTGCTATTGAAGACAGTGGTACGAGCAGCTAGAGCCTTTACGGGGGCGTGGTCAATACTTCTACTCACAGCGTGCTAATGAGTTGACAGGGCGCCTCAGTATTACTGTATTTGCTATTATAAACAGAGGTACGAGCAGCTAGAGCCATTACGGGGCGTGGTCAATACTTTTACTCACAGTGTGCTAGAGAGTTGACAGAGCGCTTCCGTATTACAGTATTTGCTATTGTAGACAGAGGTACGAGCAGCTAGAGCCATTACGGGGCGTGGTCAATACTTCTACTCACAGCGTTCTAGAGAGCTGGCAGAGCGCCTCAGTATTACTGTATTTGCTATTGTAGACAGAGGTACGGGCAGCTAGAGCCTTTACGGGGGCGTGGTCAATACTTCTACTCACAGTGTGCTAGAGAGTTGACAGGGCGCCTCAGTGTTACTCTATTTGCTATTGTAGACAGAGGTACGAGCAGCTAGAGCCTTTACGGGGCGTGGTCAATACTTCTACTCACAGTGTGCTAGAGAGTTGACAGGGCGCCTCAGTATTACTGTATTTGCTATTGAAGACAGTGGTACGAGCAGCTAGAGCCTTTACGGGGGCGTGGTCAATACTTCTACTCACAGCGTGCTAATGAGTTGACAGGGCGCCTCAGTATTACTGTATTTGCTATTATAAACAGAGGTACGAGCAGCTAGAGCCTTTACGGGGCGTGGTCAATACTTCTACTCACTGCGAGCTAGAGAGTTGACAGGCTTATGGCTTTTAGTGTCCGGGGACATGTTTGGCTTGCCAGAGGCTGTAGCAGATTCAAGCAGACAGCCATGGGGTGAGCTACATGTTCCGTTCAATTCCGTGTAGTTCCGACTTACGCTACCAGATGCCACTGACACCTACTGATGAACGTCGGAACTTTGATAGAGCGTTTCAGTGAAATGTAACCTAGAAATTTAGCTTCACACATGTGTAATTAGTGGAGGGATCTTTTATATGCCATAAATCTATGACATGGGACCGCTGGCTTACTGAATGATTTTATCGCTCATACTTCAGATGGTTTTAACCCGCGAACTTGGGAACAGCAGTTCAGCATGCTACCCACTACGCCAGCGAAGTCGCTTACGTTAAGTTTCGACCTGTTAATAATAACTATTCATTTTAATATTTAGCGTTTAAAATATCTTGCATGAAAAAGAACCTTCCCCTTACTACACTTATGTGAAGCCAAAATTTGCGTGGCTAGATATTGATATTGATATTGATAACGCTCTATTAGTTCCAACCTTCGCCACCAGGTACTGTGAGTGATGCTATCTAGTAGCCAATTCCAGAAGCTAGGTGACGTGGACGGTAGGATTTGGTAGTAAAAGTAGGAACTTCTTGAAATTATTGTCTGTAGTCCTCACTTGAATTAAACAGATAACACACACTAATACAGCCATCACAATTAGCACAGGTTATCAGACAATTCCATAGATCACTGGCCTGTGATGAAAACAATACAAGGGAAGTGATATCTGAACTTATGCTCATTTCGAAAGCAGTAATTGTTAACACTTTCTTTGTTGTTTTTAGTCCAGTTTGAAATTTGTTTGGAACGTTCTTTCGTTCATCTTGGTCAATCGTATATTTTATGTTAGTTTCTTCTAAAGACTGCTACAAAATTTGATGTAAAATGTTTGAACTCAGGGGAAATTTTATTTTTTGCTCTCGATTTTTGCAAGGAATTCAATATCAATTTTACAAAAATAAAACAGATGTGACTGAAGAAAATGGAGGTCATTTTGGAAATAAGCTCACCAAATAACATAAAACTTAGTTTGTATCTTTCAAAGGTTAAATTTCGCAGGCCTGTGATAGGTTTCCAACACAGTAGAGTCCCGCTCACCCGACTCTCGCTTATCCGACACTGCTAGACACTGCAGCCGTGGGACAAGCACTAATTAGAGTGCTGGTGGTAGGAGCGGTTATTTGCTCTAGGGCTGGTGTAGCCGTGGGAGAAGCACTGATTAGAGTGCTGGGGGTAGGACCGATTATTTGCTCTAGGACAGGTGAAGCCGTGGGACAAGCACTGATTAGAGTGCTGGGGGTAGGACCGGTTATTTGCTCTAGGACTGGTGTAGCCGTGGGACAAGCACTGATTAGAGTGCTGGGGGTAGGACCGATTATTTGCTCTAGGACTGGTGCAGCCGTGGGACAACCACTGATTAGAGTGCTGGTGGTAGGAGCGGTTATTTGCTCTAGGACTGGTGTAGCCGTGGGACAAGCACTGATTAGAGTGCTGGGGGTAGGACCGATTATTTGCTCTAGGACAGGTGCAGCCGTGGGACAAGCACTGATTAGAGTGCTGGGGGTAGGACCGGTTATTTGTTCTAGGACTGGTGCAGCCGTGGGACAAGCACTGATTAGAGTGCTGGGGGTAGGACCGGTTATTTGCTCTAGGACTGGTGTAGCCATGGAACAAGCACTGATTAGAGTGCTGGTGGTAGGACCGGTTATTTGCTCTAGGACTGGTGCAGCCGTGGGACAAGCACTGATTAGAGTGCTGAGGGTAGGACCGGTTATTTGCTCTAGGACTAGTGCAGCGAGCCTTCAGTCATTGTTCAGTCTTGTATTGGTTGGGTACGGAGCAGAGATTGTTGACAAGTTCCTTTTCTTAAGGCACTTGGAACGTTTTCGTTGTTTTCTTAACCTCTTTGTTAAAACAATTCAAGTTAAAAGGAGTAACTATTTGTACATTACACGACCTTCAAACCTCATAGCTTCCATTTATAAGACTTGTACTGTTTTACGACCTAATAGCTGTCGTCACAGAATTTGTATTTAGCAACAGTCAATTCAGGATGAATGTTACTGCTCTTCAAACAATACAACTCTCATTTGCTTGAAGGAAGTACAGAAAAAATAGGCACAAGGGTTTGATAACGAAGGTGTTGCGAACCCCTTAAGTGAATTAACAACCACAACCACCATATTACTCTACACTTTGTTTGTGGTGGCTTCGAGCACGTCGTCTCTTCCCCCTCCTGCGTTTATTGTGAAGGTGTTTCATCCTTCTGGTTCAGTTATCCACGTTCTGAGTCATTACTCTACCTTGCTTGTCATTAACGCTTTTTTGTATATCCAAATCATGTTTTGCCTTTTGACAATTCACTACTTCCCTCGTCTCACGTATTAAAGTCGTTGGTGTATTCTTCAATAGCCTTGTCCTTTGCCTTACCCGCTACCCTTTCTGAAACCCGTTTGTACTCTTCATGGTCCGCTCTTGAGATGATCCTTTGTCATTCCTTGTATGTCATTTTCTTTTCTAATAACAAACAATTCAATAAAAGGCCACAGAAAGACTCTCAAAACTCCTGGTATGTTTCTCAGTTTCCGTTCCGTTGTTTTCCCCAACGTTGGTCCAGATGTCGATGAAAGTCAACATATGGATAGTTTTCCTTGTTCATCAGTAGTCTCATTGCATTCTTGAGCTCTTCTGTGTTCTGATCATTTTCTCATTCGTGTCAATGAATCCTTCGTTTCTTCTCTCTGTTGTCTCCTCTTTCCTTACTATCTAATTGTAGATCACACACGAGGAGACGGTGCTGTGTCCAGAGACATCTTTGTATTCAGTACAAGGCCTCCATCCTTTGTATTTCACCGGGATGTAGTCATTCTGTCTCTGGTATGGTCCGCGTTTGAAGGTTGTGATTTGAGAATAAACTGAATATTGACATAAACCATCTCCTGTGCCCGCCCAGTCTAGAGCCTGCTCCATCACCTCGTTTCTCCTGCAATATGCCCGGTCACCGTGAACCGCAGTGTAACTCGTTTTCTCCTATTTTCCCTTCCACTGTAAATTAGTTTTAATATACCGTCATTCCATTTTAATCCTTTATTAAATAAACAATCCTTAATCGTTTAACAGTGCTCTTACCTATATTAACAGTGGTTTCAAATATCTTCGTAATTCCTGTCGTCAATGTTGACCTCTGCCCTTGCCCTCATCTCAGAGCAACCAGGCTTTGAGGCTACACATAACATGTGGACAGCGGTGATGCTCAATTCACAAATCACTGTATCTAATATTTCGTGTTTATGATAAGGCGTGTTTGTTTGCACTGTCTCTACCTAACGCTTCCACTACAGTTCCGAGCCCTGCCCACTCGCCTTACAGCTACCTGTAACATTCTGGATCAGACGCTGAATAATGGCTTCAGTAGCATTTACTCTACAGAGGAGTCATAGGCTCATTCCTGCAAAGAACGTTGGTTCCTTTGGCGGTAGGTTTGTAAGAATGGTGAAGGCACAATAAATGTCAAAGTGTAAGAACTCACAACTCCTCGAAAAGGTTGGTGAGAGTATCTAAATATTGTAACTTGTACGTGTATGCCTCAATACACAGATTATACGTTACTAGATAATATGTTTTGTGCATAACTAGCAGTAGTGTCCGGCTTCGCCCGGTGAATTTATTTGTTTTGTGGATGATAATGTATACTACTATAGAACTCGTACATGATACCTAAACTTACAGAAAGTAAAAAAAAATACCTTTAGTGGTGGTTGTGGGGGTGATACGTAGTATAGTATAATGGACGTAATATTCTGTGTTTCCCCGTAATGATAATGATAATAATGAACAGAGAAACGGTTATTTACTAACTAAAGTACTGACACATGTATTTTACAAACGAATTGAAAAATATGATTAGAAAGAGGATTAGGTGAAATAAAAGACACTGCCTAGGGCCTATCTTATGAATATATCTCAAATGTAGGGACCAATAGTGTCGTCTGTTGTCGCATAGCGCCGTAAGAACATAATCAGAGCACTTTAGAAAACGTCGGCTGTCCCGAGCTCCTGAGGTAGCAAAAGTGTTATTTATCGCCACATGGCGCTCAAGGATAAGGATCGGGATGGATGAAAGTAAATTTGAAAGTACCAAGGCTTATTGAAGCTGATAACCTCAATGTACTGCACCTACACCATCGCACTTATACAGAGGCAAAATATATTCATGATAATAACTGTTTTAAGGAGCCTAAAAAATCTTTTTTCACTAATAACTCCCCTTGACTGCAATTTATAAGCAGTGCAAGATGTAATTATTTTCGCAATTCTGCACCAGAACACGGGTATGGGCGGCGTGATGCAGCCCACATTGACAGCAAACAATAGACTTATTAAAATATTCTTTCGTTGCTCTACTACGGACATGAATGGTTCTAGGGCATTCAAACGTGGATTTCAAGTTCCTTTTGTCTGTTATTTTAAATGTGGGGAATGGAGAGGGTTGTCCAAAATATCAAGTGGACAGTGTCACCCGCAAGGTTTCAAAGGGTATGTATGTAAAATTCGGTGCAATTAGGGGAAACGGTGTAAATTTGTGCTAAAAGGCCTAAATGCCGGGAATGGTGTGGTCTGTCCGATATTTCAAGTGGGTAGTGTTACCCACAGGGTTTCAAAGGGAAATTATAGGAAATTTGGTTCAAATCGGTGATGTGTGTACATTTGTGCCAAAGGGCCTAAATGCAGGGAATGGAGTGGTGTATCCGAAATTTCGAGTAGATAGTGTTACTCGTCAGGTTCCAAAGGATAAGTAGTCTACATAAAATTTTGTTCAGATCGGTAAAACGATGTAGATTTGTGCCAATGGGCCCAAGTGCAGGGAATGGTGTGGTCTGTACAAAATTTTAAGTGGATAGTGTTACCCGCAAGGTTTCATATGGTAAGTATACAAATTTTGTTTCAGGTCGGTGAAACAGGGTAGATTTGTGTCAAAGGCAGGGAATGGAGTGTTATATCCGAAATTTATCGTGGACAGTGTTACTCGCAAGGTTCCAAAGTGTAAGTATGCAAATTTTAGTTCAGACGGTGAAACGATGTAGTTTTGTGCCTAAGGCCCTAAATGCAGGGAATGGAGAGGTCTGTCTGAAATTTAAAGTGGACAGGGTTACCCGCAAGGTTTCAAAGAGTAAGTATTCAAATTTTGGTTCAGATCGGTGAAACGGTGTAGATTTGTTACAAAGGGCCTAAATGCTGGAAATGGAGATGTATGTCCGAAATTTAAAATTGACAGTGTAACTCGACGGGTTCCAAAGGGTGAGTATACAAATTTTGGTTCAGATCGGTGAAACGGAGTAGATTTGTGCCAAAGGGCCTAAATGCAGGGAATGGAGTAGTCTGTCCGAAATATAAAGTGGACAGTGTTACCCGCACGGTTCCAAAGGGTGTGTACACACATCTTGGTTCAGATCAGTGAAACGGTGTAGATTTGTGTAAATAACAGACAGACAAACCTTGAGCTTTATATATAAGTTTTAGATACATTCCACAAAGATTCGTCACGATTCGCAGATATTATTTTGAATATCCACTGATGGATACTTATTGCCCGACGACTGCATACCGACTGTAAATGAACTTAGCCTACAGCAGGTTAACTACTGTCTACCTGGAAGGACGTTCTTGCTAATTCTAGCTCTTGGAGATTTAAGACGTGCGGTTGCGTATTGTGAACATCCAAAGCGATTTAACCGTAAATTGTTGAAAACATTGATAACGGTTAAACAATATCCCCTTAGAAGTGTAAAAATAACTGTTCAAGAAATCAAAATGTTAGAAGCTGTAAAAATTGAAAAAGAATAAATATTAAATATTTATTGCAGCTAAGCGGCCATAATGGACGGTTACAAATGATTATTACAGGTAGACTAATCTTTACTGTATTCAACTATGCTCTTTGTCCGTTTGCTGAATGATGGTATGTGGTATTTGTCACAGGGGGTATAGCACAGAGAACATTAGCATTCTTCATGCAGTTCATGGTATTTCCCAATTCTACAAATCTTGTGGTGGAAACCGTGGATGGCGTGTCTTGTTATCACATGTCTCATCTCCTGGTTCTCGTTTGTCCACGTTCTGTCAACCATTGCTTCACTTGCGTAAAGTCGAGCAGGATTTCGTTCTGCTTCTGATGTCTCATCTCGAGGTGTTTCTTCCTAATCTTGGTAGATGGCAGTTGTAGTCTTAATCTGATATCTTCGATTTAGTATGTTTCTTTTGTTAGGACATATACCAGCATGGACGGGGACGTTCTTGCAATTCCAAGCACCATTTTCAGAAAAGAAGCCTTTACTTTTCCCATTGTGATTAGGTGTGACATGGTTAGCCTTTCCTATATTAGTTCTAGGCCATATGTAATAACGGGGGTTATTTTGGCGTAGGAGAAAATCATTGCTGTTTGTAAAGATAGTTTGGTAATGTTGTTCATATCGTTCATTCCTCTAATGGCTGCTGCTCGTTGCTCTATATGCAGTCTTAAGGATTGGCACGTTGTCTGTAGGGTGAGGCCGAGGTATTTGAAGGTATAATTGACTGTCTCGAGTTCATTGTCTCTCAGGATCATTTTGTTTTCGGCAGCTAGCTTTCCTTCTTTTCGGAAGGCCATATACAGTTTTCTTTTCATTTATACTGAGCTTATTTTTCTCCGCTCAGTCCTTCAGTCTGTTGGAGTCCTCTTGTAGCTCCTGCCTGTTTGTAGACTCCAGAACCATCTCACCTACTTGTAAAGGGATACTGATTTTCTTTTTCAATAGTCCTTGTAGGATCCGCTGTCGCGACGTTAAACAGAATGGGACTCAGAGCTTTGGCGTGTCGCACTTACCAGCAAGACATCATCGGCGTACTGATGATTCCAGGGATGTTTGGTCTGTAAATCTAGAGTAGCCATGTCCATACACAAATAGAAAAGAATCGCTGACAATGCTGAGCCTTGAATACCAACGTTGATGTTGCAATCCTCCAACGAAATGGACGAGCAAGCTGTGATGAAAAGTGAGCCAGGATGGTCGGTAGAAACAGATGGCTTTGCCGACAATGTTGATGCTCATCACGAGAGGGATATTGGGACTGAATCAGGTCCCACGTCGCAAATTGTTGCATTTAGTAAAGCACAATATCCTACACCGAAGATTGTTCCATGGACAAAAGAAGAATCAGCATCTTCAGATGTGAAAGGAGATAATACTGACTTCCCTGGGGATATAAAGGCTGAAGAATGTCCCCCACCAGAGTTTGTTCCATGCATCAAAATAGAAACAACACCTTTGGATATCAAACAAGATTTGAAAGACGAAGTCCATGATGAAGAATGTGATGCCAGTGGAAATCATTTTACTGAGTTAATAAATACTAATACTTCGAGTCCTTTTGTAAGGAATAGTTACGCATTGCAGCATTCCACTGACACCGTATCTGAAAGAAAATATACAATTAAACAAAATTTAAAGACTAACCAGCTTATCCATAATGGTAGGATGCGTTACTCATGTATCACATGCAGAGCTAAATTTGCTAAAAAACGGTATTTGGAAAGGCACATAATAACGCATAGCGGTGAAAAACCGTACTCATGCAGTATATGTGGAGCTAAATTTGCTAAGAAGTACAGTTTAAATCGACACATGTTAACGCATAGCGATGAGAGACCTTACCCATGCAGTATTTGTGGAGCTAAATTTACTCTAAAACACAATTTCGCGAGACACATGTTAACGCATAGCGATGAGAAAGCTTAATCATGCAGTGTATGTGGAGCTAAATTTTCGGAGATATATCATTTGAAGAGACACATGCTAACGCATAGTGGAGAGAGATCCTACTCGTGTAGCTTGTGCGAACTTAAATTCGTTCTGAAATGGAGTTTGAGGATGCACATGATAGTGCATAGTGGTGAGAAACCCTACTCATGCAGTATATGTGATATTAAGTTTTCTCACAAACGGTATTTGGAAACTCACATGTTAATGCATAGCAGTGAGAAGCAATACTCTTGTAGAATATGCCACGTGAAAATCGGTCTTAAACGAAGCTTTTATTACCACATGTTAACTCATACTGGTGAAAGACCATACCCTTGTAACATATGTGATGTAAGATTCGCCCAGCCAGGGACTTTAAAAACGCACATGTTAGTGCATACTGGTGAGAGAACCTTCTCATGCAGTATATGTGAAGCGAAATTTGCTCAGAAGCACCACTTGAATAATCAGATCATAACGCATAGTGGTGATAAACCATATGCGTGTGGCATATGTGGTGCCAAGTTTGCTCTAAGAAACTATTTACAGAGGCACATGCCTACCCATAGAGGCGAGAAGCCTTATTCCTGTAGTATATGTGAATCCAAATTCTCTCGGAAAGAGCATTTGAAGAAACACATCATGACTACAATATAATATCATATACGAAGACAATCTTGCTCACACAGCGAATTTGTAGTCCCACATTTTAACGATTAGTGGTGAAAAAGCATGATCATGTGGCATATGGCCAACATATCTAACAGAGGGTATTTGAAGACTAACATGTAAACGCATAGCGGTCAGCTACGATACTGATGCAGTATGTGTGAAGATAAGTTTCCTCAGTCAGGAATTATGAATCTACACCTGTAAATACGTAACGTCAGGAAATCATACTCATGTAACATATATGAAACCATTTTTGCTGTTCGATGGTATTTGAAGGAGCATATGCTTACCCATAGCGGCTGGAACTCTGAATATACTTGTTATAACGCATGACGGCAGTTTGTCAAACTCTTCTACCACAGGCGAAGCTAAATTAACTCTGAGCCGAAAATTGAAGCAGCACATGATAACCCTTTTTGAAAGAATTTGAAGAATCAGATGTAAACCCATGGTGGCGTGAACTTTTACTCAAGTAGCATATTACTATTATATATAATATTTGCAAAAGGGGGGGGGGGTTATTCCCCTGTGGCAAATTGAACAAATTCAGAATTCAATGACAATTTTCTTTAAAAGGGAATTTGAATAGAAACTTTCTAACGCACAACGGTGAAATTCCAAGCACATACATGGTGGTGTGAAGACATTTGCGAGTGGTACATGCGGATTATTGTTCTCAATGGGTTTGAATCCCAAGCGCCATAATGTCATTCACACTGGAAGGAAGCCACTTTCCTAGAAGTTGTGTGCGGTGGCATTTATGCTTAAAGTTAATCTTAAGAATCATCAGACCTTTAGACATTGGTCTAAAGCCATATTCTTTTGGTCTCTGAACAGCGAAATTTACCTGAAGATATAATTTGCTGGCCATATTATACATCATGGTGGTGTGAGGCATGCTTATGTCTATATAAGGAAAAACCTTCATAAGGAAACCCAGCTTAAAGTGACACATGTCTATGCATACCTGCGTGAAACCATACACGTGTGGATTAGGGTTTACTCTATGGGCTCATTTGAAGAACCACGAATCTTACGAGGCATGAAATAACTCACAGTGGAGTCGGACCACACCTCGAAGATGAATGTGGTGTCAGATTCAGTAGCAAGTCGTAATTGCTAAGATATTTGGTAGTACATTGTGAACAGAAATTCTTATGATACATGTGGATTTAATTCTTGTCGAAGGTGACAACTAAAGAGACATTTGTTAATCCATTTGATCCGTGGCCAAGATCACTCGAGGAGCTTGTGATAACAGATAACACTCCGAAATAAGTTTTAGTCTCTTATAGTTGACATGACCCATTGGCGAAGCTAGAACTGTTGCATACTTTTGTAAGGAAGAAATCTGAGCTTTTCACTGCTTTTGAGGCAGATACTCTTCTTAAAATTGGTTAAGGTTGTTAAATATGAAACAACTGATTTTCATTTAGTTATCGTACTTTATATATCCCATCCTCAGTGGTGAGAAGAAAATTCCTAATCTAATTTATCCTTTCTGTATATAATTATTTATTACAATGAAATTCTATTTCAAACATTATGCTTCCTCATTACCCTACATCCCCCTACCCTTATAAGAATATTATTTGACACATGTAGATTCAGGATTAATTTTAGTCTTATGATATAAACAAGCAGAACTTCGACGACGTTAATTCACTTATTTTTTCCAATACTGCAATCAAATAAAATTTATAGCAGTGTTTTTTGTTATGCTGCTGAACACAACCTTCCAAAATGCAAATAGGAAGGGCCGAGCACTTTTGCTATGAACGACTGCATAACACCTCCAACGTAATACGTACTCTTGGTGGCGCATTATAACATACTTACCTATCGCAAAGGAACTCCAGCTCAGGGAAGCCTTCCCGGAGGGTTAGACAATCATCGGGTGTATATAGCCCTGTAATGTGTTATAGAATTACTCATGGCAATTATGAAATCTCAGTTAATACAGATCAAAAATTCACATTTTATATCATGGGAGTTTTATCAGGGTGATGCTGTTGAAACTTTACACTATACTTTCTTACATGCAGAGACGACGGGATCACACTGTCTCTTCTGACGCGAAGAATGTCATCAGGACAAATAATGGCATATTTACTATTATTTTTTGCGGATAGGATATTTTAGAATAAGACCCTTCAGGATGGTTATAGCTTCCCAAACATCGTATTGTTATTCACAAGAATAATTTACGATAGGTTAATATAAATTTGGAAAACTGAGCAGGAGCACTTAATCACGAACATTCGGTAGTCCTTACACTGATTTGGATATTTATGAAAGCACTTTAGACAGTAAAATGCTTCCCACACTGGCGAACGTTAGGATTCAGACCTTCTATGTATAAGTGTGAGGCTCGTTTTAACATAGTAAGGATCGTTTCGTGGTTCGTATAACAAAAAGTAGACTTGATGTACTGAATTAGTCAAAGCCCTGTTCTGAACACCATCGCACATATTTGCGATGAACAGCAGCGTTGGATACGTAACAGATATTTTGGGCCGACAAATAGATGAAAGGCTCCTTAATAGAACAATTATCATCATCATCATCAACGTACCACATAATTTTGCCCATTAGCCCGACAGAAGCTATTTTAGGCTGCGTGGCTCAGGGGTAACGTTCTCGCTTGCTGAGCCCAAGGTTGCAGGTTCGAAACCTGGCGCAGTCAGCTGGCATTTGAGGGTGCTCAAATGCGAGGGAGCCGTGTCAGTAGATTTACTGGCACGTTAAAGATCCCCTTCGGGGCAAAATTCCGGCACCCCGGCGTCTCTAAAAGCCAGTGTAGTTAAAAGGGACGTAAAACCAATAACATTATTTATTATCTTTAGCAAAAATTAAACAACTTTCGCATTCTATGTTACAGAACTTCTTTCAAAGCCTACCCTGAAGATTAGACGCAGTAATAGTTACAAAGGAAGGTCCCATATGCTTAGTTACTCGACCTGCTACAGAGTGTATATTCATTTTGTAACTTGTAACACATTATTTGAAGCCTAATGAGGATAATATCGCTTCATCTATATTCTATGAAATATCATTTTTATGTCAGTGTAGGACAAGTAGTAAAATAACTAATTTCATGGCAATTCTTTAACCATATCCTATATGATGTACAGTGATTTTGTAAACACTTTGCAGATAATTAGCAACAATACAGACATGCACAACTAAAGAATAGGATTGCAGTAGGTCATGCATGCCGTGAAAATGTGTTCAGGAACAACACGATCTCCAATGTGATGCAAAAACTAGGGATGCTATGTTTGGGAATTAGATAGTAAGATCATAAATGACTACTCGATTTATTCAGGTCAACCTTATTGGAAAAAAATTACGGATAACAAAACGTAATAATGAAGTTATCAGCAATATATTAAAAGATAATGAAAAATGATAACTTAAGAACAAAAGGGAAAAAGCACGTAGCCTAAATACTTAATGTATCCCGGACGATTTCGAGACAACTTGTATGTCTTAATTGAATGCATATTCTTCATCACTAGCTATTTTACCTGGCGTTGCCCGGGAGGTGTATTTACATGTTATAGAAAGATACATGCCAATATATTTCGCAAAGTGTATTCACTTTGCCCCTAAATGAGTTTAAAACATAGTTATCCTGGGCTCTGAAGGTAATCAAGTGCAATATTAACTCATTGTAAATCTAAGCGAATTATACTGTGGAGTACAATAACGTTGTAGAGAATGCATCAATAACAAAAAGGGCTGTATATGCACATTTCTCAAGGACCTAGTCACACAATTACAGTACTTTCCTGATTGTCTTTAATTTTGCTGTAATGGGTGTAATTTAGACGTCTTGTTCACATAGTTCTCTTTCATTTTTAAATTGTTGCATCAACCTTTTTGAAAGAAAACAATATTTAAATTACTGTTCAACATTGCAACACACAATGTAGTAACGGCAACTACGCTAGGAACGGAAAATGTTAAAATATATCTATACGCTGACGATATGGTCACTGGTTCAAGTTCCGTACATGAAGTGCAAAAAGCCATAACAAATCTCGACAGTTGGGCAAAGGATAACAAGATGGAAATTAACACAGAGAAATCAGTAAAAATGACGTTTCGGAAAGGTGGCAGAGAGGCCTCGGGAGACAGGATATACCTAGGATTGAATCCCCTCAAGACAGTAAATACATTCACATACTTAGGATTGACAATGCAAACAACAGCTAGAACCTACAGAGTCCACATCAAGTCTCGTGCAACGGCAGGAACTAATGCCATATATGACATTAAATCACTCACGAAGCTCTCTTTGGGAACCGCTATGAGATTATTTGACGCGAAAATAGCGCCCATCACCACATACGCGATAGAAATCATCTGCGAGAAACTGACCCTGGCGGACTTGAGGACGCTCGAGGCAGTGAAGTCGCGCTTCCTAAAAGCAACCCTGGGATTATCAAAATATGCAAAATCTAGACTAGTGTACGAACTCGCCAAGGAGAACTTCTTTATTGAGGGCCTACGGACGAAGAGAGGACTACCATCTACGCACGCCTGGAAAAGACTAATGCATGAGAGAGTGAAGTAGAGAGATGAAATCTGGCTCGAATTTTACATAACGGAAGCCATGACGAATAGGGTATGGACTGACACCAATCAAGACCTACGACACTTCCTTAAATCGATGGCGGTATATGGGTACCACCATAATCTGTGCGTCACCGAGTACTTTCATGACATAGACGTATCCTGTACTTGTAAATTATGTGGTAAACAATGTAGTCGGTACCACGTAATCACATGTAAGAACCGGGGTCCTTCCATTGTGAAATTTTGTGAAGGTGGAAGGTGAAAACATTAATGTACATTCACATTTATTAACCCTATGCACAATTTGTGCTCTGTATTTTCAATAATAATGAATTATTCAATGTATGGAATATAAAGTCATCATTCTGGAGTCAAATATACTTACGATCCTTAACCCCGCACAAATGGTGTGATTAATGAGAAATGGCTTGTTCATGTACATAAGGCAGTGTGTTGGCTATTATAGCTGCATATTAGGAAATAGTATTGCCGTATTTACATGCCTATTATATCACATTGGGCGGCTTTGGTGGCGTATTTGGTAGCATGCTGAGCTTCTAGGCCAAAGGTCATGGGTTCAAACCCGGTCGAAGTCATTGGATTTTTAAAGAGCGTTAAAAATCCCTCAGTAGGCCTTCCTTCGGAGGGGAAGTAAAGCCGGTGGGCCCATGTCATAGATTTATATGATGTAAAAGAAGATTCCACTAACAGCACTCGTGTGAAGGTAAAATTCGTAGGTTGCATTTGATTCACGCTATTAAGTCCCAACGTTCTACGTCAGGTTCTAGTTGCAGTGGCATCTATTAGCCAGGTCTGCAGCTAGGTGTCCTTGACGTTAGCATATGGTAGCAAAAGTAGGAACTACTTAAAACTGTCTGTCTACAGTCCTTACCTGAATTACAGATAGCACAAAATTAACACCGGTTATCAGGCAGATTCTACACACATCCAAAGTACATGGGGCTGCATGACCGCGTTGTCGCAGCCCCTAAACAGAGGAACCAACCAACCTATCTCACCTAGTTAAAGTAAATTCAGCATCGTATAATCCCAGTATAATGTCAAATAAGATGCATTGATTGAGAACACATGGGCATCGGCATGTATCGACGCACTGTTTGAAAGTTCATAGAGCTGACCAATATGGCGGCAATTCAAGCCAAACCATCAAATATCAGATCACAAATTTCTAGTTGTGTTGGCCATAATGAGACAAATAGAATATTGCAAGACTACGCGTACGATGCTACTTATCAATAATCTTTATCCAAAGTAATCGTTTTGACATTGCTTCTTCACATAATTACAAGGTGTATTTTGTATTCCATATGTTGGCAACAGTAACGTGACGTCAATGAGAGCGCAATGGTAAGTTGAAGAGACCTGGAAGAACATGA
Source organism: Meconema thalassinum (assembly GCA_946902985.2). NCBI lineage: Eukaryota > Metazoa > Arthropoda > Insecta > Orthoptera > Tettigoniidae > Meconema > Meconema thalassinum. The sequence goes on from OX336393.1 coordinate 31,461,174, forward strand.
TGATTGTCGTTGAATGAGCAAGAAACAAGCACAAGTGTAGAATCACTACCATTACCCTCTAAACTGCATTCCAAACGGTCTTTCTACGCCCAACAACAACTTTGCTAAGGGAGCACTTATCTTTTATTTACCACTTTAGCATTGCCAGGGAAGTTACTCAACTTGTTAAATACGGTGCAGCATGATTTGGATTTAACCGATCGCTGTACCGACAATTACATTCCTGATGATAAAACCCATGGAAGAAGGGGAATTGAAACTCTAAGTACGATACGTTTGTACATTGACTCCTTAAGGGGTTAATACTTCCGCTCTAGTAGGAGGACGTCAATCCCAGCAGTAACTTATTGTCAAAAAATTCATGACGTGACGGTGGATGAGCGACTTGGATCTCTTCCGTCATTCCCCTTTTGTTTATTTAATATCTATTACCAAATTAAAACAAAATACGCTAATCTACTGTCTGAAACGGAGGAACGTATTTCAAGCTATAGCTACGTATTATTGTCATCGTGATATTGTCTGAGTTTGGTTTGAAGTCAGTGTTAGGTAAATTAAGGAAGTTTCCTTGAATGATTTGTTCTGTTCTCCCAACAACATTCAGGGAAAGTGTATCATCGAGTAGAACCTCGGGTATTCGAAATATTGTGGTTAAATTAAAGAATTGGACTAAGGAAAGATCATTTGTCATGTTATTCTGTAAGCAATGGTAAGTTGTGTTTTTAACACTTCAGTCCGTCTATGTATATAACATGTAAATGTATTAGTTATGATGAATATTATTAATTACTATTACCATTATTAATAGCCTAATACATGTATTAGTTATGATCGCTGTTACTAATTACAATCACCATTATTAATAGCTTAATACATGTATTAGTTATTATCGCTGTTACTAATTACTATTACCATTATTAATAGCTTAATACATGTATTAGTTAGGACCAGTGTTACTAATTACTATTACCATTATTAATAGCTTAATACATGTATTAGCTATGATCGCTGTTACTAATTACTATTACCATTATTAATAGCTTATTACATGTATTAGTTATGATCGCTGTTACTAATTACTATTACCATTATTAATAGCTTAGTACTTGTATTAGTCATGATCGCTGTTACTAATTACTATTACCATTGACACGGTGGATGGCCAGGGTGGATTACTTACCTGTTTTCAAGAGGTCCGCATCGCTTCCACAGCAAAATCACCTCCAGATGACATGCCCCAACAGAAGAACACCAAAAGGGGCGGAAGGAAGGTGGAGAAGGGGAAAACGCACAGGCTATTCTACAGACACCCCCCAATAACTAATGGAATTGTCGCCGACGAAATAATGCCACAACAGTTGCTTAAAAATTTAAAATAAAAATTTAATTGTTAAAACTTAAAAGACCACCTCCACCAGAAAACAGAACATGCTTGCTTGCGAAGCAAAAAAAAGAAAAGAATTAAATTAAAATTAAAATGTTAAAGCCCAAAGATTTTAAAAAATACAGGCATAATTAAATGAGAAAGGGCTTGATTATTTACAAGGGAATGCAATACCGATCCGACATGCAGAGATCCAGGCCACGACATAAAACTAAAAATTTAAAATTAAATTAATAAAATAAAATATGATCAATTAAGAAATCCCCGATATTCGTGACTAAGAAAAACACAAGAACATTCACCAAAAACATAAGTTTAAACCAACAAGGTTAAATAAAAAACAAATTAAGCTACTAACACTACAACACGTTTGAGTTTCCCGGTCGACGCCAAGAGACTGCTCCCAAGACCAGAATGCACCCGGGAAAAACAAAAAACCAAACATGGCCACAAGAGCAGACGACCACATGTCAAATCGAATTACGGCAAACAATTAGCATTAAATTAATTTAAAATCACAAGAGAGAAATAAAAAGGAGGAAGGAATTACGCCTAAAAACTATTAACACTAGTCGGTTTAGGCTACTACGGATCTTACATCAGGTTAATAATATGCCAATCCCAAGATTGCCAAAGGAAATTAAATAATAATTTAAAACGTAAAATAACTTACAAATGTGTCTCCAGAATGTACGAAGGAAATAACAATAAAATTTACATAACTGGTAACATTAGTAAAGGAGAAAATTTAGGCCTACCAGGTGAAACAAAATAGAGAATTAAAACATTAATATAAGCCCAATATCGGAGCTCCATAACAAAATATATAAAAATTAATAACGTACCTTAAAACTTCACAGTGGAGACACAATAAAAATAAAATAATTCACACACAAACCAAATAACGTTATACGGCACTAGACTGCCTGAAAATGGCCCACCCAGCACATGCTTCGTTTGGGTCACAAGCACTGGTCTCCATCGAGATGCGATTACTATCCGAATTTCTTCTTCACTGCGAAACGATGAAATAATACTCTCAAGAGCACAGGCAATTCCCTTTTATCGTATATCCATATTTCGAGGAGGCCAGGGGGTCAAGCCCCCGGGCACGGCAACAACTTTTTCGACCAACTCCCTTGTTGATTTCTTGACGACAGGCTGTATAGATGCCAAGATGGCGGAGAGTCCCAAAATCAAATACAGCATTGCATTTATGTTATTGTAATTGTCCAATCACAGCTTGACACATCAAGCAACAATGTGATTATTATGTAATTAATTTGGCGGTATCATGTATATACAGTCTTTTGTTTCATGACGTAGAATATAATATCCTTCAAACATGACTCGAATAGGATGAAACCAGAAGGCACCGCAAACCCACTGTATCGGTGGAAGAAGCAACTCCGACTAGGGACGTCGGTAGATGCTACCATCTCGTGTTCACAATCGGAACCAAGTCACCAGGTGGTCGTTTCAAAATGGCAAGGGACACAAGTATATAGGGAAGATGGATTTTAAAAACGTTGGGACGGGCATTTGCACGTAACAACCATTATTAATAGCTTAATACATGTGTTAGTTATGATCGCTATTACTAATTACCATTACCATTATCAATAGCTTAATACATGTATTAGTTTTGATCGCTATTACTAATTATTATTATTACCAGTATTAATAGCTTAATACATGTATTAGTTATGATCAGTGTTACTAATTACTATTACCATTATCAATAGCTTAATACATGTGGGGCCGATAACCTAGTTGTTAGGCCCCTTAAAACAACAATCATCATCATCATCATCTTAATACATGTGTTAGTTATGATCGCTATTACTAATTACTATTACCATTATTAATAGCTTAATACATGTATTGTTATGATCAGTGTTACTAATTACTATTACCATTATTAATAGCTTAATACATGTATTGTTATGATCAGTGTTACTAATTATTATTACCATTATTAATAGCTTAATACATGTATTGTTATGATCGCTGTTACTAATTACTATTACCATTATTAATAGCTTAATACATGTATTAGATATGATCAGTGTTACTAATTACTATTGCCATTATTAATAGCTTAATACACGTATTAGTTATGATCCCTGTTAATAATTACTATTACCATTATTAATAGCTTAATACATGTATTAGTTATGATCGCTATTACTAATTACTATTACCATTATTAATAGCTTAATACATGTATTGTTATGATCAGTGTTACTAATTACTATTACCATTATTAATAGCTTAATACATGTATTGTTATGATCGCTGTTACTAATTACTATTACCATTATTAATAGCTCAATACATGTATTAGTTATGGTCAGTGTTACTAATTACTATTACCATTATTAATAGCTTAATACATGTATTAGTTATGATCCCTGTTACTAATTACTATTACCATTATTAATAGCTTAATACATGTATTAGTTATGATCGCTATTACTAATTACTATTACCATTATTAATAGCTTAATACATGTATTCTTATGATCAGTGTTACTAATTACTATTACCATTATTAACAGCTTAGTACTTGTACAATGCGTTCCTATCTTCACACCCACACAGCCAGTCATGATTGATATATACATCTTTCTTTAAAATTCTCCTAAACTGCCTCTTCCCTGTTGGAACACTTTGGACAATATTCAACTCTGGCAATGGTCTACCACGTTGTTTAATTTCAAGTTTCTCTTCATCAGTGCATTGAAAAAAAGTCTTAATTTGCAATTTACTTAGGGAATTCATCCTAGTTGGAAAACAAAACACTAATAACACAAAACACTAATTAAAATCACACGAGAACATCACATTCACCCCGGGATAAAATGGATGAAAACGATATAATACTTCTCGAGAACAAATCAGTGTAAGCTAACACACGAGGGTAAGAAAGATCTGGAAGTATCTGACTCAGGTGCCAATTACATTGGAAGACGATCGTATTGGCAGTTTACGGAGCCACTCGGGTAGCATCGCCAGCCGCACTCTTTTCTGGTTACAATGAGCGGGCAATGACCAGCCGAGTAGCTGCTGGGATAGGACTTACCCGGTCTAGCATCTCTGCCATACCCTTCACTATTGATATCTGGTCGGTGCTAGCTCCATGCAACGTCCAGCGCTCCTACACTGTTTGCGCACTCTGCTTTTCAATGCATTTCACAGTACGATGAGATTTCCTGAACTATTAAAGAACAAAGCTATCAATTCCTATCCATGTAAGAGGAAAAAATATAAAATGCATAATATCCCCCCCCCCCCCCCCAAAAAAAAATTCTACATTTTCTCTCTATGAAAAATCTGGTCTTTGTGGAACACTGTAACCTTATTACCGGCCACCACTGCTGCATATATTGCTGTTATTAGAAGAGCAGAGAGCTGTGGTGCCGTTTCTTGCCGTATAGCGCTGTAGGTAGACAATCGGAGCACGTCAGAAAACTTCGACTGTCCTGAGCCACAGGCATAGCATAATTACACCCAAGTACACGAGGTAAATGAATTAACCAGAAACCACCCTCCAGAAAACTCCAAACAGGGGAGGTTGCTCCAAACATGTCGAGAAGGCAAATGATCAGCAAACTAAAAGATTCCAGGAAAGTGATACGACGAGCCTAGTCTAAGTGTGATATCTGTCACCTCAGCTAGTATCTTTACCGGTTTACCCAACGTAGGAAAATGATCGGAGTACATCAAAGATAATTATTGGAAAGCACCGACACTTATTGCAGCGGAAATCCTCAATGTATTGCGCCACTTACACAGAGGCCTAAGAAATGGTTTTGCACTATAAACCACCCCCGTGACTGCAAGATGTAAGCATCTTCGCAATTGCGCACCAGAACTTTGGTAGTGACGGCGTGGTGCAGCCCGCTTTACCAGCCAACAATAGACTTATTTAAATATTCTTACAGTTACACCTCAATTCCCAGCATATCTGGATCCCTAGTACACCACCTAAATACTTCCGACTCGATTGGTTTTAGGGACATAAAATGAGGGTTTCAAGTCATACCGGTAGCCTAATGTCTGTTATTTATACAAATTTGTACTGTGTCACCAAACTGAACCAAATTTGACATCAAGAGTTTTGTTTCTTGTATTGCGAGGCTTAAAATGAGCCTTCATTGGTCTTTCTACAAATTCAATATCGCCTATGTGCCAAAGGGCCTAAGTCTAGGAAGTGGAGAGGGACTGTCAAAAATGTAAGTAGATACTGTTATCCGCAGCATTCCAAAAGTAAGTACTTAAAATTTGGTTTAGTTCGGCGGAAAGGTGTCGATTTGTAGAGAGAGCAGACAAACATTCAGCTTCATATATCGTCGTTGTCGTCGATTTTATCTCGTTTCCAAGTTTAAATGTTCTTGCTAAGCATTCAATCCTTACTGAAGCCTGTGAATATGTTTGCGGTGACTGAACAGTCCACACTGATCTCATGGTATTGTTGGAGGAGGACGTGGATGTTCTGCACGGACTTATCGTGCTTGTCGCTTGGCCACAGCCTTATTTATTATAGAGAGAGGTTGTACACAATACGAAGAAAGGGCTCGTGACATTTTCTGCAGAAATTGAAATACTAAGAACGTTTGGTTGGCTCCATTTTGTAATTGGAATAAACTGTTAACCCATTAAACAATGAGCGCATGATAGTTGCTACACCCCGAGGTGCATGCACAGCAGAAGATCCTGCAATATTTGCAACTCAAGAAAATAACGCCCAAATTGTTTCAGGAGTGTTCAGTCGTGCCTAATCCACTCATATCTGCTGGCTCATCAATGAACTGCGTGTGAAATGTTAAAAATATATTTTCCTCTGCAAGCTGCGTTGGCGGAAGGTTTATTTATTAGTCACTTTTTTACGGAAGTAGTTGGTTCAAGCCTAAGCCTTTCCCAAGTGTCTGGGGGATATTTTTAGTGGATAACATACATTACCTGTACCGACGTTGATGATTGTTTGTCGTAACACCTCACAGATGTGACAAGGGAAATCTGATATTCTACGGATCGGAGTGTGGAATATTAGATGTCTGATAGGCAGTAGAAGGATAGAAAACTTAGAAAGGTAAATGGATTGGTTGAGGTTCGATTAGTTTGGGATTAGTGAAATGCGCTGGCAGGAAGAACAGGACTTTCGGTCAGGAGGCTATAGGATCATTAGCACTAAATCAAACAATGGCCTAGCAGGGGTTGGTCTCATTTGACTAGGTAACTTGGACAGCGAGAATAATAATATGAGCAACATAGTGAACAGATCATGTAGCGAAGGCCAATAAAAAATCAAACTTCACCACAGTGGTGAAAGTCTAAAGACCCACCAGTCAGGCTGATGATGAAGATGTTGAAAAGGTCTACGAAGGGATATATGAAGTTCTGAGATACACATCAACGGGGATGAAAATTTTATAGCAATGAGGGATAGAAATGCTGTGTTGCCATGTGCGCCCACAGGATTTTTTCCAGAGGGGGGCCAAGCTATAATTTTAATTTCATTACCCCCCCCCCCCCCCGTGTTCGTTTTATTTCTTACTTGCTTCGTGAATTTCATTATTCGACTGCTCTGAAACCGTTGGCTACTTTATGGCAAGATTGGGAGGAATGTTTTGTTCTAAATCACGGTTTTTGTCCATGGAAGTTCGCGTTTCTTCTTTTGTGATTCATTGTCATAGTGTTCAATTCTTAAAAAACAGGTAAAAATAGTGGTATCACCATGTATCGACAATAATATAAAAATCAAGCAGTTCATTAAAATGCTAATGTAAATCCAATTCGCCTATTTTCTAAAAACGGTAACTGGAGGACATATTTTCAGGTATTTCCAAATTACTGAGTTAAATTAAGCTGATGAAATATCCCTGCCTAATATTTCAAATAGCACTGTTCCCAAATATCTAGTTTGTACTGGCTGTTACAGCGGATCCATCACGATATTTCGATTTTTGCAAAACATGAAAGTAGACTTATGAAATCTACACAGGGCGAAAAATTGTGTGTGTGTCTGTCTGTGTGTGTGTACTCTGAATGTCTGTCCCCCCTATCAATTCGAACACGGTGAAACCGAATTGAACGAAATTTGGTACAAAGGTAGAACTAACAAAGGGCAACTCAGTGTCATGTTTTATATCGCCACCATCTTGACTAAAACGTAATGGCGGCCACCCAAAAGTTAAAAGCTGAAATCAAATTACGACCAACCTAATCATCTAATCTCTACCAAATTTTGCAACGTTATACCTTTATGTATGTAGATCTTTTGACCAAATTACAAGGTCATCAGCCCTATACTTCGCGGATGACGGCCATGTATGTGTGCAAATCGATTCCCCCTATCAATTCAAACACGGTGAAACCAAAATGAACGAAATTTGGTACAGATGTAGCACTAGCAAAGGATTCCTCAGTGTCATGTTTTATATCACCGCCATCTTGACGGAATCGCAATGGCGGCAACCCAAATATCAAAAGCTTAAATCAAATTACGGCCAACGTAATAATCTGATCTCTACCAAATTTTACAACAACATATATTCATATGGCGAGCGTCGTCTAAACTACAAGGCCATCACCCCAATAGTTTGCAGATAGCGGCCATGTATGTGTGGAAATCAATTCCCCCTATCAATTCAAACACGGTGAAATCAAATAGAACGAAATTTGGTACCGAGGTAGCACTAGCAAAGGGCACTACAGTGTCATGTTTTATATTGCCACCATTTTGACGAAAACCTAATGGCGGCCACCCAAATGTTAAAATATGAAATCAAATTACGACCAAGCTAATCATCAGATCTCTACCAAATTTTGCAACATTATACCTTTATGTATAAAGAATCTTTTGATCGAACTACAAGGTCATCAGCCCAACAATTTGCGGATGGCGGCCATGTATGTGTGCAAATCGATTCCCCCTATCTTTTCAAACACGGTGAAACCGAATTGAATGAAATTTGGTACAGAGGTAGCATTAGCAAAGGGCACCTCAGTGTCATGTTTTGTATAGCCGCCATCTTGACAGAAACGGAATGGCGGCCACCCAAATGTTAAAAGCTTAAATCAAATTACGACCAACCTAATCATTTGATCTCTACCAAATTTTGCATCAACATACCTTTTTGTGGGAAGCATCCTTTGACTGAACTGCAAGGTCATCAGCCCAATGGTTTACAGATAACGGCCATGTATGTGTGCATATCAATTCAAACACGGTGAAACCGAATTGAATGACATTTTTTACAGAGGTAGCTCTAGCAAAGGACACGTCATATTCATGTTTAATATCCGTATAGCAGGTAGTATTTCAACAAGCTTTTACAACCAACATTCAATTATACTCCTTGAAAAGGACAAAGAGTTATAACAATAACCATGCATTTAGGAGAAAGTAGGCTATATGTTCTTTACTGAACATCTTGTTTCCTCTTCTTCACAAGCTATCAGGAATACCGGTACTTCGCATTGCTCTTCTTAGCATAATGAATTTTGTACCAAGTGATTCATTCGTATTGTACCTAGTTATTCGTACTTGTGACGCCCATGGTTTTCGCAAATTTTCGTTTTAGAAAATATTTCATTTTATTATTGCTGACCGTTATCTAAATTATATAAAAATTACTAAATCATGTACTTCTTACTTAGTCGCTTTGATGTCGACAAACATCGCAGGATCATACATTCGTACTTAAGAATGTCACATCAATAATCCTCGAGTTAAGAGCCTGCCAATGTCTGTTCTGTAATTTTCTTCTTTCAGAAGCACATAATTTTCAATTCCCCCATGAACTTTGGCTTTATCACCTAATTGATCATTGTAACTTTCAGTCGGTCAATACGACAAAGCCCAATTAAATTAGGATTAAATAAGATTCTTTGCTCATATAAGTAGGGGATATGTTGCTCATAGAAAATTGCCTTGCAAGAAGATTCCATAGGAATCATGTAGCTTACAACATTACGAAGTCTATCAGTATTGTATTCACCATTTTGTGCCAACTGATCTACCGTCCACATTCGATTGAGAGTGCGCATCTCAGTCGCTTTGATAACGGCACAATTTGTGCCGCACAAAGACACCGCAGAACAAGTTAACCATTAGCCTGTTAATTGATTCGATCGTAGAAGATTTAACACTACAGGTTAAGGAACTACAAGAATGGTAGTTTGCTGTTCACTTGTAGCAATCATTGCTCTGTTCTCAACAAATGGATCACAGTACAATGGCACACCTTGAATAAAAATATACGGCATTTCGCAGCACGAATAACGATCGCAGTAAGGCAGAACGACGCAAATTTGGACGACTGTACAACACAGCGAGGCCCGTATTTTAGGCTCCTGAAGCCCCTGGGCAAAAATAAAATAAAAGTAAAAATCTTTGTTACTCCCGGCTTAAATATATAAGTTAGATTTATTACTGTTTCCTTAACATATGGGTCTGTTTCTTCACTGAGCGTGTATTTAACTATGAGTGGCAAACACTATAAATATATGTTTACTAAAATTACAAATAGAAAATATACCGGTACTTAATACAAAGAATGTATACTTAGATATCCTATACAACCAATGGCTAAAGCACCAATTATTTAAATAACAAGGGGCTTCCTTCTTGCCTTGTCATTTGCAAACAAGATTAGGATTTCATTAGGCCAATTTCCCTTTCAAGTCAGATTCAAAAGCAAGAACACCAAGATGACTAACACTCACGTTTTGTGTGTCCTTAAATAATCAACATTGCAAATGTGCGACAATGAGTATTTCTCTTGCTTGTGTGTGATTGGAGGGGGGTTAAACTTTAATCACTTGGCGTTTAATGCCCAAGAGGTTTTGTACAGTTTTCCAGATTGTTTTTCCGCCCGTAAAACATGCCGCCCTGGGCAGCTGCCCTGTTTATTCCCCTGTAATTACGGGCCTGACTACAGTAAATGACCCAATATTGTAATCACGACCTTAAGGGCCAGTGTTATACTAGTCAGCAAAGAAAACCTCGTTTAAAGGCTGAAATCCGTTATCGGTGTACAATGTATAAATATATCTCCAGAACGTGCTTTCATATCGTCACTGCCAAAGTGAGGTGGCGAAAGTAGTAGCCAGCCTGACCACTTTTGATACTGTTGGTTAAACATACGGTATTTAACACGAGGCATAACCATATTGAAAAATGGAGCTTTGTTTCCATTGGTGGTCTAGGGCACGACATCATTAAAACCATATACGGTATTTTTGAATATAAATACATATTGCGTCAGGAAAATTCAAGAATTTTTCCATTGTAACATTAGTCAGTTGATTATGAGAAACTTCAATTCTGGTGACAATTACCAATGACATTCTCGGAATTCCAGGGGTGGGGGCACGGCCTCACCTTGCCCCTCCCTGCGGGCGCCCATGTGTGTTAGGTAACGAGGAGAAGGGAAAATAGTAGCAGAATTAGGATTACCGTACGTGAAAGGAATGATCGACGAAGCAAGCTGATGGAATTCTGCACTAGGCATGAGTAGGTCCTAGGTCCTTATTCAAAAACCACAATAGAAAATTATAGGCCTACACATGGATGAGGCAAGGAGATACAGGGCGTTACCAAATCGACTTAATCATGGTCAAGCAGAGATTTCGAAACCAGAATTTGGTGATACCGGTGATGACATAAACTCTGACCACAATCTGGTTGTTATGAAAAGCAGAGTAAAGTTGAATGAAGAAAAGGCAAAAGCCAAAAAGGTGGGCAATAGACAAGACTGAAAGAGAAGGACGTGAACAAATGATTCAAGACGTGTATAAAGGAAGGACTCATGAAAAATTCTGAACAAGCTACAATTGCAGAGGAATGGGCACTTTTGAAGAATGAAATAACAAAATCCACAGAAGAAAACATTGGTAGGAAAGAAGAACAGGTAGAAATAAAAAACCGAGGATCACGCTTAATAATTACCGGTATGCTAGAATTAATGGACGAAAGACGAAAGCACAAGAATGAACGATACGAAAGGCTAAAGGCAGAATACAGACATCTGAGAAATGAGGTTAACAAGATGTGCAAGGAGGCAAAAGAAGAATGGTTACAATAGAAATGTGCAGGTAAAGAAAATTGTCTGAAATAAGGAAAGGTAGATACGGTAGGCTACATCTTATGGAAGGATTAAGAGTACTTTTCGGAAAGGAAGACTAAGTACTGTAATATTAAGAACTCAGATGGAAAACCTCTAACAGGAAAGAAAAGGTTGAGGGATGGAAAGCTTACATGGACGATGATCTCGATATAACAAACGCTGAGTTTTGCTTGAAGTGAGTGTTACGCAAAGTGTTCTCCTGAAACCCGTTTAGTTCTCCCAACAGCATTGAAAGCAAAATTTATATCAACCGTTTTGTGTAATTGTTCGTAATTCATTCTCTGGTAAACGGTACCGGTATGAAGAGACTAGTATATAAGAGTATAATGTAAAGAATATACCGTATATGTAGAATATATGAGATTCGTCAGTTTTGGCTATAAAATTGCCTAGAGATAAGTCCGCCTCGGGCTATGTTGCGTTCTGGTAATTCTGCCAACACCAAGAGAAATGCAATGTGAATGTTTACTCTATCGCTCGTAAAGCAACGGTATTGCTCGCCAAAACGAATACTATTGTAATAGCAAATATTATGCGTCTCCAAAGAAATACTTTGGGTAGCGCTGCACACCGCGAGAATTTGTGTTTAAAAAAAATTAGTAATGAAATTAGCCAAAGTACCTGTAGTAATGGTATCTGGAGATGATAAATTAATAGATGTTGACTCGTCCGCTGTCATAGACCCACCCAGCCATCCCAAATAGCGACACTACTTATATAGTTGAAAATGAAGTATCTGGTAGACATCTTGTCACTATGTCAGGAATGCCAACCCCGCGTGTTTGGTACTATCTCGCACCGTGTATAGAAAGAAACAAAAGAGCGTCGATAATGTAATTTATAATTGCGCCAAATCCAAATCGTCAGTCGTACTTTAACCATGGATTGTGTGGCATGTGAAATTACTTCATAAATTGTATCTTATTAATGTTTTACATACAAAACCTAACCTAACCTAGGGCTTAGGCCCCAGACCCCCTTGCTTGTGGTACTAGCAGTAATTTTCGGCCAGGCAGTACCTAACCTAGTAGCGGACATAAATTGTATCTTATTAATGTTTTACATACAAAACCAAACCTAACCTGGTGCTTAGGCCCCAGACCCCCTTGCTTGTGGTACTAACAGTAATTTTCGGCCAGGCAGTACCTAACCTAGTAGCGGACATTAATTGTATCTTATTAATGTTTTACATACAAAACCAAACCTAACCTGGGGCTTAGGCCCCAGACCCCCTTGCTTGTGGTACTAGCAGTAATTTTCGGCCAGGCAGTACCTAACCTAGTAGCGGACATAAATTGTATCTTATTAATGTTTTACATACAAAACCAATTTCTAACAATTTCTAACTCAAGAAACAATTTCTAACTTTACGTGTGAAAGTTACTAAAACTATGTGTGTCGGAACATTTTCATTTTCAAACTTTAAATTTCCAACAATTTCAATTTCAAACTTTACGTCTGAGTCATTATTTACGTCTCAATAATATGTGTGTCAAAAACAATTTCTAACTTTACGTGTGAAATAGTGAATTTTGTGTGCGACATGTTGGTAACGTAGTCACTTGGTGTCACACATGGTGTCACATGACGTGTCCAAGATGGCGTCCGTAGTGAAACGAACACGATAAGAATTCTTTATTTTCGTGAAATAATTATTGTTGAGGTGCGGCACTTGTAGTTGAGATTGTGAAACGACTCCCAAGAACTCCGTAAAAGGTATGTAAATCATAAAACCTATATTTTCAATAATATACCTCGTAAAAGTTCGTAAAGTTACGAAGAGGCAAATTCTCACGGCAAGCAGAATTACCCTTCTGTCTTGGTAACACATTTGCTCAAATTAGTTCTCTCATGGCTCTACCAATTCATTAAATATTGATCTATTCATGTGTACACAAGCTCCTAAATTCATATATCATCATCAATATGCCCACTGATTTCATTATGAAACTAACCTCACTTATGGACCACGCTTGTCCTCCGCCAGCCCCTTCTCACTGCTACCCGTGGCTAAGACACAATTGCATTGAAATAGAATCGAAAGGAGAAAAGGTAACAAGACATTGAATTGCAAACTTTATTTTTACTCAGACATAAGGGAGCGAGAAAGCATCAATTTACGGAATAAGTGACGATGCTCACTAACAGATGTAAACACAGCAGAGCACGTATTATTCTCACTACAAGTAAGTGATATAGCAATAGTGGGTCACAGTAACACACATAGTTCTTGTATCGTATTATCCTCGCTACAAGTAAGTGATATAGCAATAGTGGGTCACATTAACGCAGTTCTTGTAACGTATAATTCACACTACAAGTAAGTGATATAACAATAGTGGGTCACAGTAACGCAGACAGTTCTTGTATCGTATTATTCTCACTACAAGTAAGTGATATAGCAATAGTGGGTCACAGTAACGCAGTTCTTGTAACGTATTATTCTCACTACAAGTAAGTGATATAGCAATAGTGGGTCACAGTAACACACACAGTTCTTGTATCGTATTATTCTCACTACTAGTAAGTGATATAGCAATAGTGGGTCACATTAACGCAGTTCTTGTAACGTATAATTCACACTACAAGTAAGTGATATAGCAATAGTGGGTCACAGTAACACACACAGTTCTTGTAACGTATTATTCTCACTACACGTAAGTTAAGTGATATAGCAATAGTTGGTCACAGTAACGCAGACAGTTCTTGTATCGTATTATCCTCGCTACAAGTAAGTGATATGGCAATAGTGGGTCACAGTAACTTAGACAGTTCTTGTAACGTATTATTCTCACTACAAGTAAGTGATATAGCAATAGTGGGTCACAGTAACGCAGTTCTTGTAACGTATTATTCACACTACAACTAAGTGATATAGCAATAGTGGGTCACAGTAACGCAGTTCTTGTAACGTATTATTCTCACTACAAGTATGTGATATAGCAATAGTGGGTCACAGTAACGCAGTTCTTGTAACGTATAATTCACACTACAAGTAAGTGATATAGCAATAGTGGGCCACAGTAACTTAGACAGTTCTTGTATCGTATTATCCTCGCTACAAGTAAGTGATATAGCAATAGCGGGTCACAGTAACACACACAGTTCTTGTATCGTATTATTCTCATTACAAGTAAGTGATATAGCAATAGTGGGTCACAGTAACTTAGACAGTTCTTGTAACGTATTATCCTCGCTACAAGTAAGTGATATAGCAATAGTGGGTCACAGTAACTTAGACAGTTCTTGTAACGTATTATTCTCACTACAAGTAAGTGATATAGCAATAGCGGGTCACAGTAACGCAGTTCTTGTAACGTATTATTCTCACTACAAGTATGTGATATAGCAATAGTGGGTCACAGTAACGCACACAGTTCTTGTAACGTATTATTCTCACTACTTGTAAGTGATATAGCAAAAGTGGGTCACAGTAACACACACAGTTCTTGTATCGTATTATCCTCGCTACAAGTAAGTGATGTAGCAATAGTGGGTCACAGTAACGCACACAGTTCTTGTAACGTATTATTCTCACTACAAGTAAGTGATATAGCAATAGTGGGTCACAGTAACGCACACAGTTCTTGTAAGGTATTATTCTCACTACAAGTAAGTGATATAGCAATAGTGGGTCACAGTAACGCACACAGTTCTTGTAACGTATTATTCACACTACAAGTAAGTGATATAGCATTAGTGGGTCACAGTAACGCAGACAGTTCTTGTAACGTATTATTCTCACTACAAGTAAGTGATATAGCAATAGTGGGTCCCAGTAACGCAGACAGTTCTTGTAACGTATTATTCTCACTACAAGTAAGTGATATAGCATTAGTGGGTCACAGAAACGCAGACAGTTCTTGTAACGTATTATTCACACGACAAGTATGTGATATAGCAATAATGGGTCACCGTAACGCAGGCAGTTCTTGTAACGTATTATTCACACGACAAGTAAGTGATATAGCAATAGTGGGTCACAGTAACGCAGACAGTTCTTGTAACGTATTATTAACACTACAAGTAAGTGATATAGCAATAGTGGGTCACAGTAACGCAGACAGTTCTTGTGACGTATTATTCTCACTACAAGTAAGTGATATAGCAATAATGGGTCACAGTAACGCAGACAGTCGTTGTAACGTATTATCCTCGCTACAAGTAAGTGAGATAGCAATAGTGGGTCACAGTAACGCACACAGTTCTTGTATCGTATTATTCTCACTACAAATTAGTGATATAGCAATAGTGGGTCACAGTAACGCAGTTCTTGTAACGTATTATTCTCACTACAAGTAAGTGATATAGCAATAGTGGGTCACAGTAACGCAGTTCTTGTAACGTATTATTCTCACTACAAGTAAGTGATATAGCAATAGTGGGTCACAGTAACGCAGACAGTTCCTGTAACGTATTATTAACACTACAAGTAAGTGATATAGCAATAGTGGGTCACAGTAACGCTGACAGTTCCTGTAACGTATTATTCTCACTACAAATTAGTGATATAGCAATAGTGGGTTACAGTAACGCAGACAGTTCTTGTGACGTATTATTCTCACTACAAGTAAGTGATATAGCAATAATGTGTCACAGTAACGCAGACAGTCGTTGTAACGTATTATTCTCACTACAAATTAGTGATATAGCAATAATGGGTCACAGTAACGCAGACAGTTCTTGTGACGTATTATTAACACTACAAGTAATGAGATAGCAATTGTGGGTCACAGTAACGCAGTTCTTGTAACGTATTATTCTCACTACAAGTAAGTTAAGTGATATAGCAATAGTTGGTCACAGTAACGCAGTTCTTGTAACGTATTATTCTCACTACACGTAAGTTAAGTGATATAGCAATAGTTGGTCACAGTAACGCAGTTCTTGTAACGTATTATCCTCGCTACAAGTAAGTTAAGTGATATAGCAATAGTGGGTCACAGTAACGCAGTTCTTGTAACGTATTATTCTCACTACACGTAAGTTAAGTGATATAGCAATAGTTGGTCACAGTAACGCAGTTCTTGTAACGTATTATTCTCACTACACGTAAGTTAAGTGATATAGCAATAGTTGGTCACAGTAACGCAGACAGTTCTTGTAACGTATTATTCTCACTACAAGTAAGTGATATAGCAATAATGGGTCACAGTAACGCACACAGTTCTTGTAACGTATTATTCTCACTACAAGTAAGTGATATAGCAATAGTGGGTCACAGTAACGCAGTTCTTGTAACGTATTATTCTCACTACACGTAAGTTAAGTGATATAGCAATAGTTGGTCACAGTAACGCAGACAGTTCTTGTGACGTATTATTAACACTACAAGTAATGAGATAGCAATAGTGGGTCACAGTAACGCACACAGTTCTTGTAACGTATTATTCTCACTACTCGTAAGTTAAGTGATATAGCAATAGTTGGTCACAGTAACGCAGTTCTTGTAACGTATTATTCTCACTACACGTAAGTTAAGTGATATAGCAATAGTTGGTCACAGTAACGCAGACAGTTCTTGTAACGTATTATTCTCACTACAAGTAAGTGATATAGAAATAATGGGTCACAGTAACGCACACAGTTCTTGTAACGTATTATTCTCACTACAAATAAGTGATAGAGCAATAGTGGGTCACAGTAACGCAGTTCTTGTAACGAATTATTCTCACTACACGTAAGTTAAGTGATATAGCAATAGTTGGTCACAGTAACGCAGACAGTTCTTGTGACGTATTATTAACACTACAAGTAATGAGATAGCAATAGTGGGTCACAGTAACGCACACAGTTCTTGTAACGTATTATTCTCACTACTCGTAAGTTAAGTGATATAGCAATAGTTGGTTACAGTAACGCAGTTCTTGTAACGTATTATTCTCACTACACGTAAGTTAAGTGATATAGCAATAGTTGGTCACAGTAACGCAGACAGTTCTTGTAACGTATTATTCTCACTACAAGTAAGTGATATAGCAATAGTGGGTCACAGTAACGCAGTTCTTGTAACGTATTATTCTCACTACACGTAAGTTAAGTGATATAGCAATAGTTGGTCGCAGTAACGCAGACAGTTCTTGTAACGTATTATTCTCACTACAAGTAATGAGATAGCAATAGGGGGTCACAGTAACGCAGGCAGTTCTTATAACGTATTATTCTCACTACAAGTAGTGGTATAGCAATAGTGGGTCACAGTAACGCAGACAGTTCTTGTAACGTATTATTCTCACTACAATTAATGAGATAGCAAAAGTGGGTCACAGTAACGCAGACATTTCTTGTAACGTATTATTCTCACTATAAGTAAGTTATATAGCAATAGTGGGTCACAGTAACGCAGACAGTTCTTGTAACGTATTATTCTCACTACAAGTAATGAGATAGCAATAGTGGGTCACAGTAACGCAGAAAGTTCTTGTAACGTATTATTCTCACTATAAGTAAGTTATATAGCAATAGTGGGTCACAGTAACGCTGACAGTTCCTGTAACGTATTATTAACACTATAAGTAAGTTATATAGCAATAGTGGGTCACAGTAACGCTGACAGTTCCTGTAACGTATTATTAACACTATAAGCAAGTTATATAGCAATAGTGGGTCACAGTAACGCACACAGTTCCTGTAACGTATTATTAACACTACAAGTAATGAGATAGCAAAAGTGGGTCACAGTAACGCAGACATTTCTTGTAACGTATTATTCTCACTATAAGTAAGTTATGTAGCAATAGTGGGTCACAGTAACGCTGACAGTTCCTGTAACGTATTATTAACACTATAAGTAAGTTATATAGAAATAGTGGGTCACAGTAACGCTGACAGTTCCTGTAACGTATTATTAACACTACAAGTAAGTGATATAGCAATAGTGGGTCACAGTAACGCACACAGTTCTTGTAACGTATTATTCTCACTACAAGTAAGTGATATAGCAATAGTGGGTCACAGTAACGCACACAGTTCTTGTAACGTATTATTAACACTACAAGTAAGTGAGATAGCAATAGTGGGTCACAGTAACGAAGACAGTTCTTGTAACGTATTATTCTCACTACAAGTAAGTGATACAGCAAAAGAGTGTCACAGTAACGCACACAGTTCCTGTAACGTATTATTCTCACTACAAGTAAGTGATATAGCAATAGCGGGTCACAGTAACGCACACAGTTCTTGTAACGTATTATTCTCACTACAAGTAAGTGATATAGCAATAGCGGGTCACAGTAACGAAGACAGTTCTTGTAACGTATTATTCTCACTACAAGTAAGTGATATAGCAATAGTGGGTCACAGTAACGCACACAGTTCTTGTAACGTATTATTCTCACTACAAGTAAGTGAGATAGCAATAGTGGGTCACAGTAACGCACACAGTTCTTGTATCGTATTATTCTCACTACAAGTAAGTGATATAGCAAAAGTGGGTCACAGTAACGCACACAGTTCTTGTAACGTATTATCCTCGCAACAAGTAAGTGAGATAGCAATAGTGGGTCACAGTAACGAAGACAGTTCTTGTAACGTGTTATTAACACTACAAGTAAGTGGTATAGCAATAGTGGGTCACAGTAACGCACACAGTTCTTGTATCGTATTATCCTCGCTACAAGTAAGTGATATAGCAAAAGTGGGTCACAGTAACGCACACAGTTCTTGTATCGTATTATCCTCGCTACAAGTAAGTGATATAGCAAAAGTGGGTCACAGTAACGAAGACAGTTCTTGTATCGTATTATCCTCGCTACAAGTAAGTGATATAGCAATAGTGGGTCACAGTAACGCACACAGTTCTTGTATCGTATTATCCTCGCTACAAAAAGTGATATAGCAATAGTGGGTCACAGTAACGCACACAGTTCTTGTATCGTATTATCCTCGCTACAAGTAAGTGATATAGCAATAGTGGGTCACAGTAACGCACACAGTTCTTGTAACGTATTATCCTCGCTACAAGTAAGTGAGATAGCAATAGTGGGTCACAGTAACGAAGACAGTTCTTGTAACGTATTATTAACACTACAAGTAAGTGGTATAGCAATAGTGGGTCACAGTAACGCACACAGTTCTTGTATCGTAATATCCTCGCTACAAGTAAGTGATATAGCAAAAGTGGGTCACAGTAACGCACACAGTTCTTGTAACGTATTATTCACACTACAAGTAAGTGAGATAGCAATAGTGGGTCACAGTAACGCACACAGTTCTTGTATCGTATTATTCTCGCTACAAGTAAGTGATATAGCAATAGTGGGTCACAGTAACGCACACAGTTCTTGTATCGTATTATCCTCGCTACAAGTAAGTGATATAGCAAAAGTGGATCACAGTAACGCACACAGTTCTTGTAACGTATTATTCACACTACAAGTAAGTGGTATAGCAATAGTGGGTCACAGTAACGCACACAGTTCTTGTATCGTATTATCCTCACTACAAGTAAGTGATATAGCAATAGTGGGTCACAGTAACGCACACAGTTCTTGTAACGTATTATTCACACTACAAGTAAGTGATATAGCAATAGTGGGTCACAGTAACGCACACAGTTCTTGTATCGTATTATCCTCACTACATGTAAGTGATATAGCAATAGTGGGTCACAGTAACGCACACAGTTCTTGTATCGTATTATCCTTGCTACAAGTAAGTGATATAGCAATAGTGGGTCACAGTAACGCACACAGTTCTTGTAACGTATTATCCTCGCTACAAGTAAGTGAGATAGCAATAGTGGGTCACAGTAACGAAGACAGTTCTTGTAACGTATTATTAACACTACAAGTAAGTGGTATAGCAATAGTGGGTCACAGTAACGCACACATTTCTTGTATCGTATTATCCTCGCTACAAGTAAGTGATATAGCAAAAGTGGGTCACAGTAACGCACACAGTTCTTGTAACGTATTATTCACACTACAAGTAAGTGAGATAGCAATAGTGGGTCACAGTAACGCACACAGTTCTTGTATCGTATTATTCTCGCTACAAGTAAGTGATATAGCAATAGTGGGTCACAGTAACGCACACAGTTCTTGTATCGTATTATCCTCGCTACAAGTAAGTGATATAGCAAAAGTGGGTCACAGTAACGCACACAGTTCTTGTAACGTATTATTCACACTACAAGTAAGTGATATAGCAATAGTGGGTCACAGTAACGCACACAGTTCTTGTAACTTATTATTAACACTACAAGTAAGTGATATAGCAATAGTGGGTCACAGTAACGAAGACAGCTCTTGTAACGTATTATCCTCGCTACAAGTAAGTGATATAGCAATAGTGGGTCACAGTAACGCACACAGTTCTTGTATCGTATTATTCTCACTACAAGTAAGTGATATAGCAATAGTGGGTCACAGTAACGCACACAGTTCTTGTATCGTATTATTCTCACTACAAGTAAGTGATATAGCAATAGTGGGTCACAGTAACGAAGACAGTTCTTGTAACGTATTATCCTCGCTACAAGTAAGTGAGACAGCAATAGTGGGTCACTGTAACGCACACAGTTCTTGTAACGTATTATTAACACTTCAAGTAAGTGATATAGCAAAAGTGGGTCACAGTAACGCACACAGTTCTTGTATCGTATTATCCTCGCTACAAGTAAGTGATATAGCAAAAGTGTGTCACAGTAACGCACACAGTTCTTGTATCGTATTATCCTCGCTACAAGTAAGTGAGATAGCAATAGTGGGTCACAGTAACGCACACAGTTCTTGTAACGTATTATTAACACTACTTGTAAGTGAGATAGCAATAGCGGGTCACAGTAACACACACAGTTCTTGTAACGTATTATTCTCACTACAAGTAAGTGATATAGCAATAGCGGGTCACAGTAACGCACACAGTTCTTGTATCGTATTATCCTCGCTACAAGTAAGTTATATAGCAAAAGTGGTTCACAGTAACGCACACAGTTCTTGTAACGTATTATTAACACTACTTGTAAGTGAGATAGCAATAGTGGGTCACAGTACCGCTGACAGTTCTTGTAACGTATTATTCTCACTACAAGGAAGTGATATAGTAAAGTGGATCACAGTAACGCACACAGTTCCTGTAACGTATTATTCTCACTACTTGTAAGTGATATAGCAATAGTGGGTCACAGTAACGCACACAGTTCTTGTAACGTATTAGATGCCTAATTCATAACGTACTACTTTTATTTAATTTCAGCCCCATTTAGCTTATGGTAATCAAGTTTAAGTTGGCGGAAATGCATTTACACTGTGAACCCGCGGTGGCTTCTCTTATTAGTTACTGCTCATTATTTCTCAGTAGGTTACTGAAATATACATATATAGTATGACGGAATATTTACAGCGACACGTCATCCTCACGTATGTAAATGATCACTCATAGTACTTGATTAGTCTATCGTCAAAGGAAATGCTTCAATTAAACCAAATTAGCATTACGCTAACCCAAGCACACCGTATTACTGCATTTGCTATTGTAGACAGTGGTACGAGCAGCTAGAGCCTTTACGGGGAGTGGTCAATACTTCTACTCATAGCGAGCTAGGGAGTTGACAGAGCGCCTCAGTATTACTGTATTTGTTATTGAAGACAGAGTTACGAGCAGCTAGAGCCTTTACGGGGCGTGGTCAATACTTCTACTCACAGCGTGCTAGAGAGTTGACAGAGTGCCTCAGTATTACTGTATTTGCTATTTGAGGCAGAGGTACGACTAGCTAGAGCCTTTACGGGGCGTGGTCAATACTTCTACTCACAGCGTGCTAGAGAGTTGACAGAGTGCCTCAGTATTACTGTATTTGCTATTGTAGACAGAGGTACGAGCAGCTAGAGCCTTTACGGGGCGTGGTCAATACTTCTACTCACAGCGTGCTAGAGAGTTGACAGAGCGCCTCAGTATTACTCTATTTGCTATTGTAGACAGAGGTACGAGCAGCTAGAGCCTTTACGGGGCGTGGTCAATACTTCTACTCACAGCGTGCTAGAGAGTTGACAGAGCGCCTCAGTATTACTGTATTTGCTATTGTAGACAGAGGTACGAGCAGCTAGAGCCTTTACGGGGCGTGGTCAATACTTCTAATCACAGCGTGCTAGAGAGTTGACAGGGTGCCTCAGTATTACTGTATTTGCTATTGTAGACAGAGGTACGACCAGCTAGAGCCTTTACGGGGCGTGGTCAATACTTCTACTCACAGCGTGCAAGAGAGTTGACAGAGCGCCTCAGTATTACTGTATTTGCTATTGTAGACAGAGGTAAGAGCAGCTAGAGCCTTTACGGGGGCGTGGTCAATACTTCTACTCACAGCGTGCTAGAGAGTTGACAGGGCGCCTCAGTATTACTGTATTTGCTATTGTAGACAGAGGTACGAGCAGCTAGAGCCTTTACGGGGGCGTGGTCAATACTTCTACTCACAGCGTGCTAGAGAGTTGACAGAGCGCCTCAGTATTACTGTATTTGCTATTGTAGACAGTGGTACGAGCAGCTAGAGCCTTTACGGGGGCGTGGTCAATACTTCTACTCACAGCGTGCTAGAGAGTTGACAGAGCGCCTCAGTATTACTGTATTTGCTATTGTAGACAGAGGTAAGAGCAGCTAGAGCCTTTACGGGGGCGTGGTCAATACTTCTACTCTCAGCGTGCTAGAGAGTTGACAGGGCGCCTCAGTATTACTGTATTTGCTATTGTAGACAGAGGTACGAGCAGCTAGATCCTTTACGGGGGCGTGGTCAATACTTCTACTCACAGCGTGCTAGAGAGCTGGCAGAGCGCCTCAGTATTACTGTATTGGCTATTGTAGACAGAGGTACGGGCAGCTAGAGCCTTTACGGGGCGTGGTCAATACTTCTACTCACAGCGTGCTAGAGAGTTGACAGAGCGCCTCAGTATTACTGTATTTGCTATTGTAGAAAGAGGTACGAGCAGCTAGAGCCTTTAGGGGGCGTGGTCAATACTTCTACTCACAGCGTGCTAGAGACTTGGCAGAGCGCC
The DNA here is from genome assembly GCA_946902985.2 of Meconema thalassinum. NCBI lineage: Eukaryota > Metazoa > Arthropoda > Insecta > Orthoptera > Tettigoniidae > Meconema > Meconema thalassinum. The sequence continues at coordinate 31,484,678 of OX336393.1, forward strand.
TCAGAATTACTGTATTTGCTATTGTAGACAGAGGTACGAGCAGCTAGAGCCTTTACGGGGCGTGGTCAATACTTCTACTCGCAGCGTGCTAGAGAGTTGACAGAGCGCCTCAGTATTACTGTATTTGCTATTGTAGACAGAGGTACGGGCAGCTAGAGCCTTTACGGGGCGTGGTCAATACTTCTACTCACTGCGAGCTAGAGAGTTGACAGAGTGCCTCAGTATTACTGTATTTGCTATTGTAGACAGAGGTACGAGCAGCTAGAGCCTTTACGGGGCGTGGTCAATACTTCTACTCACAGCGTGCTAGAGAGTTGACAGAGTGCCTCAGTATTACTGTATTTGCTATTGTAGACAGAGGTACGAGCAGCTAGAGCCTTTACGGGGCGTGGTCAATACTTCTACTCACAGCGTGCTAGAGAGTTGACAGAGTGCCTCAGTATTACTGTATTTGTTATTGAAGACAGAGGTACGAGCAGCTAGAGCCTTTACGAGGCGTGGTCAATACTTCTACTCACAGCTTGCTAGAGAGTAGACAGAGCGCCCCAGTATTACTCCTTTGGCCAGATCGACCTCTGATGAACATCTGACTCTTATCTCAATCTGGCCGGGACTAAAAGCATACAAATGCAAGGCTTATTCTCTGATGCAAGCGAGCGAACAATATTATTTTTATTTATAAGCATATTTTTATATTCCTTTGCTAGTTCTATGTTAAGTATTTATTTATTTAGCGTATGGCTTTTAGTGCCCGAGGACATGTTTGGCTCGCCAGAGGCTGTAGCTGATTAAAGCGGACACCCATGGGGTGAGCTACAAGTTCAGTTCATTTCCATGTAGTTCCAACTGTCGCTACCAGATGCCAGTAACACCTACTGGTGAACGTTGGCACTTTGATAGAGTGCTTCAGTAAAATATAACCTACAAATTTAGCTTCACACATGCTTAGTTAGTGGAAGGATCTTTTATATGCCATGATTGTATGACACGGGACCGCTGGCTTTACTTCCACACCGAAAGAAGGCATACTGGAGGTTTTTATCGCTCTTAAATATCTGACGATTTCGGCCGGGTTTTAACCCGCTAACTTGGCCACAGCAGTTCAGCATGCCACCAACTACGCCACCGAAGTCGCTTACGTTAAGTTTTGACCTGTTAATAATAACTATTCATTTTAATATTTAGCGTAAAATATATCTGGCATGAAAAAGAACCTTCCCCTTACTACACTTGTGTGAAGCCAAAATTTGCAAGGCTAGATATTTATAACGCTCAATTAGTTCCAACGTTCGCCACTAGGTACCGTGTGTGATGCTATCTAGTAGCCAATTCCAGAAGCTAGGTGACTTGGACGGTTGCATTTGGTAATAAAAGTAGGAACTTCTTGAAATTATTGTCTGTAGTCCTTACTTGAATTAAACAGATAACACACACTAATACAGCCATCACAATTAGCACAGGTTATCAGACAATTCCATAGATTTCACTGGCCTGTGATGAAAACAATACAAGGGAAGTGATATCTGAACTTATGCTCATTTCGAAAGCAGTAATTGTTAACACTTTCTTTGTTGATTTTAGCCCAGTTTGAAATTTGTTTGGAACGGTCATTTGTTCATCTTGGTCAGTCGTATACTTTATGCTAGTTTCTTCTAAAAACTGCTCCATAATTTAATGTAAAATATTTGAACTCAAGGGAAATTTTATTTTTTGCTCTCGATTTTAGCAAGGAATTCAATATCAATTTTACAAAAAAAAAACGTGGGTGAAGAAAAGGGATGTCATTTTGGAAATAAGCACACCGAATAACATAGAACTTAACTTGTATATTTAAAAAACACAAATTTTGTAGGCCTGTGATAGGTTGCCAATACAGTAGAGTCCCGCTCATCCGGCACTGCGTGTTATCCGACACCGGTAGACTTAACCATTTCAGTGCTGAGTTAGTTGTTTGTTTCCTTCGTATGTATAAAAAAATTGTGGAAGCCGTAATTTTTAACTTATCAAGGGGGTCTTAAAATGTCTTTAGATTATATGTTTGTATATTATGTTTATATTTTGAGAGAAATCTAAATTTGTGTGCCCACGCTTGCATCATCTTCATACCAGGTAAAGGGCGAAAAATAAAACGATTTCAGTAGGTAACTAATATATATTGCTCCTTACTACTACACAAATTCATATTTGATCCAGATTCACAACAGGTGAAAAAAAAACTTCCTTTTTGTTCTGCCATTTTTGTTTACATCACAGATAAACTCCAGCTGCCGAGGACAGACTAGAGACTAATACAGTGATCTGCTGGAATAAAAAATCCAAACACAAGTAGTACCAACAGATGGAAGACTCGGTACTTAAGAGCAAACTGGGAGTATGAAAAAAATAAAAGTTCTCGTGCACCGTCTAGAGACGGACGTAGCAATCAACGGGTTAATTTGAACATTAGGTGGAGACTACATTGTAGGAATCTTGGTGTGGAGGGTGCAGCCGTGATTATAGTTCTGGTGGTAGGACCGGTTATTTGCTCTAGGACTGGTGCAGCGAGCCTTCAGTCATTGTTCAGTCTTGTATTGGTCGGGTACTGAGCAGACATTGTTGACAAGTTCCTTTCCTTAAGGTACTTGGCACATTTTCGTTGTTTTCAAAACCTCTGTGCGTATGGCGAGAAAACGAAAGAAAGTTAAAACGATTCAAGTTGAAAGGCGTAACTCTTTGTTCATTACACGACCTTCAAAGTTCATAACTTCCATGTATATGACTTGTACGGTTTTACGACCTAATAGCTCTTGTCACTGCGTTTATGTTTAGGAACAGTCAATCCAGGATGAATGTTACTGCACTTCAAACCACACAACTCTCATGTGCTTGAAGGAAGTACAGAAAAAATAGGCACAAGGGGCTGATGAAAAAGGTGTTGCAAACCCCTTAAGTGAATTAACAACCACAACCGCCATATTACTCTACACTTTGGTTGTGGTTGCTTCGACCATGTCTTCTCTTCCCCCTCCTACGTTTATTGTGAAAGTGTTTAATCCTTCTGGTACGGACATCCACGTTCTGAGTCATCACTCTACCTTGCTTGTCATTAATGCTTTTTTGTATATCCAAATCATGTTTTGACCCTGTTTTGTTATCCAAATCATGTTTTGCCTACTGACAATTCACTTATTTTGAAGATCCTTCCCTCTTCTTGCGTATTAAAGTCGTTGGTGTATTCTTCAATAGCCTTGTCCTTTGCCTTACCCGCTACGCTTTTCGAAACCCGTTTGATACGTTTGTACTCTTCATATTCCGCTCTTGACATGATCGTTTGTCATTCCCTGTATGCCATTTTATTTTCTAATAACAAACCATTCAACAAAAGGCCACAGAAAGACTTCCAAAACTCCTGGTATGATTCTCAGTTTCACTTCCGTTGTTTTCTCCAAAGTTGTTGCAGATGATGAAAGTCAACCTATGGATAGTTTTCCTTGTTCTTCAGTACATGTCTCATTGCATTCTTGAGCTCTTCTGTGTTCTGGTAATTTGCTCATTCGTGCCATTGAATTCCTCGGTCCTTCTCTCTGTTGTCTCCTCTTTCCTTACTATCTAATTGTTGATCATACACGAGGAGACGGTGCTGTGTCCAGAGACTGCTTTGTAATCAGTACAGGGCCTCCATCCCTTGTATTTCACCGGGATGTAGTCAATCTGTCTCTCGTATGCTCCACTTTTGAATGTTGTGATATGCTCAGATCACTTAATATACTGAATATTGCCATGAACCATCTCCTGTGCCCACCCAGTCTAGAACCTGCTCCATCACCTCGTTTCTCCTGCAATATGCCCGGTCACCGTGAACCATCTCCTGTGCCCGCCCAGCCTAGAGCCTGCTCCATCACCTCGTTTTTCCTGCAATATGCCCGGTCACCGTGAACCGCAGTCTAACTCGTCCTCTGTTATTTTCCCTCCCACAGTAAATTCCATGTTAATACTTTATGAAATGAACAATCATCTTACCCATATTAACAGAGGTTACACATATCATCATAATTCTTGTCGTCAATTTTGATCTCTGCCCGTACTCTCATCTCAGAGCAACCAGGCTTTGAGGCTACACATAACATATGGACAGCGGTGATGCTCAATTCACTAATCACTGTATCTAATATTTCGTGTTTATGATAAGGCGTGTTTGTTTGCACTGTCTCTACCTAACGCTTCCGCTACAGCTCCGAGCGCTGCCCACATGCTTTGCAGCTACCTGAAACATTATGGAACAGACGCTGAATAATGGCTTCAGTAGCATTTACTCTACAGAGGAGTCATAGGCTCATTCCTACAAAGAACGTTGGTTCCTTCGGCGGTAGGTTTGTAAGAATGGTGAAGGCACAATAAATGTCAATGTGTAAGAACTCACAACTCCTCAAAAAGGTTGGTGAGAGTATCGAAATATTGTAACTTGTACGTGTATGCCTCAATACACAGGTTATACGCTACTAAACATGTTTTATGCATAACTAGCAGTAGTGTCCGGCTTCGCCCGGTGAATTTACTTTTTTGTGGATGATAATGTATACTACTATAGAACTGGCACATGATACCTAAACTTACAAAAAGTAAAAAAAAAAAAAAACCTTTTGTGGTGGTTGTGGGGGTGATACGTAGTATAGTAAAATGGACGTAATATTCTGGTGTTTTCCCGTAATGATAATGATGATAATAAACAGAGAAACGGTTATTTACTGTGACCGAAATCCACCATGTTGGTGATGTTTAATTGCCGAGATTCGCAAAGCAACCTTGGAAGTAGTTGATGAATGTAACATATTGTAATGTATTCCAGCAAGTGTTTGTAGCAGACCCAGAGCTAAAGAAACATTCTTCATAATTAGTCTAGCTGATAAATGGACCTATCCTTATGGCATAGAGCTAAAAATTTAGCACAAGCGAGAGTCGAACATCTTCATCTCCTAACTGCTTTGACAAGTCGTGACGCAATAGATGAGGGGTGGAAATTTCCCCACGCACCGCTATGAATCAGGTGACTAGGCAGCGTGGACTCTGTCAGTTCTAGAACACGGTCATTCGAGAATTCTTTTTCACTGGCTAAACTCATATGTGCGCGAAGATGAGTTTTTCTAATACGTGTGGAAAGCGTGTGTTTGCACTATTTAACTAACCAACACAATCTGGCTGGTGATACGCCGATACTTATAATAATTTCTTTACCAGTGTTAAATAAAGTAAAGTCAGTGTTTCCTACAAGTGGCAGAAATACTGTAAGTAAGAATTATAATATTATTCAGCGCACACATTCACAGCACCATTAGCGGACTGGAAATATATTCACCGTAGAACGCAGGCCAGTAGACATTGAAATACAACTTGTTGCAGCGCACAACATATGACAGATCTCGTCATATTATTCTGCCAGGCACAAAGATATACAATGTTGAACTTTCTTTTTCGACACGATAGCTGTACTACATGTAACAGAATAAGATCAATATTTAATTGGATTAATAGCAATTGCATTCATGGATAATGAACAATATTGCAATTACACCACCTATTCCACACTGATAAAATAGTCGGATCATTTTACCATCAGTGGCGTACAACCAATTTTGATTTAAGGGGTTGTATGAAGTCATCCACGATGTCACTTGTAATTAAGAACAGTAACATGGGAACACTAATAAAGACTTTATTACTATTCAAGATGATAGCTTAAGCCATCAACAGGGAAGCTTAATGACGAGGATGAGTCCGAGATCTGGGGGACCGAATTCACGTTAGATCAGACGTCACGACGACGGATGCAATACAAGGGTATCGTAAGCGGCGATCTTGCAAAATTAAGTATAGGACCAAGATTAACCACGTCGTGGGAAATCACATAGGCAACACATTCTCCGTAACCCTGAGCATGCTTTCAGACCACTTGTCTGAAATTATATGACAAGCCATTACCATGTTATCATAATGTTCTCTCTTCCTGGTGACTGATATATTTCGAATGAATTCCCAAACTAAAGAGCAAATAATTTATGGATATTAAGAGTAATTTCACACATATATGTAAGATATTTAACAAAATGTTTTATGGTTGGATTCCATTTTTTTATAAACTTATTCTAAACTTAGTTTCGTTCTTACTAATGGCGTATTATACCTTTACGGTGGTTGCAAGCGGAACATTACACTTCTTGCAGAGCTAATTTTTTAAACTTGATAATTAATTCTTGGTACAGTAATTATCATCTGGATTCATGATGTGTGATCTTGAACCCTACTGTAATTAATTCAGATTGTATAAAAAATACGAAGCCGATAATAATCGTAGGCATTAAGAGATTCTGACCAGTCTTATTATTGCCACTTAAGGATTACTTTGCATTATCTCAAAAGGATTTTGGAAATGGTTTTTGAATAAAGCACAATTATTAATAAGTTGTCGACACTTTATAGTGGTCTAAGAGCAGCAACTGTTGGAAATGAGATATTCCATTCCAACGCTTTAATAAATTAATAATTAATGAATTTCTTCGATGATATAAATGTTTGTGATTATGCCAGGATGCAGGGTCTATGCAGTCCTAGGTCAAATGAATTAGTATGTGCCTTATTATAGTAATTATATTTATATTTCCAACTTTGGGAAATAGTGCAATGACATTTTTTTTTCGTCCAATTTATCGTCATTTTGTGCACTGTTGTTAGGGTTTAATGAGCTGGTCAATTCAATTTAATAACTATGCAGATTTTAGGCAATTCTACTTTATTCCATTATCTTTGAATGTAACTGTTACATCATCGCATTCTGAACAATTTAATTTCTCCCATAAGCATATGTTGAATCCAATTTCTTATTTGAGAATGACTTGAGTGATTAGAATTCCCTTGTAAACCAATGTTTTGAGAAATTACGATAGATTAATGCTTCTTTGAGCTGAGATGTTTTCCATAAGGAAACTTGTAATTATTGTGGTGCTATAATGATAATAATCATTTATTTGTCTATAATTAATGTAATCCAATTAATTAATTAACGGTCATTAATGTCAATCTAATATGTGTAAATAACAGGGATGTGCATAATTTGTGTGTGAATTATTAATTTAGTCTGTTTTATGGGAAGAAAAAAATGTTATTTTTTTTCTACAAAACTGAAACTGATAGTGAAGTTTTTTTAAAATTCATATTCAGCTAAACAACGAACTCTCGAACTATGATTAATTTTCTTTGTGAGAATTTCCCATTTAAGTGAAATAGGACAGCTCAACGGCACAGATGGACATTATGGATACTTGTATCCCAACCTAATGATTTGCCTTGAGTAATAACAGTGTTCATATCTTTCTTTTGTCCGTCTGCTCTAAAATAAATTTAGGATCTCGATTTTAACAAGTTCTAATTATTCCTGTAATTTGGAACTTCTCTCGAGTCAGTGATACCTTTTCTTTTTCTTGTTTGTGAGGTATTTGTCCTGTTGAACCTTGCATGCCTATCCCTTTAAACGACCCGAGATATTCGATCTCTTGCCTGCCCGAGCTAGTTGTTTTGGTGTTTTTTGTATTGGACAAATATTTCCTGGACTTAATTTTTTTTCTATCGCCTGTGTCTCTTCTTCGGTTTCCCGTTGCAATCGCCGGGCCAACGTGACGTCGGGGAAACGGGCACAGCGATTTGGCACCCTAAACGTGTGGGCAACGTTACGTAAGGCAGCAATTTGTTGCCGAGCGTGATTAGCTCGACGGTTTGGTAATTTTTTTTCCAGTCCATTATTTTTGGGATAGTTGGATAGTCAGACGAGTTCTGATATCTAGCAATGTCATTGAATCGGGATTTTTAAATTCAAATCTAGATGTTGTTTGTTTAACTTATCAGGTAAAGATAAATATCAGGATAATTGGAGGTTTGAGAAATCGTTGTGCTGGATTTGTTAGACGTAAAACATGTTTGGAATTCATTCGAATATATTCGGTCTCATGGTCTTGGTTCGTCATCCTACTATTAAGTTTCCCTAGTCTTAAGTATATTTATATATTTGTGTAATTATAATGACTGGTGCAGCAGAAGCAGGAGGACCCCAGGGCATTCTTGCTCAAATCCAAAGGGGCTTTGACAGACTGTATGAGGATTTGAATATGGTAAAGAACACTTTGGCTGCGGATAAACAGGAACTTAAAGATAGTTGGGCTGGTGATAAGCAGGAACTTAATGCACGAATAACTACATTAAATGAAAGTTTAGCTACTGGTAAGCAGGAACTAAAAACCGATATTGACAATTTATCAAGCAAAGTGCAGTTGATTAAAGATGATACACAGGATATTCATGCTGATATATTAAATGTAAGAACTGATATATTAAAAGCCAATATGGAAATAGAAAGTATTAACTATTCTATAATAGATATTAAATCAGATATTCAGTCCTTAAATACAGATACTCAAATGGTATCTAGCGATGTAAAGAGTTTAGATGTCCGTTTGCAAACGCAAATTGCGCAAGTGCAGGCAGATGTTGAAAAAAGTAATTCAGCCTTAGACAAAAAGTTAGATGCTTGTGATACAAGACTTACCCATAATCTCAAAGTTCATAGAAAGGAATTGCATACCCACGTATCAGGTCAAGTTAACGCTGTCAAAACACAATTTGTAGACAGATTGCAAGGTTTAGAAAAGAAGTTAACCGACAATTTAGATGGTTTAAGTAAAGATTTATCAGAACATAATGAGAGTGTACAGCAGAAAAATGAAACAGTAGTTAAGAATTTGCTAACAGTCACTGACACGAATTCTACGGAGATAGCAGATATCAAAGAGAAAGTAAACCAGCTAACAGAGAAATGTAACAACGATTTCGAGCACGTGCGTAATGAGCTACAGACACAGATGAGGAATAGTGTAATTATTACAGCGGCAGATATGGAAAATAAACGCAAGTTAGAGCACGACATGACCACAATTCGGATATCGAATCTGGAAACCGAACTATGCAACATGAAAAATAATGTTAGCCACACTTATGAGCAACCAGGAAAAATATTACAATCAGATAGTCCCAATGTTTTAAGAACATCAGATAGTCAGATAGTCCTAATGCTTGTTAGATACGGAACGGGAATAGAGCCAATTCATCTACGAAGGGACTCGTCACAATAATTCGAAACATTGATGATCGACCACGCAGGTTTATTGGGGGTAATAACTTGACACCGATGAAATTCCTGAGAGATATTCGGGATTACATGGATGAAAACAGGGTATCCAAGGACAGAGAGCTCAGAATAGTTGAAAGACACTTGGAAGGAGTTCCTTTAAATTGGTTTAAGGCATTTAGATATTCGTTTGTTAATATGGAAGACTTTAGTCAATCATTTCTACACCGTTTTTGGAGTTGAGATGAACAATTGGATATTAGAGCGGAAATGTACTCTAAGAAATATGCCACGTCCCATCCGACTAGATATGCGAATTACTTCACTGCGCAGCTCGCAAAGCTACAGTTTCTAACTCCACCTTTACCACGCCAGGAACTGATAAGAGCCATAACGAGGCAATTTCCCATCGAAGTACAGCGCATGCTCATAGTATCGGGAGTAGAAACCCTGGAAGATTGTGAAGAAGTTCTTAGGCGTATGGATCACGCTACTCTAGGCAATAATGGTAGACATGACAGAAAGGAAAGTCGGGAAATAAATGCAGTCTTAATGGATAAGACAGCCCAAACAGAAAGACCAGCGCAACAAGAAGAGAGGACATCGAGAGATTCTGACCACCGGTAAGATGAGTATCACTACATTCGTAGAAACGATAATAATAATCAGAGAAATACCCCGTACAATCGAAGATATTCGAGGTATCGTAACAAAGGACAAAATAACTGGTACCAACGCGAGAGGTTTAACAGCTACTCCAACCAGAATAATAGGTCTCAAGAAGAGAGGAACAAGCAAAACAGTAAGAATTTGGACACCAGGTATCAGGAAAGCCGAGAATATATAGAACAATTAAGAAATACTCGACCTTCAGCACCAACAGAAGAAGAGTTAAACCAGCCTAGTATTAGTGGGCTGAACCAAGAAAAAAAACGTCCAATCAACAATAGGTAATGAAATTCTAATCAACTCGGACATTGTACAAATTCAGGAATTATACGAAATAAAGGATGAAGACCTCATATTTGAAAATGAAGAAGTACGCCGAGGGATCAGACATGAATTACCGATTATTTCTTTAAATATAATGGGATGCCAAATAAAGACGTTAGTGGACACAGGGGCCATGGTTTCCATTATATCACAGTCATGCTTAGAATGGCTCCAGTCAAAAGGAAAACTTGACATTCTTCCGGCATCAACTGTAAAGATTAGAGGAGTTATCCCTGACAGGATAATTAAATGTAAACAACAGGTAATGTTAGAAATGGAACTTGCCGGAAGGAAGATACAACACTTCTTCCTGGTCTTATCAAATTCAAATTTCGATATCATAATCGGAGTTGATTTCATATCTGACAATGGTCTGGTCATTGATATGAAGAACCGATATATATATTTTACTTCCACCGAGGGACTGAAAGAAGAGGCTCGCGAAGGCGTAGTATGGGAGTTTGGAAATATGGATGTCATGAATGAAATAATCAATTCAGTGGAAACAGAGCATAGGAATATAGAAGGAGGAAAAATCAATCCAGAAACTCAACAGGAGTTGAATGATTTATTAGAAGATTATGATGATATTTTCAATAGCAAACCTGGACTAGTTAAGAATTTTGAGTATGAAATCCAGTTAACTGATGCTACTCCTTTTCGAAAGAAATTATATCCGATTCCGGAAAAGTGGCCAGCTGAAATTGAAGACATGATCCAGAAGATGGAAGATGATGACATCATTTGTCGAATGCCCACGCCTTTCCTAAATCCACTGGCGGTTGTGCAAAAGGCAAATGGACAATTACGCTTATGTCTGGATGCGAGGGGATTGAATGAACGTCTGCTCTTGGAACATGATAAACCTCCAAAATTTCGGGAAATTTTGAGAAAATTTGAAGAAAAAACATATTTTTCTACCTTCGATTTGACTTCATCATTTTATCACGTAGCGTTATCTGAAAATTGCCGCAAATACACTGGTTTTCTATTTAATAACATAACCTATGCTTTCAAGAGAATGCCTTTCGGTTTAAAGTACAGCGGTCCTGTGATGATAAGAGCATTGGATTCCAACCTAAAGCAAGAAGTCAAAGCGAATGTGATATGCTACATAGACGATATGATAATTGCATCTACAGACGGGGAACAACATTTACAACACCTCAGATTATTGTTTGATAATTTGAAAGCAGCCAACTTCAAAGTCAACCGTGACAAATGCAGTTTTTTTTTCAAACTGAAATAAAGTTTTTAGGTCACATCATCGACGGACACGGATATAGGCCTAATCATACGAAGATTCAGGCAATTGCGGAGTTTCCTCAACCGAAGAAAGTACGTCAAGTTAGACAATTCTTAGGAATGTGTCAATTCTTTTCGACGCACTGTCCTAACTATACGGAGGTGATGGCACCACTCCAGAATTTGTTGAAATTAAACAATAAATGGAAATGGAGAGAAGCATGTAGTGAGGCGTTTGATAGAGCTAAACAAATGCTGGTTGATCATATTAAACTGGAATACCCCGATTTCTCTCGGAATTTTTTCATAGAATCGGATGCGTCAAAGATTGGTGTGAGTGCTGTATTGTATCAAATGGATGCCGAGGGAAAACATCACTATCTTGCATTTGCCAGCCGCAAACTTAAAACCCATGAAGCCCATTACACCGTGACAGAATTGGAAGCATTAGCTGCCATATATGCTTTACAGACTTGGAAAAAGATATTGATAGGATATAAAGTCACAATAATAACCGACCATCAAGCTTTGCAATTCATGTTGAAAACAGACCCCGCTAATGATAGAATTACCAGATGGACCTTATTCTTGCAGCAATTTAACGTGGATATAGTTCATCGATCTGGCAAATTGAACATATTAGTCGATGTTCTAAGTCGTAATCTTTGTGGGGAAGACATACACTTGATTGAGGTTGTTTCGGAAGATGCGGATACGTTAGATAAACTTAGAAGAATCGCAGCATCACGGAAGAGATATGAACCCTTGAGAAACATGTATCGATTCCTAAAGAAGAGAATGGACCAGGATGATCCGAATTTCCTCCCAACTTCGAGACAAGCGGGAGACTACCACATCGTGGGAGTCGTTGTCATGACATATGCTGACAAGGATCATACGAAGTTGAGAACAGTCTTACCACCCAAACTTATTAATAAAGTAATCTGGCTAGTCCATCGTTCAACGGGACACTCCGGACTGGACAAGACTCTGCACGCAGATAAAGAAGCTTTTATTTGGAATTGTATGAGGGAAACCATACGTAAGGTTATAAGGTCCTGCGATAATTGCCAGCGGAGCAAATACATTTCGAAGCTTGCTAAAGAACCACCGATTGCTATAATTCCGTCCCGACCGAGAGAATTATATGCAACGGACATGTATGGCCCACTTCCAAGATCATTTAGAGGGAACCAGTATATCTTGGTTACAATAGATGTATTCTCTAAACTGGTAATGTTGCACCCGATTAAGAAGGCTACATCGCGATAGATCATTAGGCGGCTAGAGAATTGTGTTTTCAAAGAAGCCGGCACACCCGAATTCTTATTAAGTGATCATGGAAGCCAATTCACAAGTCAAGAATTTCAGCAGGCAATGGTAAGGCTAAATGTAAAGCACATCCTCAATACTAACAGATATCCTGAAGGAAATCCTGCAGAAAGAATAATGTCTGAAATTGGAAAATTCTGTCGACTTTACTGTTCGGATAATCATGATAAATGGATGAAGGTTATACCCATCATTGAAGAAAGCCTTAATTCGACTATACATGAAAGTACATCGTAAGTGCCATACATGTTACATTATGGACGTAAATCAGAGAGAGTATGGGATGTGATTATTTCCACAGCACCGGAAATAATTCAATCAATTCCCACGCGCATTGACATGGCTAGAGAGAGCTTGGAACGCCACGCCGAAAAGAGAAAGAAAAGACAGGCAGGAAGAAAATTCAGAGAACCTCTACGGGAAAACGATTTAGTCCTGATAAGGAGACCAGTGTCATCCAACTTACCCATGAGAGTCTATAACAAATTCGCTAAGCTTTATTATGGTCCAGTCAAGATAGTAAGAGTATTCGGCAACAACAGTTATCGTTTGGCGGAAATACACTCCGACCGAGTGATTGGAAACTACAACGCTGGAAATATAAGAAAATAATTCAAACCTGAGAATTAATACTGGACAGACATGTTTGATTTCTTCACATAATCTTAGCATAATGATGTTTTATAAGTTCTCTGACCAAAACTTTTAAAAACCAGGAGAGGGGAACATGTGACCGAAATCCACCATATTGGTAATGTTTAATTGCCGAGATTCGCAAAGCAACCTTGGAAGTAGTTGATGAATGTAACATATTGTAATGTATTCCAGCATGTGTTTGTAGCAGACCCAGAGCTAAAGAAACATTCTTCATAATTAGTCTAGCTGATAAATGGACCTATCCTTATGGCATTGAGCTAAAAATTTAGCACAAGCGAGAGTCGAACATCTTCAACTCGTAACGGCTTTGACAAGTCGTGACGCAATAGATGAGGGGTGGAAATTTCCCCACGCACCGCTATGAATCAGGTGACTAGGCAGCGTGGACTCTGTCAGTTCTAGAACACGGTCATTCGAGAATTCTTTTTCACTGGCTAAACTCATATGTGCGCGAAGATGAGTTTTTCTAATACGTGTGGAAAGCATGTGTTTGCACTATTTAACTAACCATCACAATCTGGCTGGTGATACGCCGATACTTATAATAATTTCTTTACCAGTGTTAAATAAAGTAAAGTCAGTGTTTCCTACAAGTGGCAGAAATACTGTAAGTAAGAATTATAATATTATTCAGCGGACACATTCACAGCACCATTAGCGGACTGGAAATATATTCACCGTAGAACGCAGGCCAGTAGACATTGAAATACAACTTGTTGCAGCGCACAACATATGACAGATCTCGTCATATTATTCTGCCAGGCACAAAGATATACAATGTTGAACTTTCTTTTTCGACACGATAGCTGTACTACATGTAACAGAATAAGATCAATATTTAATTGGATTAATAGCAATTGCATTCATGAATAATGAACAAAGACTAAGGAAAATTGGGAGAACTACTTGGAACAAAGGAAGCTTACAACCAAGATAATCCGAGGAACCAAACGGGCCTTCACACGCAACCAACTAACCCAAATCGAAGAGAACTTCGCTAAAAATAACACCAGAGACTTTTACAAAACATTCAAGCAGTCACTCGGAAAATACACTCCACCAAGTCTCCACTTCAAAGACTCACAGGGCAAACTGACTTTTAACGACAAGGACAACTGTCGCCTCTTAGCTCAGTACTTTAAGAACTTGCTCAACTGTGATCCACCCAGCGAAGACTTTGACTACATACAAACAACACCAAACCCGGACTCGCTGCCTCCTTCACTGGAAGAAGTTCGTGAAATCATTCAACTTCTTAAGATCAACAAGGCAGCTGGAGAGGACTCCATTGTTGGTGAACTCTGGAAATGTGCTGGAAGCAATGCTGTGTGCAAACTCACCGAGATCATACAGAACATCTGGGAAACAGAGAAATTACCACCTGACTGGACCTCAGCTCTGATCCATCCCCTCCACAAGAAAGGAGATTTTACTGACCTAAACAACTACCGTGGGATTTCTCTCGTCTCGGTAACATACAAGATTTTCTCCAAGGCATTACTAACACGGGCAGAAAGTCAACTGGACAGTCAACTCGGAGAATATCAGGGAGGCTTCAGGAAGGGCTGATCCTGTGCTGAACAGATCCTCAACCTGAAAACTGTACTTGCATACTCCAAATTGAGAAACCGCAAGGTGGTTGTCACCTTTGTTGATTTTAGGAAGGCCTACGACTCTGTTGATAGGGAAACACTTAATAGAATTCTCCAAGAACTAGGGTTAGACAACAAAACCCGCAAACTCATTCTAGAAACCTTGACCAATACCCATTCCAAGGTTAAATTTAGAGGCGAGGTCTCAGCAAGCTTCGAGATAAAAACAGGGGTGAGACAAGGGGATGGACTTTCTCCACTTCTTTTCAACTGTGTCCTTGAAAAGGTTGTGAGAGAATGGCGCAAGGAACTGACCAATATGGGTGTCCAGAGTGGGATATACCTGGGGCGTAGGAAGGAAGGACTGGTTGTAGATTGCCTGGCCTTTGCTGACGACATGGCACTTATTGCCGATTCTCTGGATACAGCAACAATGCAGGTCAATTGCCTCAGAAGACAGGCAGCCAAAGTGGGTCTTCAAGTGTCGCTGGAAAAAACAGAATTCTTCACCAACATCAAAGAAGCTAACAGAGAGATGCTACTAGAACAGGGAAAAATCAAGAGGATTGAGAAATTTAAGTATCTCGGCGAATGGATTGAACCCAACTGATCAGAAAGAGCATCATTATCCATGAGAGTCAACAAGCTGGAACTGGCTTATCGACTGACAAAGAACATCTACAACAAGAAATGCCTGTCACGCAACCTGAAACTGAAGCACTACACCTCAGTCATACGACCAGAAGCCCTGTATGCCATGGAGTGTCTCTCATTGAACCGAAGTGGTCTGATGGAGAAAATGGAAGTCAGAGAGAGGAGAATTCTCAGGAAGATCCTAGGTCCGGTAAAGGAAGATGAGGAATACCGTAGGCGGCACAATTCCGAGCTCTACGAACATATAGAAAGGCTCTCTGACTGTGCTAGGAAAAGGAGAGTAGCATTCTATGGTCATGTGGCAAGATTGCCTCCCAAAAGACTGACCAATAGGCTGTTCACTTTCTGGCAGAACAAGAAGGTTCGTACCACTTGGCTGACAGAAACTGAGAAAGACATTAATGAACTGGGAATATCAGATCTTCAAGACAGGCAATCTGTGAGACATGCCCTGAAGGAAGTCCATGGATTTCAGGAAAAACCCCGGAAGAAAGGTACCCCTTGGACAGATGAAAGGAAGGAGTTACACCGGCAGAAAATGCGACAACACTGGGCAAAGATCAAAGCTCAACAGTTGAACAAGCGTGGTCCAAAGTAGGCCCATTCGAAACAAGAAGAAGAAGAACAATATTGCAATTACACCACCTATTCCACACTGATAATAGTCGGAACATTTTACCATCAGTGGCGTACAACCAATTTTGATTTAAGGGGTTGTATGAAGTCATCCACGATGCCACTTTTAATTAAGAACAGTAACATGGGAACACTAATAAAGACTTTATTACTATTCAAGATGATAGCTTAAGCCATCAACAGGGAAGCTTAATGACCAGGATGAGTCCGAGATCTGGGGGACCGAATTCACGTTAGATCAGACGTCACGACGACGGATGCATTACAAGGGTATCGTAAGCGGCGATCTTGCAAAATTAAGTATAGGACCAAGATTAACCACGTCGTGGGAAATCACATAGGCAACACATTCTCCGTAACCCTGAGCATGCTTTCAGACCACTTGTCTGAAATTATATGACAAGCCATTACCATGTTATCATAATGTTCTCTCTTCCAGGTGACTGATATATTTCGAATGAATTCCCAAACTAAAGAGCAAATAATTTATGGATATTAAGAGTAATTTCACACATATATGTAAGATAACAAAATGTTTTATGGTTGGATTCCATTTTTTTATAAACTTATTCTAAACTTAGTTTCGTTCTAACTAATGGCGTATTATACCTTTACGGCGGTTGCAAGCGGAATATTACACTTCTTGCAGAGCTAATTTTTGAAACTTGATAATTAATTATTGGTACAGTAATTATCATCTGGATTCATGATGTGTGATCCTGAACCCTACAGTAATTAATTCAGATTGTATAAAAAAATACGAAGCCGATAATAATCGTAGACATTAAGAGATTCTGACCAGTCTTATTGTTGCCACTTAAGGATTACTTGGCATTATGTCAAAAGGATTTTGGAAATGGTTTTTGAATAAAGCACAATTATTAATAAGTTGTAGACAATTTATAGTGGTCTAAGAGCAGCAACTGTTGGAAATGAGATATTCCATTCCAACGCTTTTATAAATTAATAATTAATGAATTTCTTCGATGATATAAATATTTGTGATTATGCCAGGATGCAGGGTCTGTGTAGTCCTAGGTCAAATGAATTAATATGTGCTTTATTATAGTAATTATATTTATATTTCCAACTTTGGGAAATAGTGCAATGACAGTTTTTTTTCGTCCAATTTATCGTCATTTTTTGCACTGTTGTTAGGGTTTAATGAGCTGGTCAATTCAATTGAATAACTATGCAGATCCTAGGCAATTCTACTGTATTCCATTATCTTTGAATGTAACTGTTACATCATCGCATTCTGAACAATTTAATTTCTCCCATAAGCATATGTTGAATCCAATTTTTCATTTGAGAATGACTTGAGTGATTAGAATTCCCTTGTAAACCAATATTTTGAGAAATTACGATAGATTAATGCTACTTTGAGCTGAGATGTTTTCCATAAGGAAACTTGGAATTATTGTGGTGATATAATGATAATCATTTATTTGTCTATAATTAATTTAATCCAATTAATTAATTAACGGTCATTAATGTCAATCTAATATATGTAAGTATCAGGGATGTGTATAATTTGTGTGTGAATTATTAATGTAGTCTGTTTTATGGGAAGAAAAAAATGTTTTTTTTACAAAGCTGATACTGATAGTGAAGTTTTTTTTAAAAATTCATATTCAGCTAAACAACGAACTCTCGATCTATGATTAATTTTCTTTGTGAGAACTTCCCATTTAAGTGAAGTAGGACAGCTCAACGGCACAGATGGACATTATGGATACTTGTATCCCAACCTAATGATTTGCCTTGAGTATAGGAGTGTTCATATCTTTTTTTGTCCGTCTGCTCTAAAATAAATTTAGGATCTCGATTTTAACAAGTTCTAATTATTCCTGTAGTTTGGAACTTCTCCCGAGTCAGTGATACCTTTTCTTTTTCTTGTTTGTGAGGTATTTGTCCTGTTGAACCTTGCATGCCTATCCCTTTAAACGACCCGAGATATTCGATCTCTTGCCTGCCCGAGCTAGTTGTTTTGATTTTTTTTGTATTGGACAAATATTTCCTGGACTTAATTTTTTCTATCGCCTGTGTCTCTTCTTAGGTTTCTCGTTGCAATCGCCGGGCCAACGTGACGTCGGGGAAACGGGCACATTACTAACTAAAGTACTGACACATGTAATTTACAAACAAATTGAGAAATATGATTAGAAAGAGGATTGAGTGAAATAAAAGACACTGCCTAGGGCCTATATTATGAATATATCTCAAATGTAGGGACCAATAGTGTCGTCTGTTGTCGCATAGCTCCGTAAGAACATAATCAGAGCACTTTAGAAAACGTCGGCTGTCCCGAGCTCCTGAGGTAGCAAAAGTGTTATTTATCGCCACATGGCGCTCAACGATAAGGAAGGGGATAAATGAAAGTAAATTTGAAAGTACCAAGGCTTATTGAAGCTGATACGCTCAATATACTGCACCTACACCATCGCACTTATACGGAGGCAAAATATATTCATGATAATAACTGTTTTAAGGAGCCTAAAAAATCTTTTTTCACTAATAACTCCCCTTGACTGCAATTTATAAGCAGTGCAAGATGTAATTACTTTCGCAATTCTGCACCAGAACACGGGTATGGGCGGCGTGATGCAGCCCACATTGACAGCAAACAATAGACTTATTAAAATATTCTTTCGTTACTCTACTACGGACATGAATGGTTCTAGGGCATTCAAACGTGGATTTCTAGTTCCTTTTGTCTGTTATTTTAAAATGTGGGGAATGGAGAGGTTTGTCCAAAATATCAAGTAGACAGTGTCACCCGCAAGGTTTCAAAGGGCATGTATGTAAAATTCGGTGTAATGAGGTGAATCGGTGTAAATTTGTGCTAAAAGGCCTAAATGCCGGGAATGGTGTGGTCTGTCCGATATTTCATGTGGGTAGTGTTACCCTCAGGGTTTCAAAGGGAAAGTACAGAAAATTTGGTTCAAATCGGTGATGTGTGTACATTTGTGCCAAGGGGCCTAAATGCAGGGAATGGAGTGGTGTATCCGAAATTTCGAGTAGATAGTGTTACTCGTCAGGTTCCAAAGGATAAGTAGTCTACATAAAATTTTGTTCAGATCGGTAAAACGATGTAGATTTGTGCCAATGGGCCCAAAGCAGGGAATGAAGTGGTATGTACAAAATTTAAAGTGGATAGTGTTACCCGCAAGGTTTCGAATAGTAAGTATACAAATTTTGGTTCAGGTCGGTGAAACAGGGTAGATTTGTGTCAAAGGCAGGGAATGGAGTGTTCTATCCGAAATTTGAAGTGGACAATGTTACTCGCAAGGTTCCAAAGGGTAAGTATGCAAATTTTAGTTAAGAACGGTGAAACGGTGTAGTTGTGTGCCTAAGGCCCTAAATGCAGGGAATATAGAGGTCTGTCTGAAATTAAAAGTGGACAGGGTTACCCGCAAGGTTTCAAAGAGTAAGTATACAAATTTTGGTTCAGATCGGTGAAACGGTGTAGATTTGTTACAAAGGGCCTAAATACAGGAAATGGAGTAGTCTGTCCAAAATATAAAGTGGACAGGTTTACCCGCAGGGTTCCAAAAGGGTGTGTACACACATCTTGCTTCAGATCAGTGAAACGGTGTAGATTTGTGTAAATAACAGACAGACAAACTTTGAGCTTTATATATAAGTTATAGATAAATTCCACAAAGATTCGTCACGATTCGCAGATATTATTTTGAATATCTACTGATGGATACATATTGCCCGACGACTGCATACCGTCTGTAAATGAACTTAGCCTACAGCAGGTTAACTACTCTCTACCTAGAAGGACGTTCTTGCTAATTCTAGCTCTTGGAGATTTAAGACGTGCGGTTGCGTATTGTGAACATCCAAAGCGATTTAACCGTAAATTGTTGAAAACATTGATAACGGTTAAACAATATCCCCTTAGAAGTGTAAAAATAACTGTTCAAGAGATCAATTTATATAAGAAGCTGTAAAAGTTGAAAAAGAATAAGTATTAATTATTTATTGCAGCTAAGTGGCCATAATGGACGGTTACAAATGATTATTACAGGTGGACTAATCTTTACTGTATTCAACTATGCTCTTTGTCCGTTTGCTGAATGATGGTATGAGGTACATGTCACACGGGGTATAGCACAGAGAACATTAGCATTCTTCATGCGGTTCATGGTATTTCACAATTCTACAAATCTTGTGGTGGAAACCGTGGATGGCGTGTCTTGTTATCACATGTCTCATCTCCTGGTTCTCGTTTGTCCACGTTCTCTCAACCATTGCTTCAGTTGCGTAGATTCGAGCAGGATTTCGTTCTGCTTCTGATGTCTCACCTCGAGGTGTTTCTTCCTAATCTTGGTAGATGGCAGTTGTAGTCTTAATCTGATATCTTCGATTTAGTATGTTTCTTTTGTTAGGACATATACCAGCATGGACGGGGACGTTCTTGCAATTCCAAGCACCATTTTCAGAAAAGAAGCCTTTACTTTTACTATTGTGATTAGGTGTGTCATAATTAGCCTTTCATATATTAGTTCTAGGCCATATGTAATAACGGAGGTTATTTTGGCGTAGAAGAGAATCATTGCTGTTTGTAAAGATAGTTTTGTAATGTTGTTCATATCGTAAATTTCTCTAATTGCTGCTGCTCGTTCCTCTATATGCAGTCTGAAGGATTGGCTCGTTGTCTGTAGGGTGAGGCCGAGGTATTTGAAGGTATAATTGACTGTCTCGAGTTCATTGTCTCTAAGGATCATTTTGTTTTCGGCAGCTAGTTTTCCTTCTTTTTGGAACGCCATATACACTGTCTTCTTTTCATTTATACTGAGCTTATTTTTCTCCGCTCAGTCCTTCAGTCTGTTGGAGACCTCTTGTAGCTCCTGCCTGTTTGTAGACTCCAGAACCATCTCACCTACTTGTAAAGGGATACTGATTTTCTTTTTCAATAGTCCTTGTAGGATCCGCTGTCGCGACGTTAAACAGAATGGGACTCAGAGCCTTGGCGTGCCGCACTTACCAGCCAGACATCATCGGCGTACTGATGATTCCAGGGATGTTTGGTCTGTAAATCTAGTGTAGCCATGTCCATACACGAATAGGACAGAATCACTGACAATGCTGAGCCTTGAACACAAACGTTGATGTTGCAATCTTCCAACGAAATGGACGAGCAAGCTGTGATGAAAAGTGAGCCGGAATGGTCGATAGAAACAGATGGCTTTGCCGACAAAGTTGATGCTCATCACAAGAGGGATATTGGGACTGAAACAGGTCCCACGTCGCAAATTGTTGCATTTAGTAAAGCACAATATCCTACACCGGAGATTATTCCATGGACAAAAGAAGAATCAGCTTCTTCAGATGTGAAAGGAGATAATACTGACTTCCCTGGGGATATAAAGGCTGAAGAATGTCCCCCACCAGAGTTTGTTCCATGCATCAAAATAGAAACAACACCTTTGGATATCAAACAAGATTTGAAGGAAGAAGTCCGTGTTGAAGAATGTGATGCCAGTGGAAATCATTTTACTGAGTTAATAAATACTGATACTTCGAGTCCTTTTGTAAGGAATACTTACGCATTGCAGCATTCCACTGACACCGTATCTGAGAGAAAATATACAATTAAACAAAATTTAAAGCCCAACCTGCTTATCCATAATGGTAAGATGCGTTACTCATGTATCACATGCACAGCCAAATTTGCTCAGAAACAGAATTTGGAAAGACACATAATAACGCATAGCGGTGAGAAACCGTACTCATGCAGTATATGTGGGGCTAAATTTGCTAAGAAGTACAGTTTAAATCGACACATGTTACTGCATAGCGATGAGAGACCTTACTCATGCAGTATTTGTGGAGCTAAATTTACTCTCAAACAATATTTGGAGAGACACATGTTAATGCATAGCGGTTTGAAGCAATACTCTTGTAGAAGACCATACCCTTGTGACATATGCGATGTAAGGTTCGCCCAGCCAGGAACTTTAAAGACGCACATGTTAGTGCATACTGAAGAGAGAAACTTCTCATACAATATATGTGAAGCGAAATTTGCTCAGAAACACCACTTGAGTAGTCACATCATAACGCATAGTGTTAATAAACCATATGCGTGTGGCATATGTGGAGCCAAATTTGCTCTAAGAAACTATTTACAGAGGCACATGCCTACCCATAGAGGCGAGAAGCCATATTCGTGTAGCATATGTGAATCCAAATTTTCTCGGAAAGAGCATTTGAAGAAACACATAATGACTCATAGTGGTAAGAAATTGTAGTCATGATTACAATATAATATCATATACGAAGTCAATCTTGCTCACACAGCGAATATGTAATCCCACATTTTAACGAATAGTGGTGAAAAAGCTTGCTCATGCGGCATATGGCCAAAATATCTAAGAGAGGGTATTTGAAGACTAACAAGTATACGCATAGCAGTCAGCTACGATACTGATGCAGTATGTGTGAAGATAAGTTTCCTCAGTCAGGAAATGAATCTACACCTGTAAATACGTAACTGCAGGAAATCATACTCATGTAACATATATGAAACCAATTTTGCTGTTCGATGGTATTTAAAGGAGCATATTCTTACCCATAGCGGCGAGAAGCCTTGCTCATATCTTAAAAGCGAAGTTAAATTTTCTCACAAGATATTTTAAGAACACTCACGAAACACATAGCGAAGAGAGAACATACACAAGTAACATGTGATGTCAAATTTGCAGACACAGGAACTCTGAACGCGTACCAGCCAAAGCCATAGCTGTAGCATATGCGAGAGCCAAGTTTACTTGGTATATTTATACATAAATTAGTTAACGAATACTTGTTAGCAACCATACTGCTGTACCGTGCACTAATTCACATCTGCTTTGGCCTGAAATTTGAAGACCCACGTGTTAACGCATTTCGGGGAGAATCCATACTCATGTGGCATATGCGAAGGTTAATTTTGTCAGTTAAGGAGTTTTCAGACACATATGTTTACGCATAGTGGTGAGGAACTTTAGTCATATAGATTAGGTGAGGTTACATTTTCTGGGGCTGGGCATTTGAAGACTCACATGTAAACGCATAGGAGTGAGAATACATACTCATTTAGCATATGCGAAGCCAAATTTTCACAGACTGAAACTCTGAATATACTTGTTATAACGCATGACGGCAGGATGTCAAACTCTTCTACCACAGGCGAAGCTAAATTAACTCTGAGCAAAAAATTGAAGCAGCACATGATAACCCTTTTTGAAAGAATTTGAAGAAGCAGATGTAAACCCATGGCGGCGTGAAGCTTTACTCAAGTAGCATATTATTAGTATATATAATATTTGCAAATGGGGGGGAGGGGGGGGGGGAAGAGGGTTATTCCCCTGTGGCAAATTGAACAAATTCAGAATTCATGACAATTTTCATTAAAAGGGAATTTGAAGAGAAACTTTCTAACGCACAACGGTGAAATACCAAGCACATACATGGTGGAGTGAAGACATTTGCGAGTGGTACATGCGGATTATTGTTCTCAATGGGTTTGAATCCCACACGCCATAATGTCATTCACACTGGATGGAAGCCACTTTCCTAGAAGTTGTGTGCGGTGGCATTTATGCTTAAAGTTAATCTTAAGAACAATCAGACCTTTAGACATTGGTCTCAAGCCATATTCTTTTGGTCTCCGAACAGCGAAATTTACACGAAGATATCATTTGCTGGCGATATTATACATCATGGTGGGGTGAGGCATGCTTATGTCTATATAAGGAAAATCCTTCATAAGGAAAACCGGCTTAAAGTGTCACATGTCTATGCATACCTGCGTGAAACCATACACGTGTGGATTAGGGTTTACTCTATGGATTCATGGAGGCTACAACTGTTGCATACTTTTGTAAGGAAGAAATCTGAGCTTTTCACTGCTTTTGAGGCAGATACTCTTCTTAAAATTGGTTAAGGTTGTTAAATATGAAACAACTGATTTTCATTTAGTTATCGTACTTTATGTCCCATCCTCAGTGGTGAGAGGTCAATTCCTAATCCAATTTATCCTTTCTGTATATAATTATTTATTACAATGAAATTCTATTTCGAACATCATGCTTCCTCATTACCTTACATCCCCCTACCCTTATAAGAATATTATTTGACACAGGTAGATTCAGGATTAATTTTAGTCTTATGATATAAACAAGCAGAACTTCGACGACCTTAATTCACTTATTTTTTCCAATACTGCAATCAAATAAAATTTATAGCAGTGTTTTTTGGTTATGCTGCTGAACACAACCTTCCATAAAGCAAATAAGAAGGGCCGAGCACTTTTGCTATGAACGACTGCATAACACCTCCAACGTAATACGTACTCTTGCTGGCGCATTATAACATACTTACCTATCGCAAAGGAACTCCAGCTCAGGGAAGCCTTCCCGGAGGGTTAGACAATCATCGGGTGTATATAGCCCTGTAATGTGTTACAGAATTACTCATGGCAATTATGAAATCTCAGTAAATACAGCTCAGAAATTCACATTTTATATCATGGGAGTTTTATCAGGGTGATGCTGTTGAAACTTTACACTATACTTTCTTACATGCAGAGACGACGGGATCACACTGTCTCTTCTGACGCGAAGAATATCATCAGGACCAATAATGGCATATTTACTATTATTTTTTGCGGATAGGATATTTTAGAATAAGACCCTTCAGGATGGTTATAGCTTCCCAAACATCGTCTTGTTATACACAAAAATAATTTACGATAGGTTAATGCGAATTTGGAAAACTGAGCAGGAGCACTTAATCACGAACAGTCGGTATTACTCACACTTATTTGGATATTTATGAAAGCACTTTAGACAGATCTTCTATGTATAAGCGTGAGGCTCGTTTTAACATAGTAAGGATCGTTTCATCGTGGTTCGTATAACAAAAAGTCGACTTGCTGTACTGAATTAGTCAAAGCCATGTTCTGAACACCATCGCACATATTTGGGATGAACAGCAGCGTTGGATACGTAACAGATATTTTGAGCCGACAAATAGATGAAAGGCTCCTTAATAGAACAATTATCATCATCATCAACGTACCACATAATTTTGCCCATTAGCCCGACAAAAGCTATTTTAGGTTCTTTAGCATAAATTAAACAACTTTCGCATTCTATGTTACAGAACTTCTTTCAAAGCCTACCCTGAAGATTAGACGCAGTAATAGTTACAAAGGAAGGTCCCATATGCTTAGTTACTCGACCTGCTACAGAGTGTATATTCATTTTGTAACTTGTAACACATTATTTGAAGCCTAATGAGGATAATATCGCTTCAACTATATTCTATGAAATATCATTTTTATGTCATTATAGGACAAGTAGTAAAATAACTAATTTCATGGCAATTTTTTAACCATTTCCTATATGATGTACAGTGATTTTGTAAACACTTTGCAGATAATTAGCAACAATACAGACATGCACAACTAAAGAATAGGATTGCAGTGGGCCATGCATGCCGTGAAAATGTGTTCAGGAACAACACCATCTCCAAGGTGATGCAAAAATCTAGGGATGCTATGTTTGGGAATTAGATAGTAAGATCATAAATGACTACTGTATTTATTCAGGTCAATCTTATTGACAAAAATACGGTTAAAAAACGTAATAATGAAGTTATCAGCAATATATTAAACGATAATGAAAAATGATAACTTAAGAACAAAACGGAAAAAGCACGCAGCCTAAATACTGAATGTATCCCGGACGATACGAGACGACTTGTATGTCTTATTGAATGCACATTATTCATCACTAGCTATTTTACCCGGTGTTGCCCGGGAGGTGTATTGACATGTTATAGAAAGATTCATGCCAATATATTTCGCAAAGTATATTCACTTTGCCCCAAATTGAGTTCAAAACATAGTTCTCCTGGGCTCTGAAGTTAATCAAGTGCAATATTAACTCACTGTAAATCTAAGCGAAAGGTACTGTGGAGTACAACAAGGTAGTAGAGAATGCATCGATGACAAAAAGGGCTGTATATGCTCATTTCTCAAGGACCTAGTCTCACAATTACAGTACTTTCCTGATAGTCTTTAATTTTGCTGCAATGGGTGTAATTAAGACGTCTTGTTCACATAGTTCTCTTTCATTTTTAAATTGTTGCATCTACCTTTTTGAAAGGAAACAAAATTTAAATTATTCAATATTTGGAATATAAAGTCCTCATTCTGGAGTCAAATATACTTACGGTTTTGAACCCCGCACAAATGGCGTGATTAAAGAGAAATGGCTTATACATGTACATGGTCAGTGTGTAGGCTACTACAGCTGCATATTAGGGAATGGTATTGCTGTATTAACATGCCTATTATCTCATATTGGTTGGCTTTGGTGGCGTATTTGGTAGCATGCTGAGCTTCCATGCCCAAGGTCGTGGGTTCAAACCCGTCCGAAGTCATCGGATTTTTGAAGAGCGTTAAAAATCCCTCAGTGTGCCTTCCTTCGGATGGGAAGTTAAGCCGGTGGGCCCGTGTCATAGATTTATGTGATGTAAAAGAACCTTCCACTAACAGCACTCGCGTGAAGATAAAATTTCTGGGTTACATTTGATTAACGCTATTAAGTCCCAACGTTCTCCGTCAGGTTCTAGTTGCGGTGGCATCTATTAGCCAGGTTTCTGACAGCGGAAGGAGTAGGAGGAACGGACATTCAACGCCGAATGTCACAAGTGCACGGCGAACACTGCATGTCCCTTGCAAGGGTCAAGGCGTGGCACAAGCGCTTCAGGAAAGGATGGGTGTCGTTAGCCGATGATGCCCGGTCTGGGGCAACCCCCTGCATTACCGATGACAACGTCTAGCTGGTTGCTGCACTCATTACCCAGGACCGCCGAGTGACAGTGAACGCCATAGCCGCCGTGGTCGGATTGAGCGTCGGAAGTGTGCACACCATCACGAAGGAACGCCTGCACTTGCGCAAAATGTGTGACCAATGGGTGCCCCACAGTCTTCAACCACACCAGGAAGCATGTCGAATGGTCCACTGTCTTGGTCATCTCCAGCGCTATGCGAGGGAAGGAAATGGGTTCCTGGCACGAGTGTGGCTGGAGATGAGTCATGGTGTCATCACTTCGAACCAGAATCCAAACGACAAAGCCTCCAGTGGAAGCATCCAGGGTCACCACCACCCAAAATGGCAAGACCATCCACACGAGTGCAGGAAAGATTATGCTGACGTTCTTCTTTGACCAAGATGGCCCACTTCTGGTACACTTCATGCCGCACGGGACAACAGTGAATGCCCAGCGATCCTCGCAAACCTTGATCACCCTTCGCCAAGCGATCAAAACAAAACGACCAGGCAATCTCACCCGTGGCATCATTCAGCTCCACGACAATGCACGACCTCATACGGCCAACACAGTCGCCGCACTCCTGCAGAAATTCAAATGGGGGTTCTCGGCTACCCTTCATACAGTCCAGACCTCTCTCCCAGTGAAACTCCATAATTGGTCCCCTGAAAAGGGGTCTGCGGGGCCAACGAATCACCTCGGATGCCGACGTCCAGCTGTACGTGCGGAACTGGTTCACATCGTAGCCCAAGGAATTTTATGAGACAGCCATTCACCACCTCGTGTCACAATGAGACAAGTGCCTCAACAGCTAGGGCCAATACTTCTAACATACAGGGACTGGTTTCTGTAATTATGCCTCCGGCTCGTTCTTTTTGAACGCACCATATATTATAAGGTTTTATATTCTTAAAAATTATCTTTCCAATGATCAATAACGGTGGTGTATTTCAACATTATTAATTTTTCTTCAAACTTGAAATCCAGGTTATTTCACAACATTTCAAGCCACGCCTCTTGCTGGTATAAAGAAAATACTGCTGGATAAGCTTTAATCGGGAGTTCCCCCGTTCATCTGAGCGCTGTGTGTTATCGTAAAATGTCCCTATACTTCTTGCGTGCTGTGAGTCATTAGGAGTGATCTCACCCGCGCACGTTCACTGATATCGTCAGCTTCTGAATCATCTCCTGCTTCTTGCACTCCTAAAAGCGTTATGTCTCAATATCTCATCTGGCTTATAGCTAAAGCCTTCCATAATACTATATTCCTTTCTTGAATAATACAGGATTGGATTCCCTGGGCCTGATCCAAAAGGGCACAATATATTTTTTATAATGATACTCAATTTCAAACATCATGCTTTTTCATAACTCTACCCCCCCCCCTTTTTTTATGAGAACATTCCTTGGCATAGGTAGATCCAGGATCAATGATAATCTTATGATATTAACAAGCAGAACGTCGACGACGTTAATTCACTTATTTCTTCCCCAAACTGCAATCAAATAAACATTATAGCACTGTTTTTTGGTTATGCTGCTGAAGACAACGTAGTAGGTACATTTTATGGCGCTGTATAACATACTTATTGCAAAGGAACTCCAGCCCAGGGAAGCCTTCCTGGAGGGTTAGACAATCATTGTATTGATATAGCACTATAATGTGTTACACAATTACTCATGGTAATTATGAAATCTCAGCAAATGCAGCTGAGAAGTTAACAATTTATATCATGGGAGTTTTATCAGGGTGTTGCTGTTGAAAATTGACACCATACTCTCTTGAATGGAGGGACGACGGGATCACACTGTCAGTTCTGACGCGAAAAATGTCCTCAGGACCAATAATGGGATATTTAGTAGTATTCGAGGTTAGGAAAACTTCGAATAAGACCCCTGAGGACGGGTTATACCTTCCCGAGTATCGTCTTGTTATAGACAAGTATAATTTACGATAGGTTAATGTGAATATCGAAAAGTGAGCAGGGGCACTTACTCACAAACTGTCTGTATTCCCTACCATGACTTGATATTTACGAAAGCACTTTAGACAGTAAAATGCTCCCCACACTGGCAAACGTTAGGATTCAGACCTTTTATGTATAAGCATGAGGCTCGTTTTAACATAGTAAGGATCGTTTCATCTTGGTTCGTAGATTTGCTGTACTGACTTAGTCAAAGCCCTGCTCTGAACACCATCGCACGTATTTGGGATGAACTACAGCGTTGGATACGCACCAGATATTTGGGGCCGATAACCTAGATGTTAGGCCCCTCAAACAACAATCATCATCATCGTACTAGATAATTTCGCCCATTAGCCCGACCAAATCTATTCAAGGTGCTTCAGCAAAGATGGAGACAACTTGCACATTCTATCTAAGAGAACTTTGATCAAAGCCTTCCCTGAAGATTAGACGCTGTAATAGTTCCAAAAGAAGGTCGCATATGCTTAATTACTCGTCCTGCTACATAGTGTGTATTCATTTTGTAACTTGTAACACATTATTCGTACTCCAATAGGGATACTATCGCTTACACTATATTCAATGAAATATTATTTTTAAGTGAGTGTAGGACAAGTAAAATAACTAATTTCCTGACAATACTTTAACCAAATCCCATATAATGTACAGTGATTTTCTAAACACACTGCACATAATTAGCATTAATACAGAGATGCACAACTGAAGAAAATGATTGAAGTAGGTCATGTATGCCGTGAACATTTTTCCAGGAACAACACGATCTCCAATGTGATGCAAAAATCTCGGGATATTATGTTCGTGAATTAGATGTTATCAATGTCCATCACTAGTCCTCTAAGCCTATTATATTTGTAGCAATATGTCCATCATCAATGTCTATTCCGTGATTTAATTACAATGAATTAATATTGTAATTATAAATAAATAATCATAATTCGTTTCCATAATCATTATTATCATAAACATAATTAATTAATTAATTCAGATTGCGTTGTTAAATATCGACTAAATGAGTTACTCATTGAAGATGTGATCAGTTTCAGCTAAATTCCAATAAATTCTTTTAATGCTTCTCGAAGTTCATATAGTCGGCATTCGTTTAACAGCATTAGTATATTATCATAAACGATCGTCATTTCATTATTATTAATATTATTAGCACGCACATCATAAATTATTATATTTGGACTGTGTTAGAACTGACACATCCTTGAATTCTCCTAATCACCAATACCTGCAGTGGAATTCTCTTATCATAAACTTTAATCTTTTAGTTAAGTTGGATTGGCCACCTTACTCATATCCAACTGTTGCCACCATAAGACCACATTAAATAAAGTGTCTACAACATTAAATGTTTAATTGCGCTACTATTATATGTGCTGTTACAAACGTTGTTATTAAAACTGCTTTATAATGCTCGATAATCCATTAATTTAATCACCTGAATCATTTTAAACCTGTCGCTTCAAAATTAATAACCAGCGGCTTCGGTGGCGTAGTCGGTAGCATGCTGAGCTTCTATGCCCAAGGTCGCGGGTTCAAACCCGGCCGAAATCGTCGGATTTTTAAGAGCGTTAAAATCCCTCAGTATGCCTTCCTTCGGAGGGGAAGTAAGCTGGCGGTCCAATGTCATAGACTTATGGCATGTTAAAGAACCTTCCACTACTTACACCTGTGTGAAGCTAAATTATATAGATTACGATTGTAAACAACGCTCTTAGGTTTCTACGTTCATAGTCAAGGAGCCGACTGCGGTGGCGTCTAGTTGCTAAGTTCTGACTAGTAGTCGTTGACGGTGGCGTTTGGCGACAAAAGTAGAAACTATATGAAAAATTCAAAGTCTGCAGTCCTTACTTCAATTAAAAAAATAGATAACACACACCAATACAGTCATCACAATTAACACCGGTTATCAGACATATTCTACACACACCAAAGTACACGGGGCTACATGACCGCGTTGTCGAAGCCCCTAAACTGAGGAACCAACCAACCAAAATTATTAACCAATAAATTCACTGTCGGTTAACTGCTCTGTATTTGCAATCAAAATGAAGTTATAGCCATTAATTGCCATACTATCTGCAATCATGATCGATAATAATTATTATAACTTAATTGGCTGCTGTTTGAGTATTCAGCCTCATGAAGCCCTCCATGCCTCCCTGTCCTGAGCTAATCGTTTCATCTCTACATAGCTACCGCGCCCTACTTCCGAGACAATCTGTTTAACATATTCTAACCATGGTTTACCTCTACAGTTCTTGTCCTCGACCCTTCCTTCCATAACTAAGCTTGCTATTCCTGAGTGTCTTAGTATGTGTCCTACCAACCTATCTATTCTCTACATTAGCAGTTGCCAGAAACCTCTCTCCTCTCCCACTCGTATTAATATCTCTTCGTTTGTAACCCTATTTACCCATCTGATCTTCATCATTCTCCTGTAACACTACATTTCAAACGCTTCAATTCTTCTCATTTCTGCTGCACCAATAGTCCAAGTTTGACTTCCATAGAGAGCCAAGCTCCAGACAAAGGCTTTCAAAAATGACTTCCTAATACCTAAATTTATATTCGATGTCAACAGGTTCCTTTCTTGTAGAAATGCTTTCCTTGCCTGAGCCAACCAACTTTTTATGTCCGCTTTGCTTCGTCCATCACTGGTTATTTTGCTTCCTAAGTAACAGAAGTCACCTACTTCCTTTAGTTTGTCACCGGCCAATTTGATGTCCATAAATGTTTCTGATTTATTTCGGCTGCATTCCAATATTTTTGTTTCACATTTATTAATTTTCATCATGAATTATTTCTAGAAAAAAAAAACGTTGAACCTTGAAGTGCTTGAAGGTTAAAAAAAAGAATAATAAGGTTACTATCCAAGCGACAAGCCGCAAAATATTCCGTTTAGCGAAGTCCACGTGTTCGACAAACCACCAGTCACCACGATGCGCCAGCCGCCAAGTACACAAACGAGTTTCGTTCGTCAGCTGTCTGAATAAGTTATAGATAGTCGAAAGTTCGTATCGATACATAAATCGATTGTTATATCCACCAATATGCGTAGCACACTGCGAGTCCGAGATGAGGTATCGCTGGCGAGCGATTAGGCCACCTACTAAACATTTTCTTTTGTTTAATAAACAAATTCGCAAATAAATTAGCAGATTTATAGTAATTTCGCTCTAAAATCTTACTTATTTGGTATTTTCGCATTTTGGGTCACAATTCGCATTTTGTCGCTCTTTGATTTACGCGTAAAAATGGTTTTTATTACATTAAAATTAACGTAGGCTTTGATTCTGTACGAAATTTAAAAATTCGCATTTATCGCAAATGCGATTTTTTTCAGGTCCCTATCTATAAGCTTTCGGCTTGATTAATTGAAATTTTGTATTTATGACGGAACCGTGGTGTTGGGGTGTACCGCCTGCCCCTCATCCGGAGGCATCGGGTTTGATTCCCGGCTCCGTCAGGGATTTTATAAACTGACGCGAGGGCTGGAACGGGGTGCACTTTGCCTCGTGAGGACAATTGAGTAGCTGTCTGACAGTGCGGCAGCGTCACCCCTGTCACGAATACCAAGACTAGTGGTCCGGGGGGGGGGGGGGGGCCGACGCGCCGACCACGCGTCACTCCACAATCTGGAGGCCAAATTAGCTGGGCAGCGGTCGCTTGGTAGGCCTAGGCCCTTCATGGAGTGTGGTGCCACTGGGATTGTTTGGGGGTTTGTATAATTACCTAAAATGCCGTCAGTTTAATTTTGGTCTTGTCTGTGTGTCAAACAACTGGCTCCTCGTGGGAGCATTCTTGACTGTCGCCCAGTTGGTCCGGGCTCGATTCCCGGCTCTGCCAAGAAATTCGAGTCTGAGGGCTGGAACGGACTTCACTCACTCTCGTGAGGCGAAACTGAGGAGAGGCTGGTTCGATTCCTACCTCATTCTGGAAGTGGTTTTCCGTGGTTTCCCCACTTCTACTCCAGGCAAATGCCGGAATGGTATAGTTCTGTCACTTTCCTCGTTAACGAACGGCTCGCCTTTGAAACCTATTGTCATCGCGCCAGGAGAGGGCAGGTCAACACCCTGTGACGGAGTGCGGGGGTCTTGCAGTACGCATGCGCGGCCCGCCTTTTTCAAACCTAAATACAGGGTCTTTCATATAAAGTAAGAACGGCAAGCAGCAGTTTTGTTATTCGCTGCTGCGGTGGCCTTGGCTGAGCTTGTGGTGCGCCACGGCCCCCTGCTTTAAGCGTGTGTACAATTACCTAATAAAGATGCTGGAAGTGTCGTCCATTCTGGGTTATACAGACATTGTATCTGGTAACCACATTCTGGCTGACGCGAGTGAGTTCTACCACTGTAATGCTTTTGATTTTTTTATTGAGCACTGAGCCAGTAGTGTCAAAATTATTTTCAATTACGTGAATCTGTGCTAGTGAAAGTGGCACTTCATCAGGAAATTGCTGAACAAATGCATCACGTACCCGCCGAGCCGATTCGTACTTAAAATAAGTTTTACATAAAAAATATGATGTTGCAACGATAACTGCTGAGGTTCATACTGGCGACTGAGCACCTGCACGCGTATTGCAAGGTCAAGTATATACTATGCGCGCGCTTTCAATACTACAGCACGGAGCCGTGGCGCGCCAAAAGTTCAGCCAAGGCCACTGCAGCAGCGGATAACAAAACTGCCGCTCACCGCTCTTACTTTATATGAAAGACCCTGTATATCGGCTCCCCACATGCCAATGGACGACACGCAGCCAGTAAAAGAAGGAATGTGCTGAGTGAGTGGAGCAGATAGTGACCAACTTCATGTTTTTGGAATGCGCGATACGCAGTGAGCGGGAAGACCTCTGCAGTTCAAACCCAACTGCCATCTCCTGGCGCGATATCAATAGCTAGGCGGATATGTTTACATTCTATGTCTGAGGAGAGATATGGCTTTCCCAGCTCGAGGCACAGTGTTGTCAACTCTTCACCACGGCCGCTGAGAGCAAGCAGCGAGACTGGACAGAACTAGTGCAGCTGTGCAACACTGGACACCTGACACGCGAGCTGACTGCCAAGATCGGACTCTGGGGTCCACGTGGAGGGAGAAAGGAAGCTTGCTATTGGTCAGTAGCGAACAATGGTTATTTTATTATCGGCGCGTGCTACTGCCTAACGTTTATGAGTCGCCGCTCGTTAACGCGGAGAGTGAGAGAACTTTACCTTAAGGCCACGGCCGCTTCCAACCCAAATCCTACCTCAATCACAAATATATACACTAGTACAGACATCACAGTGTCACATATTATAAGACAACTTCTACACACACCCAAGTATACGGGGCCATATCATCACGATGTCGCAATGCCCCTACGAGAACCAACAACAACAACAACGCTTTTGAAGTTCTGGCAGGAACATAATATGTAGAAGGGAGTCCGACTGCTTAGCTCGCTTCTCATTGGTCTGAAGATGTATTCATCATTGTTTGCTCATGACGACGTGCATGTCGACCAAGGGCATCGACTTGAAAGACCTTCACCAGGCCTCTTCGCAGGCAAATTGTCATTATTATTATTATTATTATTATTGAAACACATCAAAATTGAGTTTTTAGATCTGCTTGTGTAGCTGGGAGAGAACATGGGGGAATAATTTCTCTCTTTGATATTTTTTCTGAGTGGAAATTGGAAAGTTCGTAAAGAAATGCTGCTTTTGACTTGCTTTGTTGGAGTGATGTATTAATCAAGTGAAAGAGAACGAACTATGGTGGATGATGGGAAATGCTTTCATTTCTCAAACAACATTACCTTGCTAATTGGTTCGTTACGTTCTCTTCGTAGACTTGTACTTTTCTTCTTTTCCCTCCGAGTCTCAAAGATTTCTTTGTGCTCAGTTTGAAGTATCTGAATGCCCTTTGATCCGCGACCTCGTCGGATTTAACACTCCAGTGGGCGCGCGGAGTACAGGTGTCCTCCAGTGATTTTGTTTTGTGTGGCTACAAGGGATGGCAACACTTGTGACCTTGAGCGGCTATATACCTTCCTTGCCACTCATCCTCCGCCCGTCAGTGCATCGTCAGCTTTTATGCTCGCCTATTGTCGCCGTGACCTCGTGTTTATTTGCTCTGTGCAGAAGTGGAGGACACTTGTCCTCCGCGCGCCCACTGGCGTTACAGTTTTTTTTCGGATATTGCTGTGGTATTTTCATTTCATTTCATAGTTTTGAAAGTCACAACGGTTTAATTGAAATAGTTTAAGTGTGAAAATAATAATGACCAGTGGAAGTGAAATCAATGGGTTGATGTTCCAGACGAATCTGAGGAAATAGAAGTGGTAAAGAAGCAGGCCCTCCTGTTTCTTTCGTCAAGCCAGAGTTCGCACATCAAGGTGGTACTTAGAACCTCAAGTTGCCCAGACATAACATTATACCAGGACCTCAATGGTCTGCGAAAAATACTGTCACTCCAGAAGCTGCGTCACAGTGTAATATTGATGATGAAATGGAGAAAAAGAATAGTTGATTGTACTAACGTTTACATAACTAAAATTCGCCCTCAGTTTGTCAGAGAAAGAGATACTAGGCCCACTGTTTCCCGAGAAATTCGTGCATTGATTGGTAGACCTATATTATATCTGCTGGGATTTTGAAGGCTGGAAGAAGAAATTTATTTGAAATGTGTGATAATTTACACGGCACGGGAGTAGAGGCTATTTATGTAACCATGAGCGCAAAGAGGTAGTGATTTATTTTACTTTATCTGAGATTTGATAACGTACACAACAGAAATCAAAGGAAAATTGTTGACAAACTAGCTGCTTTTCGAGAAATCTTTGAAATGTTCGTGCTCAATTGCTAGAATGCATAAAAACCAACCATTGATGAACAGCTAGATTCATTTGGAGGAAACTGTCCCTTCCGTGTGTATTTGCCTAGTAAACCTGCAAAGTATGGGATAAATATCGTTTGCTATGGTTTCCAAAACAACCTTCTATGCTACAAACCTTGAAATGTATGTAGGGAAGCAACCAAGCGGCCCTTTTAGAAGAAGCACAACACGTCAGACTTGGTTTGAGATTGATGCAGCCTATTTCAGGAACCAATAGGAATATTACCTGTGACAATTGGTTCGCATCTGTGCCCTTGGCAATAAAGCTACGCGAAGAAGAAGAAAAATACTATGATTGCTACTCTGAGAAAAAACAAAGCAGCAGTTCCCACAAACTTTCTACCTGATAAGTCAAGAGAAGTCAAAAGCAGTTTGTTTGGGTTCCAAAAAAGCTGTTTCTATATGCTTCACTAAGATAGAAAATTAGGTATATACTTTTATTTTTTTATACTACGAAACCAATTTGTATTTTCAAACTAGAAATAATTAACAACACTTAATTTTTATAATTTTTCATTGATAACATGAAACTTATACTCATTTTAGTAATATTTATAACATAACTTACCAAACTTTTACACGTTTTTGATTGATTTACCATAATTAAGTATTTCTTGCTTAATATTTTTTAGCATACACTCTTTTTTATGAAAAATGTGTTTAATATATTCCTACCTAACCCAAAACAAAAAATCATAATCGCTAAATATACATTTCAGAGGGTAAAATGGCAAAACAATGTGGAGGACACCTGTCCTCCACGCGCCCACTCACGATACGGCAAACCGCGCGCCCACTGGAGTGTTAAAATGTAGTAAACGAAGCGCGTTTTTGTTTTGTTTTCTGAAGTAGCTCATCTCTTTGCATCTTTTGCATAAATGACTGAAGGGCGAAACAAGTTGTCCCGTGACGAGAAGTGATTATTGTGTCTAATAATGGGTGTCAGTTGATGTGACGACATTGCATTCCTCAGGGCTTTTATCTGCTACCACAAAGAATGTCGTTAAGTGGGCTCGTCCTCCATGTGTGCTTAAAAAATTAATGAAGTGATACAGAAGGGCTATGAAAATTGCGTTCGGACACTCGAGCATTTCAGTTCAATACAAGTACCGTAGTACTTATCCTACTAAAAGGGGTTGTGGTGGCGCAGCGGTCAAGCTGTTGGTGTCTCACCAAGGTGGACCGGGTTCGATTCCCGGTCAATGCATGTGAGATTTTCGAAGTGAAATGCCATGTCCTGTGGTTTGGATTCCACGTAAAAAGGAGGTCCCGTGGCTCATATTGCAAGATTAACGGTCACGTAAAACTAAAAGCTTCCTTCCTTACTTATCCTACATCAGAGTTGACCGATGATTTTGAGTGAACCTAGAAGTTGCAGATCAGTTAGTTGGAACTAACAAATTATTCGCAAATGTCTGTAACAGCGAATAAGTTACTGTTATTTGTTTGTTTTAAGGCTCGGGTGTTTTACCAAAAAAATATTTCTCTCGGTAGTGATCGTAGTTTACTAATTTTAAATGAAAGGGGTTATCCTGTTGAAATTCATTAGTAGAGAAGATTAATGCACCCACCGTGATCTGGGCCTAGCCAAGATAAATAGAAAAGCAACAGGGTCTAGCGTTGCAGTTTTTTTATCTGATGATCTCTGGTTTGATTTCCGCTCTTGACCAAGAATAAACAGTATTCTTTTAGGTAGATTTCATTAGAAAGCTAACTATTGCAATGGGTCCCATGATCCGACTTCCGGAAAATTTCGGCATATCTTCGCGTTTCACATCCCCCAGACCCCAAAACCACCGTCAATTCAAAAGTTTATACATAATTTATGTATGTATATATTTATGTATATATGTATTGAACCCGCTGAGCTAAGGTTCAAGTGATATTTTTCATGACAACACATTTATGATGGGATGTACTACCTTTGAACACACCCAGAAAGCTACGAGAAGCTGAGAGCTTATACAATTCTCTTTGGAGTAGCGGAAAATGGCACTTTTGACTTTGGTGAAGCCAGCTAATTATTTATCTGAGGTCTTATTAATCAATTTTATCTTTCTGCGATACTCAGAATATTCCATTTCGTCATTCAGTATTATTGAAACATTTTGGAGAATGTTTTTTCACTTTAAGGTATGGTAATATCATTGCAGATACGCAAATAGGAATGTAAGTAGTCGCTCAACGACTTAGTTTGACGACTTGCTTCCACGAGGAACACAGTTCCGTGCACTACGTCTTGAGAATCCGCCCTGTTGAGGCGTGTTATAATACCCGTCGTGTTAGACGTGGGAAATGTCCGCTTTTTAGCGAGGAATCTTTATCAAGTGCCATCGAGCACTATTGTATTGCAAATCACAGTTGATAAAGTGTAGTTGATCAACACGAATAGTAAAGTGGACTTATTTGGCAAGTATTGTGAATTTACGATAATTCTGTAGCACCACATTTTTATACCCACGTGATTTGTGGAGGGCCAAGAGCCTGGTGCGAAATATACAGGTAAATGTGATATTGTTACATTAGACAAGTGTTATACTAAGAATACATTGCATATAAATTGCTACGGTGGATTTATCCACAAGAAAACGACGCCTATTTCACGGATGCCACGTGATTGCCAAAGTAGCGTCTGTGCACGTGTGAAACCGCAGACCAGTGCATGGCCATTTATTAATGATATCTGCAAAGTGTAGAGGCTGTGTTACCAGATATATGTTTAAAGCCTGTGATATCTACGAAGCATACCGTAATTTTCAAATAATAATGCACTACCTGATGTCTTCCTTCTGTACAAACTAGTACTGGGCCCGTATATTCGAGAAGAGATCTGTCGGAAATCCGAAGCTGGGCTGGATTGCGGAAATTGAAGCATCCGTCTAACTTACAAATAAAAAATCCACTCCGACATGATCTTCGAGAATATACGCAGAAGTAATTGCAACGAAACTGTGAAATACAAAAATACACTTGAGCTCAGGTGAGCTCTTACCTTGACATCACTCGGGGGTAATGTAGTCAGCTTCCGACCTGAAATGGGGGCTTTCACAGTGTTATTTCTCTCTATATCTAAAATAAATCACGCTCAGACAACGTATAAAAACGAACTAGACAATTTTATAACAGATGTAAACTAATTTCTAATCAATCAAAAATATTCCTAAACTAACAATTAATTAATAAATACATACACTCATTCACACCTACTTACATCTATGCCACTGAAACGCTGTGTTTCCCGAACATCAGATCTTAAATTTGGATCGGCCTAAGCCTTTTCTAAAAGTTAAAAAATTAACAAAGCGCGCTGGACGCATGCCTGTGTCATGTGACACAGTTATATAATGATACCGTTGCTTCCCAGTCCACTGGCTGGTTTTCATTCATAATTTGAGGTGTTTACAACTTCTCTGCACATTTGTACGCAGCACTGGTATCAGACACAGATTCTCTTATGAATACACTCGTATAAAACACTGTTACAAACGTCAAAAACCAATTCCCGACTACACAATCCTCCTTATTTACCTTAATACAGCCGAAATGAAACCATTTCTCACTTAGTGCAATTTTGCATACGTCCCCCTTAAATTGCATTTTGTGACAATTTTGAATCTAAATTACATTTTGTAAGTATTTTCTATCTAAATTGCATTTTATAAATATTGTCAATTCAAATAAAAGTACAGTAAGTATGTAGTTAGTTTTAGTTGTAAGTAGGTAGTTAGTTTGTCTATTAGATATATGTCATTGTTCTATTAGACTGTGGTGTGTGAGTGTGCCTGGTAGCAGTTGCATTGTTTATTAGTTATAGTTCATTGTTTCAGTAGACTGTGATGTGTGAGGGTGCATGTGAGTGTGCCTGTTGACAGACTGTTTTAGTGGTAGTATTTGTTGTTGGTGGATCTTAAGTTTTTTGTTAGTAGAGTTTTGGTATTTAATTGTTAGTACGGTAGAAGGTTAGTATTTTTGTTAGTAGAATTGCTCTTTACTTATTCTGAAAGGGAGTAGCAGCCTTTCAGAATAAATCAATTCTTTACTAGTCTTGTAGACGGTTAAGATATTGATAATATAAGCCAATAATGGCTACACTGCGTCCTGCTGCACGGCTGAAAGCAACGGGAAACTACAGCCGTATGCTATTCCCGAGGATATGCACCTCTCTATGCATAATTACATGTGATGATGGCCTCCTCCCTTGTAAAATTTCAATCCGGAGGTAAACTAGTCCCCCGTTCGGATCTCCGGGTGGGGACTACTCGAGAGGGGGTTAACATCACAGAAGTGACAAATAGGAAATCTGACATTCTACGGATCGGAGCGTGGAATGTTAGAAGTCTGCTAGGAAGTGGAAGGTTAGAAAACTTAGAAAGGGAAATGGATAGGTTGAGGTTGGATTTGGTTGGGATTAGTGAAATGCGCTGGCAGGAAGAACAGGACTTTTGGTCAGGAGACTATAGGGTCATTAGCACTAAATCAAACAATGGCCAAGCAGGGGTTGGCCTCATATTGAGTAGGAAACTTGGGCAGCGAGTGGAATATTATGAGCAATATAGTGAACGGATTATTGTAGCAAAAATCAATACAAAACCTACCTGCACTACAGTGGTACAAGTCTATATGCCTACCAGTCAAGCTGATGATGAGGATGTTGAAAAGCTCTACGAAGAAATAGACGAAATTCTGAGGTATATCAAGGGTGATGAAAATGTTATAGTAATGGGAGATTGGAATGCTGTGGTAGGAAAAGGGAGAGAAGAGTAGATAGTAGGAGATTTCGGATTAGGTGAAAGGAATGATCGAGGAAGCAGGCTGGTAGAATTCTGCACCGAGCATGAATTGGTCATAGCTAACACCTTATTCAATAACCACAATAGAAGAATATACACATGGACGAGACCAGGAGATACAGGGCGTTACCAAATCGACTTCATTATGGTCAAGCAGAGGTTTCGAAACCAGATTTTGGATTGTAAAACATATCCTGGTGCTGACATAAACTCTGATCACAATCTGGTTGTAATGAAATGCAGATTAAAGTTGAAGAAACTGAAGAAAAGTCAAAAGCCAAAAAGGTGGGCAATAGACAGACTGAAAGAGAAGGATGTAAACGAAAGATTCAAGAAGAGTATAAAGGAAGGACTAATGAAAAACCCTAAACAAACTTCAATTGCAGACGAATGGGCACTTTTGAAGAATGAAATAACAAAATCCGCAGAAGAAAACATTGGTAGGAAAGAAAGAATACGTAGAAAACCGTGGATCACTCAGGATATACTAGAATTGATGGACGAAAGGCGGAAACACAAGAATCTAAGAGATGAAAAGGGGAAAGCAGAATACAGACGTCTGAGAAATGAGGTTAACAAGAAGTGCAAGGAAGCGAAAGAAGAATGGTTGAAAGAGAAATGTGCAGGTATTGAAAATTGTCTGAAATTAGGAAAAGTAGACACAGCTTATCGAAGGATTAAGAATACTTTTGGGGAAAAGAAGACTAAGTGCTGTAATATTAAGGACACAAATGGAAAGCCTCTAACAGATAGGGACGGATAGGTTGAGAGATGGAAAGCTTACATAGAGAGTTTGTATAAGGGAAAGGAGATTGAGAATCATGTAATGGAAAGGGAGGAGGAAATTGATGAGGATGCGATAGGAGATTTAATATTGAGATCAGAACTTGATAAAGCTTTGGAAGACTTAAGCAGGAACAAAGCACCAGGCATAGATGATATACCGATTGAGGTGCTACGCTGCATAGGAGATGAAGGTCTGATCAGGTTATTTCACTTGGTGTGTAGGATTTATGAGACAGGTGAGGTACCCCCTGATTTCAAGAAGAATGTAATCATCCCTATACCAAAGAAAGTGGGAGCTGACAGATGTGAAGATTACCGTACAATCAGCTTGATTACTCATGCTTCTAAGATCCTGTCTAGAATAATTTACAAGAGGATTGAAAGCCAGAGAGAAACGGAGGTGGGTGAAGACCAGTTTGGTTTCAGGAGAAATGTAGGAACAAGGGAAGCTGTACTTAGTCTTAGGCTGATTTTAGAAGGTAGAATAAGGAAAGATAAGAGAACGTTCATGGCTTTTGTAGACTTAGAAAAGGCTTTTGATAACGTTGATTGGACTAAATTGTTTGACATTTTGAAATCAATTGGAATAAAGTACAGGGATAGGAGGGTGATATACAATCTGTACAGAAACCAGACAGCAGTCATTCGAGTTGAAGGACATGAGAGAGAAGCTGGTATTCAGAAAGGTGTAAGGCAAGGCTACAACTTATCACCCATACTTTTCAATCTTTACATTGAACAAGCAATGAAGGAAATGAGAGAAAAATTTAAAGTGGGAGTGAAGATTCAAGGAGAAATAATTTCAACTCTGAGATTTGCTGATGACATCGTCATCTTGGCCGACAAGCCTGAGGATTTGAATGAGTTTTTGAATGGTATGGACTCCGTCTTAAAGAAATAATTCGTTGTTGTTTGAGTCTTCAGTTATCATCAGCAGTAAATATCAGAGTTGACATTATTTCTCCTTGAATCTTCACTCCCATTTTAAAATTTTTCTCCAATTTCCTTCATTGCTTGTTCAATGTAAAGATTGAAAAGTATGGGTGATAAGTTGCAGCCTTGCCTTACACCTTTCTGAATACCAGCTTTTCTCTCATATTCTTCTGCTCGAATGACTGCTGTCTGGTTTCTGTATAGATTGTAGATCACCCTCCTATCCCTGTTCTTTGTTCCAATCGTTTACAAAAAAAGTCAAACAATTTAGCCAATCAACGTTATCAAAAGCCTTTTCTAAGTCTACAAATGCCATGAACGTTTTCTTATCTTTCCTTATTCTAGCTTCCGAAGTCAGCCTAAGGCTTAATACAGCTTTCCTTGTTCAGAAGGTTTACTACACCTGTCTCTGCTACAAATTCATATGTTAGCACTGAACATATATCACCTGTAGATAAGGCACAAGAAGAATACCGTTCTCCCGTATGACGTCCAACTTAAAAGCTTCGTTCATAATTAATCACTACGTATTACTATATTGCACGTTCGCGACCGACCCGAGACTGTGATCGAATGTGAATGTCATCGAGTCAGGTTGAACACTGTACTGCAAACTACGTTCCATGTCACGTGGGTGAAAGCGGCTATGAGGAGAAATCATCCCTTTTGCTGACGTCATCATGAGGAGCTTTACATAAGATTCAGGGCTGTACAGAATGTGGCAATTGGCTGCCGTAAGATCTCTCCAACAATCCTAGAATTTTAAAATTGTTTTTTTATGGGCTTCGACATCATGACCATTACCCCTGCATTTGTGTATATAGGAAGAGAATTTGTGTGCTAATCTGTATCATTGTGGTGTCTGCAATAGTGTGGGCACTTGTAATTCAGGAGAGGCCGTGGCCGTAAGTAAGAAAGCGTTCAGGCATTTGCATGGAGTAGAAGTGGGAAACCACGAAAGGCCACTTCCATAATGGCTGAGGAAGAAATCGAATCCGTTCCTGGCCTTAAACCAGAATTGTATTTCTTGGCAGAGTTGGGTATTGAACCCGATCCTCGATGGTGACAATCAAGAATGCCACGAGGCGGTGTATGATAACCCGTGTTTGCGAGGTGACTGTAATAGTATGCTTGGCTAGAAAAGAGCAGATACCCCAAGGACATGAAATATGGTGCCGGCATCTGCCTGGAGGGAGGGCAAACACCACACAGATGACAGCCGCTGTCTATGCCTTGGATAGTTGCCTACGTTAAGTAGCAATGATAATTGTTACGTGCAAAGCCCGTCCCAACGTTTTTAATTTGCATCACCCCTACATATATGTATTCCCTACCATTTAAGGCGCCCGCCTAGATGGCTTGGTTTGGCTAATGAACTCGAGATGGCAGCATCTGTCGGCACCTCAACCCGGGGTTGTGTCTTCTTCCGCTAGAGTGAGTCATTGGTGTCTTCTGGCATCGTCTCATCAAGACATATTTAAAAAATATAGTTTTCTACGTCATTAAACAAAAGACTATGTATGCATCATGCCGCCAAAATAATTATATTACACGCACATTGTTAAATTGTGTGTCACTCTATGATTGGACAATTTCGATTAAAATTAATGCACTGCGGCCTATACTGTGATCTCCGCCATGTTGGCATCTTGGCCGGCAGTCGTCTGGACTGTTTTGAACTAAGTGGTCGTGAAAAAGTGTCTCCCCGTGAGGCTGGGGGCTTGCCCCTAGCCTCCACGAAATATGGATGTATTAAAAAAAAAGGAAATGCCTGTGCTCCGAAGGCTATAATTTCGTCATTTCGCCTTGAAGATGAATTGTGGTCTATTTATTTTTACTGGCTACAAGGAGAAACTTCGTGGGTGATCGAAGCGGTGTGTGTGCTCACGTAGCCATTTTGAGGCAGTTTATGTCTTTTAAAATTATTTAAAATGTGTTAGTTTTTTGTTACTTTGTGTCTCCACAGAGGAAGGATTTTAAGGTACGTTTTATTATATAATATATATATATATATATATATATATATATTGTTATCCAAGCTCCAATATTGGCCTTATATGGATGTTTATTAATGTATTTTGTTTCGCATTGTAGGCCTAATTTTTCTGTTTTGTTAATATTTCCTGTTATGTAAATTTTGTTGTTTTCTTTCGCACCTTCCGGAGACACGTTTCAAGTTTATCTTACATTGTAATTTATTATTTATTTAGTTTATTTTCTTTATGGGAATTCTCATTGTGTTTAGTTGGTTCTTTTCTTTTGGTAATCTTAAGGATTGGCCTATTGTTAATTTGCTTTACGATCCGTAGCATCCTAAATTGCCTAGTTTTAATCGTGTTAAGGTGTATTTTATTTCCTCCTTTTCTTTTCTCTCTGGTGACGTTAAATTTTAAAAGGTAATTGTTTGCCGCAATTCGACTAGACATGCAGTCATCTGTTTGGTGGCCATGTTTGTTTTTTTGTTTTGCCAGAGTGCATTGTGGTCTA
The DNA here is from genome assembly GCA_946902985.2 of Meconema thalassinum. Classification (NCBI taxonomy): domain Eukaryota; kingdom Metazoa; phylum Arthropoda; class Insecta; order Orthoptera; family Tettigoniidae; genus Meconema; species Meconema thalassinum. The sequence continues at coordinate 31,529,640 of OX336393.1, forward strand.
GTGAGTGTAATTCTCTTGGGATCGAGCGGGACACTCAAAGTGTTGTGGTGGGAGATTAGAATTTTTTGTTAATCCTGTTGAGTTTCCTTGTGTTTTTTGTGAGTGGTCCTGAGTATACCACCGTCATGAAAGTTTTGGATTTGTAAATTTGTCCAATTTTTTTTTTACTTTTCGTTTCCTCGTGGCTTTGATGCCTGCATGTCGAGTCAGTTTTGCGTACCTTAGTGGTTTATCAACCCCTTTCTTATTTGGTGATTCCTGTCTGTTGGCTTTCTTTCTTTCTTTCTTTTGGGCATTATTATATATTTTTTAAAATTAAATGTTTTCGTTTGTGCTCAGCAAGCTAGCATGTAAAGCCTCCTCTTGTTTCCATAGGTAATTGACTTGTTTTGGCCTTAAGCCAATGTTCATCACCAGAGAGTTTTTTTGGGGCAATAAGAGTTTTTATTCTTACGTTATAAAATTATATTTTCTTGCCCCTTTTTGGTGATTAAATGTTTTCTTAATATATTAAGCAACTGTTGTGGCATTATTCCGTCGGTGGCAGTTCTGTGGGTTATCGGAGTGTGTCTGTAGACGAGCCTGTGCGTTTTCCTCTTCTCCACCTATAGGTGTTCTTATGTTGGGACATGTCATCTGGCGGTGATTTTGCAGTTAGCGATGCGGACCTCTGAAATAAGGTAAGTTGGCCCATCCACCCTAGCCATGTCCGGTGTCAATAATAATAATAATAATGCTTACTTACCCACTTATTATTCCCGTTTCGACATAGACGCCAACCTCATGAGACAAATTAATGAGAGATGGAAGTGAATTAAACAAGGCAAGAAATTAGAACGAAAGGCCGTGGTCCATGTGAGAAGTTGTAAATGGGAAACTATATGAAAATATATCAAGGACGGGATTCAAACCCACGTCCAAGAAGTCCACAGATAACTGCGTCCCAGCTATCACTATATGTTGGTAAATATAATAATAATGTTACCCAAGTTTTTCAGGTCCTGATAACCAGAAGCTAGAGAAGAAGAATTTATTTGTGTGCCTCTTTAATTTATATTATACAAAAAAGAATTTACCACCTTATTTAGTCAATTGAATGTGCTGTCTCTTAGTATATTAGTGATGGCCCATGCGTACCCCAGGCGGCTCAGTCCATCCCAACTATCAACGAGGCTTCCTTTCTCTCAATAACACATGTTCCTTGGTATAGTAATGGCCAAAGCTTCCTTCCCCTCAACAGCACATGTCCCTCGTGGCTGTAAAACTCAAGTCATTGAGCCTCAAACCCTCATTAAATCGTCGCTCTAATTGGTAAGAAACATTTTGCTTAGGATCTATCGCATGTCGAATTGTTTGAAGCCACCTGGAACACGGTTGAAAGTTGCGACTAAACACGTTTCTTGCATCACTGAAGGATCTCAGGTGTCCTCAATGTTTGTCTGTCAGCAATACGGTCGCAGGAAGAACGTTCTCCACCTGATGAAGATTCCCACATCTGCTATGGATTTGCATGTGTCTCTTCAAATATCGACTCCGGGTAAATTTGGCTTTACATTCGGTACATGAATTTACGGCTATGCGTAATCATGTGCATGATCGAATGTCCTTTCCGTGAAAATTTGGTTTCATATATGCTACATGAATGACTTCTTGTCCTTGTGGATTATCAAGAGGTTCCTCAGCGAAATCGTGGCTCCTCATATGGTACATATATATGGCCCTTTACCTTTATGGATTAGCATTTGTGATTTAAATTCCCACGTTGGGTAAAATTGGCTTTTTCCTGCTATGCATTAGCAGGTGTTTCTTCAATGATCTCCTCTGAGTAAATGTGGCATCGCATATGGTACACGAGTTTTTGCCATTATGAATGAGCATATGTCTCTTCAATCTTGACCTCGACGAAAATTTGGCTTGGCATATTGTACATTCATCTGGCTTTTCACTGCTATGGGTTAGCATGTGCGACTTTAAATTTGAACTTTGGGAAAACTTGGCTTTGCATACCACACATGAATGTGGCTTATCCCTGCTATGTATTAGCGTGTGTCTGTTCAAATGACCTTTCTGAAAAAATTTTGCTTCGCATATTGTACATGTGAATGGTCTTTTGCTGTTGTGGATTAGCAAATGGTTCTTCAATGATACTTTTAGAGAAAACTTGGCATCACAAATGGTACATGGATATGGCTTTTTGCCACTATGGATAAGCAGGTGATTCTTCAGAGTTCCTCTCTGAGTAAACGTGGCATCGCATATGGAACAAGTGTATGGTTTTTCACCACTATGGATTAACAGATGATTTTTTTAAAGTACCTCGCTTCGCAAACGAAGCATCGCATGTTCCGCATGAATATGGCTTTTCCCCGCTGTGGATGAGCATGTGTGAGTTTAAATGTCCTTTGTGCGAGAAATTTGCTCCGCATATGGCACATGAGAATTTTCTCTTCCCGCTATGGATTAGAAGTTGATTCTTCAATGATCCTCTCATAGTAAATGCGGTATCGCAGTTCGTATTATCCAATGCGCAAATGTTCCTTTCTGTAAGATTTGACGTAACTGAACTTGTCAGCCTGAAATAATTAGTAATAAGAGTTTAATTGGAGTACATAATCACGGGAAGTTCAAGAATACTGTAGAGATCCAATGATCTATGTAGTGAATTTATCATTGTGGAAACATTCGTTAATATATCTACCAGGAAATTTGTATTTAGGAAGTAGCAGGAACAGGTCACGTTTCCTCTCATAAATAATATGATATTCATTGAGTCATGATATTGTGCAAGTGTATATTTACAGACAATATGGTGAGTCCTGTTGGAGACTTGGGTGTTATTGTTTTGAGTACACTGGATCCACTCTTTGCAACTGAGCTTGAACTTCTGCAATGGAATACCAATGAGCAAGTATAAGTAAATGTGTCTATTGTGCAAAATTGAGGTAACATTTTAAACAGATGGCTAAAATGCTTAGTAACAAGGATACATAATCGTTGTTGTTGATTGAGCCCTTAGTCTTTAGACTGTTGCAATGCGGCATTCCCATTCTTGATGTAATCAATTCATCCTTACATAGCTACCACACCCTGCATGCAAAGTAAACAAATTAACATGGTCTTACGTTGGTTTACCCCTAGAGTTTTTATCCTCGACCCTTCCTTCCATAACTACTGTTCATTTGCTATGCCTGGTGTCTTAGAATGTGTCATACCAATCTACATCTTCCATTCATTATCTTTCACCATAATCCACTATCCCTAACTATACCTATGTCAACCCACCATTTATATATCTTCTTTGCTTTGGCCATGTTACTTCTTAAGTAGCATGAGTCACCAGATTCTTTTACCGTTTCAACTGGCAATCGATGTAAATAGAGATTTTCATTTCATTCGACTGCATTACGTTATTTCTGTTTTACATTCATTGATTTTATCATGATATATTCGCCCAGCATTTATTTAGAAACACATTCACATCCACTAGTGAGTCGGCTAAGGTGGCAATGTCCTTAGTAAATGAGTCGAAATAACTTTAACTCGATCCTTTATACTTTTCATTCTTTCAGATTCTTCCTATCACTTGCTAAGTGAATAGATTGAAAAGCACGAGTGATAAGATGCAGCACTACCCTACATCTCTTTAAATATCCGTCTCTCCTGTCTAAAGAATGTAATAACTGCCAAATGGCTTCAGTATTGATAGGAGCCAACCTCCTACCGCTTGATCTTTTCGAAATGAAAAATAATGGACACAAATCAACGTTAACAATAGTCCTGGCTATGTCTAAAAATGCCGCAAACGTTCTCTTTCTGTATTCTACCTTACAAGACCAGTCTAATACATAATACAGCTTCCTTGAATCCTACGCTTCTAACAACCAAAACTGATCTTCGCCTAATTCGGCTGTCGTTACATTCACTTGTAAATAATTCTAGTCAGAAATTTTGAAGAATTTATCAACAAATACAATGATAATCTTCCCATTTAACAAATTCACAAAGAAATTTGATAAAATGGTCCGGCTAGCTCAAAATAATTGCCAGCGTTTCGCCCCAGTGTACCGATGGGCTCTTCAGTTGGTTATGGTACACCTCACCAAGACGCGTGGCTAGTACATACTGTGAAGGCCGCTGCAAGGCACAAAATGTCGCCACGAGCAGCGCCAATGTACTGCGGAAGTCAAAACTTCCTTTCAAAAATAATGTTAGCTTACCTTGCTAATCCACATTGGAAATATCTGTTCCCGAAGGAAACAGGATGTAAAATTGTCCGATTAAGCTATGTACATTAACAAATTCACAAAGAAATTTGATAAAATGGTCCGGCTAGCTTCACAGTATATACTAGCCCCGCGTCTTGGTGAGGTGTACCATAACCAACTGAAGAGCCCATTGGTACACTGGGGCGAAACGCTGGCAACTGTTTTGAGCTAGCCGGCCCATTTTATCAAATTTCTTTGTGAATTTGTTAATGTACATATCTCAATCGGACAATTTTACATCCTGTTCCCTTCGGGAACAGATATTTCCAATATGGATTAGCAAGGTAAGCTAACATTATTTTTGAAAGGAAGTTTTGACTTCCGTAGTACATTGGCGCTGCTCGTGGCGATATTTTGTGCCTTGCAGCGGCCTTCACAGTATGTACTAGCCACGCGTCTTGGTGAGGTGTACCATAACCAACTGAAGAGCCCATTGGTACACTGGGGCGAAACGCTGGCAACTGTTTTGAGCTAGCCGGACCATTTTATCAAATTTCTTTGTGAATTTGTTAATGTACATATCTCAATCGGACAATTTTACATCCTGTTCCCTTCGGGAACAGATATTTCCAATATGGATTAGCAAGGTAAGCTAACATTATTTTTGAAAGGAAGTTTTGACTTCCGTAGTACATTGGCGCTGCTCGTGGCGATATTTTGTGCCTTGCAGCGGCCTTCACAGTATGTACTAGCCACGCGTCTTGGTGAGGTGTACCATAACCAACTGAAGAGCCCATTGGTACACTGGGGCGAAACGCTGGCAACTGTTTTGAGCTAGCCGGACCATTTTATCAAATTTCTTTGTGAATTTGTTAATGTACATGGCTCAATCGGACAATTTTACGTAATGTTTCCTTCGGGAACAGATATTTCCAATCTTCCCATTTGTCAACAAAATAACATACTGTTTCAAAACCAACTTTTGTCGACATTGTCATACCTGCCAATAAAATCCTACATACCTTTAAATCAAAAAGACTGATCAGATCGTCTGCTCCTATACAACGTAGTAACTAGGATGGGTGGTTCCTAAATACATAGGCCTTTAATAGCCAATCTAATTCTGATCCCAATATTAAAACTCGTTAGCTGGGAGTAAAAGCAGGAAACGCCGAAAAACTACTTTTGAATCATCAGGCTGAGAGTACAGCATTCCGGACATCAGACCAGGGTTAAAATTCATGACAGAGCCAGTAATCGATTCACAAACGGCCGAGCGTCAGCCAGCTATACAATAAGGAAGTCTTTGCATATTCCTCTTTCAAACATTCTTCTTTTGCTACCTTGCACGTCTTGTTTACCTCAATTGTCAGAAGTCTCTATTCAGCTTTCTCCATTTCGTTTTGCACGTTCTTGTTCTTCCTCCTTTCAACCATTAATTATAACATATCCGGGGTGAGCCTAAGTTGCTTTCCGTCTCATTATTCTGTCTATTCTTTCCTTACAACCGAAGATATTGTTGTATAATTCAAGAAAAGTTCGCATTGATTTACATTACCTAGAGTTATTCATTAATACCTACTAAATACAACCAGATTGTTGTCAGATTTTATATTGGCCCCAAAGTATGTTTTGCAATCTATATCCCGGTTTGGGAATATCTGCTTGATTCTAATGAAGTCGGTTTGAAAACCTCCTATACCTCCCGGTGTCTTTCATGTTTCTTCTCCTGTTGTGGTTGATGAATACTGTGTTAGCTATGACATAATTATGATCAGAGCAGGATTCTACCAGCCTGCTTTCTTTATCGTTCCCTTCATCCACTAATAATTCAAACGTTATTTTCTTCTCTACCGTTCTCTATCACAGCACTCCAGCCTTCATTATAATATTTTCGTCGAAAGTGACAAACCTCAGTATTTCACCTATTTCTTCGTGTTCAGTTTCAACTTCTTTACCACCTGCTTGACAGGTTGCCCTATAGACTTATACTACTATGGTATTCGTAGGTTACGTTCCGATCTTTGCAAAATTCCTTGGCAGGGCCGGGAATCGAACCCGGGCCTCCGCGGTGACCAGCCAATAGTGCTAGCCACTACGCAGCGGGACGGCCATTTCGATATGAAGCGCGGACTATATAGGCAACACGCCTCACACCAAATCACCGCTCCACGCTCAAGGTTTTTCCTCCGCGTTTGCTTGCTGCACGGCCATATTATTATTATTAATCCCTTCCACAAATAGCATTGATAGTTGACCATTTCCGTCAAATATAGTAATAGCACACAGAAAGTCTCATCATGGTTCGGAAACTTTCATACCCGAGCCAATTTCGCCACAAGATGAGCGAACAAAAGCGTCCGCATTAACACTGGGTTCGTTTAGACCTCTTACAGTTTTTGCTTAAAAAATTACATTTTATGCCATCTTCATAACAGAACCTCGATTCTAAGTGCAAAGTGAAGTTCACTAGTGCCATGGGGTCCGTCAAACCAATCTATATATAAAAATGAAAGTTTGTCTGTTTTTTTTCTGAATTTTCTCGGAAGTTTGAGTTATTAACGCGTTTCAGATTGGATTATGACGGTTGCGCGCAAAAACAAAATTTTTGTTTGTCTGTTTGTTTGTTTGTTTGTCTGTCTGTGTACAATTTTGCACGCGAATCACTCGAGAACGGCTGAGTGGATCAACGTAAAAATTGGTACAGATGTCCATCAAAGGCACGAAAGTAATCATTGATGTAACTCTTCTCCATACCTCTCATAAAAGAGGGCCTACCCCCTTAAAATGCATGTTGAAAAGGGCGTAGAAAGACGAGACTAACCTCATTTTCAGCGTCTCAATGTGAGAAACAAAACTCGGGAGCCCTACGGGCCCCGAAAACCGCATTTTAAGGTCATAAAACCAACAGTTTTTGAGATATACCCAGAAAACTAATTTCATTTACTAAGCTATTGAAGGCATGCAAGCCGGTAACCATGGCAACACATTATCTGAAGTCCATGTATTTCTGTAAGACGCAATGCCAATCCATTTATTAGATTACTGTGAACGTTCGTAAACGGCTATAAGGTTATCACGGAACCAACTTAAGCAGTATAATTCATCAATACGTATATAATGCGCTTAAGGGGGTCAAGGGGTACTCTTGAATATTTTCACGTGATTTATACGGGCGGGTGTGGTGCTAAAGGTCTATTATATCGTTATCCCTATATTAATAAATTGTTATTATGATTATTATTATATTATGGCGTTCAAGGACGAGACAAAACTCATTTTCAGCCCCTCGGTGGCTACTAAGTTTTAAGGCTCTAAAACTACGTTTCTGAGATATTCCCAGAAAACTAATTTCATTTAATAAACTAATAAATAGATGACGAGTACAGAGGAACACCAAATCAGGAGCTATATAAATATACTGAGAAAATCACAGATGTGGCCCGGAAGAGACGTCTGGCTTTCTATGGACATGTCTCATGGATGAACCCAACAAGACTAACCAACCGACTTCTCAACTACTGGGGGAATAGAAAGAGCTTGACACCGTCGCTAACAGTAGTTAACAAGGATATCCAAGAACTGAAGATAATGAAAAGTGATATTCGAAGCCGATCACATCTCAGAAATATACTTAAACAGAAGAGTTTTCAGGACAGACGACCCTGTAAGAAAACCGGCATCATCTGGTCAAAAGAGAGAAAGGAGAAACATAGCCAGATAATGCGCGAATATTGGGCAAATATCAAGTCCCTCGCCAAACTGAAAAGTTGAAAGTCGTGGTCCTTAGCTGGCCTATCAGAAAGAAGAAGAACAACAACAACAAGAAGCTAATGCAGGAATGCAAGCCGGTATCCATGACAACAGTATCTCAAGAGGTGACCTCCAACTTTCCATCTATTCCTATAAGAAGCAATGCCACTCAATTTATTACATTTCTGTGAAGTTAGCAAATTGCTATAAGGTTATCGTGGAATCAAACATAGACTGTAAAATTCAACAATGCGATTAAGGGGGTCAAGGGGTACCCTAGAATTTTTACACGTGACTTACACGTGTGATATATTGTACAGAAGGTCTATTAAATCTCCAAACAGCAACATTATTTTCAAAAATTCTAGGATTGGAATAGTGTTTTTTGCAGCTTTTGGGAATTTGGGCCATTGGAGGCTAAAAATCCCGAATTTTCATGCACCACTAGCTTTTATAATTTATTAAGGGGGTCTTTCTGCGGATGGGGACTTTCCATAACGCTGAGGGTCAGTTTTAATTTGACATATATTGCGTTTCGTCTACGAGGTTTTCAATATTTTTGTCCCGTCAGGAAGTACACGTTTGGTGAATTTAGTTTGAGAGCACATTTATAGTAATCATATTTTTGTCGACAAACGGGTTCATTGTAAATATGATTTTGTTTGATACTGTGTGGTTGATATATATTTACGTTTATGTACGCCTATAATTCATGTTCGGGTGCTTGGAGCATCGTAAAATTAGGTATTGTAACCATGAGTCAATACACCCATCATTTAGAATACTCTTCAACGTACTTCTCATAGAAGGGTGGGTATAAGGAACAACTTTTCAAAATACATTTTAAAATACGCAGGCCAAAAATAAATAATATCCTAGATGGACGACCAAAGCACATGTTGCCTTCTCAATGTGTGACACAAAACTAGGGAGTCTATAAAGGGTCTCTTAAAACCATATTTTATGGCCCTTAAATAAACAGTGTCTGCGATATACCCAGTAAACTAACTTCGTTCTGATAAACTTATGAAGGAATGGCAAGCACCTAACCATTGCAACCGTAGCTCAAATGATAACGTCTGGTTATTAATATAGAAGACCGTTCGAAGAGCGGGTACTTCTGCTAGTCTTAGGTATAATAATAGGGTCTCATTGTTAGGTATTTGACGTTTTGGGCCAGTCACGGCATTTGGCTAAACCCTTGCTGCGTATTTTTATAGAAAGTCCCTTTCATCTAGTTAAAGAATAAGGTTTGTGACCCTATATGAAGCAACAACATCCCCTATTTATCTTGTTAAAGAATGAGGTTTGTGACCCTATATGAAGCAACAACATCCCCTTTTGATCTTGTTAAAGAATGAGGTTTGTGACCCTATATGAAGCAACAACGTCCCCTTTTCATCTTATTAAAGAATGAGGTTTGTGACCCTATATGAAGCAGTAACATCCCCTTTCCCTCTTGTTAAAGAATGAGGTTTGTGACCCTATATGAAGCAACAACATCCCCTATTCATCTTGTTGAAGAATGAGGTTTGTGACCCTATATGAAGCAACAACGTCCCCTTTTATTCCTGTTAAAGAATGAGGTTTGTGACCCTATATGAAGCAACAACGTCCCCTTTTATTCTTGTTAAAGAATGAGGTTTGTGACCCTATATGAAGCAGCAACATCCCCTTTTCATCTTGTTAAAGAATGAGGTTTGTGACCCTATATGAAGCAACAACGTCCCCTTTCCCTCTTGTTAAAGAATGAGGTTTGTGACCCTATATGAAGCAACAACGTCCCCTTTTATTCCTGTTAAAGAATGAGGTTTGTGACCCTATATGAAGCAACAACGTCCCCTTTTATTCCTGTTAAAGAATGAGGTTTGAGACCCTATATGAAGCAGCAACATCCCCTTTTCATCTTGTTAAAGAATGAGGTTTGTGACCCTATATGAAGCAACAACGGCCCCTTTCACAAGTGGAAATTTAGGCAGCAATTATGGAGACCCATTAAAATTATTCATAATTTTGGTATATCGCCGTGTGTAAATAAGAAATTAAAATTCCTAGACGTTTCAGGAGGGACCTTGCCTTCATTTTCATTAGAATTACAACAATGTGGCCAAAGAATGTGTGTCAATGACTTTACAAAAACTAGACAAGTTCCTCTCTTCGTCACCAGATAGCAGCGAGGAGCTAGAATAACGCGCCATATTAAGTAGAACAGCGGAAAGTGTAGGCAGTGAGGAAGGAGAAGGGAAAGGGGGTGGGGATGGATATAAGGGGTTAGGGTGGGGTGGGGCAGGGATGAATACAAGGGGTTACGGTGGGGTGGGGATGGATATAAGGGGTTAGGGTGGGGATGGATATAAGGGGTTAGGGTGGGTTAGTGTGGGGCAGGGATGGATATAATGGGTTAGGGTGGGGTGGGGATGGACATGAGGGGTTAGGGTGGGGCAGGGATGGATATAAGGGGTTAGGGTGGAGCAGGGATGGATATAAGGGGTTAGGGTGGGGCAGGGATGGATATGAGGGTTAGGGTGGGGCAGGGATGGATATAAGGGGTTAGGGTGGGTGGGGCAGGGATGGATATAAGGGGTTAGTGTGGGGCATGGATGGATATAAGGGGTTACGGTGGGGTGGGGATGGATATAAGGGGTTAGTGTGGGGCAGGGATGGATACAAGGGGTTAGGGTGGGGCAGGGATGGATATGAGGGTTAGGGTGGGGCAGGGATGGATATAAGGGGTTAGGGTGGGGCAGGGATGGATATAAGGGGTTAGGGTGGGGTGGTGTAGGGATGGATACAAGGGGTTAGGATGGGGCAGGGAAGGATATAATGGGTTAGGGTGGGGTGGGGATGGACATAAGGGGTTAGGGTGGGGCAGGGATGGATATAAGGGGTTAGGGTGGGGCAGGGATGGATATAAGGGGTTAGGGTGGGGCAGTGATTGTTATAAGGGGTTAGGGTGGGGCAGGGATGGATATAAGGGGTTAGGGTGGGGCAGGGATGGATATAAGGGGTTAGGGTTTGGCAGGGAAGGTTATAAGGAAACAGAACAAAAGGGGAGTGTATCTGTATTGTACCCAACGTCATACAGGATGGAAACTCCTCCAGTGACGAACAAAGGAGATCTAGTCATGGCCCAGGAGCCATAGATGAAACCAAACAATTTGAAAAGGTGAAGAAATAGAGAATCTGAAAGGGGAACTATCTTTCCAGATCTTTAATAACTGCATACAAGGGAGGTAAGCAGTTCCCCTCACGTCGGAGCTCTGAGAAGGTTGTCTATCACTCCTTCCGGGATGTATATATAATGGATTCATTATAATTAGGGCTCGGATTGGAGCATATTTGCATATTATTTTCCTGAGTAGTACACATTGAAAGAAGCCTTTCGGTGGTATTTTCACCTCTCTGGGACCAACAGAATTGTAATTTATCGAGCATATAAATGCATAAAACCGCGGTTTTCAGAATAGAAGCATATACATGCATAATCTTGTGGTTTTCGTCTAAATAGTTTGTTTTTCTACGAATTACCCCCCGAATTCGGGCCCTGACCATCCTTAAGGTTCGAAAACAGAAATAATTATTGAAAAGCCTATCTGGTGCGAATAATAGAACCGCAGGTTTTTAACCTTTTGTGAGGTCGTTCTGGTCATTAAAACTTTTATTGACTGATTTAAGAAGATCATTTAAAACTGAAAACATAGAAACAATTCTTGTTGTACAGACCAATGCAGATCTACTGCATTAACTCGCCTAATTCTTGTTGTACAGACCAATGTAGATCTACTTCATTGACTCGCCTAATTCTTGTTGTACAGACCAAAGCAGATACTTCATTAACTCGCCTAATTCTTGTTGTACAGACCAATGCAGATCTACTTCATTGACTCGCCTAATTCTTGTTGTACAGACCAAAGCAGATACTTCATTAACTCGCCTAATTCTTGTTGTACAGACCAATGCAGATACTTCATTGACTCGCCTAATTCTTGTTGTACAGACCAATGCAGATACTTCATTGACTCGCCTAATTCTTGTTGTACAGACCTATGCAGATACTTCATCGACTCGCCTAATTCTTGTTGTACAGACCAATTTAGATCTACTTCATCGACTCGCCTAATTCTTGTTGTACAGACCAATGCAGATCTACTTCATCGACTCGCCTAATTCTTGTTGTACAGACCAATGCAGATACTTCATTGACTCGCCTAATTCTTGTTGTACAGACCAATGCAGATCTACTTCATTGACTCGCCTAATTCTTGTTGTACAGACCAATGCAGATACTTCATTGACTCGCCTAATTCTGAACATTTTGTAAATGAACTTTTAAACTGTAACTTTTATAAGAAAACATCTCTTATATATACTTGAAAAACTTGAATGCGAGTATATTGCAGTGTATCATACAATTAGAAAATAAAGCTCGTATATAAAGGTATGTTATTGTTTTTTTTTTCCTTTCGCTTTCCTTTCTATAGTTTTAAACGGTGTTTTACGAGCATATTCTACATATTTAACCGCATATATTGGATTTTTCAAGCATATTTATCGAGTATATAATGTTTTTTTTTCGAGCATACCTATCGAGCATAAAACACATGGTATTCGAGCAAATCTGGAGATTTTATCGAGCAAATCGATCCGAGCCCTAATTATAACCATTACCCTTAAACAAGATTTGCAACGCATGTAACGCTTCCTGAAGAATTGATGCCTCACAAATACGTTCCGCTCTTTTGGCTAGAGTTTTAATAATTCTTTGATTTTTATGCTGGGTGGTGGTGGGAGTCTGGATGTAAATATCGGTTAGTGTGAGTTGGCTTACGGTAGACACTGTGCCCCATGGAGCCATCCGCCTTCCCCTCACAAGAACATCCAAAAATAGGTAAGCATCCACCCGACTCTAGCTCCATTGTGAAGTGGATTGAAGGATGCAGCTGATTTAGGAGGTTAAGAAAGTGGTTTATTTTCTCAGAACCCTCCACCCACACTACGAACGTATCATCCACATACCTCCACAAAATCACCAATTTGAAAGACGCCGAAGATATAGCTTCCTCCTCCTCAAAATGTTCCATAAAATAATTTGCCACGTCGGGCGAGAGCGGACTTCCCATGGCCACACCATCAGTCTGCTCGTAAAATTTACCATCCCACAAAAAATAACTGGAATACAGGCAGTGGTGAAATAATCGGGCAATGACCTCAAGAAACAAATCCCTCATGAGGGACATGACCGAGTCCACCGGCACTTAAATCAACAAGGACTCAACATCAAAACTCACTAAAATAGCATTAAGTTGATCGGCGATAGTTAATAATAATAATAATAATAATAATAATAATAATAATAATAATAATAATAATAATAATAATATCGTATGGCCTCGGATGCCTGGGTGCCTGGTGCGAGCTTTGCTATTTGACACCCAGAGGGTAGCTGTATGTCGAATTTCGTTGTTTCTTGACTATGAAAGTCAAGGAGGTTAGATGTTAGATATCTAAGCTCCTTGAACACTATAGCACTTTCTAGTAGAGAAATGAGGAACTTTGTGTTGGCGGTAACTCCCGAGATTATTTTTGCTATTATGAACTCGGCCTACTGAATTCAAATGGGTTCTTTGACATGCCAACATCGTATGACATGCGTATCGTATTTTTTCCACCTTTCAAAAATCACTTACCACGGCCAGGAGCGAACCTGAAATTTTGTGGTTAGTAGACCGACACGATATGCACTCACCCACCGTGGCAAGCCAATCGGTGATAGTTGATAATATCTCGATAAATGGGTTGAATCCCTAATGTAAGACTGTAAGACTAATGTAAGATGGGCTGAAGCAACTTGCTCAGGTATTGCGCAAGAGCGAACGTTGGAGAACCTAACTTGCTAACACTTGGTCAAAGAGGGAAGTTTTGTTCATGAATTATAGGAAGACCTTACAATCTCGGAGAAAAAGCATCTCCCGTAATTGGACATTTTCTATCCTCTTTTGGAATTGATGACAGTTTGACTTTGCATTGGATACACGAGAGATTGGATCACGAGCGTCCAGTCCATAGACACGATCAGACAACTAAACCGAGAGTTTACTTTTATATTCATCGGTATCCATCTCCACTGCCACATTTCCCTTGTCAGCATGAAGAATAGAAACGGTGTCATTATTCCTCAGTTCCTTCAATGCCCTCCTTTCGCCCCGAGTTAAATTGGGCGCGGGAACCTCTCGAAACGACTATGAATCTTAATTTTTAGTTTTCACACGGCAAAATCCCAATTGTAATAGTATTCCGGGCCTTGAAAGCCTTTATGTACAAATTATGAAGATATTTGAGGGTAGAAATGCTCCAAGCGTTATAAACGCGCCGCGATCGTTGTTAAAAGATGTAACCCACATGTGGTCATAAACCAGCACATCTTTGTGGTTCTTCAATATCTCAATCTGACAAACAGCGTGATATATGATATCTTATAACAATTCTTTTGTGTGCGACCCCGACTATTATATGTCAGAAAACTGTACGATAATGAGGCTCATTATAACACTATTTTTCATTCTGAAACAGTTTTTCCCACCAATCAGAGCTCAAGGAACAATTGCTCGACCAATTAGATAAGGTTAGCATCGCACCTGCGCTCAGTTAACGGCCTTCTAATTTAAATTTCACTGCGTAGCCTAGTGTCATAGTACGGGTAATCGAGGAGGCCATGGTCAAATACAAGGCATTCTCTGTGTCTCATGCGCTCTGTTCAGTACATAAAACTGGCGAAATCTCGACAGATGAATATTTATGTTCGAACATAAAATAGTTATAATAATTATCGTCGAACATAAACAGTCGTATGCAACTCGCATATAATGGTAATTAAGACTCTCGTATGAAAATTATAAAACTCGCCTACGCTCGTTTTATAAACATACTCGTGTCTTAATTATTGCCATTATAGGCTCGTTGCATAATGTACTATTCTTCCAAGGGATAAGAATAAATTCTGTTCTAATTTTCTGAGCCACCATCATTCATGAATATTATATCCTGATTACTTCACAAAGCACTGAACCTTAACTTTCTTTCGGTTGTTATTTAGGATCCCAAGGGAAACAAGTAGTCCCGTGACGAACTAAAGAGCCTACTTTTCTTAACAATTAAGATTCATGCCAATCTATATAGACCTATCTAGAATAATAACGAAATCAAGTTGGTAATACCTGACATTTCTAAGTACTGCAGTTTGAAATACACCTGAAATAGTGTAGCCTAATAGAGTAACTTACTACAGTTGGTAGCCCTGGTGACTCTGACTATATTATTAGTTCCATCTCTTAACGTATAGAATGCACATACACAATTTTGTTGAAGTCTAATGGATAGTATGGACGTTACATGCTGGTTGATATTGGATTTATCAGTGTGCGTAAAGTCATGTTGGGAACAATCTCATGTATGTGTTGTTCAGAATTACTCTGAAATATTACGTTCTCTTATAGTGCCAATTTTGGATAAAATCTATTTGTTAGAATAGAAGTTACATATAATAAAAAAATGAAACTATCAGAAAGCTATTGGCAGCACTGAGGTATATTAGGTATATTAGTTACTCCAAATTGATCAAGAATGCAGGTACTATAGTTGTACAAAGTTTAGAGCTGATGGCTTGCATACTTTCTGATACATTGATATTAGGATTAATCGAATAGAGAGAGCATTTTTAACCGTTGGCAGCCCTGCTGGCT
Source organism: Meconema thalassinum (assembly GCA_946902985.2). NCBI lineage: Eukaryota > Metazoa > Arthropoda > Insecta > Orthoptera > Tettigoniidae > Meconema > Meconema thalassinum. Next base: position 31,545,337 of record OX336393.1, read on the forward strand.
CTTACGAATGCGCATAGTCATAACCGTTATGGTGCATAAGGTACATAAGGTATTTGCTTTAAATCCATTTGTTAGTATATAACTTCTATGCATTTAAAAACTGGAACTATCAGCAGGATTAAAATCGTCTTGGCAGCACTGATGTATATAAGTTACACCAAACTAAAGTAGAACGTGTGCAAAGTATAGAGCTGTTGGCTTGCATACTTTCTGATATATTGATATTAGGGTTCAAATATAGAGAGAGTATTTATTAACACTTGGCTGCCCTGGTAGCTTTTTAGAATACGCACAGTCATATCTGTTGTAGTACATATAGTGCATCGAAATGTGATTGAAATCCAATCGATAGTATAGAAGTTACATGCATTCAGTAATTGGATCTATCGGCTGGCTTAGAATCATGTTGGCAACACTGGCATATATGGACATCTGAAAATTAATCTGGAATGTTATTATCTATATGTGTGCCGATTTTGGAATAGTTCGCATGCATAATTTCTGAGATATCGAACATAGAGCTCAAATTTCTTTTGCGATTTTTTAGCAGTTGGTAACACTGACTGGAATTTCAAATATGGCCGTGAGATATTCAGGTCAAATTCGGTATAAGTACATCTGCGATAAAGGCATTACCATATCCCACATATTATGATCAGGACATCCGGCACAATCAACGTGAAATGAAGGAACATTACAATGTGTCATATGCATACCTTTGTTTCCAGAACTAGAACTCTAATCGACTGAACATATTGGAACACAGCCTAGTCCAACCTATGCTCCATTATTCACACTTCACACCCTGTTGACCATCTCAAGATAGTAAATTGCATATGGACATAAAAATAAAATATTACGACATAACGAAGTCCAAAGTATTTTTATAGACTTGGGGTTTCATGTACATGAAACTTTTGACTTACGTTTCAACAAATGAATTTTGCACGAGATGGCTTTACTAAGTTTCTGAATTAGTAAATCCATTTCACAAATGCTTCAACAAATGAGTTTTGTTTTAATATTAATAATATTGAGGTTAAATATTAAGCTATGAAAAATCTTATAAAATATTTAAAAACAGATCTCTAACAAATATGGCCTTTAATTTGATGTTAATAGGAATCATTTTGCAAAAATGACATATAAATAGTCTTCTTCTTCTTCTTCTTACTATCAAGTGTTAGGCCAGGTGGCCTGTTACGGTCTCGTTTCATCTCTTTGTAGGTCGACCTACGTCTCTTCTGCCTCTAGGTTGGTATTTGAGGAGTCGTCTGGTGATCCGGCCGGTCTTCATACGTAGTACATGGTCCTTCCAATCTGATCTGTAATTCTGCACTGTATTGACAATTGGATCCACTTTTAGTTCTTTAAGGATATCTTCAGATCTTTTCCTATCCCATAGTGTGTATCCAGCTGTTCTCCTCATGAACCGCGTCACGGCACTCGTTAGTCTCCGTTCATCCCCTTTGCGAAGGGTCCAAGCTTCGCTATCATATAGAAGGGTAGGATGTTGTATAGTTAGAGCCGTGTGTGCCTCTGGACTAAAGATGGCCTAAGGATGTTATTTATTAGTCCTGTGACCTTAGTGAAGTTGATGATTTTGTGCTGCATATCGGTTTCTTGGATGTAACTGAGTTTATAGCCGAGATATTAGAATGTTGATACCTGCTCAAGGGTTGCATTTTCTATTGCAATCTTTGTTCTCTCATGGTTTATTCCGATGCAGGCCATAACTTTAGTTTTAGGAAGGGAAATCTCCATATTGCAATTTCTTGCTGTTTTGTGAAGATTATATACTGATCTCAGTAAATCATCTTCCGATTCTGCAAAAAGTACCAAGTCATCTGCAAACAGTCGAGAGTCTATATCAGGTTGTCTATCTATCTTAATGTGACCATGTTTTTTGTTGTTGTCTCCATTCACTGATGATTTTATTTATGTATATGTTGAACAAAAGTGGTGAGAGACAACAGCCTTGTCTAACTACCTGGTCAATGGGTTTCCATCCCATCTACTGTTGTCTAATTCTGACAGCAAGCACATTTTGACTGCAGATACTTTGAATTGCTTTTATTATAAGTGATGGGGTATTACTTCCTGCTAATATGTTCCAAATTATCCCTCTGTCCATTTTATCGGAGGCCTTCACAAAATTAATAAAGGCTAAATGTGCTTCCAGATTAAATTCTTTTCTCAATGAGTATCTTCAGTGTGAAATATCCATCGGCGCATGATCTTAGTCTTATAATATTGGAATAGATTTTATAACTAGTGTTGAGTAAATTGATTCCTCTGTAATTATTGCAGTCTTTGACATCACGTTTTTATGGATGTGAATGACAATTGCTCTACCAACTATGGGGTGGAGTTTCTCCCTTCCAAATTCTGTTAAAAAAGTTTAGAAGTTGTTATTGTATACTCTTATAAACTAGTCTCGTACGTCTCATGAACAAATGCAAATCAGTGAGGAGCTGCCTCCGATGGTGTCTGAATTAGAATAACCATTTTTCAAAAGATGATGTGCGAGTCATTTCAACAAATTAACTTAGCTCAGCTGTTGTGCAAGCTCGCCATAACTTTAGTTTTGGTAAGGGAAACCTCCATGTTGTAATGTTAGTAAATACATATTACGATTTGGCTCATTAATCTTTACCAAAAAAGAGTGTATTTCATAAAGTTTAGCGGCAGTTTATGTGTTTCCAAACGTTGCAGTTTCCAGTGCGACACACCAGACGGAGAAGCTCAATAAACACAATTACAACGTAAACACTTTCTTTTTTTGATTGGCAATGCAACGCTTGGCTGGTACAACTAGCAGGTTATAAGTCGAAAAACTTTTATACTGGATACCATATATATACCTGAATACTTCCAACAGTTAAAACTCTGAATGAGAATGGTTAGTTTTTGGGCTGCCAAATAAAAAGTGAACATCAATATCTACTTAAGACAGACAAAAACAAAAACGCTCAACGACAAATATAAGACGAAAACTGATTTGTCAACAAAACTTATTCACATCCAACAGTTTTAATTATCATACATACAATACTTTTCCTTATTATGTTGTCCACTTACTCATTTATATGATTTCCACTTGCATCACTCTCTTCAGCATGGGCTTCTTCTTTTATATCCTAGCAACAAGAAAGGGTCATTAATTTATTTGCTACCATATTAAGCTTCTACACAATCAATAACAAATAATGTTACCTCACAGCATGGATCAAATTAAAGTGAGGATTTAGTATTAGTATTATTTTTGATAATTGAGCATTATTAATTGAAATCTACCTATCAAAATGTGTATTAAAACTCAAAGCAGTTCAAAACCCAAAGAAGTTTCTCATTAATATTTATTCACTCACTCCTCCATATGTTTCAACTTCACATTTCCTCGTTTTTTCTTCCTTAGATATTTTCTGCCATTTTACACGTCTCCTAGTCATTTTCTTCTTATCATGGTCCGTCTTCTGTATTATTATTATTATTATAGAAATACATCAAATGTTTAAATATCATGCCGGCCCACATTACATGGCCTCTCGAAGCTTAACAATAGCCGGAGTGACAAAAATAAAATCATTTTCTGAAAGAGGAAGATCTGGGCTATTTTTGTATAAATATTGTGTTAATGGCAGAGAGTGAAAGAGTAATGAATCTTGGAAGATCTAAATACGACCTGTGAGAAATTCGGAGTGAGAGTTAATAAAAATAAGACAAAATGTATGGTGATAAATTCAAGAAACGTAAGGACAGCTTTAAAGTTAGGACTGGACAAAATAGAACAAATAAGTGCGTTCAAATACTTGGGATGCATAATAACTGAAGACATGAGATGCAAACAGGAGGTGAAAACACGCATTGCAATTGTCAAGGAGGCATTTAGTAAGAAACGGAGGCTGCTTTGTTGGGGTATGGACAAAGGCCTGAGACAGAGAATGGCGAAATGATTTATTTGGAGTGAAGCACTATATGGAGCTGGGATGTGGACATTGAGAAAAAGGGAGGCGTTTGAGAAGTGGTTATGGAGGACAATGGAAGGGACAAAATGGGTAGAGAAAGTGCGAAATGAGGATGTGCTCAAAAGAGTTGTGGAGGAGAAAATATATAAAAGGTAATCACGATAAGGTAACGAGATTGGCTTAGTCACTGGATGAGAAGAAATTGTTTACTTTTGGATGCGATGGAAAGAACGGTGAATGGTAGAAGACTATTAGGACGGAGAAGATTCCAAATAGTTGACAGTAGTAGGCTTGAGGCCTGAAAAATTAAATTTCAAAATTCTAGCAGTAAGACTACCAGTCCATCATTTGAGTCACAGTACATAATACACGCACAATGTGGCTTGGCCCTTAATATACACATCAAAATAAGGTTTACATCACCCACCAAACAAAAGTTCTATGGTATTCTATACTATGGTGAACTGGTATTGATGAAGTAATCCATCTTCCGATGTATTGACAAACAAATCACTAGTCCAACAGAACCGGTTTCTTGAGGTAAGCTCATGGTGCTTAATAATTCAATAATGGTTTGCACCCCACGTGACAAGCTGCAGACCAGGTCATTTAACCACTGTTAGACTAATTTATCCCATTCTTCAAAGGCACACAGCTCTTTCCAAATTATCTCAAGTATGTTCAATTGGGTTGATATCGGGGGGAAAACGCAGGCCATTGTTGACGATACCAGCACGATGGACTCAGGAGTTGCCGTCTATAAACTTAAAATTTTTCCCGAAATGCTGATGAAACGGTTCAACGACGGGTGGGGGGATGTTGTCCCTGCATTGTGGAGCCTTGAGCGAGCCCAGGATGAGCAACAATGGAGTCCGAACCCCATATGATACCCGCCCAGAACATCATTGATCCGCCACCTTGCTGTACTCGATTGACGGAACGCCTCTGGCACTTTTCCCCCTCATATGTTGTCGACGGTCATCTGGTAGCAGACATGTGCGGCATTCATCTGTGAAGAGCATTTTGCGCCAATTATCCATTGTCCACTCTTGGTAATTTTGGGCTCACCTGTACCATGCTCCACGGTGTGTTGGATTAAGGATCGGGCCTCTCCATGGCCGTCTACCATACAGAGAGCTGTTGTGGAGTCTGGTTTGACACTTGCCTCCCGGTAGACGTCACAATGTGATTGTTTATCCTGGCGGTAGTCTGGTCAGGGTTCCTGCGGGCGAGAAGTCGCAGACACCGGTCGTCTGCCGAAGTTGTTGCTCTAGGGAGGCCAGTACGGGCCAAGTCATGTAGTCTGGTCAGGGTTCCTGCGGGCGAGAAGTCGCAGACACCGGTCGTCTGCCGAAGTTGTTGCTCTAGGGAGGCCAGTACGGGCCAAGTCATGTAGTCTGGTCAGGGTTCCTGCGGGCGAGAAGTCGCAGACATCGGTCGTCTGCCGAAGTTGTTGCCCTAGGGTGGCCAGTACGGGGCAAGTCATTTAGTCTGGTCAGGGTTCCTGCGGGCGAGAAGTCGCAGACACCGGTCGTCTGCCGAAGTTGTTGCCCTAGGGTGGCCAGTACGGGGCAAGTCATGTAGTCTCTGGTCAGGGTTCCTGCGGGCGAGAAGTCTCAGACACCGGTCGTCTGCCGAAGTTGTTGCCCTAGGGTGGCCAGTACGGGGTAGTCTGGTCAGGGTTCCTGCGGGCGAGAAGTCGCAGACACCGGTCGTCTGCCGAAGTTGTTGCCCTAGGGTGGCCAGTACGGGGCAAGTCATGTAGTCTGGTCAGGGTTCCTGCGGGCGAGAAGTCGCAGACACCGGTCATCTGCCGAAGTTGTTGCCCTAGGGTGGCCAGTACGGGCCAAGTCATGTAGTCTGGTCAGGGTTCCTGCGGGCGAGAAGTCGCAGACACCGGTCGTCTGCCGCAGTTGTTGCCCTAGGGTGGCCAGTACGGGGCAAGTCATGTAGTCTGGTCAGGGTCCCTGCGGGCGAGAAGTCGCAGACACCGGTCGTCTGCCGCAGTTGTTGCCCTAGGGTGGCCAGTACGGGGCAAGTCATGTAGTCTGGTCAGGGTTCCTGCGGGCGAGAAGTCGCAGACATCGGTCGTCTGCCGCAGTTGTTGCCCTAGGGTGGCCAGTACGGGGCAAGTCATGTAGTCTGGTCAGGGTTCCTGCGGGCGAGAAGTCGCAGACACCGGTCGTCTGCCGAAGTTGTTGCCCTAGGGTGGCCAGTACGGGGCAAGTCATGTAGTCTGGTCAGGGTTCCTGCGGGCGAGAAGCCGCAGACACCGGTCGTCTGCCGAAGTTGTTGCCCTAGGGTGGCCAGTACGGGGTAGTCTGGTCAGGGTTCCTGCGGGCGAGAAGTCGCAGACACCGGTCGTCTGCCGTAGTTGTTGCCCTAGGGTGGCCAGTACGGGGCAAGTCATGTAGTCTGGTCAGGGTTCCTGCGGGCGAGAAGTCGCAGACACCGGTTATCTGCCGAAGTTGTTGCCCTAGGGTGGCCAGTACGGGCCAAGTCATGTAGTCTGGTCAGGGTTCCTGCGGGCGAGAAGTCGCAGACACCGGTCGTCTGCCGCAGTTGTTGCCCTAGGGTGGCCAGTACGAGGCAAGTCATGTAGTCTGGTCAGGGTTCCTGCGGGCGAGAAGTCGCAGACACCGGTCGTCTGCCGAAGTTGTTGCCATAGGGCGGCCAGTACGGGCTTATAGGTCCTTAGCACATCGCTCTGGCTGTGTAACTTCTCTTCATGACATAAGCAACAATCCGTGTGCCATCAAACGTCTCCTTTCTATCGGAGTACGTCCATACAATGTCTACAAACGCCCTTTACTTTTCTGACACTGTGTATTTAATGAAGGTACGAATGTTACTGCCTTACCTACGTTCAACGAAATGGGTATGCTTTCGATAGATTCAATTCTGTAATCCCCAAATAGCATTGGAGAGAAGAGGATGGCGATCAGGTCATGTCCTTTTAAGATGCAACAAGTAGTAAACCAATAAGGTACCTACCTCTTTCAAATCTTCTCCACTCGCTAAAGATGGCGGTTCTGTTTTGATGCATGGAACAAACTCTGGTACGGAGATTTCTTCTATCTTCATCTCCTCGGTGAAGTCAGTATCATCCTGCTGAGAAACTAGTTATTTCACAAACACGTTCCTTTGCATAGGGGGACATAAATCTTACAGACGTTTCCATTATTTTGAATACCGTCCAAACACAATGCGACATAGATGACCTAGATCAGAAAGGTAGTTTTTTTTCCAGAGTTAACATCCCAGACTTACACCAAAATTGATATACTGAGCAATATTACGAAGACTACTCTTAACAAGAAGAAATAATTTGCCTATTTTCATACATTCCTCTGGTCTTTCCATGTGATGTACTTACTATATTTTGGCACACGACCAGTCCCTACCTACACCATTATTTTGAGAATTTTGTGTATAACTTAAAGTGTGGATGATGTTCAGTGACATGGTATCTTTCCGTCATGGAAATTCATTTAAAGAAGAGTCAAATGCTCGTCGTTTCTGGCTTACGAAATGTAAGACAAAGAATTTAGTGTCATTAGATAATGGTTATATAATAGTACATTAATCTAGTCCATGGCTTAGATAGGATACGAGATGTAAAATAAACCTGTTTTAAAGCTCAGAACTGACGCCATCACGAATTATGGAACACAATTGAATATGAGATGTATCTACACTTGACACCGTAGAAAGATCCGATGTGATCAGTTTCATTATTCTCGAGTGATTAGATCGCCAGAAATGTAATTTGGAATACTTACAAATCACATGGAGCAAAGTTATTCTTTGTACTTGCTTAATAATCCTCTAGCACCACAGAAAAATATCAGATTGCTTAAATGAGATGTATAGTGAACCGCTGGAATATATCGCATGAGCGCCATGTTGGAATATAGCACTGGTCCATCAGTTACTGTGAGAGGGTCTTCTTCTCTCGCTGCCAGTAGATACTGTAGACTCCCGACCATCAGGATGCCGAATGAGGCCATTCTCAAGATTACTATCTAGGAGGGTAACTTCTTCAAATTTTGGATCAAATTTAAATAGAATATTGAAGCGTCAGATTAGTACAGTTCCTGGTTTCAATAGCCAAATGGGAGTGGAGTAGCTATTACTATTGAGTCGTGGGTAGGCAAACATGCGCTCGTGAGGAGTAGCATTTGTTGCGGTGCAGAGTAGAGACCGAATGGCGTGGAGTACTTCTCGAAGAACGGATTCCCATCCGGTGATTGACAACCCTCTATCTTCTAGAGCAAGTTGAAGAGTTCTCCAGATTGTACCGTTAAATCGTTCAACCTGTCAGTCACCCTGGGGGTTACAGGGTGTAGTTCGGCTAGTAGCCACTCCAAAACGAAGCAAGAAGTTGTTGAGCTCCGGAGACATAAATGATCATCCTCGATACGTGTGTGTATAAAATGGGGCTCCCAATATGCTGAACAATTGTGTTACGCAAGGGATGACAGTTGAGGCACTCGTATCACGACAAGCGAAGGCAAAGGGGAAACGAAAAAATTCGTCAATTACGGTGAGGATGTAACGATTTCCACTTTTAGTACGCAAAGGTCCCTTGAAGTCTAGATTTAGACGCTCGAAGGGGTTTGTACCTTTGATGAGAGATCCTTGATGTCTGAAGAATTGAGGCTTCGCATCAGCACATCCTGCATGCAGACGTGATATACCGAATATATTATTTTTCTTCTTCTTTCGTTTCACCCTCTTTGGGGTACGATGAATCAATCATTTCCCTGTACGCTGTCCTTTCCGTAGAGCCCAGTACTTCTTCAGTTTTCCCGATCTTCTTTTCCTCTCTTCTTCCGAGATAATGGGTTTGGATTTTAGTGTAGCTTTGTCTTGGAACCTTACATTTTCGTCTTTAGTAATTAAATTGGCTGTTCGATCGAGTAATGACGTTTCTGTCATTTTCAATTCCACTAGGTCTTTTTCCATTTCTTTAAACCTGTTGGGTTTTGTTTTACGATTACGGAAAAAGCAAAGATTTGTTTCGTTAATCTATTAGAATCCATTCTCAAAAGATGACCGTAAAAAATTATCCTCCCTTTTCGCATGGTATCTGAGAGTTTTTGAATTTTCTGGTCGAGAGTTTCATTCTTAATGTATATAATCTTGTTATCCTGAAATTTTGGTCCTATAATTTTTCTTAAAATTTTCCTTTCCTTCACCTCGAGTTTTTTCACTTGGCCCTTAAAATTTATAGTTAGTGTTTCTGCTGCGTGCAGTGCTCCTGGCTTAATCACTGTCTGGTAATGTTTAATTGTATACATTGTATGTGACTTTTGTTAATTGGAAGGCCAGTTCAAGATTATTTTTCCTGGATTCCATTGCTTTACGTTCTCCAGCATTCCAACTAATCCATTCTTCTATTGAGAAAGGATTTTTTAAATCCGTATCCAATGACTCATGCATGTGATGCCTGGGTAACAGAGAGACTCGTGAAGAGACAGTAGCTTTTCGTAATCGGCATTGTGAGTGTTGGAACCAACACTTGAAAGGGCGTCAGCAGTTTGGCTATCGTTGCCTGGTCGGTATACAATGTCGTATGAATAAGGAGACAATTCCAAACGCCAACGCAGTATCTTCTCGTTCTTTATTTTCCCTGGATGTTTTGAATCAAACATGAAAGTTACGGAGCGCTGTTCTATGATAAGGTTGAAATGTATGTCCCAAAAGACTGATGCATTTTATGGGGAGAAGTTGCTTTCCTCAGAGTTGATTATACTTGGCAGCGGCTTTACGGAACTTGTTAAGGTTCACATCGTGCTTAGCTTGGTTTGCTCCACAAACTGTGACATCATCGAGGTAAGCGTAGGTATCTTTAAAACCTTCAGCGTGAATGATCTCATCAATTACTCTCTGGAATGCCGCTACTCCATTTGTCACACCGAGAGGAATTCTTGTGAACTGGTGCAATTTCCCACAAGCCTCAAAAGCAATAAAGGGCCGATCGTGCTCAGGGATGGGTATCTGATGGTAAGCAATACGTAAATCTATGATGTTGAAACCTTGCCACCTTCGTAACTATGTCATTGTTGCTAGGCAGGGGGTAGGCATCCAAATAGGTAAACTTATTAATAGTCCGAGAATAATCAACTACCAAACGGCGTTTGTGATTTGTTGTCGAAACGACATGTACCTGTGCTCTCCATGGGGAATCACTACCCTCAATTCAATAGTTTCCCAATGTCAGCCGCAATGAATTGTGAATCAGTGTCAGAATAGCGATGAGATTTAACCACAATAGGCTTGAGTGCAGCAGGTTTCACTTCAGCTGCTACAAGTCCACAAATAACGAGGGGGGATCTGGAACCTCCAATGTCAAACTGGACAGAGGAGTGCATCTTCATTAAGCCACGACCCATTATCAGATTAATACTGAGGGTTAGACAGAACCGACAATACTATTCTCGAATAATGGTGTTCACGCATGTGATATCCACAGGACATTTTCCAATTATTTTCGTTTTATGAGTGGTAGAAGAAAAACGAACTTCTTCCGAGGTAGGATGAATTTCTAGATTCAGTTCTCGAGTGATACGGTCATCTATAAAAACAGAGTCAACCATGCACGAAATTTAATATCCATCAATTATCACATCGATCTTAACCTTAAATAGTTGAGAAGATACAGAGCATAGCGAGATGGTTAACAAATGTTTGGTTTGAATTGTTAGATTTAACAGCGGCAGATATAAACTGTATTCCGTGTCCACGTTTCCCACGCGAATTGCACAAGGCATCTGATCCGGGGATGTCTATGTATACCACTAACGTTGCATTTAGAGAACGATGTTGCTGCTACGGTATTAGGAGGAAAGTCATTCACTTCAACTGGAAAGTGGTTGTTTTCTTTCTCGACACACGTTATCTGTATCGCCAACCACGTTAATCGAGGTGAAACATCTTCACACAAGCGGGAGTGCAAAAGGGCCTGTTTTAATGAACGCGCTTGAGTATAAGTATCTGAGAGGAAAAGCGTAAAGTTCTCTAACAAGCGTTGGCAAATAACAGGATTGACTTATCCCCTGATAAGGCATCTCGTGTGCAGTCATCACGATTAGTTTCAGCAGTCACGGCTTTAAATTGGCAGTCTTCACTGAGAATTCTTTGTGATTCCAGAGAGCGGCGGATTGATTCTTTGCGTTGTTGGCGCCGAGTAAAGAGCTGATGTCCAGCAAATATTTCGTTTACTGGCTTCATATATAAAGTCTTAAGGATAGATATAGCGTCGTTATAAAACAGCAATGACTTAAGTGTTCGTAGACGACAGGAGAAATATAGTTCATTTGGAGACGTAACTTTGGTCTTCTGTAGCTTCAGGAAATTCTGTCACAAAGTTTTGGAATGTTTGAAACCAGTGATTCCAGTGAGTTGTGGCCATCGAAGATCCAGATTCAAGTCGAGTACAGTAGGCTACAAATGACGATCCATGAGAATTGTTTAAGAAATTGTAGTATAAATAAAACTTTGATAGACCTTCAAGTATGTTCTATTAAACAATCCTCAACAAGAGTTTCAAAACAGATGACAATGAATAAAGAATTTAGAGACAGGTCCAAAGAGTTAATTTGGTATAAGTACGAAATCTCATAGAAATTATATTACCACACTGCATTACTTCAAGCATTCTCATATCTGTCTATCTAAATGCCTAAAGGGCTACGAAACATACTGGGGAATGCGCCTGCAGAGTGTACTTGGCAAGAGGATACGTGAACAAGGCAATTCTTCTCTCTCTCTCACATATCGCCCTCCACAGAGACCTATATGCATTTCGAAGCTAAAAAACATCACAGATGTATAACATTGGATCTAATCTACATTTGTATAACACTTGAGTAAGATGTGGATATGGTGTTACACAGTATGCACCACTGAAGGTGGGCTACACACCGCCCTTTGTTACCTCTTATATCTTACATTCCAGTCAGTTATACTATGCCTTATCATGAAGAGAAGCAAAAATTAGGGTATCTTTTCAAGTAACAAAGAAAATAGTCAATAAGGAAAGAAAATGGATGATTACATATAACTATTGTGATCAGAATTGAGGAAGAGGTGATTGGACGTGTTCAGGAGAAGACATGAAAGAGAGGAGCCCGACAGAAGCAATGTCAGGTCCTGTGGGTCTCCAGCAACTTCTCATCGCTTTAGTTGAGGCAAGTTAATACTGAGATTCTATGTATTCCTTTAGCTACCTAAAACAAGATTACAATTTCTTCTGCTCAAACTTATCATTGACAAAGCATAATTGATAAATTAGCTGCCACAGGGTTTGCACAAACGCTTGGTATGTAAGGTGGTCACTTTCCTGACAGTATAAGTTTGTACATGTTTACTTCTTCTCGACAGCCCTGTTTTAATGTTCGATTATTTTACGTCCCGAAAACATCCAAACAAGTTAATACGTTGTTGTATTATAATTAATTTATTCATTTATACATAGATATGTAGCTTCGGTTTTCTAAAGATCTTACCTCAAGTGTTCCAGCGCTCCCATTCTCAGCCATCCGCACTCTCGGCATACAGAGCGTCTACTATTGTGCTTTCGGCTTGCCGCATGCCAGTGTTGGAATGACGTCAGCTCGAACATCATTCAGCCAATGGCAAGACTCTGTGGTCAGGTGGGCTACTGGTTCGAGAGTGTTCTATCGCTCCCGTATACGAGACGCTGCTTGGCAGAGTCCTGCATCATTCAGATCCACGCAGCAGTCAGGACATGGCATTTCACTTCGAAAATCTCACATGCATTCCCGGTCAATGCATGTGAGATTTTCGAAGTGAAATGCCATGTCCTGTGATTCGGATTCCACGTAAAAAGGAGGTCCCGTGGCTCATGATCTCAAGATTAACGGTCACGTTAAACTACAAGCTTCCTTCCTTCAGATCATCACTCTCTACACGCTACTACTTCTCATGGCACTATTGCTGCCACTCCTCTCAGTGCCGCATCGCTAGCCACTACGCTACCGAACAGTTACACCATGAGTTCTTCACTCTGACGCAACGATCCAGCTGGTAGAAGTAAATACCGGCTGTCTTACTCAGCGAGCCACCTCTTGGATGGTGTCTATTTTGATTCATCCTGCAAGGCAACAGCAGTTTTCACGACTGCTAGCCAACTTCAAATTTCTTATAAATCATCGCCTGGATACTACAAGAGAGATGGAAGAAGAGTTGAACTTTTCTACTTCTGGCATACATATCTTAAGGACATGAACGCCTCCTTCCAAAGGAACTGTAAAGACTTCTCTTGGTAACTGGAATTTTTAAGAAGCTGGCTCTGCAAGGATATATCTTCAACTCTCCTTTGAGAAGATAAGTTCATTTTATGTAAAATTTCAATTTTACTATTGTCCGTTCCGTTTGATTATTAAGTGATTCAAGCGCAATATTTACATGTCAAGCTCAAATTTTCTCCAGTCAGAATCAAGCATTCCATTGGTTTCTCTTAATTAGTGTTTCTGTAATCAAACCCTTACAATTGATATATTTAAACTATTCATTTGCGCTCTTATGTGCATTTTTTGTTTACTGTGTTATCAATTTGCACTTGAACAATACATATTGTTACCTAACCTTTGATTTTCTGGTGATGTACCTCGATGCCCTCTACCCCACATCACTTCAGTTTCATAGCTCTTTTACAGTAGTTATTTTGGTCAGGCTTACGCGTTCTCCCTTTATGGGAAAGATTAGGGCAGATCTTCTCCATAAACTTTGTTGCCTGAAACCCGGGATTTAACCCATTGCAAATATTGCACATTAGAAATCAAATTAATAATATTAATGGTTAATCTACTTTACAACGTATTAATACTTGTGTATTTTGCAGTTCAAGCTTGAGTCGAGCAGCCGCGGGGAGGATCTTGGAGAGGTGCCAGTTCTTACTCCGTTGGTGTTGACTTCAGCTGACGCACGCGGTACAAGTCAAATACAGGTGGTGAGTTGCACCAGTTTCCAGCATGCCTCTTGATAATACAATTATCAACACTCGCGCTTCATATAATGGCAAATTAACACGTTTCAGAACTTTTCTTTCAGAGCTAACAGAGCAACAACGTAACTTAGATATTATATCTCAAAGATTAAAGAACTATGAACAAGCTTTTGAAAATTACGATGAAATTCAATTCAGTATTGAAATTCAAAGCCCCGAACAACAGACTGATCATAATGAAACTGAACGACTGTATTATCAAGGCTATGCAGAAGCAAAAGCTTTACTTAGAACTCTTAACACATGAAGCTAAGAAATAGGATTCAACTCCTTTTTTTTCTCTTCCTTCGCACCAAACCGAACTATTCTCCATAAAATTGAATTACCCACATTTCGTGGCGATGAAAGTTCATGGGAACCATTTTTTGAATTATTTACTTCATTAATTCATGACAATGAAATCCTTCCGCCCATACAAGAGTTCCATTACTTGCGCTCACCCATTCAAGGCCAGCCACTTAAGCTCATTCAGGCATTAGCCCTGACAACTGACAACTACGAAGTCGCTGTAGAATTACTTAAAGATCGCTATGGAAATTCAAGGCTTAGGACTCAAAGACATATACAGCCTTTGTTCAATCTTCCTAATACTCAATCTGATAATGTTATAACCCTTCGCAATGTAATTGACACAGCAGAGCTTCACATTCGTGCCTTGGCGAATTTAGGTCAGCCTGTGAAATTTTGGGATTTATTCATAATTCATCTTGTGACCAGTAAATTCGATTCTGCTACCCTAAAATCCTGGGAGATGGAGCTATATCAGTATTCGTCATGCCCTTACGAGGCCCTTGATAAGTTTATAAAGGTCAGGTGCCGAGTTTTGTCCGCTATAGCCTGCCAAAAAAGTGCTATTGTCTCTGTTAAAATTCATTCAAACCAAAAGGTCATCAGTCATGATCAAAGAGTTTTGTGGTCTCATGCCTTTGCCGCACCTAGTCAATCGCCTAGTCAGATGCAGAGTTGTGTTTTATGCCAACAGTCCCACAACTTATATCAATGTTCCGATTTTTAAGCCTTGTCTGTGGACGAGAGACGCAAATTACTATCTCAACAAAAAACATTGTTATAATTGTCACTCGAGAGCCCATTCTTTGAGTAACTATCGATCCAAACGCCTGCGCATTCATTGTAAGGGCAAGCATCATACTTTATTACATAGACATGAGAAACCACGATCATCACCCCCAAGCTGTTTTCCTCAAAAGCCTAATTCTGAAATTCCTTCTACTAGAGCTCAGTCATTTACTCAAAGCTCCACTTCCCTTATTAAGGTTCAAGTATCGCTATCCACTGTGCAAGTCTTAATGAAGAATGCTCATGGCAAATGGATCACTGCTCGAGGGTTACTAGACAATGCTGCCACTAACAACTTCATCAGTGAGCATTCAATTCATAAATTAGGTCTGCAAAAACATCCTACTTCAATTGAAGTTACTGGAATTAATCGTTCAAAGTCCAAATCTTTATGTTTCGTCAAGGTCGACTTAAAGGATTCTCATAATTTTGGCACTCGTTTTCAACTGGATTGCTTAGCGATTGATTCCATAGGCAATGGAACTCCTAGTTCTTTTTTCCCAGTTAATAAATGGCATATTCCTCATTTCATAAAATTTGCTGATCCACGCTTTAACGAAAGGCTGCCCGTTGACATTCTTCTCAGTTCTAGCATTTTCTGGCAGTGTTTGCATTCTGAGAAAGTCAGGGTTGCCCCTAGCGTCTTTTTTCGAAAAACTGGTTTTGAATGGATTGCCACGGGCCAAATACATCACAGTCCTGTTCAGTCTGTCTCAACCTGTTATCATGTTCACGCCGATTTGGGCCATGACTTGACAAAATTTTGGGATATAGAAAATATCCAAACCGCAACTTCTTCTTCCTCGAATAACGAGATTTTCGAAAAGCTTTTTCGTGAAAGTACTGTTCGTACCCCTCAGGGTAGATTTATTGTAACTCTTCCTAGAATTTCAGATCCCCCTATCATTCTTGATTCTTAGCCTAGGGAGCTTAAAGCTTTATTCGCCGTCGAAAATCGCTTCAAGCAAGATAAGGCTATGAAAACTCAGTACACCTTTTTTTTTTGGAGGAATATGAGTCTGCTAATCATATGGAGGTAATTTCCAAAATTGAAGATGAAAATAATCCTTCTAAAACATAGTTTACTTAAACCATCACGCCGTCTGGAAAAACCCTTCCACGCGGGAACAGATAAGAGTGGTATTTAATGGTTCTTCTCCTGACATCAATGGCATTTCGCTCAATGACACTTTGCAATCAGGACCCGCAATTCAGAATGATCTCACTTCTGTCTTATTGAATTTTCGTCTTCACCCCATTGCAGTCTTAGCTGACATCAAACAGATGTATCGACGAGTCTTGGTAAACCCCCAGCAGTAGGATTTCCAAAGGATTTTGTGGCGGGACGAACATTCAAAACCCATAAAAATATTTCGCCTAAGAACAGTAACTTATGGTTTAAAACTCTCTTCTTCCCTCGCAATCCGCTCTCTGCATATGCTGGCTGAACTAGATGGTCATCAGTACCATCCTTAAGCCTCTGAAATACTTAAATTCCTTTTACGTGGATGATGTCCTCTACTCCTTTTCGAACTTAACTGATGATTGTATTATTTCAGAAGAACTTAAATCTTTATTGCTTGGAGGTGGTTATCCGCTCCATAAGTGGAGCCCAAATTCAACTGAGTTTTTGTTAAAGATTGCATCTGACTCGCCCACCACTGAGCTGCCTACTGAGGAAGCTACCGTGAAAGCCCTAGGTATTTTATGGTCCCCTTCTTCTGATAATTTTTCCTATAAGATTCAGTTGTCAAATTTGAATCCTCAAACTAAAAGGGAAGTCTTATCAGAGATAGCCAAGATCTTTCATCCACTTCAGTACCTAGCCCCTGTTGTAATCACTGCAAAAATCTTTATGCAACGACTTTGGTTACTGAAATCAGGATGGGATGAATTAGTACCCACTCCCTTTCTGAAGGAATGGTTGGAATATCGAAGCAGCTTATCTGATCTTTCTAAAATTTGTATTCCCCGCCTTTTAATCTCAGATCCCATGTGTCAATCCTTTGAATTGCACATTTTTGCGGACAGTTCCGAAAAAGCCTTTGGTTGTTGTGCTTACATAGAAGGACGTCCCACCGCCTCTTCTAATGGATTTTCAAATTTGATTTGTGCTAAGTCCCAAGTAGCTCCTAGACTGGAATTGTGTGCCGCCTTAATGGACGCCGAATTATCTGTCAAACTAAACAAAAATCTGAATGTTCAATTTTCCCGCACATGTTTGTGGAGTGACTCCGCTGTGGTTTGGGCTTGGCTCTCGAAACCCTCCTTTCATTGGAATACTTTTGTTTTGAATCGTGTGTCTAAAATTCAGGAAATCCCCCACTCAGAGCAGTGGTGTCATGTTTCTGGTAAAGAAAATCCCGGGGATATTATATCACGTGGCTGTTCCCCCGTAAAATTGTCTTCTTTTGATTTATACTGGCATGGGCCGCCATGGCTTTTGCAAAATTCCGCATTCTGGCCTCGTCTTTCGTGTAATGTGTTGACAGAAGTACCAGAAACTCGCATTGTTTTCGCTTCGTCTAATGTTTTTTCAGTTACGATTAGTCTTTTTCAGTGCTATTCCTCATTCTCTAAATTAATTCGAGTGATGGCATCCTCTTTCGATGGAAATATTTTGCAATAAATCAATCTCTCAAACCTCAAGGTTTTCTCACTGCAGTAGAACTGGAATTCGCAACGCGAAGAATTCTACTGTTAACCCAACAAGAAGTGTTTTCTTCCGAAAAGCAAATACTTTCATTTGGTCAGGGATTGCCCAAGTCTAGTCGACTTTCAGCCCTTACTCCCTTCCTTGATAAGGATAGTTTGATAAGAGTAGGAGGTAGATTGTTATTCTCAAACTATTCTGATGAAAAAAGGCATCCCATAATTCTTCCATCAAAACATCATGTGACCGCTCTCATAATTCGGAAGTTTCATTACCAGCATTTACATGCAGGAACTCGTACTTTGTTGTGTTTGATTATAGAGCATTCCTGGCTCATGAATGGAGCTCATGAAGTGTCATCTGTTGTTCGCAAGTGTATACCTTGTTTCAAGGCTAAACCGCGCCCTATCACTCAGATTATGGGTCAGCTTACTTCCTTTCGATCTGAGCCTAACAAGCCTTTTGCACTTACCGGTGTTGATTATTCTGGTCCTTATACTTATCAAGTGAATTCTCCTACTACTAAGTGCAAGGTGTTGGGCAAGCTACATATAGCTTTATTCGTTTGCATGGTTCATCTCGAGTTGGTAACAAATGCTACCACTTCCTATTTTTTAGCCCCCCCCCCCAGGGGCTCACATCTTGTGGGCGTGGGTTGGCGACCACGGGGCCCCAGCTGAGTCCGGCATTGCTTCCACTTACTTGTGCCGGGCTCCTCTCTGTCTTCTTTCCTGTCGACCTCACTTGGTCAACTCTTGTTCTCTTCTGACCCCGACGGTATTAGGGTATCCGAGGCCTAGGGAGTCTCTTCCTTTCCCGCCTTAATTGGCCCTTGTCTCATCTTTTCTGATACCCTCCTTCTGCGAGGGGTCAGCCTTCTTTTTCTCTTCCTTTTACCTCCTGCCTTGTGCTCTAGGCCCTTAAGGAGGCAGGGTGTATGTAGCCCCACCACTTCTGGTGCACCCTAGATAATGCTACACCCTCAGGGGCTCACGGCTGGTGAGTTCGGGAGTTGGCGACCCCGAGGGATTCCTGAGCTGGGTCCGTTTTCCCCTTTTGTCCCTTACCTTTGGGGCGGACCCTCTCCTCTTTCACTTTCCTATATGCCTTTCATGGCCCTCCTTCCTTCCAAGTCCCTCAATCCGCCTTCTTCGAGGGTTGAGGGCATTTCTTTTCCTCCTGTCCTTTATTTGCGTTATTCTCCTTTAATTTTTCCATTTCTTCTTCCAGTATGTAGGTTAGTAGTTAGATTTAGTTTTAAGTTCGCTTTTCATTTTCATCTTCACGATCACCCAAACCATCAGGGGCCGATAACCTAGATGTTAGGCCCCTTAAAACAACAATTATCATCATCATCATCATATTTTTTAGCCGCCTTCTCTAGGTTCACCGCTAGACGAGGTGTACCTTCTGAAGTATTCTCAGATAATGCGAAAACTTTCATTAGTGCTTCTGATCTTTTAAGAAAGGCACTAGCCTCTCCTTCCTCTAAGGAACAACTCTCTAATTTTTCCTACAATAAGGGTTTCAAGTGGCATTTCACCCCTCCTTATGCCCCTAACCATGGTGGTCGCTGGGAATCGTGCGTGAAGCTTACTAAGAGGAAATTACGGAAAACTCTTGGTCATTCTGTACTTTCCTATGATGAATTTAATTCCCTCATAATTCAAATTGAAGGAATTGTTAATTCTAGACCACTTACTCCCTTATCTAATGATCCTAATGATCTTATTTCTTTAACGCCCAGTCATTTTTTAATAGGTTGCGCTTTGGCTTCCACTCCTCCCTTGTTGATTCGACGCTTTGATATCAATCTGCCTATTTATTGTAGAAAGATAGAATCTTTCCGCAATGCTTTTTGGCGCCGTTGGAAGCTGGAGTATCTCAGTTTACTTCAGCGGAGGGAGAGGTGGTGCCTCTCTCATCGTAATGTATGTGTGGGTGACATGGTGATCCTTCGGAACCCCACTCCCCCCCCCCCCCCCCTCGTATGGAATCTCGGCAGAGTGACCCATTGCCACTCTGGTCGGGATAATCCTGTTCGAGTGGTAGATATTCTTACCAGTAAGGGTCATTATACCAGACCTATTTCTATGATTGCTCCCCTACCACTCGACTCTTAGTGTTTTGCTTCCTTGTTGTTGTTCGCTTCTTGTTTGTTTGTTTGTTTGTTTGTTTGAAATGGTGGTTTTCCACTCATGGTCACTTTCGTGACCGTATAAGTTTGTACGTGTTTACTTCTTCGCGACAGCCCTGTTTTACTGTTCGATTTTTTTCTGTCCCCAAAACTTCCAAACAAGTTAATATGTTGTTGTATTATAATTAATTTATTGATTTATACATATATATGTAGCTTCGGATTTCTAAAGATCTCACCTCAAGTGTTCCAGCGCTCACATTCTCAGCCATCCGCACCCTCGGCATACAGAGCGTCTACTATTGTGCTTTCGGCTTGCCGCATGCCAGTGTTGGAATGACGTCAGCTCGAACATCATTCAGCCAATGGCAAGACTCTGTGGTCAAGCAGGCTACTGGTTAGAGAGTGTTCTATCGCTCCCGTATAAGAGACGCTGCTTGGCAGAGTCATGCATCATTCAGATCGTCATTCAGATCCACGCAGCAGTCAGATCATCACTCTCTACACGCGACTGCTTCTCATGGCACTATTGCTGCCACTCCTCTTAGTGCCGCATCGCTAGCCACTACGCTACCGAACAGTTACACCATGAGTTCTTCACTCTGACGCAACGATCCAGCTGGTAGAATAAATACCGGCTGTCTTACTCAGCGAGCCACCTCTTGGATGGTGTCTATTTTGATTCATCCTGCAAGGCAACAGCAGTTTTCCCGACTGCTAGCCAACTTCAAATTTCTTATAAATCATCGCCTGGATACTACAAGAGTGATGGAAGAAGAGTTGGACTTTTCTACTTCTGGCATACATATCTTAAGGCCATGAACGCCTCCTTCCAAAGGAACTGTAAAGACTTCTCAACTCCATTTTTTGGTAACTGGAATTTTTAAGGAGCTGGCTCTGCAAGGATATATCTTCAACTCTCTTTTGAGAAGATAAGTTCATTTTATGTAAAATTTCATGCATATCTTCATTCCGATTTATTATTAAGTGATTCAAGCGCAATATTTACATGTCAAGCTCAACTTTCCTCCAGTCAGAATCAAGCATTCCATTGGTTTCTATTAATTAGCGTTTCTGTAATCAAACCCTTACAATTGATATATTTAAACTATTCATTTGCGCTCTTATGTGCATTTTTTGTTTACTGTGTTATCAATTTGCACTTGAACAATACATATTGTTATCTAACCTTTGATTTTCTGGTGATGTACCTCGATGCCCTCTACCCCACATCACTTCAGTTTCATAGCTCTTTCACAGTAGTTATTTTGGTCAGGCTTACGCGTTCTCCCTTTATGGGAAAGATTAGGGCAGATCTTCTCCTTAAGGTATTCTGTTTGTTCCGTTGGCAGTCACGTTTTAAAGAAAAAGAAGATGAAGTATGTGGAGACGATCATTCATTTGAAATAGAATTGCTGACGGCCGTGTTACAATCTTAACATTGTTTTATGCCAGTAACGAGCTTGCTTCCCTGAGGCAGTCTTCCCTTTCCCTACTGGCCTACAGAGAATAGGACATCACAATCACTTAAGAGCAAACGTACCTCAAAGGCCTATGTTATTGAGTTTAAACATGGCACGTTGTGTAGACTTCGCCTATAATAGGATCCAGGGTGCCAGCCGAGTATGAATACAATAAAATCAGCTACTGTAAGTTCTTCTTACAGAAAACAAGACTCAGTGATCCCATTTTCCAAATAATGTTCATTCTAAAAATCATTCGTATTATTATAACAGAAGTAATGCAGAACCTATAATTACCTGAAGTTCATGTTCCTCTTTAACTGCTATCCTTTCAAATTCAATTATATCGCCAGCCTCGTCCTGCAGGTTATCAGAGGGTAACTGCTCATTTGAGTCCTGGGGAGTATTACAAGTATTACCCAATGCCAAATAAATATCCACAATATGAGTACTAAGTTATGTGTGTCATAAAATGAAAAAGTGAACAGATCCTAATTAGGGTACAATTTACTATAAAGTACAGCATTATGTCACTAAACCTTGCACATCACTAAGAGAGCAACGTTACACCACTTACGAATTAAAATGAAACTTACAAAGTTCGGGAATTCATGCGTCAACCATTCTGGCTCACTCTTGACGAATTGTTGTTTCTCCATTATGATCAGGAAACCAGAACAGAGGAAGAATTACTTATAGACGTTACTTATACCAGTAGGCCTACGCCAAATCAGTCTCAAATCAAATGAGGTATTTTCATTCCCCACGAAGTGCAACGTGATAACGAGCGGTTATATATAAACAGTAGAACATAGACAATAGACACAGTCAATTAGCAAACATTTATTCTAAGTGATATGTTTGCAAGTTGACCGTCATGGTCCAATAAGTCGTCACTATTTACCATTGCGATGGAATAGATATAACTAATGGTGCCTGCTTGATTAATTCTTCCGTTGACCAGAACCAGAAACAGTGGCAGCCGACATACTCTTAGGCTGGGAGGGCGATCACACACCTCCTTATAACTTGACAGAGGATGGTTCCTCAGTTTAGGGGCTGCGACAACGCGGTTATGTAGCTCCGTGTACTTTGGGTGTGTGTAGACTCTGCCTGATAACTGGTGTTAATTGTGATGGCTGCATTAGTGTGTGTAATCTGTCATTCAGGTAGGGACTGCAGACGATCAATTCTCAATTAGTTCCCACTTTTGCTACTAACTGCTACCGTCCACGACACCTAGCCGTGAACTTGGCCACTAGATGCCATCACAACCAGCTCCTTGCGACGACCGTTGGAACTTACAGCGCTAATCAACTCTAACTACAAATTTTAGCTTCACACAGATGTAGTTAGTGGAAGGATCTTTTGCATGCTATAAATCTATGACATGGGCCCGCCGGCTTTACTTCCCCTCCAAAGGAAGGCATCCTGAGGAATTTTTAGCGCTCTTAAAAAACCGACGACTTTGGCCGGGTTTGAACCCGCGATCTTGTGCAAAGAAGCTCCGCATGCTACCAACTACGCCACCGAAGAGACCGAAAAAAAAGAGTAAAATCAAGTTACTTTTATTTGCAATGAAAATGTCGCTACTCAATATTGTTGATGTCGGATCCTAAGGCTGCCCTCATCACATTTGGTTTGTTTGGTGTCCTTCTTCATAGGTTAACAAAACTGACAACCTGATGTATAATGAATAATATCGTATGGCCTCGGGTGCCGGGTGTAAGCTTTGTTATTTGCACCCAGATGGCAGCTTATATGTCAAATGTTATCATTCCTTGAAGCGCTATGAAAGTCAAGTAGGTTAGATATCTAAACTCCTTGACACTATAGCGCTTTCTAGTAGAGAATGGAGGAACTGTGTGTTGGCGGAAAATCCCGAGATAATTTTTGCCACTATGAACAAGGCCCAGTGAATTCAAATGGGTTCTGTAACTTGCCAATAACGGATGTCATGCGTGCCGTGATTATTGCCGCCTTCAAAAAAAATTCAATTACCACGGCCAGGAGCGAACCTGCAAGCTTGTGGAGGGTTGTCCGACACAGTAACCACTCAGCCACCGTGGCAAGTTGGAACCTGATGTGATAATTACGTATAGACGACAATTGACTCTCAAAAGAACGTTTTCCGCTACCGTATTGAAAATGGCGTCCACAGTGTTTATTTTGAAACGCAGAAAGCATAACAAAGACAATTCTTAAGGAGTTTCAATTCTAGAGCACAGCCGTAACAAAAATTATTATTATTATTACTAAGCACCGATAGAGATATCATCTTCGCCACAAGATCTTCCAAAACACAGTTGCACCGGCAAAAACACTACTTACAAAGCTTAATGATTTACAGATTAATCATCACCAACACAGGGATTACAACTGCTGAATATTACCACCGCACTCAAGACTCTTCAGCACGAAAGCGAAATAGCTCACTGGTGCCAACCTTCACTAACCGCAGGATGCTAACCAGAGGTCTGTGTTTCTTCACCCTCGCAATGTGAATTGAGATTCCTGGTGTCAGATGCTACAATTCAATATAATTATATATTTTGTCTTCAATGATAAACAAAGGGCATAAAAGGTCATGGATTATGGTTGTTTAATTTTAATTATATGCACCCATGGAGTTTTTAAATTCAATCATTAACTTTATTTGCTACTGGGTTAATTCCCGGGCTGGCCGCATGCTCGTAGAGGGGTTTGTGAGGAAACGCTGCTGTTGTTCAATGTTGCCAAACCTGCTATTATTGTGACCCAGCGGGTTGGGATCAGGATACAGAGCTTGCCTAATGGAAGTTACTGACAGCAGAATGACAACCTTGAACGATCTACTTCCTGTCTATTGGCTGCTGGTGCAAGTCACAAGTTTCACACCAGCCAATAGCAGTAGATCCTGTCAATTGGCTTCTGATGCTAGTCACAAGTTTCACACTAGCCAATAGTAGTAGATCCTGTCTCTTGGCTTCTGATGCTAGTCACAATTTTCACAATAGCCAATAGTAGTAGATCCTGTCTCTTGGCTTCTGATGCTAGTCACAAGTCTCACACTAGCCAATAGCAGTAGATCCTGTCAATTGGCTTCTGATGCTAGTCACAAGCTTCACACTAGCCAATAGCAGTAGATCCTGTCTATTGGCTTCTGATGCTAGTCACAAGTTTCACACTAGCCAATAGCAGTAGATCCTGTCTCTTGGCTTCTGATGCTAGTCACAATTTTCACAATAGCCAATAGTAGTAGATCCTGTCTCTTGGCTTCTGATGTTAGTCACAAGTCTCACACTAGCCAATAGTAGTAGATCCTGTCTATTGGCTTCTGATGCTAGTCACAAGCTTCACACTAGCCAATAGAAGTAGATCCTGTCTATAGGCTTCTGATGCTAGTCACAAATTTCACACTAGCCAATAGTAGTACATCCTGTCTCTTGGCTACTGATGCTAGTCACAAGTTTCACACTAGCCAATAGTAGTAGATCCTGTCTATTGGCTTCTGATGCTAGTCACAAGTTTCACACTAGCCAATAGTAGTAGATCCTGTCTCTTGGTTTCTGATGCTAGTCACAAGTTTCACACTAGCCAATAGTAGTAGATCCGGTCTATTGGCTTCTGATGCTAGTCACAAGTTTCACACTAGCCAATAGAAGTAGATCCTGTCTATTGGCTGCTGGTGCAAGTCACAAGTTTCACACCAGCCAATAGCAGTAGATCCTGTCAATTGGCTTCTGATGCTAGTCACAAGTTTCACAATAGCCAATAGTAGTAGATCCTGTCAATTGGCTTCTGATGCTAGTCACAAGTTTCACACTAGCCAATAGAAGTAGATCCTGTCTGTTGGCTTCTGATGCTAGTCACAAGTTTCACACTAGCCAATAGCAGTAGATCCTTTAAATTGGCTTCTGATGCTAGTCACAAGTTTCACAATAGCCAATAGTAGTAGATCCTGTCAATTGGCTTCTGATGCTAGTCACAAGTTTCACACTAGCCAATAGTAGTAGATCCTGTCTCTTGGCTTCTGATGCTAGTCACAAGTTTCACACTAGCCAATAGTAGTAGATCCTGTCTATTGGCTTCTGATGCTAGTCACAAGTTTCACACTAGCCAATAGAAGTAGATCCTGTCTATTGGCTTCTGATGCTAGTCACAAGTTTCACACTAGCCAATAGTAGTAGATCCTGTCTCTTGGCTTCTGATGCTAGTCACAAGTTTCACACTAGCCAATAGTAGTAGATCCTGTCTATTGGCTTCTGATGCTAGTCACAAGTTTCACACTAGCCAATAGAAGTAGATCCTGTCTATTGGCTGCTGGTGGAAGTCACAAGTTTCACACCAGCCAATAGCAGTAGATCCTATCAATTGGCTTCTGATGCTAGTCACAAGTTTCACACTAGCCAATAGTAGTAGATCCTGTCTATTGGCTGCTGATGCTAGTCACAAGTTTCACACTAGCCAATAGTAGTAGATCCTCTCTATTGGCTTCTGAAGCTAGTCACAAGTTTCACACTAGCCAATAGTAATATATCCTCTCTATTGGCTGCTGATGCTAGTCACAAGTTTCACAATAGCCAGTAGAAGTAGATCCTGTCTATTGGCTGCTGATGCTAGTCAAAAGTTTCACAATAGCCAATAGAAGTAGATCCTGTCTATTGGCTGCCGATGCTAGTCAAAAGTTTCACTCTAGCCAATAGCAGTAGATCCTCTCAATTGGCTGCTGATGCTAGTCACAAGTTTCACACTAGCCAATAGCAGTAGATCCTGTCTATTGGCTTCTGATGCTAGTCACATGTTTCACACTAGCCAATAGTAGTAGATCCTGTCTATTGGCTTCTGATGCTAGTCACAAGTTTCACACTAGCCAATAGCAGTAGATCCTGTCTATTGGCTGCTGATGCTAGTCACAAGATTCAAACTAGCCAATAGTAGTAGATCCTGTTTATTGGCTTCTGATGCTAGTCACAAGTTTCACACTAGCCAATAGCAGTAGATCCTGTCTATTGGCTGCTGATGCTAGTCACAAGTTTCACACTAGCCAATAGTAGTAGATCCTGTCTGTTGGCTTCTGATGCTAGTCACAAGTTTCACACTAGCCAATAGCAGTAGATTCTGTCTATTGGCTGCTGATGCTAGTCCCAAGTCTCACACTAGCCAATAGCAGTAGATCCTGTCTGTTGGCTTCTGATGCTAGTCACAAGTTTCACACCAGCCAATAGTAGTAGATCCTGTCTGTTGGCTTCTGATGCTAGTCACACGTTTCACACTAGCCAATAGTAGTAGATCCTGTCTATTGGCTGCTGATGCTAGTCACAAGTTTCACACTAGCCAATTGTAGTAGATCCTATTGGCTGCTGATGCTAGTCACACGTTTCACACTAGCCTATAGCAGTAGATCCTGTCTATTGGCTGCTGATGCTAGTCACAAGATTCAAACTAGCCAATAGTAGTAGATCCTGTCTATTGGCTGCCGATGCTAGTCACACGTTTCACACTAGCCAATAGTAGTAGATCCTGTCTATTGGCTTCTGATGATAGTCACACGTTTCACACAAGCCAATAGTAGTAGATCCTGTCTATTGGCTTCTGATGCTAGTCACAAGTTTCACACTAGCCAATTGTAGTAGATCATATTGGCTGCTGATGCTAGAAACAAGTTTCACACTAGCCAATAGTAGTAGATCCTATTGGCTGCTGATGCTAGTCACAAGTTTCACACTAGCCAATTGTAGTAGATCCTATTGGCTGCTGATGCTAGTCGCAAGTTTCACACTAGCCAATAGTAGTAGATCCTATTGGCTGCTGATGCTAGAAACAAGTTTCACACTAGCCAATAGTAGTAGATCATATTGGCTGCTGATGCTAGAAACAAGTTTCACACTAGCCAATAGTAGTAGATCCTATTGGCTGCTGATGCTAGAAACAAGTTTCACACTAGCCAATTGTAGTAGATCCTATTGGCTGCTGATGCTAGAAACAAGTTTCACACTAGCCAATAGTAGTTGATCCTATTGGCTGCTGATGCTAGAAACAAGTTTCACACTAGCCAATAGTAGTTGATCCTATTGGCTGCTGATGCTAGAAACAAGTTTCACACTAGCCAATAGTAGTAGATCCTGTCTATTGGCTGCTGATGCTAGTCACATGTTTCACACTAGCCAATAGCAGTTGATCCTTTGGCTGCTGATGCTAGTCACAAGTTTCACACTAGCCAAATGTAGTAGATCCTATTGGCTGCTGATGCTAGTCACAAGTTTCACACTAGCCAATAGTAGTAGATCCTATTGGCTGCTGATGCTAGTCACAAGTTTCACACTAGCCAATAGTAGTACATCCTGTCTATTGGCTGCTGATGCTAGTCACAAGTTTCACACTAGCCAATTGTAGTAGATCCAATTGGCTGCTGATGCTAGTCACAAGTTTCACACTAGCCAATAGTAGTAGATCCTGTCTCTTGGCTGCTGATGCTAGTCACAAATTTCACACTAGCCAATAGCAGTAGATCCTGTCTGTTGGCTGCTGATGCTAGTCACAAGTTTCACACTAGCCAATAGCAGTAGATCCTGTCTATTGGCTGCTGATGCTAGTCACAAGTTTCACACTAGCCAATAGCAGTAGATCCTGTCTATTGGCTGCTGATGCTAGTCACAAGTTTCACACTAGCCAATTGTAGTAGATCCAATTGGCTGCTGATGCTAGTCACAAGTTTCACACTAGCCAATAGTAGTAGATCCTGTCTCTTGGCTGCTGATGCTAGTCACAAGTTTCACACTAGCCAATAGCAGTAGATCCTGTCTGTTGGCTGCTGATGCTAGTCACAAGTTTCACACTAGCCAATAGCAGTAGATCCTGTCTATTGGCTGCTGATGCTAGTCACAAGTTTCACACTAGCCAATAGCAGTAGATCCTGTCTATTGGCTGCTGATGCTAGTCACAAGTTTCACACTAGCCAATAGTAGTATATCCTGTCTATTGGCTGCTGATGCTAGTCACAAGTTTCACACTAGCCAATAGCAGTAGATCCTGTCAATTGGCTGCTGATGCTAGTCACAAGTTTCACACTAGCCAATAGTAGTATATCCTGTCTATTGGCTGCTGATGCTAGTCACATGTTTCTCACTAGCCAATAGCAGTTGATCCTATTGGCTGCTGATGCTAGTCACAAGTTTCACACTAGCCAATTGTAGTAGATCCTATTGGCTGCTGATGCTAGTCACAAGTTTCACACTAGCCAATAGTAGTATATCCTGTCTATTGGCTGCTGATGCTAGTCACATGTTTCTCACTAGCCAATAGCAGTTGATCCTATTGGCTGCTGATGCTAGTCACAAGTTTCACACTAGCCAATAGTAGTATATCCTGTCTATTGGCTGCTGATGCTAGTCACATGTTTCACACTAGCCAATAGCAGTTGATCCTATTAGCTGCTGCTGCTGCTAGTCACAAGTTTCACACTAGCCAATAGTAGTATATCCTGTCTATTGGCTGCTGATGCTAGTCACAAGTTTCACACTAGCCAATAGCAGTAGATCCTGTCTGTTGGCTGCTGATGCTGTCACAAGTTTCACACTAGCCAATAGCAGTAGATCCTGTCTATTGGCTGCTGATGCTAGTCACAAGTTTCACACTAGCCAATAGCAGTAGATCCTGTCTATTGGCTGCTGATGCTAGTCACAAGTTTCACACTAGCCAATAGTAGTATATCCTGTCTATTGGCTGCTGATGCTAGTCACAAGTTTCACACTAGCCAATAGCAGTAGATCCTGTCAATTGGCTGCTGATGCTAGTCACAAGTTTCACACTAGCCAATAGTAGTATATCCTGTCTATTGGCTGCTGATGCTAGTCACATGTTTCTCACTAGCCAATAGCAGTTGATCCTATTGGCTGCTGATGCTAGTCACAAGTTTCACACTAGCCAATTGTAGTAGATCCTATTGGCTGCTGATGCTAGTCACAAGTTTCACACTAGCCAATAGTAGTAGATCCTATTGGCTGCTGATGCTAGTCACAAGTTTCACACTAGCCAATAGTAGTATATCCTGTCTATTGGCTGCTGATGCTAGTCACATGTTTCACACTAGCCAATAGCAGTTGATCCTATTAGCTGCTGCTGCTGCTAGTCACAAGTTTCACACTAGCCAATAGTAGTATATCCTGTCTATTGGCTGCTGATGCTAGTCACAAGTTTCACACTAGCCAATAGTAGTAGATCCTGTCTATTGGCTGCTGATGCTAGTCAGAAGTTTCACACTAGCCAATAGCAGTTGATCCTATTAGCTGCTGCTGCTAGTCACCAGTTTCACACTAGCCAATAGTAGTAGATCCTGTTGGCTGCTGATGCTAGTTGCAAGTTTCACACTAGCCAATAGTAGTAGATCCTGTCTATTGGCTTCTGATGCTAGTCGCAAGTTTCACACTAGCCAATAGTAGTAGATCCTGTCTATTGGCTTCTGATGCTAGTCACAAGTTTCACACTAGCCAATAGTAGTAGATCCTGTCTATTGGCGTCTGATGCTAGTCACAAGTTTCACACTAGCCAATAATAGTCAATCCTGTCTATTGGCTTCTGATGCTAGTCAAAAATTTCACACTAGCCAATAGTAGTAGATCCTATCTATTGGCTTCTGATCCTAGTCACAAGTTTCACACTAGCCAATAGTAGTAGATCCTGTCTATTGGCTGCTGATGCTAGTCATAAGTTTCACAATAGCCAATAGCAGTAGATCCTGTCTGTTGGCTTCTGATGCTAGTCGCAAGTTTCACACTAGCCAATAGTAGTAGATCCTATCTATTGGCTTCTGATGCTAGTCACAAGTTTCACACTAGCCAATAGTAGTAGATCCTGTCTATTTGCGTCTGATGCTGGTCACAAGTTTCACACTAGCCAATTGTAGTAGATCCTGTCTATTGGCTTCTGATCCTAGTCACAAGTTTCACACTAGCCAATAGTAGTAGATCCTGTCTATTGGCGTCTGATGCTAGTCACAAGTTTCACACTAGCCAATAATAGTCAATCCTGTCTATTGGCTTCTGATGCTAGTCACAAGTTTCACACTAGCCAATAGTAGTAGATCCTGTCTGTTGGCTTCTGATGCTAGTCACAAGTTTCACACTAGCCAATAATAGTCAATCCTGTCTATTGGCTTCTGATGCTAGTCACAAGTTTCACATTAGCCAATAGTAGTAGATCCTGTCTATTAGCTGCTGATGCTAGTCACAAGTTTCACATTAGCCAATAGAAGTAGATCCTGTCTATTGGCTTCTGATGCTAGTCACAATTTTCACATCAGCCAATAGAAGTAGATCCTGTCTATTGGCTGCTGATGCTAGTCACAAGTTTCACATCAGCCAATAGAAGTAGATCCTGTCTATTGGCTTCTGATGCTAGTCACAAGTTTCACACCAGCCAATAGTAGTAGATCCTGTCTGTTGGCTTCTGATGCCATTCACAAGTTTCACATTAGCCAATAGCAGTAAGTCCTGTCTATTGGCTGCTGATGCTAGTCACAAGTTTCACACTAGCCAATAGAAGTAGATCCTGTCTATTGGCTGCTGATGCTAGTCACAAGTTTCACATTAGCCAATAGAAGTAGATCCTGTCTATTGGCTTCTGCTGCTAGTCACAAGCTTCACACCAGCCAATAGTAGTAGATCCTGTCTGTTGGCTTCTGATGCCATTCACAAGTTTCACATTAGCCAATAGCAGTAGGTCCTGTCTATTGGCTGCTGATGCTAGTCACAAGTTTCACACTAGCCAATAGAAGTACATCCTGTCTATTGGCTGCTGATGCTAGTCACAAGTTTCACATTAGCCAATAGAAGTAGATCCTGTCTATTGGCTGCTGATGCTAGTCACAAGTTTAACACTAGCCAATAGAAGTAGATCCTGTCTATTGGCTGCTGATGCTAGTCACAAGTTTCACATTAGCCAATAGAAGTAGATCCTGTCTATTGGCTGCTGATGCTAGTCATAAGTTTCACACTAGCCAATAGAAGTAGATCCTGTCTATTGGCTGTTGATGCTAGTCACAAGTTTCACATTAGCCAATAGCGTAGATCCTGTCTATTGGCTTAGGATGCTAGTCACAAGTTTCACACTAGCCAATAGTAGTAGATCCTCTCAATTGGCTGCTGATGCTAGAAACAAGTTTCACACTAGCCAATAACAGTAGATTCTGTTGGGGTTGCATAAATACTATATTAATAATGTTTGTGGTGTTATGACCCTTTTTACTACTCTGGCCTTTAGAGACGGCGGGGTACCGGAATGTTGCACCGAAGGGGGTCTGTAACGTGCCAGTAAATATACTGACACGGCTCCCTCACATTTGCGCACCCTCAAATGCCAGAAGACTGGGCCGGGATACGAACCTGCAACCCTGAGCCCAGCAAGCGAGGACATTACCGCTGAGCCACGCAGCCAGCCATATAGACTAGACGTCTCACCCACTCTCACCACCTACAAGCGCGCCAGGCCCCTTAAGTCTCACCGCCTTCAAGCGCGCCAGGTCCCTTACGCTTCACCGCCTCTCACCACCTACAAGCGCGCCAGGCCCCTTACGTCTTACTGCCTACAAGCGCGCCAGGCCCTTACGTGTCACCGCCTACATGCGCGCCAGGCCCCTTACGTCCCACACCCTCTCACCGCCAACAAGCGCGCCAGGCCCCTTACGTCTCACCCCATCTCACCGCCTACACACGAGGCAAGCCCCTTACGTCTCACTCCCTCTCACCGCCTAGAAGCGCGCCAGGCCCCTTACGTCTCACCTCCTCTCACCACCTACAAGCGTGCCAGGCCCCTTACGCCTCACCCCCTCTCACCGCCTACACACGCGCCAAGCCCCTTACGTTTCACCCCCTCTCACTGCCTACAAGCCCACCAGGTCCCTTACGTCTCACCCCCCCCCCCCTCACCGCCTACAAGCGCGCCAGGCCCCTTACGTCTCTCCCCGCCTACAAGCACGCCAGGGCCTTTACGTCTCACCGCCTCTCACCGCCTACAAGCCCACCAGGTCCCTTACGTCTCACCCCCTCTCACCGCCTACAAGCGCGCCAGGTCCCTTACGACTCACCCCCTCTCACCGCCTACAAGCGCGCCAGGCCCCTTACGTCTCACCCCCTCTCACCGCCTACAAGCGCGCCAGGCCCCTTACGTCTCACCCCCTCTCATCGCCTACAAGCGCGCCAGGCCCCTTAGGTCTCACCGCCTACAAGCGCGCCAGGCCCCTTACGTTTCACCCCCCCCCCCCTCACCACCTATAAGCGCGCCAGGCCCCTTATGTCTCTCCCCCTCTCACCACCAACAAGCGCGCAAGGCCTCTTACGTCTCACCCCCTCTCACCGCCTACAAGCGCGCCAGGCCCCTTACCTCTCACCCACTCTCATCGCCTACAAGCGCAGGCCCCTTACGTCTCACCACCTCTCACCACCTACAAGCGCGCCAGGCCCCTTACGTCTCAGCCCCCCTCACCACCTATAGGCGCGCCAGGCCCCTTACGTCTCACCGCCTACAAGCGCGCCAGGCCCCTTACGTCTCACCCCCTCACCGCCTACAAGAGCGCCAGGCCCCTTATGTCTCACCCCCTCTCACCGCCTACAAGCGCGCCAGGTCCCTTATGTCTCACCCCCGCTCACCACCTATAAGCGCGCCAGGTCCCTTACGTCTCACCGCCTCTCACCGCCTACAAGCGCGCCAGGCCACTTACGTCTCACCCCCTCTCACCGCCTACAAGTGCGCCAAGCCCCTTATGTGTCCCCCCTCTCACCGCCTACAAGCGCGCCAGGTCACTTACATCTCACCCCCTCTCACCACCTATAAACGCGCCAGACCCCTTACGTCTCATCGCCTCTCACCGCCTACAAGCCCGCCAGGCCCCTTACGTCTCACCCCCTCCCACCGCCTACAAGCGCGTCAGGCCCCTTACGTCTCACCGCCTACAAGCGCGCCAGGCCCCTTACGTCTCACCCCCTATCACCGCCTACAAGCGCGTCAGGCCCCTTACGTCTCACCGCCTACAAGCGCGTCAGGCCCCTTACGTCTCACCACCTACAAGCGCATCAGGTCCCTTACGTCTCACCCCCTCTCACCGCCTACAAGCGCGCCAGTCCCCTTACGTCTCAACCCTCTCACCGCCTACAAGCGCGCCAGGGCCCTTACGTCTCACCGCCTCTCACCGCCTACAAGCTCACCAAGTCCCTTACGTCTCACCCCCTCTCACCGCCAACAAGTTCGCCAGGCCTCTTAAATCTCACCCCCTCTCACTGCCTACACGCGCGCCAGGCCTCTTACATCTCACCCCTCTCACCGCCTACAAGCGCGCCAGGCCCCTTACGTCTCACCGCCTACAAGCGCGCCAGGCCCCTTACGTCTGAACGCCTACAAGCGCGCCAGGCCCTTACGTCCCACACCCTCTCACCGCCAACAAGCGCGCCAGGCCCCTTACGTCTCACCCCCTCTCGCCGCCTACACACGAGCCAAGCCCCTTACGTCTCACCCCCTCTCACCGCCTACATGAGAGGCGGGCCCATTACGTTTCACCCCCTCTCACTGCCTACAAGCGCACCAGGTCCCTTACGTCTCACCCCCTCTCACCGCCTACAAGCGCGCCAGGCCCCTTACGTCTCACCCCCTCTCACCGCCTACAAGCGCGCCAGGGCCCTTACGTCTCACCGCCTCTCACCGCCTACAAGCTCACCAGGTCCCTTACGTTTCACCCTCCTCTCACCACCTACAAGCGCGCCAGGCCACCTACGTTTCACCCCCCTCTCACCACCTACAAACGCGCCAGGCCCCTTACGTCTCACCCCTCTCACCACATACAAGCGCGCCAGGTCCCTTACGCCTCACCCCCTCTCAACGCCTACAAGCGCGCCAGGACCCTTACGTCTCACCGCCTACAAGCGCGCCAGGCCCCTTACGTCTCACCGCCTACAAGCGCGTCAGGCCCCTTACGTCTCACCGCCTACAAGCGCGCCAGACCCCTTACGTCTCACCGCCTCTCACCACCTACAAGCGCGCCAGGCCCCTTACGTCTCACCGCCCACAAGCGCGCCAGGCCCCTTACGTCTCACCGCCTCTCACCGCCTACAAGCGCGCCAGGCCCCTTACGTCTCACCACCTACAAGCGCGCCAGGCCCCTTACGTCTCACCGCCTCTCACCGCCTACAAGCGCGCCAGGCCCCTTACGTCTCACCGCCCACAAGCGCGCCAGGCCCCTTACGTCTCACCGCCTACAAGAGCGCCAGGCCCCTAACGTCTCACCGCCTCTCACCGCCTACAAGCGCGCCAGGCCCCTTACGTCTCACCGCCCACAAGCGCGCCAGGCCCCTTACGTCTCACCGCCTACAAGAGCGCCAGGCCCCTAACGTCTCACCGCCTCTCACCACCTATAGGCGCGCCAGGCCCCTTACGTCTCACCGCCTACAAGCGCGCCAGGCCCCTTACGTCTCACCGCCCACAAGCGCGCTAGGCCCCTTACGTCTCACCCCCTCTCACCGCCTACAAACGCGCCAGGCCCCTTACGTCTCACCGCCTACAAGTGCGCCAGGCCCCTTACGTCTCACCCCCTCTCACCGCCTACAAGCGCGCCAGGCCCCTTACGTCTCACCGCCTCTGACCCCCTACAAGCGCGCCAGGCCCCTTACGTCCCACCCCCTCTCACCCAGGCACATCTTGGGACGGAAGGCTGAGAGTCCGTAACTCCAGCCTGACCAGTGAACGGCGCGCTGAGCGTGATATCACCAAACACAGTCTTCCTGATTGATAGAGCTACAGTTTTACAAGGACATGTAATTTTCTTTGCATTATTGGCATTCAATTTTTGACTTAAAATATCAAGAGAAAATTAAACTCCCTTTTCGTTCTCTAGGAAGGACACCGTCCTTATGAGCCGGCCGGCCGCTACTGTCCAGAACCCGGTAGATTATTGAAAATATTGCAGAAATATAGGTACCGGTATTTATTTCTTGCTTATTCAACTACGGCAGCCATGACTCATTGACGTCATATCACGTCTCATAACTGTTGCCAACATGTCCGATACAAAATACACCACATGACACACGTAACTTTGTAATTATGTGAAAAAAGATATAATTGGCAAAACCATTGGCTGGATGAAAATCTTGGGGTACAACTTCCTGCGACCAGAATCAAGTAAAACATTCTTAAACTATTGAATCAAGCCAACATACCTGTAGTATTGGTGGGGAAACATCTGGAGATGATATAGTAATGGGTGTTTACTCCACCCAGCCACCCCAAGTATGATCACGACTTAATATGGAGATGAAATTCCAGCTTACTCCACCATTTATAGCAATACGTACAGTATTGCCAACCCCACGCAATCGGTACTATTTCGCATCCGGTACCGTATAACAAAAGACTGCTGTCAAGTTAATGCGAAAGAGTGCAAAGCTGCGCGCCACGCATGGAGGAAAGAAGGGAAGGAGATGCCTTCGCTGCGCTGCCTAGCGCAAGCTGTTGAAGCCAAACGGCTCGCCCACTTTGGTTGCAAGAAAATGGCTGTCCCTATGCTTAAAGCCGTAAACCACTCCAACTAGTAATGGATTTTAGTGACATAAAACTGCAATGACAAGTCAAGATTTTTTCTTGGATAGGCAGAATACACTCTGTACATCACGGTACTTGGCACAATTAAGCTGCGTTATCGTTTTAAAAGTCACTTTAAATATAAATATGAGAGCACCTTTGCGAGGCCAGTTTTGTAAGGAAAACGCGGCAAAACGTAATAATACGCTGAAACACTGATTAAATTGAATACAGGTGTCTGAAGATGCGAGTTATACCAAAGAAGGAACATCTTGGGAATTAATCTGCCGAACTAATTACGGCATTTACACCAAATTGAGTTTTATGTTCTTATTGGTGTTGAGGCATTCATCAGTTTTTAGGCCTAATTTCGAGCACAGCCACTTTCACTCATTGGTCGTACACGTTTTGATATTCAAGAATACGCACCTCAAAATTAATAAACAGAACAATTAAAAAAGGACGCATATTTGTACAAAAATACGGTATAGTCTATACTTTTCGGTACCGTACAGTATTTTCTTTGTGAGGGGTAGAAACTTGACGATTAGCCTGGAATTGATTAATTACGTAGGCCTACCATAATTATTGACCGACAGCCGTTTGAAAATTTGGGATTTGCAGAGGAATGTTTTTTTTTGTATATGGGGTAGGCCTACATACACATGCTGAGATTAGAATTGAGTTTTTTTTAAATAACTTATCACTACTGTTATTACATTTCCAAAGTTGCATAACCAGAGCGCGATAAAAACCAGGGCCAAAATAAGGTTTAGCCATGCACAATGCCTCATGCAAGTCACAGAACACCGAATACGAGTTAAGGTTACGCCCACTTTGGTTGCAGCGCTTGGCTTCACTCAAACGAGCTCAGGGCATCTCCTCTTATTCTTTCCTCCATGGCGCCACGTTAGCCGATATAAACACGCACAGTCACGTACCGTATCAATAATCAGTCCAATGGTTTTGCCTAGACTGTTATTACAAAACCTTGACTTAGGGCAAGCAGATTAAATATTATATTGCCAGTAGATTAATTGAATGAAAATCCACAGCCTGCTTCCAGTCTCCGACCGGGTCAGGAATGGAATGAATGAAGCCCCCATCTAGCGGCGAGGAGATGAACTGTGCCGGCTGCCGAGGCCTGACGCACTCCTCCGGGGCAATTATTAAATGAATGACAGATGAAATGAAATGATAGTGGAGAGTGTTGCTGGAATGAAATTTTGACAGGGTAAACCGGAGTACCCGGAGAAAAACCTGTCTGCCTCCGTTTTGTCCAGCACAGATCTCACATGGAACGACCGGGATTTGAACCACGGACCCAGCGGTGAGAGGCCGGCGTGCTGCCGCCTAAGCCACGGAGGCTTCCAGTAGATTAATTACCTACCATAAAAACTCATAACACGTTTAATAAGTGAACTTAGCCTACGTTGCTGTACAAGTTTTGCTAATCGGCATCGGCACTAGTTGCTATCTGTAGGTCACGCCAAGAATTAATCTTCGTCCTTATGTGACAAAACGCCCAGTTCTAACTAGATACATTATCGTCTCTAACTATCCGGTGTGAAACTTGTATAATTGGGCAGATGACCTCGTAGTTCCGCGCCTTCAATCCCCAATAACTAACTAAACTTGTATAATGTTGTCATAAAGCTGTTCCTAGTTACACAGCCACACCGCTGTATTAAATACCGTATTGTATACTGACTGTTGCTGATAATCTCCACTGGGCACTATTTACTTCCTCTGTTAAACGCGTTATGATAACCCAAGCTTTGTCAAAGCGCTACCGGTACTGAACATATCAATTTGTTCAACATGGATTTGTTACTAGCGTATACTAAAAAAAATACATTTACATCTCGCCTAAAAATATTACAGATACCGTACTAATTCTAGTAATGGAATCGCTATGTGGTATGGAAGGCCTATCTGTCTACTGCCGATTGTGATCGTCTTCCTATGTAGACTTATAGGCTACCGCACTTTGAATTATGATTACGTTGCTACTTGCCACAATTTAAGGGGAGGTATCATTGGATTCTTCAACTTCCACAGATTTCAACATATACCGTACAGGTAATTAGGCTACCAAGTTGTTAGGCCTACCACTTGCATAGACCTGCTGCCATGTGATGTTCTAAATTTTGGATTATTAGCTTCATTATTTTTAGTTATTGTCCGTTTTTGTGTTAAAAATGTGGTGGCAAAGTCTCTTGCGACAAAACTCTTCTGACTTCGGAAATACATGTAGTTAAGCTGTAGAGTAGGGAAACAACAATTGCTCTGGGTTTTGGATGGATAGGCTAGTGTTCTTTCCAGAAATGTTGAAACTCTCATTTTATATATTATTAAGAAATGAGGATTAAGAGTTTGAATATACCTATCAAAATTCATATTCAAAACCAAAGCGCAAATTAACGTAACTGTACCCTTAGCAACGACCCTACCAAGTTACACGAAAACAGATAAGAATTGCATCGCAAGGAGCATTTTGAGTACACAGCAAAACATTGATAAGGAGCTCTGATAGAAAGAGGTAAGTTAATATTTACTTACTCAGAACTGCCCTCCTCGGAGCCGCCGAGAGGATTTAAGGGGCCCAATGCAATGTTTTACTCGGGTCCCCCTTGAAATACTTTCCACTACCGGTAGCCTACTAGCTATTCTGGAAAGCAATGCCATTCTGAGGAAAGCATTTGATGTTCAGTCATAATTAAAAACTAACATACACACCATATTTCATAGAAAACACCTTAAGTTAGCATTTAGCCCATTTTGTGAAATATATTCTACAATGTGCACAAAATGGTTTTGGATTTCTGAATTATTGCAATACTGTTAACATGCATAGAGCAATATTTAGCAATTCACTTAAGTTACCAGTACGTAATGAAAAATGAGTAGCATTTTATTACTCCGCATTTGCTTGATAGCAGATTCAACACTAAACTTATAGCACATAATTCCTCAAGAGTCATAACTCCTAACTTACAGATCAAGGTCAACAATTCCTTGACTTCATTGATACGAAGAGATCAATTACATAGATCACAATTTATAGACCTAACAAGATCGCTCTCCAGTGAAAGCACGTCAAGGTTGTTCAGTATTTCCTGGCACATTGTTTTACTTTTTTTTTCTATTAAAGTGCGCGGATATTTAGATTGCCTATAAACATTATGTATCACTTCTCTTCTCTTCTCCTGTAGATTGTAGTCATTGCGGTGTATTTTGAAACAAACAAATGTTGTAGAATAACAGCGTACACCGAATGTCTTCTTTTTCACTCGTAACAGCTCGTGATTACAATTTCCCATCATAATTATGGTGTTAATAAGCGCGCCATGCAGCTTGAGCCATGGTTGCCCCTTCCGCCAGGCAAATGTAGGCTACTGCTCGCATCCAAGCTCTGTGAACCTGCGGGGTGAGGGGAAGGGGCAGGGAAGGATCTGTCAACAGCCCGCCTTGTTATCTGGTATTCCTTTCTATTCCAATACTGCTAACATACGGCCGTTGCTCAAACCACTGTGGTGTTGCGAATGAGTGAGTGAGTCATCGACCAATGTATTTGTTTCTGTTACTACGCACTGCCCGGGGAACCTCATCACTCGTCACCATAACTTTTTTTAAATTTTAGCGTATGGCTGTGTGTGCCGGGAGTGTCCGAGGAGATGTTCGGCTCGCCAGTTTGTAGCTGCCTCTACGCGGACACCCATGGGGTGAGCTTTAATTACCGTCACGTGGAGTGTTGTCTGGGGAGGAAAGTTTGAATGTAAGGACGAGGAGTTGGAAGGTAGCGACTGTGGCTTATAGTTAGGGACCAACCACGGCATTTGCCTGGAAGGAAGATGGGAAACGACAGAAGACCATCTTCAAGGTTACCGGCGGGGTGTTCGAACCTCCTCGCCTCCCGGATGTGAGCGACTGCCTGCAGCCACGCCGTAACGACCACGGCTAACTCACCCGGAAGCATCACTTCTCATAATCCGCGATCCATATTCCCCTCAGGTTCGCGCAGCTTAGACTCGAGCAGTACGTGCAAAGCAAGTGACCTCACTCCAGCCGGGGGGCGAGACATCCAGAGGCTAGTGATGGACAGAAAAACGCCCAACTGTTTGGAGAAAACAGTTGTCCGATGAAAAACGAACGAACTGTTTTTTAATGTTACACCAAACAGTTTTCCTTCAGTCTTATTACGATTGGTTGGAACGAATCCACTGTTTGTCTTGCACTGTTTGCTACTCACTGGCACTGCTGTAACCTTGAATGAATAGCTTCGCCGGAGCTATTCGGCTGAGGTCGTCATTATTCGACAGTTAACCACTCCCATCCCCTCTCTGTCAAATCAACTGTTTGTCCCGTAACAGCCAGGATACAAGAGCTGTTGGGAAAAGCAGTTCTTAGCCAAACTGTTCTTCTTCAACGTTTTCGCTTATTGCTGTTTGCGAGCTGTTGGCTGTGTTCTTAAATCTCCTCAAAGCTCTCGCATAGCAGCATGGGCACCCGCCCGCAGGGGTTCGGGGGTTGGGGAGAGGTAGGGGGTGGATTACCGAGAATATTTACATTCTTAATTTTCACACCAGTTTATTACATAAATTGAAGGAAGAAAGATTGTAGTTTAACGTGACCGTGAATCTTGTGATAATGAGCCACGGGACCGCCTTTTTACGTAGAATCCGAACCACAGGACATGGCATTTCACTTCGAAAATCTCACATGCATTGACCGGGATTGCTTGTTGGCGAGAGGCCAACAGCTTGACCGCTGCGCCACAAGGCCCCTATTACAAAAATTGAAGTTACTGATAGTTAACTCATAATTCCATAATTTTATTTAACTTAAGAGTAATTTGGAATTATTTGAAAATATCTGCAGTTATTTAGAAAATCGGCGAACTGGATTAACATTTAACATTACCATTTTAATGAACTGCTTGAATTTTATTTTTGTCGATACATGGTGATACCACTAAATAAATGAACATTATGACGATGATTCACAAAGAAAAGCGAACTTCTAAGGACAAAAACTCT
Source organism: Meconema thalassinum (assembly GCA_946902985.2). NCBI lineage: Eukaryota > Metazoa > Arthropoda > Insecta > Orthoptera > Tettigoniidae > Meconema > Meconema thalassinum. The sequence goes on from OX336393.1 coordinate 31,586,254, forward strand.
GAACTAAAAGAAAACAACTATTCTTCCCATTCATGTCATAAAGATAATGTACCCAACGGTTTCAGAGCAGCCAAATAACGAATATCACGAAGCAAGTAAGAAATGAAACGAAAATTGCGGGGGGCGATGTCCTAGTGACAGCTAGGTAATTAAATGAAAAATATGACTCTCCCCCCTGGAAAAAAAAAGCCTGTGGGCGTCCATGCATAGAAGGTCGCGTGGTGTCTGAGAGACACCTCTAGCATTCTGAGAAATGTATTTAATTCCAAGTTTCATGTGAGAATTTAATTAATTCCTGGCTGCGGCAACGCGGTCATGTAGCCCCGTGTACTTTTTTGTATACTTTAATCTGTGTTGAGAGGGGCAGATGACCTCGTAGTTCCGCCCCTTAAAACAACAATAACTAATTTGATTGCATTGACTTTGCCTAAGAGTGGAGTCTCACTCATCTTCCCGTTCTACCCGTTTAGCCTTTATACAAGTATTTTGCCAGCCATCAGCTTGTGTTGCCTGTCAGTGTCTAATAATAATAATAATAATAATAATAATAATAATGTTATTCTTACGTCCCTTTTAACTACTCTGGCTTTTAGAGACGCCGGGGTGCCGGAATTTTGTCCCAAATGGGATCTTTAACGTGCCAGTAAATCTACTGACAAGGCTCCCTCGCATTTGTGCACCCTCAAACGCCAATTGGCTGCGCCAGGATTCGATCCTGCTACCTGGGGCTTAGCAAGCGAGAACGTTACCCCTGAGTAGGCTTGCCATACGTCCCGGTTTGACCGGGACAGTCCCGGTATTTTGCTCTTGTCCCGGTGTCCCGCCCGGTTTTATCAATGTCCCGGAAAACGGCTGTAAGACGCAAAAAGTAACGAATTTATGAGTTCAAGAATCTTTTATGAATCGGTTACTTTTCAACAAACAACATCTTTATTTTTGTAATTGTTTTTTAGTTAGACAAAAAGTTGTAGATCTTCAAAAAAGAATAAGGCTCAGTAATTGTTCAATTAAACAATTTTATGAAATATCTTAAATTGTATTTTAGTAACACTATTTCTAGATGGTAGACCACAAAAATTATCATTAAAAAGGAAAAATATATTTTTATGTAGCAAAAATTCCTTTTTTATTTTTAAAAGGTGTGTAGAACTAACGATTTAGGGTGCCAGATTCCCCCCTCCCGTCACTTGCGAGGCTTAAAACTCGCCATTTTGCTTCTAATTTTTTTAAAAAATTCCCGGACTCCCCGCTCGATACCCCCCCCCCCCCCCCCCCCCCCCCAGACCCCCCGGTAAAAATTAATGTGTCCCGGTTTCACTCGCCAAAAATATGGCAAGCCTACCCCTGAGCCACGCAGCCAGCCTCAGTGTCTACTGTGTAGATATTACGCAACGAATCAAGTTACAGTGAAAGGTGGAGAAATATATTTCCTATCTCACAGCTCTTGTGCGTGTGACTCACTCGTCTATCACCGAGTCCCGTTATGAAGTGTCAACGAATGACCTGTTGTCTTCAAACTGTTTGCGAAAACATTACTGCGTTGGTTAATCAGCTTCTGCCGTACTGTCTTGTGAACGAATTTTATAACCTGTTGTTTTCAAACTGTTTGGGAGAACAGTTGTTTTCAACAAACGAACAGTTCGTTGGCGTTTTCCTAAAACAGCAGAAATGACCATCACTACCAGAGGCGGTGATGAATCTAGTTTGAACTGGTTGTTTTGTAACGATAGGAGGAAGTTTTATTCCGTGGCGTCAATACCGTAAGGAACTAGTGCTGATTTGCGATACCAGTGCAGCTCGCTAAGGTCACTTTCACGTAGCCTAATTAAAGGTGTTGATAAGTTTTTAAGATACGGTACTTCATCGTCTGACATTATAACATTTAATCAGCTTGTCCCAATTCTTTTCTTTTGTGTATTTAGGAATATAGAAATCGAATGTAGGATTCTGTATTTCCCTGCTCTACAAGCAGGCACCATTAAGTTAGTTATATCACAAACACAATGATAAATAGTGCCGTCTTATTAGACCATGACGGTCAACTTGCAAACATATGACTTACCGGTAGAGTAATTGTTGAGCGTCATGGTTGTATACGTTTAACTGTTGTTGACAAATTATAACCGCTCGTTATAACTGTGCACTTCGAGGAGTATGATAATACCCTACCGTACCTCGTTTGATTTATAAAATATGAGACTAATTTGGCGTACTGGAATAAGTAAGGTCTTTTATTAATTCTTCCTCTGTTCTAGTTTCCTGATCATAATGGAGAAAAGACTATTCATCAAGAGTGAGCCAGATTGGTTGACTCATGAATTCTCCAACATTGTAAGTTACATTTTAATTCGTACATGGTGTAACATTGCTATCTTAGTGATGTGCAAGGTTTAGTGACATAATGCAGTACGGTTCTTAATAGTAAATAAATACTCTAACTAGGATCTGTTAACTTTTACGTTTTATGATAGGCCTACTCTTATTGTGTCTTATATATTTAACATAGGGTGATACTTCGCAGGATCCAAATGAGCAGTTGCCCTCTGATAACCTGCAGAATGAGGCTGGCGATATATTTGACGATGAAAGGATAACAGTTAAACAGGAACATGAATTTCAGGTAATTATTGGTTATGCATTACTTCTCTTATAATAATACGAATGATACTTAGTGGGAATAATTTTTGGAAGATGGGATTTCTGTCTTGTTTTCTATCAGAACAGATGTAATTGTATTGCTACTGCAGTTGCACCCTGGGTCCTATTATACAGGGTCTTTATATTTGCTTGGCAAGGACATTCTCGCTCACGCACTCCGCCAGTGACAGCTCAGTTCCCGGCGACCGCGCGCGTATGTACGACAGGATACGGCTCTTAAAATCAGTATCATGCATTTTTACTCACCATGCCTACAGTAGATGCTGAAAATGTTCCCCATCCGCTGCCAAACATAACCGCCATCTCTTTGTGAAGTTTCCGGTTACTCCGGTTAATTTAGCTTCAGTAAGGAAATAACGACCTTAACGTCTATTTTTATCGTTTACTGAACCTGTACATTTGAATCTCTTACCCAGTTGATTTATTGTCCGATTTATATGAATGGGTCTCCCTGGAAATGTCATTCAAATCTTTTGTCTTGTTCTAGCGCACGTTATGCAGCCCTTCGCTCGAACTTGGCCGCCGGTCCCCGGCGAGTGGTCTCCAGCTGTATTGCCCGGGTATTCACTCGCTCTTCTGTAGACGTGAGAGCTCCGAGCTAATTGGGTGTTTCAGTCTTTCAGTGTTTTATAAAGCTACTGTGTACCGACACTGTATATCTTATTGTGTAGTGTTTTATTGTGATTGTATAGTGCTGTAATGCCTTATGTGAAATATTAGTTACGTGAAGGAGTATATCTGCACAATACGTACATAAAGTGCAGGAAATCGCGCGCTAGAACAAGACAAAGTTTCGAATGACATTTCCAGGGAGACCCATTCCTATAAATCGGACAATAAATCAACTGGGTAAGAGATTCAAACGTACAGGTTCAGTAAACAATAAAAATAGACGTTAAGGTCGTTATTTCCTTACTGATGCTAAATTAACTGGAGTAACCGGAAACTTCACAAGGAGATGGCGGTTATGTTTGGCAGCGGATGGGGAACATTTTCAGCATCTACTGTAAACATGGTGAGTAAAAATGCATGATACTGATTTTAAGAGCCGTTTCCTGTCGTACATACGCGCGCGCGGTCGCGGGGGAACTGAGCTGTCACTGGCGGAGTGCGTGAGCGAGAATGTCCTTGCCAAGCAAATATAAAGACCCTGTAGGTGATGTTATTAATTATTCACGAAGTATCACTTTTCTTCTTTTCGCTCCATTTCGACAATATATCATTTTCATAGCTTTCTTTTTATCTTTTCGGAGGACATTATCAATTTTATCTTCCAACCTTGATCACTTTTGCTCCGACTGCACCCGATATATGTGCTAAATCACGTAAATATGTGTTCTGTATATCCACTGGAGCCATGTTCGTCACATGATTTTTAGTATGTGAAACTGCCGTAGCGAGCGCTCATAACGAAGCGCACACATTGACGTCAGTAGTTGCCAACATGTCCGAAACAAAATACACCAGACGACACGTAACGTTGTAATTATGTGAAAAAAGAAATAATTGGGCTTTTGTGTATTATTTGTATTTGTATGAGGCAGTGGTGCCAACTGCACTTTACCGCAATCAAAAACCATTGTTCTGGGCGCGTTAGGCTGTAACCATTGGATTGGACAAAACGAAGGTTAGAGTGGTCGGATGTAGGTGCGGTATTGGCCGCGTGCAGCTAGCGGGGCATGGTTGACAATACTGTTGATCTGGACGCGTTAGGCTGTAACCATTCGATTGGACAAAACGAAGGTTAGAGGGTGCGGCCTTAACGTCCGGGTATCCTCTTGTTGCAGGTTACAGATAGGTTATGTTTTATCCACCTAACTTCCACTTCACGATGGCATTTCGCGCACGGTGGTGTTTTTAGCCTACTTTCGATTTTTGCAAAAAATGAAAGTTGACTTATAAGATCAACACAGGGCGAAAAAAGTGTGTCTGTCTGTGTGTGTGTATGTGTGTGTGTGTGTGTGTCTGTGTGTGTGTGTATGTGTGTGTGGGAGTCTGTGTGTGTGTGTGTCTGTGTGTGTGTGAGTGTGTATTCTGAATGTCTGTCCCCCCCTATCAATTCGAACACGGTGAATGCGAATTGAACGAAATTTGGTACAAAGGTAGCACTAGCAAAGGACACCTCAGTGTCATGTTTTATATCGCCGCCATCTTGACCGAAACGTAATGGCGGCCACTCAAACGTTCAAAACGTAAAATCAAATAACGACTAACCAAATCATCCGATCTCTACCAAATTTGGTAACAACATACCTTCGTATAGGATGCGTCTTGTGACCAAACTACAAGGTCGTCCGCCATACCATTTCAGGATGGCGGCCGTGCGAATTATGCAAACTTTATAATCCATATCATGGGACCCACCAGTTCCGATTATCGAGCCGAGAATCGTTTTAACTGTTCTAAAGGAAGAGGCACGTTCGAAATTAAAAGTTTATTTTGTAATACTATAGTGCAGACGTGATTTTAAAAAGCTGAGCCGATTCAGTAATAATACAAGATGGCAGCGGATATCTTGTGCCTGACTTATATTTTATTAATTTGAGTATTGCATGCAATATAGCGTACTGATACAAAATAAATAAACTTTGTATGAAATGCTTTATATATAAATAATATACTCCAGTGATGAAATCGTTTAGTATAAATCATTATTTGCTAACAAGTCCTATGTAAGTCATTTTATATAGACCGATATTCGTTGACACAATTAGCTCAGTGGTAGAGCGTTAGCCTATCGCTCAAATGCCTATGGTTCAAACCCGATCAGAGCTAGTTTTTTTGCTTGAAATGTTATATGTTTATTGTTTTGTAATGACTCAGACGTTTTAAAATTAAGCGTTATATTGTGCATATTATGGTGTTAAATATATATTTAATTAAAACATAATTCGCCAGCAGATTTACTCGAGACATCTAGCTGCCAAAAAGGTAACTGCATGCCGACCTACTTATTAACTTCCAGATTTTATTGAAAAGTTTCTTCTTCTGGCCGCTAGAATGCACTCGCTCTGTTAGGATTATATTGTTCGATATTTCACCACTAGATGTCACGACTAGTCTACGTGGGGGCTCCATTGATTACTATACCATTGGCATTCTATGCGCATCGAATTTGAAGAATGACAAGATGATACTACGATACATTTTTACTTTTAATTTTAAAATAGCAATCGAAAATATCCACATAGTTTGTATACACACGTCTCTGTAGGGTCATGGAAAGATTTGTTAATTCAATTAGGGTTGTGAAAGCCATGCACAACCAGACGTGTAAAGACATGCCTCAACTCAAAGTTGGATGTTGCCCACGGCAGGTCTTATATGTAATAATAATAATAATAATAATAATAATGTTATTGGTTTTACATCCCTTTTAACTACTGCTGCTTTTAGAGACACCGGGGTGCCGGAATTTTGGCCCGAAGGGGATCTTTAACGTGCCAGTAAATGTACTGACACGGCTCCCTCGCATTTGTGCACCCTCAAATGCCAGCTGACTGCGCCAGGATACGAACTTGCAACCTAGGGCCCAGCAAGCGAGAACGTTACCGCTGAGCCACGCAGCCTGTCCGGTCGATTATGTCTCCAGATCCATAACATTCTTGATATACTTCTTATCTTTCTTTCTTCAATGATGGTAGCAGTTTTTATCTAGGTTGTGGCGTTTGGTAGAGGTAAATCGTTTCTAAGGTCTTCAACAAAGAATAGTTCTATTATACTCTTTGATGATAATAACAACGAGTTATAACTATACTCATACATTTAGGAGAAAGTAGGCTATATGTTCTTTACTGAACATCTTGTTGCTTGTGTTGTTGCAATAGCTTAGGTTGATCATAGATTGAAGTTACTGATTGTTAGCAGGCATCTTGGACAATCCTTCGGGAATAAATGATTCAATTCGGCCCACTATCAAATGAAAGGAAGGAACATTGTAGTTTTACGTGATCCACGGGACTTCCTTTTTACGTGGAATCCGAACCACAGGACGTGGCAATTTACTTCGAAAATCTCACGTGCATTGACCGGGAATCGAACCCAGTTCACCTTGGTGAGAGGCCTACAGCTTGACCGCTGCGCCATCACGCCCCCCAACTGAGTGCTGCGCACGAAGGATGCGCACTAGAGAATGAACTGCGAGCTTCTTTGTTTTATATAAAACCGTACGGGCAAGGTTGGCAGTATTGTTTTGATGATGATACTAGCGCTTTGAGACAGACCAGCGGGGCTAACGAAGCGACCCGAATATTCACGACTGCAACCGATGATGATAAATTTGAACTAATGGCGGCGACAGGTGTAATTTTGGCTATATAAGTCGCGATCCTGTTTGGGATGGCCGGGCGGGTCACAGACGGCGGAGGAGCAAACATCTATTACTACATTAACTCCAGATATTCTCCTGACTGTTACTAGTTATTTTGGTCAGTTTTTCTACTTTAGAGAAGTTATGAGGAAGTGATACGTCATGCGCCGCTACCCTTGGCTGTCTAATGCATAATCATCACCACTGCTTTCTTCTTGCTTTTGTTGAAAATGTGACTGCCAACAGAGCAATCAGAATACCATTAATCCAGGCTGTTGAGCTGAGCAATTACCCAACTAATGCACTTTGCCTGTGGTAGCTCATTTGTCAACTCTCAATGTAGAGGATAAGTTGGTACAGTGCCACGCTCTCTGGAATTATTTGTATAAACACATGTTTAAGATAGATTAAGTGAATACACAGAATCTAGATATTAACTTGCCACAATCACAGGAATTGGAAGTTGCTTGAGATCCACATGGCCTGAGTAAAGCCTGACGCTGCTTTTGGTTACTTGTCCATCCTTTCATTTCACCACCCCTTTTTAACTCTCCCTTAATTCTTATTCCGATAGTTGTAAAGGTAATCGATTATAATGATAATTCTTGTTTTAAGGGGCCTAACATCTAGGTTATCGGCCCCTAATGGTGTGGGTGATAGTGAAAGATGAGATAAGAATGAAAACTATAACTAATACTAACTACAAACTTACATACTAGAATAAGAAATGGCAAACAAATAAAGGATAAGGCAAATAAAGGACAGGAAGAAAAGAAATTCCCTCAACCCTTGAAGAATGAGGATTGAGGGACTTGGAAGGAAGGAGAGCCATGAAAGGCAGATAGGAAAGGGGAGTAAAGTAGAAGGCCCGCCCCAAAATCTGAGGAAAACGGGGACAAAACGGACCCAGCACTGGAATTCCTCGGGGTCGCCAACTCCCAAACTCACCAGCCGTGAGCCCTTGAGGGTGTAGCACTATCCAGGGTTCACCAAAGGTGGTAGGGTTACATACACCCTGCCTCCTAGAGGGCCTTGTGCAGAAGGCAGGAGATAACAAGAAAAGAAAAGAAGGCTGACCCCTCGAAGAATGAGGTTATCAGGAAAGATGAGACAAGGACCAATTAAGGCGGTAAAGTGAAAGACTCCCTAGGCCTCGGGAACCCTGATACCGTCGGGATCGGAAGAGAACAAGAGTTGACCCAGAGAGGAATGAAGACTGAGAGGAGCCCGGCACAAGTAAGTGGAAGCAATGCCGGACTCAGCTGGCGTCCCGTGGTCGCCAACCCACGTCCCACTGGATGTGAGCCCCTGGAGGGTTGTAGGTAGTCATCCATTTTCTCATCCTAATTGACTGTTTTCTTTACTGCCTGATAACTTACTCTAATTCTTTTACGTTGTCAGACCTCTTCTTCTCTTCATGATATAGCCTAATGGTGTAATTGCACAGGACAAATGTAAATTCAGATATATTCCAACTTTCATAAAAGGTAACTAAACTGGAGGGTGTGTACCACACCTTCAGTGGTACATACTGTGTAACACCAACAAGAGAACATGGAAATACTATTTCCCTGTCCCACTGAAGTGTTGTACAAATATAGATTAGACCTGAAATATTACATCTGTGATGTTATTAATTTTGAAATGCGCTTAGGCCTCTGCAGAGGGCGATATGTGTCAGGCTTAAATAGGCACATGAGTTAGTTGTTGTTGTTGTTGTTGTTGTTGTTTTCAGGGGTGGAACTACGAGGTCATCTGCCCCCACGCGCACTTGTTCTCTTAACCTCTCATACAAAGTACACTCACTGGAGCATCGCCTCCTGGATTATAGTCAACATCTGTTACATCTCAATTCAGCATTTCCATCTCCAGAAGCTGGTTCTCCTCATTTCGCTTCAACTCACCTTCCAGGCTTGAATTTGATTTGCTATAAAGACCTTCCTCATCTGATGTTGAATTGAGTGGATCATGGTGTTGGTTGGAATCATCTTCTCTATGGTGTGACATTTCATAATAATGGTATCACATCTTCTACACCTGTAGTAAATATTTGCTCAGCTGTCAGATTTATCACAGCATTGCCGCACTTAAAATAATTGTTCTCGTTTATTTCTATCCCATGCCCACTTTATTGGAGTAATCATGGTTTCAAAGCGCCCTACAATTAATTTACCCAGTACAACAAAATTCTGATAATATTTGAGCTCTGTGAAGCTCTTTCCAGTATTATCACATGTACTCAAACTATCGCACATTGACCTTGCACTCGACAGTTCGCAAAATTCAATAAATACACAAATCTTTGTATTAAATCGTCGAACTCCCTACTTATGAGTATTCCACACTCAATAAGAAATATTTTGCACTCTATTTCTCTACTTTTACTCAATTCTATATACAGTGGGTTCGATTCTCAAATCTCCGTATCCACCTCTCAGGCGTTCGACAAGTTCTTGTTTGTGCGTAGCATTTCTGGCTTCTCCGTTCTGTAGGCTATCAGCTATTCCCTCCGCGTTGTTCGAAGTATTTCCATGAAATTTTGATCTCATGTTTTCAATGGATTTCACGGCTCGCTCGAACCTTTCACAGCCTTCACAAGTGCCTTTCTCCAAACCCTGACTTCGTGGGTAGATTATTAGCTTGGGAATAACCTAACCCCCAAGGGAAGATGATAAAGAAAAGGAAGTGGGTTTCGGACTGGAGAAAAAGGATGGAGAATTAGGACGAGAGTCCTACAGAAGTTATAAGTTTAACTTTAAATATACTCAAAGGCCACTGCAAATCCGCTCTCCGATACCTAAAGTGGGTAGGGACCTGGGCAAAGCTAACGGGAAACGCAGCTGGAACTTGGGATGTTTGCAAGGAAGTTACTTTAGCGTATTCCCTCTCAAGCATACATATGCCTACTATGGGGAAGGGTGGTGGTCTGGCAAGACAAAGAGTAACAGATTTATTGAGTATCTGTTCAAAGGAATTTGTTTCTAAACAGATAAATTGAAGAGTGCTAATAATTTGAATCAGTTTTGATATTTTAGCTTTTGAAATTATAGAATTTCTAAAGAGCGACCAAATGCTTCCAAGAAGGATAGGGATAAAGCAATTATACCTTAGTGAATAAATTTGGTAATTGCACCAATAGTTGCATTTAGAAATGGCTAAGCTTTTACCCAGCAAGGCGCTGACTAAGAGTTTAGACAATGAGAATCACTTATATTTTGAAAAACCAACCATAAGTATTGGAGAGAATCTCCACAAGCAGGAAGCTGGCGTAGCGAGCTATGTTTGCCTTACTGGCCAGTTAGAATTAGCTATTAAAGCTAAGAGAGACTTGACTAAGTTACCAACTAAGAGTTCTTGTTCAAATGCAACAAATGGTGAAAACCCTATCAATAGATTTATTTTTATTTAATAGGAAGAGTCAAGTAAGACAGGATCTTACCTAACCGTTAATTTAGAGAAATGATGAAGCGAAAAACAAATATTTGATTTATTTAACAATGCAAAAGGAAGTAGTTTTTGTAACAAATATATAATTTTGATTTTATAAACTATTGGGGTCGCAGACGTCCGAAAACATTTAAAGCTTGCGCCAGGCAATTAATTAATAATTCTTTTGGTTTCAAACCTTTTATAAGTACTAAAATTTTCATAAGATTTTGAAATGACAAAGATAAATAAATGAAAAATTTAAAGATAACTGACTTAATTAAAGTTAGACAATAAATCAAGTACAAGGTGTGTACTTTAAAGATTTCTAGGTAAATATCTTAGAAATAATAACAACTTTGGAAGTAACAACAACAAAAAGCAGGAAGAATAAAATAGAAGTTTCTATAAATTCTTGTATTGATACTGAATTACTTTTAATGATTGTACATAGAAGATTATGCAAATAGGGCAGGTCACTTATTGTGAAACCTGAAGAGAACAATCGAAAGGAAGTTTCTAGAACTCCTATGTTTAAGTAGGGATCACGAGACAAATGGGGCAAGTTTCCCTTTCGTGAAACCTAGAGTTAACTCACTTATGAGTTGAAAGAATTGTAGTCCCTTATTAGAAGAGAGAAACAATATAATTTGAGGCGTGTACAAGACACGAAGTTTTACAGACATTTATTCGTTGTACGTGGAACAAGTGAGGGAGGGCACTTATTGAGAGTGACACCTCATTGAAAAAAGACCTAAAGTAACAATTTTATTATTTTTGTTTGTTAGTAAAGGGTTTGGGAAAGATCAAATGGGATTGTGGAAAAGTGTTCATGGCCGTATTTATTGTACACGGACGAGCGCGACGCGGATGAAAGGTTGAACAAGCACTGTTTTCACTATAGTCTGTTGATATAGTTGAAAAGTTCACTGTAGTAGCACAAAAAGTTGTTAGCAAAGAAAGTTATTGCAATGGTGGAAAATAACTAGTTACACTAGATATGCGAGAGTCTATTGCTTGAGAAAGTTGTAGGTTATAGTTGAATGCACAGAAAAAATCCCAACGGAGGAAGAAAAATTAGATATTGATTAGCAGTTAATAAGGAAGATTCCTTAGTATGAAAAAGTATTCCCATATGTGAATGGAATGTACTAGAAGGTTTAACTCGTAGATAAATTGTTCGGCATGGAAAGTTCCAGAACAATCATGACTGAAGAATAGGGCAAAAGTTAGTCCAGCGGTGGAACGAGCTAAGTATTTTATAGACAGTGGGTAATTTAATGTTGTCCCACGTAGTGAGAAAATCTCTCATTTAATAAGCATAAGAAATGCTGCTTCATGTTAAGATTGGCTTAGATAGAGAAAAGCCCAACATAGAAAATTCCCGCGAAGGATGATTGTTGCCCCAAATATAGAAATCTCACACTGCCTATAAAATGATAATTAAAAAGCATGTAGCTATTTAAAATCAATTAAAATAAGTTGAAGAACGTAGAAGTAGTACTTAGCTTTGCTTCATGACGAAGGCGATGTTCCAGTTGACGGTTGATACTAAAATTCTAACATGGCGTAGAATTTAAAATGTTGCCTCTAGAGATGAGGAGGCGAGCTTTAGTTAAGCTCTAACTGACTGGGTCGACTTCCGACGTGCAAGTGAGACATGCTCAACGGAGCACGGAGGGACCAGGGAAGGGAAAAAGGTGGGGGTAGGAGACAAAGGAATACATATAAGAATAGACAGCATAACAGACATACATTTTCTCTTGATGAAATGGTCTTCAAAGAGTTGATAGTAGGCGTCACTAGCGCAGGCTGGTGGGTGAAAAAGTAGACGAAGTTTTCTTGATCACGGAGATGATAGCTGGCGATGGCGACGAGATCTGGTGGCTAGATTGATAAGGAAGTCCTCTTGTACAGGGAAGAATTGAGGAACTTCAGAGATTCGCAGCTAAATGACGCTAGGTGAGTCATGGAAGATATATATCTAGAACAGACTCACAGGTAACATGAGAGACATAACCAACAAGGAGAAATCAGAAGATCACTGTTGGTGTTTGATAAAAAGGGAAGGGATGAACTAAAGCAAAGAGAAGCAAAAGCTTACTCTATCTTACCGTGTATTCCAAAGAATACACCAAGCTGGGAGGGGAAAACACCAACAGAGAACAAGACGAGCAATTAAACGTTTAAAGGTAAACGAGCAATTAAAGACAGTGGTCTTATGATGTGCCCGTTAGTGGTCAAGATCCTAGCTACCCTAACTCTCCCATCCCTTCCAGGGTAACACTCGGTCACTCTACCAGAAATCCAGACCAGGGGAGGAGAAACATCTCTAACCAGGACCAAGTCCCCCACTTTGATGTCTGGATTGGAAAGAAACCACTTCTGTCTCCGTTGTAGGGAAGTTAAGTATTCCAAATTCCACCTCTTCCAGTAAGAATTGCGGAGGGCTTCAAGTTTACGCCAAACAATAGGTAAATTAGAATCCCTGTAAGAGTTGGAAAGGGGAGGAGGGACAGAAAGAGAAGTGCCTATAAGGAAGAGACCAGGTGTGAGTGGAAGCAGGTCATCAGGGTCATTCGAAATCGGAGTTAAAGGGCGAGATTAACAACACCTTCAATCAGAACAGACAGCGAATTAAAATCTTCGTAAGTCAGAATGCGATTACCTAAAACCTTTCTTAAGTGACGTTTAGTGAGCTTTACGCAGGATTCCCACCTACCACCGTGATGAGGAGCGTAGGGAGGTATAAAACGCCATTTGAAAACCTTTGAGTAGGAAAAATTAGAAATCTGTTCCATGGCAGGAGAAAATGTGAGAGCTTTCTTCCACAAGGAAGCTGCGCCTTGAAAAGTGGAAGCGTTATCAGAAAACATCTCCGAAGGAACACCACGCCTAGCAGCGAAGCGAGAGACAGCTGATAAAAAGTAAGAAGTAGAGGCATTCGTTACTAGTTCCAAATGGATCGCGCCAGTAACCATGCAAACAAAGAGAGAAACATAGAGCTTACCAAACAATTTGCGTTTAGCGTCAGGGGAATTGCGTTGATATTGGTACGGACCCATATAGTCCACACCAGTTTGAGCAAATAGACGTATAGGAGAAGAGCGAAAGGAGGGCAGATCGCTCATTAATTGAGTATTGACTTTAGGTTTCGCTTTGAAGCAAGGAATGCACTTGTTAATTACAGAGGAAACTTCATGAATTCCATTTATAATCCAGTGCTTTTCCCTTAAGAGGCAAAGCAGTGTGCGTGTACCAACATGCAGATTGCAATAATGAAAGTCACGTATAATTAAGGAAGTTACGTGATGTTTAGAAGGCAAAATAACAGGATGCTTTTTGTCCTCAGAAAGCAAAGATTGCGAGAGCCTACCACCTACCCTGAGTAACCTATTGTCATCAAGGAACGGGGCTAAGGCACGAAGACGACTGGATTTGGGAAGATCCCTTTTAGAAGAAAGTAAAGACAATTCAGAAGAAAAGGCTTCTTGTTGTGTTAGTTGCAAAACCTTAATGGTAGCGAGATTCAATTCATGATTGGTAAGGTGTGGTTTGGGGAGAAAATATTTCCATCTGAGAATATAGGCAACAATTCGAATTAATTTGTGAAAGGAAGAATAGCGGGACAACAAGGGATGAGAAACGTTGGAAACAAGACACGAAGCAGTAGATTTAGATACTTTAGCGTCAGGCAAGTTGAAGTTTGTAGCTGGAGGTTTACAAGGCCAACAAGAAGTCTCCGATTAACCACGAGGGCCCATGCCAGTACAACTGGGAAGCTGCTAATTGAGAGGGTAAACATACACGAGAAATGATGTGGCAGGGTTGTCAGCGCTGGGCACATGCCTCCATTGACATCCAGAAGAAAGAGTTTGAATTTTGGAAACCCTGTTTGCAACAAAAGTTTGCCAATGAGCGGCGTTCTTGGCGATCCAAGAAAGGGTGATCATGGAATCTCTCCAGAGATAGATTTGCGAGAATTCGACTTTTAAGACTTCCCGTAATTTCTTAACAAGTTCTGCGGCCATGAGTGCAGCACACAATTCAAGCCTAGGCAAAGTGATAGTTTTAAGAGGAGCCACCTTCGATTTGGCACAAACAAGGTTGGAAACTGAAGATTTATTTAATGAACCGCGATAAACCAAATATGCACAGCAACCGTAAGCTTTTTCGGAACTGTCCGCGAACACATGAAAGAAAAAAGATGCATTACGATGAGCGTTAATTAAATTCCTGGGAATTTCAATAAGGGAAAGATCCAGCAAATTGCTGCGAAAAGAGAGCCATCTGTTAAGAAAAGAAAGGGGAACAGTGTAGTCCCATTCACATTTGAACGACCATAGCTCTTGCATGAAAAGTTTGGCTATAACAATAACCGGGGCAAGGAATTGAAGCGGATCAAAAATTTTTGCAATTTCAGAGAGAATTTGTCTTTTTGTGTTAGGGAGCTCTTCAGCGAGCGAAACTTTATAGATGAGAGTGTCAGTGCTAGTGCACCAATGAACTCCAAGGGTTTTTATGGATTCGGAGTTTCCACAAATTTCGACGGAGGAGGGATCTACATCTTCAATAGGAAACTGGGCGAGAAACTCATGGGAGTTGGAATTCCACTTATGAAGTGGGAATCCTCCCTTCTTTAGCAATGCCTGAAGTTCTAGTGACACAAAAGAAGCTTCCTCTAGAGTGGGGAAGGACTGCAAGTAATCGTCAACATAGAATGATGTAGTTAGTGCTTCGGAAGCTTTAGAATCAAATAAATGACCATCTTGAGAGGCTAACAAGTGTAGGGATCGGATAGCAAGGAAAGCGGAAGGTTTTAAGCCATAAGTAACCGTCTTTAAGTGAAATACCTTAATGTGCTTGCTGATTTCGTCGCGCCACAAGATTCTTTGGAGTTCTCGTTGTTCAGGCTGAATTAAAACTTGACGGTACATCTGTTTTATATCCGCTATAACAGCTATGGGAAATAATCGAAAGTTTAAGAGTATAGCAGATAGATCTGACTGAATAGCAGGACCAGAGTAAAGAGTATCGTTAAGACTGTTGCCATTAACGTCAGGTGATGAACCATTGAAAACAACTCGGATTTTATCCTTTACAAGAGGGTTTTTCCACACGGGATGATGATTTAAGAAAACCGTTTCAATTGGGGGGTGCAATTCGTCATCAGATCTGTTAACAACTTCCATATGATCTAAGCTTTCATACTCATCCACAAAATCAGTATACTGCTGTTAAACGAGAGGTTCTTTCTTGAATTTGCTCTCGATAGCAAAGAGAGCTTTTCGAACTTTGGGTTGAGAGTTAATAAGTTTAGGGGGATTATGTAATCTTGGCATCTGAACAATGAACCGGCCATCAGAAGAACGAGTGGTGGTGTTCATAAAAAGTTGCTCACAGAATTCGTTTTCTGAAGAGGTCACGTTAGGAGAATCAACGCTTTCGAGCCTCCAGAACTGTTCCAAGTCAGTATTAGCGAAATAACATTGCGATGCGGGTTGGGGAGAATAATGAGGAAGTTGACCGGTGACGATCCATCCAAATTTAGTGTCTCTGGCAACCACGTTTGAGGATAACTTGGGAACCTGTTTACGAAGGCAATTCCAGAAAACATTGGCACTAAAGAGCATGTCAATGGGGTTTCGTACATTGCACAGAAGATCGGCTAGCCTTAAATGCAAGGGAATGTTTAACCCTGAAATATCCACAGAGTGACTTGGAGTATCTTCTCCTATGCTATTGAGAATGAGACAATTCAGTTTGCGAAAGTTGTTTCTTATGGTTAGTTTTGAAAACTGTAAAGCTTGCGATTTTGAGCTGTTAATGCCCGATACGTTAATAGCAGTGGGGTTTACAGGTAGGCCTAGTTTTCTAATCAAAGAATTAGACACAAAATCATGAGTTGCCGTTGAATCAAGAAGACCGCGTGCACGGACCCAGTTGCCAAAGTTATCCTGAACTTCGATTTGGACAGTAGACAATAGTACTTGGGCACTACGTATGGACTTGGCATTTTGAATGTACGATGAAGCATTAGAACTGTTAGCATTGTCACTTTTTTGAGAAGTAGATGCGGTCGATGACCTTGCTTGATCATGACGATGTAGTAAAGTGTGATGAGCTTTTTCACAATGGAAGCAAAGTCTGATGGACTTGCAATTGGAAGCAGAATGCGTGGGTGCTAGGCAGTTGAAGCAATGTTTATTCTGGGAAACTAATTTTCTTCTGTCGTCGACTGACAGTTCTTTAAAAGATTTACATAGATATAAGGCGTGGGAATCTTTACAAAGTATGCACTTTAAAGGTTCATTTAAACTCTTGCGGGGTTCGCTTTAAGTGTTTAAAACGAGAGAACTAGCAATACGGCGTTCACTAGACCTAGTTGGGTAACCAGTGGCGTTTGACTTGAGTTTAGATGAGCTGGACCCAGGTTTTGGGTACTAGACGCTAAGCGTTCGCTTTTAGGTTTAAGAGACATTGATTCAAACTTAGAACTATGGGTTTAGGGTTCACTTTGATTAGCTAAAGCAGTTAAGAGTTGGCATCTAGCATTTATGAAAGTGACTAAATGCTCGTAAGAGTAATCGTCTTCTCTGGAAAGTTCAATCTCCCAAGCTTTGAGGGTAGCAACATCGACTTTAGAAACCACTAAATGTATTAAGAAAGTGTCCCAGTGTTCCGAGGGTTGATCCAATTGGGACAAAGCTTTAACGTGAAGTTGTGTTGTATCAAAGAGAGTACGCAAACTAGTGACGTCATTGTGCTGTGACCCAGGTAAGTTAAATAGAGCCTTCATATGGCGTTGAATACGTAACCGTGAATTACCGTATCTTTCTTTCAATAAGTTAAAGGCAATGGGGTAGTTTTCGGCACTTAAAGGGAGTGCTTCAACTAACTGCAGAGCTTGACCTCGGAGGATAGATCTCAAATAATGAAACTTGTAGATGACTTGAATGTCTTCATTGTCATGAACAAGAAAACAAAATAGTTCATAAAAAGAATCCCAAGTAGATTCGTCTCCAGAGAAGTGGGGTAAATCAATCTTAGGTAGAATTGGTTTGGGCTTGTGAGTGCCCTCGCGAGAAGAGGTTTGTTGTTCGTGAAGGGAACCAAGAACAGAACCATCTTTTTTCTGTTCTTCTTCGAGTTGGCGTATTATTCTAAAAGCAGAACCTATACCTTCGTAATATTGATTTTCTACTTCGACTCGATCTTCAGTTTGATTGAGCATACAAGTTTCGATTTCAGTTTGGATGTTACAATAATTTTCATATGAACGTTCAAAATCCTTTACACGATGTTTTAACAAATCTAATTGAGCTTCTGAAGGATCTAGCTCTTTGATGTATTTTCTGAATCGGGTAATTTGCCCTTTATAGGATGCTCGTTTAGAAGTAAGTTTTTCATCCTTATCCTTTTCTGTAGGAGCCATGACAAAATAGGTAAATTAAAGTATAACTTATGAAACTGTGGAACCTTGGAAATGCTGGCAGCAGCAAATAATTTGAAAGAAAGGGACACACCAAAGGAGACAGGAGCGGCCTCTTTCCACTTCACAGGCTTTCCACGGTGTAGTTATAGCTGAAAAATTCAAAGAAGATATTAATGATTTGCAAAATATTGTCAAATAACCCTTGACAAATAGAAAATGTCATGAATGGACTCTCCCGGGTTTCTGGGACCAAATTTTGGGTAGATTATTAGCTTGGAAATAACCTAACCCCCAAGAGAAGATGATAAAGAAAAGGAAGTGGGTTTCGGACTGGAGAAAAAGGATGGAGAAATAGGACGAGAGTCCTACAGAAGTTATAAGTTTAACTTTAAATACACTCAAAGGCCACTGCAAATCCGCTCTCCGATACCTAAAGTGGGTAGGGACCTGGGCAAAGCTAACGGGAAACGCAGCTGGAACTTGGGTTGTTTGCAAGGAAGTTACTTTAGCGTATTCCCTCTCAAGCATACATATGCCTACTATGGGGAAGGGTGGTGGTCTGGCAAGACAAAGAGTAACAGATTTATTGTGTACCTGTTCAAAGGAGTTTGTTTCTAAACAGATAAATTGAAGAGTGCTAATAATTTGAATCAGCTTTGATATTTTAGCTTTTGAAATTATAGAATTTCTAAAGAGCGACCAAATGCTTCCAAGAAGGATAGGGATAAAGCAATTATAACTTTGGGAATAATTTTGGTAAGTGCACCAATAGTTGCATTTAGAAATGGCTAAGCTTTTACCCAGCAAGGCGCCGACTAAAAGTTTAGACAATGAGAAACACTTATATTTTGAAAAACCAACCATAAGTGTTGGAGAGAATCTCCACAAGCAGGAAGCTGGCGTAGCGAGCTATGCTTGCCTTACTGGCCAGTTAGAATTAGCTATTAAAGCTAAGAGAGACTTTACTAAGTTACCAACTAAGAGTTCTTACTCAAATGCAACAACTGGTGAAAACCCTATCAATAGATTTATTTTTATTGAATATGAAGAGTCAAGTAAGACAGGATCTTGCCTAACCGTTAATTTAGAGAAATGATGAAGCGAAAAACAAATATTTGATTTATTTAACAATGCAAAAGGAAGTAGTTTTTGTAACAAATATATAATTTTGATTTTATAAACTATTGGGGTCGCAGACGTCCGAAAACATTTAAAGCTTGCGCCAGGCAATTAATTAATAATTCTTTTGGTTTCAAACCTTTTATAAGTACTAAAATCTTCGTAAGATTTTGAAATGACAAAGATAAATAAATGAAAAATTTAAAGATAACTGACTTAATTAAAGTTAGACAATAAATCAAGTACAAGGTGTGTACTTTAAAGATTACTAGGTAAATATCTTAGAAATAATAACAACTTTGGAAGTAACAACAATTAAAAATCAGGAAGAATAAAATAGAAGTTTCTATAACTTCTTGTATTGATACTGAATTACTTTTAATGATTGTACATAGAAGATTATGCAAATAGGGCAGGTCACTTATTGTGAAACCTGAAGAGAACAATCGAAAGGAAGTTTCTAGAACTGCTATGTTTAAGTAGGGATCACGAGACAAATGGGGCAAGTTTCCCTTTCGTGAAACCTAGAGTTAACTCACTTATGAGTTGAAAGAATTGTAGTCCCTTATTAGAAGAGAGAAACAATATAATTTGAGGCGTGTACTAGACACGAAGTTTTACAGACATTTATTCGTTGTACGTGGAACAAGTGAGGGAGGGCACTTATTGAGAGTGACACCTCATTGAAAAAAGACCTAAAGTAACAATTTTATTATTTTTGTTTGTTAGTAAAGGGTTTGGGAAAGATCAAATGGGATTGTGGAAAAGTGTTCATGGCCGTATTTATTGTACACGGACGAGCGCGACGCGGATGAAAGGTTGAACAAGCACTGTTTTCACTATAGTCTGTTGATATAGTTGAAAAGTTCACTGTAGTAGCACAAAAAGTTGTTAGCAAAGAAAGTTATTGCAATGGTGGAAAATAACTAGTTACACTAGATATGCGAGAGTCTATTGCTTGAGAAAGTTGTAGGTTATAGTTGAATGCACAGAAAAAAATCCCAAGGGAGGAAGAAAAATTAGATATTGATTAGCACTTAATAGGGAAGATTCCTTAGTATGAAAAAGTATTCCCATATGTGAGTGGATAGTATTAGAAGGTTTAACTCGTAGATAAATTGTTCGGCATGGAAAGTTCCAGAACAATCATGACTGAAGAATAGGGCGAAAGTTAGTCCAGCGGTGGAACGAGCTAAGTATTTTATAGACAGTGGGTAATTTAATGGTGTCCCACGTTGTGAGAAAATCTCTCATTTAATAAGCATAAGAAATGCTGCTTCATGTTAAGATTGGCTTAGATAGAGAAAAGCCCAACATAGAAAATCCCGCGAAGGATGATTGTTGCCCCAAATATAGAAATCTCACACTGCCTATAAAATGATCATTAAAAAGCATGTAGCTATTTAAAATCAATTAAAATAAGTTGAAGAACGTAGAAGTAGTACTTAGCTTTGCTTCATGACGAAGGCGATGTTCCAGTTGACGGTTGATACTAAAATTCTAACATGGCGTGGAATTTAAAAGTTTGCCTCTAGAGATGAGGAGGCGAGCTTTAGTTAAGCTCTAACTGACTGGGTCGACTTCCGACTTGCAAGTGAGACACGCTCAACTGAGCATGGAGGGACCAGGGAAGGGAAAAAAGTGGGGGTAGGAGACAAAGGAATACATATAAGAATAGACAACATAACATACATACATTTTATCTTGATGAAATGGTCTTCAAAGAGTTGATAGTAGGCGTCACTAGCGCAGGCTGGTGGGTGAAAAAGTAGACGAAGTTCTCTTGATCACGGAGATGATAGCTGGCGATGGCGACTAGATCTGGTGGCTAGATTGATAAGGAAGTCCTCTTGTACAGGGAAGAATTGAGGAACTTCAGAGATTCGCTGCTAGATGACGCTAGGTGAGTCATGGAAGATATATATCTAGAACAGACTCACAGGTAACATGAGAGACATAACCAACAAGGAGAAATCAGAAGATCACTGTTGGTGTTTGAGAAAAAGGGAAGGGATGAACTAAAGCAAAGAGAAGCAAAAACTTACTCTATCTTACCGTGTATTCCAAGGAATACACCACTTCGTAATATTGTACTCAGCTTACAATATCGGAGAATGACTCGGTGTTGTCACGTGGTCTGACATAGCATTGCGGTTTACGAACAAGTGAACGGGGACAAATATCTATAGAGATCAGCAGATGAAGGTACCCAAGTCTGGGGTGTTCACTCTGAGAACAGAACTGCCTTTTTCTACATAATTTCTGATCTAGGTCTTGTATGTCGCATTATGTTCGGAAGGTATTCAAAGTGATTGATACCTGTGTAAGATTTAATTCCATCTATGCAAAGGAACGTGTTTGTGAAACAAGTTATTTCTCTGCAGGATGATACTGATCTCACGGAGGATATTAAGATAGAAGAATCCTCGATACCAGAGATTGTTCCATACGTCCAAACAGAAACACCATCTTTTGGGAGTGGTGGAGATTTCAAAGTGGTGAGTAGGTTATTGAGTTACTACTTGTTGCATCTCATAGAGGACATGACCTGATCGCCGTCTGCTTCTCACCAATGCTATTTAGGGATTATAGAATTATGTATTGAGACTGTACTGATGACATATGGAACCTGTCTGCTGTTATGTTGTGTGAAGTATGGAAAGTGCTAGACGTCTAGCTGGATGGTAAGCTTTATATTGTGTGATTAGTGCTGGACTGAAACCCATAACCCATGACCATGTGTGTTGCTCTATTCACTGAGGTAATGGAGGATATATCATAATTCTTATAGGTGAAGGGTACATTATATGAAGTCAGCGTATCCTTGTTACTATCACCTGTAAGAGTTGCCTGTTGTGAACTATGTATTTTTGTACTAAGAAGTTACAGTATTTTCAAGGTTTAAATACACCGAATGATCCGGGGTCGACTTATTTACTGCATTCTAAACAAAGGAGTGGTACGAGACCCCCTCCAGGCCAGCCTTAAGCAGAGAACACATGATAATGCATGTTGGCTTGTCGCGTTATATTTCACCTTTGTTGTTGTTGTGGTGGTGATTTGAATCTTTAGTCTTTTGACTGGTTTGGTGCAGCCCTCCATGCCTCCCTGTCCTGAGCTAATCATTTCATCTCTACATAGTTACCACACCCTACGTCCGTGGCAATCAGTTTAACATATTTTAACCTTGGTCTACCGTCCTTCCCCTCGACTCTTCCTTCCATAACTAGCTTCGCTATTCCTGGTTGTCTTAGTATGTTTTCTACCAACCTATCTCCCCTCTTCATTAGCAGTCGCCAGAATCATCTCTCCTCTCCACTCTCCTTAATACCTCTTCATTTGTAACCCTATCTGGCCATCTGATCTTCATCATTCTCCCGTCATACCACATTTCAATCCATTCGATTCCCTTCTTTTCCACTGCTCCAATAGTCTAAGTTGCACTAACATAGAGTGCCACGCACCAGCCAAAGGCTTTCAATAATGATTTCCTTACACCTAAATCTACGGTATATTCGATGTCATTAGATTCATTTACTGTAGAAAAGCTTTCCTTGCCTGTGCCAACATACTTTTATGTTCTCTTTGCTTCGTCCATCTCTGGTTATTTTGCTTCCTAAGTAAGAAATGTCTCATATTCACCTGCCAATTTGACGTACATAGGGTTTTTGGATATCTTTCGGATGCATTCCAATAGTTTTGTTTTACCTTTAATAATTTTCATCATGAATTATTTCCTCTAGGCAGAATCCATACCATTTAAAATCCCATTCATATGCTCTGCTGTGTCGGCAAAGATGTGATCAGCAAATGTCCGAGTTGAAATTATTTTTCGTTGAATCTTTACTCCTACTTTGAATTATAATAATATATTATAATGTTAATACCGCAGGTCCATTGCTTGCAGTTAGAAGCATTATGTAGTGGTTGAAGTTATGTTAGATAGTCTACAAATCACTCTCTCTATCACCACTTACTGTAATTGGATTATTGGAAGTTTTTTGAAATTGTACCTGCCTTAATCAAAAATTGTGCACTGTTCTTGTAGAATATTGTTTATATGGCAGACGAGGCCTGCTGGGAAAGTATCGGAACTTTTGCCGGGGAAAACAAACTGGCATTCCTGGAGCGTTGGAAACCTAATCACCCTCAAAGTAGTCTCCTTGGGATTCCACACACTTCTCCCAGTGGTGCCGCCATTGTTGGAAGCATTCCGAGAAAGCTTCTTTCGGAATGGTGGTCAGTTCGGCTGTCGTTGCTGCCATAATGTGCTCTCTTGTCTGAAAACGCGTTCCTTCCAATGGCCTCTTGAGTTTGGGGAACAGCCAGAAGGCGCAAGGGGGAATATCAGGAGAGTAAGGAGGCTGTTGAACCACAGGAGTCTGAATCAAGTGCGAGGAATGTGCTGGAGCATTGTGGTGATGAGGCGCAGGGGGCCATATCAGGAGAGTGAGGAGGCTGTTGATCCACAGGAGTCTGAATCAAGTGTGAGGAATGTGCTGGAGCATTGTGATGATGAGGCGCAGGGGGCCATATCAGGAGAGTAAGGAGGCTGTTGAACCACAGGAGTCTGAATCAAGTGCGAGGAATATGCCGGAGCATTGTCGTGATGAGGTGCAGGGTGCCATATCAGGAGAGTAAGGAGGCTGTTGAACCACAGGAGTCTGAATCAAGTGCGAGGAATGTGCCGGAGCATTGTCGTGATGAGGCGCAGGGGGCCATATCAGGAGAGTGAGGAGGCTGTTGAACCACAGGAGTCTGAATCAAGTGCGAGGAATGAGCTAGAACATTGTCGTGATGAGGCGCAGGGGGCCATATCAGGAGAGTGAGGAGGCTGTTGAACCACAGGAGTCTGAATCAAGTGCGAGGAATGTGCTGGAGCATTGTTGTGATGAGGCGCAGGGTTCGAGTGTTGAAATATGTGTTGTTATAAGTATATAGCCTATATAATATTTTCGATTGCAAATACACACTTGAGTATAAATGCTTACTATTATAACGTGTGTGTAGTTATAAACCAATATATACCAAAAAGAACGAAGTAAAGAAATAAGAACCTGCGGTGATTTGATCCACGAACCCCCAGGCTAAGAGCCGGTGTCGCTACCATCACACCGTGGATGCGCTACGATATTCCTTGATAAACAACTGGTTTAGTATAACTGCATCATATTTTTTGTTGAAATCAAAGATTTCCTTAGTGTTTTCTGGCGTTTCTATAAACCATTTAATACTAAATATGTATTATTTTGTTCAGTTCATTCCTTAAAGGATATAAACGTAGGATGTTACGGAAACATATTTATTTACGAGCAAAAATAGCGACCATGTTGACAACGAGACAGCACGGGCCTACAATGATATGGCACGGTAAGCCTGTTAGTCACTTCTACGATTACATATTCTATTACAATATGCTAATATCCTACCGGTCACCTTTTTGGGGACAGATTAAGGGGATAGTCTGGCAATAAAATATTGAATTTTTGTATTTTCCCCCCCTAAATATGTTCATTCTTATAAGTAATTTCATAGTACAAAAGGATTTTGTGAAATTCCGAAGAGAAATGTAGAAAAAATATAATTAAATACTAGCCTGCAGCTGAGGAGTGGGCGTGGCATCATATGCAAGCTGTCACAATGTTACTTGTTTGCTCTGAAAATATTATATGAATGTAATGAGTGAATCTGGACTTTGGTGCCATGTCTTGAGCATTCCAGGTATTCCAGTGTTCTTTTAGAAGCAGGTATTTATTCATGCTCTGTGATCATAAGGTATTTGAAGTCGTTTGTAAACAAATGAATGTCTACATAGTATGATCTGGTCCTAGTGCCCAAAGGATGTACTTGTATCCAAGAAAAATGTAGAGCAAGCCGTCACAGAATCTGTTTCACAGTTCAATCAACGGTGCTATCTGACAGAAGCAACAAGAACAACAGAGACCACTCCACTGTCAGCAATAAGGAAGTGACTGAGTACAGTTAGAGACGAGCGACGAAGGAAACAAAAGGCAAAACGGTGCTTAGAATTCGGAAAACGAAGACGACATGCATCAAGATTGACGGCCATACACACTGAGGAAGCTCGAAAGAGACAAGAAGGAACAATATACAGCCCAGGTGGATTTTAGAGCGGACGGTTGTGTTGTGTAACTTTGTCTGCGTTTATCTTTAATTTGTGAAATTAAACATTTAAAAATAACTTTTTCCTAGTAAATATTTTCTGAATTTGATGAAATTTTTGGAGATAACCCCTACTAACAGTGCTAACAGTCTTGAGTATCACTTTTTTAATTATTTAGAAACGAAAATATTGATAAGTATATGTTTTAATTATTTCGATAAGAAGATTCAAAAGTTTGATAATTAATTTAAAGGTCACCACACAAGATACCCCAAAAACCTTACTCAAAACTGTTTGGCTATATTATGAGATACAGTCTACAATTTTTCAAGCACATTAAAGTAAATTTACTATTAAAAAGATGATTTTCGAAAAACCCATAAAAATAAAATTAAAAATATTTTTCTCAAAAATGGTTGAATCAATTCAGTTGTAAGTTGGTAATTGTATTTAATACTACTCACAAATTATATGTTTGAAATTTGAGACCAATTGATAAAATAGGGAAAAAGTTTAATTTTTTTACCAGACTATCCCCTCAAACCTCCCTATGTACGATAAGCTGAATTGTTGAGGCCAGGCCTTGTTTAATCGTAAGTTACGGTTACGCTATAACACTTTCATGATTCATACATCCACCACCTTGAAGCTATTAGGCTGATGACTTTGTCATTTGGTCAAAAGACGCTTCCCACATAAAGGTACGTTGTTGCAAAATTTGGTAAAGATCAGATGATTAGTTTAGTCTTAATTTGATTTAAGCTTTGAACATTTGGGAGTCCGCCATTACGTTTCCTTCAAGATGGCGGCGATATAGAACATGACACTTAGGTGCCTTTTTAGTGCTACCTCTGTAGCAAATTTCGTTCAATTCGGTTTCACCGTGTTTGAATTGATTGGGGGAATCAATTTGCACTCATACATGGCCGCCATCTGTGAAATATAGGGCTGATGACCTTGCAGTTTGGTCAAAGGACGCTTCTCACATAAAGGTATGTCGTTGCGCAATTTGCTGTAGATCAGTTGATTAGGTTAGTCGTAAATTGATTTAAGCTTTGAACATTTGGGTGGCCGCCATTACGTTTTCGTCAAGATGGCGGCGATATAAAACATGACATTGGAGTGCCCTCTACTAGTGCTACCTCTGTACCAAATTTCGTTCAATTAGGTTTCACCGTGTTTGAATTAATAGGGGAAATCGATTTGCACACAAACATGGGCGCCATCTGCAAACAATTGGGCTGATGACCTTGTAGTTTGGTCAGAGGATGCTTCGTTTATAAAGGTATGCCGTTGCAAAATTTGGTAGAGATCAATGGATTAGGAAAGTCGTAATTTGATGTAAGCTTTGAACATTTGGGTTGCCGCCATTACATTTTGGTAAAGATGGCGGCAATATAAAACATGACACTGAGGTGCCCTTTGGCAGTGCTACCTCTGTACCAAATTTCTTTCAATTCGGTTTCACCGTGTTCGAATTGATAGGGGGGGGGGTCAGACATTTAGAGTACACACACTCACACGCAAACACACTGACAGAGGCGCAACTTATGGCCCTGTGTTGATCCCATAAGTCTACTTTCATTATTTGCAAAACTCGAAAGGAGGCTAAAGGATAGGCCAGTTCAGTTTGGGTTACAAAATAAACAAGAGCTATTTATTTGTCTAGAAGAAGATTCCAGGGAGCAGAGCTGTGTCGTGGCGAACAGTACACAGCTCATTGCACAGATGACGAACTAACTGTACATAGGCTGAATTATAACACAGTTACAGAATACAAATATGCAATTGGAGCGACGCTTTTGACCAATTATTGTTTCACAATACACGAATAAGGAAAAAGTGTCACAATATAATTAGAGGGTATAAGTAAACGAGCATTCTGATGCTTGAAGATATAATACAAAGTACTGATACAAATATATGGAAGAATGTGGTATCACACGAGTAAATTATTATACATTCAGAGTCAGCAAATAGTACCTTTTCAAGTTTTCATGAAATGGTCCAATTGTAGGGCTTCTTGCTAGATAAAGTGGTACATGGTTGTATTCAGAGATGAGAGAGTGCTGCAGTGCATTGACTACAAACTTAGTCATTCTATTGCTGACTACATGGTTGTAACTTATTTTTTGTCTGTGCAGTGCATGTGAATTTCATTAACGAAAGAGAATGTACTGTTAGCTATCATGAGACTAGGCAATATTTTATAAATTTTCAAATTGGAATTGAACGATACAAGCAATTTATTACTTTCAGTGTACATTCTACAGCGAGGGTACAAACAATGGTATATTGGCTTTCACGGCCAGTGAATTAAAACGAAAGTTTTAATGATATCTATACATTGTCCTTAGAGCCCAGTTTTGTAGAATCTCAAGATTATTCAAATTAGTTTGTGAAGCCCTTTCCCAGATGAAACATAG
Organism: Meconema thalassinum; assembly: GCA_946902985.2. Classification (NCBI taxonomy): domain Eukaryota; kingdom Metazoa; phylum Arthropoda; class Insecta; order Orthoptera; family Tettigoniidae; genus Meconema; species Meconema thalassinum. The sequence goes on from OX336393.1 coordinate 31,613,751, forward strand.
GTTTGAGGGCCGAGACAGAATCGTTGCGAAATATATTACACGAAGTGTCTGTGTTGTTACATAACACTTGATTTTAGCAAAGGTTCCAACTAAAGTTGAAATGTAATCTTTTATATTCGTTATATGTGTTGTCCAAATAAGAGTATGGTATTGTCAATTATCAAGCCAAAGTATTTAACCTCCTTCATCCACTTAGGTCTGGTCATGCCAAACGAGATATTTGTTGTTGAATTTAAATCATATTCACATCTATGGAACATCATGCAGACAATTTTTGAGTAATTAGGTGTTAACAGCTTCTTCCTTAGCCATTCATCCAAGACATAACAGTCATGCTGGGTATCAGATATACGAGTAATCTCCTTATCAGAGAGAGAAAAGTAAAACAACGAAGTATCGCCAGCTAAGAGAGATAATCTACCCTAAAAGGGCAGTATAAATATGAGGAAGAGAATCGCCCCTAGAATAGAACCCTGGGGTACACCGTACTTCTATTGGTTCCAAGTTTACATGTTGTTGCCTGTTTGACAAGTAATGTTTAGTCCTAAACCACAACAATGCCACAGCTCTCACATCAGCCTTCTCCAGTTTATATACAAGCAGTGGATGACTAACACTATCAAAGGCCTTTCTTAAATCAATAAAAAAATCTGGCAGACTTATTCCCTTTATCTATATTGTTTTGAAGTTCGATTATGATATCAACAATAGCAGAATTAACCTCAGCTTTCTCGCAAAATCCATACTGAAATTTAGAAAAATGAAGGCATTCCTCTAGATACCACAAAAGCCTTATTTTCATAGGCGTTTCTAAGATTATAGATCATTCAGGTGGTATATCTGCTGCAAGCCATACGCGGAGAAGAAAACGGTGTCGAAAATCAAATGGTGGCGGCTAGAAGACTCTATTCAGTGTAGTGAGTTCAAAACTGAAGTTTTACGACAGATATGGGCACAATTCGGCTCATTGAGCAGCGCTCCGGCAGGAGAAAGAGCCGAGCATGCGCTCTCATGGAAGTTAACCTTGTAGCTGATTGCACAACAGCTTTATACTTGTGCCCTGTTTGTTGTGCATGAGATGATAAGATTATTGTACTAAGTACACACGTTCAATTATATTCCTTTTATTAGGTTCTGTGTAGGAAACATAAATAATTACTTTGACAGCTAATAAGTACATACCCCTTTGCCCACCGCCGATAGTCCTGAAACTACAATAATCCAACTTAACAACTTGCTTAGAACACAAGGAACGAAAACTTGCTCTAGGAGTACAGAAATAAATACATGAATAAATATCAATGACCATAAACAAAACATAGGCCAATGTGCTCTTATATATCTGAAATGTTATTCTGCAGATGATGAGGAGGTGCGCGTATCCATCACTGTAGCAGACAGGTTACATTTGGAGAGATCGATCTTGCACTTGCGATTCGAAGAACGGCAGTTAGATGTGCGCTAGTAAGAGTGGCTCTTCGTGGAGATTTTTATTAGAGAGAACACTTTCTCACACAGATATATTGAGCCAATCATTGATAGAAGTTTGGCAGCAATTTTGTGCATGTTTGGGAAATGTGCTCATAATAATATGCTAAGCTTGTTCGTGATCCATATTTAGCCTTTAGTTCACTACCACATTGCAGTGTTCATAATAATGTGCTAAGCTTGTTCGTGATCCATATTTAGCCTTCAGTTCACAATCACATTGCAGTGTTCATAATAATGTCCTAAGTTTGTTCGGGATCCATATTTAGCCTTGAGTTCACTGTCACATTGCAGTGTCCATAATAATGTGCTAAGCTTGTTCGTGATCCATATTTAGCCTTGAGTTCACTGTCACATTGCAGTGTCCATAATAATGTGCTAAGCTTGTTCGTGATCCATATTTAGCCTTCAGTTCACAATCACATTGCAGTGTTCATAATAATGTCCTAAGTTTGTTCGGGATCCATATTTAGCCTTGAGTTCACTGTCACATTGCAGTGTCCATAATAATGTGCTAAGCTTGTTCGTGATCCATATTTAGCCTTGAGTTCACTGTCACATTGCAGTGTCCATAATAATGTGCTAAGCTTGTTCGTGATCCATATTTAGCCTTGAGTTCACGACCACATTGCAGTGTCCATAATAATGTGCTAAGCTTGTTCGTGATCCATATTTAGCCTTCACGACCACATTGCAGTGTCCATAATAATGTGCTAAGCTTGTTCGTGATCCATATTTAGCCTTCAGTTTCTCAACCACATTGCAGTGTCCATAATAATGTTCTAAGCTTGTTCGTGATACATATTTAGCCTTCAGTTCACAATCACATTGCAGTGTCCATAATAATGTTCTAAGCTTGTTCGTGATCCATATTTAGCCTTCAGTTCACGACTACATTGCAGTGTTCCTAATAATGTGCTAAGCTTGTTCGTGATCCATATTTAGCCTTCAGTTCACAATCACATTGCAGTGTTCATAATAATGTGCTAAGCTTGTTCGTGATCCATATTTAGCCTTCAGTTCACTACCACATTGCAGTGTCCATAATAATGTGCTAAGCTTGTTCGTGATCCATATTTAGCCTTCAGTTCACTAGCACATTGCAGTGTTCATAATAATGTGCTAAGCGTGTTCGTGATACATATTTAGCCTTGAGTTCACTATCACATTGCAGTGTCCATAATAATGTTCTAAGCTTGTTTGTGATCCATATTTAGCCTTCAGTTCACTACCACATTGCAGTGTCCATAATAATGTGCTAAGCTTGTTCGTGATCCATATTTAGCCTTCAGTTCACTACCACATTGCAGTGTCCATAATAATGTGCTAAGCTTGTTCGTGATCCATATTTAGCCTTCAGTTCACTACCACATTGCAGTGTCCATAATAATGTGCTAAGCTTGTTCGTGATCCATATTTAGCCTTCAGTTCACTACCACATTGCCGTGTTCATAATAATGTGCTAAGCTTGTTCGTGATCCATATTTAGCCTTCAGTTCACTACCACATTGCAGTGTTCATAATAATGTGCTAAGCTTGTTCGTGATCCATAATTAGCCTTCAGTTCACTACCACATTGCAGTGTCCATAATACTGTGCTAAGCTTGTTCGTGATCCATATTGAGCCTTCAGTTCACGACTACATTGCAGTGTTCCTAATAATGTGCTAAGCTTGTTCGTGATCCATATTTAGCCTTGAGTTCACTATCACATTGCAGTGTCCATAATAATGTGCTAAGCTTGTTCGTGATCCATATTTAGCCTTCAGTTCACGACTACATTGCAGTGTTCCTAATAATGTGCTAAGCTTGCTCGTGATCCATATTGAGCCTTGAGTTCACTATCACATTGCAGTGTTCCTAATAATGTGCTAAGCTTGTTCGTGGTCCATATTGAGCCTTGAGTTCACAACCACATTGCAGTGTTCATAATAATGTGCTAAGCGTGTTCGTGATACATATTTAGCCTTCAGTTCACAATCACATTGCAGTGTTCATAATAATGTGCTAAGCTTGTTCGTGATCCATATTTAGCCTTCAGTTCACTACCACATTGCAGTGTCCATAATAATGTGCTAAGCTTGTTCGTGATCCATATTTAGCCTTCAGTTCACTAGCACATTGCAGTGTTCATAATAATGTGCTAAGCGTGTTCGTGATACATATTTAGCCTTGAGTTCACTATCACATTGCAGTGTCCATAATAATGTTCTAAGCTTGTTTGTGATCCATATTTAGCCTTCAGTTCACTACCACATTGCAGTGTCCATAATAATGTGCTAAGCTTGTTCGTGATCCATATTTAGCCTTCAGTTCACTACCACATTGCAGTGTCCATAATAATGTGCTAAGCTTGTTCGTGATCCATATTTAGCCTTCAGTTCACTACCACATTGCAGTGTCCATAATAATGTGCTAAGCTTGTTCGTGATCCATATTTAGCCTTCAGTTCACTACCACATTGCCGTGTTCATAATAATGTGCTAAGCTTGTTCGTGATCCATATTTAGCCTTCAGTTCACTACCACATTGCAGTGTTCATAATAATGTGCTAAGCTTGTTCGTGATCCATAATTAGCCTTCAGTTCACTACCACATTGCAGTGTCCATAATACTGTGCTAAGCTTGTTCGTGATCCATATTGAGCCTTCAGTTCACGACTACATTGCAGTGTTCCTAATAATGTGCTAAGCTTGTTCGTGATCCATATTTAGCCTTGAGTTCACTATCACATTGCAGTGTCCATAATAATGTGCTAAGCTTGTTCGTGATCCATATTTAGCCTTCAGTTCACGACTACATTGCAGTGTTCCTAATAATGTGCTAAGCTTGCTCGTGATCCATATTGAGCCTTGAGTTCACTATCACATTGCAGTGTTCATAATAATGTGCTAAGCTTGTTCGTGATCCATATTTAGCCTTCAGTTCACGAGTACATTGCAGTGTTCCTAATAATGTGCTAAGCTTGTTCGTGATCCATATTTAGCCTTCAGTTCACTAGCACATTGCAGTGTTCATAATACTGTGCTAAGCTTGTTCGTGATCCATATTGAGCCTTCAGTTCACGAATACATTGCAGTGTTCCTAATAATGTGCTAAGCTTGTTCGTGATCCATATTTAGCCTGAGTTCACTATCACATTGCAGTGTCCATAATAATGTGCTAAGCTTGTTCGTGATCCATATTTAGCCTTCAGTTCACTACCACATTGCAGTGTTCATAATAATGTCCTAAGCTTGTTCGTGATCCATATTTAGCCTTCAGTTCACGAGTACATTGCAGTGTTCCTAATAATGTGCTAAGCTTGTTCGTGATCCATATTTAGCCTTCAGTTCACTATCACATTGCAGTGTTCATAATAATGTGCTAAGCTTGTTCGTGATCCATATTTAGCCTTCAGTTCACGAGTGCATTGCAGTGTTCCTAATAATGTGCTAAGCTTGTTCGTGATCCATATTTAGCCTTCAGTTCACAACCACATTGCAGTGTTCATAATAATGTGCTAAGCTTGTTCGTGATCCATATTTAGCCTTGAGTTCACAATCACATTGAAGTGTGAGCACCTCGCACTGTAGCTCCAACGGAACGTCATCAATTATAATATCAGTTGAAAAGGGCGCAGCAAACACTTTCAGATCAATTGATAAATCGTCCAGATATCGCAATCGGATGGATGATTCTTTCACAAGACTCGCAAGGGTACCTGCAAATGTCTGCAATTGATCGTGTGATACACTAGACTATTTGGGAAAATGCGCTAACTCACCTTTCAACATCTGACGCTGCCAAAGCTGTAACATTTGCTTGAAAGCAGTAACACTGTTTACAAAATGAGTCATAAGTATGTTGCTTCCCTGCAACTTAAGGTTCAGTTTATTCATGTAGGATGTGATGTCTGTGAGAAATGCTAACTCATTAATCCATTTGTTGTTGTTTATGTTGAGTCTTCAGTCTTTTGACTGGTTTGATGCAGCACTCAATGCCCCCTGTCCTGAGCTAATCGTTTCATCTCTACATAGCTACTACACCCTTCATCCGAGGCAATCTGTTTAACATATTCTAACCTTAGTCTACCCCTACAGTTCTTGTCCTAGACCCTTCCTTCCATAACTAAGATTGCTATTTCTGGGTGTCTTAGTATGTGTCCTACCAACCTATCTCTTCTCATCATTAGCAGTCGCCAGAAACATCTCTCCTCTCCCACTAGTCTTAATACTTCTTCGTTTGTGACCCTATCCGCCCATCTGATCTTCATCATTCTCCTGTAACACCACATTTCAAACGCTTCAATTCACCTCTTTCTGCTGCACCAATAGTCCATGTTTCACTTCCATAGAGTGCCACGCTCCAGACAAAGGCCTTAAAAAATGACTTCCTATTACCTAAATATATATTCGATGACAACAGATTCCTTTTCTGTAGAAATGCTTTCCTTGCTGAGCCACGCGATTGATGACAAGATCCGGGAAAACCGCAGGTTTACAATTAGTGCTCTCGCTATGGAATTTCCCCAAATCTCACGATCACTAATTCATGAAATTGTTACCGAAAAACTGAACTTTCGAAAACTTCGCCGAGGGGTACCAAAGATTCTTACGGAGCAGCACAAAACAAAACGGATGGGTAGTGCACTTCAGTTTTTGACCCGTTACAATGAAGGCGGCGAAGAATTTCTGACACAGATAGTCACAGGAGATGAAAGTTGGGTTTCTTACGACATCCCTGAAAGTAAGGGGCAATCAATGGAATGGAGACACACTTCATCCCCAGCAAAGGTTAAGCCGAAACAAATCTTGACACCTCGGAAAAAGATGTGCACAGTGTTCTGGGACTGGAAAGGCATCTTACTCATTGATTTCTTACCGCGTGGTCAAACAATCAACGCAGATGCATACTGCGAGACACTTAGGAAATTGAGCCGCGCAATACAGAATAAGCGCCGAGGGTTGCTGTCAAAAGGTGTTGTTTTTCTTGACGACAACGCACGACCACACACTGCAAATGTGACGAAAAACCTCCTACAGGGATTTGGCTGGGACGTGTTTGACGACCCTCTGTACAGGCCTGACCTCGCTCCTAGCGACTTTCATCTGTTCACACATCTCAAGTCTTTCCTTGGCGGTCAGCACTTCAACAATGACGACGAGCTGAAAGAAGATGTTTCCAACTGGTTGAAGACACAGGCGGCAAACTTCAATGAAGAAGGTATCCAAAAACTTGTGCCACGCTATGACAAATGCCTGCAAAAGTTCGGCAGTTATGTGGAAAAGTAGTTTAAGAGGTGTAGAATGTTGTGCAATAAATAATTTTTCTGTATCTGTACACAATTTAATTTTATTACCAAACGGAACTTACTTTCTGGACGTGCCTCGTATTTGTAAAATTAAGTGACAAAATTGATAGAACATACTGACGATCGCAAAGGCTCGAACGCGATTATCTCGTTGTGGGAACAGGATCGGGCTGATCCTGTTGGAGGGAAAGTTGATCGCGGTAATGTTGCGTTTAGACGTCCCAACTTAATCTGGATCGGCGCCTGATGGTGATCGCAACCGGGCCGTCTAAACGGGGTATTAGAGACGACGACGAATCTGTTTTGAACTGAGTGTTTTGTAACAAATGTAGGAAGTTCTATTTCGTGGCGGCAATAGCAGTACAGCTAATTAAGATCACTTCCACGTAGCCTAATTAAACGTGCTAATAGGTTTTGAGGTACGGTACTTTATCGTCTGACAATTTAATATTTAATCTGCTTTTACCAAATCATATTTTTGTGTATTTAGGAATATAGAATTCTAATGTAGGATTCTGTTATATCACAATGACAATGATAAATGGTACCGTAACCACTTATTTGACCTTGATGGTCAACTTCCAAACATATGACTTAGAGTATTTGATGAGCGTCATGGTTTTATATGTTTTACTGATGTTGAAAAATTATAACCGCTCGTTATCTCTCTGCACTTCGAGGAATCTGATAATAGGCTACCTCATTTAATTTCTAAAATATGAGACTGATTTGGTGCACCGGTACTGGAATAAGTTAGGTGTTTTGTTAATTCTTCCTCTGTTCTAGTGTCCTGATCGTAATGGAGAAAAGGCTACCGGTATTCATCAAGTGTGAGCCAGAATGGTTGACTCATGAATTCCCTAACTTTGTAAGTTGCATTTTAATTCGTACATGGTGTAACATTGCTATCTTAGTGATGTGCAAGGTTTAGTGACATAATGCAGGACTTGATAGTATAAGGTACTCTAAGCAGGATCTGTTATCTTAGTACTCATATTGTGTCTGTATATTTAACATTGGGTAATACTTGTGATACTTTGCAGGATCCAAATGAGCAGTTGCCCTCTGATAAACTGCAGAACGAGGCTGGCGATATACTCGACGTTGAAAGGATAACAGTTAAAGAGGAACATGAACTTCAGGTAATTATATGTTATGCATTACTTCTGTTATAATAATACGAATGATTCTTAATGGGAATAATTTTTGGAAGATTGAATCACTTAGTCTTGTTTTCTATAAGATCAACTAACTTAACAAAGGCAGATATAATTGTATTACTGCTGAAGTTCCACGCGGATCCTATTATAGGTGAAGTCTTCACAATGTGCCATGTTAAAACTCAATCATATACGGCATTTGAGATATGATTGCCCGTAACTAAATGCATTATTGGTTGGTTCCATATTGGTTATAGGCTAGACTACCACAGCAAAGCGAGCTTGTTATCGGCATAATACAATGTTATGATTGTAACTTGGCTGTCAGCAATCATATTTCTAATGAATAATCATCACCACTGCTTTCTTCTTCTATTTGTTGAAATGTGACTGCCAAGAGAACAAACAGAATACCTGCAATCCAGGCTGTTGAGCTGAGCAATTACCCAACTAATGCACTTTGCCTGTGGTAGCTCATTTGTCAACTCTCAATGTAGAGGATAAGTTGGTACAGTGCCACGCTCTCTGGAATTATTTGTATAAACACATGTTTAAGATAGCTTAAGGGAATACACAGAATCTAGATATTAACTCGCCACAATTACAGTAATTGGAAGTTGTTTGAGACCCACATTGTCTGAGGTAAGCCTGACATTGCTTCATTGCTCAGCTCAACTGCCTGGAATGTAAAACATTCAGATGTATTCCAACTTTCATAAAAGGTAACTAAACGGGATGGTGTGTACCACACCTTCAATGGTACATACCGTGGAACACCAGCAAAAGAACATGGAAATGCTATTTCCCTATCCCACTGAAGTGTTGTAAAAATATAGATTAGAACTGAAGTATTACATCTGTGATGCTATTAATTTCGAAATGTGATTAGGCCTCTGTAGAGAGCGATATGTGTCATGCTTAAATGTGCACATGAATTCGTTATTGTTGTCTTCTGGGGCGGAACTACGAGGACATCTGCCCCGACGCGCATATGCGAGGCAGACAAGGGGTTTTCTTGTTCTCATATCCTCTCCTACCAATTACACCATGCAGGCACAATCCCCGGTATGGTTAGTACCCTTTAGGCTCGTACCAAGTACACCCTGCAGGCACAATCCCCGGTATGTTTTGTAACCTTTAGGCTCCTACCAACTGCAATCTGCAGGCACAATTCCCGGTATGTTTTGTACCCTTTAGGCTCGTACCAAGTGCACTCTGCAGGCACAATCCCCGGTATGTTTTGTAGCCTTTAGGCTCGTACCAAGTATACCCTGTAGTCACAATCCCCGGTATGTTTTGTACCCTTTTGGCTCGTACCAAGTACACTCTGCAGGCACAATCCTCGGTATGTTTTGTACCCTTTAGGCTCGTACTAAGTACACTCTGAAGGCACAATCCCCGGTATGTTTTGTAGTCTTTTGGCTCGTACCAAGTACACCCTGCAGACACAATCCCCGTATGTTTTGTACCCTTTAGGCTCGTACCAAGTACACTCTTCAGGCACAATCCCCGGTATGTTTTGTACCCATCGGGCTCGTACCAAGTACACCCTGCAGACACAATCCCCGGTATCTTTTGTACCCTTTAGGCACGTACCAAGTACACCCTGCAGGCACAATCCCCGGTATGTTTTGTACCTTTTAGGCTCGTACCAAATACACTGCAGACACAATCCCCGGTATGTTTTGTACCCTTTAGGCTCGAACCAAGTACACTCTGCAGGCACAATCCCCGGTATGTTTAGTACCCTTAAGCCTCGTACCAAGTACACTCTGCAGGCACAACCCATTCGGGCTCGTACCAAGTACACCCTGCAGACACAATCCCCGGTATCTTTTGTACCCTTTAGGCACGTACCAAGTACACCCTGCAGGCACAATTCCCGGTATGTTTTGTACCCTTTAGGCTCGTACCAAATACACTGTAGGCACAATCACCGGTATGTTAGTACCCTTTAGGCTCGTACCAAGTACACCCTGCAGGCACAATCCCCGGTATGTTTTGTACCCTTTAGCCTCGTACCAAGTACACTCTGCAGGCACAATTCCCGGTATTTTTTGTACCCTTCGGGCTCGTACCAAGTACACACTGCAGACACAATCCCCGGTATCTTTTGTACCCTTTAGGCTCGTACCAAGTACACTCTGCAGGCACAATCCCCGGTATTTTTGTACCCTTTAGGCTCGTACTAATTATACTCTGAAGGCACAATCCCCGGTATGTTTTGTAGTCTTAAGGCTCGTACCAAGTATACCCTGCAGTCACAATCCCCGGTATGTTTTGTACCCTTTAGGCTCGTACCAAGTACACTCTTCAGGCACAATCCCCGGTATATTTTGTACCCTTCGGGCTCGTACCAAGTACACCCTGCAGACACAATCCCCGGTATCTTTTGTACCCTTTAGGCACGTACCAAGTACACCCTGCAGGTACAATCCCCGGTATGTTTTGTACCCTTTAGGCTCGTACCAAATACACTGCAGACACAATCCCCGGTATGTTTTGTACCCTTTAGTCACGTACCAAGTACACCCTGCAGAAACAATCCCCGGTATGTTTTGTACCCTTTAGGCTCGGACCAAGTACACTCTCCAGGCACAATTCCCGGTATGTTTTGTACCCTTTAGGCTCGTACCAAATACTCTCTGCAGACACAATCCCCGGTATGTTTTGTACCTTTTAGGCTCGTACCAAGTACACTCTGAAGGCACAATCGCTGGTATGTTTTGTAGTCTTTAGGCTCGTACCAAGTATACCCTGCAGGCACAATCCCCGGTATGTTTTGTACCCTTTAGGCTCGTACCAAATACACTCTGCAGACACAATCCCCGGTATGTTTTGTACCCTTTAGGCTCGCACCAAGTACTCTCTGCAGGGGACAATCCCCGGTATGTTTTGTACCCCTTAGGCTCGTACCAAGTACACTCTGCAGGCACAATCCCCGGTATGTTTTGTAGTCTTTAGGCTCGTACCAAGTACACTCAAGGCAAAATCCTCGGTATGTTTTGTAGCCTTAAGGCTCGTACCAAGTACACTCTGAAGGCACAATCCCCGGTATGTTTTGTAGTCTTTAGGCTCGTACCAAGTATACCCTGCAGTCACAATCCCCGGTATGTTTTGTACCCTTTAGGCTCGTACCAATTACACTGTGCAGGCACAATCCCCGGTATTTTTAGTAGCCCTTAGGCTCGTACCAAGTACACTCTGCAGGCACAATCCCCGGTATGTTTTTTAGCCTTTAGGCTCGTACCAAATACACCCTGCAGGTACAATCGCCGGTATGTTTTATACTCTTTAGGCTCGTACCAAGTACACCCTGCAGACACAATCCCCGGTATCTTTTGTACCCATTAGGCACGTACCAAGTACACCCTGCAGGCACAATTCCCGGTATTTTTTGTACCCTTTAGGCTCGTACCAAATACACTGTAGGCACAATCACCGGTATGTTAGTACCCTTTGGGCTCGTACCAAGTAAACCCTGCAGGCACAATCCCCGGTATGTTTTGTACCCTTTAGCCTCGTACCAAGTACACTCTGCAGGCACAATTCCCGGTATGTTTTGTACTCTTTGGGCTCGTACCAAGTACACCCTGCAGACACAATCCCCGGTATCTTTTGTACCCTTTAGGCTCGTACCAAGTACACCCTGCAGGCACAATCCCCGGTATGTTTTGTAGTCTTAAGGCTCGTACCAACTATACCCTGCATTCACAATCCCCGGTATGTTTTGTACCCTTTAGGCTCGTACCAAGTACACTCTGCAGGCACAATCCCCGGTATGTTTTGTACCCTTTAGGCTCGTACTAAGTGCACTCTGAAGGCACAATACCCGGTATGTTTTGTAGTCTTTAGGCTCGTACCAAGTACACTTTGCAATCACTATCCCCGGCATGTTTTGTACCCTTTAGGCTCGTACCAAGTACACTCTGCAGGCACAATCCCCGGTATGTTTTGTACCCTTTAGGCTCGTACTAAGTGCACTCTGAAGGCACAATCCCCGGTATGTTTTGTAGTCTTAAGGGTCGTACCAAGTATACCCTGCAGTCACAATCCCCGGTATGTTTTGTACCCTTTAGGCTCGTACCAAGTACACTCTTCAGGCACAATCCCCGGTATATATTGTACCCTTCGGGCTCGTACCAAGTACACCCTGCAGACACAATCCCCGGTATCTTTTGTACCCTTTAGGCACGTACCAAGTACACCCTGCATGCAATATCCCCGGTATGTTTTGTACCCTTTAGGTTCGTACCAAATACACTGCAGACACAATCCCCGGTATGTTTTGTAGTCTTTAGGCTCGTACCAAGTATACCATGCAGTCACAATCCCCGGTATATTTTTTACCCTTTATGCTCGTACCAAGTAACTCTGAAGGCACAATCCCTGGTATGTTTTGTAGCTCTTAGGCTCGTACCAAGTTTACCCTGCAGGCACAACCCCCGGTATGTTTTGTAACCATTAGGCACGTACCAAGTACACCCTGCAGGCACAATTCCCGGTATGTTTTGTACCCTTTAGGCTCGTACCAAATACACTGTAGGCACAATCACCGGTATGTTAGTACCCTTTAGGCTCGTACCAAGTAAACCCTGCAGGCACAATCCCCGGTATGTTTTGTACCCTTTAGCCTCGTACCAAGTACGCTCTACAGGCACAATTGCCGGTATGTTTTGTACTCCTTGGGCTCGTACCAAGTACACCCTGCAGACACAATCCCCGGTATCTTTTGTACCCTTTAGGCTCGTACCAAGTACACCCTGCAGGCACAATCCCCGGTATGTTTTGTAGTCTTAAGGCTCGTACCAACTATACCCTGCATTCACAATCCCCGGTATGTTTTGTACCCTTTAGGCTCGTACCAAGTACACTCTGCAGGCACAATCCCCGGTATGTTTTGTACCCTTTAGGCTCGTACTAAGTGCACTCTGAAGGCACAATACCCGGTATGTTTTGTAGTCTTTAGGCTCGTACCAAGTATACTCTGCAGTCACAATCCCCGGTATGTTTTGTACCCTTTAGGCTCGTACCAAGTACACTCTGCAGGCACAATCCCCGGTATGTTTTGTACCCTTTAGGCTCGTACTAAGTGCACTCTGAAGGCACAATCCCCGGTATGTTTTGTAGTCTTAAGGGTCGTACCAAGTATACCCTGCAGTCACAATCCCCGATATGTTTTGTACCCTTTAGGCTCGTACCAAGTACACTCTTCAGGCACAATCCCCTGTATAAATTGTACCCTTCGGGCTCGTACCAAGTACACCCTGCAGACAAAATCCCCGGTATCTTTTGTACCCTTTAGGCACGTACCAAGTACACCCTGCATGCAGTATCCCCGGTATGTTTTGTACCCTTTAGGCTCGTACCAAATACACTGCAGACACAATCCCCGGTATGTTTTGTAGTCTTTAGGCTCGTACCAAGTATACCATGCAGTCACAATCCCCGGTATGTTTTTTACCCTTTATGCTCGTACCAAGTAACTCTGAAGGCACAATCCCTGGTATGTTTTGTAGTCTTTAGGCTCGTACCAAGTATACCCTGCAGGCACAACCCCCGGTATGTTTTGTACCCTTTAGGCTCGTACCAAATACACTCTGCAGACACAATCCCCGGTATGTTTTGTACCCTTTAGGCTCGCACCATGTACTCTCTGCAGGGGACAATCCCCGGTATGTTTTGTACCCTTTAGGCTCGTACCAAGTACACTCTGCAGGCACAATCCCCGGTATGTTTTGTAGTCTTTAGGCTCGTACCAAGTATACCCTGCAGTCACAATCCCCGGTATGTTTTTTACCCTTTAGGCTCGTACCAAGTACACTCTGCAGGCACAATCCCCGGTATGTTTAGTAGCCCTTAGGCTCGTACCAAGTACACTCTGCAGACAATGCCTGGTATGTTTTGTAGCCTTTAGGCTCGTACCAAGTACACTCTGCTGGCGCAATCTCCGGTATTTTTTGTACCCTTTAGGCTCGTACGAAGTACACCCTGCAGGCACAATCCCCGGTATGTTTTGTAACCTTTAGGCTCGTACCAAGTACACTCTGTAGTCACAATCCCCGGTATGTTTTGTACCCTTTAGGCTGGTACCAAGTACACTGTGCAGGCACAATCTCCGGTATGTTTTGTACCCTTTAGGCTCGTACCAAGTACACTCTGAAGTCACAATCCCCGGTATGTTTTGTACCCTTTAGGCTCGTACCAAGAACACTCTGCAGGCACAATCCCCGGTATGTTTTGTAGCCTTTAGGCTCCTACCAAGTATACGCTGCAGTCACAATCCCCGGTATTTTTGTACCCTTTAGGCTCGTACCAAGTACACCCTGCAGACACAATCCCCGGTATGTATCGTACCCTTTAGGCTCGTACCAAGTATACCCTGCAGGCTCAATCCCCGGTATGTTTTGTACCCTTTAGGCTCGTACCAAGTACACCCTGCAGGCACAATCCCCGGTATGTTTTGTATCCTTTAGGCTCGTACCAAGTACACCCTGCAGTCACAATCCCCGGTATGGTTTGTAGCCTTTAGGCTCGTACCAAGTATACCCTGCAGGCACAATCCCCGGTATGTTTTTTAGTCTTTTTGCTCGTACCAAGTACACCCTGCAGGTACAATCCCCGGTATGTTTTGAACCCTTTAGGCTCGTACCAAGTACACTCTGCAGACACAATCCCCGGTATATTTTGTACCCTTTACGCTCTACCAAGTACACACTGCAGGCACAATCCCCGGTATGTTTTGTACCTTTTAGGCTCGTACCAAGTACACCCTGCAGGCATAATCCCCGGTATGTTTTGTACCCTTTAGGCTCGTACCAAGTACAATCGGCAGGCACAATCCCCGGTATGTTTTGTAGTCTTGAGGCTCGTACCAAGTACACCCTGAGGCACAATTCCCGGTATGTTTTGTACCCTTTAGGCTCGTACCAAGTACACCTTGTAGATACAATCCCCGGCATGTATTGTACCCTTTAGGCTCGTACCTAGTACACTCTGCAGGCACAATCCCCGGTATGTTTAGTACCCTTTAGGCTCATACCAAGTACACCCTTCAGACTCATTCCCCGGTATGTTTTGTACCTTTTAGACTTGTACCATGTACACTCTGCAGGCACAATCCCCGGTATGTTTTGTACCCTTTAGGCTCATACCAAGTACACTCTGCAGGCTAATGCCTTGTGTATTAAATTAGAACCATACGTTTCGGAGAAACCTTGCCTCCTTTTTTAATGGAATCAAGCAATGTGGCCAAAGAATGTGTATCAATGAGATTACATAAAATTACAAATGAAAAAGGAAAATTCCTCGGTTCGTCACCAGAGAGCAGCTGCCAGAAATTACTGTATGGGCCATGGTAGAGCGATGGACAGAGTAGTAATTACGGAGAAGGTAAATGGGGCGGGGTGAAAATATAGAGACTCCTCTATGAATGAGGATGTCCAATAGAAAAGGGAGGGGGTGGAGGTGGGAGGGTTAGATGGATATAAGGAAACATAAACAAAAGGGAAGTATATGTACGATACCCAACGTCATACAGGCAACGGCGAAAAAACAGATGGAAACGCCTCCAGTGACGAACAAAGGAGGTCAAATCCAGGCTCTGTTGCCATAGAGGGAAAAAAAGTACAATTTGAAATAGGTGAAGAACAGAGAGACTGAGAGGAACTATCTTCCTAGATCCTTAATATCGGGTAGCCAAGTGTCAGTTGATATCCAGTGTCTCTGTTAAGATTATTGGGGTTTTTACCAATTTCAACTGCCTCCCTTATATTTCTAGACCAGTTGTGCTTAAGAAGGGCAAGCGCATGAGCATCCTTGAAACATACATCGTGCCCTGAAGATAGGGCATGTTAAGCTATAGCTGATTTGTCTGGTTGGTTTAGACGGATGCTCCTTTGATGCTCTTTGATGCGTGTTGCAATGGACTGTTTGTCCAATGTAGACTTTTCCGCAAGTACAAGGGATTTCATACACCCCAGGTTGTAGTATTTGGGACAATTTATCTTTGTTTAATGCTAAACGTTGACCAATTATCGTCATAGTGCCGAAAACTGTTTTGATCTTGTGCTTGCGGAGAATCATAGCAACGCGGTCAATGTTGTTGTGAATATAAGGGAGGTAAGCAGTTCCCGTCACGTCGGAGCTCTGAGAAGGTTGTCTATCCCTCCTTCTGGGATGTAGGGACCTATATATATATTATAGCCATTACCTTTAAACATGGTTTGTAACGCATGTAACTCTTTCTGAAGAGTTGATGCCTCACATTTACGTTCCGCTCTTTTGGCTAGATTTGTTATAATTCCTTGTTTTTGTGCTGGGTGGTGGTGGGAGTCTGCATGTAAATAACGGTTAGTGTGAGTTGGCTTACGGTAGACGCTGTGTCCCATGGAGCCATCGGCCTTCCTCCTCACAAGAACATCCAAAAAGGTAAGCATCCACCCGACTCTAGCTCCATTGTGAAGTGGATTGAAGGATGCAGCTTGTTTAGGTCGTTCAGAAAGTGGTTCAGTTTCTCAGAACCCTCCTCACACACCACGAACGTATCATCCACATACCTCCAACAAATCACAGGTTTGAAAGACGCTGAAGATATAGCCTCCCCCTCAAAATGTTCCATGAAAAAAATTGCCACGATAGGCGAGGGTGGATTTCCTATGGCCACACCATCAGTCTACTCGTAAAATTTACCATCCCAAAAGAAATAACTGGAACACAAACAGTGGTGGAACCAAATCCTTGATGAGGGACATGACCGAGTCCACCGGCACTCGTTCTCTACATCAAAACTCACCAAAATAGCATTTGGTTGAACGGCGATGGTTGACAATTTTTCGACGAAATGGGTAGAATCCCTAATGTAAGACTGTGTGCGCCCCAAGTGTGGCTGAAGCAACTTGCTGAGATATTGCGCAAGAGCGTAAGTTGGAGAACCTATTGTGCTAACAATTGGTCGAAGAGGGACGTCTTGCTTATGGATTTTTGGAAGACCATACAATCTCCGAGGAACAGCATCTCTCGGAATAAGACATCTTCCCTCTTCTTTTGGAATTGATGATAGTTTAACAAGCTTAGCAGTGGCATTGGATACACGAGTGGTTGGATCACGAGTGCACAGTCTGTAGACAGGTTCAGATAACAGAATCGAGATTTTACTTTTATATTCATGGTATCCATCACCACTGTCGCATTTCCCTTGTCAGCATGAAGAATAGAAACGGTGTCATTATTTCTCAGTTCGTTCAATGCCTTTTGTTCGCTTTGCGAATGTTTTTTGTTGGCTATGTTTCCCTTACGGTGTGAAACACACGTTCAATTTTTCTGCCCCATTATTTTTATTTCGTGAATTGCAGTCTGAACGCGGTGTTCTGATTTGTTTAATATTGGTGTTTCAATTTAATTGCTTTTCTGTAATATTCATGTCAACTCACCTTTTTTCTGTAGTGTCTTTCTAGACGTACCATACCGTCACACTTTCTCTCGAGTACTGAGCTCTCTCCAGCGGTAACGCTCGCAATGTGCATGGGGCTGTGCTGTGATTGGCTGCTCTCTTGCCACACCTTCATGCTAGAAGGTTCGGCGCGCTGACGTCACTACCGCTATATAGCCTTAGGTCTCCCGGCCTACAGTGTCTACTCTCGTCCACTCTTCTCAACTGATCACACCTGCTCACGTCATACCTGCTGGGGTTACTGCCCTCTCGGGGTACCTCTGGCTGCCGGAGTCTCTTCTCCGCCGGCATAATCTCTCTGCTGGACCTGGCTGCCTGGCCGGGCAGTCTAAATTCATCAGCCTGCACTTCAACCAAAATCTTCACGGATCTACTCTGCAAATCTTAATTCTAAGGACATCACTTCACCAGCCGCGGGAGTTATTACCAAGAGCCTCTCTATGCTGGTCGCTTTTTTAAGGAGAATCTACCATCATCTACTCTAGTTCCGAACCCGGAACCCTGGAGCATGCCAGACTGACCTCGCACAAGCCCGAGCGGGCGCACTAAATTACCGCCAGCTACTGATGACCTCCGACAGCCGGCCTACCTTCGGAAGATGGTTAAGGAGTTCTGATACTTCCTGTATCGTACATTAGAAGAGGTGGTACCCTTTCACTTCTTACACTCTGCCCGGATTCTTTCCGTCAGAAGAGTATTTTATTTTAGTCCACTCTGGGATGAATTTAAATTATTATGCTTCTTTTTCAGTAATTTTATATGTAATCCTTTAAAGTTAGTCACTGCTCTATTTACGTTTCCTGGAGAAACAAGTACTTTTTATTGTTACTATTTTTTATTGTCAATCTTTAAAGTAATTTCCTTGAAGCTATTCATTCCTTGCGATATATTCGCTTTATATTAAATAAATATCATTTAAATCTAAATCTTAACATTTTGGTCTTTTCCCGCACTGTCCTTCATTATCACCTCTTGTGCCCGAAACCTCATTCTGTCTAAATCCCTTAGGATGTACCACATCCATTAGGTACACCCCTTTCCATGGTACCTCAACCCCGGATCGAACCCAGAACCTTCATTCTGAGACCACAAATTCAATTCAAAAAAAACTGGTGCAATCTAATATTTGTTCTATACATTTCAGTACATCGTGGCTAGCGCGGGAGATCTGCGGGAAGGCGGAAACAATCCCAGCATATTATACAACTGGTTTCTTTCCGGAGAGCAGGTCTGTCTGGTGCCACAAGCAGCTTTGGTGAGTGAGTTGTTCCAACTTTTCCAGCCATGCCACCAATAATTGATGATAAACTGTTAAACTCTCGGGCGGCCTACAAAGGTCAACTCACCCGTTTTCAAAAATATTTAGCTACTCTACCGAAAGAGGAACAAAACCTTGACATTATATCTCAGCGTTTAAAAGCTTTTGAACAGGCGTACGAGAAATATGATCTCGTGCAACTTGAAATTGAAATCAAAAGTCCAGAACATCAATCAGATAGGGAAGAAGTAGAGAGTAATTACTTTGATACACATGCTCAGGCTGTGGCATTAGTTAGAACTTTGACCCTGGCGTTGAAGGTAGAGGAAACTCAAGGAAGAATTAGCGACCATGGGAACGGTATCAAACCATTGCTACCTAAAATTGAAATTCCGCACTTTTCAGGAAAGGAAGAGATGTGGCAATCATTCTTTGAATTGTTCAGTTCATTAGTACATAATAATGCCACACTTCCAGAAATTCAGAAATTTCATTACTTAAAATCCATTTTGCAGGGACCACCCCTTCAACTTATAAGAGAACTTCCCTTAACAGGAGAAAACTATAACATTGCTATAGAGCTTCTTAAAGGCCGTTATGGCAATGAAAAATTATGTTTACAAAGGCATATTCAAGCCTTATTTAGCCTGCCCACCTTGCGAGCTGAAAGCTTGTCAACACTGCGAGCCTTAAGTGACACGGTCCAACTACATGTCAGAGCATTGGCACGGTTGAATCAACCGGTCGAGCATTGGGATCTATTCTTAATTCACTTGGTTACTTCTAAATTTGATTCATCAACCTTAAAGGCATGGGAGAGGGAACTAACAAATGACACGTCATATACCTATGATTCGTTGCTTACGTTTATGAATAATAGATGTCAGGTTTTGTCAGCTGTAGCCTGTCATATGTCAGGAAGTGCAGATAACAAATCTAATGTTGTGAAACCAGTCGGTGCAAAAATAAACAAATCTGCTGTCTTTACTGTTCAGCATAATTCAACGGATTGTATTCTCTGTAAAGCATCTCACAGGTTATATTCCTGCGTTGCCTTTAAAGCCCTTTCTACCGACGAAAGACGCAAATTAATAGCTCAAAAAAGATATTGCTACAACCGTTTGTCAACTAGGCATATGGTGCCTGATTGCTTATCTAAAAATACTTGCTCCCATTGCAAGGCTCAACATCATACCTTGCTTCATAGGTTTGAAAAGCCACGTCAGGCTCCTTCCCCTGGATGTTCTAAAGATGCATCCCCAGGAGCTAATGCGCAATCTTATACTCAGAGCTCTAGCTCAATTCGTAGTTCCCAGGTGCTACTATCAACCGTGTTATTAAAAGTTCAAGACTCTTCTGGTAGATGGCTTGAAGCACGTGCCCTATTGGATAATGCCGCCACCCATGACTTCATAAGTGAGCGTCTCATTAAGAAACTTGGTCTTCCCAAGCAACCTACATTAATTCAGGTTACCGGTATTAACAATAGCAATGTTAAATCTTTGCATTTTGTTCGTGTTCACATCAAAGATGCTGTGAATTGTAACACAACATTGCAGTTGAATTGCCTTGCCATTGATACTATTGGCAGTAACACCCCTAGTAATTCTTTTGAAATTAGAAAGTGGCAATTTCCTCATAACATTCAGTTGGCGGATCCAACATTTAATACGAGCGCTCCGGTAGACATACTTCTCAGTGCCCAAGTATTTTGGCAATGTCTCCTTAGCTCTAAGGTTAAAATATCACCAGGAGTGTTTGTTCATCATACCAAGCTAGGTTGGTTAGTAACGGGTCAAGTCCCTCGTAAGTCATTTCAAAATTTCTCTCAATGTCATTTTGTCAATACAAGTCTCGATTATAACTTAGAAAGATTTTGGAAAATCGAAACTATAGATTCAGTTTCACCTTCCTCGGTTGAAAATGAAATGTGTGAAAAACTGTTTCGCGAAACGACCAAACGCAATTCAGAGGGTAGATTTGTCGTAACAATGCCCCGAGTGGATAATCCACCTCTTTTATTTGAAACACACCCTAGGGCTCTTAGAGCACTCTATGCTGTGGAAAGCAAATTTAAACGTGACCCTGTTGTTAAAACTCAATACTCCACATTTATGGAGGAATATGAGGCACTTGATCACATGGAGGTTGTTACCAAGAAAGATGATGCTTCTTATACCCCATCTGAAGTCATTTACCTCAATCATCATCCAGTTTGGAAGAATGAGATTTTAAAGGAAAACATAAGAGTGGTCTTTAATGGCTCTGCATTGGATGCCAATGGTACTTCTCTGAATGACACATTATTATCAGGCCCTCCTATTCAATCTGACATTTCTTCTGTCTTGATGAATTTTCGCTTGTTTCCTATCGCAGTGATATCTGATATCAAGCAAATGTATAGGCAGATTTTGGTCGATCAACAACAGTGCGACCTTCAGAGAATTCTTTGGCGCGACGAGCCTACTAAACCTGTCAAGATTTTTCGGCTAAAAACCTTAACCTATGGACTAAAGCCCTCTGCTTTTTTAGCCATACGTACGTTGAAATTACTTGCTGAACAGGATGGCCCGTTGTATTCTCCTAAGGCTTCTGAAGTGTTAAAATCATCATTTTACGTTGACGATTTTCTTCATTCATTTGAGTCAGTATCTGAAGCACTGCAGGTCTCTAAAGATTTAACAGCTTTGCTTTTGGGAGGCGGATTTTCCTTGTGCAAGTGGAACTCTAATTCGGAAGAATTTCTTTCTAAATTTCCATTAACTTCAGTCTATAACGACTCAGTAGAGCTTCTTCAAGAAAGTAATTCTATCAAAACTCTAGGCATCTATTGGAGTCCTCAAAAGGATTTTTTCTTTTTCAAAATTAATCTCAGTGACATCAAACCGCAAACTAAGCGGCAAATTTTGTCTGAGATTGCAAAGATATTTGATCCTCTCCAATTTTTGGCGCCAATTATTGTCACAGCAAAGCTTTTCATGCAGGACCTTTGGTCCTTGAAAACTGGTTGGGATGAACCAGTTCCTTCAGAGTTGCAAAAAAATTGGATTTCTTATAGAAATAGTTTGGAAGATCTCTCCAATGTTATTATCCCGCGAGTGATTATTCCCTTTCCCTCCTGTGGAGGATATGAACTTCACATCTTTGCCGATAGCTCATTGAAAGCTTATGGGTGTTGTGCGTATATTGTTTGCCGCAATTTTGACCAGTCATATTTCTTTTCCAATTTAATTTGCGCTCAAAGGTGGCCCCTCTTAAATCCTTATCCTTGCCACGACTGGAACTTTGTGCTGCTCTTCTGGCGGTTGAATTATCGGTTAAAATCCGCCAATCTTTGAAAATCCGATTTAGCAAAACTTACTTTTGGAGTGACTCAGCCATCACGTTGGCATGGATTGCCAAACCTTCCTCGCATTGGCAGGTGTTTGTAGCTAATAGAGTGTCCAAAATTCAACAATTGTCTAACTTTGAACAATGGCATCATGTATCTGGCAAGGAGAACCCTGCAGATGTCATTTCTCGGGGATGTTCCCCTCTTATGTTGGCTAACCTGACATTATACTGGCACGGTCCCCCTTGGCTTCTGCAAGAACCTTCCGCTTGGCCAAATTTTCCTCTTCCGGAGTTATCAGACTTGCCGGATGCTGGTAAGATTACTGGATCTTCTCTTCTCGTTTCTGACTCTCCCCTTCTCTTGCAGCGATATTCCTCTTTCCATAAATTGGTGAGGGTTATGGCTTATCTCCTTCGATGGAAATATTTTGTGGTAGAACAACCCCTTTTTCCTAAGCCATATTTAACCCTTTCTGAATTAGGTTTAGCCACTACAAAAATCTTATGGCTCACTCAACAAGAAATATTCTCTGAAGAATGCCAGGTGTTGTCCCAAGGTCAATCCCTTAAGAAATCGAGTAGGCTTTCCTCACTCGCCCCTTTTTTGGATACTGATGGTTTACTAAGAGTTGGAGGACGTTTATCTTTGGCTGATCTTTCCGAGGATAAAAAACACCCAATTATTCTTCCTTCAAAGCATCATGTCACTTCCCTAATCATTCGTCAGTATCATTACCAGCATCTTCATGCTGGAACTCGTACATTACTTTCTGTCATTCGTGAAAGGTATTGGCCCATAAACGGAGTCCATGAAGTTACCTCTGTTATCCGGAAGTGCATTCCATGTTTTAAATCCAACCCTAAAATTACCACTCAGCTCATGGGTGATCTTCCCAACTTTAGATCTGCGCCTGCTAGACCTTTTGCCTTTACGGGGGTGGATTATTCCGGGCCTTTTGTTTACAGAAAAAATTCTCCTGAGGCCAAAAAATGTATTTTTGGAAAACTCTATATTTCGCTGTTTGTATGTATGGTCACCGGAGCAGTTCACTTAGAACTAGTTACCAACGCCTCTACTGCTTACTTTTTGGCAGCTTTTGCCAGATTTTCTGCTCACCGAGGTCTTCCTTCAGAAGTATTCTCCGACAATGCTAAAAATTTTATCGGAGCTTCTGAGCAAATTAAGAGAGCTCTTACTCAAAATTCAGCGCTGGAAAGGATTACTGATTATGCTCACCAGAGAAATTTCAAGTGGCACTTCATCCCCCCTTATGCACCCCATCAGGGTGGACGGTAGGAGTCTTGTGTGAAACTCACCAAGAAGCACCTTAGACGTGTTTGTGGCCACACCCCCTTTCTCATGAAGAGTTTAATTCCTTAATTATTTTTATTGAGGGCATAATTAATTCTCGTCCTTTATCACCCTTATCTAATGACCCTTCAGATCTTCTACCATTAACGCCGGGCCATTTTCTTATCGGTGGTCCATTGACTGCCTCCCCACCTTTGTTATATTCTAATTCTCAATCTTCTTTAGCCATTTCTTGGCGCAAAATTGAAAGTTTGCGCAACAATTTTTGGCGCCGCTGGAGGTTAGAATACCTCGGTTTGCTTCAGCAGCGTGGTAAATGGCTTGTTTCCTGCTCTAACCTTCAGGTGGGGGACTTGGTGCTTTTGAAAGACCCTAGTCCTCCTCTTGTTTGGAATTTGGGTAGGGTTGTTGAGTGCTTTCCTGGCAGAGATGGTAGGGTTCGCGTGGTAAAACTGCAGACTTCTGCTGGTCATTTTCTTAGGCCAATCACCATGATTGCTCCTTTGCCACGCGAGGCCTAACTTCTGCGCTTTCTTACTGCAATTTTTTCTCGCCCCTCCCAGCATGTTCGCTTTGCGAATGTTTTTTGTTGGCTATGTTTCCCTTACGGTGTGAAACACACGTTCAATTTTTCTGCCCCATTATTTTTATTTCGTGAATTGCAGTCTGAACGCGGTGTTCTGATTTGTTTAATATTGGTGTTTCAATTTAATTGCTTTTCTGTAATATTCATGTCAACTCACCTTTTTTCTGTAGTGTCTTTCTAGACGTACCATACCGTCACACTTTCTCTCGAGTACTGAGCTCTCTTCAGCGGTAACGCTCGCAATGTGCATGGGGCTGTGCTGTGATTGGCTGCTCTCTCGCCACACCTTCATGCTAGAAGGTTCGGCGCGCTGACGTCACTACCGCTATATAGCCTTAGGTCTCCCGGCCTACAGTGTCTACTCTCGTCCACTCTTCTCAACTGATCACACCTGCTCACGTCATACCTGCTGGGGTTACTGCCCTCTCGGGGTACCTCTGGCTGCCGGAGTCTCTTCTCCGCCGGCATAATCTCTCTGCTGGACCTGGCTGCCTGGCCGGGCAGTCTAAATTCATCAGCCTGCACTTCAACCAAAATCTTCAACACGGATCTACTCTGCAAATCTTAATTCTAAGGACATCACTTCACCAGCCGCGGGAGTTATTACCAAGAGCCTCTCTATGCTGGTCGCTTTTTTAAGGAGAATCTACCATCATCTACTCTAGTTCCGAACCCGGAACCCTGGAGCATGCCAGACTGACCTCGCACAAGCCCGAGCGGGCGCACTAAATTACCGCCAGCTACTGATGACCTCCGACAGCCGGCCTACCTTCGGAAGATGGTTAAGGAGTTCTGATACTTCCTGTATCGTACATTAGAAGAGGTGGTACCCTTTCACTTCTTACACTCTGCCCGGATTCTTTCCGTCAGAAGAGTATTTTATTTTAGTCCACTCTGGGATGAATTTAAATTATTATGCTTCTTTTTCAGTAATTTTATATTTAATCCTTTAAAGTTAGTCACTGCTCTATTTACGTTTCCTGGAGAAACAAGTACTTTTTATTGTTACTATTTTTTATTGTCAATCTTTAAAGTAATTTCCTTGAAGCTATTCATTCCTTGCGATATATTCGCTTTATATTAAATAAATATCATTTAAATCTAAATCTTAACATTTTGGTCTTTTCCCGCACTGTCCTTCATTATCACCTCTTGTGCCCGAAACCTCATTCTGTCTAAATCCCTTAGGATGTACCACATCCATTAGGTACACCCCTTTCCACCTTTCTTTCACCCCGAGTTAAATTGGGTGCGGGTACTTTAGAGGATCTTAATATCCTCACACTTTCTTGTCTAACTTCTTCAACTTCATCTGGAGGTAAATTGTAGATGGCAGCCTCAACGGATGTGATCAACTCCTCTGTAGGAATTTTGGAGGGTGCGAGAGCAAAGTTGAGACCTCTAGTAAAGCTGTTTGAAAGTCATCTAAAGGGGTATTAGAAAGATTGAATACAACTTTACTAGCATCAAAAACAGTACGAGGAGCTGTTTGTCTCGAGGACTATCGAAGGAACTTAGCTCTCTATCTACCGCCCGACAATCTTTGTTTTTTTTTCTTTTTTACTTTTTAATCTCATTGATTACTTTCTCTGGCCACATTGTTTGATTCCATTGAAAAAGGAGGCAAGGTTTCTCCGAAACGTACGGTTCTAATCTAAATACACACGGCATTAGCCCAAAAGGATGAATTATTTATATAATTCAATTATTTCCATATACTCAATATGGCGACTGTGCGAATGTTTTACGTCACGTTCATGTGATCGAAGTGAAAGTGGAATTTCCTCCCGACAAATCACGTGGCGTCAGGAAGGGCATCCGGTCTTAAATCCCCGGGCCAAAACTGAAATGAGCCGAGTTGGCTCCGGCGACCCCAAGAAAGCTGTTACCGACAGCGGTAGCTACGCTCGCTAGGCCTTGGGAACAAGCTCTGTGTGGACTCGGTAGACGGGGGTTCGAGCCCCACCGTCGGCCGTCCTTGTAATGGTTCTCCGTGGTTTCCCCATTCTCAACTCCAGGCAAATGCTGGGACGGTACCTTCTGACAGAACAAGGCCGCTTTCCTCCACATCCTCGTCCAATTCCATTCACCTTCATTCATATCATATCTCATTAAATCATCTCTTAACGTTGGCGTCAGGAAGGGCATCCGACCGTATATACCAAAGAATTTCTTCGCATTTCATCCCCAACCCCGGTGGAAACTGGAATAATTAGGGGTAGACATACCTACAAAGAGCCTGGTAAAATGAGTTAATCTATAGGACTTTAAATAACCTGTTGAGCACAAAACTAGCATTGCTCTGAAAATGAAACAAATACGATCATTCGAGAAATGCGAAACAGGGGCAGATGACCTCGTAGTTCCGCCCCTTAAAACAACAGTAACTAACTAACATAAATGCGAAACAAGGCGCGGTGTATCTTCATACCGTAAATATATATTAACACGTAATTTAATTCAAACTTTATAACAACATAGAGACTGGCGGTTGTGCAAAACGTTTTAAATCTCATTTTCATTTCTCGTGTCCTTAAAAAGTGTGAGAAATGATGAACAACTATTCATATTCTGGTACATAATTCTACAGCCTGTATATATATATATATATATATATATATAACAATCCAACATGGCGTTCATGCGATATATTCCAGATTCCATTGGTTCACAATATCTCTCAAACTATTTAAACAATCACACTGAAATTTTGTAAGGTGGTAGAAAACTATTAAGTACAAACAATAGGTTTGCTTCCGTGTGATTATTTACTATTCCAAATTACATTCTTGGCGATCTAATCACTCGAAAGAAATGAATCTTCTCACATCAAATCATTCTTAGGAGTTTAGTGTAGATACTTCTCATGTTCAATTGTGTTAAATAGGAGGGTGGATCAAAAGGTTGGTTGCACTAACGTGCTGCAGCAGCACGCTGTGTGTCACAAACGTGGACACAGCGGAGAAAGGGACAGACACTGCCCACACGTCTGTTAGGCAGGTCGCTGTGGTGACTCGTCTTGTATGATGTGAATAGCGGCCAAATGCAATGACGCGTCGACTGGACGTTCACTCCATACATGCGACAATCCGATTCCTACGGGCCAAAAGGAAGAATTGCACGGACATTCATCTTGAAATTAGTGCTGTGCATGGGGAGCGGGCCATTTCCCGGCAAGGGATCGTAAAGTGGTGTCAGCAATTCGAAGCCGGACGCACGGATGTCACGGACGAATATCGCGAAGGCAGGCCCGCAACGTCCAGGACCCATGCAAATGTCAACAGTGTGAATGCGATCATTATCCAGAACCGGCGCATTCAACTGAGAGAAATCGCGACGCGGCTGAACATGTCGTACGGCAGAGTGTTCTCCATTGTTCACGATGACCTTGGATATCGTAAGCTGTGTCAAAGATGGGTCCGACGTCTTCTCACCGATGATCACAAGGAACAACGATTCCAACCCTCCCTGGCATTTTTGCAACGCTATGCCACAGACGGCAATGGGTTTCTCCCGCGAATCGTCACAGGCGATGAAACGTGGGTCCACCACTTCACCCCCGAAACGAAGAGAACATCAATGGAATGGGTGCACCCCTCATCACCACAACGAAAGAAGGCCAAGGTTCAACCTTCAGCTGGTAAGGTTATGGTGACAGTGTTCATTGACATGGAGGGTTTGCTGTACGTGGAATTTATGCCGAAAGGAACGACGATCAACGCGTCGTCGTATTGTCAAACGTTGCACCCGTTGCGTAAAGCGATTAAAGAGAAGCGCCGCGGGGAAATTGAGCGCCGGTGTGATTTTTTTTCCAAGATAACGCAACACCTCACACGGCCCGCCAAACGAGCGAACTGCTGCAGCGTCTCAAGTGGGAGGTCTGGCAATATCCACCCTACAGTCTGGACCTAGCGCCATGTGACTTTCATCTGTTCGGTAAGTTCAAACCGGAGCTCAGTGGTCGACGTTTCCAGACCAATGAGGAGGTGAAGGCCGCTGTCTCCGTGTGGTTGCAGAACGCTGGAGGAACTTTCTATGCATCCGGCATTGACAAGTTGGTTGTGCGTTCACAGAAATGTTTGGAGTCTCTAGGAAACTATGTGGAAAAGTGACGTTACATTGTATGTCGTTATAGGCGTGTTGCTGTTGTATAGGTGGTGTAATAAATGGCCATAACTGGGAAGTGCAACTTATTTTTTGATCTGCCCTCGTAATTCAAGATGGTATCAGTTTGAAATTTTTTAACATATTTCATCTCTCGAATCCTATTTAAGCCATGGACGAGATTGATGGTCTATTATATGACCAACTTTTCGTAAATCTTAGATGACGTGCATTTGACTTATGTGAAAATAAATTTCGATGAGAGAAAGATGCCATCACATTGGTTGAGTCTTTTTAAGAGCGTTAAAAATCCCTCAGTATGCCTTCCTTCGGAGGGTAAGTAAAGCCGGCGGTTCCATGTCATAGATTTATGGCATGTTAAAGAACCTTCCACTAATTAAACCTGTGTGAAGCTAAATTGGATAGGTTAAGAATGTAAACAACGCTCTTAGGTTTCTACGTTCGTTGCCAAGAGCCGACTGCGGTGGCGTCTAGTAGCTAAGTTCTGAACTTGGCCTAGTAGTCGTTGACTGTGGCGCTTGGGGGCAAAAGTAGGACCTATTTGAAACATTCTAAGTTGCAGTCTGTACTTAAATTAAGAATCAGATAACACACACTAATACAGTCATCACAATTAACACCGGTTATCAGACAGATTCTACACACACCCAAAGTACACGGGGCTACATGACCGCGTTGTCGTAGCCCCTAAACTTAAGAACCAACGAACCAGTCTTAATCACCTATACTGAAAGTTATACAGAGTGAAGAATAAAATGCCGCACTTGGAGGTCGGCGTGCGGATCCTTGTTTATCTAGCAAAACCTAGTCCCGCCAATAGGTTTAATAGAAATGCGAGTTTAGATACGAGACTCTGGCAACGCCGTAACACGTGCAGCGTTGCCAAGAACAAGTCGCATGAACTCGGATCTGTCTCATTAGCTAAGTGGGATGAGAAAATGCCGGTTATGCGACTCAGTAGTTAATGTATCAAATTGTATCCAATGTACACCTCCACATTATGTGTTGTGTTTAGACGAACTTCTTACAGACGTAAACGACCACTTTGTTTCGTCCATGGCACAAATAAAGCCAATGGAACATGATAGTGGATACAATAACGAGCAGTGTACAAAGCGACCACTGTCATGTTAAAGACCATTGTGGCAAAATGATGTCCTGCTTCGTAGCTCCAAGGTTGGTTGGTTCCTCAGTTAAGGGGCTACAACAACGCGGTCATCTAGCCCGTGTACTTTAGGTGTGTGTAGAATCTGTCTGATAACTGATGTTAATTGTGATGGCTGTATTAACGTGTGTTATCTGTGATTCAGGTAAGCAGTGCAGACGATCAATTTTAAGTAGTTCCTACTTTTGCTACCAAATGCCACCGTCAACGACACCTAGCCGCGAACTTAACTTCTAGATCCCACCTTGGCCGACACCTGGTGGCGAACGTTGGAACAAATAGAGCGTTTACCAAATCTGACCTACAAATTTCGCTTCTTTTACGTGCCATAAATCTATGACATGGGCCGGTCGGGTTTACTTCCCCTCGAAGGAAGGTACACTGAGGTATTTTAACGCTCTTAAAAACTCTGACCACTTAGGAATGCGAGAGCGGGAACAGCCCAGTGAGATAACGGAACCTCAAACACAGGTATTTCCATTCATTCGAGTGCAAACAGTGACCACGTGAACTGCTTTCAACAGGACCGCGCAAGACCCAACCAGATAAGTAGCCTGTACAATACAATCTGAATTGACCAATCACAACAATCACATAGTCACTCCAAACAGGAAAATTCCGGAGACCAATCACCACTTCCAGTATCTCAACATAGACCACAACTAACAAATACTGACGAGTTGCATTATCTCAACTAATACTGCAACTAAATAAGTGTATATATTGTAAATATTTTCACCCATACTTTCAGACATAGATTTTATGGAACTGATTTATGTATTATTTATTCGTGTCAGAAGTACAAAGTATGTGTTGAACAGACGACTTCAAACAGTTTCTGCCCAGAACTTAGCCACTTCGATAGCACTTGAATTAGCTTCAGTCAAGTCATTCATTGTGCAGCTGTACGGGTACAATGGACAGGAGAAGAGGTGTTATGTTGTCTGGGTTGCGCCACAATCGCACAGGACTGTCTTGGTCGGAAAATGCCACATATATAAGCAGTGGCGGCTGGTGTAGAAAATTAGTTGTGTGCTGTAGGCCTAATCCTCCTTCCAATTTTTTTAATATATAAACATATAGAAACACTCACTCAGTGACGAAAAATGAAGTCCATACGTCGCTCCTTCTTGCTGCAGAATTTGTCAATCACCCTGGCATTGAACCCCTCCATACCGGAGACCATCTTCTTCTCAATGGAGAGCATAGCGAGGGCACTTAGTCTTTCTTGTGCCATGGTGTTCCGCAGAAAGGTCTTGATCCTCTTCAGCGATGAAAAACACCTCTCAGGCTCTGAAGTAGTCATGGGTGTTGTTACTAATATCCTCAGAAGCTTGCTTGTTTGGCAGAACGTACCTTGCAGATTACTGGATATTATGAAATGCAGAAGAGGGACTGCCCCACCAATATTCCTAAAATCTGGCCTACAGTACAGAACCGACAGTTCTGTTCTGAGCCTTTTCTTTTCCAGCATGCTATAGGCCTGAACAGTTACACCTAGTTCTTTATCTGGAAACGTTTTGGAATATCGTTCAAAGTTGGTGGAATCTAACAGTTTTGCTGCTTCCAGGTGATCCAAGGTTTGGAAGCGATCGCGGGCTTCTCGTGTTATTCTATCACATACTTCCTTGGCATCAGTTCGCCGACATGATAACTTTCTGCGCTTGTTTTCTGAAGCACACGTTTCTTCAGAAGTATCGGTACTAGCAATGTCTTCTACCGATTCCCTGATGTTGTTGATCACTTGCATGAAGTGTGACACAGCGGATTTTATCTTCACGGCATCAGCTGTTCTTGACTGCAACTGATTGTACATAATGTCCACATGTCCATTTATGAAAGAAATGTAGCCAAAATATGAATTATTCGTCTTCTAAGCTGCGACGAAGCCCGTTTGCCTGCAGGCAAGTTTTATAGGATGGGGTTTTCTCCAGCATTAATAAACACTCCCTTAGGGATACCCTTTGCTCGTACACCACATTTACGGTGCGCGACCTGAAATTCCATCTAGTCGCTGGTCCAGTTGGAATTCTTCGAGCTGCCACTGCTTCTAAAGCAGACGTCCGTTGCGGCGACCTTGAGAAGAAAGCAGGGAACGCTGACAGGTGAGCGAAGAACATCCTAGCCGACTGATTCTGTGAAGCTGCGTGTTCCATTGTTAAATTCAGTTGGTGTGCATAGCAGTGGATGTAATGTGCGTTGGGATAGCAGGCTTTTATCTTTGCTTGCACTCCACCTTTACCACCACTCATTACTGATGCCCCGTCGTAGGTCTGCGCAATAACTTTGTGTGGAGTACCGGTAGCGTTAAACATGTTGTACATGTCACTTAAAATACATGATGCAAGGGAATCCGCATTCTGACCTTCTGGTTTAATGAAGCCCCAAAATCGTTCGTATGGAATACCATCTTTCTCATACCGAAATACCAACACTAACTGTGTCT
The DNA here is from genome assembly GCA_946902985.2 of Meconema thalassinum. Taxonomy (NCBI): domain Eukaryota; kingdom Metazoa; phylum Arthropoda; class Insecta; order Orthoptera; family Tettigoniidae; genus Meconema; species Meconema thalassinum. The sequence continues at coordinate 31,645,367 of OX336393.1, forward strand.
GCTCTGAAACATCTGTCGTTTCATCCGCCATCACACTAACAAAATATGTTTGCTGCATTTCTTCTGCTATCACTTCTCTGCAGGTTTCTAGCATGCAGTCCAACAGCTCGTTCTGGATGGTTTTTGAGGTCCCTTTGAAAACTCTATTAGATTCAATGTGCTCCTTTACTGCACTGTCTATACTGGAAATTAAATCTACTAGGCCCAAGAAAACGCCAGCATTGTCTGAATTATCACTTTCGTCGTGCCCTCTTAAAGCTAATTCAAACGCACCACAAAACTTAATGCAGTCTATAATTCTGGATAGCACATACCTGTTCTTCTCCACTTGTTGATTGTGCTTTTCTTTTTCTTCATGATAAGCACGGCTTAATAGTGTTGCAATATTAACTGTTCCTAAAGCACTTAAATTTAAAGAATTATTGATGTGTTTCTCGCTGTCACTATGCATCCTCATTAAAGAGTTTAGATGACCAAGATCTCTAACACCCACTGTTCCCCAAGAATCACTATTGCCGAAACACAAACAAGGGAAACAGAAAAGGGCATTTGTAATTTCACACCCGCACACCCAATCGTTTTCATACACTTTTCTATTAAATTTTCTAGTGTATGCAGATTTGTTAGAAGTGGCTTTCTGAGCAATATCTAAGTCCGGGGTAGGTCTACCTAACTTCTTTACCTTAGTTTTTTCTTCAAGAGTTCTGGTTGAAAATGGGGTTTCCAGGAGGTTCTCCACTGAGTTTTCCATATTGCACAAACACGCAAACAAACTCAACACATATACTCATTCCTCATACAAAATTAATTAGGCACTGCACACAATAACACCTGCAATTACAAAATATTCACGAACTCGGAAACACTTGGTCTGACCGCGCAAAAACAGTACTACTCAGTATTACCAAAAGCATTAACATGAAACCAGCAACGCCGTAATGCAAAATCACATGTTATTTTGCTATAGTGAAATTTATGAACTAGGCACCACAATAATCATGTCCTTATTTTGACGGCATAAAAATTATAATTTTGATAGTACATCGATTAACAAAATGTGGCTATAGAATAAGTAGGTTGGGAGTATTGAAAAAGACCTTCTGGCGGGAACAGCTGATGGGCTTCCTCTGCTTTTTTCACCCCATTTTATTTGAGCGATTCCCTCTTAAATCCTATTGCTGAGTCCAGATAGTGCCACAGGCCACATTCACATTCCGTGTGACCAGTGCTGCCTCTCTGTGGTCGAACAAAGAATCGCTGTGATGACTGGTCTTAGCTGTTTTCCCAACAGCACACCCAGAACACAAGGGAAAAGTTGGGCGCGCATGCGCAGAAGACAAAATTCACGCTTCCTGCCAATAAACTTGGAAATTTTCGCTGGGCTGTGATCTGCACAGCTAACGCCGTGCACAGAGTGGAGCGCACGCCTAGATACCTCGAACCGTACATGTTCTGAACCTCGTAGTGAGGGGAGAAGAAATATTTCCTATTCTTTGCTTGACGTCTTTTTTAAAGCGTTGTATTTGTAGATAATAGGCCTACTATTAAAATAATTTAATTTCAAATAAGGCAATGTGCTGCAGCACTTCAGCACATAAGGAGCGGCCGCCCCTGTATATAAGTTGTCCCTGGATCTTGCAACTTCCACCCTCAGTCTGTTCAGGGACTTCCAGATTAGCCAGTTCTCTGTGTGACCAGGAGGTAGAGATTCCTTTGGTTCCATCCATTCAGACAGACTGCTGGTCCTCTCCTTCCACACGGCAACTCGAGCTGTTGCTGCTGTTCCTTGTAATGGTTGAGTAGTTGTTAGGAAGCTCTTTCTCGATTTTAATCTCCTCTCAGCAGGTTGATATCGGAAGAGTGGGTGTGAGGTCATAGCAGATGATTTACTTCTTTCGTTGTTTGCAGCCACTTCTCTTCTGATGTCAGGTGGAGCAATCCCTGCAAGATAGTGCACTTTACTGATGAGAGTTGGCCTCAAGCATCCTGTAATAATCCTGGAGCTCTCATTTAAGGCTACATCCACCTGCTTTGCATGAGCTGACTTGTACCACACAGGACTGGCATATTCTCCTGCTGAATAGCATAAGGCCAATGCTGTTGTCCTTAACGTTTGGGGATGGGTGTCCCAGTTAGTCCCTGCCAGTCTACGGAGGAGGCTGATCCTCGAAGAGATCTTCTGTTTTAGGTTACTCGCTGCTCCTTGAATGTGAGTGTACGGTCCAAGGTGACACCTAGATATCTGGGATGGAAGCAATGATCCAATAACATGCCATTCCAGAACACTTCAAGTTTCCGACTAGATTGTTTATGTTTCAGGTGTAAGGCACATACTTGTGTCTTATTAGGATTGGGCATGAGTTGGTTCCTTTCATAGTAAGTACCAAGCTGTTTGAGAGTTCGACTGAGTGTATGCTCTACAACTTCAAACTGTTCTGATTGGGCAGAAAGAGCAAGATCGTCAGCGTAAATGAAGCTTTTACACCCTTGAGGCTGTGGTCGATCATTGGTGTACACATTAAATAAAATAGGAGACAATTCACTTCCGTGGGACAATCCATTCTTGTAAGTTCTCCATCGGCTGCGATGTCCTTGGAAGTCAACGAAGAACCGGTGATCCTGAAGAAGTGTAGCTATCACGTAAGTGAATCCATAGTTGTTCGTTAGGTTATAGAGTTTATGTAACAGTATTCTGTGGTTTACGGTGTCATATGCAGCAGAGAGATCAACATAAGCTACACCTGTGATCTTTTTCCTTTCAAAACCATCTTCTATGAACTGAGTCAAGTGTAGGACTTGAGAACTGCAATTTTTGCTTGGTCTGAACCCAGCTTGTTGAGGGATTAAAAGAGGATCAACTACAAGAGTTAAACGATTCAGGACCATTCTCTCTAGGATCTTATAAAGATGACAAAGAAGAGAGATTGGTCTGAAACTTTTAGGATCATTTGGTATTTTACCAGGCTTTAAAACAGCTATTACACGAGCCTTGCGCCATAATTTTGGGATCTTGAAAAATGCAATACAGTGATTATAAAGATTTAGAAGCCAAATATTCGTGACATTGCCAAAATGTTTAATTTGTTCAACACAAATATCATCCAGTCCTGCTGCCTTGCCATTCCGACATGTACGGACGGCAACTTCTAGTTCATGGAGATCAAATGGTCTTGTGAGTTCACTGTTCTGATTGTGTACCTTATCCTGAAGTTTGAAATCTGATTTTCTAAATGACGACCTTCGTGTGCTATTATTTATGAGCTGTGATGCGATTTTATTGGCAGTGATGTTTGCATGTGTGGAACTCTTAGTTGGATCATTATTTAATTTCTTTAGCAGCCTCCAAGCCTTCTGACTATTAACAGAGAAGTCAGTTTCCTCTATAAGTTTCAGCCATCTTTCTCTCTTGTTCAATGCTATGGTGGATATTAACTCTTTTCCTGCTGAGTTGGTTTCGTCACTAAATGGATTATCTTCGAAGAGTGAAAGATAATTACTCATCAGATCAGCTGTTTTAGGTGTTAAGCCATGGAAGTATTGTGTCCTGCACCCTCGAGGCATCGACAACCGTGAAGTCTTCTTCACTGCATTCACAAATGTATCGTAATCATCTGGTGTTGGCTGGATGCCAGCTACAAAACTATCCAAAGTAGAACTAAAATTCTCCCAATTAGCTTTCCGGAAGTTGAATCTTCTACGGTAGGTTATAGTGATCGGTTGGGCAAATGCAGAAACTTGGCACATCACAGGCCGATGTTGAGAGTTAGGAACTGGAGAGCAGACTGTCTTCATGCATTGTTGGCTTATGTGCTCACTGGCAAAGATCAGATCTGGATTGTATCCACGATGCCAACGCCCACTATTGAAGTTAACTGTCATGTATGAGGGTTAATTGGAAGGTATCGGCCCATTTTAACACCTCTTCTCCATTATCATCGTCTTGAGCGTAACCCCATACTGTACTATGACTGTTCAAGTCACCTTGACACTATGTTTATGGAAACTATCAGGGGTAGCACCTGGTGGTTTGTATACAGAAGATACGGTGCAATTACTCAGCTCAGCTGTTAATATTTCCATATCCTCGTGTTCAGAGAAGGGTGTGGACACGATTTGAAGATCAGGTCCGTACTGTCTGTGAGGTCTCTCGGCGATAAGTCTCAAGCCAGCAATTTTGGGACGTCGTAGCTGATTGTCTCTGTGGGTCTCTTGTATGCAAAGTTGTCACAGTTGTTACTTCGACATATTTCACTCAGGAGCTCTTCTTTTGGGGATGAAAGTCCCTCTGTATTAAACGTAATTATAGTTAGCCTTGAAAAAGGCTGATGATGATCACTTGACGATCGAAACTGGTCATCCAAGTGTATTTATTAATCTCATGTAACTTTTTTCAGGACTAGGGAATAACCCTTTTCATTTGGGTACAATCGTGTTGACCGACTGAAAAGCACCAAACTTTTGTTCACTAAGGCAACACTGAAGTATAGCTACACCACCATAATAATTCTCTGTCACTTATATCTGATTTTATTGGAGTAATCAAAGCGTCCTACAATTAATTTACCCAGTACAACAAATAATTCTGATCCGTATTTGAACTCTGTGTAGCACATGTACTCAAACTATCGCAAATTGACCTTGCACCGATAGTTCGCAAAATTCAATAAATACACAAATCTTTGCATTAAATCGTCGAACGCGCAACTTCGCGTATTCCACACTCAATGAGCAACATGTTGCACTCTATTTCTCTACCTATACTCAATTCTGTACACTGAGGTTCTCCGTGTCCGCCTCTCAGGCGCAGCGTAGCATGTCTGGCTTTTCCGTTCTGTAGGCAATCAGCTACTTCCTCCGCGTTGTTCGAAGTATTCCCATGCAATGTACGGTGAATGTCTAACTCAATGTATTGTATTGTCCGTTTCTTCAATCCTTATTTTGATCTCCTGTTTCCAATGGATTTCACTGCTCGCTCGAACCTTTCACAGCCTTCACAACTACCTTTCTCCAAACCCTGACTTCGTAATATTGTACTCAGCTGACAATATCGGAGAATGGCTCGGTGTTGTCACGTGGTCTGACATACCATCGCGGTTTACGAACAAGTGAACGGGGACAAATATATATGGAGATCAGCTGATGAAGTTACCGAAGCCTGGGAAGTTTACTCTGAGAACAGAACTGCCTTTATCTACAACATTTCTGATCTAGGTCTTGTATGTCGCATTATGTTTGGAAGGTATTCAAAGTGTTGGAAACGTGTGTAAGATTTAATTCAATCTATGCAAAGGAAGGTGTTTGTGAAACAAGTTATTTCTCTGCAGGATGATACTGATCTCACTGAGGATATTAAGATAGAAGAATCCTCCATACCAGTGTTTGTTCCATGCGTCAAAACAGAAACACTATCTTTAGCGAGTGGTGGAGATTTCAAAGAGGTGAGTACGTTATTGAGTTACTACTTGTTGGATCTCATAGAGGAAATGACCTGATCGCCGTCTGCTTCTCAACAATGCTATTTAGGGATTACAGAATTGTATATTCAGACCATACTTATGATATATGGAACCTGTCTGCTATTATGTTGTGTGAAGTACTGAAAGTACTAGACGTCTATCTGGATGGTAAAGCTTTAAATTGTCTGATTAGTGCTGGACTCAAACCCATGACCTCCCTCTCTGTGTGTGTGTTGCTCTATTCACTGAGGTTATGGATGATATATCTTTATTCTGATAGGTGAAGGGTACATTATATGAAGCCAGTGTATCCTTGGCACTATCACGTTGTATTAATTGCCTGTTGTGAACCATGTATTTTTGTACGAAGAAGTTAGAGTATTTTCATGGTATAAATACACCGAGTGGTCCGGGGTCGACTTATTTACTGCATTCTAAACAAAGGAGTGGTACGAGACCCCATCTAGACCAGCCTTAAGCCGAGAACACATGATAATGCATGTTGGGTTGTCGCATTTTATTTCACCTTTGTTGTTGTTGTTGTTTGAGTCTTCAGTCTTTTGACTGGTTTGGTGCAGCCCTCCTTGTCTCCTGTCCTGAGCTAATCATTTCATCTCTACATAGTTACCAAACCCTACATCCGAGGCAATCTGTTTAACATATTTTAACCTCGGTCTACCGTTCTTCCCCTCAACCCTTCCTTCCATAACTAGCTTTGATATTCCTGGTTGTCTTAGTATGTGTCCTACCAACCTATCTCCGCTCCTCATTAGCAGTCGCCAGAAACATCTGTCCTCTCCCACTCTCCTTAATACCTCTTCATTTGTTACCCTATCTGCTCATCTGATCTTCATCATTCTCCTGAAATCCACATTTCAATCCATTCCATTCTCCTCTTTTCTACTTCTCCAACAGTCTAAGTTGCGCTTCCATAGAGTGCCACGCTACAGACAAAGGCATTCAATAATGACTTCCTAACACCTAAATCTATATTCGATGTCAAAATATTCCTTTTCTGTAGAAATGCCTTCCTTGCATTTGCCAACATACATTTATATTTTCTTTGTTTCGTCCATCTCTGGTTATTCTGTTTCCTAAGTAACAAAAGTCTCATATTCACCTGGCAATTTGACGTACATAGGTGTTTCTGATATATTTCGGCTACATTCCAATAGTTTTGTTTTACATTTATTAATTTCCATCATGAATTCTTTACTCAATGCAGAATCCATACCGTTTAAAAACTCATTCATATCCTCCGGTGTGTCGGCAAAGATGTGATCAGCAAATGTCCGAGTTGAAATTATTTCTCCTTGAATCTTTACTCCTACTTTGAATGAGTATAATATATTATAATGTTAATACCGAGGGTCCTCTGCTTGCAGTTAGAAGCTTTATGTAGTGGCTGAAGTTATGTTAAATAGTCTACAAGTCACTCTCTCTATCGCCACTTACTGTAAGTGGCTGATTGGAAGTTTTTTGAAATTGTACCTGCTTTAATCAAAAAGTGTGCACAGTTCGTGTAGAATATTGTTTATATGGCAGACGGGGCCTGCTAGGAAAGTATCGGACCTTGGCCGGGGAAAACAAACTGGCATACCTGGAGCGTTGGAAACCTAATCACCCTCAAAGTAGTCCCCTTGGGACTCCACACACTTCTCCCAGCGGTGCCGCCGTTGTTGGAAGCATTCCGAGAAGGCCTCTTTTGTAATAATAATGTCGAATACTTTACTACCAGTAGTATATGGGTTTGTTCCTAACAGCTGTGATGGTAGAACTATTGAGGACCAAGTCACTTGTGCATGTATTATGTGCTGTGACTGAAATGGTCAAAACGATGGACTAGTAAGAGATAAGGCTTTTATAGTCCTACTAGCTGAAATTCCCAAATTAATTCTTTCATTAATGAAGACCGTTACTTCCCTTAAAGTACTGTTTCCATATTTTCTATCACACTTAAATTGATTTGACCTACAAAAGAGGGATGTCTTTGATTAGTCCAGATCTAGGTGAGACTTGCATAACGCAGTAAGATATGATCGAGAATAAGATAGTAATTTCAGTCAGTCAGTTGCACAGCTGATAAATCCTTCCTCGAAGTTGATCTGTGCTGTAAAGTTAAATTATTTGTTATTGATTGTGCACAAGCGTAATATGATGGCAAATGAATTAATGGTCCATTCTTGTTGCTAGGAAAAAAAAAGAAGAAACCCACGATGAAGAGAGTGACGCAAGTGGAAATCATATAAATGAGTAAGTGGACAACAGGAAAAGTATTCTTACTTTTTAATGTATGATAACTGGTAATGTTGGATGTGAATCATTCTTGTTTGCAAAATCAGTTATCCTCTAATATTTGTTGTTGGCTGTATTTCTTTTGTCAGTGTTAAGTGGATATTGATGTTCACATTTTATTTGGCAGCCCAAAAACTAACCATTCTCATTCAGAGTTTAAACTGTTCGAAGTATTTGAGTATGAAAGGTATCCAGTATGAATGTTGTTGTACATGCAAACTACTAGTTGTACCAGCCAAGCGTTGCATTGGCAATCAAAGAAATAAGGTTATTGTTTCGTAATTTTGTTTATTGAAGTGTATTTGGGTGTGCAATATTTTTGTTTTTTCGTCTAGTGCGTACATAAATAAATCAGAAGGCTTTCCGACGCGTGAGCAAACCACTAACAGCTGCCCATGTGAGAAGCATGTACTTTCCAAATTTAATCCACCCACTTGTAGGCGTTCTCCGTGCGCTTTGTTGATGGTCATCGCAAATGTGGGTCGCACCGGAAACTGCTAAGGTTTGGAAACACACAAACTGCTGCTAAACTGTATGATATACACTAATTCTGTGTTACGACTTATGAGCCGCCTATTGTAAAATTGATTTACAAATTCAGGTACCTTCGCGAGCTTTAACAACAGCTGACCAAAGTCAATTTGTTGAAGCGACTCGCTCGTCATCTATTGTAAAATGGTTATTCTAATTCAGACACCATCGCAGACGTGTGCACAACTCCTCACCAGAATTAATTTATTGAAACGATTACCATACCTAAGCTCATTTATTGATGCGACTTTTCTGAAATTAATTACTAATTCAGAAACTTTATTGGTCGTGAAAAAATCATTTGTTGAAATGAAAGTCAAAGGTTTCATTTAATGATATTCCAAGACGATTAGAATTCTAGTTCCAGTTCTGGAAACTAAGCTATGCATGTGACACAGCGTAATGGTCGTATCTCGCAACTCCTTCATTTCACGCTGATTGTGCGGGATGTCCTGACTAGCAGAGTTACCAACATCTTTTCGTTTTGAATAACAAATGAGCATCAGGGATTTTCCCAGAAAAGCATAATCCATTTAAAGATAATGATGATAATGCCTGGGATATGTTAATAGATATTCTGGAAATGTACAGTGAATGTAAGCTAAGGCGTGAAATAAATTGATACATCAAATAGAAATCAGGTATATACAGAGAAGTGTGGTTGGTACAATACAAGCCATTCATGCCATTAAAACAATCGCTGTTTCAGTGCGGCACACAATCACTGTAGTAATTCAGTATACCGAACCCTCTGCAGGAGAACTATCAAGTTATGGCTTCGTTTCCTACCCCAGCCATCCCAAAAGTGGCTTTCCGTTGTTTCCTCACGTTTACTATAAGCAATTACTGGGATTGTCCCTAAATTCAGGTCACGGCCGCCTCCTACCCAAACCATTGACCCTATTACAAATACACTAGTTGAGCCATTACAATGACAACGGGGATCGATGACCATGATGTTGTAAAGCACCTAAATGAATTCGTTGTTAAACAACAACAATGTACTGCACCCGAGCCTCCTCGGCCTTGTCAATCCGCAGATGGAAGAAGGATCGCAGGAACACTGAAGTCCCCGACAAAAACAAACTCAGTGTTTCGCTGACAAGAAGCTTATTTTCACACATCCATATAAAGATGGAAAGTGATGGTGAACAATGCAATTTCCTAAAAACACAGAAATCTACCTAAGCTTGAACTTGAGATTCCTGAGTCTCGGGATATATTGGTGTCAAAAGTGGGCACCTACCTCCATTGTTCATAATCGTGCTAACTATTGTAAATATCAGATGGATTTTTTAATAAAAAGGACGAGCAAACTTAGCGTGCTCGCTAGTTTATTTACTAGAACATAAATACAGATAATATTAAACCCTCCTAATCCTAACAAAATATCGAACAATTAAATAGTTAAATAATTAAATAATTACATAAAAATAAATTAATATTAATAATAATTGAAAGTCGGTGTGTGACGTCACTGTCTACTAACCAGCTGATACAAGGGGATTCCTACCACTCTTAGGAGTTTCCAAAATAAAATTAACCTTTGAAAATAATTTAATTATTCCAATGGCTAATAAATAAAAATTAATACTATTATTCATAGGAACTACCTGTTCTTCCTAACTATTTAAATTAACAATTATATTCTTACTCTATACAATAAAGTCCTTAATAATCAAAGTCCCTATCATAGTCCTTTTAACACAAATATTGAATCAATTTTAACTTGTGCACAACTATTTACAAAGCTTTGTTCGCTATATATACATTTCTTTCATTTCGTTCGACTTGTACAGCCGTTATAAGAAGTGCATAACCATCCACGGGGATTGCTTCGAAGAAAAGTGACGGCTGTTTCAGGTAAGCCAACAATCCGTTCGTAATATAGACCCATTCACCGAACTTTTCTGACAGTGTGTATTAAATATTCCCTTCGTAAATCTAATTATTCATTCGTATCACGTGGTATGCTCTTATCCAATCACAATATTCGTGACGTGGTGTCACGTGCCTCCTTCTCTCTCCCTCGCACACGCAGGTAACTGGCTCGTGTCAACAAGACAAAACAAACTCGCTTGCTGGACTGGTTTTCACCCTACATGCCGACCATCGGCAAAGCGTTTGAGGACCGGTCAGAAGCGCCGCCTAGCTCGTCATTTATACAGTAAATAAAATCTTCTTTAGACAAAGCTTTCCTCAATTATCAATCGTACTATAATATTCCAATACATTCCAGTCCAATTTTCGACTTCATAACTTGTACAATTTAAGTCTAATCTCTTCCAAATTTTGAAATTAGCTTCTTATATCTGATAGATCACAAATCTAACTTCAGATAAAGGACAAATTGGGGTCAGTACATTCTCAACTCGCCTACAAATCAAATCCAGTGCACCTCGGGGTGACAAGACACCTGCACACACATTGTCCCAAACAGTGTTTACCTATAATAATAATCACAATGACCGTCTGTCACTAGTCACCTCGCATACAAATATGGATACTGAACTGCTGTCACACTCGGCTTACTCATTGTTTCATTGCAGCCCAATTCGTTGACTTACCTCACTGAACTGCGTGGCGTTCCTTATACAATAGGAAGGATAGTCTCGGTCATTTAGATGGACTCAACTCGCTTGCTGTGCCCAAGGTTGCAGGATTGAAACCTGGCCCATTCAGCTGCCATTTAAGGGTGCATAATGTGAGGGATCCATGTCAGTAGATTTACTGGCACGGTAGAGATCCCCTTCGGGGCAAAATTCCGGCACCCCAGCGTCTCTAAATGCCACAGTAGTTAAAAGGGAGGTAAAACCAATATTATTATATTTAGATGGACTCAAAATTCTAGATGTTCTGATACGAGACTTATCTTGTGGGACTTTCTCGAGAGCACCTGTCATCTGTTAAAACTGTCTGCCGAACTTATCCTCTTGCGTACCTCCTTCCGTTAGCGCCACCTGCAAATGCCGTCCATCCGTATCTAAAAGCCCCACCGCGCTCTGTCAGGTGGTGAGACAGACGGATTGAATTGTTCAGTGGCCGGAAGTAAGGAAATAATGGTGGATCCGGCAACATAATACAGTATCTTAAAACTTTTGTTCAGAAGGTTTACAGATGCTTAATAAAGTTTCATGTGAAGATTTTTTTTATTTGACTAGTGATGTAAGTCTGTTCGTAAGAAATGTTTACTTACGCTGACGGTGAAGTATGTGTGCTGATAGAACTTTAATGCGAATCATAATTGTTTAGTTTTTAATACTTCGTTCGTTCTGAAGGGGAGTAACTGTGGATAATTAGCCACGCTTTACCAGTCTCTTAGATGGCGGAGACTTTAACAATAGTTAAGTTATCTCTGCACTGATGCACGGCTGAAAGCAACGGGAAACCACAGCCCTTAACGTTCTTCTCAAAGATATGCACCTCTCTATGCAGGCCATTATTACTTGTGGTAATACCGTCCTCTCCTGTAAAATTCAAATTCTATGTTGGTCCCTCTTTCGGATCTCCAGCCGAGGAATACTTGAGGGGGTGTTAACATCACAAAGTTTACAAAGGTAACATCTGACATCCTACTGGGCAGAACGTGACTGTTAGAATTGTGATTTGCAGAGGAATACTTGAGGGACTGTTAACATCCCAAAGTTTACAAAGGTAACATCTGACATCCTACTGGGCAGAACGTGGCTGTTAGAATCGTGATTAGCAGAGGAATACTTGAGGGGGTGTTATCATCACAAAGGTAACATCTGACATCCTACTGGGCAGAACGTGACTGTTAGAATTGTGATTAGCAGAGTAATACTAAAGGGGGGGGGTTAACATCAGCAAGTTTACAAAGGTAACATCTGACATCCTACTGGGCAGAACGTGGCTGTTAGAATTGTGATTAGCAGAGTAATACTTGAGGGGGGGGGGGGGGGGGGTTAACATCACCAAGTTTACAAAGGTAACATCTGATATCCTACTGGGCAGAACGTGGCTGTTAGAATTGTGATTAGCAGAGGAATACTTGAGGGGGTGTTATCATCACAAAGGTAACATCTGACATCCTACTGGGCAGAACGTGACTGTTAGAATTGTGATTAGCAGAGTAATACTAAAGGGGGGGGGTTAACATCAGCAAGTTTACAAAGGTAACATCTGACATCCTACTGGGCAGAACGTGGCTGTTAGAATTGTGATTAGCAGAGGCAGGGTAAAACACATGGAAAACGGAAATGGATAGGCTCAGATTGGATTTGGTCGGGATTATTGAAGTATTTAGATGGTAGGCTTATAGGATGGAGCTACGTCCTGTATCGACGATTGTTTCCCGACGTTTCGGCTGTCATAGCAGCAGCCTTAACCGTGGGTACGAGTTCGTGTCTACTAAAACTAACCGTTGGTTGTCAGTCAGGCACCGCTGAATCGGCATTGACGTCACGCTGATCCCTGATTGGTCCGAGCCCCAGCCAGTCAAGCGCTAAGAGAACTTTCCACCTGTTGCTAAGCCTGAATCTGTCTTTGCGATTGAAAATATTGGGATGCTTCACGATCACTATTGCCTCTCTAATTATCCTGTTTTGATATCTAGTAACTTAAGCAACAGTTTCGGCCGTATCAAATTCTATGATGAGTCTCGTGACGTCAGCATGTTCACCTTTTGCAGATCTGCTGTTTAATTGTTTTTGTGTCTCGAATGACCTGTAATATCCTAATGGAAACTCGCCTTCTTGGTTGCACTTTTTAGACCTGTCCACGGGAATAAGGCTCTTCGCTAACTCATGCATTTTGTTTGGGCTGCCTTTTCTCGGCTGTTTTACACACCACTGAGGTCAGTTTGTTTATTGGTTTTATAACCGTTGTCACGTTGTACTTCGTTATCAACCTGGCGATTCTATCTGCCACCCGCTGTACATACGGCGGAAAGGTTTCATAGTGGGGCCGATTTTTATCCTTTTCAGCAGTTCTCCTGCTTTGTTCATTATTCCGTAAGGTCCTATTTATCTGTCCTTTCTTGTATCCATTGGCTAGGAGTGTATTCCAAACGTCTTTTTCTCTTTATTTACGCTGTCCATATCGCTGTAGACACGTTAGAAGAAGAGGCGCTACAAGACATTGCCCGGAATAGAAGATAATATATTATATACTGATAAAGGACACTAAAGCGAACTACTACGAAGAGCAGCACTAAGACAGATAGAAGAAGCAGAAAACAACCATTACAAATTTCTCAAGCCGCAACGATCGATATTTCCTCGGAATTTTCCCATGAGCTTGTGGACAGCTCACTTCACTCAGGCATTGACATTTAAAGACACGAGAGCACGTGGAGAATAGATCTACCCTAAACGTTTCCCATAAGGGAGAACGCATCAGGCTTGAGCCCGGTCAAAATAACTACTGTAAGAGAGCAATTGAACTGAAGGCGGTGTGGGATTGTGGGCATTAAAAGTACATCACCAGAAACCAAAAGGATGGGTAACATATAGTTTATTGCTTTGTAACAATCAACATATGAGGACAATGAACAATAAAATGCACATACGTGCGCTAAAGTAGAATGAATTAGTAACAAGTTAACAAATTGGAAAGGGACTAATTATAGAAGCCCTGATTAAGCGAAGTAATATTTTTTTGACTAGAAGGTGATTGAATCTTAATATGGATTGTACCAATTGAAGAAATAATAACATTAGTTTGATACGTATGGCAATCATTAAATTTTGATAACATGGACTTGGTTAAAAAAGATGTGAAGATCTTGTAGACAGATACCAGGGTAGCGTGGCGGGTATATGTTCAAGTCGGTGAGCGTTGTTAGGATGTCATACCAATAAAGCTGAAGGTCTCGTAGCAGGAGGCGGCAGTGGCCTCTTTGAAGGTTGCAGTTCAAGCGACATCCAGAGGGAAGAGAAGATCCAGGCCACTTCTTCTCTCTTCTTAGTTGAAGAATCGATACAGAATTAGTGTCCAGGCAATGACGTCACAGATGTTGCACGTGAACATAACGGAAAACTGCCGCTACGATGATAGTTCGAAGATTTGGCGGGTATAGACCAGCATGGTCTCAAATGCTATGTTCTTTATGGCCTCCGGAGGTTGCAGGTCGGTAAAGGCCGTCTGGATGCGTCGTGCGGTCACTCAAGCTCAGTGAAGAGTATCAGTACATTGGCATCCGGAGGTTGCAGGTCGGTCAAGGCCGTCTGGATGCGACGTGCGGTCACTCAAGCTTAGTGACGAGTATCAGTACATTGGCATCCGGAGGTTGCAGGTCGGTCAAGGCCGTCTGGATGTGACGTGCGGTCACTCAAGCTTAGTGACGAGTATCAGTACATTGGCATCCGGAGGTTGCAGGTCGGTCAAGGCCGTCTGGATGTGACGTGCGGTCACTCAAGCTTAGTGACGAGTATCAGTACATTGGCATCCGGAGGTTGCAGGTCGGTCAAGGCCGTCTGGATGCGACGTGCGGTCACTCAAGCTTAGTGACGAGTATCAGTACATTGCCATCCGGAGGTTGCAGGTCGGTCAAGGCCGTCTGGATGTGACGTGCGGTCACTCAAGCTTAGTGACGAGTATCAGTACATTGGCATCCGGAGGTTGCAGGTCGGTCAAGGCCGTCTGGATGTGACGTGCGGTCACTCAAGCTTAGTGATGAGTATCAGTACATTGGCATCCGGAGGTTGCAGGTCGGTCAAGGCCGTCTGGATGCGACGTGCGGTCACTCAAGCTTAGAGACGAGTATCAGTACATTGGCATCCGGAGGTTGCAGGTCGGTCAAGGCCGTCTGGATGCGACGTGCGGTCACTCAAGCTTAGTGACGAGTATCAGTACATTGGCATCCGGAGGTTGCAGGTCGGTCAAGGCCGTCTGGATGCGACGTGCGGTCACTCAAGCTTAGTGATGAGTATCAGTACATTGGCATCCGGAGGTTACAGGTCGGTCAAGGCCGTCTGGATGCGACGTGCGGTCACTCAAGCTTAGTGACGAGTATCAGTACATTGCCATCCGGAGGTTACAGGTCGGTCAAGGCCGTCTGGATGCGACGTGCGGTCACTCAAGCTTAGTGACGAGTATCAGTACATTAGCATCCGGAGGTTGCAGGTCGGTCAAGGCCGTCTGGATGCGACGTGCGGTCACTCAAGTTTAGTGACGAGTATCAGTACATTGGCATCCGGAGGTTGCAGGTCGGTCAAGGCAATCTGGATGCGACGTGCGGTCACTCAAGCTTAGTGACGAGTATCAGTACATTGGCATCCGGAGGTTGCAGGTCGGTCAAGGCCGTCTGGGTGCGACGTGCGGTCACTCAAGCTTAGTGACGAGTATCAGTACATTGCCATCCGGAGGTTGCAGGTCGGTCAAGGCCGTCTGGGTGCGACGTGCGGTCACTCAAGCTTAGTGACGAGTATCAGTACATTGCCATCCGGAGGTTGCAGGTCGGTCAAGGCCGTCTGGATGCGTCGTGCGGTCACTCAAGCTTAGTGACGAGTATCAGTACATTGCCATCCGGAGGTTGCAGGTCGGTCAAGGCCGTCTGGATGTGACGTGCGGTCACTCAAGCTTAGTGACGAGTATCAGTACATTGGCATCCGGAGGTTGCAGGTCGGTCAAGGCCGTCTGGATGTGACGTGCGGTCTCTCAAGCTTGGTGACGAGTATCAGTACATTGGCATCCGGAGGTTGCAGGTCGGTCAAGGCCGTCTGGATGCGTCGTGCGGTCACTCAAGCTTAGTGACGAGTATCAGTACATTGCCATCCGGAGGTTGCAGGTCGGTCAAGGCCGTCTGGATGCGTCGTGCGGTCACTCAAGCTTAGTGACGAGTATCAGGACATTGCCATCCGGAGGTTGCAGGTCGGTCAAGGCCGTCTGGATGCGACGTGCGGTCACTCAAGCTTAGTGACGAGTATCAGTACATTGCCATCCGGAGGTTGCAGGTCGGTCAAGGCCGTCTGGATGCGACGTGCGGTCACTCAAGCTTAGTGACGAGTATCAGTACATTGGCATCCGGGGGTTGCAGGTCGGTCAACGCCGTCTGGGTGCGACGTGCTGTCACTCAAGCTTAGTGACGAGTATCAGTACATTGCCATCCGGAGGTTGCAGGTCGGTCAAGGCCGTCTGGATGCGTCGTGCGGTCACTCAAGCTTAGTGACGAGTATCAGTACATTGCCATCCGGAGGTTGTAGGTCGGTCAAGGCCGTCTGGATGTGACGTGCGGTCACTCAAGCTTAGTGACGAGTATCAGTACATTGGCATCCGGAGGTTGCAGGTCGGTCAAGGCCGTCTGGATGCGACGTGCGGTCACTCAAGCTTAGTGATGAGTATCAGTACATTGGCATCCGGAGGTTGCAGGTCGGTCAAGGCCGTCTGGGTGCGACGTGCGGTCACTCAAGCTTAGTGACGAGTATCAGTACATTGCCATCCGGAGGTTGCAGGTCGGTCAAGGCCGTCTGGATGTGACGTGCGGTCTCTCAAGCTTAGTGACGAGTATCAGTACATTGGCATCCGGAGGTTGCAGGTCGGTCAAGGCCGTCTGGATGCGTCGTGCGGTCACTCAAGCTTAGTGATGAGTATCAGTACATTGGCATCCGGGGGTTGCAGGTCGGTCAAGGCCGTCTGGGTGCGACGTGCGGTCACTCAAGCTTAGTGACGAGTATCAGTACATTGGCATCCGGAGGTTGCAGGTCGGTCGAGGCCGTCTGGGTGCGACGTGCGGTCACTCAAGCTTAGTGACGAGTATCAGTACATTGCCATCCGGAGGTTGCAGGTCGGTCAAGGCCGCCTGGATGTGACGTGCGGTCACTCAAGCTTAGTGATGAGTATCAGTACATTGGCATCCGGAGGTTGCAGGTCGGTCAAGGCCGTCTGGATGCGACGTGCGGTCACTCAAGCTTAGTGACGAGTATCAGTACATTGGCATCCGGAGGTTGCAGGTCGGTCAAGGCCGTCTGGATGCCACGTGCGGTCACTCAACCTTAGTGACGAGTATCAGTACATTGGCATCCGGGGGTTGCAGGTCGGTCAAGGCCGTCTGGATGCGACTTGCGGTCACTCAAGCTTAGTGACGAGTATCAGTACATTGCCATCCGGAGGTTGCAGGTCGGTCAAGGCCGTCTGGGTGCGACGTGCGGTCACTCAAGCTTAGTGACGAGTATCAGTACATTGGCATCCGGAGGTTGCAGGTCGGTCAAGGCCGTCTGGGTGCGACGTGCGGTCACTCAAGCATAGTGACGAGTATCAGTACATTGGCATCCGGAGGTTGCAGGTCGGTCAAGGCCGTCTGGATGTGACGTGCGGTCACTCAAGCTTAGTGATGAGTATCAGTACATTGGCATCCGGAGGTTGTAGGTCGGTCAAGGCCGTCTGGATGCGACGTGCGGTCACTCAAGCTTAGTGACGAGTATCAGTTCATTGGCATCCGGAGGTTGCAGGTCGGTCAAGGCCGTCTGGATGTGACGTGCGGTCACTCAAGCTTAGTGACGAGTATCAGTACATTGGCATCCGGAGGTTGCAGGTCGGTCAAGGCCGTCTGGATGTGACGTGCGGTCACTCAAGCTTAGTGACGAGTATCAGTACAATGGCATCCGGAGGTTGCAGGTCGGTCAAGGCCGTCTGGATGCGACGTGCGGTCACTCAAGCTTAGTGACGAGTATCAGTTCATTGGCATCCGGAGGTTGCAGGTCGGTCAAGGCCGTCTGGATGTGACGTGCGGTCACTCAAGCTTAGTGACGAGTATCAGTACATTGGCATCCGGAGGTTGCAGGTCGGTCAAGGCCGTCTGGGTGCGACGTGCGGTCACTCAAGCTTAGTGACGAGTATCAGTACATTGGCATCCGGAGGTTGCAGGTCGGTCAAGGCCGTCTGGATGCGACGTGCGGTCACTCAAGCTTAGTGACGAGTATCAGTACATTGGCATCCGGGGGTTGCAGGTCGGTCAAGGCCGTCTGGGTGCGACGTGCGGTCACTCAAGCTTAGTGACGAGTATCAGTACATTGGCATCCGGGGGTTGCAGGTCGGTCAAGGCCGTCTGGATGCGACGTGCGGTCACTCAAGCTTAGTGACGAGTATCAGTACATTGGCATCCGGAGGTTGCAGGTCGGTCAAGGCCGTCTGGATGCGACGTGCGGTCACTCAAGCTTAGTGACGAGTATCAGTACATTGCCATCCGGAGGTTGCAGGTCGGTCAAGGCCGTCTGGGTGCGACGTGCGGTCACTCAAGCTTAGTGACGAGTATCAGTACATTGGCATCCGGAGGTTGCAGGTCGGTCAAGGCCGTCTGGATGCGACGTGCGGTCACTCAAGCTTAGTGACGAGTATCAGTACATTGGCATCCGGAGGTTGCAGGTCGGTCAAGGCCGTCTGGATGCGACGTGCGGTCACTCAAGCTTAGTGACGAGTATCAGTACATTGGCATCCGGAGGTTGCAGGTCGGTCAAGGCCGTCTGGGTGCGACGTGCGGTCACTCAAGCTTAGTGACGAGTATCAGTACATTGCCATCCGGGGGTTGCAGGTCGGTCAAGGCCGTCTGGATGCGACGTGCGGTCACTCAAGCTTAGTGACGAGTATCAGTACATTGGCATCCGGAGGTTGCAGGTCGGTCAAGGCCGTCTGGATGCGACGTGCGGTCACTCAAGCTTAGTGACGAGTATCAGTACATTGGCATCCGGAGGTTGCAGGTCGGTCAAGGCCGTCTGGGTGCGACGTGCGGTCACTCAAGCTTAGTGACGAGTATCAGTACATTGGCATCCGGAGGTTGCAGGTCGGTCGAGGCCGTCTGGGTGCGACGTGCGGTCACTCAAGCTTAGTGATGAGTATCAGTACATTGGCAGCCGGAGGTTGCAGGTCGGTCAAGGCCGTCTGGGTGCGACGTGCGGTCACTCAAGCTTAGTGACGAGTATCAGTACATTGGCATCCGGAGGTTGCAGGTCGGTCAAGGCCGTCTGGGTGCGACGTGCGGTCACTCAAGCTTAGTGACGAGTATCAGTACATTGGCATCCGGGGGTTGCAGGTCGGTCAAGGCCGTCTGGATGCGACGTGCGGTCACTCAAGCTTAGTGACGAGTATCAGTACATTGGCATCCGGAGGTTGCAGGTCGGTCAAGGCCGTCTGGGTGCGACGTGCGGTCACTCAAGCTTAGTGACGAGTATCAGTACATTGGCATCCGGAGGTTACGGGTCGGTCAAGGCCGTCTGGATGCGACGTGCGGTCACTCAAGCTTAGTGACGAGTATCAGTACATTGGCATCCGGAGGTTGCAGGTCGGTCAAGGCCGTCTGGGTGCGACGTGCGGTCACTCAAGCTTAGTGACGAGTATCAGTACATTGGCATCCGGAGGTTGCAGGTCGGTCAAGGCCGTCTGGGTGCGACGTGCGGTCACTCAAGCTTAGTGACGAGTATCAGTACATTGGCATCCGGAGGTTGCAGGTCGGTCAAGGCCGTCTGGGTGCGACGTGCGGTCACTCAAGCTTAGTGACGAGTATCAGTACATTGGCATCCGGAGGTTGCAGGTCGGTCAAGGCCGTCTGGGTGCGACGTGCGGTCACTCAAGCTTAGTGACGAGTATCAGTACATTGGCATCCGGAGGTTGCAGGTCGGTCAAGGCCGTCTGGGTGCGACGTGCGGTCACTCAAGCTTAGTGATGAGTATCAGTACATTGGCATCCGGAGGTTACAGGTCGGTCAAGGCCGTCTGGATGCGACGTGCGGTCACTCAAGCTTAGTGACGAGTATCAGTACATTGGCATCCGGAGGTTGCAGGTCGGTCAAGGCCGTCTGGGTGCGACGTGCGGTCACTCAAGCTTAGTGACGAGTATCAGTACATTGGCATCCGGAGGTTGCAGGTCGGTCAAGGCCGTCTGGATGCGACGTGCGGTCACTCAAGCTTAGTGACGAGTATCAGTACTTTGGCATCCGGAGGTTGCAGGTCGGTCAAGGCCGTCTGGATGTGACGTGCGGTCACTCAAGCTTAGTGATGAGTATCAGTACATTGGCATCCGGAGGTTGCAGGTCGGTCAAGGCCGTCTGGATGCGACGTGCGGTCACTCAAGCTTAGTGACGAGTATCAGTACATTGGTATCCGGAGGTTGCAGGTCGGTCAAGGCCGTCTGGGTGCGACGTGCGGTCACTCAAGCTTAGTGACGAGTATCAGTACATTGGCATCCGGAGGTTGCAGGTCGGTCAAGGCCGTCTGGGTGCGACGTGCGGTCACTCAAGCTTAGTGACGAGTATCAGTACATTGGCATCCGGAGGTTGCAGGTCGGTCAAGGCCGTCTGGATGCGACGTGCGGTCACTCAAGCTTAGTGATGAGTATCAGTACATTGGCATCCGGAGGTTGCAGGTCGGTCAAGGCCGTCTGGGTGCGACGTGCGGTCACTCAAGCTTAGTGACGAGTATCAGTACATTGGCATCCGGAGGTTGCAGGTCGGTCAAGGCCGTCTGGGTGCGACGTGCGGTCACTCAAGCTTAGTGACGAGTATCAGTACATTGCCATCCGGAGGTTGCAGGTCGGTCAAGGCCGTCTGGATGCGACGTGCGGTCACTCAAGCTTAGTGACGAGTATCAGTACATTGGCATCCGGAGGTTGCAGGTCGGTCAAGGCCGTCTGGATGTGACGTGCGGTCACTCAAGCTTAGTGACGAGTATCAGTACATTGGCATCCGGGGGTTGCAGGTCGGTCAAGGCCGTCTGGATGTGACGTGCGGTCACTCAAGCTTAGTGACGAGTATCAGTACATTGCCATCCGGAGGTTGCAGGTCGGTTCACGCTTCCCTTGTACATCTCCTTTATCCTCTTTATAGTCAATTTCTCTACTCCTCTATCCTCCAGGGACTTCCATACTTTGTTTCTGCATACACTGTCATATCCTTTCTCAATGTCCAGGAAGGCCATCAGTAGATCTGTTCCGTACTCATAGTGCTGTTCTTGTAACTGCCTTACAACAAAAATCAAATCCACTGTGGACCTTCCTGCTCTGAAGCCATGTTGTTCTTCCCTCATCCCTCCTTCTATCCTTGTCCTAATTCTCTTTTCCAAAACTTTCTCGAAGATCTTTGCACAATGACTCATCAGTGTTATTCCCCGATAGTTTCTGCAATCTGTTCTACTACCTTTCTTGAAGATCGGGACAATTATTCCTTTTTTCCAGTCCTCTGGGGTCTTCCTTTCCTTCCATGCTGTCCTCATCACTCGGTACAACCACTGTATCCCCACCTCTCCTGCTGCTCTCACCATCTCCACACTCAACTCATCCACACCCGGTGCCTTCCCTCCTTTCATCTTGTTCACTGCATCTTCCACTTCTTTCCATGTTAAGTCCTTTTCTGTTTGCAGTTCATCTTCCTCTTCCCCGATTTCTTCCTCCTCACCATCTTTTCCATTTGGGTTCAGAAGTTCTTCAAAATATTCTTTCCACATTTTCTTCAGTTCTTCCCTATTTTCTATCTCTTGTCCCCTTTTGTTCACCATTCTAACATAATCCGTAGGATCCTTCCGCCTCTTATTTTTTACCACCCCATACAGGACCTTTTTTGTACCTTCACTATCCTCCTTCATCATCTTTGTCCACTCTTCCATCCACTTTCTTCTCTCCTCAGCCACTACTCTCTTCGCCTCCTTCTTTCTTTCCTGGTAGTCTTCCCTTGTCTCTACTGTCCTATTTTGATACCACCTCCTAAAGGCTCTATTCTTTTCCCTTACTATATCTTTTGTCTTCTCATTCCACCATGGTGTTTCCTTCCACATCTTCTTACTACTTGTCCTCCCACATACTGCTTCTGCTGCACCTACTAGTGTCTTCTTAAATCTAGCCCATTCCTCTTCCACCCCTCTTTCTTCATCTGTTGGAATTCCTTCCTTTACCATTTTGAGGTACTCGACCCTTCTATCCCCTTGTTTCAGTTTCCATATCCTTATACGTCTTTCCTGGTTCTCAGTCCCTTTATTCTCCTTACTCCCTCTCAGGTTCATTACCAGCAATCGATGGTCGCTATCCAGGTTCTCCAATGGTATAACCTTGATGTCCGTGACGTTCTTATTTAGTTCTTTCTCATACAGTATATAGTCGACCACCGACTTCCTGGTCAAGTCATCACTGTACCATGTGATTGTGTGGCTCTCTCTTTTCTTAAACCAGGAGTTCCCAACTAGCAGGCTGTTCCTTTGGCAGAAGTCCAACAGTCTCTTTCCTTCCTCATTTCTTCCGCCCCAACCCTCTGGTCCTAGAACACTCTCATAACCTTGCCTTTTTGCAGGTATTTACATAAAATGTATCAACAATTTGGCTACAGACAGAAATACAAAACAATACAGTTTTATCTTGAAACATATTTAGCCGAGAGTGCATTGTACAGCAGGAACATAATTAACTCCCACCAACAATTCAACTTATGAGCCTACTGTTCTTGTAGCTTAATAGAGAATAGAGAGAGCGTAGGATATCTTCAGTCTTAGCTATTATTGTAACAGATTGTACATTAAAATTACTTTTTGCTACCAGAAAATTTCTTAAAGGATATAAGTGAAGGTTAAAAAAATAGTTTAAATGAGTTAAACATTTTCAAAATATATTCAATTCACATTTTGAGAGGGTTGTTTTTGAAATTACAATAGGACTAAATTTCTGAATCTTGAGAATCAATAATAAGCTTATTGACTTTCTGATATGTATAGATTTTAAGAAATATGCTTCACCCTTCTGGTACATCAGGACTGCCAAAGCTAATCTTCTATTAATGATATAGGCTACATGGTAGAATTATGAGCAGGGCTAGGATTTATATGTACTAAAATGTGTCAAAATATGCATATAGCCTATATATTTTAAAAATATGTACAATCTAAAAAATGTCAAAATGTAAATATATTTTATGAAATACGGACAAAAGACAACTTTATCCCCATAATACTAATTTTGTTACTTTGTTACTCTCCTCAACAGCTTCTTGAATATTCTTTTGTTGAAGTTTCTGTCGCTTTGCTTCAGGGCTCTCCCTGTAGCTAGCAGGTTTACTTACGAAGATAGATGGCACGACCCCTGGAAGTAAAGATGGTCTAGTAAGACTGCGAGGATCTCCTTTGTTCCTTCTGGCATCCACATATGTTCTTATAATTTCATGGGGGTGAAAATGTTGTTGACATACCTGTGAAGAAAGAATGAAATACCATTCTTAATACTCCTTCAGGATCAATTTGATGGTGTTTGTGCTTGGATGATCATAAATGGACATCAATTTCCTGTCCATTAAAAGAACAATCACCACCAAAGCTAGGCAAGATGGGTTACTGAAAGAAATTCTGTATGATAATTTGAAATTGGTTCATGTTTTCGTACCAACTCTCCAATTTATGCCCAGATGTAAGGCCTACTCCAACAGAGAACATTCTATATTAATTGAGAATTCATTTGAAATACTGTACAGCTGTGAATGTACAGTGTTTTAAAATAGGCTACATCCTGTTGAGGAGGGTGAATGTTGGTCTTGAGAACTGCTATAAAAGCAATTAGTGTTTATGAAATCAAAGTTGCAGTTGGGTTTGAATATGATTTATTATATTTAATTTCAGAAGTGCACTTTGGAGTTCTGAATGGTTTATTTTCACATCCTTAATTAAAGTTTTTATTGAGGACATGAAGTTTAATTTATTATGGTGTTTTTAAAATTATTAGCCCAATGCTTCCTTTGTAATAATGCTGCTAATTTGACAAAGTAATTCAAACTTCCCTGTTTTCTTAAGAATTTAATTTTGAACATGTCCAAAAATAAAACAAAAAAAACAGAAAAGAACTCAATAACAGACCTAAAGAAAGCCTGTGTTGTGCTGATAATACTATTAGTTTTGTAAGTATTAAAATATCACAATATGGGTTACTTGGATCATAATGAACACATAACTAAGTAACTTTCAAATGTCGAAAGTTTAATAAGTACTGCAGATTTGCAGCAAAACATAAGACTGGTAAACATTTCTTACTGTATATATCTGCTTTTGTTACCCTGTATTGGGTGTAAAAAAGAAATTTAAAACACAATTGCTGTGCACAGTAGGCTAAGTTTCCACGTGATAGTCTGGGAGAGCCTCTAGAAGGACTTGTTTGCAAAAGCCCTGAAAAATCACCTGACATGTGCAACTCATTTTAACATGTTAAAGAAGTGTTCTTTCTATTAAAGCTCGCAGGCATAATTCAGCTAACAAACATTTGACCTTATATATTTAGGCAGACATAATTTTAAGCTATGCCCTATTTCACAAAATATTTGTGATTAATTGCTACACCTGAAAAACGCTTTATAATATTTCTTTATAGGACCTAAACAAGAAGGTCTAGAGAAAATCTTGCATCTAGGTGGACAAACACCTATCGCCAACTTACTGGAACCTGAACTCTAGGAATACTCTTATTTTAATATACCGGTATGCTAGCCTAAATTCTGTACCAAAAAGAATTTATGAACTTATAACCAATAAACCAAATAAACCTGTTTTTGAAAATGGGAGTAACTTAGTCACCAACTGGGCAATGAATACCTTACATCTAAATAAATGCAGTACACAGGGCTACCGTAGGCCTATATTGGATTAATTCGAAAGAAGGTCTTTATCATAGGCATACAATAACAAGCACAATGACAGACGTGCACTGGTACAACGATTTTACTCTAATGCAAGAAAACATCTTGGTCTTAAACATACCCCAGGATTATAACATAGCCTATATTTTTAATAATATACCGGTAGTGTAAGTTATGTTAGATCTACTATAGTAATATTTTAAATAATTGTAGGCTTACGAATTCAGGGAATGTTCTGAAAATTAAATTATGAAACAGCATAAAGTGCACATAAAACGTCGTAGTGGATTACAAGCCTAATTTGTATCACAGCCTATGGTACTTTCAGAAAATAAACCAGCATTTAAGTTCTATCATACGTCTGCTGCTCACTTGAAAGCTAATTCCAAACGGGCAAATTACTTACCGAATGTTATAGTATTTAACTGCATTGGAAATGTTTTCATGTATCAGATGTACGCACAGTAGGTGTATCTGAGGTTATGTACACCATGTGATTCAGACCTTCTATCTTTAATCTATATTTAATATGGGTAGTATAAGTACTGTTTAACTTACCTTTGTTGTTTTGCTGACTGTTCAATTTTCCTTGGGATGGCTCATATCCACTTGTTTGTCAAGTCTGCTTCTTTCGGAAAAGAAAACACTTGGACTTTTGGTCCCGTTGGATAATTCCCTCTGCACCCAATCACACAACAACTATATGGCATTTTGGTGATTATTATTACAAATATCCACAAATACAAACATTTCATTACACATTTATCTACACTGATCAACACACTTCGAACGCTGAAGAGCAAAACTACAGCAAAAAGTACAACTTACTCGCCGACCTTGTAACGCTCCACAAACAACGCGATTGACTACTGTTGGTCGAGCTGCCTAGCGCTGGTCAGCCAGTGCGGAGGCCTTATTATCTAGGTGGCGTTGGTTAAACTGAGGCAAATACCCGGTCGATGGCGCACTTCAACGATGAAGACCCTTTATAAAAGAAAGGGAGACTTAAATAATCCCAATTCATATAGAGGAGTAGCACTGGAATGCACATTGTTAAATGTTTTGACCAATCCATTAACGCAAACACTGTATTCTCTCTTAGACCATTTTCTTCCAGAAGAAACACGTTGGATTCAGGTAGCATCGCTCCACATTTCAGGCTATAGAGTGCCTTCCGAACGACATTCATGAGGTCCTTAGATTCACGAAGGTGAAGTTTCATATTGTATTTGTCCATTATTCGAAGGCTTTTGATACAGTTAGTCAAACGCAGGTTATATCAAAGATTGAGGACGTGATAGGGAAACCTAATCCCATATTACAACTCCTAACAAACATATTGGCAAAGAATGAGGTGCAAATAGAGGATTCGATAACTCTGTCGTATACAGTAGACCAGATTACGGGTGTACTCCATGGTTATCCTTTAAGTCCCCTTCTATTTAACGTCGGAACACATGCTGATTTACTTGTAACGAAGACACTCACATATATATGTATGCAGAATACATGGCTTTAGTGTCAAAATCAATACCCTATCTGCCGTTGGCATTTGATCGGCTGATAGAATGGGCTCAAACAAATGACCTTAATATGAACAGAAGTAAAACTATGACGATGACCTTTAGGAAAGGAGGCAGACATGCAGCAGGTGATACGATATATTTGTATGGACAACCACTTAGCAGCGTTAATAATTTGAAATACCTAGCAATAACACTACAAATACATAGAACTTATTCCACAGCACATATAAAAGGCAGGTTTACAGCAGCAATGAGAGCCTTAAATGATATCAATACATGCAAAATATATCTCTCCCAACAGCGTTGAAGTTATTCAGAGCGAAACTAACTCCCATCATAACTTACGGCATCTCCAGTATCTGGCAGCACCTGTCGGTAAGCAACGTAAAGGACGTTTACAATGTTTCTAGAGGGGGCTCTATGTCTTTCTAAATTTACCTCTTCGAGGTTGGTATATGAGGTAACTAGGGAAACTCTGTTATTGGAGGAAATACGTGAAGCATTCTCTCTCCCATTAACTACAGCATACCAAATACTTTTTCTCGAACAACATAGAAGATAAACTGAAATTTGGCTGGACTTTTACAGTACCGATGCGATGACCACCGACAAGTGGAAAGAAGCCAACTACGATTTAAGACACATAACGACCAGACTAGGTGTGCACGGATTTCATTTTAAGCTATGCTCCAAGAAGACGTACCACGCGCGGAATGAGGAATGCGTGTGGTGCTTTATGCGGGAAGCAATGTGATCGTTATCGCGTACTGAGTTCCTTTAACTAGATTCTGCACAGAATGACTGTGAAATAATCTTGCACGTTGTGCGTTAAAAAAACATGAATTCATCGCAAATGACGAGGAGTGCCCTAGCTAACATTTCTGTCTGCGACGGTGGCTGACTTGAAGTTGCATGTAGGTACCGATCTGAATGCGTGCCTTTTCTATAAACTCTGTGTGAGCGTGTTGTCTGCTCGTTTATAGAGAAGAACATCTACTTAGGTCAGTGGATTAGTTTCCTCTACTTCTTTTGTGAAGTAGATGCTTATATAGCAGAAGCACATGAAGTCTAGGATGTCCTGAAGTGTTTTGCGTCCATGTTCCTATGTCAGAAAACGTCCCTTACGTATCTGAACCAACACTCAGGTTTCAATGGGCTCTCCTTTACAGCGTCTTCCTCTAATTTGCCATGAAAACGTTGGCCAATAATGTAGAGAGAGAGAGAGGGATCCGTTTATTGCTCCTTCCATATGTTGAAACATTTGACTAATGAAGACGAAGTCTGTGGCAAACGCAGTGTCCAGCTAAGTCAACTTAGTCCGTTGAACCTCCTGTGGTTGTATGCTTTAACTTTAATGGCTGTGTGGCGTCATTCACAGGAATCCTGGTAAATAAGGACTCCACATCGAGGCTTGCCAGTAGACCGCCGTCACTCAAGTTTATACTCGCTGTGATATCTACGAAGCGTTGTGAGTTTCTGTCGTGAGAGGCTGGCGGAGGGAATAATGGCTGCAGGACTTGATTCAAATATTTGAATATTTTAGTAGGGGATGCTATGGGACTCAGAAGCACATCGGGCTTGTGTATTGTAGGTAGGCCATAGAAACTATTTGATGAACTGAGAGGCCTCTTCTCTAATTTCTTCCAGTTTGAATGATGGTAGACGATGGATAGAAGCTTCTACCCCACTAATAATATCTTTCTAGGAAGACGGCTCGGAGTGATGGTGAAATTATATACATTGCTTCGGATGTAGGGAGTGGTAACTTTGTAAAATGAATAAATTGATAATATTATGATTGGGAGACATGGAGTTCTGTATTGAAATGGTCTAAAGACAGATGACTTAAAATACAACAAAAATGGTGGTGTTTCCTTGTCACTCATCATTATAGCTGCCTCTGTGAAATCTTACCCAATACACTCATTTACTTGAACATGCGCATCGATGACCCTTTCGCGAAGGTCGAGCAGTGTTGCAAAAGATGGAGGCTCAAGCATCTTGTCCATTACGGTACACAGCTTGTAAAGAATTTAATGACTTTGGTTCGGAAGATTGTGGTTGCTAAGATACGAACCCAATACAATGCTTTTAAAGCTATGAATCCAAAATCTCCGACAAGACACACTATAGTGTGTGTATAATAAACATATACTTGTAAAATGAAGCAACACTATGTACAACATATTATTGATGAGTGGAAACGACATTAGTTACCGGTACTTCTTGAAGAGAAGTTTTCTGGTAGTGGTATTTAATAAAATTATATTGGTTCTACTTAGATTTCTAGGTCTCTAGGGTATTATTCTACTTCCGTTATAATGTAACGCACTTTAAACTGAGAGTACTAATTATTTCAGGCCTATATGTCCAGATACGTCAGATCCTGCTGTAAGAAAGATTTACGCAGTTGGTAATAGTGATAATACTGCATTCAGCAAAAAATTCATTATCAAACAAAAATTATAAGTCATGGCAGCCTGAAACCATACACATGTGGCGTATGCAAAGCAAAGTTTGCGGAGAGAGGATCTTTCAAAATTCACATGTTATCCCATAGCGGCGAGAAGCCATATCCCTGTAGCGTATGTGAATCCAAATTTAGCCGGGAGAAGATCTCAAAACAAAGATGTTACCTCATAGTGGCGTGAAGCTATTTTCCTAAAGCATATGTGAATCCATGTTTACCTAGTGCGGAGCTTCAAAGACGTTCATGCTTAACCATGGTGGTATGAAGCCGTATTCCTCTAGCGTATGTAAATTTAAGTTTACCCTGGGACGAAATCTCAAACGACACATGTCATCCCATAGCGGCAAGAAGCCATATTCCTGTATCGTATGTGAATGAAAGCTTACACAGATATGAAATTTGAAGGCACAGTTGCTAATCCATAGGTGAGAAGCCATATTAAAGTATAGTATTCTAAGCCAAATTCAAGGAGAGAAGATCATGGAAGAGACACTTTTTATCCATAGTGGCAAAGAACCATTTCCCCGTAGTGTAACTGGGTCCAAGTAATAAGGAGAGGATATTTGAAACCTAACATGCCATTCTACAGGTACAGTGCTGAGAGGCCAAATTCTTGTAGCGTATGCAAAGCCCCGCGAGGGATCTTTTAAGTCCCACATGTGAATACATAGCGGTGAAAAGCCATATTCATGTAACATATGGGAAACAAAATATATTCACTAAGTATCTTTGTAAACAAACATGTTAATCTATAGTCGTGAGAAGCCAGAGGAAAGTACCATCTGCCAAGCAATATTTGAGGACACACTTGCTAAACAATCGAGGTGAGAAACCATTGTTCTGTAGTAAGGGCCAAGTCAAATTACCTTAAATGTGAACAGTTGATCACATTCTAAATTACGGCGGCAAGAAGCGGTATTCATTTACCTACTTTTACCTTACATACTAACACAAAGTTGTCAATTTACCCGTCTTTTAGTCTTTGTGGTCTCTCGTCAATTGAATTACGCACCAGTTCCATCGGAAAATCCGCTGCCTTAAAAAAACACTTTAAATATTTGGAACTCTCTTCCTGCAATCCATCTCCGGAAGCTTGAAACACAATTTGTAGTCCAGGGGCGTTTGGCCCGGACTTGTAGAAGGCCAATCCGAGTCCGGAACATTGACCCCAAGCCACTCCTGAGATGTGTGAGCCTTATGTCCTGGAGTCAAATCCTGCTGAAAGCTCCATTGTCCATGGAAGAGGTTGTTGTTCGAGTTTCTTGACCAGTGGCTCCAACACTGTGTCCTGGTACACTCTGGTTGACATTTTGACGGTTTTCTCACAGAGATGGGGGTCGTGGTACCTTCGTTGGTCACGCCCCATCACATCGTCAGAAATGAACGATGATGGCTACTCTGGATCGTTGGAGTCTTATGCAGAGCTGGGGCATGTACCCTGTCATTTTGGTCATAAAAATTTTTTCTCAACTCCTTTTTTTTTTCATAACTAAACAGTTTATTAAGGTGACTATCTGCTGCGTAACGCGACAGTAGGCGTTTTAATTTTAAGAGCGTCTGCTCTCTCAGCGCATTTGTAAGGAGGTGTCGTATTCGTCGTTTGTAAGCACGAAATCCAGGTCACTGCTCAATGTGCAAGACAAAGGCATTTTGGATATCTTCAGCTCATATGCCATAACAGTCTGTCTCCTTACCGGATATTTTCAGCTCATATGCCATCACAGTCTGTCTTCTTACCGGATATATTCGCCTATAGGCCGCCACTGCTTTCACCAATTCAGCAGTCCGCATATTGCGAGGTCTACCTACTCTGTCTCGATCTTTCACAGTTACTGTCTCAAGGAAGCGCTGGATAGTGCGGTATACGAATCTTTTTCGTATTTTGAGTTTCTGAAGAATTTTGAAAATCTCACCAGGATTTGCGTACTTTGTGCAACAGAACCGCAGCTACACGATTTTCGTGATCGCCCTATTGCATCTTAAAAACGAACACACAGAACTTTCCACTACTGCAGCTGCACTCGGGACTCTTAGCTGGTGCTACAACACAGGAATGTGGGGGCACTTGCAAGGGGGAAAGTACAGCCAACCTCAAAACTTATGACAGTATTTATGGTAAGACTAAGTTGTATATACGGAAACATCCGAGTTTTAATGGGACACACGTTCTATAGACGCTAGATACCGTATTCATGCAGCAATTGCGAAGATTCACTTGCTAAGATAGGACATTTGGATAATCACATTTTAATTCATTGTGGCCAGTTCGTACTTTTAATTTTTAGTTGTTGTTGTTGTTTATTTATTTATTTATTTATTTATATATTTATTGATGCTGGTTTACAACAGGGTCTTTAACCCCAATAACAGTAAACCTACAAAATTTTAAACAGTAATTCTATTTTGTTCTTAACTTAAATCTAATCTTAAATCTAATATTAGCATTTAAATGAATTATATAATAATATTATTTATAGCTTAACCTTAATGCTGTTACATATTCTACCTTTTTATTAATTAATTACACTCATAGCAATGTGGTCATAAATACCTTTACAAATTTTTGGAGACTAAGATCGAAATCGATACTTTCATTACACACTACAGCTTTATTGTAATTACTGCAGGGTCTATAAAGCGGTGAATATTTGTGTGACGTGGTGCATGTTTTCTTATTCCTAAAAAATGTCCACGTTCTTGCGGATAGACGTGGAACATTGAAATTCAGCAACGATAAAAAATAAGAGTTTTCTACCGCAGAATTTACAATCTTGTGTAAGATCTTGGAATCATTTATTTTCCTACGATCTTCCAAAGCAATACTTTTTAGATTATTCGATAAAATTTTATATGGGACCATATATGGGTAATTTCCGCTCATTCTATAATGTATAAATCTGGCGAATCGCTTCTGTACTCCTTCTAGTAATCTTATGTATTTTTTACGCCACGGATTCCACACTACGCTTGCATATTCTAATTTCGCCCTTACGTAAGCATTATAGCGTGTAATGGCCGTTTTCACCTCCCGAAAAGGTCTTACATTTCTAATGACGCAAACTTTATTCTTCCTTCGGGTAAATTACATTGTGACACATTTCGTTAGATTAAAATTAATTTTATTTTTCCTACTCCATTCAAAGATGTTGTCCAAGTCATTTTGTAGAAGATAGCAGTCATGAGCAGAGGATATAGGACGGATTATCTTAAAATCATCAGCGTATAGAAGACATTTAGAGTGCTTAATTCATTCAGAAATGTCATTGATTGCTATCAGAAACATAATTGGTGCAAGGTTCGATCCCTGGGGAATTCCGGAATTTACGGTATATTCCATTGATGAATTTCCGAGAAAGTATACATATTGCTGTCTACCAGACAGATACGAGCTAAAAGATCGTATGTTTGCTTGTGAAAAACCGAAATTGTTTAATTTTGTCAAAAGAATATCATGATCCATACTACCGAATGCCTTTTCAAAATCCGTGAAAATAGCATCCATCTGCCCTTCGATATCCAACTCGGATGAAACATCGTGGGAGAAATTCATCAGATTTGTGACTGTAGATCTCGGTTGCATGAATCCATGTTGTTGTTCTGATATGGCTGGCGCTACTTGAGTAACAATTCTGTCATGTAAGATAAATTCAAATATCTTTGCAACAGCTGATACTTTACTCACGGGTCGATTGTTCTTTATTAATGTTTGGTTACCTGATTTTAAAATAGGACAGACGCGAGTTTTTTTTTCAAATATCTGGGAATGTATTTGTACTAATTGCTAGGTTATAAAGAAAATGAAGGGGATCTTTTAAAATCTGTAAGCAACCCTTAATTACGTAAGGGGGTATTTGGTCCGGGCCCGCTGATGTTTTTGGTCTCAGTTTTTTAAACGCTCTATCAATTTCCGACATTGTTACTTCGCTTACGTGCAGGGTTACTGGCGTATTTGCCTCATCTTGCGATATTCTGTAGGAAGAAGGGTGTTGTGAATACACCGACTGGAAGTATTTTGCAAAACCCTGAACAACCGCTTCCCCGCTTTTTAGCTCTTCCTCATTGTATTGCATTATAGTACATGTACCATTGGCCCTTCTCCTGCTTTTCACATACGTCCAAAAATTTTGCAATCACTATTAATGTTATTTTCAACTGTTGTTATATATCGTTTATGAGCTAGTTTGATGTCTGTTTTCTTGGTCTTTTTCTTAATTGTTTGTACCTCAATTTGCTATATTCAGAATAGTCTTTTCTTTTCCTGTGGAAGTCTTTATCTTTCAAATCATTAATTATTTGTTCTGTAAACCAAACACGGTATTTACTGGTTTTAAAAGGCATTAATACCGGGACGGTATTTTGGAAAACTTCGTAAACTTTATCATAAAAAAATTAACTGCTGAATTTATTTAGTTAATTTTGTAGAGATCGTCCCAATTTGTGTCTCTTAAACCGAGGTACAGTTCATCAAATTTAGTTTTTTTAAAATTAAATTTAATTCTGAAGGTGTTTTTGGCTCCATTGAGAGGTACAGTTAAATCCAGTGCGGGATCGTGGGTATCTTCGGGTAAAAGAGGAGTATTATGTCTTACAAGATTTAGGTTTGTGTAGTTTGTGAGTATTAGGTCAAGAGTTCTTCCATTCGAATTCTGAATGTTGTTGTAAGTCTTAAGTTGAAGTAGGTTCATGAAGTTATACAGTAACTGTGAATGGCTATTTTTATCTACATCATTAATTTCTGTACACGTTATTGTAGGAATGTTAAAATCTCCCGCTATAATGATGTTATTATTGTACATTTCATAATGCCTCTCTATCCACCCTAGCATTTCACGGTAAGACTCAAGGTCGGAGCTAGGAGGAATGTACAGGGAACAGACATACCAGACTCTTCCTTTTGTTTCCAACTTTAACAGCAAGACTTCTGAGTTCTGAGACCTTCCTTCAGCCTTGAGTACGTTAATCCCCTCCTTTACCGCTATTAGCACCCCACCACCAGTCCTGCTTGAACCTCTCTCTTGCCTGTATACTCTGTATCCAGTGTTAATGACCTCAGTGTCGTAAACACTGGAGTCTAACCAAGTTTCTGTTAAAATACATATATCTATATCATTACACAATAGGTTCTCGTTAAACACATACAATTTAGATTTCATACCACGTACATTCTGATAGTAAATTGACAATTTATCTATTTTAAATTCCGTTCAGATCGTCCATACTATTAACTACTATGATACGGGAACCCTCATTTTTATGACTCCGTTTCTTACCCATAGATACGCGAACTCCTTTTCTCTCCGCTTCTGACGGGCCGCTGCCAGTAGTCTCCTCTTTTCCGGGGCGAGACTCTCGTTCACATACACCATGCTGTCCCCAGGGAGTCCCATATGTCTAGTAGATAAATTTCTCTTTACACGGCGCCGTTCCATGAAGATTTCTTTGTCGAACCGCCTCACAAATTTAACGACAAT
This sequence comes from Meconema thalassinum, assembly GCA_946902985.2. Taxonomy (NCBI): domain Eukaryota; kingdom Metazoa; phylum Arthropoda; class Insecta; order Orthoptera; family Tettigoniidae; genus Meconema; species Meconema thalassinum. The sequence goes on from OX336393.1 coordinate 31,679,662, forward strand.
GCCACTGCATTGTTGGCTTGGTTGTTTTGGTAGACGATGCCAAGCGTCCACCATTTCATCAGTCACATTTACGTCCAAGGCTTGTCCAACTAGTTTGACAGTGTTAAGAACGTTCTCATTCTTTATTTCGGGAACACCTTGTATCTCAATTGTATTGCGCCTGGAATACTGTTCAGATTCTAACACACGATTTTCCAATGCTTTCACTTTAGTGCGTAGATCAGAGTTTTCCTGCTTCAGGGATTCTATTTGTGCTAAGCACTGAGCTATGTCTGCCTGCTGTGATTTTAGCAGTAGCGTATTATCATCTAATTTATTGTGACACATGTCCAGTGATTTACCCAGATCTGTTTCCCTCTGAAGTTGCTCACTTTTCATGGAACGAAATTCCTCTCGTAGTTCGTTCAATAACACCATCACATCTCCTAATGATGGAGATGTGTCTTTAGTGGAACAAAATTCACATAGCCATTCACCAGCTTTTCCATTTATCTGAACACACTTTCCATGGAACCAGTTTTTACACGCACCACACTGTACTTTCACTGCTGCCTTTCCCACTTCCTTCTTGCACACCGCGCACGAGCTCATGACGGCAAAGTGAAGTGAATGCTCCCTAACACAAATAACTGGAATTTCACGTTGTTTTACACAGCTGCTTATGAGATATTACTTTAAATTAATCTAACGTTCATATGTTATTCCTGGACCAACTTTTACTGTGATAATTCCTGTATTACACACTTGTAATACACATTCACACCGAGCTCAACTTGCACCTGTACTCACTCCGTCGCCATCTTGACAATGCTACAAGCGGGAGTTATACGGAAGACACCCTCACCTTTTCTAAATGCAATTTTGGCTGTCGCCAAACCCATTGGTTCTATCAGGCTCTGCCTAAACGAAAGCATGCTCAATATCCGATTGTTGCCAGAATATGACCAAGCGGCGTTAATAGGAGACGTTTTAAAAGGAATTAGAGGTTAAAGCATACATTCTAGTGTGGACTTGACCTCCAGCTTTCACCATATTGAATTAGATGAGAAATTCCAATTGTTGACAGGTTTCTTGTTCGACAATCAGACTTTCATGATTTGTAGAATGCCGTTTGGTGTTTTAACAGCTGGATGTGCCCTAATAAGAGCCTTAGATCATAACGTAACTGATGAGCTTAAAGAGATGACTGTCAGGTACATTGACGACATATTGTTGGCCTCTGACACTGTTGAAGAACACAAGAACAATTTGGATAAATTATTGGAAAACCTTCGCACTTCAAACTTCAAAATTAACCTCAAGAAGTCTCATTTCTTCAAGGACGTGATACTGTATTTAGGCCATATAATTGATAAGGAGGGTGTGAGACCGAACCCTGCCTAATTAGAAGCAAATAAAAATTTCCCCACACCAACCAGGGGGAAACACGTTCATGCTTTTCTTGGAGTTACGGGATTTTTCAAGGAAAATTGCCCGGGGTACACTGAGGCGGTAGCCCCTATGCAGGAACTCCTCAAAGAGAATAATAAGTGGTTTGGAATGACAGTTGTGAAAGTCCTTCCAAGCTACAAAACTTCCATTGCAAAATTGTATTTAATTGGGTAACCCAGATTTCAGTCGCAAGTTTGTCATCCAAGCTGACGCTTCGTCTGTAGGCATTGGAGCCATGTTATACCAGGAAGATCCAAATAACCTGCAGAACTGGTCTTACCTAGCATTTGTAAGTTGCATGTTGCGCAAGCATGAACGTAATTACACTGAGACAGAGCTGGAGCTTCTGGCTGTACTTCACGCTCTCCAACGGTGGCGAAAAATAGTATTTGGTTACCCCATGACAATAAGAACGGATCATGAAGCTCGAACGTTCTTATTCAAAACTACAAAGCTCAGTGAACTGATTACCAGATGGTCAATTTACATCCAGCAATTTGACATCGGGATTGAGCACTGCCCTGGCAAGTTAAATGTTACACCGGATGCTCTCAGTAGGAACCCGAAGCGGAAGTTGAAGAATAAGCTGTAGTAAATCACATTGAATTGACTGACAAGGACCGCAAGTTTCTAGATCAATTGAAGGAATTACCCATAGAACAAGAGGCTGATCCTTGGATGAGGCAGATGATACGATACTTTAAAGGAGAACTACAAGTACAGTAGGAACACCAGCGCACCGGGAAGCTCAACAGAAGGAAGGAAAATACATGTACTTGAACAAGTTATTGCTTCAATTCATTGATGATGGACATTCTAAATTACGGATTTTGGTACCAGCTCCATTGCAGCGTGGATTAACTTGGCACGTGCAAGACAGTCTCGGGCATATCGGTATAGACAAATCAGAAGCGACCATCGCCGAAGAATTCACATGGCCTCGCATGAGAACCACCATATGCGAAGTCATTAAAACATGTGACGCATGCCAGCGCACAAAACCGAACAATTATCTAATGAAACAGTTTCCTAAACCTTTATTGCCGCAAAAGCCCTGTGAGCTACTTGATATTGATACCTTCGGCCCAATTCCTAAGGGAAGGAGAGGATGCCGACATCTACTAGTGTGCTTAGGTGTATTTTCGAAATTCGTGGTTTTGTGCCCCATACAAAAAACTACCACAAAACAAGTCCTAAGTCGCATTAGAAATAAAGTGATTCCTACCATGGGAAAGCCTGAGTTCCTATTACCTGACCACGGGAGCTACTTCACCAGTAATGAATTCTAGAAGGGAACGGTAGATCTTGGAATTAAACTTATTTTATCCTCGATAAAACACCCGTCCGCAAGTGAGCCAGCGCCTGTGAAGAACGTAAACATTGGTTTATTTATAAGTTGTACGGTGAACAAATATGAGATAGTAATGTTGACATCTATTGTATGAGTGAGTGACGGCGAGAGAGAAGGAAGACCAGTCTTGCCTGAGACGACGAGCAGTTTGGTTTGTGCTCATTATTGGCAACTGGCTGAGCTCTGAATGACAGCAGGGGCGTTTGGAAATGTGATTTTGTGAGGGAGCATGCCACTGTCTGACTGAGATGCTTTATGGTACCGAAAATTTACTTCCACCTAGGTTCAATTTCCACCTTTTAAGGGGTGAAAAAACCCTTAAATATAAGCCTATATTTAAGTCTTCAAATATTTTATTTATTCAGCTCTGATGTAGCCCACTTGAGGAAACTGATGGTCATATTTTGTAATAGGAGTCTGTTTGGTTGAACAAAGTATCCTGTCTATGTCGCCATCAAGACCAACGGCCGAGCTAAATTTAGCCGATTCCAAGAAAGGGGGAAGAGCTATTGCGAGATGAAAGTCCGTTGCTTATTTCAAACGAGAAGTCTGTTGATTTCCCTTGTCTGGAGGATGTTAGAGTAAGAGCGCAGAGTCAAGGTAGCAACCGAGGTCACGACCTACGTCATATTGTGGGAGGTGCTCTGCATCAAAGTGCTTCGAATTATTTGAATGAACAGCCAATAACATTAGGACGCTACTTTTCGGAAATTTGGATTTTTGCCCGCGAAATCTAGAAATGTGTGTTTCCACAATGCGATTTTCTGCACGCGTGTGTTATTCGAATTTGCTGATTTTTACGAGTCGATTGTGATGTGTCCGAAGTCTGTGTGACAATTATTAAGAATTATTACGGAGCGACGTACCCCTTTCACATGTTGTTGTGCTAAAATATATAAATACTATGGTCTGTGAACAGACATTACACTTGATTTTCTGAATCTGAGGCGTTTATAGGGTGTTACTCTGTCCGAGCACGAGGCACTCTGATACTTTAACTTATTACGAGTGCAATGGAAACACTTAGGACTTGTAAGTTTAATTGTGTTGTGTGTCGCGCAACATGTGTGGTGATAAGTAATGTGTGTTAGGTGGATACAGTTCCACAGTTCTAGGGAAAGTTCTTCGGTACTGCATCAAACAATTTAAGTGACTTTAGTAGCGTAATAAGCAGTCTAGCGAGCCATATTAATAATAAGAATAATAACATTTTCCAACTACAAGATGTTCGTCTACAAGATGGAAGATATGGACCATGATGTTTCATCTCCCATGATGTGTAGTACGATGGGCTAGGTTTTCAGATGGATGATGACGAGAGTGCCGTCAGGCATCGGGTAAAGCTGAAGTGATGAGTATACAATGAAATTTATTTAATTTTTGGACGGGGCGAAATCACGCGCAATGTTTATGGGAAATTTGTTTTGTAAATAATTTTTGATTTGCTGTGTTAAATGTAAATTCCCTCGCTGACATAATTATTTTTCTTAGCATCACGTGACAATTCGTTGTTAATATTAGATTTGTGTGTGTTTTTCTTGTGGTTTTGCCTTTCGCTTGTTATTAGAGTGCTTGCTCTCAGGTCGCTCTCGAACCTGAAAGCAGCGCGCTATAGAGATTACTTACGGCTGAAATTTTAGATAGGGCTGATAAATAGTCTGTTTTAACTGTAATATTAGACTTGGGGGGGATTTCCCATCTTTTGATTATGATTGATCAGGCAAATGCTAGTTTATTTTGTTTTGCTTCGTGCAAACTTTTGGTTGCTACAGAAGGCCGTCTGCCTGTCTGTTTTTCAGGTCATTAGTCTTGTTTTTGGTAATTTATTCTTGGTCTAAAATACGAGTGGGGTCACTTGGTCGAGCCTAGATGTGTGTGCTATGTGTGATTTCTTCGACAGTGAGCAAGTTTGGACGTGAGATCCATTACCGTTGCAACTGATTTCCAGCGTGCGTAACCTGCGGGGCGCATTTGCTGACGTTGTGAATCTTGATATCCCATGGGGGATGTTTCAAGAATATAATGGTATTGATTTATTATGTCTTGCGATTTCAGAAGCCAGTGAGGCTATCTACGTAAATCCAGGCCAGTGGCTTGGGTATTTTTGTATACACACACTAAAGCACAGTTCAGAGAGCTTGAATGACCATTGTACTCAGATCTGTAATGTGATAAGCAGTAGCGTGCGCGCTACCGCAATCTTCGTTGATATGTAATTAAATGTCTTGCCTGATAAATTATGATATTTTTGAATTAAATGGGGAGTTATCCATGCCGCTAATCTAACTAATTTCCGACCGTATTGATCGAAGTGTTTTATGTAATTGTTTTGTTCGCCTGTTGAGGCATGTTCTTTTTGTTGTTGTTGCTTGGTTCCCTGCCCAGATTTGTATGGTCACTTTGCTTTTTATTGTCTATAGTACCGGATACTATGACGCGCCTTGTGGTGCGTTTGTTTTTTAATGTCATTTTTAAGGTCGCATACGGCGAACCAGCAGTTCTTGTATGTCACGTGATTGCCTTGTGTTGATTTGCATAGCCTAAGACCGCTTAGTCTGGCTGCTAGTAATTGTTAATATACAACTCGTGTATTTTTGATTGTTTATAAAAGGGTAAGACTCTGTCAGTCTGATTATTATTGTATTTGCCATTTAGTGTGTGTATTCCCATAATTGTAGTGATCCCCAACCCGCAGAACGGGAATTCATGACTTAATAGAGTGGTCGAACGGGAATGAATTTTCGTTCAGTAATCATTTACTTTAGTTGTCCGACAGTGCACGCAACACATAAACATGTTCTTTGTATTTTTGTAATTTTTGTATTTTATTCAGTGTAATTTTCTCTTCAAGTTACGTTTTTGTATACTTCGTGTTTCAGAGCTGTCTAAGATGTTTGTATTTTGAGGTAGATATTTTATGGACTGATGTCTTGTGTCAGTCATTTCTTTTGACGGCTAAGACTGTTTGAGGACACTCTGGGATCAAACAAGTGCGGGACTTTCCGGGTCCTTGACCGGTTTTGTTTACATAGTGTCGGATGCCTGGAAATCGCATTTGGGCTACTGGATTACTTGCAGGTCACTTGTGGCAGGCAAATGATTCATGGTTCCACATAAGTGTGGATTTAATTCATTGTCATGTCAGATAATTCCGTATTAAATTGTTATTTGTTTTAACCTGTCATATAATTTATTTGTAACTTTAATTTCCCCTATGAATCCTGGAAATTGTAAGAAGCACGTTTCCCCTCATACTACTTTTCAAGAACCGATCACGACCACGAATCTCAGTCTTGTGTAGTGCTTCTTTTCTAAGGGTTCAATATGTTTTAGAAATTGAGAATATCAACTGATTGTTTATATCCAATAACTGGCTGAAAAAGGAACTACAAGATTCGAATACAGATTTAATTATAATCTAAAAATTAAGCTGGATGTTATTAAAACTTCACCAAGCAAACATAAGGAAAGAGGTGTATTCTGTGCGTAAATATGCACCAAAATTCAAGAATATAGGCTCATCTCTTTCCAATAAATTAATGGTTATAAAATGGACCTAAAACATTTAAACATAACTTTAAATTAATTTATGAAGTTGAATATGGATGTTATTTATAATACAAAAGAAAACTAAAGAAATAAGTGTATTGTATGTACAAATTGTACAAATACTTACATCAATACAAATATTATATGTGTATTGTCTGTTTTTCTTAATGGTTATCCCGCCACCCGCTCCTAATGCAATCGTTAACCATCGATAGTTGTCGACTCTGTTTGTAAAGAGTGGTCTTAAATAATGCATTCTATTTACAGTGTTGTGTACCGAGTACCATAATAATACGGTGTCGTCAAGCAACTAGAGTTATGTCGGGTAAGGGGTTCCAAACCTTACTTCCTTATACAGGAAATTTGAGCTGAAGTCAAACGCGTTAACCACTCGGCTATCCCGACAGTTACTAATTTAATTAGTCCTGTGGTCGTGAGTGTTTACAAAACTTTCCAGTGTACATTGTCTCAACCACTTGTTCATTTTTGAATGTAGAATTGTTGTTTTTTCATAACATTGCTGTTATCAGTCTTGTGAACTGGGTGTTTAATATAGGGTTAAAGGCATCTTAAAATAATTTTAGAAAACCTCTCAAGTATTGTGTAATGGGTTTTAGTAATGAGTCACCGTCCTTTGAGTAGCATTTACCGTTACACAACATCGTTTTGTTAAGCTCTACATAAGTATCCTAATCATCTCTGGTATAGTGTATCGTTTTTGTAAAAAAAAAACATAGACGTTTGATTTCTATATTAAGCATTTGCTACACTGTACATGATTCAAAATAAGCGACATCATAATCTAGCTTTACACACGGTCTGCATGACACCATGTTCATGACACACAACGCATAGGCAGTCAAGTTAGCAAAGTCGTTATCGTGCTAAATTCGCCTCAGGGCTCAGTATATATATACGTACAAAAGTGTCCTAGAATATGCTCATGCAAGTTAAATAATCTCTGTGTTTTAAATAAATTGTTAATATTCCATTCTCTCTTGTGGTATAGCGCACCTATTAATTCTATATAAATCCTAAATCAGGATATTACAATTTTAAATATAACAAGCCATATGACACCTCACGTGTACAAATCCGATTACTGGTTTATAAAATCTCACGTCGATAACCTTGCCGTTTTGGTTCTTTTGGGAAAATTTATGAGCTTTGGGAAAGGATTGGTTATCCTAAGTCCTATGGCACCTCACGTGACGCTCTCCGATGACCTTGACGTCTTGGGTCTTTCGGGTAAACTCATTGGCCATGAGAAAGGAGTGCGTTACCTTTTGTCCTATCACACCTCATGTGTCAAAATCAAATTATTGGTTGGATCCTTTGTTTAAAAGCCGATGACTTATTAGTTTTGGGTTGAATTTAAAAAAATAGCTCATCCATACAAAATTATTTTAAAAGACGCCCTCTTTCAAAAGCCGCAATTGCACATGTGGTGAATTTCTTGGAGTACACGTTCAGTCAGAGTTAGCTCTTGCTGCTCTTTGTTTAGTTTATTTATTTAACTTCTTTCTTCGCAGACATCAACAGTGATCCCTTTGTATTTCTTTTTCCTTTGAGCAGGAATATATGTTGTCTTTGAGTCTGTTCTAGATGTGTATCTTCTATGGATAACCTAGCGGCATTTTGCAACAAAATACAGAAGTTCTTCAATTTCTCTGAGCTCAAGAGGACTTCCTCACCAATCTACCAGGTGTCGTCCTTGTCGCCAGCTAACATCTCTTTGAAGACACTGCTCCATGAAGAAAATTCATTTTTGTAAAGATTTTTCTTTTTGTTATGTTCCCCTTCTGATATATATTCTCTTGTCTTATACCCCCTCTCCCTCGTTCTCCCCTGTCCCTTCACGCGCCGTTCACCTCTCTCACTTCAAGTGCAGTTGTCAAGTGAAGAGTTCGGAGCCCTCCCAAGGGCCAGTCTCCTGTCCGCATGAGACTTTTTAAAATAGACGCCATGTCTACGTTTTAAAGTTAACGGTCACAAGGAACCTTCGCCTGATCATTATGAAAAAGCTAAGTACAAAACTTCAATGGTTTTAAACATATTTTAATGGTTTTAAAATGCTAAACGCTTTTAATATAATTTTATAGACGGTGTGGGGAATTGCTCACTATTGTGCACTAACCGTCTTCGTAGGATTTTCTTTGTCAGGCTTTAGCTATCTAAGCTGGCTTTATAACATGAAATCCAGTACTTCTTGTACGAAATAAATGGGAATACTTTCCCACAACGAGGGATTTAATTCAAATTAACTGCTGTCTATAAACTTAGCTTTATCCACCGTGGGAACTCTCTTGTCCTATTTAACTGTCTGCATAGCTCTGGAATTTTCCACGTGAACCAATCTTTCTACTAGTCAAGCAATCTAGTGTTATCCACACCAAAAGACGAAATACTTTTCCACACCGAGGGATTCATGTTACATTAACCGCTGTTCAAAACTTAATTTGTTTTCCACCGTGGGAACTTTGCCGCACCATTCAACTCCAACCCACAAACTATCCAACGCAATAAACTTATTCAAGCGCAAATTAAAATAAGTGTTCTCCATAATTGAAATAACTTTCTCTTGTTCTAAGAACTTACATACACTACAATAGTGAACCTTTTCAACCTATCAACATACTATCAGCGCTTCGAATTAGTGTGTGCCAACTATCTACCGCGCCGCGTTCGATTGAAATTAAAATCTTCATCTAGCTAAACACAAAGAGGCCTCGCTTATAATTAAGCGCCCTCCCTAATTTGTTCTACTTCTCATAGAGTCATTCTGCTTAAACCTGTGTGGCAAGCCCACATTTTAATACGTATTGTTCTTCCCTTCTTAAACTAGGGAATTGTACTTTTTCTAATTAAAAAAGAGTTAGCTAATTGTGTAATCCAGGCTTCACAAAAGGTGACCTACCCTATTAGAGATTAAAATCTCTTAAATTATGTATAAATGAAAGAAAAGAAAAGTTTGGTGCTTTTCAGTCGGTCAACACGAATGTACCCAAATAGAGCTGGGTTAGGCTCTAATCCTGTAGTAAATTACATAAGATTAATAAATACAGTAGGATGACCAGTTTCGATCGTCAAGCGATCATCATCAGATCCATTACCCTTAGGCTATAACATCTATGTTGGAGACTACAAGTGAAAAAATATATACAATATGTACAATTATTTAGTTGCAGTGTTGGTAATGCAACAGTCGGTGTATGCTAAATGTGGCATATCTGGTGTTAGGTGAACTACTAAAATAGTGATATAAATCCGGAATTTGTCTGTTAGGGGAGATTATATGGTTATACAAAATCAACTATGATTATACTGTAATAATACAGGTTTATACTTATCGGGCTGTCTCCTTAACTGGAACTTGAAGCAGTTGCGTGTTTCCTTAGGCACCAGTTATAGTCGACTACCCCGGGTGTTAACTGGGCGGAACTGGTTTTCCCCTTCCTCCCCCGTTAGTTGCTATGTTCTTTCTGAGGTCAGTGCCATGTTTATTTGAGTGACGTTTCCAAATCTAGATAGGAATGTATGCTACTGAATACAGGAGTCTGCAACTATTAAAGACCGTGGAACTATCTTCGCCACGCTTGGACTAAAAAAGCCATTTAAACTAAGCGGTACACGGTCTATTGAAGACGTCCCGGCACCTTTAATACTGCCGCGCATATCGGCCTAGGTTTATTGCAGAAAAAGTACATAGTACACTGATCCAAATAACATTTACCTATAACCTCCGCTATTTCCCCCTTTTTATATCTAGCTTGGCTGTATCGCTAAGTTGTGTCTTGTTCTTGACAGGATGTGTTTTTTAGTAGAGCGAAAAGTGGCGAACTCTCCATAAAAGTGTGTTCATTTAGATTGTTGGGATTGTTTTGTTTGGCTTGAAAAATGGCTTCAAACCTCACAATGTTCACGGCTAGTCAGGCAAATCGTGAAGCCAAGAGGTTCAAAACACTCAGGCTTAAACTCATGAACATAGACAAGTCAATTTGGTTCAACAAAAATGTATAGAACTGAATCTCACCCCTAAATACGTACCAATTAAAACCGTACCGATTACACCAGACTCAATCATTTCCACTAAACAAGCCAAACCGCTTTGGATAAAAAACGAACCAAGATTTGCATACATAAGAAAGCAAAAAATCAACCAACAACTATACGATATTCAATTGCAACTAAGTAACTTCTGGCACGCATCCCAATGGGACAGTTTTTTTTGCCAAAACACTGGTTGTCAAGCTAATTACATTGGACAGAGTGGAAGACGAGTAGATACACGTTATACTGAACATAGGAATGCGATAAGATACAGAACACATTCAGCCGTATGCGAACATATGTGTGACACGGAGCACAGCTTTACTAAAATCGAGACTGACCTAAAAGTAATTCATCACGAATCGAAAGGCAGAGCTCTCGACATAAAGGAAGCAATCGAGATTCACCTAGCCAATCAATACAATCCCAACAATCTAAATGAACACACTTTTATGGAGAGTTCACCCCTTTTCGCTCTACTAAAAGCATACCCTGTCGAAAACAAGACACAACTTAGAGATACAGCCAAGCTAGATAAAAAGGGGGGAAATAGCGGTGGTTATAGGTAAATGTTATTTGGATCAGGGTACTATGTACTTTTTCCTGCAATAAACCTAGGCCGATATGCGCGGCAGTATTAAAGGTGCCGGGACGTCTTCAATAGACCGTGTACCGCTTAGTTTAAATGGCTTTTTTAGTCCACGCGTGGCGAAGATAGTTCCACGGTCTTTAATAGTTGCAGACTCCTGTATTGAATAGCATACATTCTTATCTAGATTTTGCATCGTCACACAAATAAACATGGCACTGACATCAGAAAGAACATAGCAACTAAAGGGGGAGGAAGGGGAAAACCAGTTCCGCCCAGTTAACACCCGGGGTAGTCGACTATAACTGGTGCCTAAGGAAACACGCAACTGCTTCAAGTTCCAGTTAAGGAGACAGCCCGATAAGTATAAACCTGTATTAGTACAGTATAACCATAGTTGATTTTGTATAACCATATAATCTCCCCTAACAGACAAATTCTGGATTTTTATCGCTATTTTAGAAGTTCACCTAACACTAGATATACCACATTTAGCATACACCGACTGTTGCATTACCAAAACTGCAACTAAATAATTGTACATATTGTATATATTTTTTCACCTGTAGTCTCCAACACAGATGTTATAGCCTAAGTGAAATGGATCTGATGATGATCGCTTGACGATCGAAACTGGTCATCCTAGTGTATTTATTAATCTTAAGTAATTTATTTCAGGATTAGGGCTTAACCCAGCTCTATTTGGGTACATTCGTGTTGACCGACTGAAAAGCACCAAACTTTTGTTTACTTAGGCAACACTGAAAAATGGCTTCAAACCTCACAACGTAAATAAAAGAAGTTGTAGAAACTTCTCTTTAATCTTTCATTTCTTATCCTGCTAGCTCAGGAATTGTTAACTTTCTAAGTATTACACCTTTTTAGCCTATTTTCAATTTTGAAAAAATAGGCTTATGAGATCACCTTTTGTCCGTGTGTGTGTGCGTGTGTGTGTGCGCGTGTGTGTGTGTGTGTGTGTGTGTGAGGAGAGTGTGTGGGTGTACCCGTACTGACTTCTAAACGGCTGGAGCTATTTCAATGAAACTCGGTAAGTTCATTGCACTATTCAGGACGACCCCGACCGTGCCCTTCAAATTTTGTTACGTCTCACCAATCCAACATGGCGGCTGTGCGAAATATTTTACCAGCATTTAATATCTCCGAAACTATTCCCGATATCACCCTAGAATTTTTATGGTGATAAAGGGAACTACTAGAAAAACACCTATGTGACTTGAAAAACTGGTAACTATAAAACAAACATGGCGGCCACCCGAATTTGCGACTTTTAAATAGACGTCTCTCGCGATTTAACCAACCAAACGCAATAAAACTTGGTACAGTATATGTTTATACATATTGTAATGCACCGACATCTAACTTGGTTCATTTGTTTACATAACCACAATATGGAGAATGTGCGCAATATTTCACCGGCATTCTATATCTCTGAAACTATTAGCGGTATCACCCTGAAATTTTGTACGCAGATAAAGGGCACTACTGGAAGTTCATCTATAAAATTTTCAAAAACCGGTTAACTACAAAACGAACATGGCGGCCAAGCGAATTTGAATATTTTAGATAGACCTTTCTTGCGATTTAATGATCCAGCCGCAATGAAATCTGGTACAGCAAACCTTTATGCACATAGTAATACTCTGATATCTAATTTAGTTCAATTGCTTACATAACCTCAAGATGGCGGCTTTGCGAATTTTAAAGTTAAGCTTTTATTTCTTGTGTCGTAATCATGCGATCGATGTGAAAGCTTGAATAATGAACCTATGCAATAATTTTCCTTTATTGGTACATGACTCTATGGCCTATACATTTAACAATCCAACATGGCGACCATCCGAAATATTTAGACGGCTCAGAATATCTACGAATCTATTATAGCAATCAAACTGAATTTTTTATGTTCATAGGGGCTATGAACTTAAGTTCACCTATAGGACTTTAAATAACCTGGTGATCACAACATGGCGGCGACGCGAAGTATAGTTATTCACATGGACGTTTCTCGCAATTTAACCATCCGAGTGCAGTGAAACTTGGTTCAGTAAATCCTTATACGAATTTTAATCCACTGGCATCTAATTTATTTCAATTGTTTCCATAACCACAAGATGGCAGCTGTGCGAAATTTTAAATCTCCTTGATACTCCATGTGTCCTAATCATGCGATTGAAGTTTGAATGCTACACGTACACAATAATCTTCATGTAACAGTACATAACTCTATGACCTACATTCTGTATATAAAATCCAACATGGCGACCATCCGAAATATTTAGTCGGTTCTCATTATCTACAAATCTATTACAGCAATCGAACTGATTTTTTTTGTGTAGATAGAGGCAATTGACATAAGTAGGATATATGAAAATAGGCTGTATAGTTCTTCACGGAACTACTTGTTTCTTAATCTTTTTGCTCCAGGCTTCGTTAATTCGACCTGACCATTGATAACTTCTGTTCAAAACAGCGGTAATACCCACTTGTAATTCTCTTCTTTCCTGTTATGATCAGGAATCTAATCTATTTGTTTATAGCCTCTTCGCTTGCCATATGGGCAGTCCAATAGTACTTGTATCCTACACAATTTGTAAAAGTTATAATCACTGTACAATTTATTATCATTAAAAGCTTAACATTTCTTAATCTTAAGCCCCTTTTAAACCCTTTGTACAGGTTCAGTGCTTGTAACAAGTTTGAAACTTGTAACCACTTTAATATTGTGTATTGTGAAATTTCTCTTTACTTGGTCTGAGACCTTCAAATGTGTATGGAACTAAACGAAAGAAAAAGTTCTTCCAACTCCAGAAATAAGATTCTAAATCTAACAATTTGTTACTTTAACCTCAAAAAATAAAATTTAACCATATCATTGTTATTAATGTTCAAAGTTTACCAACTGTTAAATAAAAATACATTATGTTTCGTTTTATCTCTCTCGCTAGAATCACGATAAGGCAGGACCTTGTCTTCCCTGATTCTTCTCCTAAAATTATTGCTTATGTTGAAATAAAAAAGGCTATCGCTAAAATAAGAAAACCTTTACCACTTGTTGCATTGGAAGCAAAATTTCAAATAACATTTTCAAAGTTCTTTTATCTGTCACAGCTAATTCTAGCAAATCATTAAGGCAAGCATAGCTAGCTCCGCCTGCTTCCTACATGTAGGAATTTTCTCTCTGGCTTATGTTTTGCTTCCAAAATCTCAGTTTTGTTTAAGTTAGGTCTGAGATCTTCCTCTGTTCTAAACTTTTAGTCGGCATCCTGCTGGTTATAAGCCTAGCCTATCTTCAGCCCTACAATTGGTATTCTTGTAGGATTTTCACAAAAACCAGTAAACATATTGCTAAAAGCACTGGAGTTGCTTTATTTCCTCCCGCTTTGGGGGCATTCGGCCGTTCCGTCGGAGATCCAACAGTGCCCAACAATAAAAAATATCACGTCAAATTCAAATTATTCCAGCTTTTCAAAATTCTCAGCAAAATCATACCCTTTTGAAGGGAAAGATAGTAAATCATTTTCCTTTGACATATCTTGTCTTGCCAGAGTACCTCCCGTTCCCATATTACCGGAATACCGACTCGGAAGGGAATGAGCACTCACCGAGCGCTTGCAGGCAACCTCAATTCATGCTGCGCTCTCCGCTTGCCTTGTACAGGTCCCCTCTAGAGTTAGGTGTTTCATAGGTTTAGCACAGCGAAATTCCTCTTTATATTAACATTCACTTATAACTTAGTGTTGGATTCTCTTCCTATCTGCCAATACTTGTCTCTACTCCTAAACCCCCCTCCTTCTTTTTCTTATTATCTTCCCTTAGATAGTGTTAACACTTTGTAAAAACCTACCAACGTGTGTAGAAAACAAAAAACAAAAATATTCATAATAAGGTAAATCCTCATACCTGTCACATATTCTGAGCTACGTTTACTAAAAAAAATACTATTTCTCCCCGGGTAGGGATAGTTTTTATTTTGGGGTGGAAATAGGTTGTCCATAGGAAAGAGGGGGGGGGGGGGGGTGTTCCGGCCGAGTAATTTGACACCTCGTACAAGTCTCTAGCCTTATTGGTTTGCATGATATGTCAAATCTTACTTGGCTGAGGATGTCGGGTACTTACTATTCGAGCAGCCGGTGCGTTAGAACGTCCACTATTCCTCTACTCTCACCATTTTTTCTTGCAAACAAAGAATTTACCAATAGCCATATCGGTCGCACTGGTGTCCATCTTATAATGTAGATGTTTTCACCTCACGTGTTGGAATCTCAATGATGTCATCAGCGAGTAAACATTGGGTTTTAATTTGGTAGATTTCATTAGAAAGCTAACTATTGCAATGGGTACCATATTTCGACTTCCGGAAAATTTCGACATATCTTCGCGTTTCACATCCCCCAGACCCCAAAACCACCGTCAGTTCAAAAGTTTATGTATAATTTATGTATGTATATATATGTATATATGTATATCAGTTTCTTGTGGACACGATAACTGCCGTAATTTAGGACCAATCACTTTGAATTTCTTACCGAATATGTATACCTATAAAATCTCGGTCGAGTTCATTACTGGGCTAAATCGGTCGAAGGGGGTGTAAATGGGGGTCTTTTTTTTTTCGAAAAAGTGAAATATTGCTATAACTCTATGTGTCGGATAAAGCCCAAAAATTTATGTTTGAAGAGTTTTTTTATAGTACCATCCATTGACCAAAGGGGTGGGAAAAAGTGGGTTTTTCGGGACACATTAATCATATCTCTCTTAATAGGCACAACATCAAAACCGTACCAAATGGACAATATTCCCCTAATAATTACCTTAAACTTTTGTCTGAAAGAATTTTTGATATGACCCACCATTACGCCAAGGGATGAGAAAAATGATTTCGGAATTATAAGAAAATGCCAAGAGCTATCAGAGGTTGCCATGGCAACACTACTAAATTGATGAGGGAAGAGCCATCAGACGTTGCCATGACAACGCACTTGCACGATATCAGAATCAGATTTCCATCTGACTAAGTGTGAAGGGGCTTCGGTGACGTAACTGGTAGCATGCTGAACTTCTATGCCCAAGGTCGCGGATTCAAAGCCGGCCGAAGTCGTCGGATTTTCTAAGAGCGCTAAAAATCCCTCAGTATGCTTTCCTTTGGAGGGGAAGTTCCAACGTTCGTTGCGAGTTGCTGGTTGCGGTGGCATCTAGTAGCCAAGCTCACAGCTAGGTGTCGTTGACGGTAGTATCTGGTAGCAACCAGGAACTACTGCTTGAAATTGACCGCCTGCAGTCCTTACCTGAATTACAGACTAATACAGCCATACAATTCACACCGTTTATCAGACAGATTCTACACTCACCCAAAGTACACGGGGTTACATGACCGCGTTGTCGCAGCCCCTAAACTGAGGAACCAACCAAAATCTCTGCGGGAGATAAAATTTTGCATGAGGACGTAACAGACCGTTAGATAGTTACACATCAGTGTCGAAACAGTGTGACCACAAGTATAACAAGATGTTCAGCAAAGAACATATAGCCTACTTTCTCCTAAATGTATGAGTATATTTATAACTCTTTGTCCTCATCCCTAAAACCACCTCTACCACCATGTAGTGTTTGTTTTCTTTTATATTGATAATTAGCCAGTAAGTGTCAAAATCAATATTATATACTTTATGATGATTGAATAACAAAAATACTAACTTATTGTAATGCATTCCCGTCCGTTAATCTCTATATTAAGCCAGCCTGCAAACTTACTGTAAGAATCTTTCGTTTCGGGTACCTTCCCCTTTAAAAATCCGCGCCGATCACAGTAGGTTGGTGCTGCAACCTAGCAGTGAATTAATATTTATCTTGTACGCCTCTGGGTGTTCAACGAGCAGGCAGTTTAAAGTAGCCAGGAGGAAGGCGATCCAGCTGGCAATGTTTAAAGGTAATCCGAGCGCGATCGTGGCTAATAGTTGAACTACCAGTATTACAAAATTGCCATACTTCAGGAGGCCAGGTATTTACACAGCGGTATGTTTGGAACAATATTACCCACATAACCCACAAGAGGACATCACCGTACAGAGACATTAAGAAGGCTGTGGTTGATGACAACGTGTATCCAGTTCTTCTATTCTCCTTTTCCTAATGTCTTCTGCTTATGTGCGATGCTGGGACTGTGATTTTATTAATAAATGAGTGTATACATTTGAGCTAAATGACATTTTATTCAGTATCTGTGGAAAGAGCTTGTGCACATCATTTGTAAAAGAATTCAAGAAAAAAAAGTTAACTGTAGCAGTATTCGATCTCCAGTCAACTGCGTGACAGACTAACACGCTAGCCCAGAGCTAACCATATCCATAACATCAAGGCGATCTTAACTGATATATTAGATACAACCTGTTGGCAAATTATGGCTTGAAATAAACTATTTCTTCATTGCAAGACATCTTCATTATAGATCATTTCATACAAAGTTTATATTATTGTATCAGTAGGGTATATCGCATACAACATACTAAAACTACTGAAATATAAGACAGGCTCATGAGGACAGCTGCCATCTTGTCGTGTGGCAGATACGGCTCAGCTCTTTTTAGCCACTCATACAGATTAATATTATAATATTAAATTATAGTAAATAACGGATCACGACTTTCAGGATAGCTTAAACCACCCTAGGCTTGATAATCTGAATTGGTGTGTCTAAGCTATTGATTATAATGGTTGCATAATTCACACGGCCGCCATCCAGAAATGGCAAGGCCGATGACCTTGAGGTTTGGATGAAAGACGCGTCCTATATAAAGGTATGTTTTCACCAAATTTGGTAGAGATCGGATCATCAGTTTAGCCGTAATTTGAGTTTACGTTTTGAACGTTTGAGTGGCCGCCATTCAGTTTTGGTAAAGATGGCGGCGATATAAAGTATGACACTGAGGTGCCCTATGCTAGAGCTACCTCTTTACCATATTTCGTTCAATTCGGTTTCACCGTGTTCGAATTGATAGGGGGGGACAGACACTCAGAGTACACTCACACACACACACACAGACTCACATACACACAAACAGACAGACACACAATTTTTCGCCCTGTGTTGATCTCATAAGTCTACTTTCATTTTTTGCAAAAATCGAAAGTAGGTTAAAATGGACCCCAAATGACAATAAGTTTTCCGTCCCCATAAGACAATAAAATGCTTAAAATATGCATAAAATGAAGAAACACAAAGTTAATTAAGCTCCAATTATAAAACACTTTCTCGCAATCATTGAGGTCTGATCCTTCTATGAAAACCTGCTTATTCTGCCTATTTTCACCTATCCCCAAGATTGCCCGGTAAAATATACCTCCACCTTCCGGCGTGCCGAGAGGACTTTTACTAAATTGATAAGGGATGAGCCATCAGCAGTTGCTATGACAACGCCACTGCACGAGATCACATTCAGTTTTTCCATCTGTCTGTGGGAAGCGACTTCGGTATCGGAAATGTGGGAAGCGGCTAACTGGTAGCATGCTGAACTTCTATGGCCAAGGTCGCTGGTTCAAAGCCGGCCAAAGTCGTCGGATTTTCTAAGCGCGCCAAAAATCCCACAGCATGCTTTCCTTTGGAGGGGAAATTCCAACGTTCGTTGCAAGTTGCTGGATGCGGTGGCATCTAGTAGCCACGTTCACAGCTAGATGTCGTTGACGTTAGTATATGGTACAAAATTAAGAACTACTACTTAAAATTGACCGTCTGCAGACCTTACCTGAATCACAGACTAATACAGTCATCACAATTAACACCGTTTATCAGACAGATTCTACACACACCCAATGTACACGGAGTTACATGACGACGTTGTCACAGCCCCTAAACTGAGGAACCAACCAATATCTCTGCGGAAGATAACATTTTGCGTGAAGAAGTAACAGACTGTTAGATAGTTACACATCAGTTCCAAACCTTGCATAAGGACATCGTGATCACAAGTATAACAAGTAGTTCCATGAAGAACTATACAGCCTATTTTCATATATCCTGCTCATGTTAATTGCCTCTATCAACATACAAAATTTCAGTTTAATTGCTGTAACAGATTCGTAGATATTGAGAACCGTCTAAATATTTCATATGGTCGCCAGGATGGATTTTTATTTTTGTACAATTACATTAAGATTATTGTGTACGGGTGGTATTCAAACTTCAATCGCATGATTAGAACACAAGAAGTAAAAACGAGATTTTAAAAGTACGCACACCAGCCTTCTTGTGATTATGCAAACAATTGAAATAAATTACATGCCAGTGGATCAACATTTGTATAAGCATTTAACGTGCAACGTTTCACGGCACTCGGATAGTTAATTCGCGAGAAACGTCCATTTAAATATTTATACTTCGCGTCGCCGCCATGTTGGATTTGTGCTCACCAGGTTACTGAAAGTCCTATAGGTGAACATATGTTCATAGTCTCTATGAACATAAAAAAATCAGTTTGGTTGCTGTAAAAGATTTATAGATATTGAGAACCGTCTAAATATTTCGGAAGCTCGCCATTTAGGATTGTTATATGTATAGGCCATAGAGTTATGTACCATTCAAGGACAATTATTGCCTAGATTCATTATTCAAATTTTCACTTCGATCGCATGATTACGACCCAAGAATAAAAATTTAAATTTAAAATTTCGCACAGCCGCCATCTTGAAGTTATGTAAACAATTGAATAAAATTAGATGGCAGTGCATTACAATCTGCAAAATCGTTTACTGTACCACATTTCACTGCGCTCAGAGAGTTAAATCACGAGAAAAGTCTATTCAAATATTTCAAATTCGCTTGGTCGCCATGTTCCTTTTGTAGTCACCAGGTTTTTTAAATATACATAGGTCAACTTGTATCAGTACCCTTTATCACCGTACAAAATTGCATGATGATATCTGTAACAGTTTCGGAGATATAGAATGTCAGTGAAATATTTCGCACTGCCGCCATTTTGAGGTTATGTAAACAATTGAACTAAATTAGACTCCAGTGCATTACAATGTGTATAGACATTTGCTGTACCAAGTTTCATTACTTTTGGATAGTTAAATCGCGTGAAATGTCTATTTAAAAGTCTCAATTTCGCATGACCGCCATGTTGGTTTTGTAGTCACCAGGTTTTTGAAAGTCTCATAGCTGAACTTCTAGTAGTGCCCTTTATCACCGTACACAATTTCAGGGCGATATCGGTAATAGTTTCGGAGATATTGAATGCTAGTGAAATATTTCGCACAGCCGCCATGTTGGATTGGTGAGACGTAACAAAATTTTAAGGGCACGGTCGAGGTCGCCGGGAATAGTGCTATGAACTTACCGAGTTTCATTGAAATCTCTCCAGCCGTTTAGATTTTATTAGGGGGGGACACACACACACCTCACACACACACACACACACGCGCACACACACACGGACAAAAAGTGATCTCATAAGCCTATTTTTTCAAAACTGAAAATAGGCTAAAAATGAACCCCCAATGACAAGAAGGTTACCTTCCCCATAAGACAATAAAGTGATAAAAATATGCATACAAAAACGAAAAAAAAAAAAAAAATTAACCTCCAATTGTAAAATACTTTCTTGCAATAAATGAAGTCTGATCCTCCTACGAAAACCTGCATATTTTGCCTATTATAGCCTATCCCCTAGTTTGCCCGGTGAAATCTACCTCCGCCTTCCGGCGTGCCGAGAGTAATTTTTTTATTTTACAAGTCGCAACACGCATTAGAAGTTTACCAATGAAACAAATGCCACCCTTGTCCCAAGGCTTTATTGCTAATATCGCCAAAAGGACAGGAATCGATCAATGATTGCAGCGAAGGACAACCTAAATCCATCAAATCGATATATTTACAGTAAGGAGCTAAAAACTCTTGCAACCATTGGAGCTTTCCGACACCTTTCACAAATACCACATTGGCTGATGACAAATGCGCTTTCATCATCATGTCAAGGTATTTATAAGATATGGTTCCTGTTTTCCACACTAGTTGCAAATGATTTTCAATCCATTGACTTTATTTTTTATCTTTCTCACACAAAAAATCGAAAGCATAGGGCGGTTTAAACACCAGATGGGTGGGTTGTGAAATCCAAAACGTATATGGCCACCTATTTAACTATACATTTTTATCACCAATCTTAAACCCTTGACAATCGACAATGAGTGTACGAAGCATGGTTTCCTTATTTTTTATATTTACGTCTTGCCTTGTCCACGTCTAACCATCAACTAACCCATCTCATGGTTATCCGTCATAAGCTTAACCAAGGTTGAAATAAAAAGTAGTTAAGGTCTAGGGAGTAGGAATAACAGTAAATAATTCTTTTTTTTTTCATGAGTAAACTCGTATTATTCATTATCAACATAGCACTCATACACATGTTACAAAGTTTTTTTTAAAGATCTGGCACAACATTCAAATGAACAGTTTGCATATAAGGCCCACAGGTATGTCACGTTTTCGTGGGGTCTGGCACAATGATGCGATAATTCAAACTCCACGGAATATCGCTCATATCATATCGATTCAGTTAAGGACAGGATGGGCTCCAACGTTGATGGTCACTAAACAGGCGATCACCCATCTCCCAATCCCCATTGCAATGTTGCAAAAAATATACTATGCCACATCTCTTCTGTTTAAAGAATAAAACCCTGCTGCGGCCAATTCTCCAGGATCCATGAAGGGGACTGACCAGGTTTGAAACGTCTTTAGTCTATTAAATTCCATGGATTTTCCCTCATGTTGTTGTTATTGCTTATTGAGGGACACATGAATTTGTTGTTGTTGTAATGGCTTGCAATGGTAATGGCTAGAACTAGTAAATGGCAAGCAATGGTTGTTGGTATGAACGGTGACAGAGCACAACAGGAACTGTTACCACAGCAGCCAACGGATGATAAATAATAACGTGTTTAGACATGTTTTGTTTATCATGTCACAGCAGGTGCCGCTGTGTATGATGTCACACGATGATTACACGCTTGTGACATAGTTAGACAGAGGGTGATAGTTGACTTGTCTTGTGTGAATAATCAAACATTAGGATGTTGTATTTGCTGGTAAATTTTCCTGTGTTTCAAAATCTACTCTTAAATCAATGGTGGTGATTTTCATACATTCCTCTAAATACGAACAGTCGAAGACCACGAGTAGCGCCATTGCTTTCAACGCTTGCGGTGTCAACATGGGACAGTCCTGTTTTTCATAATAAGATGATTGAAATTTAGCAAACATATCAAAAAGGGGGCCAAACTTATTTTTTGAAAAAATGATTTCCAACCCCTCATACGGAAAGCAAACATTATTTAAAAACAAACGTATATTTCTCAAGTGGATGTGATCAAACGGAGTGATATCTTTGCTCTGTTGATATTTTCGATTACTTTGGAAACCAATAATGATATACGCTCGGTAGAGCGAGCCGAATTAACACTCCAACTATGTGTGGAGTCGGTGGTAGGCAGCAAAGGGTACTCGTGTAGGCTCCAACTTCTAAATGCTATAGGTCGAGCTTTATCTTTCTTCGCTAAGTTTAACATGCCAAACTTTTTACGATCAGACATAGTCACTTGGAGAACATTCCATATTAAACGAAGCAATTGAATTTTTGAGTCTACGACTTTATCATGGGCCCCTTTGATTGCATTATAATCACTGCTGTCTCTCACCAAATACAAATTTTGTATTGCATTATGATATTCCGCAAAGCCTACTGGTAATTTTAATGGTAGAAACCTGTAAAGGTGCCATCCATAGGAACTAACCATTCATTGCTGCTGTTGGGACACCATCTAGTCATAGAAAGCGTTTTACATTCTTCCTCACTATATGAAGGGTATAATTTCATAAGACTAGTCATACCCACATTTCGACTCATGTGTACCACAATATCATTAATCACATAACGCACTTCAGAAGATAGATAAGCGAAAGCATGATTAGCCAACGTGGAAGAGGTGGGCGCCCTGGCATCGGCTTTCATCAATTTATCCTCAAGTTGAATAATACTTTCATGGGGAAAGGTAAAAATATCTTGCTTGTTGATAACAAATTGAATTACGTCATCATAGAACCAATGGGATTGTTCTTCATTCGTAAACACGTCTCTAATAATATTGCATGTCACAGACATGTAGTGATCTTCAATGAATTTTACTTCATGTTCTGGATGATGGGTTTTGTTGGGCTCCAACACTTGTGGTTCAAATCCCAATAAAGGGCTGATGGAATCAGGTTGTGATTCAAAGTCGATTTTAAGTGAGGATAAAATACTACACCGATCGGTAATAGTATTTCCTGTAAGTTCAAATTTGTCAGTGTCTTCCGTAAAAGCCTTCACACCAAATTGTTTTATGAAACCCACAGTGATAGCGTCATGAACATCTTCTATCGTATAACCTCCAGGTGGTAGGGTCAACATAAAATTATCGAAATAAAACTTGTTATTCCTATCTTTTTGTAAATTACAAATTCTGTTGTAACTTTCCAACGAGATTAATCCCAGCCCATATGATTCATGAGCTTCCAATTCAATGGGTGGAAAAAAATCTAGGGAAACTTCAGGTTCGTTTCCGTGGACTGAAAATGTCTTAACTTTCACATTCATAATGAGGACACTCGTCTTTTAACGTTGCATCTTATATAACAAATATTAAACACAAACGCCCGCACTCTTGTCTGTTGAAATTTTGTTGACATTTTAAATTATATTATAGGGTAAACTGTCATAACTGTCAAAGTACCAAACCGTGGAACCCTGCTTCACATAGGCTACAAAATGTGTTCCTGGCCCTGTACGGTCAGCTTAATTCATCATCGCTCGTTCTTAATTCCATGGCGTTTGGGTAATTCATTTCGCATAAATACACCTCGAAAATGAGAAATATTCAGTTCTTTCACATAGCATTCGACTTCTTTATGGGTCATGGAATGCCGAGGCAGTACCCTTTAGAATTTATTTATTAATGGAGTTTCTTTTCTTCCCCGACATGTACAGGCCAAGTCCTTGATTTATAAAAGGCTGGCTTTAAATTGGCGTTTCTAGCCCCTATGGCAATGGCTTCCATCCTTTCATTATGTCGCTGACTTTCTTTCAATTGCTGCTTGCCTTTTTCTACAGCTTTCAAGGTCTTAGCCACAGCACTAGCACCACCAAAAAGTGAACTCAGGGCTGATAGACCAGCAAAAAGGGCTGGTATAAATCCACCACGTTTAGGGGTAGGAATCACTCGCCAGCGTTTTTTTTTTCTTTATCACCGCGCCATGGAGGGATTTCGAGACAGTAGACAATCGCACTGCCATTAATGATTTTTCAGATATCGTTTCCAGGCTGGCTTTATTTTCTTTTGTCTAGTTGTTTTTTTCACAGCGTATCTTTGTTTTACCATGGTAATAATAATAATAATAATAATGATAATCAAACTTTCACTGCAAAAATTGGATAACAACTAACATGTAGCCTATTATTTCATCACTGTATATTCCAGTTCTATATATAGCGGGAAATCGTTCACGGTTTTTCCTGATTAATTTAAATACAAGGTAAGAATGAGATAAAATTATAATTAATCACCAGCGGTCTCTGTTTGATGGTTGTGTATCTACATCCTATGACGGTTTATCTCTACGTGTAAATATTTCTAATCAGGTATAGATTGTTTAATGTGAATATCTCCATCATAGTTTAATGGGTAACATGTTGAACCTAAAGAAAGTACATAGGTAACGTGGTCTTTAACCGGTGCGGTATGGTTCCTGTCATTCAGAGGTTAGTAGGGGAGTGATGCCGATTCTAACCCACCCATTTTATTTGTACCCGACTGGACATGTTAAATAATTAATATCTGGTGAACCCATGGTCGGATGTTGACAAATGAGGTGTCGTTGGACTCGGGCTGATATGCTCTTTCATATGGACCACTAGTTATATATTTCATTTTTTAATAGGCGATAGTTTAAAAACCAAACATGATAGAACGTTGTGTTATGGTTGAAACGAATGATCTCTATTTCTTATAATTTTTTTTTTGAAAACAGTCCAATTTTGAAATTCATATATTTTGGAAACTAGGAACTTTACAAAAACGTTTGTTTGATATAAATGAACGGACCTTACCCCCCCTATTCCGAAAATACATTTCAATTCTCTAGGACGAAAATTTGTGTTTTGTAAGTAGTGTTATAATGGGAAAGCTGCCTCACTTAGGAAGTTGTGAGCCCCTGGCGGCCTTGGGAGGAAAGGAGTAATGCTAGGAGGGCGTGCTTGAATTCGTTTTTTCATCTCGATGTGCTCTTTACGGATATGTAGGTGTTGAAAAGGTGAAAAGTAGGAAAAAAAGTTTTTTTAGTAAAAACGTGCTTTTAGACTTTTTGTTATATCTCGCGAAACAGTCATGCCAGAGGCGTGTACGAGGGTTCCAAGGACTCGGTGTGACGTCCTCTTTGCTATGGACTACTGATTATATTTAAACAATTGAAAATTTTTGTTTTTGAAAGTATGCGATAGTTTGAACACCAAACATGATAGAACGTTGTGCCATGGTTGAAACGAACGATCTTTATGATTTTATTTTTATAATAAAACTTTCCTTTTTAGCGTTTTTTTTGAAAACAGTCCAATTTTGAAATTGTTATATTTTGGAAACTAACAAGTTTACAAAAACTTTTGTTTGACATAAATGAAAGGTCCCTACCCCCTTTGCCCACAGAAGAAAATATCAAGTCTTTAGGACAAAAACTATGCATTTTAAAACTTTTTAGCTGTTTTTTTTAATGAAAAGTGGCGATAGAGAGTGAGTGACCGCTGGGGAATGTGTTACAACGGGCCTGTCGCCGGCCGCAGTGGTGGTGGTGGTGATGGTGGTGGTGGTGGTGGTGGTGGTGGTGGTGGTAGAACAATAGATATTTCGAGGGGGCGACAAGACGAGGGGTCACTTTCCAAAGCCATGTGGTGAAAGGCTTGCTATCAAAATTTGATAAACTGCAACAAGGACCCAGTGGTTTAGCGTTAAACAAAATCCATTACCTACAAATCAACATTTGTCATTTCAACCCGTTGAATGCTCACCGCCAGCAATAGCATTGAAAAAGGCTGTGGTAAATATAAAGAACTATGACAATAATCGCTTCGTGTTGTGTGTGGCTGGATATATGCAGCCAATGCAATGTCATGTTAAGAGACGAGGAATGTACAAGGCCAAGTTTGTTGAATTGAAACAAACTTTAAATTTAACTCGAGTATCGTTCCCTATGGACTTAACCGAGATCCATAGGTTTGAACAAGATAACCATGACTTTTCGTTCATGGTGTATGGCCTTGATGGTAATGAGATTGTGGGTCCTCTTTATGTCACAAAGAACCGAAACGGCACCACATTAATCTTTTATATTTATCTGTGGGAAAGGTGAATCAGTATTGCCCAATTAAAAGCCTAAGTAGATTGCTAAGCAGTCAAACGTCTAAGCATGGACATAAAACACATATTTGTGATAGTTGCCTGTATTCGCCATCTCTTGATGAATACAGTACTTTTGCATTTGTCAGTTGGCACAGGCTAGAGTAAAAGGTGGCTTTTCACCGATGTCTCAGTCTCACTCATGGCAGTGATTATATGGAAGCTACTGAGGTGTGGGTGGTGCTTAGTAATGGCATTCGGGGCACAGTCAGTGCCTGTGAATGCTGTGAAAGGTTCAACTCATAGGGTTAGGACTACTGTTCTGACTCAGTGAGGAAAGCAACGGCAAACTACCTCACTCCTCTTCTTGCCTAGAACGCCTCAAAATAGCGCTGCCTTCGGTTTTTGTGGGTATCTACTCACATAACGTAACGGCGGTACTTTTTGAGGATCCAACCAGCCTTCGGGCTGACTACCTAACAGACAGACAGACAGATATTATACTACCCCTATTCTTTTAGAACGCCATAGGGTAGATTGCGTTTCTCAGGAAGCGGTGAGATTGATATTGCCACATGGGGATAAGGCTGTGTTAAAGTTTAAGAACATTCACAAGCGTGACACTGTCCCCTATCTGGTATATGCAAAATTCGAAGCACTCACCACACCCATGGCGGGATGTGAAACAGATCCCACCATTAGCTCAACCACACCCATTCAAAAACATGAACCCTTAGCCATAGGATTTAATGTGGTGTGTGCCTATGACACAACACAATCCGTTTACAAATACCGTGAAGGGCCAGATTGTGCTAGATGGTTTTTGGATGAACTTGCAAAGTTGGCCGACCATGTAAAGGATTTACTGGACCACCCAGTACCCATGAGCCTATCTCCAGAACAGCAGCAACAGTATGAGCATGCCACGACATGTCATATTTGCGAAACGCCACTGATCAGTGCCGAAAACACAGTTTGTGATCACTCGCACTTTACGGGAGTGTTTCGTGGAGCTGCGCACAGCAAATGCCATTTAAACTTTCCAGCTCCTCCTTTCATCAGAGTCTTTTTCCACAATCTGGCAAATTATGACATTCAGTTTTTGATTCGTGAATTGGGCCATGGCAACAAGGGCTCGTTTACCATTATAGCCCAAAACCATGAGCGTTTTACAGCCCTGACATGGGGGTTGGGCGACTTTAACATTCGATTTTTGGATTCCTTTTAAGTTTAAGGCATCCTCGCTAGACAGCCTTGTGAATGGCTTGAATGAGGAGGAATTAAAAAAAATACTAGAATGCATTTAAATGGTCCTGAGCATTTTCAATTGTGCATTCGGAAAGGTATATTCCCGTATGATTTCTGCAACAGCTGGGACGTGTTAAAGCAAAGAAAACTCCCACCACAAGACAAATGATATTCAAAACTAACACGCAGGACATGCATGTCAAGTTTGGCGAGTGTTTGGCATTAAGACGCTAGGTGAATATGCTATGCATTACCTAAAACTGGATGTATTTCTGCTCACTGATGTGTTTGAAAAATTCCGTGACTTGTGTCAACACATTTATGGTCTTGACCCGGCTCACTATTATACGAGTCCTGGGCTCTCGTTTGATGCCGCATTGAAATACACTCAAGTGGAATTGGATTTACTCACTGATGTAGACATGGTTCTATTTTTGAAAAGGACATTCGTGGCGGCTTTGTGTCGCTTAACCAGCGCCATGCTGAAGGGAACAATGTCTACATGCCTGATTATTCACCAGACAAACCAGAATCGTACTTAATGTACTATGAAGTGAATAATTTGTATGGCTACGCCATGAGTCAGCCTTTGCCGTATGGGAAGTTTGCTTGGCTGACAGAGAAACAAGTGTCAGAATTTGATGTAAACATGGCTAGCCAAGAAACAGGCCGTGGATATGTCTTAGAAGGGGATATCGAATATCCCTCATCCTTGTATGATGAACATACCGATTTCCATTTCTGCCTTGAGCAAATGGTTCCCCCTGGCAGTAAAGAGAAAATTGAAAAACTCATAGGCACACTTTACAACAAAAATCGGTATGTGCTACATATCCAAATTTTTATGCAATTCCTAGCCCAAGGCTTGGTGTTAAAGAAAATCCATAGGGCTATTTCTTTTGCGCAAAAAGCATGGCTCGAGCCATATATGCGACTCAACACAGAGCACCGACAAATGGCAACACAGCAGTTTGAAATTATTATTTTTTAATTAATAAACAACTGCATTTATGGCAAGTCCATGGAGAATGTCAGCAAATACCGCGACATTAAATTGGTGAATGTCTGGGAGGGGCTGTGGGGTGCCCGGCGGTACATTGCCAAGTCAAATTTCAAATCGATCAACATTATCGATGAGGATTTGGCCACTATTGAAATGAGTAGGACCAGCGTGGCCATGGATAAGCCCATTTACTTGGGCCAAGTCATTTTAGACTTTTCCAAATCGGTCATGTATCGATTCCACTATGAGTTTGCCAAACGCCATTTTGAGGACGTCTCTCTTTTGTATAAGGATACGGACTCATTCATTTACCACATTCGCCACTGCAACTCCTATGACGTTATGAGGCAACATAGTGACTGGTTCGATACCTCTTCGTATAGCGCTGACATCGTGTTTCAGCCACCCATAAAAACAAGAAGGAAATGGGTGTTTTAAAACATGAATGCGGTGATTCTGTTATGACGGAATTCGTAGGTTTGGCTTCGAAAATGTATGCTTATCGCTCACTAGACTGTAAGGAAGCCAAAAGAGCAAAAGGTGTAGGTAGGGCAGTGGTAAAATCGCTACGTGTAAATGATTACCTGGTGGTTTTACGCACTGGCAAAACTATGTCCCATACACAGTGCAGGATACAATCCAGCAACCATCATTTGTATCTTGTGGAACAGGGAAAACGCACCCTCGCCTCCATGGATAACAAACGTGTGTGGGCTGATGACCTGCTCACCAGCCTGCCCTGGGGTTATGATCGCAAGAAGGAGGAAGTGTGATTTTTCTGTTTGTTCGATTAGGGACATGGCTTTTTATTGAAACTCGTAGATTTACTATTTTGTAAATATTGGTTATTGTCATTGTAAATAGTAGATTTTGTATATAGCGGCAACCCACTTGGACCTTTTGCTCATAAAAAAAGTTCTATGCAACCTTATTTTTTATTTAAATTTTAAATTTAACAGAGTTGGGAATTGGAAAATGGTAAATAGTTTCATTCTTTTAAGCTGTACAAAGTTGTAGTTTTTGTAAATATGAAATAAGTAATATTTTTAAGTATCTTTTTACTGTAAGGGTAAAATGTTAAATTTATAATAAAAAGTTCTTTAGGGATGTGTGTGCATGTCAAGAATGTGCATTTGGGAATAAATAAAGTGGTTGTGTTTGTTTCCAAAGACAGGTGTGAATGTATGAGTAAAGTGAAAGCTGATGTGTATGTATGACCAGAGCAAACACGGTGAGGTACGGTGAGTGGGTGGGGCAAATTGTTACTTATATATCAAATGGTCAATAGTCATTTTGTTTTGTCAAAAGTTTTCTTCTTTGAAATGAAGCGGTCAATAGACATTATTTTTGTAAAACAGTCTTACCTGCTGTAGTTGTAGACCTGCACGTTTCCGCAAACCCATAAACGCACTGCAACATCATCATGGTCAAGCACTTGCATCAACATACACCAAATAGAAGAATGTCAAAAATGTCACCAAAAACGCAAAACTTAAAACGGACATTTTTAAAAACTGGAAATGGCCATATGTGGAATATGAAAATTCGTAAACCTCAAACGAACATTGTTTAAAAAGTGTAATGAACAAAAAGAAAAATCCATCTCATTAAAAAAACAAAACTTGAAACAGACATATTTAAAAACTGTAAATTTGCAAATTGGTAAATGGCTATGTGTGAAAATGTGAAAATGAAAAATCAGCTCATCACATCATTTTTTTAAATTAAACAACATCGTGCTCTGGTAAACTTTTGTTTTATTTCATAACCATAGGCATTGACAAAAGAAAATAGAATACAAACACATCCCAATTTCTCGCTCCACAATTCCTTAATGTTCATGTCCACGCATTGTCAACTTTCCTTTCATAGCACTCTTCACAATCAGGGCTGCCAACCTCTCATCCACTGAGGCATCACAGGTTGTGAAACGTTGTTTAGCTTTTTTCAATAATAATTTATCAGGCACATGTCTTAATCCAGGATGATTATGGCGATAAGAAAGGTCATGTTCTTTGCATGCTTGATCCAAAAGATTAATGGGTACATCCTCACGCTGCAAACGTTTGTCGAGATGAGTACCAGGGCCACAAAAACGACAACCTGGAAGATGGATTTCGAAAAGTAAGTATTGAGTCACTTTGTCAATGACGCCATTGCCAGTACAGGTCTGGCATATCATTTTCCATCGATGAAAAAAGGTTTGGTCTTCCTCCTCCTTTGTGGACGATGTTTGTGTTTGTTGTTGTTGTTGTTGATTTTTCTCGCCATGACACCCGTGGAATAATTCAACAAAGTCTTTACACGGACTTTTATGACCGTGATACAGTTTCACTAGCTGACAAGTCGCGCACTGACGCATAGAGGGTATTTTTGCCATGGCCACTTGCTTATGATGATCGTAATCCGTACAGGGTTTCAATCCACTCAACACAGGGTCTTGAGTCCATGATTTTGGTACATGTTGCCAGATTTCTTTCACCGCGTTGGCGACCACATAATAAATGAACGACTTGGGGAGCGCCAATCGTTCCTCTTTGGTAAAACTGTCTAGTTTCTTTTGCACACTAAGAACATGCCGATGGCTTTGTCCGTACCATTGCCTGTCCCCATGGTAACACGTGTTGTAGATGATTACACGTTGCGTGTAGAAATCTCACTGGCGTCATTCACAGGTAAATCTTGAGTTATAATTTTGTTCAACAACTCCCAACAGGCATGGGTGGTTAACGAATGAAAGAGATGCCACACATGGTCTAGGGCTGTATGGGTAATGTTGCCACAGGAACAAGTATACATGAGCGTTTGCAAGGAAGGACAACCCAAATCAATGAGGTCGATACACAGACAGTAAGACGCCAAAAATTATTGCAACCATTCACGTTTTTCATTACCTTTCACAAATACCACATTGGCCGAGGACAAGCCCGCTTTCATGACCACGTCCAAATATTTATAGGAAATGGTTCCTTGATTCCAGTCTAGTTGACTATGATTTTCACTCCACTCGGTTTGTTAACGATCTTTTCACACAACAAATCAAAAGCATGGGACGGTTTAAATAGCAAATGCGTAGCTTGCGATATCCAAAACGTGGTACAATCAATTATGGCCACTTGTTTAGATATAAATTTGTTGTCACCAATTTTAAACCCTTGGCAATCCACAATAAATGTGCGAAACATGTTCACACTTGCCTGGACCAAGTTGAACTGACGACTGACTGACCATTTGCCACTAACGTGTACCCATGAGATGGACTTACCTGCCATGCTAGTTTGAAAGAAAATTGAGGTTATGGTAGAACAGGGGGATATGAAAAAATGAGAATTTAAAAATTACATCATGTTATTATCATAACACGTCTTACAGGCTTTTGTCATTTTGGGGTAAGGACGATACCAACTGCTACAACAATATAGTCTCTTGTGTCTGTAGCGTCAATAACACCGATGATGTCCCAATGTCCCTAAACTAGGCGTTTTTGATGGTGAGCTGCTCACCGAAGCACCGTTGACACCATACGGTCCACACGTATCGTAACTTGTTTTTCATCACTCAGGGACACGAGTGAGGGATAGCTTGAATGACAGGGTATATTTCCCACCTCCATTCTGCACAGGTAGGGGCAGGCAGGTGACCAGCGCTGATGTTCCTGCATGGGTTCATCGCTCTCTTGCCATAGGTCTATGATGATGGGACAAAAGGCACATTTCACTTCAACTCTTGTTTTTAATTAGTAGAATCCAGCGGCCGCGAAGGCTTGAGGGTTTATGAAAGGCACCGGCCACGTTGCAAAAGTCTTGAAACGTTGTTCCTCAGAGTTTAAATTCATGGATGTGACTTCTCTTGATGCTTTAAAGCAAGACATGACTGAGCGGCTTGACGTGGGTTGATCTGTTATTTATACACTCGTCACTTGGTTGGACAGTGGATAATAGTTGACTTGTTTGTGATGAATAATCAAACAGTAGGCCGTCGTATTGGCTGGTACATTGACATGCGTTTCAAAATCTAGTCGGATGTCAATATTGGATGGCTTGACAGACTATTCCAGGTAAGGACAGTCAGACAAACAGTGGCGCTCTTGCCTTAAACGCTTGGGGTAGCAGCATGGGACTGTTCTCTTTTTGATAATTCGACCATCAAAATTTAGAAAACAAGTCGTTCAGGGGATCAAACTTATTTTTTGAAAAATCCAAATCCAGTCCTTCATAGGGAAACACAGCTCCGTTGAGGAAAAGACGTGCATTTCTCAATTGCAGGTGATCAAATTGCGTGGCATCTTTGGTTTATTGATACTTGCGATTCGTTTGAATAACCACGATAATGTAGAGAGATCTCTCTGTATAGCGAGCTGTTTTACAGAACAACTGTGTGTGTTGGTGGAGGGCAATAGCGGGTACTCATGGAGTGCCCAGCTTCTAAATTCCATGGGTAGAGGCATATCTCTCTTTACCATCTTGAGCATGTCCTGTTTTTTGCTATCGTCTAGGGTCACATGGGGCACTTTCCATAGCAAGCGTTGTAGTTGAATTTTTGAATCTATGGGGGCATTGTCAGCTTCCTTGATTGCATTATTATCACTCCTGTCTCTCACCAGATAAAGCACTTGCCTTGCGTTGATCACAATGCGCTGGTGGTCTTCGGCAAAGCCTAAAATCAGTTTAAGAGGTAAATATCCAGTAAAGGTCACAACGGTGTGTACCATCCAGTCATTGGTCGAGTCAGGACACCAACCTGCCATGCAAAGTGTTTTACCTTCTTCCTCACTATAAGAGGGGTATAGTTTCATGACACTGGAAATGCCCACATTTCGAGTGCTATCCACCACGATATCGTTAATGACATAGCGTACTTCAGAAAACAGAAAGGCCAAACCATGGTTGGCCAACTTGGATGTGGTGGGTGTAGAGCCATCGGCTTTGGTGAGCCGACCTTCGATCTGAATGACTCTTTTATGTGGTAGGGTGTAAATATCTTGGTTGTTGATAACAAATTGAATTTCATCATTGTTATTGAGTCCAGGTGTTTGAGCTTGATAGGAATGGAGATCAATTCTTACTACTCCTGGTTGCTCCTCGATGCGGTACGCTATCTCTAGGATAGAATTCATTATGGAGGTTGACGTGGTAACCCAAATCCTGTAAAATCTGCTTGTTCTTTGATGTTAACGTGTATTCACGTGGCAAAAAACTAACACCATTCGTAGACGGTGTTGTTGCTTTACACACAAAATTCATAGTGGCTTTAGCACCAACTTGTAAGTCACTGGTGTGGTAGAATCTAGATCAATGAGTTGTTGCTCTCTATTGATCAGTCTTAATGTTATATTACTAATACTATCGACAGCCACAAAATGAAAAAGCACCACTGGAGGGGTTTCACGAATAATATAGCCATTGAGCGATGGCACAATAAAGTCATAAAGCGAATGCGATGGTTATTGATTGGTGTACACTTGGCTAATAATATTACACGTTACCGACACATGATGGTCCTCAATGAATTTCACTTCATGATCCGATTCATGTTCCTTGTTGGGCTCCAACAAGCGTGGTTTAAATCCTAGTAATGGACCAAAGGAATCGGGGCGTGTTTTAAAGTCAATTTTGAACGTAGAGAAAACACTGCAGCGACGAGTGTTGGTATTTCCTACAAGATCAAACTTGCGCGTTCCATCGAGAAATGACTATAATCCATATTCATTGATCAACACCACGTAAATGTGTTCATAAATATCATCCATCGTATATCCACCAGAGTTCAGGGTGAGCACACAATCATCATAGTAAAACTTGTTGTTTACATTTTCACGTATGTTGTATATTCGATTGTACGTTTCAAGTGAAACAAGTCTTAAACCATCACTCAATTTTTTTTAATATTTCGAAATGGTGAAATCCCAAAACCTTATTGATAAAAGGCTGTCTTTAAATTGGCATTTCTAGCCCCCATTGGTATTTCCTACATGTTCAAACTTGCGCGTTCCATCAAAAAATGACTTTAATCCATATTCATTGATCAACACCATCGCTTCATTGTGTCGCTGACTTTCTTTGAGTTGTTGCTTGCCCTGTTGCGCGGCTTTAATGGTTTCCGCCACCGCATTGGCACCGCCCAAAAGTGAACCCAGAGCAGCCAGACCGGCAAATAATGCAGGTAAAAATCCCGCTCGTTTGGGGAAGGAAACCACTCGCCCTTGGTTTGAACCCTGTCGCTGACGTTTTGGAATAACATGTCTCTGTGCTGCTCGAAGGGCTTTTCTTAGGGTCAATACATTATTTTTTCTTTTTTTTCTTACGCAAGGGCTTGTCCACGAATGTCTTAAGCCCAGGCTTTGTCAAGGACAGGGTCTTAATTTTAGTCTTTCTCACCACATACCTTTGTTTCACCATGATGATAATGACCAACAACCTTTCACAAGAAAGTTTAAGTCACAACTAACGTCAGGTTGTTATTTCATGGCTGTATATTCCAATTCCACATAATGTGGGAAATCGTTTATGGCTTTTCCCGCTTGCTTTTCATCCCATGTCAACATGAAATGAAAGGATAATTCGTCACCTGCATTGACCATTTCATGGCTATGGACCAACATCCTACGACGTTTATCTGTATTTGTAAATGGTTTTCATCAGGCATCGCGTAATTCATGTGAATGGTTCCATCATAGTGTAATTGATAGTGGTTTAAACCAGAAGCAAGCACGTAAGTCAAGTGCTGGTCATGGACTAGCGGTAAATGGTTTCTGTCATTCGCAGGTTTTTTTCATTTGTCAGATACACTAAAAATACAGATGGGATAAATTTATAAAGCCTCTTCATTACATAGGTCACGTAACGCTTGGTACAGACATCGTCTTCGTCTTGCGGGTCTTCCACGTGAATAATCCGATGGTGATTAGCGCTATAGTCATTCACTGTAAGCTGGGGCACTTTGTCATAAAACTCATACACTTTGTTATCCGCATATTTTGTAGTAACGTCTGTAGACAATTGAGGATGTTTTACATGGGTTAACCGCTTTCCCTTAAAGTCATAATCTCCCTGATTTGTGCATGGCACTACTAACCTATCCACATAGTGTTTATTAGCAGGATCTGATTCTTGTTTAGGGTCATGTATGGGGACAGACTTAGCTTTGGCCATTAACGCATGTCCAAAGACATCCGTCGTCAACCTGTAGTACGAGCCTACTGTTTCTATGACAAGGCTCGATGTCTTGTATATACACAGCCTGCTAGCCTCTCTATGCCTTAGTTGAAATGAAGATTATTAAGCAGCAAGAGTCATTCCCCGTGGGGGACATGGTTTCCCATCTCTGTCCCACATCACGTGAACAACGCCATGGCTCACTGTTTCCATCTTCCATTCGCTGCATCATTGTGGGACCTTCCGGCTATGGAACGACCAATCTTTTGCTAACGCTCATCACAGCGCCCAATGGTCTGCGTTTTCAAAATATTTATATTTTTGCAAAATCTCTCTACCAACCCCTGTACGTGTTCCTGGATCAAGTCATGTCTGGATTACAAAATGAGAATATGGGTTATTTCACATTTTTCACGCAAGAAAATGTTATTTCATCGGATGAGGTAAGGCCGGATTCACCCATGACTTTCGATGATGTATCCACTGAACTTCAAGGCATCATTCAAAGCTATTTAAGCATGGGTCGACACAAACATATCGATTGCTTGTATCTTGGACAAAGGTATTCTAAAATGTCCAAACAGTTGATTCGTGACAATGCCAATGTCATTGTTCTATTTCGCCAGGACGAGAGGAACAGTCGTCACATTTATAATGAACATGTGAATCCGGATATGACCTTTCAAATGCTTACAGAATTGTGTGTCAAGTGCTGGAACACTCAACGTCATACCTGTTTAGTGATTGACAAACAAAATGAACTCAACCAAGGACGGTATCGCTTAGTGTTTGATCATTTTATTGCTATTTAAGGCACTGACTCATTCCCCGTCAAGTCATTTGTCAAGACACCATGGCATTAGGAGAGAGTCAATTGAAAAAGAATATTATTAGAGCAAAAAATACTATTCGCCAAAAGATCCGTCAATTGAAACGATCACGTGCAGATCATGCTTTGTTTATTCAACAACATTTAGCATCTCCACTAAAAGCCATGTTGGAACCCTCTTTCAAGCCATCTGAAACGCTACCCACCGTTTCACAAGCCACTCAGACGCAGCACGAGGACCCTGAGGAAGAGCAAGAGGAGCAGGAACAGGAAGATTTGACTAGTGTTAGCGAAGTTGAGGATGACGAGGAACAAGTGTTTTCGCCTCAAAAAAAGGCCGCACCCCTTGCAGAGTTTTTAAGAAAATAGAAATCCATGGTCATGGTCGAAACACCTTGCCCATCCAGATCGTCTCCGTTTTCACAACTCTTGGCCACTCCTCTACATAAAGCTCAACTGAAAACCATTTTAATAAAATATTATGGATCAACACTGGGACCCTATTCCACCGATCTATTTATTGGAATCACAGATACCACGTATGGTGTTTATTATGAGGAAGATATTTTTAAAATTGGTGATTCATCAATTAAATTTACTCGTACTAAAGCTGTCATTAAGAATATCAATTATAAATTAGCGCCAGGACTGTTGAAGCTGCTCTTCTCTCGAACACCCTCTTCCCATGATTATACACCAGAGGATCTTGGCAAATATAAATCCATTTTATTGGATACCCATGCCCACAAAAGACAGTATGATCCCACTCAACAAGTGAATACCAATATATCTCAAAGATATAAAACCATCATTGCAAAAATGTTTCCCACCACTCAAAGTGTCCGTCGTAAAGCGTCCGCTTCGGGAGTGACATTTAAACCCCTTGTGGATGTTACCTACTGCCACAATCCCAATAAGCTCGTCCAGCGGCTACAGTTGTTGCATGCTTCACGTCAAGCCGGCCATACCGGTCACGATTTGGAAATTCAAGAAATTGAACAGGAACTTCGTAATGACAAAATTATTGTTTAAACCCTCACCCATTAAAATGGCTATTGCTCACAAGTTGCATCGTCCAGCTAGGCGTAACTATCCGCGACTCAAGGTTATCTCACGAGGTGTAGATGAACTTTGGCAGGCTGAATTGGTTGAAATGATACCCTATGCTAGCGTTAACAACGGTGTACGCTATATGTTGAACGTCATTGATGTGTATTCCAAAATTGCGTTTGTTGAACCTGGGCGTCGCAAGTCTGGTCCACTAGTCACCAAGGCCTTTCAACATATTATTCAACATTCCAAACGTCAACCTCAGTTACTACAAACCGACCGGGGAAAACAATTTTTCAACATGGATTTTTCCATTTTTCTCAAATCTAAGGATATTCACCATTACACCCCATAGAGCAATCACAAGGTCAGCGTGGTTGAGCGGTTCAACCGAACATTCAATACGCATTTGTGGAAAGCATTTACAGCTCAGAGCACTTATCGCTGGTTGGACATGCAACCAGAGCTAGTGTCACGTTACAATGACACCAAACATACGATTGGGACCAAGCCATGACTCGTGACCAAAAAAATTCAGCGACTGGATAAACTGTTTAACCCCTTAAAGACAGCAGATCCTAAACGTCACCAACTGAAAATTGGGGATTTTGTTCGTGTGAGCAAATTTAAGTCTGTCTTCAATAAGGGCTACACGCCTCAGTGGGGAACCAAACTATTTCGAATTCGTGAAGTCAACTTGGACAGTTCAGTTACCTATTCACTCAAGGACCCCAACCATCAATCTATAAAAGGTAGATTTTATCTCCATGAACTTCAGAAAACAGCGTTTCCTAAACATTATCTTGTGGAAAAAGTGTTGAAACAAAAAGGAAATAAACTATATGTAAACCAAACTATTTCGAATTCGTGAAGTCAACTTGGACAGTTCAGTTACCTATTCACTCAAGGACCCCAACCATCAATCTATAAAAGGTAGATTTTATCTCCATGAACTTCAGAAAACAGCGTTTCCTAAACATTATCTTGTGGAAAAAGTGTTGAAACAAAAAGGAAATAAACTATATGTAAAATGGTTAGGATTTATTTCTACTTTTAATTCTTGGGTCAATAAATTACATGTTGTGTGAACCTGTGCACTTTTTATTTATTTATTTTATTGAATCATGTTGTACGAGAGCACTGTGTACGGGGCTCCGCGCTACGTGCATGTCCTTTCATGTTTTTCTTTCCCTCTCTCCACACCTGCGTCTCACTCCTTTACTCCATGTTGACATACAACTCGTTCAGCTATTGTCTGTCATGGGTTCTCCACTCCTCCCCACACCTCAGGCCCCGCCCCCAAGCCGCTTTGCAGTGGTTACATTATTACCTGTTCTCTCTTTGTGTCCACCTTTTCCCCTCTTCCCTTTCCTCTCTGTGGGGCCCTGCCTGCTGCTGCTGCTCTGCTCGCCTGGCTAGCCGTTATCACCTTTTACAGAGTTGCCACATGGCTCCACTTGTTATCGCTACCCAACAGTGTTGTCAGCTTGACTGACATTCCATTCTCTTAGCTGGCCAGCTTGAGCCGGCCGGACTTCAAGCGGATTTTTCTTTCTTGGCAAAGAGGACGTCACAACGAGTCCTTGGAACCCTTGTACACGCCTCTGGCATGGCTGGTTCACGCGGTATAACAAAAAGTCTAAAATCACTTTTTTACCCCAAAAAAACTTTTTTCCAGCTGTCCAGGTTTTCAAAACATACATATCCGTAAAGAACACAACGAGACTAAAAAACTAATCCAAGCAACCCTCCTAGCATTACTCCTTCCCTCCCAAGGCCAGAGGCTCACAACTTCCTAAGTGGGACAGCTTTCCCATTATAACACTATTTACAATACACAAATCTTTGTCCTAGAGACTTGAAATTCATTTTGGGAATAGAGGGGTAAGGACCTTTCATTTATGTCAAACAAACGTTTTTGTAAAGTTCCTAATTTCCAAAATATATGAATTTCAAAATTGGACTGTTTTCAAAAAAACAAAAAAGTTTCATTATAAGAAATAGAGACCATTCGTTTGAACCATGACACAACGTTCTATCTTGTTTGGTTTTTAAACTATCGCCTATTTTCAAAAACAAAAATTTTCAAAAAAAGTGAAAAATATAACGAGTGGTCCATATGAAAGAGCATGTCAGCCCGAGTTCAACGACACCTTATTTGTCAACAACCGATCATGGGTTCACCATATATTAATTATTTAACATGTACAGTCGGGAACAAATAAAATGGGTGGGTTAGAATGGGCATCACTCCCCTACACAGGTTCTTGATTGGCAAGGTAAACTAAAAATATGGTTGGCACGAATTTATAAATCTTTTCATTTGGTTGGTGAGGTTGCATTTAGCACAAATATCATCATCTTCTTCAGGGTCCTCTACATGAATAATGCGGTTATAATTAGCAGAATATCCCTTGGCTGTTAGCCCCGGATCCATGTTGTATAAACTTTGCATTTTGCGATTCATATATGTTTTTGCAGCCACTTCTCTATCCCGGCCGCGGCTTTAGTGACCCTGGCTCTGCCCAAGACATCCATGGTAATACTGAAATACTAACGTACTGTTGACTCACAAAGCTTTGTTCTATGTATATAAACGTAGTGGACTCATGAAAAAACTTAGTAGTAACCATAGAATTGATAACACAACAACACTCTTTGCCTGTCACCGATTTGGTTTCAGAGCTATCGTTGTCCGTGTGTCAACAAAAACGCCACGGTTCACTATTTCCATCTATTATTGGTTGCATTATTGTCGGTCCTTCTGGCTGTGGAAAGACTAATGCCTTGCTTAACCTCATTGCCGCTCCTCATTGCATACGATTTCAAAATATTTATATTTGCTAAATCGTTGTACCAACCTCTCTTCGTGTATCTAGAGCAAATTATGTCTTCGTTTAATAAAGAATCCATGGGCTATTTTACATTTACAACGCCTGATGATGTGATTCAACCAGAGAGTATATGTCTTGATTCTATTGTTATTTTTGATGAAGTCGCTACACAAGGGCAAATCGTTATTTTATTTTGGTTCATTAGTTTAGCTCCACCAATCGTATCGTTACCTTGGCGCGGTGGAGGAGCTTGCGTGGTCAAACGATCCTGAGAGCTATGCCGGCGGTAGCTTAGCTACTGATAGGGTCTCCCGAGCCAGACAGGTCGATGGTGATCATCCAGACTAAGCATGATACTCTGGCCCTCCAGGTTGGGGGTTGGACGTGGGGCTAACAACCCCACACCATAAAAAAGAACCTGTTACGAAACAATGACAATTGCCTCGGAAGCATGGATAGATGAACATGGAGAGCAGTTGTTCAAGAGGCCAAAACCCACCCCGGGTAAGTAAGTAATTATATTAGTATGGGGCAGCATAAACAAGTGGATTGTATTTTTCATGCACAGACCTATTCAAAAATTCCAAAACAGTTAATTCGAGATAATGCTAATCTGATTTCCCTCTTTCGACAAGATGAAAAAAGTCGTGATCATATTTTTCATGATCATGTAAATGCTGATATGTCCTTCTCCAGTTTCGCACAATTATGTGGGAAATGTTGGAATACTCATCAGCATGCATGTTTCGTCATTAATAAACAAAGAGAACTTTGTCAAGGACGATACCGCCTGTGTTTTGATCATCTTATTTCTCTTGGAAAAGAATAATGTTTCTGTATTCCATGTTAGTTAGTTATCCATCATGGAAACGCCCATACGGTACAAGAAACATGTACAAATAAAAAAGCGTATTATCCAGGCACAAATTTATATTCGACGTAAATTTCATGAATTAAAACGTCTAAAGAACACAAATCCTATGTCCCTGTTAAAACATGTTCCATCACCTGTTCATAACATTAACATCAACAATGCTGCTGCCTCTCAGACAACACCCTTAACCTATTCAAAATCAACACCAAACCCTTCCACCAATGATGAAACCATCAGATGATAGTCAAGAAGAAGATGATGATCATGATAGTCAATGTCAAAGTGGGAGCGATGCCGTGTTTACTCCTAAAAAAAATCCTCACCCCTTAAACAGTTTCATAAAACAAAAAATCCTGTCAGTAGTCAAACACTCCCTATCTCCAGGAAAGCTTCACTGTCAGAACTCTTATCAACACCTCACCATCATGCTAAATTAAAACACCTTTTAAAACAATATTATGGAAACGAGGTAGAACCTTATCTCACCAAGTTCTTAAAGTTCCCGGGTTTCGGCACCAATATCTCGGTACGGTATAGGTGTAGTGCGGGGAGAGCTAATGGAAACACACATCACGTCTTACTGCTCACCTTTATTCTTCTTTCTTTTCTTTAAAATTCTAAATACAAACTATCACTTAGTTTCGGTAGAAGATCCGGCAGATGGCTCCCGTTCATTCACAGCATATGATAGAGGAATATGGCCTCTCGCCGCTATAGTACGTCATGTTTGTCTTCAAATATCCTCTCCTTGCTACATGGATTCACATACACTACATGGATATGGTATCTTGCCGCTATGGATAGACGAGTGTCTTCCACATTTCACTCTCATTAAATTTGGCTTTGAATATTGTACATTAAAATGGTCTCTCACCGCTATGAATTAGCAAGTGTGCCTTGAAATATTTACGCCTTGTAAAGTTTCGTTCACACACGGTACAGAAATATTGCATATTCCAACCATGGGATAACATGTGTCTTTTCAGATATTTCTTTGGGTCAACTTGAATTCACGTACGCTATAGGAATATGGCTCCTCACCACCATGATATACCATGTGCGTCTCCAAATATACTCTCTGGGAATAATTGGATTCACAAACGCTACAGGAGTAATCCTTCTCCCCGCTATGGGATATCATGTGCGTGTTCCAACTACCTTTTCGCGTAAATTTGAATTCATATTCGATACAGGAATACGGCTTCTCGCCACTAAGGAGTAGCATGTGAGTTTTCAAATATACGTCTCGGGTAAATTTGGATTCACATACGCTACAGTAATAAGACCTCTCGCCGCTATGGGGTTTCATGTGCGTCTCCGAACTTCCTTTATGGGTAAATTAGGATTCACATACGCTACAGAAATAAGGCTTCCCGCCGCTAAGGGATAACATGTGTCTTTTCGGATCTCCTCACCTGGTAAACTCTGCTCCACATACACTTCAAGAATATGGCTTCACGCCGCTATGGAATAACATGTGCGTCTTCAATCTTCCCTTCAGGGTAAAGCTTCTCGCCGTTATGAGTTATAATGTGCTTCTTCAAATTTCCTTTCAGGGTAATCTTGGATTCACATACGCTGCAGGAATATGGCTTCTCCCTGCTATGGGATAACATGTGCCTTTTCAGATCTCCGCCCCTGAAAAACGCTGCTTCACATACGCTACAAGAATATGGCTTCTCGCCGCTGTGGTTCAAAATGTGTGTCTTCAAACTTGCTTTCAGGGTAAACTTGGACTGACATAAGTTACAGGAATAAGGCTTCTCGACGCTATGGGTAATCATGTGGGTTTTCAAAGTTGCTTTTAGTGTAAATTTGGATTCACATAGGCTACAGGAATATGGCTTCTCACCACTATGGGTTAATATGTGGCTTTTCAGATTTCCTCTGTGAGTCAACTTGACTTCACATACACTACAGGAATAAGGCTTCTCACCACTATGGAGTAGCATGTGAGTTTTCAAATTTCCTTTTCGGGTGAATTTGGATTCACATACGCTACAGGAATAAGGTTTCTCGCCGCTATGGGATAACATGTAACTCTTCGAAGGATCATTATCTGTAAATCTACCTTTGCATTCGCTACAGGAATATGGCTTCTCCCTGGTATGGATTACCATTAATGTGTCTAAAGATCCTCTTTCTGTATACTTTGCTTTGCATACGCTACAAGAATACGGTTTTTTGCTGCCATGACTAACAATGTTTGTCTTAAATGTTTGTTTGATAGCGAATTTTTCGCTGGATGCAGTAATATTACTATTACCAAATGTGTAAATCCTCCTTACAGCAGGATCCGACGTATGTGGATATATCAGCCTGAAATAATTAGTACTCTCAGTTTAAAATGCGTTACAATATTACGGAAGTAGAATAATACCATAGAGACTTAGAAATCTAAGTGGCAAAAATATAATTTTATTAATACCACTACCTGAAGACTTGTCCTCGAGAAGTACCGGTACCTGATGTAGTATCCACTCATAATAATATGTTGCACATGTCTGAACATTTTACAATTATATGCATATTATACACACGATATAGTTTGCATGTCGGAGATTTTGAATTGATAGCTCTCAGAGCATGAGTGTATTTGGTTCGTAACTTAGCCACCACAGTCTTCCGATCCAAAGTCATAAAATTCTTTACAAGCTGTGTGCCGCAATGGAGAAGATGCTTATAGCTCCACCTTTTGCAACACTGCTTGACTTTTGCCAATGGGTCACCGATGCGCATGTTCAAGTAAATGCGACAATTGTGTGAGATTTAACAGAGGGAGCTAAAATGATGAGTGACAAGGAAACATTACCATTTTTGTTGTGGTTTAAGTAATCATTTTTTTGGCCGATTCAAAACCGCACTCCATGCCTCCCAATCTTAATGTTATATATATATTTTTTTTTTTCATTTTAACAAAGCTACCACACCCTACAACCGAAGCATTGTACGTAATTTCACCATCACTCCGAGCCGTCTTCCTAGGGAAGATACTGTTAGCGGGGTAGAAGTTTCTATCCATCGTCTACCATCATTCGAAATAGAAGAAATTAGAGAAGATACCTCTCAGTTCACCAAATATGTTCTACGGCCTGCCTACAATACACAATCCCAATGTGCTTCTGAGTGCCATAGCGTCCCCTACTAAAATATTCAAATATTTGAATCAGTTTCTGCAGCCATTATTCCCTCCGCCAGCCTCTCACGTCTGAAACTCGCAACACTTCGTAGATATCACAATGAGTATAAACTTGAGTGACGGCGGTCTACTGGCAAGCCTCGATGTGGAGTCCTTATTTTCCAGGGTTCCTGTGCCTGACGCTACACAGACAATCAGGTA
This sequence comes from Meconema thalassinum, assembly GCA_946902985.2. Taxonomy (NCBI): domain Eukaryota; kingdom Metazoa; phylum Arthropoda; class Insecta; order Orthoptera; family Tettigoniidae; genus Meconema; species Meconema thalassinum. The sequence goes on from OX336393.1 coordinate 31,724,402, forward strand.
AAAGCTTACAGTCACAGGACGATCAACGGACTTAGTTGACTTAGCTGAACACTGCGTTTACCACAGTCTTCGCCTTCAATGTCAAATTTTTCAACATATGGAGGGAGCAGCCATGGGATCACTCTCTCTCAATTAATGGCTAGCGTTTTCATGGCAACGTAGAGGAAAAAGCTGTAAAGGAGAGCCCATTGAAACCTGAGTGTCGGTTCAGATACGTAAGGGACCTTTTCTGACATAGGAACATGGACGCAACACACTTCAGGACTTCTTAGCTTTCAATTGCTCCACACATGCAAGCATCAACTTCACAATGGAAGTAGAGGAAAACAGTCCGCTGTCCTTAGTAGACGTTATTCTCTATAAACGAACAGACAACACGATCGCACACAGGGACTATAGGAAAGACACTCATACAGACCGGTACCTACATGCAAATTCAAGTCAGCCAACGTCGCAGACGGAAATGGTAGCTAGGACACTGCTGGTCAGAGCCAACTGCATTAGCGATAAAAGTATTTATTTAAAACACAAAACGTGAAAGATTATTTCACCGTCATTCTGTGCTGAACCTAGTTAAAGGAATTGTCCTTCCTGTACTACTCAGTACGTGATAAGAATCACATTGCTTCCCGCATAAAGCACACACGCATTCCTCATTCGGCGAGTGGTACGTCTTCGTGGAGCAGAGCTTAGAATGAAATCAGTGCACACTTAGTCTGGTCGTTATGTGTCTTATTTCGTAGTTGGCTTCTTTCCACTTGTCAGTGGTCATCGCGTCGGTACTGTAAAAGTCCAGCCAATTTCTGTTTTCCTTCTATGGTGTTCGAAAAAAAGTCTTTGGTATGCCGTAGTTGATGGGAGAGAGATTTCTTCCCGTATTGCCTCCGTCAACATAATTTCCCTAGTTACCTCATATACCAGCATCGAAGAGGTAAACTTTGAAAAACATTGAGCCCTCTTTAGAAATGTCGCATTAACATATTCCACATCCTTTACGTTGCTTACTGACAGGTGCTGCCAGATACTGGAGATGCCGTAAGTGATGACGGGAGTTATTTTCACTCTGAATAACTTCTTCGCTGTTGGGAGAGATATATTTTGCATGTATTTGATAACATTTATGGCTATCATTGCTGCTGTTAACCCGTCTTTTATATGTGCTGTGAAATTGGTTCCATGTATTTGCAGTGTTATACCTAGGTATTTAAAATTATTAGCGCTGTTAAGTGGTTGTCCATACATATATATCGTATCATCTGCTGCATGTCTGCCTCCTTTCCTAAAGGTCATCGTCATAGTTATACTTCTGTTCACATTAAGGTCATTTCTTTGAGCCCATTCTACGAGCCGATCAAATGCCAACGGCAGATAGGGTATTGATTTTGACACTAAAGCCATTCATCTGCATACAGATTGAGTGTCTTCAGTCGTCGTTACAAGTACATCAGCATGTGTCCCGACGTTAAATAGAAGGGGACTTAGAGGATAACCCTGGATTACACCCGTAGTCTGGTCTATTGTATCCGACAGAGTGATCGAATCCTCTATAAGCACCTCATTCTTTGCCAATATGTTTGTTAGGAGTTGTAATATGGGATTATGTATCCCTATCAGGTCCTCAATCTTTGATATAACCTGCGTTTGACTAACTGTATCAAAAGCCTTCGAATAATCGACAAATACAATATGAAACTTCACTTTCGTGAATCTAAGGACCTCATGAAAGTCGTTCGGAAAGCATTCTATAGCCTGAAATGTGGAGCGATGCTACCTGAATCCAACGTGTTTTTTTTTTCTGAAAGATAATGGTTTAAGAGAGAATTCAGTTATTGCGTTAATAGATTTGTCAAAACCGTTAACAATGTGCATTCCAGTGCCACTCCTCTATATCAATTGGAATTATTTAAGTCTCCCATTTTTATAAAGGATCTTTATCGTTGATGTCCGCCATCGATCGGGTATTTGCCTCTGTTTAACACATTCGTTAAATAGGCTGGTAAGTGATTCTATGTGGACCGGAGCCAAACTGGTCAAATGTTCATTAAGGAGCACGTCCGGGACACAAGCTTTGTTACTTTTGAGATTCAAGTGCACCTCCTCGATCACTCGTGTGTTAAACATCTCTATAGGGTCTTCATATTTGGTACTTGCATTATCTATGCGTGGTCTCGTCTCCTTAAATGGGAAAATCTGAGTGAACCTTGTAAAGATTGTTTTCTGCCTCTTCTAACTGTCTTTGTGCTGCTCTTCATAGTAGTTCGCTTTAGTGTCCTTTACCAGTATTTTATGTTTTCTTCATTTCCGGGCACAATCATGAAGCGCCTCTTCTTCTAACGTGTCTGCAGCGTAAATTAGGGGAAATAAGAAGTTCGGAATACACTCGTAGCCAATGGCTACAGCAAAGGACAGATAAATAGGACCATACGGAATAAAGGACAAAGCCGGAGAACTGCTCTAAAGGTCGAAAAGCGACTCCACTATAAAGCCTTTTTCCCGTATGTACAGGGGGTGACGGATCGCCAGGTTACGAAGAAAATACAAAGTGACAATGGTTATACAACCGATAAACAAACTGACCAAAATGTTGTGTTAAAGAGCCGAGATAAGGCAGCCAAAACTAAATGAAAGAGTTAGCTAAGAGCCTTATTCACGTGGACGAGTATAAAAAGTGCCATAAACAAAAATACGAGTTTCCATTAGGATAACACAGGTCATTTGAGACACAAAACAATTAAACAACATAACTCCAATGATGCACATGCTGACATCACCAGACACGCCATAGAATTTGATTCGGCCGAAACTTTTGATTAAGTTTCGAAATATCAAAACAGGATAATTAGAGAGGTAATAGAGATCGTGAAGCATGCCAATAATTTCGATCGCAAAGACAGATTCAGGCTTAGCAACAGGTGGAAAGTTCTCGTAACACTTGACTGGCTAGGGCTCAGACCAATCAGGGAGCAGCGCGACATCAATGCCGATCCAGCAGCGCCTGACTGACAACCAACGGTTAGTTTTAGTAGTGACACGAACTCGTACCCATGGTTAAGGCTGCTGCAATGACAGCCGAAACGTCGGGAAACAATCGCCGATACAGGACGTAGCTCCATCCTGTAAGCCTAGATAATAAACTAGAACCGTCCGCGATAGCCTACCATCTAAATACTTCGATAATCCCAACCAAATCCAATCTCAGCCTATCCACTTCGCTTTCAATGTTTTTAACCCTGCCTCTGCTAATCACAATTCTAACAGCCACGTTCTGCCCAGTAGGATGTCAGATGTTACCTTTGTAAACTTTGTGATGTTAACACCCCCTCAAGTATTCCTCTGCTAATCACAATTTTAACACCCTCGTTCAGCTCAGTGGGATGTCACATGTTACCTTTGTAAACTTTGTGATGTTTACATCCCCTCAAGTATTCCTCTACTAATCACAATTCTAACAGCCACGTTCTGCCCAATAGGATGTCAGATGTTCCCTTTGTAAACTTTGTGATGCTAACACCCCCTCAAGTATTGCCCTGCTAATCACAATTATAACAGCCACACTCTGCCCAGTAGCATGTCTGATGTTACCTTTGTAAACTTTGTGATGTTAACACCCCCTTAAGTATTCCTTGGCCGGAGATCCGAAAGCAGGACCAACAGAGAATTTGAATTTTACAGGAAATGGAAGGAAGCTTGTAGTTTAACGTGACCGTTAATCTCGCGATCATAAGCCACGGGACCTCCGTTTTACGTGGAATCCGAACCACAGGACATGGCATTTCACATCGAAAATCTCACATGCATTGACCGGGAATCGAACCCGGTCCGCCTTGGTGAGAGGCATACAGCTTGACCGCTGCGCCACCACGCCCCCGAATTTTACAGGAGAGAACGGTATTACCACAAGTAATAATGCATAGAGAGGTGCATATCTTTGAGAAGAACGTTAAGGGCTGTAGTTTCCCGTTGCTTTCAGTCGTGCATCAGTGCACAGATAACTTGACTATGGTTATAAATGTCTCCGCCATCTAAGAGACAGGTAAAGCGTGGCAAATTCTGTACAGCTACTCCCCTTCAGGGTGAACAAAGTATTAAAAACTAAACAATTATTAATCACATTTAAGTTCAATTAGCACACATACTTAACCGTCAACGTAAGTAAACATTTCTTACGAACAGACTTACATCAAAAGTCAAATTAAAACAGCTTCGCATAAAACTTTATTAAGCATCTGTAAACCATGAGGATGGAAGGCACTCAATATGCTACTGTGGAAGAGCTTCGGATCTTTCAGAATACTGGTGATGCTAATGATGCGGCAAATGCTGCTGATGCTGCCACTCAAGAAATGAGAATCCACAGTTGCAAGGACAAATTAATGGTGGCCACATGGAAAATGAGATGACCCGCTTGAATATTGATATCTTAGGAATTACCGAACTACGATGGCGTGGTTTTGGCCAGTTCAAATCAGGAGAACACATAATTTATTACTCAGGACATGAGGAACGGAGAGAGCAAGGTGTGGATTTTGTAATAAACGAGCGAACTGCTAGAACTGTTCTGGGCTATGACGCCATTAGTGATCGAGTGATGTCCATAAGGTTAAAAGGGCAACCTTTTAATATGACCATAATACTAGTATATGCCCTAACAACTGATGCTGATGATGATGTTGATGTATTCTATGCTCAGGTTCAAGCAGCTATGGATAAGACCTGCAGACAAGATGTGTTACTTCTGATTGGCGATTGGAATGCTTAAGTTGAGAAAGGCAAAGAGGGAAATGGTGTGGGTCTTTATTTCGTAGGTGATCGTAACGAGGCTGGAGAGCGGCTTATCATTTTTCATGAATCTAATAACCTTTTCATTACCAACACATGTTTCAAGCAACCAAAACGTCAGCTGTATACCTGAACATCACCTTGTGGATAATACAGGAATCAGATCGATTATATAATTGGGTCTAGAAGGTGGCGAAGTCCCATTATAGCAGCAATAACTTGTCCTGGTGCAGACTGTGGATCAGATCATGAACTACTGACATGTAAATTACAAGTCAATCTTAGAAGGAATATTAAGGTAGTCCACCCGAGATATGACTTTGCAAACAGTCCCACACTATTTAAAACATCAGTTAAGAATCGTTTTGAGAACCTAAATCTCCTTGATCGAAAACCTGAGGAAATTTGGTGAGAAGTTAAAGACATTGTAAAGGGTTGAGAAAAAAGAGAACGTCACACTGGTTGACATCAGAAGCTATTAAAATAGCGAAGAGGCAAAATTCACAAGGATAGGGAACTCATGACCTTCTTAATAGAGATCTCCAGAGAAATGTTCGCAAAGATAATCAGCAGTACTATAACAAGACCTGTACTCATTTGGAAGAAGAAAATAAAAAAGGTAACATGAGAAAAGTCTTTCAACATATTCCCACCTTAAGAGAGAAGTTTCAGCCAATAACTGGAATGGTCAAGGATATTAATGGTAATATAGTTAATGATGGTGAACAAATTAAACAGAGATGGAAAGATTATACAGAAGACATGTATAGTCTAGAGATAAAAAGTGACGACTCATTTCAAGAGGCAAATTTTGATCTAGAACCTCCTATGTTAAGAGATGAAGTCAGAATAGCTTTAAAGTCATTGGCACAAAACAAGGCCTCAGGAACTGATGGAATTCCAGCTGAAATATGGCAAGCAACAGAACAAACATCTGTTAAAGTTTAACTGCAATGTGTCAACAGATTTGGAAAACATTCACTTGGCCCACAGATTGGAAACGATCCATCTTTATTCCTATACCCAAAAAGGGAGACCTGTTAGACTGCTCCTACTATCGCACAATTGCTCTGGTACCACATGCCAGCAAGGTGATGTTGAAAATCATACAACGAAGATTAGAACCATACAAGGAGCGTGAAATGTCTGCTATTCAAGCTGGTTTTAGGAATGGTAGAGGAACCAGAGGCATTATTAGTAATGTACGTTGGATGATGGAAACAGTAAAGGAACACTAAAAGGAGATGTACATGTGCTTTATAGAGTACACGAAGGCCTTTGACAGTGTGAATCATGCGAAGATGTGGAATGTACTTAGACAGATGGGTATACCTGAACATCTCATTGTCCTGATGCGCAACCTATATTTGGGACAAGAAGCCAATGTTAAAACTGAGCATGGTGAAACAGAATGGTACCCTATTAGCAAAGGTGTGCGACTAGGCTGTATACTTTCGCCTTACTTATTCAATCTGTATGCTGAGTACATCATGAGGAAATCTGGATTGGATGAGTCAGCTCATGGTTTTAAGATTGGTGGATTGAATATAAACAACTTGAGGAATGCAGATGACTCCACTTTGGTTGCTGAAAGCAAGGAGGAGCTCGAGGATATCTTTATGAAAGTTAAAGAACAGAGTGAAACCATGGGCAACAGGTTTACCATCGAACATCATGATAGATAATAAGTTAACCACAGAGGTGAATAGTTTCTGTTTGTTGGGATCATCCGTTAGTAGAAATGGCTCATGAAGTCAAGAGATTCGTAGAAGACTTGCCCTAGGAAGAGCAGCTTTTAAAGCCTTGATAAGATCTTATAGAGTTCAGATGTATCTTTGCCTACTAAAATTAGAATGGTTAAGGCACTAGTCTTTCCCATAGCTACATTTGGTTGCGAAAGCTGGACCATAAGGAAACGAGATAGCAAGTATATTAATGCTTTTGAGCTCTGGTGTTGGAGAAGGATACTGCGTATTCCTTGGACAGCCAAGAAGACAAATGTATGGGTAATTCAAAAAATTAAACCAGATCTGTCTCTTGAAGCACTGATAACACGATTACAGCTGTCATAATTTGGACACATTATGAGACGTTCTGATTCGTTGGAAAAGAAAATTATGCTTGGAAAGGTGGAAGGGTCTTGGAGACGAGGGCGGCCAGCATTGAGATGGATCCACTCCATCAAATCCAACATGAATATGTCAGTGAAGGATCTGAAGTAAATGGCTGAAAACCGAATCATATGGAGACAGTCCATCCATGCAGTCGCTAGGAGTCGACGCCGACTTGATGGCACCCGATCATCATCATCATCAAACCTTCTGAACAAAAGTTTTAAGATACTGTAATATGGTGCCGGATCCACCATTATTTTCATACTTCCGGCCACTGAATACTTCAATCCACCTGTCTCACCACCTGACAGAGCGCGGTGGGCCTTTTAGATACGGATGGACGGCATTTGCAGGTGGCGCTAACGGAAAGAGGTACGCAAGTGGAGAAGTTCGGGAGACATTTTTAAAAGATGGCTGGTGCTCTCGAGAAAGTCCCACAAGATAAGTCTCGTATCATAACGTCTAGAATTTTCAGTCTATCTATATCAAATAAAATTGGTTTTACCTCCCTTTTAACTACTGTGGCTTTTAGAGACGCCGGGGTGCCGGAATTTTGCCCCGAAGGGGATCTCTATCATGCCAGTAAATCTACTGACATGGATCCCTCACATTATGCACCCTCTAGCGCCAGCTGAATGCGCTAGGTCTCGATCCTGCAACCTTGGGCACAGCATGCAAGTTGAGGCCATCTAAATGACCGAGACTATCCTTCCTATTGTATAAGGAACGCCACGCAGTTCAGTGCAGTAAGTCACCGAAGTGGGCTGCAATGAAACGATGAGTAAGCCGAGTGTGACAGCAGTTCAGTACGCATATTTGTATGCGAGGTGACTAGTGACAGACGTTCATTGTGATTATTATTATTATTATTATTATAGAGCGGTAAGCCGTGAATTATGTAGCTATGATAGATAAACACTGCTTGGGACAATGTTTGTGCAGGATTATTGTCCCCCCGAGGTGCACTGGATTTGTTTTGTAGGCAAGTTGAGAATGTACAGACCACGATTTTTAGCCTACTTTCGATTTGTGCAAAAATTGATCTACACAGGGCCAAAAATTGTGTATCTGTCTGTGTGTGTGTGTGTGTGGGTGAGTGTACTCTGAATGTCTGTCCCCCCCCCCCCCTCCCCCCCCCCCCTAGCAATTCGAATACGGTGAAATCGAATTGAACGAAATTTGATACAGAGATAGAACTAGCAAAGGGCACCTCAGTGTCATGTTTTATATCGCCGCCATCTGGACGGAAACGTAATGGCGGCCACCCAAATGTTAAAAGCTTAAATCAAATTACGACCAATCTAATAATCTGATCTCTACCAAATTTTGCAGCGTTATACCTCTATGTATGAAAAATCTTTTTACTAAACTACAGGGTCATCAGCCCAATACTTTGCGGATGGCGGCCATGTATGTGTGCAAATTGATTCCTCCTATCTATTTAAACACGGTGAAACCGAATTGAACAAAATTAGGTACAGAGGTAGCACCAGCAAAGAGCACCTCGGTGTCATGTTTTATATCGTCGCCATCTTGACACAAACTTAATGGCGGCCACCCAAATGTTCAAAGTTTGAATAAAATTTCGACTAACCTAATCATTCTATCTCTACCAAATTTTGCAAAAACATATATTCATATGACGAGAGTCTTTTGACTATACTACAAGATCATCAGCCCAATAGTTTGCAAAATGCAGCTATGTTTGTGTGCAAATCGATTCCCCCTATCAATTCAAACACGGTGAAACCGAATTGAACGAAATTTAATACTAAGGTAACACTAGCAAAGGACACTCCAGTGTCATGTTTTATATCGCCGCCATCTTGACAAAAACGTAATGGCGGCCACCCAAATGTTAAAGGCTTGAATCAAATTACGAGCAACCAAATCATCAGATCGCAACCATCTTTTGCAACATTATACCTTTATGTATAAAGAATTTTCGACCAAACTACAAGCTCATCAGCCCAATAATTTGCGGTTGGCAGCAATGTATGTGTGCAAATCGATTCCCCCCATCTTTTAAAACACGGTGAAACTGCATGGAACGAAATTTGGTACAGAGATAGCACTAGCAAAGGGCAACCCAGTGTCATGTTTTATGTCGCCGCCATCTTTACGGCGACGTAATGGTGGGCACCCAAAATTAAAAAGCATAGATCAAATTACAACCACCCTAATCATCTGATCTCTAACAAATTACGCAACAACTTACCTTTATGTGAGAAGCGTTCTTTAACCAAGCTACAAGGTCATCAGTCCAATAGTTTTCATACGGAGGCCATGTATGTGTGCAAATCTATTTCCCCTATCAAGTCAAACACGGTAAATTCGAATTGAACGAAATTTGGTAGAGAGGCAGCACTAGCAAATGGCACCTCAGTGTCATGTCTTATATCGCCGCCATCTTGACGGAACCGTAATGGCGGCCACCCAAATGTTAGAACCTTAAATCAAATTATGAACAACCTAATCACTTGATCTCTACCAAATTTTGCAACAACATACCTCTCTGTGGGAAGCATCTTTTGACTGAACCACAAGGTCTTCAGCCCAATAGTTTGCAGATAGCGCCATGTATGTTTGATAATCAATTCCCCATAGCAATTCAAACACGGTGTAACCGAATTGAAAGATTTTTTTACATTGATAGCACAAGCAAAGGGCACCTCATATTCATGTTTAATATCCGTATAACACGTTGTATTTCAACAAGCTACTACAACCAAAATTCAATTATACTCCTTGAAAAGGACAAAGAACTATAACAATACCCATGCATATAGGAGAAAGTAGGGTATATGATCTTTACTGAATATCTTGTTACTTTATCTGAAGTCAGATTTGTGATCTATCAGATATATGAAGCTTAATTTCAAAATTTGGAAGAGATTGGACTTAAATTGTAGAAGTAATGAAGTCGAGAATCGAACTGGCATGTATTGGAATATTATTGTACAATTGTGAATTGAGGAAAGCTTTGTCTAAAAAAGATTTTATTACTTGTATAAATGAGGAGCTAGGCGGCGTTAAACGCATGATTTGGGAAGTTGAATTACTGGACTAGGAGAAGTGACAGCGGTGACCTATGCTATTCAAAATTATAAATCTACGCGAGAATTTCAAGAATCGACGATGGAGAAACCAAATAATAGAAGCAGAGTTGAGAGATGTAGTCAATAAACCACGACATACAAGAACATCAATTCGAGTCGAGGAGATCTTAGAACGATACCGGACGAGGGAGACATTCATCCATCGGCTGTTCCATGTACGAGGTCCAGGCGAATGCTGAAATGGGATCAGCAATGCAAAGTTCAATGCATAAAGAATCTTACTCCACCGGGTATGAGGAATATTATCATCTGGCGGAACCAAGGGATAGAGAAGATTTTCCAGTTATATAAGTAGACTAGCAGAAGTACCCGCTCTTCGAACGGTCTTCGGTATTACTAACCAGACGTTATCAATTGAGCTACTGTTGCAATGGTTAGGGGCTTGTCATTCCTTCATAAGTTTATCAGAACGAAGTTAGTTTTCTGGGTATATCGCAGACACTGTTAATTTAAGAGCCATAAAATGTGGTTTTCGGAGACCCTTTACAGACTCCCTAGTTTTGTGGCACACATTGAGAAGCACAACCTATGCTTTGGTCGTCCTTCTAGGATAAATTTTATTTTTCGCCTATTTTAGCATGTATTTTGAAAAGTTGTTCTTTATACCCACCCTTCTATGAGAAGTACGTTGACGATTATTCTAAATGATTGGTGTATTGACTCATAGTTAAATTTTACGATGTTCCAAGCACCCAAACATGAATTATGGACGTACATAAACATAAATGTATATCAACCACACAGTATCAAACAAAATCATCTTTACGATGAACCCGTTTGTCGACAAAAATATGATTACTTAAAATGTGCTCTCAAACTAAAATCACCTAGCGTGTACTTCCTGACGTGAAAATAATATTGAAAACCTCGTAGACGAAACGCAATATATGTCAAATTAAAACTGACCCTCACCGTTATTGAAAGTCCCAATCCCCAGGAAGACCCCCTTAATAAATTATAAAGGCTTGTGGTGCATGAACATCCGGGACTTTTAGCCTCGAATGGCCCAAATTCCCAAAGGCACTGTACCAATCCAGGAATTTTTGAAAATAATGTTGCTGTTTGGCGATATAATATACCTTCTGTACAACAGATTTAATTTTATTAATGCAGCCAATGGCCATGTACTTTTCTTTTCAGGACGGGTCAGGGAAGGGATATTGGAAGGAAATTGGCCGTGGACCTATTGAAAGGAACAGTCCCGGCATTTGCCTGGTGGTGAAAATGGGAAACCACGAAAACCATTTTCAGGACGGCCGAGGTGGGAATCGAACCCACGCTCTCCCGATGCCAACGAGGCACGAGGTAGCGCTTTAGCGCTCTCGGCCACCGCGGCCGGTCTCTGTACAATATATCGCATATCGCACGTGTAAGTCACGTTTAAAAATTCTAGGGTACCTCCTGACCCCCTTAATCGCATTGTTGAATTTTACAGTCTATTTTTGATTCCACGATAACTTTATAGCCAGAAATGTAATAAATTGAGTGGCATTGCTTCTTACATAAATAGATGGAAAGTTGGATGCCACCTCTTGTGATACTGATGTCATGGTTACCGGCTTGCATTACTTCATTAGTTTCTTCTTGTTCTTCTTCTGTCGGATGGGCCAGCTATGGACCACGACGTTCAACTTTTCAGCTTGGCGAGGGACTTGATGTTTGCCCAATATTCGCGCATTCTCTGGCTATGTTTCTCCTTTATCTCTCTTGTCCAGATGATGCCGGTTTTCTTACAGGGTGGTCTGTCCTGAAAACACTTCTGTTTAAGTATATTTCTGAGATGTGATCCGCTTTTAATATCACTTTTCATTATTTTCAGTTCTTGGATATCCTTGTTAACTACCGTTAGCGATGGTTTCAAGCTCTTTCTATTCCCCCAGTAGTTGAGAAGCCGGTTGGTTAGTCTTGTAGGGTTCATCCATGAGACATGTCCGTAGAAAGCCAGACGTCTCTTCCTGGCCAAATATGTGATTTTCTCAATATATCTATATAGCTCCTGATTTGGTGTTCTTCTGTACTCGTCATATATTTATTAGCTTAATGGAATTAGTTTTCTGGGAATATCTCAGAAACGTGGTTTTAGAGCCTTAAAACGTAGTAGCCTCCGAGCCACCGAAGGGCTGAAAATGACTTTTGTCTCGTCCTTGTACGTCATAATATAATAATAATCATATTAATAATTTAATAATATAGGAATAGCGATATAATATACCTTTAGTACCACACCCACCCATGTAAATCACGTGAAAAAATTCAAGAGTACCCCTTGACCCCCTTTAGCGCATTATATACGTATTAATGAATTTTTCAGGTTATGCTGGTTCCGCGATAACCTTATAGCCGTGTGCGAATATTCACAGTAATGTAATAAATGGAAAGGCAATGCGTCTTACAGAAATAGATGGACTTCAGAGATTGTGTTGCCATGGTTACCGGGATGCGTTCTTTCAATAGCTTAATAATTGAAATTAGTTTTCTGGGTATATCTCAAGAACTGTTGGTTTTAGGACCTTAAAATGTGGTTTTCGGGGCCCGTAGGGCTCCCGAGATTTGTTTCTCACATTGAGACGCTGAAAATGAGCTTCGTCTCGTCTTTCTACGCCCATTTCAGAATGCATCTTAAGGGGTAGGCCCTCTTTTATGAGAGGTATGGAGAAGAGTTACATCAATGATTACTTTCGTGCCTCTGATGGACTCCTGTACCAAATTTTACGTTGATCCACTCAGCCGTTCTCGAGTGATGCGCGAGCAAATTTGTACACAGACAGACAAACAGACAGACAGACAATGTTTTTGTTTTTGCCCGCAACCGTCATAAATCAGTCTGAAAGGTTTTAATAACTCAAACTTTCGTGGAAATTCAGAAAAAACAGACAAACTTTCATTTATATATATATATTAATATATATATATATAGATATATATAGATAGATTTGGATCTAGAGGAAATTTTACGATGAACGATTTTTATTAGCATATCTTTATATATATAATTCTTCGACACGCGTGTATGTCACTGAACTCCTCCTAAACGACTGGACCGATTTTGATTAATTTTTTTATGTAAATTAGAGTGGTTCCATGTCTGGTTTAGATTCACAATTGGACCCGGTAGGTGGCGTAGCGACCAAAATGTAGGGTGAACACAGTTTTAGAAACACAAGGTACCGTCAACATAATGAAATTTGTCGTCTTGGAAACCGCTAGCCTTAGTGAAAACTTTTTTGGACCTACACTTTTAAGAAATTTAAGTCCCACCTCAACAGGGTCTTCTTTCCCCACTTATTCTTCCAAGGTCCTTTCCTTCTCTCAGCAGTGGTTTCTTCTGAAAAGTTCTTGAACAATTAATCTTCTGAGAATAATTCATCGTTATGTTTTTGTACCATAGATGGCGGTGATGTCGAATTCTTGGTATTTGACGTAGGCTTCAAAATATGCACAAATCACTTGCATCGTAGAGCTTGGCATTGTTTGGACATTTCCATAACAGCTCATAGAAAATAAACAACAAGTAAGTTTGTTTGAATGAGTCCCTGTATGGTTTAGATTCCCAATTGGACCCAATAGGCAGCGCACGAGCAGATTCGACAAATGAGCGACGACGCGCAAAGTGATTAAACAAAGTCCCCTATGCGTTCATATACCATTCGTCCGATAGCGATGAAACTTGGGTGAGATGTTGTGTCCAATCCAGGGAAGTTTCTGGCTTAGTAAATCCATTTTACAACAGGTAGCACATGAGTAGATTCATCAGATGAGCGCAGACGCGCGATGCGTTTCAACAAAGTCTCGTATGCGTTCATATACCATCCGTCCAAGAGCAATACAACTTGGGTGAGATGTCATGTCCACTCTAGGGAGGGCTTCTGGCTCAGTAAATCCATTTTACAACAGATATCGCATGAGTAGATTCATCAAATGAGCGCGGACGCGCAATGCGTTTCAACAAAGTCCCGTATGCGTTCTTATAACATTCGTCCGATAGCCATGAAACTTGGGTGAGATGTTGTGTGCACCCCATGGAAGGTTTCTGGCTTTAAAAAATCAATTTGAAAGCAGGTAGCGCATGAGAATATTCAACGAATGAGCGGCAACGCGTGAAGCGTTTCAACAAAGTCCCGAATCCGTTCATATACCATTATTCGTCCGACACCGATGAAACTTGGGTGAGATAGGTGTACACTCCACGGAAGGTTTCTGGCTTAATACATCCATTTAACAATAGGTAGCGCACGAGTAGATTCAACAAATGAGCGACGGCACGCGAATCCTATCAACAAAGTACCGTATGCGTTCATATACCATTCATCCGATTGCAATGAAACTTTAGTGAATTGTTGGGCACACTCTAGGAAAGGAGTCTGGCTTAGTAAATCCATTTTACAATAGGTAGCGTACGAGTAGATACAACAAATGAAAGTTGACGCGCGAATCGTTTCAACACATTCCTGTATGCGTTCATATAGTGTACCATTTATCCGATTGCGAAGAAAATTTGGTGAATTGTTGTGTACACTCCAGGAAAGGTTTCTGGCTTAGTAAATCCATTTTTATAGGTAGCGCACGAGTAGATTCAACAAATGAGCGATGCTGCGCGAATCGTATCAACGAAGTCCCGTATGCGTTCATATACCATTCATCAGATTGCGATGAAACTTGGGTGAATCGTTGAGCACACTCCAGGGGAAGTTTCAGGCTTAGTAAATCAATTTTAGAATAGGTAGCTCATGAATAGATTCAGCAAATGAGTGACGGCGCGCGAATCGTTTAAACAAAATCCCGTATGCGTTCGTTCATATGCCATACATGCGATTGCGATCAAGATTTGGTGAGTTGTTGTTCATACTTCTGGGATGGTTATAGGTATAGTTATTCTAATTTACATTAGATAGCGCACGAGTAGTTTAAACAAATGAGTGTTGGCGATGCGTTCATATAGAATTCATCCGATTGCGATCAAATTTTAGTGAGTTTTTGTGCACACTCCCGGAAAAGTTATAGGAGTAAAACCAATTTACAATAGATAGCACGCGAGTAGCTTCAACAAAATGGCGTGTGATTAGTTTCAACAAAGTCCCACATGCGTTCATATACTATTCATTCCATTGCGATGAAACTTGGGTGAGTTATTGCATACATTTCTGCAAAGGTTTCTGACTTAGTAAATCCACATTACAATTGAGATACGGTACGCGAATCGTTTAAACAAAATCCCGTATGCGTTCATATGCCGTTCATCCAATTGCGATGAAACTTTGATGAGTTGTTGTGTACACGCCAGAGAAGGTTTTCGACTTAGTAAATCCATTTTACAATAGGTACGGCACGAGTAGATTCAACAAATGAGCGACAACGCGCGAAGTGTTTCAACAATGCTACGTATGAGTTCATATACCATTCGTCCGATGGCGATGAAACTTGGGTGAGATGTTGTGTACACTCCAGGGAAGGTTCCTGGCTTAGAAAAAGCATTTTGCAGTAGGTGGCGCATAAGTAGATTCAACAAATGAGCGATGACGCGCGAATCGTTTCAACAGAGTCCCGTATGGGATCATATACCATTCATCCGATTGCGATGAAACTTTGGTGAATTGTTGTATACACTCCAGGAAAGGTTTTTGGCTTAGTATTTGCATCTTATAATAGGTAGCGTACGAGTATATTCAACAAATGAGCGATGACGCGCGAATCGTTTCAACAGAGTCCCGTATGGGATCATATACCATTCATCCGACTGCGATGAAACTTTGGTGGATCGTTGAGTACATACCAAGGATGGTTTCAGGCTTAGTAAATCCATTTTACAATAGGTAGCGTACGAAAAGATTCAACAATTGAGTGACGGCACGCGAATCGTTTAAACAAAATCCCGTATGCCTTCACATGCCATTCATTCAATTGCGATGAAACTTTGAGGAGTTGTTGTGTACACGCCAGGGAAGGTTTTCAAATTAGTAAATCCATTTTACAATAGATACAGCACGAGTAAATGCAACAAATGTGTGACGACGCGTGAAGCGTTCAACAAAATCCCGTATGCGTTCATATACCATTCATCGATTGCGATGAAACGTTGAAGAGTTGTTTTGTATATATACGTGAAGGTTTCTAACTTAGTAAATCCATTTCACAATAGGTAGCGCACTAGTAAATTCAACAAATGAATTAAAGCACACGAATCGTACAAACGAAATTCCGTATTCGTTCATATACCATTGATCCGATTGCGATGAAATTTTGGTGAGTTGATGAGTACGTTCCCACGAATGTTTCTAAATTAGTTAATCCATTTTACGATAGTTTGGAGGCAGTTAGCGGAAATTGAAAAATAAATATTGTGTATCCAAAAGCACTTCAGGAAACAAAATTACAACGCCAACATTTTCTTTGATTGGCATTGCAAGACATGTCGGGTACAGCTTGTTATTAATATTTTCGAGTTCTATTTAGGAGAATTTCACGTAAGGATTTTTGCATTTGCATTTTGCATTGTTCGAGAAATTTAATACTTCATTTTTGACTTCATTTAATTCATTTGGAGGTTTTTGTAGGCTATTAAGGAGTTTAGTGAGCGTTGATAGGATTTGGATCGTTTTGGAACAATGTTTGCATTCTTACACTTTCGACTTTGTTCAAATTATTTTTGTCGGCGATGTCATATTGTTGAATGGCATGATTATGTGAAGACTGGTGTATTTCATTGCCTTAGTTGCAATTCTTGTCATTTTTAGAACGGAAATTCAGATTTAGGAAGATCTAGATCTATTTTGAAATATGCAATTGTTGGAAATGGTAGTCCTATTTTAAGGATAATGCCACGATGAGAATGCTAGAGGTGTTAGAGGTAAGGAAAAGTTAACTTGGATGTTTAACCTCCTATTTTACGTCAATTGCAATTGCAATTTGTGACATTGCAGTCAGTTTAAAGCCAGAGTAATAAACATTAAATGTGACGACTCGATTTCGGTCGGTCCATTTATTTGAAAACAACGATAGTCATTTTATCAACATGTGAAATTTTATCCCAGATAAGTTTGTGTTCTGTTAAACACTTGTGGTGTTTAAGAATTGTTATGAATGTGGATAACAATAAGAAGAATGACTAGAAGAAGGTGAATCTGTGTTCTCTTCTTGTTATACTTGTTCGCAACTGATATTAATATTTTTATAATTGGAAATCAAGGAAGTAGTGGATCAAGAAGGTCATTTTACGGCGTATAAAAGAGTATTTAATGTTATTCTGCGCAAGTTTGGTATAACTGATGAAGATTTATTCCACAATTAGGTGTTATATAATGTGCATTGATGAAAGCTACGTGAATTGTAAGGTATTTCCGCATATTTGCGATGGACGTATACGAAAGGGTCGTAATGAATTTTATGTGAAGCTTTATACCACATATTAGAAAAGGTGAAGCCTCTATCCTTGAGGGAGGCTTAAAGTAACGTAGAGAATGTTGTAAAAATGGCTGTTTATTTTAATTGGTAACCGATGTATAAGATATTGTAAGAATTAATCTCATTATTATTATTATTGAATTAGACATGTAACCAATGCTAAGATTAATCGCTTGGGCTATTGAAGACAGGATATGACTATAATTAAACCGAATATGAGAAATAAGGGTAATCTTATATATAAAAGTGAAAGTCTGTATGTATGTAGGTGTGTTGGTACCGTACACAAATCTACACCGTTTCACCAATCTCAACCAAATTTTGCATACACATAGTTTAGGACCCAGAAGGAACCGCTGGCTACATGAATTTTCGATAGTCTTTCTCATTCTTCTGATTTCGGCCCATTTGCACTCAAGCACAGGCTAATCAAGTCATAAAATATACTCACGAAGGAATGGCAAGGCAGATAGTTTCCATGGCAACATAGCTCAAGTCGAGACACGGCCGACTGGATTCGAGGTGCGCTCTGCACTACCGGTATAGAAAATGAGCATCTTTACTTGAAATCCCGTTAGTTACTCAACTGCTCACACAGCACTATCAACCGAGTATAGCATAACAAAGACGTGACACTATCTACTAGATATTTGTCAAATACCACTCACTCACTCACTCACTCACTCACACATTCATCACGAAATCTCAGAAACCACCCGACGGATTGGAATGAAATTTGGTATACAGCTTCCTCAAGGGCCGCAAACGCCCACTAAGAAAGGATTTTTGGATATTCAGGTTCTAAAGGGGTGTTAAGGGGGGTAGACCTGCATTTCATTGAATAGCAATATCTCCCGATTGGTTTCATTGGGGTATGTGATACTCGGCATATAAACTCATCATTAAAAACAAGAAGACACGCGTCTGAGGGGTTTTCAATGTGGTGTATATTATGAGGTGAAAGGGGTGAAAAGTGGGGGTTGAAAGATTCCTAACGGAGCCTGTATCTCTTAAACGACATAGGCGAGGAGTTTGAAACTCAACGAAAAAAAATCAGCATAAAAAATAAGTAAATAGGTGTTTGACCGTTTTTCATAAATCCAATTTAAGGGGCCCATGGGGAGGGGTGAAATTCTGGACAAAAAAACAGGAAAGAAAGTGTCCTAACCGATTGACTCACTCACTCTTCAAACTCAGGGGGAAAAACTGCTTAAAAATAAGTATATAATATATATATATATATATATATATATATATATAATGTATTCGACAGTTTTTTGATAAATCAAATTCAAGGGGTTCATCGGGAGGGGTGAAATTCAGAAGAAAAAAATGAAAGAAATTGTCCTGACTCACTCACTCACTCATCATCGCCCAGCCAAAAATTTTGAAGTTGGAAACATGTCATTTTCGGGATATGTTCGTTGTATGTCAAAACCATACACTAAGGGAGGATTTTTAAATATTCAGGTTCTAAAGGGGTCTTAAGGGGGTTAAACCTGCATTTCATTGAATAACAATAGCTCACGAGTGGTTTCATTTGTGGATGTGATACTCGGCATATAAACTAATCATTAAAAATAAGCAGACATGTGTCTAAGGGTTTTTCGATGTGGTGTATTATTATGAGGTGAAAGGGGTGAAAATTGGGAGTTGAAGGATTCCTAACGAAGCGTGTAGGCCTATCTCTTAAACGACATAGGCGAGAAATTTGAAACTCTGCGAAAAAAAATCAGCTTAAAAAATAAGTAAATCGGTGTTCCACCGTTTTTTCATAAATTAATTTAAGGAGCCAATGGGGTGGGGTGAAATTCTGGGGGGGGGGAGGAGATAAAGTGTCCTAACTGACTGACTAACTCACTCACTCATCAAACTCAGGGGAAAAAGACAGCTTAAAAAATAAGTTAATATGTGTTCAAGCGTTCTTTCATCAATCCAATTTAAGGGGCCCATGGGGAGGGGTGAGATTCTGGTAAAAATAATCGAAAGAAAATGTCCTGTCTGACTCACTCACTCATCACGCCCAGCGAAAACTATTAAAGTTAGAAACATGAAATTTTGGGAATATGTTCGCTGTATGTCGAAAACATCAACTAATGAATGATTTTTGTTATTCTAGTTTTAAAGAGGAGTTAAGGGGGTTAACGTGCATTTCATTGAATAACGATATCTCATGAGTTTTTTCTTTGGGGATGTGATATTCGGTATATAAGCTAATCATTAAAATAATCAGATATATGTCTAAGGGTTTATCGGCGTGGTGTACATTATTATGAGGTGAAAGGGGTGAAAATTGGGGGTTGAGGGATTCTTAAAGGAGCGTGTATCTCTTAAACGACATAGGCGAGAAGTTTGAAATTCGGCGGAAAAAAACAGCTTAAAATATAAGTAAATAGGTGTTCGAACGTTTTTTCAAAAATCCAATTTAAGGGGCCCTTGGAGTGGGGTGAAATTCTGGGAAAAAAAACAGGAAAGAAAGTGTACTAACTCACTCACTCATCGAACTCAGGGGGGGAGAACAGCTCAAAGATAAGTAAATAGGTGTTCGACCATGTTTTTCATAAATCCAATTTAAGGGGTTCATGAGAGGGGTGAAATTCTGAAAAATAATTGAAATAAAATGTCCTGACTTACTCACTCACTCATCATCCCCCAGCCTAAATTATTGAAGTTAGAAACATGACATTAAGGGGCTATGTTCGTTGTATGTCGAAAACGTCCACTAAGGAAGGAATTTTGGATATTCAGGTTCTAAAGGGGTATTAAGGGGGTAGACTTGCATTTTATTGAATAACAATATCTCCCGATTGGTTTCCTTTGGGATGGGATACTCGGCATATAGACTCATCATTAAGAATAAGAAGACACATGTCTGAGGGTTTTTCGATGTTGTGTATATTATGAGGTGTATGTGTGAAAAGTGAGTGTTAAAGGATTCTTAACGGAGCAAGTATCCCTTAAAAGACAGAGGCAAAAAGTAAGAATCTTAGGGAGAAAAATCAGATTGAAAAAGTAGTAAATAGGTGTTCGATCGTTTTTTTTTTCATAAATCCAATTTAAGGGGCTCATGGGGAGGGATGAAATTCTGGGGAAAGAAGTCCACTCAGGAAGGATTTTTGGATATTCACTCATCATCCCCCAGCAAACCTATTGCAGTTAGAAACTTGAAATTTTGGGGATATGTTCGTTGTATGTCGAAAACGTCCACTAAGGATGGATTTTTGGATATTCATATTCTGAAGGTGTGTTAAGGGGGTTAAACTTGCATTTCATTGAATAACAATATCTCACGAGTTGTTTCATTTGGGGATGTGATATTCGGCATATAAACTAAGCATTCAAAACAAGCAGACATATGTATAAGGGTTTATCGATATGGTGTATATTATGAGGTGAAAGGGGAGAAAATTGGGGGTTGAAGGATTCTTAACGGAGCGTGTACTGTATCTCTTATTCAACATAGGCGATAAGTTTGAAATTCATCGGAAAAAACAGCTTAAAAATAAGCAAATAGGTGTTCGACCATTTCTTTATAAATCCAATTTAAGGGGCCCATGGGGAGGAGTGAAATTCGGGGGGAAAAACAGGAAAGAAAGTGACATAACTGATTGACTCACTTACTCACTCATCAAACTCAGGGGGAAAACAGTTTTAAATAAGTAAATAGGTGTACGACCATTTCTTCATAAATCCAATTTAAGGAGCCCATGGGCAGGAGTTAAATTCGGGGGGAAAAAACAGGAAAGAAAGTGTCCTAACTGATTGACTCACTTACTCACTCATCAAACTCAGGGGGAAAACAGCTTTAAATAAGTAAATAGGTGTTCAACCATTTCTTCATAAATCCAATTTAAGGGGCCCATGGGGAGGAGTGAAATTCGGGGGGAAAAACAGGAAAGAAAGTGTCCTAACTGATTGACTCACTCATCAAACTCAGGGGGAAAACAGCATTAAATAAGTAAATAGGTGTTCGACCGTTCTTTTTTCATAAATCCAATTTAAGGGGTTCATGGGGAGGGGTGAAATTCTCAAAAATAAATGAAAGAAAATGTCCTGACTGACTCACTCACTGATCATCGCCCAGCCAAAATTATTGAAATTAGAAACATGAAATTTTGGGGATAAGTTCATTGTATGTCGAAAACGTCCACTAAGGAAATAGTTTTGTATATTCAGGTTCTAAAGAGGTGTTAAGGGGGTAAACGTGCATTTCATTGAATAACAATATCTCATGAGTGGTTTCATTTGGGGATGTGATACTTGGCATATATACTAATTGTTACGTGCAAGAGCCCGTCCCAACGTTTCCAAACATGTATCTTCCCTGGATGTGACTTCATGACATTTTGAAACGACCGCCTGGTCGCTTGGTTCCGTTTGTGAACACGAGATGGCAGCGGCTGTCGGACTTTGGCGCTTCTTCACGTGGTTCCTTCTTCTCCGCTAGTGTGCTTGTGCTGCCTTCTGGTGTCATCCTATTCGTGTCATATGTGAAGGCTATTTTGTTCCTACGTCATGAAACAAAGGACTGTGTATTCATGATACCGCCAAATTATTTACTGAATAATCACATTGTTGTTTGATGTGTCAAGCAGTGATTGGACAATTAAATTAACATGTATGCAATGCTGTTTTTGACGCGGGATTATCCGCCAACTTGTGATAGTCATTGTCAGTCGGCAAGGAAGCAAGAAGCCTGCTGGTGTGACAGAGTATCTCTCCAGCTGGGGGCATTAGCCCCCAGCTTTTACAAAATATGGATATACGATGGAAGGGAATTGCCTGTGCTCTTCAGGCTATTATTTCATCGTTTCGCAGTGAAGAAGTACGAAAAGAAAATCGCATCTCGATGCAGACCAGTGCTTGATACCAAAACGGCGCATGTGCTGGGTGGGCCATTTTCAGGCAATATAGTGCCGTATTACGTTATTTGGTTTGTGTGTGAATTATTTTATTTTTATTGTGTCTCCTCAGAAAAGTTAAGGTTCGTTGTTATTTCATTTATATTTTCTTTTGGGAGCTCCAATATTGGCCTTGTATGAATGTTTGATCTTGTGCTTTATTTCGCCAGGTAGGCCTAATTTTTTTTTATGTTTTAATAATGTTTCCATATATATATTAATTTTGTTATTTTTTCTTTGTACCTTCTGGAGACACATTTCTAGTTTATTTTACGTTTTAAATTATTATTTATTTTCTTTTGGCAATCTTGGGATTGGCATATTATTAATCTGTTTTAAGATCCGATGCTCCACCCTCATGTTAATAGTGTTAAAGTGTAATTGTTTTCCTCATTTAATTTCTCTCCGATGATTTTAAAATTAATTTAATACTAATTATTTGCCGTAATTTCGATTTGACATGCGGTCTCCTGTTTTTAGTGGCCATGTTTGTTTTTGTTTTGCCGAAATGCATTCTGGTCTCGGAGTCAGTCTCTTGGCGCCGACCGCGAAACTCAAACGTGTTGTGGTGTTAGCTTAATATTTTTTATTAACTTTGTTGGTTTAACTTTGTGTTTTTGGTAAATGTTCCTGGGTTTTTTCTCCGTCATGCAAATTATGGATTTATTTTCTGATCCAAATTTATTTTATTAATTTAATTTTAAATTTCTCGTTTCATCGTGGCCTGGATCTCTGCATGTCCGGTCGGTATTGCGTCCTACTAAATTATCAAGCCCGTTCTCATTTAATTATGCCTGTAATTTTAATTTTATCTTTGGGCTTTAACATTTTAGTTTTAATTTAATTATTTTCCTTTTTTTGCAAGCAAGTATGTTCTGTTTTCTGGTGGAGGTGTTTTTTGTTAAATTTTAACATTAAATTTTAATTTTAAATTTTTAAGCAACTGTTGTGGCATTATTTCGTCGGCAGCAGTTCCGTTGGTTATTGGGGGGTATATGTAGAATAGCCTGTGTGTTCCCCTTCTCCACTTTCCTTCCACCCCTTTGGAGCTCTTCTGTTGGGACATGTCATCTGGAGGTGATTTTGTTGCTGTGGAAGCGACACGGACCTCTAAATAAAGGTAAGTAGGCCTATCCATGCTGGCCGACCACGGTGTCACTAATCATTAAAAATAAGCTGACACATGTCTAATGGTTTTCCGATGTGGTGTATATTATGAGGTGAAAGGGATGAAAAGTGGGGGTTGAAAGATTCCTAACGGAGCGTGTATCTCTTAAACGACATAGGCGAGGAGTTTCATTTTCTCCGAGTTTCAATCAGCTTAAAAATAAATAAATAAATGAATAAATAATTAAAATAAGTAGGTGTTCGACCGTTTTTTTTTTCATAAATCCAATTTAAGGGGCCTATGGGGAGGGGTGAAATTCTGGAAGAAAAACGTCCATTAAGGAAGGATTTTTGGATGTTCACTCTCATCGACCAATCAAAACTATTAAAGTTAGAAGAAGGGGATATGTTTGTTGTGTGTCGAAAATTTCTACTAAGGAGGGATTTTTGGATATTCGGGTTCTAAAGGGGTGTTAACGGGGTTAAACCTGCATGTCATTGAATAACAATATGACACGACTATGACGCGAGCGAAGCGAGGCTAAAAATGAGATGGTGTGTGTCTGTGTATTACTCAATCACGCAAGAACCACTGGTCCGACTTACATGAATTTTACATGGAAGTAGCTGATTTACCTGGTTAACATATAGGCTACTTTTGATTTCAATACTTTGCACTATTTAAAGATGGCGACCATTTTAGTGACGTCACTACACCCTTTGGTTTCAAACTTTCTTATTTCCATTTCAAATAAAAAGTGAACGCTAAGAAATAGCAAACTTTTGATGGCATATACGAGGTTTAAAATTACATTTTCTATCCGAAAGTTATCTCCAACGGTTAGCGAGTAAAACCTAAATTTGTTCTATAAAACACGGTCAACGCCGAACGGTGTGGACAAAATGTTCCATCCTTAATCTCCCTCTGCGCAGCACCTCGCCTATCCCCTGTTTTAACTGTCACTTTCACATTTTAATCTATTTATGACGCGTAGCGAAGCACGGGTACTTCAGCTTGTATAATTATAAATGTGACTATGATTAAAAATGTATTAAAATCATTATGCAATTCTAATTTAAATGACATTGAATGAATATCAATTTAATAAATACGATAACTTACTTCAGGTTAATACAATTTTTCATTTAGGAAATTATTTGTCTATTGTCTAATATTTTATGGTTGTAGCAAAGTCCAAAAATTCATATACACGGTAGTAAGAACTGAAATAACGTCAGTGCTAGTTCTGGAAAAAGACGTAAATACGAATGGAGCGCTACTGTGAAAAGATCCTGTACGCGTCTGTGTGTTGAATGGGCAGGCAATTTAAAGCAGCCAGGAGGGATGCGATCCAGCTGGCAGTGAAAATGGTACTACAACCTATCTTGTCATGTGTTAAATGAACAGGCAGTATTATCAAATAGAACAAAACATATATACAATGATATTACATATGCCAGTTGCAAGCACCGATGGTAGATGTCGCATTCAACACTACTCATGGTCCCCCACAGGAGGAGTGCTTTCATTTCCCGAGTTTACGTGACACAGAGTTAGGTGAGATGATTGTCTTACGTGATTTCCGGCGATAACTTTGTTTCGGACACAAACACTCCTTCGTCTATTGTGTGTAGTCGTCATTTTGAGAGTCCCGCACCGTAGTTGTGATCGTTTAATCATGCACCACGGTTGCGAGGGCAGCTGTAGCAAGTCCAGACATCGTAGGCTCGAACCTATCCTGAGTGTGGTTTTTCTACACTCTGTCCAGGCTAGTTAATTATAAAATATTCTGTGATGAGAAGAAACAATGTAGAAATATTCTCTATGGAGAAATATGAATTTTCAGTCGATCGAGCTGAAAGAAATGTATATATAACGAACGCAACTTTGTAAATAGTTGTGCACAAGTTAAAATCGATTCAATATTTATAACATTCAAGTGTTAAAAGGAATATGATAGGAACTTTGATTAATACGGAGTTTATTGTATAGAGTAAGAATATAATTGTAAATTCAAATAGTTAGGAAGAACAGGAAGTTTCTATGAATAATTTTATTAATTTTTATTTATTCGCCATTGGATTAATTTAATTATTTTCAATTGTTAGTTTTAAATTGGAAACTTCTAAGACTGGTAGGAATCCACTAGTGTCAGCTGGTTAGTAGACAGTGAGTGGTAGGAATCCACTAGTGTCAGCTGGTTAGTAGACAGTGAGTGGTAGGAATACACTTGTATCAGCTGGTTAGTAGACAGTGAGTGGTAGGAATACACTTGTATCAGCTGGTTAGTAGACAGTGAGGAATCCACTTGTGTCAGCTGGTTAGTAGACAGTGAGTGGTAGGAATCCACTTGTGTCAGTTGGTTAGTAGACAGTGAGTGGTAGGAATCCACTTGTGTCAGCTGGATAGTAGACAGTGAGTGGTAGGAATCCACTTGTGTCAGCTGGTTAGTAGACAGTGAGGAATCCACTTGTGTCAGCTGGTTAGTAGACAGTGAGTGGTAGGAATCCACTTGTGTCAGCTGGTTAGTAGACAGTGAGTGGTAGGAATTTACTTGTGTCAGCTGGTTAGTAGACAGTGAGGAATCCACTTGTGTCAGCTGGTTAGTAGACAGTGAGTGGTAGGAATCCACTTGTGTCAGCTGGTTAGTAGACAGTGAGTGGTAGGAATCCACTTGTGTCAGCTGGTTAGTAGACAGTGAGTGGTAGGAATCCACTTGTGTCAGCTGGTTAGTAGACAGTGAGTGGTAGGAATCCACTTGTGTCAGCTGGTTAGTAGACAGTGAGTGGTGGGAATCCACTTGTGTCAGCTGGTTAGTAGACAGTGAGTGGTAGGAATCCACTTGGGTCAGCTGGTTAGTAGACAGCGAGTGGTAGGAATCCACTAGTGTCAGCTGGTTAGTAGACAGTGAGTGGTAGGAATCCACTTGTGTCAGCTAGTTAGTAGACAGTGAGGAATACACTTGTGTCAGCTGGTTAGTAGACAGCGAGGAATCCACTAGTGTCAGCTGGTTAGTAGACAGTGAGGAATCCACTTGTGTCAGCTAGTTAGTAGACAGCGAGTGGTGGGAATCCACTTGGGTCAGCTGGTTAGTAGACAGTGAGTGGTAGGAATCCACTTGTGTCAGCTGGTTAGTAGACAGTGAGTGGTAGGAATCCACTTGTGTCAGCTGGTTAGTAGACAGTGAGTGGTGGGAATCCACTTGTGTCAGCTGGTTAGTAGACAGTGAGTGGTAGGAATCCACTTGTGTCAGCTGGTTAGTAGACAGTGAGGAATCCACTTGTGTCAGCTGGTTAGTAGACAGTGAGTGGTAGGAATCCACTTGTGTCAGCTGGTTAGTAGACAGTGAGGAATACACTTGGGTCAGCTGGTTAGTAGACAGTGAGTGGTGGGAATCCACTTGTGTCAGCTGGTTAGTAGACAGTGAGTGGTAGGAATCCACTTGTGTCAGCTGGTTAGTAGACAGTGAGGAATACACTTGGGTCAGCTGGTTAGTAGACAGTGAGGAATCCACTTGTGTCAGCTGGTTAGTAGACAGTGAGTGGTAGGAATCCACTTGTGTCAGCTGGTTAGTAGACAGTGAGTGGTGGGAATCCACTTGTGTCAGCTGGTTAGTAGACAGTGAGTGGTAGGAATCCACTTGGGTCAGCTGGTTAGTAGACAGCGAGTGGTAGGAATCCACTAGTGTCAGCTGGTTAGTAGACAGTGAGTGGTAGGAATCCACTTGTGTCAGCTAGTTAGTAGACAGTGAGGAATACACTTGTGTCAGCTGGTTAGTAGACAGCGAGGAATCCACTAGTGTCAGCTGGTTAGTAGACAGTGAGGAATCCACTTATGTCAGCTAGTTAGTAGACAGCGAGTGGTGGGAATCCACTTGGGTCAGCTGGTTAGTAGACAGTGAGTGGTAGGAATCCACTTGTGTCAGCTGGTTAGTAGACAGTGAGTGGTAGGAATCCACTTGTGTCAGCTGGTTAGTAGACAGTGAGTGGTGGGAATCCACTTGTGTCAGCTGGTTAGTAGACAGTGAGTGGTGGGAATCCACTTGTGTCAGCTGGTTAGTAGACAGTGAGTGGTAGGAATCCACTTGTGTCAGCTGGTTAGTAGACAGTGAGTGGTAGGAATCCACTTGTGTCAGCTGGTTAGTAGACAGTGAGTGGTGGGAATCCACTTGTGTCAGCTGGTTAGTAGACAGTGAGTGGTAGGAATCCACTTGTGTCAGCTGGTTAGTAGACAGTGAGTGGTAGGAATCCACTTGGTTCACCTGGTTAGTAGACAGTGAGTGGTAGGAATCCACTTGTGTCAGCTGGTTAGTAGACAGTGAGTGGTAGGAATCCACTTGTGTCAGCTGGTTATTAGACAGTGAGTGGTAGGAATCCACTTGTGTCAGCTGGTTATTAGACAGCGAGTGGTAGGAATCCACTAGTGTCAGCTGGTTAGTAGACAGTGAGGAATCCACTAGTGTCAGCTGGTTAGTAGACAGTGGGGAATCCACTAGTGTCAGCTGGTTAGTAGACAGTGGGGAATCCACTAGTGTCAGCTGGTTAGTAGACAGTGGGGAATCCATTTGTGTCAGCTGGTTAGTAGACAGTGGGGAATCCACTAGTGTCAGCTGGTTAGTAGACAGTGAGGAATCCATTTGTGTCAGCTGGTTAGTAGACAGTGGGGAATCCACTAGTGTCAGCTGGTTAGTAGACAGTGGGGAATCCACTTGTGTCAGCTGGTTAGTAGACAGTGGGGAATCCACTAGTGTCAGCTGGTTAGTAGACAGTGGGAAATCCACTTGTGTCAGCTGGTTAGTAGACAGTGGGGAATCCACTTGTGTCAGCTGGTTAGTAGACAGCGAGGAATCCACTAGTGTCAGCTGGTTAGTAGACAGTGAGGAATCCACTTGTGTCAGCTAGTTAGTAGACAGCGAGTGGTAGGAATCCACTTGTGTCAGCTGGTTAGTAGACAGTGAGTGGTAGGAATCCACTTGTGTCAGCTGGTTAGTAGACAGTGAGGAATCCACTTGTTTCAGCTGGTTAGTAGACAGCGAGTGGTAGGAATCCACTTGTGTCAGCTGCAGTAGCGGCTGGCGGATAATTGTTCTGGGTGTTGCACTATTTTCATTAAGGTGGTTCATGGGCACCCGCAGGATTTTTTCTAGGGGGAGGGAGGCATGTATTTTTTTTGTCACTAGGTGATATTGAGATTTACACCCCCCCCCCACGCAATTTTCGTTTAATTTCTTACATGCTTAGTGACATTCATTCATAAATGTTTTTTTTTTGTTCAGATTTTTTGTCCATAGGAGTTCGCTTTTCTTTGTGAATCATCGTCATAATGTTCATTCATTAATAACAGGCAAAAAGTAGTTGTGTCACAATGTATCGGCAAAAGCAGTTCATTAAAATAGTAAAGTTAATCCGGTTTGGCAATTTTTTAAATAACTGAAGATATTCTCAAATAATCCCGAATTACTAAGTTGAATAAAATTGTGGAATAATCCCTACAGTACTTCTTAATCACTTAACCATCAGTAACTTCACTTTATGAAATAAACTGGTGTGACAATGAACTATCGAAATGTTGTCGGGATTTCTGGGAGTGAGGACATGGCCCCTCCTTGCCTACCCCACCCCCTCCCAACACCTCCTGCGGGCACCCATGAGGTGATGGGTAAAAACTGCTTGATATCGGAGAAAACTGTATTCAATTGCGCGGTAAAACGGATGTACCTCATTCATAACGAATGCCGCAGTTCAGAGACATTACAATTTCATCGGATTAAAATTGGAACATAAGTTAGTCTACATGAAAACCTTCACGAGAACAAAACAACGTAAGTTATATACGAGGGCGAGAACTGCGAGTGTCACAAGTTCACGCGCAACATTGACGAAGCGTCTCGGATGTCTCCGGCCGCGTCCGCGCCTCAGCTCCTGGTTGCAGTCAGCGGGCAACGACCAGCCGTGTTAACTGTTGGGATAGGGCTTACCCGGTCTAGCATCTCTGCCATATCCTTCACTATTGAGATCTGGTCGGTGCTTGGGGCTGGCAACGACCAGACGGACGAGCGCTCCTAGACGGCTGGCGCGCCTCGCTTTCTCTGTCAGTTCACAGTAACTTACTATAAGATTTCCTGAATTATTAAAGAACAGAATTATGAATTCCTATACATATAGAAGGA
This sequence comes from Meconema thalassinum, assembly GCA_946902985.2. NCBI lineage: Eukaryota > Metazoa > Arthropoda > Insecta > Orthoptera > Tettigoniidae > Meconema > Meconema thalassinum. Next base: position 31,753,990 of record OX336393.1, read on the forward strand.
AACATACAACTTTTACACTAAAAATATTATTACGGAATTAATTGTTTTTCAGGAATTAATCTGGTCGTTGTGCAACGCTGCAACCTTATTACCGGCCGCCACTGGTCAGCTGGTTAATAGACAGTGAGTGGTAGGAATCCACTTGTGTCAACTGGTTAGTAGACAGTGAGGAATCCACTTGTGTCAGCTGGTTAGTAGACAGCGAGTGGTAGGAATCCACTTGTGTCAGCTGGTTAGTAGACAGTGAGTGGTAGGAATCCACTTGTGTCAGCTGGTTAGTAGACAGTGGGGAATCATCTTGTGTCAGCTGGTTAGTAGACAGTGGGGAATCCACTTGTGTCAGCTGGTTAGTAGACAGCGAGGAATCCACTAGTGTCAGCTGGTTAGTAGACAGCGAGGAATCCACTTGTGTCAGCTGGTTAGTAGACAGCAAGGAATCCACTTGTGTCAGCTGGTTAGTAGACAGTGAGGAATCCACTTGTGTCAGCTGGTTAGTTGACAACGAGGAATCCACTTGTGTCAGCTGGTTAGTAGACAGCGAGGAATCCACTTTTGTCAGCTGGTTAGTAGACAGTGAGGAATCCACTTGTGTCAGCTGGTTAGTAGACAGCGAGGAATCTACTTGTGTCAGCTGGTTAGTAGACAGCGAGGAATCCACATGTGTCAGCTGGTTAGTAGACAGCGAGGAATCCAGTTGTGTCAGCTGGTTAGTAGACAGCGAGGAATCCACTTGTGTCAGCTGGTTAGTAGACAGTGAGGAATCCACTTGGGTCAGCTGGTTAGTAGACAGTGAGGAATCCACCTGTGTCAGCTGGTTAGTGGACAGTGACGAATCCACTTGTGTCAGCTGGTTAGTAGACAGTGAGGAATCCCCTTGTGTCAGCTGGTTAGTAGCCAGTGAGGAATCCACTTGTGTCAGCTGGTTAGTAGACAGCGAGGAATCCACTTGTGTCGGCTCGTTAGTAGTCAGCGAGGAATTCACTTGTGTCAGCTGGTTAGTAGACAGCGAAGAATCCACTTGTGTCAGCTGGCTAGTAGACAGCGAGGAATCTACTTGTGTCCGCTGGTTAGTAGATAGTGAGGAATCCACTTGTGACAGCTGGTTAGTAGACAGCGAGGAATCCACTTGTGTCAGCTGGTTAGTAGACAGCGAGGAATCCACTTGTGTCAGCTGGTTAGTAGACAGTGAGGAATCCACTTGTGTCAGCTGGTTAGTAGAGAGTGGGGAATCCACTTATGTCAGCTGGTTAGTAGACAGCGAGGAATCCACTTGTGTCAGCTGGGTAGTAGACAGCGAGGAATCGACTTGTGTCATCTGGTTAGTAGACAGTGAGGAATCCACTTGTGTCAGCTGGTTAGTAGACAACGTGGAATCCACTTGTATCAGCTGGTTAGAAGACAGCGAGGAATCCATTTGTGTCAGCTGGTTAGTAGACAGTGAGGAATCCACTTGTGTCAGCTGGTTAGTAGACAGCGAGGAATCCACTTGTGTCAGCTGGTTGGTAGACAGCGAGGAATCCACTTGTGTCAGCTGGTTAGTAGACACCGAGGTCACACACCGACATTTAATTATTATTAATATTAATTTATTTTTATGCAATTATTTAATTATTTAACTATTTAATTGTTCGATATTTAATTAGGATCAGGAGGGTTTAATATGATCTGTAATTATGTTCTAGTAAATGAAATAGCGAGCACGCTTTGTTTGCTCGTCCTTTTTATTTAAAAACAAGATGTTCAGTAAAGAACATATAGCCTACTTTCTCCTAAATGTATGAGTATAGTTATAACTCGTTGTTATTATCAAAGAGTATAATAGAACTATTCTTTGTTGAAGACCTTAGAAACGATTTACCTCTACCAAACGCCACAACCTAGATAAAAACTGCTACCATCATTGAAGAAAGAAAGAAAGAAAGATAAGAAGTATATCAAGAATGTTATAAATCTGGAGACATAATCGACCGGACTGGCTGCGTGGCTCAGCGGTTACGTTCTCGCTTGCTGCGCCCTATGTTGCAGGTTCGTATCCTGGCGCAGTCAGCTGGCATTTGAGGGTGCACAAATGCGAGGGAGCCGTGTCAGTACATTTACTGGCACGTTAAAGATCCCCTTCGGGCCATAATTCCGGCACCCCGGTGTCTCTAAAAGCAGCAGTAGTTAAAAGGGATGTAAAACCAATAACATTATTATTATTATTATTATTATTATTATTATTATTATTTAGAAGATTGGTGAACAACTACCAAGGTTTTAAAATGGCATCAACTTCCGGAAGACGGAGAGGACCTTTGTCCGAGGAACATAAACAGGCACTCGTCGCTGGGGTCAGATGATACTGGCAGGAAGTCAAAGCCGGAACAAGAGCAAGACCTAGACACTAAAGTGAAGTTGGTTGTTACCACGCAGTCCTTAGAGGCTCAACTCGATGTATAAAAAAAAAAATATTATTACATAATCGGCCTGACGCGGGCAACATCCAACTTTGAGTTGAGGCATGTCTTTACACGTCTGGCTGCGTATGACTTTCACAACCCTAATTGAATTAACAAATCTTTCCATGACCCTACAGAGACGTGTGTATACCAACTATATGGATATTTTCGATTCCTATTTGGCTGAAATAAAAGTATTAATTAATATCCTGAACAAGCACCAACGGTAGAGTTCAGATACTATGTGAAATCGTTTTGTTCTTTACTTCAATTAACATTTTCAAATAACGCACAATAGGCTGTTACAAACCCTTTAAAATAAAAAGTAAAAATGTATCGTAGTATCATCTTGTCTTTCTTCAAATTCGATGCGCATAGAATGCCAATGGTATAGTAATCAATGGAGCCCCACGTAGACTAGTCGTGACATCTAGTGGTGAAATATCGAACAATATAATCCTAACAGAGCGAGTGCATTCTAGCGGCCAGAAGAAGAAACTTTTCAATAAAATCTGGAAGTTAATAAGTAGGTCTGCGTGCAGTTACCTTTTTGGCAGCTAGATGTCTCGAGTAAATCTGCTGGCGAATTATGTTTTAATTAAATATATATTTTACACCATAATATGCACAATATAACGCTTAATTTTAAAACATCTGAGTCATTACAAAACAATAAACATATAACATTTCAAGCAAAAAACCTAGCTCTGATCGGGTTTGAACCATAGGCATATCGTTCTATATAAAATGACTTACATAGAACTTGTTAGCGAATAATGATTTATACTAAACGATTTCATCACTGGAGTATATTATTTATATATAAAGCATTTCATACAACGTTTATTTATTTTGTATTAGTACGCTATATTGCATGCAATACTCAAATTAGTGAAATATAAGTCAGGCACAAGATATCCGCTGCCATCTTGTCTCATTACTGAATCGGCTCAGCTTTTTAAAATCACGTCTGCACTATAGTATTACAAAATAAACTTTTAATTTCGAACGTACCTCTTTCTTTAGAACAGTTAAAACGATTCTCGGCTCGATAATCGGAACTGGTGGGTCCCATGATGTGGATTATAAAGTTTGCATAATTCGCACGGCCGCCATCCTGAAATGGTATGGCGGACGACCTTGTAGTTTGGTGACAAGACGCATCCTATACGAAGGTATGTTGTTACCAAATTTGGTAGAGATCGGATGATTTGGTTAGTCGTTATTTGATTTTACGTTTTGAACGTTTGAGTGGCCGCCATTACGTTTTAGTAAAGATGGCGGCGATATAAAACATGACACTGAGGTGTCCTTTGCTAGTGCTACCTTTGTACCAAATTTCGTTCAATTCGCATTCACCGTGTTCGAATTGATAGGGGGGGGGGACAGACATTCAGAGTACACACACTCACACACACACACACACACACAGACACACACACACACACACAGACTCACACACACACACATAAACACACACACAGACTCTCACACACACAGACAGACACACTTTTTTTCGCCCTGTGTTGATCTCATAAGTCTACTTTCATTTTTTGCAAAAATCGAAAGTAGGCTAAAAATCCATCTTATATTTACAAAAGTTAGCACGATGATGAACAATGAAGATAGGCACCCGCTTTTAACTCCCATATATCCCGAGGTTCAGGAATCTTGGTGCATTCTTGGAATGCACGGTACCTGAGATTATAATTTTGAATGCTTTTGCACGTTCTTTCCTTCCTTTTTGTCAAACACCAACAGTGATCTTCTGTTCTCTCTTAGGGGTTCAGGTCTCTTATATTTTGTATGAGTCTGTTCCAGATATATATTCTGTGACCCACCTAGCGTCATATAACAACAAATCTCTGAAGCTCTTCAACTCTTCCTCGCGCAAGAGGAATTCCATATCCATTTGGCTACCAGATACTGTTGTCAACTCTTTGAAGACCAGCTCAGCAAAAGAAGATTATTTTGTTGTATTTAAGTTGGTTATGCTGATATGTATACCTTTTGTTTCCTACCCCCCACTCTTTCCCCTTCCGTGGTCTCTCCGTGCTCCGTTGAGCTGCTCTCACTTCTCCGTCTGCAGTTGACTCGTTCAGTCAAAGCTCCGCTCGAGCTTGCCTCCTCAAACCAAGAGGCTCACCCTCTTTTACGCCATGTTGGAACTCTAAGCATCAGTGAGGAATTCCGACTTCAACATGAAATCGAGATAAGTACCATTTTTAAAAAGTTTTAACCTCATCTTCATGGTTTTAACTTCCAAGTGCTTTTAATTATAGGCAGTGTGAAATTATTTACTTTGGGGCAATAATCATTCTTCGTGGGTTTTGCCATGTTGAGCTTTTGCTTGTATAAGCCAACCTTACTATAAAAGAGCTTTTCTTAAGCGATTCAAACGAGAAATCCTCTCGCTACGTGGGATATTATCTAATACCCGCTGCCTATAATTATAAAACTATTTCCTCCGTTGGATTTTCTCAACCCCATTTTCTGCTAAGGTCGTTCTGGAACCTTCTAGACCTTGTTCTCTATCTGCGAGTCTTGTCGTCAAGCATTGTTCACGCACTGTGAAAATGCTAGTTAAAATGAGGAATCTTCCTTATAAATTTTTGCAATAGCTAACTTTCTTCCACCGCTGGAACCTCTGGAAAATTCTATGGCGCATTTAATTGTAAATTACAAATTTTTCAAGAAATAGACTCTCATCTATATAGTGCAATCAGTTCTTTCCATAATTGCAATAACTTTCTTTTTCATGAACTTTAGTGTTTCTATAGTGAACTTTGAATCCATCTTCATAGACTACAGTGATAAACAGTGCTTTCTCCACGTTTCTACCGCGTCGCGATCGTCCGGTTATATTAAATAAGGCCATGAACATTTTCCTTAATTCCCATTTCTCTTTCCTAAACCTTTCACTAACAATCTGCAATAAACTTTTAATCTAGGTCTGTTTCAATAAGGTGTCATTCCAAGAAGTGCCCTTCCATTTTTGTTGGTTTATCATTAAGTATCTCTGTATAATCTTTGTGATACGTGTCTAGCACACGTTTCAAACTTAACATTGTTCCTCCCTTCAAAATCAGGGAAAACAATTCTCTAAGCTCTTGAGCGAGTCATGTTCAGGTTTCACGAAATGGAAACTGCCCCATTTTTCTCATGATTCCTAATTAAACATAGGAAGTCTAGAAACTTCCTTTTCACTTTCTCCAGGTTTCACAGTAAGTGACCTGCCCTCTTTGTATAATTCTCATATATTAACTCTGTATAAATATAAGAAGTTGTAGGAACTTCTATCTTATTTTCACGTTGTTATTATCGTCATTTTCAAAATTGTTATTTTCTCTAGAACATTCTCTAGAGAATTTCTTAAAGTACACTTTTTGTACTCCAATTCACGTTCAAGCTTTAATTATTTCATTGTTTATTGGTTTAACTCTTATAAAGATTTTAGAAACATGTAAGGTTTGAAACCTTATAAATTGTCAATTGCCTGGAGCAACCGTTTAATGTTGAGAGGTCTGCGACCCTATTTGTTAAAAAGTTTAAATGAACTATGTTCATCCAAATTATATTGCACAATTGTTAATCTCCTCAAACTTCTTTGCATTGTCAAATAAATTAAATATTTGTTTTTGGATTCATCATTTCTCTGATACTACAGTTAAGCAGGATCCTGGCTTTCCTAGCTCTTCCTAGGTTTATGCCCTCGTTCATGCTCAATAAAGCTTTTACTATCTGTCTGGCCAGATCATCACCCTTCCCTATAGTACTTTTATTCGTGCTTGGAAGGAAACACACTAAAGCCTCTCTCTGGCAAACTGCCCAAGCCTTAGCTGCGGTTCCCGTCAGCTTCGACCAAGCTCGTACCCACTTTAGGTATCCGAGCACGAATTTGCGGTGGCAACCGCTTCAAAATGGATTAAAAGTCAAATTAATAACTTTTGTGGGACTCTCCTCCTATTCTTCTATCCTTCTTTTCCAATCCCAAATCTACTTCCTTTTCTTAATCATCTTCCCTTGGTGGGTGGGTTATTCCCTAGCCTATAATCTACCCAAAATTTGGTGCCGAAACCCGGGAGAGTCCATTTGTTATTTCTATTGTTTGTCAAGTGTCATTTGACAATACTTGGCAAAGTATTAACATCTGCTTTGGATTTTTCAGCTATATCTACGTCGTGCAAAGCCTGTGAACGGGAAAGAGGCCGCTCCTGTCTCCTTTGGGGTGTCCTGTTCTTTCTACTCTTTTGCTGTTGCCAACCTGACAGCATCTTCAAGGTTCTACAGTTTCGTGAGTTGTATTTCAATTTATTCTTTTTATCATGGCTCCTACTGAAAAAGATGAAACTCTCATTGCTAGTCGTTCTTCCTATAAAGGGCAACTCACTAGATTCCGAAATTTTATCAACAAATTAGATCCCGCCGAGTGTGATTTAGATATCTTAACACATCGTCTTAAGTTGTACGAACGGTCTTATGATTATTATGACCAAATTCAAACCGAGATTGAATCCGCTTGTCCAGAAATGCAATCGGATCGGGACGAGGTCGAACCCTTGTACTTTGAAGGAATTGCAAAGGCCCACCAACTGATCCGCAATATCTCAGAACCGGACACTAGGGTCATCAATCCGGCCCAGCTAGCACCCGCTTCAGTTCACAAGAACAAACCGAAACCGTTACTTCCCAAGATAAGCCTACCGCACTTCTCAGGCAAGGAAGGTGAATGGTATTCTTTTTACGAACTTTACTGCTCCCTAATTCATGAAAATATCGAGATCCCAGACATACATAAATTTTATTTCCTCCGTACGTCTTTGGAATCTGAGGCCTTGACCTTGGTGGAGTCACTGCCTTTAAGCGCAGACAACTACCACATCGCCTTTAATCTCCTTAAAGAGAGATATGGCAATTTACGTTTGAGTGTAGCTCGTCATATCCGTTGTCTCTTCAACTTACCTGCCGTCAAACCTAATGACGTCACCTCCTTAAGAGACCTCTTAGATTCTATGCAGTTAAATGTCAGAGCGTTATACCAGCTAAAACAGCCTGTCCAAACATGGGACACCATACTTATTCACCTAGCTACATCAAGATTCGATTTTTCGACACTGAAGGCCTGGGAGATCGAACTCGCCTGCAACAAGGAACATTCGTTCGAACACCTTATCTCGTTTCTCAACAGTCGATGTCAGTTCCTTACAGCACTCGCATTTCAGTGCGAAAAAGTCGAAACGAATCCTCAGTGTCAAATTTTTGAAAAAAAAACTTGCTTCTTCAAAGGGACATCAGCCCCCATTTGTCGAAAACAAACAAACCCGTTCTTCTTTCAATAATTCAAGAGAAGATATCAGGCCGCTTAATAAATCTTTAAAATGCACGCTCTGTAAAAAGCTTCACACCTTGTATTTGTGCAAATCCTTTAAAGAATTGTCTGTCGAAGATCGAAGAAAGTTTGTCTTAAACAGCAAGCATTGTTTCAACTGCTTATCACCTAAGCATTCTTCTTCGAACTGTACGTCATCAAATCTCTGTTTCCATTGTAAAAAACCGCATCATTCTTTATTGCACGTTCACGATAAATCGAGGTCATCAGCACCCGCCTCTTTAAGCTCCATGCAGAGCAGCTCCGAACAAACTAATGCTTCTTCCTGCATTTCCCACGCCGAAATTTTTCACAGTGCGCAAACCCTGTTGACCACTGTACAATTTGAAATCCAAGATAGATTTGGAAATTGGTTCAAAACCCGTGGTCTGCTCGATTCCGCTTCAACGCACAACTTTGTTTCGCAATCGTTGATTAAAAAACTAGGTCTTTCGTCATCGCCTACTTCTATCAATGTGACCGGCATTGACAATTTGAAAACTCAAGTTTTTCAGTCTTCAAAATTGAAAATCAGAGACGTTTGCCAAAGAAACACCAATCTTAATTTAAACTGTCTCATTCTTACCAGTATTGGCAAGGACACTCCAAGTCACTCTATCAATACCTCCGGATTAAAGATTCCTTCGCACTTAAGGTTAGCCGATCCTCAGTTTAATGCTCAAGGTCCCATTGATGTGCTTTTCAGTGCCAATGTTTTTTGGAATTGCATTCGCAAACAAACACGCAAGTTATCTTCAACCGTGGTCGCTAGAGACACCGATTTTGGTTGGGTTATTACTGGTGAAATCCAACATCCCAGTGTTCAAACCAAAACGCAATGTCATTTCGTCACAGCTGACATAAATCCCATTTCTGAAAAAGAGAACGCTCATGTTTCAAATCTCAATATTTTTGAAAACCACTTGTCGAAACGATGTCTTATCGTGAACAACTGCGCTAACCCTGTAAGTTGTTTAAATGGCTTTTCCTTCTTCCCGCACAAGATAGCAATTCAAGTTCGCCTTGCTTTGTGTTATTTCGTCTATCTTCTTATGTCATTTTTATAGCAGTTAATTGCTTAAACTTGTTCTCGAAAACTATCTTCCCCTTGTGTAAAACCATGGCTATCAGTCACCATCATTTTGCTGTACGCTATGTTTCACTTCTTTCGCTATGTAGAAGGATGGCCACGGCCGGCTCCTCCCTCCTTCCTCACAATTGGAAGTCGCTTTTGAAACCGCTTGAAACTCTGAATTCTATAGCATCTAGAATAACTATTCTTATGCATAACCTTCTTCTCAATGTCCCAGCTTGTCTTCTTTGCTCGGAAGAATTAAGCTTCTTTTTGTTGAAAATTGTCCGATTTCGTGATCCTCTCAATTATGCGAAATTGATTTCCTCCTTTATTTCATATAGCTTTAAATTGCCTTTTCACGTCCAAGTTACGATTGACTGCATGCCGGTCAACCTGAATATCTGCTTTAAGTTACAGCTGATTCAACAAATGTTGTGTGTGTACTTTGAACTGCTTGTTTGTCAGACTTGTTTGTATACACGTCTGAGGAAGGCCAAGTTGTTGTTTATTTCCTGTACGCTTGACACAGTTCAAAGCAAGTTTCTCTTATCTCAACTCTGGCTGATTGCCAAGCATTGTCTGGCGAGTTGCTACTACAAGTACAGAAGTCGCTCACCTACTTCCCAAAATAAACTTGTTCTAGTTAAGGACTCTCTCAGCTATTTATATGTCTTATCTCGTTGTACTATGTGTGTCAAGGCCGTGCTTGTTTACGTCTCTCACTTACTCATGCTCGTATTCTATAACTGCTTCGATCCCTGTTTCAAAACTTCGTTGCGTATTTCTCACGCGCTCATTTATTTCACTTTGCTTGCATATTTTGCGATCTTAACGTTCATTGATGAACAAACTTGTTTTTTCTCGTCGTCACATTCGATGTGTTTTTGTATTCATGCTTGTCATGTCACGTTTTTCGCTGACTTAAGTATTTTTCTGAGTAACCCCTTTGATACTCATTATAACTTGAGGTTATTGTTTATGGCTACTAGTTTGTTACCTATGGCGTTCTTGCTTTCTACTCGCATAGTTCCTTTGTTTATTTGGTATATTCTTGTCCTGAATAGATGTACTTGTTTCTATACGCTTTGTTTAAACTTGTTAATTCTCCTTTTGCATTGTATCGTAATCTTTACTAGTGATTTATTTCCCTCAGCTTCCAGCTATTTTGTGATTGAAAGTGTTGATAATTCTCTCCTTTCAACTCCGCTTTCCAATGACCCTGATAACCTCCTTCCACTTACACCTGGTCGCTTCTTTACACGCCCTTCTCTCTCTGCCCATCCTCCCCTTCCTAATTCTTTCAGGGATTTTGATTTACCTATTGTTTGGCGTAAACTTGTAGCCCTCCGCAATTCCTTTTGGAAGAGGTGGAACTTGGAATATTTAACTTCCTTGCAGGGGAGACAGAAGTGGTTTCTTTCCAGTCCCGACATTAAAGTGGGAGACTTGGTCTTAGTTAGGGATGTTTCACCCCCCCTAGTCTGGCCTTTTCGAAAAGTGACTAAGTGTTACCCTGGAAGAGATAGGAGAGTCAGGGTATTCAGAGTCTTGACCAATAATGGTCAGATCACAAGACCACTGCTCTTCAATTACTGTATTACTCTTAAATGTTTAATGGCTTATTTGTTCCCTGTTGGTGTCTGCCCCTCCCAGTATGGTGCATTCTTGGAATGCACGGTACCTGAGATTATAATTTTGAATGCTTTTGCACGTTCTTTCCTTCCTTTTTGTCAGACACCAACAGTGATCTTCTGTTCTCTCTTAGGGGTTCAGGTCTCTTATATTTTGTATGAGTCTGTTCCAGATATATATTCTGTGACCCACCTAGCGTCATATAACAACAAATCTCTGAAGCTCTTCAACTCTTCCTCGCGCAAGAGGAATTCCATATCCATTTGGCTACCAGATACTGTTGTCAACTCTTTGAAGACCAGCTCAGCAAAAGAAGATTATTTTGTTGTATTTAAGTTGGTTATGCTGATATGTATACCTTTTGTTTCCTACCCCCCACTCTTTCCCCTTCCGTGGTCTCTCCGTGCTCCGTTGAGCTGCTCTCACTTCTCCGTCTGCAGTTGACTCGTTCAGTCAAAGCTCCGCTCGAGCTTGCCTCCTCAAACCAAGAGGCTCACCCTCTTTTACGCCATGTTGGAACTCTAAGCATCAGTGAGGAATTCCGACTTCAACATGAAATCGAGATAAGTACCATTTTTAAAAAGTTTTAACCTCATCTTCATGGTTTTAACTTCCAAGTGCTTTTAATTATAGGCAGTGTGAAATTATTTACTTTGGGGCAATAATCATTCTTCGTGGGTTTTGCCATGTTGAGCTTTTGCTTGTATAAGCCAACCTTACTATAAAAGAGCTTTTCTTAAGCGATTCAAACGAGAAATCCTCTCGCTACGTGGGATATTATCTAATACCCGCTGCCTATAATTATAAAACTATTTCCTCCGTTGGATTTTCTCAACCCCATTTTCTGCTAAGGTCGTTCTGGAACCTTCTAGACCTTGTTCTCTATCTGCGAGTCTTGTCGTCAAGCATTGTTCACGCACTGTGAAAATGCTAGTTAAAATGAGGAATCTTCCTTATAAATTTTTGCAATAGCTAACTTTCTTCCACCGCTGGAACCTCTGGAAAATTCTATGGCGCATTTAATTGTAAATTACAAATTTTTCAAGAAATAGACTCTCATCTATATAGTGCAATCAGTTCTTTCCATAATTGCAATAACTTTCTTTTTCATGAACTTTAGTGTTTCTATAGTGAACTTTGAATCCATCTTCATAGACTACAGTGATAAACAGTGCTTTCTCCACGTTTCTACCGCGTCGCGATCGTCCGGTTATATTAAATAAGGCCATGAACATTTTCCTTAATTCCCATTTCTCTTTCCTAAACCTTTCACTAACAATCTGCAATAAACTTTTAATCTAGGTCTGTTTCAATAAGGTGTCATTCCAAGAAGTGCCCTTCCATTTTTGTTGGTTTATCATTAAGTATCTCTGTATAATCTTTGTGATACGTGTCTAGCACACGTTTCAAACTTACATTGTTCCTCCCTTCAAAATCAGGGAAAACAATTCTCTAAGCTCTTGAGCGAGTCATGTTCAGGTTTCACGAAATGGAAACTGCCCCATTTTTCTCATGATTCCTAATTAAACATAGGAAGTCTAGAAACTTCCTTTTCACTTTCTCCAGGTTTCACAGTAAGTGACCTGCCCTCTTTGTATAATTCTCATATATTAACTCTGTATAAATATAAGAAGTTGTAGGAACTTCTATCTTATTTTCACGTTGTTATTATCGTCATTTTCAAAATTGTTATTTTCTCTAGAACATTCTCTACAGAATTTCTTAAAGTACACTTTTTGTACTCCAATTCACGTTCAAGCTTTAATTATTTCATTGTTTATTGGTTTAACTCTAATAAAGATTTTAGAAACATGTAAGGTTTGAAACCTTATAAATTGTCAATTGCCTGGAGCAACCGTTTAATGTTGAGAGGTCTGCGACCCTATTTGTTAAAAAGTTTAAATGCACTATGTTCATCCAAATTATATTGCACAATTGTTAATCTCCTCAAACTTCTTTGCATTGTCAAATAAATTAAATATTTGTTTTTGGATTCATCATTTCTCTGATACTACAGTTAAGCAGGATCCTGGCTTTCCTAGCTCTTCCTAGGTTTATGCCCTCGTTCATGCTCAATAAAGCTTTTACTATCTGTCTGGCCAGATCATCACCCTTCCCTATAGTACCTTTATTCGTGCTTGGAAGGAAACACACTAAAGCCTCTCTCTGGCAAACTGCCCAAGCCTTAGCTGCGGTTCCCGTCAGCTTCGACCAAGCTCGTACCCACTTTAGGTATCCGAGCACGAATTTGCGGTGGCAACCGCTTCTAAATGGATTAAAAGTCAAATTAATAACTTTTGTGGGACTCTCCTCCTATTCTTCCATCCTTCTTTTCCAATCCCAAATCTACTTCCTTTTCTTAATCATCTTCCCTTGGTGGGTGGGTTATTCCCTAGCCTATAATCTACCCAAATCTCGTGTTCAAGCTCAGATAGATTTCTGTGTTTTTTAGCAAATTCCATTCTTCACCACCACTTTCCATCTTTATATGGATGTGTGAAAATGAGCTTCTTGTCAGCGAAACACTGAGATTGTTTTTGATACGTGACAAGGCTTGTTCTGAATTGATAACACTGCTCCATCTGTGAGGGTGAATGGGAACTTCGATACGTCAGCGTTCGTCTGGAGATTATCTTGGTAAACTCTGGCATTGTGTTGTCTTTCTTCGCTACTAGATGGCGGGTAAACCTCTTCCACTCCTGTGTCGTGATCGTGGAGCGCTCCGTGTCTGCGAACGGAACTAACTTTTTCGTATTGCAGTGTCCATTGGAGTATGAGAGTGGGAGATGTTTATTGTCTGAACCTCGATGTAGAAAGCCACATGATGTAAGGGCTATAAAAGTTGCTCCAAGTTGAGCCTAGCTCGGCTAGACAAAGGTGATTGGCCTCGTGGCTACTTCATTCTATTGAAAATGTAACAGACTTCGTGGGAGAGCTTAGCTTATTTTTATTTTAAAAGGGGGGAAATTTATTTAAATAATTTGTTTCGGCCAACCAAGGTATGTAATTTGAAAGTGTACTAGGTGATTGAATTCGTTGTGGAAGTAACTGGTAACTGCGCAGTTTTGTATCATTTGTTGTGATTCCTTTTGTGAAGTTGAGAGCTCGTTCTTCTATTTTTATTTAGTGCTGGAATTACCAGTTGAATTGTGTCTCTTAGGTAAGTTGTGTTGTTGGTTAGAGTAACTTCGAACAAAATTGCGTATTGTCAGTTATGACTACAATAATTCAGTTACCTATATTTTATTTTTATTGCATGTAATTGGTGAAGGTTTTCTTTTGTCATACCCAGACGTGCTGCCCTGTAGGTCAACTGACTTTCATTTTTGCGACTGTCCTATCCGTGTTTTATAACCTCTAAATTTATTTATTTATTATTAACTTATTTACTTTCCTCCCGGATAGGACATGTAGAATATTCCTTGAAATTCTGTTTTATTACCATTTCGTAATGGTCTTTTCATCTTATATCCTGGTTACCATGAGAACGTTTAGACATTGTTCTTGGCGATCATTATTAAAGGGATGTTTTTGTTTTTTTTCTTCTTACTAAAGGACAACTTTTGGGATTTCGACTGAACCAGTCACTCTGATAATTAGCTCCCATATTAGCAACTTAATTAATTATTTCTTCTTGGTTTGGGGCCCTCCCTTGACCTTAATGTATTTTGATTATGTGATCTTCACCACCTTAAGGTAATTAAATATTGTTTCCATTTTTTCCTTAATTGTATTATCAATTAATTTCATGGATTTTTCTGCTCTTCGCCTGGTTCGGTACCAAGCAAGTTTTTAATTTCACATATGAATTTCCTTTTAAATTTAGATTCTTCACTTAGGCCTATCCAATATCAAAGTTTGTTAATATTGCCTTTGTGGCAAGACATTGCTGTAATTTGTTCCTATGTTTTAAATATACTTTTGGTTACCCTAAGAGTTTTTCTTGGTGTTCTTGTTCACAGTAGACCTGTATTTTATTAAGTCTCTTATTACCTTGGGTTATATTCAGTCCAGTACGCTCCCTCCTCATTTTTATTATTTTTATTTGGTATGATAATGTACCTTGCTTCTGGATTGCCTTTCTTCTTTTAAATGATCGTAACGGGTCATTATTGGTAATCAGTAGCGTGGTTCATTTTCTTAATCGGAATTAATTGGAGACTTAAAATACAGTGTTGAAAGTGATAAAAACACTAAGAAATATTCTTAGGCCTGTCTAGTCTGAATTTTTACTAACTCTTGGTGTCATTGTTTGTTTCATGTCTTATCGAGGGTTGATGGAAAACAGAATCCTAACGTCAGTCTCTTCTTTAAACAAGGACGAAATCATTCATGAAATAATTATTAGGGGACAAACTCCCTGTAATCATCGTGAGAAGGATTTGATACTATTGTCTTCGCTGAAATCTGTACCGGTTCGCATTCCAAATTGGGATGAATTTGACTGGACTAAAGGTAGGGACCTTGTTGTACCAAGTATTGATAAATTATTTATCTTGTTTGAGTTCTTGTCCGCTGCTGATAATAGTTCGGTTAGTCAATTAACTCGTTTTAAGTTTCGTTTAGTGCATTGGTACCATCGTCTTGCAGATTTAATCGAAGTTTGGAAGGAAAAAGACAGTGAATTTAGTGATAAATTAATTTCTTTGCGTGCTAGGTTATGCAAGTGCTATACTTATTTGTTTGAGGGAACTAAACGCAGTGATAAGACTAATCGTGTTGTTAATCCTGACGATGTACCAGATACTGGTGATTGTAGCGAATTGACTAATATTAATCGTGTCGAAGGGGAGTTGTTGAATAATTTAGGATCTATTTCTTCGTCAGTTGAATCAGTGAACATGAATTTTTTGGAAGGTACGTCTGCATTGAGTGACAGAAGACCTGAAGTTAATTCTGATAATCTGAGGGATAATTTTTCCAGATCGTTACCTGATATACCCTTGAATTGTGTTTTGAATGACTTGCCAAGTAGATATCCTACAGTTTCTAGGCCTGTACCTAGGAATGAAGGTATGTTCGAATATGCTAGGGTTGGAGAGGTTAATCAAATGGCTCCTGCCCAAATACCTGGCGCGTCGATGCATGATAATATGTCCAGGGTATTAGATTCGTGTGATGGGGTTAAGTTTTCTAGTCTTCCACATCCTCTTAGTGCATGTCTGAAGGATTTGCAAATATGCAGTGGTAACGACATTAATCAATTGGTAAATTTTTTGAAAGTTCTAATTTATTTAATTGATAACGCGGTGGTATTTAGATTATCGAATGCCAAAATTTTTCAAATCATTTTTCCTTATACGGTTGGTTTGTTGAGGGAAAAGATTGTGGAGGCAATGAGTTCTCAGACTTCATTAGTAGATTTTCATGAGGATGTTTTAGAATCCTTCATTCCCCCTCGTGCATTAAGTGTACTTCGACATACCTTGTTTTTTAGAGTACAGAGGTTGGGAGAACCCCTTAATGATTATTTCCTAGACATTAAAACCTTTTACAGAGTTTTAAAGGTAAACTTGTCTGAAAAACAGTTAGTTTCTTCGATCATTGCTGGGGTAAATCCCGAATGTCGCTCCTATTTCGTTTTAGAATCCAAACCTACTACCTTAATGGAATTAAACGAAATTATTAGGTATGCGGGAACTATCAGAGATGCTGATTCATTAAGAGTATGCAACGTTCCTCCACCAATTAACTTGGGTAATGTAATGCAGTCTGCTTATTTACCTAACAACTGCATTTCTTCGCCTATGATTTCCCCAACTGTGAGTCCAATTAACTTGGTTAATGCAATGCAATCTGCTTATTTACCTAACAACTGTGGTCCTTCACCTATGATTTCCCCAAATGTGAGTCACCCTAGTATGTTTGCTAGTTCGTACGTTTCTGCACCTATGAATTTTAGTAATCTTATTCCAACTGTTGGTTTTCCTAATACCAATGTGCCTACAAACATGTATGTACCTGAGATATCTCCTCCGAGCTACCCAACTGGCAGTAACTTACAGTGGCAAATGGCATCTTCACCCAACGAGGTAAGAATTAACAAAGGGAGAAGATGTGATCGTTGTGGTTCTTACAACCATATTGCTCGATGGTGTGATAGAAAATTTAGTCGCGATAAGTGATGCCATCTAAAGGATATCTCCTCGGATTGTCATATATCTAAGAATTATACTAACAAAAATGAGTTCAAAATTTTTGATAGTAGTGATTATGACAGAGATGCCTACAAAAATAATGAAATTATTAGTCGTATTATGTGTGCGTCTAAGAGTAATTGCCCGCTTATTGATATATATATTAATAACGAACCTGTTTCAGCATTGATTGATTCAGGTAGCACTTATTCCTTTTTAGATAGGAAATGGTTTGAAGGTATGAAATCAGTATGCAAATTTGGCGAGATGGTAAAGGAATCCAATAATGTTATCTCGGCGAATTCTACAGCTCTTAATGTGTTAGGTTATGTTATCGTCAAGATTAACATTGCTGATTTCTCGTGGAAATTTAAGTTTTGGATTGTTAACAATTTGTCCTGTAGCGTGATACTTGGGGCCAATTTTATTTCTCATACTGGCTTATTAATTGATTTGAGGACAAGGTTATGTTGGTTTCAGTTCAAACCTAAATTAAAGATTACATTTAACCAGATGCATGATAATAATGTTGTTAACTCAGCTCAACTAGATTCTAAACCTGTGACTGTTGATGATCTTGAGTTTAATAATTTAAATGAACATCAGACCAAGCAGATTAAACTTTTATGTTCGGAATTCCCCGAGGTTTTGACTGACAAACTGGGTGTAACTAATCTCTTGGAATATGAGATAGAACTTTCCGACACCATTCCTGTACGCGCTTCCCCATACAGATTGTCTCCACCTAAAATGAAAGTGTTAAAAGAAATTATAGACGATATGCTAAAGGAGGGAATTATCAGGAAATCAACTTCAGCATATGCGTCTCCTATTTTCCTCGTACCTAAACCTAATGGGCAATACAGACCTGTTATTGATTACCGTGCGCTTAACAAAAAGGTTATTTTGCAATCTATTCCACTTCCGGACTTACAGTCTTGCTTTGCCTGGTTCCGGGGAGCCAATTTCTTTACTATTCTCGACCTCAATAGTGCCTATTTCCAGGTACCCTTAACAGAAAGGTCTAAAGCCATTACTGCATTCACCACTGACTGGAATCTTTTTGAGTTCGAGCGCCTCCCGTTCGGCCTATCTACCGGAGCTGCAGTGCTCAGTAGATTGTTAGATAATGTGTTCGATGGTATTAAATTTAAATCTGTATACCACTATTTAGATGACGTGGTTATATTCAGTAAAACTTTCGATGAACATTTACAACATGTAAGAGAGGTGTTATCTAGACTTAGAGGTGCGGGCCTTACTGTTAAGCTTTCTAAGGTATCTTTTGCAAAGCCTCAGATCTCCTTCCTAGGGCACATAATTTCATCTTCTGGGATATCCATAGATCATTCAAGAACCCAGTTCATTAGGGAGTATAGACCACCAAAGACAGGCAAAGAAATCGCCCGCTTCATTGGCATGATAAATTACTTTCGTAAGTTTATACCCAATTTTGTCCATCGTGCTGCACCTATCAACAAATTAAGGAAAAAGGGAGTCGAGTTTGCTTGGGGTCCTGACCAGGATGCAGCTTTCGAAGATCTGAAAATGGCTTTAACCAACGCCCCCATTCTTGCCATCCCCGATTTTTCTAAGAATTTTATAATTCAGACTGATGCTTCTAATAGTGCTGTCGGTGCAGTCTTTTTACAAGAGCATGAATTAGGACGTTTACCCGTCGCATACGCCTCGAGAACCTTGAACGATGCCGAGAAGAAATACTCAGTGTATGAGTTAGAGGGTCTAGCGGTGATGTTTGCCCTGGAAAAGTTCAAGCTTTATGTGGAACACGTTCAGTTTGATTTAGAGACCGATAATCAGGCCTTAAGTTGGGTCCTGGGTAAACCTAGGAAGACAGGTCGAATAGCCAGATGGGCTACTCGCATCCTTTCTTTCAAGTTCAATGTTAGACATATAAAAGGATCTGATAATGTTATCGCAGATTGCCTGAGTAGGATGTATGGTGAAAATGATGTTGATTTGATGAATTCTGGTGAAGATGATAACATCCATAACAATCTTGCTAACGTTATCCTTTCTAACTGCCCTAAATTGTTCCGAGATGTTTCGGAATACCAGAGAGAAGACCCTGTCATCGGTGAGATTGTTTGTAAACTGGAGAAAGGAGAAGTAGTAAAACCTTACTCTTTGAAGGCCAATGTTCTGTTTTGTAAAGCTCGGAATGATAAACTTCCGAAAATTGTCATTCCATCTGTCTTAATTCCTGTCATCTTTAAATACTTCCACGAGTCTGCGATTGGCGGACATTTGGGCGTGTTCAAAACGAGAGAGAAGATTCGCCGAAATTTTATCTGGAAAGGTATTGATAAAGATGTGCGCAAAATGGTGAACAATTGTGATACTTGTAAGAGGGCTAAACCCCTTAATAACTCGAAAACTGGTCTGTTGTCATCTGATATTGCCAAGGTTCCTATGGAAAGATTTTTTGTCGATTATATAGGACCTTTTCCAGTATCGAAGTCAGGAAACCGCTTTGTGTTGGTATGCACCGACGGATTTTCTCGTTTTAATTGGTTATTTCCTACCAAAGCTGCTACTACTCAAACGGTAATCTCTTGCCTTAAACAGATCTTCGCATACTTCGGTCCATGTCAAACTTTGGTATCTGATAATGCGAAGTGCTTTACTTCACACATTTTCAAGAATTTTTTGTTTGAACTCTCCATTTCACACGTCACTAGCACGCCCTATTACCCTAAAGGTTCGTACGCCGAAAGGGTGAATCGAAATTTACGAGCTGCTCTAATTGCTTTTCACCATAAGGACCACAGTCTTTGGGACACCAGTTTAACTTGGCTTACATTTTCCTTTAACACTGCTGTTCACGAGTCACACAAAACGACTCCCTTCTCTCTAATGTTCTCCTTCGGACATAATTCGCCTATCTCAAACTTATGGTCCTTAAACCAACTATTGCCCGACCAGTACACCTTTAATGATGTAAGAACGATATGGAAGAAGGCAAGAAGTAACATGAAGGTGGCTCACGAAAAATTAGAGAAACGATACAACGCAGGTCGAAAACCTTCATCGTTAAAAGCCGGTGATGAGGTTTACATTAAAAATTTCACGTTGAAAGAAGTTGGCCCTAAGGAATCTGGCAAGTTACGGGAAAGGTTTCGGGGCCCTTATAAGATAGTTAGATATGTGACACCCGTCACTCTATTGTTAAGCGACTCCGTAAAGAAGAAGTTTTTCAGAGTCCATTTATCCCATGTGAAGAAAGGTACGGATTTGCCCAATAGTGAGAGTAATTAAAATTTTTCTAAATTGTGTAGAACGAACTGTATGTGTGAGGCATGAGTGAGTTTGGTGTGAATGTTGTAAGGTAGCTTTGCATTTGTAATTGGGTGGGAAATTAATTGTTGTTCTTGTGTCAAATAAGGTTAGGTTTTGTTTTGTTAAAGTTATCTTTTAATTCTGTTTTGCTTTGATACCGAGTATATAAATCACTATTTCGTTGAAATTCTTCTTACGATCCTTATTATTTTCTGGTATTGAACTAGTGTTTTAAGGTGACATAAGGAAAAGCACTGAATACAAGGTAAGTACCTTAGGAAAAGGTTCCCATATGTTCTCCAAGCTGGTGTACGTAAGTCATCTTTATTGCTTGCTTGATCTGGGAGGTAAAGATTATCGTAAGTATGATTGTTATGTTCTGATAATGTTTGTAAAAGAAGGATGTATGATGCTAAAAAGGCCCATGATGTTCTTTCTAGATGCGTTCTTTTAGTTCGTTTTAATTCTGTCTGAACTGGGTAAGCATAGTGTGAAGGCAATGTGTAAATTAATTAAAAGGTGAAAGAGAAATGCTAATAGGGCTCATTTTGGTTCTCATGAAGTGCGTGCGGTGTACGTTTTTAGTTATTCTGTTTGATCCGAGTCAGCATTTATGTATGTAAAAGTTGTGTGTTGGTAAGTGTGTTGTGCAATGGAAATTTTATGAATAATGATTTATATTCTGGTGGATTTGTTGGGAATATTTTCTTTGAGGGTGGTAATTGTAATTAGTAACCTTGGGATTTGTGAGGTTATGTGTGAGTGTATGAAAGATTTGTGTATTTGGGTTTGTCTACACGTGTGTTCAGTTTCTATAACTTTTGATCTTTTATTTATTGTTTCTGGTAAAATTAATTTTTGTCCTTTCCTTATGTTGGTTTCCGTTCCTCCCGTTTCTTGCACCTTTTTCATTACTGTCTTTGTTTCTTGGCATCATTAGGATTTTCTTGGTCTATGGTATTTCTTGGCATTATATTTTGGTAAAGGTTCGGTGGTGTGATATTTAAATTTGTTCGTGGATGTCGTTAATCTAGTAGCCTAAATTGGAGTATTTGTTTGGTCGTATTTTAGACTGAATTGTCGTCTGTTTGATTTTTCCTGGTTGTCATTTGTTTTTGGCTTTTCTTATCGTTGATTGTAGTTTTGGGTCTAATGTTTTCTAGTAGTTAATACAAGGTACAATAGGGTTCTAATGCCTAAGTTTCAGTCAATTTGTCATTTAATTTTGTTTTAATTAGATGCTCTTGCCATCTAAGAATTTTGTTCTTGTGATCTACGAGGCTGAGGTGTGGATTTCGTGATCCATCTATTTTGTTGCTCTCCTTCCTTTTGGTTTTCTTATGGTTTATGATACCAAGTGATTGTAAATATTCTCAATTTTTGTTTTGTTTAGACCTTGAATTGTAAAAGTTAATCTGACATTTATGTAAAAGTGAAGAATCTTTAAGCTTATTTGAGTTTTAACTAATTAGTTTATGGCAATTTGATCATTGTAATTTTATGTTGGTCTTAAAAAAAAATAAGGGGTAACCATATTATTTGGGTGGGTTATGCGAAACATACTGAACTTGACTTGTCATTAGTCTTAAGAAGAAACTAGGACATATTCTGTCGCAGTCCATATTTGTTTTCAGTGGAAGTTCTGAAGACTGTCCAACCTGATCGATGTGCGGTACCATTGTGAAGATCCAAGGGCCCGGAAAATCATGATGGAAGCTGCAGTCTCTCTCCGATCGCACTCATCTTCGCTCTACTGGAAAACCATATATATTATCTACTGTAATAACATTGTATTCAAGAAGTTCTGTTTCCATGTATTTGACAAAGTAAGACGTTAATGTTATAAGCATGTCTGGGAACTCGAAAAGTGACTGTTAACGATCAGTTGGTGTACGTATGCATGTTAATTGTGGATGAACTTTATTTGGATATCCACGTACTAAAATTACTACCTCAAGTGACCTTGTAATGTTCTCTATCTCCTCTTCTGAACTTTCACGTGTCCAAAATTTGTGGAATGTGGCCACGATTCGAAGGGAGGGAGTATTGATACGTGACAAGGCTTGTTCTGAATTGATAACACTGCTCCATCTGTGAGGGTGAATGGGAACTTCGATACGTCAGCGTTCGTCTGGAGATTATCTTGGTAAACTCTGGCATTGTGTTGTCTTTCTTCGCTACTAGATGGCGGGTAAACCTCTTCCACTCCTGTGTCGTGATCGTGGAGCGCTCCGTGTCTGCGAACGGAACTAACTTTTTCGTATTGCAGTGTCCATTGGAGTATGAGAGTGGGAGATGTTTATTGTCTGAACCTCGATGTAGAAAGCCACATGATGTAAGGGCTATAAAAGTTGCTCCAAGTTGAGCCTAGCTCGGCTAGACAAAGGTGATTGGCCTCGTGGCTACTTCATTCTATTGAAAATGTAACAGACTTCGTGGGAGAGCTTAGCTTATTTTTATTTTAAAAGGGGGGAAATTTATTTAAATAATTTGTTTCGGCCAACCAAGGTATGTAATTTGAAAGTGTACTAGGTGATTGAATTCGTTGTGGAAGTAACTGGTAACTGCGCAGTTTTGTATCATTTGTTGTGATTCCTTTTGTGAAGTTGAGAGCTCGTTCTTCTATTTTTATTTAGTGCTGGAATTACCAGTTGAATTGTGTCTCTTAGGTAAGTTGTGTTGTTGGTTAGAGTAACTTCGAACAAAATTGCGTATTGTCAGTTATGACTACAATAATTCAGTTACCTATATTTTATTTTTATTGCATGTAATTGGTGAAGGTTTTCTTTTGTCATACCCAGACGTGCTGCCCTGTAGGTCAACTGACTTTCATTTTTGCGACTGTCCTATCCGTGTTTTATAACCTCTAAATTTATTTATTTATTATTAACTTATTTACTTTCCTCCCGGATAGGACATGTAGAATATTCCTTGAAATTCTGTTTTATTACCATTTCGTAATGGTCTTTTCATCTTATATCCTGGTTACCATGAGAACGTTTAGACATTGTTCTTGGCGATCATTATTAAAGGGATGTTTTTGTTTTTTTCTTCTTACTAAAGGACAACTTTTGGGATTTCGACTGAACCAGTCACTCTGATAATTAGCTCCCATATTAGCAACTTAATTAATTATTTCTTCTTGGTTTGGGGCCCTCCCTTGACCTTAATGTATTTTGATTATGTGATCTTCACCACCTTAAGGTAATTAAATATTGTTTCCATTTTTTCCTTAATTGTATTATCAATTAATTTCATGGATTTTTCTGCTCTTCGCCTGGTTCGGTACCAAGCAAGTTTTTAATTTCACATATGAATTTCCTTTTAAATTTAGATTCTTCACTTAGGCCTATCCAATATCAAAGTTTGTTAATATTGCCTTTGTGGCAAGACATTGCTGTAATTTGTTCCTATGTTTTAAATATACTTTTGGTTACCCTAAGAGTTTTTCTTGGTGTTCTTGTTCACAGTAGACCTGTATTTTATTAAGTCTCTTATTACCTTGGGTTATATTCAGTCCAGTACGCTCCCTCCTCATTTTTATTATTTTTATTTGGTATGATAATGTACCTTGCTTCTGGATTGCCTTTCTTCTTTTAAATGATCGTAACGGGTCAGTTTTGCCGAGGACTTCAGTGTTCCTGCGATCCTTTTTCCATCTGCAGATTGACAAGACCGAGAAGGCTCGGGTAGAGTATATTGTTGTTGTTTAACAATGAATTCATTTAGGTGCTTTACAACATCATGGTCATCGATCCCCGTGTGCCATTGTAATGGCTGAAATAGTGAATTTGTAATTGGGTCAATGGTTTGGGTAGGAGGCGACCCTGACATGAATTTCGGGACAATCGCAGTAATTGCTTATAGTAAAAGTGAGGAAATAACGGAAAACCACTTATGGGATGGCTGGGGTAGGAAACGAAGCCATAACTTGATAGTTCTCCTGCAGAGGGTTCGATATACAGAATTACTACAGCGATTGCGTGCCGTACTGAAACAGAGATTAATTGTTTTAATGGCATGAATGGTTTGTATTGTACCAATTTAATGTATCAATTTATTTCACGCCTTAGCTTACATTCACTGTACATTTCCGGACTATCCATTAACATGTCCCAGGCATTATCAACATTATCATTAAATGGATTATGCTTTTCAGGGAAAATCTCTGATGCTCATTTGTTATTCAAAACCAAATGATGATGGTAACTCTGCTAGTCAGGACATCCCGTACAATCAGCGTGAAATAAAGGAGTTGCCTGATATGACCATTACACTGTGTCACATGCCTAGCTTAATTTCCAGAACTAGAACTAGAATTCTAATCGTCTTGGAATATCATTAAATGAAACCTTTGACTTTCAATCAAAAAATAATTTTTGCAAACCGATGAAGTTTCTGAATTAGTAAATTAATCTCAGAAAAAGTCGTATCAATAAATGAGCTTTGGTACGCTAATTGTTTCAACAAATTAACTTCGGTGAGGATTTGTGCACACGCCTGCGATGGTGTCTGAATTAGAATAACCATTTTACAATAGATGACGCGCGAGTCGCTTCAAAAAATTGACTTTGTTCAGCTGTTGTGCAAGCTCGCAAAGGTTCCTGAATTAGTAAATCAATTTTACGATAGGTGGCTCGTAAGTCGTAACACAAAATTAGTGTTTATCATACAGTTTAGAGGCAGTTTGTGTGTTTCCAAACATTAGCTGTTTCCGGTGTGACCCACAGTTGCGATGACCATCAACAAAGCACACGGAGAACCCATACAAGTGAGTGGACTAAATTCGGAAAATCCGAGCTTTTCACATGGACAGCTGTTAGTGGTTTGCTCACGCGTCGGAAAGCCTTCTGATTTATTTATGTACGCACCATACGAAAAAACAAAAATATTGCATACCCAAATACACTTCAATAAACAAAATTATAAAACAAAAACTTTATTTCCTTGCTTGGCAATGTAACCCTTGGCTGGTACAACTATTAGGTTATAAGTGCAATGAAAACGCTTGGCTGGTACTACTAGTAGGTTATAAGTGCAATGCAACACTCGGCTGGTACAACTAGTAGGTTATAAGTAGAATAACATTCACACTGGATACCATATATATACTCAAATACTTCCAACAGGTAAAACTCTGAATGAGAATGGTTAGTTTTGGGGCTGCCAAATAAAATGTGAACATCAATATCCACTTAGCACTGACAAAAGAAATACATTCAACAACAAATATTAGAGGATAACTGATTTTGCTAACAAGAATGATTCGCATCCAACATTACCAGTTATCATACATTAATAAGAAATAATACTTTTCCTGTTGTCCACTTACTCATTTATATGATTTCCACTTGCGTCACTCTCTTCACCATGGGTTTCTTCTGTTTTGTCCTAGTGGCAAGAATGACCATTAATTAATTTGCTATCATATTGCGCTTGTTCACAATCAATAACAAATAATTTAACTTTACAGCACAGATCAACTTCGAGTAAGGACTTATCAGCTTTGCAACTGACTGACTGAAATTACTATCTTATTCTCGATCATATCTTACTGCGTTATGCGAGTCTCATCTAGATCTGGACTAATCAAAGACATCCCTCTTTTGTACGTCAAATAAATTGAAGTGTGATAGGAAATATGGACTATTGGTGCAGCAGAAAAGAGGAGAATTGAGGCATTTGAAATGTGGTGTTACAGGAGAATGATGAAGATCATATGGGTAGATAGGGTTACAAACGAAGAGGTATTAAGGCGAGTGGGAGAGGAGAGATGTTTCTGGAGACTGCTAATGAAGAGAAGAGATAGGTTGGTAGGACACATACTAAGACACCCAGGAATAGCAAGCTTAGTTATGGAAGGAAGGGTCGAGGACAAGAACTGTAGGCGTAGACCAAGGTTAGAATATGTTAAACAGATTGCCTCGGATGTAGGGTGTGGTAGCTATGTAGAGATGAAACGATTAGCTCAGGACAGGGACGCATGGAGAGCTGCATCCAACCAGTCAAAAGACAGAAGACTCCAACAAACAGAAAATATGGAAACAGTACTTTAAAGGAAGTAACGGTCTTCAGTGCTGAAAGAATTAATTTAGGAATTTCAGGTAGTAAGACTATAAAAGCCTTCTCTCTTACTAGTCCATCGTTTTGACCATTTCAGTCACAGCACATAATACATGCACAAGTGACTTGGTCCTCAATAGTTCTACCCTCACAGCTGTTAGGAACAAACCCATTACTACTGGTAGTAAAGTATTCGACATTATTATTACAAAAGAGGCCTTCTCGGAATGCTTCCAACAATGGCGGCACCACTGGGAGAAGTGTGTGGAGTCCCAAGGAGACTACTTTGAGGGTGATTAGGGTTCCAACGCTCCAGGAATGCCAGTTTGTTTTCCCCGGCCAAAAGTCCAATACTTTTCTAGCAGACCTCGTCTGCCATATAAACACTATTCTACAAGAACAGTGCACAATTTTTGATTAAGGCAGGTAGAATTCCAAAAAACTTCCAACCAGCCATCTACAGTAAGTGGCGATAGAGTGATTTGTAGTCTATTTAACATAACTTCAGCCACTACATAATGCTTCTAACTGCAAGCAGTGGACCCTCGGTATTAACATTATAATATATTATATTAATTCAAAGTAGGAGCAAAAATTCAACGAGAAATAATTTCAACTCTGACATTTGCTGATCACATCTTTGCCGACACACCAGAGGATATGAATGAGTTTTAAATGGTAGGGATTCTGCCTTGAGGGAATATTTCATGATGGAAATTAATAAATATAAAACAAAACTATTGGAATGTAGCCGAAAGATATCAGAAACACGTATGTACGTCAAATTGCAGGGTGAATATGAGACTTTTGTGACTTAGGAAACAGAATAATCAGAGATGGACGAAACAAAGAAAATAATCAACAGGGAACACGAAAGACTCCTACATTCAGGTAATCAGTTGACTTAAGCATCCATCAGACAGTGCTACTGGATCATCAATGGAAAGTCGGTGGTTCGAAGAGTTATTAACACTTGTGCAAAATACTTCAGGTTCAAAGCCAAAACCACACAGCAATTAATGGGACAGTTGCCTTCAGTTCGTGTGTCTTAAATCCTATTTTATACATTGTGATACGTGTAAGGATTTACTACGACACAAGCGTATTTGGTGTGTTGTCTTTTGAGTGTCGTCGTAAATCGTAAGACGACACGGGAAACACGTTTCATATCCATTAAGTCCGTTATTATTAGGAAACATTTTCTGCCAACAGGTGCTTACTGCATATGACAAGGCTTTACACTCCTGGTTAGTCCGTCTTTCTTGCTAAGGATCCTCTATATACCCTAGACAAGGCTATACATGTTAGTTCTGAACACTTAGTGTTAATTGTATATTAACATTATATGCACAGCTTATACAAGCACGTTTTGCATGCAGCCAAACCTTTTAAGACAGTTACATACAACACGCAAAGTATGTTTCCGCTACCTAGCGGTGGATATGAGTACTCATTGGTGATATCCGAGGTGAGCTGATTTGCTCACACATTTGCTCTCATATTTGCTCCCATATTAGCTCCCATATTTGCTCCCACTTTTGCTCCCATATTGGTTCCCACATTTGCTCCCATATTGGCTCCCATATTGGCTCCCCATATTAATGCCAACTCTCATAACTATAAGCAGCAGCAAAATGTAAATGGAATAATATTTCTGATAATGTTCAAAACAGAAGTCCTGAGGTCTTGGGTTTGAATTCCCAACTACCGGTGTCAGCCAATGAGTTACACGACAGAAAACTTTTATTTTTATGTTGTGTTGCATGATAATTTGCCCATCTCGCGGTGTAGTGACTAGTATACTTGGGTGTTATCCCTGAAGTCTTGGGTTCCAACTTAACTATGCCCAGAATTTAATTTTGATCTGGTAGTTGAAAGGTTAGGTTAGGTGAAGTTAGGTAAGGTTAGGTAAAGTTGGGTCAAGATAGGTTAGGTTCAGTTAGGTTAGGTTAGGTCCAGTTAGGTTAGGTCAAGTTGGGTTAGGTTAGGTTAGGTGAAGTTAGGTTAGGTTGGGTTGGGTTTGGTTAGGTTAGGTTAGGTTAGGTTATCACTAAGCTTGTTATGCCTACTTGTTTTAAAAATAACACCACTTTTGCTCTCATATTTGCTTCCATATTTTCTTTGCACTTTAAACTATCTTGACTTGTGTATTTACTCTTGCTGGCATATTTGTTGAAATATTTGTTAGCATATTTGCTCCCAATTTTTATATTTGCTTTGCTCCCACATTTGATCCCATATTTGCTCCCACTTTTTGCTCCCACATTTGCTCCCACTTTTGCTGATTCTTTTTACCCCCACCTTTGCTCCCACTTTTTGCATGTATATATGATCCCACATTAAACTATTGTTGTTATTACCAATTTGTCTTTACTAGAGATTAGTTTATGCTTGACAGTTGATATGGAAGTATCAGTGACTAGGTATGGTAAGCCTTATGCATACTATAAAGGATATGCATATATTGTGAAACGAAGCAATAAAAATGGAACTGTTATTTGGCGCTGTTCAAAGCAACGATCGAAACAGTGTCGAGGAATGCTTAAGACAAAACAATTGGACATACCTTCTTCAAACAATCATGATTGTAAACTTAATAATCATGCTAGTCTAAATGTAAGGAAAGCTCAAACCAAAGCAAAAAAACAAGTCCAAGAAAAAGGTAGTGCTGCTAAAGATAATATTAACCTCAAGTTTAATACAGTACAACGCACTCATGCTGCTAGGGAGCTGTTTAATGAGAAACCTTTAACACCTCCTGTTTATTCATTTATTTATCGTATGGCTTTTAGTGCCGGGAGTGTCCGAGGACATGTTCGGCTCGCCTGAGTCTGTAGCTGCTTCCAGCGGACACCCTAAAGGGTGAGCTACAAGTTCCGTTCAATTTCAAGTAGTTCCAACTTTCGCCACCAGATATCAATGATACCTAGAGGTGAGCGTTGGAACTTTGATAGAGAGTTCTGACGAAATCTAACCTAACAAATTTTGCATTACACAAGTTTAGTCTGTGAAAGGATCTTTTACATGCCATAAATCTATGACATGGGACCGCCGGCTTTACTTCCCCTCCAAAGGAAGGCATACTGAAGGATTTTTAACGCTCTTAAAAAATCCGACGACTTCGGCCGGGTTTGAACCCGCTATCTTGGGCATACACCTCCTGTAAAACCCATGATGAGACACACACCCACTTCTCAAAAGCCCTCAATCCTATGAGAGACAATATACCCCATCAAAAAGTTGGTGGGGGAAGGTGATAGTGATAATAATAACATAACAATGTTAAAGCACTCTAGCACATCTAAAAAGAAGCTTTCAACACTATCAAAGGCAACTCAAACCATGGAACAGACTGTGGACACAGGTGGAAATTATGATGATAAGATGACGATGATGATGATCATCATTATGAAGATGATTATAATGATGAGGATGATAATCATGATAATGGTGATAATGATGAACTACTTCCCGAGTTTTTGAAACCATTCATAAAAAATAGCAATGGAAAGATCCTAATATATTAGTCGAACGTCTACAGCTCTTGCATGCCTGTAAACAGGTTGGTCATATTGGTTATGAGAAAGAGCTATTAAATATAGAAAATGAACTTCGTAAAGCTGCTATTATTGTGTGATGGGTCAACGTAGCAACACCCCCATCCCCTAAAAAATAATTTTCAACAAGTGTTATGTTTAAAAGGAATGATGAGCTGTATTCTATGTGTCTATCACTTGTAAAAAAATATTTTGATTAAATTAATAAATATAGTTTGTGTATATTTCTTGTTTTCTTGCATGTTCAAGCAATAGTTATGTCAGGGAAGGGATTCAAACCCTTGCTTCCTTATATATTTGGAAATTTGATATTAAGTCAAACGCCTTAACCACAATAGTTATGTCAGGGAAGGGATTCGAACCCTTGCTTCCTTATATATTTGGAAATTTGATATTAAGTCAAACGCCTTAACCACTCGGCCACCCTGACAGTTACTGATTTACATGTTATCCTACATTCACATAGGGCTCTACCTTCTTAACAGTGAACTCTGTTGGTCATTAAAATAACTACATGTAAAATAATTCCAGTGGAAAATCCTGTTAGCAAATATCATATATTAAATATTTTCACGCCATAGAACTACGACTTGAAAATCATTTATTGGAGGAATATCTTTAATGGGATCACCAAACCTTCAATTATGCAATATATATTCCTGATAGTGCCGTATTTTGGTCGATAGTGTCTCGAGTGATTAAATAAGAATACAGTAAATGTATAAACATTTAATAAATCATAATTGTTTTCATTAAGTATCATATAATACGTATTTTCACACCAAAGAATGACCATTTCAAGATCATTTATTGTAGGAATATATTTAATGGGATCTCCAAACCTTGAAGTAAACCATATGTGATAAACATTCCACATAGCTACATAACCGACAGTACGTCATGTTATCAATCTCAGCCACCGGGCGCGCTCATTGTTTGTTTGTGTTGCATTTCAGTTCCATTTGCATTTCATTTCTTGAGAATCATTCCCACGCCGAAAAATATATAGCAAGCGAGAGGAAACATGTTACGCATCAATAATTTTAGAAGAGCTCTCTCAGGTATTGTATGATGATTTTTTAGTACTGCATAACTGTTTGTTGACTAGCATTTACAGTTACACAACATTATTTTTGGTATGCTCTACATAAGTATCCTAATTGTCTCTGGTATAATGTAATGTTTAACAAACATGGTCACACGGTTTGTCTATAGGTTTAAGCCTCTGTTGTATATGATTTCAGAAATAATAAGCAGATTTCTACAACTGTACTCACTGGTCAATAACCAACATAGTGGGCTAAAATGTTTCCCTCATAGGTAACTCATGTTTGGTCAGTCAATTCTTATTGCAAAGCCAGTCAAGACCTAAAACATTAGTCTTCACGTATATAACAATCATCAACACCATTATCATTAAACAAATCAAACCATCTTAAGGTATTTATTAAGTTTAATTGCATTTTAGGAATCTTGCAAACATCTTGCAACCTTAAAGAGGAAAGTATAGACAGGAATTCTGAAAAGGAAACCGTTCAATCATTCAATGTCGTTAGTGTTAGGGGCCTCAACGTGAGAGGTTATGAAAGTCTATGTGAGGGTGTGGTTTTTACAGATGAATGCCTTTTCCTGACACCCACCTCAGAGACAAGTTTATGGGAGATGAAACTCAGCTATCATGTCGGATGTGGAGCTCCTAGTCTAGGAGAAAGTCATGTTGAGGTATTTGTCTGCAGGGAGTGTGGTAAACGAAACAACAACAACAATAAGCATACATGTAAAGGGAATATTATGGAATTTTCGAGTACATGTAGTCAATTTTAATAAAAAAAATTGGTTAAATTTTATGGTTTGTACACCACTTGGCTAAATTCGGTAAATTTTAGTGAATTTTCATTTATATTCGTCTAATTTTATATGAATTTGAGGTAGTTTAAACCATTCTTCGGTAAATCAATGGAATTTCAATAAATCTGGTAGTCATTTGTTGAATTTTGCTGGAATTTTGTGTCATTTGGTCAATTTGCGGAAAATTTAGTGGATTTTAGGAAAATTCAAGGTAAATCTGGGGATAGTTAGGTATTTAACAGATAACCTGTCACTATGATGGTTGTATTAGAGTGTGCCTTTCACCACCAAGGGGTAGGATTGGAGAGAGGAGACCGTCATGACCTGAAGTGCATTGTCATTTATATTGAATTTAAGAATGGCTGTTGTGGGGGATCGAACACTCCTGTAGATGGTTTTGGGGGAAGTGTACTCCATTCCATTCTTAAAAGTCACTAATCAGGTCCTAGCATTGGACAGTTGCAAACCATTTGATTATTCTTAACATCAAAAGTGCATTTGCCTGGAGTTTGGTGTAGAGAAATCTCAGCTCACCTCACTCCAACTCATTGGAAAATGAAAATAATTTGTTTTTGTCTTACTTAGAGGCTTCGAAATCATGGTCATTAGTCCCATGTACTGTACTTAGGGAAAATAATAAGGGTCATGCACACTATTATTAGCTGAGTATCTAATACAATTTTGCATACCCTAGGACCAGTATCACATTATATAGGTATGGCATGGCATGTGTTACCGTCCTTCAAGCCAGTAATATAAAACAAAAGAGGTCTTTAATTCCACTCCTGGGAGTCATATCTAGTGTCATGTAGGTTGACGATCACGGAGTCCCAGTTGAGTCCGTCATTGCTTCCACTAGCTTGTGCTAGGCTCCTCTCTATCTTCTTTCCTGTCGACCACACTTGCTCAACTCCTGTTCTCTACCGACCCCGACATGATTAGGGTATCCGAGGCCAAGGGAGTCTCTTCCTTTTGCAACTTAATTGACCCATGTTTATTTATTTTTTCTAATATTCTACTTGTGTGAGGAGGCAGCCATATTTTTTTCATGTTTTTTACTGTCTTTTGCTCAAGCCCCTCAAGAAGGTAGGGTGTATATAGACCCACCACTTGTGGTGCACCCTGCATATGGCTACACCCTCAAGGGGCTTATGGCTGATCAGTTTGGAAGTTGGCGACCCCAAGGGATTTCTGAGCTGAGTCCAGTTTTCCTCCTCTTTATCCATTACCTCTGGGGCAGTGCCTCTCCTATTATACTTTTCCATCTGCCTTTCATGGCTCTCCTTCCTTCCAACTCCCTCAATCCACATGCTTGAGGGTTGGGGGCCATTTTTTATTCCTTTTGTCCTTTATTTGGCCTTTTGTCCTTCTTGTTTTCCGTTTCTTCTTCTAGTATATAAGAGTATAGTTAGTTTTAGTTATAGCTTAGATTTACTTTTCATCTTTACGATGACCCAAACCATTGAGGGTCGATAGGACAGCTTGGTGGTTAAGTTTGTAGAACGCTTCTCTTTTGTCCAAAGGACAGCATGTTGAATTCCTCACTGGCTCATGAATTTTATTCTTTGTTCACTTAGTTCTCATGGCTTTGAAACTGGCTGTCTGTAACGTGATCATTATTCATTTTAACTTCAGCGTACGGTGTAGGATTTGAAAAGAGGCGGCCATGGCTTCTCAATGACAACTATGTTAGCGTTTGTCTAAAATATAAATAAAAAAAGAGTTCAAATATCAAGTAGGACATAAACTAATTTTAAATTCAGATTTGTGTTTCACAGTAAACACAATTATTCTCCGTTTAAAACAAGCCATACAATTCTTTTTCTAACATGATAGCTTATACGTGGGCATGGCTATAGATTACAAGTAGTATAGTCATCAGCTAAGGATTCAATTGCCATTACCTACACCTCTCATGGTATGGCTCTTAGTCAATTCGTTAAACTATAGAAAACGTTTCTATATGTTCTGTTACATTATTATTTGACCATCTCACAGTGTAGTGGTTAACCTACTTGGTTGTCAACCTTAAGGTCTTGGCTTCCAACCCCAACTATACCAAGACATTCATTTCAAGGTTGCAATAAGGTTCACTAAGCCTTTGTCAAACCTTTACCTAACCACTATCTAGTAATGTCCTGTATGATAACACGGTGCAGAGCACGTCCACTATCAAGCAGAGGACTAATATGAAACTTGCTGACAAGATCGCCGTGCTGTTATCACCAAGGCTCACTACACAAACCAAAGCCACTGTCTCTGTGCGGTAGTATGCAAGCGTATGTTTGTTTAAAAAGCATCATGAATATAACTCCACTGTCACCACAGAGGCCCCGGGTTCGATTTTTTTTCTAGAGGCGGCAACAGGGTACACTAAGTCTTGACAGGTAAAACTTTTGGGGTCCATTCGTGAACCATGGCAAAAGGTTGGCCATCCTGACTTCTTCAACACCTCAAACAAATATTTACTATTACAGGTGAGTTACCATTTTTTTCTTCTTTGTCTTTCTTCGGCATTTTCCAATTATTTTGAGTCGTCGGAGCCAACCAGACTCATTTTGGTTTTGTCCGGGGATTTAAGGCCGAATGCCCTTCCTGAAGCCACGTGATTTTTCAAGTGAAAATTCCACCGGGATTTGAACCCCAGCCGTCCAGGTAAAGACGAGCAGCTAGGCACCTGCGCCATCACGTTCCCCACTGGTTAGTTATCTATACACACATTAATCCATAATTACCTAATAATAATAATAACAATCATCCTCCATACACATGTCCATTAAAGCATGGTTTCACAAAACGCTTATGCTTTTAGGTGTTTGATACCTTTTTCCCCTGTAACATTACTATTCCCTGTTTTAAGAGTGAAATAATCTATCGAGGTAAAAGCGTATGTCATCACCTATTTTTAAACGATCACACCTAATCTTTAGGGTTCTTAAGTTTGCAAGATATCGATTTTTTTCAATTTGGGGGTTGTTTACACTCCCCTACGATATTTCATCAAAAACAAAAGATCTTAGGTTCAATTATCATTTTTCCCGTTTAACACCCTTTTACGCCCTGTAAAATCACTATTTACTGTTTTAGGGGTGAAATGACCTATCCATGTAAAAGCATATGTCATGACCTATTTTTTAAGCTATCACACCTAATTTTAGGGTTCTTCGTTTCCAAGACATTGATTTTTCAATTTGGGGGTTGTTTTCACCCACCTCCCTACTATTTTTCTTCAAAAAACAAAAGATCTTAGGTTCAATTATCATTTTTACCCGTTTAACACCTTTTTACCCCTCTCTAAAATCACTATTTACTGTTTTAGGGGTGAAATGACCTATCCAGGTAAAAGCGTATGTCATGGCCTATATTTTAAGCTATCACACCTAATTTTAGAGTTCTTCGTTTCCATGATATTGATTTTTCAATTTGGGGGGAAGTTTCCACCCCCCTGCTATTTTTCATCAAAATCAAAAGATCTTAGGTTCATTTATGATTTTGAAGTGTTTAACAGGTTTTTTTCTCGTAAAACGACTATTTACTGTTTTAGGGGTGAAATGACCAATCGATGTAAAAGCCTATATCATCCCCTATTTTTTAAGCTATCACACCTAATTTTAGGGTTCTTCGTTTCCATGATATGGATTTTTCAATTTTGGGGGGTAGTTTCACCCGCAAACGAGGGACGTCGCCCCAAGTGCTGGGACCCCTCATACAAGTTCCTAGCATGATTGGTTCGCGAGGTATGAACAAAAGTGTAGTTAGGCCCTTTTGACAAAAAACGAATCATACATTCAAAAACGGGGCGCCCACCCCAGGGCTAAAATACTGCCTATGGCAAAATCCCATCAGGGGTTCAGAAAATATTAACAAACGTGTAGTTAGGTCCTTTTGACAAAAGCCGTCCGTGTGCGCACATACAAAAAATATTATTTACCCCCCGGGCAAGGGTTGTTTTTATTTTGGGGTGGATATACCCCGTTCATAGAAAAGGGTAGTTCACCACGAGTTCTACGACACCTCATATGTTTAAATCGCATTATTGGTTAGCGAGATACTAAAAAGCCGATGACCTATTAGTTTGTATCGTTTTTAATAAATATTTAAAAAACTCATCTATAAATAATCATTTAAAAAGCCCGCTCTCTTACAAAACCTCTCAAGTGCGCATGCGTATAAAAAAACATTAATCGCCAAAATGTCAAAACAACATGTTTACCCCAAATGGCGTTTCCAAATTCCATCCATTTTAAAAATGAACCTCACCATCACATAGAGCGGAAAAAATACCATCTAAACGATCCCTCACTCGACCCTACTCCTCCCCCACCACCTAACCCTTTCCCAACATAGGCATACATATTCAAGCACGAGCGCGACTTGAGAAAACCAACACTACCCCACTACTCGCGAGTGACCTTTTAGTTTTGGTCGTTTAATTAAATAAAGAGGCTATAGGAAAGTAGGGGGCGTCACTACGAGTGCTAGGACACCCTGTATGTTCAAATCCCATGATTGGTTAGCGAGATAACAGGTTGGCTCAATAAAAAGGGAAGCAGAACCCCTGTCATCCCACTACTAGCGCATTCCAATAAGCTAAAATGACATTCACATTCTGCTCCTCTGCAAGTTTGTTTTCTGTACTCGCTTCGACCAACATAGAACCAAGTTCTCATCAACGTTTACACGTTAAAGACTCTCTTCAGGGGTAAAAATCTTAGCAGGCTTCACACATTTTCAAATATTAGCCTCCATCCATCTGCCATAGGAAAGATCAGAAAAACGAACCCTCGCTCTGCCATAAACCGACCCGCCGAAATATCGATTGTTCTATTGAGCACAGCCACCGTGGTCAGCGACAGGTTCGTTGAAACACACACACCCAGCAGTATCGTCTCTCTCAACAACCACGCTTCATGAACATTATAAACAGGCAAAGAAAAAAAAAGGATTTTCAACATGTATGGCGTTAGACCCTTTGTGAATTATTTTTTTGGAAAAAATATCTACTATGTTCGAAAGGGGGCGTTAGCCCGAGTCGTAGGACACCTCGTACACGTCTCTAGCGTTATTGGATTGCGAGATAGAGCAAAAAGTTTAAAATCACGGTTTTACCTCAAAATGGTTTTTCATTCCTGCTCAACATGAACATCCTCGGCAAGAGGACAATGTGACGAAAAAAATGACACCTCGTACAAGTCTCGAGGCTTATTGGTTCGTGAGATATCAGCAAAAATCACAAAAAAGCATGTTTTACCCCAAAATCCAGTTTCCAAATTTTTTAAAAATATATAACGAGCGGTCCATAGCAAAGAGGACGTCACCCCGAGTCCTTGGACTTCTCGTACACGCCTCTAGCATGAATGTTTCGCGAGATATAGCAAAAAGTCTAAAATCACGGTTTTGCCCCGAAAAAAAACATGTTTCCAGATTTTGACCTTTTCAACACCTACATTCCCGTAAAGAACACAACGAGACGAAAAAAAACGAATCCAAGCACGCCCTCCTAGCATGACCCCTTCCTTCCCAAGGTCGCGAGGGCTCACAACTTGCTATGTGGCGCAGAACGAACAACCTAGCACTACTGTCAGGTTTTTATCCTAGAGACTTGAAATTTATTTTGGGGGTAGAGGGCATATGGACCTTCCATTTATGTCACACAAATTGCTTTGTAGAATTCCTAGTTTCCAAAATATAGGATTTTCAAAATTCGAGTGTTTTCAAAAAAACATAAAAAATAAAAAAGTTTTATTACAGAAAATAAAGGACATAGAGAACTTTCGTTTGAACTATGGCACAACGTTCTACCATGTTTGGTTTTCAAACTATCACCTACTTTCGAAAAAAAATGTTTTTTCAAAAATATAACGAGTGGTCCATAGGAAAGCCCCCGTCAGCTCGAGTCCAACGACACCTCATTCGTGAATCTCCGACCACGGGTTCGGGAGTTATTAATTATTTAATATGAACACCGCCCGAGCAACGCCGGGTGGCCTAGAACTCTCACTACTCCCCTACCAAAGTGCCAAGGATATGCTGGCTTCATATAATGTACCCTTCACCTATGAGAATTAAGATATATCCTACATTACCTCAGTGAATAGAGCAACACACACACACAGGGAT
Source organism: Meconema thalassinum (assembly GCA_946902985.2). Taxonomy (NCBI): domain Eukaryota; kingdom Metazoa; phylum Arthropoda; class Insecta; order Orthoptera; family Tettigoniidae; genus Meconema; species Meconema thalassinum. Next base: position 31,791,528 of record OX336393.1, read on the forward strand.
GTCATGGGTTTGAGTCCAGCACTAATCAGACAATATAAAGCTTTACCATCCAGCTAGACGTCTAGTACTTTCCATACTTCACACAACATAATAGCAGACAGGTTCCATATGTCATCAATACGGTCTGAATACACAATTCTGTAATCCCTAAATAGCATTGGTGAGAAGCTGACGGCGATCAGGTCATGTCCTCTATGAGATGCAACAAGTAGTAACTCAATAACGTACTCACCTCTTTCAAATCTCCACCACTCGCTAAAGATGGTGTTTCTGTTTCAACGCATGGAACAAACTCTGGTATCGAGGATTCTTCTATCTTAATATCCTCAGTGAGATGAGTATCATCCTGCAGAGAAATTACTTGTTTCACAAACACGTTCCTTTGCATAGATAGAATTAAATCTTACACACGTTTCCATCACTTTGAATACCTTCCAAACATAATGCGACATACAAGACCTAGATCAAAAATGTTGTAGAGAAAGGCAGTTCTGTTCTCAGAGTAAACATCCCCTACTTGGGTAACTTCATCCGCTCATCTCCATATATATATTTGTCCCCGTTCACTTTTTCGTAAACCGCGATGTTATGTCAGACCACGTGACAACACCGATATTGTCAGCTGAGTACAATATTACGAAGTCAGGGTTTGGAGAAAGGCTCTTGTGAAGGCTGTGCAAGGTTCGAGCGAGCCGTGAAATCCATTGGAAACATGAGATCAAACTAATACAATACAATACAATACATTGAGTTAGACATTCACTGTACATTACATGGAAATACTTCGAACAACGCGGAGGAAAATAGGAAGAGGAAGTAGCTGATTGCCTACAGAACGGAGAAGCCAGAAATGCTACACTACGCACAAAAAAGAACACGGCGAACGCCTGAGAGGCGGATACGGAGATTCGAGCATTGAACCCACAGTGTATAGAATTGAGTATAATTAGAGAAATAGAGTGCAAAATATTTCTCATTGAGTGTGGAATACGCGAATTTGCACGTTCAACTATTTAATACAAAGGTTTGTGTATTTATTGAATATCGAGTATGGTCTATATATAATAGTTTGAGTACAAGTGCTACACAGAGCTCAAATTTGGATCAGAATTATTTGTTGTACTGGGTAAATTAATTGTAGGAGGCTTTGATTGCTCCATCACAATCAGATATAATTGTTATGGTGTTTGAAGCCAGTGTTACCTTAGTGCTTTTCAGTAGGTCAACACGATTGTACCCAAATGAGATGGGTTATTCCCCAATACTGAAAAAATCCAAGAGATTAATAAATACACTTGGATTACCAGTTTCGATCGTCAAGTGATCATCATCAGATCCATTAAACTTAGGATATAAAATCTATGTCTGAAAGTATGGGAGAAAATATTTACAATATGTACACATATTTAGTTGCAGTATGAGGTAGTGCAACCAATCTTTTGACCCACCTTCGTATTTAACACAATTTAACATGAGAAGTATCTACACTAAACTTCTAAGAATGATTTGATGTGATAAGATTCATTTCTTTCGAGTGATTCGATCGCCAAATTGTAATTTGGAATTATAAATAATCACACGGAAGCAAACCTATTGTTTGTACTTAATAGTTTACTACCACCTTACAAAATTTCAGTGTGATTGTTTAAATAGTTTGAGAGATATTGTGAACCAGTGGAATCTGGAATATATCGCATGAACGCCATGTTGGATTGTTATATATATATATTGAACCCTTTATCCACAGGCTATATAAAGGATTCTAATAATTATTCATCGTCTTTTGATACATTTATACAGACAACAGATATGAGAGCCAGACGCTGTTGGGAAAATATTGAGAAATCAGTGGCCGAGAGGACACAATGGTTTAAGCTCCTGTGGTATTTTAGGAGGATGCGTTTATATTCTTGAGACACAGAGCAGGTGCAACTTTTAGCGCGAATGTTGGCTTGGGGGCGCACACTATGGCTTGTTGCTAGGAAGATTCGCGCCAAGGAAGAATTCGAATGCTACAAGGTAATTGGTCTATCATCATGTGAACCACTCCCTACGGCAGAAATGTTTGTAAAAACGCGCAAAGACATACAAGAGTCTAGGCCAATATTATCAAGACGCCTTGTCTTAGCGGGAACTCGGCTTGGGAACGCGCACGGGTAGATTAACGCGGGAGTTATCTACAGATTAATCCCACGATCGAGTCAAGCCGGCTACAGCATAATCGTAACCTCCACACTGCTACGAACTCAATGATACAGATCGCATGCTATTCTGATAGTTATTTTGGAATATTTTTAATAGATCCCCTTCCATACCTACCCTAGTCAGTGTCATTTATAAGGATCCAAGATGCTTCGAGGATCACTACTAATTTTTGTTCGTCTGAGGACGGAACGATTCCTAATTTTTGTTCGTCTGAGGACGGAACATTCATACTCTGCAGATTTTCATGTTTGTGAATATGGAACAGTGTCGTCAAATTATAAGTATACCTTCAGGGATTTATTTATAGTCCCAGCACTATCAGTAGGACCAGTTCATCGAAGTAATTCACCAAATAGACTGTCAAGGAATTTAGTACTTGATAGGTGAATATAGTAGGAATTATATCGTGTGTGTATCTGACAAAACTTTATTTAATTCAGCACGTGATGACGTCCAAGAACGAGGATGGATCTGGGAACCAGCAGGACGTTTGCCTGAAGATGTCCATGACCAGATAAACATCTTAAAGGAGATGGCTGCAGACGTATTCTTGGCGCTGTTTTAAAGGATTGAGTACCAAATAAATTTATTTATTTATTAAATCAGCTACGGTGTTATGGGATATTTTTGTAAATATTTGTTTGCTTGCTTGGTAATGTAGATTATTAGTTTTTGTTTTACTGACACATTTAATATGGGACTAGCCGAGCGTTGCGTAATTTTATATATTTTGTGATTGTATTTGGTTTAACTTTACGCGGGGACGCGCAGCCGATGCTCGATCTCGCTTGCGTAAATCGCGGTCAAGCATTATTATTCGGAGATTTGCCTTACAACAAAAATGGAACTGAATTAATTTTGAGATGAAAAATAGAATTTGGAGGGTAAAAGATTATTTGTGAGTAGAATTTTATGACGGATCAGGATTATTTTGATAGTTGCTTTCCAGCAGATTTGAACGGGATGGCACTTTGCACCCGAGTTTTTGTTGTGTATTTTTGTTAATGTGTCAATGGACGCAGTATTGTTGATCTGTTTGAGCCGACCCAGAGTGAGTGTGTTTGAGATTCAGTCCAAGCTATGGGTGCGTATGTGATTTTTATGATGTGCTAGCGAGAATATATCATGGTGATTATTCTGACTTGCTCCACGTCAACCCAGTTCATGACCTCACGAGGCTGAACTCGTGGTATATATTTGTTTCTCGCCATCCAGGGGATGCGTGAGATTTGTTGACTTTTCCAGAGGGAAACTGCACCTAGCTTGCCAGACTGAGAGAGGTATTTGTAGGACAGCGTGACTCATACAAGTTGGGGGGAGCTCAATCAGATAACGTGTCTTGTCATTAGTAACAGATCTGCTTCCTATACTGCAATTTATGATGTTGTTTTAAATTCACAAAACCTGATCGGTTATAATGAGTATTGCTTGATTAAATGGGAGCTGTCCATAATTGTAAGGTAGCCACCGAAATTCGTGTTTGTCTGGCGTTTCATATAAATGTAAACATAATTTTTCAGCCTTAAGGCTTGTATTTTGTTGTTGTTGGTTCAATTTTCGGTGTGTTTATTTTGATGCGTTCTTGACCCGTGTCAAGTTAGGGTGCACGGAGCTATGTTCTCAAGTTGATGAGAGCCTTTTTGGGCCTATTTCTGGCATGCTCTTTTTTTTATTCCGTGTGCTCCTGCACCAGTAAGAATCTCAGGGAGATTCTTCATTTTGTTTATATTATTAGATCTTGCATGTGTCAGTAGTAGTTGTAGTGTATTAATTAAGGGTGGGTCCCATAGCCGTAGTGTGATTTAAAAGATTCACTTCGTAAGCAACATGTCTGTTTCAGTTGTAAACGGACTCGCATCAGTACTCAGTTTCTTATTAACGAACAGTACACCACATTATATAACTTCTTGACCAGAAAAATATGGACTTGTATCCATATGTTGTGACGAGTGAGTTCTTACCGCTCAAATGCTTATGTTATGATTTTATCATTTATGTGAAGCTGCATTCACATTGTCTTGTTGAGACGAGCGAGTTCCTACCGCTCAGTGTTATTATTATTATTTATTAAGGGGGTGAAAGTCAGGGAGGATTAGTTTTTATTTATTATTATTATTATTATGCACATACCTTTCAGTCATTAAATTTCTTTTATTCTACTTGTTATTCATTTTATTTCTAGTATAGCCTCTGTCATGAACCTTTATATTCATTAGAGCATGTTGTTTTTAAGCGAACTTGGCTGTGTAACGCAGTCAGGACTGAACACGACCCCGTAGACGACTCTCGACAAAACCATGCTTTATTGAAGGGTGCATAGACAAGCTGGCGCGCCAAGTGGGGCTAGTTCGTTGCTAGTTAACTGCTAGAACACGGTGGATAGACAGCATATCTAAGCTGGTGTCATACCGTGGAGCGTTTCGTTGTTTTGGGCTTTTCTAGCGGATCATAAACAAGCTGTTACCCTACATGTGGTGTTTTGCTGTTTTTGACTGTTTGAGATCACCGGAAATGATATTTTGTTAACGTAAATATGGCGAAGAGAAGGACCGCCAAGAAAATGGAATATACAGTAGAATCACGAGTTTGCAAGTTAAAATACGATTCACGTTTTGTTTATTGATGTAATTAGTAAAATAATGTACGTGAAATCGGGCGCCCATTGATTAAGTATAAAATTGGATTTGTTTAGAAAGTCAAACTCATGAATATGTTAGGAGGCTGGTAGCCTTAAATGACAATTAATACTTTGTTAATTAGTCAGTGTTAACATCAGATCTGGATAGTAATTTATGACTGAATATGTGCGGGGTTAAAAATTTATTAAGTAAAATTAGAACCATTCAGTGATGATTGATTTGCGGGAGTAAAGGGAATAAGTTTAAATGAACTGAATGTGGTCAAATGAAGTAAATGTATGTCAAGAATTATATATGTGTATGTCAGGGAGACGTTTGCATGCCATCCTCCTGTCTTCTCAGTGATATATATATATTTTTGTGTGTGAAAATGGCGACGGTCGCAGAGATCCAGGCGATTATTGAGAGTGCTACGGCACGAACCCAGAAACTATTAAGAGAACAAAGTGAAAGTTTAGACAGTAAATTATCTGAACAGAATACACAATTATCTGAACAAAATGAGTCATTCCAGGCTCAAATGAATGACACTTTAAAATCACAATTAGCGGAACAGAGTGAAAAATTGGACACTAAGGTATCTGAACAGAATGCACAATTATCTGAACAGAATTCAAAAGTATCTGAACAGAGTGAGTCATTCCAGGCTCAAATGAATGACACTATAAAATCACAATTAGCCGAGCAGAGTGAGTCATTAGAAATTAAATTAATTGAACAGGGTAACTCCTTACAAGCGCAAGTAAATTAAAATATAAACAAACAGAAGCGCAAGAAAGTCGAAATACAAGTCAGTTAGCCACATTATCTGCAGAGATGAAAGAATACACTACACAGCAGATGGTTCAATTCGCGCTTGATGTAAGTAAGAATAATGACAAACAGCTAGGTCAGATACAAAAATTAGAGGATACCTTCAACCGTAAATTAAATGATTTGGACGAAATTGTATTAGCAAAACTAGCTCAGATAGAATTAGCATGCACGGCAAATAACAGTGAGGTTAAAACGGCACAGGATGGTCTTGAAAAGCGGTTTGATAAAATGGAGGAGGATTCTACGTTTATCCAGGGACAATTGTCAGCAGTAAATGAAAGCATCACGGGCTTAATAAAGGACATGGATAAATTAGAAATACAATCAGCAGAGCGATGGCAAAACCTAGAATCGGACCAGGATAATTTAAAGAGTACGATAGATGAGAATAAGCTACGTCTAGAAGACAGGCTTGAGAAGATAGAATCGAATCAGCAGGACACGAAACAGCAGATGGAAGAAAAATTAGGAGCGATAAAAGATAGCATCAGAAAGGATTGGCGCAAGATGAACTGAGACTCTAAAGAAGAACGGCTAACTATTATAAAGACCGTAGGTGAAAATCATACGCGCATTAAAGTACTTGAGGAAGAAATCAAGAATAAAATGAAAGAACAGTCGGACAGAATCATTAAAGCAGAGTTGCGCTCATTAGGACAGAACACGTTATTTCAGACAGAGCACGCAGATAAGGAAGTTGACTCAACGAGCCAGAGGGCAATTAGCGCGGAAAGTGGGCACGGAATGACAGGTAGCCAATTAACGACTAGCACAGAGGGATTTCACAACAACGTTGGAGGGACCTCTACCCCTCAACATGGCTATCAGCACCCTCAAGTCGTTCAAGTAATTCGATCAAATGAATTTAAACCTAATAAATTCACAGAAAATTCTGGTGTCACACCGAAGGCGTATCTTAAAGAGATGGATCACTATTTTAATGATAATAATATACCGCCCGCGCGCCGTTTAAGACTGATGGAACGATTTCTTTCGGGAAATGTACTTACGTGGTTCTTGAGCTTCAAGTATACTTTCGGAGGGATAGATGATTTTAAGATTGCGTTCCTTAAAAAGTACTGGTCGGCTTCTCTACAACAAAGTCTCAGAATGGAACTTTATTCAAGAAAATATCAGTCGACTCAGCAGACGAAATATTCAGATTTCTTTTCGCTACAATTGTTGAAATTTCGGGATCTGGATTACCCTTTAGAAGAATCAGATCTGGTTATGACGATTGCACGGCAGATGCCAGTAAATGTTCAGCAGGTTTTAGTAGCAGCAAACGTGGACACAGCGGTTCGAGCCGAACAAATCTTACATCAGATTGACGAGAAAACATCTCACTTGCAGCAAAGAGGGGGACGACAGCTGGAACTTGTAAACACAACGGAGGTGGTTAAACCCGCTCAATTACACACCAGGTCGCAGGCCACAAATACAAGTGTGTCAACAACACCAAGAAGAGGTCAGGAGGGTGACGAAAATAGGTCACACCAGCGTCATGAAAATAACAATGATAGACAGACACAAGGCAACAATAGGTATCAGCAGCGAGGATACCAACAATGGAGAAATAATAGGAGAAATGAGGGACCCTACAGACGTTATGAAAATAACAATAATGATAATCGACAGTGGCGTGAAAGAAGATATCAGAACCAGGGGGACTATCGGAATTATAGAAATGATTGGAATGACAGGCACGCCGAATCGCAGCGCTACCTGGAAGAGTTACACGCTAATGGAGGGGACGAACAAAAACATTGGGAAAATGCAATAAATAGGAGGTCAAATCCAGATACTCACATTGAGGGGGCCGAGAGTTTATTGAAGCAGGAATAACGCCAGGGAAATACGCGACAGAAGGATGATGGTAGTCGCGGGGGTTGTAAAAAAATCCCAATAATTGAAAAAGGACTCACCCTGAGAGAGCAACAGCCGGATCGTGAAGAAGGATGGGTCGTGGCACACATACAAGAATGGATAGCTTTGCCTGGAGGAGATTGTAAAACCACGGAACGACGATATCAAACAATTACCTATTATCTATGCCAAGATTGGTGGAATTAACGTGAGATGCTTTGATGACACGGGTTTACAAATCAGTCTTGTATCGGAGGCTTTGGTTCGAGAGTTGGGACGGAGTCAGAATATTCCTGTGATTCCAGTACCGCAACTCAAGGTGAGGGGCGTTATTCCCGAACGCACCGTCACTTGCAAACGTCAGGCATTTATAGAATTGGATATATTAGACCATATATTTGGACAGACTTTCATCATAATGGCTAAAATGAATTTTAACATTATTCTGGGTGCAAATTTCATTTGTGACTACCAGGCAGTCATAGATTTGCATAATAATACAGTCAGTTTTAAGGAGTTTGATAAACTGAAGGATGTGGGCTTACACATGGATGAAATCACAACAGGGAAAGACGGGAGTTCATGGGCATTGGAGGCAATAGCAGAGGAGACAGAAGAGGAGACACAAAAGGCGGAAGATGACCTTATAGATGTGGCTGTTGTGGAATTAAATGAAGAGAGTGACTCTCAGGAGATATGGGCCTTACTAGCAGAAGGAGAGGACAGCGATACTCAGTTTGAAGAACTATTACAGGAGCGGCTCAGTGACATACAACTAGGGGTGGAACATAGGAAGAAACTTGAGGAGATCTTAAGAAGACACAAGGCAGTGTTTGACACAGTTCCAGGGAAGATAATAAACTTTCAGTATTCTATGCAGGTTGAGGATTGGTCCCCATTTCGAAGCAAATTGTACCCTATACCAGAAAAACATCGAGAGCCAGAAAAACGGATTATTGATGATATGTTGCAAGCTGGAGTGATTAAGAAGACTCCTACACCTTATTTAAATGCGATTTTGGCAGTAACAAAACCAAATGGATCCATTAGACTTTGTCTAGACGCCAGAAATCTAAACATGCGCCTTATTTTTCCCGAGTATGACAAAGCGCCAATCATCAGAGACGTCTTAAAAGGATTTAAGAACAAGAGCATCTATTCATCAGTAGACCTGACGAGTTCGTTTCACCATCTCGAACTGGATGAGAAGTCACAGCTTCTTACTGGCTTCTTGTTCGATAATCAGACATATTGCTTCGTCCGCATGCCCTTCGGCGTTAAAACTGCTGGATGCGCATTAATTCGAGCCTTGGATAGGAACCTGACTGAAGAAGTGAAGGAAATGACGGTACGATATATTGACGATATACTCTTGGCTTCAGATAACATTGAGACACATATGGAAAATTTGGATAAGCTTTTGGACAACCTTAGAACTGCAAATTTTAAAGTCAACTTGAAGAAATCCCATTTTTTCAAGAAGGAGATTTTATACTTGGGGCACATCATTGACCAGGAGGGAGTGCGACCAAACCCTGCTAAGATAGAGGCGATAAAGAATTTTCCTACACCAACGAGAGTGAAACATAACAGAGCTTTCCTTGGCGTGACGGGTTTCTTTAAGGAAAACTGCCCAGGATATACTAAAACCGTAGCACCTATGCAGGAAATGCTGAAGAAGAACAACAAATGGCTTTGGAACGCTGAGTGTGAGAAATCATTTCAAGAGACAAAATTATTACTGGAAAATTGTATCAAACTAGGTTATCCAGACTTTCAACGGAAATTTATTATCCAAGCGGATGCTTCCATGATTGGTATAGGAGCAATGTTATACCAAGAAGATCCAGCTAACCTTCAACGTCGTGACTATTTAGCATTTGTGAGCCGCAGATAGCGTAAACACGAGCGCAACTATACGGTCACGGAACTCGAATTGTTGGCAATACTTCATGCCCTACAACAATGGAAACGAATTGTGTATGGTTACCCCATTGTTATTAGAACAGACCACAAAGCACTAACGTTTTTGTTCAAGACATCTATGGCTAGCGAGCGTGTGACACGTTGGTCCATCTACATACAACAATTTAACATCGAAATTGAGCATTGCCCAGGAAAAATGAATGTAATTCCGGATGTATTAAGCAGGAACCCCGAGCCTGATACCGAAGAAACAGCGATAGTACAACATATTGAGTTAACAGCAAAGGACCATGCATTCTTGGAGGAATTACGGGAGATAAGACGAGAGCAGGAAGCAGAACCGTGGATGTACCAAATGATCCAGTACTTTAAGAAGGAATTACCAGCAAGAACCCCGGCCTACAGAGAAGCAAAAGCCAGAGAAGGAAGATATGCCTACCTTAACAATTTACTGCATAAATGGATAGATGAAGAACACACCAAATTACGTATCATGGTACCTGCATCATTACAAAGAGGACTTACTTGGCACATACATGAAAGCTTCGGTCACGTGGGATTAGACAAGGCACAGGCGACCATTGGAGAAACGTTTACATGGCCGCGAATGAGGACTACAATTTGTGACGTAATAAAGACTTGCGATCCTTGTCAGAGGACGAAGCCGAATAATTACTTAATGAGACAGTATCCTAGACCATTGTTACCTCAGAAACCCTGCGAGCTAGTGGCCCTGGACTGTTTCGGTCCAATCCCAAAAGGTAGGCGAGGTTGCCGTCACTTGCTAGTCTGCATTGATGTGTTTTCTAAGTTTGTCGTATTATGCCCCATTCAGAAAACTACATCGAAACAAGTACTCAGTCGTATTCGAAATAGAGTTATTCCAATCCTTGAAAAACCAGAATTTATATTGTCGGACCACGGAAGCTATTTTACGAGTGCCGAATTCAAGAAAGGTATGGAAGACTTGGATGTAAAACACATGTTTAGTAGCATTCGCCACCCCCAAGCTAATCCAAGCGAACGCGCTATAAAATGTATTACCAAATACTTAAGGATCTTCATTCCCAATGAACATCACAAGTGGGTAGACAGGATCAAAGATGTAGAGACCTGTATGAGTACAACTAGACATGAGTCAACAGGCCAGATTCCCATGGTCTTGCACATGAACGAATATCCAGTAAGATCGTGGAGCAACATCATCAATTGCCCACAAGATCCCATGGTTGGTCATGAGTTGAGAATTGAGAGAACGAGAGTCCATATGAGAAACCAGGCGGATCGCAGATTACGTCGTGTCAGAAATAAAAGGTATCACAGAGAACTAGTAGTCAACGAGCTTGTATTGGTACGGAAGCCAGCGACATCTGATCCAGAGAAGAAGGTATTTAACAAGTTCAGTCCAAAATTTATTGGTCCCTTCTGTATTGTACGGAATCTCGGTAACAACGCATACAGAGTGAAAGAATTGAATACAGGTACAATGTCTGTCTATAACGCGGCGAATTTAAAGTTGTATTATACTAATGAACCTTGGGAACGCAGAAATAATGCTGCAAATTGAATATATGGACGTCCTTTTTGCACATCCAACTATACGTGGGTCAGTGAGTACGTCAGTGGAACGAGAAAGTAGAGAACAGTCTGCTGTGGTCAGACACTAATGAGCTCTGACGGTGACGACACAGAGAGAGAGCGAGCGAGAGAGATAAGGGCACTGGAAAGGGGAGATACTAGCCTTAGGCGATCAGTCAAGCAGGCTGGTTTGCGGAATGTCTGAATGAATGAGGAAGCTGGATGTAAACACGAGCACGTGTTGTGACTCCAACGACAGTGGCGGCTAGACTATAGACTGATGAGAGGGAGATTTCTCTAGGATTGGCAGAAATGGATTACAGATGTTTTGTATTTGTAAAAAAATCGACTATTTGTTATGTTCGATTTTTTCCATGCAGGGGGGTTGTGAACTCTTTATCCACAGGCTATATAAAGGATTCTAATAATTATTCATCGACTTTTGATACATTTATACTGACAACAGATATGAGAGCCAGACGCTGTTGGGAAAATATTGAGAAATCAGTGGCCGAGAGGACACAATGGTTTATGCTCCTGTGGTATTTTAGGGGGATGCGTTTATATTCTTGAGACATAGAGCAGGTGCAACTTTTAGCGCGAATGTTGGCTTGGGGACGCACACTATGGCTTGTTGCTAGGAAGATTGGCGCCAAGGAAGAATTCGAATGCTACAAGGTAATTGGTCTATCATACCGGGTGAGTTAGCCGTGGTGGTTACGGCATGACTGATGGCAGTCGCTCACATCCGGGAGGCGAGGAGGTTCGAATCCCCCCGCCGGCAACCTTGAAGATGGTCTTCTGTGGTTTCCCATCTTCCTTCCAGGTAAATGCCGGGGTTGGTCCCTAACTATAGGCCACAGCCGCTACCTTCCAACTCCTCGTCCTTACATTCCAACTTCCCTCCTTCCCTCCCCAACGGTACTTGTAGCTCACCCATTGGGTGTCCGTCTCGAAGCAGCTACAAAAACTGGCGAGCCGAACATGTCCTCGGACACTCCCGGCACTAAAAGCCATACGCTAAAAAAAAAAAAAAAAAATTGGTCTATCATCATGTGAACCACTCCCTACGGCAGAAATGTTTGTAAAAACGCGCAAAGACATACAAGAGTCTAGGCCAATAATATCAAGACGCCATGTCTTAGCAGGAACTCGGCTTGGGAACGCGCACGGGTAGATTAACGCGGGAGTTATCTACAGATTAATCCCACGATCGATTCCAGTCGGCTACAGCATAATCGTAACCTCCACACTGCTACGAACTCAATGATACCGATCGCATGCTAGTCTGATAGTTATTTTGGAATATTTTTTAATAGATCCCCTTCCACACCTACCCTAGTCAGTGTCATTTATAAGGATCCAAGATGCTTCGAGGATCACTACTAATTTTTGTTCGTCTGAGGACGGAACAATTCCTAATTTTTGTTCGTCTGAGGACGGAACGTATTACTAATTTTTGTACGTCTGAGGACGGAACATTCATACTCTGCAGATTTTCATGTTTGTGAACATGGAACAGTGTCGTCAAATTATAAGTATAACTTCAGTGATTTATTTATAGTTCCAGCACTATCAGTAGGACCAGTTCATCGAAGTAATTCACCAAATAGACTGTCAAGGAATTTAGTACTTGATAGGTGAATATAGTAGGAATTATATCGTGTGTGTATCTGACAAAACTTTATTTAATTCAGCACGTGATGACGTCCAAGAACGAGGATGAAAATGCATATGTAACCCTTGAAAATGGTCTTGCTAAGTGGATTGCCAGTCTTCAAGTAGAAAGGGCCCGTGAAGTCTGTGCCGGTGTAGCGGAATAGTCTTGCTTGAGACACACGAATTGAAGGCAACTGTCCCATTAATTGCTGTGTGTTTTTGGCTCTGAACCTGAAGCATTTTGCACAAGTGTTAATAACTCTTCGAACCACCGACTTTCCATTGATGATCCAGTAGCACTGTCTGATGGATGCTAAAGTCAACTGATTACCTGAATGTAGGAGTCTTTCGTGTTCCCTGTTGATAATTAAATCAGTAAACTGATGTTTAGCGGGCAAAATCATCTGATATTTGAAATCGTAGTCTTGGTTGGAGTTCTCTAGTCTTCCTCCAACTCTCAGGATTTGATCCTTGTCCAAAAATTGTATTAAACTTTGAAGTTTGCTACGTCTTGACACTGAATTGTGTTTCAAAAGATCAGCTATTTCCTCGCGGAATGCTATTGACTGGACTAGTCTAACACATGTCATGTTAGTTTGCTGCAGCTCTTCTATTGTTTATGGACCATGTTTCCGTTCTGAATGTTTGCATTTAATGTTGTGTAGAAATCTTAAACAGTATTCCAACACCCTTTGTAGCTTGAGGTGTGACGAGAATCTGGTGAATAATTCTGAAGGATTGGAGTGAATTGAACAACTAAGCACTATCTTGCGTTGCTCAGGAATCTCCGATGCATATTGTTCACTGGAAGTGGGCCAGTTCTGTTCTGAACACTGTAATCACCCAGGACCAATCCACCAAAGATGATTATTTACAAAGGTTTGTAGGATCAGTTCCACGAGAAATTAGATCAGCAGGATTATCTGCAGATGCAATGTGCTTCCAATCTTTGACTGAAGTATTGCCTTGCTCTTCGGCCACACGGTGCGCAACAAAAGTTTTCCATTTCGAAGGCGATCCTGCTAACCATGCAAGAACGATCTTTGAATCTGTCCACAGATGAATACTGTGGAATTCGATATTGAGAACCTAACACATCTTTCTAACCAATTGTGATAATAATACTGCTGCACATAGCTCTAATCTGGGTAGCGTAATTTGTTTGATTGGAGCTACTCTGGACTTGGAGCACAGGAAATGCGTGGTTACGTGACCTTGATCTGTTGATGAGCGTAGGAGCAAACATGCAGAATTAAAATGCAACAGTGAGTTGTGACGACCGTTGCAAGTTTTGCATGTAGACTTCGAAGGACAGGAACGTATTCCGTGTGATTTATGCAAGCAATTGTAGCAAAGTTATGCTGCTTAACCAGATTGTATCTACGACGGACATCGTAACCTAAAAATGTATCACATCTGAAGATGGGATGTTGCCCCTTGCAGGCTTCACAATTATTGTTAATTGCAATGTATGAATGACTTGTATGTGATTGTTTCTCATGCTTGACACCATGCTTTGAAGTTCTATCTTGAGCCAATTTGCTACTCTTGTCAATGTGACCCTTAGAAGGTCAAAAATCAATTCATTCAAGGGTTTGAGCTCGCCTTTCAAGATAATCTAACAGTTCTGTAAGTGAAGAAAATTCCTTTGATTTGTTACTCATTTCCCAATGTTTACGTGTAGCCTCAGGTAATTTGTCAAGTATAATTTGACTAATAATGATTTCATGTAATGGAATATCCAACGTCAAAGACTCAACAGCCTTAAAATTACACTGTACTTGACTTAACAGTGTGCGTTAACTAGAAGCTGACTCCTTTTGAACAATATCTGGAGATAACAATAATGTGATATGTGTATTTACAATTATCTTCGAATTACAGTATCGCTTACAAACCGTTTCCCAAGCAATATCAAAGTTATCTGCAGTAACCGGAATATTCTGAATGAGTTGGTGAGCATTACCACGCAGTGCTGACATCAAGTAGTGGAATCTTTCAACATTACCCAAAGTCTGATTCTTCAGTACTAATGAATCAAATAGGTCATGGAAATGCATAAATTGTGTAACGTCACCTGAAAATTCGGGCAACCGTATCTTTTGGCAAACTGTACGAACCTGTATTAGCACTTGTAGAATCTCTACCATTGCTACATACGGACGAGGCATGTGTGTAATGGTTATTTGACAGATGTTGAAGCTTAACCCTAATTTCATCATACTGTATTCATCTTCGAAATCGTATCGGACCTGCTCATGAGAATTTGATTCATCAGAATCCTCCAACTTGGTTTGAATTTCATTAAATTCTGGCAATAAAGATAACAAACGTTCATTCTTCACATTTACTAATTCAATGGGAGTCTCATTATCGAACCCATTAATTTGGTTATGAAGTCTCGTTAGAGATGCGCGGAGAACACCTCTGCGTTTGGTCAATAACTTAACCTCACATTCAATAGACATGGATCATACACTGAAAGGAATGTTGGGAAAGGGAAAGAATTGCAATTAATACCTTTGTAATCTTATTATCTTGGCCACATAGCTTCAGTTGGCGAAGCGAACATAACCTGTGTAGGACTAAAACAAATGTAATCCAGCCCCGGTGGATCAAAACAAATGTATGCTCTTGCGCATCATTGTGCCCACAGATGAAGCATCAGGGGAGAAATTATACGACTGAGTGGTATAGTGGATTGTATTTCCTTATGTACACTCTAATAACTATTGTAATTACCATAGAATGTAATTGAGCTAATGCTCCGATTATTTGAATGTTCAGACATGTTGACTACATAACACAATAATAATGACAATGAAGGCAATTGCCACCAATCCAAGGATGAATGAATCTTGGAGCATACTAAGATTACACATAGAGATTACAAAGAATACACATAGAGATTACAAAGAATACACATAGAAACTATACAAAGAATAAACATAACCTTGAAGAGTAAACGAAGAATATACAATCGCCATATTGAGTATATGGAAATAATTGAATTATATAAATAATTCATATTTTTGGGCTAATGCCGTGTGTATTTAGATTAGAACCATGCGTTTCAGAGAAACCTTGCCTCCTTTTTCAATGGAATCAAACAATGTGGCCAAAGAAAGTATATCAATGACATTTAAAAAAAATTGTCGGGCGGTAGATAGACAGAGAGCTAAGATCCTTCGATTGTCCTCGAGACAAACAGCTCCTCGTACTGTTCTTGATACTAGTAAAGTTGTAGTCAATCTTTCTAACACCCCTTTTGATGACTATCAAACAGCTTTACTAAGCAGAGGTCTCAACTTTGCTCTCACACCCTCCAAAATTCCTACAGAGGAGTTGATCACATCCGTTGAGGCTGCCATCTACAATTTACCTCCAGATGAAGCTGAAGAAGTTAGACAAGAAAATGTGAGGAAATTAAGATCCTCTAAAGTACCCGCACTCAATTTAACTCGGGGTGAAAGAAAGGCATTGAAGGAACTGAGAAATAATGACACCATTTCTATTCTTCATGCTGACAAGGGAAATGCGACAGTGGTGATGGATACCATGAATATAAAAGTAAAATCTCGATTCTGTTATCTGATCCTGTCTACAGACTGTGCACTCGTGATCCAACCACTCGTGTATCCAATGCCACTGCTAAGCTTGTTAAACTATCATCAATTCCAAAAGAAGAGGGAAGATGTCTTATTCCGAGAGATGCTGTTCCTCCGAGATTGTATGGTCTTCCAAAAATCCATAAGCAAGACGTCCCTCTTCGACAAATTGTTAGCACAATAGGTTCTCCAACTTACGCTCTTGCGCAATACCTCAGCAAGTTGCTTCAGCCGCACTTCGGGCGCACAAAGTCTTACATTAGGGATTAAACCCATTTCGTCGAAAAATTGTCAACCATCGCCGTTCAATCAAACGCTATTTTGGTGAGTTTTGATGGAGAGTCCTTGTTCACCAGAGTGCCGGTGGACTCGGTCATGTCCCTCAGCAAGGATTTGTTTCCTGGGGACATTGCCCGATTATTCCACCACTGCTTGTGTTCCAGTTATTTCTTGTGGGATGGTAAATTTTACGAGCAGACTGATGGTGTTGCCACGGGAAGTCCACTCTCTCCTGTCGTGGCAAATTTTTTCATGGAACATTTTGAGGGGGAGGCTATATCTTCGGCGTCTTTCAAACCTGTGATTTGGTGGAGGTATGTGGATGATACGTTCGTGGTGTGGGAGGAAGATTCTGAGAAACTGAACCACTTTCTGAACCACCTAAATCAGCTGCATCCTTCAATCCACTTCACAATGGAGCTAGAGTCGGGTGGATGCTTACCTTTTTGGGATGTTCTTGTGAGGAGGAAGGCGGATGGCTCCATGGGGTACAGCGTCTACGTAAGCCAACTCACACTAACCGTTATTTGCATGCAGACTCCCACCACCACCCAGCACAAAAACAAGGAATTATAACAACTCTAGCCAAAAGAGCGGAACGTAATTGTGAGTTATCAACTCTTCAGGAAGAGTTACATGCGTTACAAACCATGTTTAAAGGTAATGGCTATAATGAATGCACTATATATAGGTCCCTACATCCCAGAAGGAGGGATAGATAACCTTCTCAGAGCTCCGACGTGAGGGGAACTGCTTACCTCCCTTATATTCACAACACCACAGACCGCGTTGCTAAGATCCTCCACAAGCACAAGATAAAAACAGTTTTCGGCACTATGACGATAATTGGACAACGTTTAGCATTAAACAAAGATAAAATGTCCCCAATACTACAACCTGGGGTGTATGACATCCCTTGTACTTGCGGAAAAGTCTACATTGGACAAACAAAACGGTCCATTGCAACTCGCATCAAAGGAACATCCGTCTAAACCAACCTGAAAAATCAGCTATAGCTGAACATGCTCTGTCTTAAGGGGACGATATTTGTTTCAAGGATGCTCATGCGCTTGCCCTTGTTAAGCATAACTCGTCTAGAATTATAAGGGAGGCAGTTGAAATTCGTAAAAATCCCAATAATTTTAATAGAGACACTGGATATCAACTAAGTGACACTTGGCTACCAGTTATTAAGGATCTAGGAAGATAGTTCCTCTCAGTCTCTCTGTTCTTCACCTATTTCAAATTGTACTTTTTCCCTCTATGGCTACAGAGCCTGGATTTGATCTCCTTTGTTCGTCACTGGAGGACTTTCCATCTGTTTTTTCGCCGTTGCCTGTATGACGTTAGGTATCGTTCAGATACACTTCCCTTTTGTTTATGTTTCCTTATATCCATCTAACCCTCCATCCTCCCCCCCCCCCCCCTTTCTATTGGACATCCTCCTTCTTCGAGGAGTCTCTATATTTTCATCCCGCCCCCCTTTACCTTCTCCTTACTTAGTACTCTGTCCACCGTTCTACCATGGGCCATACAGTAATTTCTGGCAGCTGCTCTCTGGTGAAGAACCGAGGAATTTATCTTTTCTTTTTCTTTTTTTTGTAATTTTTGTAATCTCATTGATATACTTTCTTTGGCCACATTGTTTGATTCCAATGAAAAAGGAGGCAAGGTTTCTTCGAAAAGTATGGTTCTAATCTAAACACACACGCCATTAGCCCAAAAATACGAATTATTTATATAATCCGGGCCGTGAAAGCCTTAATATAAACAGTTGAATTATATTAGATGCCAGTGAATTAAATATGGTAGACCGTGCCAAGTTTCACCACATTAGGAAGATTAAATCGCGAATAAATTCAATTGAAATTCATTAATATTGCTTGACCGCTATGTTAGTTTTGTACGTGACAAGTCACGTGGGTGATTTTATCATAATATTTTCTATCACCATATCTGCAACAGTTTCGGAGATATAAAGTACCGGTGAAATATTTCGCATGGTTGCATGTTGGGTTGGTGAAACCTGTTAAAAATTAAAACGCACGTTCGAATTCGGACGAGGTAGTAGTATATTATTACCGAGTTCAACATGATGAAAATTGGATAAAAATGCATTCTAACGTCTTACATGATAAACATAAATGAGAATAGCTCAAAGAATACCCTTAATCGAAGAATAAGGACCATAGAAGGGAGGAGTTGAGCCAAACATGGAGCAGCCCATATCCTCCCCAACCTACTGCACTTCTTCACCATTCCCGCAGCAGTCTATCTACAGGCCTAAAGGGCTACACAACATACCAGGGATTGTGCCTGCAGGGTGTACTTGGTACAAGCCTAAAGGGTACAAAGCATACCGGGGATTGTGTCTGCAGAGTGTACTTGGTACGAGCCTAAAGGATACAAAACATACCGGGGATTGTGCCTGCAGGGTGTACTTGGTACAAGCCTAAAGGGTACAAAACATACCGGGGATTGTGCCTGCAGGGTGTACTTGGTACGAGCCTAAAGGATACAAAACATACCGGGGATTGTGCCTGCAGGGTGTACTTGGTACAAGCCTAAAGGGTACAAAACATACCGGGGATTGTGCCTGCAGAGTGTACATGGTACGAGCCTAAAGGGTACAAAACATACCGGGAATTGTGTCTACAGAGTGTACGTGGTACGAGCCTAAAGGGTACAAAACATACCGGGGATTGTGCCAGCAGAGTGTACTTGGTACGAGCCTAAAGGCTACAAAACATACCGGGATTGTGCCTGCAGAGTGTACATGGTACGAGCCTAAAGGGTACAAAACATACCGGGGATTGTGCCTGCAGAGTGTACATGGTACGAGGCTAAAGGGTACAAAACATACCGGGGATTATGTCTGCAGGGTGTACTTGGTACGAGCCTAAAGGGTACAAAACATACCGGGGATTGTGTCTGCAGGGTGTACTTGGTACGAGCCTAAAGGGTACAGAACATACCGGGGATTGTGCCTGCAGAGTGTACTTGGTACGAGCCTAAAGGGTACAAAACATACCGGGGATTGTGCCTGCAGAGTGTACTTGGTACGAGCCTAAAGGGCACAAAACATACTGGGTATTGTACCTGCAGGGTGTACTTGGTACGAGCCTAAAGGGTACAGAACATACCGGGGATTGTGCCTGCAGAGTGTACATGGTACGAGGCTAAAGGGTACAAAACATACCAGGGATTATGTCTGCAGGGTGTACTTGGTACGAGCCTAAAGGGTACAAAATATACCGGGGATTGTGTCTGCAGGGTGTACTTGGTACGAGCCTAAAGTGTACAGAACATACCGGGGATTGTGCCTGCAGAGTGTACTTGGTACGAGCCTAAAGGGTACAAAACATACTGGGTATTGTACCTGCAGGGTGTACTTGGTAAGAGCCTAAAGGGTACAGAACATACCGGGGATTGTGCCTGCAGAGTGTACTTGATACGAGCCAAAAGGCTACAAAACATACCGGGGATTGTGGTTGCAGAGTGTACTTGGCACGAGCCTAAAGGGAACAAAACATACCGGGGATTGTGCCTGCAGAGTGTACTTGGTACGAGCCTAAAGGCTACAAGACATACAGGGGATTGTGTACTTGGTACGAGCCTAAAGGCTACTAAACCTACCGGGTATTGTGTCTGCAGTGTACTTGGTACGAGCCTAAAGGGTACAAAACATACCGGGGATTGTGTCTGCAGAGTGTACTTGGTACGAGCCTAACGGGTACAAAACATACCGGGGATTGTGTCTGCAGGGTGTACTTGGTACGAGCCTAAAGGCTACAAATGATACCGGGGATTGTGACTGCAGAGTGTACTTGGTACGAGCCTAAAGGGTACAAATGATACCGGGGATTGTGTCTGCAGAGTGTACATGGTACGAGCCTAAAGGGTACTAAACATACCGGGGATTGTGTCTGTAGAGTGTACTTGGTACGAGCCTAAAGGGTACAAATGATACCGGTGATTGTGTCTGCAGAGTGTACATGGTAGGAGCCTAAAGGGTACAAAAGATACCGGGGATAGTGCCTGCAGGGTGTACTTGGTACGAGCCTAAAGGCTACAAAATATACCGGGGATTGTGCCTGCAGGGTGTACTTGGTACGAGCCTAAAGGGTACAAAACATACCGGGGATTGTGCCTGCAGGGTGTATTTGGTACGAGCCTAAAGGGTACAAAACATACCTGGGATTGTGGTTGCAGAGTGTACTTGGTACGAGCCTAAAGGCTACAAAATATACCGGGGATTGTGCCTGCAGGGTGTACTTGGTACGAGCCTAAAGGGTACAAAACATACCGGGGATTGTGCCTGCAGGGTGTACTTGGTACGAGCCTAAAGGGTACAGAACATACCGGGGATTGTGCCTGCAGAGTGTACTTGGTACGAGCCTAAAGGCTACTAAACATACCGGGGACTGTGCCTGCAGGGTGTACTTGGTACGAGCCTAAAGGGTACAAAACATACCGGGGATTGTGCCTGCAGAGTGTATTTGGTACGAGCCTAAAGGGTACAAAACATACCTGGGATTGTGGTTGCAGAGTGTACTTGGTACGAGCCTAAAGGCTACAAAATATACCGGGGATTGTGCCTGCAGGGTGTACTTGGTACGAGCCTAAAGGGTACAAAACATACCGGGGATTGTGCCTGCAGGGTGTACTTGGTACGAGCCTAAAGGGTACAGAACATACCGGGGATTGTGCCTGCAGAGTGTACTTGGTACGAGCCTAAAGGCTACTAAACATACCGGGGACTGTGCCTGCAGGGTGTACTTGGTACGAGCCTAAAGGGTACAAAACATACCGGGGATTGTGCCTGCAGAGTGTACTTGGTACGAGCCTAAAGGCTACAAAACATACCTGGGATTGTGGTTGCAGAGTACTTGGTACGAGCCTAAAGGGTACAGAACATACCGGGGATTGTGCCTGCAGAGTGTACTTGGTACGAGCCCAAAAGGGTACAAAACATACCGGGGATTGGGCCTGCAGGGTGTACTTGGTATGAGCCTAAAGGGTACAAAATATACTGGGGATTGTGTCTGCAGAGTGTACTTGGTACGAGCCTAAAGGCTACAAAACATACCGGGGATTGTGTCTACAGGGTGTACTTGGTACGAGCCTAAAGGGTATAAAACATACCGGGGAATGTGTCTGTAGGGTGTACTTGGTACGAGCCTAAAGGCTACAAAACATACCAGGATTGTGTCTGCAGAGTGTACTTGGTATGAGCCTAAAGGGTACAAAACATACCGGGGATTGTCCCTGCAGGGTGTACTTGGTACGAGAGGAAATGAGAACAAGAAAACCTCTTCTTTGTCTCTCATGTGGGTGTGGGGGCAGACGACATCGTAGTTCCGCCCCTGAAGACAACAATAACGAACTCATGTGCACATTTAAGCATGACACATACCGTATCGCCCTCTACAGTGGACTAATCACATTTCGAAATTAATATCATCACAGACATAATAATTCAGTTCTAATCTATAATTGTACAACACTTCAGTGGGATAGGGAAATATCTTTTCCATGTTCTCTTGTTGGAATTACACGATATGTACCATTGAAGGTGTGGTACACACAATCCAGTTTAGTTACCTTTTATGAAAGTTGGAATATATTGGAATATTTTACATTCCAGGCAGTTGTGCTGAGCAATTACACCATTATATCATGAGGAGAAGGAAGAGGTCTGTCCCAGTAGAGGAATTAGAGTAAGTTATCAGGTAGTAAAGCAAACAGTCAATTAGGCTGAGAAAATGGATGATTAGCTACAACTATCAGAATAAGAATTAAGGGAGAGTGGACCAGAGGTCACGAAATGAAAAGATGGACAAGTAACCAGAAGCAACATCAGTCTTTCCTCAGGCCATGTGGGTCTCAAGCAACTTCCAATTACTGTTATTGTGGCAAGTTAATATCTAGATTCTGTGTATTCACTTAAGCTATCTTAAACATGTGTTTATACAAATAATTCCAGAGAGCGCAGCACTGTACCAACTTATCCTCTACATTGAGAGTTGACAAATTAGCTACCACAGACAAACATCATTAGTTGGGTAATTGCTCAGCTCAACAGCCTGGATTAAAGGTATTCTGTTTGTTCTGTTGGCAGTCACATTTTCAACAAATAGAAGAAGAAAGTAGAGGTGATGATTATGCATTAGAAATATGATTGCTGCCGGCCAAGTTACTATCATAACATTGTATTATGCCGATAACGAGCTTGCTTTGCTGTAGTAGTCTAGCCTATAAGCAATAGGGTACACAACCAATAATGCAGTCACTTAAGGGAAATCATATCTCAAATGCCATATATGATTGAGTTTTAACATGGAACATTGTGTAGACTTCACCTATAATAGGATCCGCGTGGAACTGCAGCAGCAATTCAATTACGTCTGCCTTTGTTAGTTGTTCTGATAGAAAACAAGACTGAGTGATTCAATCTTCCAAAAATTATTCCCACTAAGAATCATTCGTATTATTATAACAGAAGTAATGCACAACCTATAGTTACCTGAAGTTCATGTTCCTCTTTAACTGTTCTCCTTTCAATGTCAAATATATCGCCAGCCTCGTTCTGCAGGTTATCAGAGGGCAACTGCTCATTTGGATCCTGCGAAGTATTACAAGTAGCCTATGTTATATATATATATAGACACAATATGAGTACTAAGTTAACAGATCCTGGTTAGAGCACCATTTACTATTAAGTACTGCATTATGTCACTAAACCTAGCACATCACTAAGAGAGCAATGTTACACCATATACGAATTAAAATGCAACTTACAGTGTTAGCGAATTCATGAGCCAACCATTCTGGCTCACACTTGATGAATACCGGTCGTCTTTTCTCCATTAAGATCAGGAAACTAGAACAGAGGAAGAATTAACAAAAGAGCTACCCCCGGTAACTTATTCTATTAGCCCATGCCAAAACAGTCTCTCGCAGAGCAGGCAAATAGAGATTCCTACATTCGATTTCTATATACCTAAATGCACAAAAATATGATTCGGGGCAAGCTGATTAAATATTATATTGTCAGACGATAAAGTACCGTACCTTAAATACCTATTAGCACGTTGAATTAGGCTACGTGGAGGTGATCTTAATTAGCTGTACTGCTATTGCATATCGGCACTATTTTTTAAAGTGCGTACAGGTATTGACGCCACGAAATAGAACTTCCTCAATTCGTTACAAAACACCCAGTTCAAAACAGACTCGTCATCGTCTCTAACCTTCTCTAACCCTTGAAGTCTGTGCTGAATGTCTCGCTCCCGCGTCTGGAGTGAGGCTAGAGATGGGCGGCAGTCGACTGAAAACAGTCGAATTAGTCGATAGTTAAAACAATCGACTTATTCGACTGCTTTTAAAAAACAGTCGAATGAATTCAACCACTACTCACCGTAGCATAAACAAGTCGTTTGCAAACGATTGATCCCAAAACAATCGTTGGAAATCATTCGAATGAAACAAGTCGTTGGCAAACGACTAGTTCCAAGCGAATGGAATAATTCGAATTTAAGTAGTCGTGCTAATCAAACGACTTCTTCAGGATAACTTCATGCTACAATTGATTGTGCTGTATGTTTATTGTAGAGCTTTAATTAATAAGTTAAGTATACCTGTAGGTGCCTATAGTTTTATACAGTTCGTTGATTCTTTCAATGAAATGCCTAAATCCAGTTGTCCAACTTATTGGAAACGTTAAGCATTCAATATTTAGGTTATGTTTGAACTCCAGATACCGGTTTTGTGGCCCATCATCCCAGGCAAGCTGGTAAATACCTTTGCCTCCCAGTCAGATGGATCATTTGGCCGTAATTTTGAATTAGAGTAAGGTTGCAGTATGCGTGGTCAGATTTAGACAATAGCCTACTCCATGAAGGGGTCATGGCTACGCCTTCTATGTTTGTTTAATGAATAGAGTAACTGAAATGAGGGATGTATACTGATTTTAAGATTTGTGGAATGAGTTTATGAATTTTTAATAGCATTTAATGAAGTCTTCGGTAAAGTTGAAGGAGACATGATCGTGTTTAGACAATAGCCTACACCATGAAGGGGTCATGACTATGCTTTCTATGCCTGTTTAAGGTGTAGTGTGGCTGAAATGGGGGAGGTTTACTGATTTTGGTGTTTGTGGAGTAGGCTAGTCTTTTCGTTTATAATTTAGGTTTTGTGAAGCTTGTTGCGGAGTTGTTTATGGATTTTATTGCTCTGCAAATGAAGTGTATTAGGGGGTTCTGGGTTTGGTTTAGCTGCAGTTTACAGGGTTATGGATGAGAGTTGTAGTAACAGGCCTAACAAGTGTATCAGAGCAGTGGCGTGCTGTGTGGGAGGGGGGGGGGGGGTTTGGTGTCAAAGACATGAGGGCAGGGATGGAAGAGTTTATGTGTTCCCGCACATTTGGCGCACTTAGGCTTATCTCGAGGTACCGTACAGATAAAGTGGTGATGTGAATCTCCAGCGGGTACTGTGAGGACAGCTTGACGGCTGTAGGTGCCTATAGTTTTATCCAGTTTCTTGTTCGTAGATTCTTTCAATGAAATAGCCTACGTCCAGTTGTCCAAATATATACGTATGTCATTTCATTGGAAATGTTAAGCATTCAATATTTAGGTTATGTTTGAACTCCTTAACACAGTCTATACACTTTTAATGAGAATTGGGTGCATTCTTGAATTATTACACAACTTGAACATGGGCTTACCAATTATGGCTTAGAGTTCTATTTATTTTATGATTGAATTTCATTCATTTATTCTACCGCGTGATAAATGAATTACAAGAAAACTATTATGAAATTCTCCCCATAGCGTGATGGTAATGATCGATGCAAACATAGAATAGATTTTCCAGGAAAATTAAATCAGAAAATATTTTATATTGGGATCCAATATTAATAGCATTTTAGCAAGTCGGAGGGCGTGTACGCTCAAATTGATTCTGGTCGTCAATTGTTTTGTAGAGATGGGCATCAGCAGTCGACTGACAAAAGTTAAAACCATCGACTTGTTTGACTGCTTTTAGAAAACAGTCGAATGAATTCAACGACTACTCACCGTAACATAAACAAGTCGTTTGCAAACGACTGAACTGATCCCAATTGTTTTAACATGTTCTGAGCACTGGCATAGTTTTACGTTCTGGTCATTATTTGTTTGTATTTACATGGTTGCCAACATCTCCACTGAAATTTCGCTCTCGTTACTGTTCTAAAGTGCTCTATTGTCGTCTCTCGTGTGTATTTATTCTAGGCTGTCGTGTTCTTGTTCAAGTTGTATATCAACTCTACAATCTTAGTATTTTCTGCAAAACAACTAAGAAATAAAAGGTACGTAACAATTTTGGCTATGGAATTGTTACCGGTATTTACGAACTCCCTTTCAGTTCTAGTAATTTAATTAAGTATTGCTCTATTGCTTCACTTATTCAGAGTACATACAGTCCTATACCAATATCGGGGAACATTTACTCATTGCAACATTGGATATAATGGCTGCACTATTGGCAACTCCAGCTATCTGATATGACATCTAGCGGTAAAAATGAGAAACTTACCAAGTAGGGTACATTTGTCACGTGGTGACTGTTTGTGTATGGTTTCTTGTATTGGTAAGCAGATCGTGGTAAATTCTTCGTGTTTATACATAAGTAATAAGTTTTACTCGTTGATAAGAGTGCAAAATGAGTAAAAGCAAAGTATATTGCTCAGTTTACGGCTGTAAGTCGATGTATAAGAGGGCTGCGGATAGACGTTTTCATCACTTTCCAAAAGATGCAAATAGCAATAGCCGAAAGGTGACGATACCAAATAAATACGGGCAAGAAAAGCGGGTTGGACCACTCACCACTACACTCACTGACGACAGGACGGGTTGTTCACTTACGCCGAACCAAGCCACACCTAGACAGCCAAGCACAGTCTCGCCGAGCCAAGCCGTACCAAGATAGCCATTCCTACACCAGCCGAGGACAGCCAAGCTTCATCAGTCAGGTATCCTTCCCCGCACCCTAGTTCATTTCCAATAACCCTACCAAGCGCCATCACCTCGCTCTGAAATATCCGAGCCATTCCACTACGAGTCATATAGGCCTAATTTGACTTCGCAGGGTTAATACCATCCAAATCAAGCAATTCCTGTCTACCCCGAGTTTTAATACAAGTTAAACTCATCCCTTCGCCCTACCAAGCAGCAAATAATTTGTAGAGTCTACGGTACAGTGAGCAAACTCTAATATAGCTTTTAAACGTAACAGCGCAATGACTCGAACTGCTCAAAAACATACCAGCAGACAACCGATGCTTGATAATATGCAATTGACTCATAAAATCCAGTGGAACACAGAAATTAGATCATGTGTATCGCACAGTTATACATATATACAATTGAAAATAACACTGTCATTATTTTAGGGACCACATTTACTGATAATAACCGAAAAATAAAAAGTGTTCCATATCAAACGCGTGTTATTGACTATATTTTACCCTACTTATCCAGACCGACCTCAGCGCCCCAAGTGTTAGTTTGAGTTGCCAATACACAATGCCGCAACCTCCATTCGAAGCACAGTAAAAATAAATAACTTGGTTCAGTTGCATGTTGCCGAGTGTCGCGTAGTCCAAACTAACGTCTGCAAAAATAGGTAGGTTAGGGAGAAGTTTGTTTTTCATCTATTGGTACAACAGAACTCCGCGGGTAACGGCTTACAGTGCTTTGTACGCCGCCTAGAAGCGACTACTTTCAGTCGAATACATGAAACGACACGCTTTTAAGAGCTATGCGTATTCAGGTAACCATTCGACTGAATGTAGTCGAATATCTAGTCGATAGTTTCTTCCAACGAATGATTAGTCAGTCGATAGTTAAAAGTAGTCGATAGTCCCATCCCTAAGTGAGGCCTCTTTCAGACCGCATATTCGCCGTTCCCACTTCATATAACATAGGCCTTAAAATGCCGGCTTATGATTGGTGGCACTGGTGGAAGGTTGAGTTATAGATGATTCACACTCTCGTCCACAGATAGCGCACCTCTTCTACAAAGAAGGTGAAGAAGATGGCGCAATGGAGGAATAATACTATGAGCACTTCTGGACACTTCTCGAGTAAATCGAGGGAGCTGATCACAAATACATTATTAGTTTTGCACCCATAATAATATTTCTTAGCTGTGTATTGTGTATGACAATTTTCACTTTCTTGGATTTTTGCACTTCCAGACAAGGTAAGACATGTATATAATTATTGCGTGAAAAGTGTTAATTTGTAATTATTAAGTAGGCCTACAGTATTGTTGGGTCTTTTTTTTACCATATAGTAAATATAGCATTGACTTCTAGGGTCCTATTTTGCTAATATAGTTCTTTCCATTCTACCATATTAGCCTACTTTCGATTTTTGCAAAAAATGAAAGTAGACTTATGAGATCAACACAGGGCGAAAAAAGTGTGTCTGTCTGTGTGTGTATGTGTGTGTGTGAGTCTGTGTGTGTGTGAGTCTGTGTGTGTGTGTGTGTGTGTGTGTGAGTGTGTGTACTCTGAATGTCTGTCCCCCCCTATCAATTCGAACACGGTGAATGCGAATTGAACGAAATTTGGTACAAAGGTAGCACATGCAAAGGACACCTCAGCGTCATGTTTTATATCGCCGCCATCTTTACTAAAACTGAATGGCGGCCACTCAAACGTTCAAAACGTAAAATCAAATAACGACTAACCAAATCATCCGATCTCTACCAAATTTGGTAACAACATACCTTCCTATAGGATGCGTCTTGTGACCAAACTACAAGGTCGTCCGCCATACCATTTCAGGATGGCGGCCGTGCGAATTATGCAAACTTTATAATCCATATCATGGGACCCACCAGTTCCGATTATCGAGCCGAGAATCGTTTTAACTGTTCTAAAGGAAGAGGCACGTTCGAAATTAAAAGTTTATTTTGTAATACTATAGTGCAGACGTGATTTTAAAAAGCTGAGCTGATTCAGTAATAAGACAAGATGGCAGCGGATATCTTGTGCCTGACTTATATTTCTCTAATTTGAGAATTTCATGCATGCAATATAGCGTACTGATACAAAATAAATAAACTTTGTATGAAATGCTTTATATATAAATAATATACTCCAGTGATGAAATCGTTTAGTATAAATCATCATTTGCTAACAAGTTCTATGTAAGTCATTTTATATAGAACGATATTCGTTGACACAATTAGCTCAGTGGTAGAGCGTTAGCCCATCACTCAAATGCCTATGGTTCAAACCCGATCAGAGCTAGGTTTTTTGCTTGAAATGTTATATGTTTATTGTTTTGTAATGACTCAGATGTTTTAAAATTAAGCGTTATATTGTGCATATTATGGTGTAAAATATATATTTAATTAAAACATAATTCGCCAGCAGATTTACTCGAGACATCTAGCTGCCAAAAAGGTAACTGCACGCCGACCTACTTATTAACTTCCAGATTTTATTGAAAAGTTTCTTCTTCTGGCCGCTAGAATGCACTCGCTCTGTTAGGATTATATTGTTCGATATTTCACCACTAGATGTCACGACTAGTCTACGTGGGGCTCCATTGATTACTATACCATTGGCATTCTATGCGCATCGAATTTGAAGAATGACAAGATGATACTACGATACATTTTTACTTTTTATTTTAAAGGGTTTGTAACAGCCTATTTTGCGTTACTTGAAAATGTTATTTGAAGTAAAGAACAAAACGATTTCACATAGTAACTGATATCAAGCCGTTGGTGTTAGTTCAGGTTATTAATTACTACTTTTATTTCAGGCAAATAGCAATCGAAAATATCCACATAGTTTGTATACACACGTCTCTGTAGGATCATGGAAAGATTTGTTAATTCAATTAGGGTTGTGAAAGCCATGCACAACCAGACGTGTAAAGACATGCCTCAACTCAAAGTTGGATGTTGCCCATGGCAGGTCGTATATGTAATAATAATAATAATAATAATAATGTTATTGGTTTTACATCCCTTTTAACTACTGCTGCTTTTAGAGACACCGGGGTGCCGGAATTTTGGCCCGAAGGGGATCTTTAACGTGCCAGTAAATGTACTGACACGGCTCCCTCGCATTTGTGCACCCTCAAATGCCAGCTGACTGCGCCAGGATACGAACCTGCAACCTAGGGCCCAGCAAGCGAGAACGTTACCGCTGAGCCACGCAGCCAGTCCGGTCGATTATGTCTCCAGATCCATAACATTCTTGATATACTTCTTATCTTTCTTTCTTCAATGATGGTAGCAGTTTTTATCTAGGTTGTGGCGTTTGGTAGAGGTAAATCGTTTCTAAGGTCTTCAACAAAGAATAGTTCTATTATACTCTTTGATAATAACAACGAGTTATAACTATACTCATACATTTAGGAGAAAGTAGGCTATATGTTCTTTACTGAACATCTTGTTTTATTCTGTTTAGCCAGATCATAGCCATATATAACTTTTAGGTTATATCTAAGCAAAACCCCAGAGATTACGGCACTTCTTTTACTATGAGAATAATAGGTGTTACATTTTCTGTAATTACAGCAATATTTCTTAATCTACCCTAACTTTTACTTTTCAGTTGCCCTGGGAGTCGGGGACCGATGGATGAAGATGTTCCATCCCTACCACCAGTTGTGGACCAAGAAGGTGGTTTTGCATTGGATCTCGGGAGATATCTCTTCTGACTTAATTATTTTCTATATTAGCAGAGGAAGAACATCCCTTTTCAAACCAAAGAGTGGAATTACTTTGAACATGTAAGTGTAGTGACTGCATTTCACTTCTTCCCCAGGAAATGGAATGCTATAAGGCCAATGATCTTTCATTTGCAGATCACAAAAAAATAGTTTACAGTTGTTTTGTCATGATGATTTTCAGAGAATACTAAGCTGTTGCTGACAAATAATTTTGACAGGCTAGGTTATGATCTACCAAGTGTTGGATGACATATTTTATTATTATTAAGGATAAGTGCACACAATGTGCATTACATTAATTATTTACAAAATTCTGTAAGCGAGAGCGTGGTAAGTATCGCATGACTTTTGATGATGACATTGTTTCGGCTCTCGTGTATTCTCCGGTGTCCGTTTTCAAAGTGCGTTATTTTTGTTAGTAGCGCTTTGAAAATGGTTTCTACTTACTGTGCCACGTTATTGAAGACAAATGCTATTAACAAACACTACGTTCACACTTTAAAAATCAGACAATTGTCAACATTAACTCTCGAGTAAGGTAAATGCACCAATAGTCGTCATATTAAGACTGATTTAGTCAAGAAAATATATATACCTTATACCTTTTGGTTATTTAAATCAACAAGACCACTGTACCTAACCTCAAACTCTACTCAAACACTAGGAAACTCTCAATGTCGAAAGTATTTCTTTAGGAAAAATTATGTAGCCTGTTTAAAAAAGAAATGTGTTTTCTTTTGCGCTAGTAGCCTAATCGTCACAATGTATTTAAATTTTTCCAATATTCGTCACTATTTACACCAATTGTCGTCACATTGTTCGTTGTCCTTATCTGCTGTTTATAATCCATTTCTGTCAATATTGTTGCGTAAGGCACCGATTTATTGACATGGAGGCTAACATTTATGAATGCAGTACCAGTAAATATTTAAAAAAGGAAAAAAGGGAAAATCGGCATCTGCAATCGAGAATGGCGGATAGACATACGGGCATTAAAAAAATCATAATTCTGCTCTAAACACATTTATTATAAGTTATTTTTGTATTTCTTCAGGTGCATTAGAAATACAACAAAAATAATAATTGAAATTCGAACAATATAACAATAGGCTTCCCCGACCGGTGTTCAAGAGCGAATGGCCATTTTCCGGGCTGTTATGCCGTGATTTTTTTGTCGGGAATGGGAGGCGTAGTCACATAAAAAGTGAGACCAGACCATGGCATAACATAACGTCTGCCTTGAACAATCGCCAAGGGTATGAGAAGATAGACTGTAAATCGTTTTCCACCAAATAACTGTAGGTTTTAATTTGAAGTTCTGTAATTGCAGCACGGTTTACTGTCAAATTTTGAAGGTTTCTTAAAGACAGGCTTGGATTTCTTTTTAGGAAAGATTCACACCATTTCCTCCCTGGCCGCCCATCTTTGAAAGGAGAGTCCCTTTTCAATTCTTTTGTCAGGCACTGGACGCTGTTTTGCAAATCGTCCTTTGTTACCGGGAACCCTGCTTTTCCTAGTGAGCTTACCCATTCAACTAACACCCTTTGTTAAAAAGGAACTTGGCCCCATCTTCTTCTCTCTAGTTTTCCCTTTAATTTCGTCCGAGATGGCGTTTCTAGGAACACCATTCCTCTCCGCGGCCGTTGTAATACTCATGCCGTCCTCCTCAACGACCTTAATAGCAGCTTCCATTTGCTGAATAACGTAGGCTAATTGAGAAATGTGCGTTTCGACATATTGCTTGAAAGCAAATATTTAGTCTTAGAATATATTTTTCATCTCAATTTGAAACTAATCCTCTTTAGCACTCCTAAAATCCCTAGGCCTAGACCTACTGATACCGTAATAATAATAATGTTATTTGTTTTACCTGCCTTTTAACTACTGCGGCTTTTAGAGACGCCGGGGTGCCAGAATTTTCGGGGGGATCTTTAACGTGCCAGTAAATCTACTGACAAGGCTCCCTCGCATTTGCGCACCCTCAAATTCCAGATGACTGCGCCAGGATTCGATCCTGCAACAGCAAGCGAGAACGTTACCGCTGAGCCACGCAGCCAGCCTAGACCTACGGCCATCAAAAAGACAGATCTATTTAATAACCGCACACAGTAAATGTTTATAGGTTCTGAAATGTAAATGCAAACTTTAACATTATCGTGCACTAGTGTTCGTCACGCATTTGCTCGAAAGATCGTCAGCTATGGCGACTATTGGACACGACCAAACGACTATTTAATTAATGCAGGGTGCTTCAGAACTACATTAGAAGTATATTTCCGCTGTTAGTTAGGTCTTACAAGGAAATGACAATGTGCCAGTTTTCGTCACAAATGACGAGCACTGGTAAAGTGCGTTTTTTTATCCAGTGTTGGACACCAGCATTTCTAACCAAATTAGGAACGTGAGCACGAAATAGCAAATCGCATACGTTACAGAAACAATTACCAACTATATCACACACTTGTAACATTTTAAAATGTCGGAACATACATGTATGCACATAATTAACTCGCGTGCCCGCTTAGCACATGCGAGAAGCAATACGCCGTGTCAAGACACCTCAACTCACAGGAGATGTTTGAAGCAGGGAATCACCTATTGCATCGCACGCATGATTTCGCAAAGTTGCTCCTTATCGTCAACGAAGGTATGATGAATCTCGTAAGACTTAGTGCGTTGAGAAAGACCCATTGACAGGCTTATTATTTGTACTGAAATAAACGAGTGACGACTATTGGCTCAGTGGTGAAAACCGGTACAGCTACCTTAATAAACTTGCCAAAAATCACGTCGCCATGTTTGATTAGGAAATTCTGCCAACTTCACTTCCCCGGCGACTCTCTGCACGAAATTATTGGTTAAAATTACTGATTGTACTACTAGGCAAAACCATTGGCCTGGATAAAGATTATTGACGGGCTGCACTACCTAACAATTGTTGGTCTAGCCGAAAACCATTGGTCTGGATAAAACTATTGTCTGAAAAGAATAAAGTTGGCACTCTGAAAAAATGCAATAACACCCTCTAGCGATAAAATATTCAACTCCTGTATCTTACTAACATTAGCCATTTCTATAGAAAATGTTGCAGATTTTCATGGCAGCGGACACCGGACAATGGCCAATACTAGGCAGCTGATTTCATGCAGTTTTCATTAATTATGAATGTAAGTGGAATATGGATCATACACTTACAGCAGACATGAATGTGACTTTTACATACCTTGTGTCCTTGTTTCATCTTCCGAAATGATTATTATTATATTATACTGAACCTCACATATGTGCTCAAGTTCGTAGATATGTGTTTTTATTTCTCGCTATTTTAAAAACGGGAGCCATGTTTTGACAGCGCTTTCATCTCGTTCAACTGTCAACAAGATGAACTCTAGCTGCACGTTCCGAGGTGCACACACTGTTGCCAACATGTGAGAAACCAAATCACTGTTGATCAAAAAAAACAAAACATCGGGACGTGTTAGGCTGTAACCATTGTCAAAACGCATTGATCTGGACGTGTTAGGCTGTAACCATTGTCCATTGGAATGGATAAAACAAAGGTCGGGGGTAAGTGCGGCCTTTCGCCGCGCGCAGCTAGCGGGGCTGGGTACCGTAAGGGCAAGTGTTGTCCATGACGTCATGGATGCTGCCTTTTTGTTTGCATATACTATACTACTCCAAAATTATGTACAGAGTTGATGTATGCTAACCTAAACTTCACTTCTCTCTTACCGACTTGGAGCTTCTTAGCTGTGAGTGAACTCGTCAAGTATGAAGTGCAAGTGTGATAATGAGGTAACACACAACACACCAAGGACAAATAAAAAGAAGCTGTTTTAAGTATATTGTCGGTGAAGGAGTCAAATCTTATATGTTATATTTGTTAGTTATGGGGAAGTGTTCTGTTACTGCCTCTTTTTTACGGAACACTTTCGTGTAGCGAACTGATGTGCCATACAAAGTTTGACTTCTTCACCCACAATTCCTATGTGTCTAGGGAAACATTTTAGTGTGGATGATGGCATCACAGAGGACAAATCATTGATGAAGTGAGTTATGGATGTCTCATAAATTACTCCAAATTTGCAATTTTAATTAAAAGGTTGTCTCTGCTTTACTGCTGCCATTGGTCACTACTATGTTAGATTACTGTCCGAATGAAAATTACTGCTTGTACTACTATAAGCCCCAGCTTAGGTTTCCATTTGTATGTAAAGACTTATTAACACACAGAATTTAACATGTATCCATCGCTTAAATCATTAGCATCACCCACAGCATAATTTTGTATAGCAATCCCGACCTATACTATCCTCCCCAAGAGTCGCAGATCAAAAGTGATCTCCCGAAACTTCATGTAATGGGGCGCATTGAATCATACCTAGCTAAGAATTTTCTCCCAAGAGACCATATTATGTTTTTTTTTTACCATAGAGTTTAAAAGTATTTGTATCTTTCTTGTTGTTTCATTTTAGGAGCTTGGACATCATGGTCATTTAGCCCCATGTGTTTGTAGAATATGCCCCTAACCTGTGTTATTATGGTGTCTAGTAGGTATATTTGCAAATCACTTGAGGATTAGGAAGGAAGATAGTAAATTCCAAAGTTTCATTGCTGTACTTAAAATTCTAAATTCACAAAGAAACTTCGAACCCTTATGGCACCTTGCCACAATTTGGTGTAAATCTTGTCTCATTTCATTTAGCAACGTTTTAATGAGAATCATTTCATTTAGGTACTTTATTTCTTGTTGTGTTATTTACATCTTTCTTTCGTTGTCTAAAAGAGACATTAGGAAAGGGTGTTGTGCGATCAGAGTATTCCCATCCTAAAACCTAAGCTGTTGCCGTTTCTCAGCTAGCACCATTGGTCATCAGATGCTTGGGTTATGTTCTGAATAAGAACCATCGCATACGGGTGCTAAGCCTTGAAGCTTCCCACTACTCATTTGTTTCTTGTGAGTGGTTTTCAAATATCTTGAATGATAGGAATCATTTCACACCAGATATCTTCTGGAAATGTATTTTAATACATATTCGGCCATGTTAGCTCAATTGGCAGCCAAAAAACAATATTTTGCAAGGTGACCACCTCCTATTCACTGATATAACACCAGAAATTCAATATCACAAGTATCATATTGTTGCTGCCAGCACACAAACAAAACCAGGCTTAACATTCTGAAGCTGCTAGGATTTGATTTGGGCATGTTTGCACAGATAACGCTGCTATTCTGAATAACGACAAATTAAGACAAAGAAAGAGGGGGCAATAAAAGAAGTGTATGATAACAGGAAGGAGAGCAAGAGCATAGTAATAGAGGCTTTTAGAGAGTGTAACACCAAAGAAACTAACTTACAATAGAGGAGCTGGCTGCAATTGGTAGTGCTGAAATACGAATCATGTTTTGAAATGGAATGATGAAAATCAAACTGGAACATTTATTGAATGCTGCATTTTTATTATTAACTCGTGCAAGAATTGTAACATTGTTATTGCCTTCAGCTCCTGAATTACATTTTCTTGTTTCTCTTAGTTTTGTAATTTTCATAGCATAGGTATATTTTTCTCCAGAACTATTTACAGGGTTGAAATGAAAGTACACATCCACATTCTGAACCACATAATATACAATTGACTGGAAGCATCAAAAAATAATCATAATTTTAGAAGCATTTCAAAACTCAATTAATGAAACATTTAAGAAACTATTCCACCAAATAAGGTTCCTTATGCTCTAAAGTATGTGTGTGTTAAATTTTAAGGTGATATCTGCATGGGTGTTAAAAATGACAAGTACCCCAATGGAGTGATACAAAATATTAAAGTGAATTATTTAAATGGTTCAAATATCAACTGTACAAGCTATTATACACTTTCCTTGACTCATGAATACATGTACATATTTATATTGGTCTGTGTTAAATATTACAAATGTTATGCAGGTATTGTCTCCTCATAAGTAAGGAACCATCCCAGCATTTTCATGGAGTATAAGTGGGGGAAACCTTGGAAAACCGTTTCCAGGATGGTTGAAGTGGAATGTTAGCCACTGCACCACAAGGTCGACATTTTTTTAAATATATATATTCTGATATTGGAACAGATATCCTTTTGGTTGGGGTTTATCTGGGATTACTGTGGACAATTTGGTCAAGAAATTTCCAACACCTAGTTACTAAGGCAACAAGTGCTCCTAGTTCCCACTCATTGAAGTATGTGCAATCGCCATTATACTTGTAAGATGAATAGAAACATAGCCATGATTCTATAACTAAGTTTTCGTTCTGCAACACCATAACTGTTATTGTTTTTAGACTATTGTTTCATGTTGCCACACCAAAGCTTAACTTCATTCCCTGATTCTCATCCTGTTCTTGTTTGCTTTCTGTTTCAGATGAGGATGGGATGTGATATTAGCCTTAATCCTACTTATTAATGAATCAAATTCACTCTGTTCTTCAGATTCATGAGCACGTCTCATGACCATGATACAAATTGCAACATAATAATGTCCTCCAACATGCTGAAATTTGGCTTTCCCTATTGAGTTATTATTTTAAAAGATAATTCGCTCTTGTTGACTCGAAAACATTTCACTTCCACTCAAGGCCCCATACTGGGTTGAAAATTCCTTTTTAAAGAGTTTATCAACTACTGAAAGAGGGAACATAAAAACAGTCACACGCTGTCTCCAAGTACCTATCGCAATTTTCCAGTAGTAGATCTGTCTTCAGGCAGTGCAAAGCTGAGGGTTATGTCCTTGTGAGAAGAGAGATATCTGTCTCCTAAGGGATGAACACTGCCTCCTGCTACCAAGAAAAGGAATTCTGTTTTATTTTTTGTGTTGTGTTTCTGTAATTTACATAAAAGAAAGGAAGCTATGCTTCTGTAATAAAAGGTTTTAATTAAAATTATTTTTTAACATTCATTCTTGTCTTTTTCATCAGTAAAATAGCATTATCCTTCCATTCCTTCTTGGCTGGCTGCATAGGACATTGGTAAGGGTTCTTGCCTGCTGTGCCCAGGGTTGTGGGATCGAATCCCTGAGAGTATATTTACTAACATGTTGAGGGAACAACATTTCTGGCCTCTCTAAAGCTACACTAGTTACAAGGGATATAAATCCCATTCCAATATCGTCATTATTATTAATAGCAATAGTTTTATCAGATTTAGCAGAAGTACATGCTTTGAGTACGGTACTTCGGTTTTGGGAGTGATTATTGTATTGAGGGACAGAACATCAAATGTTTTGCAGTCTGTCGCCCTGTAGCACTTCAGTTTTTAACTTATTTTGTACGTTGCTGAAGAAGGGCTCAAACTCAAGCCCAAAACAATTGTACACTTTTAAATTACATGTAGTAGGTGTTAATTAGGTGGAAGAAATTACGTATGTACTGTGATTTAAGAAAGAGGGGGTTGTCAATAGCAATTGCACCTGAGGGCTAACTAACATTGGATAAGGGTCCATGTGGGATTTGGAAGCTCTCGCAATATTGATACTGTACACATAAGAACATTTATTTTTCAATTTATATACCTCTATAGCAGACCAACGCGAGCACTTAGTGCTTGCGCGCACTGAGCAGTACTGGTGCTTTTCCCCTCCCTCCCCTCTTTCTCCACAGTCAGACTTGGATGATGGGATTGATGGGCAATGTATCAATGACCTCACTTTCATGAACAACATTACGGGGCATTTAAATTATTTAAATATCTCGTTGCAAGGCAAAAATGAATTAATCAATACTATGTGTGACCGTATTGAAAGTTTCAAATTGCAGCTTATGCTTTTTAAAAGTCAACTTCAAGAAGAAAATTGGGACAATTTTCCCTCTCTAAACCTCTTGAATGTAAGTACTCATGAACAAATCAGTGAGTAAGCGGATGTGTTGCACTCATTGCATAAAGAATTTGAAGAAATAGAACAAGAAAAACAGACACTCAAAGTTTTTAAGACACCTTTTCCGGTTTGCCCAGAGGATGCCCCATCAAGTCTCCAAGTGGAGGATAAAACTACGGTCCGATTCAATTTTGACAGACCGCTATTACAATGGCGATTTGATTTCATGTTATGAAGTCATTGAGGAACAAGATTTCCCGAGGATTCATGCCCTTGTCCTGAAATTTGTTGCTATGTTTGGAACAACATTCGTTTGTGAACAAATGGTTTCAATTATGAATATTAACAAAACAAAAACAAGGTGAAGTTTGTCAGGTGCTTCCTTGGAAGCTATACTTTGGATTGCAACTGCCAAAAAGATTGTTCCAAATATTGAAAAATTATTGGCTTAAAAGCGATGCCAAAGATAAACAAAGAATGTTGAAAATTAGTGCAAAGTCTGGAGCGCAATAAAACTATTGGCATTATTATACATTTTCATACCGGTATGCCGCCTGACGCACGCTAATTTGCCCCGCCCCATTCTCCAAATAGCAACACGACTCTCGCCTCGCTACACGTCCCTCTCCTGCAGCAGAGCACCGGTGCTCGCTAAGCACTTGAGTTGGCGTGGCCTGCTCTATAGGCATCAGCAAGTGACATTAATGAATTTGTCATTTTGGACCTCTCTCCATTAGATATTTGTCTTATGAGATCACCTAGAGTATGGAGAAAATGACCTTTTACATCCCACTCCTAAACCCTTTATGGAATAGTAGTCTCTATATTAACCGCCTGTCATAAGGACAGTTTATGCTTTCAAAGATGCTGATAGTTGAATCTTTCAGCCAAATTTCAGAGAATTTTCATGCCAAAGTTCTAGTATTTCTAAAATTCAAATATACTTACTGTAACCGTGTGAAAGAGCGTCAGTTGCTGGTTATGGAGATGTTGTTTTTGTCGCGGCTGTATTTTGAATTTGAAGCGAGCGCCTGAGTTAAATTTCACTGTCGTTAGTTGCAGGCTGGATGATATGCACGGACGGCGATGCGCGTCAGTATGCTATCACCTGACAGTCTGCATGGTCTAGCAGGCAGCTGTTCAAACTGTGACAGTCGTGTTTGTGCAGTTTATCCGTGCATAAGCGGGCAGCTTAATCAATCTCAAGTTACTAGTACCTGACCTGGAAGCCAAAATTAGCCTACAAACGAGGCATTGTTCAAATGTGCTCAGGATAGTTTTACTAGATGGGATTAGCTCTTGTAAATGCAAGGTTGTGTGGGGTATGTCCAGAGCTCACTGCATATTAAGGCACATGGGCTGAAAATAACTCCTTACTTGAGTTATGAGAATATAATACCTCATACCAGGGTAGATTTCTGGCTAGCAATTGACTTGGAATTAAGGCTAAACAGGTGTATGCGTACTGTGATAACTACAGAAGGATTACAATCAAGTAACCGGGAACATTACTGTGACTATTCGGAATAATTCGGGACGGTAAAACACACCGGGTGACTGTCGTGAAACCAGTGACAGTATTAGACACGTGCTTTTTCATAGCAGAAGCTATGGTGTTAAGACAATCCGATCAGGACGTCATGGTAGCAAGACGCCGGTATGAACTTTTGAAATCTACCATGAATCGAGCCCGTATTATGGTGCGTTAAATATGAACGGGGCGTACGATGGGAGCTGACGTTTGGGTACTTGGGACTCGGACCCGTGGAGCCATGAAGTCTAGCCGTACACATTTCCGTGTACGGAGGAATGCGTGGAATTTTATGCTCCGACTGAGGGCCTTCCGCAGGAACTTGGACCTTCTTCAAGAACATCTGAAATGGACGTGAGCCCCTTATTCTATTCTTAATATCTAGTACCAGTGAATATCAGACCTTAGACTACACCATTCAACCATGTAGGAATCGTTTTACACGCCATAGATCTTTATTTTCTGCATTATATTGGGACATAAGCCTGGATCTTTTTGATGTTGTCCACTCTTCGATTTTTTTAATATTATTCCATTTGAGATAGCATATCCACGGTGGGCATATCGTAGAATGAGTATATTTTCGGAAGGCATCCGGCTGTTCTAATTAGACAGGAGTTTCATCCTGATTTTTGTTGTACTGTTCCGTGCATATTTTTATGGCACATTGTTATTTTAGCGATCGTTTTGAGATAGTTTATTGGTAATTTGTTTATTTGAATGTAGTTCTTGATCATTTTGATGCAATTCGTCTTGAATGAGTTATGATTGTCATTTATCGTAAAATGATTCGATTTTTCTAGGGGTTAAGGGTTTTCTTTAAAATGATAATGCGGAATGATCATGTATGAGAATTTACAAGGGGAATTAAGGAGGCAAATTCATAACAATTTAATGGATCTTATGAAAAATAGAACATGGTAATTATCCATGAGAATTTCATATTAATAATAATAATAAATGAATGAGTTTGGATTATTTAGGTGATGTTTCCTTAAAACAAATATGAGAAATTAACATGAATTAATGCAAATTGGATTGATAAAGCAATCGTAACGTAGTTTTGTTATTAGAGCAAGGTGTATCAATTAGGAGGATTTTTGTTATGGTGACAAGCGGATAATTGAACAGGTTAATTAGAGATAGTTACTTATAACATTCATATGATAGATCTGATGGGGTGATGAGTTGAATTGGGAATGCGCGTAGGCATTTGTCCCATTAATGATTATGATAATCCATTAAATACAGTAAATATGACTGGATGGAAATTAATATGTGAAAATAATATATAAAAGAATTATAGTTGTTGAATATAATGAAATGTTGGAATTTGAAGGATGTTGCCTCATATTACTCAAACGAAGGGCGGTGCCGCTGTGGTAGCCCCACGCCGCTATCTAGATATTGTCACCAGTGGAATTCTAGATTCTACTTTAATTTGCTCTAACCATAATTACATATTTTCTGGTTGAATTATATAAACCTGCAGATAGATTAAAATGCCTAACAATTTTGCCATATTGTGATATCAAGGAATAAACCAAATTGATAAAGTGCATACAGAAATGGGGCATTTAAAATGCGACCTCATGTTCCGATGAAAATCTTGAAATAGCTACGAATCATCCATAATTGTTTGAAATTGGTTGGAATAATAAGGTTGAGTTGCAATTAACATCACTTAATAATTAATCCCATAATTTATTTTTTTATCGAGGATAAATCATAGATCCATAATTCATAATTTCTAATATGAATATTCCTTGTGTGGGAATAATGAAATATGAATGGTATTACGTTTCTAATGGGTCCATCTTTGTTCGACTTGGTCTGTCTTGCATCAAGTTGTATAATTAACAATTCTAGTATGCTTTGGAATTTCTTCTCGTTTCATGGAAGAGAATATCCCATAGGATTATCCATGATTTTGGAAATATGGAAATGTGTAGAACTTCAGAAATAAAATTTTACTCAAGTGTGATAGGACGATCAGTGATCTACACAACTTGAATACTGTAAATATCGTTTATAATATAATAGAATACCCTGATGGACTATTAATTTCATGGGTATTCTAACACAATGAAATGTTTAAAAGTTGACGTTTTCGTTGCATTTTTTTTTTTTTTTGGAACGTTATTCTACACCTGCGATTAAATAGTATAGGATCCCAGGGGGAGCGCAGGATGTTATTTTTTCCAGGTGGTGTTTTAGTTTTCTCCCTGAGGATGCCCTTGTAAAGATTAGGATGGTTGAATGGATCAATTAAATTGATACAAATTTTATCTTAACTGATACTGTGGTCATTCATGATTCTTGAAATATGCCTTCTATCCTTGCTGTAGTGTGCATCTGGGGAACAGCAGAGCTTTTCTTTTCTTTATTCTACATCTTGGTAGAATGCTCACTATTAACCCCGAGATGTTTTTGAGTCTTTGTGCTCGACTGTTGTTCGGATGTGCACTTGTGTGGTCGTAGGACGTTCGTCAAACGGTCACATTACGTATCTACTTGACGTAATGTGTTGGATAAGATTTTAAAAAAATTAAACTAAAAACATAACAATTAAAGTTTAGAAATAAAATAGAAATATAAAAATAAAATTACAATAATAAAGGAATATAACAATTAAAATAATGAACATAACTATGAGAAAATTCTGAAAATAATTGTAATTAATTCCGAAATTAGTTAATTAATTCAATAAAAATTAAATCTCTAAGAACATAAGTTAAAAATAAATACATAAACGTTAAAATTAGATAAACAAAAAATAACATTCTTAATAATTATAATAAATTGAAATGTAAAAACACACAAAAATAAAACAAGAAGTTCCGTTAAGAACTTTACAGCCTACTTTTCATGCCAATGATTATTCTACAGAATATGAACCTATCTAGAATAATGACGAAATTAAGTTGGTAATATCGAAATATCTAATTAGTTCAAAATATACCTGGTATAATGTAGCCTAATAGAGCACTACAGTTGGCAGCCCTGGTGACTGAATATATTCTTAGTTCCATCTCTTAAGGTACAGAATACAAAATTTGGTTGAAGTCCAATGGACGTTACGTGCAGTTAGACACTGGATCTATCAGCACGCGTAAAAGCATGTTGCCAACAATACCATGCGTGTGCTGGTCAGAAATAATCTGAAATATTATGATATCTTGTTGTGCCAATTTTGGATGAAATCCATTTGTTAGTATAGAAATTACATGTATTTTAAAATTGGACATATCAGCAGGCATAGAATCATGTTGTCAGCACTGCCTTGTATTAATTACTCCAAATTAATCTAGAATGTCAGGTGCTATACGTGTGCAAAGTATAGAGCTGTTGGCTTGCATACTTTCTGATATACTGATATTAGGGTAAAAAATATAGACAGCATTTATTAACAGTTGGCAGCCCTGATTGCACTGAAGAATACTTATAGTCATATCTGATATGTTACACATAGCACATGCGAAATTTGGAAGAAATTCTACTGATAGTATAGAAGTTACATGTATTTAAAAATTGGCCCTATCAGCAGGCTTAGAAACATGTTGGTAGAACTGACGTATATAAGTTACTCCAAAATTAATCAAACATGTCAGGTACTATACGTGTGCATAGTTTAAAGCTGTCGGCTTGCACACATTCTGATATATTGGTATTTGGATAAAAAAATAGAGAGCGCAATTATTAACAGTTGGCAGCCCTGGTGGCTCCTAAGAATACGCTCAGTCATATCTGTTTATGTACAGTTATTACATACAAAATTTGGTTGAAATCCAGTTGATAGTGTAGAAGTTATATGCATTTAAACATTGGACCTATCAGAAGGCTTAAAATTATTTTGGCAACACTGTCATGGTTGGCCTCCTGGAAATTAATCTGAAATAGTATTATCTACATGTGTGCCAATTTTGGAATAGCTCCTATGCATACCTTGCAGGATATCCAACATGGAGCTCAAATTTCTAGTGCGTTTTTTCAGCAGTTGGTAGCACTGACATCATTTTCAAATATGGACGTGAGCTATTCCGGTGCACATCTTTACTCATACTAAATTTGGTTTTGATTGCTGCAGCCGTTTAGGAGTTGATAGGGGGGGACACACACACAGCCAGACAGACAGACAGACAGACACACATTTGCCCGATCTCATAAGACTACTTTTTCCTCATTTTTGCAAAATGTGAAAAGTAGGCTAAAAATAGTTTTGCCCTGTAAAGGGTTAAGACAATCAACTCACTCTAGTATAGCAACTGCTCTCTATTCGAAGAAATTTGGAATTTAAGAAACTCTCAGGGTATTATGCAACATTCTATGAAAATAATGCTGGTGTTTTGTTTAAGCCTGTGTGAAGACTACATCCAAAATTTCCAGTCTAATCTCTCCTCTGAGTGAGACATAGAGATGAGTTATGGCAAGGTTTATTGCTAGGAACATAACATTTAGCCTGGCTTTATCTTTTTCTCCAGAATTACCAGTTTCAACAATATACTGGCTAATTTGAAAGCCTAACAGTTGTATTCGTGCATTAAAAGTGAGTTGCATCAGACGTCTTCTAGAAATAACTATCCAATATGTTGAATGAAGCTGATGGTGCTGGTGATTATTGTTTTAAGGTGGGACACACATCAATTGTAGAATTTTTTAAATAAAGAACAAAAAAATATATATAAATTGGTCAACAATAACATCAATTTTAAGAAAATTAAGGACAATGACAATCTTCAAATTAAATCAGATGTGTGACCACATGCATTGTTCATATTATACAGCAGCTAATTCTTGGCTTGCCTTGAGCCTCCAAGATATTTGTTACTATGAACACACTCCTGAATATTGTGTGGTGCCTTCCGTTTTCTGGAGGGCAGAGTTCCAAATGTGGTGTGATTGTGCTCTGCCGTTTCTTTGTGGACCCTGGACAATCCACTTGGTCTACCTCCAGTAGTTCTCCTTTTACCACTTAAACCAAGCTTCCTTCTCCCA
The DNA here is from genome assembly GCA_946902985.2 of Meconema thalassinum. Classification (NCBI taxonomy): domain Eukaryota; kingdom Metazoa; phylum Arthropoda; class Insecta; order Orthoptera; family Tettigoniidae; genus Meconema; species Meconema thalassinum. Next base: position 31,836,218 of record OX336393.1, read on the forward strand.
ATGGATGTAGGCTGAACTCCTATTTGAATGCCATGACGCTTTTGTGGCATACATTTTGATTTGCTTCCTGCTGGTTTTAAACCACTGTACCGTCCAAATGTATGCAATGCAGTGATGAGCCCTGTTTCGGTTGAAGCATACTCCTTAACATTTTCTTCACTGCAGGTACATAGATGTGAGAATGGGAGGTAATACCTCCCTTAATCCTACTTATTAATGAATCAAATTCACTCTGCTCTTCAGATGTCAGCACCAATGGTTTCATTTCCTCATCTCGATCGTTACTACAGCCAGCTACTGGTTCTAACTCAATGCATGGCGATTCTTCCACTGTCCCTGAAGGAATCAAAGGCGACTGCTGTGTATTATTTCTTAGAGGCACAAACCAGTTTTCAAGAGCTTTTGAATTGTAACATTGTATTCTTTTGAACCAGTAGCGACATTAAATAGGGCATGCTTTGTTGAAATGGATGCAACATTGAAAGCAGACAGGATCTGTGGTTCACATTTTAAAATAACCGCTGACGCATGCTTGCAAAGCTTACCAGTTTGTCCAACAAAGCAGGTACACAGGCCATTACTTAGGTCAACTTCATGCTGTTGGTCTCTAGTAGTCTGGCTGCGAACAGTGTAACAGCCATGACTGTTAGGTACAGACTGAATATCACTAGTAGTCTGGCTGCGAACAGTGTAACAGCCATGACTGTTAGGTACAGACTGAATATCACTAGCAGTCTGGCTGCGAACAGTGTAACAGCCATGACTGTTAGGTACAGACTGAATATCACTAGTAGTCTGGCTGCGAACAGTGTAACAGCCATGACTGTTAGGTACAGACTGAATATCACTAGTAGTCTGGCTGCGAACAGTGTAACAGCCATGACTGTTAGGTACAGACTGAATATCACTAGCAGGATTTTTTTCACCGATTTTCAGCGGAAGCAATGCCTTCAGCAAGGATTTGTTATATCTTCCATTGCAGAAATCAATGAGCCTTTTCTCTATGTAATATTCATATCTGACCAGAATAAAGTCCATTAGCTGCGAGAGATTAAATGCCATTACTCGATCAAATATGCAATACCACTTCAACATAATTTGTGTTGTTCCCTCTCATTGGCAAATTCTTTCTGTAACAAAGAATCCAATCACCTTTAACACTCCACAAATCTGCCATGTACTTCACAAAGTTAGGGTAGTTTAGATTTGTTCCTAAAGCACAAAGGGACTCAAAATTGGTTTGTGCACAGTTGTCATCTGCACAATACATCAACTGCTTAAACTTAAAGTACAGTTCTTGCCTATGGGTTTTGTCGATGCCATGCTTTGTGTTACATAACCAAGTCCACACTGCTTTTAGCATGTGGAATTGGCATAACTTGGTTTCGGATTCAGGAAACAATTCCCTTAGAGGTTTTCTTTCCTTCATATCATTGTCGGTGTGAAAAACTTGAGGAAAGCCTTTTCCAAAAAATGGTTTCTCTGGCAATATTTCCAGAAGGCCAGAGAGGGCTGAAGAAAACACTACTTCTTTCTCTGTGTCTGTAATAATGACACCTACGGGCATTCCTCCGGCCGCTGTGGGAGTGACGAACAAGTATATTCAGTGTCTAAACCTCCTGCTGCATCAACAATCACCACTTCAGCAGCACGTCTCATGACCGGGGTACAAATGTTCTTCAACATGCTGAAATTTGACTTTCCCTATTGAGTCATTATTATAAGAGTTAATTCGCTGGAAAACATTTCACTTCCACTCAAGGCCCCATACTGGGTTGAGAATTCCATTTTGAAGAGTTTATCAACAACTGAAAGTGAGGGAACATAAAAGCCGTCACATGCTGTCTCGAAGTACCTATCACCATTTTCGAGTAGTAAAACTGCAGCACTTTCAATGGAATGATTATGCTGACAACAGTTGGCCATATCTTCACCAAGGAATCATCGGTTTTTCTTCTAGACTTCTCCACAAATCTGTAAACAAAAGTAATGTTGATTATAGTGGTTTGAGTTTGGGGAACTCGTGTACTAACCGACAGTACAAGTGTTCCGTATTGTTTTTGTTTATTTATACTTCAGAAAACTATGCCTGTATTAATAGACATGCCTAGTGTTTACAGGAAAAGTGCTTTACTGTAACAAGTTTAAATCTATAATAAATAACTGAATTATAATAAAGTAACAACACATAGCACACAGGGGCATATTTAAGGGGGTGCTTAAAAAGAAACACATTCAGGGGCATTATTAAATACCACTGCTTGGCGAGTATTGCCTCTGACTCTACACAGTGAGTGGGACGAGTGAGAATGGCTGAACACCCTGTATATACTAACAGAGGAATCACAATAAACAATAATACTCATCTTTACCTTTTCACATGTATGTGTAATTTCGCTGGACAATCCGTTTGTTTGGAGGGCCCGATCTTACCTGCCCTTCTATCCGTGGAGTGTTGGCATCTCAAATGAATCTTAAAAACATTGATCAGTCCAGTTGCTGGAAATGTTCTCTCCACTCTCCAAGTAACACGGCTGCTTTCAGAGAATTCTTTCATCCATATCTGAAATTCCTTTTTTTTTTGTGAATTTTTCATATATTTCTAATTAATAGAAACCACATAAACTGACTGGTGTTAACTTGTGGCCCTTATATACTGTCCAAGACTTCAGGAAGACTTCAGAAGAGATACTTTTCGCTCCAAAATTCTTCAAGTACTGAAATTAACCAAACTACGTGAATTAATAGTCGGGAATGATGTAATAATAGATGTTTACTCCTCCGCTGTCGTGACCCACCCGGCCATCCCAAATATGAACACTACTTATAAAGGCAAAATTACAGCTGATTCAACAATTTTAAGCATCATGTACCGTATTGCCAACCCCGCGCATTCGATACTATATCGCATCCAGCAGACCGATCGTTTTCGCCTAGACCGATAATGGTTAGGCAGCGCGCCCCTGGTTTATGTCACACACAGTGGGGGTAGTCACGCATCAATAATCTTTATCCAGGCCAATGGTTTTGCCTAGACCAACGTTTTCATCCAAAAACAATGGTTTTCGTCTCTAGACCAATAATGGTTAGCTAATATAATCAGCCCTGGTTTTTATCCAGGCCAATGGTTTTGCCTTTTATTTCATTATTCACGTGTCGTGTGATGTATGTTGTATCGGACATGTTGGCAACGGGTATGACGTAGTGTAAGACGTCAATGTGTCATGGCGGCGATCATCAAATGAACAAGAAGGAAAATAATTTATTTACGTAAATATGTCCGGTGCAGCAGTGACAATTCAAATTGAAATGAACTTCCAATGACTCCCAGAAAGGTGTGAGAATCATAAATAACACATTTCCAATAAAAGTTGTGAAAACGGAAAAGTACCTCTTCTGAAGGATTAATAAAAATAATTTAAAAAATGATAATTTAATTTAATCAGCTCAGTGTGAAAAATCATTCTTACCCGTGCTTTTGCTTCATTGTCTACTTCTTTTATTCTGAAGCATACTTGTCCATCCTCAATGTCGCTGTTAAAAAGATAAGTGTAATTTGATGGGAGACTAAGACGTTCCTCCATTTTCAGCGCCAAATTTACAGTTTTATATTTATATAACTATAACCAGGAGGTGGTGTTGAACTAGGCAACACTGAAAAGTGGCTTTTTTAACTTGATAATAATAATTATGGAGTTAGACGAGTTGCGAGGTGCTAATCAGCTGTTAGGACTTCGCGCCAGGTGCTCAGCATACGGGAGGGGTGCTATCTGTGGACAGGAGTGCGAATCATCTGTAACTCAACTCAACCTTCCACCAATCATAAGCCGGCATTTTAAGGCCTATGTTATATGAAGTGGGATCGGCGAACATGCTTGCAGACCTTCGGAACTTTGATAGGATTGGCTTAAGCTTATTTTGGCCCTGGTTCTTCATCACGCTCCGGTTATGCAACTTTAGAAACGTAATAGCACAAACTGACGATGTGCTGGTATCCCAAGCCATCTTTTTTGAAGTCTTAAATATGATTGGCTTACACTGATACTAACAGGATTACCACAGTATTATGTTTTAGTCGTAGATTACACTCTTTGAAAATGAAATCTATTGTGATGAATTTCAGAATTTGATCGCACATAATCATAAATATCATTATAGTGTTTGATATAATTGCAAAGATGTACCGTCAACTGGGGTTACTTGACACAGACCGGGTAACTTTACACACTATTCACTAAAATCTTTTGAGCACTGTACGTGGTTGGTTTTGGGTAAAATGCCTGTTTATACAAGACGCTGTGGGCTGTACTAGTAAGAAAACCGTGTTTGTGTTATTTGTACTTCACTCCTTTGGATAATAATTGCAACTTAGTGCACTTGAGGATCTGTACAAATGGTAAGTGGTATAGAAACTTTCATTTCTATGACAGTCATATTTTTTATAGATGTTCTAATTTGTGAAAAATCAATTTCCTTAAAGACTTGAGAGGCGGAAATTAGATGTGGAACACGTTTACTTGTTGAGTCACTTTACTAGGAACCCTAAAATAACCGAAGGTGCACGACTCGCCCTTGGAGGGGGTAACTTCACACAGGCTATTTGACACAAAAGCCAGTGTGTACTATTTCATATTTGAATCCCAGAGTATTTGAGGGCTGTGGATTAGTAAGAGCCTAGTAATGTGACTCAACAAGGAAACATGTTCCACATCCACCTCCCGCCTCTCTAGTCTTTAGGGAAATTTATTTGTCACAAATTAGAACATCTAGTAAAATATGACCTTGTCAAAGAAATGAAAGTTTTTATACAACTTAACAATGTACATAGCCTATAACCCTAATGTCTGGAACGCCGCCAGGAGTAGTTTTGAAATGCTCTTGATGCAATTTTCTGGAGTGTGTTATACCAATAATATAATTCAGCAGGTCTCATTCTACCATGTAAGTTTGTATAGTGCTTATTTGAGCAGTACTATTGTCATCGCGGCAGGAGATGGCAGTTCAACACGCTGCCTCGGGGTAAGGAGGGTCTTGCAGTGCGCATGCGCGGCCCGCCTATTCCAAACCTAAATATATCGGCTGGCAGTCAGTTGGTGCTACTTGTTATCGGGCTTCACGTGTGTATTGTTACTGTCGATATTCTTACAAGCCTTTGTGTTTACTTTAAACAGTGTGGCAGTATCAGGTACTGTGACCTAGCCTACTTAATGTTTTTGGAATGCGTGATACGCAGTGAGCGGGAAGACAACTGCAGTTTAAACCCGTCTGCCATCTCCTGGCGCGATATCAGTACATCTACATGGCTGGTATTTGTGTGTGGCAAAGGTTCACTGTGAGAGAATGAGGACCTGTGATCCATTTACCTGTCTCGTTGCTTCCTAAGCAATTTGCCTGCGTGATTCTAACTAATAATCCTAGTAAACCCCTATCTGTAGGCCTACTGTAATGTGTATGCTAGGCAGCAGTGAGGCATATGGTTCACTTCCAAGGAGAGAATCTTTCAGGTTAAGGAAGAGTCTGTTTTCCTGGGGTTTTCAACTCTAATAATCAAGTTTATTGGAGACATATTCGGTAAGAGTAAAGTTTACCTGAATCGAAGTAAGAAATTCTTAAACTTCTGAAATTAGCCAAGATACCTGCACTAATGGTGTCTGGAGATGATATAGTAATAGATGTTTACTTCTCCACTGTCTGTAAACCGCCCAGCCTTCCCGAATAGGAGCACGACTTATACAGATGAAATTCCAGCTGACTCCGCCATGTTTAGCATCCCGTACAGTATTGCCAACCCCACGCTTTCGGTACTATATCGCATCCGGCAGACCAATGGTTTTCGCCTAGACCAATACTTGTTAGGCAGTGCGGCCCTGGTATTTGTCACGTGCAGTGGGGGTAGTCACGCATCAATAATCTTCATCCAGGCCAAAGGTTTTGCCAATTATTTCTTTTCTTCACATAATTACAAAGTTACGCGTGTAGTATGACATGTTGGCAACGCAATAAGACGTCAATTTGTCTTCCGTAGTTGAACAAGCTACAATTAAAAACCTTCATTTAAGCAATATTAGTGTTATTTGACAGATTTTTAATTTTAATTTACAGCAGTGATATTTGGCAGTTATTTCAATTCTTAATGACTCCCAGAAAGTATGTGAATGACATGTTAAATAATCTACCACGTTCTCGTTTGGGTCCGGTACTGGTAAACTCCACAATTAATCTCATATATTTAGAGCCGATGATGGTCCTTAGAAGCGATTAAAAACCACTTCCTTTTTTCAAGTTCTGTTACCATTCAGTTGGAATGACATCCTGCAGCGTTGCCATGCTCGTTAAGTCATCCACTACGGTCGTGATAGGCACCTGAAGCAAGTCGAGAAATCAACGGTTTGAATCCTGGCATTGACAGAGGCTATCCTGAATGTGGATTTGCGACACTCCCTTGGGACAAATGCTGGGATCGTGCCGTACCTTATTTTAACATCCTGGGACACCTACTCCGTCCTTGTCCCCAATACTACTACTACACTCATCACAGAGGTACAGATTAGTGCAACACATACCTATGTATCTGGGGCTGATGAACACTATGTCCCAAGCTATTGAAATGAGAATAACATGTTGGCAAGATCAAACAAACTATGGAGAGGTAACAGATGATGCTTATATATTGAGGACTATTGTGTGAATGCCTACTTGGATGTTTTTTATTACCGAAATATTTCTTTTCAGCCAATTCATATGCATGTTACATAATACAATAGTTGTAACTTACTATGTATCCACATTTCTTGACATTTATGTCATAGATACTTCAGCTTGTAACTTCATTACCAATTTGTCACCCAGATGAGAAACTAGGATGGCTGGCATATTCCTGACAATGCCAAAGTTGTCAAGAACAACATAAATACCTAATATTGTGAGCATTGAAGTAACTATTTCAGAACAAATCTTCACTGTTAGCTGTTTTAACTTGGATGGACTTTGGTGTCTGCTGAAAAACCATATTATCAAGGATTCTTGTTGTTGCTTGAATGTTGTCACCATTAGCTATATCAACTTGTGTTTGGATGCCGGCATTTAGCTGTGCAGTTGACCTTGAGAGCTCAGAGGTAGGAGGTGGGTGTAGAGAGGTGCGGGTTGCAAGCCGAATACTTCCCTATCTGAGAAAATTGACGCGTGTAACAGTAGGTTCTCACAATCAGTAACAGACACACTCAGTGCGGCAAATGTTTAAGCTGCGGTAGTATACCTGGGGTGTGGGATGGGGAAGTACAGAGCTGCCTTCCCGGTAATTGTATGTATAGGTTGTCAGTAGTGGTATATGCTTTTATAGAGACTAGGATTGGGAAGGAGGCAGTCATGGCCTTAATTTAGGAACCATCATTTGAGTGGATCGCTGTGGTGTGAACTAAGCCAAACACTTCTCAGTTTAGCGTGTTCCAAACTGACTAGAATTAATTTCTTGTTAGCAATAAAACCCAGGACCTTTAGAACATGACTCTCATTATGTAGGCTACACCTGAGATCACTGAAGGTGACTCTTGTTCATGCTGTTGCACTGGGGTTTGTTGAAGTTTTGGTTTGTGCTTTAGAAATGTCTGTTATGTTGCTTTTAATTTAGTTTATTTCTCTGATTTTTATGATAAATGCCCAAATACTATCATATCTGGTATTTTGTGAAAGCCAACGCCGTTGATAAGCTAGGAAATTTCAACTATCAGGTTCTGTGTTGTACAGACAGTGGGCCTACAAGCCACATAGATGGAAGATAAAGTAAAGCATGTGGGACACTAACCTGTGACATCTGCTAGTGAGCCAATTCGTTGGACATGCTATTGCTTAGGCCAATGACTCAGATGCACCCTTGACGAGAACATTAAGAGTGTCGTGTATGCATCTGACATTATAATTTTCTACTCTCCATCAATATGCTTTGTACACTTCATAAAATCCACGACCTCATAACTGAAATCCTCCATGCCCATTTACTGGATATTTCCTTGAGAAGCTTAGCCTGCATTCTTCCATGTTTAGTGTCTTATAAGATACGGTACATTCCACATTTATTGTATTTATAGCTTGGCGTTTCTATTCTTACAGATCTGTTCACTGGATCCAGTTGAACAGCAAGTTGCATGAATCAGAACTGGAAGAAAATGCAATTTCAAAAGGGTCGTTCTTTTTATACTATGCAAGTAGGAATAAAAGGGCGATTCTGGCGCAGGGGCTAATGCGCAAGATGGCCGCCACGCTCAACCAGTTCTATGTTATTCTTATTGAAGGATCAGTCAGAGCTGGCGCTGTGGCTAATGGGCAAGATGGCCGCCACGCCCTGAGACCGTGGATGACGTCACAGGAAGAGGTCGGCCGTAAAGTTGCTAAATGGAATATTTATTATTATTATTATTATTATTATTATTAGGTAATTATTGATTGATCATGTACAATCAAGAGCAGCCTTATATAGTCCACCTCTTGGTGTAGTGGCTAGCATTCTTGGATGTTACTGCAAAGGCCTGGGTTCGATTCCTGTCTCTGCCAAGGAATTTAATTTCTGGTCTCGAATGTGGAACGGGTACACTCAGCCTTGTGAGGCAAAACTGACAGGAGCTGGAGTTTCGTTTCCTACCTCAGCCATTCTGCCTAACCAAACTTCACCTAACCTAACCACACCTAACCTAACCTAACCTAACTTAACCTAACCTAACCTAACTTAACTTAAAAATGCGAGCAAAAAAAGTGAGAGCAAAAAGTGAGAGCAAATGTGAGAGCACAAATATTAAACTTAGTTATAACCTAACCACACCTAACCTAACCTAACCAAACTTCACCTAACCTAACCACACCTAACCTAACCTAACCTAACTTAACCTAACCTAACCTAACTTAACTTAAAAGTGCGAGCAAAAAAAGTGAGAGCAAAATGTGAGAGCAAATGTGAGAGCACAAATATTAAACTTAGTTATATCCTAAACTAACCTAACTTTACCTAACCTAACCTAACATAACTTAACCTAACTTCAAAGTGGGAGCAAATACGGGAGCACAAAGTAAGAGCAATGAGTGGGAGCAAAAAGTGGGAGCAAAATGGTGGGAGCAAAAAGTGAGAGCAAAAAAGTGGGAGTAAAAAGGTGGGAGCAAAAAAGTGGGAGCAAAAAGTGCGAGCAAAATGGTGGGAGCAAAAAGTGGGAGCAAAATGTGAGAGCGAAAAGTGGGAGCAAAAAAGTGGGAGCAAAAAGGTGGGACCAAAAAAGTGGGAGCAAAAAGTGGGAGCAAAAATGTGGGAGCAAACTGTGCGAGCAAAAAGTGGGAGCAAAAAAGTGGGAGCAGAAAGGTGGGGAGCAAAAAGTGTGAGCAAAAAAGTAAGAGCAAATGAGAGAGCACAAATAATAAACTTAGTTATAACCTAACCTAACCTAACCCACAGAAACCTCATTTAAATATTTTAGAATTTACATTTTAACATTTTACATTTTAATATTTTAGATTTTTGATTTTTTTCATTTTACATTTTTTAGATTTAACATTTTTAGATTTTACTTATTCCGAAAAGAGTAAACTACAAGGTCACATACCTAACCTCACCAACCCTAACTTAAGCTAATCCAAAGGCTAATGCACATACACAAAGTATATAAGGGCACATGCATCTATCCTTATGCTAGTCTTATAAGGCTACTGTACAACATGATCACTACCCCAACCGGGTATTTTTTTTCATTTTGTTGTTTACACATTTGTCAATTTTCCAATTTCCCATTTTCAGTATTTTAAAAATGTAGCCTCCGTGGCTTAGGCGGCAGCACGCCAGCCTCTCACCGCTGGATCCGTGGTTCAAATCCCGGTCACTCCGTGTGAGATCAGTGCTGGACAAAACGGAGGCAGACAGGTTTTTCTCCTGGTACTCCGGTTTTCCCTGTCAAAATATCATTCCAGCAACACTCTCCACTATCATTTCATTTCATCTGTCATTCATTTAATCATTGCCCCAGAGGAGTGCGTCAGGCCTCAGCAGCCGGCCCAGTTCATATCCTCGCCGCTAGATGGGGGCTTCATTCATTCCATTCCTGACCCGGTCGGAGACTGGAAGCAGTCTGTGGATTTTCATTTTTTCAGTATTTTTAAAACTGTCAGTTTTTAGTTTTTCAATTTTATAATATGGAAACATGGATTTTTGCATTTTGTTGTTTACACATTTATCAATTTCACAATTTCCCATTTACAGTTTTTAAAATGTCAGTTTAAAGTTTTTCAATTTCATGATATCGAAACATGGATTTTCCAATTTGTTGTTTTCACATTTGTCAATTTACCAAATTCCCATTTTCAGTTTTTAAAATGTCAGTTTAATGTTTTTTATCTATTTTATCAATATGGAAACATGGATTTTCCAATTCGTGTTTTACATGTTCATTTTGCATTAGGAGTGGGGAGAGGTGGGTAGTAATTAGAAATGTACAAACAGTGTCCATACAATGTTTTTATTTTAAATACATGTACACTATTTACACATAATACATTTTTATATATATTCTTTTTTATTTTGTTTTCTATTTTATTTATTTTTGATTAGTGGGTCTACGTTGCTTCACGTTCGTAGGTATAACCTTCAATTACCCTACACGTGTCCCCCGGGTGGTGCTAAGAAAGCAACAGCGATAAGATGAGACCGAACTGTCGGAAAAGACCTCTCGGTCAAAGAAAGAACACGAAGGAAATGTGCGGTCCTTTTCAGGACCCACAAGTTCGTAGAATTGGACCATCTCTGCGCATCTGTCAACTGAATATCGAAGGGATAAGTCGAGCGAAATGTGATTATCTTTCCAGGCTCTCGCAGAAATATGCAGTTGATGTCATCGTGCTCCAAGAAACACACACAGCAGACGAACTACAGTTACAGAGTAGAGGTAAAATACCAGGCTTTAAATTGATAACCTATAACTGCCATCAAAATTACGGCCTTGCAACGTACGTCAAGAATTATATAACAAATTACCAGCCACTCTCAGTAAACTCTGAAAATGAAATTTTTACTACTGCAGTCAAAATTGAAAACTTGACGATAGTTAATGTTTACAAGCCACCAAATACTAATTGGCCTAATCCCCCTCTACCATCTCAACAACATCCTACTATATTCCTTGGCGACTTCAACAGTCATCATCATCTTTGGGGATACAACAAGAATGACCTTAACGGCAAAGCTCTTGTGGACTGGATGGAAACGGAAAACCTGAAATTGATTTATGATGCTAAAGACCTGCCTACTTTTAATTCAGCTCGCAGGTTTCGTGGCTACACCCCAGATCTATGTTTCACAACTCAGCTTCACAATTCACTCACGCAAGTTCGACGAACGGTGCTCAACGATTTCCCACATAGTCAACACAGACCTGTTATCTTGGAGGTGGGGATGTCTATACCTGTTATACAATCACATCCTAAACCGAGATGGAACTTCAAGAAAGCCAACTGGACTGAATTTGCAAAGCAAACAGACTCCAATATCAGATGGATCAAACCAACATACAACAACTACAGCAGATTTGTTGGGGTCATTAAAGGTGCAGCCAAACGATGCATTCCTAGGGGATACCGCAAAGAGTACATCCCTGGTTGGAGTGCAGAGAACGAGGAATTGCTAAGAGAATATGAAGAACATCCTACTTCTGACAATGCAGCAGGTCTCCTCCAATCCCTGGATGAGAGTCGAAGAAAGATCTGGCATGAAACAGTAGAATCCCTAGATTTCACCCACTCTAGCTGGAAAGCCTGGTCTATCATTAGGAAATTAGATTCATCAAACCCTGCAACTAAAAGATCGAAAACTGCCATCAACCTGAATGATTTTGCTAAACATCTAGTATCAGTTTCCAAGAACACAAAAGACAATCAAACCAAAAGGGATATCAAATTACAGTTGAACACCAAGAAAAGAGCAGCCATACAGTCTTCTGAATTCTCCATTGCATTCCAAGAAGAGGAAACTAAAGATGCAATGAAAAGTATGAAACTAGGGAAAGCAGCTGGATTTGACGGATTATACCCTGAATTTCTGGTTCACTGTGGACCAGCTACAGTAAAATGGCTAACCAACTTCCTTTCAAATATCCTGCAAACTGGAAACATCCCACCTCTGATGAAGAAAACAAAAATAATAGCCATACTGAAACCAAATAAAGATCCCACAAAAGTGGAAAACTATCGTCCAATAGCACTTCTAAGTGTCACATACAAGCTTCTTGAGCGCCTGATCTATAATAGAATTTTTGAAACAATCAACAACCACATTCCTATAGAGCAAACAGGATTCAGACCTGGGAGAAGTTGTAGCGATCAGGTACTTTCTCTCACTACGCACATAGAGAATGGGTATGAGAAGAAATCAATAAGTGTGGCTGCCTTTTTGGATCTGTCAGCGGCCTATGATACTGTTTGGCGAGAAGGACTCCTATTGAAATTTGTGAGTGTTATCCCATGTCGTAAACTTGTGGCCTTACTTAACAATATGCTAAGTAATAGGTACTTTCAGATCTACTCTGATAATGACAGAAGTAGAGTGTTTACATTAAACGATGGTTTACCTCAAGGATCTGTCCTGGCTCCCCTCCTTTTCAGTCTGTAAATACACGACTTACCGGAAACATCTTCAAGAAAATTCATTTATGCTGATGACATTTGTTTGGTGACTCAGTGCTCCGAATTTTCTGACGCTGAAACTACTTTATCCGCTGATCTGGAAGCCTTGGGTGTATACTTCAAGAAATGGTGCCTCCACCTAAATCCTCAGAAAACAGTTGTATCTGCATTTCGCCTACGCAACAGACAATCTAATTACAAATCAGAAGTCGAATTCAGAGGCCAAGTGTTACCGTACTGCAGTACACCAAAATACTTGGGAATAACACTAGACAGAACTCTGACTTTTAAGCAGCATCTATCAAATGTGGCTGCTAAAGTCAAAACTAGAAATAATATACTTCAGAAACTTGCTGGTACATCATGGGGAGCTAATACTCAAGTTCTAAGATCCACAGCTTTAGCCCTATCGTATTCTGTTGCTGAATACTGCTGTCCAACCTGGATCAATAGTGTTCACACTAAGAAGATAGATGTGCAACTCAATCAGGCAATGCGAATAATCACGGGATGTATTCGGAGCACGAACACGCTATGGCTGCCTGTTCTCAGCAACATTCCACCTCCAGCCCTAAGAAGATCAGATGCTCACCTAAATTTATGGGAAAACATTCAGCAGAATCCCCAGCTACCCATTCATCACGATATTGCACAAGCAGAACATCAACGCTTGAAATCAAGGAAACCACCATGGCGCACAGCAGTCAACCTTGAAGGATCCTCTTTCAATGTTAACAATTCATGGAAAATACAGTGGGAGCAGTCTTCAGTAATCAACAAACATCTAGTTGAGAACCCTTCTAAGCGGATACAAGGATTCGACCTCCCCAGGCGACAGTGGAGGATCATCAACCGGATTCGAACTGGACAAGGCAGATGCGGTTACCTACTGCACAAATGGGGATGGGCTAGCTCTGCAAATTGTGACTGTGGTGCCTCCTTACAGACAATCCTTCACATTGTTGCTGACTGTCCTCTTCGAGCTTTCGAAGGAACGATAATAGACGTCCACCATACATCGAAGGGAGCAGTAGAATGGGTCAAACAACTAGACCTAGAATTATAAAATTGTACGAGCTTGTGACTGCACATTTGTCCATTCATTTTGTATATATATATGTAAAATCCATCTACATGCATTCTTCATACGATAAATAAATAATAAATAAATTTTTGATTATGAATACCATTTTTTATTTTTGTTTTTTATTTTTGTAGTGCTATTGTTTTATTTCCTAAATTGTTTTGTTTTATGTATTTGCTAGCCGCAGGTAGAAAATTTTGATATTCATAACTTAACTCTTTAAGCATGGTCAATGATTGAGTAATGACCATAGGCATGTGTACCTATACCATCAGCATCAATCACTCTTTTTTCATCACCAGGACACAAAGCAATTTTGTTTAGTCTTATAGATGATATGTCATATTGTTTAGATGCAATAATGTTCATAGGTATCCTTTTTACATTGTTTTTAATGACACAATCCTTATAATCTTGAAAGCTTATACAATTTTTGACAACACCTCTGCTAATACCTTTAATCTTTTTAATTTCTTTACCATTTATATCTAAAGCATATATTTTAGCTCTAAGTCCAACAAATGCTTTTCTAACTTGTCCACAAGCCTCGTCTTTAAATTTCCCCAACGTTTTCTTGTTTGATGTAGAGTAACATATGTGATTAGTAGGATAATCTGATGTGTCCAGGTGTTCTAGGAAATCAAAATTGTCTTGATATACATCTGGGGTGTTAACCAAATAAATGAACGAGTCGGTATCCATATACATGAGTTTAAGATTGTTCATTCCATAATAGGGTAGCAGGACATCATAGTGGTGGGAATACATTAGAGTTTTTGAAATATCCAGTATACACATTCCAATATATACAGGCTTATTGAATACAATGCTACGTTTAGCCATGTGGAAAGCAGCTAGGTTAGGACCATAAATTGTTCTGTCAATAAATGTCGGCTTTGCTATTAGCTTTTCTGCCTTTTTCATTCATACGTCCACCAACGAAATTACAGATCCGGCTTTTAAAACACGAAATCAGGCTCTATTTTTGGAAACAGACTTAAGTAGTTTTTAGGAAACACAATTTACAAAGTTAACTACGGAAAAGGAAGAATCTGAACTGAAAGGCAGTAATTGGGCTTTGTTAGCAGTGGATGGAGTACGATTGAAAATAAATAAGTACAATCCCTTGTGTGGAAGCACATATATTCCATTACTAGCAGCTATACAAGCAAGAAAAGCCTGCTTTAATCCTGAAAACTTGAAAGATGAAAAGTGTTTTATGTATGCCATTTTAGCAAAACTGGTTAAAATGGATGCTCAACGCATTAGTAAATACAAGGACCTGGACAACAAGTATGATTTTTCTGTAATATCGTTTCCTACATCGCTAGCCGACATTCCCAAATTTGAAAAAGCCAACGATATATCCATTAATATATTTGGACTGGAACAAGACAACAAACTGTTCCCTCTAAATGTTGTGGATCAAGAGCTGCAAGACCGTCTTGACCTCCTTCTGCTAAGTTCATCATCCGGACAGAATCACTACGTCTTTATCAAAGATTATGATAAACTAGTAAGACATCAGATTACCCACCATCAACATAAGATATATACGTGTAAACGGTGTTTTACTCACTTCGATAATCGATATGGACAGCAAGGAATGGAAAATTTAAAAGAACACAGAGCTTTGTGTGTCCAGCATGACATTGCTAGGGTTGAAATTCTTATTAAAAACTCAATTGTGAAATTCTTCAATGTTGAAAAAATGCTAAGAATACCTTACGTTATCTATGCAGATTTCTAAAGGATACTCTTACCATATCAAACATGTTTACGCAATCCTGAAGCAAGTTATACAGTGCCATACCAGAGTCATGTTCCTATGAGCTTTGGTATATACGTTAAAACCTCACCTGCTGTGGAACACATAAAGACAAACCTTCCAGACCAACCTGCTATTTATCGTGAACCTGACGCTGCCGAAAAGTTTATGGACTGCTTGATCTCAATAGATAATTAAATTGATCGCCTTTACAGCTTAAATGTTCCAAAGGCCTTAACTCAGGATCAAGAAACCGAGTTCCAAGGTTCTGAAACCTGTTATTTGTGTGAAAAACCATTTACCAAAGAGGACTGGAATGTTAGAGATCATGGCCATATTACAGGGGAATACCGTGGAAGTGCTCACAATAACTGTAATTTGAGGTGTAAAACACGTAACCCCGTTCCTGTATTTATACATAATATGAGTGGCTACGACGCAAATTTCATTGTAAAGCAATTGGTATGTACTACTGGGAGAGTGGATGTTATCGCTAACTCCAAAGAAAAGTACATTTCCTTCACCAAATATGTAGGTAATGTTAAGCTTCGATTTGAGGACACGTTTCGGTTAATGCCAAGTAGTTTGGAAAACTTAGTTTCCAACTTAACATCATACCCTGAAACAGACAAGTACTTTGGGAAAGAAAATGCAACGCTCATGACTCGTAAAGTGGTAATTTGTTATGATTACATTGATACATGGAAAAAGGTAAGTGAAACGTGTTTACCTCCAAATGAGGTATTCATTAACAAATTAAGTCAAGAAGATGTTAGTTAAGAAGACTATGAACATGCCAAAAATGTGTGGAATCTGTTCAACATTAAAACTCTCGGGGAATATCGTGATCTCTACCTAACTTCAGATGTACCCCTTCTTGCAGACAGCTTTGAAACGTTTAGAAACAAAAGACTAAAACACACCGAGTGGATGCTGCACACTTTTTTACTTCGCCTGGTTTAAGTTTCGAGGCAATGCTCCTTTACACAGGCATTGAACTAGAATTGCTGCAGGCTTACGATCAGATTCTTCTAATCGAGTCTGGAATACGTTGAGGCATATGCCAGGTGTCTCATCGGTATGCTGAAGCTAACAATAAATACATGGAAACCTATGATTCTGAGAAACCATCGCAGTTTATTACCTATGATGATAACAACAACCAATACGGGTGGGCTATGTGTCACTCTCTTCCTTATGGTGGATTTCAGTGGGTTTCTCCAGATACTGTTGATCTAGAAAACTAAAGGAAGACGATCCTGTGGGATACATTCTAGACGTTGATGTTGATTACCCATCTGACCTTCATTATCTACACAACGATTTACCTTTCCTACCAGAGTGTACACAACCAAAGGATTCGTCTCTGAAAAAACTAATTCCTCATCTTGGAAATCGAAGGCGATATGTTGTTCACTACATGACATTAAAACAGGCTTTAGATCATAGAATAAATTTGATAAAAATTCATCGTGTGTTAAAGTTTAAACAAAGACCTTGGCTAAAGGCATACGTTGATTTTAATAACAACCTTCGAAAACAAGCCAAAATGATTTTGAGAAAAATCTGTACAAATTATTCAACAATGCCATATTTGGAAAAACAATGGAAAATATCCGTAAAAGAATAGACATACTTCTTGTGACTGACAGCAAAAAGGCAGAAAAGCTAATAGCAAAGCCGACATTTATTGACAAACCAATTTATGTCCTAACCTAGCTGCTTTCCACTTGGCTAAACGTAACATTGCACTCAATAAGCCTATATATATATATATATATATATATATATTGGAATATGTATACTGGATATTTCAAAAACTCTAATGTATTCCCACCACTATGATGTCCTGCTACCCTATTATGGAATGCACAATCTTAAACTCATGTATATGGATACCGACTCGTTCACTTATTTGGTTAACACCCCAGATGTATATCAAGACAAGTTGGATTTCCTAGAACACATGGACACATCACATTATCCTACTAATCACATATGTTACTCTACATCAAACAAGAAAACGTTGGGGAAATTTAAAGACGAGGCTTGTGGACAAATTATAAAAGCATTTGTTGGACTTAGAGCTAAAATGTACGCTTTAGACATAAATGGTAAAAAAATCAAAAAGATTAAAGGTATTAACAGAGGTGTTGTCAAAATTGTATAAACTTTCAAGATTATAAGGATTGTGTCATGGAAAACAATGTAAAAAAGAATACCAATGAACATTATCGCTTCTAAACAACATGACATATCATCTATTAGACTAAACAAAATTGCTTTGTGTCTTGGTGATGATAAAAGAGTGATTGATGCTGATGGTATAGGTACACTTGCCTATGGTCATTACTCAATCATTGACCATTCTTAAAGAGTTAAGTTATGAATATCAAAATCTTCTGCCTGCAACTAGCAAATACATAAAACAAAACAATTTAGGAAATAAAACAATAGCACTACAAAAATAAAAAAATAAAAATAACAAGTAGTTCCGTGAAGAACTATACAGCCTATTTTCATATATCCTGCTCATGTTAATTGCCTCTATCAACATACAAAATTTCAGTTTAATTGCTGTAACAGATTCGTAGATATTGAGAACCGTTTAAATATTTCAGATGGTCGCCAGGTTGGATTTTTATTTTTGTACTATTACATTAAGATTATTGTGTACGTGTGGTATTCAAACTTCAATCGCATGATTAGAACACAAGAAGTAAAAACGAGATTTTAAAATTACGCACAGCAGCCATCTTGTGATTATGCAAACAATTGAAATAAATTAGATGCCAGTGGCTCAACATTTGTATAAGCATTTAATGTGCAACGTTTCACGGCACTCGGATAGTTAATTCGCGAGAAACGTCCATTTAAATATTTATACTTCGCGTCCCGCCATGTTGGATTTGTGCTCACCAGGTTACTGAAAGTCCTATAGGTGAACATTGATTCATAGTCTCTATGAACATAAAAAAATTCAGTTTGGTTGCTGTAAAAGATTCATAGATATTGAAAACCGTCTAAATATTTTGGAAGCTCGCCATTTAGGATTATTATATGTATAGGCCATAGAGTTATGTACCATTCAAGGACAATTATTGCCTAGGTTCATTATTCAAACTTTCACTTCGATCGCATGATTACGACACAAGAAATAAAAACTTAATTTTAAAATTTCGCACAGCCGCCATCTTGAGGTTATTTAAACAATTTAATTAAATTAGATGGCAGTGCATTACAATCTGCAAAATAATTTACTGTACCACATTTCACAGCGCTCAGAGAGTTAAATCACGAGAAAAGTATATTAAAATATTTCAAATTCGCTTGGTCGCCATGTTCGTTTTGTACTTTAAAGGTTTATGAAATATACATAGGTAAACTTGTATCAGTACCCTTTATCACCGTACAAAATTTCAGGGTGATATCTGTAATAGTTTCGGAGATATAGAATGTCAGTGAATTATTTCGCACAGCCGCCATATTGAGGTTATGTAAACAATTGGACTAAATTAGACTCCAGTGCATTACAATGTGTATAAACATTTTCTGTACCAAGTTTCATTACGTTTGGATAGTTAAATCGCGAGAAAAGTCTATTTAAAAGTCTCAATTTCGCTTGACCGCCATGTTGGTTTTGTAGTCACCAGGTTTTTGAAAGTCTCATAGGTGAACTTTTAGTAGTGCCCTTTATCACCGTACACAATTTCAGGGCGATATCGGTAATAGTATCGGAGATACTGAATGCTAGTGAAATATTTCGCACAGCCGCCATGTTGGATTGGTGAGAAGTAACAAAAATTAAGGGCACGGTCGAGGTCGCCGGGAATAGTGCTATGAACTTACCGAGGTTCATTGAAATCGCTCCGGCCGTTTAGATTTTATTAGGGGACACACACACACACACACACACACACACACACACGCACACACACACGGACAAAAGGTGATCTCATAAGCCTATTTTTTCAAAATTGAAAATAGGCTAAAAATGGTATTCATAATCAAAAATAAATAAAATATAAAACAAAATAAAAAAGAATATATATAACAAGTAGTTCCGTGACGAACTTAAGAGCCTACTTTTCTTATAATTTAAGATTCAAGCCAAAGATTAATCTCTATGGATCTATCTAGAATATTGACGAAATTAAGTTGGTAATATCGAAATTTCTAATAAGTTCGAAATACTGTATACCTGGCATAATGTAGCCTAATAGAGCATTACAGTTGGCAGCCCTAGTGACTGGATATATTCTTAGTTCCATCTCTTAAGGTACAGAATACAAAATTTGGTTGGAGTCCAATGACGTTAAATGCAGTTAAATATTGGATCTAACAGCGCGCGTAAAATCATATTGGCAACAATGTCATGCATGTATTGGTCAGAAATAATCTGAAATAATATGATATATTGTTGTGCCAATTTTGAATGAAATCCAATTGTTTGTATATAAGTTTCATGCATTTTAAAATTGGACCTATCAGCAGGCTTAGAATCATGTTGGCAGCACTGACGTAAATCAGTTACTCCAAATTAATCTAGAATGCCAGGTACTATACGTGTGCAAAGTTTATAGCTATTGGCTTGCATACTTTCTGATATATTGATATTAGGGTAACAAAAATAGAGATTGCATATATTAACAGTTAGCAGCCCTGGATGCTCCTAAGAATACGCATAGTCATATCTGCTAAGGTACACATAGCACATACGAAATTTGGTTGAAATCCAATTGATAGTATGGAAGTTACATGTATTTAAAGTTGGACCTCTCAGCAGGCTTAGAATCTTGTTGGTAGCACTGACGTATATAAGTTACTCCAAATTAATATAGAATGTCAGGTACTATACGTGTGCATAGTTTAAAGCTATCGGCTTGCATACTTTCTGATATATTGGTATTTGGATAAAATAAATTTAGAGCATTTTTAACAGTTGGCTCTTCAGAATACGCTCAGTTATATCTGGTTATGTACACTTACAACATACAAAATTTGGTTGAATTCCAATTGATAGTGTAGAAGTTATATGCATTTAAAAATTGGAAATATCAGCAGGCTTAAAATCATTTTTTGGCAACACTGCCACGTATGGCCTCCTGGAAATAAAAATGCAATATTATAATCTATACGTGTGCCAATTTTGAAATAGCTCCCATTCATACCTTCCAAGATATCCAACATGGAGCTCAAATTTCAATTGCGATTTTTCAGCAGTTGGTAGCACTGACATCAATTTCAAATATGGCCGTGAGATATTCAGGTATAGATCTTTACTCCTACCAAATTTTGTTTTGATTGCTCCAGCCGTTTAGGAGTTGATAGGGGACACACACACACACAGCCAGACAGACGGACAGAAGGACAGACAGACACAAATGAAAAAATCAAAAATCTACATTGTTAAAATATAAAATGATAAAATGAAAAATCTAAAATATTTAAATGAGGTTTCTGTGGGTTAGGTTATGTTAGGTTAGGTTATAACTAAGTTTATTATTTGTGCTCTCTGATTTGCTCTTACTTTTTTGCTCACACTTTTTGCTCCCCACCTTTTTGCTCCCACTTTTTGCTCGCACATTTTGCTCCCACCTTTTTGCTCCCACTTTTTTGCTCTCACCTTTTTGCTCCCACTTTTTTGCTCCCACTTTTTTGCTCCCACTTTTTGCTCTCACTTTTTGCTCCCACATTTTGCTCCCACCTTTTTGCTCCTGCTTTTTTCTCCCACATTTTGCTCCCACCTTTTTTCTCCCACTTTTTGCTCCCACTTTTTTGCTCCCACCGTTTTGCTCCCACTTTTTGATCTCACTTTTTGCTCCCACATTTTGCTCCCTCCTTTTTGCTCCCGCTTTTTGCTCCCGCTTTTTGCTCCCACCTTTTTGCTCCCGCTTTTTGCTCCCACTCTTAGCTCTCACTTTTTGCTCACACTCTTTGCTCTTACTTTGTGCTCCCATATTTGCTCCCACTTTGAAGTTAGGTTATGTTATGTTAGGTTAGGTTAGGCAAAGTTAGGTTAGGTTAGGTGTGGTTAGGTTATAACTAAGTTTAATATTTGTACTCTCACATTTGCTCTCACTTTTTGCTCTCACTTTTTTTGCTCGCACTTTTAAGTTAGGTTAGGTTATGTTAGGTTAAGTTAGGTTAGGTTAGGTTAGGTGTGGTTAGGTTATAACTAAGTTTAATATTTGTGGTCTCACATTTGCTCTCACTGAGGTATGAAACGAAACTCCAGCTCCTGTCAGTTTTGTCTCACAAGGCTCAGTTCCATTCTCGAGACCAGAAATTTAATTTCTTGGCAGAGCCAGTAATCAAACCGAGGCCTTTGCAGTAACATCCAAGATTGCTAGCCACTACACCAAGAGGTGGACAATATAAGGCTGCTCTTGATTGTACATTATCAATCTATAATTACCTAATAATAATAATAATAATAATAATAATAATAATAAATATTCCATTTAGCAACTTTACGGCCGACCTCTCCCTGTGACGTCATCCAGGTCCCAGGGCGTGGCGGCCCTCTTGCCCATTAGCCACTGCTCCAGCTCCGACTGACTCTTCCATAAGAATAACATAGAGCTGGTTGCGCGTGGCGGCCATCTTGCGCATTAGCCCCTGCGCCAGAATCGCCCTTTTATTCCTACTTATGCATATACAACTATTGTGCTTCTACATTGTGTCATGAAAGAATTAAGAAATACTTTTTTAATTCCCTATGGTTTCCATTTATCTTTCTTCCTTCTCATTTGCAAGAGGGTCATTGGATTCAAAAAAGAATTTCGAACCTGTGTAGGATAGCGGGTGATGATAGTAGAGAGTTAAGTGATTCTATAGTCAGATTTGGAGGTTATGTACGTTAGGACGAAAAGAGGGCAGGTAAAGAATGTGCTCTGAAATTTGGAGGTTATGTCAGCAGACCTGACTCCATATTTCATTTTAAAGCATTCAACTAATAAAACGTGTTACATAATAGTTTATAAGGTGTTTATTGATGAACTAACGTCAATACGTACCGATTACAACAGCGGGGCCGGAAGCCCTGGTTGCTGTCATAGCACACGCAGCTGTCAAGATACCTTAGTTGTGATAATTGCTGTAAAATACTATAGCCTACCTCGTAACACGTGAACATGGTTAGGTATAGAATAAAACATCGAATTTCCCTAGTGGAAACTCATCTTCTCAAGAAGGAAGTCTTCCAATAAATGTTGTTGTTGTTTTAAGGGGCCTAACATCTAGGCTATCGGCCGCAATAAATGTGTTCGTAAGTTTCAGCGCCAAGCGATTGTTACTTGTGGGAAACCTCAAACAAAAGGTACACAGAAACAATCCGCGCACTCTGGAGGCATCGATACGGAATATCAGTGAGAATGAATTACAGCGAGTGTACCAAAACTTCCCACGTCGGTGCAACGAGAGTTGAGAAATTGAAGGACATCACTTCCAGCAACTACTCTGAAATTCATGGAAGCAACTAAGATTATTAAATATGTTAATAAGCGTGAATATGTTAACTAGTTGGACGCTACGCTGCTGCTAGCACCAATGCCTTGCTCGACGCACTGCAATACCCAGTGCTCCGGCCACTCCACGTCCTCAATGAGTCTCCGTTCTATTTTACACTTGAACCTATAAATGTTTTTCAATCTATTAAACAAAATGGTTGGCAGCAAATATTCCGGGATGTGTGGACAACAATTCGAATTTTGCTAACCTTAATTTTAACTGTCGCTAAACTAAAAGGGAACGAAGTTTCAGAAAATTAAAATATATTTACGTTCAACCAAGTGTCAGGATAGACTGTCAAATCTGGCAATTTTATCTATAGAAAATCGTATTGCCCTGGGGCCTGTTCCACGAATGAACTTTGCAACTTTTCACTTTGCACTTTGCACTTTTCAGTTCAGATTTTGTTCCACCATCACTTTTCAGATTTGTCTTGCAAAGTGAAAAGTGAAAAGTTAGGAAACTTTTCACTTTTGAAGCCTGTTGTGTTCCTCCATTGGTGAAGAAATGCAAAGTGCAAAGGAATAAAGTGAAAAGTTTTCAGAATTCTTTGCAAAGAGACGATTCTCTTTTCAGCTCTTAATGAACAAGTCTCTATACTAGTTTCTCAGCACAGAATTGGGTTTAGTGTTATAATAATGTTACGACGAGAGCTTTTGTTATCATCAAGTGAGGATAGTGATGAAGAATCCAACAAGAGGACATACAAAGACAGGATAAATTTTCATAACCTCACTTCGACGGAATTTCGTGAGTGTTTTCGTGTTACCCCAATACAAGCTGACTATATTCTTGATATAATTGGCCATTTATTGAAACCTGTAACAAATAGAAGTCGATCTCTTTCCGAAAAGGAACAAATTCTTATATGTTTACATTGGTTAGGAAATGGTGCCCAGCTGCACGGTATAGCAGCAATGCATGGGACATCAAAATCAACTATTTGCAGAACTGTTACTAAAGTCGTAGATGCTATAGTAAGTGTAATATTTCCTAACATTGTGCGTTGGCCTGAAAATTCACATAATATAGCGACGGAATTTCTAATGAAGGGTGGCTTTCCTTCTGTGTGTGGATGCGTTGACGGTACTCTCGTTAATATTGATGCCCCTACTGAGCACGAAGAGGTTTATGTTGATAGACATGGGAATCATTCTCTCAATATTATGGTGATTAGTGGTGCAGACTTGACACCTTCTACAGTGCTAATGCTAGCTGGCCGGGTAGCGTGCACGATTCTAGGGTCCTAAGAAACACTGCCGTCTGTAGACGGTTTGACTCAGGTTGGAGACCATTCCCAGGAGCAGTTATATTAGGTGACAGTGCCTATGGACGAAAAGAATGGCTAATACCCCCTCTTAATAGAAATCCTGACGATGCTGTTGAACAACGATTTAACCGGGCACATAAATCGACACGGCGTATTGTTGAGAACACTATCGGAATTTTGAAGGAACGTTTCCCTTGCTTAAACCACTTAAGATTAAGTCCAAAAAAAGCGGGAAAGGTAGTTTTGGCATGTATTTCGTTGCATAATATTGCACGTAAGGTTGGAAGAGAAAATGAAGGAGACTTACTTACCTTAATGGATGAAAATGAAGACCCCAATCCTGCTGGAAATGAGGAGGCACCCAATGTAGATGCAGTTGCTAAACTCAATTCGTTATTGAGATATTTCGCTAACTGAACTGAACAATAATATCTGTTTCTACATTAATAACATATATTTTATTTACTAGGCTATATCTATGTACAATAAATGTGTTACTAGGTAATTTACGTTGAAATAAATGAATCGGTAAGCAATAAGGATTCTTCTGTGCTCTGTAGCATCTCTTGAGAAGCAGAAGCTACAATGCCACTCGTAAATTCTGAAGGTGGTAAGCCTAATTCTCTTTCCAACTTCAGGGTTTGTAATTTTCTGTGGTATATTTCCACACGGAGAAGTTCTTGTCTCAGTATTGTTGTCTCGTCAGTGGTAGGACGTGGAGAATTTGACAGCCTCCTTTTCTTTCTCCTCGGTGTGTTTTCGAGGTTTTCGCCTCTGGGTAGTTCAGCAGCAGGAGTCGGTATTGGCACTATTGTCATTTGTTCTTCCATGTAGCTTTCCGGAAGATTTAAGCCGTCTAGAACGGCCGAATCTTTCTGCAGGATGTCAAAGATAGCAACATCCACCTCATCCAACTGCTTATCCTTCCCTCCTTCAGTCCCGGTCTTCTTGCCATTATCTCTCTTTGCCTATAAGCAAGAATATAATGCTTGAGACATGTTATGTACCGTAGTTGAA
This sequence comes from Meconema thalassinum, assembly GCA_946902985.2. Taxonomy (NCBI): domain Eukaryota; kingdom Metazoa; phylum Arthropoda; class Insecta; order Orthoptera; family Tettigoniidae; genus Meconema; species Meconema thalassinum. The sequence goes on from OX336393.1 coordinate 31,861,514, forward strand.
ATCATTAAAATAATTTATCCTTCAATCACTACTACATCACAATTTCATGTAACATGCTGTATCGATATGTGAGGTAATGTAAATTGATTTAAGCGATACCGGTATATTCTCAATTAAACAATTTAATGGAAACGTAAATATCTACTTACCAGAGCACGGCATTTCCATAATCCAAAAAGATTGTCCCTCGCATACGTCCAAGATTTTTCGGCTCCAGCTAACTGCAAAGACTGAGCTTTCTTAAGGACTTCAGTCCACGCGGATCGCTTGTCATTGTGAGTTAGATTACTTTTAAATTTGCCAAAAAGAATGTCCCGTTTCTCCTTGACAATTTCTAGCACAGCCAGCTTCTTGAAATTATCTTTCTTTCCCATGATAAAAACTTTAAAACGATTGGTACTACAATTATATATTCAAGTTCACCACGAAAAATAAAGCATTAAATCATGGAGTATTAAACAGTTAGTTCATGGAATAAACATGATCGGATCATTCTAATGCAAAGACTTTTCACTTTGCAAAGAAATTGAAAAGTAATACATAGATCATGGTGGAACAGAAAGACTTTGCACTTTGCAAGAATTGAAAAGTGCAAAGTGAAAAGTGAAAAGTTGCAAAGTTCATTCGTGGAACAGGCCCCAGGACTTGAATTATTCAGAATTAATAAAAACAAATCGCAAGCACAAAATCGAGGAATGCGGTAATCCTGACGTTTCAGTATTTTTTCTTATATATATTTTTTCCAATTTTAAATTAATTTACGATGTAAACTTGACGTATGCATGATGTGAGCGTTGACTGCGACATAGCAGTTGAAATAAACCTTTTCAAAAACATTTATTTTTACTTCCATTGTTTTACATCCACACTACTACTATTCTAATCGTTCGGAGGTGTGAGTTACAAATAATGTACATGTATGTTATCTTTAGCCTTTAGAATGAAAACCAACTGGTGTTGATGACAATCCAGAAGAATTGTTGAAAAGTATATGTAACAACATGAGAGGTCAATTATTCAAAGTAATAAATGACTGCCATGAAAGAGGAATCATGCCAGACGACTTCACACAATGTAGAAACATCACCATACCATACCTAAAATAGGAAAGGCAGTTGACTGCACCAATTATAGAAACCATCAATGTTATCACATGCATCCAAAATAGTCATTAATATAGTCAAGCATAGGATAAAAGGACAAGTAGATAAGTATATTGGAGAAGAACAATTTTGATATAGAGAGGCTAGAGGAGCAAGAGAAGCAATTTTAGCTTTACGCAATCTATTGGAGAGAACGATGGATATGAATAGGAAGACTTATCTTAATTGACTTAGAAAAAACTTTTGACAATGTGAACTGGGAGCTACCCATTAAAACAATTAAGAAAATAGGATTAGAATGGAAGGATAGAAGAATGATTAATCAATTATTTTATCAGAATCAAACCACAAAAATAAACATCAATAAGGTAGAGGAAGAGGCCAGGATAAGAAAAGGAGTTAGACAAGGATGTCCCCTATCTCCGTATGTATTTAATGTGTTCATTGAAGAAGCTATACAGCTCATGAAGGAGCAGACAAAGGGAATAAAGCAAACGGTACATCGTATCAGATTTGCTGATGACATCGTAATAGTTGCAGACTCCGATAAAGAAATGAATAGAATGCTGCAAATCCTATCAGACACACTTAAACTATGGACATTAAAAGGGAACAAACGGAAAACGAAGGTAATGGTATTTCGGAAAATATGGGAGAAATTAAAACCAACATAAAAACATGATGTTCTCCTGAATGTAGGGGTAAAGTTGTAACTCTTTGTCCTCATCACCTCCTAATTTCTTCCTATTCGAAGTGCAAATTGGCACACTGGATTTGAGCAGTGGTGTTCAAACCATATTTTATAATTTACCCCAGCATTTTGCAATTTAATCAGCAAACATTCCAAACAACGTAGGTATTTTGTATATTAACACCGACTATTTACAATAATTGAAACTTCGTTGCTCTAAACGTATCACTGGGAGAAACGTATTTAATATACTTATTACACAGCTAATTCGTAATCGCACCTGTTCTTGGGGATGTGTGCGCTCTATCACAACAAGAAGAAACTTATCAATTATACTGTAGGCAAGGGTTCACTAACTGGCTTTATAGAGCGCAGTACGCATCTAGAAGACTGTGGTTAGCTCCTGTATAGTTAAACTATTTGCTGGTAGATGTCACGCCAGTGGAGAATGTTCTTTTAATTAAATATATATTTTCCATTGGAAAATGCACAATATAACGCCTCTTTTATAACGTATCGGTACTCTATAAATATAAAATGATTCAAGCAAAAAAATCCACTCTGATGAGATTTGAACCCCGGCCAGCCAGGCGAAAGACCAAAGCCCTAACTACACCGGCAATCGTGCACACACTACGTAAGTGTTTATCAATCAATTTACATACAACGTTTCAGCAAATAATGACTTGGACTAAACGATTTCTTCATTTGAGTATATTTCAAACCGAGTTCATTTCATATAAATTTCAAATAATTTCTATCAGTAGGCCATATTGCATGCAAGTTACTCAAATTAGTGAAATATAGGTCAGAACGATAACCGAGACGACTCAGCTATGTTGTATTAATTAAATATATATTTTCCATTGAAAAATGCACCATATAACGCTTTATTTTATAACGTCTCAGTACTCAAGAAACATTAATATAAAAACATTCAAACAAAGAAATTCAACTCTGATAGGATTTGAACACGGCCAGCCGGGCGAAAGACCAAGGCCCTAAACACAGCCAATCGTGCACACACTACGCAGGCTCATCGATTTACATACAACGTTTCAGCAAACAATGACTTGGACTAAACGATTTCTTCATTGGAGTACATTTCAAACCGAGTTCATTTCATATAAAGTTCATATAATTTCTATCTGTAGGTTATATTGCACACAACATACTGAGGTACTGTACTTCATTTCCCCACAGCTACAAGATCAATTATAGCCTACCCCTCAGTCTATGAGGTGCGGTACTTCATATACCCCACAGCTACAAGATCAATTATAGCCCACCCCTCAGTCTATGAAGTACGGTACTTCATTTCCCCCGCAGCTACAAGATCAGTTATAGCCCACCCCTCAGTCTATGAAGTAAGGTACTTCATTCCCCCCACAGCTACAAGATCAATTATAGCCCACCCCTCAGTCTATGAAGTACGGTACTTCATTTCCCCCGCAGCTACAAGATCAATTATAGCCCACCCCTCAGTCTATGAAGTACGGTACTTCATTTCCCCCGCAGCTACAAGATCAGTTATAGCCCACCCCTCAGTCTATGAAGTAAGGTACTTCATTCCCCCCACAGCTACAAGATCAATTATAGCCCACCCCTCAGTCTATGAGGTACGGTACTTCATTTCCCCACGCACAGCTTCGCTGAAGTGCAGTTTTACACACGGTGTTGATGAATTGTATATTGTGACGCTCTTCCATTCTTCCTTTGTAGCATTGCAGCATTTGGTGTAGTCATTGCGCTCTCGAACACAATAAAAGCAATGAGGTTCGAACGAGAATTCAGCTCGTTTTCTTGGTTGAACCACAGCACATTCCTGTGATTAGGGATGTTTTGGACGACAGATGCAGAGACGGCCCTAGCAAGGTTTTCAGGGGGTTCGAGATCTCATTGCGGCGCCCCCTCCCCTGTGGAGACTAAAATGTACATAGATCAGCAACATATTCTGCCTTGTCGATGCAACCACTCTCTTCTATTGTTGGCGGTTAGTTTCAGTTCAATGTTATTGTAACATCCCATTCTCTTCTTGATGTCTTCCAAATACTTCGTCCTCTTCCTTTGTTTCCCAGCATTTTTCCCTCATGAATGTTAACGATGAAATTGTTGTGACTGATGACATGTCCAGTATATTATATTTTTTCGTTCCCATTTCCTTCATTAATCCTCTCCACTTTGACGTCCAGGTTGGGTTTTCTTTCCATCCAGCTCGTCCTTGTCTTTTTCCGCGAGATCCACATTTCAGCAGCTTCAAGTCGATTCTTTTCCAATTCAGCCAGAGTCCAACTTTCACTTCCATAGAGCAGTGTACTCAATAGAAATGATTTTGCAAAGGATTTTCTTACTTCTATATTTATTTGTTTGCTGGATAAAATGTTTTTCTTAGTCATAAATGCCTGTTTTGCCATTGCAATCCATCTCTTCACATCCATTTAGCATCTATTGTCTTCTGTGATTATACTACCGAGATAACAAAATTGATTCATTTGTTCAATTCTAAAGTCATCAATTTTAGCCTACTTTCGATTTTTGCAAAAAATGAAAGTAGACTTATGAAATCAACACAGGGCCAAAAATGGTGTGTCTGTCTGTGTACTCTGAATGACTGTGCCCCCCCCCCTATCAATTTGAACACGGAGAAACCAAATTGAACAAAATTTGGTACTGAGTTAGCACTGGCAAAGGGCACCTCAATGTCATGTCTTATATAGCCGCCATCTTTACCAAAACGTAATGGCGGCCACTCAAATGGTCAAAATTTTAAATTAAATTACGACCAAACTAATCATCGGATCATTACCGAATTTGCTTAAAACATACCTTCATATGGGACGCGTCTTGTCCCAAACTAGGAGATCATCAACCATAACACTTCAGGATGGTGGCCGTGTGAATTATGCAATCCTTATAATCCATAACATTGGACCCACCAGTTCCGGTTATCGAACCAGGAATCGTTTAAACTGTTCCAAAGGGCGTGGGCCGTTCGAAATTAAAAGTTTATATTGTAATATTATAGTGTAGAAGTGACTTTAAAAAGCTGAGTCGTCTCGGTTATTTGAAAAGATGGCAGCTGATCTCTCGTTCTGACCTATATTTCACTAATTAGAGTATGGTGCATGCAAAATAGCCTACGGATAGAAATTATATGAACTTTATGTGAAATGAACTCGGCTTGAGATATACTCCAATGAAGCAATCGTTTAGTCCAATTAATTATTTGTTGAAACGTTGTATGTAAATCGATTGATGAACGCCTGCTTAGTGTTTGCACGATTGGCTGTGTTTAGGGCCTTGGTCTTTCGCCCGGCTGGCCATGTTCAAATCCTATTAGAGTTGAATTTCTTTGTTTGAATGTTTTTATATTTATTGTTTCTTGAGTACTCAGACGTTATAAAATGAAGCGTAATATGGTGCACTTTGCAATGGAAAATATATATTTAATTAAAACAACAAAGCTGAGTCGTCTCGGTTATCGTTCTGACCTATATTTCACTAATTTGAGTAAGTTGCATGCAATATGGCCTACTGATATAAATTTTATGAACTTTATATGAAATGAACTCGGTTAGAAATATACTCCAATGAAGGAATCGTTTAGTCCAAGTCATTATTTGCTGAAACGTTGTATTTAAATTGATTGATAAACGCTTGCGTAGTGTGTACACGATTGGCTGTGTGGTTAGGGCTCTGGTCTTTCGCACGGCTGGCCGGGGTTCAAATCCATTCAGAGTGGATTTTTTTGCCTGAATTCATTTATATTTATAGTTTCTTGAGTACTGAGATATTATAAAATAAAGCGTTATATGGTGCATTTTGCAATGGAAAATATATATTTAATTAAAATAACATTCACCACCGGAGTGACATCTACCAGCAAATAGTTGTACTATGCAGGAGCTAACTACAGCCTTCTAGATGCGAGCTGCACTCTATAAAGCCAGTTAGTGAACCCATGCCTACAGTATAATTGAATAGTTTCTTCTTGATGCCGATAAAGCGCACATATCCCCAAGAATAGGCGCGATTATAAATGAGATGTGTAATAGGTATATTAAATATGTTTCTCCCAGTGATACCTTTAGAGCAAGGAAGTTTCAGTTATTGTAAGTAGTCGGTGTTAATATACAAAATACCTACGTTATTTGGAGTGTCTTTTGATGAAATTGCAGAATGCTGGGGTAAAATTATAAAATATGGTTTGGACGCCACTGCTCAAATACAGTGTGCCAATATGCACTTCGAATTAGGAGGTGATAAGGACAAAGAGTTATAACTATACCCATACATTCAGGAGAAAGTAGGCTATATGTTCTTTCCTGAACTTCTTGTTTTCATATTGGTTTTCATTTCTCCCAAACTTTTCCGAACTACCATTACTATCGTTTTCCGATTGTTCCCTTTTAATTTCCATAGTGTCTGATAGGATTTGCAGCATTCTATGCATTTCTTTATCGGAGTCTGCAACTATTACGATGTCATCAGCAAATCTGATACAAAGTATCCTTTCACCGTTGCTTTTATTCCCTTTGTCTTCTCCTTCATGATATGAATAGCTTCTTCAATGGACACATTAAATAAATACGGCGATAGGGGACATCCTTGTCTAACTCCTTTTCTGATCCTGGCCTCTTCCTCTACCTTATTGATGTTTATTTTTGTGGTTTGATTCTGATATAATTGATTAATCATTAGACTCCTTGGCAAACTCTACGACGGTAACCAAGCCAGAATAAAGACAGAAAGAGAAGGATGTAACATCATGATAGAAAGGGGAGTAAAACAGGGAGACCCCCTCTCACCAAAATTATTCGCCTGTTTGCTGGAAAATCAGTTTAGAAAACTAGACTGGGAAGAAAAATATGGCATCAGAATCGATGGGACAAGACTAACCCATTTACGGTTCGCAGACGACATTGTTTTGGTGGCTGAATCAGCGAAAGAGCTGGAACAAATGATAAAAGAATTAGACAAAACAAGTAAAGAAGTGGGCCTTACAATGAACACGAAGAAAACGAAGCTGATGACCAATGCGTTAGAAGCCCCAATTAATGTGAACGGAGATACACTGGAACATGTTGAAGAATATGTATATCTCGGTCAGAACATGTCATTTTCAAGTCGTTCAGAGAAAGAGGTCAAACGAAGAATAGGACAAGCATGGAAGAGCTTTTGGTCCCTAAAGTTTTTACTGGCTGACAAGACCCAAAAACACACTTTAAAGGCTGAAGTTCTGGAAAATGCGTTATACCGGTGTTACTATATGGTTGCCAAACTTGGGCATTAACATCGAAACAAAGACAAATGATCCAGAGATGTCAACGGAAAAGGAATTCAAAAGGTTCAACTATCTTGCGAAACACTTGTTAATTCGTTCCGGGACCACATGTGCACAACCTAGTGAATTATTTGTGGGATGTTAAAGAACGTGTATAGGTATCTGCATCCAAACTAGATGTTAAAACTCCACCGGTAAGGTTTTGTATTGCATTTTAAAAAGACCTATTTGAAACGGTTCAATATACGTAGATTTTACTGAAGAGTGAAGACTTGGCAGTTTCTGTCATTGTTCAAGTGCTTAGACAGGGTAAGCTTTGTGCTTAGTGGCAATGGGAAGCTCCCAGATATTGGTTGATGGCTATTATGATTTCCGTAATACTAATGGATATTTGAGGCCTTGATATCGCCAGACTCAGAAATGAAGATTGTTGTAGCGAATGTTATGCCATCGTAATATAATTTACTTAATCTTTAATCAGCTGCACATGTATATAGAAGGCCCAATCAGAAAGAATAACCCTGAATGCACCTCAGGACTTGCTCACCTGATGAGTTAAAACTGAGCAATTCCCTGCAAAGCAGGAGGCCATAGCCCTTATGGGATTTGTAAGGCTATTTATTTATTTTATTTATTTATTTATTCTATCCATCCAGCCTAATCGTATTTTCTTCATTGTTTTAATGAGTAGCTCCCAGTTCACATTGTCAGGGCTTTTTCATAGTCAATGAAGGTAAGAGAATTCTTCCTATTCATATCCATCCTTCTCTCCAATAGATTGCGTAAAGCTAAAATTGCTTCTCTTGCTCCTCTAGCCTCTCTATAGCCAAATTGTTCTTCTCCAATATACTTATCTACTTGTCCTTTTATCCTATGCTTGACTATATTAATGAGTATTTTGGATGCATGTGATAACATTGATGGTTTCTATAATTGGTGCAGTCAACTGCCTTTCCTATTTTAGGTATGGTAATAGTTCTGCATTGTGTGAAGTCTTCTGGCATGATTCCTCTTTCATAACGGTCATTTGTTACTCTGAATAATTGATCTCATGTTTTTACCTATATTTTTCAACAATTCTACAGGATTGTCAACAACACCGGTTGCTTTTCCTTCTAAAGACTAAAGATAACATACATTATTTGTAACTCACACCTCGGAAAGATTAGAATAGTAGTGTGGATGTAAAACAATAGAATACAAATAAATATTTCTTGAAAAGGTTTATTTCAACTGCTATGTCGCAGACAACGCTCACATCATGCGTACGTCAAGTTTACATCTTAAATTTATTTAAAATTGAAATAAAAATAAAAATGAAACGTCAGGATTACCGCATTCCTCGATTTTGTGCTTGCGATTTGTAGAAGGACAAGAAATAATTTGAGAAGTGGAAGAGGAGGTTGGTGTCGACGGATAAGGAATAAGCAGAGGAGAAACGGAAGAAGTAGATTGACAAGAAATAAATTGAGAAATTGAAGAGGAGGTTGATGTCGACGGACAAGGAATTGAAGACGAGTTTGACGTTGGACGAGAAATAATAACAGAAGGAGAGGGCATGGGCTGGCAGACGGGAGAGGGAGCAAACTCAATAAATTTAAGGGAGGAAGTAGAAGAGGAAGAAGAGGACTGTTCGTGAATGTTCCACGTCTCCAAGCCACGATCCATTGGCATCACCTCCTGAAAATATACGAAGTGAAAAGTAAGTAGGAAGAGTAACTTGTCATTTTTAAGATATACAAATTTGTTTAAAAAAATGTGTCTGAAGCACAATCACAATAACAAAGTGAGTGTTTAAAACAAAGGAAGAATAAACCATGGAATCTCCTTTTCTAAAGTGGAACCGAAGTAGTGATGACCTCGAGAATCTCACATGCATTAACGGGATTAAACCCTTGACAATTTGGAAACAGCTTGACCATTGTGCCATCATACCCCTATGAGAACATACTGTACACAGCAGCAAGTCAGCGTTGTTGATGCATAAAACGTTAGATAATTAAAATATACTCCTCAATCACAGCTGTCGGCGTAAAGGCCTCACAGTCTGAAATATAAAATAATTATCATAGTTTTTTTTTTGTATTTCACAATGTGTTTGGAATAAAAACTTACATTGTAAGTATATAATAGGTTGGGATCACTTCACACACACAATGGAAAAGACATACTGCTTGCATTACGAAGTACGTCCAGAAAGTATGTTCCGTTTGGTAATAACATTAAATTGTGTACAGATACAGAAAAAATATTTATTGCACAAAATTCTACAACCCATAAACTACTTTTCCACATAACTTCCGAAATGTTGCAGGCATTATCGTAGCGTGGCACGAGTTTTTGTATACCTTCTTCATAGACGTGTGCCGCCTGTGTCTTCAACTAGTTGTACGTTCCGCTGCAGCGCAGTTCCGCATATGCGCGGTAGACGCTCTGTATCAAGGAGAAGAAACGTGCGTCATTTGGAGAGCGCTGTCAGCCACGTACGCGTTGTTGTGCATGTTTACTCGTACAATGTCGGTGTTGATTGAAAATCCCGCCGCTTGTGAAATCAGATCTGTGATTCGTTTTCTGAATGCTAGGAAAGTGAAACCAATTGAAATTTATCGGCAAATGTGCGAAGTGTATGGACAAAATGCGATGAGTGATTCAATGGTGAGAAGATGGGTCCGACAGTTCAATGAAGGACGTAGTGAAGTGCACGATGAAGAACGAAGTGGGCGTCCATCTTTGGTTACAGAAGAACTGGTTCACGCGATTGATGACAAGATCCGGGAAAACCGCATACAATTAGTGCTCTCGCTATGGAATTTCCCCAAATCTCACGATCACTAATTCATGAAATTGTTACCGAAAAACTGAACGTTCGTAAATTTCGCCGACGTTGTGTACCAAAGATTCTTACGGAGCAACACAAAACAAAACGGATGGGTAGTGCACTTCAGTTTTTGACCCATTACAATGAAGGCGGCAAAGAATTTCTCACACAGATAGTCACAGGAGATGAAACTTGGGTTTCTTACGACACCCCTGAAAGTAAGCCGCAATCTATGGAATGGAGGCACACTTCATCCCCAGCAAAGGTTAAGCCGAAACAAATCTTGACACCTCGGAAAATGATGTGCACAGTGTTCTGGGACTGGGAAGCCATCTCATTGATTTCTTACCGCGTTGTCAAACAATCAACGCAGATGCTTACTGCGAGACACTTAGGAAATTGCACCGCGCAATACAGAATAAGCGCCGAGGGTTGCTGTCAAAAGGTGTTGTTTTCTTCACGACAACGCACGACCACACACTGCAAATGTGACGAAAAACCTCCTACAGGGATTTGGCTGGGACGTGTTTGACCACCCTCTGTACATCCCTGACCTCGCTCCTAGCGACTTTCATCTGTTCGCACATCTCAAGTCTTTCCTTGGCGGTCAACACTTCAACAATGACGACGAGCTGAAAGAAGATGTTTCCAACAGGTTGAAGACACAGGCGGCTAACTTCATTGAAGAAGGTATCCAAAAACTTGTGCCACGCTATGACAAATGTCGGCAAAAGTTCGGCAGTTATGTGGAAAAGTAGTTTAAGAGGTGTAGAATGTTGTGCAATAAATAATTTTTCTGTATCTGTACACAATTTAATTTTATTACCAAACGGAACTTACTTTCTGGACGTGCCTCGTATTTGTAAAATTATGTGACAAAATTGATATGGTTCTTGGAGAACCATTCTTGGCTAGGATTGGGTTTCCGATGTCACTTTCTCGTCGAATCAGCACTAAAATAATCAGGGTAGATATATACTCCTCGGCTGTCCATATGCCACCCATGATCATGACTCAAGTTTATATAATAAAATTCCAGCTGTGTCCCCCATTGAACACGTGAATTATCGTTAAATACAGTATTCCCAACCCCGAGCTCACAGTACTATAGTTGTAATACTTAAAGTTGAAGTCTGACAGATAGTGCTGGAGGGAGGAGCATTGCACGTGCCGTTTCACGTGGTTGCCACATTCCTGCATTCCATACCCTACTCTTCTCACTTCCGGCTGGCTTGTTCGTTCGTTCATTCTGACCGCTGTTTTTTCTTGTAGACTACCTGGCCAGACCATGACTGACTTGGTCTTATGTTCGGTTTTCTTTAACAGAGGTCGGGCTGAAAAGCTCAGACAGTAGAGCGCTGTCTTTCTGAGCTCAACTTGGCAGGTTCGATCCTGGCTCAGTCCGGTGGTATTTGAAGGTGCTCAAATACGTCAGCTTATGCTGATAGATTTACCGGCTCGTAGAATAACGCCCACGGAACTAAATTTTGGCACCTCGTCATCTCCGAAAACCGTAAAAGTAGTTGACAGGACATACAATCAATAACATTATTATTCTTTAACTGCAGTGGTACCTATAGCCTGTCAAATCCTTCAACATACCTACATTGTCTCCATACATCTTATTAGCACAAATATAGGACGTGAAACAAATAAGAAAAACGTGATTTCAAGGGGAAAATGGTTCGCGGGTCTTCAATCATGTGTACTCTTTTCCACACCACCCAGCGGTAGAGTACTTGGCGCGTTTTTTTTAAACAGTGGTATCCCCAGTAGGCCTAATCCACTGACGGTGTTCTTAATCATTTTGTAGTGGCTCAATCCCTTCCATCTCATCTTCTCTGCTGCTGCTGCTGCCAGGGTTTCAAGAGCTAGAACTGGAGAAACCTTCCAACCGTATTATAAGTTCGTCCACCTCGTAGTCCAAAGACATCTCATTTTCTATAGCAGTTTTAATTTCTTTCTCCACGTGTTAAACTGCGTTTTTCCAGTCTTCGGCAGTTACTTGATTGATACCCTCAGTCGTAAGTCTTTCGGCCTCTGCCAGGGCGAGTTGCTTGTTGTTTACCGCAACATAACCCTTAACTTGAGCCCATATGAGTTCGATAGGGTTAAAATGGTAATGGTACGGGGGCAGCCTTTTGACGTCATGGCCCTGAACTTTGGCGATTTCGTCAATGTGATAAACTGGTATTCTAGATTTATTTTCCCTGATGAGGCCTAGAAGTACGCCCTTCGTCATTTCCTTGTTTGCGTTGACACCATGACGAACTAACCAGTCTATCATTTCGTCCTTCCGACTAGCGTTTGTTGGGGCCTTGTCAAGCTGGACACTGTGGTAGGGAGCATTGTCCATCACTATCACGCTGTTCGGTTTGATGTTTGGGAGTAGCTGTTCCTCAAGCCACTTTCGGAATCTGTTGTAATCCATCTCTTCGTGGTAATCGCCCATCTTCCTGGACCTGAAGAGCAGCAGTGCGTCAGTCACAAATCCATCCGCTGATCCCGCGTGGCAAACTACCAGTCGCCTGTCTCGTCCACTTGGTCCTGCGATCGTTCCCTTGGATGAGTCATCGGTCCATCCCTTTTTTCTGGTATGGCCAGCATTGATCCATCTCTGATCTAGCCACACAATAAACATTAGGTCCCGCCTTCGAATCTTCTGAAGGAACGTACTCCTTAGAGCTACTACGTCACCTCCCTCCAACAGCAGCTTCCTACTGTTGTTAGCTTTATATTCAAAACCAAGGTTATGAACCACTTTCAGTAAGGAAGAGTAACTGCCTTTAAATAAGTCGTTCGGAAGTGTAAATAACAGTTTTTGAATTGTTGGATGTTCCCTCCTGGTGTAGTAAGAATATATGTGCCGACGAATAGCATCCTCTTTAAACGGATCCAGATTTGTAATTCTGGAGGTTCTAGGCCGCTTCTTTCCAGGCGTGGACAGTTTAGATGAACCCTCTTCTGAGTTGTTATATTTCTCCATCGTTACTCTTTTCACAGTACTTTTACTAACTCTATGAGCTTTCGCAGTACGTTATTGAACTCTCTGGAATGGAATTAAAGGAACATTCCTTTCCGAAAAACTCTTAGCCTCCTCTTCAAAGAATTCCCTTGCGGCACATATCATTTCTCATCCTTGGTGATGAATTGTCACACCATGGCCGGCGGTATTTTTTTCATGAGGTGGACGAGTTCTGGGCCTCCCTCTCCCTCGAGGAGTATTCACAATGCTCGAAATATATATCCCAATACAATTAGGTCTACGTAATTAGTATTTAAAATACAGTTAGATACTTAATGACGGCCTACAAACAGAAACAGAAATAGAATAACACTCACGCTGAACTGCTTGTGACAAGATCTAACTCAGAAGTGCGAGGTTTGGCAACTCCTACAAACTCCTCCTCAACACGAGCTGGTCAGAGGGCTTATCTCCATGGCAACCGCAGTCGCCCCACCCCGTTTCCATGACAACCATATCCCCACCTCTCTTTATCCCAACCCAGTAGGCAGTAAAAGGACCTCCCTGTAAGAACTGTCAGACTTCAACTTTAAGTATTACAAATGTGCTGTGTATATGTGAGGGGCAGATGACCTAGCAGTCCCACCCCTTAAAAAACAATAACTAACTATGTAGCCTATATGAGACACCAATGACTCTTGTCTACACCAATAGCTGTTGGGTAGTGCATAGGCCTATATTTATGTCATGCATCAATATTCTTTAATTAGTGTGGTGAATTTTGTATCCCACGTGTTGGCAACTGGAGTGACGTCAATGTGTGCTCCTTGATAACAGTTGAAGAGACCTCATGCGCTGTTGGACATGACTGCCGTTGTTAATAAACAATAAATAAAAACATACATATTTAATTTATATATCCGGTGAAGTAGTGACGAGGGTTAGTAATTTCAATTGGTAATGTCACCCAGAAGATGAAACAAGGTGAAAGTGACGTATCATTCAGAATTTATCTATTTTACACTAAAAACCTCGTGGCACCTTAGCCCATGACGGGCCTTGGCCAATCAAGCGACCACAGCTCAGCCATTCGGCTTGGAAATTGTGGGGTGATGCATGGTCAGCACGTCGGGTCCCTTCAGCCATTAATCTTGGTTTTACCGACTGGGGAACTGCCTCACAGTCAGACAGCTACTCAACTGTCCTCACAAGGCTGAGTGCACCCCGCTCCGGCCCTCATGTCAGTATCTAAAACCTTGGTGACTCGGGTGATAAGCAGCGGCGCTACCTATTTCTATTTCTCAGGAATCAAACAAATTTAGCTACATGTGGACAAAGTAATCGATCAGATTGTTTGTTAAAAAAATGCGAATGAAATATACCGTAAGGGGGATGAATAAAACTGCACATGCCTTGTTCCGTTACCTAGGCTTACACATTACAAAAACATTGCATGTCACGAAAACTAATCCACCATGACTTTTTACTCCAATACTGTAGTTTAAAGAAAGGACATTCGAAGGAAACATTCAGTGCAAATAGTAGTATGGTAGGCTCACTGGCCTTTAAAAGTAATTAATTTACTTACATGAAACATCATCGATTATATTCATATGCGTGACATTATTCCAAATTTAAGTTAACATAACCTTGATTACCGTATATCAAATAGCGTGCACTAGATTTCTGTAAAGGTAATATTAAATAAAGTGTCAGGAGGTCACACCATACTTGTATTTCGTAGTTAAATTTTAATCTTTGTCTTTAATTCATCGATGGATTTCATTTCACCTCCCAACTCGTATAGCGTCCGTATCATTCTGGCATAAACGTTTTTATTGCGACGAACACCTCTTAATTCTGCCTTAAACTCTTCTCACACCTCTAATAATATTTCCACATCAACTTCTTTCCACTCAGACCTCTTCTTTTTTGTTATTAGCATCTAATTCCATTTCTAAAGAATAATATGAATTATTAACTGTATGTGATCAATTAACAACACCGCAGACAACTAAAGACAAGCTTCAAGAAATGATGCCAACCAAAGACGGAGAAAGGAATGGCTGAACATTTGCACTGCCTTTCTAGTTTAAAAGTTGGGAGGATAGAACCTACTGACGATCGCAAAGGCTCGAAAGCGATTATCTCGTTGTGGGAACAGGATCGGGCTGATCCTGTTGGAGGGAAAGTTGATCGCGGTAATGTTGCGTTTAGACGTCCCATCTGGATTGGCGCCTGATCGTGATCGCAACCGGGCCGTCTAAAAGGGGTATTAGAGACGACGACGAATCTGTTTTGAACTGAGTGTTTTGTAACAAATGCAGGAAGTTCTATTTCGTGTCGGCAATAGCAGTACAGCTAATTAAAATCACTTCCACGTAGCATAATTAAACGTGCTAATAGGTTTTTGAGGTACGGTACTTTATCGTCTGACAATTTAATATTTAATATGCTTTTACCAAATAATATTTTTGTGTATTTAGGAATATAGAATTCTAATGTAGGATTCTGTTATATCACAACGACAATGATAAATGGTACCGTAACCACTTATTAGACCATGACGGTCAACTTACAAACATATGAAAAAAATGAAAATCCACAGCCTGCGTCCAGTCTCCGACCGGGTCAGGAATGGAATGAATGAAGCCCCCATCTAGCGGCGAGGATATGAAATGTGCCGGCTGCCGAGGCCTGACGCACTCCTCTGGGGCAACGATTAGATGAATGACAGATGAAATGAAATGATAGTGGAGAGTGTTGCTGGAATGAAATTTTTGACAGGGAAAACCGGAGTACCCGGAGAAAAACCTGTCTCCCTCCGTTTTGTCCAGCACAGATCTCACATGGAGTGACCGGGATTTGAACCACGGATCCAGCGGTGAGAGGCCAGCGTGCTGCCGCCTAAGCCACGGAGGCTTCAACTTACAAACATATGACTTAGAGTAATTGTTGAGCGTCCTGGTTTTATATGTTTTACTTTTGTTGACAAATTATAACCGCTCGTTATCTCTCTGCACTTCAAGGAATCTGATAATACCTCATTTAATTTCTAAAATATGAAACTGATTTGGTGCACCAGTACTGGAATAAGTTAGGTGTTTTGTTAATTCTTCCTCTGTTCTAGTTTCCTGATCTTAATGGAGAAAAGACTACCGGTATTCATCAAGTGTGAGCCAGAATGGTTGACTCATGAATTCTCTAACATTGTAAGTTGCATTTTAATTCGTACATGGTGTAACATTGCTATCTTAGTGGTGTGCAAAGTTTAGTGACATAATGCAGGACTTGATAGTATAAGGTACTCTAAGCAGGATCTGTTATCTTAGTACTCATATTGTGTCTGTATATTTAACATTGGGTAATAATTGTGATACTTTGCAGGATCCAAATGAGCAGTTACCCTCGGATAACCTGCAGAACGAGGCTGGCGATATACTCGACGTTGAAAGGATAACAGTTAAAGAGAAACATGAACTTCAGGTATGTTTTGCATTACTTCTGTTATAATAATACGAATGATTCTTAATGGGAATAATTTTTGGAAGATTGAATCACTCAGTCTAGTTTTCTATAAGATCAACTATCTTAACAAATGCAGATGTAATTGTATTACTGCTGAAGTTCCACGCGGATCCTATTATAGGTGAAGTCTACTCAATGTGCCATGTTAAAACTCAATCATATACGGCATTTGAGATACGATTGCCCATAAGTGAATGCATTATTGGTTGTGTACCCTATTGCTTATAGGCTAGACTACCACAGGGAAGCGGGCTCGTTATCGGCATAATACAATGTTATGATTGTAACTTGGCCGGCAGCAATCATATTTCTAATGAATAATCATCACCACTTCCTTCGTCTTCTATTTGTTGAAAATGTGACTGCCAACAGAACAAACAAACAGAATACCTTTAATCCAGGCTGTTGAGCTGAGCAATTACCCAACTAATGCACTTTGCCTGTGGTAGCTCATTTGTCAACTCTCAGTGTAGAGGATCAGTTGGTACAGTGCCAGGCTCTCTGGAATTATGTGTATAAACACATGTTTAAGATAGCTTAAGTGAATACACAGAATCTAGATATTAACTCGCCACAATTACAGTAATTTGAAGTTGCTTGAGACCCACATGGCCCGAGGAAAGCCTGATATTGCTTCATTGCTCAGCACAACTGCCTGGAATGTAAAATATTCAGATGTATTCCAACTTTCATAAAAGGTAACTAAACTAGATGGTGTGTACCACACCTTCAATGGTACATACCGTGTAACACCAACAAGAGAACATGGAAATACTATTTCCCTATCCCACTGAAGTATTTACTTCTGTGATGCTATTAAATTTCGAAATGCGATTAGGCCTCTGAACAGGGCGATATGTGTCATGCTTAAATGTGCACATGAGTTCGTTATTGTTGTCTGCAGGGGCGAAACTACGAGGTCATCTGCCCCGACGCGCAACTGCGGGGCAGAGATGGGGTTTTCTTGTTCTCATATCCTCTAGTACCAAGTATACCCTTCAGGCACAATCCCCGGTATGTTTAGTATTCTTTAGGCTCGTACCAAGTACACACTGCAGACACAATCGCCGGTATGTTTTGTAGTCTTTAGGCTAGTACCAAGTACATCTTGCAGGCACAATCCCCGGTATGTTTTGTACCCTATAGGCTTGTACCAAGTACACACTGCAGACACAATCCCCGGTATGTTTTGTAGTCTTTAGGCTAGTACCAAGTACACTCTGCACACACAATCCCTGGTATGTTTTGTAGCCTTTAGGCTCGCACCAAGTGCACTCTGCAGGCAAAATCCCCGGTATGTTTTGTACCCTTTAGGCTCGTACCAAGTACACCCTGCAGTCACAATCCCCGGTATGTTTGGTAGTCTCTAGGCTCGTACCAAATACACCCTGCAGGCACAATCCCCGGTATGTTTTGTACCCTTTAGGCTCGTACCAAGTACACTCTGCAGGCACAATCCCCGGTATGTTTTGTAGTCTTTCGGCTCGTACCAAGTACACTTTGCAGACACAATCCCCGGTATGTTTTGTAACCTTTAGGCTCATACCAAGTACACCCTGCAGGCACAATCCCTGGAATGTTTTGTACACTTTAGGCTCGTACCAAGTACACCCTGCTGGCACAATCCCCGGTATGTTGTGTACCCTTTAGGCTCACACCAAGTACACTCCGCAGACACAATCCCCGGTATGTTTTGTATCCTTCAGGCTCGTACCAAGTACACCCTGCATGCACAATCCCCGGTTCGTTTTGTTCCGTTTAGGATCCTACCAAGTACACCCTGCAGTCACAATCCCCGGTATGTTTTGTAGACTTTAGGCTCGTACCATGTACACCCTGCAGACACAATCCCCGGTATGTTTTGTACCCTTTAGGATCGTACCATGTACACCCTGCAGACACAATCCCCGGTATGTTTTTTACCCTTTAGGCTCGTACCAAGTACACCCTGCAGACACAATCCCCGGTATGTTTTGTACCCATTGGGATCGTACCAAGTACATCCTGCAGACATAATCCCCGGTATGTTTTGTACCCTCTAGGCTCGTACCAAGTACACCCTGCACACACATTCCCCGGTATGTTTTGTACCCTTTAGGCTCGTACCAAGTACACCCTGCACACACAATCCCCGGTATGTTTTGTACCCTTTAGGCTCGTACCAAGTACACTCTGCAGGCACAATCCCCGGTATGTTTTGTACCCTTTAGGCTCGTACCAAGTACACCCTGCAGACACAATCCCCGGTATGTTTTGTACCCTTTGGGATCGTACCAAGTACATCCTGCAGACATAATCCCCGGTATGTTTTGTACCCTCTAGGCTCGTACCAAGTACACCCTGCACACACAATCCCCGGTATGTTTTGTACCCTTTAGGCTCGTACCAAGTACACTCTGCAGGCACAATCCCCGGTATGTTTTGTACCCTTTAGGCTCGTACCAAGAACACCCTGTAGACACAATCCCGGGTATGATTTGTACCCAATAGGTTCGTACCAAGTACACTCTGCAAGCACAATCCCCGGTATGTTTTGCACCGTTGAGGCTCGTACCAAGTACACTCTGCAGGCACAATCCCCGGTATGTTTTGTAGTTTTTAGGCTCGTACCAAATACACTCTGCAGACGTAATCCCCGGTATGTTTTTTACCCTTTAGGCTCGTACCAAGTACACCCTGCAGACACAATCCCCGGTATGTTTTGTAGTCTTTAAGCTCGTACCAAGTACACTCGGCACACACAATGCCCGGTATGTTTCGTAGCCTTTAGGCTCGTACCAAGCACACCCTGCAGACACAATCCCCGGTATGTTTTGTAGTCGTTAGGTTCGTGCCAAATACACCATGCAGACACAATCCCCGGTATGTTTTGTACCCTTTAGGCTCGTACCAAGTACACTCTGCACACACAATCACCGGTATGTTTTGTACCGTTTATGCTCGTACCAAGTACACCCTGCAAGCACAATCCGCGGTGTGTTTTGTACCCTTTAGGCTCTTACCTAGTACACTCTGCACACACCATCCCCGGTATATTTTGTACCCTTTAGGCTCGTACCAAGTACACTCTGCACACACCATCCCCGGTATGATTTGTACACTTTAGGCTCGTACCAAGTACACCCTGCAGGCATAATCCCCGGTAAGTTATATAACCTTTAGGCTCGAACCATTACACCCTGCAGACACAATCCCCGGTATGTCTTGTACCCTTGAGGCTCGTACCACGTACACTCTGCAGCACAATCCCCGGTATGTTTTGTACCCTTGAGGCTCGTACCAAATTTTCTCTGCAGGCACAATCGCCGGTATGTTTTGTAGCCTTTAGGCTCGTACCAAGTACACTCTGCAGGCACAATCCCAGTTATGTTTTGTACCCTTTAGGCTCGTACCAATTACACTCTGCAGGCACAATCCTCGGTATGTTTTGCACCCTTGAGGCTCGTACCAAGTACATTCTGCAGGCAAAATCCTCGGTATGTTTTGTAGTCTTTAGGCTCGTACAAAGTACACTCTGCAGACACAATCCCCGGTATGTTTTGTACCCTTTAGGCTCGTACCAAGTACACCCTGCAGGCACAATCCCCGGTATGTTTTGTACCCTTTAGGCTCGTACCAAGTACTCCCTGCAGGCAGAATCCTCGGTATGTCTTGTACCCTTTAGGCTCATACCAAGTACACTCTGCAGACACAATCCCCGGTATGTTTTGTATCCTTTAGGCTCAGCAAAGTACATCCTGCAGGCACAATCCCCGGTATGTTTTGTAACCTTTAGGCTCGTACCGAGTACACCCTGCAGGCACAATCCTCGGTATGTTTTGTACCCTTTAGGCTCATACCAAGAACACTCTGCAGACACAATCCCCGGTATGTTTGGTATCCTTTAGGCTCGTACCAAGTACATCCTGCAGGCAAATCCCCGGTATGTTTTCTACCGTTTAGGCTCCTACCAAGTACACCCTCCAGACACAATCCCCGGTATGTTTTGTACCTTTTAGGCTCGTACCATGTACACCCTGCAGACACAATCCCCGGTATGTTTTTTACCCTTTAGGCTCATACCAAGTACACTCTGCAGACACAATCCCCGGTATGTTTTGTATCCTTTAGGCTCGTACCAAGTACATCCTGCAGGCACAATCCCCGGTGTTTTGTAGCCTTTAGGCTCGTACCAAGTACACCCTGCAGACACAATCCCCGGTAAGTTTTGTACCCTTAGGCTCCTACCAAGTACACCCTGCAGGCACAATCCCCGGTATGTTTTTTACCCTTTAGGCTCCTACCAAGTACACCCTACAGACACAATCCCCGGTATGGTTTGTATCCTTTAGGCTCGTACCAAGTACATTCTGCAGGCACAATCCCCGGTATGTTTTGTATCCTTTAGGCTCGTACCAAGTACACTCTACTGGCACATTCCCCGGTATGTTTTGTAGTTTTTAGGCTCGTACCACGTACACCCTGCAGACACAATCCCCGGTATGTTTTGTACCTTTTAGGCTCGTACCATGTACACCCTGCAGACACAATCCCCGGTATGTTTTTCCCCCATAAGCTCATACCAAGTACACTCTGCAAACACAATCCCCGGTATGTTTTCTATCCTTTAGGCTCGTACCAATATATATACGGCAGGCAAATCCCCGGTATGTTTTGTAGCCTTTAGGCTCGTACCAAGTACACCCTGCAGACACAATCCCCGGTATGTTTTGTAGCCTTTCGGCTCGTACCAAGTACACCCTGCAGACACGATCCCCGGTATGTTTTGTAGCCTTTAGGCTCGTACCAAGTACACCCTGCAGACTCAATCCCCGGTATGTTTTGTAGCCTTTAGGCTCGTACCATGTACACCCTGCATGCACAATCCCCGGTACGTTTTGTACCGTTTCGGCTCCTACCAAGTACACCCTGCAGACACAATCCCCGGTATGTTTTGTAGACTTTAGGCTCGTACCATGTACACCCTGCAGACACAATCCCCGGTATGTTTTGTACCCTTTAGGCTCGTACCATGTACACCGTGCAGACACAATCCCCGGTATGTTCTTTACCCTTTCGGCTCGTACCAAGTACACCCTGCAGACACAATCCCCGGTATGTTTTGTACCCTATAAGTTCGTGCGAAGTACACTCTGCAGGCACAATCCCCGGTATGTTTTGTACCCTATAGGCTCGTACCAAGTACACCCTGCAGGCACAATCCCCGGTATGTTATATAGCCTTTAGGCTCGAACCAAATACCCCCTGCAGACACAATCCCCGGAATGTTTTGTACCCTTAAGGCTTGTACCAAGTACACTCTGCAGACACAATCCTCGGTATGCTTTGTACCCTTTAGGCTCGTACCAAGTACACTCTGCAGGCACAATCCGCGATATGTTTTGTACCCTTTAATCTCGTACCAAGTACACTCTGAAGACACAATCCCTGGTATGTTTGGTAGCCTTCAGGCTCGTACCAAGTGCACTCTGCAGGCACAATCCCCGGTATGCTTTGTACCCTTTAGGTTCGTACCAAGTACATTGTGCAGGCACAATCCCCGGTATGTTTTGTACCCTTTAGGCTCGTACAAGTACACTGCAGGAACAATCCCCGGTATGTTTTGTACCCTATAGGTTTGTACCAAGTACACCCTGCATGCCCAATCCCCGGTGTGTTTTGTAGCCTTTAGGCTCGTACCAAGTACACCCTGCATGCACAATCCCCGGTATGTTTTGTAGCCTTTAGGCTCGTACCAAGTACATCCTGCGGACACAATCCCTGGTATGTTTTGTAGCCTTTAGGCTCGTACCAAGTACTTCCTGCATGCACAATCCCCGCTAGGTTTTGTACCCTTTAGGTTCGTACCAAGTACACTCTGCATGCACAATCCCCGGTATGTTTTGTACCCTTTGGGCTCGTAAAAATTACTCTCTGCAGGCACAATCCCAGATATGTTTTGTACCCGTAGGCTAGTACCAAGTACACCCTGCAGACACAATCCCCGGTATGTTTTGGTTTTGTACCCTTTAGGCTCGTACCAAGTACACCCTGCAGGCACAATCCCCGGTATGTTTTGTACCCTTTAGGCTCGTACCAAGTACGCTCTGCAGGCACAATCCCCGGTAGGTTTTGTTCCCTTTAGGCTCATACCAAGTACACCCTGCAGGCACAATCCCCGGTATGTTTTCTACCCTTTAAGCTCGTACCAAGTATACCCTGCAGGCACAATCCCCGGTATGTTTTGTACCCTTTAGGCTCGTACCAAGTACACTCTGGAGGCACAATCCTCGGTATGTTTTGTACCCTTTAGGCTCGTACCAAGTACACCCTGCAAGCTCAATCCCCGGTATGTTTTGTATCTTTTGGCTCGTACCAAGTACACCCTGCAGACACAATCCCCGGTATGTTTTGTACCCTTTAGTCTCGGACCAAGTACACTCTGCAGGAACAATCCCCGGTATGTTTTGTACCCTGTAGGGTCGTACCAAGTACACTCTGCAGGCACAATCCCCGGTATGTTTTGTACCCTATAGGCCCGTACCAAGTACACCCTGCAGGCACAATCCCCGGTTTGTTATATAGCCTTTAGGCTCGAACCAATTACCCCCTGCAGACACAATCCCTGGTATGTTTTGTACCCTTTAGGCTCGTACCAAGTATACTCTGCAGGCACATTCCCCGGTATGTTTTGTACCCTTTAGGCTCGTATCAAGTACACTCTGCCGGCACAATCCCCGGAATGTTTTGTACCCTTTAGGCTTGTACCAAGTACACTCTGCAGGCACAATCCCCGGTATGTTTTGCACCCTTGAGGCTCGAACCAATTACACCCTGCAGGCACAATCCCCGGTATGTTTTGTAGTCTTTAGGCTCGTACCAATTACACTCTGCAGACACAATCCCCGGTATATATTGTACCCTTAGTCTCGTACCAAGTGCACTCTGCAGGCACAATCCCCTGTATGTTTTGTACCTTTTGGCTCATACCAAGTACACCCTGCATGCACAGTCCCCGGTATGGTTTGTATCCTTTAGGCTCGTACCAAGTACACCCTGCACGCACAATCCCCGGTATGTTTTGTACCGTTTAGACTCCTACCAAGTACATCCTGTAGACACAATCCCCGGTATGTTTTGTATCCTTTAGGCTCGTACCAAGTACACTCTGCAGGCACAATCCCCGGTATATTTTGTACCCTTTAGGCTCGTACCAAGTACATCCTGCAGGCACAATCCCCGATATATTTTGTAGCCTTTAGGCTCGTACCAAGTACACCCTGCAGACACAAACCCCGGTATGTTTTGTACCCTTTAGGCTCGTACCAAGTACACTCTGCAGGCCCAATCCCCGGTATGTTTTGCACCCTTGAGGCTCGTACCAAGTACACTCTGCAGGCACAATCCCCGGTATGTTTTGTAGTTTTTAGGCTCGTACCAAATACACTCTGCAGACGTAATCCCCGGTATGTTTTTTACCCTTTAGGCTCGTACCACGTACCCCCTGCAGACACAATCCCCGGTATGTTTTGTACCATTTAGGCTCGTACCAAGTACACTCTGCAGGAACAATCCCCGGTATGTTTTGTAACCTATAAGTTCGTACCAAGTACACTCTGCAGGCACAATCCCCGGTATGTTTTGTACCCTTCAGGCTCGTACCAAAAACACTCTGCAGGCACAATCCCCGGTATGTTTTGCACCCTTGAGGCTCGTACCAAGTACACTCTGCAGGCACAATCCCCGGTATGTTTTGTAGTCTTTAGGCTCGTACCAAATACACTCTGCAGACGTAATCCCCGGTATGTTTTGTACCCTTTAGGCTCGTACCAAGTAAACCCTGCAGGCACAATCCCCGGTATGTTTTGTACCCTTTAGGCTCATACCACGTACACTCTGCAGACACAATCCCCGGTATGTTTAGTATCCTTTAGGCTCGTACCAAGTGCACCCTGCAGGCACAAAAATCGGTATGTTTTGTACCGTTTAGGCTTCTACCAAGTACACCCTGCAGACACAATCCCCGGTATGTTTTGTAGACTTTAGGCTCGTACCATGTACACCCTGCAGACACAATCCCCGGTAAGTTTTGTACCCTTTAGGCTCGTACCATTATTATTATTATTATTATTATTGCCTTTATTGGTGGGGCAGTTTGGGGCTCTTGGCCCTCTCTTACAGTTAACCATATTAATACAATACAATAAAACATATTATGGCGACAAAATTAAACAATAATAATTGACATTGATCATGACTTTCACACTCTCATTCACTCATCCAGTCACACTTGTTGTCGGTCAACAATGTTCAGCAGGCTGCCCCAGCAGGTGGTCTTGAATTTAGATAGTGAGGTGGTACCCCTGACACTGGCTGGAAGGGTATTCCACAGCCTAGACCCCACCACATGAAAAGAGTTGTATATAGAGGAGCGATGGATAGGAATGGAGAGGGAAGGACCAGAGCGTGTATTATTACCATGGAAAGAAGACAAGTACTTGAATTTATTTGATAAGTATAGTGGTCTATCGTCAGACAATAATCGAAAAATCTGGACAAGAATGTGATATGATCGACGTAGTTCAGGTTTCAGCCAGGAAAGAGCGCAATAATAGGGAGTGATATGTTTATCATAGCTCAGATCGTAGATAAATCGTATGCAAGAGTTCAGAGCTCGTTGAAGTTTCAAAGTTAATGTTTTGGTTGCGTCTACAAGAATAACGTCACAGTAGTCAAGAATAGGAAGTATTAGTGTCTGTATGAGTAGGATTCTTACTTTAAATGGTAAAATATCTTTTTTTCTTTTGAGGGAGTGGAGCGTTGCGAAAATCTTCTTGCATACATTCTGTACATGTTCAGACCAGTTAAGAGTCTGATTTATTATCACACCTAGATTTTTCACTGTAGGACAGTATGGAATTTCATTGTTGTTCAGTCCAATTGGGGGAATAATTTGATCTCGGAGTGACGTCATTAGTTTTTGAGAGCCAATTATGATAACTTGTGTTTTGGATGGATTCAGAAGAAGGGAATTTTCCTGAGAATATTTTCCAAGTCGCTGAAGGTTAGCGTTGATAGTTTCAATTGTCAATGGAATGTCATTTGTTTTGCATTGGGAGTATATTTGCAAATCATCTGCATATAGGTGATATTTGCAATTTTTCAAATTAGATGAGATGTCGTTGATATATAGTACAAAAAGCAAGGGTCCTAGTACACTACCCTGTGGGGCGCCTGACTTTCTGCTTAGCCACTGAGAAGTTTTATCCTGGGTTACAACACGTTGCTGGCGATTATTCAGGTATGATGCGAAAAAGTTAGTTGTCTGCTGGTCGAAGTAATAAAATTCCATCTTTTTCAATAGTGTCTGAGTATTTATGGTGTCAAAAGCACTGCTGAAGTCGAGAAGGGTGAGGATTGTCACCATTTTTTGGTCCATTGCGTGTCTAATGTCGTCAGTCACTTTGAGTAATGCTGTTGCGGTGCTATGTCCCGTCTTGAAACCTGACTGCAGAGGGTCTAAAATAGAACGGCTATTCAAATATTCAAGTACTTGCTCATGAACCAGACGCTCGAGGGCTTTTGAAAGTGCAGGTAGAATGGATATTGGCCGATAGTCAGATGGAAATAAAGGTTCGGATTTCTTAGGAATAGCGATGACATTGGCTTGTTTCCATAGGGAGGGAAAGGTGTTAGTTGTAAGACTGTGGTTGAATATGTGAGTAATAAACGGCACCGATGATATTATGTATGAAGGATATGGGAATATCATCAACTCCTCTCGCTTTTGATTTTATGGAGTATAGTACCTTTTTTACTTTGTCTGCCGTAACTGGATGGAAAGTAAAGAGCGGGTGGTCTGGTAGTGGGTGAAAAGAATCATGGGGTGTTGAATTAGTTGGTACTCTCTCTTCACTGAAATATTCATTTAACTCATCAAGCGGTATGTCTGGTACATGTGTCTGTTGCTGCTGTTTGCCTATACCTAGAGAACGCATATTATTCCAGGCATTCCTTGTATTCATCTTCTTTGTCATGTTTTGTATGTAGGAGAATTTGGCGTTTCTTACGAGCTGCTTAATACGATTTCTGAGTACACGATAATTTTCAAAATCAGTTTCGTCACGGGTACGTTTAAAACGCCGGAACAGAGCATCACGCTGTGCCATCATACTTTTAATGTTATCATTTAACCATGGGCATGTTGGGCGAGTAACTTTGATCGAATGTTTAGGGGCATGTTTGTCATACAGACTAATAATAAGAGAATTTAACTTGTTTACTTTTGCGTCAATGTTATCTAAGAGTAATATGTCATTCCAGGGAAGGTTGTATGCGTGTACCATGTACACCATGCAGACACAATCCCCGGTATGTTTTTTACCCTTTAGGCTCGTACCAAGTACACTCTGCAGGCACAATCCCCAGTATGTTTTGTAGCCTTTAGGCTCGTACCAAGTACACTTTGCAGGCACAATCCCCGGTATGTTTTGTACCATTTAGGCTCGTACCAAGTACACTCTGCAGGCACAATCCCCAGTATGTTTTGTAGCCTTTAGGCTCGTACCAAGTACACTTTGCAGGCACAATCCCCGGTATGTTTTGTACCATTTAGGCTCGTACCAAGTACAATCTGCAGGCACAATCCCCGGTATGTTTTGTAGCCTTTAGGCTCGTACCAAGTACACCCTGCAGACACAATCCCCGGTATGTTTTGTAGTCTTTAGGCTCGTACCATGTACACCCTACAGACACAATCCCCGGTATGTTTTGTACCCTTTAGGCTCGTACCAAGTACACTCTGCGGGCACAATCCCCGGTATGTTTTGTACCTTTTAGGCTCGTGCCAAGTACACCCTGCAAGCACAATCCCCGGTATGTTTTGTACCCTTTAGGCCAGTACCAAGTACACTCTGCAGGCACAATCCCCGGTATGTTTTGTACCCTTTAGGCTCGCAGCAAGTACACTCTGCGGGCACAATCCCCGGTAGGTTTTGTACCCTTTAGGTTTGTACCAAGTACACCCTGCAGACACAATCCCCGGTATGTTTTGTAGTCTTTAGGCTCGTACCAAGTACACCCTGCAGACACAATCCCCGGAATGTGTTGTACCCTTTAGGCTCGTACCATGTACACTCTGCAGGCACAATCCCCGGTATGTTTTGTAGCCTTGAGGCTCGTACCAAGTACACCCTGCAGACACAATCCCCGGTATGTTTTGTAGTCTTTAGGCTCGTACCAAGTACACCCTGCAGACACAATCCCCGGTATGTTTTGTACCCTTTAGGCTCGTACCAAGTACACCCTGCAGACACAATCCCCGGTATGTTTTGTATACTTTAGGCTCGTACCAATTACACTCTGCAGGCACAATCCCCGGTATGTTTTGTACCCTTTAGGCTCGTACCATGTACACCCTGCAGGCACAATCCCCGGTATGTTTTTTACCCTTTATGCTCGTACCAAGTTCACCCTGCAGGCACAATCCCCGGTATGTTTTGTACCCTTTAGGCTCGTACCAAGTACACCCTGCAGACACAATCCCCGGTATGTTTTGTACCCTTTGTGCTCGTACCAAGTTCACCCTGCAGACACAATCCCCGATATGTTTTGTAGCCTTAGGCTCGTTCCAAGTACACCCTGCAGGCACAATCCCCGGTATGTTTTGTACCCTTTAGGCTCGTACCAAGTACACTCTGCAGGCACAATCCCCGGTATGTTTTGTAGCCTTTAGACTCGTATCAAGTACACCCAGCCGGCACAATCCCCGGTATATTTTGTACCCTTTAGGCTCGTACCAAGTACACCCTGCAGAGACAATCCCCGGTATGTTTTGTACCCTTTAGGCTCGTACCAAGTACACTCTGCAGACACAATCCCCGGTATGTTTTGTAGCCTTTAGGCTCGTACCATGTACACCCTGCAGACACAATCCCCGGTATGTTTTGTAGCCTTTAGGGTCGTGCCCAGTACACCCTGCAGACACAATCCCCGGTATGCTTTGTACCCTTTAGGCTCGTTCCAAGTACACCCTGCAGGCACAATCCCCGGTATGTTTTGTACCCTTTAGGCTCGTACCAAGTACACTCTGCAGGCACAATCCCCGGTATGTTTTGTAGCCTAGGCTCGTATCAAGTACACCCTGCCGGCACAATCCCCGGTATATTTTGTACCCTTTAGGCTCGTACCAAGTACACTCTGCAGGCACAATCCCCGGTATATTTTGTAGCCTTTAGGCTCGTATCAAATACACCCTGCAGGCACAATCCCCGGTATGTTTTGTACTCTTTAGGCTCGTACCAAGTACACCCTGCTGGCACAATCCCCGGTATGTTTTGTACTCTTTAGGCTCGTATCAAGTACACCCTGCCGGCACAATCCCCGGTATATTTTGTACCCTTTAGGCTCGTACCAAGTACACCCTGCAGACACAATCCCCGGTATGTTTTGTACCCTTTAGGCTCGTACCAAGTACACCCTGCCGGCACAATCCCCGGTATATTTTGTACCCTTTAGGCTCGTATCAAATACACCCTGCAGGCACAATCCCCGGTATGTTTTGTACTCTTTAGGCTCGTACCAAGTACACCCTGTAGGCACAATCCCCGTTATGTTTTGTAGCCTTTAGGCTCGTATCAAGTACACCCTGCAGGCACAATCCCCGGTATATTTTGTACTCTTTAGGCTCGTATCAAGTACACCCTGCAGGCACAATCCCCGGTATGTTTTGTAGCCTTTAGGCTCCTATCATGTACACCCTGCGGGCACAATCTCCGGTATGTTTTGTAGCCTTTAGGCTCGTATCAAGTACACCCTGCAGGCACAATCCCCGGTATGTTTTGTAGCCTTTAGGCTCGTATCAAGTACACCCTGCAGACAGAATCCCCGGTATATTTTGTACCCTTTAGGCTCGTACCAAGTACACTCTGCAGGCTAATGCCGTGTGTATTTAGATAAGAACCATACGTTTCGGAGAAACCTTGCCTCCTTTTTTAATGGAATCAAACAATGTGGCCAAAGAAAGTATATACATGATATTACATAAAATTGCAAAAGAAAAAGACAAATTCCTCGGTTCGTCACCAGAGAGCAGCTGTCGGAAATTACTGTATGGGCCATGGTAGATCGGCGGACAGAGTCGTAAGTACGGAGAATGCAAAGGGGGGGGGGGGGTTGAAAATATAGAGACTCCTCTATGAATGAGGATGTCCAATAGAAAAGGGAGGGGTGGAGGTGGGAGGGTTAGATGGGTATAAGGAAACATAAACAAAAGGGAAATATCTGTACGAAACCCAACGTCATACAGGCAACGGCGAAAAAACTGATGGAATCTCCTCCAGTGACGAACAAAGGAGATCAAATCCAGGCTCTGTTGCCATAGAGGAAATAAGTACAATTTGAAATAGGTGAAGAACAGAGAGACTGAGAGGAACTATCTTCCTTGATCCTTAATAACTGGTAGCCAAGTGTCAGTTGATATCCAGTGTCTCTGTTAAAATTATTGGGATTTTTACCAATTTCAATTTCCTCCCTTATATTTCTCGACCAGTTGTGCTTTACAAGGGCAAGCGCATGAGCATTGTTGAAACATACATCGTACCCTGAAGATAGGGCATGTTCAGCTATAGCTGGTTTGTCAGGTTGGTTTAGACGGATGTTCCTTTGATGCTCTTTGATGCTAGTTGCAATGGACCGTTTTGTTTGTCCAATGTGGACTTTTCCGCAAGTACAAGGGATTTCATACACCCCAGGTTGTAGTATTTGGGACAATTTATCTTTGTTTAATGCTAAACTTTGACCAATTATCGTCATAGTGCCGAAAACTGTTTTTATCTTGTGCTTGCGGAGAATCATAGCAATGCGGTCAATGTTGTTGTGAATATAAGGGAGGTAAGCAGTTCCCCTCACGTCGGAGCTCTGAGAAGGTTGACTATCCCTCCTTCTGGGATGTAGGGACCTATATATAGTGGATTCATTATAGCCATTACCTTTAAACATGGTTTGTAACGCATGTAACTCTTTCTGAAGAGTTGATGCCTCACAAATACGTTCCGCTCTTTTGGTTAGAATTGTTAAAATTCCTTGTTTTTGTGCTGGGTGGTGGTGGGAGTCTGCATGTAAATAACGGTTAGTGTGAGTTGGCTTACGGTAGACGCTGTGCCCCATGGAGCCAGCGGCCTTCCTCCTCACAAGAACATCCAAAAAAGGTAAGCATCCACCCGACTCTAGCTCCATTGTGAAGTGGATTGAAGAATGCAGCTTGTTTAGGTCGTTCAGAAAGTGGTTCAGTCTCTCAGAACCCTCCTCCCACACCACGAACGTATCATCCACATACCTCCAACAAATCACAGGTTTGAAAGACGCTGAAGATGTAGCCTCCCCCTCAAAATGTTCCATGAAAAAATTTGCCACGACAGGCGAGAGTGGACTTCCTATGGCCACACCATCTGTCTACTCGTAAAATTCCACAAGAAATAACTGGAACACAAGCAGTGGTGGAACCAAATCCTTGATGAGGGACATGACCGAGTCCACCGGCACTTGGACTCTACATCAAAACTCACCAAAATAGCATTTGGTTGAACGGCGATGGTTGACAATTTTTCGACGAAATGGGTAGAATCCCTAATGTAAGACTGTGTGCGCCCGAAGTGCGGCTGAAGCAACACGCTGAGATATTACGCAAGAGCGTAAGTTGGAGAACCTATTGTGCTAACAATTGGTCGAAGAGGGACGTCTTGCTTACGGATTTTTGGAAGACCATACAATCTCGGAGGAACAGCATCTCTCGGAATAAGACATCCTCCCTCTTCTTTTGGAATTGATGATAGTTTAACAAGCTTAGCAGTGGCATTGGATATACGAGTAGTTGGATCACGAGTGCACAGTCTGTAGACAGGATCAGATAACAGAATCGAGATTTTACTTTTATATTCATGGTATCCATCACCACTGTCGCATTTCCCTTGTCAGCATGAAGAATAGAAACGGTGTCATTTTTTCTCAGTTCGTTCAATGCCTTTCTTTCACCCCGAGTTAAATTGGGTGCGGGTACTTTAGAGGATCTTAATATCCTCACACATTCTTGTCTAACTTCTTCAGCTTCATCTGGAAGTAAATTGTAGATGGCAGCCTCAACGGATGTGATCAACTCCTCTGTAGGAATTTTGGAGGGTGCGAGAGCAAAGTTGAGACCTCTGCTTAGTAAAGCTCTTTGATAGTCATCTAAAGGGATATTAGAAAGATTGAATACAACTTTACTAGTATCAAGAACAGTACGAGGAGCTGTTTCTCTCGAGGACAATCGAAGGAACTTAGCTCTCTGTCTATCTACCGCCCGACGATCCTTTTTTTAATTTCTTTCATTTTTTAATCTCATTGATATACTTTCTTTGGCCACATTGTTTGATTCCATTGAAAAAGGAGGCAAGGTTTCTCCGAAACGTATGGTTCTAATCTAAATACACACGGCATTAGCCCAAAAATATGAATTATTTATATAATTCAATTATTTCTTTATACTCAGTATGGCGACTGTGCGAAAGTTTTACGTCACGTTCATATGATCGAAGTGAAAGTGGAATTTCCCCCCGACAAATCACGTGGCGTCAGGAAGGGCATCCGGTCTTAAATCCCCGTCAAAACTGAAATGAGCTGAGTTGGCTCCGGCGACCCCAAGAATGATGTTACCGACAGCGGTAGCTACGCTCGCTAGGCCTTGGGAACAAGCTCTCTGTGGACTCGGTAGACGGGGGTTCGAGCCCCACCGTCGGCCGTCCTTGTAATGGTTCTCCGTGGTTTCCCCATTCTCAACTCCAGGCAAATGCTGGGACGGTACCTTCTGACAGAACAAGGCCGCTTTCCTCCACATCCTCGTCCAATTCCATTCACCTTCATTCATATCAAATCTCATTAAATCATCTCTTGACGTTGGCGTCAGGAAGGGCATCCGACCGTAAATACTATAGAATTTCTTCGCATCTCATCCCCACCCCGGTGGAAACTGGAATAATGAGGGGTAGACATACCCACATAGAGCCTGGTAAAATGAGTTAATCTATAGGAGTTTAAATAACCTGTTGAGCACAAAACCAACATTGCTCTGAAAATGAAATAAATGCGATCATTCGAGAAAAGCGAAACAGGGGCAGATGACCTCGTAGTTCTGCCCCTTAAAACAACAATAACTAACTAACATAAATGCGAAACAAGGCGCGGTGTATCTTCTTACAAGGCTTAATATATTAACGTGTAAATTAATTCAAACTTTATAACAACTTAGAGACTGGCGGTTGTGCAAAACGTTTTAAATCTCATTTTTATTTCTCGTGTCCTTAAAAAGTGTGAGAAATGATTAACAACTATTCATATTCTGGTACATAATTCTACAGCCTGTATATATATATATATATATATATATATATATAACAATCCAACATGGCGTTCATGCGATATATTCCAGATTCCACTGGTTCACAATATCTCTCAAACTATTTAAACAATCACACTGAAATTTTGTAAGGTGGTAGAAAACTATCAAGTACAAACAATAGGTTTGCTTCCGTGTGATTATTTACTATTCCAAATTACATTTTTGGCGATATAATCACTCGAAAGAAATGAATCTTCTCACTTCAAATCATTCTTAGGAGTTTAGTGTAGATACTTCTCATGTTCATCTGTGTTAAATAGGAGGGTGGATCAAAAGGTTGGTTGCACTAACGTGCTGCAGCAGCACGCTGTGTGTCACAAACGTGGACACAGCGGAGAAAGGGACAGACACTGCCCACATGTCTGTTAGGCAGGTCGCTGTGGTGTCTCGTCTTGTATGGTGTGAATAGCGGCCAAATGCAATGGCGCGTCGACTGGACGTTCACTCCAAACATGCGACAATCCGAATCCTATGGGCCAAAAGGAAGAATTGCACGGACATTCATCGTGAAATTAGTGCTGTGCATGGGGAGCGGGCCATTTCCCGGCAAGGGTTCGTAAAGTGGTGTCAGCAATTCGAAGTCGGACGCACGGATATCACGGACGAATATCGCGAAGGCAGGACCCGTGCAAATGTCAACAGTGTGAATGCGATCATTAGACAGAACTGGCGCATTCAACTGAGAGAAATCGCGACGCGGCTGAACATGTCGTATAGCAGTGTGTTCTCCATTGTTCACGAGGACCTTGGATATCGTAAGCTGTGTCCAAGATGGGTCCCACGTCTTCTCACCGATGATCACAAGGGACAACGATTCCAATCCTCCCTGGCATTTTTGCAACGCTATGCCACAGACGGCAATGGGTTTCTGCGGCGAATCGTCACAGGCGATGAAACGTGGGTCCACCACTTCACCCCCGAAACGAAGAGAACATCAATGGAATGGGTGCACCCCTCATCACCACAACGAAAGAAGGCCAAGGTTCAACCTTCAGCCGGCAAGGTTATGGTGACAGTGTTCATTGACTTGGAGGGTTTGCTGCACGTGGAATTTATGCCGAAAGGAACGACGATCAACGCGTCGTCGTATTGTCAAACGTTGCACCGGTTGCGTAAAGCGATTAAAGAGAAGCGCCGCGGGGAAATTGAGCGCCGGTGTGATTTTTTTTTGCAAGATAACGCAACACCTCACACGGCCCGCCAAACGAGCGAACTGCTACAGCGTTTCAAGTGGAAGGTCTGGAAAATATCCTCCCTACAGTCTGGACCTAGCACCATGTGACTTTCATCTGTTCGGTAAGTTCAAAACGGAGCTCGGTGGGCGACGTTTCCAGACCGATGAGGAGGTGAAGGCCGCTGTCTGTGTGGTTGCAGAACGCTGGAGGAACTTTCTATGCATCCGGCATTGACAAGTTGGTTGTGCGTTCGCAGAAATGTTTGGAGTCTCTTGGAAACTATGTGGAAAAGTGACGTTACATTGTATATCGTTATAGGCGTGTTGCTGTTGTATAGGTGGTGTAATAAATGGCCATAACTGGGAAAGGCAACTTATTTTTTGATCTGCCCTCGTAATTCAAGATGGCATCAGTTTGAAATTTTTTAACATATTTCATCTCTCGAATCCTATTTAAGCCATGGACGAGATTGTTGGTCTATTATATGACCAACTTTTCGTAAATCTTAGGTGACGTGCATTTGACTTTGGTGAAAATAAATTTCGATGAGAGAAAAATGCCATCACATTGGTTGAGTCTTTTTAGGAGCGTTAAAAATCCCTCAGTATGCCTTCCTTCGGAGGGTAAGTAAAGCCGGCGGTCCCATGTCATAGATTTATGGCATGTTAAAGAACCTTTCACTAATTAAACCTGTGTGAAGCTAAATTGGATTGGTTAAGAATGTAAACAACGCTCTTAGGTTTCTACGTTCGTTTCCAAGAGCCGACTGCGGTGGCGTCTAGTAGCTAAGTTCTGAACTTGGCCTAGTAGTCGTTGACTGTGGCGCTTGGGGGCAAAAGTAGGACCTATTTGAAAAATTCTAAGTAGCAGTCTGTACTTAAATTAAAAAACAGATAACACACACTAATACAGTCATCACAATTAACACAGCTTATCAGACAGATTTCTACACACACCCAAAGTACATGGGGCTACTTGACCGCGTTGTCGTAGCCCCTAAACTTAAGAACCAACGAACCAGTCTTAATCACCTGTACTGAAAGTTATACAGAGTGAAGAATAAAATGCCGCACTTGGAGGTCGGCGTGCGGTTCCTTGTTTATCTAGCAAAACCTAGTCCCGCCAATAGAAATGTGAGTTTAGATACGAGACTCTGGCAACGCCGTAACACGTGCAGCGTTGCCAAGAACAAGTCGCATGAACTCGGCGCTAAATCGGATCTGGCTCATTAGCTAAGTGGGATGAGAAATTGCCGGTTATGCGACTCAGTAGATAATGTATCAAATTGTATCCAATGTACACCTCCACATTATGTGTTGTGTTTAGACGAACTTCTTACAGACGTAAACGACCACTTTGTTTCGTCCATGGCACAAATTAAGAACATGATAGTGGATACAGTAACGAGCAATATTGAAAGCGACCACTGTCATGTTAAAGGCCATTGTGGCAAAATGATGTCCTGCTTCGTAGCTCCAAGTTTGGTTGGTTCCTCAGTTAAGGGGCTGCGACAACTCGGTCATCTAGCCCCGTGTACTTTAGGTGTGTGTAGAATCTGACGGATAACTGATGTTAATTGTGATGGCTGTATTAACGTGTGATATCTGTGATTTAGGTAAGCAGTGCAGACGATCAATTTTAAGTAGTTCCTACTTTTGCTACCAAATGCCACCGTCAACGACACATAGCCGCGAACTTAACTTGTAGATCCCACCTTGGCCGACACTTGGTGGCGAACGTTGGAACAAATAGAGCGTTTACCAAATCTGACCTACAAATTTCTCTTCTTTTACGTGCCATAAATCTATGACATGGGCCGGTCGGGTTTACTTCCCCTCGAAGGAAGGTACACTGAGGTATTTTAACGCTCTTAAAAACTCCGACGACTTAGGAATGCGAGAGGGGGAACAGCCCAGTGAGATAACGGACCCTCACGCACAGGTATTTCCATTCATTCGAGTGCAAACAGTGACCACGCGAACTGCTCTCAACAGGACCTCGCAAGACTCAACCAGATAAGTAGCCTGTACAGTACAATCTGAATTGACCAATCACAACAACCACATAGTCACTCCAAACAGGCAAATTCCGGAGGTCAATCACCACTTCCAGTATCTCAACAAAACACCACATAGACCACAACTAACAAATACTCACGAGTTGCATTATCTCAACTAGTACTGCAACTAAATAAGTGTATATATTGTAAATATTTTCACCCATACTTTCAGACATAGATCGCATAAATTCTACATATTTATTTCAACAAGATTTTGTTCATGTTTCAAAGCTGATGTAAGAAAGACGTTGCCTGTAGACCAGTGGACAACAAAGGAAGACCCGTACGTGCTTTTTCTACAACTTTCACCGAGCGCGGACAATGGAGAGAGGAGGAGAAGGCCAACATCTAGTTACCACATGGGCTTAGACAACGCGAAATGGTCATTCAACCAAGCGGGTAGATACGAACATTTCAACGATCACTTACTAGATAATCCCCGCCCATTTGAGAGAAATTGGAGCAGTAATTAAAATGCAGAAACAGGAATTACACCATCGTATAGGGGACAATCCCAGCCTCTCAGAAGTATCTTCAAAATTTGAATTGAGTCATTCTGTGATTTTTGCCAGAATTAAAACGAAATTAGGGGGTGGATTTGAAACTACCAATAGCAGCGAGGGACGCGAGACGCGACCAAATCCCGCCGAAATTAAGGAACAATGAAGGGAATTACGGAGCTCATTATCTGAGGATCCAGCGATCGGATTTTGGAATTAAAAGAAGCCATGAGACATTGAAAATGAGGACGTTCGAAGGAGCTCATTTACATATTCATGCGAGTGTTATTACATAATAAAATTCTAAAAGCTCCCCCACTCCGAGTACTTCTACGACAAATCATATAAATAATAGCTGGAGACGCAGCGAATTCAGTTTCTACTTGGGGCGCTGCAGAGGTGCAAGCCCACGACCGTTGCGTTAGAACATTAACAAAAATTTGACAAGTCCTACAGTTTCTACTTGGGGCCCTGCAGAGGCGCAAGTCCACGATCATCGCATTATGAAAAAGTAATAATATTTACAAGTTCTACAGTTTCTACTTTGAGCATCGCAGAGGCGCGAGCCTATGATCGCCGCGTTCTGAAATTAAGAAAATCTTATAAGGAGAAGCAGTTCTGTCTTTGGACATTTGAATATCGTTAAGTATTCGCGAGTACGAATCGAAACAGTATCGCGAGTGTGCGTATCGTTGACAGTACGAAACAAATATATGATAGAGATAGCCACACGTGCTATTAGCATCAAAGTCAGTGAGATAGGAAGCTATGAACTATCAGCTGAATTGAGTAGGTTGATGATAGCTGTAGGAAGTAGGAGTTACTCACGCGAGAACCGTGCATTGTAATAAAAATAATAATAATAATTCACAGTGGACCTTTGCTTTGGTGAATTTTTTTTGGAAACCGTGTGTAAAATTATCCTCCTTGCAAGATGAACCAATTGATCCAGAAGACTGATGTCAAGGACCAGATCATCACCATCATGATGTATACGAGATAAGTAGATATTGCATGGGGCATGTAGCGTATCCCATCATGGGAATCGGATAAGTTTATCTCGATCATAAGCAATTATGATAAAATAGGTATTTTGGGCACATCAGGCATGTTTTGTGTAAATTTGTGTATATGTGTCATTATGATTGTTTTTGTGTGTTTTATAATGTAAGATTCGTATATGAGCATCAAACCTTGTTTAAATGTGTTTTGTTTGAGGGTGTCAGTAACTTTGCTGAATGCACATTTAAGGGAATAATTGGGTTGATAGTGCTTACGCACGACCATAACGTAAAAGCTAGTATGGGGGAGATAGCTTGACATTGTGACAAAGACCAGTAGTGACACTGAAATTAGGTGAACAGTAAGTAAGGTATTGCAGACCACACCAAGGTAAAGGAAGGTGAGATGGAATGGCTGGTTGATAATATAATATTCAGAGAAGTTGAGAGTTGATCCTTGGTTGAGCTGAAATTAAAAATGGAAGTGGTATTCCCGTGTTCTATGATGATATAAAATGGTAAGTGAATTTAGTGGCGGAGGCGAAATTCCCGCGAATCTACGATGATATAAATGGTAAGTGAATTAAATAGCGGAGGCGAAATTCCCACAAGTCTACGATGATATAATTGGTAAGTGAAATGATTGAATTCATTGTCTGATGAGAGTGCACTATAGCTCAGTCGGAAAGGTAACTGTACAGCTCGAGCCCAAGGCAGTCATAGGAAGCAGGTATAAAGAGTGTGGTCAGCCGTCTGAATTCTGAAAGGAGCAGCGAAGGTCGTTGCTTGCCCAGCTGGTTTATTATGGTGTGAGAGTGTCTGTCACAAGGTCGGGAAACCACGTTGGATGGTATTGTTTTCTTTTGAGAAGGAAGGTAGTCGAGCTTCCCAGGGTTTGTTTCTTTTTTTGTACCGCTTCAGGCAGCGAAGTCATGTATTGTGATATCATTTTGAGTGCATTCTTTATAGTTGTTTGTTTATTAAAAGTAACGGGGCACCGGCCACCGAAGTGTGTTTATTTGATGCTTCATGTATTTGACTTGTTTGGTTTACCGTAATCAGCAGAGTTATAGCTCTGAGTGAGTTAATTGTTTTATAAACTAGAACATGCACACATGCCTGTGGCCTAGAATAAGTCTATTGCCTTCATCATTTGACTCTTATGAGGAAGAATGATGATTGTACGAGAAAGCATATCCGAACCCCAAAAACCAATTTTGCAATTATAAACATGAGTGCGCATTTTTTTTGACAGAATGGCTGGTCTATTCAGACCATAGTTTTGATGAATTAAGTCTGTTGACGTTTTATTTTTGAACTTGAAGCAGTGGACTGCAGTGAATTAGATTATTTTCTTTTCCTGGTTTCAGCCAGTGTGATTATAATTTACCTTTTACAATTTGATTCGTTGATTAGAATCTTAGCTTGTGTTCAGAATAATTTAAGGGAGTATATTTTGTTGTTTTATTATCTGTGGATGGGAGCAAATGGGAGATGCTGTTTTGTGAATAAATTATTTTATATTAGGAGTTCTCTGACATACTGATTTTAAGTTAAGCCTCCTGTGATCCTTGACGATATTCCTAGGGTGTTTAAATTAAGTTAGAGCCACACCGGACAGACCATTACCCCGAGCTAGAGTCGGCATCCTAGGAACCATTGAAGGGTACAATATTGTAAATATTTTCACCCATACTTTCACACATAGATTTTATGGATCTGATTGATTTATTATTTATTCGTGTCAGAAGTACAAAGTATGTGTTGAACAGACGACTTCAAACAGTTTCTGCCCAGAACTTAGCCACTTCGATAGCACTTGAATTAGCATCAGTCAAATCATTCATTGTGCAGCTGTACGGGCACAATGGACAGGAGAAGAGGTGTTGTGTTGTCTGGGTTGCGCCACAATCACACAGGACTGTCTTGGTCGGAAAATGCCACTTATATAAGTTGTTCCTGGATCTTGCAACTTCCACCCTCAGTCTGTTCAGGGACTTCCAGATTAGCCAGTTCTCTGTGTGACCAGGAGGTAGAGATTCCTTTGGTTCCATCCATTCAGACAGTCTGCTGGTCCTCTCCTTCCACACAGCAACTCGAGCTGTTGCTGCTGTTCTTTGTAATGGTTGACTAGTTGTTAGGAAGCTCTTTCCCGATTTTAATCTCATCTCAGCAGGTTGATATCCGAAGAGTGGGTGTGAGGTCATAGCAGATGATTTACTTCTTTCGTTGTTTGCAGCCACTTCTCTTCTGATGTCAGGTGGAGCAATCCCTGCAAGATAGTGCACTTCACTGATGAGAGTTGGCCTCAAGCAACCTGTAATAATCCTGCAGCTCTCATTTAAGGCTACATCCACCTGCTTTGCATGAGCTGACTTGTACCACACAGGACTGGCATATTCTCCTGCTGAATAGCATAAGGCCAATGCTGTTGTCCTTAACGTTTGGGGATGGGTGCCCCAGTTAGTCCCTGCTAGTCTACGGAGGAGGCTGTTCCTCGAAAAGATCTTCTGTTTTAGCTTAAATCACTGCTCCTTGAATGTGAGTGTACGGTCCAAGGTGACACCTAGATATCTGGGATGGACGCAATGATCAAATAACATGTCATTCCAGAATACTTCAAGTTTCCGACTAGATTGTTTATGTTTCAGGTGTAAGGCACACACTTGTGTCTTATTAGGATTGGGCATGAGTTGGTTCCTTTCATAGTAAGTACCCAGCTGTTTGAGAGCACGAGTGAGTGTATGCTCTACAACTTCAAACAGTTCTGATTGGACAGAAAGAGCAAGATCGTCAGCGTAAATCAAGCTTTTACACCCTTGAGGCTGTGGTTGATCATTGGTGTACACATTAAATAAAATAAGAGACAATACACTTCCCTGGGACAATCCATTCTTGTGAGTTCTCCATCGGCTGCGATGTCCTTGGAAGTCAACGAAGAACCGGTGATCCTGAAGAAGTGTAGCTATCACGTTAGTGAATCCATAGTTGTTCGTTAGGTTATAGAGTTTATGTAACAGTATTCTGTGGTTTACGGTGTCATATGCAGCAGAGAGATCAGCATAAGCTACACCTGTGATCTTTTTCCTTTCAAAACCATCTTCTATGAACTGAGTAAGGTGTTGGACTTGAGAAGTGCAATTTTTGCCTGGTCAGAACCCAGCTTGTTGAGGGATTAAGAGAGGATCAACTACAAGAGTTAAACGATTCAGGACCATTCTCTCTAGGATCTTATAAAGATGACAAAGAAGAGAGATTGGTCTGAAACTTTTAGGATCATTTGGTACTTTACCAGGCTTTAAAACAGCTACTACACGAGCCTTGCGCCATAATTTTGGGATATTGAAAAATGCAATACAGTGATTATAAAGATTTAGAAGCCAAATATTCGTGACATTGCCAAAATGTTTAATTTGTTCAACACAAATATCATCCAGTCCTGCTGCCTTGCCATTCCGACATGTACGGACGGCAGCTTCTAGTTCATGGAGATCAAATGGTCTTGTGAGTTCACTGTTCTGATTGTGTACCTTATCCTGAAGTTTGAAATCTGGTTTTCTAAATGACGATCTTGGTGTGCTATTATTTATGAGCTGTGATGCGATGTTATTGGCAGTGATGTTTGCATGTGTGGAACTCTTAGTTGGATTGTTATTTAATTTCTTTAGCAGCCTCCAAGCCTTCTGACTATTAACAGAGAAGTCAGTTTCCTCCATAAGTTTCAGCCATCTTTCTCTCTTGTTCAATGCTATGGTGGATATTAACTCTTTTCCTGCTGAATTGGTTTCGTCACTAAATGGATTATCTTCGAAGAGTGAAAGATAATTACTCATCAGATCAGCTGTATTAGGTGTTAAGCCATGGAAGTATTGTGTCCTGCACCCTCGAGGCATCGACAACCGTGAAGCCTTCTTCACTGCATTCACAAATGTATCGTATTCATCTGGTGTTGGCTGGATGCCAGCTACAAAACTATCCAAAGTAGAACTAAAATTCTCCCAATTAGCTTTCCGGAAGTTGAATCTTCTACGGTAGGTTATAGTGATCGGTTGGGCAAATGCAGAAACTTGGCACATCACAGGCCGATGTTGAGAGTTAGGAACTGGAGAGCAGACTGTCTTCATGCATAGTTGGCTTATGTGCTCACTGGCATAGATCAGATCTGGATTGTATCCACGATGCCAACGCCCACTATTGAAGTTTACTGTCATGTATGAGGGTTAATTGGAAGGTATCGGCCCATTTTAACACCTCTTCTCCATTATCATCGTCTTGAACGTAACCGCATACTGTACTATGACTGTTAAAGTCACCTTGACACTATGTTTATGGAAACTATCAGGGGTAGCACCTGGTGGTTTGTATACAGAAGATACGATGCAATTACTCAGCTCAGCTGTTAATATTTCCATATCTTCGTGTTCAGAGATGGAAGTGGACACGATTTGAAGATCAGGTCCGTACTGTCTGTGAGGTCTCTCGGCGATAAGTCTCAAGCCAGCAATTTCGGGACGTCGTAGCTGATTGTCTCTGTGGGTCTCTTGTATGCAAAGTATGTCACAGTTGTTACTTCGACATATTTCACTCAGGAGCTCTTCTTTTGGGGATGAAAGTCCCTCTGTATTAAACGTAAGGCTGATGATGTTCACTTGACGATCGAAACTGGTCATCCAAGTGTATTTATTAATCTCATGTAATTTTTTCAGGACTAGGGAATAACCCTTTTCATTTGGGTACAATCATGTTGACCGACTGAAAAGCACCAAACTTTTGTTCACTAAGGAAACACTGAAGAATGGCTGTAACACAATAATAATTCTCTGTCACTTATATCTGATTTTATTGGAGTAATGAAAGCGTCCTACAATTAATTTACCCAGTACAACAAATAATTCTGATCCGTATTTGAACTCTGTGTAGCACATGTACTCAAACTATCGTAAATTGACCTTGCACCGATAGTTTGCAAAATTCAATGAATACACAAATCTTTGCATTAATCGCCGAACGCGCACCTTCGCGTATTCCACACTCAATGAGCAATATTTTGCACTCTATTTCTCTACTTATACTCAATTCTATAGACTGAGGTTCTCCGTATCCGCCTCTCACGCGTAGCGTAGCATTTCTGGCTTCTCCGCTCAGTATGCAATCAGATACTTCCTCTTCCTATTTTCCTCCCGTTGTTCGAAGTATTTCCGTGCAATGTACGGTGAATGTCTAACTCAATGTATTGTATTGTCCGTTTCTTCAATCCTTATTTTGATCTCCTGTTTCCAATGGATTTCACGGCTCGCTCGAACCTTTCACAGCCTTCACAAGTGCCTTTCTCCAAACCCTGACTTCGTAATATTGTACTCAGCTGACAATATCGGAGAATGTCTCGGTTTTGTCACGTGGTCTGACATACCATCGGGGTTTACGAACAAGTGAACGGGGACAAATATATATGGAGATCGGCTGATGAAGTTACCCAAGTCCGGGATGTTTACTCTGAGAACAGAGCTGCCTTTCTCAACAACATTTCTGATCTAGGTCTTGTATGTCGCATTATGTTTGGAAGGTATTCAAAGTGTTGGAAACGTGTGTAAGATTTAATTCAATCTATGCAAAGGAAGGTGTTTGTGAAACAAGTTATTTCTCTGCAGGATGATACTCATCTCACTGAGGATATTAAGATAGAAGAACCCTCCATACCAGAGTTTGTTCCATGCGTCAAAACAGAAACACTATCTTTAGCGAGTGGTGGAGATTTCAAAGAGGTGAGTACGTTATTGAGTTACTACTTGTTGCATCTCATAAAGGACATGACCTGATCGCCGTCTGCTTCTCACCAATGCTATTTAGGGATTACAGAATTGTGTATTCAGACCGTACTTATGACATATGGAACCTGTCTGCTATTATGTTGTGTGAAGTACTGAAAGTACTAGACGTCTATCTGGATGGTAAAGCTTTATATTGTCTGATTAGTGCTGGACTCAAACCCATGACCTCCCTCTCTGTGTGTGTTGCTCTATTCACTGAGGTTATGGAGGATATATCTTTATTCTGATAGGTGAAGGGTACATTATATGAAGCCAGTGTGTCCTTGGCACTATCACGTTGTGAACCATGTATTTTTGTACGAAGAAGTTAGAGTATTTTCATGGTATAAATACACCGAGTGATCCGGGGTCGACTTATTTACTGCATTCTAATCAAAGGAGTGGTACGAGACCCCATCTAGACCAGCCTTAAGCCGAGAACACATGATAATGCATGTTGGGTTTTCGCATTTTATTTCACCTTTGTTGTTGTTGTTGTTTGAGTCTTCAGTCTTTTGACTGGTTTGGTGAAGCCCTCCTTGTCTCCTGTCCTGAGCTAATCATTTCATCTCTACATAGTTACCAAACCCTACATCCGAGGCAATCTGTTTAACATATTTTAACCTCGGTCTACCATTCTTCCCCTCGACCCTTCCTTCCATAACTAGCTTTGATATTCCTGGTTGTCTTAGTATGTGTCCTACCAACCTATCTCCGCTCCTCATTAGCAGTCGCCAGAAACATCTGTCCTCTCCCACTCTCCTTAATACCTCTTCATTTGTTACCCTATCTGCTCATCTGATCTTCATCATTCTCCTGAAATCCACATTTCAATCCATTCCATTCTCCTCTTTTCTACTCCTCCAACAGTCTAAGTTGCGCTTCCATAGAGTGCCACGCTGCAGACAAAGGCATTCAATAATGACTTCCTAACACCTAAATCTATATTCGATGTCAAAATATTCCTTTTCTGTAGAAATGCCTTCCTTGCATTTGCCAACATACATTTATATTTTCTTTGTTTCGTCCATCTCTGGTTATTCTGTTTCCTAAGTAACAAAAGTCTCATTTTCACCTGCCAATTTGACGTACATAGGGGGTTCGGATATCTTTCGGCTGCATTCCAATAGTTTTGTTTTACATTTATTAATTTCCATCATGAATTATTTCCTCAAGGCAGAATCCATACAGTTTAAAAACTCATTCATATGCTCTGCTGTGTCGGCAAAGATGTGATCAGCAAATGTCAGAGTTGAAATTATTTCTCCTTGAATCTTTACTCCTACTTTGAATTAGTATAATATATTATAATGTTAATACCGAGGGTCCTCTGCTTGCAGTTAGAAGCTTTATGTA
Organism: Meconema thalassinum; assembly: GCA_946902985.2. Lineage (NCBI taxonomy): Eukaryota > Metazoa > Arthropoda > Insecta > Orthoptera > Tettigoniidae > Meconema > Meconema thalassinum. The sequence continues at coordinate 31,906,212 of OX336393.1, forward strand.
GTGGCTGAAATTATGTTAAATAGTCTACAAGTCATTCTCTATATCGCCACTTACTGTAAGTGGCTGATTGGAAGTTTTTTTGAAATTGTACCTGCTTTAATCAAAAGGTGTGCACAGTTCGTGTAGAATATTGTTTATATGGCAGACGGGGCCTGCTAGGAAAGTATCGGGCCTTTGCCCGGTGAAAACAAACTGGCATACCTGGAGCGTTGGAAACCTAATCACCCTCAAAGTAGTCTCCTTGGGACTCCACACACTTCTCCCAGCGGTGCCGCCATTGTTGGAAGCATTCCGAGAAGGCCTGTTTTGTAATAATAATGTCGAATACTTTACTAACAGTAGTGTATGGGATTGTTCCTAACAGCTGTGAAACAGCTGTGATGGTAGAACTATTGAGGACCAAGTCACTTGTGCATGTATTATGTGCTGTGCCTGAAATGGTCAAAACGATGGACTAGTAAGAGAGAAGGCTTTTATAGTCTTACTACCTGAAATTCCCAAATTAATTCTTTCATTACTGAAGAACGTTACTTCCTTTAAAGTACTGTTCACACTTGAATTGATTTGACCTACAAAAGAGGGATGTCTTTGATTAGTCCAGATCTAGATGAGACTCGCATAATGCAGTAAGATATGATCGAGAATAAGATAGTAATTTCAGTCATTCTGTTGCACAGCTGATAAATCCTTCCTCAAAGTTGATCTGTGCTGTAAAGTTAAATTATTTGTTATTGACTGTGCACAAGCGTAATATGATGGCAAATGAATTAATGGTCCATTCTTGTCGCTAGGACAAAACGGAAGAAACCCACGATGAAGAGAGTGACGCAAGTGGAAATCATATAAATGAGTAAGTGGACAACAGGAAAAGTACTCTTTCTTTTTAATGTATGATAACTGGTAATGTTGGATGCTAATCATTCTTGTTAGCAAAATCAGTTATCCTCTAATATTTGTTGTTCAATGTATTTCGTTTGTCTGTGTTAAGTGGATATTGATGTTCTCATTTTATTTGGCAGCCCAAAAACTAACCATTCTTATTCAGAGTTTTAACTGTTGGAAGTATTTGAGTATATATATGGTATCCAGTGTGAATGGTATTCAACTTATAACCTACTAGTTGTACCAGCCGAGTGTTGCATTGCACTTACAACCTACTAGTTGTACCAGCCAAGCGTTTTCATTGCACTTATAACCTAATAGTTGTACCAGCCAAGCGTTACATTGCCAAGCAAGGAAATAAAATTTTTGTTTTATAATTTTGTTTATTGAAGTGTATTTGGGTATGCAATATTTTTGTTTTTTCGTATGGTGCGTACATAAATAAATCAGAAGGCTTTCCGACGCGTGAGCAAACCACTAACAGCTGTCCATGTGAGAAGCATGTACTTTCCAAATTTAATCCACCCACTTGTAGGCGTTCACCGTGCGCTTTGTTGATGGTCATCGCAAATGTGCTGCTAAACTGTATGATATACACTAATTCTGTGTTACGACTTATGAGCCGCCTATTGTAAAATTGATTTACAAATTCAGGTACCTTCGCGAGCTTTAACAACAGCTGACCAAAGTCAATTTGTTGAAGCGACTCGCGCGTCATCTATTGTAAAATGGTTATTCTAATTCCGACACCATCGCAGACGTGTGCACAACTCCTCACCAAAGTTAATTTATTGAAAGGATTACCATACCAAAGCTCATTTATTGATGCGACTTTTCTGAAATTAATTACTAATTCAGAAACTTTATCGGTCGTGAAAAAATCATTTGTTGAAATGAAAGTCAAAGGTTTCATTTAATGATAGTCCAAGACGATTAGAATTCTAGTTCCAGTTCTGGAAACTAAGCTAGGCATGTGACACAGCGTAATGGTCGTATCACGCAACTCGTTCATTTCACGCTGATTGTGCGGGATGTCCTGACTAGCAGAGTTACCAACATCTTTTCGTTTTGAATAACAAATGAGCATCAGGGATTTTCCCTGAAAAGCATAATCCATTTAAAGATAATGATGATAATGCCTGGGATATGTTAATAGATATTCTGGAAATGTACAGTGAATGTATGCTAAGGCGTGAAATAAATTGATACATTAAATAGAAATCAGGTATATACAGGGAAGTGTGGTTGGTACAATACAAACCATTCATGCCATTAAAACAATTAATCGCTGTTTCAGTGCGGCACACAATCACTGTAGTAATTCAGTATACCGAACCCTCTGTAGGAGAACTATCAAGTTATGGCTTCGTTTCCTACCCCAGCCATCCCAAAAGTGGCTTTCCCTTGTTTCCTCACTTTTACTATAAGCAATTACTGCGATTGTCCCTAAATTCTGGTCACGGCCGCCTCCTACCCAAACCATTGACCCTATTACAAATACACTAGTTGAGCCATTACAATGACACACGGGGATCGATGACCATGATGTTGTAAAGCACCTAAATGAATTCATTGTTAAACAACAACAATGTACTGCACCCGAGCCTCCTCGGCCTTGTCAATCCGCAGATGGAAGAAGGATCGCAGGAACACTGAAGTCCCCGGCAAAAACAAACTCAGTGTTTCGCTGACAAGAAGCTTATTTTCACACATCCATATCAAGATGGAAAGTGATGGTGAACAATGCAATTTCCTAAAAACACAGAAATCTACCTAAGCTTGAACTTGAGATTCCTGAGTCTCGGGATATATTGGTGTCAAAAGCGGGCACCTACCTCCATTGTTCATAATCGTGCTAACTATTGTAAATATCAGATGGATTTTTTAATAAAAAGGACGAGCAAACTTAGCGTGCCGGCTAGTTTATTTACTAGAACATAAATACAGATAATATTAAACCCTCCTAATCCTAATAAAATATCGAACAATTAAATAGTTAAATAATTAAATAATTACATAAAAATAAATTAATATTAATAATAATAATTAAAAGTCGGTGTGTGACGTCACTGTCTACTAACCAGCTGACACAAGTGGATTCCTACCACTCTTAGGAGTTTCCAAAATAAAATTAACCTTTGATAATAATTTAATTATTCCAATGGCTACTAAATAAAAATTAGGAACTACCTGTTCTTCCTAACTATTTAAATTAACAATTATATTCTTACTCTATACAATAAAGTCCTTATTAATCAAAGTCCCTATCATAGTCCTTTTAACACAAATATTGAATCAATTTTAACTTGTGCACAACTATTTACAGAGCTTTGTTCGCTATATATACATTTCTTTCATTTCGTTCGACTTGTACAGCCGTTATAAGAAGTGCATAACCATCCACGGGGATTGCTTCGAAGAAAAGTAACGGCTGTTTCGGGTAAGCCAACAATCCGTTCGTAATATAGACCCATTCACCGAACTTTTCTGACAGAGTGTGTATTAAATATTCCCTTCGTAAATCTAATTATTAATTCGTATGACGTGGTATGCTCTTACCCAATCACAATATTCGTGACGTGGTGTCACGTGCCTCCTTCTCTCTCCCTCGCACACGCAGGTAACTGGCTCGTGTCAACAAGACAAAACAAACTCGCTTGCTGAACTGGTTTTCACCCTACATGCCGACCCTCGGCAAAGCGTTTGAGGACCGGTCAGAAGCGCCGCCTACCTCGTCATTTATACAGTAAATAAAATCTTCTTTAGACAAAGCTTTCCTCAATTCTCAATCGTACTATAATATTCCAATACATTCCAGTCCAATTTTCGACTTCATAACTTGTACAATTTAAGTCTAATCTCTTCCAAATTTTGAAATTAAGCTTCTTATATCTGATAGATCACAAATCTAACTTCAGATAAAGGACAAATTGGGGTCAGTACATTCTCAACTCGCCTACAAATCAAATCCAGTGCAACTCGGGGTGACAAGACACCTGCACACACATTGTCCCAAACAGTGTTTACCTATAATAATAATCACAATGACCGTCTGTCACTAGTCACCTCGCATTCAAATATGGATACTGAACTGCTGTCACACTCGACTTACTCATTGTTTCATTGCAGCCCAATTCGTTGACTTACCTCACTGAACTGCGTGGCGTTCCTTATACAATAGGAAGGATAGTCTCGGTCATTTAGATTGACTCAACTCGCTTGCTGTGCCCAAGGTTGCAGGATTGAAACCTGGCCCATTCAGCTGCCATTTAAGGGTGCATAATGTGAGGGATCCATGTCAGTAGATTTACTGGCACGGTAGAGATCCCCTTCGGGGCAAAATTCCGGCACCCCAGCGTCTCTAAATGCCACAGTAGTTAAAAGGGAGGTAAAACCAATATTATTATATTTAGATGGACTCAAAATTCTAGACGTTCTGATACGAGACTTATCTTGTGGAACTTTCTCGAGAGCACCTGTCATCTGTTAAAACTGTCTGCCGAACTTATCCTCTTGCGTACCTCCTTCCGTTAGCGCCACCTGCAAATGCCGTCCATCCGTATCTAAAAGCCCCACCGCGCTCTGTCAGGTGGTGAGACAGACGGATTGAATTGTTCAGTGGCCGGAAGTAAGGAAATAATGGTGGATCCGGCAACTTAATACAGTATCTTAAAACTTTTGTTCAGAAGGTTTACAGGTGCTTAATAAAGTTTCATGTGAAGATTTTTTTAATTTGACTAGTGATGTAAGTCTGTTCGTAAGAAATGTTTACTTACGTTGACGGTGAAGTATGTGTGCTGATAGAACTTTAATGCGAATCATAATTGTTTAGTTTTTAATACTTCGTTCGTTCTGAAGGGGAGTAACTGTGGATAATTAGCCACGCTTTACCAGTCTCTTAGATGGCGGAGACTTTAACAATAGTTAAGTTATCTCTGCACTGATGCACGGCTGAAAGCAACGGGAAACCACAGCCCTTAACGTTCTTCTCAAAGATATGCACCTCTCTATGCAGGCCATTATTACTTGTGGTAATACCGTCCTCTCCTGTAAAATTCAAATTCTATGTTGGTCCCTCTTTCGGATCTCCAGCCGAGGAATACTTGAGGGGGTGTTAACATCACAAAGTTTACAAAGGTAACATCTGACATCCTACTGGGCAGAACGTGACTGTTAGAATTGTGATTTGCAGAGGAATACTTGAGGGACTGTTAACATCACAAAGTTTACAAAGGTAACATCTGACATCCTACTGGGCAGAACGTGGCTGTTAGAATCGTGATTAGCAGAGGAATACTTGAGGGGGTGTTATCATCACAAAGTTTACAAAGGTAACATCTGACATCCTACTGGGCAGAACGTGACTGTTAGAATTGTGATTAGCAGAGTAATACTAAAGGGGGGGTTAACATCAGCAAGTTTACAAAGGTAACATCTGACATCCTACTGGGCAGAACGTGGCTGTTAGAATTGTGATTAGCAGAGTAATACTTGAGGGGGGGTTAACATCACCAAGTTTACAAAGGTAACATCTGACATCCTACTGGGCAGAACGTGGCTGTTAGAATTGTGATTAGCAGAGTAATACTTGAGGGGGGGGGGGGGTTAACATTACCAAGTTTACAAAGGTAACATCTGACATCCTACTGGGCAGAACGTGGCTGTTAGAATTGTGATTAGCAGAGGAATACTTGAGGGGATGTTAACATCATAAAGTTTACAAAGGTAACATCTGATATCCTACTGGGCAGAACGTGGCTGTTAGAATTGTGATTAGCAGAGGCAGGGTTAAACACATTGAAAACGGAAATGGATAGGCTCTGATTGGATTTGGTCGGGATTATTGAAGTATTTAGATGGTAGGCTTATAGGATGGAGCTACGTCCTGTATCGGCGATTGTTTCCCGATTTTTCGGCTGTCATAGCAGCAGCCTTAACAGTGGGTACGAGTTCGTGTCTACTAAAATTAACTGTTGGTTGTCAGTCAGGCACCGCTGAATCGGCATTGACGTCACGCTGATCCCTGATTGGTCCGAGCCCCAGCCAGTCAAGCGCTAAGAGAACTTTCCACCTGTTGCTAAGCCTGAATCTGTCTTTGCGATTGAAATTATTGGGATGCTTCACGATCTCTATTGCCTCTCTAATTATCCTGTTTTGATATCTAGTAACTTAAGCAACAGTTTCGGCCTATCAAATTCTATGACGAGTCTCCTGACGTCAGCATGATCCCCTTTTGCCGATCTGCTGTTTAATTGTTTTTGTGTCTCGAATGACCTGTAATATCCTAATGGAAACTCGTCTTCTTGTTTGCACTTTTTAGACCTGTCCACGGGAATAAGGCTCTTCGCTAACTCATGCATTTTGTTTGGGCTGCCTTTTCTCGGCTGTTTTACACACCACTGAGGTCAGTTTGTTTATTGGTTTTATAACCGTTGTCACGTTGTACTTCGTTGTCAACCTGGCAATTCTATCTGCCACCCGCTGTACATACGGCGGAAAGGCTTCATAGTGGGGCCGATTTTTATCCTTTTCAGCAGTTCTCCTGCTTTGTTCTTTATTCCGTAAGGTCCTATTTATCTGTCCTTGTCTGTATCCATTGGCTAGGAGTGTATTCCAAACGTCTTTTTCTCTTTATTTACGCTGTCCATATCGCTGTAGACACGTTAGAAGAAGAGGCGCTACAAGACTTTGCCCGGAATAGAAGATAATATATTATATACTGATAAAGGAGACTAAAGCGAACTACTAAGAGGAGCACTAAGACAGATAGACGAGGCAGAAAACAACCATTACAAAGTTCTCAAGCCGCAACGACCAATATTTCCTCTTAATTCTCCCAGGAGCACGTGGACAGCTCACTTCACTCAGGCATTGACATTTAAAGACACGAGAGCACGTGGAGAATAGATCTGCCCTAAACGTTTCCCATTAGGGAGAACGCATCAGGCTTGAGCCCGGTCAAAATAACTACTGTAAGAGAGCAATTGAACTGAAGGCGGTGTGGGATTGTGGGCATTAAAAGTACATCACCAGAAACCAAAAGGATTGGTAACATATAGTTTATTGCTTTGTAACAATCAACATATGAGAACAATGAACAATAAAATGCACATACGTGCGCTAAAGTAGAATGAATTAGTAACAAGTTAACAAATTGGAAAGGGGCTAATTATAGAAGCCCTGATTAAGGGCAGTAATATTTTCTTTACTAGAAGGTGATAGAATCTTAATATGGATTGTACCAATTGAAGAAATAATAACATTAGTTTGATACGTATGGCAATCATTAAATTTTGATAACATGGTCTTGGTTACAAAAGATGTGAAGATCTTGTAGACAGATACCAGGGTAGTGTGGCGGGTAAATGTTCAAGTCGGTGAGCGTTGTTAGGATGTCTTACCAATAAAGTTGAGGGTATCGTAGCAGGAGGCGGCATTGGCCTCTTTGAAGGTTGCAGTTCAAACGACATCCAGAGGGAAGAGAAGATCCAGGCCACTTCTTCTCTCTTCTTATTTGAAGAATCGACACAGAATTAGTGTCCAGACAATGACGTCACAGATGATGCACGAGAACATAACGGAAAACTGCCGCTACGATGATAGTTCGAAGATTTGGCAGGTATAGACCAGCATGGTCTCAAATACTATGCTGTTTATGGCAGGTCGGTCAAGGCCGTCTGGATGCGACGTGCGGTCACTCAAGCTTAGTGACGAGTATCAGTACATAGAAAATAAATGTGAAGTGATGACTGTCGAGCAGCGTCACAGCGGTTGTGGAGTAGTGCGTAGAAGAGTGACGATCCGAGGAATGAAGAATGGATCAAACTCAGAAGGAGGTACCATCTGTCATAGCCGCCAGGAACATTCCAGAATGCCGGAACCGCATGTCAAGATTAAAGGCCTACTATTGGTTGCATGAAGGTCGCAGTGACGTCATTTGCCGCCAGCAGACTGCAGTGGGCTAGCCCATGTCAGTAATGGTATTATGTGCCAAGGTTGGGGACACTGCAACACTCGGGGCCAGTAGACAGCAGTGGGCTAGCACATGTCAGTAATGGAATTATGTGCCAAGGGTGTGGACACTACAACACTCGGGGCCAAGAGATTAGAATAAAATACAGGAGGACTCTATATAATTTGATTAATTACAATGCAGTGAACCAGGAAACTTTTGTTTGGAGTTTTTTCGGGAGCAAAATAAACGGGCAGTAAAATAGGGCTATCACATGGATGAAGAAAACATAAACACAAATGCGTATAATGTCACAAAAGTGACAACCACGCATAGATAATGCAAGTACTGTACCCGAATTTTAGTGTGATATATGTGCATGTGTGACAGACCGAGGAGGAAGGATTGTATGTTGGTTTATATATTCTAATATAGGAGTGGAAGGAAGAACAAGGTATTCTGAGGGCATGAAGTGCCGGTCAAGGTCAGCAGTGAGGCTTCGTAATACATTTGGTGTCGAGCAAGGTGCAGACGGCAACCCGCACGGCTATGACGCGAGGCAATGTATGTTCCATGTCAGGCAGACCAGCAAGAACGTAATTTACTCTTGCTTTATAACAAGCGCATTTAAAGGAAGTTTGTGCAGTGGAACGATGGGAAATTTACGTCATGACAATTATTGGGACGACATTTTCTATTTGAAATTGGATAGAGACAGTCAATTGTTTGGAAGAACACGCGCTTTGTGGAGAAAGTCGCCATTTTCCGATCGTGTAAAGGAGGAAGAGGGAGGCTAGGCGAACTCTCTGTGACGTTGCAGCCGAGGGATATGTGATTCTCGAGATGATTTTCCCTGGGCATGTGGAAATGCAAAGGAGTTAGCTTACTGACAGCCGAGAGATTGGATCGGTAAAGCGGAGAGGACTGTAATGTTGCCGACATTGAACTTATATTCGTGCGGGAGTGTTTGAGTGAACAAGCCAATGTAAACGAAGCGTTGTATCCCTCGGAATAGGAGTGTTTTAAAGGGTTTTAACGGATATTGTGCCAGTAAATATTGCGGATAAATGTGAACGGTGACCAAAGAATTTATACTAGAAATTGTTTATTTTCGGAAAGTGAATGTGTCGGCCGGTGGTCGGACATTTTATCATGCAAATGGGGAACGAGACAACTGTCAGTGGACTATCAAATGTAATGATATGCATAAATAACCAAACTAATGAGGTGATATTGTCCAATTAGCCATATTCAATAGTGTTACAATGAACATTAACAGACTGGAAGTGGGAATATGTTGGAATAGATATAATGGATTTCTAAATTCACTGAGGGGGCGTGGCATTTGACGTAACTTGACTGGGCACGGGATGGAGCATGAAGGTTGCGGCCATATTTAAAATGTAGCAGATAAGACGCAGATGCTTACTACAAGTCATTTCGATGGATTTCGGCGATTTGATTACAACACGCAGTTGCCTGCAGTCCCAATCTGAGAAGATGAAGGAAGGACGGAGAGCGGAATGGAACCCGGGAATGCAGACGAAAGGAGGTGACGATGTTCGGTAACGTGGTTCATTGGGGAACAATTTTCACGTTCTACATGCCGATGTCTGGGGAATTTTCTGGTGTGATGTCGTCGATCTAGTAATATACAGGAATTGGTGCGATCCCAACATTACTCCTGTCTTCTTCATGAAGGAATTTGGATCTCAGTTTGACAGCAGCCTGCAGCTAAAGGTAGAAACAATCCATCTACGTATTATTTGAATGTGAACATACTTTGAAAATATCTGAAGTAATTTTTTCATCATCTGATTGTAGAATTTAGATATTTTTCTTAGGAAGTCAGTTAATTATTTTCGTCGTTGATATTGCTTAAAATTTATACTGAAATATTTATTTGTGGAATTTCAGTTTGGATTGGAGTTTTGAACTAAGCTTCGTAGTGTTCTTCATATTTCAAGTGTGATTATACTTAAATGCATTTTTGGTATTTCGAATTTTGATGGTGATATTTGGAATTTTGGTGACGTCCGGAATATTTGGAATTTCCGAAATTTTTGGAACCTGCGGTTTAAATTAACTTTGTTGAATTTTCATCGGCTTTTTGGGTGACGATCGTTTGTGATCGGTTAGCTGTTCTGAATTTCGAGAGCTGACGTGACTTCAGACGAATGTCAGATTTTTGAAAAATGTGTTCAGGTGCAACATTATGTAAAATTTAGTATTGAACCCTTGCAAAGAAGCATATGAGACTCAGATTCGGGGCGTAACAGGTCATATTCGTAAGTTGCTGTCAGGGCGCTTCATTAACTTGCAGGGTAACATATAACAAAATAACATGCAGGAAAGAGTGAAGCCAGGGTTAAAAACAACTGAATTTAATAACAAATCACCATATTTACACATAAACAATTAACAACAAAAACTCCCAACTGACTCCCGCTTAATAAAAATGCCAAAAAACTTAGGCGATATCTCTGGAGAGATTAATTACCTGGACCAAGTGTCCTTAAATAAAACGATACAAAAGTGACCATATAAGTGCGTACGCCGTTCTACATGCACCACGATGTGTACTTTGAATGCGTGATTCGTTATCATCCAGAATGACCCTTCAAACAACGAATCCGCATTTCCTAGAGCTAGACCGACACGAGGGAACACAACAACAATACATTAAATTAAACCGACACTTCCTAAATTTACTATAAACAAAACACAAAATTTCCGTGTGAAATTGGACTTGAATTGCCGTAGCAACATTTACTGCCTAAAATCTTAGGACTTCTCACACAAATCAAAACAAGTACATTAACACGTGACCAATAGAAAAATACTCAAATGACCGCTGTCAAAATTTACAAATACTCTACCACTACACCAAACGGGTGTAACAAACAAAATTACATGAAATCGAGTCATCAACAAAGCAATAGGCAAACAGCCAACATTTACGTTAATCACAATATTCTTATCCATACAAGGTACAACAATCCGTTACACACATGGCGAACTCCCCAATTAATTATGGCTTAAAAATTAGCCATCACAATGAACAGGTTTGCTGCATGAAAGCTTACAGGGTTCAGTCGGACAAATAGGACTGCCTATCAAAATAAGTCACAGGCAAAACGGGCGGTTTGTGGAACTCTGCATGTCTGTCAACCCACGTGTCAATAACCTCGACCTCCCAGAGCATGGGGTCGAACCTCGAAGAAATGTGCCCCAAAGCACAATAATACGTGTGTGTCAGAAAAACATATGGACAAGAATCAGCAGTCTCCCAAGAGCACTCTGTCTTTCCATCTAAAATACAACAGCAGCAAAATATAAGGGCGGTAGGACAACTACCCCCTCCTCACATAGAATCAACACACACTAGACACATCAACACACACTTAATCACACGTATGGGTTGTGACAGACCGTGAAATAAAAGACACAAATAATATCCACATGCTGGCGCCATCGTTCTATGCCGTGACTAGTCACCTGAAAAGGACTCAAGAAAAATCTATCAAATTAGAACGAAGGTGTTCTACAATTACTTTTAAGTTGGTGCACTCGGCTACCCTAACATGAATAATAACCTGTTCAGCAAAATGTTTTACAATCATTTCCTCCCATTCCTATTTCAAATATTAACGTTAATAAAGCACCATTTATCGAATGTAACGGGTTCCGCAATTGCAAGGATAAAAATCACGCACGCACGCCGCGTACATTACACATGACTCAAAAAAAAAATCAAAATATCAACAAACACATTGGCCACGCGCCAACGGACATTTAAACATATAGTGTCGGTACAAGAAAAACAGCTATAAAACAAGAAAGAAAAACATGACTATTTACAAAGTTCCCCGGCCAAATCTAACTACATAATTGAAATAATCCAATTTTTGTACATCACCGCTTCTGCATGTAGGACTAAGGACATCCTCCTCAACCCATTGCCCTATGGACAATTTAGCACTCCATAGTAGTCGTCTGTGTTGATTTCTTGAAGCTCATCCCAACTTCAAACCACGTGCTGATCATCTTGGTCTCGACTCCTTAGCAGAAAAGTTCAATGTTAAATCTTTGCCTATCTATAATCGCTTGCAGGCTACTCAGTTCACCCACAATTGTCCTACTGCGATTAATAGCGAAGACTGGCCCTAATTATATCGCACATACGCACTATAAAAACACACATACAATACACACAATTTATACATAAAATATACATCTCGAGTCCGCGCCACTGGCTCGTTAACAAGTTCAAAATCCTGGCTGCACCAGCAGTCGCTATCTCGTCTGGTATTTCCGTCCCGTCTTCGACTTCGGTTCTGGTAAGCGCTAATTAGGGTGATACGATACTTCCCCCTTAAAGTTGAACTCGTCGTCTTTAAAAGAATGTTACAGTTTATCACGCGCGGGCGTGAAATATTTAGATCACACAATTTAGTTGATTTTAGAACAAAATGTATTATAGCTTTTAAAATTTCGATACTGCAAACGCTGCGACTTTAGCTCCCCAGAGCTCAGAAAATAAATTAGCTTCACTGATTTTAGAGCGTATAAATCACATTTCGAACTGGCGTGGAGTATGCCTCTGAAGGCTCCACACAATAAGTACTCCGATAAATTCGAGCGTCAAAATCACACTTCAAACTGGCGTGGAGTATGCCTCTGAAGGCTCCACAAGAATAGATTTAGATAAATTCGAGCGTCAAAAATCACACTTCAAACTGGCGTGGAGTATGCCTCTGAAGGCTCCACAAGATTAGATTTAAATTGGCGTCAGGCCAAACTATTTATGAGAAACTGACAAGGGCGGCGGAGTGGGGCGGAGTCGGATAAAAACTTCCAGAGTTTTTGTCTCACAAAGATGGGGCTAGTGTCATTCTTCTCCAAATAAATCCAACGTCTCAAATTACTCGAGCGGAGATTAATCCGTTCGGCGGTTCCTTAGATACACACTTCCGCGCGCTTTTTACTACTGACGCCGTCCACCTCGTGGTCACGGCTTGGTCTCTTGCGATTGGCTGATTCAATCGTATGTTCGTTGAGAGGACCTCGTGATTCTTCCTTTATGTCTCCAATTTTGGTACAGGAGTTGCACAATTTGGCCTTGAACTCGACTAATTCTGGCCGTCCCCCAGGAATAGCTACCAACTCAGCTTCTGTTGCAATCATTACGAAATGCTGGCCTCCCTAATATCCAAGTCGACTTCCTTATGTGCTGCCTAGGCCGTAGTAATAATAATAATAAATATGAATACTTATTTATCGAAGATCAATAAGGGTTCATTTATCCTCAGCAAGGTTTTGAAATTCGAAACAATTTATTGGTTTGGATTTCAAACACAAAATCCACTGTAGTAACAACACATCTCTTTAAATCTCACTCAGCTGCTCGAGTGTATGCCCCTCTGACTCAATTAGTATGCTCCCTTCTCGCTGGAATGTCATTCATATTTTCTCTAGGTCTCCCCCTTCTCCTCACGTAGTTGCCACTCCCGTCGTCTCAGCTGCTCGTTGTTTACAAACAAAGTGCGTACTCACGCGCTCCCCGTGGATTTGAGTGTTTGCTTTCAAAAAAAAATTTTTTTTTTTTTGCAATACAGATTCTGCACATATCATCTTTCCTAATCATCAAATGGTTCCCTTCTGTAGTGATGCTGGAACTAAGATCCGCAGTTTAGTATGATGCTCATCCACGTACTTATGTAACAAGTTATTCAAGTAGTGAAATCTCGCTTGTCTAGCACTGGCTTCCCGGTACTCCGGTGAATTTGGTTGTAACTCCTTCCTATAGAATTTTATCATCATCATCATCCATGGGTCAGCTTCTTGCTCCTTCCGAATATCCTTCAATCTTGCCAAAAACTCACGAGCCTTAGGTGTCAAGGTAATATTGTGAACTTCCGCTGTTACTTCGTTTCCGTCCTCAGGGTTTCTACTCAAGGCATCTGGTATGACGTTCAATTTCCCAGGACAATGCTCTATTGTAATGTCAAACTGCTGTATGTAGATGGACCAGCGCGTAACTCTCTCACTTGCTATTGTTGTCTTAAATAAAAATGTCAGTGCATGGTGGTCGGTTATAACAATGATGGAATAACCATAGATCATCTTGCGCCACTGTTGGAGAGAATATAGAATTGCTAGTAGCTCAAGTTCCGTAACTGTGTAGTTCCTCTCATGTTTCCGTAATTTACGACTCGTAAATGCCAAATAGGATTTCTTCTTGGGTTCTTCAGCGTCCTCTTGGTACAGCATAGCACCAATCCCAATTAACGAAGCATCTGCTTGAATGATAAATTGTTTCTCAAAATCCGGATATCCAAGTTTCACACAGTTTTCCAATAAATCCTTCGTTGCTTTAAAAGACCTGTCGCACTCCTCGTTCCACGACCATCGATTCGCTTTCTTCAACATCTCCTGCATAGGCGCTACTGTTTCTGTGTAACCAGGGCAATTTTCTTTGAAGAAACCTGTCACTCCCAAAAATGCTCTAACATGTTTGACTTTGGTAGGTGTGGGAAATTTCTTAATAGCATCAATCTTGGCTGGATTAGGCCGCACGCCCTCGACATCAATTATATGTCCCAAATATAAAATTTCGCTCTGGCAAAAATGTGACTTTTTTAAGTTGATCTTGAAGTTCATGGTTCTCAGGTTGTCCAGCAGTTTATTTAAATTTATCAAGTGTTCTTCCATTGTCTCAGAAGCGATTAATATGTCATCAACATATCTCGTGGTGAAGTTCTTGACCTCCTCAGTCAGATTTCTATCGAGTGCTCTAATGAGTGCACATCCCGCAGTTTTCACGCCAAAGGGCATTCGACACCAGATATAACTTTGATTATCGAATAAAAATCCCGTCAACAGTTGGGATTTTTCTTCAAGTTCAAGATGGTGGAAACTATTCGTCAAATCAACACTTGAGTATATCTTCTTCCCGCGGAAGCCTTTCAAAACATCTTTGATCCTCGGTGCTTGGTCATGCTCAACTAGCAGTTTGCTATTTAAAACTCGCGCGTCTAGGCATAGCCTAATTGATCCGTTTGGCTTGGTCACAGCCAATATTGCGTTCAGATAAGGAGTTGCAGCTTTCCTTATCATGCCAGAATCTAATAAGTTAGTAATAATGTCCTTCACCTGAGAAAAATGCTTCTCTGGGATCGGGTACAATTTACTTTTGAATGGGGTCCAATCTGTTACCTGCATCGCATATTGAAAATGTAAAACTTTCCCAGGTACGGTGTCAAACGCTCCTTTATGTAATCTTAAAATTTCTTCCAATCTTCTTCTATCAGATTCCCCTACGATGGCTTCCTTAAGTCGCTCCTGAAGTAGAATTTCGAATTTGGTTCCGCCCATTTCTTCTTCCGCCAAATGCACCCAAAGTTCCTGCGAAATATCTCGGCTGTCCATTTCTAGCACTGCTGTCTGGTTGACTTGCTCTCCCCTCAAGATCTTATCTCCGGCCTCATTAGTGCATTCCTCAACAACCCAAGTATTGGCCTCTCTCTCCAGCGGATTCTCTTCCATATTTAAACCCACATGATCCAATCCTTCTACTTGTTTGAAGCTTACAGTGTTGTTATGTAAATCAATTACAGCATGAAAATCGCAGATGAAGTTGGCTCCTAAAATTATATTGTAGTTCATCTTTGGAATAACAATGAATGTTTGCGAAAAAGTATGGTTCAATATTTCCAGATCTAGAAATGCTTGCTGTTTACAATTCATAGTTTTGTCAGGAATGACACCTCTGACTTTCATTAGCGGTACCGGCATAATAGGAACAGTCTGTTTTCTTGCTATTTCTTTAATCAAAATTTCAGTGACTAGGCTCACCTGGCTACCTGTATCAATCAAACATCTCACCCTCATACCTCCAATATGCGCGTAAATAATTGGTAGCTGTCTGATAACATTTTCACGGTTCTTCACCACTTCCTCCAGGCAGTCGTCTGGGAATGCTACCCACTCTTCTATATTGGCCACTATCATCTCTTCTTGCTCCCTGGCGATCTCCGTTTTTAGCCTGTCTCCTTTCAGTTCATTTGGTTTTTTTTTTATCCCGGGCCCCATTAGATGTGTTTCGCCGGTTATCATTCTGTCGCTCCTGTTGCCTCAGTAAACTCTCTGCCCCCTCTCCTTGATGGTTATCTTGGCTCTGTCTGTTCGCCATGGCACGCCCCCACTTCTCCTTCTCCGCTTCTTCATTACTTAATTGATCCAAGTATTTACGGGATTCAATATATCGTTCGTCCCAGTTATTCCTATAATCCCCTCTGTTTTCTTGGCGATAGTCCCTGCCGTAACTCCATCTACCATCTCCATTTCTTCGGTAAGGTCTACCTTGTCTCTGGTTTCCCCTCCAATTCGTGTATTCCCGCTGGTACGTCCACTGATTATTTTGATTTTGGTTATTCTGATAATATCTCCCGCGGTTATTCTGATAATTCTGATTGTTGTTATGGAACTGGTTTCGGCCGTCAAAATCTTGTCTTCTTGGCGTGAACTGTGTCCCTGTGGACTGTGTCTTACTTTGGTTCCCCTGGCCGTGGTTATTTTGGAGTCCCTGAACTACCTCTGCCGTGTTGACACATTCCAAATTCCTTCTTCCTGTCTGTGGGCTTACCATACTCGTCTCATCTAAGTGTCTGAGTAATTCTTCGGCTTGGACTGCGGTCTGAATATTTCCTGCGACTAATAATTGTTGGATATGCATTGGGAGTTGTTTTCCGATGGTTAGAACCATATTCGGCTCGCTAGGCGTGTCATCAAAATCCCTGAATTTTACCAATTGCTGACTGAAGAATTCTGAAAAACGGGTTGGATGTGTACTGTGGTATTTGCGCGTGTACAGGTCCATTCTTAACCCTTGCTGTAACGAAGGACTCCAAAACTTCTTCAAAAACGCCTCGCGGAATTGAGCCATGTCTGTAAACGTGTACTTGAAACTTAAAAACCAGGTCAGGCTAGGTCCTTCTAAAAATTTCTCCACCATTCTTAATTGTTTCTCCGGGCCGATGTGTTGGTCATTAAAGTAGTCAGTTAATTGCCGTAGAAATGCTTTGGGAGTGGTTCCTGAATGTTCTTTAAACTTATCGGGCTTAAAATCATTACCCCGAATGACTTGGATGACTTGGGCTGGTGCCAAGTTCGGTTGCGGAGTTGAAGTCTCCCCCCTGTACTGCTGGAATGCATTAGTCGTTAGTCTGGGACTTTGACCCCGACTCGTGTCCTCAGCCAACTTCGAACCTGCCGGACTTCCAATACTTGTTTGCTTTTCCGGAATATTTTCGTTTGAAAATAATGTCGCATTCTCTAACGACCTAATCTCGTTTTTTATGATTAATTCTGAATGTTCCTGTAATTTCGACTTCATATTTTCCTCCAGTGCCTGCATTCGCTTTAAAACTGCCAGCCTGTCTTCCTTATTCGCATGAGCCTGCTGGTCCCAATCTCGCCGGATCCTACTTTTTAAGTTATTTATTTTCTCCTCGTTCCTCTCCTGATTTTTCTCTAGCTCTTCACGTATCCGTTCCTGCGTTTTTACTAGTTGTTCTTCCAAATTATCCTGAGTTTTGACGAGCTGCTCCCCTACTTCTTGTCTTATGACCTCTTGTGTGTTTATTAGCTGGCCTTCCATCTCTTTTCTTATGATCTCTTGTGTTCTGCCTAATTGCTCCTCTAAATTTTCCCGCAAGTGTATCCGCTCGGTTTCAGCCTTAACTTCGACTTTATCTATTTCCTTTATTAATTCCAGCACGTTGTTATCTACCGAATTAATTTGCTGCTGTAGTTTCTCTTGGGTTTTCTTCACTCCCGCGGTGTTACTGACACATGCTGCCTCTATCTGCTTGAGTTTATCTGCCACCATCTCGTCAAATTGTACTAATTTGTTATCAAATTTCGCCTCCCATTTCTTCATTTCGCCTAACTGTTTGATGTTGTTTTCCGCAACCTCGCCTGCCAGTTTCTCTACTTTTTGAACGCTCTGATTAATATCATTTGTGATTTTTCCTAACTGTTCGGTTTGTGTTACCGCCTGTTGTGACAATTTGTGGTTTAGTTCATTGAATTGTTTGTCAGTGTCTAATTTCTGGACTTCTAACTGGACCGAAATGTTACCGCTCATATCAAGTAATTGTTTTTCACTATGCTCACGCTGAGCTTCTAATTGTTCTTTTAATTGTTCTTCCGTCTTTACGGACATCTGCACTAATTGTTCTTTCGTTTTCGCGGACATCTGTTCTAATTGTTCCTCCGTTTTCGCGGACATTTGGATCGACATCTGTTCTAACAATGCCTTAATTTCATCAACGATCGCCATTTCACACACACAAATATATTCAGAGAAAAACAGGGTTATGGGCTAAGGTTTCAGCCCTATACGCACATACATGTCACACATTTAAATATTACTGGCTCTAATTTAATGAAAATTTCAGTAACAAAATTTACTGAATACAATGACACTTATTCCCAAACAACAAAATAACCCCTAGTGATCTGCTTTTAAATTCCTAACCAACAAAATTTACGAAACACCAATTAACCGAAGTCAATTAAATGTAAAATATAAGGCAACATCTTCCTGCTTTGACTGAGTTCATCAATAATGCAAATTTCTAATTTTAATGTGGGCGCCAGAACAAGTTTACAACAAATACCAAATCAAATTCTAACCTTGTTCAATATTTCTAACTTTAGGAACTCAGTGATTTTACTAATGCACATGGCGGTACAACATCGCCTCCATTTACTGAATTTACATGTCCGCTTGACCTGGCATCATTTCTCAACGAAATAAATATGAGATCAGCGAAGCAACAACAACAACAATCCCCACTTGGGCAGCCATTTTTGTTTTATGAACCCTTGCAAAGAAGCATATGAGACTCAGATTCGGGGCGTAACAGGTCATATTCGTAAGTTGCTGTCAGGGCGCTTCATTAACTTGCAGGGTAACATATAACAAAATAACATGCAGGAAAGAGTGAAGCCAGGGTTAAAAACAACTGAATTTAATAACAAATCACCATATTTACACATAAACAATTAACAACAAAAACTCCCAACTGACTCCCGCTTAATAAAAATGCCAAAAAACTTAGGCGATATCTCTGGAGAGATTAATTACCTGGACCAAGTGTCCTTAAATAAAACGATACAAAAGTGACCATATAAGTGCGTACGCCGTTCTACATGCACCACGATGTGTACTTTGAATGCGTGATTCGTTATCATCCAGAATGACCCTTCAAACAACGAATCTGCATTTCCTAGAGCTAGACCGACACGAGGGAACACAACAACAATACATTAAATTAAACCGACACTTCCTAAATTTACTATAAACAAAACACAAAATTTCCGTGTGAAATTGGACTTGAATTGCCGTAGCAACATTTACTGCCTAAAATCTTAGGACTTCTCACACAAATCAACACAAGTACATTAACACGTGACCAATAGAAAAATACTCAAATGACCGCTGTCAAAATTTACAAATACTCTACCACTACACCAAACGGGTGTAACAAACAAAATTACATGAAATCGAGTCATCAACAAAGCAATAGGCAAACAGCCAACATTTACGTTAATCACAATATTCTTATCCATACAAGGTACAACAATCCGTTACACACATGGCGAACTCCCCAATTAATTATGGCTTAAAAATTAGCCATCACAATGAACAGGTTTGCTGCATGAAAGCTTACAGGGTTCAGTCGGACAAATAGGACTGCCTATCAAAATAAGTCACAGGCAAAACGGGCGGTTTGTGGAACTCTGCATGTCTGTCAACCCACGTGTCAATAACCTCGACCTCCCAGAGCATGGGGTCGAACCTCGAAGAAATGTGCCCCAAAGCACAATAATACGTGTGTGTCAGAAAAACATATGGACAAGAATCAGCAGTCTCCCAAGAGCACTCTGTCTTTCCATCTAAAATACAACAGCAGCAAAATATAAGGGCGGTAGGACAACTACCCCCTCCTCACATAGAATCAACACACACTAGACACATCAACACACACTTAATCACACGTATGGGTTGTGACAGACCCTGAAATAAAAGACACAAATAATATCCACATGCTGGCGCCATCGTTCTATGCCGTGACTAGTCACCTGAAAAGGACTCAAGAAAAATCTATCAAATTAGAACGAAGGTGTTCTACAATTACTTTTAAGTTGGTGCACTCGGCTACCCTAACATGAATAATAACCTGTTCAGCAAAATGTTTTACAATCATTTCCTCCCATTCCTATTTCAAATATTAACGTTAATAAAGCACCATTTATCGAATGTAACGGGTTCCGCAATTGCAAGGATAAAAATCACGCACGCACGCCGCGTACATTACACATGACTCAAAAAAAAAATCAAAATATCAACAAACACATTGGCCACGCGCCAACGGACATTTAAACATATAGTGTCGGTACAAGAAAAACAGCTATAAAACAAGAAAGAAAAACATGACTATTTACAAAGTTCCCCGGCCAAATCTAACTACATAATTGAAATAATCCAATTTTTGTACATCACCGCTTCTGCATGTAGGACTAAGGACATCCTCCTCAACCCATTGCCCTATGGACAATTTAGCACTCCATAGTAGCCGTCTGTGTTGATTTCTTGAAGCTCATCCCAACTTCAAACCACGTGCTGATCATCTTGGTCTCGACTCCTTAGCAGAAAAGTTCAATGTTAAATCTTTGCCTATCTATAATCGCTTGCAGGCTACTCAGTTCACCCACAATTGTCCTACTGCGATTAATAGCGAAGACTGGCCCTAATTATATCGCACATACGCACTATAAAAACACACATACAATACACACAATTTATACATAAAATATACATCTCGAGTCCGCGCCACTGGCTCGTTAACAAGTTCAAAATCCTGGCTGCACCAGCAGTCGCTATCTCGTCTGGTATTTCCGTCCCGTCTTCGACTTCGGTTCTGGTAAGCGCTAATTAGGGTGATACGATACTTCCCCCTTAAAGTTGAACTCGTCGTCTTTAAAAGAATGTTACAGTTTATCACGCGCGGGCGTGAAATATTTAGATCACACAATTTAGTTGATTTTAGAACAAAATGTATTATAGCTTTTAAAATTTCGATACTGCAAACGCTGCGACTTTAGCTCCCCAGAGCTCAGAAAATAAATTAGCTTCACTGATTTTAGAGCGTATAAATCACATTTCGAACTGGCGTGGAGTATGCCTCTGAAGGCTCCACACAATAAGTACTCCGATAAATTCGAGCGTCAAAATCACACTTCAAACTGGCGTGGAGTATGCCTCTGAAGGCTCCACAAGAATAGATTTAGATAAATTCGAGCGTCAAAAATCACACTTCAAACTGGCGTGGAGTATGCCTCTGAAGGCTCCACAAGATTAGATTTAAATTGGCGTCAGGCCAAACTATTTATGAGAAACTGACAAGGGCGGCGGAGTGGGGCGGAGTCGAATAAAAACTTCCAGAGTTTTTGTCTCACAAAGATGGGGCTAGTGTCATTCTTCTCCAAATAAATCCAACGTCTCAAATTACTCGAGCGGAGATTAATCCGTTCGGCGGTTCCTTAGATACACACTTCCGCGTGCTTTTTACTACTGACGCCGTCCACCTCGTGGTCACGGCTTGGTCTCTTGCGATTGGCTGATTCAATCGTATGTTCGTTGAGAGGACCTCGTGATTCTTCCTTTATGTCTCCAATTTTGGTACAGGAGTTGCACAATTTGGCCTTGAACTCGACTAATTCTGGCCGTCCCCCAGGAATAGCTACCAACTCAGCTTCTGTTGCAATCATTACGAAATGCTGGCCTCCCTAATATCCAAGTCGACTTCCTTATGTGCTGCCTAGGCCGTAGTAATAATAATAATAAATATGAATACTTATTTATCGAAGATCAATAAGGGTTCAGTATCAAGAAATATTTTTATACATTTCAGTGGAGATATATTTTAGGATGTGGATAATTTATTTATGGTAATTAAACATTTGTTAACAAGTTGAAATATAATATTAAACCAAATTTGAGTCAGAAGAATGAAGTCGAAATGCACCAATGGCATTATAGATCACTTAATGATAGAGCTAATACTGTTAAATATGAATCAAGTTGCAATATAGTGCATTAGTTAGAGATCATCGTGAAGTGAACAGTAAAGCTAAATTATATTTGTGCATATTTATATTGTCTGAGCGTGGAGAGTGGATCTTTGTCGAAGTTTATTGTGTTTTGAAGCTGGATTGTAAGTTGAATCGTGAGCAGATTACTTGTAGGCTGTATTATGATAGTCCAGCTGTTGAGGGGCGTGGCAATGAGCTTGTTCCACGAGTTGTGTTATATTTTGAGGACGATATTGTCGTTGTTGTGATTTTTATAATGATTGTGATATACTTGTACTTTGGAAGTATCGATCTTCTCTTTGTAGTGATAGTTCGGGGTGGCTATTGTGCTAGGCTGTTCACAGTGGAGATATGATGTTGCTCAGATCTTCATTTTGCTGATTCACTGATCGAAGATCTTGCTCGAAGCTAACACAATTTGATAATAGTATCAAGCTAAGATAAATTTATTTATGTGAGAATTTCTATTTTAAATAAAAAGAAAAAAGAAAAGAGTAAATTATGGTGCGGACATCTAGGCTTTACTGCACGGATTATTAAAGCTGAGTTATAACTATAATAATGATATTGACATAAATTTGGTGGTTTGAGTGAAGGCTTGATTCAAAGCATGGTTTAAAGCTTGATTCCAAGGATGTATAATTTTAATAAAAATTGTGGAGATGAACGTGAACCGATAGTTAATATTTTTACAAATTATTATTATTATTAATTTCGGTATTGCTTTATAGTTCTGTACTATTTTGAAATAGGCACGTATTTGTGTGTTGCCGGTGTTTTATCTAAATTGGATTATTTTTATTTGCATTTATTTAGGGTTGTATTGTGCTACAGTGGAAATAGGACTCTTGGGTCCACCATTTACCCAATCCTCGAGTGTTAGAAGGGTTTCTCACTCTCCAATTTTCCGTGATGTCCTAGTCCAACCTGTAGTTTGTCCTGTAGCACATTGTAGGATAACTATACCCTTCCTGATCTTTTTGTCGGTAGTTTTTCGTGGTTTCTAGCCGGGTACCACGAGCTTCTACGATCCTGGTTTATCTTTTTATTTTTCGGATTTTGGCAATCTCCATCAGTTCGGGTACAGTACCAAATATGAAGACCCAACAGAGATGTTTAACATTTGAATCTCAAAAGTAACAAAGCTTGTGTCCCGGACTTGCTCCTTAATGAACATTTGAAGATTTTGGCTCCGGTCCACATAGAATCACTTACCAGCCTATTTAACGAATGTGTTAAACCAACGCCACCGAAATAATAAGGCCTCCGCGCTCGGAAGCACGCGCGCCAAGAGAAGTCATTCCTCCCTGCCCTTCCAAACGATGTTTCTACTCGCAAAGAAAACGCTCATATTGTTGCACTGTACAACTGTAAATGAACACTGCATAGCCTGCAAGTCTTTGAGTAGACAGTATTTCTAAATTACCCGTACCTCGTAGAATTTACCTTCCTTACCTTTCATAAAATACGCTTTCCGGTAATGCTTGAACTATGAAACTCCTTCTATACTGAGGGAGGAAAAAGAAATAAACAGTTTCATCATAATAACAAAAAAGCCCGTAATTATTACGAAAATGATGTTTATTATGATTTTCAGAACGTTATGAACTTATTAACCTCACTTTTAAATGAAGGGAGAAAGGCAAAAATGGAAAAGGATAATTGAACAGCTGAGTCGAAAAACGATAACATTCCATATCCTAGAGGAAAAAAGAATGGTCATCTGTCGAAACTAAACGTCGTATTGACAAATCCACTATTAGTCAATTGTAGGACTAGTAGCAAGAAGTTATGTCTCAAAATGTCATAATAGGAGTGTCATCAGTTAGCGACTAATTGTTGATTAAATATGCTGGAATATTATCCCATTTCTTTGAATATTGTCCTTTTTCCACTCACTCGTTCAATTTTTAGTATTATTTTACTGGCGTTGGATTACAGAATATTAATTTAATTAAAGGTTTTGAATTTTGCAGGTCATCATCATCATCATCTTGCTCAGTTTCCAGCCACTGGCCGGGTCTGTTTGGAACACAAGCCTCTCCAACGTCTTCTGTCTTCCCACCATCTCTCAGCCTCCACCCTTGTCCAGTCTTCTCCTCTCTTCTTCACGCTTTCTTCCACCCCCTTCAGCCACCTGTCTCTCGGTCTTCCTCTCGGTCTCTTTCCTTCTCACTTCGTCTCGTGTATTCTCCTGGGTATCCTCTTCTCCTCCATTCGTTTTACATGTCCATACCATCTAAGTCTAGATTTCTCTATACCATCCTGTAATGGTTCCTCCTTCATTAATTCTCTGGTCCTCTCATTTCTTATTCTGTCCATCTTTGTAGCTCCAATACTGCTTCTCAAGAACCTCATCTCACTGGCCTGTATTTTGCTCTTCTCCCTTCCTTCCATAACCCAGGTCTCCGAGGCATACGTCAGGATAGGGACATAGTACGTCCGATATATGATCTTTTTGCTGCTCTGAGGGACATCCTTGCTCCATAACCTGCTTCTCACACTCCTCCGAAATGCTTCTGCCTGCCTCCCCCGCTCATTTATTTCTCTATCGTTTCTTCCATTATCTTGTATCAGGCTTCCCAGATACTTGAAACCCTCCACTTTCTTCAACTGTTCCCCACCAATTGTTATTCCCGTTGTGGTTCTTTCCTTCTTCCTTGTTGTGATCACCATCTCACTCTTATTTATCCTAAATTTCATCCCATATCCTTGTATTATTCCTTCCCACACGTCCAACTGTTCCTGTACCTCCTCCTCCTTGTTTCCCCAAATCATCAAATCATCTGCAAACACCATTGCTTTCATCTTTCCTTCCCCAATTACTTGTGCCACTCGGGTCATTATGTCATCCATAACCACAATGAAAAGTAACAGTGACAGTGCACTTCCCTGTTTCAGGCCGTTTCTCTGTGCCAACCAGTCTGATCTCTCTCCTCCCACTTTCACACAGCTCACGCTTCCTTTGTACATCTCCTTTATCCCCTTTATAGTCCATTTCTCTACTCCTCTATCCTCCAGGGACTTCCGTACTTTGTTTCTGCATACACTGTCATATGCTTTCTCAATGTCCAGGAAGGCCATCAGTAGATCTGTTCCATACTCATAGTGCTGTTCTTGTAACTGCCTTACAGCAAAAATCAAATCCGCTGTGGACCTTCCTGCTCTGAAGCCATGTTGTTCTTCCCTCATCCCTCCTTCTATCCTTGTCCTAATTCTCTTTTCCAAAACTTTCTCGAAGATCTTTGCACAATGACTCATCAGTGTTATTCCCCGATAGTTTCTGCAATCCGTTCTACTACCTTTCTTGAAGATCGGGACAATTATTCCTTTTTCCAGTCCTCTGGGGTCTTCCTTTCCTTCCATGCTGTCCTCATCACTCGGTACAACCACTGTATCCCCACCTCTCCTGCTGCTCTCACCATCTCCACACTCAACTCATCCACACCCGGTGCCTTCCCTCCTTTCATCTTGTTCACTGCATCTTCCACTTCTTTCCATGTTAAGCCCTTTTCTGTTTGCAGTTCATCTTCCTCTTCCCCGATTTCTTCCTCCTCACCATCTTTTCCATTTGGGTTCAGAAGTTCTTCAAAATATTCTTTCCACATTTTCTTCAGTTCTTCCCTATTTTCTATCTCTTGTCCCCTTTTGTTCACCGTTCTAACATAATCCGTAGGATCCTTCCGCCTCTTATTTTTTACCATCCCATACAGGACCTTTTTGTACCTTCACTATCCTCCTTCATCATCTTTGTCCACTCTTCCATCCACTTTCTTCTCTCCTCACCTACTACTCTCTTCGCCTCCTTCTTTCTTTCCTGGTACTCTTCCCTTGTCTCTACCGTCCTATTTTGATACCACCTCCTAAAGGCTCTACTCTTTTCCCTTAGTATGCCTCACCAAGGCGGTCCGGGTTCGATTCCCGGTCAATGCAAGTGAGATTTTCGAAGTGAAATGCCATGTCCTGTGATTCGGATTCCACGTAAAAAGGAGGTCCCGTGGCTCATAATCTACAGATTAACGGTCACGTTAAACTACAAGCTTCCTTCCTTTTTTACCTTTCCCTTACTATATCTTTTGTCTTCTCATTCCACCATGGTGTTTCCTTCCACCTCTTCTTACTACTTGTCCTCCCACATACTGCTTCTGCTGCACCTACTAGTGTCTTCTTAAATCTAGCCCATTCCTCTTCCACCCCTCTTTCTTCATCTGTTGGAATTCCTTCCTTTACCATTTTGAGGTACTCGACCCTTCTATCCCCTTCTTTCAGTTTCCATATCCTTATACGTCTTTCCTGGTTCTCAGTCCCTTTCTTCTCCTTACTCCCTCTCAGGTTCATTACCAGCAATCGATGGTCGCTATCCAGGTTCTCCGATGGAATAACCTTGATGTCCGTGATGTTCTTTAATTCTTTCTCATACAGTATATAGTCGACCACTGACTTCCTGGTCAAGTCATCACTGTACCATGTGATTGTGTGGCTCTCTCTTTTCTTAAACCAGGAGTTTCCAACTAGCAGGCTGCTCCTCTGGCAGAAGTCCAACAGTCTCTTTCCTTCCTCATTTCTTCCGCCCCAAACCTCTGGTCCTAGAACACTCTCATAACCTTGTCTTTTTGCAGGTATTTACATAAAATGTATCAGCAATTTGGCTACAGACAGAAATACAATACAATACAGTTTTATCTTGAAACATATTTAACCGAGAGTGCATTGTACAGCAGGAACATAATTAACTCCCACCAACAATTCAACTTATGAGCCTACTGTTCTTGTAGCTTAATAGAGAATAGAGAGAGCATAGGAAATCTTCAGTCTTAACTATTATTGTAACAGATTGTACATTAAAATTACATTTTGCTACCAGAAAATTTCTTAAAGGATGTAAGTGAAGGTTAAACAAGTAGTTCCGTGAAGAACTATACAGCCTATTTTCATATATCCTACTTGTGTTAATTGCCACTATCAACATACACAATTTCAGTTTGATTGCTGTAATAGATTCGTAGATATTGAGAACCGAATAAATATTTCGGATGGTCGCCATGTTGGATTTTATATATGTAGGTCCTAGAGTTATGTACTGTTACATGCAGATTATTGTGAACGTGTAGTATTCAGACTTCAATCGCATATTTAGGACACAAGAAGTAACAAGGAGATTTTAAAATTTTTCACAGCTGCCATCTTGAGGTTATGGAAACAATTGAAATGAATTAGATGCCAGTGGATTAACATTCGTATAAGGATTTACTGTACCAAGTTTCACTGCACGCGGATGGTTAAATTGCGAGAAACGTCCATGTGAATATTTATAATTCGCGTCGCCGCCATGTTGGATTTGTGATCACCAGGTTATTTAAAGTCCTATAGGTGAACTTAAGTTCATAGCCTCTATGGACATTAAAAATGCAGTTTGATTGCTAAAATAGATTCGAAGATATTCAGTATCGTCTTAATATTTCGGATAGTCGCCATGTTGGATTGTTAAATGTATAGGCCAGAGTCATGTACCATTAAAGGAATATTATTGCGTAGGTTCATTATTCAAACTTTCACTTCGATCGCATGACTACATCACAAGAAATAAAAACTTAATTTTAAAATTCGCACTGCCGCCATCTTGAGGTTATGTAATCCATTGAACTAAATTGGATACCAGTGGATTACAATGTATATAAATATTTCCTGTACCAGGTTTCAGTGCGCTTGGAACATTAAATCGCGAGAAAGTTCTATTTAAAATTTTCAAATTCGCTTGGCCGCCTTGTTCGTTTTGTAGTTAACCGTTTTTTGAAAGTCTTATAGATGGACTTCCAGTAGTGCCCTTTATCTCCGTACAAAACTTTAGGGAGATACCGCTAATAGTTTCAGAGATATAGAATGCCGGTGAAATATTTCGCACTTCCACCATCTTGTGATTATGTAAACAATTGAACGAAGTTAGATGTCTGTGCATTAAAATGTATATAAACATATACTGTACCAAGTTTCATTGCGTTTGGTTGGCCAAATCGCGAGAAACGTCAATTTAAAAGTCGCAAATTCGCTTGGCCGCCATGTTGGTTTTGTAGTTACCAGGTTTTCAAAGGTCACATAAGAGAACTTATAGTAGTTCCCTCTATCACCATAGAAAATGTCAGGGTAATATCGGTAATAGTTTCGGATATATTGAATGCTGGTGAAATATTTCGCACAGCCACCATGTTGGATTGGTGAGTCGTAACAAAATTTGAAGGGCACGGTCGATGTCGCCCGGAATAGTGCTATGAACTTTCCGAGTTTCATTGAAATCGCTCCTGCCATTTAGATTTTATTAGGGGGGGGGGACACACACACGAATCACACACACACACACACGCACACACACACGGACAAAAGGTGATCTCATAAGCCTATTTTTTTCAAAATTGAAAATAGGCTAAAAATTAGTTTAAATGGGTTAAAAAATTTCAAAATAGATTCAATTCACATTTTGAGAGGGTTGTTTTTGAAATTACAATAGGACTAAATTTCTGAATCTTGAGAATCAATAATAAGCTTATTGACTTTCTGATATGTATAGATGTTAAGAAATATGCTTCACCCATCTGGTACATCAGGACTGCCAAAGCTAATCTTCTATTAATGATATAGGCTACATGGTAGAATTATGAGCAGGGCTAGGATTTATATGTACTAAAATGTGTCAAAATATGTATATAGCCTATATATTTTAACAAGTAGTTCCGTGAAGAACTATACAGCCTATTTTCATATATCCTGCTCATGTTAATTGTCTCTATCAACATACAAAATTTCAGTTTAATTGCTGTAACAGATTCGTAGATATTGAGAACCGTCTAAATATTTCATATGGTCGCCAGGATGGATTTTTATTTTTGTACTATTACATTAAGATTATTGTGTACGTGTGGTATTCAAACTTCAATCGCATGATTATAACACATGAGGTAAAAACGAGATTTTAAAAGTACGCATACCAGCCATCTTGTGATTATGCAAACAATTGAAATAAATTACATGCCAGTGGATCAACATTTGTGTAAGCATTTAACGTGCAACGTTTCACGGCACTCGGATAGTTAATTCGCGAGAAACGTCCATTTAAATATTTATACATCGCGTCGCCGCCATGTTGGATTTTTGCTCACCAGGTTACTGAAAGTCCTAAAGGTGAACATATGTTCATAGTCTCTATGAACATGAAAAAATCAGTTTGGTTTCTGTAAAAGATTCATAGATATTGAGAACCGTCTAAATACTTCGGAAGCTCGCCATTTAGGATTGTTATATGTATAGGCCATAGAGTTATGTACTATTCAAGGCCAATTATTGCCTAGCTTCATTATTCAAACTTTCACTTCGATCGCATGATTACGACACAAGAATAAAAACTTAATTTTAAAATTTCGCACAGCCGCCATTTTGAGGTTATGTAAACAATTGAATTAAATTAGATGGCAGTGCATTACAATCTGCAAAATCATTTACTGTACCACATTTCACTGCGCTCAGGGAGATAAATCACGAGAAAAGTCTATTAAAATATTTCAAATTCTCTTGGTCGCCATGTTCGTTTTGTACGTTACAGGTTTATGAAATATACATAGGTAAACTTGTATCAGTACCCTTTATCACCGTACAAAATTGCATGATGATATCTGTAATAGTTTCGGAGATATAGAATGTCAGTGAAATATTTCGCACAGCCGCCATTTTGAGGTTATGTAAACAATTGAACTAAATTAGACTCCAATGCATTACAATGTGTATAAACATTTGCTGTACCAAGTTTCATTACGTTTGGATAGTTAAATCGCGAGAAATATATATTTAAAAGTCTCAATTTCGCGTGACCGCCATGTTGGTTTTGTAGTCACCAGGTTTTTGAAAGTCTCATAAGTGAACTTCTAGTAGTGCCCTTTATCACCGTTCACAATTTCAGGGCGATATCGCTAATAGTTTCGGAGATATTGAATGCTAGTGAAATATTTCGCACAGCCGCCATGTTGGATTGGTGAGACATAACAAAATTTGAAGGGCACGGTCGAGGTCGCCGGGAATAGTGCTATGAACTTACCGAGTTTCATTAAAATCGCTCCATCCGTTTAGATTTTATTAGGGGGGGACACACACACACACCTCACACACACACACACGCACACACACACACGGACAAAAGGTGATCTCATAAGCCTATTTTTTCAAACTTGAAAATAGGCTAAAAATATGTACAATCTAAAAATGTCATTTTTTTATTTTTTTATTTTATGAAATACGGACAAAAGACAAATTTATCCCCATAATACTAATTTTGTTACTTTGTTACTCTCCTCAACAGCTTCTTGAATATTCTTTTGTTCAAGTTTCTGTCGCTTTGCTTCAGGGCTCTCCCTGTAGCTAGCTAGCTAACAGGTTTACTTACGAAGTTAGATGGCACGACCCCTGGAAGTAAAGATGGTCTAGTAAGTCTGCGAGGATCTCCTTTGTTCCTTCTGGCATCCACATATGTTCTTATAATTTCATGGGGGTGAAAATGTTGTTGACATACCTGTGAAGCAAGAATGAAATACCATTCTTAATACTCCTTCAGGATCAATTTGATGGTGTTTGTGCTTGGATGATCATAAATGGACATCAATTTCCTGTCCATTAAAAGAACAATCACCACCAAAGCTAGGCAAGATGGGTTACTGAAAGAAATTCTGTATGATAATTTGAAATTGGTTCATGTTTTCATACCAACCCTCCAATTTATGCCCAGATGTAAGGCCTACTCCAACAGAGAACATTCTATATTAATTGAGAATTCATTTGAAATACTGTACAGCTGGGAATGTACAGTGTTTTAAAATAGGCTACATCCTGTTGAGGAGGGTGAATGTTGGTCTTGAGAACTGCTATAAAAGCAATTAATGTTTATGAAATCAAAGTTGCAGTTGGGTTTGAATATGATTTATTATATTTAATTTCAGAAGTGCACTTTGGAGCTCTGAATGGTTTATTTTCACATCCTCAATTAAAGTTTTTATTGAGGACATGAAGTTTAATTTATTATGGTGTTTTTAAAATTATTAGCCCAATGCTTCCTTTGTAATAATGCTACTAATTTGACAAAGTAATTCAAACTTCCCTGTTTCCTTAAGAATTTAATTTTGAACATGTCCAAAAATAAAACAAAAAAACAAAAACGCACTCAATAACAGACCTAAAGAAAGCCTGTGTTGTGCTGAAAATACTATTAGTTTTGTAAGTATTAAAATATCACAATATGGGTTACTTGGATCATAATGAACACATAGCTAAGTAACTTTCAAATGTCGAAAGTTTAATAAGTACTGCAGATTTGCAGCAAAACATAAGACTGGTAAACATTTCTTACTGTATATATCTGATTTTGTTAACCTGTATTGGGTGTAAAAAAGAAATTTAAAACACAATAGCTGTGCACAGTAGGCTAAGCTTCCACGTGATAGTCTGGGAGAGCCACTAGAAGGACTTGTTTGCAAAAGCCCTGAAAAATCACCTGACATGTGCAACTTATTTTAACATGTTAAAGAAGTGTTCTTTCTATTAGAGCTCACAGGCATATTTCAGCTAACAAACATTCGACCTTATATATTAAGGCAGACATAATTTTAAGCTATGCCCTATTTCAAAAAATATATGTGATTAATTGCTACACCTGAAAAACGGTTTATAATATTTCTTTATAGGACCTAAACAAGAAGGTCTAGAGAAAATCTTGCATCTAGGTGGACAAACACCTATGGCCAACTTACTGGAACCTGAACTCTAGGAATACTCTAATTTTAATATACCGGTATGCTAGCCTAAATTCTATACCAAAAAGGATTTATGAACTTATAACCAATAAACCAAATAAACCTGTTTTTGAAAATGGGAGTAACTTAGTCACAAACTGGGCAATGAATACCTTACATCTAAATAAATGCAGTACACAGGGCTACCGTAGGCCTATATTGGATTAACTCGAAAGAAGGTCTTTATCATAGGCATACAATAACAAGCACAATGACAGACGTGCACTGGTATAACGATTTTACTCTAATGCAAGAAAACATCTTGGTCTTAAACATACCCCAGGATTATAACATATCCTATATTTTTAATAATATACCGGTAGTGTAAGATATGTTAGATCTACTATAGTAATATTTTAAATAATTGTAGGCTTACGAATTCAGGGAATGTTCTGAAAATTAAATTATCTAACAGCATAGAGTGCACATAAAACGTCGTAGTGGATTACAAGCCTAATTTGTATCACAGCCTACGGTACATTCAGAAAATAAACCAGCATTTAAGTCTGCTGCTCCCTAGAAAGCTAATTCCAAACGGGCAAATTACTTACCGTATGTTATAGTATTTAACTGCATTGGAAATATTTTCATGTATCAGATGTACGTACAGTAGGTGTATCTGAGGTTATGTACACCATGTGATTCAGACCTTCGATCTTTAATCTATATTTAATATGGGTAGTGTAAGTACTGTATAACTTACCTTTGTTGTTTTGCTGACTGTTAAATTTTCCTTGGGATGGCTCGTATCCACTTGTTTGTCAAGTCTGCTTCTTTCGGAAAAGAAAACACTTGGACTTTTGGTCCCGTTGGATAATTCCCTCTGCACCCAGTCACACAACAACTATATGGCATTTTGGTGATTATTATTACAAATATCCACAAATACAAACATTTCATTACACATTTATCTACACTGATCAACACACTTCGAACGCTGAAGAGCAAAACTACAGCAAAAAGTACAACTTATGCGTCGACCTTGTAACGCTCCACTAACAACGCGATTGACTACTGTTGGTCGAGCTGCCTAGCGCTGGTCAGCCAGTGTGGAGGCCTTATTATCTAGATGGCGTTGGTTAAACTGAGGCAAATACCTGGTCGATGGCGCACTTCAACGATGAGGACCCTTTATAAAAGAAAGGGAGACTTAAATAATCTCAATTCATATAGAGGAGTAGCACTGGAATGCACATTGTTAAAGATTTTGACCAATCCATTAACGCAAACACTGTATTCTCTCTTAGACCATTTTCTTCCAGAAGAAACACGTTGGATTCAGGTAGCATCGCTCCACATTTCAGGCTATAGTGTGCCTTCCGAACGACATTCATGAGGTCCTTAGATTCACGAAGGTGAAGTTTCATATTGTATTTGTCGATTATTCGAAGGCTTTTGATACAGTTAGTCAAACGCAGGTTATATCAAAGATTGAGGACGTGATAGGGAAACATAATCCCATATTACAACTCCTAACAAACATATTGGAAAAGAATGAGGTGCAAATAGAGGATTCGATAACTCTGTCGGATACAGTAGACCGACCAGATTACGGGTGTACTCCATGGTTATCCTTTAAGTCCCCTTCTATTTAACGTCGGGACACATGCTGATTTGCTTGTAACGAAGACACTCACATATATATGTATGCAGAAGACATGGCTTTAGTGTCAAAATCAATACCCAATCTGCCGTTGGCATTTGATCGGCTCATAGAATGGGCTCAAACGAATGACCTTAATATGAACAGAAGTAAAACTATGACGATGACCTTCAGGAAAGGAGGCAGACATGCAGCAGGTGATACGATATATTTGTATGGACAACCACTTAGCAGCGTTAATAATTTGAAATACCTAGGAATAACACTACAAATACATAGAACTTATTCCACAGCACTTATAAAAGACAGGTTAACAGCAGCAATGATAGCCTTAAATGATATCAATACATGCAAAATATATCTCTCCCAACAGCGTTGAAGTTATTCAGAGTGAAAATAACTCCCATCATAACTTACGGCATCTCCTGTATCTGGCAGCACCTGTCGGTAAGCAACGTAAAGGACGTTTACAAGGTTTCTAGAGGGGGCTCTATGTCTTTCTAAATTTACCTCTTCGAGGTTGGTATATGAGGTAACTAGGGAAACTCTGTTGTTGGAGGAAATACGTGAAGCATTCTCTCTCCCTTTAACTACAGCATACCAAATACTTTTTCTCGAACAACATAGAAGAAAAACAGAAATTAGCCTGGACTTTTACATTACCGATGCGATGACCACCGACAAGTGGAAAGAAGCCAACTACGATTTAGGACACATAACGACCAGACTAGGTGTGCACGGATTTCATTTTAAGCTATGCTCCAAGAAGACGTACCACGCGCGGAATGAGGAATGCGTGTGGTGCTTTATACGGGAAGCAATGTGATCGTTATCGCGTACTGAGTTCCTTTAACTAGATTCTGCACAGAATGACTGAAATTATCTTGCACGTTGTGCGTTTAAAAAACATGAATTCATCGCAAATGCAGTCGGCTCTGACGAGGAGTGCCCTAGCTAACATTTCTGTCTGCGACGGTGGCTGACTTGAAGTTGCATGTAGGTACCGATCTGTATGCATGCCTTTACTAAACTCTGTGTGCGAGCGTGTTGTCTGCTCGTTTATAGAGAAGAACATCTACTTAGGTCTGTGGATTAGTTTCCTCTACTTCTTTTGTGAAGTAGATGCTTATATGGCAGAAGCACATGACGTCTAGGATGTCCTGAAGTGTTTTGCGTCCATGTTGCTATGTCAGAAAACGTCCCTTACGTATCTGAACCAACACTCAGGTTTCAATGGGCTCTCCTTTACAGCGTCTTCCTCTAATTTGCCATGAAAACGTTGGCCAATAATGTAGAGAGAGAGAGGGATCCGTTTATTGCTCCTTCCATATGTTGAAACATTTGACTATTGAAGACGAAGCCTGTGGCAAACGCAGTGTCCAGCTAAGTCAACTTAGTCCGTTGAACCTCCTGTGGTTGTATGCTTTAACTTTAATGTCTGTGTGGCGTCATTCACAGGAATCCTGGTAAATAAGGACTCCACATGGAGGCTTGCCAGTAGACCGCCGTCACTCAAGTTTATACTCGCTGTGATATCTACGAAGCGTTGTGAGTTTCTGTCGTGAGAGGCTGGCGGAGGGAATAATGGCTGCAGGACTTGATTCATATATTTGAATATTTTAGTAGGGGATGCTATGGGACTCAGAAGCACATCGGGCTTGTGTATTGTAAGTAGGCCGTAGAAACTATTTGATGAACTGAGAGGCCTCTTCTCTAATTTCTTCCACTTTGAATGATGGTAGACGATGGATAGAAGCTTCTACCCCGCTAATAATATCTTTCTAGGAAGACGGCTTGGAGTGATGGTGAAATTATATACATTGCTTCGGATGTAGGGAGTGGTATCTTTGTAAAATGAATAAATACATAATATTATGATTGGGAGACATGGAGTTCTGTATTGAAATGGTCTAAAGACAGATGACTTAAACAACAACAAAAATGGTGGTGTTTCCTTGTCACTCATCATTATAGCTGCATCTGTGAAATCTTACCCAATACACGCATTTACTTGAACATGCGCATCGATGACCCTTTCGCGAAGGTCGAGCAGTGTTGCAAAAGATGGAGGCTTAAGCATCTTGACCATTACGGCACACAGCTTGTAAAGAATTTAATGACTTTGGATCGGAAGATTGTGGTGGCTAAGATACGAACCCAATTCACTCATGCTTTTAAAGCTATCAATCCAAAATCTCTGACAAGACACACTATAGTGTGTGTATAATAAACATATACTTGTAAAATGAAACAACACTATGTACAACATACATATATGTATTATTGATAAGTGGAAACGACATTAGTTACCGGTACTTCTTGAAGAGAAGTTTTCTGGTAGTGGTATTTAATAAAATTATATTGGTTCTACTTAGATTTCTAGGTCTCTAGGGTATTATTCTACTTCCGTTATAATGTAACGCACTTTAAACTGAGAGTTCTAATTATTTCAGGCCTATATGTCCTGATACGTCAGATCTTGCTGTAAGGAAGATTTACGCAGTTGGTAATAGTGATAATACAGCATCCAGCAAAAAATTCATTATCAAACAAAAATATAAGTCAAAAATTATAACTCATGGCAGCCTGAAACCATACACATGTGGCGTATGCAAAGCAAAGTTTGCGGAAAGAGAAATTTTCAAGATTCACGTGTTATCCCATAGCGGCGAGAAGCCATATCCCTGTAGCGTATGTGAATCCAAATTTAGCCGGGGAGTAGATCTCAAAAGACATATTTTATGCCATAACGGCGAGAAGCCATATTCCTGTAGTGTATGTGAATCCAAGTTTTCCCAGAGAGAGCATCTAAAAGCGCACTTGGTAATCCATAGTGGTGAAAAACCATACACCTGCAGCGTATGTGAATCCAAGTTTAACCAAGGATGGTCTCTGAAGAGACACATGTTATCCCACAGCGACGAGAAGCCATATTCCTGTATTGTATGTGAATCCAAATTTAGTCGGGGAGGAGATCTAAAAAGACATATGTTATCCCATAGCTGCGAGAAGTCTTAATCCTGTACTGTATGTGAATCCAAATTTACACAGAAGAGATATTTGAAAGCACACATGCTAATCCATAGTGGTGAGAAGTCATATAACTGTAGCCTATGTGAATCCAAGTTTACACAGAGAAGATATCTGAAGGCACACTCGCTAATCCATAGTGGTAAGAAGCCCTAAACCTGTAGCCTCTGTGAATCCAAGTTTACCTGGTGAGGTTCTCTGAAGAGACATATGTTATCCCATGGCGACGAGAAGCCATATTCCTGTAGCGTATGTGAATCCAAATTTAGCCGGGAGGAGATTTCAAAACACAGGTGTTACCTCATAGCGGCGTGAAGCCATATTCCTGAAGCATTTGTGAATCCATGTTTGTCTAGTGCGGAACTTCAAAGACACTCATGCTTAACCATAGTGGTAAGAAGCCGTATTCCTGTAGCGTATGTAAATTTAAGTTTACCCTGGGACAAGATCTCCAACGACACATGTTATCCCATAGCGGCATGAAGCCATATTCCTGTATCGTATGTGAATGAAAGCTTACATATATATGAAGTTTGAAGGCACAGTTGCTAATCCATAGCGGTGAGAAGCCATATTAAAGTATAGTATTCTAAGCCAAATTTAAGGAGAGAGGATCATGGAAGAGAGTCTTTTTTTATCCATAGTGGCAAGGAACCATTTCCACGTAGTGTAGATGGGTCCAAGTTACAAGGAGAGGATATTTGAAAACAATCATGCCATTCTACAGGTACAGTGCTGAGAGGCCATATTCTTGTAGCGTATGCAAAGCCCCGCGAGGGATCTTTTGAGTCCCATATGTGAATACATAGCGCTGAAAATCCATACTCAAGTAACATATGGGAAGCAGATATATATTCACTAAGTATTTTTGTAAACAAACATGTTAATCTATAGCGGTGAGAAGCCAGAGGAAAGTACCACTGCCAAGCAATATATGAGGACACACTTGCTAAACAATCGAGGTGAGAAACCATTGTTCTGTAGTAAGGGCAAAGTCAAATTACCTTAAATGTGAACAGTTGATCAAATTCTAAATTATGGCGGCAAGATGCGGTATTCATTTACCTAGTTTTACCTTACATACTAACACAAAGTTGTCAATAAATGTACCCGTCTTTCAGTCTTTGTGGCCTCTCGTCAATTGAATTACGCACCAGTTCCATCCGAAAATCCGCTGCCTTAAAAGAAGAACACTTTAAATATTTAGATGTCTCTTCCTGCAATCCATCTCCGAAAGCTTGAAACACAATTTGTAGTCCTGCGGCGTTTGGCCCGGACTTGTAGAAGGCCAATCCGAGTCCGGAACATTGACCCCATGCCACTCCTGAGATGTGTGAGCCTTATGTCCTGGAGTCGAATCCCGCTAAAAGGCCATTGTCCATGGAAGAGGTTGTTGTTGAATATCTTGACCAGTGGCTCCAACGCTGTGTCCTGGTACACTCTGGCTGACATTTTGACGGTTTTCTCACAGAGATGGGGGTCGTGGTACCTTCGTTGGTCACGCCCCATCATATCATCAGAAATGAACGATGATGGCTACTCTGGATCGTTTGAGTCGTATGCAGAGCATGGGGCATATACCCTGTCAATTTGGACATTAAATTATTTTCTCAACTCCTTTTTTTTTCATAACTAAACAGTATATTTCGGTGACTATCTGCTGCGTAACGCGACAGTAGGCGGTTTGATTTTAAGAGCGTCTGCTCTCTCAGCGCATTTGTAAGGAGGTGTCGTATTCGTCGTTTGTAAGCGCGAAACCCAGGTTACTGCTCAATGTGCAAGACAAAGGCATTTTGGATATCTTCAGCTCATATGCCATAACAGTCTGTCTCCTTACCGGATATTTGCAGCTCATATGCCATCACAGTCTGTCTTCTTTCCGGATATTTGCAGCTCATATGCCATCACAGTCTGTCTTCTTACCGGATATATTCGCCTATAGGCCGCCACTGCTTTCACCAATTCTGCAGTCCGCATATTGTGTGGTCTACCTACTCTGTCTCGGTCTTTCACAGTTACTGTCTCAAGGAAGCGCTGGATAGTGCGGTACACGAATCTTTTTCTTATTTTGAGTTTCTGAAGAATTTTTAAAATCTCACCAGGATTTGCGTACTTTGTGCAACAGAACCGCAGCTACACGATTTTTGTGATCTCCCCATTGCATCTTAAAAACGAACACACAGAACTTTCCACTACTGCAGCTGCACTCGGGATGACTCATAGCTGGTGCTACAACACAGGAATGTGGAGGCACTTGCAAGGGGGAAAGAACAGCCACCCTCAAAACTTATGACAGTATTTATGGTAAGACTAAGTTGTATATACGGAAACATCCGAGTTTTAAAGGGACACACGTTCTATAGACGCTAGATACCGTATTCATGCAGCAATTACGAAGATTCACTCGCTAAGATAGGACATTTGGATAATCACATTTTAATTCATTGTGGCCAGTTCGTACTTTTAATTTTTAGTTGATTTTGTTGTTGTTGTTGTTGTTGTTGTTGTTGTTGTTGTTGTTTATTTATTCATTTATTTACTTATTTATTGATGCTGGTTTACAACAGGGTCTTTAACCCCAATAACAGTAAACCTACAAAATTTTAAACGGTAATTCTATTTTTTTTTTCATAACTTAAATCTAATTTTAAATTTAATATCAGCATTTAAATTAATTACATAATAATATTATAGCTAAACCTTAATGCTGTTACATTTTCTACCTTTTTTATTAATTAATTACACTCATGGCAATGTGGTCATAAATACCTTTACAAATTTTTGGAGACTAAGATCGAAGTCTAGACTTTTATTACACACTACTGCTTTATTGTAATTACTGCAGAGTCTATAAAGCGGTGAATGTTTGTGGGACGTGGTGCATGTTTTCTTATTCCTAAAAGTTGTCCACGTTCTTGAGGATAGACGTGGAACATTGAAATTCAGCAACGATAACAAATAAGAGTTATCTACCGCAGAATTTACAATCTTTTGTAAGATCTTGGAATCATTTATTTTCCTACGATATTCCAAAGCAATCATTTTTAGATTATTCGATAAAATTTTATATGGGACCATATATGGGTAATTTCTGCTCATTTTATAATGTATAAATCTGGCGAATCGCTTCTGTACTCCTTCTAGTAATCTTATGTATTTTTTACGCCTCGGATTCCACACTACGCTTGCATATTCTAATTTCGCCCGTACGTAAGCATTATAGAGTGTAATGGCCGTTTTCACATCCCGAAAAGGTCTTACATTTCTAATGACGAAGCCTAGTGCTCGGTACGCCTCACTTGTTACCTTGTTGATGTGAGAAGCGAAAGTCAAACCTTTATCCAGTTCCACACCAAAGTCACTTAAAACCATTAATCTCCCGCAGCGTGTTCAACCCCAGCTTATACTGGAAACTAACTTTATTCTTCCTTCGGTTAAATGACATTGTGACACATTTCGTTAGATTAAAATTAAGTTTATTTTTCCTACTCCATTCAAAGATGTTGTCCAAGTCATTTTGTAGAAGATAGCAGTCATGAGCAGAGGATATAGGATGGAATATCTTAAAATCATCAGTGTATAGGAGACATTTAGAGTGCTTAATTCATTCAGAAATGTCATTGATTGCTATCAGAAACATAATTGGTCAAGGTTCGATCCCTGGGGAATTCCGGAATTTACGGTATATTCCATTGATGAATTTCCGATAAAGTATATATATTGCTGTCTACCAGACAGATACGAGCTAAAAATCGTAAGTTTGCTTGTGAAAAACCGAAATTGTTTAATTTTGTCAAAAGAATATCATGATCTATCCTACCGAATGCCTTTTCAAAATCTGTGAAAATAGCATCCATCTGTCCTCCGATATCCAACTCGGATGAAACATCGTGGGAGAAATTCATCAGATTTGTGACCGTAGATCTCCGTTGCATGAATCCATGTTGTTGTTCAGATATGGCTGGCGCTACATGAGTAACAATTCTGTCATGTAAGATAAATTCAAATATCTTTGCAACAACTGATACTATACTCACGGGTCGATAGTTCTTTATTAATGTTTGTTTACCTGATTTTAAAATAGGACAGAAGCGAGTTTTTTTTCCAAATATCTGGGAATGTATTTGTACTAATTGCTAGGTTATAAAGAAAATGAAGGGGATCTTTTAAAATCTGTGAGCAACCCTTAATTACGTAAGGGGGTATTTGGTCCGGGCCCGCTGATGTTTTTGGTCTCAGATTTTTAAACGCTCTATCAATTTCCGACATTGTTACTTCGCTTATGTGCAGGGTTACTGGCGTATTTGCCTCATCTTGCGATATTCTGTAGGAAGAAGGGTGTTGTGAATACACCGACTGGAAGTATTTTGCAAAACCCTGAACAACCTCTTCCCCGCTTTTTAGCTCTTCCTCATTGTATTGCATTATAGTACATGTACCATTGGCCCTTCTCCTGCTTTTCACATACGTCCAAAAATTTTTACAATCACTATTAATGTTATTTTCAAATGTTGTTATATATCCTTTATGAGCTAGTTTGATGTCTGTTTTGGTCTTGTTTCTTACTTGTTTGTATCTCAATTTGCTATATTCAGAATAGTCTTTTCTTTTTCTGTGGAAGTCTTGATCTTTCAAATCATTAAATATTTGTTTTTTAAACCAAACAGGGTATTTACTGGTTTTAAAAGGCATTAATACCGGGACGGTATTTTGGAAAACTTCGTAAACTTTATCATAAAAAAATTAACTGCTGAATTTAGTTCGTTAATTTTGTAGAGATCGTCCCAATTTGTGTCTCTTAAACCGAGGTACAGTTCATCAAATTTAGCTTTTTAAAATTAAATTTAGTTTGCTCTTTAATTCTGAAGGTGTTTTTGGCTCCATTGAGAGGTACAGTTAAATCCATTGCGGCATGGTGGGCATCTTCGGGTGAAAGAGGAGTATTCTGTCTTACAAGATTTAGGTTTGTGTAGTTAGTGAGTATTAGCTCAAGAGTTCTTCCATTCGAATTCTGAATGTTGTTGTAAGTCTTAAGTTGAAGTAGGTTCATGAAGTCATACAGTAACTGTGAATGGTTATTTTTATCTACATCATTAATTTCTGTACACGTTATTGTAAGAACGTTAAAATCTACCGCTATAATGATGTTATTATTGTACATTTCATAATGCCTCTCTATCCACCCTAGCATTTCACGGTAAGACTCAAGGTCCGAGCTAGGAGGAATGTACAGGGAACAGACATACCAGACTCTTCCTTTTGTTTCCAACTTTAGCAGCAAGACTTCTGAGTTCTGAGACCTTTCTTCAGCCTTGAGAACGTTAATCCC
The DNA here is from genome assembly GCA_946902985.2 of Meconema thalassinum. NCBI lineage: Eukaryota > Metazoa > Arthropoda > Insecta > Orthoptera > Tettigoniidae > Meconema > Meconema thalassinum. Next base: position 31,947,998 of record OX336393.1, read on the forward strand.
CTCTTTTACCGCTATTAGCACCCCACCTTCAGTCCTGCTTGAACCTCTCTCTTGCCTGTATACTCTGTATCCAGTGTTAATGACCTCAGTGTCGTAAACACTGGAGTCTAACCAAGTTTCTGTTAAAATACATATATCTATATCATTACACAATATTAAACACATACAATTTAGATTTCATACCACGTACATTCTGATAGTAAATTTACAATTTATCTATTTTAAATTCCGTTCAGATCGTCCATACTATTAACTACTATGATACGGGAACCTTCATTTTTCTTCATTTTTATGGCTTCGTTTCTTACCCATAGATACGCAAACTCCTTTTCTCTCCGCTTCTGACGAGCCGCTGCCAGTAGTCTCCTCTTTTCCGGGGCGAGACTCTCGTTCACATACACCATGCTGTCCCCAGGGAGTCCCATATGTCTAGTAGATAAATTCCTCTTTACTTGGCATCGTTCCATGAAGATTTCTTTGTCGAACCGCCTCATAAATTTAACGACAATGCCACTGCATTGTTGGCTTGGTTGTTTTGGTAGACGATGGCAAGAGTCCACCATTTCATCAGTCACATTTACGTCAAAGGCTTGTCCAACTAGTTTGACAGTGTTAAGAACGTTCTCATTCTTTATTTCGGGAACACCTTGTATCTCAATTGTATTGCGCCTGGAATACTGTTCAGATCCTAACACACGATTTTCCAATAATTTCACTTTAGTGCGTAGATCAGAGTTTTCCTGCTTCAGGGATTCTATTTGTGCTAAGAACTGAGCTATGTCTGCCTGCTGTGATTTTAGCAGTAGAGTATTATCATCTAATTTATTGTGACACATGTCCAGTGACTTACCCAGATCTGTCTCCCTCTGAAGTTGCTCGCTTTTCATGGAACGAAATTCCTCTCGTAGTTCGTTCAATAACACCATCACATCTCCTAATGATGGAGATGTGTCTTTAGTGGAACAAAATTCACATAGCTATTCACCAGCTTTTTCATTTATCTGAACACACTTTCCATGGAACCAGTTTTTACACGTACCACACTGTACTTTCACTGCTGCCTTTCCCACTTCCTTCTTGCACACCGCGCACGAGCTCATGACGGCAAATTGAAGTGAATGCTCCCTAACACAAATAACTGGAATTTCACGTTGATTTACACAGCTGCTTATGAGATATTACTTTAAATTAATCTAACGCTCATATGTTGTTCCTGTGCCAACTTTTACTGTGATAATTCCTGTATTACACACATTCACATGGAGCTCAACTTCCACCTGGACTCACTCCTTCGCAATCTTGTCGTCGTCGTCGTCGTTTTTTTTTTGAGTCTTCAGTCCTTTAACTGGTATGATACAAAGTTATAAGGTATATGTCGATGGGAATCAAGGAATATTTGTGTTCTTTGCTGGCTAGCGTGAAGTGTACGGCAGTCGCAGTCATTTTCGTCGCACTCGAAAATCATGTAAACTGCAGTAAAACGTTTGATTTTACAACAGAAACTAGAGCAAATCTAAATTTCGTACATCACTTGGAAAATTGATGTTTTATTCCGGTTTGCAATTTCTATAACCTGTACTTATTGCTGGATTTCAGGCAACCAGCCACCCTCCACCCTGTTCGTAACGTATACCAAATAATAGGCAAATAATTACTGAGATACCAGTTGGCTGCGACTATATTCACCAATGTGTATTAAATAATTACTGAGATACCAGTAGGCCTGCGACTATATTCACCAATGTGTATCTAATATAACTGAGATACCAGTAGGCCTGCAACTATATTCACCAATGTGTACCTAATAATTACTGAGATACCAGTAGGCCTGTGACTATATTCACCAATGTGTATCTAATAATTACTGAGATGCCAGTGGGCCTGCGACTATATTCACCAATGTTGATTAAATAATTACTGAGATACCAGTAGGCCTGCGACTATATTCACCAGTGTGTATCTTATAATTACTGTGATGCCAGTGGGCCTGCGACTATATTCACCAATGATGATTAAATAATTACTGAGATACCAGTAGGCCTGCGACTATATTCACCAATGGGTATCTAATAATTACTGTGATGCCAGTGGGCCTGCGACTATATTCACCAATGTTGATTAAATAATTACTGAGATACCAGTAGGCCTGCGACTATATTCACCAATGGGTATCTAATAATTACTGTGATGCCAGTGGGCCTGCGACTATATTCACCAATGTTGATTAAATAATTACTGAGATACCAGTGGGCCTGCGACTATATTCACCAATGGGTATCTAATAATTACTGAGATGCCAGTGGGCCTGCGACTATATTCACCAATGTGTATCTAATAATTACTGAGATGCCAGTGGGCCTGCGACTATATTCACCAATGTTGATTAAATAATTACTGAGATACCAGTAGGCCTGCGACTATATTCACCAGTGTGTATCTTATAATTACTGTGATGCCAGTGGGCCTGCGACTATATTCACCAATGTTGATTAAATAATTACTGAGATACCAGTAGGCCTGCGACTATATTCACCAATGGGTATCTAATAATTACTGTGATGCCAGTGGGCCTGCGACTATATTCACCAATGTTGATTAAATAATTACTGAGATACCAGTAGGCCTGCGACTATATTCACCAATGGGTATCTAATAATTACTGTGATGCCAGTGGGCCTGCGACTATATTCACCATTGTTGATTAAATAATTACTGAGATACCAGTGGGCCTGCGACTATATTCACCAATGGGTATCTAATAATTACTGAGATGCCAGTGGGCCTGCGACTATATTCACCAATGTGTATCTAATAATTACTGAGATGCCAGTGGGCCTGCGACTATATTCACCAATGTTGATTAAATAATTACTGAGATACCAGTAGGCCTGCGACTATATTCACCAATGGGTATCTAATAATTACTGAGATACCAGTAGGCCTGCGACTATATTCACCAGTGTGTATCTTATAATTACTGTGATGCCAGTGGGCCTGCGACTATATTCACCAATGTTGATTAAATAATTACTGAGATACCAGTAGGCCTGTGACTATATTCACCAATGGGTATCTAATAATTACTGAGATACCAGTAGGCCTGCGACTATATTCACCAATGTGTATCTAATAATTACTGAGATACCAGTAGGCCTGCGACTATATTCACCAATGTGTATCTAATATAACTGAGATACCAGTAGGCCTGCAACTATATTCACCAATGTGTATCTAATAATTACTGAGGTACCAGTAGGCCTTCGACTATATTCACCAATGGGTATCTAATAATTACTGAGATACCAGTAGGCCTGCGACTATATTCACCAATGGGTATCTAATAATTACTGAGATACCAGTAGGCCTGCGACTATATTCACCAATGTGTATCTAATAATTACTGAGATACCAGTAGGCCTGCGACTATATTCACCAATGTGTATCTAATAAATACTGAGGTACCAGTAGGCCTGCGACTATATTCACCAATGTGTATCTAATAATTACTGAGATACCAGTTGGCTGCGACTATATTCACCAATGTGTATCTAATAATTACTGAGATACCGGTAGGCCTGCGACTATATTCACCAATGTGTATCTAATAATTACTGAGATACCGGTAGGCCTGCGACTATATTCACCAATGTGTATCTAATAATTACTGAGATACCGGTAGGCCTGCGACTATATTCACCAATGTGTATCTAATAATTACTGAGTACCAGTAGGCCTGCGACTATATTCACCAATGTGTATCTAATATAACTGAGATACCAGTAGGCCTGCAACTATATTCACCAATGTGTATCTAATAATTACTGAGGTACCAGTAGGCCAGCGACTATATTCACCAATGGGTATCTAATAATTACTGAGATACCAGTAGGCCTGCGACTATATTCACCAATGGGTATCTAATAATTACTGAGGTACCAGTAGGCCTGCGACTATATTCACCATTGTGTATCTAATAATTACTGAGGTACCAGTAGGCCTGCGACTATATTCACCAATGGGTATCTAATAATTACTGAGATACCAGTAGGCCTGCAACTATATTCACCGATGGGTATCTAATAATTACTGATGTACCAGTAGGTCTGCGACTATATTCACCAATGGGTATCTAATAATTACTGAGATACCAGTAGGTCTGCGACTATATTCACCAATGGGTATCAAATACTTACTGAGGTACCAGTAGGCCTGCGACTATATTCAACAATGTGTATCTAATAATTTCTGAGGTACCAGTAGGTCTGCGACTATATTCACCAATCTGTATCTAATAGTTACTGAGATACCTGTAGGTCTGCGACTATATTCACCAATGGGTATCTAATAATTACTGAGATACCAGTGGGGCTGCGACTATATTCACCAATGTGTATCTAATAATTACTGAGATACCAGTAGGCCTGCGACTATATTCACCAATGGGTATCTAATAATTATTGAGGTACCAGTAGGTCTGCGACTATATTCACCAATCTGTATCTAATAGTTACTGAGGTACCAGTAGGCCTGCGACTATATTCACCAATGTGTATCTAATAATTACTGAGGTACCAGTAGGTCTGCGACTATATTCACCAATCTGTATCTAATAGTTACTGAGATACCTGTAGGTCTGCGACTATATTCACCAATGGGTATCTAATATAACTGAGATACCAGTAGGCCTGCGACTATATTCACCAATGTGTATCTAATAATTACTGAGGTACCAGTAGGCCTGCGACTATATTCACCAATGTGTATCTAATAATTACTGAGGTACCAGTAGGTCTGCGACTATATTCACCAATCTGTATCTAATAGTTACTGAGATACCTGTAGGTCTGCGACTATATTCACCAATGGGTATCTAATAATTACTGAGGTACCAGTAGGCCTGCGACTATATTCACCAATGTGTATCTAATAATTACTGAGGTACCAGTAGGCCTGCGACTATATTCACCAATGGGTATCTAATAATTACTGAGGTACCAGTAGGCCTGCGACTATATTCACCAATGTGTATCTAATAATTACTGAGGTACCAGTAGGTCTGCGACTATATTCACCAATCTGTATCTAATAGTTACTGAGATACCTGTAGGTCTGCGACTATATTCACCAATGGGTAACTAATATAACTGAGATACCAGTAGGCCTGCGACTATATTCACCAATGTGTATCTAATAATTACTGAGATACCAGTAGGTCTGCGACTATATTCACCAATGGGTATCTAATAATTACTGAGGTACCAGTAGGCCTGCGACTATATTCACCAATGTGTATCTAATAATTACTGAGGTACCAGTAGGTCTGCGACTATATTCACCAATCTGTATCTAATAGTTACTGAGATACCTGTAGGTCTGCGACTATATTCACCAATGGGTATCTAATAATTACTGAGATACCAGTAGGCCTGCGACTATATTCACCAATGGGTATCTAATAATTACTGAGATACCAGTAGGTCTGCTACTATATTCACCAATGTTGATTAAATAATTACTGAGATACCAGTAGGCCTGCGACTATATTCACCAATGGGTATCTAATAATTACTGAGATACCAGTAGGTCTTCGACTATATTCACCAATGGGTATCTAATAATTACTGAGATGCCAGTAGGTCTGCGACTATATTCACCAATGTGTATCTAATAATTACTGAGATACCAGTGGGCCTGCGACTATATTCACCAATGTTGATTAAATAATTACTGAGATACCAGTAGGCCTGCGACTATATTCACCAGTGTGTATCTTATAATTACTGTGATACCAGTAGGCCTGCTACTATATTCACCAGTGTGTATCTAATAATGACTGTGATACCAGTAGGCCTCCTACTATATTCACCAGTGTGTATCTAATAATTACTGAGATACCGGTAGACCTGCGACTATATTCACCAATGTGTATCTAATAATTACTGAGATACCAGTGGGCCTGCGACTATATTCACCAATGTTGATTAAATAATTACTGAGATACCAGTAGACCTGCGACTATATTCACCAATGTGTATCTAATAATTACTGAGATACCAGTAGGCCTGCGACTATATTCACCAGTGTGTTTCTTATAATTACTGAGATACCAGTAGGCCTGCTACTATATTCACCAGTGTGTATCTAATAATGACTGATATACCAGTAGGCCTCCTACTATATTCACCAGTGTGTATCTAATAATTACTGAGATACCGGTAGACCTGCGACTATATTCACCAATGTGTATCTAATAATTACTGAGATACCAGTGGGCCTGCGACTATATTCACCAATGTTGATTAAATAATTACTGAGATACCGGTAGACCTGCGACTATATTCACAAATGTGTATCTAATAATTACTGAGATACCAGTAGGCCTGCGACTATATTCACCACTGTGTATCTTATAATTACTGAGATACCAGTAGGCCTGCTACTATATTCACCAGTGTATCTAATAATTACTGAGATACCAGTAGGTCTGCGACTATATTCACAAGTGTGTATCTTATAATTACTGAGATACCAGTAGGCCTGCTACTATATACACCAGTGTGTATCTAACAATTACTGATATACCAGTAGGCCTGCTACTATATTCACCAGTGTGTATCTAATAATTACTGAGATACCAGTAGGCCTGCTACTATATTCACCAGTGTGTATCTAATAATTACTGATATACCGGTAGACCTGCGACTATATATACCAATGTGTATCTAATAATTACTGAGATACCAGTAGGCCTGCGACTATATTCACCAATCTGTATCTAATAGTTACTGAGATACCTGTAGGCCTGTGATTATATTCTCCAATGTGTAATAGTTACTGAGATACCAGTGGGGCTGCGACTATATTCACCAATGTGTATCTAATAATTACTGAGATACCAGTAGGCCTGCGACTATATTCACCAGTCTGTATCTAATAATTACTGAGATACCAGTAGGCCTGCGACTATATTCACCAGTGTGTATCTAATAATTACTGAGATACCAGTAGGTCTGAGACTATATTCACCAATGTGTATCTAATAATTACTGAGATACCAGTAGGTCTGCTACTATATTCACCAGTGTGTATCTAATAATTACTGAGATACCAGTAGGCCTGCGACTATATTCACCAGTGTGTATCTAATAATTACTGAGATACCAGTAGGTTTGAGACTATATTCACCAATGTGTATCTAATAATTACTGAGATACCAATAGGCCTGCGACTATATTCACCAATCTGTATCTATTAGTTACTGAGATACCTGTAGGCCTGTGACTATATTCGCCAATGTGTAATAATTACTGAGATACCAGTAGGCCTGCGACTATATTCACCAATGTGTATCTAATAATTACTGAGATACCAGTAGGCCTGCGACTATATTCACCAATGTGTATCTAATAATTACTGAGATACCAGTAGGTCTGCGACTATATTTACCAATGTGTATCTAATAATTACTGAGATACCAGTAGGCCTGCTACTATATTCACGAGTGTGTATCTAATAATTACTGATATACCAGTAGGCCTGCTACTATATTCACCAGTGTTTATCTAATAATTTCTGAGATACCGGTAGACCTGCGACTATATATACCAATGTGTATCTAATAATTACTGAGATACCAGTAGGCCTGCGACTATATTCACCAGTGTGTGTCTAATAATTACGGAGATACCAGTAGGTCTGCGACTTTATTCACAAATGTGTAATAATTTCTGAGATACCAGTGGGGCTGCGACTATATTCACCAATGTGTATCTAATAATTACTGAGATACCAGTAGGCCTGCGTCTATATTCACCAACGTGTATCTAATAATTACTGAGATACCAGTAGGCCTGCGACTATATTCACCAATGTGTAATTATTACTGAGATACCAGTAGGTCTGCGTCTATATTCACCAACGTGTATCTAATATTTACTGAGATACCAGTAGGTCTGCGTCTATATTCACAAACGTGTATCTAATATTTACTGAGATACCAGTAGGCCTGCGTCTATATTCACCAACGTGTATCTAATATTTACTGAGATACCAGTAGGTCTGCGACTATATTCACCAATGTGTATCTAATAATTACTGAGATACCAGTAGGCCTGCGACTATATTCACCAATGTGTAATAATTACTGAGATACCAGTAGGTCTGCGACTATATTCACCAATCTGTATCTAATAGTTACTGAGATACCAGTAGGCCTGCGACTATATTCACCAATCTGAGTCTAATAGGTACTGAGATACCAGTAGGCCTGCGACTATATTCACCAATGTGTATCTAATAATTACTGAGATACCAGTAGGTCTGCGCCTATATTCACCAATCTCTATCTAATAGTTACTGAGATACCAGTAGGTCTGCGACTATATTCACCAATGTGTATCTAATAGTTACTGAGATACCAGTAGGCCAGCGACTATATTCACCAGTGTGTATCTAATAATTACTGAGATACCAGTAGGTCTGCGTCTATATTCACCAGTGTGTATCTAATAATTACTGAGATACCAGTAGGCCTGCGACTATTTTCACCAGTGTGTATCTAATAATTACTGAGATACCAGTAGGTCTGCGACTATATTCACCAATGTGTATCTAATAATTACTGAGATACCGGTAGGCCTGCGTTTATGATCCAACATCAGGATTTTTGGCGTGCACGAAAGTGCCGAAGAAAATACTGATGAATTAGCTCTAAACATCTTCCGTGATATCGGCGCAAGTGTTAACCTGCATGATATTGACAGGAGCCATCGAGTTGGACCTAAATCCCCGGGAAAAGCGCGGCCAAATATTGTGAAATTTGTGTCATTCCGTACCAGGCAGGAGGTGTTTCTCAAAAAAAGAATGCTTAAAGGTAGCAAGGTGACAATTCGCGAAGATATCACCTCCACCAGGCTGGCCATTTTGAAGACTGCAATTTCTCGTTTCTCTGTTAGAAATTGTTGGAGTTCGCAGGGCGATATCCTAATCAGGCAACCCGATGGTAGCAAGATTAGGATTAACCGCATGTGTGACCTACCAAACTAGTTAGAAACTGTAGTCAAAGAACATTCACCTAGCTGACCGCGGCCACTATATGTTACTTTAGTTTTAATTAATATTAGTTCACCTGTATAGTGTAATCTTAGTCTTAGTTCAGTATACTAAAATTTGGTTAGTTTAGTTCTCATTTTCCAAGTTGGCAAACCTAGTATGTGGGTCTACGACCTCTGACAGCAGCTCGGTACAGATTACCCCCTGCAGTGAAAGGAATTCCACCCGTCCCACCCCTCTCTCACCGTGGCCTTGTGAAGGTGACAGAGTGCCAAAAGTAGCTCCAGGGAACAATGACTCCACCGCAGCCCGTGATTACCTGTTCGAAAAACTGTTACTTCATCCGACAGGTCTTCACATAGCGCACGTAAATGTAAAGTCCTTATCGGCACATTTTCATGAACTAGAACTTATTATACGTGATGTATTTCATATTTGCTTGTTGAGTGAGACAAGGCTATCGCCACTCCATCTTTCAAAATCATTTAACTTGCCCGGCTACACACTATTACGCAACGACCGGGTAGGGAAGGAAGGAGGTGGGGTTGGAGCTTTTGTTAAGACGAACTTAAATCCTAAAATACTAGCATGCTCAGATAGCCAGTACAATAGAAGACCCGAATTTATGTTATTCGAAATAGGGACCGCCCATCAAAAGTGTGCTGTCTGTGTTGTTTACAAGGCACCTTCGCTGGGTCATTTAGAGGTCGTAGTGAACGCGTTATTACGCATCCTGCCTCTTTACCAATACGTAATAGTCATGGGCGATTTCAATACCAATATAGGCGATAATACCAAAGCTAAAACTCGGCAACTCTTGAATATGCTCGCGTCACGTGACATGAAAATATTAGACCTACTACCGACACATCACACACGTTCATCACACACGACAATTGACCTGATATCAGTAAAGAACACAGACAAAGTGCTTCAATACGGGCAAACATCTGTACCTGGAATTTCTGCCCACGACTTAATCTACTTGTCCTACTCTTTAAAATATAAGAAGACCAAACCAAGGACCATCACGTACAGAGACCTCTCTAAAATTGACACGCTATCCTTGATAGAAGACGCTCTCAATGTACCATGGCATGACATACTGAATATTCACAATATAGATGATAAAGTACACAAAATGAACGACTACTTGACAGGACTATATGATAAACATGCTCCAGTGAATACTGTTCGAGCGACGCGACCTCCAGCACCCTGGCTCAGCACGGAACTGAAATAACTAATGGCTAAGCGAGATTCTGCGCACAGAAAGTTTAAGAAATTACCCACGCAACAGAATTATGATGACTTTAAAAAGCTCCGAAACAGAACATCCCAAGCAGTAAGTAACGCTCGAACCAGACATGCTCACAACTTGCTCGGGCGTAATATCAAACCCTCTGCGGCGTGGAATGAACTAAGAAACATGGGAATAGGCAAAGGAAAAAATGACAACTCCATTAATCTACCTCTTGACACACTCAATGACTATTTTACTAATACAGGACATTCTGTCAACCCAGACATAAAACACAGAACTCTCACCAACAACTACAACACCCCCACCCCCAACAGGGAAAATTCTACTTCTCGCATGTCACCCCGTCACAAGTCAGACGTGCCATTATTAGAATCAAATCAAAATCGAAAGGGATCGACAATATAGAAATAGAAATATTCAAACGAATCATTGACATTATACTTCCCACAATTACACACATATTCAACTACTCGTTAATGACCGTTACGTACCCATCGCTATGGAAAGCGGCTATTGTCATTCCAATCCCTAAAAACACACAACCAAAAACGTGAGTGACTATCGCCCAGTGAGCATATTATCTGCCATCTCCAAATCTCTCGAATTTATCGTGTACGAACAACTCTCCTGCTATTTGCAAGCGCACAATATCCTTGATGAGCACCTATCTGGCTTCCGGAAAAATCACAGCACTACTACGGCACTACTTAAGGTCACGGATGACATAAGAAAGGCTATGGACAGTGGGCAAGCAACAATCATAGCACTGCTTGATTTCAGCAAAGCATTTGATTCTGTTGATCATGACATATTACTCTCTAGCCTATTCAAAATTCATCTCTCTATGAACAGTATCCAATGGGTGGACTCATATCTACATGGGCGCCAACAGCGCGTTAAAAGTAATTCAAATCAAATGTCTTCTTGGCGCTCAGTGGTGAGAGGAGTCCCTCAGGGATCAGTTCTAGGACCCCTTCTCTTCTCGATCTACATAAATGATATCACTTCATCGATAACTAAATGCAAATATCACTTATACGCTGACGATGCACAACTCTATCTGCATGCTGCACCAGAAAGACTATCGCAAGCAATCAAAGCTTTCAATGAGGACTTAACTGAAATTTGTAATTGGTCCAATTCACATGGACTACGACTCAATGAGACAAAAACACAAGCTATCATAATCTCCCACCCAAAAATTCTCCGTAAAATAAAAAATAATCCCACCCTACCAAACTTACGCTTGCGCGACTCCCCAATCGAATTCCGAGAATCAGTCAAAGATTTGGGCGTGATAATTGACGAACAACTCTCTTGGACGCAGCAAGTCCACAACGTCTCTAGAAAAGTATTTTCCGCACTGAATTCATTGAGACGATTTGGGAATATTTTCTTTCGCGTGTTAAAAGAACGACTTGTTTCCTCCCTAGTACTGCCTCATTTTGACTATTGCGATGTGGTATACAATGACCTGTCTGCTACTCTTAAAAACAAACTCCAACTAGCACAAAATGCCTGTGTACGCTACATATGCAACTTACGGTATTACGACCACGTCACCCCTGCGTACGAACAACTCAGCTGGTTGCGACTAAATCAACGCCGCGATCTTCATTCTTTATGTCTTTTCCGACAAATACACTTAAGTTCCTCTCCAGCTTACCTGCATTCTCAGTTTCACTGCCTCTCACACGAACATAGTCTTGGTACACGGTCAAAAAATGATTCACTCATGCTCATACCAATACACCGTACGGTACGCTACACTAACTCCTTCGTAGTTTCTACTGCACGACTGTGGAACAACCTGCCGCGCTCTGTCATAGGAGCAACCCCGTCTAGCTTCAGGCAGCAATGCCAGCTGTACATATCACAAAAGAAATGAAACCTGAACTCAACACGTCAACTATTTGAATCCTTATGCTGAGTTATATTCGTGTTTCTAATTTACGTTTTATTTATTTTCTGTTTTGTTACCTAAATGTTTTTTTACATCCTTTTAAATGCGAATTGCAAAATCAATATTAGGCTATAGTAATAACTCATCCATGATGCTTATCATCATCATCAACATCATCACATCATCATCAGGTTCTGTTTTATTAGTGTTTGTGATTCCCTATTATTTCCTTACTTTAGCTATAATTAACTAATTACAATAATTTTTCCTACGCCATGCTTGCCTGCCATTATATGTATTGTAATCAAATCTGAAATGTATTCCTGTTAGATTTAAGTACCATTGTTCAGTTTTGCAAATAATGTAATAATGTATTAATTATAAAATCTGGTTAGATGGAAGAGAGGGCCCAATGGCCCTAATCTTGCCAGACAAAATAAATCTATCTATCTATATTCACCAATCTGTATCTAATAGTTACTGAGATACCAATAGACCTGTGACTATATTCACCAATGTGTATTTAATAATTACTGAGATACCAGTGGGCCTGCGACCATATTCACGAGTGTGTATCTAATAATTACTGAGATACCAGTGGGCCTGCGAGTATATTCACCAGTGTGTATCTAATAATTACTGAGATACCAGTGGGCCTGCGACTATATTCACGAGTGTGTATCTAATAATTACTGAGATACCAGTGGGCCTGTGACTATATTCACCAATGTGTATCTAATAATTACTGAGATACCAGTGGGCATGCGAGTATATTCACCAGTGTGTATCTTATAATTACTGAGATACCAGTAGGCCTGCTATTATATACACCAGTGTGTATCTAACAATTACTGATGTACCAGTAGGCCTGCGACTATATTCACCAATGTGTATCTAATAATTACTGAGATACCAGTAGGTCTGCGACTATATTTACCAATGTGTATCTAATAATTACTGAGATACCAGTAGGCCTGCTACTATATTCACCAATGTGTATCTAATAATTACTGAGATACCAGTAGGCCTGCGACTATATTCACCAATGTGTATCTAATAATTACTGAGATACCAGTAGGTCTGCGACTATATTTACCAATGTGTATCTAATAATTACTGAGATACCAGTAGGCCTGCTACTATATTCACCAGTGTATCTAATAATTACTGAGATACCAGTAGGCCTGCGACTATATTCACCAGTGTGTATCTTATAATTACTGAGATACCAGTAGGCCTGCTACTGTATACACCAGTGTGTATCTAACAATTACTGATATACCAGTAGGCCTGCGACTATATTCACCAATGTGTATCTAATAATTACTGAGATACCAGTAGGTCTGCGACTATATTTACCAATGTGTATCTAATAATTACTGAGATACCAGTAGGCCTGCTACTATATTCACCAATGTGTATCTAATAATTACTGAGATACCTGTAGGCCTGTGACTATATTCGCCAATGTGTAATAATTACTGAGATACCAGTAGGCCTGCGACTATATTCACCAATGTGTATCTAATAATTACTGAGATACCAGTAGGCCTGCGACTATATTCACCAATGTGTATCTAATAATTACTGAGATACCAGTAGGTCTGCGACTATATTTACCAATGTGTATCTAATAATTACTGAGATACCAGTAGGCCTGCTACTATATTCACCAGTGTATCTAATAATTACTGAGATACCAGTAGGCCTGCGACTATATTCACCAGTGTGTATCTCATAATTACTGAGATACCAGTAGGCCTGCTACTATATACACCAGTGTGTATCTAACAATTACTGATATACCAGTAGGCCTGCTACTATATTCACCAGTGTGTATCTAATAATTACTGAGATACCAGTAGGCCTGCTACTATATTCACCAGTGTGTATCTAATAATTACTGATATACCGGTAGACTTGCGACTATATATACCAATGTGTATCTAATAATTACTGAGATACCAGTAGGCCTGCGACTATATTCACCAATCTGTATCTAATAGTTACTGAGATACCTGTAGGCCTGTGATTATATTCTCCAATGTGTAATAGTTACTGAGATACCAGTGGGGCTGTGACTATATTCACCAATGTGTATCTAATAATTACTGAGATGCCAGTAGGCCTGCGACTATATTCACCAGTCTGTATCTAATAATTACTGAGATACCAGTAGGCCTGCGACTATATTCACCAGTGTGTATCTAATAATTACTGAGATACCAGTAGGTCTGAGACTATATTCACCAATGTGTATCTAATAATTACTGAGATACCAGTAGGTCTGCTACTATATTCACCAGTGTGTATCTAATAATTACTGAGATACCAGTAGGCCTGCGACTATATTCACCAGTGTGTATCTAATAATTACTGAGATACCAGTAGGTTTGAGACTATATTCACCAATGTGTATCTAATAATTACTGAGATACCAATAGGCCTGCGACTATATTCACCAATCTGTATCTATTAGTTACTGAGATACCTGTAGGCCTGTGACTATATTCGCCAATGTGTAATAATTACTGAGATACCAGTAGGCCTGCGACTATATTCACCAATGTGTATCTAATAATTACTGAGATACCAGTAGGCCTGCGACTATATTCACCAATGTGTATCTAATGATTACTGAGATACCAGTAGGTCTGCGACTATATTTACCAATGTGTAACTAATAATTACTGATATACCAGTAGGCCTGCTACTATATTCACGAGTGTGTATCTAATAATTACTGATATACCAGTAGGCCTGCTACTATATTCACCAGTGTGTATCTAATAATTTCTGAGATACCGGTAGACCTGCGACTATATATACCAATGTGTATCTAATAATTACTGAGATACCAGTAGGCCTGCGACTATATTCACCAGTGTGTGTCTAATAATTACGGAGATACCAGTAGGTCTGCGACTATATTCACAAATGTGTAATAATTTCTGAGATACCAGTGGGGCTGCGACTATATTCACCAATGTGTATCTAATAATTACTGAGATACCAGTAGGCCTGCGTCTATATTCACCAACGTGTATCTAATAATTACTGAGATACCAGTAGGCCTGTGACTATATTCACCAATGTGTAATAATTACTGAGATACCAGTACGTCTGCGTCTATATTCACCAACGTGTATCTAATATTTACTGAGATACCAGTAGGTCTGCGTCTATATTCACAAACGTGTATCTAATATTTACTGAGATACCAGTAGGCCTGCGTCTATATTCACCAACGTGTATCTAATATTTACTGAGATACCAGTAGGTCTGCGACTATATTCACCAATGTGTATCTAATAATTACTGAGATACCAGTAGGCCTGCGACTATATTCACCAATGTGTAATAATTACTGAGATACCAGTAGTTCTGCGACTATATTCACCAATCTGTATCTAATAGTTACTGAGATACCAGTAGGCCTGCGACTATATTCACCAATCTGTGTCTAATAGGTACTGAGATACCAGTAGTCCTGCGACTATATTCACCAATGTGTATCTAATAATTACTGAGATACCAGTAGGTCTGCGCCTATATTCACCAATCTGTATCTAATAGTTACTGAGATACCAGTAGGTCTGCGACTATATTCACCAATGTGTATCTAATAGTTACTGAGATACCAGTAGGCCAGCGACTATATTCACCAGTGTGTATCTAATAATTACTGAGATACCAGTAGTTCTGCGTCTATATTCACCAGTGTGTATCTAATAATTACTGAGATACCAGTAGGCCTGCGACTATATTCACCAGTGTGTATCTAATAATTACTGAGATACTAGTAGGTCTGCGACTATATTCACCAATGTGTATCTAATAATTACTAGATACCGGTAGGCCTGCGTTTATGATCCAACATCAGGATTTTTGGCGTGCACGAAAGTGCCGAAGAAAATACTGATGAATTAGCTCTAAACATCTTCCGTGATATCGGCGCAAGTGTTAACCTGCATGATATTGACAGGAGCCATCGAGTTGGACCTAAATCCCCGGGAAAAGCGCGGCCAAATATTGTGAAATTTGTGTCATTCCCTACCAGGCAGGAGGTGTTTCTCAAAAAAAGAATGCTTAAAGGTAGCAAGGTGACAATTCGCGAAGATATCACCTCCACCAGGCTGGCCATTTTGAAGACTGCAATTTCTCGTTTCTCTGTTAGAAATTGTTGGAGTTCGCAGGGCGATATCCTAATCAGGCAACCCGATGGTAGCAAGATTAGGATTAACCGCATGTGTGACCTACCAAACTAGTTAGAAACTGTAGTCAAAGAACATTCACCTAGCTGACCGCGGCCACTATATGTTACTTTAGTTTTAATTAATATTAGTTCACCTGTATAGTGTAATCTTAGTCTTAGTTCAGTATACTACAATTTGGTTAGTTTAGTTCTCATTTTCCAAGTTGGCAAACCTAGTATGTGGGTCTACGACCTCTGACAGCAGCTCGGTACAGCTTACCCCCTGCAGTGAAAGGAATTCCACCCGTCCCACCCCTCTCTCACCGTGGCCTTGTGAAGGTGACAGAGTGCCAAAAGTAGCTCCAGGGAACAATGACTCCACCGCAGCCCGTGATTACCTGTTCGAAAAACTGTTACTTCATCCGACAGGTCTTCACATAGCGCACGTAAATGTAAAGTCCTTATCGGCACATTTTCATGAACTAGAACTTATTATACGTGATGTATTTCATATTTGCTTGTTGAGTGAGACATGGCTATCGCCACTCCATCTTTCAAAATCATTTAACTCGCCCGGCTACACACTATTACGCAACGACCGAGTAGGGAAGGAAGGAGGTGGGGTTGGAGCTTTTGTTAAGACGAACTTAAATCCTAAAATACTAGCATGCTCAGATAGCCAGTACAATAGAAGACCCGAATTTATGTTATTCGAAATAGAGACCGCCCATCAAAAGTGTGCTGTCTGTGTTGTTTACAAGGCACCTTCGCTGGGTCATTTAGAGGTCGTAGTGAACGCGTTATTACGCATCCTGCCTCTTTACCAATACGTAATAGTCATGGGCGATTTCAATACCAATATAGGCGATAATACCATAGCTGAAACTCGGCAACTCTTGAATATGCTCGCGTCACGTGACATGAAAATATTAGACCTACTACCGACACATCACACACGTTCATCACACACGACAATTGACCTGATATCAGTAAAGAACACAGACAAAGTGCTTCAATACGGGCAAACATCTGTACCTGGAATTTCTGCCCACGACTTAATCTACTTGTCCTACTCTTTAAAATATAAGAAGACCAAACCAAGGACCATCACGTACAGAGACCTCTCTAAAATTGACACGCTATCCTTGATAGAAGACGCTCTCAATGTACCATGGCATGACATACTGAATATTCACAATATAGATGATAAAGTACACAAAATGAACGACTACTTGACAGGACTATATGATAAACATGCTCCAGTGAAAACTGTTCGAGCGACGCGACCTCCAGCACCCTGGCTCAGCACGGAACTGAAATAACTAATGGCTAAGCGAGATTCTGCGCACAGAAAGTTTATGAAATTACCCACGCAACAGAATTATGATGACTTTAAAAAGCTCCGAAACAGAACATCCCAAGCAGTAAGTAACGCTCGAACCAGACATGCTCACAACTTGCTCGGGCGTAATATCAAACCCTCTGCGGCGTGGAATGAACTAAGAAACATGGGAATAGGCAAAGGAAAAAATGACAACCCCATTAATCTACCTCTTGACACACTCAATGACTATTTTACTAATACAGGACATTCTGTCAACCCAGACATAAAACACAGAACTCTCACCAACAACTACAACACCCCCACCCCCAACAGGGAAAATTCTACTTCTCGCATGTCACCCCGTCACAAGTCAGACGTGCCATTATTAGAATCAAATCAAAATCGAAAGGGATCGACAATATAGAAATAGAAATATTCAAACGAATCATTGACATTATACTTCCCACAATTACACACATATTCAACTACTCGTTAATGACCATTACGTACCCATCGCTATGGAAAGCGGCTATTGTCATTCCAATCCCTAAAAACACACAAGCCAAAAACGTGAGTGACTCGCCCAGTGAGCATATTATCTGCCATCTCCAAATCTCTCGAATTTATCGTGTACGAACAACTCTCCTGCTATTTGCAAGCGCACAATATCCTTGATGAGCACCTATCTGGCTTCCGGAAAAATCACAGCACTACTACGGCACTACTTAAGGTCACGGATGACATAAGAAAGGCTATGGACAGTGGGCAAGCAACAATCATAGCACTGCTTGATTTCAGCAAAGCATTTGATTCTGTTGATCATGACATATTACTCTCTAGCCTATTCAAAATTCATCTCTCTATGAACAGTATCCAATGGGTGGACTCATATCTACATGGGCGCCAACAGCGCGTTAAAAGTAATTCAAATCAAATGTCTTCTTGGCGCTCAGTGGTGAGAGGAGTCCCTCAGGGATCAGTTCTAGGACCCCTTCTCTTCTCGATCTACATAAATGATATCACTTCATCGATAACTAAATGCAAATATCACTTATACGCTGACGATGCACAACTCTATCTGCATGCTGCACCAGAAAGACTATCGCAAGCAATCAAAGCTTTCAATGAGGACTTAACTGAAATTTGTAATTGGTCCAATTCACATGGACTACGACTCAATGAGACAAAAACACAAGCTATCATAATCTCCCACCCAAAAATTCTCCGTAAAATAAAAAATAATCCCACCCTACCAAACTTACGCTTGCGCGACTCCCCAATCGAATTCCGAGAATCAGTCAAAGATTTGGGCGTGATAATTGACGAACAACTCTCTTGGACGCAGCAAGTCCACAACGTCTCTAGAAAAGTATTTTCCGCACTGAATTCATTGAGACTATTTGGGAATATTTTCTCTCGCGTGTTAAAAGAACGACTTGTTTCCTCCCTAGTACTGCCTCATTTTGACTATTGCGATGTGGTATACAATGACCTGTCTGCTACTCTTAAAAACAAACTCCAACTAGCACAAAATGCCTGTGTACGCTACATATGCAACTTACGGTATTACGACCACGTCACCCCTGCGTACGAACAACTCAGCTGGTTGCGACTAAATCAACGCCGCGATCTTCATTCTTTATGTCTTTTCCGACAAATACACTTAAGTTCCTCTCCAGCTTACCTGCATTCTCAGTTTCACTGCCTCTCACACGAACATAGTCTTGGTACACGGTCAAAAAATGATTCACTCATGCTCATACCAATACACCGTACGGTACGCTACACTAACTCCTTCGTAGTTTCTACTGCACGACTGTGGAACAACCTGCCGCGCTCTGTCATAGGAGCAACCCCGTCTAGCTTCAGGCAGCAATGCCAGCTGTACATATCACAAAAGAAATGAAACCTGAACTCAACACGTCAACTATTTGAATCCTTATGCTGAGTTATATTCGTGTTTCTAATTTACGTTTTATTTATTTTCTGTTTTGTTACCTAAATGTTTTCTTACATCCTTTTAAATGCGAATTGCAAAATCAATATTAGGCTATAGTAATAACTCATCCATGATGCTTATCATCATCATCAACATCATCACATCATCATCAGGTTCTGTTTTATTAGTGTTTGTGTTTCCCTATTATTTCCTTACTTTAGCTATAATTAACTAATTACAATAATTTTTCCTACGCCATGCTTGCCTGCCATTATATGTATTGTGATCAAATCTGAAATGTATTCCTGTTAGATTTAAGTACCATTGTTAAGTTTTGCAAATAATGTAATAATGTATTAATTGTAAAATCTGGTTAGATGGAAGAGAGGGCCCAATGGCCCTAATCTTGCCAGACAAAATAAATCTATCTATCTATATTCACCAATCTGTATCTAATAGTTACTGAGATACCAATAGACCTGTGACTATATTCACCAATGTGTATTTAATAATTACTGAGATACCAGTGGGCCTGCGACCATATTCACGAGTGTGTATCTAATAATTACTGAGATACCAGTGGGCCTGCGAGTATATTCACCAGTGTGTATCTAATAATTACTGAGATACCAGTGGGCCTGCGACTATATTCACGAGTGTGTATCTAATAATTACTGAGATACCAGTGGGCCTGTGACTATATTCACCAATGTGTATCTAATAATTACTGAGATACCAGTGGGCATGCGAGTATATTCACCAGTGTGTATCTTATAATTACTGAGATACCAGTAGGCCTGCTATTATATACACCAGTGTGTATCTAACAATTACTGATGTACCAGTAGGCCTGCGACTATATTCACCAATGTGTATCTAATAATTACTGAGATACCAGTAGGTCTGCGACTATATTTACCAATGTGTATCTAATAATTACTGAGATACCAGTAGGCCTGCTACTATATTCACCAATGTGTATCTAATAATTACTGAGATACCAGTAGGCCTGCGACTATATTCACCAATGTGTATCTAATAATTACTGAGATACCAGTAGGTCTGCGACTATATTTACCAATGTGTATCTAATAATTACTGAGATACCAGTAGGCCTGCTACTATATTCACCAGTGTATCTAATAATTACTGAGATACCAGTAGGCCTGCGACTATATTCACCAGTGTGTATCTTATAATTACTGAGATACCAGTAGGCCTGCTACTGTATACACCAGTGTGTATCTAACAATTACTGATATACCAGTAGGCCTGCGACTATATTCACCAATGTGTATCTAATAATTACTGAGATACCAGTAGGTCTGCGACTATATTTACCAATGTGTATCTAATAATTACTGAGATACCAGTAGGCCTGCTACTATATTCACCAATGTGTATCTAATAATTACTGAGATA
Organism: Meconema thalassinum; assembly: GCA_946902985.2. Lineage (NCBI taxonomy): Eukaryota > Metazoa > Arthropoda > Insecta > Orthoptera > Tettigoniidae > Meconema > Meconema thalassinum. The sequence continues at coordinate 31,969,096 of OX336393.1, forward strand.
CCTGTAGGCCTGTGACTATATTCGCCAATGTGTAATAATTACTGAGATACCAGTAGGCCTGCGACTATATTCACCAATGTGTATCTAATAATTACTGAGATACCAGTAGGCCTGCGACTATATTCACCAATGTGTATCTAATAATTACTGAGATACCAGTAGGTCTGCGACTATATTTACCAATGTGTATCTAATAATTACTGAGATACCAGTAGGCCTGCTACTATATTCACCAGTGTATCTAATAATTACTGAGATACCAGTAGGCCTGCGACTATATTCACCAGTGTGTATCTCATAATTACTGAGATACCAGTAGGCCTGCTACTATATACACCAGTGTGTATCTAACAATTACTGATATACCAGTAGGCCTGCTACTATATTCACCAGTGTGTATCTAATAATTACTGAGATACCAGTAGGCCTGCTACTATATTCACCAGTGTGTATCTAATAATTACTGATATACCGGTAGACTTGCGACTATATATACCAATGTGTATCTAATAATTACTGAGATACCAGTAGGCCTGCGACTATATTCACCAATCTGTATCTAATAGTTACTGAGATACCTGTAGGCCTGTGATTATATTCTCCAATGTGTAATAGTTACTGAGATACCAGTGGGGCTGTGACTATATTCACCAATGTGTATCTAATAATTACTGAGATGCCAGTAGGCCTGCGACTATATTCACCAGTCTGTATCTAATAATTACTGAGATACCAGTAGGCCTGCGACTATATTCACCAGTGTGTATCTAATAATTACTGAGATACCAGTAGGTCTGAGACTATATTCACCAATGTGTATCTAATAATTACTGAGATACCAGTAGGTCTGCTACTATATTCACCAGTGTGTATCTAATAATTACTGAGATACCAGTAGGCCTGCGACTATATTCACCAGTGTGTATCTAATAATTACTGAGATACCAGTAGGTTTGAGACTATATTCACCAATGTGTATCTAATAATTACTGAGATACCAATAGGCCTGCGACTATATTCACCAATCTGTATCTATTAGTTACTGAGATACCTGTAGGCCTGTGACTATATTCGCCAATGTGTAATAATTACTGAGATACCAGTAGGCCTGCGACTATATTCACCAATGTGTATCTAATAATTACTGAGATACCAGTAGGCCTGCGACTATATTCACCAATGTGTATCTAATGATTACTGAGATACCAGTAGGTCTGCGACTATATTTACCAATGTGTAACTAATAATTACTGATATACCAGTAGGCCTGCTACTATATTCACGAGTGTGTATCTAATAATTACTGATATACCAGTAGGCCTGCTACTATATTCACCAGTGTGTATCTAATAATTTCTGAGATACCGGTAGACCTGCGACTATATATACCAATGTGTATCTAATAATTACTGAGATACCAGTAGGCCTGCGACTATATTCACCAGTGTGTGTCTAATAATTACGGAGATACCAGTAGGTCTGCGACTATATTCACAAATGTGTAATAATTTCTGAGATACCAGTGGGGCTGCGACTATATTCACCAATGTGTATCTAATAATTACTGAGATACCAGTAGGCCTGCGTCTATATTCACCAACGTGTATCTAATAATTACTGAGATACCAGTAGGCCTGTGACTATATTCACCAATGTGTAATAATTACTGAGATACCAGTACGTCTGCGTCTATATTCACCAACGTGTATCTAATATTTACTGAGATACCAGTAGGTCTGCGTCTATATTCACAAACGTGTATCTAATATTTACTGAGATACCAGTAGGCCTGCGTCTATATTCACCAACGTGTATCTAATATTTACTGAGATACCAGTAGGTCTGCGACTATATTCACCAATGTGTATCTAATAATTACTGAGATACCAGTAGGCCTGCGACTATATTCACCAATGTGTAATAATTACTGAGATACCAGTAGTTCTGCGACTATATTCACCAATCTGTATCTAATAGTTACTGAGATACCAGTAGGCCTGCGACTATATTCACCAATCTGTGTCTAATAGGTACTGAGATACCAGTAGTCCTGCGACTATATTCACCAATGTGTATCTAATAATTACTGAGATACCAGTAGGTCTGCGCCTATATTCACCAATCTGTATCTAATAGTTACTGAGATACCAGTAGGTCTGCGACTATATTCACCAATGTGTATCTAATAGTTACTGAGATACCAGTAGGCCAGCGACTATATTCACCAGTGTGTATCTAATAATTACTGAGATACCAGTAGTTCTGCGTCTATATTCACCAGTGTGTATCTAATAATTACTGAGATACCAGTAGGCCTGCGACTATATTCACCAGTGTGTATCTAATAATTACTGAGATACTAGTAGGTCTGCGACTATATTCACCAATGTGTATCTAATAATTACTAGATACCGGTAGGCCTGCGTTTATGATCCAACATCAGGATTTTTGGCGTGCACGAAAGTGCCGAAGAAAATACTGATGAATTAGCTCTAAACATCTTCCGTGATATCGGCGCAAGTGTTAACCTGCATGATATTGACAGGAGCCATCGAGTTGGACCTAAATCCCCGGGAAAAGCGCGGCCAAATATTGTGAAATTTGTGTCATTCCCTACCAGGCAGGAGGTGTTTCTCAAAAAAAGAATGCTTAAAGGTAGCAAGGTGACAATTCGCGAAGATATCACCTCCACCAGGCTGGCCATTTTGAAGACTGCAATTTCTCGTTTCTCTGTTAGAAATTGTTGGAGTTCGCAGGGCGATATCCTAATCAGGCAACCCGATGGTAGCAAGATTAGGATTAACCGCATGTGTGACCTACCAAACTAGTTAGAAACTGTAGTCAAAGAACATTCACCTAGCTGACCGCGGCCACTATATGTTACTTTAGTTTTAATTAATATTAGTTCACCTGTATAGTGTAATCTTAGTCTTAGTTCAGTATACTACAATTTGGTTAGTTTAGTTCTCATTTTCCAAGTTGGCAAACCTAGTATGTGGGTCTACGACCTCTGACAGCAGCTCGGTACAGCTTACCCCCTGCAGTGAAAGGAATTCCACCCGTCCCACCCCTCTCTCACCGTGGCCTTGTGAAGGTGACAGAGTGCCAAAAGTAGCTCCAGGGAACAATGACTCCACCGCAGCCCGTGATTACCTGTTCGAAAAACTGTTACTTCATCCGACAGGTCTTCACATAGCGCACGTAAATGTAAAGTCCTTATCGGCACATTTTCATGAACTAGAACTTATTATACGTGATGTATTTCATATTTGCTTGTTGAGTGAGACATGGCTATCGCCACTCCATCTTTCAAAATCATTTAACTCGCCCGGCTACACACTATTACGCAACGACCGAGTAGGGAAGGAAGGAGGTGGGGTTGGAGCTTTTGTTAAGACGAACTTAAATCCTAAAATACTAGCATGCTCAGATAGCCAGTACAATAGAAGACCCGAATTTATGTTATTCGAAATAGAGACCGCCCATCAAAAGTGTGCTGTCTGTGTTGTTTACAAGGCACCTTCGCTGGGTCATTTAGAGGTCGTAGTGAACGCGTTATTACGCATCCTGCCTCTTTACCAATACGTAATAGTCATGGGCGATTTCAATACCAATATAGGCGATAATACCATAGCTGAAACTCGGCAACTCTTGAATATGCTCGCGTCACGTGACATGAAAATATTAGACCTACTACCGACACATCACACACGTTCATCACACACGACAATTGACCTGATATCAGTAAAGAACACAGACAAAGTGCTTCAATACGGGCAAACATCTGTACCTGGAATTTCTGCCCACGACTTAATCTACTTGTCCTACTCTTTAAAATATAAGAAGACCAAACCAAGGACCATCACGTACAGAGACCTCTCTAAAATTGACACGCTATCCTTGATAGAAGACGCTCTCAATGTACCATGGCATGACATACTGAATATTCACAATATAGATGATAAAGTACACAAAATGAACGACTACTTGACAGGACTATATGATAAACATGCTCCAGTGAAAACTGTTCGAGCGACGCGACCTCCAGCACCCTGGCTCAGCACGGAACTGAAATAACTAATGGCTAAGCGAGATTCTGCGCACAGAAAGTTTATGAAATTACCCACGCAACAGAATTATGATGACTTTAAAAAGCTCCGAAACAGAACATCCCAAGCAGTAAGTAACGCTCGAACCAGACATGCTCACAACTTGCTCGGGCGTAATATCAAACCCTCTGCGGCGTGGAATGAACTAAGAAACATGGGAATAGGCAAAGGAAAAAATGACAACCCCATTAATCTACCTCTTGACACACTCAATGACTATTTTACTAATACAGGACATTCTGTCAACCCAGACATAAAACACAGAACTCTCACCAACAACTACAACACCCCCACCCCCAACAGGGAAAATTCTACTTCTCGCATGTCACCCCGTCACAAGTCAGACGTGCCATTATTAGAATCAAATCAAAATCGAAAGGGATCGACAATATAGAAATAGAAATATTCAAACGAATCATTGACATTATACTTCCCACAATTACACACATATTCAACTACTCGTTAATGACCATTACGTACCCATCGCTATGGAAAGCGGCTATTGTCATTCCAATCCCTAAAAACACACAAGCCAAAAACGTGAGTGACTCGCCCAGTGAGCATATTATCTGCCATCTCCAAATCTCTCGAATTTATCGTGTACGAACAACTCTCCTGCTATTTGCAAGCGCACAATATCCTTGATGAGCACCTATCTGGCTTCCGGAAAAATCACAGCACTACTACGGCACTACTTAAGGTCACGGATGACATAAGAAAGGCTATGGACAGTGGGCAAGCAACAATCATAGCACTGCTTGATTTCAGCAAAGCATTTGATTCTGTTGATCATGACATATTACTCTCTAGCCTATTCAAAATTCATCTCTCTATGAACAGTATCCAATGGGTGGACTCATATCTACATGGGCGCCAACAGCGCGTTAAAAGTAATTCAAATCAAATGTCTTCTTGGCGCTCAGTGGTGAGAGGAGTCCCTCAGGGATCAGTTCTAGGACCCCTTCTCTTCTCGATCTACATAAATGATATCACTTCATCGATAACTAAATGCAAATATCACTTATACGCTGACGATGCACAACTCTATCTGCATGCTGCACCAGAAAGACTATCGCAAGCAATCAAAGCTTTCAATGAGGACTTAACTGAAATTTGTAATTGGTCCAATTCACATGGACTACGACTCAATGAGACAAAAACACAAGCTATCATAATCTCCCACCCAAAAATTCTCCGTAAAATAAAAAATAATCCCACCCTACCAAACTTACGCTTGCGCGACTCCCCAATCGAATTCCGAGAATCAGTCAAAGATTTGGGCGTGATAATTGACGAACAACTCTCTTGGACGCAGCAAGTCCACAACGTCTCTAGAAAAGTATTTTCCGCACTGAATTCATTGAGACTATTTGGGAATATTTTCTCTCGCGTGTTAAAAGAACGACTTGTTTCCTCCCTAGTACTGCCTCATTTTGACTATTGCGATGTGGTATACAATGACCTGTCTGCTACTCTTAAAAACAAACTCCAACTAGCACAAAATGCCTGTGTACGCTACATATGCAACTTACGGTATTACGACCACGTCACCCCTGCGTACGAACAACTCAGCTGGTTGCGACTAAATCAACGCCGCGATCTTCATTCTTTATGTCTTTTCCGACAAATACACTTAAGTTCCTCTCCAGCTTACCTGCATTCTCAGTTTCACTGCCTCTCACACGAACATAGTCTTGGTACACGGTCAAAAAATGATTCACTCATGCTCATACCAATACACCGTACGGTACGCTACACTAACTCCTTCGTAGTTTCTACTGCACGACTGTGGAACAACCTGCCGCGCTCTGTCATAGGAGCAACCCCGTCTAGCTTCAGGCAGCAATGCCAGCTGTACATATCACAAAAGAAATGAAACCTGAACTCAACACGTCAACTATTTGAATCCTTATGCTGAGTTATATTCGTGTTTCTAATTTACGTTTTATTTATTTTCTGTTTTGTTACCTAAATGTTTTCTTACATCCTTTTAAATGCGAATTGCAAAATCAATATTAGGCTATAGTAATAACTCATCCATGATGCTTATCATCATCATCAACATCATCACATCATCATCAGGTTCTGTTTTATTAGTGTTTGTGTTTCCCTATTATTTCCTTACTTTAGCTATAATTAACTAATTACAATAATTTTTCCTACGCCATGCTTGCCTGCCATTATATGTATTGTGATCAAATCTGAAATGTATTCCTGTTAGATTTAAGTACCATTGTTAAGTTTTGCAAATAATGTAATAATGTATTAATTGTAAAATCTGGTTAGATGGAAGAGAGGGCCCAATGGCCCTAATCTTGCCAGACAAAATAAATCTATCTATCTATATTCACCAATCTGTATCTAATAGTTACTGAGATACCAATAGACCTGTGACTATATTCACCAATGTGTATTTAATAATTACTGAGATACCAGTGGGCCTGCGACCATATTCACGAGTGTGTATCTAATAATTACTGAGATACCAGTGGGCCTGCGAGTATATTCACCAGTGTGTATCTAATAATTACTGAGATACCAGTGGGCCTGCGACTATATTCACGAGTGTGTATCTAATAATTACTGAGATACCAGTGGGCCTGTGACTATAATCACCAATGTGTATCTAATAATTACTGAGATACCAGTGGGCCTGCGAGTATATTCACCAGTGTGTATCTAATAATTACTGAGATACCAGTGGGCCTGCGACTATATTCACCAATGTGTATCTAATATTTACTGAGATACCAGTGGGCCTGCGACTATATTCACCAATGTGTGTCTAATAATTACTGAGATATCAGTGGGCCTGCGACTATATTCACCAGTGTGTATCTAATAATTACTGAGATACCAGTAGGCCTGCGAGTATATTCACCAGTGTGTATCTAATAATTACTGAGATACCAGTGGGACTGCGACTATATTCACCAATGTGTATCTAATATTTTCTGAGATACCAGTGGGCCTGCGACCATATTCACGAGTGTGTATCTAATAATTACTGAGATACCAGTGGGCCTGCGAGTATATTCACCAGTGTGTATCTAATAATTACTGAGATACCAGTGGGCCTGCGACTATATTCACGAGTGTGTATCAAATAATTACTGAGATACCAGTGGGCCTGTGACTATATTCACCAATGTGTATCTAATAATTACTGAGATACCAGTGGGCCTGCGAGTATATTCACCAATGTGTATCTAATAACTACTGAGATACCAGTAGACCTGCGAGTATATTCACCAATGTGTATCTAATATTTACTGAGATACCAGTAGGCCTGCGACTATATTCACCAATGTGTGTCTAATAACTACTGAGATACCAGTAGACCTGCGAGTATATTCACCAATGTGTATCTAATAATTACTGAGATACCAGTAGGCCTGCGACTATATTCACCAATGTGTATCTAATAATTACTGAGATACCAGTGGGCCTGCGACCATATTCACGAGTGTGTATCTAATAATTACTGAGATACCAGTGGGCCTGCGAGTATATTCACCAGTGTGTATCTAATAATTACTGAGATACCAGTGGGCCTGCGACTATATTCACGAGTGTGTATCTAATAATTACTGAGATACCAGTGGGCCTGTGATGAACCGTTTTTATCACGTTCATTATTTTTTGTCATATTATTATTATTATTATTATTATTATTATTATTATTATTATTATTATCATTTCCTTCATGTCGCATTATTGTGACATATGTTTCTCTGTCTTACCTACTGCGTTCAAACTTTGTAATTCTGCGTAAATGTTTCGTCAGATGGTGAAACTTTTCACCCCTACTGACACAGTTTTACCATTGGTTGAAGCATAACTTGTTGCTAAGCTTTGCTTCTCCCATTGGCCCCCTTTATGTTCTGGAGAGGGGATGTTTCTACGACTTATTTTTCTCGGAGCGCGTTACGGCTTTCCTTTAGAGAAGGTTGCTCCCTTCTATTTTTGGGCCGTCATGTAAGACGGACGTGTGTGCACGTGTCGGGCTTTTGCCCGCACCCAGAAAGCAACTAAATGTAAGTACGATTCAGTCATTGAAGTTATCTAACTTGAGGTCTTTCTAAATTTCTATTTCTCCATATTTTTTTCATTTTGTGTCCCCTTTGATTCACTTACAATTTCCCTTCCTTATGATGATGTGAATTCGATCCATGAACCCAAGTCCCTTCGCCTTTGTTTACGTTAGTTTAGCGAAGCCTCTGTGTTTATTTGTCATCCCTACCTTTCATGTAATCGGTTTTATTTTTACCCAAATCTCTCAGGTCTGAAATATATGCTACTTTTCTACGAGGCTTAATTATGCTCTGTATTGCGTCACCACCTGGTCCGGCGTTCTTTTATGACGACCTCCGGTGGATTATCGCATCAGAGCCTTGTTTTTATGGATGGAATCGGCGAAGTTACGGAGCGGAGTCTCACGTCTTCAGTCAGATCCTCCCTCTGTTTTATTGAAATGTATGTGAGCGATGGTCATCGTGCTAATCACTGTCCATGCGCCGCATTACTTTCTTTGTTTCATCGTATGTCGTTGTGATTCGGCATTTCTACCTCTGTGTAAGCCTACATCTTCCTACAAAGCATATTTCTTAGCTGATTGATTTTTTTTTTATTTCCTGTCCCGGTAATGTCACGTTATTTAATGTAATTTTCATTTCCTTTATTTTTATGTGTTAATTTTGTGTTGCTTCCTCTGGCTTCGTTATATTACGTAACTCCGTGTCATCCCCCACCCCTGTTTCCTACATACTCACCCCTCTAATCCCTACCACTTTCACCCCCCCTACCCCATGATTTCACAACATCATGAGCGTCTGAGTTTTGTTTTTGACGCTGGACATTGTAGTCCAGATCATGTCGTCTCTGTAAGTAGTCGTTCTTGTTATCTATCCCACGAATTTCTTTAATTTCTTTAATTTTGCTTCATCTTTATTGAGTTTTATTATTGAATCGCGTTTCCAATTAGTTGCTATTATGATTTGAATTTATTTCTAGATTCCTTTTATTTTATATTTAAGTTGCTCGTGTTTTATTTTCATTTCGAATTTGTAATCAGTACACATGTGTTTATTTTATTATTAATATATTTTTATTCAGTAAGTACAATATTTGCTTCTGTCTTATGATTTCTCGTATTTGAGTTCCTCGTTTGTCTTTCGATTCAACTTAGTCTTGGCTTCGCACTGCAGCGAACACGGTCTCTGGAACCTTTGCTCTATTACTTAAGTTTAATTTTTCCTTTTGATTTTCCTTAAACCATTGTTCTGGTTTACTTTCTGTGGAAGTCATCTTTCTTTCGATTCGAAATCTTGGGCCCAGCACGCATCGAAAGAAGTATTCCTTCCTCGTTCCCTACGTAATCCTGTTTAGTTTTTATTGTTTTTACTTCCACTGTATTCACCATGCCTCTGCTACTTTGTTTAATGTAAAAGCACAAGACGGTGCAAATGGTAGCAGAGCATGGTTAATACAGTAATGTGTGAAAGGCGGGCAATATTTTTTCGAAAATTGTCACATCTTGTAAATATATTTATTTCATAACAGTTTCAGTCGACACATTGCTGTTAATTAGTGCAAACTAATTTATGAGGATCTGAGAAGAAACTAATATATTTATTATTTTAAGGGCCTGGTTGTTGAGTCAGGTTTCTCATTTGAATAGAGAGTAGAGTAAACGGTTCTAAATATTCGAGAACTTGCGAATAACTGCATTCTTGGCTGTCACCGTGGAGGCCCGGGTTCGATTCCCGACTCTGCCAAGAAATCTTTAATTTTGGTCTGAGGGGTGGAGCGGGGTACACTCAACCTCGTGAGCGATAACTGAATAGAGGTGGGTTCGATCCCTACCTCTGTCATCCTGGAAGTGTTTCCGGTGGTTTCCAGGCAAATGCCGGGATGGTACCTAACTTAAGGCCACGGCTGTTTCATATCTCAATTGAATATACACTCACCAGTAATAGAGCGTGGTGGCGCAGTGGTCAAGCTGTTGGTCTCTCACCACGGCTGTTTCCTACCTCAATTGAATATGCACTCACCAGTAATAGGGCGTGGTGGCACAGCGGTCAAGCTGTTGGTCTCTCACCACGGCTGTTTCCTACCTCAATTCAATATACACTCACCAGTAATAGGGCGTGGTGGCGCAGTGGTCAAGCTGTTGGTCTCTCACCGCGGCTGTTTCCTACCTCAATTGAATATACACTCACCAGTAATAGGGCGTGGTGGTGCAGTGGTCAAGCTGTTGGTCTCTCACGACGGCTGTTTCCTACCTCAATTGAATATACACTCACCAGTAATAGAGCGCGGTGGCGCAGTGGTCAAGCTGTTGGTCTCTCACCACGGCTGTTTCCTACCTCAATTGAATATACACTCACCAGTAATAGGGCGTGGTGGCGCAGTGGTCAAGCTGTTGGTCTCTCACCACGGCTGTTTCCTACCTCAATTGAATATACACTCACCAGTAATAGGGCGTGGGGGCGCAGTGGTCAAGCTGTTAGTCTCTCACCACGGCTGTTTCCTACCTCAATTGAATATACACTCACGAGTAATAGGGCGTGGTGGCGCAGTGGTCAAGCTGTTGTTCTATCACCACGGCTGTTTCCTACCTCAATTGAATATACACTCACCAGTAATAGGGCGTGGTGGCGCAGTGGTCAAGCTGTTGGTCTCTCACCACGGCTGTTTCCTACCTCAATTGAATATACACTCACCAGTAATAGGGCGTGGTGGCGCAGTGGTCAAGCTGTTGGTCTCTCACCGCGGCTGTTTCCTACCTCAATTGAATATACAGTCACCAGTAATAGAGCGTGGTGGCGCAGTGGTCAAGCTGTTGGTCTCTCACCACGGCTGTTTCCTACCTCAATTGAATATACACTCTCCAGTAATAGGGCGTGGTGGCGCAGTGGTCAAGCTGTTGGTCTCTCACCACGGCTGTTTCCTACCTCAATTGAGTATACACTCACCAGTAATAGGGCGTGGTGGTGCAGTGGTCAAGCTGTTAGTCTCTCACCACGGCTGTTTCCTACCTCAATTGAATATACACTCACCAGTAATAGGGCGTGGTGGCGCAGTGGTCAAGCTGTTAGTCTCTCACCACGGCTGTTTCCTACCTCAATTGAATATACACTCACCAGTAATAGGGCGTTGTGGCGCAGTGGTCAAGCTGTTGGTCTCTCACCACGGCTGTTTCCTACCTCAATTGAATATACACTCACCTGTAATAGGGCGTGGTGGCGCAGTGGTCAAGCTGTTAGTCTCTCACCACGGCTGTTTCCTACCTCAATTGAATATACACTCACCTGTAATAGGGCGTGGTGGCGCAGTGGTCAAGCTGTTGGTCTCTCACCACGGCTGTTTCCTACCTCAATTGAATATACACTCACCTGTAATAGGGCGTGGTGGCGCAGTGGTCAAGCTGTTAGTCTCTCACCACGGCTGTTTCCTACCTCAATTGAATATACACCCACCAGTAATAGGGCGTGGTGGTGCAGCGGTCAAGCTGTTGGTCTCTCACCACGGCTGTTTCCTACCTCAATTGAATATACACTCACCAGTAATAGGGCGTGGTGGCGCAGTGGTCAAGCTGTTGGTCTCTCACCACGGCTGTTTCCTACCTCAATTGAATATACACTCACCTGTAATAGGGCGTGGTGGCGCAGTGGTCAAGCTGTTAGTCTCTCACCACGGCTGTTTCCTACCTCAATTGAATATACACTCACCAGTAATAGGGCGTGGTGGCGCAGTGGTCAAGCTGTTGGTCTCTCACCACGGCTGTTTCCTACCTCAATTGAATATACACTCACCTGTAATAGGGCGTGGTGGCGCAGTGGTCAAGCTGTTAGTCTCTCACCACGGCTGTTTCCTACCTCAATTGAATATACACTCACCTGTAATAGGGCGTGGTGGCGCAGTGGTCAAGCTGTTGGTCTCTCACCACGGCTGTTTCCTACCTCAATTGAATATACACTCACCAGTAATAGGGCGTTGTGGCGCAGTGGTCAAGCTGTTGGTCTCTCACCACGGCTGTTTCCTACCTCAATTGAATATACACTCACCAGTAATAGGGCGTGGTGGCGCAGTGGTCAAGCTGTTGGTCTGTCACCACGGCTGTTTCCTACCTCAATTGAATATACACTCACCTGTAATAGGGCGTGGTGGCGCAGTGGTCAAGCTGTTAGTCTCTCACCACGGCTGTTTCCTACCTCAATTGAATATACACTCACCTGTAATAGGGCGTGGTGGCGCAGTGGTCAAGCTGTTAGTCTCTCACCACGGCTGTTTCCTACCTCAATTGAATATACACTCACCAGTAATAGGGCGTGGTGGCGCAGTGGTCAAGCTGTTGGTCTCTCACCACGGCTGTTTCCTACCTCAATTGAGTATACACTCACCAGTAATAGGGCGTGGTGGCGCAGTGGTCAAGCTGTTAGTCTCTCACCACGGCTGTTTCCTACCTCAATTGAATATACACTCACCAGTAATGGGGCGTGGTGGCGCAGTGGTCAAGCTGTTGGTCTCTCACCGCGGCTGTTTCCTACCTCAATTGAATATACACTCACCAGTAATAGAGCCTGGTGGCGCAGGGGTCAAGCTGTTGGTCTCTCACCACGGCTGTTTCCTACCTCAATTGAATATACACTCACCAGAAATAGAGCGCGGTGGCGCAGTGTTCAAGCTGTTAGTCTCTCACCACGGCTGTTTCCTACCTCAATTGAATATACACTCACCAGTAATAGGGCGTGGTGGTGCAGTGGTCAAGCTGTTGGTCTCTCACCACGGCTGTTTCCTACCTCAGTTGAATATACACTCACCAGTAATAGAGCGCGGTGGCGCAGTGTTCAAACTGTTAGTCTCTCACCACGGCTGTTTCCTACCTCAATTGAATATACACTCACCAGTAATAGAGCGCGGTGGCGCAGTGGTCAAGCTGTTGGTCTCTCACCACGGCTGTTTCCTACCTCAATTGAATATACACTCACCAGTAATAGGGCGTGGTGGCGCAGTGGTCAAGCTGTTGGTCTCTCACCACGGCTGTTTCCTACCTCAATTGAATATACACTCACCAGAAATAGAGCGCGGTGGCGCAGTGTTCAAGCTGTTAGTCTCTCACCACGGCTGTTTCCTACCTCAATTGAATATACACTCACCAGTAATAGGGCGTGGTGGCGCAGTGGTCAAGCTGTTAGTCTCTCACCAGTTATAATGCGTGGTGGCGCAGTGGTCAAGCTGTTGGTCTCTGACCACGGCTGTTTCCTACCTCAATTGAATATACACTCACCAGTTATAGGGCGTGGTGGTGCAGTGGTCAAGCTGTTGGTCTCTCACCACGGCTGTTTCCTACCTCAATTGAATATACACTCACCAGTAATAGAGCGCGGTGGCGCAGTGTTCAATCTGTTAGTCTCTCACCACGGCTGTTTCCTACCTCAATTGAGTATACACTCACCAGTAATAGGGCGTGGTGGCGCAGTGGTCAAGCTGTTGGTCTCTCACCATTGCTGTTTCCTACCTCAATTGAATATACACTCACCAGTAATAGGGCGTGGTGGTGCAGTGGTCAAGCTGTTGGTCTCTCACCATTAATAGGGCGTGGTGGCGCAGTGGTCAAGCTGTTGGTCTCTCACCACAGCTGTTTCCTACCTCAATTGAATATACACTCACCAGTAATAGGGCGTGGTGGCGCAGCGGTCAAGGTGTTGGTCTCTCACCACGGCTGTTTCCTACCTCAATTGAATATACACTCACCAGAAATAGGGCGTGGTGGCGCAGTGGTCAAGCTGTTGGTCTCTCACCACGGCTGTTTCCTACCTCAATTGAATATACACCCACCAGTAATAGGGCGTGGTGGTGCAGCGGTCAAGCTGTTGGTCTCTCACCACGGCTGTTTCCTACCTCAATTGAATATACACTCACGAGTAATAGGGCGTGGTGGCGCAGTGGTCAAGCTGTTGGTCTATCACCACGGCTGTTTCCTACCTCAATTGAATATACACTCACCAGAAATAGGGCGTGGTGGCGCAGTTGTCAAGCTGTTGTTCTATCACCACGGCTGTTTCCTACTGGTGCATTCTTGGAATGCACGGTACCTGAGATTACAATTTTGAATGCTTTTGCACGTTCTTTCCTTCCTTTTTGTCAAACACCAACAGTGATCATTTGTTTTCTCCTCTATGTGCAAATTTCTTATATTTTGTGTGAGTATGTTTCAGATATATATTCTGTGATCCACCTAGCGTCATATGACAACAAATCTCTGAAGCTCTTCAACTCTTCCTCGCGCAAGAGGAATTCCACATCCATTTGGCTACCAGATACTGTTGTCAACTCCTTGAAGACCAGCTCAGCAAGAGAAGATCAATTTTTTGTTGTAAAGTTGGTTATGCTGATATGTATACCTTTTGTTTTCCTACCCCCACTCTCTCCCCCTTCCGTGGTCTCTCCTTGCTCCGCTGAGCTGCACTCACTTCTACGTCTGCAGTTGACTCGTTCAGTCAAAGCTCCGCTCGAGCTTAGCCTCCTCAAACCAAGAGGCACACCCTCTTCTTCGCCATGTTGGCTAGATAGTCTTCATAAGGAACTCCGACTTCAACATGAAATCGAGATAAGTACCATTTTTAAAAAGTTTTAACCTCATCTTCATGGTTTTAACTTTCAAGTGCTTTTAATTGTGGGCAGTGTGAAATTGTTTACTTGAGGCAATAATCATTCTTCGTGGGTTTTGCCATGTTGAGCTTTTACTTGGATAAGCCAACCTTACTATAAAAGAGCTTTTCTTAAGCGATTCAAACGAGAAATCCTCTCGCTACGTGGGATATTATCTAATACCCGCTGCCTATAATTTTGAAACTATTTCCTCCGTTGGATTTTTTCAAACCCCATTTTCTGCTAAAGTCGTTCTGGAACCTTCTAGAACTTGTTCTCTATCTGCGAGTCCTGCCATCATGTATTTCTCACGTACTTGGGAGAACCCTGTTTAAAACTAAATTACTACAATAGTGAATTTTCGTCCTCCGCTGGAACCTCTGGAAAATTCTACGGCGCATTTGATTGTAAATTACAGCTTTTTCAAGAAATAGACTTTCACCTACATAGTGCAATCAGTTATCTCCATAATTGCAATAACTTTTTTTCTCATGAGCTTCAGTGTTTCTCTAGTGAACTTTGCATCCATTTTTTCAGACTATAGTGATAATCAGTGCTTCCTCCACTTTTCTACCGCGTCGCGATCGTTCGGTTATATTAAATACGGCCATGAACATTGATCCTATATCCCAATGATCTTTCCTTAACCTTCTACTAACAACCATTATTTATAAAATTGTAACTTTCTATAAGGTGTTACTCACGAAGTACCCTTCCAACTTTGCTAGTTTAACATTAATTAAATTCTGCATAATTTCTTGTGTGATACAAGTTTTAAATTTACATTTTTCCTCCCTTCAAAAGCAGGGAAAACAATTCTCACAACTCTTGAGTGAGTTATTTTTTGGTCTCGCTAAATGAAAACTGCCTCATTTGACTGGCGAGTCTTATTCAAAGTATAAGAGGTCTAGAACCTTCCTTCTGATTAATTTTTCAGGTTCACAGTAAGTGACCTGCTCTCCTTGTATAAATTTCACAAAGTAATTCTGTATAAATATAAGAAGTTGTAGGAACTTCCTTTTTATTCTTTATGTTTTCCATTTTGTTATCTTCGAAGTTGTTATTCTCGTTAGAATGTTCTTTCAGAGGTTTCATATAGTACATTGCTTGTACTCCTGTAAATGTTAAAACTTTAATTATTCCATTTTGCCTATTTGTGAAATCTTACCAAGATTTTAATTCACGGTTTAAAAAACCTTAAAAATTGTCAATTGCCTGGAGCAACTACTTAATGTTTAGAGGTCTGCGACCCTATTTGTTAAAAAGTTCAAATGAACTATATTTATCCAAATTATGTTGCATAATTGTTAATTTCCTCAAACTTCCTGCATTGTTAAATAAATTAAATATTTGTTTTTGGATTCATCATTTCTTTGATAATACGGTTAGGCAGGATCCTGGCTTTCCTAGCTCTTCCTAGGTTGATGCCCTCGTTAACACTTAATAAAGCTTTTACTATTTGTCTGGCCAGATCATCACCCTTCCCTATAGTACTTTTATTCGTGCTTGGAAGGAAACACACTAAAGCCTCTCTCTGGCAAACTGCCCAAGCCTTAGCTGCGGTTCCCGTCAGCTTCGACCAAGCTCGTACCCACTTTAGGTATCCGAGCATATATTTGCGGTGGCAACTGCTTCTAAATGGATTAAAAGTCAAATTAATAACTTTTGTGGGACTCTCCTCCTATTCTTCTATCCTTCTTTTCCAATCCCAAATCTACTTCCTTCTCTTAATCATCTTCCCTTGGTGGGTGGGTTATTCCCTAGCCTATAATCTACCCACCTACCTCAATTGAATATACACTCACCAGTAATAGGGCGTGGTGGTGCAGTGTTCAAGCTGTTAGTCTCTCACCACGGCTGTTTCCTACCTCAATTGAGTATACACTCACCAGTAATAGGGCGTGGTGGCGCAGTGGTCAAGCTGTTGGTCTCTCACCACGGCTGTTTCCTACCTCAATGGAATATGCACTCACCAGTAATGGGGTGTGGTGGCGCAGTGGTCAAGCTGTTGGTCTCTCACCACGGCTGTTTCCTACCTCAATTGAGTATACACTCACCAGTAATAGGGCGTGGTGGTGCAGTGGTCAAGCTGTTAGTCTCTCACCACGGCTGTTTCCTACCTCAATTGAATATACACTCACCAGTAATAGGGCGGGGTGGCGCAGTGGTCAAGCTGTTGGTCTCTCACCAGTAATAGGGCGTGGTGGCGCAGTGGTCATGCTTTTGGTCTCTCACCACGGCTGTTTCCTACCTAAATTGAATATACACTCACCAGTAATGGGGCGTGGTGGCGCAGTGGTCAAGCTGTTAGTCTCTCACCACGGCTGTTTCCTACCTCAATTGAATATACACTCACCAGTAATAGGGCGTGGTGGTGCAATGGTCAAGCTGTTAGTCTCTCACCACGGCTGTTTCCTACCTCAATTGAATATACACTCACCAGTAATAGGGCGTGGTGGCGCAGTGGTCAAGCTGTTGGTCTCTCACCATTGCTGTTTCCTACCTCAATTGAGTATACACTCACCAGTAAGGGCGTGGTGGCGCAGCGGTCAAGCTTTTGGTCTCTCACCACGGCTGTTTCCTACCTCAATTGAATATGCACTCACCAGTAATGGGGCGTGGTGGCGCAGCGGTCAAGCTTTGGTCTCTCACCACGGCTGTTTCCTACCTCAATTTAATATACACTCACCAGTAATAGAGCGTGGTGGCGCAGTGGTCAAGCTGTTGGTCTCTCACCATTGCTGTTTCCTACCTCAATTGAATATACACTCACCAGTAATAGGGCGTGGTGGCGCAGTGGTCAAGCTGTTAGTCTCTCACCACGGCTGTTTCCTACCTCAATTGAATATACACTCACCAGTAATAGGGCGTGGTGGCGCAGTGGTCAAGCTGTTGGTCTCTCTCCACAGCTGTTTCCTACTTCAATTTAATATACACTCACCAGTAATAGAGCGTGGTGGCGCAGTGGTCAAGCTGTTAGTCTCTCACCACGGCTGTTTCCTACCTCAATTGAATATACACTCACCAGTAATAGGGCGCGGTGGCGCAGTGGTCAAGCTGTTAGTCTCTCACCACGGCTGTTTCCTACCTCAATTTAATATACACTCACCAGTAATAGAGCGTGGTGGCGCAGTGGTCAAGCTGTTGGTCTCTCTCCACGGCTGTTTCCTACTTCAATTTAATATACACTCACCAGTAATAGGGCGTGGTGGCGCAGTGGTCAAGCTGTTTGTCTCTCACCACGGCTGTTTCCTACCTCAATTTAATATACACTCACCAGTAATAGAGCGTGGTGGCGCAGTGGTCAAGCTGTTGGTCTCTCTCCACGGCTGTTTCCTACTTCAATTGAATATACACTCACCAGTTATAGGTCGTGGTGGCGCAGTGGTCAAGCTGTTGTTCTCTCACCATTGCTGTTTCCTACCTCAATTGAATATACACTCACCAGTAATAGGGCGCGGTGGCGCAGTGGTCAGGCTGTTGATCTCTCACCATTGCTGTTTCCTACCTCAATTGAATATACACTCACCAGTAATAGGGCGCGGTGGCGCAGTGGTCAAGCTGTTGGTCTCTCACCACGGCTGTTTCCTACCTCAATTGAATATACACTCACCAGTAAGGGCGTGGTGGCACAGCGGTCAAGCTTTTGGTCTCTCACCGCGGCTGTTTCCTACCTCAATTGAATATACACTCACCAGTAATAGAGCGTGGTGGCGCAGTGGTCAAGCTGTTGGTCTCTCACCACGGCTGTTTCCTACCTCAATTGAATATACACTCACCAGTAATAGGGCGCGGTGGTGCAGTGTTCAAGTTGTTATTCTCTCACCACGGCTGTTTCCTACCTCAATTGAATATACACTCACCAGTAATAGGGCGTGGTGGTGCAGTGTTCAAGCTGTTAGTCTCTCACCACGGCTGTTTCCTACCTCAATTGAGTATACACTCACCAGTAATAGGGCGTGGTGGCGCAGTGGTCAAGCTGTTGGTCTCTCACCACGGCTGTTTCCTACCTCAATGGAATATGCACTCACCAGTAATGGGGTGTGGTGGCGCAGTGGTCAAGCTGTTGGTCTCTCACCACGGCTGTTTCCTACCTCAATTGAGTATACACTCACCAGTAATAGGGCGTGGTGGTGCAGTGGTCAAGCTGTTAGTCTCTCACCACGGCTGTTTCCTACCTCAATTGAATATACACTCACCAGTAATAGGGCGTGGTGGCGCAGTGGTCATGCTTTTGGTCTCTCACCACGGCTGTTTCCTACCTCTATTGAATATACACTCACCAGTAATAGGGCGTGGTGGCGCAGTGGTCAAGCTGTTGTTCTATCACCACGGCTGTTTCCTACCTCAATTGAATATACACTCACCAGTAATGGGGCGTGGTGGCGCAGTGGTCAAGCTGTTGGTCTCTCACCACGGCTGTTTCCTACCTCAATTGAATAAACACTCACCAGTAATAGGGCGTGGTGGCGCAGTGGTCAAGCTGTTGTTCTATCACCACGGCTGTTTCCTACCTCAATTGAATATACACTCACCAGTAATAGGGCGTGGTGGCGCAGTGGTCAAGCTGTTGGTCTCTCACCACGGCTGTTTCCTACCTCAATGGAATATGCACTCACCAGTAATGGGGTGTGGTGGCGCAGTGGTCAAGCTGTTAGTCTCTCACCACGGCTGTTTCCTACCTCAATTGAATATAAACTCACCAGTAATAGGGCGTGGTGGCGCAGTGGTCAAGCTGTTGTTCTATCACCACGGCTGTTTCCTACCTCAATTGAATATACACTCACCAGTAATAGGGCGTGGTGGCGCAGTGGTCAAGCTGTTGTTCTATCACCACGGCAGTTTCCTACCTCAATTGAATATACACTCACCAGTAATAGGGCGTGGTGGCGCAGTGGTCAAGCTGTTGTTCTATCACCACGGCTGTTTCCTACCTCAATTGAATATACACTCACCAGTAATAGAGCGTGGTGGCGCAGTGGTCAAGCGGTTAGTCTCTCACCACGGCTGTTTCCTACCTCAATTGAATATACACTCACCAGTAATAGGGCGTGGTGGCGCAGTGGTCAAGCTGTTGTTCTATCACCACGGCTGTTTCCTACCTCAATTGAATATACACTCACCAGTAATGGGGCGTGGTGGCGCAGTGGTCAAGCTGTTAGTCTCTCACCACGGCTGTTTCCTACCTCAGTTGAATATACACTCACCAGTAATAGGGCGGGGTGGCGCAGTGGTCAAGCTGTTGTTCTATCACCACGGCTGTTTCCTACCTCAATTGAATATACACTCACCAGTAATAGGGCGTGTTGGCGCAGTGGTCAAGCTGTTGGTCTCTCACCACGGCTGTTTCCTACCTCAATTGAATATATACTCACCAGTAATGGGGCTTGGTGGCGCAGTGGTCAAGCTGTTAGTCTCTCACCACGGCTGTTTCCTACCTCAATTGAATATACACTCACCGGTAATAGGGCGTGGTGGCGCAGTGGTCAAGCTGTTGGTCTCTCACCACGGCTGTTTCCTACCTCAATTGAATATACACTCACCAGTAATAGGGCGTGGTGGCGCAGTGGTCAAGCTGTTGGTCTCTCAACACGGCTGTTTCCTACCTCAATTGAATATACACTCACCAGTAATAGGGCGTGGTGGCGCAGTGGTCAAGCTGTTGGTCTCTCACCACGGCTGTTTCCTACCTCAATTGAATATACACTCACCAGTAATAGGGCGTGGTGGCGCAGTGGTCAAGCTGTTGGTCTCTCACCACGGCTGTTTCCTACCTCAATTGAATATACACTCACCAGTAATAGGGCGTGGTGGCGCAGTGGTCAAGCTGATGGTCTCTCACCTCGGCTGTTTCCTACCTCAATTGAATATACACTCACCAGTAATAGGGCGTGGTGGCGCAGTGGTCAAGCTGTTGTTCTCTCACCACGGCTGTTTCCTACCTCAATTAAATATACACTCAAGAGTAATAGGGCGTGGTGGCGCAGTGGTCAAGCTGTTGGTCTCTCACCACGGCTGTTTCCTACCTCAATTGAATATACACTCACCAGTAATAGGTCGTGGTGGCGCAGTGGTCAAGCTGTTGGTCTCTCACCACGGCTGTTTCCTACTTCAATTGAATATACACTCACCAGTAATAGGGCGTTGTGGCGCAGTGGTCAAGCTGTTGGTCTCTCACCACGGCTGTTTCCTACTTCAATTGAATATACACTCACCAGTAATAGGGCGTGGTGGCGCAGTGGTCAAGCTGTTGGTCTCTCACCACGGCTGTTTCCTACCTCAATTGAATATGCACTCACCAGTAATAGAGCGTGGTGGCGAAGTGGTCAAGCTGTTGGTGTCTCACCACGGCTGTTTCCTACCTCAATTGAATATACACTTACCAGAAATAGGGCGTGGTGGCGCAGTGGTCAAGCTGTTGGTCTCTCACCATTGCTGTTTCCTACCTCAATTGAATATACACTCACCAGTAAGGGCGTGGTGGCGCAGCGGTCAAGCTTTTGGTCTCTCACCACGGCTGTTTCCTACCTCAATTGAATATACACTCACCAGTAATAGAGCGTGGTGGCGCAGTGGTCAAGCTGTTGGTCTCTCACCATTGCTGTTTCCTACCTCAATTGAATATACACTCACCAGTAATAGGGCGTGGTGGTGCAGTGGTCAAGCTGTTGGTCTCTCACCACGGCCGTTTCCTACCTCAACTGAATATACACTCACCAGTAATAGAGCGTGGTGGCGCAGTGGTCAAGCTGTTGGTCTCTCACCACGGCTGTTTCCTACCTCAATTGAATATACACTCACCAGTAATAGAGCGTGGTGGCGCAGTGTTCAAGCTGTTGGTCTCTCACCACGGCTGTTTCCTACCTCAATTGAATATACACTCACCAGTAATAGGGCGCGGTGGTGCAGTGTTCAAGCTGTTGGTCTCTCACCACGGCTGTTTCCTACCTCAATTGAATATACACTCACCTGTAATAGGGCGTGGTGGCGCAGTGTTCAAGCTGTTGGTCTCTCACCATTGCTGTTTCCTACCTCAATTGAATATACAGTCACCAGTAATAGAGCGAGGTGGCGCAGTGGTCAATATTTTGGTCTCTCACCATTGCTGTTTCCTACCTCAATTGAATATACAGTCACCAGTAATAGAGCGTGGTGGCGCAGTGGTCAAGCTGTTGGTCTCTCTCCACGGCTGTTTCCTACCTCAATTGAATATACACTCACCAGTAATAGGGCGCGGTGGCGCAGTGGTCAAGCTGTTGATCTCTCACCATTGCTGTTTCCTACCTCAATTGAATATACACTCACCAGTAATAGGGCGCGGTGGCGCAGTGGTCAAGCTGTTGGTCTCTCACCACGGCTGTTTCCTACCTCAATTGAATATACACTCACCAGTAAGGGCGTGGTGGCACAGCGGTCAAGCTTTTGGTCTCTCACCACGGTTGTTTCCTACCTCAATTGAATATACACTCACCAGTAATAGAGCGTGGTGGCGCAGTGGTCAAGCTGTTGGTCTCTCACCACGGCTGTTTCCTACCTCAATTGAATATACACTCACCAGTAATAGGGCGCGGTGGTGCAGTGTTCAAGCTGTTAGTCTCTCACCACGGCTGTTTCCTGCCTCAATTGAGTATACACTCACCAGTAATAGGGCGTGGTGGCGCAGTGGTCAAGCTGTTGGTCTCTCACCACGGCTGTTTCCTACCTCAATTGAATATGCACTCACCAGTAATAGAGCGTGGTGGCGCAGTGGTCAAGCTGTTGGTGTCTCACCACGGCTGTTTCCTACCTCAATTGAGTATACACTCACCAGTAATAGGGCGTGGTGGTGCAGTGGTCAAGCTGTTAGTCTCTCACCACGGCTGTTTCCTACCTCAATTGAATATACACTCACCAGTAATAGGGCGTGGTGGCGCAGTGGTCAAGCTGTTGGTCTCTCACCACGGCTGTTTCCTACCTCAATTGAATATACACTCACCAGTAATAGTGCGTGGTGGCGCAGTGGTCAAGCTGTTGTTCTATCACCACGGCTGTTTCCTACCTCAATTGAATATACACTCACCAGTAATAGGGCGTGGTGGCACAGCGGTCAAGCTGTTGGTCTCTCACCTCGGCTGTTTCCTACCTCAATTGAATATACACTCACCAGTAATAGGGCGTGGTGGCGCAGTGGTCAAGCTGTTGTTCTATCACCACGGCTGTTTCCTACCTCAATTGAATATACACTCACCAGTAATAGGGCGTGGTGGCGCAGTGGTCAAGCTGTTGTTCTATCACCACGGCTGTTTCCTACCTTAATTGAATATACACTCACCAGTAATGGGGCGTGGTGGCGCAGTGGTCAAGCTGTTAGTCTCTCACCACGGCTGTTTCCTACCTCAATTGAATATACACTCACCAGTAATGGGGCGTGGTGGCGCAGTGGTCAAGCTGTTGGTCTCTCACCACGGCTGTTTCCTACCTCAATTTAATATACACTCACCGGTAATAGGGCGTGGTGGCGCAGTGGTCAAGCTGTTGGTCTCTCACCACGGCTGTTTCCTACCTCAATTGAATATACACTCACCAGTAATAGGGCGTGGTGGCGCAGTGGTCAAGCTGTTGGTCTCTCACCACGGCTGTTTCCTACCTCAATTGAATATACACTCACCAGTAATAGAGCGTGGTGGCGCAGTGGTCAAGCTGTTGGTCTCTCACCACGGCTGTTTCCTACCTCAATTGAATATACACTCACCAGTAATAGGGCGTGATGGCGCAGTGGTCAAGCTGTTGGACTCTCACCGCGGCTGTTTCCTACCTCAATTGAATATACACTCACCAGTAATAGGGCGTAGCGGCGCAGTGGTCAAGCTGTTGGTCTCTCACCACGGCTGTTTCCTACCTCAATTGAATATACACTCACCAGTAATAGGGCGTGGGGGTGCAGTGGTCATGCTTTTGGTCTCTCACCACGGCTGTTTCCTACCTCAATTGAGTATACACTCACCAGTAATAGGGCGTGGTGGCGCAGTGGTCAAGCTGTTGGTCTCTCACCACGGCTGTTTCCTACCTCAATTGAGTATACACTCACCAGTAATAGGGCGTGGTGGTGCAGTGTTCATGCTTTTGGTCTCTCACCACGGCTGTTTCCTACCTCAATTGAATATACACTCACCTGTAATAGGGCGTGGTGGCGCAGTGGTCAAGCTGTTGGTCTCTCACCACGGCTGTTTCCTACCTCAATTGAATATACACTCACCAGTAATAGGGCGTGGTGGCGCAGTGGTCAAGCTGTTGGTCTCTCACCACGGCTGTTTCCTACCTCAATTGAGTATACACTCACCAGTAATAGGGCGTGGGGGTGCAGTGGTCATGCTTTTGGTCTCTCACCACGGCTGTTTCCTACCTCAATTGAATATACACTCACCAGTAATAGGGCGTGGTGGCGCAGTGGTCAAGCTGTTGGTCTCTCACCACGGCTGTTTCCTACCTCAATTGAATATACACTCACCAGTAATAGAGCGTGGTGGCGCAGTGGTCAAGCTGTTGGTCTCTCACCGCGGCTGTTTCCTACCTCAATTGAATATACACTCACCTGTAATAGGGCGTGGTGGCGCAGTGGTCAAGCTGTTGGTCTCTCACCACGGCTGTTTCCTACCTCAATTGAATATACACTCACCAGTAATAGGGCGTGGTGGCGCAGCGGTCAAGCTGTTGGTCTCTCACCACGGCTGTTTCCTACCTCAATTGAATATACACTCACCAGTAATAGGGCGGGGTGGCGCAGTGGTCAAGCTGTTGGTCTCTCACCAGTAATAGGGCGTGGTGGCGCAGTGGTCAAGTTGTTGGTCTCTCACCACGGCTGTTTCCTACCTCAATTGAATATACACTCACCAGTAATGGGGCGTGGTGGCGCAGTGGTCAAGCTGTTAGTCTCTCACCACGGCTGTTTCCTACCTCAATTGAATATACACTCACCAGTAATAGGGCGTGGTGGTGCAGTGGTCATGCTTTTGTTCTCTCACCACGGCTGTTTCCTACCTCAATTGAATATACACTCACCAGTAATAGGGCGTGGTGGCGCAGTGGTCAAGCTGTTGGTCTCTCACCACGGCTGTTTCCTACCTCAATTGAATATACACTCACCAGTAATAGGGCGTGGTGGCGCAGCGGTCAAGCTGTTAGTCTCTCACCACGGCTGTTTCCTACCTCAATTGAATATACACTCACCAGTAATAGGGCGTGGTGGCGCAGTGGTCAAGCTGTTGGTCTCTCACCACGGCTGTTTCCTACCTCAATTGAATATACACTCACCAGTAATAGGGCGTGGGGGTGCAGTGGTCATGCTTTTGGTCTCTCACCACGGCTGTTTCCTACCTCAATTGAATATACACTCACCAGTAATGGGGCGTGGTGGCGCAGTGGTCAAGCTGTTAGTCTCTCACCACGGCTGTTTCCTACCGCAATTGAATATACACTCACCAGTAATGGGGCGTGGTGGTGCAATGGTCAAGCTGTTAGTCTCTCACCACGGCTGTTTCCTACCTCAATTGAATATACACTCACCAGTAATGGGGCGTGGTGGCGCAGTGGTCAAGCTGTGAGTGGTTATCGTGTCGGACTACCAGCCCCAAGCTTCCAGGTTCGCTCCTGGTCGTGGTAAGTGATTTTTGAAGGGTGGCTAAAATTAAGACACGCATGTCATACGATGGTGGCATGTAAAATAACCCAGGGAAAGGTCGGCTATGTAGTTGCTAAATGGAATATTTATTGTTATTAATAATATTAATATTATTATTATTAGTATTATTAGGTAATCATGTACAATCAAGACCAGCCTTATATTGCCCCACTTTATGGTGTAGTGGCTAGCATTTTTAGCTGTTACTGTGGAGGCTCGGGTTCGAGTCATGGCTCTGTCAAGAAATTTAATTCTAGGCTGAGGGTTGGAATGGGTACACTCAACCTTGTGAGGCAAAACTGACAGGAGCTGGCTTTTGATTCATACCGCAGCCATTCTGCCTAACCCAACTTCACCTAACCTAACCTAACCTAACCTTACCTAACCTAACCAAATCCCACCTTACCTAACCTAACCTAACCTTACCGAACCAAATCCCCACCTTACCTAAACTAACCTAACCTAACCTAACTTCAAAGTCAGAATGTACAATACATCTATTGTTTTTATACCCTCATAAGTTAGATATTGAGAATGTCCACCACGATTTAGATCCTCGAGCACACTTTTCTGGCATATATCTTTAAAACGTGTAGAAAGGAATGTCTGAAAATTTTCACTAACACATAATACACGTTCACCATACATTGTGTCCACTTTTTGAATGTTAATGATACGGAAAAGAGCATGCATTGGTAATTCAGTGAGCTTTTTTCTCTCTAGTCAACAGTTCTGCCCCATAGCATTGAGATTATTTATTGTAGTAGCCTATAAAGAAACAAAAAAATCATATCTATTACAGTTTAGCTATAAGTGACCAGAACCACTATAACATTTTATTCTAATAAGGAGATTTCCATAATGATAAGAAAAAAATGCTTACCATAATGATGGATTGTGTAAGTAAACGTCTTTTGCTGCATGATGCCACTGTTAAACTGATACTCATACAACAGACAAGTGAGCTCATGTTTCGCTGACGTAATCGTATGTTCCCACGCACTTCCTGTTTGTTGCACGCGCCGTAGTGGCTAAATTTGAAACTAAATGAGATGATTTGCTGACGTAATCGTATGTTTCCCAGCACGCACACGCGGGCCCCTGTGGACGTGTCCGTGTGGAAGAGTCCCTGTGGACGGGTCCCTGTGGACGAGTCATTGTTGACGGGTCCTTGTTGACGGGTCCTTGTGGACGAGCCCCTGTGGACGGGTCCTTGTTGACGGGTCTTTTTTGACTAATCCCTTTAGACTGGTCCCTTTGGACTGGTCCCTAAGGACTGGCCCATGGTCCCTAATGCTATGATGAAATTAAACGTTGTTCCACATGAAACGCATGTGAAGAGGCGATTGCTACTATGAATTAGCATGTATGTTTTTTAGTTTTTACGCATGCGCACTTGGGTTTTTTGTAAGCGGGCGGGCTTTTTGAATAATGATTTATAGATCAGTTATTTTTCAAAATTACCAACAGATCCAAAACGAATTGGTCAATAGCTTTTTAGTATCTCATGAACTAATAAGGCTAGGGACTTGTATGAGAGGTCGTTGGACTTGAGGTGACATTCTGTTTTTGAATGTATTATTTATTTTTTGTCAAAAGGGCCTAACTACACTTTTGTTAATATCTCTCTAACTAATAATTAGAGGGGGTCAAGTGAGGTGTCATGGGACTGAGGATGGTCAACCCTTTTCCATGACCAACGAATTTACCCAAAAGATCTAATACAGCATGGTCATTGACCTATGATTTTATAAACTAATCATCGGAGAGGGTCAAGTGAGGTGTCATAGGACTGAGAATATTTAACACTTTCCCATTACCAATGAATTTACCCCGAAAATCCAAAACAGCAAGGTCATTGACCTGAGATTTTATAAACTAATAATCGGATATCAACATGTGAGGTGTCATAGGACTTAGAATGGTCAATTCTTTCCCATGGCCAATGAATTTACCCAAAATACCCAATACATCAAGGTCATCGACCTGAGATTTTATAAACTAATAATCGGATACGAACATGTGAGATGTTTACCATGTGTGATGAAACATAGCTAGGTAGAGAAAGAATTAGTGTAGGCCACATATATGGTGACTGACAAGTCTTTTACCATTGAAACTTGTTTTCAAATCAAACTGCAGTATAGAGAGAGTATAGGTTGTAGGTATGGGTTAATAAATGAGAAACGGAGTACGCAAACTCTGATTAATCAAGAATTAAGAGTAGACTATCTTTAATAGATTGGTTAAAGATGATAGCTAAAACACAAAAATGCTCAGTGGTTACCGAGACAAAATGGTCGCTACACACAACAAGCTTTAAATACTTGAGGCTAATCTATACACACACACACTCGCTTGTTCTAAACTAAACTGTGTTGCTGTCAGTGTTCAGACAGTAGGCTAATGACAAAATGCATTGCAAACAGAAATATATTCATTTCCGGTTGTCTAATGTTACCAGCTATCCATTTTTTGTGTTGCAGTGGTAAGCACTTTTAGCTCTTGTACTGGTGGTCTTAACTCGATTTCCAGGTCTGAGGCCTAGAACGAGTTGAACTAAGAAACAAGGGCATGGTGGTGCAGTGGTTAAGCTGTTAGCCTTTTCACCATGGGTTCGATTTCAGGATAATATACCTGTCATAAACATATTAAACAAAACAAAACAGAGATAACGTTTAAAACTGATTACATTTGTGTATTTTTCAAATTATTATTTGGATTACAAATACAAAGGTGAACTGGGTTTGATATACAGTTAATGCTGTCTATCACACACTAGACTGTAATAAAGCCAAAAGAGCAAAAGGCGTAGGTAGAGCAGTGGTAAAAATTGCTATATGTAGAGAACTACCTAGCAAAGCTATATCGCATAAACAGTGCAGGATACAATCCAGCAATCAAATTTGTATCTTGTGGAACAGAGAAATGTACTTACGTGAGAAAATGCAAGTTCATGTGTAATATGACCTAACACACAAGTGTTCACCTGTGCACGTGCATGATAAGAGCTAACAACTCACATTCTGTTTAGTTCGTACGTAACGTTAGTTTAGGGCTAATGCACACACCCTAGTACACGAGTCACATGCCATTTGAGAGCAGGTCAAGGGATCTAACTTGGTGGATGTATGTGTTCTAACGAGTCATTTGTAGTTGAAAGAGACTACTACTTGTTCTTTAGATGTTAAAACTGAGGAGATGGTACGTACAGTAAGACGTCTTGTTATTTCCTGTGTCATATTACAGACATGGCAGAGAGCGCACAGTTCTGTTGCTATGACTAACGCTGCAGTAATTTGAAACCCCAGGTGTTCATTAAGACAATGGTTGATGATTATACAAAGTTAGCAGTCATTGGATATTACACAGGTGTTCTTTCCGGTGTCATGTTGCTGACATGGCAGAGAGCGCACAGTTCTATTTCTATGATTAACGCTGCAGTAATTTGAAAGCCTAGGTGTTGATCAAGACAATGGGTGATGATCATGCAAAGTCAGCAGTAATTGGATACCACACATCAACATGGACTAAATCATAAACGTGTTGTCATAACCCGCCGAAACCTCATTTAAAGATTTTAGATTTTACATTTTAACATTTTACATTTTAACATTTTAGATTTGTTTTAATTTTACATTTTTTCTTTTTTTAGATTTTACATTTTAAATTTAAGATTTTTGATTTTTAGATTTTACTTTTTGTTACATTTTCCTAAAAGAGTAAACTACAAGGTCGCATACCTAACCTCATTAAACCTAACTTTACCAAACCCAACTTAAGCAAATCCAAAGGCTAATGCACATACACAATGTATATAAGGTACATGCAACTATAGTAATGCTAGTCTTACAGGTTACTGTACAACATGATCACTACCCCAAACGGATTTTTGTTTCATTTTGTTGTTTATACATATGTCAATTTTTCAATTTCCCATTTTCAGTTTTTTTAATGTCAGTTATAAGTTTTGAATTTCATAATATGGAAACATGGATTTTGCATTTTGTTGTTTACACATTTATTAATTTCACAATTTCCCATTTACAGTTCTTAAAATGTCAGTTTAAAGTTTTTCAATTTCATGATATACAGTAGAAACATGGATTTTCCAATTTGTTGTTTTCACATTTGTCAATTTACCAAATTCACATATGCAGTTTTTTTTTATTTCAGTTTAATCTTTTTTTTCTATTTGTCAATATGGAAACATGGATTTTTACAATTTGTGTTTTACGTGTCATGCAACTATCCTTATGCTAGTCTTATAGGTTACTGTACAACATGATCACTACCCCAACCGGATATTTGTTTTCATTTTGTTGTTTACACATATGTCAATTTTCCAATTTACCATTTTCAGTTTTTTTTAAATGTCACTTATAAGTTTTTCAATGTCATAATATGGAAACATGGATTCTGCATTCTGTTGGTTACACATTTATCAATTTCAAAATTTCCCATTTACAGTTCTTAAAATGTCAGTTTATAGTTTTTCAATTTCACGATATAGAAACATGGATTTTCCAATTTGTTGTTTTCACATTTGTCAATTTACCAAATTCCCAATTACAGTTTTTAAAATTTCAGATTAATGTTTTTTTTCTATTTGTCAATATGTAAACATGGATTTTTTCCAATTTGTGTTTTACATGTTCATTTTGCATTAGGAGTGGAGAGAGGTGGGTAGTAATTAAAAATGTGCAAGCAGTGTCAATTGTTGACAGGTCATTGTTGACAAGTCCTTTTCATACAACAGACAAGTGAGTTCATGTTTCGCATGCATTACCTAAAATGTAATACCATGCAAGTGTTTAACATTTTTACAAATTAGCTTATGTATTAGTTTGTGTGTGGGGTCTTATGTTGGGCATTTTGTGTTGACTTATTTGACAAGTTATTTTGTCAATGCATTTAGTGGATTTTTCTCTTGGTCTTGGAAAGTATATCAGTCCATTTTATCACGCCATAATGCTTACTGCCATGTTTGTAAGCAACAACAACAACACACTAAACTTTCAAAAAATTAAAGTACTCTAAGGTACTCTCAACTCGTACTCGTACCTCTATCCCAGGCCTGGTCAAGAACATTATTTTTTTTTTCAAAAAAATGTGAAAGGGGAATGTAGACTATATGATTAAACTAAAAAAAATCATATAACGTCATATGTTAACTCTAACACCTACGTTTATCCCATTCTTAGTCGAAAAATATTATATTTTTTAAATTTTTCTAAAAAATATTTGGAAAGTAGGCTATATTTTGAAAATTACTCATCCTATAAAGTCATATATAGACTCAAACCAATGGCTTTTATATTCTTAATCGTTAGAACAAAATATAGAATTATTGAAATTTTTCCAAAAATGTTTTTTTAAATGGGCTCTATGTTGGAAACTAGGAATTTTACAAAAAAGTGTGTTTGACATAAATGACAGGTATTTACCCCCCCCCCTCTACCCACAATCCAAGTCCCCAGTTCTCTGGGACAAAATCCAGAAATGTTTAATCTAATCCTAGCTAACCTCACCTGACGTGACTATACCTGTTTTTAAGCAACAACAACACACTAAGATTCCATGAATTCCAGAGTAGGCTACTTTTTGATTAATTATCGACTCTCAACTCTTATAACTATGTCCATCCCACTCTGTCAGAAACACAATTTTTTAATTTGTTTTTAATTTTTGCTCCATGTCACTACTGAAGTGATAATGGGTTTTCCGATCCTATCACTATAAATTCATTACCCCCGCTCTTATCTCGGTCTCGACAACAACCATGCCTATTTTTAGCCTACTTTCGATTTTTGCAAAAAATGAAAGTAGACTTATGAGATTAACACAGGGCGAAAAAAGTGTGTCTGTCTGTGTGTGTGTATGTGTGTGTGTGAGTCTGTGTGTGTGTGTGTATGTGTGTGTGTGAGTCTGTGTGTGTGTGTGTGTGTGTCTGTGTGTGTGTGAGTGTGTGTACTCGGAATGTCTGTCCCCCCCTATCAATTCGAACACGGTGAAACCGAATTGAACGAAATTTGGTACAGAGGTAGCACTAGTAAAGGACACCTCAGTGTCATACTTTATATCGCCGCCATCTTTACCAAAACAGAATGGCGGCCACTCAAATGTTCAAAACGTAAAATCAAATTACGGCTAAACTAATCATCCGATCTCTACCAAATTTGGTGACAACATACCTTTATATGGGACGCGTCTTTCACCCAAAATTTAAGGTCATCGGCCATGCCATTTCAGGATGGCGGCCGTATGAATTATGCAACCATTTTAATAAATAGCTTAAGACCCACCAATTCCGATTATCGAGCCTAGGGGGGTTTAAGCTATCCTGAAGGTCGTGATCCGTTATTTATTATAATTTAATATTATAATATTATACAGTATGAGTGGCTTAAAAGAGCTGAGCCGTTTGTGTCACACGACAAGATGGCAGCTGTCCTCATGTGCCTGTCTTATATTTCAGTAGTTTTAGTATGTTGTATGTGATATACCGTACTGATACAATAATATAAACTTTGTATGAAATGATCTTTAATGAAGATGTACTGCAGTGAAGAAATCGTTTATTTAAAGTCATTATTTGCCAACAGTTTGTATCTAATATGTCAGTTAAGAACACCTGACGTCATGGATACGGTTAGCTCTGGGCTAGCATGTTAGTCTGACACGCAGTTGACTGGGGATCGAGTACTGCTACAGTTAGTTTTTTTTTTCTTGAATTCTTTTACAAATGATGTGCACGAGCTTTTCCCACAGATACTGAATAAAATGTCATTTAGCTCAAAGGAGAGGATAACGTATACACTCGTATATTAATAAAATCACAGTCCCAGCATCGCACATAAACAGAAGACATTAGAAAAAGGAGAATAGAAGAACTAGATACACGTTGTCATTAACCACAGCCTTCTTAATGCCTCTGTACGGTGCTGTCCTCTTGTGGGTTATGTGGGTAATATTGTTCCAAACATAACGCTGTGTAAATGCCTGAGCTGGCCTCCTGAAGTATGGCAATTTTGTAATACTGGTAGTTCAACTATTAGCCACGATCGCGCTCCGAATACCTTTAAACACTGCCAGCTGGATCGCCTCCCTCTTGGCTACTTTAAACTGCCTACTCATTCAACACCCATAGAACACTGCCATCGTAGTACATTACGATGGCAGTGCATAGGCGTACAAGATAAAGATTAATTCACTGATAGGTCGCAGCATCACCTACTGTGATTGGGGCGGAAGATTCTTAATTTTGCAGGCTGGCTTAATATAGATATTAACGGACGTGAATGCATTACAATAAGTTAGTAGTTTTGTTATTCAATCATCATAAAGTATATAATATTGATCTTGACACTTACTGGCTTATTATCAATATAAAAGAAAACAAACAATACATTGTGGTTGGGGTGATTGTTTTAGGGATGAGGACAAAGAGTCATAAAGATACCCATACATTTAGGAGAAAGTAGGCTATATGTTCTTTGCTGAACATCTTGTTATTATGTCAGATGATGTTATGTTCGGGTGCAAAGTGTGTGCAAAGTAGGTGTAAATGTGAGTGAAAATGGATGCAAAGTGGGTGCAAAGTGGGTGCAAAAAGTGGTTGTGTAAATGTGGTACCCTATTTGTAATGGCTTATTTGACAAGTTATCTTTGTGAATGTATTTAGAGGATATTTCTCTTGTTCTTGGAAAGTATCTCAACCATTTTTATGATAGCATAATGCGTACCGCCTTGTTTGTAAGCAACAACAACACACTAAAATTCCAAGAATCCAAACTACTTACTCTAAGGTTAATGATTGCCTCTCAACTCCATTCCACACCTAGTCAAAAACATTATACATTTCAAATTTTTCAAAAAAAGGTAAATTGGGACAGTAGGCTATATGTTTAATCTAAAAATCATATAAAATCATATGCTATCTACAACACCTAAGTCAATCCCACTCTCAGTCAAAAAAATATTATATTCTTTAAATTGTTCCAAAAAATATTTGGAAAGTAGGCTATATTTTGAAAACTAATCATCCTAAAAAGTCATATATAGACTCAAACCAATGGCTTTTATGTCCTTAATCGTTAGAACAAAACATGGAATTTTCGACATTTTTCCAAAAAATGTTCATTTTTAGCCTATTTTCAATTTTGAAAAAATAGGCTTATGAGATCACCTTTTGTCCGTGTGTGTGTGCGTGTGTGTGTGTGTGTGTGTGATTCGTGTGTGTGTCCCCCCCCCCTAATAAAATCTAAACGGCAGGAGCGATTTCAATGAAACTCGGAAAGTTCATAGCACCATTCCCGGCGACCTCGACAGTGTCCTTCAAATTTTGTTACGACTCACCAATCCAACATGGCGGCTGTGCGAAGTATTTCACCAGCATTCAATATCTCCGAAACTATTACCAATATTACCCTGACATTTTCTATGGTGATAGAGGGAACTACTACAAGTTCACTTATGTGACTTTTGAAAACCTGGTAACTACAAAACGAACATGGCAGCCAAGCGAATTTGCGACTTTTAAATAGACGTTTCTCGCGATTTGACCAACCAAACGCAATGAAACTTGGTACAGTATATTTTTATATACATTGTAATGCACCGACATCTAACTTCGTTCAATTGTTAACATAATCACAAGATGGTGGATGTGCGAAATATTTCACCGGCATTCTATATCTCTGAAACTATTAGCGGTATCTCCCTAACATTTTGTACTGAGATAAAGGGCACTACTGGAAGTCCATCTATAAGATTTTCAAAAACCGGTTAACTACAAAACGAACATGGCGGCCAAGCGAATTTGAACATTTTAAATAGACTTTTCTCGCGATTTAATGTTCCAAGCGCACTGAAACCTGGTACAGGAAATATTTATACACATTGTAATCCACTGGTATCTAATTTAGTTCAATTGTTTACATAACCTCAAGATGGCGGCAGTGCGAATTTTAAAATTAAGTTTTTATTTCTTGTGATGTAGTCATGCGATCGAAGTGAAAGTTTGAATAATGAACCTACGCAATAATTTTCCTTTAATGGTACATGACTCTATGGCCTATACATTTAACAATCCAACATGGCGACCATCCGAAATATTTAGACGAAACTGAATATCTACGAATCTATTTTAGCAATCAAACTGCATTTTTTAATGTTCATAGGGGCTATGAACTTATGTTCACCTATAGGACTTTAAATAACCTGGTGATCACAAATCCAACATGGCGGTGACGCGAATTATAAATATTCACATGGACGTTTCTCGCAATTTAACCATCCGCGTGCAGTGAAACTTGGTACAGTAAATCTTTATCTGAATGTTAATCCACTGGCATCTAATTTATTTCAATTGTTTCCATAACCTCAAGATGGCAGCTGTGAAAAATTTTTTAATCTCCTTGTTTTTTCTTGTGTCCTAATTATGCGATTGAAGTTTGAATACTACACGTTCACAATAATATGCATGTAACAGTACATAACTCTAGGACCTACATATATAAAATCCAACATGGCGACCATCCGAAGTATTTAGTCGGTTCTCAATATCTACGAATCTATTACAGCAATCAAACTGAAATTGTGTATGTTAAATAGTGGCAATTAACATAAGTAGGATATATGAAAATAGGCTGTATAGTTCTTCACGGAACTACTTGTTAAAATGGGATATATTTTGTAAACTATGAAATTTACAAAAAAAATGTGTTTGACATAAATGACAGGTATTTATCCCCTCTACCCAAAAAACCAAATCCCAGGTCTCTGGGACAAAATCCAAAAAGGTTCAATTTTGAAAGTAGACGATATTTTGAAAACTAATCATTCTAAAAAGTCATATATAGACTCAAACACATTTTCTCTAAGTCCTTTAACGTTGGAACAAAACTTAGCACATTTTCAATTTTTCCAAAAAAAGGTCAATTTTCAAAATTGCCTATATTTTGGAAACTAAGAATTTTACAAAAAAGTTTGTTTAACGTAAATGAAAGATCATTACCCCCTCTACCCCAAAAATAAAGTGTAGGTGCCAAGGGCAAAAACTGTGCAGTATTGTGTTTGTGACAGTTCAAAACCCACCTCCACCTCCCCACCTAACAAGATGGCGGCCGTAGCTTACCTTTTCCTAGCCTAACCTAACAAGATGGCGGCCGTAGCTAAACTTAACCTAGCCTAACCTAACAAGATGGCGGTCGTAGCCTAACCTAACCTAACGTAACCTACGAGGTGTGATCAAAAATTTCCAAAAAGGTGGCTGCAACTTAACCAAACCTAGCCTAGCCTAACCTAACCTACAAGGTGTGATCAAAAAGTTCCAAAATGGCGGCCGTAGCTTTACTTAACCTAACTTAACCTAACCAAACTTAACCTAAACCTACGAGGTGCGATCAAAAATTTTTCAAAATGGTGGTCATAGCTTAACTGAACCTTGCCTAACCTAACCTAAACCTACGAGGTGTGATCACAAAGTTCCAAGAGGGCGGTCGTAGCTTAACTCATCCTAACCTAACCCTACAAGGTGTGATCAAAAAGTTCCAAAATGGACGCCGTAGTTTAACTTAACCTTTGATTGATCCCTGTTGATTGACCCCTTTTGATTGATCTCTGTTGATGTATCCCTTTGGACTGGTTCCTGTTGACTAGCCCCTTTGGACGGGTCCTTTTTGAAGGGAGTCATTTTTTTACGGGTCCCGGAGGACGGGTCCTTGTTGACGGGTCCCTGTGGGCGGGTCTTTTGGACTGATCCCTATGGACTGCTCCATGCATTTTATCCAAATTATGTCAAAAGGACCCGCCCACAGGGACCCGTCAACAAGGATCCGTCCTCCGGGACCCGTTACAAAATGACTCCCTTCAAAAAGGACCCGTCCAAAGGGGCTAGTCAACAGGGACCAGTCCAAAGGGATACATCAACAGAGATCAATCAAAAGGGGTCAATCAACAGGTATCAATCAAAGGTTAAGTTAAGCTACGCCAGCCATTTTGGAACTTTTGGATCACACCTCGTAGGGTTAGGTAAGGTTGAGATAAGCTACGACCGCCCTCTTGAAACTTTATGATCACACCTCGTAGGTTTAGGTTAGGTTAGGTTAGGCTAGGTTCAGTTAAGCTACGACCACCATTTTGAAAATTTTTTCATCGCACCTCGTAGGTTTAGGTTAAGTTAGGTTAGGTTAAGTTAGGTTAAGTAAAGCTACGGCCGCCATTTTGGAACTTTTTGATCACACCTTGTAGGTTAGGTTAGGTTAGGCTAGGCTAGGTTTGGTTAAGTTGCAGCCACCTTTTTGGAACTTTTTGATCACACCTCGTAAGTTAGGTTAGGTTAGGTTAGGCTACGACCGTCATCTTGTTAGGTTAGGCTAGGTTAAGTTAAGCTACGGCCGCCATCTTGTTAGGTTAGGCTTGGTTAAGTTAAGCTACGGCCGCCATCTTGTTAGGTGGGGAGGTGGAGGTGGGTTTTGAACTGTCACAAACACAATACTGCACAGTTTTTGCCCTTGGCACCTACAATTTATTTTTGGGATAGAGGGGGTTATGGTCTTTCATTTACGTTAAACAAACTTTTTTTTGTAAAATTCTTAGTTTCCAAAATATAGGATATTTTAAAAATTGACCTTTTTTTGGAAAAATTGAAAATGTGAAAAGTTTTGTTCTAACGTTAGAGGACTTAGAGAAAATGTGTTTGAGTCTATATATGATTTTTTAGAATGATTAGTTTTCAAAATATCGTCTACTTTCAAAATTGAACCCTTTTGGATTTTGTCCCAGAGACCTGGGACTTGGTTTTATGGGTAGAGGGGGGTAAATACCTGTCATTTATGTCAAACACTTTTTTTTTGTAAATTTCATAGTTTACAAAATATAACCCATTCTTTTTAAATTAACATTTTTTGGAAAAATGTCAAAAATTCCATGTTTTGTTCTAACGATTAAGGACATAAAAGCCATTGGTTTGAGTCTATATATGATTTTTTAGGATGATTAGTTTTCAAAATATAGCCTACTTTCCAAATATTTTTTGGAACAATTGAAAGAATATAATATTTTTTGACTGAGAGTGGGATTGACTTAGGTGTTGTAGTTAGCATATGATTTTATATGATTTTTAGATTAAACATATAGCCTACTGTCCCAGTTTACCATTTTTTGGAAAATTTGAAATGTATAATGTTTTTGACTAGGTGTGGAATGGAGTTGAGAGGCAATCATTAACCTTAGAGTAAGTAGTTTGGATTCTTGGAATTTTAATGTGTTGTTGTTGCTTACAAACATGGCGGTAAGCATTATGCTATCATAAAAATGGTTGAGATACTTTCCAAGAACAAGAAAAATATCCTCTAAATACATTGACAAAGATAACTTGTCAAATAAGCCATTACAAATAGGGTACCACAAAATAACTTGTCAAATAAGCCATTACAAATAGCGTACCACGTTTACACCCCCACTTTTTGCACCCACATTGCACCCACTTCGCACACACTTTGCACCAACTTTGCACCCACTTTTCACTCACTTTTACACCTACATTGCACACACTTTGCACCCGAACATTACATCATCTGACATAATAAAAATAGGCATGGTTGTTGTCGAGACCGAGATAAGAGCGGGGGCAATGAATTTATAGTGATAGGATCGGGAAACCCATTATCACTTCAGTAGTGACATGGAGCAAAAATTAAAAATAAATAAATATTGTGTTTCTGACAGAGTGGGATAGACATAGTTATAAGAGTTGAGAGTCGATAATTAATGTAAAAGTACTCTGGAATTCATGGAATCTTAGTGTGTTGTTGTTGTTGTTGCTTTCAAGCAGGTATGATCACGTCAGGTGAGGTTAGCTAGGATTAGATTGAAACATTTCTGGATTTTGTCCCAGAGACCTGGGGACTTGGTTTGAGGGTAGAGGGGGGGGGGGGGGTAAATACCT
Source organism: Meconema thalassinum (assembly GCA_946902985.2). Lineage (NCBI taxonomy): Eukaryota > Metazoa > Arthropoda > Insecta > Orthoptera > Tettigoniidae > Meconema > Meconema thalassinum. The sequence continues at coordinate 32,007,470 of OX336393.1, forward strand.
GTCATTTATGTCAAACACACTTTTTTGTAAAATTCGTAGTTTCCAACATAGAGCCCATTTAAAAAATATTTTTGGAAAAAATGTCAAAAATTCCATATTTTGTTCTAACGATTAAGGATATAAAAGCCATTGGTTTGAGTCTATATACGACTTTATAGGATGAGTAGTTTTCAAAATATAGCCTACTTTCCAAATATTTTTTAGAAAAAATTAAAAAAATATAATATTTTTCGACTAAGAATGGGATAAACGTAGGTGTTAGAGTTAACATATGACGTTATATGATTTTTTTAAGTTTAAACATATATTCTACTTTCCCCATTCACATTTTTCTGAAAAAAAATGTTCTTGACTAGGCATGGGATAGAGGTAAGAGTACGAGTTGAGAGTACCTTAGAGTACTTTAGATTTTTTTTGAAAGTTTAGTGTGTTGTTGTCGTTGCTTACAAACATGGCAGTAAGCATTATGTTGTGATAAAATGGACTGATATACTTTCCAAGACCAAGAGAAAAATCCATTAAATGCATTGACAAAATAACTTGTCAAATAAGTCAACACAAAATGCCCAACATAAGACCCCACACATAAACTAACACTTAAGCTAATTTGTAAAAATGTTAAACACTTGCATTTTAGGTAATGCATGCGAAACATGAACTCACTTGTCTGTTGTATGTAAAGGACTCGTCAACAATGACCTGTCAACAATGGACACTGTTTGCACATTTTAATTACTACCCACCTCTCTCCACTCCTAATGCATAATGAGCATGTAAAACACCAATTGGAAAAATCCATGTTTCCATATTGACAAAGAGAAAAAAAACATTAAACTGAAATTTTAAAAAAAGTAAATGGGAATTTGGTAAATTAAAAAATGTGAAAACAACAAATTGGAAAATCCATGTTTCTATATCATGAAATGGAAAAACTTGAAACAGACATTTTAAGAACTGTAAATGGGAAATTGTGAAATTGATAAATGTGTAAACAACAAAATGCAAAATCCATGTTTCCATATTATGAAATTCAAAAACTTATAACTGACATTAAAAAAACTAAAAATGGGAAATTGAAAAATTGACATATGTATAAACAACAAAATGAAACAAAAATCCGTTTGGGGTAGTGATCATGTTGTACAGTAACCTGTAAGACTAGCATTACTATAGTTGCATGTACCTTATATACTTTGTGTATGTGCATTAGCCTTTGGATTTGCTTAAGTTGGGTTTGGTAAAGTTAGGTTTAATGAGGTTAGGTATGCGACCTTGTTGTTTACTCTTTTAGGAAAATGTAAAAAAAGTAAAATCTAAATAAAAAATCTTAAATTTAAAATGTAAAACCTAAAAAAAAGTAAAATTAAAACAAATCTAAAATGTAAAATGTTAAATATAAAATGTTAAAATGTAAAATCTAAAATCTTTCTGCGTGTTATGACAACACGTTTATGATTTAGTCCAGGTTGATGTGTGGTATCCAATTACTGCTGACTTTGCATGATCATCACCCATTGTCTTGATCAACACCTAGGGTTTCTAATTACTGCAGCGTTAGTCATAGCAATAGAATTGTGTGCTCTCTGCCATGTCAGCAACATGACACCGGAAGGAACACCTGTGTAATATCCAATGACTGCTAACTTCGTATAATAATCACCCATTGTCTTAATGACCTCCTGTGGTTTCAAATTACTGCAGCGTTATTCATAGCAACAGAACAGTGCGCTCTCTGCCATGTCTGTAATATGACACAGGAAATAACAAGACGTCTTACTGTACGTACCATCTCCTCAGTTTTAACATCTTAAGAACAAGTATTAGTCTCTTTCAACTACAAATGACTCGTTAGAACACATCCATCCACCAAGTTAGATCCCTTGACCTGCTCACAAATGGAATGTGCCTCGTATACTAGGGTGTGTGCATTAGCCCTAACCTAACGTTACGTACGAACTAAACAGAATGTGAGTTGTTAGCTCTTATCATGCACGTGCACAGGTGAACACTTGTGTGTTAGGTCATATTAAACATGAACTTGCAATTTCTCACGTAAGTGCATTTCTCTGTTCCACAAGATACAAATTTGATTGCTGGATTTTATCCTGCACTGTTTATGCGATACAGCTTTGCTAGGTAGTTCTCTACATATAGCAATTTTTACCACTGCTCTACCTACGCCTTTTGCTCTTTTGGCTTTATTACAGTCTGGTGTGTATTAGACAGCATTAACTGTATATCAAACCCAGTTCACCTTTGTATTTGTAATCCAAGTAATAATTTGAAAAAGACACAAATGTAATCAGTTTTAAATGTTATCTCTGTTTTGTTTAATATGTTTATGACATGCATATTAACCTCAAATCGAACCCCTGGTGAAAAGGCTAACATCTTAACAACTGCACCACCATGCCCTTGTTTCTTAGTTCAACTCGTTCTAGGCCTCAGGCCTGGAAATCGAGTTAAGACCACCAGTACAAGAGCTAAAAGTGCTTACCACTGCAACACAAAAAAATAGATAGCTGGTAACATTAGACAACCGGAAATGATTATATTTCTGTTTGCAATGCAATTTGTCATTAGCCTACTGTCTGAACACTGACAGCAACACAGTTTAGTTTCGAACAAGCGAGTGTGTGTGTGTGTATAGATTATTAGCCTCAAGTATTTAAAGCTTGTTGTGTGTAGCGACCATTTTGTCTCGGTAACCACTGAGCATTTTTGTGTTTTAGCTATCATCTTTAACCAATCTATTAAAGATAGTCTACTCTTAATTCTTGATAAATCAGAGTTTGCGTACTCCGTTTCTCATTAATTAACCCATACCTACAACCTATACTCTCTCTATACTGCAGTTTAATCTGAAAACAAGTTTCAATGGTAAAAGACTTGTCAGTCACCATACATGTAGCCTACACTAATTCTTTCTCTACTTAGCTATGTTTCATCACACATGGTAAACATCTCACATGTTCGTATCCGATTATTAGTTTATAAAATTTCAGGTCGATGACCTTGATGTATTGGGTATTTTTAGTAAATTCATTGGCCATGGGATAGGGTTGACCATTCTAAGTCCTATGACACCTCACATGTTGTTATCCGATTATTAGTTTATAAAATCTCAGGTCAATGACCTTGCTGTTTTGGATTTTTGGGGTAAATTCATTGGACATGGGAAAGGGTTAACCATTCTAAGTCCTATGACACCTCACTTGACCCTCTCCGATGATTAGTTTATAAAATCATAGGTCAATGACCATGCTGTATTAGATCTTTTGGGTACATTGGTTAGTCATGGAAAAGGGTTGACCATCCTGAGTCCCATGACACCTCACTTGACCCCCTCTAATTATTAGTTAGAGAGATATTAACAAAAGTGCAGTTAGGCCCTTTTGACAAAAAAATAAATAATACATTCAAAAACAGAATGTCACCTCTAGTCCAACGACCTCTCATACAAGTTCCTAGCCTTATTGGTTCATGAGATATTAAAAAGCTATTGACCTATTCGTTTTGGATCTGTTGGTAATTTAAAAAAAAATACTCATTTATAAATCAATATTCAAAAAGCCCACCCGCTTACAAAAAAACCAAGTGCGCATGCGTAAAAACAAAAAACAAACATGTTAATTCATAGTGGCAATCGGCTCTTCACATGCGTTTCATGTGGAACAACGTTTAATTTCATCATAGCATTAGGGACCATGGGCCAGTCCATAGGGACCAGTCCAAATGGACCGGCCTAAGGGGATTAGTCAAAAAGGACCCGTCAACAAGGACCCGTCCAGAGGGGCTCGTCAACAAGAACCCGTCAACAACGATCCGTCCACAGGGACTCTTCCACAAGGACCCGTCCACAGGGGCCTGCGTGTGCGTGCGGGGAAACCTACGATTACGTCAGCAAATCATCTCATCTAGTCTCAAATTTAGCCACTACGGCGCGTGCAACACACAGGAAGTGCGTGGGAACATACGATTACGTCAGCGAAACATGAACTCACTTGTCTGTTGTATGAGTATCAGTTTACTACTGGCATCAATCAGCAAAAGACGTTTACTTACAGAATCCATCATTATGGTAAGCATTTTTTTTCTTATAATTATGGAAATCTCCTTATTAGAATAAAATGTTATAGTGTTTCTGGTTACTTATAGCTAAACTCTAATTAATATGATTTTTTTGTTTCTTTATAGGCTACTACAATAAATATTCTCAATGCTATGGGGGCAGAACTGTTGATTAGAGAGAAAAAACCTCACTGAATTAACAATGCATGCTCTTTTCCGTATCATTAACATTCAAAAAGTGGACACAATGTATGGTGAACGTGTATTATGTGTTAGTGAAAATTTTCTGACATTCTTTTCTACACGTTTTAATGATATATGTCAGAAAAGTGTGCTCGAGGATCTAAATCGTAGTGGACATTCTCTATATCTAATTTATGAGGGTATAAAGAACAATAAATGTATTGTACATTCTGACTTTGAAGTTAGGTTAGGTTAGGTAAGGTTAGGTTAGGTTATAACTAAGTTTATTATTTGCGCTGTCACTTTTGCTGAAGTGGCTAGCATCCTTGGCTGTTACTGCGAAGGCCCGGGTTCGATTCCTGACTCTGCCAAAAAATTTAATTTCTGGTCTCACGAGTGGAACGGGGTACACTCAGTCTTGTAAGGCAAAAGTGAGAAAAGGCGGGTTTTAATTCATACTCTGCCATTCAGCCTAACCCAACTTCATTTAACCTCACCTAACCTAACCTAGCCTAACCTAACCTAACCTAACTTAAAAGTGAGAGCAAATATGAGAGCAAAAGTGACAGCGCAAATAATAAACTTAGTTATAACCTAACCTAACCTTACCTAACCTAACCTAACTTCAAAATCCGAGCAAATGTGAGAGCACATATAATAAACTTAGTTATAACCTAACCTATCCTAACCTAACCAAACCCACAGAAACCACATTTAAATATTTTAGATTTTACATTTTTACATTTTACATTTTAACATTTTAGATTTTTGATTTTATCATTTTACATTTTTTAGATTTTAGATTTTACATTTTTGATTTCTTTGTATTTTAGATTTTAGTTTCTTTGGATTTTACATTTTAAATTTAAGATTTTTTGATTTTAGATTTCACATTTTACATTTTCCGAAAAGAGTAAACTACAAGGTCACATACCTAACCTCACTAAACCTAACTTAAGCTAATCCAAAGGCTAATGCACATACACGAACTATATAAGGGCACATGCAACTATCCTTATGCTAGTCTTATAGCCTACTGTACAACATGATCACTACACCAACCGGGTATTTTTTTTTCATTTTGATGTTTACGAATTTGTCAATTTTCCAAATTCCCATTTTCAGTTTTTTTAATGTCAGATTTAACTTTTACAATTTCATAATATAGAAATATGGAATTTGCATTTTGTTGTTTACACATTTGTCAATTTTCCAATTTTCCATTATTAGTTTTTTTTTAATGTCAGTTTTAAGTTTTTCTGTTTCATAATATGGAAACATGGATTTTGCATTTTGTTGTTTACACATTTATCATTTAAACAATTTCCTATTTACAGTTTTTAAAATGTCAGTTTAGAGTTTTTTCTATTTTATCAATATGGAAACATGGATTTTCCAATTTGTGTTTTACATGTTTATTTTGCATTAGGAGTGGAGATAGGTGGGTAGTAAATAAAAATGTACAAGCAGACAATATTTTTTTTATTTTAAATACATGTACACTATTTACACATAATACATTTTTATATTGAACCCTTATGATATCATCTGACATAATAATGATTCATATTTTATTTTATTATATTTGGAAGAGGGTGTTCATACACGCAGCAGTGGATTCGTGTTGAGGAAAAATGTTGCAACTATTGGGAGTTGAACGACAAGCAAGTATATATAAACCAAGCTTTTGAGACAAGGAAAAGTGTGCCATAATTCCGGGAACTGAAGAGGTCACGTCCAATATGCGTGGCTTCAGTTAGTAGGCCATGAGACGGTTGATACCGATTTACGCGGGCAAGAGTAGGGGGACCAGGATCTGACAGGAAGAAGATGCTTGTACGTCATAAATTGGGGAGGAGTCTCCAGGTCAAACTCTCCGAGATGAATTTGAACCAACAAATGAAGCTAGGCACGCTTAAGGCCCACGAAAAACTGGCGTACCTTTGATTTGGCGCAAAATTGAATATTAATAAAACCCCTGATCATTTGTGTCTCCGCCGATCAGATTCTTAACCTGCGCAATAAGAGAGCTCAATGAAATTAGTCGTAAGTCCGTAACTTAAAAACTCCGAATTATTTTTTAAAATTGTCCCCACTACTGTAAATTTGCTGTGTTCTCTATAAAAGTAGCCAAGCTGGTGGTTGAACTGACTTGATTTCGATGTGTCATGGGCGACACTTGTGTTGACGAAATATTAACTTCTAAACTCGGACGAGTTTTTCAAGTATTTAAATGTGTATAATTTGCGTGTGAATGGTAGAAGCTTCAGGCTTACAAATATTTAGGGAAAGTTTTTCTACGAATAAATTGCTCAGGACTTTGAGTGGATATTATCAGCTCATTTAGCAATTTTAGTAGTAATTGTAGTACTGTGAAATAACTGAACATTTCTATCCTAAGAAAACCAAGATGTCTGGAACGAGGCCAACAGTTGGAAGGATGACCTTGGACACACCAGCGACTATGTCCAAGTCCGGCTAAATAACTGCTGGGTTATGAGTGGCGACGTGAGCTGAGATGTTTTGGCGGAGGAATAAGTACCACATATTGATTATTCAATTTTAGTCGTAGTTAGATAAGCTGGGGAAATGTAAATAATTTTCTTGTATTTTTTTATTATTGTAGTTTGATTTTTTATTCGGTTACCGACATTCGATTATAATGTCGTGCGTGACTATTTTTTTGTTCTGATTTAATTGGTTTTAATATAACGTGTAAATGCACAATGCGTGTACAGTGTATTGTTCATATCGCTTGAGCGGAATTTTATGGTTTGAGCGATAAATGGCGCTTATGTAGAATAAAACTTAACGATAAACTTAGAATTTGGGGGGTAATATTTTAACCTTGTGTTTCATAAACAGACGTTTTTATTGTGAATTGCCTAGAGAAATTTTATTTGCAGGGAACCATAGTTCTCTTTGTAATCTGTAAAACTAAGGAAGTAATGTTTTTTTTGATCTTTGGGAAAGCAATTTAAGTCTTTCCGTGGAATCCTAAATTTGGACGTATTTCAGGTGGAGAGAGTGAGGTGAAGTCATTACCCAGGTGTGCGTTATTCGGTGATGTGTGATGATGTGTGTCTACATGCGCGGGGAACATCGTGGTAATCAGCCCACGATTCCTGTCTGCAGCAAAATATAATTAACGGCAGTATGAACTCCGAGGAGGCTACTGGCTGAGATGTCGTGTCTTATAATTCCTGAGAGAATTATAGGGACAAAATAGGTATTTTATACACACATGTTTTCAGGAAATACAAGGTACTTCTAGGTTCAAGAGCTGCTGTGAGCAAGCTCCCGATATTATTATGCGACGCACTGGGTGAATGACATAATGGCTTCATATGTGACGGACAGATTTAAGATAACACTAATTAGGTTTGAGGCCGGGTTACCGTGTCCTATTCTCTTAAAGTGATGAGCTTGTATTCTATATCTTGATTTAAAGGGTAGCTCGCCATACTCAGACCATAATTTTCATGCATTAAGTTGAATTGATATTTATAGTGTGTTTTAATTAAATGCCATTGGGCATAGTGCTGTTCTTGCTTTTTTTAATCCATTTGGATTGTTCTGGTCATTGTAATTATTAAAATGACGTTCGGTCATGTCCTCGTGTATTTTGTTGTAGTCACGTACGCTTGTGTTGATTTTACCAAGACCCGCTGGGCAATTAGACTTGTTTTGGCACGTTGTTAAGATCTCGTGCGGAGATCTATTTGTATGATAGAAGGGTAGCGGGTGTCGGATAATTATTAAGTGTCTTGGTGTGTGTTCCCTAAGCTAATCTAATTTACGCAGAATTGCGGATTCGTTGCTTGACGGGAAACCATATGGTAACGAATCTCGTAATCGTACTTATTTCCTTCATTTAGTCAAAACATCGCCACGCGTGCACAAGTATAGATTTGAAGTAGACGTAGTGTTTCAAACGTCTTTTGTATTAATAATCTCTCCTGAGATATTTATTTTAAATGTTAAATTGTGGATATTTGAATGCCACTTGATTGATGCAGACACAACTTAGGATTTGCAGTTGTGATCTGTTTAGAAGTGTGGGAGTAAATTCGAGATGTTGCTTTTGTTGATTGTTATATGCTTTGGTTATTAAACTTGTTATTTAATACTGGGTTACCTCCTTTCTTTAATTATTGTATTTGCCCTATGTGCCCTTGTAATCTTGAGATGCAAAATGTAACTGCACGGCTATCATGGACCGAAACATTACCTGAAATTGAGTCTCGATACGCTTCTTCTACAAGGGTTCATAGAGTAAACTTGTCGAGCCCAACGTGGGGTTTGCAGTTGTTTTATGGTAAACCGAGTCCTAGGGTGTACATTCGATACCAGTTTAGAGATAAACAAGGCTTGAATGTGGGACGTACGCCAACGGTGGCTAATTAATAAGTAGATTCAGTAAAGTGTGGCGAAGTTGTACCGCCAAGTGCTAAAATATTTAAAATCAATGAGTTCATTAAAATTAAAGAGATTTGAAACACAGTTATATTTGATATTTGCTATTGAGTTGAGATGTGTTTCTGGCGCCCTGTTAGATTAAAGTATGTTTGTTTAAACAATGAACTCAGTATAATTAAAAGTCAGGAAGGTGATACCTTAAAATTTTAATTAACAGTTGGTTAATTAAAGCATGTTTAATGTAAAATCAGTAAGGTCAGGAATGTTAATAACCAAAATTAAGGGGTTTTAATTTGAATGTAAACATAGATAATACTCATTGATACGTGTTTTTTATTAACGTAAAGATAAATGACTTGAGTATTGTAAAAACCATTTAAATGTCGAACTACACGTGTGAGCGTGTGCAGCTGATGTCGCCATATGCATGACCCTAGTTCTCTAATAGTGTATTGTGTATTTGCAGTGGCGACGGTGGAAGAAATAAGTGCTCTGATTGAACTTGCGATGGCAAGAAACCAGGAGAAGTTGAGTGTACAATTAGCGGAGATGAAAGACAGTAATAGCGCACAATTAGCGGAGTTGAAAAACAGTAGTAGTGTACAATAGAATGAAATGAAGGCGGAGATAAAAGACAGTAATAGCGTTCAGCTAGCCGAAATAAACAATAAAATTTCAGAACAGGCAATAACCCAAAATAATAAAATTGCGGAACAGATCACAGACTTAAAATCCGGTATAAACACACAAATACAGAACATTGAGGGAAAATTTGACAAAAAATTAATTCAGTTGGATGAGATGGTGGCCGCGAAACTTGACCAAATATAACGGGCTTGCGTCACTAATACAGCTGAAGTTCAAGTCGCACAGGAGAAATTGCAAAGCAGGTTAGAGGGGATGGAGAAGAAGAACAACAGTATGCAAGGACAGATCGAATCCATAGATAGCAACGTCATGGGTTTAGTTAAAGATATGGAGAAAACGGATCTTCAGTCGACCGCTAGGTGGGAGACTTTAGAGGCAGACCAAAACCATATCAAGCAAAACATGCGTGAGACGAAGAAAAAGATAGAAGAACGCGTGGATCGAATTGAATTAGGACAAATTGATAACAATGAACAAACAGAAGAAAAAATATCAAGCAATTGAGGAGAGAATCAGGAAAGATTGGAAACAGATGTCAGAACAAAATAAAGGGGAAAAGGAGTCGATAATTAAGAAACTGGGAGATAACAATCAAAGGATTCAGGCTCTCGAAGAAAATATTCAAGCGAGATTCCAAGAGCACGAAGTGAAAATCGTAAAAAATGAACTTAGGTCATTAGAAAATATGACACTATTTACAACCGAGAGGCAAGCGGAAAAACCGGAAAGTATTCACAGTCTAGGATTAACTCACAAGACTGGGGGAATGAGTCAGGTCCAGAGTCCAAGGACTGACTGTAACACGGAAGCTTTCAATAAATATAGGGGTGAGGCCTCAACTCCACAACCAAATGTAAGTCAAGCTCAAGTCATTCAGGTCATCAGGGGCAATGATTTTCGTCCTGGAAAATACAATGACGGGGTGGGGAGTACTCCCTAAGCCTTCCTGCGCGAATTAGACGACTATGTTCAGGAGCAGCAGATTAGTCCTGTAAAACAGCTCAGGATGGTCGAGAGATTTTTACAAGGTGGAAGCCTTGTCTGGTTTCAAAATTTAAATACACGTTTGAAACGATGGACAAATTCAAGGAGGCGTTTTTAAGGACGTTTTGGAGTCCCTCGTACCAGCAAAGCTTAAGGATGGAATTATAATCACGTAAATACCATAGTACCAACCCCACGAAATATTCAGAATTCTTTGTCCAACAAATGTTAAGGCTGAAAGATTTAGATGAACCGCCTAGTGAGGAAAATCTAGTTCTCACTATCGGGAAACAGCTTCCGGTGAATGTTCAACAGTTTCTCGTAGCAGCAAACATTGAAACCGCGATACAGGCAGAAGAAATTTTAAGGCACTTAGACGAAACATCTATGGTAACTCAACAATACAGACAGAGGCAAGTAGAACATGTGAACACGGCAGAAATCGTAAAGACTAGTCCAACAAATACTAGGTCACAAGCCACGAACACCCAAGTAACACCAAGAAGGCAAGAATTTTACGATAACAGGGAACGCTACGATGATCGTAATAACCAGTACAACAATAATAATAATTACAGGAATAATTATTCATACCAGAGGGGAGTCCAGCGCGGATATACCAATTGGAGGGGTAACCGAAGGCATGATTCACCATACCAGCGAGATAATAATAATAATAAGCCGCGGGAAAATCAAAACTGGAAGGACAGGAGGAATAATGGGCAGGGCGAACCAAGAGAACAATGGAATAACGGACAAGGCGATCCTAGGGATTACAGGAGTAATTGGAAGGAACGACACGTGGAATCAAAAAAAAACACTTACAGGAGATTCACGCAAACGAAGGAACAGAACGTGAAAAGTGGGGAAGAGCGATGAATAACCGTCGAAATCCGGACACACAATTAGAAGGGGCAGAAAGTCTAGCGTTACAGCGGGGAAAACAGGACAATAATAGGAGAAATTCGCAAGACGGATTTCACGAGGAAAAAAAAATCCGATAAATCGTAAAGGAGACAGTCTGGATTTGGAGGTAGCTGAGGGCAAAAATAACAATGGTGATCGCATAGTCGCAACAATAGAGGAATGGATAGCTTACCCTGATGACTGTTTGGAGTGAGTCATACAGCCGCTGAATGACGAAATAAGAAAATTACCGGTCATTTTCGCCAAAATAGGGGTATTAAAGTAAGATGCTTACTAGATACGGGCAGTCAAGTTAGCCTAGTATCCGAAGCCCTTATCAAAGAGATTGGAAGGAATCAAAACATTCCATTAATACCTGTACAACAGATAAAAGTGAGGGGGTGTTATTCCCGAAAGGTCCGTAATATGCAAGCACCAGGCATGTTTGGAACTTGAAATTTTGAATCACACATTAGCGCAGGTTTCCATTGTCATGGCAAAAATGAATTTTTGACGTGATACTCGGGGAAAATTTCATATGTGATTACCATGCGGTTATCGACCTCCATAACAATACGGTTAGCTTCAACAAGTGGAAGAGTTGAGCGATGTTGGCCTCAACATGGAAGGGCTGTCACTAGAACGAGAAGCAGGCACTTGGACGCTGGAGGTAATTCCGGATGACGTCACAGTAGAAGGGCGTGGGCAAGAAGGAGCAATGGCAGATGCAGCTATAGTGGAATTAAAAGAGCAAGACGAACCACAGGAACTTTGGACGTTGTTAGCAGAGGATGAAAATACTGGATCCAAATTTGAAATATTATTACAGGAGCGGCTGAACAACGCAAAAATAGGGGGGTATGACCGAGACAAGCTTGAGCAAATACTACGAAGTAATAGAGGTGTTCGATACAATTCCTGGGAAAATATTAAATTTTTAATACGCAATGCAGGTTGATGACTGGACTCCGTTTAAAAGTAAACTGTACCCAATTCCCGAGAAACATCACTCCCAGGTTAAGGATATCATTGACGGACTACTTGAAGCTGGTATGATTAAGAGGTCGCCTACGCCTTACTTGAACGCTATATTAGCGGTAGAAACCAAATGGGTCTATCAGGCTATGCCTAGACGCCAGATTTTTAAATAGTAAACTGCTTTCGGAACACGATAAAGCGCCGCTTATCAGAGACGTATTAAAGGGATTCCGTGGTAAGAAGATCTATAGTTCAGTGGACCTCACCAACAGCTTTCACCATATTCAACTGGAGGAAAAATCACAGTTACTGACGGGGTTTTTGTTTGACAATGAAACCTTCGTCTGGTCACGTATGCCGTTTGGGGTGAAAACAGCGGGCTGTGCACTCATCAGAGCTCTTGACCGCAACCTAACTGAAGAGGTGAAGAATTTCACTGTAAGATACGTTGATGACATTCTTTTGGCTTCCGACAACCTAGAAGAACATCTCGTAAACCTGAATAAGCTTTTAGACAATCTAAAAACTATGAACTTTAAGATCAATCTCAAGAAGTCGCACTTTATCCAGAACGAAATACCGTATCTAGGACACATAATAGATCACGAAGGAGTGAGGCCCAACCCAGCGAAAATCGAGGCTATTAAAAACTTGCCTACAAGTCACGAGTGAAGCATGTTCGAGCATTTCTTGGGATAACCGTATCCTTCAAGGAGAACTGTCCGGGTTACACAGAAACGGTAGCGACAATGCAGGAGACGCTTAAGAAGAGTAATCGTTGGTCGTGGAACGAGGAGTGCGACAGGTCTTTTAAAGCTACTAAGGAACTTCTTGAAAATTGCATTAAACTGGGATACCCAGACTTTGGAAGAAAATTCATTATACAGGCAGACGCATCATTAATTGGAGTTGGGGCGTTGTTATATCAGGAGGATCAAACTAATTCTAAGGATCGGTCGTATTTAGCATTCACCAGTAGAAAATTACGAAAGCATGAAAGAAACTATACCGTCACTGAACTGGAACTTTTGGCTATTCTCTATGCTCTACAACAATGGCGAAATATGGTGTTTGGTTACCCCATTGTTGTACGAACCGACCATAAAGCGCTGACATTTCTATGTAAAACAGCGATGGCTAGCGAAAGGATAACACGTTGGTCCATATACGTCCAGCAATTTGATATCGAAATCGAAAACTGTCCAGGCAAATTAAACGTCATCCCAGATGCTCTAAGTAGGAATCCTGAGGAGGATCACGAGGTAACAGTAGACGTCCAGCACTTGGAACTAACAGCCAAGGATCGGGAATTTCTGGATAGGTAAAAGGATATTCAGCAAGAACAAGAGAAGGAACCATGGATGAAGATGATGATCCAATACTTCAAGAAGGAGATACCACAGGGAACACCAGGTTATCGGAAGGCCAGATCGAAAGAAGCGAAATATAACTACTTCAACCAGCTTTTACATAAATTCCTGGATGAAGGGCATTCGAAATACAGGATTCTAGTCCCAGCTTCACTGCAACGAGGGTTAACATGGCATGCCCATGAGAGCCTGGGGCATATCGGCACAAATAAGGTAGAGGCAACTATCGGTGAGACTTTCACTTGGCCTACAATGAGATCAACTATATACCATTAGCATCAATCACTCTTTTATCATCACCAGGACACAAAGCAATTTTGTTTAGTCTTATAGATGTTTGTCATGTTGTTTAGAAGCGATAATGTTCATGGGTATTCTTTTTACATTGTTTTTCATGACACAATCCTTATAATCTTGAAAGCTTATACAATTTTTGACAACACCTCTGTTAATACCTTTAATCTTTTTGATTTCTTTACCATTTATGTCTAAAGCATACATTTTAGCTCTAAGTCCTACAAATGCTTTTCTCACTTGTCCACAAGCCTCGTCTTTAAATTTCCCCAACGTTTTCTTGTTTGATGTAGAGTAACATATGTGATTAGTAGGATAATCTGATGGGTCCAGGTGTTCTAGGAAATCCAACTTGTCTTGATATACAGCTAGGGTGTCAACCAAATAAATGAACGAGTCAGTATCCATATACATGAGTTTAAGATTGTCCATGTCATAATAGGGTAGCAGGACATCATAGTTTAGCCATCTGGAAAGCAGCTACGTTAGGACCATAAATTGTTCTGTCAATAACAAGAATATCACCAGTTGACTACTACCTCTCACGGTGTTCACCGTTTCACCGACCAACCTCTAGCCCTGTGATACGAAGTAAGTTGTTGTTTGCAGAAATCAACATTCGTGAAGGAAGAACCCATTCTTAGCTATATGTGTAAAGAGTGTGGAAAAGCTTTTCTTCGAGACTATCAGAGGACATGAAGTATCGTGTGGCGAATTCCATGAGTGCAAGACCTGTGGTAGTACATTCAACAATGTGTACAACGGACGTCGGCAAGAAGAATGTTGTAATGTTGTGTCGGCAGCTAAGAGACAAAAAGCGGAGCCTACAAAACATTACCTACTGTCACTGGCCCCTGACAAAAATGGACTTATTGAATATGAGACATCTTTTGAAGGTCGACTTAAATCCTATCTCATACGTTGTGATACGTGTAGGGATTTAAATTCATACCTTAAAGAGTCCAAACAGCAAATAATACAAGCTATGGAGAAAGAACTAGCGATGCACAAGTCGATCAAATTTAATCTTGTGGCTGAATGTAGATTCATTCATACGTCCACCAACGAAATTACAGATCGTGCTTTTAAAACACGAAACCAGGCCCTATTTTTGGAAACGGACTTAAGTAGTTTCTTTGAAACACAATTTAAAAGTTAACAACGGAAATGGAGGAATTTGAGCTAAAAGGCAGTAATTGGGCTTTGTTAGCAGTGGAATGTGTGCTATTGAAAATAATTAAGTACAATCCCTTGCGTGGAAGCACATATATTCCATTACCAGTAGCTATACAAGCAAGAAAAGCCTGCATTAATCCTGAAAATTTGAAAGCTGAAAAGTGTTTTATGCATGCCATTTTAGCAAAACTGGTTAAAAAGGACGCTCAACGCATTAGTAAATACAAGGATCTGGAAAACAAGTATGAGTTTTCTGTAATATCGTTTCCTACATCGCTAGCTGACATTCCAAATTTGAAAAAGCCAACGATATATCCATTAATGTATTTGGATTGGAACAAGACAGTAAACTGTTCCCTCTAAAGGTTGTGGATCAAGAGCTGCAAGACCATCGCGACCTCCTTTTGCTAAGTTCATCATCCGGACAGAACCACTACGTCTTTATCAAAGATTTTGATAAACTAGTAAGACATCAGATTACTCACCATGAACATAAGATATATACGTGTAAACGATGTTTTACTCACTTTGATAATCGATATGGTCAACAAGGAATGAAAAAATTGAAAGAACATAGAGCTTTGTGTGTCCAGCATGACACAGCTAGGGTTGAAATGTCTAGTAAAAATCCCATTGACAAATTCTTAAATGTTGAAAAAATGCTGAGAATACCTTACGTTATCTAAGCAGATTTTGAAAGCATACTGTTACCCTATCAAACATGTCTACCTAATCCTGAGGCAAGTTATACAGTGCCATACCAGAGTCATGTTCCTATGAGCTTTGGTATATACGTTAAACCCTCAACGGCCGTGGAACACATAAAGACAAACCTTCCAAGCCAACCTGTTATTTATCATGGACCTAATGCTGCAGAAAAGTTTATGGACTGTTTGATCTCAATAGCTAATGAAATCTATCGCCTTTACAGCTTAAATATTCCAAAGGCCTTAACTCAGGATCAAGAAGCAGAGTTCCAATGTTCTGAAGCCTGTTATTTGTGTCAAAAACCATTTACCAAAGAGGACTGGAAAGTTCGAGACCATTGCCATATTACAGGGGAATACCGTGGAAGTGCTCACAATAACTGTAATTCGAGGTGTAAAACACGTAACCCCGTTCCTGTGTTTCTACATAATATGAGTGGCTACGACGCAAATTTCATTGTAAAGCAATTAGGATGTACCACTGAGAGAGTGGATGTTATCACTAACTCCAAAGAAAAATGTATTTCCTTTACCAAATATGTAGAAAATGTTAAGCTTAGATTTGTGGACACGTTTCGGTTAATGCCAAGTAGTTTGGAAAACTTAGTTTCCAACTTAACATCATACCCTGAAACAGACAAGTACTTTGGAATAGAAAATGCAATGCTCATGGCTCGTAAAGAGGTATTTTGTTATGACTACATTGACTCATGGGAAAAGTTAAGTGAAACGTGTTTACCTCCAAAAGAGGTATTCTTGAACAAATTACGTCAAGAAGATGTTAGTCAAGAAGACTATGAACATGCCAAGAATGTCTGGAATCAGTTCAACATTAAAACTCTACCTAACTTCAGATGTACTCCTTCTTGCAGACAGCTTTGAAACATTTAGAAACAAAACACTAGAAACACACCGAGTGGATGCTGCACACTTTTTCACTTCGCCTGGTTTAAGTTTCGAGGCAATGCTCCTTTACAGAGGAATTGAACTGGAATTGCTACAGGATTCCGATCAGATTCTTCTAATCGAGTCTGGAATACGCGGAGGCATATGCCAGGTGTCTCATCGGTAGCTGAAGCTAACAATAAATACTTGGAAACCTATGATTCTGAGAAACCATCGCAGTTTATTACCTATGATGATGCCAACAACCAATACGGGTGGCCTATGTGCCACTCCCTTCCTTATGGCTGATTTCAGTGTGTTTCTCAAGATACTGTTGATCTAGGAAATCTAAAGTAAGGCGATCCTGTGGGATACTTTCTAGACGTTGATGTTGATTACTCATTTGACCTTCATGATCTTCACAACGATTTACCTTTCCTACCAGACTGTACACAACCTAAGGATTCGTCTCTGAAAAAACTCATTCCTTATCTTGGAAATCGAAGGCGATATGTTGTTCACTACATGGCGTTAAAACAGGATTTAGATCATGAAAAAAATTATAAAAATCCATCGTGTGTTAAATTTTAAGCCAAGACCTTGGTTAAAGGCATACGTTGATTTTAATAACAGCCTTCGAAAACAAGCCAAAAATGATTTTGAGAAAAATCTGTACAAATTATTCAACAACGCCATTTTTGGAAAAACAATGGAAAATATCCGTAAAAGAATAGAAATACGTCTTGTGACTGACAGCAAAAAGGCAGAAAAGCTAATAGCAAAGCGGACATTTATTGACAGAACAATTTATGGTCCTAACCTAGCTGCTTTCCAGATGGCTAAACGTAACATTGTATTCAATAAGCCTATATATATTGGAATGTGTATACTGGATATTTCTAAAACTCTCATGTATTCCCACCACTATGATGTCCTGCTACCCTATTATGGCATGGACAATCTTAAACTCATGTATATGGATACTGACTCGTTCATTTATTTGGTTGACACCCCAGATATATATCAAGACAAGTTGGATTTCCTAGAACACCTGGACACATCAGATTATCCTACTAATCACATATGTTACTCTACATCAAACAAGAAAACGTTGGGGAAATTTAAAGACGAGGCTTGTGGACAAGTTAGAAAAGCATTTGTTGGACTTAGAGCTAAAATATATGCTTTAGATATAAATGGTAAAGAAATTAAAAAGATTAAAGGTATTAGCAGAGGTGTTGTCAAAAATTGTATAAGCTTTCAAGATTATAAGGATTGTGTCATGAAAAACAATGTAAAAAGAATACCATGAACATTATCGCTTCTAAACAACATGACATATCATCTATAAGACTAAACAAAATTGCTTTGTATCCTGGTGATGATAAAAGAGTGATTGATGCTAATGGTATAGGTACATATGCCTAATGTCATTACTCAATCATTGACCATGCTTAAAGAGTTAAGTTTTGAATATCAAAATTCTCTGCATGAGTCTAGCAAATACATAAAACAAATCAATTTAAAAAATTAAAATAATAGCACTGCAATAATAGAAAAACACAAAAAGAAAAAATGGTATTCATAATCAAAAAATAAATAAAATAGAAAGCATAATATAAACAACTGTACAATTTATAACAAAAAAGAATATATATAAAAATTTATTATGTGTAAATAGTGTACATGTATTTAAAATAAAATATATTGTATGAACACTGCTTGTACATTTTTAATTACTACCCACCTATCTCCACTCCTAATGCAAAATAACATGTAAAACACAAATTGGAAAATCCATGTTTCCATATTGATAAAATAGAAAAAACTTTAAACTGACATTTTAAAAACTGTAAATGGGAAATTTTGTAATTTTTGTGTAAACAACAAAATGCAAAATCCATGTTTCCATATTATTAAATTGAAAAACTTAAAACTGACATTTAAAAAAAACTGAAAATGGAAAATTGGAAAATTCACAAATGTTTAAACAACAAAATGCAAATTCCATGATTCCATATTATGAAATTGTAAAAGTTAAACCTGACATTTAAAAAAAACTGAAAATGGGAAATTGGAAAATTGACAAATGCGTAAACAAAATGAAAATATACCGGTTGGGGTAGTGATCATGTTGTACAGTAGGCTATAAGACTAGCATAAGGATAGTTGCAAGTGCCCTTATATACTTTGTGCATGTGCATTAGCCTTTGGATTAGCTTAAGTTAGGTTTGGTAATGTTCGGTTTAGTGAGGTTAGGTATGTGACCTTGTAGTTTACTCTTTTCGGAAAATGTAAAATCTAAAATCAAAAAATCTTAAATTTAAAATGTAAAATCTAAAAAGACTAAAATCTAAAATACAAAACAATCAAAAATATAAAATGTAAAATCTAAAAAATGTAAAATGAAAAAATGAAAAATCTAAAATCTTAAAATGTAAAATCTAAAATATTTAAATGTGGTTCCTGTGGGTTTGGTTAAGTTAGGTTATAACTTAGTTTATTATGTGTGCTCTCACATTTGCTCTCATATTTGCTCTGATTTTGAAGTTAGGTTAGGTTAGGTTAGGTTATAACTAAGTTTATTATTTTTGCTGTCACATTTTCTCTCATATTTGCTCTCACTTTGAAGTTAGGTTAGGTTAGGTTAGGCTAGGTTAGGTTAGGTGAGGTTAAATGAAGTTGGGTTAGGCTGAATGGCAGAGGTATGAATTAAAACCCGCCTTTTCTCACTTTTGCCTTATAAGACTGAGTGTACCCCGTTCCACTCGTGAGACCAGAAATAAAATTTCTTGACGGAGCCAGGAATCGAACCCGGGCCTTCGCAGTAATAGCCAAGAATGCTAGCCACTACACCAAGGGGTGGATAATATAAGGCTGGTCTTGATTGTACATGATCAATCAATAATTACCTAATAATAATAATAATAACAATAAGTATTCTATTTAGCAACTACACGGCCAACCTCTCCCTGTGACGTCATCCACGGTCTCGGGGCGTGGTGGCCATATTGCCCATTAGCCCCTGCGCCATCTCTGAATAACCCCTCCATAAGAATAACATAAGGCTGGTTGCGCGCGGCGGCCATCTTGCCCATTAGCCCCTGCGCCAGAACCGCTCTTTTATTCCTACTTAAAGTGACGCACAACGTCGACTGTGCTCTCAAATACTGTGAGCACACTCCTCAGTAACTATATCATTCATTATTCTCAAGGCTCTCTTACAGTTCGTCGTAAACAATCCAAACATGGCTTCCTACAATCATGAAATAACCTAGTCCCACATATGATGAAAATACAGCTTTTATTCCACTCATATAACAACATTCTGTTTTGCATTTAATATTTGACTACTCACCCATAGCTTGACAATAATGCCGCTCACTTAAATGTCATTTGTCGTCTTTGTCCTACCCCATGTGATATTCAACCTTGAACGTGAAGCTTCATAAACTGCTCAATGACAAATGAAAGTCAGTGCAAGATTTGCCACTGTGCTCGTCAAACCAGTGCCTGCTAAATGCACTGCCTACTGTATTACCATAATATTCTCGTGCTACAGAGCTCACACTGCCTTGTTTCCAATACACACATTTTCAATTGTTATTGTAAAAGGGAGTGTTTTACAGATATTGTAGTTTATAATACGGAACTCATTTTATTAGATGATTTGTAGCTTCCACTAACACTAGCCTAAATAAAGAATACGATATGGATCAACTAGATTAATAGACGCGACACCGCTCATAAACTTAAATTCCTGATAAACAAGTCCTCTTCATTCACAGACCAACACGTAATTTCATATGGATTCTGTTAAAATGAGTCATATTGATATGATAAGTATCGTTTAAAATGATAATCTGGTAGCTGGATCGATCTATCGAGCGGGCTGTGCATACTTCCTTTTTCCACCACTGCCAGCTAGTACACTTCCGTCCGATTGATCGAGCGGGCAGTGCATACTTCCGTTGTCCACCACTGCCAGCTAGGACACTTCCGTTTGATCGATCGAGCGGGCAGTGCATAATTCCGCTGTCCACAACTGCCAGCGAGTACACTTCCCTTTTATCGATCGAGCGGGCAGTGCATACTTCCGTGGGAACACCACTGCCAGCTCGATCATTCCGATCCACTTCCGTCCGCAATTTTCAAAATCACTCCCACAAAACTATCCAGCAACTGAGCGGAAAGATGTTACCGTACACATCAAAAATGTATCTTTCTGTCTCAGTGTACTAATTTCTCTTCTGAGTGACTAGGCAATGCCTTTCACTACTTTACAAGATCTTTTAACTTGTACCTATGGTTGTATCTGACCATAGTCTATCAGACATACTTTCCGCTATCAGCCTGAAAAACACAAACTGCCTAAAAATTGCTCATATCAATGCTCAATCATTAGTTGACTCCTCTCACTATTCTGAATTTTGTCACGGCTTTGGTGGTTCGTCTTTTGACATAATTGCAGTAAGTGAGTCCTTTTGCAAGCCCTCAATTCCAAATGCTGCTGTCTCTCGCACTGGCTATAAAGTCATTAGAAATGACAGATTAACCGTAGGTGGAGGTGGTGTTGCAGGTTACCTTAGGGATAACATAAAGTATAGCGTGCTAAGTCAGTCTCCTGGTGAATATAATAAGAGGCCTGAATACATTATACTTGACATTTCTCTTACCGAAACTAAAATTCTCTTTGCTTGTGTGTACCGTCCACCGAAAGCTGGCTACCTAGATATTTTTCTGAATGACATGTACAGGTTCATTCTTGATTATAAATATGTTTTTATTGTTGGGGACGTCAATGCTCGGTTTGGTAGTGGAGCGTTTGAAACTGAACAGGTATGTGATGTGCTCTGTTCCTGTAATGTTGAATGTTAACCATTCGATACTACATTTCACACAGCTACTTGTGACAGCTCTCTCGATATTATCTCTTCAAACTGTAAGGACCTCGTTGTTGACTACGGACAAGAACCAGCTGCTGGATTCTCAGCCCATGATCTCCTGTATGCGGTGTTTTCTTTATCTACACCGAAACTTCGACCAAAATCAATCTTTGTACGTGACTTCAGCAAATTTAATTTAAATGATTTTAAATCGGATGCAGAATTACTCCCTTGGCAGAATTTCTACCAATCCACTGACATAGATGAGAAAGTGACTCTATTTAATGATTGTGTAAATAAACTCTAAGATATGCATGCACCGCAAAAGGAAGTGGATATAAAACATAGCTCTGCTCCGTGGATCAGTAAAGAAACGTGATAAAGCACGTAGAACATTTATTAAATCAAAACTTACCATTGACTATGAAGAGTATAGCATTCTGCGTAATAAGACAAAACAAACAATTAGGAACACAAAAGTGAAATATATGTACAACCTCTTCGGTGACTGCAAAACCACCTCCGCCAGATGGCGTGCTGCAAAATCATTGGGAGTTGGTGCTAGTTCAGTCATTGATGTTGAGATGCCTGTCTCTGCATCACAATTAAACGAACATTACTCAAATGTTGCGTCAATTGGCGATGTATTAAGAGTATCAGAGACCGTCATGAAATACACATCCATCCCTCCCCCTGCCCGTGAAAAAATTTTCTTTATGGATGTTTACCCACACCAGATTGTGAAAGCCATCAAATCAATTCGTACAAAAGCAAGAGGCCCTGATAGCATCCCAATTTATCTTATTTCTAACTGTCTTGAAGTATTTCTACCCCCAATTATCCATCTATTTAATTTCTCTCTACAAAGTGGAGTATACCCGTCTCTTTTGGAAGTGTGCTAACATACGTCCAGTACCAAAAAATACAAACCCCACTAGTTGTAGTGACTTTAGACCAATAAATATCCTTTGTGCCCTTAGTAAAGCGCTTGAGAAAATTGTTCATGAACAAGTATGTGAATATCTAACTAAATTTAATATATTCAATCCTTACCAATCTGGGTTTAAAAAGGGGCATAGTACCACCACTGCATAGTTAAAGGTCAGCGATGATATACGCTCAGCTATGGACAAGCGTCAGCTTACAATCTTATGTCTTTTCGATTTCAGTAAGGCTTTTGACTGTGTGAGTCACAATATACTTCTTGCAAAGCTGAAATCTTTTGGCTTCTCTCAGAGTGCTCTTTCCTGGTTCAAATCATACCTATCCATGCGTACACAAAGAGTGGTCCTCGCGGATGGCTCCTCCTCAGACTGGAAATCGGTAGAAAGTGGAGTACCTCAAGGATCTGGCTTAGGTCCACTATGCTTCTCGATATATATAAACGACGTTTCGAATGAATTCCGAAATAGTTCTTTTCATATATACGCTGATGACCTCCAAGCCTATTTTCACCTCAAGCCTAGCACTGCATGTGATCGTATAAATCTGTTTAATGAAGACATTGACAGGCTTTGTGAATGGGCCCTAAATCATAATCTTAACTTGAACATATCTAAAACACAACTTATATCCATTGGATATAGAAAACTTCTATATTCAGTAGATTTTAATTCACTACCGCCCATCAAGATACTAGATAATAATATTAAATATAGCAACACTGTCAATAATCTTGGAGTGATATTCGATAGAACACTGTCGTGGGCAGAGCATACGTCAAATGTGGTAAGGAAGGTTGTATCAACTATGCATCTCCTGGAAAGAACTGTTTCTTACACCCCTCCTAACATACGTAAGCTCTTCGTCCAAACTCTCATTTTTCCAATCATTGATTAAGGCACTGCTGTATACAATGATTTACCAGAAACACAGAACATCAAATTACAAAGATTCCAGAATGCATGTGTTCGGTACATTCTGGATGTAAGGCGAGATGAACATATCACACCTTACTACGTGCAGCTGAAATGGCTGAAACTTCACGAGCGCAGGCAGATATCAGTTGCCATTCTGACACATAAAATATTACATACGAAGACCCCGTTATATCTGTACAATGCCTTTACACAAATGCATTCTGTTCATAATCGAGAAAATAGATAACCAAAATTAACACTCCAGATTCCCACACACCGGACCATGAAGTTCAATAAATCTTTTGTTTGCACCGCCTCACGCCTCTTCAACACCTTCGATTTGTATAAGTTCGTCAACATTGCAAGCACTGCAGCTTTCAAAAGACTTCTTTCATCCTTCTTCATGGAGCAGTATACCTCTCACATTTGATTACTGCATAATGTTAAAATACTTTTTTTTGTTCAATTATAACATCAGGACAATAGCTGACAACCTATCTAATTTAATAGCTTTTCTCGTACAGTATATGATGTTTGCTTTTCGGTCTGATACTGTGTCTGTATGCTCTCTTTTGTAAATAATCTTTCCATTATTATTTTATTTTACACGTTACAGGCCTATTAGACCACGCAAAGCAATCATGACTATTTGTTCTTCCTGTCTTTCCAGTACTATTTCATTCGTGCACTAAAGGCCCTCTTCCTTTCTTCGGTCCACTTTGGTCTTTGGGCTGTAGGTGCATCTCTCTCTGACAACACTTCCCAATTGTATACTTTGTGTCTAAATACGCTTTTGTGTATGACGTCTTCTGGGTCGACTTGTGCTTTTACTTGATCAATTTTGACTTGCATCATCCAGGGTGTAGTAATCTTGAGCCGCTGTATGTATCTAAGAATTTTGTTGGTGAGTCTGGTTTGTGGGAGTAATCTTTCCATTATCATTATTAATATTATTGTATTATTACTGACTTTTGTTACTATTGTTAGACTATTATTATTTATATTGTGAATGTAAGTGAAATGTTTTATTTGTATAAGCCCTAGCCTTATTTTATGTAGGACGCTTCTGTAAAGGAGCTCTTATGCTCTAAGTGTAGCCGTGAAAATAAAATAAAATCAAATCAGTCATAAACATAATGCATTACTGCTATCGATTCTCTGGGTTGCAGGAAGGATATAAGTTACATTGCATTCACATGTTTCAGGCTAACATGTTGATCTCCCTTGGTTATCTCATGGTTTCGTCTGAGCCCAAAGCTATTTGGGTAACGTTTCTGAGGCTAGAGTACGGTATGCTGCCTCTCATGGCCTCATTATCTAGGGACTGTGATATCAGTTACATATTAAATACATTGCAGATTGTATGTGTTCAATATAACAGTAAAAAGGTACAATTTCCTTAGAAGTGTATTTTTGTTGCAACAAGATCACATTATTAGGGTCGAACTTGAGAATGAAATTTAGTGATAAATTGAAGTTAAAGCGGAAAACTTAAAATGTTTCCCTAATAATCCAGACCAAACACCAGATTTTACTCTCTATATAAGAGCAAGGCTTGATCTCCATCTTTAATGGAATGACCCTGTGGATGCATTGTTTATTGTTGTATGCATACCGCAGATGACCTTGCTGTTCTGCTTCTTAACACAACCATACTATACCATACCAAATCATTTTAATATACAGTAATCAATATTTTATTAACACAACTCAACATCGCATCCAAAGACATTCCAAAGACACTACACTCAAAAATAACAAAACCAAAACTATGTAAATCAAAACACTGTCTATTTTCTACAGGAAGTAGATTGCTCGAAAGAGCTTTGGTTCACTTTCTCCACATTCTCCCACCTTGCAAAAGGTAGTTTTGCAACACACACTCATAAACTGAAGTAAACATTCCAAAATTATAGTTTAACATTGAGCTCAGGAATGTGAACCACTATAAGTCTAGTTTCTTGAGTTGCCTAACAGTTCTACCACAACGAGTCTTGCATTCACTCTCCTTTTCAGTTCCTGAGTTACTGCAGGAAATATCTTCATTAAGGACCGGCTCACTTAGTCGGTGTTGTGAAGTGTTGATAGAATCACCTTTGTTAAGACAGTTTATCTCTAACGAATAAAGTCGCCGTACTGGACGAAGTAGAATGCCAGTTGCTGTCTTAATTTTAACCATACGAGTCACACTGGCTCTTCCAGGGAACAGCTCCACAACTCTCCCTAAGGGCCAGTTGATCCGTTTCTTGTTGTCGCACTCCACCAGTACTATGTCTCCTACTTGTATGGATCCCTGTTGCTTTTTGCTCCGTGATCGGAGAAATCCCAGGTATTCTTTTTGAAGCGATTTCTCAGGCTCTCCCGAACAGCTTGTAGATAACGCCATCTGTCGTTTAAACTGCTGGTTTGAATTTGGTCTAAGTCGGTTACATCATTACGCTCTAGGCTCTGTAGGAACATGGAGGGTCTGAGTGGCTTGAGTTCATCTTCTTCAGAAAGATAAGTCAAAGGTCGGTTGTTCATCAGGTTCTCACAATCGCACAGAAGAGTACACATTTCCTCATAATTTGGGCAAGCTTTACCCAAATTACGGCAAAGCAAATCCTTTAGAATCTTAATCAACCTTTCCCAGAATCCTCCCCACCAGGCTGCAGTGGGAGGGTTCAGCTTCCATTTAATCTTCAGAAGGCTGCACGTCCTCTCTATTTCAGTCCAATCCAATTGCTCCATGGTTCTGCGAAGACCAGTGAAATTCGTCCCATTGTCCGAATACATGGTATTCACTCTTCCTCTTCTTGCCACAAATCGGCGTAGTGCTTGGATATATGCTACCGTACTAAGTGAAGTCATCAATTCCAGAGGTACAGCCAGATAAACTGCACATGTGAATATCACAATCCATCCCTTTTCTCCTCCTCGTAGAAACACAGAGCCGGCCAAGTCTGTGCCCGTGATCTGGAAAACACTCGATGCCTTGATTCGATCCTGTGGCAACGGAGGAAAAGGTACCTCAAAACCCTTAGCAGAGTTACGACGACAGATCACGCATTTCCGAACAACTGCTGCCACCGTCCTTCTTCCTCTAATTATCCAAACCCTTTGGCGCAACAAAACAAGCAGTGTGTGTGCGTCCCAGCATGGTTATGGAATCGATGAAATTGTTCAATCATTCTTTCAACCATCACATGTTTTGATGGAAGTACAACTGGATAGGTATACTCAGGAGTGTCGTCAGAATCAACGACTCTTGACTTCATGCGTAGAATTCCTTCATCGTCTGTGAACACCTCCAGATTTTTTAATTGTTCTTTTCTCTCTTCTTCATAAAGCGTTTCATTCTGGATAAGGAAGTACAGTTTCTTCTCAGCATTGAGAAATTCTTCGCTATCAATTTCCGTTGATACGTGGTCTCTACGATTCCTTTGTTTCAATCTCAAAATCCAAGCAATGGTCCTAACGATTTTGATGTATCCAGAGAATCGTGAACTTAATTGCAGTAAAATCGTTTCCACAACAGTGTTCTTAGCAGCTACAGCTGTTTTCCTCCTTTCTCTGTTGACTTCTTCCAACAATGGTTCAGGACGATTAAATACCCATTCTTCTTCTTTACATTTAAGCCAAGACAGACCCTCCCACCATCTGGATCTCCAAAGTTGTGTTGGTGAACACCCTCTAGACAGGAGATCTGCTGGATTGAGGCTGCCCGGTATGTGTCTCCATGAACTAGCCTTGCTGTACTCATGAATTTCCTTTACCCGATTCTCTACGAACACCGACCAAAGCCCTTTATTAGCAATCCAAGCCAAGACTACTGTTGAATCGGACCAAAACACTGTGTGTATGTCATTCCGGTGTAGGCATCGAAGGCTCAACCGAGACATTCTAACTCCAAGGAGCGCTCCCATCAGTTCAAGGCGGGGTAGTGTCAGTTCTTTGAGAGGCGCCACTCTAGATTTAGCCATCAGAAGACTCAGTTTGATCTTACCTTCTTCTTCCGTTCTCAGAAATATGCAACAACCAAACGCTCTTTTGCTAGCGTCCACAAATACATGCAAACTGCAGTTGTCATTCAGGAAAATCCTTCTAGGTATCCGACAGTCATGTAGGTATTGCAACTGCTGAGTCCATCGACAGAATTCCTCACAAATGTCTCCTGGTAAAACCTTATCCCATCCTATACTTTTCTGCCATGACTTCTGCAGAATGAGGTTGGGAATCAGAGTTACTGGGGCCGAAAATCCAATCGGATCAAATATTTTTTGCACGCTGGATAGTACCACTCTTCGGGTTACTAAACCTGTAGTCGGGCTGAAGTTACATCCAAGTACATCTACGTCGCAATGCCAACGGAGTCCTAAGACATTCTCAGTTTTACCAACACCACAATCAAAGGAACTCACCCATCCCCTCAAATTGAAACCTGCGGATAACATCAATTCTTGTGCCTTTAAAATAAAGGGTCCAATTTCTTCCTTTGAAGCGACTCCAGTAAGACAGTTGTCCACATAAAATGCAGGTTTCATTTTTGTATCTACTTCCTTCAAATGAGTTGGGGGCTCTTCCAGAAGGTTGTTCAGTACAGAAACCAATAGGAAGGGACTGGAACAAACAACAAAATCCACCCGGCAATGTCGAAAAGTGGTAATCTTATCATTATCCCACCAGAGAAAACGGAGCAAATCCCTGTCTTCAAGATCAATTATAATCTGCAGGAATGCCTTCTCTATATCAGCTATTAGACCTATAGGATAGGTTCGATAATTGGTCAGCACTGATGGAACAAGGTCGATGAGGTTGGGTCCGGGCTCGAGGCAATCATTCAAGGAATGACCATTTCTGTCTTTGTTGGAAGCATCGAACACCGGCCTTATCTTTGTATTGCCACCATCTTTCAGCACAGCTATATGAGGCAAATAATATGTAGGTCCATCCAAAACCTCGTTTTCAACACCTTCGATAATTCCTTTGTTTACCCATTCCTGTAACACTTCATCCTAATCCTGAAATTTCTGCATCCCTCGTAACTTTCCTGAAGTGTTCAATAATCGTTTCTGAGAAATTTCACGATTCGTTTCCAGAGAAGTACAACCATCAATCCAGGGTAGTTTGACAATGTAGCGCCCAGATTCTTCTTCTCTCTTCACAGTCCTATCGAAGAACATCTGAACTTGTTGTTCCCTTTCTTCCTTTTTATCTGTTCGCCAGGATCTTTAATACCCAAAGTCTCAATTTCCCACAAATCCGCCACTCTTGTTGATTGAGTTAACGTATGCAGAGTGTAAGACGAGGCAGTAGTTGAGGTGATCTCAGAAGAGCCCATAAGTGTCCACCCTAAACAAGTTCTCACAGCTACTAGACTCTTGTTTACATGTAGGAAGTCTGGCGTGATTATCTGAGCCCATACGTCAGCTCCTAACAATACCTGTATGCCAGTACTGTTGCCACCATTATCTTGGTCAACATCACTAAGTTCAACTCCCTTGTCCCTCAGTAAATTAAAAAAGTCAGCATCAACTAGGGGAGCACCTCCACAGATACTATCAGAGCCTAACGCAGCAACTTCACATCTGTTTTCCTCGTTCATACCCAGTAAAGTTATTTGATAGGACTCGAAACAAACAGGTGCTGTTTCCCTACCTCCAAATAATTCTTGACTTAGTGTTACCTTTCCAGTTTGTTCCAACTCTAATTTCTTAGCACAAGACTTCTTTATGTAGCTTCTCTGCGATCCACTGTCACACAGAACTTTTTCTCTGTGCGTGAATCCACCAACAACTACTCTAGCAAATAAAGTCTGCAGGTAGGTCACATGTCCTTTATTACTACCTGCCATCATGCTAACTGTTTTTGGAACCGAATTACCTTTTGGTTCATCTGAGGCTGTTTTCGCACACATCAAAGCATAATGTTTCCCCTTGCAAAATGGGCACTTCACAAACATCTTACACTTAACATTGACATGTCCCGGTCGTAGACACCTAAAACAAGTTCCCTTTTTCTCTAACGTTGCTTGGCGTTCTTCATGAGAATAATCAATAGCTACAGCACAGTCTTGAGAAAGATGTGAGGTTCTGCCACAGAATATACAAGCCGAATCTTTGTTATTTCTGTTTCCCTTACTAACTGAAACATCCTCTATTGAAATTAAAGAAGCCGCTGAAGGTACGTCCCTATTCTTAGTCTTGGTCCTATCGTCATGCTTAACTCGATCCGTCCTCTCGTTAACTTCAAAAGAACTATGTCTTAGCTTAAGCCGTTCTTCACCTTCTACCTCAGTCTTTAAGAAGGCTAACAATTCACTCAAGCAACAGTCAGGTTCCTTGGTAGACGTTTCTTTTGATACACGATACCTGTCCCAAGTTCTAAACATAACATCTGGCAAGGCACTCTCTACTAGTGGAAATAACATTGCAGCGTATTTCTCCTTTGTTACTCCCAAGGAATCAAGTGCTCTCAACTGTCCCTCCAGACTGTCATACAGTTGGGCTATGGATCCTTCTTTAACACCAAGGATAAAAGTTCCCTAACATAGTACTCAATGAGTAACTCATTCTTCCCATACCTAGACTTCAACAATTCTATAGCCTTTTTGTAGTTTTCCTTTGAAGGAGGAAAGTTTTCTACCAACTTCTGAGCACACGAACCAGGTTCCATACACTGAATCAAATAAACAAATTTGTCTTCATCTTTAAGGCTGCTATCTTCATGTATTTTAGTATTGCGCCCAAAACCCAATCCAGCACTTCACGTTTCCATCGATTTTTTTCTGTTCTAGTTTTGGTAGTCTTAGTAGTCTCTGATTAGAAGTACGTGAACAGTTTCTCGTATTAGCTTCAGAAACGGCTTGATCTCCAACTTGAAAGGCCTGCACTTTTTCCCTAACCTTAAAATATTTCAAGTCGTACTCACTGCAATTGTTGATCTCTGTTTCAAGCACGATGTCTTCAAGGTCTTCCTTTAGCAGCAGCTCATTGTAAACTTCATCATCCAGACGTTTTAACTTCTCGTAGCGTTCCACAAGTGAAGCATATCTGCTACGAATCTCCACGTGGTCACCATCAGCAAGCGCCAACAGTTCTTCAAGCTTATTTACCTCACGTGTAAATACGCCGCGTACCGTAATACTCGACGTTCGGTCATCGTTGTTCTGTTTTATTTTATGTTGAGATTGCCAGTAGTCCTGTCACGGTCGACAGTTATATACCATACCAAATCATTTTAATATATAGTAATCAATATTTTATTAACACAACTCATCATCGCATCCAAAGACATTCCAAAGACACTACACTCAAAAATAACCAAACCAAAACTATGTAAATCAAAACACTGTCTATTTTCTACAGGAAGTAGATTGCTCGAAAGTGCTTTAGTTCACTTTCTCCACACATACATAACTGATGTAGCCTATGTGATTGTAGGCTACCGTACCGGTACATGTATTTATATAGGCCTGCAGAAAGAAAAACATGGAAGTTGCTCAAGTTTGCACGCCCAGCCCATGCCAAAAAGATTAAAAAGAAAAAGAGCATAGAAGTTAATAGCCTACCCAACAAGTGAGTTGTTCACAATATGCTGAAATCCACTCCAGTATAATAGCGCGTGGAAATTAAGATTGCCTATAAGTCTATGTAACACTTATCTTCTCCTGTAGATAGTAGGCTAGTCATTCCGTGTATTTTGAAACAAAGAAATGTTTTAGAATAAGAGCTTACACCAAATATCTTCTTTTTTATTTATAACAGCTCGTGATTACAATTTCCCTTAAGAAGTCTGGTGTTAATAAGCTGAAGTAAGCATCCTTCCATCGCTTGAGCGATGTTTGCGGCGCCGCCCCCCACCCCCTAACGCTCAATTGTATAACGCAAAGCAAGAGGCCCCACCCCGGCCGTGAGAGCTGTTTTAAGACATATGTCTGTAGCCTGAAATGATACTTCACCTCATTGGTCAGAAGAAACTCACTGCCGTGAAATCTGATTGGCCTCCTAATATACCCGTTCCATGTGTATTTTACTGTTCCTTTCCGCTGCTTGTGCCTGACAAACATCACGTGACCGTTGCAGATTTGAAATGCCACAGCTGGGGCCGCCATTGAGGGAGGAAACGAATACTGGAGATTATTTACAAGAAAAAGTAAGTATGCTATGCTTTCCAACATGTACTGAACGCTTATTTCATTCATTAGGGTGCGTGTTACAATATTTCCTTTCTTTTCAGATGGATGCAGAAGAGTTTGAGGGGCAGATGACATCGTAGTTTCGACCCTTGAAACCTCAATAACCAACTAACTAGAGTTTGAGGAGAGATTTATACGAAACAGCCTGTAAGTTTTCTTTATGAATACAATTTGCCGTTATTTTATTCACTTTTCCAAAGGTTTTTTTTAATATTCGTTCTATCAACCCTACATTTTTGTCTCATGTGTATACAGCGTATGTTAAAGCCGAGGTACCGTACTGTATTTGATTTACTGTAAGTGGGCATATGCAAAAATCTTGTTACGATACAATTACTACGTTTACATGACGAACTCAAATCGATTTGAATACGATCCTGTTTTCAGTACGCTGCCCGTTTACATGAGCAGTTTCAGTTCGTATTGAAATCTATTTCAATACGGTATATAATTTATGGTGGCCAACCTGCAGTTATGTTGGCTAACTCGTATTAAACAGCAAAATAAAAGACCCGTACCGTAATTATCATATTACTAGTGCATGAGACAGGACCCTGACTTTCACTGGACGTGTTAGGCTGTAACCATTGGATTGGACAAAACGAAGGTTAGAATTGTCGAGTGTAGGTGCAGCCTGTGGCCGCAGGAAGTTAGCGGGGCGCTCACAGTTTCACTGGACGCGTTAGGCTGTAACCATTGCCAAAACCATTCATCTGGACACGTTGGGCTGTAACCATTGTCAAAAACCATTGGATTGGACAAAACGAAGGTCAGAATGGTCGGGTGTAGGTGCGTTCTATGGCCACCGTAAGCTAGCGGGGCACTCACAGTTTCACTGGACGTGTTAGGCTGTAACCATTGTCAAAAAACATTGGATTGCTCAAAACGAAGATTAGAATGGTGGGGAGCTAGCAGGGCATGATTGACAAAAAGAACATTGATCTGGTACTGGACGAAAGACCACATATACAATTAGTACCGTATGCGTGGGGTTGGCAATACTGTACTGTTGTAACGCCGATAATGGCAGATACAGCTAAGTCATGTTATAATTTGGGATGGCGGGTGGGTTATAGACAGCTGAGGAGTGAACTACATCATTCCCAGAACAATTTTGAATCATTTGAAAAGATATTTATTGCAAATTTAAGAAGTTTTTTTCCCCCCTGGGTTCGTGTCTCCTGCACTGTTACCATTGTCATCCGACGTTTCTTTGACGGGTTGTTTGTAAACATGAAAAATGGATACGCCGAAGATTTTGATGTTGTTTGTTCTTACAAGGTTTATGGGTAACAGTCGTCCCTTTTAATTACTGAATCTTTTAGAGACTCCGGGCTGCCAGAATGTTGCTCCGAATGGGATCTGTAACATGCCAGTAAATCTACTGACACGGCTCCCTCGCATTTAGGCCTAAGCACCCGGACTGCGCCAGGATTCGATCCTGCTACCTTGGTAAAAGCAGGTGAGAAAGTTACCGTTGCGCCACTCGGCCAGTCTGTGTTGAATTTATTCAAATGGAAAAAGGAACGGATTAATCGTCAAAGAAAGACCGTGTATTTTCACTTTTTCTGTTGACCACATTTTACCTACGGATACACCAGACATTCAAAGTAAAACGGACAAAAATACATTAACGCTAAAAACGCGTGCAAACAAACTACGCTTATCAACCACGAAAAGAACACAGACAGTGACGAAGAATATGGGCAGGAAGTAAAACATTGCGATTCGAGTCAGGCGACAGACGAAAGTAGGCCTAAATTAGTTTATCATTGTAACTCAAGAGCGTGCAGAATCCCTTTCAGTACGATCCGCGTTTACATGTTCCTGAATACGTGTTTGGATACGATACGATCCCACAATTTTACCGTATCGAGCTTGAAAATCAATACGAACTGAGTCCCGTTTACATGACCGTGTTCAATACGGTAAGTGTACTCAAATTGATTTGAGTTCGCTATGTAAACTCGGTAAATATAACATTTGAGAATAGGCGTTGCGCGGGAATTGAACCCGGTTAGTGTTCGGTTGGGAGTAGGCTATTGATATTGCGAATTTTCAGTCTCAACACAATAGGCCTATTTTCCCAATTAGGCTATTGTGACATCCTAAATTATAACCTGAAAAAAATAAAAGATTTTGGTGGTGCATTTCTATTATTAGCCTACGGTAGTCATTTTGTTAGCATCTCTCAATAAATTGTTTGATTTGTAGTGCAGGACACAGGAACCTGACTTATCAGTTTCAGTTAGATGTTGAATGATAATCTATTGAAATTGCAGTTCATTATGACTAATATACTGGAAATATGTGCTAAATTACGTAATTATATACGGTATGTTTCATTCTTGTTGAATTTGAACTGCGGCAGCCATGTTGCTCACTCCAGCTCTCAAGGGGAGGATACGATGCATGGCTCATCGATTCGAACCATTCTTAGTACACGTGTAGGGCATGACCAGGCGTATATCGGGTGCAAGTAGTAAGGTGCGCTTCTCAGCCGATACCGAGAAATTAATTAATTGCAGTGCAGCGGTAAGAGCCCTGCTTCGTATGCGCTGGATCGAATCCCACCGGTAAGTTTTTGCATTGAGTTTTTTTTTTCTTTTTGTAAACATTGCCAATTCGTACACGTGTAAGGTAAATGCACCAATGGTCGTCATGTTAAGGGAGAGTTAGACAAGAAATCATATACACTGTACACATTTTGGTAAATTTAATCAACAAAAGCACTGTACCTAACCTCAAACACTAGGAAAGACCAAATATCAAAGATATTCGTTTTAAAAATGACCTATTTTTAAAAAAAGTGTGTTATTGCGCCAGTGTTCGGCACGATGTATTTGGATTTTTCCTATGTTCGTCACCCGTTTGCACCAATTGGCGTCACATTGTTAATTTTCCTTGTCTGCTGTTTATAATGCATTTCTGTCAATTGTTGCGTAATACACCGATTTATCGACTTGGAGGCTAACATTTACGAATAAAACAGTACCAGTAATTATGTTTTTTAATAAAAATGCAATATTAAAAAAAAAAGACAGCAACAGGAAGCGGGGTTGGTGGGTAGAAGACTTACGAGCAGGAAAATATCGTAATTCTGCTCTAAACAAGTAAGACCACGGCATAACAGCCCGGAAAATGACCATTCGCCGAGGCCTAACACCGATTGTTGCCATAGAAACCCTCTGAATTCGCCACTCATGTACATTTTTCTTCCAGGCAGTCTTTAGTAGCTTAAAAACCCCTACATCTGTGGGTTGAAGTACGTGTGTGGCATTAGGTAGTCAAGCGACCAAAACAATTCCCATGATCCTCACAAAATTTACTAGTATGTATGGTCAAGTGTGAGAAGTGCCCGTCTATGAATAATGTCAGGGAGAGGAATCTCCTTCTCAACCAACCCAGGATGAAATATGTTACTGAGAAATTCGCAAAACATTTCCCCCCGTCATTCACCCGTTTGGCGATTTGCCAATGCCCCAGTGTGCTGGCATTGAGGCAATAATGATGTCTTGCGGCAGACGATCATACTTGAACACTGCAAGGGTAGGAGAAATATCGCCGTGGGCATTGCCTGTTAGAAGTACCGTCAAGCATTCTTTCTCATCCGAATTCACTTGCTGATATATTGTCTTGTAACCCCTGTTCGCCAGTACGGTACTGGTTTTCGTCACTGAGCCAATAGTCGTCACTCTCGTATATAAGTACATATAATAAGGATGTCAACGGGTCTTTCACAATGCACGAAGTCTTACGAGATTAGTCATATCTTCGTTGCCGATAATGAGCAACTTTGCGAAATCATGCGTGCGATGTAATATGTTATCCCAGCGTCAAACATCTCGTGTGAGTTGAGCTGTCTTGACGCGGCGTATTGCTTCTCGCATGTGCTAAGCAGGCACGCGTGTTAATTATGTGCATGCGTGTTATGTCCCGACATTTTAAAATGTTACAAGTGTGTGATATAGTTGGTAATTGTTTCTGTAACATACGCGATTTGCTATTTCGTGCGCATGTTCCTAGTTTGGTTAGAAATGCTGGCGACGAACACGGGTTTTTAAAACCGGCACTTGCTTGTGCCGCGCCATAGCCCCCTGCTGTACTCTTGAAAGCGCGCGCGTAGTACATACGAGGGCTGTTTTCTTTTTCAATTTCCGATGGACTGTATAAAAACAACAGATTGACATACCAAACTGATTTTACTACTCAATGTTTGCTTGTTATATTCGTAAGTCTCAACATAATCGCCAAAACAATTGAAACATTTGTCGTACCATTACACCAGCTTTCCAATGTCCTCGGCAAAATATTCTGCCGCCATTGAGGTGGGGGTACCTCTGGACAATCTCCTGAAGTTTTTTCTGTTTGACGAGGCTTTGCCGCCCAACCATACCTTCAATTCTCGAAAGAGGTGAAAATCATTCAGTGCTGGTTTGGACTAAACGGCAGATGGTCCAAAACTTCACAGTTGAATTCTTTGAAAAATCTATCGTAACGTTGGTACAGTGTGGTTGTGAATGGTTTTCACCTTTTTAGAGAATTGAAGGTATGTTTGGGCGGCAACGCCTCGCCAAAAGGGAAAAACTTCAGGAGAGACTCCAGACGTATCCACCTCTTTGGCGACACAATGTTTTGCCGAGGGCATTGGAAAGCTGGTGTAACGATATGACAAATGTTTCAATCGTTTTGGCGATTATGTTGAGACATAAGAATAAAACAAGCTAACATTTAGTGTAAAATTCAGTTTGGTATGTCAATCTATTATTTTTACACAGTCCATCGGAACTTGAAAAAAAAACAGCCCTGGTATGTACTACGCGCACGCTTTTAATAGTACAGCAGGGGACCATGGCGCGCCACCACAGTAGCGAATAACAAATCTGCCGCTTTGCCGTTCTTACTTTATATGAAAGACCCTGTGCATTTACATTGTGCTGTTATTATGTAGATCTGTCTCTTTGACAGCCGTAGGTCTACGCTGGCTGCGTGCGCGCAGCGGTAATGTTCTCGCCTGCTGTTGCAGGATCGAATCCTGGCGCAGTTATCTGGAATTTGAGGGTGTGCAAATGTGAGGGAGCCGTGTCAGTAGATTTCCTGGCACGTTATAGATCCCCTTTGGGGCAAAATTCCCCCAGCCTGGGGTCTCTAAAAGCCGCAGTGGTTGAAAGGGACGTAAAACAAATAACATTATTATTATCAGTAGGTCTAGGCCTAGGATTTTTAGGCGAGCTAAAGGGGATTCTTTTTAAGTTGAGATGGAAAAATATTTTCAAAGACTAAATCTTTGCTTTCAAGTAATATGACAGAGTCGTGCGGAAGAAAATAAATCGAAACACGTAGGCTACTCTTAATGAGAACGAATTTCTAGTATATATCATACTTCAAATATTTTATTGCTCCCTTGACCATAGAAACCTGTTGAGTTTTATGAAATAGGGCCCAGGACACATTAGACTGGAACCATTGTCAAAAACCATTGGATTGGACTAAACTAAGGTTAGAATGGTCGCGGGAAGCTAGCGGGGCACGGTTGACAAAAGGAACATTGATCTGGACGAAAGACCACCTATACAATTTGTACCGTTTGCGTGGGGTTGGCAATACTGTTGTAACGCCGATAATGGCAGACACAGCTGGAATTTTTACTATACCCTGTAAGTAGAGGTGTTCGTTTTTGTTAATTTGCGATAAAACGAAAAGTCATATTTAGAGGTTAGGATGTTTTATTTTCACGTATTTACATGTTTTGTGCCGCCCAGGAGTGAAATTAAATCGCGAAATAACGTGAATTTTGTGAATAACACCACAAATACCGCAATCTGCTAAATAAAAACAAATTTTCATATTTTTTCCCCACACCAATCCGAACATTTTTGTCCACAAGCCGATAATCGAATTTGGTTGGTGTTCAATTCGAGAGAATGATCGATAGTATAGTTTCGCGATGGGTAATACTACGATATACGTCAATTACGATATACTGTCAATATTCTCGTTACTCGTTGGATTTTAGCGCTGTGGTAAACAGCTGTTATATCGCGGCGTGAATAGTTTGGCAGACTACCTCCAAAAGGTTATGTGATACTTGTTTATAATGTAAACTACCGTTTGCCTCCTGTTACATCGGTAGTGAGTGTAAATTATAGTAGAGAATTCTATATAATTTAATAAAAAGTGCGCAAATTGTGCGTTATCATCGAAGCTAGTGTGTTATTTGCGTGAATCAGTTGGCGACCCCGTGTTCGTCGTATTAGTTCCGAACATAGCAGTACAGGAAGATGAGACGCGACATAATTTAAATATTATGACACGAATTCAGAAATAAATTTTGCGTGTGGTTACGAATTTATACTGGCGTGTGACTACAGTCAACCGTGTGATAACAGTGTTTGTTACTGGGCATCGCTCAGTTGAGTTTAAAAATGCCGAAGGTAGCTGTTTCTGCCACAGACAGACTTAAAGAATATAAGAATGAAGGATTTATAATTTCTTGTGGCATTCTTATGTGCAAATATTGTGATTGTCGGTTAGATTATCGCAGGAAAGATGCATTAGACAAACATTGCAAATCGGAGAAGCATTCAAAACGCCGAGAAAATTCGCGTCTTGAAGTTAGTGTTCCTAGAGTGGCCACCTTGAAAGAAACATTATCAAATGCTAGTCGTGTGAAGGATATGAAAGAAGAGTTTATTTTGGACACTACTACTGCGTTTGTGAAAGCTAATATACCAGTAGAGAAACTAGACAATCCTGCTATCCGTACTTGGTTTAATAAGTACGTTCGCGGAAGTGGAGATTTACCATCAGCAAATCAGATTCGTCAGAAATACATCCCCATGATTGGCGAAAGGAGGAGGGAAGAAATTAGGGAAGATATAAAAAACAAAGACGTGTTTCTGCTATGTGACGAAACAACTGACAAGAATGGTAGGTGTGTTTTCAACATTCTTTTTCGTCCATCAGTACCATCAACTGAAATGAACACCCATCTGGCTGCCTCTGTTCTAGATTCTGCCAATAGCGTAAATTGCTCCAATGCGATATTAGACACCTTGAATTCCTATGAAATTGAACGGGAGCGTGTAGTGGCAGTAGTTACGGACTCAGCACGCTACATGACAAAATGTGTAACTACTCTTCAAGGATTGATTGAAGAATTAAGTCATGTTCAGTGCTGGACTCATAAAGTCAATCTTATCGGCTGCGTATTTGAAAACGAGCTGGACGAATTGAACATGTCTATAGTAAAGACAAAGAATGCCTTTTTAACCCGTAGAGCGGGGCTCGCGGCTCCATCCGCGATTGCAGCTTTGGACTTGGATGGGTGTCGCGTCTCCAGACGCAGGACGGGTTTTATTTTTTTTCTTGCCTTTAAAATTACGCGCCAGGCTTGAGACTTTCCTCACATGCTCTGGGAGGTGCTGCTATCTCTACGATATTTTTTGAACTACGTAGCTACTATGGTTTTATGATAGGGAATCCCCTTGCTATTTGGTACGTATTTGCTCAATGCAATAACCGCTCAAATGCCGCGTCACACTCAACTCGAGCGCCGTGCGTCTTTAGTAGCCCGTCTTGTTCGTACACGGTACTAAGTTCGCCAGATACAGAAGCTTTGATGTGTTCCTATTGTGGTTTTTAGAATGTTTTAGAGATTTATTTTGTTTTATATTGTACTACAGTATGTCTAAACGTTCGAGAGATATTCCGAGTGAATGTGTTATTCGTGATATGCTCGAACATAGCGATGCTGATAGTTGTAGTGAGTCCAGTTCAGAAAGTGACGAAGAAACTCCGTTATTAGTAAATACTCCAGGGACTAGTAATTTTAGTGGGGTTTCAAGACACAGTGTATCGGTACGGAGTTCGAGTTCTAGTGACAGCAGTGACACTGAAATCGCGAATGATGGTAATCCTGCTGTACACGGTGAATGGGACGTACGGGGTTGTAGGCGGGGAAGATTTCCAGCTAATTACAATGCTGGAATACAAGGTGAACTTTTAGATAAGAAGGACCCGGAAGAAATTTTCGATATTTTTATAGACGACGGATTTTGTGAGCTTATTGCACAGCAAGAGATGTATTGTATGCAAAGCAAACAATAAAAGAAAGGAGACACAGCACTGCTGCAAAATGTGCGATGTAGCACTGTGCCCAGCTCCTTGCTTTGGAATGTATCACACCGCAAAAAATTGAACTGGCAGGTGTCCATTCCTCGTGTATTGTAAATAGTGATTATCATTGTTGTGTAAATTCGTGTGTGTGTATATAATAAATAGAGAAAACCTCTGAATGGAATAATTAGTGGCTCGGCAGTTGCATATTCACAACACGAGAAGAAAGTACATATTAGGTGAGTACATTGTTATCAGGTCATTATCGTATTCTTCAATAGTGTAATTATAGTGTGAAATATATTTATAGCGCTTGTGGGACTACATCTATCTTTTATTATCGACAGCAGTGTCTGTGCTCGCTAAAGCGTAGCGTTAGGTCGTAGGGCCCAGCTATCTCCTGACTCGACATATGCGTGGGTTCGAGCCCCTCCATCGGCCGTCCTTGAAATGGTTTGCCGTGGTTTTCCCATTTTCAACACCAGGCAAATGCTGGGGCAGTACCTCCTGACTGGCCACGGCCTCTTCCTACCACATCTTTGCCCATCCCGACGCGTAGGTTGCCCACGGGCGTCGACTAGAAAGACCTGCACCAGGCCTCTCAGGAGGTCACTCCAAAAAATCCGATCTTATTGGATACGTAAATACTTATTGCTAACGTACAAGTTTCGGAAAGTAACGATTACAATGCTCATCAGTGAAAAAATAGTAATATGAGACTTATGCCTTTGTTGCACTAAGATATGATTCGCTTAAAAATCATTCTATTTCGTAAATATTCGTTGCAGTATTGAAATTAATGTGTCTTCTTGTCAAAATATACATGCAATACTAAACAGATACATGTCGAGCTGCGTAAATCCAATTATTTAAACATTTAAAAAAATATGAAAACCTCTCCCCACCGTAGTGGTCATGTGGAAGAATTCGCTCCCCACTTAACGGGTTAAATACGCGAAAAAGAAAAAGCAATTACGTTGCATTTCTAAGGGAGAAATATGAAAACACTGAAAAAGAGAATGAAATTCTAGCTTTCCCAATGCCTGTATGTACAAGATGGAATTCATGGTTTAAGGCTGCAATGTATATGGCCACACATGTGGAAGATCTGGTAGAATTTTTCAAAACATTGGAAGATTCAAATTCTGGGGTCAAATTTTTCCAACAAGCATCGACTTCAACAATACAATTTATTCAATTACAAGCATTGTATGTTTCTGTTGTTGGTGCCTCTCTTATGGACTTGCTTAATTTCTTGGAGGGATCTAAGTACCCAACTATTCACTTACTGGCTGGGAAGCTAGATGACCTTGAGGTAAAGCTCAAGCTATTAGGCGATGGTGGAATGTTCAATCATACGATCCTCCAGAACTTGGAACAGCTTCCTCAAAAGATGCAGATAAAGGTTAAATCCAAGCTTACGTGTGTTGCCCAGTCAGCTCTAGTGAAAGTCAGGACTTTAAGGACCACGGATCCAGCCAGGAAGGCTTTAGAAGCCATCGGGTCATTGTTTGATCCTCGGCATGCACCTAAGAACGTATCTCCCACAGAACTGCTTCAATTTAAGAAGAATGCCCCATTTCTTACGAAGATGGAGTCTCAACAGTTTTTAGAGGCTCACAGCATTTACCTGACTGCAATCAAGAACCAACTGCGTCATGAAGATAATGTGAATGTTCCAGAGATCCTCGTGGGATTAAGGCCTGCTCACCGAGACTATGCAACAGCTGCATTAAAGTGTGTGTGTGGTATCCTTGTTCAAATGTGGATTCTGAAAGGTCATTTTTGAAATACAGTCTCCTAGTAAGTGATAGGAGGCGAAAATTGACAGCTGCAAAAGCTGAGACTTTAACCATGATCTACTTCCAGTGATTTCACCGCAGTATTTGGATAAAACTGAAAAAGGTATTCACTGAAATGTGTTTCGAGATGGTGAATGTAAAATAAAAATGTGACTTCCATATAAGTATTATCTCATTCTTCCATAGCCATGTTTAACGTTTTACCCTGCTGTTTTGTTTTTTACTTTGTTTTATTAATTGTTTATATTTTTAAATGCACTTATTGTACAAACTTTATCGCTTTCCAGATTTTAACATGTCATCCCCCGAAAAAATAATAAAAACACAAAACACCACCTTTTGAATTTTAAATCAACAAATCTTCAAAAAAATAACAACACTTTCTAACATCTCTACCTATAAGTTATGTTATAATTCGGGATGGCAGGTGGGTTATACATAGTGATGTGCTTGAGCTCGGCTCGAACAGATGGCGTCAGAGTTCAAACAAGTTCGAGCTTTCGTGCGCGCCGTGACCTATCGGTGTGCTCTTTTGAGCCCAGAAACCTCAAGCAAGCTGTGTTCGAGCATTGTGCTAGGCGGTACTAGCTCGTCCTGTGTACTGCTGTATAGTTTGTGCATATAACCCCTTCAAACAGTAGCTGTAATGTGGAGACAGCCACAATCTGTTTTAGTGCGATGATTCGATGCACATGTCTCCCCAGAATATTCAAACTGCCTACAGATCAAAGGCGATGGGTCACAACACGTTCTTCGTACAATCGTGTGGCAACAGTATGTGTATAATATGCAATTAATTTGTTCCGTTTCAGGAACATACGTTTGTTAATATCCTCGACATTTTTACATCCTTCCCAGAAACCAAAGACTTATCAGTGACGGGGGGGGGGGGGAATAATCCATATTAATATTGTTATTATTATGAACAATTTTCTTTACGTCGCACCGACACAGATAGGTCGTATGGTGACATTGGGATAGAAGAGGGCTAGGCGCGGAAGGATGCGGCAGTGGCCTTTTATTAACGTACAGCCCCAGCATGTGCCTGGTGCGCAAATGGGAAACCACGGGAAACCATCTGCAGGGCTCTCGACAGTGGCATTCGAATAATTCAGTATAACAAATTTAAAGTTTCCGCCTAATCAACACTCATTTATTATTTTAGTTAGCTTCAGGGTACATGTTTCGGAATTAGTTCCAATTCCTTCTTCAGCCCTTTATAATTCATATTCGGAAAACATCATAGACTAAAAAGACCACGTCCATGTAGAAACATATCACACTGATATTAAAACACTATAAAAACTAATTAAACACTTTAAAACATGACAAGCTTATGGACATTACAAACAAATAAAACAATAAAACATTCCTGCTGTTAATAGCCACTTAATTAATAATCACTATTGTGCACACCTAACAAGAATGTGCACAATAGTGATTATTAATTAATTCAGTCACGACTGGAATTTTACTATGTAAGTTGTGATGAAAAAAGGGGATGGGTTATAGTCGGTGGAGGAGAAAACCTCTATTACCACAGCATTTCCACAATTATTATTTATTACAAAAGTTTGGTGCTTTTCAGTCGGTCAACACGATTGTAACCAAATGAGATGGGTTATTCCCTAACCCTGAAAAAAAATTAGGCTACATGAGATTAATAAATTTTGTTTGTTACAAAAAGGAACTGGCTGCTTGTAATGTTCTTGCCTGCTGGGTCCAAGGTTGAAGATTCGTATCCTGGCACAGTCAGTTGGCATTTGAGGGTGAGCAAATGCGAGGGAGCCATGTCAGTAGATTTACTGGCACGTTAAAGATCCCCTCCGGTCTTCGCATAACATGGCCATACCACCTTATCCTGGACTCCAAAGGTTTCTCAGTTACCGGTATAGGCGCTACTGTGAAACTGCCTCGCACATGTTCATTACGGATTTTATCTTTTGAGAGTAACTCCACCTGCCCAACGTAACATACACATTTCAGTGGTATGTAGCTTTTGCTCATGTGGCTTTGTAGTAGCCCATGTTTCACTACCATAGAGTAGGATTGGCCTTACGGCAGTTTCATAAACTTTACCCTTCGTTCTTATGGGTTGCTTTATGAATCATCATTTTAGAGATGGCTTTCCTAACTTCCACTTCTGTGATTTCATTAATAAATCCTTGCGTCATAGGTCGTTCCACTTCATGTCACCTGAGACAAAGACTAACACAGGGCCGCCACATTGTCACCTGAGACAAAGACTAACACAGGGCCGCCACCTAAGAATTATTGGTCTAGGCAAATGTAACTTTTACAAAAGCAATTAGTAACAGTATGCGTGGGGTTGGCGTTGCTTTAGTTGTGCATAATTCATGCGGATGATGTCCAACACAGCTGGAATTTTACTCTGTCATGATATATAAGGGAAATCTATTTTGAATCATTACAGAAGGTATTGACATAGCTAAAATCAGTAGTTTAGTAAATTTTTTCAAGGATTCTCGTCTCCTCAACTGTTGCCAGCTACTCTGGAGAACACAGAAGTTGACTCATGTTTCAAGGATGCAATGTAATTCTATGTGCCAGGGACAAATGACTTGCCTTTCAATATACACTACCTTCTGTGCCCACCGTTATTACTTTTTTTACTATTACACTGTAGGTTGAAGTCTTGTTTTGTGCATCAGAACTTTGTTATGTTTTTCTCTCTGATTGTATATGATAAAGGCCCAAATACCATTATATCTGGTAAATTGTAAAAGATGACCCA
This sequence comes from Meconema thalassinum, assembly GCA_946902985.2. Classification (NCBI taxonomy): domain Eukaryota; kingdom Metazoa; phylum Arthropoda; class Insecta; order Orthoptera; family Tettigoniidae; genus Meconema; species Meconema thalassinum. The sequence goes on from OX336393.1 coordinate 32,051,687, forward strand.
TCAAACGAGCAAGGAAATTTCTACTATTATTACCGGTAGGTTGTGTGTTTTACAGAGAGTGGGCCTACAAACCACATAGATGACGCTAAAAGTTAGAACGTACGAAACATATGGGACACCACCTGTGACATACAGCTCTAACTGCCTTTGCCCTGTCTCCGAGCAATTATGTCCGCATGGTAATGCATAGAAAAACCAAAAGTGTCTCCACATAAGCTCAGAGGTAGAGTAACGGAAGCCAAATCTGGAAGTTGTGAGTTCGTGTTGTGCTTCCTATCCTTCATCTATATGGTTTGTACACTCTTTGTACAATGAACGACCTAATAGCCCAAGTCCACTAAGGCCATTGACAGTATATTTTCTTGATAAGAATAGCCTGCATTCTTACATGTTCAGTGCCTTATAAGTTGCATTCCACATTTATTATATTAATAGCTTCATGTTTGTATTCTTACAGATCTGTCCACTAGATCCAGTTGAACTGCAAGTTGCTTGGAACAGACCTGGGCGAGAATGCAGTTTCAGTTGTGTGGTTCTTTTTATAATATGCAGTAATTGTATTTCTTGTACTACATTGTGTAATGCAAAATAAAAAATACTTTTTCAATTACCAACCTCCTGGGTTTTAAATTTGATTGTTTCTCCTTCCTTCTCATAATCCATTTGCAAAAGGGTCATGGGATTCAAAGAAGAATTTGGAACCTATGCAGGAATAATGGGACAATGAAGAAAGGGGGGAGTAAAGTATGTGCACTGGAATTTGGAGGTTGTCTGTTTGGTAACCTGACTCAGTTGATTTGATAGCATTTAGCAGATCATATATTAAGTTGTTTTATTTGAACTAACATCAATACAAAAGGAACTAATAATATCTATCTAGATATGTACAGTTCACGCCACAGTATTTGGTCGGTGAGTTCCGATTGCACAGTCCTCTGTACGACTGTGCAATCAGGACTAACCGACCAAAATTGTGGCGTGAACTGTATATTTGCTGCCAGTGTTACATAATGAACGACAAATTTCAACTTATTGAATATAGTGTTGACTGCCTGTAAAACATTTTATCAGAGGTTATTATATTAATGTTAATTGATCCACAAATGATCTAGCTATGCGGATTATTAATAAAAATGTGATATCTCTGGTTTAGTTTACGGTATGTGTGTTTTTTTTGTCTGTTTTAAGGAAAAATACTATATGATTTGTTTATATGTAAAGCTGAGCAAGTGGCACAGCCAATTTTCGTTCTGGTGCCAATTAATGTGTAAAGTCACCAGGCCTTAACAGAAGCGATAATGTGCTCTGCAGTTCAAATTTTTTACTTTTCAACTTGAAATTTTGTATTGGCTTTTCAGTATTATGTAGCCAACATCACTGCAGGTTGAACACCATGACAAGTTCCCATCGATTTCAATTTATACTACTTTCTTTGTCATGTTAGCGGCCAACGCAGTGAATTCGGGACCATATAGAAATTGATTTAAGTTTTCATCTAAATGTAAAAGGGTTACCATAAGACCTTTTTATCCCTGAACACTTCCAATTTTTAGGTAATGGAAAGAGCAGATTTTCTGTTCGGACAATTTAATATCCTGTTTGTCTACAAATGGCCCTTTAAAACCTTGAAAATAATCGTATATCACAATACATTCGCCAGATGTCAGCACATCGCACTGCAATGTGAGTGCAAACATGTTGCTTGAGTCTTCAGTCTTTTGACTGGTTTGATACAGCCCTCCAAGCCTCCCTGTCCTGAGCTAATCGTTTCATCTCTACATAGCTACCACACCCTACATCTGAGACAATCTGTTTAACATATTCTAATCTTGGTCTACCCCTGCAGTTCTTGTCATCGACCCTTCCTTCCATAACTAAGCTTGCTATTCCTGGGTGTCTTAGTAAATTTCCTACCAACCTACCTCTTCTCTTCATTAGCAGTCGCCAGAAATATCTCACCTCTCCCACTCGTCTTTATACCTCTTCTTTTGTAACCCTATCTACCCATCTAATCTTCATTCTCCTGTAACACCGCATTTCAAACGCTTCCATTCTCCTCCTTTCTGCTGCACCAATAGTCCAGTGCCATGCTCCAGACAAAGGCCTTCAAAAATTACTTCCTAATCAACAAAGTCAACCCCTGGCACTACAGCCCATGAAGGGCCTAGGCCGACCAAGCGACCACTGCCCAGCCATTTGGCCTGCAGATATTGGGGTAACGCGTGGTCAGCGCATCGGGTCCCCTCGGCCGTTAATCTCGGTTTTCGTGATCGGAGTGCTGCCTCACTGTCAGACAGCTACTCAATTGTCCTCACGAGGCTGAATGCACCCCGTTCCAACCCTCAAGTCAGTTTTTAAAATTCCTGACGGGGCCGGCATGACTTCCTAATACCTAAATCTATATTCGATGTCAACTGATTCCTTTTCTGTAGAAATGGTTTCCTTGCCTGAGCTAACCTACTTTTTATATCCTCTTTGCTTCGTCCATCATTGGTTATTTTGCTTCCTAAGTAACAGAAGTCTCCTGCTTCCTTTGAAAATATCCATATACTAAAATTATGGGTGGGCTGATGGCAATAATAAAGTTTTATGAAAGTAATCCTGTATGCTCTGGAGTTTCATTCTTGTACTGATCTACCATAGTGATGACAATCTATTGGTACAAAATAAATCCTTTGCTCCTTTAGATATATTTCTTGAGTTGTTGATTCACTGTAGGGACTTAGGGTGTTTCTGATAACCTGTATGATGGCTGTTCTAGAGTGTGAATTTCTAATTGAGGCTAAGATTTTGATATGAGCCTGCAGAGGCCTTAATTTGGGTACCATCCCGGAAATTCTTGACTGCATTTCGAATCACTGTGTCAATAGCAGCCATCCTGAGTATGGTTTTCTCCAGTCCTGTTTCTTCTATCCCGGTGAATGCTGGCAATTAACCTCATTTGTGTTTTATTTTCGTTAACTGCTCACAAAACCCAAATTATAATTTGATAATGGTTGTCATATAAAGGGGCGGAACAGCGACATTATCTTTCCTTCCTAGAATTTTAATCTTTACCTACTCTAAAACAGAGTCCCCCCATTCTTGGATGTTACGGGTAATCTCCAGAAACACTGGATGGATTTTGAGTTTTCACCATTCTGTAACGGATATCTCGAGGAAGGTTTCTATAGAAAATTATTTATGATCAATGGAAGCCACGCAGTAACGATTTCAGAGGAAATCTCGAGAGAAAAAAAACTGGCTTCCGTGCGCTTTATAAGCTTCCCCTGAGCAAACTGTTAAAAATATCAATATACTATGAGTGTATGAAATGTTCAGCATGGAAAGTTCTACAAAAAAAAAAATCTGGTAGAGGATATCTCTATCGATACATCACTCACTGTGAGTGTTTTTACCTTTTCATTTCCTCCAACAATCTCCATTCAATTTACGAATAAGCTAAGGGCGAGCCTGTCACCCCAGTTACAGCCTAGCTAGCGGGCGAACCTATTACCCCAGATACAGCCAGCAGCAAACTGTCGAGTTGTGTTGTATTAGGACTTCAGAGAAGAGGGATTGTGTTTTGGAGTTTCCCTGGAAGTGGAACTCTGCTTTTCTTCATTTCGCCTGTGAATTTTAAGATTGGATGGAAGGGCGATTTGCGTTTCATGCACCACGCCATTCTTAAATTACGTCTGACAAGAATTCGTTGCACATGCATCTCCATGATAATATAATTAATAGTCCAGTCAGTGATTTTAACCCATCATGCCGAGACGTAAAACGGATAGAGGTTCATTGACATAAAAGAAAAAGTGCTTATCACGTTCCCGGGCAAAGCCGAGGCGGGTTGTTAGTTTATTAATTAGTATCCCAGGCCCGAAGTAATTCATCTACCAGCCCTTTGATAATAGGAATAATAATAAATTATTAAATCGAAGGATAGGCCTATTACGGAAGATTTTAGGCAACAGATGGGTTGATGGGCAGGTATCATTGAGATTCAGTGAACAATTATACACTAAGATAGAACCAATAATGTCGTCTATCAAAAGGAAATAATTCCTGTTCTATGGGCACATCTTCCATATGATTGAATACCGACTAAGAAACTCTAGAATTTTAAAAACAACTAAATAGACGTGGTTCCAAGAACGTGAGAAAAACCTGATGCAAATTAGTATTCCAGAAGAAAAAAAACACGGCTGATTTGAGTCTCGGCGAATTGAAACGTCACAGGATGGCAAGATTACAACAGATATCAGTCAGAAACTGTTGAACAGGCCGGCCAAATGTCTTCCTGTTAGTAATGTTACGAATGCTAGACAGTTTCGTCGCCCGCGCGTTACTCAGGCCGCCCTAGGCTATTCCAGACTGTGTGTTGCCAGCGCCTTACGCAACAGGGCTGTAAAAACAAAAGGTCAAGGTCTAGAACCTACGCAGCCCTCCCAGAAATTGAACTTTCGAGAAACCGTGAACCCTGGCCCGCTCTCGAAGCATCCATTGAGTCATCAGCTCCGATATTATAAGAGCGACCCTGGCCGGTGAGGACGGACTGTGTTTTCTGAGCGAATGTGTGTGTTCCACTGTGCGACAGAGGTTATTGCAGTGAAGTGTTGTGTGGATTGCGAAACCCAGTGAGATTCTTTCCGAGCAGAGCAGTGTGTAGCAGACTCGTAAGTAACTGTCGTTTGTGTACTTAAGGAAGTGTGCAGGTATTTCAGTGAGTGATAGACTGGCTGGACACGGTGTACCTAGTTAGTGAACGGACAGCTGCTCGAAAAAGTGAAAGGGAAGTGTTCCGAACAAGAGGGAAACTAGAGTGAGATACTAATTGCTTGTATTTGTTTATTGTGTGGTGTACTGTAACTTGCTAGACCTGCAATAAAACTTGTATTTCTTTAAAGGGCCAAACTGTGTTGTGCTTTTAACCACTGTAGTCGAATTAACGAACGTGCTACTAGGGCTAACACGTAACAGTAATTTTCTTTTCACACATGAATCAAGTCTGCAGGATTTGTCAGAATGCCGTCTCTTTTGTAATAGCCTCGCCCACAACCCCACATACGCTCTGCATCATGGCAAACAAGTGTTATGTAAAACTCTTTTTGATGTGTATATTTAGCAGGGCTGTGGAGAGCGAACACGGGCTCTAGGACAAGGAAGTGCGAGCCAGTCCATCTCTGTTCCTATCTTGACATTCCCATTTTCAAGCTTCCCCTCCCCCACAAAAAATATATCCGTGGAGTTTTATTTTTATTTAGGCCTACAGTACTTTTTAGTTGTTGATAATCAGGCTGCAGCGAGCATTGATGGTTGGTTTAAGGTTGTTACAGGAGTGAGGTAAGGCAGTAATATTTTACCACTACTGTTTATTTTATATAGGACCATTTGCTGAAGGCATAGGTGGAATTCAATTGGGTGGAAACCAGGTAAGCAGTCTGGCCTATGCTGATGGTGTGGTTGTAATGACAGACTCCGTCAAAAACTTACATGCCAACGTGTTAGAACTTGCAACAGAATTGTAGGGAATGTGGTATGAAAATCAGCATTCCAAAGAAAAAGGTAGCTTGTAGTTTAACGTGACCGTTAATCTGGCGATCATGTGCCACGGAACCTCCTTTTCACGTGCAATCCGAACCACAGGACATGACATTTAATTTCGGAAATCTCACATGCATTCTAAAGATGAAGCTTATGTCGGTAGGGAAGAAAGCAAGAAAATAAAATGCCAGGTAGGAGGTTCTAATTTGGAGCAGGTAGATCATTTTAAGAACCGTACTGTACTGAAGCTGTTTATTCTCTCAGAATAACAGAGTCGAGGTGTAGAAAAGCTAATGAAGTGAGCTTTCAGTTGCGCTCTACAGTATTCAGCAAGAGAGAAGTCAGTGTAGCGACGAAACTCTCCCTACATCGCTCAGTATTGAGACCGATCTTGCATTACGGAAGTGAGAGTTTGGTAGACACAGGATTACATAGACTAAGCTAGAGGTAACGGATGAGGGTAGCATGACTGATTGCTGGGACACATGGATTTGAGCAATGGCTGGAGGGTACTCGCATTATATATTTGCCGATGAGTGGCCGTTGCATTTCTGAGAATTCGAGCTGTCAACTCCTATTCATAAGACATTAACCCACTTTGTGGGGCTGGGGAGTTCTGTCGACCGACTTAGTCTAATGCACTCGGCACACACATCAGTGTTTGCCACACTATTGTCAGCGTGCCAATTTGAGAAATATTTCTGCTCAGGCTAGTAGGCCTACATTCGATATACAGTACGGTACCTTACCTGGAAGTATGGTATAGCTGACCGGCACAGTTATAGCGTGGGCACTGAAATGAAGGCTACGTTAGTTATTAATACGCTAGATTAAACTGTTCGTATGAGTCGACTCAGATGATGGGGTAATGTTGAGAGAATGGGAGAGGAGATATTACCTTGAGTTCGGCTGTAGATGGTAAGAGAAGGAGAAGCAGACCTAGGAGGCAATGTTTAGATTCAGTTTGAATTATTTCAAACTGAGAGACGTAGAAGCAGAGGGGACCGTAGTGCTAACTGCTAATAGGGAATCATGGTGGCGACTTGTTACAAAAGAGAGACTTACCGACTACATTGGGCGCACAAGGTCATAGTATCATTTTTTTTCTTTTGTACATTTTAACTATGTACAATATGTATTTTAAATGTAATTTTCGTTGCACCTGACCGACAAAGTAATTCTCATGATAAGAATAAGTCGAAGGCCTTTCACAATCGTATGAATTATGAAAAAGGTTATTTAGACGTTTTGCGCTCTATAAAGACTGCATTTTTCTGGTTGTGAAGATTGGCCTTTTCAGTCGGCCAACACGAATGTACCCAAACGAGTTGGGTTATACCCTAATCCTGAAAAAAATTACATGAGATTAATAAATACCATAGGATGACCAGTTTCGATCGTCAAGCGATCATCATCAGATGATAATCTATATCTATATATAAAGCTCAATGTTTGTCTGTCTGTTATTTATACAAATCTACACCGTTTCACCGATCTGAACCAAAATTTGTACACTTACCCTTTGGAACCCTACGGGTAACCCCGTCTACATTAAATCTCGGACAGACGACTCCATTCCCTGCATTTAGGCCCTTTGTCAAAAATCTACACCCTTTCACCGATCTGAACCAAAATTTGTATACTTACCCTTTGGAACCCTGCGAGTAACACTATCTGCTTGAAATTTCGGATAGACCACTTCATTCCCTGCATTTAGGCCCTTTGGCACAATTCTACATCGTTTCACCGATCTGAACCAAACTTAACTTGAAATCCTGCGGGTAACACTGCCAACTTGATATTTTGGACAACTCTCTCCATTCCTACATTTAGAACAACAGACGAAATGAACTTGAAAACCACGTTTCAAGGTCCTACAACCATTCATGTCCGTGGTAGTGTAACTGTATTTTATAAGTATATTGTTGGGTGGCAATGCGGGCTGCATCACGTCACCCCTACCAGTGTTCTGGTGCAGAATTGCGAAAATAGTTACATCTTGAGCTGCGTATAAATTGCAGACACGGTGAGTAATTAGTGCAAATAGATTTCTTAGGCCCCTTAAAACAGTATCATCATGAAAATATTATGCCTCTGAATAAGTGCGGTGGTGATGGTGCATTACATAGGGGTTATCAGCTGCAATAAGCGTTGGTTCTTTCAAATTTACTTTCATTTATTCCGATCCTCATCCTTGAGCGGTATGTGACGATACCTCAGGAGCTCCTGACAACCGAAGTTTTCCAAAGTGCTCTGATTATTTTTCTACGGCCCTATGCGACAAAGGACGACACTATTGATCTGTACTTTTCTAACAGCCAATTAGATATAGGCCCTAGGCACAGTCTTTCTAATCATATTTTTCAGTTCGTTTGTAAATTACATGTGTCAGTACTGTAGTAAGTAAATAGCCGTTTCCCTATTCATTATTATCATTATCATTACATGTTACATCCATTATACTGCACTACTTATCACCCCCACTACCATAACCACCACAATAATTATATATTTGAAATATTTTTTTCTGTCAGTTTAAGTATTGTTACGTGCCACCCCCCTAGTGGCACTTTTGTTGACTGGATTACGGTGGGTTGAAGCACAACACAGATTGTTCCTTTAAAGAAATAATTAACTTTATTGCGGCCAGAAAGATCCACCACTCAACAGCAAATACAAGCAATTATTACCTTACTCCAGTTTCCTCAAGTCTCTTCCCTGTGGAGCGCTCTTGCCCCCCTTTCACTTGTCAACAGACCACAGTTAATCCTCTCGCTAATGAGTCCGGTCCCGTACGCTGGCTGGAAATAGCTGCACTAAGTCTGTCACTCACTGTTTTGCAACTCACCACAATGACCTCTGTCGCACTAGGTAAGCGCACTCGCTCAAACACAGGCAGTCCCCTGTATGCCTCTCACTCCCTCGCTGTCAAGAGAATCGGCTTCACTAGGGGTTTCGCAAGTCACCACACCTCTGTCGCTCAGGATAAACGCTCGCACTAGCTGGTAAAACACAACAACAACTGCTTGACCGGCCGCTCTTATATAGCAGGCCGGTGACTCAATAAATGCTTCTAGACCCATCCAGGGTTCACGGCTTCTCGAGGTTTCCTTCACTGGCGGAGTCACGAATATTCTGGACCATCCCTTTGTCCTAGTAGTCCTGTTGCATAAGGCGCACGCAATACACTGAGGCAGAGCAGCCCAGCCCTGGGGCAGTTGTGACTCATGCGGCGAGCGTTGAAACAAACTCACAGCCGTAACAGTATCATGTGCCAGTTCTATCACCATTTTAGCATTTCACCAAACGCCATATAGATTACAACTAACATATACCGACAAGTTGCAATACCAATACTGCAACTAAATAAATGTACATATTGAAAATAGTTTCACCCGTATTGACAAATATCGATTTTATAGCCTAAGTGTAATGGATGTGATCATGATCGCTTGACGATCGAAACTGGCCATCCTATGGTATTTATTAATCTCATGTAATTTTTTCAGGATTAGGGCATAACCCAGCTCTTTTGGGTACATTCGTGTTGACCAACTGAAAAGCACCAAACTTTTGTTTACTAAGGCAACATTGAAAAATGGCTTCAAACCCCATATTATCATAAGGTTTATTAACTAAATACATTTTATGTTCTCCTTGTAAAATCTTGATCCTCTCGTGGCGCAGTGGCTAGCATTGTTGGCTGTCACCCACGAGGTACCGGGTTCGATCCCCGGCTCTGCCAAGAATTTAAAAGTCTTGGTATGGTCTGGTACGGGGTCTCCCAGCTTGGTGATGCAAAATGGGAACCTGGCGCATGCTATGGCAAGAGGAGGAGTGGAAAGGAACTGGCCACCCGACCACACGCGAACTTCGGCTCGGGATGCCTGGTGAGTGATCCCTTTCTAATTCAGGTCGCCTACGTCCCTGGAGGTGATATGGCACTCTATTTTTTGTTGTAAAATTTTGCAGTCCGTTCACAAGATTTGGATACATATAACATATCCCTATAAGAAAATTTCATATTTCTTTGGAAATCCAATTTTTTGACTCCCAGTGAGTCCTTCTCGCCAGGCCAGAAACACCTACCTACAGTACATCCTATTGAAGTCCATTGTCTGTGGCATTACCTTTTGCCAGGGGACTGAAAGCATAGCGAAATGCTCGAAGTTCTTTTATATTGTTGTTTCGTTTGACAGGCTGAGTGGCGCAGCAGTAACGTTCTCGCCTGTTGGTTGAGAACCATCGAATCCTGGCGCAGTCTGTTGGTATTTGCCGGTGCGCAAATGCGAGGGAGCCGTGTCAGTATTTACTGGCAGGTTCAAGATCTCATACGGGGTGAGATTCTGGCACCCCGTCCTCTCCAAAAGCCGCAGTAGCTAAAGGGACGTAAAACCAATAGCACTATTATTATGTTGTTTCGTTTAGGAGTTTGGATATCGTGGCCATTTATCGCTTAATATTTGGATGTGTGTAGAATTAGCTTGAAAACCTGTTACTGAGTTGTCTGTAGTATTCCATGTACTTGTAACTGAGGCTAGTATTGGGAAGAAGGTGACAGTGGCCATACCGGCATTTGCCTGAAGTGGAAATGGGAAACTTATTAAAATCTCTTCCAGGAAGGTGGAAGTTTGAACTAAACCTACCGTACCGTTTTTGAGTTTTGTCTCCCAAGGCTGAGTGAACATTGTTCCCATCTTTAGACTAACTTTCTTGACAGAGCAGACAATCGAACCCTGGATGTTAGAACCTGAGTCTCAACATGAACCCCGAGACCATAAAAGTCGGCTAAGAAGGATACAGATTATCATTATTTTTCAACAGGATGGACAGAAGCAGATCCCTGAAGCAGTCGTCAACTACTGTCCCGATGGGAAGAGATCTCTAGGTCCCCCCCCCCCAGGAAAATGCATATCTTTTGTATAGACCGTAACATTTCTTCTAGGACTAGGCTATTAGCCTACATGAAAGGATGATGATTATATATTTAACAGACGGATCCGAAAGAGGGTTGTTGTTGTTGATTCATTTAGGGTCTTTGCGACATCGTGGTCATGTAGCCCCAAGTACTTGGGTGTGTGTGTGTTGAATTTGTCGGATAACCTGTGTTATTGTGATGGCTGCATTCGTGTGTGTAGTTGTAATTCAGATGAGGGTGGGAAGGAGACGAGCCGTGGCCTTAATTTAGGAACCATCTCGGCAATCGCCTGGAGTAGAAGTGGGAAACCACCGTAAAACACTTCCAGGATTGCTGAGGTAGGAATCGAGGACTCACGAGGCAGGGTGTACCCTGTCCAGCCATGATAATTAAATTTCTTGACAGAGCCGGGAATCGAACCCGGGCCTCCACGGTGACAGCCAAGAGTGCCAGCCACTAGGCAACGAAGCTGACGAAACGGAAAGAGTTCTACGACTGATCTCAAAGTTTCTTTTTATAATTATTTATAATTTTCGGGGTAGTAAGGATACATGTTATTAGCCTAAAAATGTAAAAGTAGGTTCATGATATCCGTCCGGGACATACAGTAAATAAAAGGTAATATCAACTTTGCGGTCATCATCGAGTAACTCCATACCTCCAAAACAATTCACCGTATCGGTATCTACTGATTGTGAACATGTTCAAGATAATACTGTTAATGGTTTTACATCCCTTTTAACTACTGCGGCTTTTAGAGACGCCGGAATTTTGCTCCGAAGGGGATCTTTACCGTGCCCGTAAATCTACTGACACGGCTCCCTCGCATTTGCGCGCCCTCAATTGCCAGCTGGCTGCGCCAGGATTCGATCCTGCAACCTTGGGCACAGCAAGCGAGAACGTTACCGCTGAGCCACGCAGCCAGCCGAACATGTTGATGAGAATGCCACTTTAATTACCAGGGTGATTCGAATTTATCCACAAACCAACTCTGGCAATAAACAAAGCGGCATATCCATTTAATTTCTTAGTGCCATAATTTGCCTCACAGCAAGGTACATAACGCTTCCTTGGCGTCTTGGAGTATTGTAATGAAATATTAGTGAAGAGTTTGATTGTTAAATTCATTGATTCTACATACAACTTAATACAAAAAACAACAAGGTCACTTCTACAACTTTCAGCAGTCCGCCCCGCTAGCACTCTTGGCTGTCACCGCGGAGTCCCGGGTTCGATTCCCGGCTCTGCCAAGAAATTTAATTCTGAGGGCTGGAACGAGGTACACTGAGAAGAGGTGGGTTCGATTCCCACTTCAGCTACCCTGGAAGTGGTTTTCCGTGGTTTCCCACTTCTACTGGTTCATACATTAAGGCCACGGCCGCCTCTTTCCCAATCCTCATTGATTTACAAATACACACACACTAATACACCTATCACAATAACACTGGTTATCAGACAAATTCTACACACACGCAAGTATGACCACGATGTCGCCAAGCCCTAAATGGAACAACAACTTTCAGCAGGTCTCATCTACCACGAGGAATTGCACCGGTGTTGGAAGAGTAAGCAATATACTGATTTAAAGTTCTGTCCTGTTACTGTAATCATCAACAAAAGCTAGCACGTGAGCTTAGCATGGAGGAAAGAAAGAAAGGAGATGCCTTCGCTGCGCTGCCTAGCGCAAGCTGTTGAAGCCAAACGGCTCGCCCACTTTGGTTGCAAGAAAATGGCTGTCCCTATGCTTAAAGCCGTAAACCACTCCAACTAGTAATGGATTTTAGTGACATAAAACTGCAATGACGAGTCAAGATTTTTTCTTGGATAGGCAGAATACACTCTGTACATCACGGTACTTGGCACAAATAAGCTGCGTTATCGTTTTAAAAGCCAATTTAAATATAAATATGAGAGCACCTTTGCGAGACTAGTTTTGTAAGGAAGACGCGGAAAAACGTAATAATACGCTGAAACACTGATTAAATTGAATGCAGGTGTCTGAAGATGGAGTTATACCAAAGAAGGAACATCTTGGGAATTAATAATGCCGAACTAATTACGGTATTTACACCAAATTGAGTTTTATGTTCTTATTGGTGTTGAGGCATTCATCAGTTTTTAGGCCTAATTTCGAGCACAATTAATTTCACTCATTGGTCGTACACATTTTGATATTCAAGAATACGAACCTCAAAATTAATAAACAGAACAATTAAAAAAGGACGCATATTTGCACAAAAATACGGTATAGTCTATACGTTTCGGTACCGTACGGTATTTTCTTTGTGGGGGGTAGAAACTTGACGATTAGCCTCGAATTGATTAATTATGTAGACCTACCGTAATTCTTGACCGACAGCCGTTTGATTATTTGGGATTTCCAGAGGAATGATTTTTATTTTTTTGGTATATAGGGTAGGCCTACACATGCTGCGATTAGAATTGAGAGTTTTTTTTTAAATAACTTATCACTACTGTTATTACGTTTCCAAAGTTGTATAACCGGAGCACGATAAAAACTAGGGCCAAAATAAGGTTGAGGCACGCACAATGCCTCATGCAAGTCACAGAACACCGAATACGAGTTAAGGTTACGCCCACTTTGGTTGCAGCGCTTGGCTTCACTCATACGAGCTCAGGGCATCTCCTCTTATTCTTTCCTCCATGGAGCTTAGCGTATTTTTCACATCTTACGGCCTCCCCACAGTGTTGCCAATTCTACCAACAGCACGGCTTCTACATCTGTCAATCGGCGGATCAGGGCGAGTGTGAGTTGAGGGAAGGCAAGTACACTCCGCATCAAGCGCTGTTGATACTAGGAGATTGCGTGTTGTTCTGCTGCTAATAATACCAATTCTACTGTAATTACGAACTACTTTTCCGTTAAAGGGTATGAATCCCTTGAAACTATTCCCATATCACAAATTTGAAATACCCAACTGACCAATCGCAATGCTCGTGCCACTATGATCTATTGACATACAGTGGACACTGTACTGCTCGGGTTTAAGCTCTGTGATCTTGCGGGGTGAAGGGCAGAGGCAGGGAAGGGTCAGGCGAGAATTGAGAAGCCTGTTAACAGACCGCCGTGTTACCTGATATTCCCGTCTATTCCAATACTGCTAACATGAGGTCTTTGCTGAAACCAGTGTGGCGTTGCGAATGAGTGAGTGAGTCACCGACCAATGTATTTGGTTCTGTTACTAGGCACGGACCGGGAAACCTAATCACTCGACACCATCACTTCTCATAGTGCGCAATCCACATTCCTCTCAGGTTCACGCAGCTTCAACCCGAGCAGTACCGATATCCCCAGAAACACAGATTGCATCACATAGCTGACAAGCTTGTAGTTCATACATCTACCGCCGGCAAGGATTCGTCATCCAGGTATTTTCATAATTTCTTTTAGGGTAGCTACAAAACTGCCGGTTATATTCTCACCTCCGAGGTTAAAGAATCGAATTCTGGCAGCCAGGATGCTTAGATAAAAGAGACCGCAGTAGTAGACTAGATTTACTGCCACGATAAAAAAAAAACTTTTGTTACCTACAACCACCTCAATTTTACGTAGTGTTAAAAAAGTAAGGAAGGTTGTAGATTTGGTTTGTTGGTTCCTCAGTTTAGGGGCTGCGACAACGCGGTCATGTAGCCCCGTGTACTTTGGGTGTGTGTAGAATCTGTCTGATAACCGGTGTTAATTGTGATGACTATTAGTGTGTGTTTCTGTTTCTTAATTCAAATAAGGACTGCAGACTGAATTTTTCAAGTAGTTCCTACTTTTGCCGCCAAACGCCACCGTCAACAACTACTAGTTCAGAACTTGGCCACTAGACGCCACCGCAGTCAGCTCCTGGCGACGAACATCTTGAACCTAATTTAGCTTCGCACAGGTGTAATTAGTGGAAGGTTCTTTAACATGCCATAACTCTATGACATAGGACCGCCGGCATGCTACGCCATCGAAGCCGCTGATAAAGATAAGGATAATAACTTTCTCGGTGGCTCAGTGGTAGGGGATCCGCCGCATGCTACAGAGTTCGATTTCCGGCAAAACTCCACCGCATTCCGTGTCCTACGACTTTTGGTGATTACTAGACACTGCGTATGTGTTAAATTGGTTCAAGTTTTATCCATATTGACTAATGGTAATATGTATTGGCAGGGCAGATTACACAATACATATTAAGACACAAATAATTAAATCCCAGTCATATGTAGCCCACTAGAGTTCTGGTTAGTCCGTTAGTTGAGGGGAATATATTATACCGGTAGGCTATATTTAACGTACCGTAGGGTACCGGTTATGCTATCACTTTGAATCAAATTTTGGCAGTCAGGATGCTCAAATAAAAGAGAGCGTAGTAGTAGATTTACTGCCACGCTAATAAATAAAAACTTTTGTTACGTACAACGAATGTTGTAGTTTTACGTGACCTTTAATCTCGCGATCATGAGCCACGGGACCTGCATTTTACGTGGAATCCGAACCACAGGACAGGCTATTTCACTTCGAAAATCTCACATGGATTAACCGGGAATCGAACCAGCTCCGCCTTGGTGAGAGGCAAACAGCTTGACCACTGCAACATCACGCCCCAAAGGAATGCCAAACCGCAGATTAATAGTTATGCACAAGGCCACAGGGTCAGACTACCTCTAATTTAGTATATTGATATTTTTAACAGTATGCTCAGGGGAAGCTTATAAAGCGCACGGAGGCCAGTTTTTTTCTCGCGATTTTCATTAAAATCGTTACTGCATGGCTTCCATTGATCATAAATAATTTTCTATAGAAACCTTCCTCGAGATATCCTTTACAGAATGGTGAAAACTGCATCAAAATTCACCCAGTGGTTCTGGAGATTACCCGTAACATCCAAGAATGGGAGGACTCTGTTTTAGAGTAGGTAGAGATTAAAATTCTAGGAAGGAAAGATAATGTCGCTGTTCCGCCCCTTTAAATGACAACCATTATCAAATTATAATTTGGGTTTTGGGAGCGGTTAACGAAAATAACACACAAATGAGGTTAATTGCCAGCATTCACCGGGATTGAAGAAACAGGACTGGAGAAAACCATACTCAGGATGGCTGCTATTGGCACAGTGATTCGAAATGCAGTCAAGAATTTCCGGGAGGTACCCAAATTAAGGCCTCTGCAGGTTCATATCAAAATCCTAGCTTCAATTAGAAATTCACACTCTAGAACAGCCATCATACAGGTTATCAGAAACACCCTAAGTCCCTACAGTGATAATAATAATAATGTTATTGGTTTTACGTCCCTTTTAACTACACTGGCTTTTAGAGACGCCGGGGTGCCGGAATTTTGCCCCGAAGGGGATCTTTAACGTGCCAGTAAATGTACTGACACGGCTCCCTCGCATTTGCGCACCCTCAAATGCCAGCTGACTGCGCCAGGTTTCGAACCTGCAACCTTGGGCTCAGCAAGCGAGAACGTTACCCCTGAGCAACGCAGCCAGACTCCCTACAGTGAATCAACAACTCAAGAAATATATCTAAAGGAGCAAAGGATTTATTTTGTACCAATAGATTGTCATCACTATGGTAGATCAGTACAAGAATGAAACTCCAGAGCATACAGGATTACTTTCATAAAACTTTATTATTGCCATCAGCCCACCCATAATTTTAGTATATGGATATTTTCAAAGGAAGCAGGAGACTTCTGTTACTTAAGAAGCAAAATAACCAATGATGGACGAAGCAAAGAGGATATAAAAAGTAGGTTAGCTCAGGCAAGGAAAGCATTTCTACAGAAAAGTAATCAGTTGACATCGAATATAGATTTAGGTATTAGGAAGTCATGCCGGCCCCGTCAGGAATTTTAAAAACTGACTTGAGGGTTGGAACGGGGTGCATTCAGCCTCGTGAGGACAATTGAGTAGCTGTCTGACAGTGAGGCAGCACTCCGATCACGAAAACCGAGATTAACGGCCGAGGGGACCCGATGCGCTGACCACGCGTCACCCCAATATCTGCAGGCCAAATGGCTGGGCAGCGGTCGCTTGGTCGGCCTAGGCCCTTCATGGGCTGTAGTGCCAGGGGTTGACTTTGTTGATTAGGAAGTAATTTTTGAAGGCCTTTGTCTGGAGCATGGCACTGGACTATTGGTGCAGCAGAAAGGAGGAGAATGGAAGCGTTTGAAATGCGGTGTTACAGGAGAATGAAGATTAGATGGGTAGATAGGGTTACAAAAGAAGAGGTATAAAGACGAGTGGGAGAGGTGAGATATTTCTGGCGACTGCTAATGAAGAGAAGAGGTAGGTTAGTAGGAAATTTACTAAGACACCCAGGAATAGCAAGCTTAGTTATGGAAGGAAGGGTCGATGACAAGAACTGCAGGGGTAGACCAAGGTTAGAATATGTTAAACAGATTGTCTCAGATGTAGGGTTTGGTAGCTATGTAGAGATGAAACGATTAGCTCAGGACATGGAGGCTTGGAGGGCTGTATCAAACCAGTCAAAAGACTGAAGACTCAAGCAACATGTTTGCACTCACATTGCAGTGCGATGTGCTGACATCTGGCGAATGTATTGTGATATACGATTATTTTCAAGGTTTTAAAGGGCTATTTGTAGACAAACAGGATATTAAATTGTCCGAACAGAAAATCTGCTCTTTCCATTACCTAAAAATTGGAAGTGTTCAGGGATAAAAAGGTCTTATGGTAACCCTTTTACATTTAGATGAAAACTTAAATCAATTCCTATATGGTCCCGAATTCACTGCGTTGGCCGCTAACATGACAAAGAAAGTAGTATAAATTGAAATCGATGGGAACTTGTCATGGTGTTTAACCTGCAGTGATGTTGGCTACATAATACTGAAAAGCCAATACAAAATTTCAAGTTGATAAGTAAAAAATTTGAACTGCAGAGCACATTATCGCTTCTGTTAAGGTCTGGTGACTTTACACATTAATTGGCACCAGAACGAAAATTGGCTGTGCCACTTGCTCAGCTTTACATATAAACAAATCATATAGTATTTTTCCTTAAAACAGACAAAAAAAACACACATACCGTAAACTAAACCAGAGATATCACATTTTTATAAATAATCCGCAGAGCTAGATCATTTTTGGATCAATTAACATTAATATAATACCCTCTGATAAAATGTTTTACAGGCAGTCAACACTATATTCAATAAGTTGAAATTTGTCGTTCATTATGTAACACTGGCAGCAAATATACAGTTCATGCCACAATTTTGGTCGGTTAGTCCTGATTGCACAGTCGTACAGAGGACTGTGCAATCTGAACTCACCGACCAAATACCGTGGCGTGAACTGTACATATCTAGATAGATATTATTAGTTCCTTTTGTATTGATGTTAGTTCAAATAAAACAACTTAATATATGATCTGCTAAATGCTATCAAATCAACTGAGTCAGGTTACCAAACAGACAACCTCCAAATTCCAGTGCACATACCTTACTCCCCTCTTTCTTCATTGTCCCATTATTCCTGCATATGTTCCAAATTCTTCTTTGAATCCCATGACCCTTTTGCAAATGGATTATGAGAAGGAAGGAGAAACAATCAAATTTAAAACCCAGGAGGTTGGGAATTGAAATATTTTTTATTTTGCATTACACATTGTAGTACAAGAAATACAATTACTGCATATTATAAAAAGAACCACACAACTGAAACTGCATTCTCGCCCAGGTCTGTTCCAAGCAACTTGCAGTTCAACTGGATCTAGTGGACAGATCTGTAAGAATACAAACATGAAGCTATTAATATAATAAATGTGGAATGCAACTTATAAGGCACTGAACATGTAAGAATGCAGGCTATTCTTATCAAGAAAATATACTGTCAATGGCCTTAGTGGACTTGGGCTATTAGGTCGTTAATTGTACAAAGAGTGTACAAACCATATAGATGAAGGATAGGAAGCACAACACGAACTCACAACTTCCAGATTTGGCTTCCGTTACTCTACCTCTGAGCTTATGTGGAGACACTTTTGGTTTTTCTATGCATTACCATGTCGGACATAATTGCTCGGAGACAGGGCAAAGGCAGTTAGAGCCGGATGTCACAGGTGGTGTCCCACATGTTTCGTACGTTCTAACTTTTAGCGTCATCTATGTGGTTTGTAGGCCCACTCTCTGTAAAACACACAACCTACCGGTAATAATAGTAGAAATTTCCTTGCTCGTTTGATGGGTCATCTTTTACAATTTACCAGATATAATGGTATTTGGGCCTTTATCATATACAATCAGAGAGAAAAACATAACAAAGTTCTGATGCACAAAACAAGACTTCAACCTACAGTGTAATAGTAAAAAAAGTAATAACGGTGGGCACAGAAGGTAGTGTATATTGAAAGGCAAGTCATTTGTCCCTGGCACATAGAATTACATTGCATCCTTGAAACATGAGTCAACTTCTGTGTTCTCCAGAGTAGCTGGCAACAGTTGAGGAGACGAGAACCCTTGAAAAAATTTACTAAACTACTGATTTTAACTATGTCAATACCTTCTGTAATGATTCAAAATAGATTTCCCTTATATATCATAACAGAGTAAAATTTCAGCTGTGTTGGCCATCATCCGCATGAATTATGCACAACTAAAGCAACGCCAACCCCACGCATACTGTTACTAATTGCTTTTGTAAAAGTTACATTTGCCTAGACGAATAATTCTTAGGTGGCGGCCCTGTGTTAGTCTTTGCCTCAGGTGACAAGAAGTGGAACTACCTATGACGCAAGGATTAATTAATGAAATCCCAGAAGTGGAAGTTAGGAAAGCCATCTCTAAAATGATGATTCATAAAGCAACCCATAAGAACGAAGGGTAAAGTTTATAAAACTGCCGTAAGACCAATCCTACTCTATGGTAGTGAAACATGGGCTACTACAAAGCCACATGAGCAAAAGCTACATACCACTGAAATGTGTATGTTATGTTGGGCAGGTGGAGTTACTCTCAAAAGATAAAATCCGTAATGAACATGCGTGAGGCAGTTTCACAGTAGCGCCTATACCGGTAACTGAGAAACCTTTGGAGTCCAGGATAAGGTGGTATGGCCATGTTATGCGAAGACCGGAGGGGATCTTTAACGTGCCAGTAAATCTACTGACACGGCTCCCTCGCATTTGCGCACCCTCAAATGCCAACTGACTGTGCCAGGATACGAATCTGCAACCTTGGACCCAGCAGGCAAGAACACTACAAGCAGCCAGTTCCTTTTTGTATCAAACAAAATTTATTAATCTCATGTAGCCTATTTTATTTTTCAGGTTTAGGGAATAACCCATCTCATTTAGGTACAATCGTGTTGACCGACTGAAAAGCACCAAACTTTTGTAATAAATAATAATTGTGGAAATGCTGTGGTAATAGAGGTTTTCTCCTCTACTGACTATAACCCACCCCCATTCCCTTTTTTGATCACAACTTATATAGTAAAATTCCAGTCGTGACTGAATTATGGGACAAGGATGAGAAGATACAAACACAAAACAAACTTTTGTTTTTTGTGTGGAGAGCTGAGATATTTATGTTGCGAGAGCAGAATATAAGAGAGCCACCAACTGATTACGGAAAATGACTGAGGGTGTTATTGCATTATTTCAGCAGTGCCAACATTATCGTTTGGTGCCGCTTTTGCTGCCAAGTTCAAAAGTGGGGCATATGCACCAGACCCCTCTCCTGTACTACAGTAATTTTGGCTCTTCTTTTGCAGTGCCGACGCATGACCGAACTATGTATAAAGCCCATAGTATAATATGTGTCATAAATGCAAAATTTCCTAACACCAACAATATATCACATATCTTCACAGACTCCTATTATGCGCCTCAGCGCACTCCCACGTAGCGAGGTTAGATGCCTGTCTGGCCGAAAATTACTGATGTAAACGTTGGACGAGACCAAATTATACATCACTACTTGGTTCAACGGCTCCCTTGATGAAAGAAACCATTGGCAGCTACTTGGTTAGCAGACTGGGAATCGTGCATTGTGCGGTGTCGCCGGCTCGATACGGTATCGAAGCTGTTCGAACTGTTAGCCAACCTCACACATAAAGTAAGCGGAGCACTGACGGCCCAGACCAGCGGTTCCCAACCTTTTTTTCTCCTCCCGTACCCCCTTATACATATTTATCTAAAATAGTACCCCTAAAACGTTCAATATTTTACGGGCAATATGTACATAGCTTAATAAAAACATTAATGATAAAATATAACTTACAGCTATTAATAACTTATTTATTGAATACCGTAGAACTAATATTTTTCATTTATTATTTGTTTGCTGTTAGTATGCATTTCATTTCAATAAAATGCTACATGAATGAAAATCCACAGCCTGCTTCCAGTCTCCGACCGGGTCAGGAATGGAATGAATGAATAATTTTTCAATTTTACTTTCATTTACTTGGGCAAATGAAGATGTATAAACATTTAGCTGAGGAAAATAAACAATACAGTACATAACATCTTTTTGTTTTTGATTTTATTGGAAACTAATTAATTCTAGTGATTCGTTTGGCAAAACTAGACAAATCAAGACAATAGCAGTGGGTCGGTGAAAGTGACTGGGGATGGGATAGGGCGGGAACATTGATCTTGATGTGCGTGAATAAGACGGCACTGCGCGCCGGTACATTACGACTGAAACGTACGATGGGAACATGGCGCCCGCCATTACCGTTTAATTTTGGAGTACCCCTAAGCGATTCGTTTCATACCACCAAGGGCTACGCGTACCCCTGGTTGGGAACCACTGGACTAGACAATGTTTGATGCAACCTTTCCCTCTCGTACGGTATGTGTGAACGTATTAAGACTATTAGTGGTTCGAATGCCACTGTCGAGAGCCCTGCAGATGGTTTCCCGTGGTTTCTCATTTGCACACCAGGCACATGCTGGAGCTGTACGTTAATAAAAGGCCACTGCCGCATCCTTCTGCGCCTAGCCCTCTTCTATCCCAATGTCACCATACGACCTATCTGTGCCGGTGCGACGTAAACCAAATTGTACATAATAACAATATTAATA
The DNA here is from genome assembly GCA_946902985.2 of Meconema thalassinum. Lineage (NCBI taxonomy): Eukaryota > Metazoa > Arthropoda > Insecta > Orthoptera > Tettigoniidae > Meconema > Meconema thalassinum. Next base: position 32,073,186 of record OX336393.1, read on the forward strand.
TGGATTATTCCCCCCCCCGTCACTGGTAAGTCTTGGGTTTCTGGGAAGGATGTAATACTGTCGAGGATATTAACAAACGTATGTTCCTGAAACGGAACAAATTGCATATTATACACACACTGTTGCCGCACGATTGTACGAACGTGTTGTGACCCGTCGCCTTTGTTCTGTAGGCAGTTTGTATATTCTGGGGAGACGTGCATCGAATCATCGCACAAAAACAGATTGTGGCTGTCTCCACATTACAGCTACTGTTTGAAGGGGTTATATGCACAAACTATACAGCAGTACACAGGACGAGCCAGTACCGCCTAGCACAATGCTCGAACACAGCTTGCTTGAGGTTTCAGGGCTCATAAGAGCACGCCGATAGGTCACGGCGCGCACAAAAGCTCGAACTTGTTCGAACTCTGACATCATCTGTTCGAGCAGAGCTCAAGCACATCACTATCTATAACCCACCCGCCATCCCAAAGTATAACAGGACTTGGTTCATTGTGACATTGCGATCCGGCCCCGTCTGGGGAAATTTTAGTGACATCAGTGACGTTACCGTGATGTCACGGCTGACGTATTCAGTCGCATTGCTTGCCAGCTTATTAATATGTTAGTTTCGCGCTCGGTTTTCTCGTGACGGTCGGCCATCTTTCTTCACCTGTTTGCGTATGGTTTTTTTTTTATTCGAGTCAAAAGCATTACAACATACACAGAGGGATGATACACAATATTAAAAGGAAACAATACATGCGTATGGTGAACGTAATTTTAACAATTAATATTCCTGTTAATAATCTATAGAACGAGATTGTGATATTAGTAGTGTCGTCTACGCAATTGTGTTGGCGAATTGTAATGATAGTGTTGATTCGTGAATGGCGTTACTCGTTAGCGTTTTGATATTAGCAGTGACTTTTTCGCGGGTTGTGTGGGCGATTTCTAAGAAAATTGTTGATTTCCGTAACTTGTCGCAATCAATTGACGAAAGTGTTATGTGATTCATTGTGTGAACGATAATTACTGCTTCTTCTTCTACATGGGGAATAATACGGCCTGTGGGATCCATTGGTGAGTGTTAATAAAGTTGTTCATATATTTCTTTTGGTTGTTGCTGATAATTTAAAAGTTGCACTCTGTGGGGGAATACGCATGGTAAAATAGGAATGGGTGGGTAAAATATAGGCAGAAATTGGCATTTACAAGAACCTATATAGGTAATTTTTTGACGGTTCATACAGTATGTCTGTGAGGCGTTATTAAACAGCATGGTAAGGATAGTGATTTTTAATTGAGATACAAGTATTTGCAGCCAATATTGGAAAACATAAAAATACCGAACCAGCGGGGGCGCGGCCCCCCTCCTAAAAAAAAAAAAAAAAAAAAAACGAAACTACACAAAACCATAACATTATTGACCACAATGATTTATAAGAATATTACAATGTGTCAGCGATAGGTTGTGTTTGTGGTGTTGATGGAAATGAATGCATCTGCCAGCAGCTAGGTTAGGTTTGTGTATTCCTGGGAAATGTGTTAATGTACCGTATTGATGCCAATTATTACAGACCGCGATCGTTTGTGCATAACTTTTTTATAAAAACAAATTGGCTTCTTTTGTGATGTTATCATCCACTTGATGAAATGCCTCTCTGGTAAGATTATGGGAAAATCCTTGGTTATAGGTTATATTGGGTGGTGACAACTTAATAACAGAAAAGAGCATCAAAAATCCTTCGAAACGCATTGTTTCGTCATCTGTAATTGATTTATTTCCCTACCTCAATTTGATACGCCTTACATACGAAAATGTTTTAATTGAGGGTTACATTTATACGATTTTGTATTGGAATGGGTAATTGGTCTACTTAGCTAAATTATGTCGGCAATATTTACGAAAATATTCCGATATAAGGTTATATTTTTAAAATTTTGTATCTGTATCTTTCATATATAGCTGAATTTTAGATGACGACAAACATCGCAATTTATTTTAATTTTATAATTAAAAACATTGTATCGAAATCTGTGCTTGACCTATATAGCTCAATTAAAGATTCCGATGCGCAGAAAAATTTCTCGATTTTTATTGATGTTTTTAATTTTTCACATCGAAATCTATAATTGGCCTAAGTAGATCAATTACAGATTCCGATATACTTTGTAATTTTTCTACGCATCGGAATCTTTAATTGAGCTATGTAGGTGAATTGCAGATCTTGATGCACGGTTTTCCAATTATGAAATTGCAAGAATGACGATGTGTATCGGAATCTATAATTGATCTACATAGTCCAATTATAGATTTCGATGCGGAAAATTAAAAATATAAATTGGAATTGCGAAATTTTTCTATGCATCGAAATATGCAATTGAGCCATGTAGGCGAATTTTAGATTTTGATGCAAGTTTTTTCAATTATGAAATTGTAAGAATTACGATGTGTATCGGAATCTACAATTGATCTATATAGTCCAATAGTAGATTTCGATGCGGAAAATTGAAAATATCAATTGAAATCCCGAAAATTTTTCTACGCATCGAAATATACAATTTAGCTATGTAGGTGAATTGTAGATTTCGATGCACGTTTTTTCAATTATGAAATTGTAAGAATTACGATGTGTATCGGAATCTACAATTGATCTTTATAGTCCAATTGTAGATTTCGATGCGGAAAATTGAAATTATCAATTGAAATAGCGAAATTTTTCTACGCATCGAAATATGCAATTGACCTACAGAGCTCAATTATAGATACCGATGCGTAAAAAAATTTCGTGAATTCGAAGGCTTTTGTGTTTCCCCACCCAAAAACCCCTATTACCCAGGCTTTTCCCGTAAGCTTGCTAGAGGAGTGACCGCGTTGATGACGTCATGGTAGACGCCATTTTGTTTTAGGGGAATTAAATCGCGGCGGCATCGCAATGGAATGTTATCCCCATGACTTATAGGGTATAGTAAAAATTCCAGCTATGTCTGCCATTATCGGCGTTACAACAGTATTGCCAACCCCACGCATACGGTACTAATTGTACAGGGGGTCTTTCGTCCAGATCAATGTTCCTTTTGTCAACCGTGCCCCGCTAGCTTCCCGCGACCATTCTAACCTTAGTTTAGTCCAATCCAATGGTTTTTGACAATGGTTCCAGTCTAACGTGTCCTGAGCCCTATTTCATAAAACTCAACAGGTCCGACAATTGTGACAATTTGACATAATTATCAACGTGTCGCGACACTTTTATCTGACAATATGTCATTGTGTGACAGGAGAAATATTGTAAAATGTACGCCTGTCACCGAACCGTTTTCTTAACCTTGACAAATTGTCAAATCCAACTGTCGAGGTCATGTACACTTCGATAGTTCCGTGAATCGATAATATACAATAACTCGATTCACATGAACTGTTCAATGTGAGATAATCATAATAAAGGATTTACTATTTATTAAAACATTCCTTTATTTGAAGAAATACGCACAAACTGTGCAAAATTACTAGACCTATATATTTACATACTTTACTGGATAAATGTAATTATCATTACAGCTTCTAATAATACGTTACAGGCCCAACCATTTACCTTTCTGACAATTGCGAATATATACTGTACAATACAGGCACGAATTGAATGCTCAACAAATATTTGTCTCGGCCACGGCCTTTCTTTAGTAAATAATAAATTATGAAGTTTCTAAGGTCAAGGGAGCAATAAAATATTTCAAGTATGATATATACTAGAAATTCGTTCTCATTAAGAGTAGCCTACGTGTTTCGATTTATTTTCTTCCGCACGACTCTGTCATATTACTTGAAAGCAAAGATTTAGTCTTTGAAAATATTTTTCCATCTCAACTTAAAAAGAATCCCCTTTAGCTCGCCTAAAAATCCTAGGCCTAGACCTACTGATAATAATAATAATAATTTATTTATTTACACTGTTTACGCCCACATTGGAGCACCAAAAATCAAACCTGATATACAAAGTCTTCCAATATTTCAAATAATAAGTTTAGTTCTTAATTCTTGATAATTTTTTCCTTTCCCAATACTTCTTCAGTCTGGAAGATCTTGCAGCTCGTTCTTCTTCTGATATAACATACTGCTTACGCTGTGAAATTTTGAATGTTATTTGTTTTACGTCCCTTTCAACTACTGCGGCTTTTAGAGACCCCAGGCTGGGGGAATTTTGCCCCAAAGGGGATCTATAACGTGCCAGGAAATCTACTGACACGGCTCCCTCACATTTGCACACCCTCAAATTCCAGATAACTGCGCCAGGATTCGATCCTGCAACAGCAGGCGAGAACATTACCGCTGCGCGCACGCAGCCAGCGTAGACCTACGGCTGTCAAAGAGACAGATCTACATAATAACAGCACAATGTAAATGCACAGGGTCTTTCATATAAAGTAAGAACGGCAAAGCGGCAGATTTGTTATTCGCTACTGTGGTGGCGCGCCATGGTCCCCTGCTGTACTATTAAAAGCGTGCGCGTAGTACATACCAGGGCTGTTTTTTTTTCAAGTTCCGATGGACTGTATAAAAATAATAGATTGACATACCAAACTGAATTTTACACTAAATGTTAGCTTGTTTTATTCTTATGTCTCAACATAATCGCCAAAACGATTGAAACATTTGTCATATCGTTACACCAGCTTTCCAATGCCCTCGGCAAAACATTGTGTCGCCAAAGAGGTGGATACGTCTGGAGTCTCTCCTGAAGTTTTTCCCTTTTGGCGAGGCGTTGCCGCCCAAACATACCTTCAATTCTCTAAAAAGGTGAAAACCATTCACAACCACACTGTACCAACGTTACGATAGATTTTTCAAAGAATTCAACTGTGAAGTTTTGGACCATCTGCCGTTTAGTCCAAACCAGCACTGAATGATTTTCACCTCTTTCGAGAATTGAAGGTATGGTTGGGCGGCAAAGCCTCGTCAAACAGAAAAAACTTCAGGAGATTGTCCAGAGGTACCCCCACCTCAATGGCGGCAGAATATTTTGCCGAGGACATTGGAAAGCTGGTGTAATGGTACGACAAATGTTTCAATTGTTTTGGCGATTATGTTGAGACTTACGAATATAACAAGCAAACATTGAGTAGTAAAATCAGTTTGGTATGTCAATCTGTTGTTTTTATACAGTCCATCGGAAATTGAAAAAGAAAACAGCCCTCGTATGTACTACGCGCACGCTTTCAAGAGTACAGCAGGGGGCTATGGCGCGGCACAAGCAAGTGCCGGTTTTAAAAACCCGTGTTCGTCGCCAGCATTTCTAACCAAACTAGGAACATGCGCACGAAATAGCAAATCGCGTATGTTACAGAAACAATTACCAACTATATCACACACTTGTAACATTTTAAAATGTCGGGACATAACACGCATGCACATAATTAACACGCGTGCCTGCTTAGCACATGCGAGAAGCAATACGCCGCGTCAAGACAGCTCAACTCACACGAGATGTTTGACGCTGGGATAACATATTACATCGCACGCATGATTTCGCAAAGTTGCTCATTATCGGCAACGAAGATATGACTAATCTCGTAAGACTTCGTGCATTGTGAAAGACCCGTTGACATCCTTATTATATGTACTTACTGTATATACGAGAGTGACGACTATTGTCTCAGTGACGAAAACCGGTACCGTACTGGCGAACAGGGGTTACAAGACAATATATCAGCAAGTGAATTCGGATGAGAAAGAATGCTTGACGGTACTTCTAACAGGCAATGCCCACGGCGATATTTCTCCTACCCTTGCAGTGTTCAAGTATGATCGTCTGCCGCAAGACATCATTATTGCCTCAATGCCAGCACACTGGGGCATTGGCAAATCGCCAAACGGGTGAATGACGGGGGGAAATGTTTTGCGAATTTCTCAGTAACATATTTCATCCTGGGTTGAGAAGGAGATTCCTCTCCCTGACATTATTCATAGACGGGCACTTCTCACACTTGACCATACATACTAGTAAATTTTGTGAGGATCATGGGAATTGTTTTGGTCGCTTGACTACCTAATGCCACACACGTACTTCAACCCACAGATGTAGGGGTTTTTAAGCTACTAAAGACTGCCTGGAAGAAAAATGTACATGAGTGGCGAATTCAGAGGGTTTCTATGGCAACAATCGGTGTTAGGCCTCGGCGAATGGTCATTTTCCGGGCTGTTATGCCGTGGTCTTACTTGTTTAGAGCAGAATTACGATATTTTCCTGCTCGTAAGTCTTCTACCCACCAACCCCGCTTCCTGTTGCTGTCTTTTTTTAATATTGCATTTTTATTAAAAAACATAATTACTGGTACTGTTTTATTCGTAAATGTTAGCCTCCAAGTCGATAAATCGGTGTATTACGCAACAATTGACAGAAATGCATTATAAACAGCAGACAAGGAAAATTAACAATGTGACGCCAATTGGTGCAAACGGGTGACGAACATAGGAAATTTATTGAGGCCTAGTTAGTTGGTTATTGAGGTTTCAAGGGTCGAAACAAAGAATATAGGGGTCGAAACTACGATGTCATCTGCCCCTCAAAATCTTCTGCATCCGTCTGAAAAGAATGGAAATATTTTAACACGCACCCTAATGAATGAAATAAGCGTTCAGTACATGTTGGAAAGCATAGCATACTTACTTTTTCTTGCAAATAATCTCCAGTATTCGTTTCCTCCCTCAATGGCGGCCCCAGCTGTAGCATTTCAAATCTGCAACGGTCACGTGATGTTTGTCAGGCACAAGCAGCGGAAAGGAACAGTAAAATACACATGGAACGGGTATATTAGGAGGCCAATCAGATTTCAAGGCAATGAGTTTCTTCTGACCAATCAGGTGAAGTATCATTTCAGGCTACAGACGTATGTGTTTTAAGGGTCCGATCAGCAAGGTCATCTGCCGTATGCATTCAACAATAAACAAAATAATCCTCCTCCTTAGGGTCATTCAATTAAACATGCAGAACAAGCCTTTCTTATATAGGGAGCGAGTAAAGTTTGCTTATTCAATGTTTAGATACGATGACGAATCTTTTTTGAACTGGGTGTTTTGTAACGAATGGAGGATGTTTTCATTTTGTAGCGCTCAATATCGTAAGCGACTCGTGCTGATTTGCAATAACAGTGCAGCTAACTAAGTTCACTTCCACGTAGCCTAATTAAACGTGTTGAAAGGTTTTTAAAGTACGGTACTTTATACCTGACAATATAATATTTTATCAGGTTGACCCAAATCATTTTTTTTGCGTATTTAGGAATATAGAAATCGGATGTAGGATTCTTAATGTCCCTGCTCTACAAGCGGGCACCATTAGTTACGGTATATCTCAATAGAGAATGATAAATAGTAACTTGCAAACATATGACTTAGAGTAATTGTTGAGCGTCATGGTTGTATATGTTTTACTGTTGTTGACAAATATTAACCGCTCGTTATCACTGTACACTTCGAGGAATCCGATAATACGCAATTTAATTTATAAAAAATATGAGACAGATATGCGTACTGGAATAAGTAAGGTATTTTGTTAATTCTTCCTCTGTTCTAGTTTCCTGATCATAATGGAGAAAAGACTATTCATCAAGAATGAGCCAGAATGGTTGACTCATGAATTCTCTATCATTTAAGTTGCATTTTAATTCGTACATGGTTTAACATTGCTATCTTAGTGATGTGCAAGGTTTAGTGACATAATGCAGTTCTTAGTAGTAAATGGTATTCTAAGCAGGATCTGTTAATTTAGTACTCATATTGTGTCTATATATTTAACATTGGTTAATACATCGCAAATGAGCTGTTGCCCTCTGATAACCTGCAGAACGAGGCTGGCGATATATTTGACGATGGAATTATAACAGTTAAAGAGGAACATGAACTTCAGGTAATTATAGATTATGCATTACTTCTCTTATAATAATACGAATAATTTTTAGTGAGAATAATTTTTGGAAGATTGGAGTACTCAGTCTTCTTTTCTATCAGAACAACTCACAACAGCACATGTAACCGTATTGCTACTGCAGTTCCACGCGATCCTATTATAGGTGAAGTCTACACAATGTGCCATGTTAAACTCAATCATATACTCAACTAAGGGTCTTTGCCTGTGGTAGCTCATTTGTCAACTCTTAATGTAAAGGATAAGTCTGTACAGTGCCACGCTCTCTGCAATAATTTGTATAAATACTAGTTTAGGATAGCTTAAGTGAATACACAGAATCTAAATATTAACTTGCCACAATTACATGGCCTGAGGAAAGCCTGACATTGCTTCTGGTTACTTGTCCATCTTCTCATTTTGCCACCCCTGGTCAACTCTTCCTTAATTCTTATTCCGATAGTAATTGGTAATCATCCATTGTCTCTCCCTTATTGAGTGTTTTCTTTACAACCTGATAACTTGCTCTAATTCTTTTACGGGTTCAGACCTCCTCCTTCTCTTCATGATATGATGGTGTAATTGCACAGCACAACTGCCTGGAATGTAAATTCAGATATATTCCAACTGCTGTGGGAATGGTTGAAGTGCAATAGGTTGGCTGCTCCATGTCTGGCTCAACTCCTCCCTTTTAAGGTCCTTATTCTTCGATTAAGGGTATTCTTTGAGCTTTTCTCATTTATGATTATCATGTAAAATATTAAAAGGCATTTTTATCCAATTTTAATCCTGTTAAATTCGGTGGTCCGACTTCGAACGTGCGTTTTATATTTTAGTAGGTTTCACCAATCCAACATGGCAACCAGTCGTATCTTAACAGCAATGTACAGTTACGAGCAATGTTCACTTCACAGATGTTCAAAGCGATCAGGCTATTGTCATGAACAAAATGATGTCCTGCCTCGTAGCTCAAAGATTGGTTGCTTCCTCAGTTTAGGGCTGCGACAACGCGGTCATGTAGCCCCGTATACTTGGGGTGTGTGTAGAATCTGTCTGATAACTGGTGTTTATTACGATGACTGTATTAGTGTGTGTTATCTGTGTTTCAAGTAAGGGGTGCAGACGATCATTTTCAAATACTTCCAACATTTGCTACCAAATGCTAACGATACCTAGCCGTGAACATGGCTACTAGATGCCACCGTGGCTGGCACCTGGCGGTGATCGTTGGAACTAATGGAGCGTTAATCAAATCTAACTTACAAATTTAACTTCACACGATTGTAGTTAGTGGAAGGTTCTTTTACATGCTGTATATCTATGTCAAGGGCCCGCCAGCTTTACTTCCCCTCCGATGAAAAGTGCACTGAGGGATTGTTGACACTCTTAAAAGTCCGATAACTTCGGCCGGGTTTGAAACTGAACAGAAGCTCAACATGCTACCGACTATGCTACCGAAGCCGCCTCGTGGTTGTGCTACGTCAAGGCAAGGGTCGCCATTTTCTTCTTCTCCTCTGTGTGCTGTTTTTGTACTTTCCCATTCCTCTAATTTCCATTTAACCTTCAGGGTTTATTCATATAGGAGAATTATTGATACTGTGTCCATATTTCTCTGAGATACCACAGGGCCCGAGGCCAAAATCAACCCTGGTGGAATCCCATCACAAAGATACACATATCATCACAGGCATTCAATCATTCATTCATATGCAATTGGGGGTGTTTCCCCCGGTGCCAAATTGGATATACATAACAAATAAATAATTATACAGAACAATTCAATAACAATATCAATTAAACAGGAGTATTGACTCAAATCGTCAGTCTTTTCTTAAACACACCTATATGTTTGGGAAAAGGCTCGAAGACTGCGGCAGGTAGAGAATTCCAGTTATCAACTTACCATAACTTGTACGCTGTGGTCGGACCTTAACTTTGAAAGAATGATCACTCCTACGCATGTAAGTGAGCTTTCCCGTATGTTGGCTAAGCTCACCCCATGCTGGTTGATTGGTGTTCGTGTTGTACATAGCGCAGAGTCTAGATTTCATCCTCCTAGCCTCAAGTGATTCCCACCCAAGTTTCTTTAATATACTGCTCACACTGTTCCTGGGATTGAAGTCACTGAGCACAAATCTAGCGGTCTTTCACTGTACCATTTCCAACTCATTGATGAGCCCTAGTTGATATGGATCCCAAACCGCCGAGGCGTATTCCAGATAGGTCTTACAAGTGACTAATATCCTAATTCTTTGGCAGAGGTACTTCTTCATTTTAATACCCTCATTACAAAGTGCAGGGATTTGTAAGCTTTAGAAACTACACGTCTTACATGACTACTCCATTTCATATCATTCCTTACGTGAACGCCCAAATATTTGCAAGAATCTTCTTCTACTAGTATTTCCGAACCAATGTTATATTGAAAATCTTGCCTTCGCCCTTTCCCTATTTTTATGAGACTACATTTTCTTGTGTTTATTTTCATTTTATATTCAATCGCCCACTTATGGACCAGGTTCAGGTCATCTTGAAATACTGTGTTGTCTTGTGAGTCATGCATCTTTCGATATATTACACAATCATCCACAAACAATCTACAGTCACTGCAAATCCCAGTTGGTAAGTCAATTATAAACGCCAAAAATAAGTAAGTTCTGATTACGCTGCCCTGAGGGATACCCGACTTTACGGCAATTTCATCTGAGAATAGGCCTTCAACTTTCACTTTCTGGTAATGACCCGTCAAAAATTCTTGGATTCATAAAATTACTCTTCTATCAATCTTCGTTGAAGCTAATTTAAGGAGTAGCATGTCATGCGGCGCGACATCAAAAGCCTTCGCAAAATCTATAACTACGGCGTCGACTGAAGCGCCATTGTCTGACGATTCGCTAATATCTTGAAAATGTGATAGCATCAGGCTCTCGCATGAGTAACCTTTCCGAAATCCATGTTGCCTATCATTAAGCCATGATAATGTTTCCCACTGTTCCCTCAAGTAGTCGCAAATGAGATGATCCATCTGTTTACAAACGATGGACGTAAGGCTAACCGGCCTGTAGTTGCCCAATTCAAGTCTGCTCCTTCCCTTAAATATTGGGACTACCGTAGCTCTTCGCCAGTCATCTGGGATTTGGGCATTGTTTATGGACACATTAAACATCACCTCCAAGTAACGTGGCATGGCCCTACCTCCTAGTTTAAGTACTTCACTAACAATATTATCAGGACCCTTCGATATATTGTTGCGTAGTTTTTGTATTAACTTCACAATTGCTGACTGGTTTATTTGGAAAAGGGGAGCCCCTGATTCACCATTTAGGTCCTACACACAGCTATTGGATTTATTGAACACACTACTGTAAAATACATTTAATTCATTAGCAATAGCCTGTGTCTCAGTAATTAATTTACCGTCACCGGACATTATCATCGACACATTATTTGAATTTCCCTTTCTTCTCCTAACATAACTGCATTTTTTTTCACCCATCGTCTCCCGAACCAAATAAACCTTGCATATAATTGTCATGAGCAGCCCTCCTTTTTAAGACGAGCTCTCTTGATAAGGACTTAAATTTCAACATATACTTGTAACTATCATATCTTTTATTGTATAATTTCCAAATTTTTCGTTTTAGACTCCTGATGTCTCGTGTGTAATACTCAGGATCTGGGTTTTGATTCAGTAATTTAAATGGGACAAATTTATCAACAGCGCTATTTAAAATTTTCATAAATTTACTCCACAGGATATTAATGTGATTTCCTTCCGATGCCCATCCTTCAAATAGTTCATCAAACACCCCTGAAATTTGCCCTCATCCGCCCTGCGACACTGGAATATGATCTTTTTTTTGCTATATCAGAGTATAATTTTGTAATGTCTCCGTATCTAATATTTAATTCAACCCCAGAATGGTCACTAAGTCCCGGTACTTTCAGACAATTAATATACAGCTCTACGGGCCTTACGAGATAAACGTCTAAGGTATTATTGGCTCTAGTAGGGAAGTCAACTACTTGGGAAATTCCCCCTTCCCTTAAGAATTTGTTTGCAGCGCTCTGAGCTTGACCACAGCTAGTTGACTCACCAGACCAGTCTACTTTGGGGAGGTGTAAATCTCCGGCAATTATTATGCTCTTTTTCATAGCATTACCCGTACAAGTCTTATCTTACAGTGTGTCGAGGAGTTAAAGTTAACTTTCGGTGCTCTATACGCCCCTATCACCTGAAGAGGGAATTTATTTCCTTTATCCGAAATTTGTACACATAACATTTCATGATCCGTATCAGCCCACTTTAAGAAACTAGCTATACTTTTGTGCACACAAATAAATAGCCCACCATCTCGCTTCCCCCGATCCCTTCTGTATATCTCGTAGGCCCCTTGAATTATTTCGTTACTATTATATCCTCATATAACCAAGATTCAGTAACAATGACAATGTCCGGAGAATGCGTCTCTACAAGATTCCAAAGTTCAATTAATTTATTTCCTAAACTCTGACAATTAACCTGCAGTAATCATAGAGTCTTACCTCCGCAGCAAATATCCCGAAATAGCTCCTTCTGTTCCCGGCGGCTGGCAACCTCTGGACCTGCTCCTCCTCACAAAACTGGCACGACCCGATGACCCTGTCAGGTAGGTTCCCTAGGTAGAAAGCGCCCCGTCGATTTGAAATGCAGCCCGTCTCGGGCGAAATCTCGGCCACTAATCCAGCAGTCAGCATCTACGTGCACTAATCCCAGTTGTGCACATACCCAGTCCTTGCGGTCATTTACAGTCTTAACTTGCCTTAACGGAACTTCTCCCCGCCGAATACTAACTCATTATATTTGTTGCATTCCTAAATTTGCTTTTAGCTTTTCTGCCCAGTTCGTAGAGCTCCCCCATAATGTAATCAGCTGTAGCCCTCTTCTTTAAATCGTTCGTCCCAACATGCAGCAACAACACTATAACTTTTTCACAGTCCTCTAAATTTGCTTCTTCCACTTGTTGGGCAAGCTGGTCAATTTTTAATCCCCGGATAACAACGCACTTTCGTACCTGATTTCCTCGAGATATTTGCACTCCACCGTATCATAGAATCGCCCATTATGATAACGTCATGATGATGAGGATGTTGAAAAGGTCTACGAAGAAATAGACGAAATTCTGAGGTATATCAAGGGTGATGAAAATGTTATAGTAATGGGAGATTGGAATGCTGTGGTAGGAAAAGGGAGAGAAGGGAAGATAGTAGGAGATTTCGGATTAGGTGAAAGGAATGATCGAGGAAGCAGGCTGGTAGAATTCTGCACCGAGCATGAATTGGTCATAGCTAACACCTTATTCAATAACCACAATAGAAGAATATACACATGGATGAGACCAGGAGATACAGGGCGTTACCAAATCGACTTCATTATGGTCAAGCAGAGGTTTCGAAACCAGATTTTGGATTGTAAAACATATCCTGGTGCTGACATAAACTCTGATCACAATCTGGTTGTAATGAAATGCAGATTAAAGTTGAAGAAACTGAAGAAAAGTCAAAAGCCAAAAAGGTGGGCAATAGACAGACTGAAAGAGAAGGATGTAAACGGAAGATTCAAGAAGAGTATAAAGGAAGGACTAATGAAAAACCCTAAACAAACTTCAATTGCAGACGAATGGGCACTTTTGAAGAATGAAATAACAAAATCCGCAGAAGAAAACATTGGTAGGAAAGAAAGAATAGGTAGAAAACCGTGGATCACTCAGGATATACTAGAATTGATGGATGAAAGGCGGAAACACAAGAATCTAAGAGATGAAAAGGGGAAAGCAGAATACAGACGTCTGAGAAATGAGGTTAACAAGAAGTGCAAGGAAGCGAAAGAAGAATGGTTGAAAGAGAAATGTGCAGGTATAGAAAATTGTCTGAAATTAGGAAAAGTAGACACAGCTTATCGAAGGATTAAGAATACTTTTGGGGAAAAGAAGACTAAGTGCTGTAATATTAAGGACACAAATGGAAAGCCTCTAACAGATAGGGAAGAAAAGGTTGAGAGATGGAAAGCTTACATAGAGAGTTTGTATAAGGGAAAGGAGATTGAGAATCATGTAATGGAAAGGGAGGAGGAAATTGATGAGGATGCGAAAGGAGATTTAATATTGAGATCAGAATTTGATAGAGCTTTGGAAGACTTAAGCAGGAACAAAGCACCAGGCATAGATGATATACCGATTGAGTTGCTACGCTGCATAGGAGATGAAGGTCTGATCAGGTTATTTCACTTGGTGTGTAGGATTTATGAGACAGGTGAGGTACCCCCTGATTTCAAGAAGAATGTAATCATCCCTATACCAAAGAAAGTGGGAGCTGACAGATGTGAAGATTACCGTACAATCAGCTTGATTACTCATGCTTCAAAGATCCTGTCTAGAATAATTTACAAGAGGATTGAAAGCCAGATAGAAACGGAGTTGGGTGAAGACCAGTTTGGTTTCAGGAGAAATGTAGGAACAAGGGAAGCTGTACTAAGCCTTAGGCTGATTTTAGAAGGTAGAATAAGGAAAGATAAGAGAACGTTCATGGCTTTTGTAGACTTAGAAAAGGCTTTCGATAACGTTGATTGGACTAAATTGTTTGACATTTTGAAATCAATTGGAATAAAGTACAGGGATAGGAGGGTGATATACAATCTGTACAGAAACCAGACAGCAGTAATTCGAGTTGAAGGACATGAGAGAGAAGCTGGTATCCAGAAAGGTGTAAGGCAAGGCTGCAACTTATCACCCATACTTTTCAATCTTTACATTGAACAAGCAATGAAGGAAATTAGAGAAAAATTTAAAGTGGGAGTGAAGATTCAAGGAGAAATAATTTCAACTCTGAGATTTGCTGATGACATCGTCATCTTGGCCGACAAGCCTGAGGATTTGAATGAGTTTTTGAATGGTATGGACTCCGTCTTACGGAAAGAATTCATGATGAAAATAAATAAATGTAAAACAAAAATATTGGAATGCAGCCGAAATAAATCAGAAACCTCTATGGAGATCAAATTGGCAGGTGAAAAGCTGAAGGAAGTAGGAGACTTCTGTTACTTAGGAAGCAGAATAACCAGTGATGGACGAAGCAAAGAGGATATTAAAAGTAGGTTGGCTCAGGCAAAGAAAGCATTTCTACAAAAAAGGAATCTGCTGACATCGAATATAGATTTAGGTATTAGGAAGTCATTTTTGAAAGCCTTTGTCTGGAGCGTGGCGCTCTATGGAAGTGAAACTTGGACTATTGGTGCAGCAGAAAAGAGGAGAATTGAAGCATTTGAAATGTGGTGTTACAGGAGAATGATGAAGATCAGATGGGTAGATAGGGTTACAAACAAAGAGGTATTAAGACGAGTGGGAGAGGAGAGATGTTTCTGGCGACTGCTAATGAAGAGAAGAGATAGGTTGGTAGGACACATACTAAGACACCCAGGAATAGCAAGCTTAGTTATGGAAGGAAGGGTCGAGGACAAAAACTATAGGGGTAGACCAAGGTTAGAATATGTTAAACAGATTGCCTCCGATGTAGGGTGTCGGAGCTATGTAGAGATGAAACGATTAGCTCAGGACAGGGAGGCATGGAAAGCTGCATCAAACCAGTCAAAAGACTGAAGACTCAAACAACAACAGATAACGTCATCCTCAGTCCCCACAGTCTGGCTTGTAGCTTCATCTACTGGAATACTCTCCGTCAGATCCTTTAACGTCTTCTCCGATTCGTTAAACTTTGCCTTTAAATCCTGTATAATAAGATCCCTGGACTTAATTTGCTGTCTCAAAAGTTCAGGATTGTCACAGTTTTTACAGAACCAGTTACCTGTCTCGCATTCGTCCTTCTTCACCCGAACACAGCCAAAGTGAAACCATGTCTCGCACAAACCACACATCACGCCGTTTTTCAGAACTTTGCTACACGTAGAACACTTTGTATGCACTTTATCAGACACCTGGGTAACACTAGAAGTAGCGGGACCTGGATTTACTTCTGCTCCACAAATAACTAATAACGCCGCTATTACTAGAGCGATGATCAACAAGTTATTCGGACCCGATGTTGCCCACATGCACTGGGAGGCCCGGTTCCACTAAACCATCCTGACATTCCACGACCCGATCCTCGCGCGATGAGACTCCACGGAGCAGCCCATTATTATCACTTTTATCAGCAACAGGAAAACACGTCCGCATAGAGTTGAGCAGCATGAGAATGTCTCAGGGCATCAGGTAAGGATTGGGCGGATAAAAGCGTGTCCTAAAATAATGTATTCATGAAAGTTCCCTATCCTTCACTCTATTAGGTATACATTAATGTTCCCTAGCCTACACTCTATTAGGGATACATTTATTTATATTAGGTTAATTGTGAGAAGGATTTAGAGTCCCTTTAGCTGTAACTAACTGCCACTACAATACTGGTACATGTTTAATTTAAAAAGAGACTTAAATTAACCTAATTACTCTAAATTCTAAGGAAGACATAATTACACACCATTTAACCTACTGATCGGATCTCCCTAATATTACAAGGTTTCATTTCAAAACAGTGTAAAAATGCTGCACCTCAAACAAGTGTTCACGGTCACTGGAGCACCGCCTCCTGGATTATAGTCAACATCTGTTACATCTCAATTCAGCATTTCCATCTCCAGAAGCTGGTCCTTCCCATTTCGCTTGAACTCACCTTCCAGGCTTGAATTTGATTTGCCATAATGAATTGAGTAGCTCATGGTGTTGGTTGGAATCATCTTCTCTATGGTGTGAAATTTCATAATAATTGTATCACATCTTCTACACTTGTAGTAAATAAATGCTCTGCTTTCAGATTTATCACAGCATTGCATCACTTAGAATATATTTTCTCGTTCACTTCTATCCTTTGCCCAACTGTATGACAAATCTTATATCTGATTTTATTTCAAAGCCTCCTACAATTAATTTTCCCAGTACAACAAATAATTATGATCAATATTTGAGCTCGTATAGCACTATCTAGCTTTATCACATGTGCTCGAACTATCGCACAATGACCTTTCTTTCGATAGTTCGCAAAATTCAATAAATACACAAATCTTTGTATTAAATCGCCGAATGCGCAACTTACGCGTATTCCACACTCAATGAGAAATATTTTGCACTCAATTCTGTACACTGTGGGTTCGATGCTCTAATATCCGTATCCACCTCTCAGGTGTTCGACAAGATCTTTTTTGTGCGTAGTGTAGCGTAGCGTAGTGCTTCTCCGTTATGTAGGCTATCAGCTACTTTCTATTTTCCTCCGCGTTGTTCGAAGTATTTCCATGCAATCAGTGAATGTCTAACTCAATTTATTGTATTGTCCGTTTCTTCAATCCTTATTTTGATCTCATGTTTCCAATGAATTGCACGGCTCCTCGATTCTATCACAGCCTTCACAACTGCCTTTTTCCAAACCCTGACTTCATGATATTGTACTCAGCTTACAATATCGGAGAATGTCTTGGTGGTGACACGTCTGACATACCATCGTGGTTTACAAGTAAACGGGGACAAATATATATGGAGATCAGCGGATGAAGTTACGCAAGTCTGGGATGTTTACTCTGAGAACAGAACTGCCTTTCTCTACAACATTTCTGATCTAGGTCTTGTATGTCGCATTATGTTTGGAAGGTATTCGAAGTGATGGAAACTTGTGTAAGATTTAATTCCATCTATGCAAAGGAACGTGTTTGTGAAACAAGTAATTTCTCTGCAGGATGATACTCATCTCACTGAGGATATTAAGATAGAAGAGTCCTCCATACCAGAGATTGTTCCTTACGTCC
Source organism: Meconema thalassinum (assembly GCA_946902985.2). Lineage (NCBI taxonomy): Eukaryota > Metazoa > Arthropoda > Insecta > Orthoptera > Tettigoniidae > Meconema > Meconema thalassinum. Next base: position 32,090,898 of record OX336393.1, read on the forward strand.
AAACAGAAACACCATCTTTAGCGAGTGGTGGAGATTTGAAAGAGGTGAGCACGTTATTGAGTTACTACTTGTTGCATCTCATAAAGGACATGACCTGATCGCCGTCTGCTTTTCACCAATGCTATTTAGGGATTACAGAATTGTATATTCAGACCGTATTGATGACATATGGAACCTGTCTGCTGTTATGTTGTGTGAAGTATGGAAAGTACTAGACGTCTAGCTGGATGGTAAAGCTTTATATTGTCTGATTTGTGCTGGACTCAAACCCATGATATCCCTTTGTGTGTGTGTTGCTCTATTCACTGAGGTAATGGAGGATATAAGTAGGGGGTAGTGACAGTTCTAAGCCACCCATTTTATTTGTACCTGACTGTACATGTTAAAATAATTAATATCTCTCGAACGCATGGTCCGATGTTGACAAATGAGGTGTCGTTGGACTCGGGCTGACGTCCTCTTTCCTATGGACTACCCGTTATATTTTTGAATTTTTTTTGAAAATTTTTGTTTTCGAAAGTAGGTGATAGTTTGAAAACCAAACATGGTAGAACGTTGTGCCATGGCTTAAACGAATGGTCTTTATGACCTTTATTTTTGTAATAAAACTTTTTTATTTTTTATGTTTTTTTGAAAACATTTGAATTTTGAAAATTCTATAATTTGGAAACTAAGAAGTTAACAAAACAGTTTGTTTGACATAAATGAAATGATCCTATGCCCTCTACCCCCAAAATAAATTTCAAGTCTCTAGAGCAAAAATTTGTGTTTTGTAAGTAGTGGGATGACAGGGGTTCTGCTTAAACAAATCAAGTTGTGAGCCCCTGCGACCTTGGAATGGAAGGAGTCATCCTAGGAGGGCGTGCTTGGATTCGTTTTTTTGTCTCGTTGTGCTCTTTACGGGAATGTAGGTGTCGAAAGGGTGAAAATTTGGAAACATGTTTTTTTGGGGTAAAACCGTGATTTTAAACTTTTTGCTATATTTCGCGAACCAATTATGCTAGAGGCATGTACGAGGGGTCCAAGGACTCCGGGTGACATCCTCTCTGCTATGGACCACTCGTTATAATTTTTTTTTAAATTGGAAACTCGATTTCGGAGTAAACACGTGTTTTTTGTGATTTTTGCTGATATCTCACGAACCAATAACGCTAGAGACGTGTACGAGGTGTCCTAGGACTCGGGCTAACGCCCCCTTTCGAGTGTGGTAGATATTATTTTCCAAAAAATAATTCACAAAGGGCCTTACGCCATACATGTTGAAAAAACTTTTTCTTTTTCTTTACCTGTTTATAATGTCCATGAAGCGTGGTGGTTGAGAGAGACGATACTGCTGGATGTGTGTGTGTGTGTCAACGAACCTGTCGCTGACCACGGTGGCTGTGTTCAATAGATCTATCGCTATTTCGACGGGCCGGTTTTTGACAGAGCGAGGGTGCGTTTCTTCTGATACTTTAACCCGAAGGGGATCTCTAACGTGTAAACGGTGATGAGAACTTGGTTCTATGTTGGTCGAAGCGAGTACAGAAAACAAACTTACAGAGGAGCAGGAGGTGAATGTCATTTGAGCTTATTGGAAGGCGTTGATCTGACTTGACAACAGGTGCAATGGAAAATGACCATGACGCTTGAAGGTGAAATAATCTGACCATCGTGGTGGCAGGGGAGTGTGAAATGCATGCACACACGTGTGAGATGACATGTACGCTAAACAAGTTACGTCCTGTTTGCTTCGTACGTGACAAAATGCAAGTTCATGTGAAATTTGATCTGCCACAGGTGTTCACCTTGGGTGTTAGCTGTCCACGTGCGCGATAACTGTTAACAAGTCACATCCTGTCTTGCTTCGTACGTGACAAAATGCAAGTTCAGGTGAAATATGATACAACACAGGTGTTCACCTTGGACGTTAGCTGTCCACGTGCACGATAACAGAATGTTCAAAGCGTGGGAATCGCTGAATCAGTAGAAAGTATGATGCAACTTGTGGGAATGATGTCACAACCAATAGATAGGCAAGAGCTGCAAACAGCAGTGGTGGGAGGTGAAGGGAGGGAGAGGGGGAGGGGTAATGTAAGAGAGAACACAGGTGGAAAGAAAAAGAAAAATGTGGAGCTGAGGACTGTACACACAGAGCTATAGGTAGTGTACAACATGTGTGAATAAATTAAAAATTGCACAGGTTCACACTACATGTAATTTATTGATCCAAGAATTAAACGTAGAGTTAAACCCTAACCATTTGACATAGAGTTTATTTCCTTTTTGTTTCAACACTTTTTCCACAAGATAATGCTGAGGAAATGCTGTTTTCTGAAGTTCATGGAGATAAAATCTACCTTTTATGGGTTGATGGTTGAGGTCCTCGAGTAAATAGGTGACTGGACTGTCCAAGTTGACTCGACGAATTCGAAATAGTTCAGTCCCCCACTGAGGCGTGTAGCCCTTATTAAAGGCAGACTTAAATTTGCTCACACGAACAAAATCCCCAATTTTCAGTCGGTGACGTTTAGGATCGGCTGTTTTTATGGGGTTAAACAGTTTATCCAATCGCTGAATATTTTTGGTCACGAGGCGCGGCTTGGTCCCAATCGTTCTATGTTTGGTGTCATTGTAACGTGATACTAGCTCTGGTAACATGTCCAACCAGCGATACGTGCCCTGAGCGGTAAACGCTTTCCACATATGGGTTTTCAATGTTCGGTTGAACCGCTCGATCACACTGGCTTTGAGGTTGCTGTACGTGGTGTAATGGTGAATATCCTTAGATTTGAGAAAACTGGAGAAATCCTTGTTGAAAAATTCTTTCCCCTGGTCGGTTTGTAGCAGCTGAGGTTGACGTTTGGAGTGTTGAATAATATGTTGAAAGGCCTTGGTAACTAGTGGGCCAGACTTGCGAAGCACAGGTTCAACAAAGGCCATTTTGGAATAGACATCACTGACGGTCAATATATAGCGTACACCGTCGTTAACGCTAGCATAGGGTATCATTTCAACTAAGTCAGCCTGCCAAAGTTCATCCACACCTCGTGAAATCACCTTGAGTCGCGGATAGTGACGCCTAGCTGGGCGATGCAACTCGTGAGCAATACCCATTTTAATGGGTGAGGGCTTAAACAATAATTTTGGCATTTCGAAGTTCTTGTTCAATTTCTTGAATTTCCCAATCGTGACCGGTATGGCCAGCTTGACGTGAGGCATGCAACAACTGTTGCCGCTGGACGAGCTTATTGGGATTGTGCCAGTAGGTAACATCCACAAGGGGTTTTAATGGTTTAAATGTCACTCCCGAAGCGGATGCTTTACGACGAGTACTTTGACTGGTGGGAAACATTTTTGCAATGATGGTTTTATATTTTTGAGATATATTGGCATTCACTTGTTGAGCGGGATCATACTGTCTTTTGTGGGCATGGGTATCCAATAAAACGGATTTATATTTGTTAAGATCCTCTGACGTATAATCATCGGGAGAGGGGGTCCGAGAAAAGAGCAGCTTTAACAGGCCTGGCGTTAATTTATAGTTAATGTTTTTAATGACAGCTTTAGTACGAGCAAATTTAATGGTTGAATCGCCAATTTTAAAACTATCATCCTCATAGCGAACACCATACGTGGTATCAGTGTTTCCGATAAATAGATCTGTGGAATAGGGTTCCAATGTTGATCCATAATATTTTATTAAAATGGTTTTCAGTTGAGCTTTATGTTGAGGGGTGGCCAAGAGTTGTGAAAACGGAGACGCTCTGGAAGGGCAAGGTGTTTCGACCATGGCCAAGGATTTCTTTTTTCTCAAAAACTCTGCAAGGGGTGCGGCCTTTTTTTGAGGCGTAAACACATGTTCCTCCTCATCCTCAACTTCAGTAACACTAGTCAAATCTTCCTGTTCCTGTTCCTCTTCCTCTTCCTCAGGGTCCTCGTGCAGCGTCTGCGTGGCTTGTGAAACGGTGAGTAGCGTTTCAGATGGCTTGAAAGAGGGTTTCAATATGGCTTTTAGTGGAGGTGCTAAATGTTGCTGAATAAACAATGCATGATTTGCACGTGATTGTTTCAATTGACGAAACTTTTGGCGAATAGTATTTTTTGCTCTAATAATATGCTTTTTCAATTGACTCTCTGCTAACGCCATGGTGTCTTGACAAATGACTTGACGTGGAATGAGACAGGGCCTTAAATAGCAATAAAATGATCAAACCCTAAGCGATACCGTCCTTGTTTGAGTTCACTTTGTCTGTCAATCACTAAACAGGCATGACGTTGAGTGTTCCAGCACTTGGCACACAATTTTGTAAACATTTGAAAGGTCATATCCGGATTCACATGTTCATTATAAATGTGACGACTGTTCCTCTCGTCCTGACGAAATGAAACAATGACATTGGCATTGTCACGAATCAACTGTTTGGACATTTTAGAATACGTTTGTCCAAGATAAAAGCAATCGATATGTTTGTGACGACCCATGCTGAAATAGCTTTGAATGATGCCTTGACGTTCAGTGGATACATCATCGAAAATCATGAGTGAATCGGGCTTTATCTCATCCGGTGAAATCACATTTTCTTGCATGGAAAATGTAAAATAACCCATATTCTCTTTTTGTAATCCAGACATGACTTGATCATGAAACACGTAGAGGGGTTGGTATAGAGATTTTGCAAAAATATAAATATTTTGAAAACGCAGACCATTGGGCGCTGTAATGAGCGTTAGCAAAAGATTAGTCTTTCCACAGCCGGAAGGCCCCACAATGATGCAGCGAATGAAAGATGGAAACAGTGAACCATGGCGTTGTTCACGTGATGTGAGACAGAGATGGGAAACCATGTCCCCCACAGGGAATGACTCTTGCTGCTTAATAATCTTCATTTCAACTAAGGCTTAGACAGGCTAGCAGGGTGTCTATATACAGGACACCGAGCCTTGTCATAGAAACAGTAGACTGGTACTACAAGTTGACGATGGATGTCTTTGGACGTGCGTTGATGGCCAAAGCTAGGCCTGTCCCCATACATGATCCTGAACAAGAAACAGATCCTGCTAATAAACACTATGTGGATAGGTCAGTAGTGCCACGCACAAAACAGGGAGATTATGACTTTAACGGAAAGCGGTTAACCCATGTAAAACATCCTCAAGTGTCTACAGACGTTACTACGAAAAAGTATGTGGATAACAAAGTGTATGAGTTTTATGACAAAGTGCCCCAGCTTACGGTGGATGGCTATAGCGCTAATCACCATCGGATTATTCACGTGGAAGACCCACAAGACGAAGACGATGTCTGTACCAAGCGTTACGTGACCTATGAAATGAAAAGGCTTTATAAATTTATCCCATCTGTATTTTTAGTGTATCTGACAAATGAAAAATCTGTGAATGACAGAAATAATTTACCGCTAGTCCATGATCAGCACTTGACCTATGTGCTTGCTTCGAGTTTAAGCCACTATCGATTACACTATGATGGAACCATTCACATCAAATATGCCATACCTGATGAGAACCATTTACAAATAAAGATAAATGGTCATAGGATGTTGGTCCATAACCATGAATTGGTCAATGAAGGTGATGAATTATCCTTTCATCTCATGTTGACATGGGATGAAAAGCAAGCGGGAAAAACCATAAACGATTTCCCACTTTATGTGGAATTGGAATATACAGCCATGAAATAACCATCTAACGTTAGTTGTGATTTAAACTTTCTTTTGAAAGGTTGTTGGTCATTATCATCATGGTGAAAGAAAGGTATGCGGTGAGAAAGACTAAAAAAAGGACCTAGTCCTTGGCAAAGCCTGGGTTTAAGACATTCGTGGAAAAGCCCTTGCGAAAGAAAAAAAAGAAAAAAATGATGAATTGACCATGAGGAAAGCCTTTCGAGCAGCACAGAGACATGTTATTCCAAAACGTCGGCGGCAGGGTTCAAACCAAGGGCGAGTGATTCCCGTCCCCAAACGAGCGGGATTTTTACCTGCATTATTTGCCGGTTAGGCTGCTCTGGGTTCACTTTTGGGCGGTGCCAGTGTAGTGGCGAAAACCATTAAAGCCGCGCAGCAGGGCAAGCAACAACTCAAAGAAAGTCAGCGACACAATGAAACGATGGAAGCGATTGCCATGGGGGGCTAGAAATGCCAATTTAAAGCCAGCCTTTTATCAACAAGGATTTGGGATTTCACCATTTCGAAGTATAAAAAGAAGAAATTAACCTCAGCCATAGCAAGACATGCCCTGACGCATCAACAAGTGGAAAGCTATGCTAAACAACTAAAGCTTTCTCATTTTCGAGGTGTGTTTATGCGAAACCAATTACCCCCCACGACCCTGGAAACAGGAATGTGCTGTTGTCAATTTGGATGATCACCGAGGACCAGGAACGCATTATGTGGCTTATGTCAAAGAGGGATCCACTGTATGGTACTTTGACAGTTTTGGGAATTTGCCCCCGGCCATGGAACTAGTGACCTATTTTGGAAACAGGATCAAGATATATTATAATGTGAAACGAGAGCAAACGTTTAACAGCCAACAGTGTGGACGTTAGTGTTTATTTTTTTATATAAGATGCAGCATAAGCAAAAACGCCACCAGTATGTCGGCAGAAAGTAAAACGTTTACACTGCATGGACGTGGACCTGAAGTCAGCCTAGACTTTTACCCGCCTATCGAATTGAGTGAAAAACCCTATGGTTTAGGACTTGTTTCTCTTGAAACGTACAATCGAATATACAACATACGTGAAAATGTGAACAACAAGTTTTACTATGATGATTCTGTGCTCACCCTGAACTCTGGTGGATACACGATCGATGATATTTATGAACACATTTATGTGGTGTTGATCAATCAATATGGTTTAAAGTCATTTCTCGACGGATCGCGCAAGTTTGAACTTGTAGGCAATACCAACACTCATCGCTGCAGTATTTTCTCTACCATCAACATTGACTTTAAAACACACCCCGATTCCATTGGTCCATTACTAGGATTTAAACCACGTGTGTTGGAGCCCAACAAAAAACATGATTCGGACCATGAAGTGAAATTCATTGAGGACCATCATGTGTCGGTGACATGTAATATTATTAGCCAAGTGTACACCAATCATGAACCATCGCATTCGCTTTATGACTTTATTGTGACATCGCCCAATGGGTATATTATTCGTGAAAACCCTCCAGTGGTGCTTTTTCATTCTGTGGCTGTCGATAGTATTAGTAATATAACATTAAGACTGATCAATAGAGATCAACAACTCATTGATCTAGATTCTACCACACCAGTGACTTACAAGTTGGTGCTAAAGCCACTATGAAGTTTGTGTATAAAGCAACAACACCGTCTAGGAATGGTGTTAGTTGTTTGCCACGTGAATACACGTTAACATCTCAAGACAAGCAGACTTTACAGCATTTGGGTCACCACGTCAACCCTCATAATGAATTCTATCCTAGAGATAGCGAACCGCATCGAGGAGCAACCAGGAGTGGTAAGAATTGATCTCCATTCCTATCAAGCTCAAACACCTGGTCTCAATAACAATGATGAAATTCAATTTGTTATCAACAACCAAGATATTTACACCCTACCGCATGAAAGTGTCATTCAGATTGAAGGTCGGCTCACCAAAGCCGATGGCTCTACACCTACCACATCCAAGTTGGCCAACCATGGTTTGGCCTTTCTGTTTTCTGAAGTGCGGTATGTCATTAACGATACCGTGGTGGATAGCACTCGGAATGTGGGCATTTCCAGTGTCATGAAACTATACCCCTCTTATAGTGAGGAAGAAGGTAAAACACTTTGCATGGCAGGTTGGTGTCCTGACTCGACCAATGACTGGATGGTACACACCGATGGGACCTTTACTGGATATTTACCTCTTAAACTGATTCTAGGCTTTGCTGAAGATCACCAACGCATTGTGGTCAACGCAAGGCAAGTGCTTTATCTAGTGAGAGACTGGAGGGATAATAATGCACTCAAGGGAGCCGACAATGCCCCCATCGATTCAAAAGTTCAACTACAACGCTTGCTATGGAAAGTGCCTCATGTGACCCTTGAAGATAGCAAAAAACTGGACATACTCAAAATGGTAAAGAGAGATATGCCTCTACCCATGGAATTTAGAAGCTGCGCACTCCATGAGTATCCGCTATTGCCCACCACCAACACACACAGTTGGTCTGTAAAAACTGCTCGCTATTTAGAGAGACCTCTCTACCTGATCGTGGGTTTTCAAACGAATCGCAAGTATCAACAAACCAAAGATGCCACGCAATTTGATCACCTGCAATTGAGAAATGCACGTCTTTTCCTCAACGGAGCTGTGTTTCCCTATGAAGGACTGGATTTGGATTTTTCAAAAAATAAGTTTGGCCCCCTGTACGACTTGTTTTCTAAATTTCGATGGTCGTATTATCAAAAAGAGAACGGCCCCATGCTACTACCCCAAGCGTTTAAGGCAAGAGCGCCACTGATTGTCTTTGACTGTTCTTACCTGGAAGAGTCTGTCAAGCCATCCAATATTGACATTCGACTGGATTTTGAAACGCATGACAATGTACCAGCCAATACGACGGCCTACTGTTTGATTATTCATCACAAACAAGTCAACTATTATCCACTGTCCAACCAAGTGACGAGTGTATAAATAACAGGTCAACCCACTTCAAGCCGCTCAGTCATGTCTTGCTTTAAAGCCTCAAGAGACGTTACATCCATGAGTTTAAACTCTGAGGAACAACGTTTCAAGACTTTTGCTACGTGGCCGGTGCCTTTCATAAACCCTCAAGCCTTGGCGGCCGCTGGATTCTACTATTTAAAAACAAGAGATGAAGTGTAATGTGCCTTTTGTCCCATCATCATAGACCAATGGCAGGAGGGCGATGAACCCATGCAGGAATATCAGCGCTGGTCACCCACCTGCCCCTACCTGTGCAGAATGGAAGTGGGAAATAGACCCTGTCATTCAAGCTATCCCTCACTTGTGTCCCTGGGTAATGAAAAAAAAAATAAGTTACGATACGTGTGGACCGTATGGTATCCATGGTGCTTCGGTGAGCAGCTCACCATCAAAAACACCTTGTTTAGAGACATTGGGACATCATCGGTGTTATGGACGTTACAAACACAAGATACTATATTGTTGTATCAGTTGCTATCGTCCTTATCCCAAAATGACAAAACCATGTAAGACGTGTTATGATAATAAAATGATGTAATTCTTAAATTCTTATTTTTGCATGTCCCCCTGTCCTACCCTAACCTCAATTTGAAACTAGCATGGCAGGTAAGTCCATGACATGATCACACTTTAGTGGTCGATCGTCAGTTAAACTTGGTCCAGGCAAGCGTCAACATGTTGCGCACACTCATTGTGGATTGTCAAGGGTTTAAAATTGGTGACAACAAATTTATATTTAAACAAGTGGCCATGATCGATTGTACCACGTTTTGGATATCGCAAGCTACGCATTTGCTATTTAAACCACCCCATGCTTTTGATTTGTTGTGTGAAAAAGACCGTAAACAAACCCAGTGGATTGAAAATCATAGGCAACTAGACTGGAATCAGGGAACCATTTCCTATAAATATTTGGACGTGGTCATGAAAGCACACTTGTCCTCGGCCAATGTGGTATTTGTGAAAGGTAATGAAAAACGTCAATGGTTGCAACCATTTTTGGCGTCTTACTGCCAATGTATCGACCTCATGGAGTTGGGCTGCCCCTCCCTGCAAACGCTCATGGATACTTGTTCCTGTGGCAACATTACCCATACAGCCCTATCGCATGCGTGGCATCTCTTTCATTGGTTAACCACTCATGCCTGCTGGGACTTGTTGAACAAAATTATAACTCAAGATTTACCTGTGAATGACGCCAGTGAGATTTCTACAAGTGACGTGTAAACATCTACAGCACGTGATACCATGGAGAAAGGCAATGTTACGGACAAAGCCATCGGCAAGTTCTTTGTGTGCAAAAAGAAACTAGACAGTTTTACCAAAGAGGAACTCTTGGCGCTCCCCAAGTCGTTCATTTATTATGTGGCCGCCAACGCGGTCAAAGAAATCTGGCAACATGTACCAAAATCATGGACTCAAGACCCTGTGTTGAGTGAATTGCAACCCTGTACGGATTACGATCACCATAAGCAAGTGGCCATGGCAAAAATACCGTCTATGCGTCAGTGTGCGACTTGCCAGCTAGTGAAACTGTATCACGGTCATAAAAGTCCGTGTAAAGACTTTGTTGAATCATTCCACGGGTGTCATGGCGAGAAAATCAACAACAACAACAAACACAAACATCGTCCACAGAGGAGGAGGAAGACCACACCTTTTTACCATCGATGGAAAAGGATATGCCAGACCTGTACTGGCAATGGCGTCATTGACAAAGTGATTCAATACTTACCTTTCGAAGTCCATCTTCCAGGTTATCGTTTTTTCGGCCCTGGAACTCGCATCGAAAAACGTTTACAACGTGGTGATGTACCCATTAATCTTTTGGATCAAGCATGCAAGGAACATGACCTTTCTTATCGCCATAGTTATCCTGGTTTAAGACATGTGGCAGATAAATTGTTATTGAAGAAAGCTAAACGACGTTTCACATCCAGTGATGCCTCAGTGGGTGAAAGGATGGCAGGCCTGATTGTCATGTGTGCTATGAAAGGAAAGTTGATGATGCATGGACATAAACATTGAGGAGTGAGGAATTGGGATTTGTTTGTATTCTATATTTCTTTTATCAATTCACTATGACTATGAAATAAAAATAAAGGTTTACCAGAGCACGATGTTGTGTTATTTTTAATTTTAAGGAATCGTGATGTTGATGGCTGATATTTCATTTTACACATTTCACACATGATGAATTCACACACTGTCATTTGCCAATTTGCAATTTACAGCTTTTGAAAACGTTCGTTTCAAGTCTAACGTTTTTGATGATATGGATTTTTCCATTTTGCTGATGACACTTTTTAAACAATGTCCGTTTGAAGTTTTTGAATTTTCATATTTCACACATGGCCATTTCCAGTTTTTTAAAATGTCCCTTTTAAGTTTTGCGTTTTTGGTGATATGAAAACATAGGTTTTCCATTTTGCTGTTTTCACATTTTTGCATTTGATGTATGTCGAATGTTGAGATTTGACAATGATGTTGATGCAAGTGCTTGACCTTGATAATGCTGCAATGTGTTTATGGGTGTTTGGAGAAACGTCGAGGTCTACGACTACTGCAGGTAAGACTGTTTTTACAAAAATAATGTCTATTGTCTGCCACATTTCAATGAAAAAAAAAACTATTGAAAACAAAATGAGTATATAAGTGACCATTTACCCCCTCCCCACCCACCCACCCTACCTTGCCGTGTTTGCTCTGGTCAACCATACACACCAGCTTTCTCTCTCTACTCATACATTCACACCTGTCTTTGGGAACAAACACAACCACTTTATTTATTCCCAGAAGCACATTCTTGACATGCACACTCATCCCAAAAGAACTTTTTTAGTTTATCATTTACATTACGAAAAATAATTAAATACTAGTTATTCAAGTTACTATAAATCTTTCTTATTTCATATTTACAAAAAACACATCTTTGTACAGCGTTAAAAAAATCACACTATTTACCAATCAAAAAAATTAAAAAAATAAGGCTGCATAGAACTTTTTTTAAACAGCAAAAGGTCCAAGTGGGTTGCCACTATTTACAAAATCTACTATTTACAATGGCAGAAACCAATATTTACAAAATACTAAATCTACAAGTTACATAAAGCTATGTCCCATAAACGATTAAACAGTGAAATCACACCTCCTCCTCCTCCTCCTTGCGATCATAACCCCAGGGCAGGCTGGTGAGCAGATCATCAGCCCACACACGTTTGTTATCCATGGAGGCGAGGGTGCGTTTTCTCTGTTCCACAAGATACAAATGATGGTTGCTGGATTGTATCCTGCACTGTGTATGAGACACAGCTTTGCCAGTGTGTAAAACCGTTAGATAGTCATCAACACGTAGCGATTTTACCACCGCCCTACCTACACCTTTTGCTCTTTTGGCTTCCTTACAGTCGAGTGTGCGGTAAGCATACATTTTCGAAGCCAAACCTTCGAATTCCGTCATAATGGAATCACCGCATTCATCTTTTAAAACACCCATTTCCTTCTTGTTTTTTATGGGCAGCTGAAACACGTTGTCAGCGCTATAGCAAGAAGTGTCGAACCAGTCACTATGTTGCCTCATGACGTCATAGGGGTTGCAGTGGCGAATGTGGTAAATGAATGAGTCCGTGTCCATATACAAAAGAGAGACGTCCTCAAAATGGCGTTTCGCAAACTCATAGTGGAATCGATACATGACCGATTTAGAAAAGTCTAAAATGACTTGACCCAAGTAAATGGGTTTATCCATGGTCACGCTGGTCTTACTCAATTCAATAGTAGCCAAATCCTCATCGATAATTTTGATCGATTTGAAATTTGGCTTGGCATTGTACCGCCGGGCACCCCACCGCCCCTCCCAGACATTCACCAATTTAATGTCACGGTATTTGCGAACATTCTACATAGACTTGCCATAGATGCAGTTGTTCATTAATTTAAAAAAATAATTTCAAACTGTTGTGTAGCCATTTGTCGGTGCTCTGTGTTGAGTCGCATGTATGGGTCAAGCCATGCTTTTTGAGCAAAATAAATACACCTGTGGATTTTCTTCAACACCAAGCCTTGGGCGAGGCATTGCACCAACATTTGGATATGTAGCACATACCGATTTTTGTTGTAAAGTGTGCCCATGAGTTTTTCAATTTTCACTTTACTGTCAGGGGGAACCATTTGCTCAAGGTAGAATGGGAAATCGGCATGTTCATCATACAAGGATGGGGGATATTCAATATCCACTTCTAGCACATATCCACGGCCTGTTTCTTGGCTAGCCATGTTCACATCAAATTCTGACACTTGTTTGTCTGTCAGCCAAGCAAACTTCCCATAGGACAAAGGCTGACTCATGGCGTAACCGTACAAATTATTCACTTCATAGTACATTAAGTACGATTGTGGTTTGTCTGGTGAATAATCAGGCATGTAGACATTGTTCGCTTCGGCATGGCGTTGGTTAAGCGACACAAAGCCGCCACGAATGCCCTTTTCAAAAAATAGAACCATGTCTACATCAGTGAGTAAATCCAATTCCACTTGAGTGTATTTCAAAGCGGCATCGAACGAGAGCCCAGGACTCGTATAATAGTGAGCCGGGTTAAGACCGTAAATGTGTTGACACAAGTTACGGAATTTTTCAAACACATCAGTGAGCAGCAATACATCCAGTTTTAGGTAATGCAAAGCATATTCACTTAGCGTCTTCATGCCAAACACTCGCCAAACTTGACATGCATGTGCATAGTCTTCATCGGAAACGGTACTGCGTGTTAGTTTCGAGTAAAATTTCTCTTGTGGTGGGAGTTTTCTTTGCTTTAACACGTCCCAGCTATTGCAGAAATCATACGGGAATATACCTTTCCGAACGCACAATTGAAATTGCTCAGGATCATTAAAATGCATTCTAGTATTTTTTAATTTCTCCTCATTCAAGCCATTCACAAGGCTGTCTAGCGAGGATGCCATAAACTTAAAGGAATCCAAAAATCGAATGCTAAAGTCGCCCAACCTCCATGTCAGGGCTGTAAAACGCTCATGGTTTTGGGGAATAATGGTAAACGAGCCCTTGTTGACATGGCCCAATTCACGAATCAAAAACTGAATGTCATAATTTGCCAGATTGTGGAAAAAGACACTGTTGAAACGAGGAGCTGGAAAGTTTAAATTGCATTTACTATGCGCAGCTCCACGAAACTCCCCCGTAAAGTGCGAGTGGTCTCTAACTTTTTCCTCTCCACTTAAAATAGGCTTTTCACAAACATGGCATGTCGTGGCATGTTCATACCGCTGCTGCTGTTCTGGAGATAGGCTCATGGGTACTGGGTGGTCCAGTAATTCCTGTACATCATGAACCAACTTGACAAGTTCATCCAAGAACCATTTGGCACAATCTGGCCCCTCGCGGTATTTGTAAACGGATTGTGTGGGGTCATAGGCACACACCACATTAAATCCTATGGCAAAGGGTTCATGTTTTTGAATGGGTGTGTTTGAGCTAATGGTGGGATCTGGTTCACATCTCGCCATGGGTGTGGTGAGAGCTTCGAAATCAGCGTATACCACATAGGGAACAGTGTCACGCTTATGAATGTCCTTAAACTTTAACACAGCCTTGTCCCCTTGTGGCAATATCAATCTCACCGCTTCCTGAGAAACGCAATCTACCGTATGACGTTCCAAAAGCGTAAGAGTGGTAAAATATTGCAAGCATCGATCACAAATGTGCTTCTTACCATCATGTTTGGACCTTTGACTGCTTAGCAATCTACTCAAGCTTTTAATGAGGCAATAGTGATTCACCTCTCCTACAGATAAATATAAAAGAAGAATGTGATGTCGTTTCGGTTCTTTTGTGGCATAAAGAGGACCCACAATCTCATCACCATCAAGGACATACACCATGAACGAAAAGTCATGGTTGTCTTGTTCAAACCTATGGATCTCGGTTAAGTCCATAGGGAACGATACTCGAGTCAAATTTAAAGTTTGTTCCAATTCATCAAACTTGGCCTTGTACTTTCCTGGTCTGTAACAATGCTGTTGTACTGGTTGCAAATACGCAGCCACAGCCCACAGAAAGCAATCATTGTCATGGTTCTCAATATTCACCACAGCCTTTTTCGAAGCTATTGCTGGTGGTGTTTCAATAAAGCTAGACCCAGCATTCAACGGGTTGAATTGACAAATGTTGATTTGCAAATGATGAATTTTGTCTAACGCTAAACCACTGGGTCCTTGTTGCAGTTTATCAAATGTTGATAGCAAGGCATTCACCACATGGCTTTGATACCACTGTTCCAAATTATGGGCTATCAAAAGCTCTTGCATTTTACTGCAAATATAGAATGTCCCTTTATGCTCTACGTCCTTTTTTATATATCAAATCGCACACCAGTTCTGTATTCACCTTTAAAGCCGTATGCAACCTTTGCGCTGTACAAATTTCAATTTTGAAAATTTCAAAACAAGATTCTAACAATTCTTTGGGAATCAAACTTTTTCTAACATTGACCACGCGGCCAGAACACACACGCTATTTGAAACAAGACTCAAGGGGCTCCCAAGTTAACGTATCCGCGGCAGTAAAAGACATTATTTTGAAAGAACACTCTCACCTGAGTTTTCAACTGTAGACTGCTTGACAATGGTCCCCAACACACACGTTCCTGATTATCAACAGAGGTCAAGCGTTTTCCAACACTCTAAAAGAAATAAAATAAACCACCATAAGTACATCCATTCCATATAGTTTATGCATTTCATAAACAAAACAAAATCAAACAGGTTATATATTAAAAAAAACAAATCTCACCTTGACGTGTAATGCTTGCTATATTCCCGTCTCGTGGGCTAGTGTGGAAATGGTTTCCTTTTCTATCCGTCTGTCTTTCTCTTTCTTTAATATATTTCCCACAGACACACGACAGGTAGGCTATACACGTTATCTGCAAACAAATAAATACATAAAATCATTAATTACCTAATCAATAAATAATTGCATGTATTTATATAAAAATCAATAAATATATAAATGAATAAATATATACCTACCCCACAATAAGGTTAAGTATTTTCCACCAACACCAAAACTGTTAAACAAGACCAGGGGTTTCATGCAACGCAGTGTGTTCAAAGGTAGTCACTTAAGTGAGTGTGGAAATGATAACGACATGTCTTTATATATGTTACGTTGCGAGTGTAATCATTTTTTTTCTCACGCTCGAACATTCTGTTATCGTGCACGTGGACAGCTAACGTCCAAGGTAAACACCTGTGTTGTATCATATTTCACCTGAACTTGCATTTTGTCACGTACGAAGCAAGACAGGATGTGACTTGTTAACAGTTATCGCGCACGTGGACAGCTAACACCCAAGGTGAACACCTGTGGCAGATCAAATTTCACATGAACTTTCATTTTGTCACGTACGAAGCAAACAGGATGTAACTTGTTTAGCGTACATGTCATCTCACACGTGTGTGCATGCATTTCACACTCCCCTGCCACCACGATGGTCAGATTATTTCACCTTCAAGCGTCATGGTCATTTTTCCATTGCACCTGTTGTCAAGTCAGATCAACGCCTTCCAATAAGCTCAAATGACATTCACCTCCTGCTCCTTTATAAGTTTGTTTTCTTTACTCGCTTCGACCAACATAGAACCAAGTTCTCATCACCGTTTACACGTTAGAGATCCCCTTCGGGGTAAAGTATCAGAAAAAACGCACCCTCGCTCTGTCAAAAATCGGCCCGTCGAAATAGCGATTGATCTATTGAACACAGCCACCGTGGTCAGCGAGAGGTTCGTTGACACACACACACACACACACACACACACACACACACACACACACACACACACACACACACACACACACACACACACACCCAGCAGTATCGTCTCTCTCAACCACCACGCTTCATGGACATTATAAACAGGTAAAGAAAAAGAAAAAGTTTTTTCAACATGTATGGCGTTAGGCCCTTTGTGAATTATTTTTTGGAAAAAATATCTACCGCACTCGAAAGGGGGCGTTAGCCCGAGTCCTAGGACACCTCGTACCCGTCTCTAGCGTTATTGGTTCGTGAGATATCAGCAAAAATCACAAAAAACACGTGTTTACCCCAAAATCGAGTTTCCATTTTTCTAAAATTACAACGGGTGGTCCATAGCAGAGAGGACGTCACCCCGAGTCCTTGGACCCCTCGTACATGCCTCTAGCATAATTGGTTCGCGAAATATAGCAAAAAGTTTAAAATCACGGTTTTACCCAAAAAAAAACATGTTTCCAAATTTTTACCCTTTCGACACCTACATTCCCGTAAAGAGCACAACGAGACAAAAAAAAAACGAATCCAAGCACGCCCTCCTAGCATGACTCCTTCCATTCCAAGGTCGCAGGGGCTCACAACTTGCTTTTTTAAGCAGAACCCCTGTCATCCCACTACTTACAAAACACAAATTTTAGCTCTAGAGACTTCGAATTTATTTTGGGGGTAGAAGGCATAGGGACATTTCATTGATGTCAAACAAACTGTTTTGTAAACCTCCTAGTTTCCAAAATATAGAATTTTCAAAATTCGAGTGTTTTCAAAAAAACATAAAAAATAAAAAAGTTTTATTACAAAAAATAAAGGTCATAAAGACCATTCGCTTAAGCCATGGCACAACGTTCTACCATGTTTGGTTTTCAAACTATCACCTACCGTACTTTCGAAAACAAAAATTTTCTAAAAAAAATCAAAAATATAACGGGTAGTCCATAGGAAAGAGGACGTCAGCCCGAGTCCAACGACACCTCATTTGTCAACATCGGACCATCTGTTCCAGAGATATTAATTATTTTAACATGTACAGTCAGGTACAAATAAAATGGGTGGCTTAGAACTGTTACTACCCCCCTACTGATATATCTTAATTCTGATAGGTGAAGTGTACATTATATGAAGCCTGCGTATCCTTGGCACTATTGCCTTGTAATAGTTGCCTGTTGTGAACTTAGTATTTTTTCCGAGGAAGTTAGATTATTTTCATGGTATAAATACACCGAATGATCCGGGGTCGACTTATTTACTGCATTCTAAACAAAGGGGTGGTACGAGATCCCCTCCAGTCCAGCCTTAAGCAGAGATCACACGATGATGCATGTTGGCTTGTCGCATTATATTTCACCGTTGTTGTTGTTGTTGTTGTTGCTTGAGTCTTCAGTCTTTTGACTGGTTTGATGCAGCACTCTATACCTCCCTGTCCTGAGCTAATCATTTCACCTCTGCATAGTTACCACACTCTACATCCGAGGCAATCTGTTTAACATATTTTAACCTTGGTCTACCGTTCTTGTCCTCGACCCTTCCTTAAGTAGCTTTGCTCTTCCTGGTTGACTTAGTAAGCGTCCTACGAACCTTTCTCCTCTCTTCATTAGCAGTCGCCAGAAACATCTCTCCTCTCCCACTCTCCTTAATACATCTTTATATGTAACCCTATCTGCCCACCTGATCTTCATCATTCTCATGTAATACAACATTCCAATCCATTCCAATCTCCTCTTTTCTACAGCGCGAACAGTCTAAGTTGAACTTCCATAGAGTGCCACGTTACAGACAAAGGCTTTCTATAATGACTTCCTAAATCTATATTCGATGTCAACAGATTCCTTTTATATAGAAATGCCTTCCTTGCCTGTGCCAACATACTTTTATATTCTCCTTGCTTCGTCCATCTCTGGTAATTTTGCTTCCTAAGTTACAAGAGTCTCATATTAACCTACCAATTTGTCGTGCATAGGGGTTTCTGATATATTTTGGCTGCATTCCAATAGTTTTGTTTTACATTTATTTATTTATTTATTTATTTTCATCACGAAGTATTTCCTCAAGACAGAATGCATACCATTTAAAAACTCATTCAAATCCTCTGATGTGTCGGCAAATGTCAGAGTTGAAATTATTTTTCCTTGAATCTTTACTCCTACTTTGAATTACTATAATATATTATAACAAAGCACCAGGCATAGATGATATACCGATTGAGTTGCTACGCTGCATAGGAGATGAAGGTCTGATCAG
This sequence comes from Meconema thalassinum, assembly GCA_946902985.2. NCBI lineage: Eukaryota > Metazoa > Arthropoda > Insecta > Orthoptera > Tettigoniidae > Meconema > Meconema thalassinum. Next base: position 32,109,651 of record OX336393.1, read on the forward strand.
GTTATTTCACTTGGTGTGTAAGATTTCTGAAACGGGTGAGGTACCCTCTGATTTCAAGAAGAATGTTTTTATCCCTATACCGAAGAAAGTGGGAGCTGACAGATGTGAAGATTACCGTACAATCAGCTTGATTACTCATGCTTCAAAGATCCTGTCCAGAATAATTTACAAGAGGATGGAAAGCCAGATAGAAACGGAGTTGGGTGAAGACCGGTTTGGTTTCAGGAGAAATGTAGGAACAAGGGAAGCTGTACTAAATCTTACGTTGAATTTGGATGGTAGCTTAAGGAAAGATAAGAGAACGTTCATGGCATTTGTAGACTTAGAAAAGGCTTTTGATAACGTTGATTGGACTAAATTTTTTGACATTTTGAAAACTCTTGGAATAAAGTACAGGAATTGGCTAGGAGGGTGATCTACAATGTATACAGAAACCAGACAGCAGTAATTCGAGCTGAAGGACATGAGAGAGAAGCTGTTATTCAGAAAGGTGTCCGGCAAGGATGCAACATATCACCCATACTTTTCAATCTTTACTTTGAGCAAGGAATTAAGGAAACTGGGGAAAAGTTTAAAGTGGGAGTGAAGATTCAAGGAGAAATAATTTCAACTCTGTGATTTGCCGATGACATAGTCATCTTGGCCGACACGCCTGAGGATTTGTATGAGTTTATGTATGGTATGGACTCCGTCTTGAGGAAATAATTCATGATGAAAATTAATAAATGTAAAACAAAAATATTGGAATGCGGCCGAAATAAATCAGAATCTTCTATGGACATCAAATTGGCAGGTGACAAACTAAAGGAAGTAGGAGACTTCTGTTACTTAGGATGCGAAATAACCAGTGATGGACGAAGCAAAGAGGATATAAAAAGTAGGTTAGCTCAGGCAAGGAAAGCAATTCCACAGAAAAGGAATCTGTTGACGTCGAATATAGATTTAGGTGTTAGGAAGTCATTTTTGAAGGCCTTTGTCTGGAGTGTGGCACTTTATGTAAGTGAAACCTGGACTATTGGTGCAGCAGAAAAGAGGAGAATTGAAGCCTTTAAAATGTGGTGTTACAGGAGAATGATGAAGATCAGATGGGTAGATAGGGTTACAAACGAAGAGGTATTAAGACTAGTGGGTGAGGAGAGATGTTTCTGGCGACTGCTAATGAAGAGAAGAGATAGGTTGGTAGGACACATACTAAGACACCCAGGAATAGCAAGCTTAATTATGGAAGGGAGTGTCGAGGACAAGAACTGAAGGGGTAGACCAAGGGTAGAATATGTTAAACAGATTGCTTCGGACGTAGGGTGTGGTAGCTATGTAGAGATGAAACGATTACCTCAAGACAGGGAGGTATGGAGGTCTGCTTCAAACCAGTCAATAGACTGAAGACTCAAACAACAACAACAACAACAACAACAATGTTAATACCGTATGTGGCAACATATATGTGAAATAGTCTACAAATCACTCTCTCTATCGCCACACTGTAATTGGCTGGTTGGAAGGTTTTTGAAATTGTACCTGCCTTAATCAAAAATTGTACACTGTTCTTTTAGAATATTGTTTATAAGGCAGACGAGGCCTGCTAGGAAAGTATCGGAACGTTTGCCGGGGAAAACAAACTGGCATACCTGGAGCGTTGGAAACCTAATCACCCTCAAAGTAGTCTCCTTGGGACTCCACACACTTCTCCCAGCGGTGCCGCCATTGTTGGAAGCATTCCGAGAAGTCGTCTTCTGGAATGGAGTTCAGCTTGCCTGTCGTTGCTGCCATAATGTGCTCTTTTGTCTGAAAACATGTTCCTTTCAAAGGCCTCTTGGGTTTGGTGAACAGCCGGAAGGCGCAGGGTGCCATATCAGGAGAGTGAGGAGGCTGTTGAACCACAGGAGTCTGAATCGAGTGCGAGGAATGTGCAGAAGCATTGTGGTGATGAGGCGCAGGGGACCATATCAGGAGAGTGAGGAGGCTTCTGAACCACAGGAGTCTGAATCAAGTGCGAGGAATGTGCTGGAGCATTGTTGTGATAAGGCGCAGGGTGCCATATCAGGAGAGTGAGGAGGCTGTTGAACCACAGGAGTCTGAATCAAGTGCGAGGAATGTGCAGAAGCATTGTGGTGATGAGGCGCAGGGGACCATATCAGGAAAGTGAGGAGGCTGTTGAACCACAGGAGTCTGAATCAAGTGCGAGGAATGTGCAGAAGCATTGTTGTGATAAGGCGCAGGGTGCCATATCAGGAGAGTGAGGAGGCTGTTGAACCACAGGAGTCTGAATCAAGTGCGAGGAATGTGCTGGAGCATTGTCGTGATGAGGCGCAGGGGGCCATATCAGGCGAGTGAGGAGGCTGTTGAACCACAGGAGTCTGAATCAAGTGCGAGGAATGTGCTGGAGCATTGTCGTGATGAGGCGCCAATTTCCTGTTGACCACAACTCCGGTCTCTTACGCCGCACAGCATCACGTAGGTGATGGTGGACATCCCTGTAGTATTCTTTGGTGATTGTTTGGCCGTGTGGCTCGTTCATGTGGTGTACCACACCGCGGGAGTCAAAGAAAGCAGTCAGCATCATTTTGACGTTGCTGCGCCCTTGGCGGGCCTTCTATGGTTTTGGTGACGAGGAACGCTTCCACGGCCACGACTGAGATTTGGTTTCCGGGTCGAACCCGTACTCCCAGGACTGGTCACCAGTGATTATGGTGTCCATGGAGTCCAGCATGTCCTGTGAGACTTCAACACGAAGTTGGTTTCGCTCCGCCGTCACCAGCTTCGCCACTCTGTTCATGGCGAAATCTTCGGTCACAATGGAATGTGCTGAGAAAGTGCTGATGCCAGCTCTTCCGCAATTTGCCACACGACGGTCCCGCGTCACCATAGCGTTCACTTTGGCAATGACCTGCTCATTTCGCCATGTTGATGGCCGACCGGAGCGTGGCTCGCTCTCCACCAATGTGCGGCCGTCTTAAAACCTGTGTGATGCCCGTAGCATCGCCACCGAGAGCCGAATGGTTTCCACCTGGCTATCGCCCAGTTTCTGGTGCAGTAGCGCTGCTCCAGTCGTTCCATTATCTTCCTTGTAGTGACGAGAGCACTTCACGCTACCTCACTATAATGCTACTTGCCAGCAACAGACGCTATCGACAGGCGGGATAAATTCACGCATGCGCACGGAGGTTCAAGGTCGGATCATGCTAGCGATTAATTCCAATCCTTCAGGGTTTCGCAAGAAACAATAATAATGTCGAATACAGCTGTGCTATTGAGGACCAAGTCATGTGCTGAGACTGAAATGGACAAAAGGATGGACTAGTAAGTGAAAGAGCTTTTACAGTCTTACTACTTGAAATTTCAAAATCAATTATTTCATCCCCTAAGAGTGTTACTTCCTTTTAGTACTATTTTCACATTTTCTATGACACCTTTTCTTTGATTAGTCCAGATCTAGATGAGACTTGTATAATGCAGTAAGATATGATCGAGGATAGTCAGTTGCCCAACTGATAAATCCTTACTCGAAGTTGATCTGAGCTGTAAAGTTGCATTATTTGATATTGATTGTATAGAAGCGCAATATGATGAAACTGAGTAAATGGTACATTCTTGTCGCTAGGATATAAAAGAAGAAACCCACGATGAAGAGAGTGACGCAAGTGGAAATCATATAAATGAGTAAGTGGACAACAGGAAAAAATATTCTTTCTTTTTAATGTATGATATCTGGTAATGTTGGAGGCGAATAAGTTTTGTTGGCAAAACTCTTATATTTGTTGTTGAATGTATTTGTTTTAGTCTGTCTTCAATGTATATTGATGTTCAGTTTATTTGGCAGCCCAAAAACTAACCCTTCTCATTCAGAGTTTTACCTGTTGGAAGTATTTAAGAATATATGTGGTGTCCAGTATGAATGTTATTGCACTTATAAACCTACTAGTTGCACCAGCCAAGCGTTGCATTGCCACTCAATGAATGAATGTTTTTGTTTTGTAATTTTGTTTACTTAAGTGTATTTGGGTGTGCAATATTTTTGTTTTCTCGTCTTGTGCGTACATAAATAAATCTGAAGGCTTTCCGACTCGTGAGCAAACCACTAACAGCTGTTCCTGTGAGAAGCATGGATTCTCCAAATTTAGTCCACATCCTTGTAGGGATTTTCCATGTTCTTTGTTGATGGTCATTGCAAATGTGAGTAGCACCGGAAACTGCAGACGTTTGGACACACACAAACTGCCGCTAAACTGTATGAAATACACAAATTATTTGTAACGACCTATGAGCCGCCTATCGTAAAATTGATTGACTAATTCAGAAACCTTTTCGAGCTTGCACAACAGCTGACCAAAGTCAATTTGTTGAAGCGACTCGCGCGTCATATATTGTTTTACGGTTATTCTAATTCAGACACCATCGCAGGCGTGTGCACAACTCCTTACCAAAGTTAATTTGATGAAACGATTATCGTACCAAAACTCATTTATTAGAGCGACTCGCGCACCACCTTTTCTGAAATGAATTTACTAATTCAGAATCTGTCTCCTTCGTGCAAAAATCATTTGTTGAAATGAAAGTCAAAGGTTTCATTTAATGATATCCCAAGACGATTCGAATTATTCTAGTTCTGGAAACAAAGCTATGCATGTGACACATTGTAACGGTTGCAGCACGCGACTCCTTCATTTCACGCTGGTTGTGCGGGATGTCCCGAACAGCAGAGCTACCATCATCTTTCCGTTTTAATGAACAAATGGGCATCAGGGAATTACCCTGAAAATCATAATCCATTTTATGATAGTGATCATAATGGCTGGGACGGTGTATGTAAGCTAAGGCATGAAATAGATAAATACATTATATAGAAAGAAAATAATAAATGAGCTATAAAGAGACAAGAAATTGAAGTGTGGTTGATACAATGCAAACCATTCATGCCATTCTAACAATTAATTGCTGTTTTAGTACGGCACACAATCACTGTAAGAATACTGTATACCGAACCTTGTGTAGCAGAACTATCAAGTAATGGCTTCGTTTCCTACCCCAGCCATCCCAAAAGTGGTTTTCCGTTGTTTCCTCACTTTTACTATAAGCTATTACTGGGATTGTCGCTAAATTCAGGTCACGGCCGCCTCCTACCAAAACCTTTGGCCCTATTACAAATACACTAGTTGAGCCATTACAATGACACACGGGGATCGATGACCATGTTGTTGTAAAGCACCTAAATGAATTCATTGTTAAACAACAACAATGTACTGCACCCGAGCCTCCTCGGTCTTGTCAATCCGCAGATGGAAAAAGGATCGCCGGAACACTGAAGTCCCCGGCAAAACCCACCTCAGTGTTTCGCTGACAAAAAGCTTATTTTCACACATCCATATAAAGAAGGAAAGTGATGGTGAACAATGGAATTTCCTAAAAACACAGAAATCTATCTAAGTTCGAGCATGAGATTCCTGAATCTCGGGATATGTGGGTGTTAAAAGTGGGTGCCTATCTTCATTGTTCATCATCATGCTAACTATTGTAAATATAAATGGATAAAAAAAAGGACGAGCAAACATAGCGTGCTCGCTAGTTTATTTACTAGAACATAATTACAGATCATATTAAACCCTCCTAATCCAAATAAAATGTAGAATAATTAAATAGTTAAATAATTAAATAATTGCATAAAAATAAATGAATATCTACACAAAGTTTGTCTGTATGTCTGTTATGTATACACATCTACATCGTTTCACCGATCTGAACCAAAATGTGTATACTTACCCTTTGGAACCCTGCGAGTAACACTGTCTACTTAAAATTTCGGACACACCACCCCATTCCCTGCATTTAGCCCCTTTGGCACAAATCTCACCGTTTCACCGATCAGAACCAAAATGTGTATACTTACCCTTTGGAACCCTGCGAGTAACACTGTCCACTTAAAATTTCGGACACACCACCCCATTCCCTGCATTTAGGCCCTTTTGAACAAATCTACAACGTTTCACCGATCTGAACCAAAATTTGTATACTTACCCTCCGGAACCATGCGAGTAACACTGTCCACTTCAATTTCGGACAGACCACCCCATTCCCTGCATTTAGGCCCTTTGGTCCAAATCTACACCGTTTCACCGATCAGAACCAAAATGTGTATACTTACTCTTTGGAACCCTGCGAGTAACACTGTCTGCTTGAAATTGCCGACAGACCACTCCATTCCCTGCCTTTAGGCCCTTTGGCCCAAATCTACACCGTTTCACCGATCTCAACCAAAATTTGTATATTTACCCTTTGGTACACTGCGACTAACGCTGTCGACTTGAAATTGCGGAGAGGCTACTCCATCTCTATTCCTTGCATTTAGGCCCTTTGGCAAAAATCTACCGTGATTCACCGATCTGAACCAAATTGTACATACTTAACCTTTGGAACCCGACGTGTAACACTGTCTAAATGAAATTTCGGATATACCATTTCATTTACTGCATTTAGGCTCTTTGGCAAAAATCTACGTAGTTTCACCCAACTCAACCAATCTGTATGTAAGTTACTTACCCTTTGGAACCCGACGAGTAACACTGTCTGCTTCATCTTTCGGACTGAGCACTCCTTTCCCTGTATTTAGACCCTTTGGCACAAATCTACATCGTTTCACCAATCTGGACGAAAATTTGTATACTTACTCTTTGGAACCAACGAGTATCACTGTCCACTTTAAATCTCGGACAGACCACCCCTTTCACTGCATTTAGGCCCTCTGGGACGAATCTACACCGTTTCCTTTATCTGAACCAAATTGTTTGTAATTACTCTTTGGAATCCGACGAGTAGCACTGTCGACATGAAATTTCGGACACACCAATCTATTCCCTGCACTTAGACCCTTTGGCACAAATCTACACGGTTTCACCGATCTGAACCAAATTTTACATACTTACCCTTTGGAACCCGATGTGTAACACTGTCCACTTGAAATTTCTGACATACCACTCCATTCCCTCCCACGGTGGGTGAGTTGTCAACGTGTCGAACTACTAACCCCAAGATTGTAGGTTCGCTCCTGGCAGTGGTAAGTGATTTTTGAAAGGCGGCAAAACTACGACACGCATGTCATACGATGTTGGCATGTCAAAGAACCAATTTGAATATAGTAGGCCGTGTTCATAATGGCAAAATTAATCTCGGGAGTTTCCGCCAACACAAAGTTCCTCATGTCTCTACTAGAAAGGGCTATAGTGTTCAAGGAGCTTAGATATCTAACCTCCTTGACTTTCATAGTGCTTCAAGGAACAACGAAATTCGACATTGAAGCTACCCTCTGGGTGTCAAATTACAAAGCTTGCACCCGGTGCCCGAGGCCATACGATATTATTATTAGTCCCTGCATTTAGCTCAGGAATCCCTCGGGGTTGCCAGCTTCCTAACTCACCCGCCATGAGCTCTTGAGGGTGTACCAGAAGTGGTATGGCTACACGCACCCTGCCTCTTTGAGGGCCTTGAGCAGACGACAGGAGATATTATGGAAAGGAAAAGAAGGCAGACCCCTCGAAGAATGAGGGTATCAGGAAAGATGAGACAACGGCCAATTAAGGCGGGATATTGAAAAACTCCCTAGTCCACAGATACCCTAATACAGTCGGGGTCGGAAGAGAACTAGAGTTAACCAAGAGAGGCCGACAGGAAAGAGAACTGAAAGGAGCCCGGCCCCAGGAAGTGGAAGCGATGCCAGACTCAGCTGGGGTCCCGTGGTCGCCAACCCACGTTCCACAAGTTGTGAGACCCTGGGGGGGGGGGCAGTTGTGAGAATAGCTTGCTGATTCATCGCGAGGTGACATGAGAGGACATTCCAGAGCTGTCTCTGCTGATGCCAGCACAGGGCCGTTGCTCAAGCCACTGTGATGTTGCGAAAGAGTGAGTGATTCCCCAGCCAATCTAAATACGACGAGGAACCCCGAACGTGTGTCATCATATTTCGTCATCATCTGCGATCATCTCAGGTTCATGCAGCTTGGACCCATATTCTTTGCCGAGCTGTACGCCATAAGCTCTTTCACTAGACGCATCGAGTACAGGCCTAAGCCAGAAAATATGGTTGAGACTTTGGAAGACATCGAAGCTAGACATCTGAATTACCTATATCAGTTTTAAAATTACACCATGCTCGTTTAGTAGTCATTTTTTCATTACCTTATTATTATCATCAAAAGTGAAAACGACGTAGATGTTACGCGCAGCATACCACTTATCACCGCCGCATAAAGTCTTTCTCGACTGTGATTTTTAAAATATGTATTTCTATTACAGTACATTGTGCACATTATAAGTTGAAGTGTCAATTCAATACAGTCAGTAGTTTCCCTTATCGCCCTCATCGTAAGGGCAAATGACCTAGATGTTACGCCCATTACACCATTAATCACCAAACACAATAAGTCTTCCTCGCCTGTGAATTTGAAATAATGTATTTCTATTGCGGTAGTTTGTAAGTTTGACGTGTCAATTCAACAGTAGTTTTCATTATTATCCTTATCAAAAGGGCAAATGACCTAGATATTACGCCCTCATTTTCATTTGGGGGCAAATGACCTAGATTTTAAGTCCATTATATTTCTAAGAAGACTTTGAGACATTATCATCATTCCACCGGGCGAAGCCGGGTACTACTGCTAGTTAATAATAATTACTTATACCTCCTTAAAAGTCGGTGTGTGACGTCACTGTCTACTAACCAGCTGACACAAGGGGATTCCTCACTGTCTACTAACCAGCTGACACAAGTGGATTCCTCACTGTCTACTAACCAGCTGACACAAGGGGATTCCTCACTGTCTACTAACCAGCTGACACAAGTGGATTCCTCACTGTCTACTAACCAGCTGACACAAGTGGATTCCTCACTGTCTACTAACCAGCTGACACAAGGGGATTCCTCACTGTCTACTAACCAGCTGACACAAGTGGATTCCTCACTGTCTACTAACCAGCTGACACAAGTGGATTCCTCACTGTCTACTAACCAGCTGACACAAGTGGATTCCTCACTGTCTACTAACCAGCTGACACAAGTGGATTCCTCGCTGTCTACTAACCAGCTGACACAAGTGGATTCCTCACTGTCTACTAACCAGCTGACACAAGGGGATTCCTCACTGTCTACTAACCAGCTGACACAAGTGGATTCCTCACTGTCTACTAACCAGCTGACACAAGTGGATTCCTCACTGTCTACTAACCAGCTGACACAAGTGGATTCCTCACTGTCTACTAACCAGCTGACACAAGTGGATTCCTCACTGTCTACTAACCAGCTGACACAAGGGGATTCCTCACTGTCTACTAACCAGCTGACACAAGTGGATTCCTCACTGTCTACTAACCAGCTGACACAAGTGGATTCCTCACTGTCTACTAACCAGCTGACACAAGGGGATTCCTCACTGTCTACTAACCAGCTGACACAAGTGGATTCCTCGCTGTCTACTAACCAGCTGACACAAGGGGATTCCTCACTGTCTACTAACCAGCTGACACAAGGGGATTCCTCACTGTCTACTAACCAGCTGACACAAGTGGATTCCTCACTGTCTACTAACCAGCTGACACAAGTGGATTCCTCACTGTCTACTAACCAGCTGACACAAGGGGATTCCTCACTGTCTACTAACCAGCTGACACAAGTGGATTCCTCGCTGTCTACTAACCAGCTGACACAAGTGGATTCCTCACTGTCTACTAACCAGCTGACCCAAGTGGATTCCCCACTGTCTACTAACCAGCTGACACAAGTGGATTCCCCACTGTCTACTAACCAGCTGACACAAGTGGATTCCTCGCTGTCTACTAACCAGCTGACACAAGTGGATTCCCCACTGTCTACTAACCAGCTGACACAAGTGGATTCCTCGCTGTCTACTAACCTGCTGACACAAGTGGATTCCCCACTGTCTACTAACCAGCTGACACAAGTGGATTCCCCACTGTCTACTAACCTGCTGACACAAGTGGATTCCTCACTGTCTACTAACCTGCTGACACAAGTGGATTCCTCACTGTCTACTAACCAGCTGACACAAGGGGATTCCCCACTGTCTACTAACCAGCTGACACAAGGGGATTCCTCACTGTCTACTAACCAGCTGACACAAGTGGATTCCCCACTGTCTACTAACCTGCTGACACAAGTGGATTCCTCACTGTCTACTAACCTGCTGACACAAGTGGATTCCTCGCTGTCTACTAACCAGCTGACACAAGGGGATTCCTCACTGTCTACTAACCAGCTGACACAAGGGGATTCCCCACTGTCTACTAACCTGCTGACACAAGGGGATTCCTCACTGTCTACTAACCAGCTGACACAAGGGGATTCCCCACTGTCTACTAACCTGCTGACACAAGGGGATTCCTCACTGTCTACTAACCAGCTGACACAAGGGGATTCCCCACTGTCTACTAACCTGCTGACACAAGTGGATTCCTCACTGTCTACTAACCAGCTGACACAAGGGGATTCCCCACTGTCTACTATTCAGCTGACACAAGGGGATTCCTCACTGTCTACTAACCAGCTGACACAAGGGGATTCCCCACTGTCTACTAACCTGCTGACACAAGGGGATTCCTCACTGTCTACTAACCAGCTGACACAAGGGGATTCCCCACTGTCTACTAACCAGCTGACACAAGGGGATTCCTCACTGTCTACTAACCAGCTGACACAAGTGGATTCCCCACTGTCTACTAACCTGCTGACACAAGTGGATTCCTCACTGTCTACTAACCTGCTGACACAAGTGGATTCCCCACTGTCTACTAACCTGCTGACACAAGTGGATTCCTCACTGTCTACTAACCAGCTGACACAAGTGGATTCCTCACTGTCTACTAACCAGCTGACACAAGGGGATTCCCCACTGTCTACTAACCAGCTGTCACAAGTGGATTCCTCACTGTCTACTAACCAGCTGACACAAGTGGATTCCCCACTGTCTACTAACCTGCTGACACAAGTGGATTCCCCACTGTCTACTAACCTGCTGACACAAGTGGATTCCTCGCTGTCTACTAACCAGCTGACACAAGTGGATTCCCCACTGTCTACTAACCAGCTGACACAAGGGGATTCCTCACTGTCTACTAACCTGCTGACACAAGTGGATTCCTCACTGTCTACTAACCTGCTGACACAAGGGGATTCCTCGCTGTCTACTAACCAGCTGACACAAGTGGATTCCTCACTGTCTACTAACCAGCTGACACAAGTGGATTCCTCACTGTCTACTAACCAGCTGACACAAGTGGATTCCTCACTGTCTACTAACCTGCTGACACAAGGGGATTCCTCACTGTCTACTAACCTGCTGACACAAGTGGATTCCTCACTGTCTACTAACCAGCTGACACAAGGGGATTCCTCGCTGTCTACTAACCAGCTGACACAAGTGGATTCCTCACTGTCTACTAACCAGCTGACACAAGTGGATTCCTCACTGTCTACTAACCTGCTGACACAAGTGGATTCCTCACTGTCTACTAACCAGCTGACACAAGGGGATTCCTCGCTGTCTACTAACCAGCTGACACAAGTGGATTCCTCACTGTCTACTAACCAGCTGACACAAGTGGATTCCTCGCTGTCTACTAACCAGCTGACACAAGTGGATTCCTCACTGTCTACTAACCAGCTGACACAAGTGGATTCCTCGCTGTCTACTAACCAGCTGACACAAGTGGATTCCTCGCTGTCTACTAACCAGCTGACACAAGTGGATTCCTCACTGTCTACTAACCAGCTGACACAAGTGGATTCCTCACTGTCTACTAACCAGCTGACACAAGGGGATTCCTCACTGTCTACTAACCAGCTGACCCAAGTGGATTCCTCGCTGTCTACTAACCAGCTGACACAAGTGGATTCCTTGCTGTCTACTAACCAGCTGACACAAGTGGATTCCCCACTGTCTACTAACCTGCTGACACAAGTGGATTCCTCGCTGTCTACTAACCAGCTGACACAAGTGGATTCCCCACTGTCTACTAACCAGCTGACACAAGGGGATTCCTCACTGTCTACTAACCTGCTGACACAAGTGGATTCCTCACTGTCTACTAACCTGCTGACACAAGGGGATTCCTCGCTGTCTACTAACCAGCTGACACAAGTGGATTCCTCACTGTCTACTAACCAGCTGACACAAGTGGATTCCTCACTGTCTACTAACCAGCTGACACAAGTGGATTCCTCACTGTCTACTAACCTGCTGACACAAGGGGATTCCTCACTGTCTACTAACCTGCTGACACAAGTGGATTCCTCACTGTCTACTAACCAGCTGACACAAGGGGATTCCTCGCTGTCTACTAACCAGCTGACACAAGTGGATTCCTCACTGTCTACTAACCAGCTGACACAAGTGGATTCCTCACTGTCTACTAACCTGCTGACACAAGTGGATTCCTCACTGTCTACTAACCAGCTGACACAAGGGGATTCCTCGCTGTCTACTAACCAGCTGACACAAGTGGATTCCTCACTGTCTACTAACCAGCTGACACAAGTGGATTCCTCGCTGTCTACTAACCAGCTGACACAAGTGGATTCCTCACTGTCTACTAACCAGCTGACACAAGTGGATTCCTCGCTGTCTACTAACCAGCTGACACAAGTGGATTCCTCGCTGTCTACTAACCAGCTGACACAAGTGGATTCCTCACTGTCTACTAACCAGCTGACACAAGTGGATTCCTCACTGTCTACTAACCAGCTGACACAAGGGGATTCCTCACTGTCTACTAACCAGCTGACACAAGTGGATTCCTCACTGTCTACTAACCAGCTGACACAAGTGGATTCCTCGCTGTCTACTAACCAGCTGACACAAGGGGATTCCTCACTGTCTACTAACCAGCTGACACAAGTGGATTCCTCACTGTCTACTAACCAGCTGACACAAGTGGATTCCTCGCTGTCTACTAACCAGCTGACACAAGGGGATTCCTCACTGTCTACTAACCAGCTGACACAAGGGGATTCCTACCACTCACTGTCTACTAACCAGCTGACACAAGTGGACTCCTCACTGTCTACTAACCAGCTGACACAAGTGGACTCCTCGCTGTCTACTAACCAGCTGACACAAGTGGATTCCTCACTGTCTACTAACCAGCTGACACAAGTGGATTCCTCACTGTATACTAACCAGCTGACACAAGTAGATTCCTCACTGTATACTAACCAGCTGACACAAGTGGATTCCTCACTGTCTACTAACCAGCTGACACAAGGGGATTCCTCACTGTCTACTAACCAGCTGACCCAAGTGGATTCCCCACTGTCTACTAACCAGCTGACACAAGTGGATTCCTCACTGTCTACTAACCAGCTGACACAAGGGGATTCCTCACTGTCTACTAACCAGCTGACACAAGTGGATTCCTCACTGTCTACTAACCAGCTGACACAAGTGGATTCCTCACTGTCTACTAACCAGCTGACACAAGGGTATTCCTCGCTGTCTACTAACCAGCTGACACAAGTGGATTCCTCACTGTCTACTAACCAGCTGACACAAGTGGATTCCTCACTGTCTACTAACCAGCTGACACAAGTGGATTCCTCACTGTCTACTAACCAGCTGACACAAGTGGATTCCTCACTGTCTACTAACCAGCTGATACAAGTGGATTACTCGCTGTCTACTAACCAGCTGACACAAGTGGATTCCTCGCTGTCTACTAACCAGCTGACACAAGTGGATTCCTCACTGTCTACTAACCAGCTGATACAAGTGGATTCCTCGCTGTCTACTAACCAGCTGATACAAGGGGATTACTCGCTGTCTACTAACCAGCTGACACAAGTGGATTCCTCACTGTCTACTAACCAGCTGACACAAGTGGATTCCTCACTGTCTACTAACCAGCTGATACAAGTGGATTCCTCGCTGTCTACTAACCAGCTGACACAAGTGGATTCCTCACTGTCTACTAACCAGCTGACACAAGGGGATTCCTCGCTGTCTACTAACCAGCTGACACAAGTGGATTACTCGCTGTCTACTAACCAGCTGACACAAGTGGATTCCTCGCTGTCTACTAACCAGCTGATACAAGTGGATTCCTCACTGTCTACTAACCAGCTGACACAAGTGGATTCCTCGCTGTCTACTAACCAGCTGACACAAGTGGATTCCTCGCTGTCTACTAACCAGCTCACACAAGTGGATTCCTCACTGTCTACTAACCAGCTGACACAAGTGGATTCCTCGCTGTCTACTAACCAGCTGACCCAAGTGGATTCCCCACTGTCTACTAACCAGCTGACACAAGTGGATTCCTCACTGTCTACTAACCAGCTGATACAAGGGGATTCCTCGCTGTCTACTAACCAGCTGACACAAGTGGATTCCTCACTGTCTACTAACCAGCTGATACAAGGGGATTCCTCGCTGTCTACTAACCAGCTGACACAAGTGGATTCCTCGCTGTCTACTAACCAGCTGATACAAGGGGATTCCTCGCTGTCTACTAACCAGCTGACACAAGTGGATTCCTCACTGTCTACTAACCAGCTGACACAAGTGGATTCCTCGCTGTCTACTAACCAGCTGACACAAGTGGATTCCTCGCTGTCTACTAACCAGCTCACAGAAGTGGATTCCTCACTGTCTACTAACCAGCTGACACAAGTGGATTCCTCGCTGTCTACTAACCAGCTGACACAAGGGGATTCCTCGCTGTCTACTAACCAGCTGACACAAGGGGACTCCTCACTGTCTACTAACCAGCTGACACAAGTGGATTCCTCACTGTCTACTAACCAGCTGACACAAGGGGATTCCTCGCTGTCTACTAACCAGCTGACACAAGTGGATTACTCGCTGTCTACTAACCAGCTGACACAAGTGGATTCCTCGCTGTCTACTAACCAGCTGATACAAGTGGATTCCTCACTGTCTACTAACCAGCTGACACAAGTGGATTCCTCGCTGTCTACTAACCAGCTGACACAAGTGGATTCCTCGCTGTCTACTAACCAGCTCACACAAGTGGATTCCTCACTGTCTACTAACCAGCTGACACAAGTGGATTCCTCGCTGTCTACTAACCAGCTGACCCAAGTGGATTCCCCACTGTCTACTAACCAGCTGACACAAGTGGATTCCTACCACTTTTAGGAGTTTCCAAAATAAAATTTAAATTTAAAATAATTAAATTATTCCAATGGCGAATAAATAAAAATTAATAAAAATTATTCATAGGAACTTCCTGTTCTTTCTAACTATTTAAATTAACAATTATATTATTCTTACTCTGTACAATAAACTCCGTATTAATCAAAGTTCCTATCATATTCCTTTTAACACTTGAATTTATAAATATTGAATCAATTTTAACTTGTGCACAACTATTTACAAAGCTGTATTCGTTATATATCATCATCATCATCTTTTACCACTGGCCGGGTCTGTTTGGAACACAAGCCTCTCCAACATCTTCTGTCTTCGCACCATCTCTCAGCCTCCACCCTTGTCCAGTCTCCTCCTCTCTTCACGCTTTCTGCCACCTTCTCTCGGTCTCTTTCCTTCCCACTTCTTCTCGTGTATCCTCCAGTCGTTTTACTTGTCCATACCATCTAAGTCTAGATTTATCTGTACCATCCTGTAATGGTTCCTCCTTCATTAATTCTCTGGTCCTCTCATTTCTTATTCTATCCATCTTTGTAGCTCCAATACTGCTTCTCAAGAACCTCATCTCACCTGCCTGTATTCTGCTCTCCTCCCTTCCTTTCATAACCCAGGTCTCCGAGGCATACGTCAGGATAGGGACATAGTACGTCCGATATATGATCTCTTTGCTGTTCTGAGGGATATCCTTGCTCCATATCATGCTTCTCACACTCCTCCGGAATGCTTCTGCCTGTCTTTCCCGCTCATTTATTTCTCTATCGTTTCTTCCATTATCTTGTATCAGGCTTCCCAAATACTTGAAACTCTCCACTTTCTTCAGCAGTTCTCCACCAATTATTATTCCCCTTGTGGTTCTTTCCTTCTTCCTTGTTGTGATCACCATCTCACTCCTATTTATGCTAAATTTCATCCCATATCCTTGTATTATTCCTTCTCACACGTCTAACTGCCCCTGTACCTCCTCCTCCTTGTTTACCCAAATCATCAAATCGTCTGCAAACACCATTGCTTTCATCTTTCCTTCCCCAATTACTTGTGCCACTCGGGTCATTATGTCATCCATCACCACAATGAAAAGTAACGGTGACAGTGCACTTCCTTGTTTCAGGCCGTTTCTCTGTTCCAACCAGTCCGATCTCTTTCCTTCTACTTTCACACAGCTCACGCTTCCCTTGTACATCTCCTTGACCCTCCGTATAGTCCATTTTTCTATTCCTCTGTCCTCCAGGGACTTCCATACTTTGTTTCTGCATACACTGTACTATGCTTTCTCAATGTCCAAGAAGGTCATCAGTAGATCTGTTCCATACTCGTAGTGCTGTTCTTGTAACTGTCTTACAGCAAAAATCAAATCCACTGTGGACCTTCCTGCTCTGAAGCCATTTTGTTATTCCCTCATCCCTCCTTCATTCCTTGTCCTAATTCTCCTTTTCCAAAACTTTCTCAAACATCTTTGCACAATGACTCATCAGTGTTATTCCCCGATAGTTTCTGCATTCTGTTCTACTACCTATCTTGAAGATTGGGACATTTCTTTTATCTCGTTCGACGGAAAGTTCATATTTCTCCGTAGAGAATATTTCTACATTGTTTCTTCTCATCACAATATTTTATAATTCACAACCCTTCATTCTGATATTCAGTTCAATTATAGTCATATCCTGTCTTCAATAGCCCAAGCGATTAAGCCTAGCATGTCTAATTCATTAATATTAATAATGAGATTACTTCTCGCAAATTATGTCCACTTCTTACAATATCTTATCATACATCGGTTACCTATTAAAATAAAATAAACAGCTGCTTTTACAACTTTCTTTACGTTACTTTGAGCCTCTCTCAAGAATACAGGCTTTACCTTTTCAAATATTGTCATACGACACATTTGTAAGCGTCCATCGCAAATATGCGGAAATACCTTACAATTCACGTAGCTTTCATCAATGCTCATTATAAAACCCCTAATTGTGGAATAAATCTTCATCAGTTATACCAAACATGTGGAGAATAACATTTAATACTCTTTTATACGCGGTTCTTGTTCCACTACTTCCTTAATTTCCAATGATAAAAATATTAATAACCGTTGCAAACAAGTACCCTATAACAAAAAGAGAACACAGATTCTTCTATCAGAAATCCGCTTGGTAAAAATACAATGCGTTTCACCTTCCTCTAGTCATTCTTCTTATTGTTATCCACATTAATAACAATTCTTAAACACCACAAGTGTTTAACAGAAAACACACTTATCAGGGATCAAATTCCACATGGTGATAAAATGACTATCGTTGCTTTCAATTAACTGGACAGACTGAAATCTAGTCGTCACATTGAATGTTAATTAATCTGGCTTTAAACTGACTCCAATGACACAAATTGCAAATGCAATTGACGTAAAATAGCAGGATTAAAATCCAAGTTAACTTCTCCTCACCTCTAACTCCTCTAACAATCTCATCGTCGCATCTTTATATATATAATTCTTCGACACGTGTGTATGTGACTGAACTCCTCCTAAATGACTGAACCGATTTTGATGGAATTTGGTATGTATATTAGGGTGGGTCCATGTATGGTTTAGATTCACAATCTGACCCAGTAGGTAGAGTGAACACAATTTTAGAACCTCAATTTACACACAATTTTAGAACCACAATATACAGTCAAAAACAGTCGTCATGGAAACCGCTAGCCTTGGCCTTCGTGAAAGCTGATGTCTTTGGTTGGTTTGTCTCTGCACGTTAGAGCCACCTGGTCGCAACCTGTGCAACTACCGCCATTACATACACTCCGCCCGTGGCGAAAAGTTGTGTTTTATACCAAAGGTGGCAGTGATGTCGAATTCTACTGTTTGTCTCTCCACGTTAGAGCGTTTCAAAGTCCCGTATGCGTTCATATACCTTTCATCCCATTGCGATGAAACTTGGGTGAGATGTTGAGTGTACTCCAGGGAAGGTGTTGGCTTAGTAAATCCATTTTATAATAGATAGCGCACGACTATATTCAACAAATGAGCGACGACGCACGAAGCGTTTCAAGAAGGTCCCGTATGCGTTCAAATACCATTCGTCCGATAGCGATGAAACTTGCGTGAGATGTTGTGTACACTCCAGGGAAGGCTTCTGGCTTAGTAAATTCATTTTACAATAGGTAGCGCAGAGGTAGATTCAACAAATGTGCGACGACGTGCGAAGCGTTTCAACAAGGTCCCGTATGCGTTCAAATACCATTCGTCCGATCGCGATGAAACTTCGGTGAGATGTTGTGTACACTCCAGGGGGAGGCTTCTGGATTAGTAAATCCATTTTACAATAGGTAGCGCACAAGTAGATTCAACAAATGAGCGACGACGCGCGAACGTTTAAACAAAGTCCCGTATGCGTTCATATACCATTCATCCGATTGCAATGAAACTAGGGTGAGATATTGTGTAAACTTACGTGAGGGTTTCTAACTTAGTAAATCAATTTCACAGGAGGTTGCGCACGAGTGCATTCAACAAATGAGCGACGACGCGCGAAGCGTTTCAATAAGGTCGTATGCGTTCAAATACCATTCGTCCGATTACGATGAAACTTGGGTGAGATGTTGTGTACACCCTACGGAAGGTTTCTGGCTTAATAAATCTATTTTACAATAGGTAGCGCACGAGTAGATTCAACAAATGAGTGACGGCACGCGAATCATTTCAACAAAGTACCGTATGCGTCCATATACCATTTATCCGATTGCGATTAAACTTTGGTGAATAGTTGTGTACATTTCAGTAAAGGTTTCTGGCTTAATAAATTCATTTTACAATAGGTAGCACACGAGTAGATTCAACAAATGAGCGATGGCGCGAGAATCGTTTCAACAAAGTCCTGTATGTGTTCATATACCATTTATCCGATTGCGATGAAACTTTGGTGAATTGTTGTGTACACTCCAGGAAAGGTTTCTGGCTTAGCAAATCCAGTTTTTAATACGTAGCGCACGAGTAGATTCAACAAATGATCGACGGCGTGCGAATCGTTTCCACAATGTCCCGTATGCGGTCATATATAATTCATCCGATTGCGATGACACCTTGGTAAATCATAGGGTACATTCCAGATAAGGTTTCAGGCTTAGTAAATCTATTTTACAATAGGTAGCGCATGACTAGATTCAACAAATGAGTGACGGCATGCGAATCGTTTGAAGAAAATCCCTTATGCGTTCATATGTCATTCATCCGATTCCGATGAAACATTGATGAGTTGTTGTGTACAGGCCAGGGAAGGTGTTCAACTCGGTAAATCCATTTTACAATATTGGTAGCGCACGAGTAGATGTAACAAATGAGTGACGACGTGCGAAGCGTTCCAACAAAATCCCATATGCGTTCATATACTATTCATCGATTGCGATGAAACTTTGATGAGTTGTTGTGTACACTTACGTGAAGCTTTCTAATGTAGTAAATCCATTTCACAGTTGGTAGAGCACGAGTAGATTTAACAATTGAGTGACAGCGCAAGAATCATTTAAACAAAATCCCGTATGCGTTATATGCCTTTTATCCGATTGCGATGAAACTTTGGAGAGTTGTTGTGCACGCTCCCACGAATGTTTCTAGATTAGTTCATTCATTTCACGGTAGTATAGAGGCAGTGAACAGAAATTGAAAAATATATTGTGTATCCAAAAGCACTTCAAGATACAAAGTTAGAACATTTTCTTTGATTGGCAGGACAACGTCTGCCGGGTCAGCTAGTTATCTATAAAATAGGACTACCATTTCCAACAATCGCATATTTCAAATTAAATCTCAATAGATCATTCCAAGTTAGTCCTAAATCTGAATTTCCATTTTAACAAGAAATTCCGTGACGAACTAAAGAGCCTACTTTTCTTAAAATTTAAGATTCATGCCAATGATTAATCTATATGGATATATCTAGAATAATTACGAAATTATGTTGGTAATATGGAAATTTCTAATTAGTTACTGTATACATGGCATAAAGTAGCCCAATGGAGAACTACAGTTGGCAGCCCTGGTGACTGAATATATTCTTAGTACCATCTCTTAAGGTACAGAATACAAAATTTGGTTGAAGTCCAATAGATAGCATGGACGTTACGTGCAGTTAAACATTGGATCTAACAGCGCGCGTAAAATCATATTTCAACAATGATATGCATGTATTGGTCAGAAATAATCTGAAATAATACGATCTATTGTTGTGTCAATTTTGAATGAAATCCATTATTTAGTATAGAAGTTACTTGCATTTTAAAATTGGACCTATCAGCAGATTTAGAATCATGTTGGCAGCACTGACGTATATTAGTTTCTCCAAATTAATCTAGAATGCCAGGTACTCTACGTGTGCAAAATTTAGAGCTATTGGCTTGGATACTTTCTGATATATTGATATTATGGTAACAAAAATAGATACAGTATTTATTAACAGTTGGCAGCCCTGGTTACTCTTATGAATCGGCATAGTCATATCTGTTATGGTACACATAGCACATAAGAAATTTGGTTGAAATCCAAATGATAGTATTAAAGTTAACATGTATTTAAAGTTGGATCTCTCAGCAGGCTTAGAATCATGTTGGTAGCACTGACGTACATAAGTTACTCCAAATTGATGTAGAATAGCAGATACTATACGTGTGCATAGTTTAAAGCTGTCGGCTTGCATACTTTCTGATATATGGGTATTTGGATAAAAAATTGAGAGCATTTATTAACAGTTGGCAGCCCTGGTGGCTCTTATGAATACGATCAGTAATATCTGTTTATGTACACATAGCAAATACGAAATTTGGTTGAAATCAAATTGATAGTGTAGAAGTTATATGCATTTAAAATGTGGACCTATCAGCGGGCTTATAATCATTTTGGCAACACTGCCTTGTATGGTCTCCTGGAAATTAAACTGCAGTATTATTATCTATACGTGTGCCAATTTTGAAATAGCTTCCATTCATACCTTCCATGATATCCAACATGGTGCTCCAATTTCATTTGGTCCGGGTTCGATCCCTGTCATTGCATGCGAGATTTTTGAAGGGAAAATGCCATGTCCAGTGGTTCGGATTCCACGTAAAAAGGAGGTCCCGTGGCTCATGATCTCGAGATTAATGATCACGTTTAACTTCAAGCTTCCTTCCTTCCTTCCTTCCTTCCTTCAAATTTCAATTGTGTTTTTCAGCAGTTGGTAGCACTGATATTATTTTCAAATATGGCCGTGAGATATTCAGGTATAGATCTTTACTCCTATCAAATTTTGTTTTGTTTGCTGCAGCCGTTTAGGAGTTCATAAGGGGGTGGGGGTGGCACACACACAGTCAGCCAGACAGACAGACAGACAGAAGGTCAGACAGACACACATTTGCCCGATCTCATGTCTACTTTTTCCTCATTTTTGCAAAATGTGAAAAGTAGGCTAAAAATGACAAGAATTGCAACAAAGGCAATAATCATGCCATTCAACAATATGACATCGCCGACAAAAATAATTTGATCAAATTCGAAACATTGTTCCAAAACGATCGAAATCCTAACAACGCTCACTAAACTTCATAATAGCCTACAAAAACCTCCAAATGGATTAAATCAACTCAAAAATGAAGTATTAAATTTCTCGAACAATGCAAAATGCAAATGCAAACATCCTTACGTGAAATTCTCCTAAATAGAACTCTAAATTATTAATAACAAGCTGTACCCGGCATGCCTTGCTATGCCAATCAAAGAAAGTGTTGGCGTTGGAATTTTGTTTCCTGAAGTGCTTTTGGATACTCAATATTATTTTTCAATTCCCGTTAACTACCTCCAATCTATCGTAAAATGGATTAACTAATTTAGAAACATTTGTGGGAACGTGCACAACAACTCACCAAAATTTCATCGCAATCGGATGAATGGTATATAAACGCATACGGAATTTTGTATAAACGATTCGTTTGCTGTCACACATTTTTAGAATTTACTAGTGCGCTACCTACTGTGAAATGGATTTATTAAGTTAGAAACCTTCACGTAAGTATACACAACAACTCTTGAAAGTTTCATCGCAATCGATGAATGGTGTATGAACGCATACGGGATTTTGTTGAAACGCTTCACGCGTCGTCGCTCATTTGTTGCATCTTGTCGTACGCTACCTATTGTAAAATAGATTTACTAAGCCTGAAACCATCCCTGGTGTAAACACAACATCTCACCCAAGTTTCATCGCTATCAGACGAATCTATCTATATATATAAAGCACAAAGTTTGTCTGTCTGTCTGTCTGTCTGTCTATTATGTATACAAATCTACACCGTTTCACCGATCTGAACCAAAATTTGTATACTTACCCTTTGGAACCCTGCGGGGAACCCTGTCAACATTAAATTTCGGACAGACCACCCCATGCCCTGCATTTAGGCCCTTTTGCACGAATCTACACCGTTTCACCGATCTGAACCAAAAGTTGTATATTCAACCTTTGGAACCCTGCGAGTAACACTGTCCACTTGAAATTTCGGACAGACCACCCCATTCCCTGCATTTAGGCCCTTTGGTCCAAATCCACACCGTTTCACCGATCTCAACCAACATTTGTATATTTACCCTTTGGAACCATGCGAGTAACACTGACCACTTAAAATTTCGGACAGACCACCCCATTCCCTGCATTTAGGCCCTTTGGTCCAAATCTACACCGTTTCACCGATCAGAACCAAAATTCGTATTCTTACCCTTTGGTGCCCTGCGAGTAACACTGTCTGCTTGAAATTGCGGACAGACCACTCCATTCCCTGCATTTAGGCCCTTTGGCCCAAATCTACACCGTTTCACCGATCTCAACCAAAATTTGTATATTTACCCTATGGAACACTGCGACTAACACTGTCTGCTTGAAATTTCGGACAGACCACGCCATTCCCTGCATTTAGGCCCTTTTTGCACAAATCTACACCGTTTCACCGATCTGAACCAAAATGTGTATACTTACCCTTTGGAACCTTGCGAGTAACACTGTCTGCTTGAAATTGCGGACAGACCACTCCATTCCCTGCATTTAGGCCCTTTGGCCCAAATCTACACCGTTCCACCGATCTCAACCAAAATTTGTATATTTACCCTTTGGAACACTGCGACTAACACTGTCTGCTTGAAATTGCGGAGAGGCTACTCCATCCCCTGCATTTAGGCCCTTTGGCACAAATCTACACCGTTTCACCGATCTGAACCAAACTTTGTATACTTACCCTTTGGAACCCTGCGAGTAACACTGTCCACTTAAAATTTCGGACAGACCACCCCATTCCCTGCATTTAGGCACTTTGGCACAAATCTACACCGTTTCACCGATCAGAACCAATATTCGGAAACTTACCCTTTGGTACCCAGCGAGTAACACTGTCTGCTTGAAATTGCGGACAGACCACTCCATTCCCTGCATTTAGGCCCTTTGTCCCAAATCTACACCGTTTCACCGATCTCAACCAAAATTTGTATATTTACCCTTTGGAACACTGCGACTAACACTGTCTGCTTGAAATTGCGGCGAGGCCACTCCATCCCTTGCATTTAGGCTGTTTGGCACAAATCTACACCGTTTCACCGATCTGACCCCAATTTTATATACTTACCCGTAGAACCCGACAAGTAATACTGTTCACTTTAAATTTCAGACAGACCACACTATTCCCTGCTTTTTGGCCCTTTGGCAGAAAACTACACCGTTTCACCGATCTCAACCAGATTTTACATAATTACCCTTTGGAACTCGACGAGTAACACTGTCCATTCGAAATTTCGGACAGACCACTCCATTCCACGCATTTAGGCCCTTTGGCACAAATCTACATCGTTCACAGATCGAAAACAAAATGTGTTTACTTACCCTTTGGAACCCGATGAGTAACACTGTCCACTTTAAAATTTGGACAGGCCACTCCATTCCCTGCATTTTGGCCCTTGGCACAAAACTACACCGTTTCACCGATCTCAACCAGATTTTACATAATTACCGTTTGGAACTCGACGAGTAACACTGTCCACTCGAAATTTCGGACAGACCACTCCATTTCCCGCATTAAGGCCCTTTGGTACAAATCTACATCGTTCACCGATCGAAAACAAAGTGTGTATACTTACCCTTTGGAACCCGATGCGTAACACTGTCCACTTGAAATTTCTGACATACCACTCTATTCCCTGCAAGTAGCTCAGGAATTCCTCGGGGTTGCCAGCTTCCTAACTCACCAGTCATGAGCCCTTGAGGGTGTACCAGAAGTGGTGGGTCTACACACACCCTGCCTCTTTGAGGGCCTTGAGCAGAAGACAGGAGATATTATGAAAAGGAAAAGAAGGCAGACCCCTCGAAGAATGAGGATATCAGGAAAGATGAGACAAAGCCAATTAAGGCGGGAAATTGAAAGACTCCCTAGCCCTCGGACACCCTAATACAGTCTGGGTCGGAAGAGAACAAGAGTTGACCAAGGGAGGCCGACAGGAAAGAGAACTGAAATAAGCCCGGCACCAGGAAGTAGAAGCGATGCCAGACTCAGCTGGGGTTCCGTGGTCGCCAACCCACGTCCCACAAGTTGTGAGACCCTGGGGGGGGTCAGTTGTGAGAATAGCTTGCTGATTCATCGCGAGGTGACTTGAGAGTACTTTCGAGAGCCCGCCGTGGTATCTCCTGCTGTCTATGCTGATGCCAGCACAGGGCCGTTGCGAAACAGTGAGTGATTCCCGGTCAATCTGTATAGGACGGGGAACCCCGAATGTGTGTCATCATATTTCGTCATCATATGCGATCATCTCAGGTTCGTGCAGCTTGGACCTATATTCTTTGTCTTTGCCGAGCAGTACGCTCTTTCACTAGACGCATCCAGTACAGGCCTAAGCCAGAAAATAAGGATGAGACTTTGGAAGACATCGAAGCTAGACACCTGAATTACCTATATCAGTTTTAAAATAACACCATGTTCGTTTAGTAGTCACTTTTCCTTACCTTATTATTATCATCATAAGTGCAAATGACCTAGATGTTACGCGCATCATACCAATAATCACCGCCGCATAAAGTCTTTCTCGACAGTGATTTTTAAAATATTTATTTTTGGTTGGTTGGTTCTTAAGTTTAGGGGCTGTGACAACGCGGTCATGTAGCCCCGTGTACTTTGGGTGTGTGTAGAATCTGTCTGATAACCGGTGTTAAATGTGATGACTGTATTAGTGTGTGTTATCTGTTTTTTAATTTAAGTACAAACTGCAACTTAGAATTCTCCAAATAGTTCGTACTTTTGCCGCCAAGCGCCACCGTCAACGACTACTAGGCCAAGTTCGGAACTTAGCTACTAGACGCCACAGCAGTCGGCTCTTGGCAACGGACGTAGACATCTATGAGCGTTGTTTACCTATCCAATTTAGCTTCACACAGGTGTAATTAGTGGAAGGTTCTTTAACATGCCATAAATCTGACGTGGGACCGCTGGCTTTACTTCCCCTCCGAAGAAAGGCGTACTGACGGATTTTTAACGCTCTTAAAATATCCGACGGCTTCGGCTGGGTTTGAACCCGCTATCTTGGGCATAGAAGCTCAGCATGCTACCAAATACGCCACCGAAGCCACCATATAGTTATTTTTATTACAGTACATTGTGTACATTATACGTTGAAGTGTCAATTCAATACCGGTAGTAGTTTCCCTTATCATCCTCATCATAAGAGCAAATGACCTACAGTAGATGTTACGCCCATTACACCACTAATCACCACACACAATAAGTCTTCCTCGCCTAAGAATTTTGAAATATGTATTTCTATTACGGTAGTTTGTAAGTTTGACGTGTCAATTCAACAGTAGTTTTTATTATCATCCTTATCAAAAGGGAAAATGACCTAGATATTACTCCCTCATTGTCTTTGGGGGCAAATGACTTAGATTTTAAGTCCATTATATTTCTAAGGAGACCTTAAAACATTATCATCATTCCACCGGGCGAAGCCGGGTACTACTGCTAGTAGTATATAAACGCATACGGGACTTGGTTAAAACGCTTGGCACGTCGTCGCCCATTTGTTGAATCTACTCGTGCGCTACCTATTGTAAAATGCAAGTACTAAGCAAAAACCTTTCCTGGAGTGTACACAACAATTGACCAAAATTCATCGTAATCGGATGAATGGTATATGAATACATACAGAACTCTGTTGAAACTATTCGCGTGCCGTCGCTCATTTCTTGAATCTACTCGTACGCTAACTATTGTAAAATGCATGTACTAAGCCTGAAACCATCCCTGGTGTGAACACAACATCTCACCCAAGTTTCATCGCTATCAGACGAATAGTATATTGATACGTGCTACCCCTAGTAGCAAGTTCGTTCATTGGATCACAGTAGGTAAAGCACAACACAAATGGTCCTTTAAAGAAATATTAGCTCTATTGCAGGTCAGAAATATACACCACACACACACCCACACACTGAGTCTCACTTCAAAAAAAACTACTAGTCACTATTAGTTTCCTCTTGTAGAGAACACTCTCCCTTTCACTTGGTCATGCAGTTAATCCTGCCGTAATTAGTCCCGTGACCTTGCTAGAAATAACCACAACTCTTCCTCTTGTACACAAGCCACAGTTTGTCACTCACTGTTCTTGAATACACACTGTTTCGCAATTGGCATGTCACCGTAACACCTCTATTGCATGGTAAGGACACACCCACTGACACTGGCCAGGGTCGCTCTTTATATATCGGGGCTGACAACTCACAGATGTTTCCAGAGTAGACCAGGGTCCTTTCTGAGTGATAACTACCCTCACTCGTGGGAACTGCCTGGCGTCTCCACCAATATTGTTCTGTCCGGGGGGTGAGATGGGATGGACGAACAAGGGGTGTGAAATGTCAAATTTGGGGGTGGTGTCCAAAAAGATGCAGGTTTCCACGTATGTGCAGAAACTGCGAGTGTGGGTGTTTTTAAGGGAGTATGCGTGAAATGGGGGTTAACTCTAAAGGGGTCTGATCGGCCCTCAAGGGAGGCGCGACAAGATGTGGGCTAATTGCAGCGCTGAATAAACAATCTTGTGTGCGCCATGAGCCTACCTGCTGAGATGGCTGGACTGCATGGCAACTGGCGTTCTTCAATGTGAGCACAATATAAATCCTTACTTAGCACTTATATAATTGACGGTCACGGGCAATTAGGAATGTCAGGCAGGGAGTTGGAACGTGAAGACAAGTTTAAGGGTTTCAGTGATAACAAGTGAGTAAGTGTACTGGTCAATGGTTTATTGGACCAGCACTGTGGTGTGAGATGACTCTTTATGTATGGGAGCGTGTGACACAATGTAATTGGTGACAGAGTAATAATAAGGGTGTGAAGTGATAGGATCACAAGTGTAATGTGTTTAAGGAATCTGAGAGCACCTTACCTTCAGGCGATGATCGGGAACCGAACCAGCAGAGCCACCGGCCGCGATAGACAATGGGTTCGGTCCGGGTCCCTTTCTTATAGTTTTGGACTTGCTGAGTGGACGTTTCCTCACTCTTGTTGATGCTCCAGTTAGCTCCCGTGTAAGTGTGTGTGGATTATGCAACTTGTTAGGCAAGAGCTGAGACTTCAACTCTGCCTAGCTGCGTGTAATGAAATTGTATGGCCGGCTGGTGGCTTCGGCCTAAGGGGTGGTTTTGGGGAGAAACTGGTGTAAGATGTTGGGCAGATTGTTGATGGAGTTTACCGTTGAGGGATGTGTGTTTGTGTGGCCGCCTGCAGGTTCATGGGCGTAGGACACATTTCCTTAGAGGTGCGTGAGGTCTTAGGGTTGAAGCGAAGCTTCTCCCTTAACACTATTATGGATGATTCTATGCTGTTGATTTGAGCCTTTTCCAGAACAGCAATATTGGTAATGCGGTCTTCCCATTTAATCCTCAGGATTGATCGAAGTTTTTGTAGGTGGAAACGCTCAAGCTTCGTAAGATCACGTCGGTAAAGGATCCACGTTTCACAGCCATACACTGCTTTGTACACCATAAGCTTTGTACTCATGGACAGATCTTTCTTTATTCATGAAGATCCGGTGCGCTAATCGTCCATATGCTGCATGGGCTGCGCCAATTCTCTTATCCACATCCTGCTCACAGGTACAGCTCCCAGAAATGGTACTGCCCTGGTACGAGAGGTGGTCTACCTGTTCTAATGGCAAATTTGAGATGGAGATATTGAACTGAGGAAGAGGTGTGCCTGGTGAAGGTTGTGCCAAGACTTTAGTCTTATTGACATTTATGGTAAGACCAAAGCGATCACATGCACTTTTGTAACAATCAACTGACTCTTGTACCTCCTCTGGTGTGAGAGTTGGTGACGCAGCATCATCTGCATACAACATGTTAGTAAACTTAGTAACCTGAGTTTTCAACTTAGGTTGAAAATCCCTCCATCAAAACCGTACTTGACCTCCACACCTGGGATGTTTGTGGGTGAATCATAAAGCATTGCAGCCAAGTACAGCGCGAAAAGCGTCGGAGCCAGTACACATCCTTGTTTCAGTCCATGGGTAATAGGAAATTCATCGGACATCTTATTCTGATGGCAAACCTGACCTGTCATGCCATCATGGAGAGCCTTGATTAGATCTACAAATCGCTGAGGGCAACCAAACCGCTTCAGCACCGCCCACATGGCTGGTCTTGGAACCGAATCAAATGCCTTTTCCAAGTCATAAAAGACTAAGAAGAGTGGATTCTGTTGTTCTCTACATTTTTCTTGTAGCTGTCCCACACAGAAAATCAAGTCAATTGTGCTTCTGGAAGCTCTAAATCCACTTTGTGACTCTGGGAGGATCTTCTCAGAGATAACCTTGAGGCGGTTAAGTAGAATTCTTACAAGAATTTTCCCCACAATTGATAGCAGTGATATACCATGGTAGTTGCCACAAACACTGCGATCACCCTTTTTAAAGATAGTGACGATAGTGGCATTCTTTAGGTCTCCAGGTACCTTTCTTGATTCCCATATTCTGAGGATAAGGGTGAAAATCCTTGTTTTGAGGGAATGACCTCCGGCTTGAATTAGTTCCAGAGGGATGTTATCTGGACCAGGTGCTTTTCTGGGTTTCAATTGGGTGAGAGCTTCACTGAAATCATGATAAGTAGGAGGTACTGCCAACCACAGTTGTTCAGGTTGTTGCGGCACATCACAAAGGAAGTCTTCAGCAGCTGCTGATGGACGATTTAGGAGATTGGAGAAGTGCTCCTTCCAGCGTTCCAAGATTTCTTGACTATCAGTAAAGGTAGTAAAATTATCAGCGCTTTTCAGTGTACCTGATGATGAGCGAGATGGTCCATATATTTCCTTGAGAACTGCGTAGAAGTTCCTCAAGTCTCGAGCATCCGATAGTCTCTGCAGTTACTGAGCCTTCTGTTGCCACCATATATTTTTAATCTGCCTTATCTGCGTCTGGCATTTACCTTTGAGTTCCAGTAGTTTATCTCTCTTGTGTTGGAAGTTGGCTCTTGAAGATGGGCAAGATAGGCATTCCTTTTGGCATTGATGAGAGACAGAATTTCCTCATTGTTGTCATCAAACCAGTCTTGTCTTTTCCGCACTATAAAACCAATGGTTTCCTCAGCTGACTGTGTGTTAACCTTCTGTAGTGTGGTCCATTCTTGCTAAATGTCATTTGTTACTGGCTTTTCTGATAACTGGGTGACGATCCTGTTTCCAAAATGTTTATACATGGATTCATCCTGAAGTTTGGATGTATTAAACTTCTTTCTTGGCAAATGTTTGATGTTCCTAGGTGGTTTAGGTCTGATGGATACCCTGAGCTTACTTATAAGAAGTTTATGATCTGTCCAACAATCGTCTATATTCCTTGCTGTTCTGGTAATAAGAGTGTCCTTATCACATTGCCGGGTAATGATATAATCAAGAATGTGCCAATGTTTGGAACGAGGAGGCATCCACTTGGTTTTGAAGCGGTTAGGTAGCCGGAACTGCGTGTTGGTAATGAAAAGTTCGTGTTCTGCACAAAGACCAAGAAGCAACAGTCCATTGGGATAACATTTTCCAAGTCCCTGTTTGCCCATCACATTATTCCATAGCCTGTGATCTTTCCCAACTCTGGCATTGAAGTCACCGAGGAGTAAGAGTTTATCTGCAGATGGTACCTTGGAGATAATTTCACTTAGCTGATTATAGTACTGAGCCTTTACTTCATCATCAGAATCTAAGGTTGGAGCATAGGCAGAGATGAGTGTCATGAAGGAACCTCCTGAGAGTGGTATGCGGAGAGTCCTGAGCCTTTCTCTGATTGTAATGGGCGTAAGTTGGTGATAATTTACCAGTTTGGATTTCACATCGAAGCTCACACCATGAATACGACAATCACCCTCCTCCTTTCCTTTCCAGAAGATGGTATATCCTGTTCCAGATTCAGTAATCTTGCCCTCAGCAGACAGCCTAGTTTCACTGAGAGCAGCAATGTCAACGTTGAGTCTTGATAACTCATGGGTTACGAGAACTGACCTTCTCTCAGGTCTAACTTTACTGTCCAAATCAAGCAAAGTTCTGATGTTCCATGATAGTAGGGGAGTGATGGTGCTTCTAACCCACCCGGCGTTGCTCGGGCGGCGTCCATGTTAAATCATTAATATCTGGCCAACCCATGGTCCGATTTTGACAAATGAGGTTTCGTTGGACTCGGGCTGACGCCCTCTTTCCAATGGACCACTCATTTCAACCCCTAAATAAAACCTACCCCTACTAGGGGAAGTAATTGAAATATTTTAGTGAAAGTCTCTTTTCAAATGCGTCATGTTTAAGGTTCGCTGCTAAAATGAACTTAAGCGTTGTTGCTCATATAGCGCATGCGTTTTGCTGGATGCCCCTATGGACCAACATTTATGTTTTTGTTTTGTACGCATGCGCACTTTGGATTTTTGTAAGAGGGCGAGCTCTTTGTAAAAAATGATTTATAAGAAGGGGTTTTGGTGGTGAGGAGAGAACCTGATAGTCGCCTACTTTCCTACGAAGTTTACCGGTATCTCTCGAAAGCAAGGTCGGATTTGGACGTGTGACGTGTCAAATCGCTTGTCTCGAAGCCCTATATATGTTATTAATAGGTTAAAGTTTTGAGAATGCTGGAAACATGTTTTTTGGGGTAAAAACGTGATTTTAGACTTTTTCCGATATCTCACGAATGCATGGTCGGATTTGGTCCTATGACGTGTCAAATGGCTTGTCTCGAGACCCTCTTTATTTTGGTAATAGGTTAAAGTTTTTGAGAATGAGGGAAACAGAATTTTTTGGTGTAAAACTGTGATTTTAGACTTTCTGTTATATCTCACAAACCAATAACGCCAGAGACGTATACGAGGGGTCGTAAGACTCGGGGTGACCTCCCCCCCTCCACACACACACTACTCCCCCTTTCGAATATAGTATTTATGTTTAAAAAAATGCGAAAGGGTCTAACGACACTTTTGTTGAAAACATTTTAGTTTTTAAAACTTTTTTTTAAATCTGTCTAAAATGTTCATGAAGAGTGGTTGTAGATAGAAAGAGACTATACCACTGGGCACGTGATTCAACGAGGCTATTACTGGCCACGGTGGTGATATACCAATACAGTATTCGCTATTTCGATGAGACGGCGGGTTGATGGTTCGTTTTCCAATTTTTCCTATGATGGAATTCCTAATTCCTAAACCCCCTGATGGGGGTCTTTAACGTGTAAACGATTATGAGTGATATGACAAATGATAATTCCTTGATGAGATGAAGCTGGCCTTAGATATAACAAACAGAACTTGGTTATATGTTGCTTGAAGTGAGTATAGAAAACAAACTTGCTGGGGCAGACTGACAGGATGTGGATGTTATTTGAGCTTATTGGAATGCATTGACCTGACTTGACAACAGGCAATGATAAAAGCACAAAGATGCTGAGGACACTTGAAGGTCAAACGATATGGCAACCATGGTGGGAGCGGGAAGCGTGGATGATGTCGCCGATCATGTTCAATGTTAAATGGATGAATTTATATTTTGCGAAGCATTGTTCGGAGAGGGTCATGTGACGACTTGTTTTAAGGGTATTTGTTTTTCTGATCTCTCCTGTGGTGGACTCATTGATTGAAATAATCCAAAACTGCTAGGGCATGGCCTTGAGATTTTGATGCTGATAGTGGGATTTTGACATACAAGGTCCTCCCAGAACTTGACATGATGTCATTCTTTTTATGGCTTACGAAGTTCCCCAAAAAAGACCTAAAACAACAAGATCATTGACTTTTGCTTTTCTTAATATATTGCTTACCCATAATGTAAGATGTTTACTGTGAGTGACGAAACCTAGCTAGGTAAAGGAAGAATTATTGTAGGCTACATATATGGTGACTGACACGTCTTTGACCATTGGATTTTGTTTTCAGATCTGACTGTAGTACATAGGGAGTATAGGTTGTAGGCATGGCTTGACAAACGGTGTACACAAAATTCAATTTATCGAATTAAGAGTAGACTATCATTAATTAATTGGTTAAAGAGTGTAGCTAAAAATAAAAAAATGGTGACTACATTAAACTAAACTGAACCAAGTCGAATCAAACTCAACTGAACCAAACCAAGCCTAAAGCAAACCAAACCTAATCAAGAACAAGCCAAGGGCTTAAGTGTAAAACTTGTGGGGGAATGCAGTCATTGGCAATGTCCGAAGGAAGGGATAACGCTCTACCTCTAGAGGGTAAGGTAAAGCTAGCGCATGGTGCTAATGCATATTCCCAAGTACATGAACCACACACACACACACAACTATCCTATGCTGTTTTTATGAGTTGACTGTTAAAACTTACTCAGTGGTTACTGAGCAAGATGGTCGCTACACACAACAAGCTTTAAATGCTTGAGGCAAATAATCTATACACACACACACACTCGCTTGTTCTAAACTAAACTGTCTTGCTGGTAGTGCTCACACAGTAGGTAAATGACAGAAATGCTTGGCTAACAGAAATACAATCATTTTCGGTTGTCTAATATTACCAGCTAACCATTACATGCTATAGTGGTGAGCACATGTGCCTCTTGCACTGGAGATCGTAACTCGATTTCTAGCTCTAAGGCCTAGAACGAATCAAACTAAGAAAGAAGGGTATGGTGACGCAGTGATTAAACTGTTAGCCTTTCACTAAGATAGACTAGGGTTTGATTTTAGGTTAATATACATGTCATAAACAAACAAACAAAAAAGCAGAGATAATGTTTAAAACTGATTACACTTGTCTCTTTTCAAACTATTACTTAGATTACAAATACAAAGGTGGACTGGGTTTGATATACAGTTAATGATGCCTATCGCATACTAGCCTGTAAGAAAGCCAAACAAGCAAAAGGCGTAGGTAGAGCAGTGGTAAAATCGCTATGTGTAGAGAACTACCGAACGGTTTTATGAACTGGCAATGGTATGTCGCATAAACAGTGCAGGATACAATCCAGCAACCATAATTTTTATCTTGTGGAACAGAGAAAACATATAGAGAGAGATATATATGGAAAGCTTGTGTATGTATGGGTAGCATTGTTTGACCAGAGAAAATACGGTGAGGTAGGGTGGGGAGAGGGAGAATTAACACTTATATATGAATGGTAAATAGGATTTTTGTTTTTTCTATAGTTTTGTTTTTCAAATACATTGGTAGATAGCCGTTATTTTGTAAAACATTGTTACTTGCAGTAGTAATAAGCCTCTACGGTTCCGCTAACACACATAGACAGACTGTACTATTGCCATGGTCAAGCACTCACATTAAGATCATTTAAAAAGACATAAAATGAAAAATAAAAAAATCTTGTTTTGGAAATATCGTTTTTCAACAGACACAAAATAAATAAAAATGTGTAAACAGCAAAATGGAAAATCCATGTTTCCATATAGACAAAATTTAAAAACCTTAAACGAACATTTAAAAATATATATATATAAATGGGAAATTGACAAATGTGTAAATATGAAAAAGGAAAATCCATGTTTCCATATCATGAAATTGAAAAAAACATCAAACTGTAATTTTAAAAAATGCAAATGGAAAATTGACAAATTGCAATGTGTGAAATGTGAAATTGAACAAATGGCTATCATTATTTTTAAAAAATTAAAAAAAAAACACAGTGCCTTATGGTTGAGGTGTGAATCAAACCCTCTCTACTTATTTTGGATCACCCGAGACAGAGTATACTTGTTTTAATCCTCATACCACTTTTAAAATTTTGTGTTAAAGCTGGGAATTGAACCCAAGAGCTTGTAGGGGGAGACCAAGGTTAGAATATGTTAAACAGTTAGTCTTAATTGTAGGGTGTGGTAGCTATATAGAGATGAAACGATTAGCTCGGGACAGGGACATTGAGTTCTACAGCAAACCAGTCAAACGACTAAAGACTCTAACAACAACATGTAAGCTCACCAAAATAATGTTGTGTAACGGTAAATGTTAGTCAACGAACAGTAATGCATTACTAAAACCCATGACACGATACCTAAGAGCTTTTCTAAAGTTATTTTAAAATGCCTTTAACCCTATATTAAACACCCAGTTCACAATATTCATACCTGCAATGTTATGGTAAAACAAAACAAAATCTGTATTTCAAAACAAGCAAGTGGTTTAGTCAATGTATACTGGGAAAAGTTTTGTAAACACTCAAGTCCACAAGACTAATTAAATTATTAACTGTCAGGTTGGCCGAGTGGTTAAGGTGTTTGACTTAAGATCAAATTTCCTGTACAAGGAAGCATGGGTTCGAATCCCTTACCTGACATAACTATTGCCTTAACATGGCTTGTCAACTCTGAATTATTATGATACTTGCTACACAAGCCATAGACAGAGTGTATTGTTTAAGGCACTCTCTTCATGAACATAGTCAGAGACTGTTGATGGTTAACAATTGCATTAATAGTGGGACATGGGGATAGCAACTAAGAAAATAAGAAAAACAGCCAATACCCATACAATGTTTTTATTCATTTAGTTTGTTTACAATAGTTACACACTGAATACAACTTGTTATCTTTTTATCATTGTTTGTTATAGATTTTAAACACAACGCTTGTTGTAGATCCTTTTATAACTTTCTCCAGGTACTCTTGTTCTTAAAAACTGGGGAAGCCGCAATGGTTTCGTAGACATTAAACCCTCATCCTCTTCTTTTTCATCTTCATCATCATCATTATAAATATTATCATTATAATTATTATAGTCATTGTCACCAACATTATCATCATCATCCTCAACATCACTAGAACTATCCAATTCCTTTTTTTCCTTTTCAAAAGGGACCTCTTGAAGAGTCAAATTGCTTTTGATATTGTTAAGGGTTTTTTGAACGTTGACAACTGTCCTAACATGACTTTTTGAGGAGATGATAATTGCTTTTCAACAAACAATGCACTATCTTGAGCAGCAATATCATTTTTTTCAACTTGCTTTTTAGCATTTTCATGATATTTTGTTGACAGCAACAGTGTTTTATCTGGTACACTACATTGATGATTACCCACACTTAAGACCTTGACATTCTTACTTTTTAGATGACCTAAACATTTTGTTGTCCTTTGTTTTGAGCACTGCCAAAACATGATTCCATTCACATTTTGCCGCTTATAGTTATAGGAGTAGCCATGATACAGTGCACGTGGTTTGCCTTTATTGGTTATATTATATTCCATAGTAGTAACTGACTTATAAAGTTGATCTACTTACTACAAAGGTCAGAACAATTCTGGTGACAGTGTGATTTTGTGTTGACGTTTAATATAGGATGATGTTGGTGGCTTATGTTGATGGCTTATGTTGGTGGTTTATGTTGATGGCTTATGTTGGTGGCTTATATTGGTGGCTTATGTTGATGGCTTATGTTGGCGGCTTATACTGGTGGCTTATGTTGATGGCTTATGTTGGTGGCTTATGCTGGTGGCTTATGTTGGTGGCTTATATTGGTGGCTTATGTTGATGGCTTATGTTGGTGGCTTATGTTGGTGGCTTATACTGGTGGCTTATGTTGAGGGCTTATGTTGGTGGCTTATGTTGATGGCTTATGTTGGCGGCTTATACTAGTGGCTTATGTTGGTGGCTTATGTTGGTGGCTTATGTTGGTGGCTTATGTTGGTGGCTTAAATTGGTGGCTTATGTTGATGGCTTATGTTGGTGGCCTTTGCTGGTGGCTTATGTTGGTGGCTTATATTGGTGGCTTATGTTGATGGCTTATGTTGGTGGCTTATATTGCTGACTTATGTTGGTGGCTTATGTTGGTGGTTTATGTTGATGGCTTATGTTGGTGGCTTATATTGGTGGCTTATGTTGATTGCTTATGTTGGCGGCTTATACTGGTGGCTTATGTTGGTGGCTTATGCTGGTGGCTTATATTGGTGGCTTAGGTTGATGGCTTATATTGGTGGCTTATGTTGATGGCTTATGTTGGTGGCTTATATTGGTGGCTT
This sequence comes from Meconema thalassinum, assembly GCA_946902985.2. Classification (NCBI taxonomy): domain Eukaryota; kingdom Metazoa; phylum Arthropoda; class Insecta; order Orthoptera; family Tettigoniidae; genus Meconema; species Meconema thalassinum. Next base: position 32,146,305 of record OX336393.1, read on the forward strand.
ATGTTGATGGCTTATGTTGGTGGCTTATACTGGTGGCTTATGATGAGGGCTTATGTTGGTGGCTTATACTGGTGGCTTATGTTGATGGCTTATGTTGGTGGCTTATGTTGGTGGCTTATGTTAGTGGCTTATATTAATCCCTTATGTTGGTAGCTTATTTTGATGTCAGTTTTGTTATATAATGTATTTGTTCCATTCATTTATGACGTCATAGCCAGTCTTAAAGCAAGTCTAAACTTGTCCGATATGTTGGATTTTTTGTTCATGTGTGAAACAATCAAGTACCAATGATCAAGTGAGCTTTTTCCTCTCTAATCCGCAGTTCTGCCCCATAGCATTGAGAATATTTATTGTAGTAGCCTATAAAGAAACAAAAAAATCATGTCTAATACAGTTTAGCTATAAGTGACCAGAACCACAATATATAACATTTTATTCTAAGAGCTTTCCATAATGATAAGAAAAAAGAGCTTTCCATAATGATGGATTGTGTAAGAAAACGTCTTTTGCTGCTTGATGCCACTACTAATGTGATACTCATACAACAGACAAGTGAGTTCATGTTTTGCTGACGTAATCGTATGTTCCCCCGCACGCACACGCCTTTACGCCAAAGAATCACTTACCAGCCTATTTAACGAATGTGTTAAACAGAGGCAAATACCCGATCGATTGTGGGCTTCAATGATAAAGATCCTTTATAAAAGAAAGGGAGACTTAAATAATCCCAATTCACATAGAGGAATGGCACTGGAATGCACATTGTTAACGGTGTTGACCAATCTATTAACGCAAAAACTGACTTCTCTCTTAAACCATTATCTTTCAGAACAAACACGTTGGATTCAGGTAGCATCACTCCACATTTCAGGCTATAGAATGCCTTCCGAATGACATTCATGAGGTCCTTAGATTCACGAAATTGAAGTTTCATATTGTATTTGTCCATTATTCGAAGGCTTTTGATACAGTTAGTCAAACGCAGGTTATACCAAAGATTGAGGACGTGATAGGGAAACATAATCACATATTACAACTCCTAACAAACATATTGGCAAAGAATGAGGTGCAAATAGAGGATTCGATCACTCTGTCGGATACAATAGACCAGACTTCGGGTGTAATCCAGGGTTATCCTTTAAGTCCCCTTCTATTTAACGTCGGGGCACATGCTGATGTACTTGTAACGAAGACAGAAGACATTCACATTTATGTGTGGCTTTAGTGTCAAAATCAATACCCAATTTGTTGTGGGCATTTGATCGGCTCATAGAATGGGCTCAAACAAATGACCTTAATGTGAATAGAAGTAAAACTATGACGATGACCTTCAGGAAAGGAGGCAGACATGCAGCAGATGATATGCTTTATTTGTATGGACAACCTCTTAGCAGCGTTAATAATTTTAAATACCTAGGAATAACACTGCAAATACATGGAACCAATTTCACAGCACATATAAAAGACAGGTTAACAGGAGCAATGATAGCCATAAATGATATCAAATGCATGCAAAATATATCTCTCCCAACAGCGAAGAAGTTATTCAGAGTGGAAATAACTCCCGTCATAACTTATGGCATCTCCAGTATCTGGCAGCACCTGTCAGTAAGCAACGTAAAGGATGTGGAAAATGTTAAGGCGACATTTCTAAAGAGGGCTCTATGTTTTTCAAAGGCTGGTATATGAGGTAACTAGGGAAATTATGTTGATGGAGGAAATACGGGAAGAATTCTCTCTCCCATCAACTACGGCATACCAAGGACTTTACTCGAACATCATAGAAGGAAAACAGAAATTTGGCTGGACTTTTACAGTACCGACGCGATGACCGCTGACAAGTGGAAAGAAGCCAACTACGAAATAAGACATTTAACGACCAGACTAAGTGTGCACGGGTTTCATTTTAAGCTATGCTCCACGAAGACGTACCACTCGTCGAATGAGGAATGCGTGTGTGCTTTATACGGGAAGCAAAGTGGTTGTTATCACGTACTGAGTTGTGCAGGAAGGCCAATTCATTTAACTAGGTTCAGCACAGAATGACGGTGAAATAACCTTGCTCGTTGTGTGTTTTAAGTAAATACATTTATCGCAAATGCAGTTGGCTCTGACCAGGAGTGTCCTAGCTACCATTTCCGTCTGCGACGGTGGTTGACTTGAATTTGCATGTAGGTACCGGTGTGTATGAGTGACTTTCCTATATACCCTGTGTGCGAGCGTATTGTCTGTTCGTTTATAGAGAATAACGTCTACTAAGGACAGCGGACTATTTTCCTCTACTTCCATTTTGAAGTTGATGCTTAGATGTCAGGGGCACATGAAATCCAGTTAGTCCTGAAGTGTGTTGCGTCCATGTTCCTATGTCATAAAACGTCCCTTACGTATCTGAACCGACGCTCAGGTTTCAATGGGCTCTCCTTTACAGCCTTTTCCTCTACTTTGCCATGAAAACGTTAGCCAATAATTGAGAGAGAGTGATCCCATGGCTGCTCCCTCCATATGTTGAAACATTTGACCATTGAAGACGGAGACTGCGGTCAACGCAGTGTTCAGCTAAGTCAACTAAGTCCGTTCAACCTCCTGTGACTGTAAGCTTTTACCTAATTGTCTGTGTGGCATCAGGCACAGGAACCCTGGTAAATAAGGACTCCACATCGAGGCTTGCCAGTGGACCACCGTCACTCAAGTTTATACTCGCTGTGATATCTACGAAGTATTGCGAATTTCAGACGTGAGAGGCTGGCGGAGGGAATAATGATTGCAGAACCTGATTCAAATATTTGAATATTTTAATAGGGGACGCTATGGCACTCAGAAGCACATTGGGGTTGTGTATTGTAGGTAGGTCGTAGAACATATTTGGTGAACTGAGAGATATCTTCTCTATATTCTTCTACAGCGAATGATGGTAGACGATGGATAGAAACTTATACCCGCTAATAGTATCTTCCCTAGGAAAACGGCTCGGAGTGATGATGAAATTTTGTACATTGCTTTGGTTGTAGGGTGTGGTAGCTTTGTAAAATAAAGACAATATAACATTAGGACTGGGAGACATGGAGTGCGGGATTGAAACGGCCAAAAAAAATGATGACTTAAACCACAACAAAAATGGTAATGTTTCCTTGTCAGTCATCATTTTAGCTGCCTCTGTTAAACCTCACCCAATTGACGCATTTACTTGAACATGCGCATCGATAACCATTCGCAAAGGTCAAACAGTGTTGCAAAAAGTGGAGCTATAAGCATCTTATCCATTGCGGCTCTCAGCTTGTAAAGAATTTAATGACTTTGGATCGGAAGATTGTGGAGGCTAAGTTACGAACCAAATATAGTCATGCTCTCAGAGCTATCAATCCAAAATCTCCAACATGCACATTTTATTGTGTGTATAATATGCTTATAATTGTAAAATGTTCAGACATGTACAACATATTATTGATGAGTGCAAACTACATCAGGAACCGGTACTTCTTGAAGACAAGTCTTCAGGTAGTGGTATTAATAAAAAGATATGTGTGCTACACAGATTTCTAAGTCTCTATGGTATTATTCTACTTCCGTAATACTGTAACACACTTTAAACTGAGAGTGCTAATTATTTCAGACTGATGTATCCAGATACGTCGGATCTTGCTGTAAGGAATATTTACACATTTGATAATTGTGATAATACTGCATCCAGCGAAAAATTCACTACCAAACAAAGAAATAAGTCGAAGATTGTTAATCATGGCAACCAAAAAACGTATTCTTGTAGCGTATGCAAAGCAAATTATACAGAAGGAGGATCTTTTAAGACTCACATGGTCGTCCATACCAGGGAGATGCCATATTGCTGTAGCGAATGCAAAGCAAATTTTACGTACAGTTGTTCTTCGAAGGGTCGCAAGTCATCCCATAGCGGCGAGATGCCTTATTCCTGTAGCGTGTGTGAATCCAAGTTTACCCAGAGAGGAACTTTGAAGACGCACGTGCTACTCCATAGCGGTGAGAAGCCATATTCCTGTACTTTATATGAATCCAAGTTTAACCAAAGAGGACATCTAATGAGACACATGTTATCTCATAGCGACGAGAAGTCTTATTCCTGTACCGTATGTGAATCCAAGTTTTCCTTGAGTGGAACTTTGAAAAGGCACATGGTTTCCCATAGCGGCATAAAGCCATATTCCTGTGGCGAATGTAAATCCAAGTTTACCCGGGGAGATGATCTGAAAAGTCACATGTTATCCCATAGCGGCGAGAAGCCTTATTCCTGTAGCGTATGTGAATCGAAATTTTCCCGAAAAGTAAGTTTGAAGACGCACATGATATCCCATGGCGGCGAGAAGCCTTATTCCTGTGGCGAATGTGAATCCAAATTTTCCCGAAAAGGAAATTTGAAAACTCACATGCTGCTCCATAGTGGAGAGAAGCCATATTCCTGTTGCGTATGTGATTCCAAATTTAATCTAAAAGTTCGTTTGAAGACGCATATGATATCCCATGGCGGCGAGAAACCTATTCCTGTAGCGTATGTGAATCCAAGTTTATTGAGAAAGAAAGTTTGAAGAAGCACATGATTTCCCATAGCGGCGAGAAACCTTATTTCTGTAGCGTATGTGACTCCAAATTTACCCAAAATGAAAGTTTGAAGAGGCATTTGAAATCCCATAGCGGCGAAAAGCCGTATTCCTGTAGCGTGTGTGAATCCAAGTTTACCCAAAAAGGAAGTTTGAAGACCCACATGAAATCCCATAGCGGCGAGAAGCCTTATTCCTGTGGCGTATGTGCGTATGTAAATCCAAGTTTACCCAAAGAGGACATCTGTAAAGACACATGTTATCCCGTAAAGGCGAGAAGCCTTATTCCTGTGGCGTATGTGAAGCCAAATATACCCGAAAGGATATCTGAAAACTCACATGTTACTCCATAGTGGTGAGAAGCCATATTCATGTAGCGTATGTGAATCCAAATTTACCGTAAAAGGATGTTTGAAGACATACATGGTATCCCATAGCGGCGAGTAGCCTTGTTCCTGTTGCGTATGTGAGTCCACGTTTACCCTAGGTCGAGATGTTGGTACCTTGCCCGCTAGCCGAAGGTTTCGGGGAGCCACCGGTTTCAAATGACCCTTCTGTGACCCTCTTCCAGTTAACACACACGTATAGGGGACGACACATTCATAGGCTGGTGTTCCACAAAAGTCTGCACTCGGGGGTATCGGGATTTGGTGAGGTTCGATCTTTAACCAGCTCAGAGGAACGCATCGGTAAAAAAAAAACTAAACAAGAAAAGATAGGTCAGTCTTATGTAAAAATCACGTTTAAATTTCATTCAGAATAGATCCCTAGCCTAGCATGAGAGTTGCAAACGGCTAGTCTGATACTATTCTGCCCTGAAAGAAAATATAAAAAAAGACCTAATCAAGATCTAAATTACTCTCATGGTCCTAATACAAAATTTAATAAGAACGAACAAGCTACGAGTATGGCACGTAAGATCAGCCCTAAGCAATTACATCGAAAATGACTACGGGAGGATCAAACATCAAAAGAATCTACTGCAAAGCAAGACATTTACTTGTTTAGAAATACTAGAAACATTTACATTTAATAGCAAGGGGAAAATTTGTCCTATGCTATGACTGTGCCATCTCTAACCTTTATCTTTAGATTTAGGTGTTTAGCTAGTCCTAAATATCATTAATTAATAAACGAGACGCGTTTATGACTAAGAAAATCAAGTTATGTGCACAACGTTGCTGAATAAAATAAAGAGCTATGCTAATACAACACAAATGCATACAATAATTCAGCACTCCTATGGTTGTGCAATTGGCACTGCCTGCGTACTCGGTTTGTTACTGTTTGTAACAAATTGTAATAGTTTTAAAGTGTTCAGAAAGTAGAAAAAATAGGAAAGCCTGCAAATGCGATGGTAATTAGACAATTACATCGACTCATATTGCTACCAATCTGATGTGTGTGCTACAGTTATCACATCACCAATTGGTTGTCGACTCTTCATGTGAAAATGTATCTAAATAACTTAACAGTAACTAAGTGTCTTAACATTTGGTCCAGAAAATATTTTATTTTTAGTATTTATTATCTTTATTTAAGTTCAGGGGGAATTATGAGATTAGTTATTTTCACAAAATCCTATCTTTGATTATTAAAGCTTCATACAATTATTTATTCCTCGGTATAGGTTTTCAGTTTATGGACCTTTAAATAGCGTTCAGTGTACTCAGGTAACGTGTGTATCCAACTAATGCATAATAACTGAATAGTTTAATAGACACCCTGTGTCTCCACCAATAATTCATTATTATTATTAGACACCCTGTGTCTCCACCAATACTTCATTATTATTATTAGACACCCTGTGTCTCCACCAATACTTTATTATTATTATGAGACACTCTGTGTCTCACTCTTACAATTACGGATTCATCAATCCTGGCGCCATCGGTTAGGTACGACTGCAGTAGTTCGTTACCACCTGCATAACCACAATAACATGTCGGAGATATTAATCAACCATCACGACTCACTTCACTAATACCATAATAATGTTAATTACAATAAGTGTGGATCCCTGAATTATACACGTTTTAAATACTGGTCATAAAGGTTATGTGTGTAGAAAACACATTCTAACAACGCTATGAATTAACATGAAGGCTTCCGATACAAACTAAAGTGTGAGATTGTGCATTCATTAAATTGCCTCTTCCATGAATGAGGTCAAACCTATGTTCTCTGGTTACAAATTACTGTTTCTTTCATTGCCTGTCTGGCTTCTCGTAAAGAAATAAACCTGTTTGCAAATATTGATCTGTCAAACAAATGTGAATAACGGAACTCTGCATTCCGCTTTTAATAATACTAGGACTTTCACAGCCTTCTAAATAAATAATGCACTTCCTAAGATCTAGTGTGCTCTGTAGTGGTTTGGCTTGTACATGTGACCTTGGCCTTGTTTTAACATCTGCCAAAACTAGTTTCTTTGTCATCAGCTTGACAAAATAAAAGTTGATAATAACTGTCCTGAAATGATACGAAATGGACATTGAAAATTACTGCCTTCCTGGCGTTTATAAACTTTTAACAAAACTGTAACTTTCCACACGTGGTCTTAATTATTTAATTATTATATTCCTAATATCAAATATTAGCTACTTGCGTTGTGCACTGTAAAATGAAACCATACTAAAATTACTCTACTGTTTCCAACTCATTACAATTACGGTACTGATACATGATCTGACTTACAGATTGGAGCGACCCTCCTTCGAGACCCGCCATGAGGTGTTATAAGCGGTCTCCTTCATGGTCTTATATCATTTCATCATCGTATCCGGCATCTTCCGTCATCGATTCCCCACGCATGATTTAGCAATCCAATTCCATTGCGTGGATGGGGTTATATTCCAAGGATAGATGGTTTAGTAGCTCCATAATGTAGCCGTTGGTTATACAATTACACATATTTAAAGTAAACTTGCACTCACAGACTCTAAGGTGAGGTAATAAATTGCCCATTTTTTCACTCCGCCACTGGCGTAAAATTATCGCTTGTGCGATGTTCACTCGCAACTTTCACTAATATTTACACAAAAATATAAATCAAAATATCTGACAAAACATAAAATATACTTGTAGATTTACACAGTTTATCAATTTCACAGTTTATGATGCACTTCGGTTTGACCATGTGGTCGTAAAGTTTGCGTAACACGCTTCCATAGTTTGACCTCGTGAATCAAAAAATATTTCACAGTTTGAATGTTAATAAATGTTTCCAATCACTAGATTATTAGATAATTAGATAATTATTCGGCAAATACACTCGGATTTTCCATAGCACATCGGTTCCGTTCTCGGAACGTGTCCTTACTCGTGCTTCACATGCACATAGGTGTTGCTTCAACAAACGACAAGTAGGTACTGGCATCACAAAATATGGCGTTCACTCAGGACATGAGTTAGCCGCGTAAATTGACGTTCTCGCTGATCTACGATGTATTCCGTATTTTAAATAAGCAGAATTAGGTTGATTAAATTATTGTTGATTTATAGAATGTCTAAAGTGCATAAACATTTTATTATAAGCGATATTGCTTCGGCTTCTTCCAGCCGCTCGCAGGGTATGTTCAGTTACTTTCCATCATGGATCTTGGTCTTTGTTAGCTGTGCAAACGTGCCTCAACGGGCGCAATACTCAACCATCAAACAGTGAACGCTGGTGATGAATTATCAGTTCATCTCATTCTTACCTTAGATGAAAATCAATCACAAAAGACCGTGAACGATTTCCCGCTATATATAGAACTGGAATATACAGTGATGAAAGAATAGGCTACAAGTTAGTTGTTATCCAATTTTTGCTGTGAATGGTTGATTATTATTATTATACGCTCTGAAAAAACAACTAGACCAAAGAAAAAAGCCAGCCCGGAAACGATGTTTGTCTGTGACACACCACGGGTTAAATGCAAAAAAATAAAATAAAGAAAGGTTGCTATTGAAAAAGCATTTCAGGCAGTGCGATTGTCTGCTGTCTCGAAATCCACCCATGGCGCGGTGATAAAGAAAAAAATACGCTTTCGAGTGATTCCTACCCCTAAACGTGGTGGATTTTTGCCAGCCCTCTTTGCTGGTCCAGCAGCCCTGAGTACACTTTTTGGCGGTGCTAGTGTTGTGGCTAAGACCATAAAAGCTGTAAAACGAGGCAAGCAGCAATTGAAAGGAAGTCAGCGACGTAATGAAAGGATGGAAGCCATTGCCATAGGGGCTAGAAACGCCAATTTAAAGCCAGCCTTTTATAAATCAAGGACTTAGCCTGTACATGTCGGGGAAGAAAAACTCCATTAATAAATAAATTCGTCATTCCATGACCCATGAAGAAGTCGAATGCTATGTGAATGAACTGAATATTTCTCATTTTCGAGGTGTATTTATGCGAAATGAATTACCCAAACGCCATGGAATGAAGAACAAGCGATGATGAATTAAGCCGACCGTACAGGGGCAGGGACACATTTTGTAGCCTATGTGAAACGAGGTTCCACGGTTTTGGTAGTTTGACAGTTATGGTAATCTACCACCCCTTATCGAGTTGGTGCTCTATTTGGGAGAACAGGTCCTATACTACAATTTAAAACGTCAACAAAATTTCAACAGTCAAGAGTGCTGGCGTCTGTGTTTAATATTTTTTAAATAAGATGCAACGTTAAAGGACGAGTGTCATCATTATGAAATGAACCTGAAGTTTCCCTAGATTTTTTGCCACCTATTGAATTGGAATTTTATATGCCGGGATTAATCTCTTTGGAAAGTTACAAAAGAATTTATAATGTACAACTAGATAGGAATAATAAGTTTTATTTCGATAATTTTATGTTGACCCTACCACCTGGAGGTTATACGATAGGAGATGTTCATGATGCCATCACTGTGGGACTGATAAAACAATTTGGTGTTTAGCCTGTTACGGATGGCACACACAAATTTGAACTTACAGGAAATACTGTTACCGATCGGTGTAGTATTTTATCCTCGTTTAAAATCGACTTTGAATCACAACCTGATTCTATCAGCCCTTTATTGGGATTTGAACCACAAGTGATGGAGCCCAACAAAACCCATCATTCAGAACATGAAGTAAAATTCATTGAAGATCATCACGTGTCTATGACATGCAATATTGTACAGCCCCCGGGGGGGGCAGTACCCCTAAGCCACCCCCCATCTTCTACTAAAAACACCCTAACTGGCAACATCATAAGACCAGAACACTATCTTTACACAGCAAGAGGCGGCCACCCAGCTCGGGAGGATAGCCAATTACTTGCGACACATACATAAACATCTACCCAACAACTAACTGGGGCAGCTACATCGGAGGAACGCTGACCACGCGACGCCGAGAACTATAAGAAGTGGAGTCCTAATTGGAGCCATGATCTGTTGTACAGTGTGCGTCGCCGAAGGCCCTAGCCGACATCTGCTCCGGTTGCATCATCAGGTGAGACTCAGCAAGTGTTCAGAGTCCTTTACTTTGTGAAACACCCACTCATAATTTTGTACACTCTACTTGTATAATTACTTACATTCCCCCAAAAGGGACTTACAATTCACACTCACTGACCAATTAACACATGGTCAGTCAACTACACTTGTATTGTCAATTACACGCCTCTTTTCATCCTCATACGCTTCCTGACCTCCGTCACGATTGACCGTGACCATAGTAGCCAGTAATTGCTTGGTTAGGCTCCATTGTGCTTCCCGCACGCGTTTCGACTACGTAACGTCGAGCCGCTGACGTAAGCACGCCTATTGTATTACTCCTAGCATCCAGCTGGCAGGCCGGCATAGTAGCCTGCATTCAGAGGTTCATCCCCTGATAGACTCTTGCATCTTTGCAGGAACACCCCCTAGCATTTGAACACCAAACGACACGCTACACTGGTAAGCTCTCCCAGCAACGGGAAGCTGCTATCAATTAGAAACAAACTACCAAATTAGCACAGTGACACTAATGTTTTATCCCTAAACAACCCCCCAACTAAGGGATCTAAAACATATTGGTGGAGGCGCTGCAACCACGCACAATAAGGGTAGGACTCATACAACGAGCCCTCGTGGTAGAAACGACCCCTACCGCACGCAGCCAAGCGAGACTAATTTTTTTTCTCCTACATTACGTCCCACAATTTTTCTTTATTACACAGGGATTTGTATTATTACACCCACCCCCACCCTCCCCATAGTGCAAAATCAGTGGAAATTAAATGACCACATTTAGAACCACACTAAGAGACTTTGCGCACCATTTGTCGGCTAGTACAACTCCACTCCTGCCGAAGTTAAAAATTAAGAACAGTGACTTGATAACTGACCAGACTGCAGTACAACTTCTTAGGGAACTCGAATTCAAGGCATCAGAGATCCGCGCTCAACACCCTGCAGCGGCAGCACAAGTCACACATTTTACACGATCCCAGGCCCAGACCAGTGCGCACGGACAAATATCACCAATATCTAGCGATAGTGAAGTAGATTGCCTGCCAACACTCCACCCCCTATTGTTGCAGCAACTGCAAATCACAGAGCAGAAAACTGATAATCTGCTCGAGCGCATCACATAGTTACTAGATACAGACACTGTTAAAGCAGACAATCACACGACAGAAGCAATCCTAGACATACACACTATTTTGGAAACGGTGAAACAGGATTTAGACAGGACTGTAGACGTAGTCAAATCCACACAGTACGACAACACACCATCAATCAGTACCGATATATCAGGTGACGAGCCACCTGGTAACGTAACACAAGTGTCGTACTCGGGGAGTGAGGCTAATTCCCCTCAAAACAACACAAACACCTTGTCACGCGATAGCGTAAACAGTTTAGAACCTTTACACGGCCAACGAGTGACAGACGAACAAGAAATGAACAGACACACAGAATATGCCATGATCCACCCCACAAAGTTCACGGGGGAAGGCCAGGATCCCGAGGAATACCTCAAGGCCTTCAATAGAACGGCTCGGATCAATGGCTGGAGCGATGAAGTTAGAAAACGGCTCTTCCCTGCATACCTCACAAAGGCAGCCATGACATGGTATGAGCTTCATGAGGACAACCTAGAAGATGCCACATGGGAGGAAATCACTTTATTTTTGAAAAGTGAATTCCAGCTCATACCAGATGATGAGGACCTGTATGACCAAATTCGACAGAGGTCACAGGGACCTAAAGAAAGTGCCCAGTCGTACGTCAACGCAAAGTTGCTAATGTGCGATAAATATAACGCAGCTATGACGAACAAGCAGAAAGTTAAGCTGCTAATGCAGGGCCTTAGACCATCCATCGTGGACAAGTTTTGTATCATGAACAACCCCACGGTCCAACTCATGCTGAATAACTTTAAAACAATAGAGGCAGGAAAAAAGATCACGGAAAAAGCTACGGAGAAAGCCGTGAATCAGCACTTTCATCCACAAAAGGACGACACTAGTCAAAAAATGGATGAATTAGTGGACAGGATGGAAAAATTAACGATAGCTGCCATCCAAGCAGGCGGCAGACCGCCTAGGGATGAACAAACAGACACAGAAGAGCGCTATTATCCTGAAAGGGACAGGGGGTACACGGAGAGGAGACACTACGGGAGGGAGGAAATTTACTACCCTCCACAGCGGCCGATAACACCACACACACAAGACAGGCCACACTACCCTCCGTGGTACTCACCGGTATCATACGCGGACGTAGAGCCGACATACCCCTCACGGCGACCACCATCCCCGTACACACCGGAGTACTACCCCGAAGAGTACGAACACACCATCCCCCGGCGAAGTAGCCCGCCGCCAAGCAGGCAAAGCTATGCGGCCCCGCAATATAGGGGAAATGGGGACTATCGGGAGAACCCGACCCCACGCAGGCAAAGCTATGCAGCCCCGCAATACAGGGGAAATGGGGACTATCGGGAGAACCCGCCCCCACGCAGGCAAGAGTATGCATCCCCACAACACAGGGGAAACGGGGAATACCGGGAGAACCCACCCCCAGGCAGACAGGGGTATGCACCCTCCCAGTACAGGGAAAAGGGGAATCGACGGGAAAACCCGCCCCCGCAGCAGCAGACATACACCCCACCCTGGCGACGACAGGAGAACGAACCACCGGGCAATAACCGCCAGACAAAAAAAATCACAAAAGGACGGGAAGCCAGAAACACATACCCAAAGGGCCCGGAACACTATCCCCTCCCTGACGAACACCCGAGGGAGTTCAGGGATGAGGCACCCCGCTGGGTTGACAGGGGGGCAATACTTCCCACACCTAGCTACCCACCGCAAGCGGGGAGTTGGCGCAGCCACCCCGAGGGGGGGGTACATAGAGTACAGGGAGACGAACGCCCACGTTTCCAAAAAACGCTTAGACGGGGAGGTTCGGCCAGCTGATAAAGCGGCTGAGGTTCCTCCCCCAGCACAACATCAGAAAGGCCCCTCGCTTAAACAGACTCGTAAGAGCAAGGGGGAAAAGCAGCCAGCTAAAGTCAAGGCTGACGATCCGCCCCCGGGCCGTTTCCAGACACACCCCGTACAAGGAGACGGCAACTGCCTGTTTAGGGCCATCAGCTTCCTAGTTCGGAACACCGAGGACCATCATAAGGAATACAGGCAGAAAACGGTCCAACACATCCTGGCCAAATGGAAAGAGTACCGGGATTTTGTATCGGACGAGTGGGAAAACCCATTCCAGACCGGGGCGGACTACCAAAAATACATGGGTAGGGACGGTACCTATGCCGGCGCCCTAGAGGTGTCCGCTCTCGGCAAGGTGCTTAAATTAAACATACATGTATACACTGATGTGCACTCGCCCCCGCTATTTATAACTGCGGGATTCGACAGGGACCTACACATACTGTTTACAGGGAACCCTAGGGCGGGACACTATACGCCCCTCACAATCACGCACAAACAAGACGGAGGAAAACCCACACCCTCCAAACAGGAAACCATACCCCCTACACCACCACACGGGGCGGGAAGTGACCACACACAGGCGCAGGGCGCGAGCTCACTCGGCATAGGGAAGCCAGCAACAGGAGTCGAACTCGCGACCGCCTGGAACAAAAAACGGGGTAACAAATGCAAACGTAGAATCACATTTGCAGACACACCTTCCCAGGAGGGAGAAAAGAACAACACGCCTACACAAAAACTGGGAACGGTCAATACATTAAACGTTCGCCAGAAGCCCGCTATTTTTACAGCACGGGCAGTTAAGAGAGCAGGCAATGTACTCAGTGGGCGCACTTCGCTGACTGAGGCAAAGTACTCGAGACAGGAAGTAAGCCGAGAGGCCATGCGTGCCAGGTACGATACGCGGCCAGCTCCATGCCTTCCCAGCCCAGATGTTACGCCAGTAGCAACAACAATAACACGTACCCTATATAACACATCTTTGCAGGGCAAGGGACTCCAGGTATCGGCACTCACGATACACGCCAGCATAAATGGCCACAGGGTGCAGGCCCTAATTGACACTGGGGCAGCGGTAAGTTGTGTAAACAGAAAGCACGTTACCGAAGGGCAAATACACGGTGTCACGGGTGACATCCGGCTGGTAGCGGCCAATGCTCAGACGCTAGAAAACATGGGGGTGGCAAGCATACATCTTAGGCTAGACCATTTTGCCACAACACACCCCATGTTCGTTATAGAACATCTTTCTGCATCAGCCATAATTGGCATGGATTTCCTCGCTAAGTATGAAGCTAGCATAAATTTTGCTAGCGGTAAGATGCTTTTAAAGCATGACCAGAGGCTCACCACACATCCCATGATATACACAAGGAACACAGATTGGATTCGAGCGGAGCGAGAAATTCACGAGCACCAGGCCTCTACACTGCACACAGTCAGCAAACACGTAGACACACACACAGATAAGGCGGCCAATCAGAATCACAGACAGTACCTGTCACCGGAGCAAAATAAAAGGCTCACGGAGCTCCTGGAGGCCAACAGGGATATCTTTGCCCATTCGATGAAGGATCTCGCAGTGACAGACCTTATCGAACACCACGTCACACTAACCAGTGACCGGCCAGTCCACCAGCCTCCCTTCAGGGTGAGTCAGAAGGAGAGACACGCCATCGACACTCAGATCACAGAGATGCTCGAGGCAGGGGTCATTGCCCCAGTCTTGCTGGCCAAAAAACGGGACGGATCCCACAGGTTCTGTACTGATTACCGTAGGCTCAATAAGCTAGTCGAAAATGACAGTTATCCGCTACCAAGGGCCGACACCTACTTGAATGCCCTCGGTGGGGCTAGCTGGTTCAGTTCGAAGGATTGTTATAGTGGATTCTATTCAATCCCCGTCTATGAACCGGACAGGCACAAGCTGCCGTTCGTTACAGAGAACGGTCTATATACCTATACAAGGTTACCAATGGGCCTCCGTAACGCCAGCCAAACCTTCCAAAAGCTAGTGGATAAGACATTTTCAGGTCTAAAATGGCGTTCCGTATTAGTCTACGTGGACGACATAACGGTCTTCTCCAACACCTTTGACGAGCATATCGTACATTTGGAGGAGGCTTTCGCAAGGATTAGAGAGGTCAAATTAAGGTTTAAACCTGCGAAATGTCAATTTGCCAGACAGCAGATTAACATATTGGGCCACATTGTAAACAGAGAGGGCATTATTCCCGACCCAGCGAAGACTGACGCAATAACGGGCATCCCAATGCCCACAAATTTGAAACAATTGCGCAGTTTTATTGGGCTGGCCTCCTATTACAGAAAATAATATCCACAGATTTGCGCACATCGCCCACCCCCTAACTGAACTCACACGTGAAAAGACGCCCTTCAGCATTAAACAGGAACATATAGATGCCTTCAACACACTGAAACAACTATTGACCTCACCACCATTACTGCAACACTTCCACAGTGATAGGCCCACATTTTTACACGTAGATGCCAGCCAGTACGGGCTGGGAGCGGCCCTGTTACAGGAAGATGCAGAAGGGCGCATACGGCCGAGAGCTTATGCTAGCAGGAAATTAACGGCCGTCGAGACTAGATACTCTGCCACAGAACGGGAAATGCTGGCATTTTCTTGGGGAGTTAACTAATTTCGGGTATACCTCTATGGTATCGAGTTCACGGTAGTGACTGACCACGCGAGCCTGCTTTTTTGGGACAAAATCAAAAACCCAAATTCGCGGCTCAATAGGTTTATATTCCGCCTGTATGAACATAACTTCGTGGTCAAGCACAAGAAAGGCGCTACACACCTAGATGCAGATGGGTTGTCTAGGCTGCCAGTAGCCGACCCCCAGATGACAGTAAGGACCACGAAGTGTCTAGGCGATTTTTCCTAGACAAAGACGGGGTACTAAAGTTTAAGCCCACAGCCATGCACGATAATGCACCTATAGCGGTTCCGGAGTCATTGAAAGAACATATCATGATCGGACACCACAATAGCCCAATGGCAGGGGCACATTTGGGTACGCATAAAACATACCATAGAATCCGGGACAAGTATTACTGGGTGAACATGAAGGCCGACATAGACACCTTCGTAAAGACATGTCACACTTGCCAGCGATTTAAAACAAGGCCTGGCAAGCCTCATGGATTACTCTACCCTATTCCCGTAGGAGAGCTATTTCATAGAGTCGGGATAGATGTTAAAGGCCCCATTACGACATCTGAAAAAGGCAATAAATACATACTGGTAGCCACAGAGTATCTCACCCGGTATATGATCACAAAGGCTGTCCCCAAAGCAGACACGAACAGCATAGTCGAATTCCTATTCGACATAGTCACACGATATGGCCTCTTCCAAACCCTACTATCCGATAGAGGTACTATTTTCACCTCGAGAGTGCTCCAACAGTTTTTGGAGATACTCAGGATAAGGGCGTACACGACCACGAGTTTTTCCCCACAAACAAATGGGCTCACAGAGAGTATGAACAAAATAATTGGAATAGCCCTAGCTAAATTCACGGGGGACACAGGGACAGACTGGGATGATTACCTGCAGCCCATTACATTTAGCTACAACACTTCCATATCCACGGCCACAAAACACTCTCCACACTTCCTGTTGCACGGATATACACCCAGAAGTCGCATAGACAATATATGCATCCCTCAGGACACTCTCCCGGATAATGCAGCCCGACTAGAGCACTTGCAGATCGCTCGCATGGACGCCAGAAAAAACATAGCCGAGGCACAGAGAAAACAAAAAGAACGGTACGATCGGCAAAGAAAGACCGTGGAATACACACCCGGGCAATTGGTTATGGTTTCCAATTCCGCCCGTAAGAAAAATGTGTCCGAGTTCCTCCTGCCACGTTGGTCAGGTCCCTTCAAAGTCTGTAGGAAGGTATCTGACCTAAACTATATCGTAAACGTGCGCCACGGACGAAAATTCATTAAGGATACCATACACGCCCGCCGTATGAAGGCATATCACACCCGCAAAACGGCACCTACACGTAAAGGCGGGAACACTATCAAAAGGAAGGGAAATCATTCCACGGGAAGACGTGAAAAGAAGGCCAAGAAAAAGCCTTCGGACCCCGCTGACCGCACCGGGATACGACCCTAGCACTAGCAAAACTGTTCCGGAGACACAAGCCTAAAAGGCACCAGGAATAATTACCCTAGACAAAGACGATCTCGAACCCGCAACCTTCTGAATACCAGGAACGCAAGGTCGGGCAACTATCCAGTTGAAGCATACGGCAATAAGGGACAGTCACACTGACAGACATTCATATACACAAAATAATAAAATCACCTCCGACACCTAGTCACCAAACACGCAACTAGCGGCCCGGTGACACACATACATAACGACATCTGGTACCACTAACAAGAATATATTCACCTCACGCCTACCATAACATAAGATTTGGGGACACGAACGTATTTCGTCGTAGGTTATTTTCCATCACGGGGAGCCAAGACACGTTGTATATGCAGACAGTAGAAAGACGTGTCGGCAAACATACACACATTGGCATGGCACATGGGACAAGCAGGCCAGGCGATAAGGAAGTAAAGGATTTCCTGCACAGTGTAACTCAATACCATCGCCAGGTCAGCGATAACACGCACACATAATCACGCGACCTTCGCCAGGCGCAAACCAACTAACACCGCTCAGCTCTGAATGCAGTAGACACGATCATTTACGGCAGTTTCAAAACCCCATAACTCCCAAAATTAGAATACGAGGGTCGTCCAGAATAGCAGCAAACACTCACACTAACGCATATTTTCATACGCGTGTCGCAAAAATAGAATACACGTGCCATGGTACATACAGTACACGAATTGTAACACCAGGACCTTAAACCAAGGCGGGTGCGAACTCACGATCACACAACACAATCGTGCCAAAAACAAACTAACCAACGGTATTTTTGACGCGAAAACACAATCAGGGGCCACACTGGGGACGCTCAAATCCCAACAGAAAAACGCAGACATGTAACACAGAGTATTACACGGGATCGCGGGTCCGAATGCCCATTAATGGCGGACACCGTGGAAAACAATAAGTGTCGACCAACGAAAGATCACTTACATACAAAACACGGGTTTTTTTCATCATGACAGGCCAGAAAACTCAGCCAGCACGACTAGACACCGAATAGACCCATTTACAGGGGAAAAATTCACTCCCACTCAGACGGAAATGGGACCGTATACACGCACATAAGCGGTTGAGCCACACGATTTTAATGACAGGGAGGTTCTTTACCATACGTACAGGAACATAGATCCGTTCCAAGATACTCGCCACCACAGCCTACTTAGGGCATTAGCGACCACAAAATACTTTCCTCTGAACCATAGCGCCCAACACCTAGATACGGGTAACACCACATGTCTTCCGGCAAAAAGCCATGCAAAATTTCGATTACCCCAAACATAGGAAATAGACTTCCTAAACAAAAGTTATAAAAATTACACAAGACAAAGGTCTTGCAGGATAGATGTCTACACAACATCGGTAAGCAAAAACGGGACAGATAAGCACACTGGCCCTCCCGGAATGCACAACAATATCAATACACAAACATTGGGAAAAGTCACGTTCCGGCAGCCGCCATACGTAACATCAAAGACTTCCCGTATACAAGGACATGAAAACAAAACACTGAGTTGTGACTTCTAGAGCATTGCAACACTGCTGTCGGCAGACACTCTTGTTATAACGGAAGTGATAATGAAAAGCAGACATGACCACCTGACACTCAGCCACGCGACACACGATAGGACTTAGCCGATATCAGCCCGCCCGCCAGCACGCTGCAGCGGAACGCAACCACAGTCACGCAAGCCTCAGTAACCACAGCCACGGGCACCTCCTGCCCACACCCGACCACTAATCAGGGGTGAATGCAGACAGATTCCCTCAAGGAACAACCCCCCCGCCCCCAATAACTACTTCTCTTCTTGTTTTTTATCTTAAAACCATCATAGGCGATCGGGACATGACCAGTTACACTCACGATCACTTGCCACCTCAACATTATAGATGAGAGACCAGATTAGGCCATGACGTCACAGCGTCACCACACTTCACAATCCTAAGGAGCGGATAGAAACCAGATAGTGACCAAGTGAGGATGACAGGAGCAGAGATGGATGGTACCTGCAGGATGGCCAGGACACCACCCATGGGCTACCATTATACCACCCTTCTCCTTCCATAACCTTATCACTCATAACACCATCCAACACAAACACATGGACACACAAAAACAGCTAATCTACATGCAAAAATATACATCGGGGTTGATAGACTTCATGCGTCTAAAGAGAGGGTCCACTACGCCCTGGATCTCAATGCTCACACCCGAGTATTAGGGGTGGTCGGAAACAAAATAAATCGTAATGCACATCTCTATGCAAAGAGATGAGGCCAAATTCATATAACAACTCTTTTTTTCTGAAATAATCCCGCATGCAAGGGACATAAAATTATTACAACTCGGACTATACCTATCCACAAATGAGAGCGGATACGCCTCATATCCAGCCACATGCATGGAATATCCTACCCACATACCAGGGATATTATTATTATTACACCTGCATGGAACTTTTAAAAATTTTGTACACCTGGGAAATACCCATCCCCGTCCACTCACTGTAGAAACATCCTAGTAGCATCACCGGCTCCCGGCCACCATTAACATGGAGTCCAACGGTGCGCAACCCTCTCCTACCATGCTTTAAGCCCATTCAGCAAATAACACCCCCGGATCCTAATAACAAGGGACCCAACGCCATAAAAACCCACTAACGCCTCCAAGAAAATTACCCAGGCATTACCGCTGGAAGTCCGACATGGCGACGACAGGCCTAAAGTAGTCCATGCATTTCGAAGATTCTACAACCCTAGAACACTTAAAAACTTACATAATCACACAGTAAATTATTTACATAGCACACTCATTTTTTATATATAAAAAAGGAATCTGATTCACGCTGAATGGTGATGACAGCGTAAACAGAAGGGCAGAGGCGCCACACAGGAACAGAGCTGGGGAAGGCGATGATGAGCCCTACCCCAGTTAACTCAATGACCCAGACTAAATAACAGACGGAATTACGTAAGGTCGAAGCGCCGATGACCTAGCACGGGCAGACTTCGGAAGCCCGGGAGTACCTAGCCTGTCCCCGGGACAAAGAAACGTCGCACCCACTATGTGCTACGGGCATCGAAGCCAGACCTGCAGGGGAGACTTTCTACGGTTGGTGGGAGAATTAGCCAGCTCCACACCGGACTCAGAAGATGACCCTAGGGACGACCAAATTAGGACTAGACTCCTAGTTTAGTATGTAAGTAAGTAGAGCTTCTACGGCGGGAAGCTAGTCTCCTACTCTTAGGAGTGAAGCAGAATCTCAGGATTCAGCGGGACCAATCCTAGATTCGCGAAGTCCTTGCCCCGCGTGGCCAAGGTGAAGACAACCAAACAAATGAATAATGAATAAACAAATAATGAATAATATGAAATATGAATAATATGGAATGAACGCGATCATAAATGGCTGACAGCGGGTCACCACAGCTTAAATGGTGACGCAGCGAGCGGCCAGAAATATTAAATAGGCAGGCAGCGAGCTGGCAAGAGGGGTTCGAGTGGGCAAACCCAGCAATGCCAATATAGGCGAAGAGGATACCCGGACGCTAAAATTCCCGGATGATATTATTCTATCGGACGATGTCCAGTGCCCACATAAATGTTAACGCAGCGGGAGACCAGGGATATTAAATAGGCATGCAGCGGGCTGACAAGAGGGGTTCCGTGGGCAAACCCAGCAATGATGAATACATCAATGAATGATACAGGGAGAAGGATGACAACACAGGCAAGTATAACGGCGATGCGTTTGCCCTCCAGCAGCGCAGGCGTCCGGAAATGTAGTAATTATTAGTATTAATCACTAATATAAATGTCGACAACTATTATTAAGGGAGCGGAATCCGGTGATTTTAGAGACAACCGGTCTTTCTAGAATACACGCGGGTGGTGACCTGGGGAGGTAAAACTGCCCCGGGCGATCGCTCCGGTCGAAATTTTAGCATGTAAGACAGTTGCATTTGGTACTGCCCCCGTAATTGAATTATATAGAGACCACGGTGGCTATTTTGGAAATTATAATGAAAGTTATGGCTGTCATAGTTATGACGTGGGTAGTCATGACGTAAGCACGGATGACGCAGACGTTATGCCAGCAGGCTACTTGAGCTGAGATTCTCAGTGACGTCAGCATTTATTCGAGAAAGATCCGAGATCTACGACGCAGTCGCAGGAAACGTGGAATTCTGCTGAGGAAGAAATTATGCTATTGGAGGGGAGGCTTGAACCAATGAACGATAGTCTGAAGGAAGACGGAGATTGCTGAAACTATGGTATTTTTATTACTTTTTGGAATGCAGAATTGTGGAAATCCATTTGCAGTAGAGGCATTGTTCTGGAATTTTGGTGAAATTTATTTTCAGTTTTTGAATTTTGAAAATCCGTCATGTATTGACGAAGTTGGAACTTCTAGCGATGACGCAGTAACACGCGATGGAAGGGATGGATACGCCCCTCATGAAGTTCATAAAAGGCCTTGCGCAGAAGTGAGGAGCCTCAATCGCCTCATTCCTCATTCTCTCAGATTATCAAAACGTCTGATAGTTCAATCGTCAGATCTCAAATAGTCATTTCAGTGAAACGTCGAGTGAGATTATTAGTGAAAAAGTCGTCTTTATAACGCGTGGTGAACCCACTGCATTAAAACGAGAGTCGAACATACAAGCAGTGCAGGTTTACTGTGTGTAAATCTAGGTGAAGTTGAAACGACCATTATAACGCGTCTACGAGATTAGCTGTGAACAGTTATCGGTCGCCTATAAGCTAATTCTCTTGTGCAGTGCTACATTAAGGACTGTAGAAAAGCTGAACAATTTCGAGTAATTATTTTGGAAGATATTAGCAGTTTTAGACGACTGACAAAAGTGATTTTCTCGCTACATGAGAAGCACTTTGTATAGCCAGAATCTACGCTACGGCGGACACGGCTAGTGAAATAGGGAGACTTCAGATTGCTTTTGTGACAACGCTACAGTATTATGGAGCAGTTTAATATGGCAGTTTGTTCTTCTAATACTATAACCGAAGAGAAGATGGAAGGCTAAAGGACTTTTATGCAATTGGGACATATTTCAACGGAGTAAGATAGCAGCATGGAACTTCGATAATTGCTATTCCACACAAGCGAACATGTGGTGAACAAACATCTACACCCATGTTTCGTGATTAAACGCTGAATACTATCAAACAGCAATGGAAATGATTTCATACTCACTGAATATGAATATTTCCTCGGAAATTTATACAAAAACTTCATGGCGATTTTCAACTGGAACTTCAGGGATTTTTCAAGAGAGGTCAGGGTTGTCCCGACTCACAAAGAAGATTATTGCCGAAAGGATGTCGTTCGTCTTCACAAAGCAGTGCAATTTCCGGAGAAGGAAGCAGTTCGATTCTCCGAGGGTGCTGTTTCTGGTTTCGAGGATGGAGCTCAGCTTTAACTTGGTGAAAGGGATCCATCAACAGTCTTCTTTGGGGAATTTTCCTCTGGAACGTCAATCGGCAGATAAGGTAGTCGTGAACGTTTATTGTATTTGAGTTTCTTAGCAATATTTGAGCAACCATTTTCCCATATTTTTGTCCTCATGTATTTTGCCTTATATTCTTGTTTGAGATTCCTATTCTCAGTACACCTTGATGAGTTATGCCTTTTTCGACGTTTTATTAAGACATTGTTATGTCATGGGCATAGTTAAATGATTTTGGATCAGTTGAGACTGATATTTAGATTTTTCAGTAATTTGCTTATTTTTTTTGTAGTCACGAATTGACTGTAAGTTAATGATTTTTATGGCAGATTTAAATTCAGACAGCGTGTCACTTTATTAAAGTAATTCTACCCCAGTTTAATTACTTTGACCAATTTTCTGTCATCATCAAGAAGGAAGAACATTTAAATGATTTTAGAGCGTTAAAATCCATTACATTGTCGACGATCTTGGAAATACTAGTCGTTATTTGAATTGATTGCAACACAGACATTTATCGTCAGTCATGAACGATCATTGCATCATAGACCATTTTGTGAAAGATGAACTTTAATTATGAATTATTGAATGCATTAAAGTCGTGATTTTTGTTAGGTTTTTTTTTCTCATTTAGAGATTTATATAATGATGTTTGCATTCCCAGTCTAATTGGATTCTATTCGACTATTTTGCAGCTTAATCGCACTTTGTTTGATGATAGTATTTTTATACTACAATTCTTTGAAGATGTTAATCTTAAATTTTGATAGACCAGACAGGCGTATATAAGCGTATTCACTATTAAATTTGTTTGTGATTGGCAAATTTTTACTTCAATTCGATTCATGAATGAAATCCACGAAGGTTAAATGACAACAGATTTGAAACAATTAATGATTATAAGAATTTTTAAGTGGAACTATGAATGTATAATCGCTAGTGCAGCGGACATGTTGAAAGTCGCTGATGTATAATGCCCTTAAATAAATGAAGGAGATTCCCACAGTAATTAATGATGATAAAGATTGTGTTAGTGGAGGTTTTTGTAAATTCTGTGGAAGATTTTGAGGCCGTATATTTTAATATATGATGAATTTTGGGCCTAATTTTTAATGCAGTTTGTGCATTATTTTGTAAGCGAAGTATTTTCCGCTAGAGTGTATTGTCATAGTTCGTTGAAAATTAATCAAGTGAATTTACTGTTATAATTAACAAGAGTTTTGAAAGAATTTGAGATAAGATTTTGAATGAAGATTACCGTCACAAATAATTATAATTATTACAACCTTTATTAAACCAGATTGTGACATTAACATGTATAACTAACCTTCATTGGTCGATTATATTAAACACGATTATGAATTTACCAACCGGATGAACATGTGGTTCAATGTATTTCTTAAATTAATAATTTAAATAATTTAAATGTTAATATTGTAAATAATAAATATGAATATCTTTGACAATAATGTGGAACGAAAGTAATGTTAAAGGCGTGTTTAAAATTTTTGTAATTATCTTCGACAATATTATAAACAATTTCTTATTAGTATAAATAATTTATGTGATTTTGTTATAAACATTTAAGAGTGTGTTTCATACTCTAAACTATGCTTTTTAAACATTTGGATGATAACTTAACAAGTTTAGGGATTGTCAGAATAATCCAGTGGTATGTGAGTTAAGCATTTGAAAGATTTGCGTCAATATATATGAGTTGTCTTGTAGACATTTAAAGCTTTGAAAGGAGCTGAATTCTTACGCAGTGTGGCGTGACGAGTGAGCCCCATTTGACAGGCATGCGCCAGGTTGAAGAGTAGACCAGCCGGCCAGACATCTGGTTATCAGCGGGAGAGGTCGATACTCTGGCCTTGCGCCTATTAATACAAGTGTGATGTTTATTAAAAGAAACCAAATGCTCTATATATATGTGTCGCTTCCTGACTTCCTCATCCAATCCAAATGTGTTTTGAATGTTACGTTATTTTGAGCTCATGGGAGTTAACATGTTTTATGATAACTTTGCAAGTCCTTTAGGAGGACATAGTCAGATTGACATGGGCTACTGATAGCCACATTTATTTTGTTGAGTTTGTTAAAGTCATACCCTTTATTTGAAATAAAGCTTTTGTACAGTTCAAAGTTCTTGCCTTCGTTTTGGTTCATTTTTAAATGTCATGGTCAAGATTATTGTGGGAGCATACTTTAGAGATCCTGTTGTCAACCCAATCCCCGAGATTATTTTTAAGAGGTAAGTAAAAGTAAGTATGAACCCCCATCTATTTTGGTGTGTTCCACAATAATTTTCTTGGTAACTTCTGTGTTCAAACCTTGGTAGTATCTGTCAGTGCCATTTTCATTGATGTAGCTGAGCCGGTGCGATTGATTGTTGGCAATCCGATTGAGGGGGCGGATATCTGACAGCCTACTATCCGGGTAAACGGGGACAGTACGCAACTTAGAATTAAGCAAATTCAATAAGCGCTGTTGCTAAATAATAGCACAGCATATTTCGGCACTAGATTAAGATAAAACCATTCGCCATGTAAATACCAAATATTTTTTAATCTATCATAATTTACACTAAGCACCCTAAGATTAAGGCAAAACATTTCGGCGCCTGGTGACTACAAATCCGTTACCAGGGTAAGCCCGATAACATTAGGCTAAGATAGAAATCTAGCCGGCATAGAATAAGAATAGAGTAAGGCGCCAAGGGCGACTAGAAGGTATATACATGTATGAATGACAACAATGCATTGTCCAGTATAACCTTACCCTTGCGTTCTCTTTCTGGATTGCAGAAAGAAAACATGGACAGCAGCACACCCACTAACAAAATATTTATGTCTCACAGGTCAAGATCATTGCACTGTACATACGCCCTGTAAATACATATCCCGAATCACACACAAATGTAAAACACTGATGTCACACAAACACATACACTTTGCTACAATTTCAAGTCGCGCCGATAAGGTGACGGCGACGCGATCAGCAACGTGAAGTGAACGTGGGACACTGAACGGCACTGACGCAACTCTTAGAAAGCGCTTAAATAATGAGCGATCTACGGCAGCCAGGGATAGCGCAAGGGTTGTAAGCGCTCACCTTTGCTTCCAAGGTGCAATTTTCTCACCCACGGGGGAAAATGCATGAGAGGTGTGAATTAGCGGCACAGCCACTAAAACACAGTAAAATGGCTGGGTAGAAAATGGCCATGGATGGAAAGGTAGGACCAAGGCCAGATGAAAGCGCTATGAAGTGATCACATAATGAGAAAGAGGTACCAAGCTCACGGGCACAGCGGATTATTATTATTATTAGTAGTAGTAGTAGTAGTAGTAGTAGTAGTAGTATTAGTATTAGTATTACTATTAGTACAGCTGTTACCATGTCATCATTGTAAAAAGAAAATGTAAATGCAAGAAGTAATATGAAAATAATGAATTGCAGTATAACCTACACATCAGGAACACAATTCTGTTACATCTATGCATATAACCTTATGGTCACACCATTTAACCCTGCCACAATATGTATACACTTTTGTTTCTTTCATTTTTCTTTCTACTAAAATCCAAATTTGTGAAGGTGCCCCGTTTCATCCCAAGAACAATAAACCATTATAATATTTCCTTTAACTTATACCCTGGGGCACCTATTTTTGTATTTTCTTCTATCTTTCACACTAAAACATTGCAGGGAGCAATTTTTTCCCCAACACAGCGCCGGACGGCACAACCACCCGTCCAGCCTTGGGTTTTTTCCTCCCTGAACAATGTCAACACATATATATAATGCCAAAATCACATATTTTTTTGTACTTTTAATTTTTCAAATGTCATCTTTTAAATGAACTATTCTAAATTATAGTATGTATATCCCAAAACCTACCCCTCTGAGCACAAGCTGAACTCACATCACCACGCCATCGACACATCTTCATCAACACGGAAGAAAAAAAGAAGACGTACAAGGAGCAATCAAAAACGATCCATCACATCCACACCCCCACCCTACGTTCCGTTCCCGTTCGCGGGGACGCGAACTAATCGAAGAAAGGGACTTGTACAGCTCCCGCGGGGGGGGGGGGGGCAGTACCCCTAAGCCACCCCCCTTCTTCTACTAAAAACACCCTGACTGGCAACATCATAAGACCAGAACACTATCTTTACACAGCAAGAGGTGGCCACCCAGCTCGGGAGGTTAGCCAACTACTTGCGACACATACATAAACATCTACACAACAACTAACTGGGGCAGCTACGTCAGAGGAATGCTGACCACGCGACGCCGAGAACTATAAGAAGTGGAGTCCTAATTGGAGCCATGATCTGTTGTACAGTGTGCGTCGCCGAAGGCCCTAGCCGACATCTGCTCCGTTTGCATCATCAGGTGAGACTCAGCAAGTGTTCAGAGTCCTTTACTTTGTGAAACACCCACTCATAATTTTGTACACTCTACTTGTATAACTACTTACATTCCCCCAAAAGAGACTTACAATTCACACTCACTGACCAATAAACACATGGTCAGTAAACTACACTTGTATTGTCAATTACACGCCTCTTTATATCCTCATACCCTTCCTGACCTCCGTCACGATTGACCGTGACCATAGTAGCCAGTAATTGCTTGGTCAGGCTCCATTGTGCTTCCCGCACGCGTCTCGACTACGTAACGTCGAGCCGCTGACGTAAGCACGCCTATTGTATTACTCCTAGCATCCAGCTGGCAGGCCGGCATAGTAGCCTGCATTCAGAGGTTCATCCCCTAATAGACTCTTGCATCTTTGCAGGAACACCCCCTAGCATTTGAACACCAAACAACACGCTAAACTGGTAAGCTCTCCCAGCTACGGGAAGCTGCTATCATTTAGAAACAACCTACCAAATTAGCACAGTGACACTAATGGTTTATCCCTAAACAACCCCCCAACTAAGGGATCTAAAACAATATTATTAGAGACGTGTTTACGAATGAAGAACAATCCCATTCCCTCTATGATTTTATAGTGACTTCACCTTGTGACTATATTATTCGTGAAAACCCTTCAATGTTTTTTTATCACCCTATGAGTGTGTGATATTAGGAATATTATTTTACGGTTAGTGTATAAAAAGCAACAACTGATCTTGATACAAACACACCAGTCACCTACAAGTTGGTTTTAAAGTCGATATGAAATTTATCTATAAAGCCACAACACCGTTTACGAGGGCTGTTAGTTCTCCACCGTGTATGATAACGTTAATACTGGTAAACAAACAACGATTACAAATCCTTGGTTATAGGTTAGGAAACCAACATGAACAAGGACATGTTACAAGTGTTACATCCCGTACAGGTGGAAGCTGGGGCAGTACGAATTGACATGCAATCGAATCAACCCCAGGCTCCTGGACTAAATAACAATGACGAAATTCAATTTGTTATCAACAAACAATATATTTTTACCTTACCCCATGAAAGTATTATTTAAATTGAGGGTAAATTAATTAAAGGCGATGCCAGCACGCCCACCTCTTCCACGTTGGCTAATCATGCTTTCGCTTTTCTATCTTCTGAAGTGCGTTTTGTGATTAATGATAATGTGGTACACATGAGTCGAAATGTGGGTATGACTAGTCTTATGAAATTATACCCTTCATATATTGAGGAAGAATGTAAAACGCTTTCTATGGCAGGATGGTGTCCCAACAGCAGCAATGACTGGTTAGTTGCTACGGATGGCACCTTTACAAGTTTCTACCATTAAAATTACTACTAGGCTTTGCATAAGATCAGAAGCGTATTATTTTAAATAAAAGACAATGTTTGTATTTGGTGAGAGACAACAGTGATTATAATGCAATCAAGGGAGCCCATGATGAAGTCGTAGACTCAAAAATTCAATTGCTTCGTTTAATATGGAATATTCCCCAAGTGACTCTGTCTGATCGTAAAAAGCTAGGCATGTTAAACTTGGCGAAGAAAGATAAAGTTCGACCTATAGCATTTAGAAGTTGGAGCCTACACGAGTACCCTTTGCTGCTTACCATCGACACACATAGTTGGAGTGTTAATTCGGCTCGCTCTACCGAGCGACCTCTGTACATTATTATTGGTTTTAAAAGTAATCGAAAATATCAACAGAGCAAAGATATCACTCCGTTTGATCACATCCACTTGAGAAATATACGTTTGTTTTTAAATAATGTGTGCTTTCCGTATGAGGGGTTGGAAATCAATTTTTCAAAATAAAGTTTGGCCCCTTTTTTGATAAGTTTGCTAAATTTCAATCATCTTAGTATGAAAAACAGGACTGTCCCATGTTGACACCGCAAGCGTTTAAAGCAAGGACGCCACTCGTGGTCTTCGACTGTTCGTATTTATAGGAATCTATGAAAATCACCACCATTGATTTAAGAGTAGATTTTGAAACACAGGAAAATGTACCAGCAAATACAACAGCCTAATGTTTGATTATTCACACAAGACAAGTCAACTATCACCCTCTGTCTAACTATGTCACAAGCGTGTAATCATCATGTGACATCATACTCAGCGGCACCTGCTGTGACATGATAAACAAAACATGTCTTAACACGTTATTATTTATCATCCGTTGGCTGCTGTGGTAACAGTTCCTGTTGTGCTCTGTCACAGTTCTTACCAACAACCATTGCTGGCCATTTACTAATTCAAACCATTACAACAACAACAAATTCATGTGTCCCTCAATAAGCAATAACAACAACATGAGGGAAAACCCCTGGAATTTAAAATGTGAATTTAATAGACTAAAGACGTTTCAAACATGGTCAGTCCCCTTCATGGATCCTGGAGAATTGGCCGCAGCAGGGTTTTATTATTTAAACAAAAGAGATGTGGTCAAGTGTATATTTTGCAACATTGCAATTGGCCCATTTAGTGACCATCAACATTGGAGCCCATCCTGTCCTTACCTGAATCGATATGATGTGGGCAATATTCCGTGGAGTTTAAATTATCGCATCATTGTGCAAGACCCCACGAAAACGGGAGATACCTGTGGGCATTATGTGCAAACTGTTCATTTGAATGTTGTGCCAGATTTAAAAAAAACACTTTGTAACATGTGTATGAGTGCTATGTTGATGATGAATTATACGAGTTTGCTCATGTAAAATTAAGAATTATTTACTGTTATTCCTACTACCTAGTCCTTAACTATTTTTTTTATTTAAAACTTGGTTAAGCGTATGACGGATAACCATGAGATGGGTTAGTTGATGGTTAGACGTGGACAAGGTAAGATTAAATATAACAAGTAGTTCCGTGAAGAAATATACAGCCTATTTTCATATATCCTACTTATGTTAACTGCCACTATGAACATACAAAATATCAGTTTGATTGCTGTAATAGATTCGTAGATATTGAGAACCGACTAAATATTTCGGATATTCGCCATGTTGGATTTTATATATGTAGGTCCTAGAGTCATGTACTGTTACGTGAATATTATTGTGTACGTGTAGCATTCAAACTTCAATCGCATGATTAGGACACAAGGAATAACAAGGAGATTTTAAAATTTCGCACAGCTGCCATCTTGTGGTTATGAAAACAATTGAAATAAATTAGATGCCACTGGATTAACATTCGTATAAGGATTTACTGTACCAAGTTTCACTGTACTAGGATGGTTAAATTGCGAGAAACGTCCATATGAATATTTATACTTCGCGTCGCCGCCATGTTGGATTTGTGATCACCAGGTTATTTAAAGTCCTATAGGTGAACTTATGTTCATAGCCCCTATGAACATAAAGAAATTCAGTTTGATTTCTATAATAGATTCGTAGATATTCAGAGCCGTCTAAATATTTCGGATGGTCGCCATGTAGCATTGTTAAATGTATAGGTCATAGAGTCATGTACCATTAAAGGAAAATTATTGCGTTGGTTCATTATTCAAACTTTCACTTCGATCGCATGATTACGACACAAGAAATAAAAACTTAATTTTAAAATTCGCTCAGCCACCATTTTGAGGTTATGTAAACAATTGAACTAAATTGGATACCATTGCATTACAATGAGTATAAACATTTCCTGTACCAGATTTTATTGCGTTTGGAACATTAAATCGCGAGAAAGGTCTATTAAAATTTTTAATTCGCTTGGCCGCCATGTTCGTTTTGTAGTTAACCGGTTTTTAAAAGTCTCATAGATGAACTTCCAGTAATGCACTTTATCTCCGTACAAAATTTCAGGGTGATACCGCTAATAGTTTCCGAGATATAGAATGCCGGTGAAATATTTCGCACATCCGCCATCTTGTGGTTATGTAAAAAATTGAACGAAGTTTGATGTCGGTGCATTACAATGTGTATAAACATATACTGTACCAAGTTTTATTGCGTTTGGTTGGTTAAGTCACGAGAAACGTCTATTTAAAAGTTGCAAATTCGCATGGCCGCCATGTTAAATTTGTAGTTACCAGTTTTTCAATAGTCACATAGGTGAACTTCTAGTAGCTTCCTTTATCACCGTACAAAATTCCAGGGTGATATCGGGAATAGTTTCGGAGATATTGAATGCTGGTGAAATATTTCGCACAGCCGCCATGTTGGATTGGTGAGATGTAACAAAATTTGAAGGGCACGGTCGGGGTCACCCGGAGTAGGGCTATGAACTTACCGAGTTCCATTGAAATCGCTCCAGCCATAAAGAAGTTATTAGGGACACACCCACACACACCTCACACACACACACACACACACACATGCACACACAGACACACGCACAAAAGGTGATCTCATAAGCCTATTCTTTCAAAATTGAAAATAGGCTAAAAAAATAAGGAAACCATGCTTCGTACACTGATTCTCGATTGTCAAGGGTTTAAGTTTGGTGACAAAAAAGCGTATAGTTAAATAGGTGGCCATCATTGATTGTTCTACGTTTTGGATATCACAACCCACCCATCTGGTGTATAAACCGCCCTATGCTTTCGATTTGTTGTGTGAGAAAGTTAAAAAACAAAAGTCAGTGGATTGAAAATCATTTGCAACTAGTGTGGAAAACAGGAACCATTTCTTATAAGCACCTTGACATGATGATGAAAGTGTATTTGTCATCAGCCAATGTGGCATTTGTGAAAGGTGTCGAAAAGATCCAATGGTTGCAAGAGTTTTTAGCTCCTCACTGTAAATATATCGATTTGAGGGATTTAGGTTGCCCTTCGCTGCAAACATTGATTGATTCCTGTCCTTGTGGCGACATTAGCAATAAAGCCTTGCGACAAGCGTGGCATTTGTTTCATCGGTTAACTTCTAATGCGTATTGCGACTTGTTAAATAAAATTAAAACCCAATGTTTACTCGCTGATGACAGCAGTGAGATTCCTACACGTGAGGTGAAAACATCTACGTTATAAGATGGACGCCTTTGCGACCGATAAGGCTATTGGTGAATTCTTTGTTTGCAAGAAAAAAATGGTGAGAGTAGAGGAATAGTGGAAGTTCTAACGCACCAGGTGCTCGAAAAGTAAGTACCCGACTTCCTCAGCCAAGTAAGATTTGACATATCTTGCAAACCAATAGGTCTAGAGACTTGTACAAGGTACCAAATTACTCGTTCGACCCCCCCCCCCAGTAGGAGGGGAATGATCCCTTTGAATATTGCATCATCACGAGCAGATATTGCGTAATCACGATGACGTCATGGGTCCTTAGAGCGAGCATGTGGTCCAGGAGCGAGCATGTGCACTGCACGTGTTAGCGTGGGAATGGGTTGACCTTTTGGCTTGTTTATGCGATGGTGATAAAAAGTTAATGGGTGTTGGCGCGAGGACATATTGCATCATCATGATGTCATCTGATAACCATGCGGATGTGAGCACGTGCAGCGTGCACGTGCACATGTTAGCGTGGGAAGAGGTTGACCTTTAACCGCTTGAAGCGGATAACTTTTGGGTAACCGCTTGAAGCAGATAACCTTTGACTTATTTATGCGATGGAGATAAAAATTATTGGGTGTTGACGTCATTTGATACCCATGCAAGTTTGCAGCTGTGCGAGCGATCACGTGATATGTCTGCAGTGTTCGCGTGAGACGTGGTTGACCTTTAACGTCATCGGGTAAGAATGTAATCTTTGACTTCTTTAAGTAATAGTGATAAAATTATAATGAGATGATTGCGTCAGAAGCTTGTTTTTGTAGCATTTGGTTTCTTGAGTGTAGGTGGGGGTGAAGGATATATAAATGCATGTGTGCGTGGATGAGTTTTAACTTCTACGTCTGCGCGAAGAGAGTGTGTGTGTGTGAAAGAAATAAAGAAAGTCAACGACGAGGAACAAATTGTGTGTGTGATGGATGTTCTAACGAAGTTCAATAACTTAGCCACTTGCGTTGAGTATTCTAATAAGAAACTATCAGAACTAATAATTGATTTACCGTATGTGGTCCAAATTATTTGGGCTGTGGAGACGAGATTTGGAAGAAAAATAGTGGTGGACATTATCATTGAAGGTGAAATAACAAGTGTATTTCTACCTGCAGTATTTGCAAAACTAAGCGCATCAGAGATCGATAAACTAAACTCACTTAGAGGCAAACTGATGTTGGTGTATTTGGGGTTGAAGAACCGCTCACATCAAGTTGTTTTAAAACTGTAAATTTTTGGTGAGTATATATATATATATATGCAGATTATATATGTATTGATTGATATAACGAATGATATATATATTTAGTTGCTTATTATTTCTTAATTTGTTTAATTTTTTTCAGATTATCTAAAAACTAATAAAAAGGAACAGGAAAATGAAGTGGAAAACTGTTAATTTTCTGAGTGGAACTGAACATCGATCGCACCCGGTAATAGAGTATCATCGTGTATGCTTTCATCAGTCTGAAGAAGAAGAAGAAGAAGAAGAACGAGAAGAAGAAGAATAAGAAGAAGATGATAATGAGGTGAGTCATAATGAGAAAGAAGCTTGTTTTAACAAATGGACATCTTCGAGTGGAATTTCAACATTTTCAGTCTACGTTACTAATGTTAGCAAATCAGATGATAGTCAGCGAGAGGTGACAGAAACAGTTCTAAGATATTTGTTACAAAAATTATGTGAAGATGAACATTTTATTTGTTTCTTCGGATACAATACATTTGATGAGGTTTACAAAATTGAATTTTCCATCACTTGTTTTGAAGTAACAAAATTGAATGAGTATAGAAACAAATTGCTTGGTAAACTTCAGGATGAATTTCCCTTTGAAGCCATTCATTGTTCGCTGGAGATTACAGGCAGCAATTTATCTCAATGGCTAGAATACAATTTAAAAGATTATAGGTTTATGGTGAGCCGATGTTACAGCAACTGCTGGTGGTGTATTAACAACAGTGCGAATTGGACAATTGCTTAGACAACAATGGCAACACCTCCTAACAAACGTAGAAAGGTTGATATTGTAATACATAATACTAACAGTGAAAATATAAGAAACCAATTGGACAATGCATTTGAAAGTGTTTCTAATTTTAGAAGTGAACTAAACGGTGCTATGTCAGTATTATACCAAATCGGGGAAAACACTCAAACCGACTTGATTGAGAACAGTGATGAGTTGATTGAATGTTGGAGAGTTATTAGTGAGCACATATTGCAACAAGCTGTGAATTTCGAAGAAATTACAATTCAAATAAAGGATGAATCTTTCTTGAGCTGTGAGTTAATTGAAACGGCATTCAATTCTTGAGTGTACACACTTGCAGTATCAAATATTAAGAAGGAGTTTTTGGATCCTCGCGAATTTTTAGCGAATGCTAATATTTGGTTTACAAAGTATGTTAAGAAAGCGTTAACTGTACAAGCTTTAAAGGTGAATTCAGTTTTGAGTGCACAATATGTGCTTCGCGACATATCAGAAACAAAATATTTTGCTATCAAAAATGAAGTAGTTTTCGAGTATACTGATTTAAATGAATTTTATAATAAGAATATCATTGAAGGTACATTGACAAAAATGAGCGAATTTGAAGCAAATGGTTTCGGGTGGGCTTTAGAAAAAATTCATAGTTTGAGAATTAATATAAATAAATATGTTGGATTTCAAATAGGAATGTCGATTGCCTGACGTAATAGTCAATAAACATGCAGTGCTAAATTTGTATGATACAAAGGAAGCTTGTTTTGCGTGGAGTGTGGTTGCTGGTTTGTATCCAAAAACTCGAAACGTGAATCATCTTTCTTCCTATCCTAATTACAGAGATGTTTTAAATTTAGATGGTATTCCAATTCCGATGGAAATTAAATATTTAAACAAGTTTGAAAACCAAAATAATATTTCTGTAAATGTGTATGGAGCACAATATGATGAAAAAAATGGGTATGTATGGGAACAAACGAAATAAAAGGAAAAAAACTTTTACTATTGTACATTTGTATGTATCAGATAAAGTATATGAAAGGAGCGTAGACTTATTGATGTTGCAGATTGGAAACAGTGAAAGTTATCACTTTTGTTTAATTAGAAATCTTGCTCGCCTTGTGCGTTCACGCCTCACTAGCATTCACAAAAGGATTTATATATGTAGTCGTTGTTTGTCATATTATTTTCTTGAGGATGAGTTAAATGTTCACTTTGCAGACTGTAAACAGTTTCCTGTTGCAAAAAGCATAATGCCAACTGATGAACAAAGATTTGTTAATTTTACAGAATTCCGAGTTAAAGATACAGTTCCATTTATAATATATGCAGACACTGAATGCGTCTTGTCTCCAGTTTCCTCCTGTTTTCCAAATAGTGACATTCATAACTCTACTTTAACACAAAAACATATTCCTTACAGCATTTCTTTATACCTTCATTGTAATTTTGATAGTGAATTGTGCAGTATCAAACTCTTTAGGGGAAATAATTGCATTGAATTGTTTGTAAAGGAACTTTATAGTATTGTGGATAAACTTCAAACATATTACTTATCGGCTAAGCCAATGTTAGAGATGACCGAAAATGAAGAAAGATTATTTTTGTCAAGTAAAATGTGTCACATTTGCGAGAAACCGATTGCAGATAATGAACTCAAAGTACGCGATCATTGTCACTTAAATGGAAAATATAGAGGAAGCGCACACAATAGTTGTAATTTAAATTACAAAGTAACAAAGGTTCTGCCTATAGCATTTCATAATCTAACGGGCTATGATGGATATTTTATAATTAAAGAAATTTGTGAGAAACGTGATGGAGAGGTGTTACATAATCCTGGTTGTATAAGTTTGTTGGCGGTGAATATGGAACGTTATAAAGGGTTTACAAAGTATGTACGGGTTAAGAATGGATTCATTCAGTTAAGAGATATCGATACATATAATTTCTTGTCCTGTTCACTAGATCAATGTTCATCTTCGTTAAGTGAAGATTCAAAGCAAATAACTCGATGTTATTTTAATGATGATGCACAGTTTCGACTTACTGCGAGAAAAGGCGTGTTTCCCTATGGATACGTCACGAGTATGGATGTACTTAACGAAACTAAATTACCTGAAATATCCAAGATTTATAGCAGTCTTAATGATCAAAGAATATCGAATGAAGAGTATGAGTTTGCTCAATCGGTGTGGGAAACGTTTTCCTGTCAAACATTAGGAGAATACGCCGATTTGTATTTAAAAGTTGACACACTTCTTTTGGCGGATGTCTTTGAAAATTTTAGATCGAATGGCATGGAAACTTATGGCATTGATGCAGCTCATTTTTACACTGCTCCATCTATGTCTTGGTGCGCGATGAAAAATATAACCAACGTTCAACTTGAATTGCTTCAAGATATTGATATGTTATACTTTTTTGAACGATCTATTCGAGGAGGAAATGTTCAGTGTATAACACGACATGCGATCGCTAATAATAAGTATATGAAAACTTATGATGAGAAGAAGCAAGAGTCCTACATAATGTACTTTGACGTTAATAATTTATATGGATATGCGATGATGGAATATCTTCCAACAGGTGGCTTTAAATGGGTTGCAAATGTTGAAGGCTTTGATGTTTTAACTATTGATGATACTTCAGAAATTGGATACATTTTGGAAGTAGATTTGACTTATCCTCAAGAGTAACATGACAAACATTCAGATTACCCTCTATGCCCCGAAAAGTTGACAAAGCTAATGACTATCCTAGATAATAAAGAACGTTATGTTTTGCATTATAGAATGTTAAAGCAATGTATTCAACTAGGAATGAAATTAGATCGTATTCACAGAATAATTGAATTCAATCAGAGCCAATGGCTAAAACCATATATTGATGTGAACACAGAGAAACGAAAACATGCTAAAAATGTTTTTTTTTTATAAATTGATGAATAATGCAATTTTTGGTCGTTCACTGATGAATGTGAGGAAGTTAAGGGACATCAAATGGTATGGAGCTCGTGGTGCTGGGTCTTTAATAGCTAAGGCTAATTTTAAACATAGAATTATATTCGATGAACAATGTATGGTCATCGAGATGAGCAGACTAAAGATTTTTCACAATCAACCAGTATATGTTGGTGCATCTATATTAGATTTGTCTAAATGTAAAATGAATGACTTTCATTACAATGTTATTTTAGCAAATCCTGAATCAAATGTGAGGTTGTTATAAACAGACACCAATAGTTTTATGTATATATTCTATTATGATATTTATGAGTTCATGAAACAGCATTCAAATTTGTTTGATACTGGAAACTATGAAACAAACAATCCTTTTGGCATTGTGAGACAAAATAAAGGTGAAATTGG
This sequence comes from Meconema thalassinum, assembly GCA_946902985.2. Lineage (NCBI taxonomy): Eukaryota > Metazoa > Arthropoda > Insecta > Orthoptera > Tettigoniidae > Meconema > Meconema thalassinum. Next base: position 32,183,764 of record OX336393.1, read on the forward strand.
TTTAATGAAAGATGAACATGCTGGAAGGATTGTTGAAGAATTTGTGGGGTTAAGACCCAAAATGTATGCAATAAAATTGTGTGATGAAATGAATAGCTTGTGTAAGGCTAAAGGCATTAAGAAGAGTGTGAGTAAAAGTATGAATATTGATGAGTATCGAAAGTGTCTTAATAACAGAGATCAAGTCAACAAAGTTCAAGTTTGTATAATTTCAAAATCTCATTCTGTATTTACTGTTCGGCAAAATATGTTGGCAATTTCATCAAACGAAGATAAAAGACACATAACTGAAAACGGAATTGATACTTAACCGTTTGGTCATTTTTCTCTGAAAAAATGATTAGAAACAAATTTGAGATTAAAGCACTCCGTCTCACTTACTTTATTTCTTTCACACACACACTTTTATTCCGTTAATAATACTAATTTTTGTGTGTTCCTTTGCTTATGAAAAAAAAGAATAAATAATAACCCAAATTTTGTGGGTATTATATAAAAAAAACACCTCCCCCCACCATTCCCATTTTCCAGAAATATATATATATATATATTTATATATGTATAATTACTTTATATTACATATCATTTAGTAATGGTGCGTTGTAAGAGGAGCAACTCTACCACCCAATATAAACGAACAGGAAGTGGATCATTAATTAGTCGTGTACTTAATAAAACTATTGATAATTTACCCGTGGAATTACACATCCCGGGATATGAATATTGTGGACCAGGAACAAAATTAGAAAAGCGATTGAGCCGTGGTGATCCCGGAATAAATATATTAGATAAAACGTGCAAAGAGCACGACATTGCTTACGCAAAGCATAAAGATTCAAACAAAAGAAGAGAGGCTGATGAAATTTTAGCTTCAAAAGCTTGGTCTCGTGTAAAATCCCGTGACGCATCATTAGGCGAGAGAGCGGCTGCACTAACAGTCATTGGCATAATGAAAGCTAAGTCTAAGCTTGGTGGAGGTAAACGAAAATTAAATATAAAAAAAAGAAGAACATCGAAAAAGCAAGGTGGTATTTTACCCCTACTTCCGATATTTGCAGCCTTGTCGGGCTTGGGGGGTCTAGCAGGCGGAGCAGCCGGGGTAGCGTCTGCTATAAACAAAGCGAAAGCTGCACAAGAAGAATTAAAAGAAATGAAAAGACACTATCGAATGATAGAAGCAATGCGAGGAAAAGCAGGTCAAGGCATTTATTTAAATCCTCCTGCATACAAAAGATAATTAACCAAACACCAAATAAAGCATTAAGTAATTTCGATTTAGCTAAATACGCACATCAATTAAAGATTCCAAATTTTAGAGGAGTCTTTATGCGAGATACGTTACCAAGACATCCTCGAAAAAATGAAAACTGTATTGTTAACCTTGAACCGATGGTTAAATCTGGTTCACATTGGGTGGCTTTCAGTAAACGAGGTAAATACTTGCATTATTTTGATAGTATTGGTAATTTAAGACCACCATTAGAAATTTTAACATATCTTAAAAATTGTTATCTACAATATAATTTTCATTCATATCAATCGATTACTTCTTCGATTTGTGGACATTTATATTTAGTCTTCTTGTATTGTATAAATAAGGGAAACACAGACTGCCTTTAAACATTTCAAAGATGGCTTTCGAAAGACGGATAACTCTTGAAGGTAAAGGCTCAAAGTTTGATGTTACATTGGAGAATCCGATTCATCTTGTAGGAGCAGAGTTTTTTTTTGAAATAGGACTTGCAGGATTGTATACATCTAATTCTATTCGAAATGTTACCAACAGAAATAATACATTTCGCATTCATTTTACTAAATTTTTGTTATCAATTGATTTAGTGGTACCACCAGGTATTTATGAATTTGAAGATCTAGCCTCAACATTTGATGATTTACTTAGTTATCACTCATTGTCGAAACTTATAACAAATCATATACAAAAAACGAATCTTTATTTGGAAGAGGATATAAATGGAAAAGGACGCAACCGTCTTGTTTTGTCTTCTCCGTTTAATATTGATTTCAGTGTACCCAACAGTGTAGCAGAGGCTTTAGGTATTGAAAAGAAAGTTTACCCTAAAGAGAATAAAAGAGAAATTGAGATTGATCGAAATAGAATCGAAAGTGAAGTAAAAATTAACGAAAATAATAACGTTTTAGCCATAAAGATGAACGATGTGGATACAACAATTTTAATATTACCTGATGCTAGCTATACGTTTCAACAATTAAGTGCTAAGATTAATGAATTATTACTAGCACATTTATTATCAGTTTTATTAGGTGAAAAAGACAAATTTCCTTCATATATTTATATTAATTATGATAAAGTGTTCTCTAGTTGTAAACTATATTCGGGGGTGAAGCTGATTCCTGCCCGTGGTGCCCCTGCATAGGTAGTCGGAATTGAATTTCCGTTACTGAACTGATCGTCAGCATTCCAGAAGCATCATTAAAGTTCTATCTGAAATGATTCATTCTAGTAGGGAAAGGCTCTTATCAGAGCCCAATTTAACAATTATTTCTTTTAACATTGAAGGACTGACTTCTTGTAAAGAAGATCTTTTACGTGAATTATGCCTAAAACATAATTGTGATGTTTTATGTATACAAGAAACTCATAGGGATGTTAATCAACGACGTCCTAAAATCCCTGGAATGAGATTGGCAGTCGAACGTCCTCATGGCCAATATGGAAGTGCCATCTTCACTAAACCAGATATCAGGATTCTTGCAACCTCCATCACAGCTGACAATGACATAGAAATTATTGCGATAGAATTGAGTAACTCAATCATTTTTTCCATTTATAAACCCCCAAAGGTAAGCTTTTCATTCAGACAACCTGATAATCTGAATTTGGAGAAAGTGTCCATCTTCGTGGGTGATTTCAACAGCCACAGCATTATATGGGGTTATCCACATGATGATGAGAATGGAGAAGCTGTTATGCATTGGGCGGAATCACACCAACTGTCCCTCATTCATGATAACAAACTTCCTTCATCCTTCAATAGTAGAAGGTGGAAACGTGGATATAATCCAGACCTTATTTTTGTGAGTGATCAGATTGCCCATCAGTGTATTAAATCTGATTGCCTTCCTATTCCTAACTCACAACATCGTCCAATAATGTGCCAGATAGTAGCAGCCGTCAGGCCACAGAGTGTTTACTTTAAGAGAAGATACAATTTCAAAAAGGCAAACTGGGAATGTTTTACTTCCTCTTTAGATACAAAGATGAGTACAATCAGTCCCATACCAGAGGCATATGATCAATTTATTGATGCCATTAGATCGTGTTCTAAAGAAGCCATTCCAAGAGGATGCAGAACTAATTACATACAAGGTCTTTCCCAGGAAACATCTGCCTTACTGACAAACTACTTCAATTTGTATGAAAGGGATCCTTTGAGTGCTGAAACTATTGCAAGCGGACAACAACTTATTTCTTCTATTTCAGAGTCTAAACGAGAACAGTGGTTAAAATTGATGGAAGAAGTTAACATGGATAGGAGTAGCCATAAGGCCTGGAGGCTACTCAGGCGTCTCAGTAATGATCCTAATAAATCATCTTCTCTTTATAACGTATCTGCAAACCAAATTGCTCACCAACTCGTCCAAAATGGCAAGTCTATAAACTCCAGTTCTAGAACAAAAGTGGATACTAGGCCAAAATTCAGACCAGAGACCAGTATACTTTCTAATCCCTTTACCTTGGCAGAACTAAATGACGCTATAAATATCAGCAAAATTGGTAAGGCTCCTGGTGTAGATGAAATCTGTATTCAACAAATCAAGAACTTTGGACCTGTTACTAGAGAATGGGTACTCAATCTATTTAACAATTGCATTCGAACCTGCAGAATACCCGAAATCTGGAGGAAATCTAGAGTTATAGCATTCCTCAAACCAGGAAAAGATCCCCATGATCCTAAAAATTACAGACCAATATCTTTGCTCTGTCATTTATTCAAGATCTTAGAACGAATGGTTCTGGTAAGGCTTGCAAAAATAGTTGAACCACTTTTGATCCCCGAGCAAGCTGGTTTTAGAAGAGGGAAGAATTGTACATCACAAATACTCCATTTGACCCAATATATTGAAGATGGTTTTGAAAATCGAAAAATAACTGGGGCAGTCTTCATCGACCTAACTGCGGCCTATGACACAGTTAACCACCAAATTCTGTTGAGTAAACTTCATAAGATGACCAAGGACAACAAGCTGACTCAATTTCTTCGATGTCTTCTTGAAAATCGAAGATTCTTTGTAGATTTCCAAGGGCGACATAGTCGTTGGAAGAATCTCCGGAATGGCCTACCTCAAGGTAGTGTTTTGTCTCCAATATTATTTAATATTTACACGAATGATCAACCCTTGCCAGAAGGAACTAAAAGCTTCATCTATGCAGATGATCGAGCTATTCTCACCCAGGGTGATCAGTTTGAGAGTGTTGAACGGAGATTAATGGCAGCCTTAGATGAACTGAGTCCATACTACAGAGAAAACCATCTAAAGCCTAACACCTCAAAGACGCAAGTTTGCGCTTTTCACTTAAAGAATATGCAGGCAAGAAGAAAACTGAAGATTTTCTGGGTGGGTGCTCTTTTGGATCATTGCTCTACACCTAAATATCTAGGGGTAACTCTGGATCGTGCACTCACGTAAGAACAACATTGTGTTAACACGAAGCACAAAGTATCTACGCGAAATTCCATTCTTCGCAAGTTATGTGGTACCAACTGGGGAATGCAAGCTCAAACAATGAGAACTACTGCTTTAGCACTGAGCTACTCTGCAGCAGAATATGCATGCCCTGTTTGGTATAGATCATGTCATGCCAAACAGGTAGATATTGCTTTAAATGAAACTTGTCGGCTTATAACTGGTTGCCTAAGATCTACACCTTGTGACAAGTTATATTGCTTGGCTGGCATTGCTCCCCCAGATATTAGACGTGAAGTAGCTGCCAAACATGAAAAATCTAAAGTAGAAGTTTCCCAGACACATCCTCTACATAATTAACAACCTGCTCAACAACGATTGAAATCTAGGCGAAGTTTCCTACACTCTACTGAGTGCCTGTCGGATTCACCTCAATCATCAAGGCTAACTTCCTGGAGATCCAGAAACAATAATCTCAACGGATGGATGGTTCCATCTGAAACTCTCCCTGCCGGTTATGAAGAGTCGTGGCCTACATGGAAGAGTCTGAACAGGCTGCGGTCTGGGGTCGGTCGATCTAAGACCAATATGAAGAAGTGGGGCCTTTCCGATGAGTCAACCTTTTGCGCCTGCGGAGAAGAACAAACCATGGCGCACCTTCTCCATTGCAACTCCTGCCCTCTCATTTGCACTATGCAGGATGTAGTTCAGGCCACACCAAATGGACGAGATTTTGCCAAATTTTGGTGCGATGTAATTTAATTGTTATTTTGAAAGTACCTTTAGTGTGTTTTTATTTTAAAAAGTTATCTATGCTAATTTTACATGATGTATTGCTTCTGATACGAATAAATAAACTATATTCGAAAAACTTTGCTATAGATTTTGGTGTTGTAGATTCTATTGCAGATTTGTTAGGATTTTCTCATAAAAAGTTCGAGGCAAACATAACTCATCATTCTGAATATTTGATTAAAATTAACACTGTTAATAGTATTCGAGTATGTTGCAACCTCGTGCTTGGTACGAGTTCTTATTAAGAATCATAAACCAACACACTCTTTATATAATTTTAAAGCTCATGTTCCTGCTGGTTATCCGATTGTTGTACAACCAACAACAATTAATTTTTTGCCTATGAACAGCAAGGTTATTCAACATGTATCTGTGCAACTTTAAGATCATCTTCAACAGCTCATTGATTTGCAAGATGAAGATTTAACTGTAGAATTAATTATTCGTCCAGCACGTTATCTTGCTATATAAAGTAATGAAATACTGTTATATTTTCATTCTAGTTGAGTAAGCTTACTAGAAAACATTCACAAATATGGTTATACTCTATAATACTCAAAGTTTGAAAGAAAAGAAGTCGACTCTGATTCGAAAAAGAAATATAAATCAATCAGCTAAAATTTCTAAAAAAAAAACCAAAAAAAAAAACACGCCATCACACCTTAAAATCTAGGAAACAGTTATCGAGTAACAACAAACATTTCTTACAGTCTTTAGGCTATCGCGTACTTTAATTTCAATATAAATATATATGCAATTGTTAATCTTATTTAGTTTCTATCTATATTTGAAGCTGTTAACATGTTTAACATAACGGATAAAAGAGAGGTTGACAACAGAGTTGTGCGATGAGAAGAAAGAGTTTACCAACCTTATTCAGCTAATAAATTCGAAAATAATGATGAAATTCGAATACCAATTCAAAATGAAGAAAACATAGTTTTATTATCAGAAGGTGTTCTTCACTTGGAAGGACAAATTATTACTTCTAACGTAAATCCGGCTGCTTCTACTACAGCACATCCTGACCAAAATTTTGGGGCTAATCTTTTTAGCGAAATTCGCGTTACGTTAAATTGTTGATAGTATCACAAAACGTTTCCATGTAATACTTCCTTTAAGCAACCTGTTAGGTTTAGCAGAGTATTATAGAATCCGATTTTAAACTGCAAGCATGAGCTAATACTTCTCAGATCGTCGATCTTTCTAAGGGCAAGTTATTTAAAGTTTATCTAAAAATTCCCGTTTTATTATTATCGGACGAAGAACAAATTAAAAGATTAAAACTAATGCAGAAAAATATTCCCATTCAGGTTGGTTTTCTATCATGGGATGTTCATGTCTTGCCATCTCTTCCTAGAACAACTAAATATAGTTGGACTGTAATGACAACTTCTGAAACTCAAAAACCACGTCAATTTTTATTAGGTTTTCAAACTAAAAGAAATGTACTAAATACGTGCTCTTCCTATTTTGACCATTGTAACATTAAATCTATAAGAGTTTTTTTAAATTCAATTTTTTAACCCTATGAAATGCCAACTTCTGAAATTGCTATAAATGACTACAGCGAATTGTATGACATGTTTGTTAAATTTCGTAATGTATATTATAAGATCGATGATTTTCGTTCAGACTCTAGTTTCACGAGATGAATTTAAGTCTCATTGTCCGATTATTGTAATTAATTGCCTTGAGCAAGTGGAGGCAGTGAAAACATCTTCAGTTGATGTGCGAATTGAAATCGAGACAAGTGAGAATATACCTGAAGATACAACTCTTTATTGTGTCCTTATTCATGATCGTCAAATATCTTACAGACCATTAACTAATGAAGTAATTATCTAAACCAATATTTGCTAAGTTATAAGCAAGCAAGTAAAGAAGTATTCTCACTTTAGTTGCAATCATGGAATTGACAACAACAAACTCTCCTTCTACTGATGCTGACACGTGGAATGAGAAGCAGCCAATAGTTTCAGACATTCGCAAGCTACCAAACGGCAGTTTGGAACTTGCTTACTGTATGTTAAATAACAGCAATATACTGAACCCTTATTGATCTACGATAAATAAGTATTCATATTTATTATTATTATTACTACGGTCCAGGCAGTACTTGAGGAAGTCGACATGGATAAAGGGAGGCTAGCATTTCGTAATGATTGCAACAGGAGCAGAGCTGGTAGCTATTCTTGGGGGACGGCTAGAATTAGTCGGGTTCAAGGCCAAATTGAGCAACTACACGTACCAAATTGGAAGCATAAAGGAAGGATCACGAGTCACTCGCAACGAACATACGATTGAATCAGCCAATCACAAGAGACCAAGCTGTGACCACGCGGTGGATAGCGTCAGTAGTAAAAAGCCCGCGGAATTGATTATCTAAAGAACCGCCGAACGGATTAATCCCCGCACGAGTGCATTGAGACGTTTGATTTATTTGAAGAAGAATGACACTAGTCCCATCTTTGTGAGACAAACACTCTGGAAGTTTTTATCCGATTCCACCCCACTCCTCCGTCCCCTGTCAGTTTCTAATAAATAGTTTGGCATGACGCTACTAGAAGTCATTCATTATGGAGCCTTGAGAGGCTTACTTCACGCCAGTTTGTATCGTGATTTTGACGCTCGAAATTATTAGAAGTCAATCGTTTTGGAGCCTTGAGAGGCTTACTTCACGCCAGTTTGCATCGTGATTTTAACGCTCTGAATTTAGTGAAGTTATTTTATTTGTGAGCTCTGAGGAGCTAAAGTCACATCAGTTGCATTAACGAATTTTTAAAGTTCTAGTACATTTTATTCTGGAATCAACTTTATTATGTGAGCTAAATATTTCACGCCAGTGCGTGGTAACTTGTAACATTTACTTCAAGACGACCATTTCAGCTCTGAGGGGCAAGTCTTGTAACACCCTAATTAGCGCTCACCGGAGCGAAGGTCAACAATACAGTACGGAAATACCGAGCAAGATAGCGACTGCCTGTGCAGCCAAGATCTTAAACTTGTTATCGAGCCAGTGACGTGGTCTCGAGGTGTATATTTTATGTACAAATTGCAGTGTATTTTTATGTGTTTTATTGTGCGTGTGTGCGAGATATCTAGGGCCAGTCTTCGCAATTAATCGCATTAGGACATTTGTGGGCGAATTGAGTAACCTGCAAGCGATTTTAGATAGGTCAAATAATTAACATTGAACTTTTCTGCCAAGGAGTCGATACCAAGATGATCAGCACGTGGTTTGGAGTTGGGATGATCTTCAACAATTCAACGCAGACGACCACGATGGAGTGTTAATTTGTCCATAGGGGCAATGGGCTGAGGAGGATGCCCTTAGTTCTACAAGCAGATCGGTGATGTACAAAAATTGGATTATTTCAATTATGTAGTTAGATTTGGCCGGGGAACTTTTGTAAATAGTCATGTTTCTTTTCTTGTTGTTTAGAGCTTTTCTTGCACCGACACTAAATGTTTTCAATGTCCGTTGGCGCGTGGCCAAAGTGTTTGTAAGATATTTGTTTTTCCTTGAGTCATATGTAATGTGCGCGGCGTGCGTGCGTGATTTTTATCCTTGCAAATGCGGAACCCGTTACATTCGATAAATGGTGCTTTATTAACGTTAATATTTGAAATAGGAATGGGAGGTGATTACTGTAAAATATTTGCTGAACAGGTTATTATTCATATTAGGGTTGCCAAGCGCACCAATTTAAAAGTAATTTGTAGAACACCTTCGTTCTAATTTTGATAGATTTTTTTTGAATCCTTTTCAGGTTGACTAGTCACGGCATAGAACGATGGCGCCAGCATGTGGAAATTATTTGTTTCTTTTTATTTCAGGGTCTGTCAAAACCCATACGTGTGATTTTGTGTGTGTTACTGTGTCAAGTGTGTGTTGATTCTACGTGAGGAGGGGGTAGAGGTCCTACCGCTCTCATATTTTTGCTGCTGTTGTATTTTTGATGGAAAGACAGGGTGCTCTAGGGAGACCGCTGTTTCTTGTCCATATTTATTCTGACACACACACACGTATTATTGTGCTTTGGGGCACACTTCTTCGAGATTCGACCCCATGTCCTGGGAGGTCGAGGTTATTGACACGAGGGTTGACAGATATGCGAGTTCCACAAATCGCCCGTCTTGCCTGTGACTTATTTTTGATAGGCAGTCCTGATTGTCCGACTGACCCCTGTAAGCTTTCATGTAGCAAACCTGTTCATTGTGATGGTTATTTTTAAGCCATAATTAATTGGGGAGTTCGCCATGTGTGTAACGGCTTGTTGTACGTTGTATGGGTAAAATATTGTATTATTAACGTAAATGTTGGCTGTGTGCCGATTGCTTTGTTTATGACTCGATTCATGTAATTTTGTGTGTCACACCTGTGCGGTGTAGTGGTAGAGTACTTGTAAATTTTGACGGCGGTCATTTGTGTATTTTTATTGGTCACGTGTTAATGTACTTGTGTTGATTTGTGTGAGAAGTCCTAAGTTTTTAGGCAGTAAATGTTGCTACGGCAATTTGGTTCCAATTTCACACGGAAATTTTGTGTTTGTTTATATTAGATTTAGAAAGTGTCGGTTTAATTTTTAAGTATTGTAGTTGTGTTCCCCCATGTCGGTCTAGCTCTGAGAAATGTGGATTCGTTGTCTGAATGATTATTCTGGATGATGACGAATCACGCATTCATTGTACACATCGTGACGCATGTAGAACGACATACGCACATATATGGTCACTTTTGTTATTTTATCTTAGGGACACTTGGTCCATGTAATTAATCTCTCCAGAGATATGGCCTAGTTTTTTTGGCGTTTTTATTAAGTGGGAGTCAGATGGGAGTTTTTTTGTTGTTTATTGTTGAGTGTAAATATGGTGATTTGTTTTTAAATTCATTTGTTTTAACCCCGGCTTCACTCTTTCCTGCATGTTATTTTGTTATATGTTACCCTGCAAGTTAATGAAGCGCCCTGACAACAACTTACGATATGAACCGTTACACCCCCCGAAACTGAGTCTCAAATGCTTCTTTGCAAGGGTTCATAAAACAAAAATGGCGCCCATACCTTCATTCAGTCCTGTGTTAACATGGGTTGCAGCGTATTGTGAAAAAACTCTTTCTTCTTTTTTTGACACTATTAAAAATAAATATGAATATTTAGTTGTGTATCATTTGCCACAAGAATTTTCTTTGTTTGCACTAAAAACACTATCCCCTGGGTCATTAATCGATCTTAATACGATTGATGGAATGTCAGATCTAATGTTGAAGCATAGCCAACGTTTACCTACAGATTGTCCAAAACATTTACCATCTCTTGCATTGGGAAGCAATAGTTGTGCTAAATTTAATGTCAATGCTGTTCAACATTGGTTAAATTCTTCTGATGGCATCATGAAAATCGTGTGTTCGATAATAAACAAGTTTCGAAACAATGGACTTCAAGGTTTTAATAAGTTTGATTGGAACTACTTTCCTATAAACATACTGACTATATATGAGCCACAACGAATTCGTCTGGAGTGGGAACATCTACCAGATCATCTAAAAAGAAACTTTCAACTGTTTCATCTTCGCTGCAAATGTGATAACTGTAATCGCTATCTATAAAAGGTAATTCATTAAATATACTAGTGTTGTTGACACCTATACACATTTTGTTTTTGTTTGCTTTTTAACACAGTGTATATTTTTTGTCTACAGAAAATAAACATCTGGATAACTAAAAGAACAAGATCATCTCAACACACACTCAACAGGACAACTAAAAGAATGAGATTACTTCAACACTCATACAAGAGAAATAAAATTGTATTAATTGTAATTCTAAATGAATAAAGAAGAAAAGATCTTTGTACCACTTCATATTAAAGTTTTTTTTATGATCAAGCACCTCCTCACTCCACATGTATATAAAATAATATTGTCAGGTGAGGGATTCGAACCCTCGCTTTCAATTTCTGAAAATTAGATCTTAAGTCTAATGCCTTAGACCGCTCGGCCAACCCAACACACGCAAATCATGCATATTAGCCAGCGTTTTTTGTTGATTCATATCAGTTCACATTTAGCTTCGTGTGGGGAACATCTTTTTTTTGTGAAGTAAAGCATCATCATGAAGTATTTTAATTGTGTAATGTATTCCAAGAAACAGTTAATGCAAATGATATTGAGTCAAAAAGGAATGAATTTAAAATCTGAAAGAGATCGGCTAAAAACATTTAAGTACTGGTCTTCAGACAGTTTTACGAACACTGCATGGTTAGCAGCTGCGGGATTTTACTATTATGGATATAAGGATATGGTCAGGTGTGCTTTCTGTAATCTGCAACTTAGTTATTGGGAAGAAGATGATGATCCGTTTGAAGAGCATAAGAAATGGGCTTTTTCTAACCCTTACGTAAACAACATTTCTCCTAGCATAGAATTAAAATCTGAATATGAAAGACTTAAAACTTTTCAAAATTGGCCTCATCCCTCTCCAAACGAATTTTGTTTAGCATCAGCAGGATTTTATTATACCGGTCATGGTGATAAGGTGAAATGTATATTCTGTAAGATTGAAATTGAAAATTGGAGAGAAAACGATATTCCTTTAAATGATCATAAAAAATGGGCACCATATTGTCCATATTTAAGAGGGTTTTACGTTGGCAACGTTGATTTAAATCCTGAAAATCCTATTATTATTCCATATAATACAAGTTATGATACGTGTGGAAACAATATATGTTGATGTGATGTGATTTTTTGTGCAGTGTGCATTCTCAGACGTAAACGTAGACATGCTGAAGTTTGTTAAGAAGTCAAACACTCTACCAGTAATTTCATTTACTAATGATAAAAACCAGAGTAAAAGTGAAAAAAGAAAGCATGGTGTTTAATACCGAACACTATTCGATGTATCATTTGCGGTCCATCGAACTGTGGCAAAACAAACATAATGCTAAATTTATTATGTCACAAAAATGGAGTTCGTTTTGAAAACGTTTATATTTATTCTAAATCACTTGCTCAAAGTAAGTATGTTGAATTAAAAAAGTTTTTGGACTCCATAAAGGAAATAAAAAGTGATTTTTTTCCGATAATGATGAAGTTATGCCTCCAGAAATGGCTAGAAAAAACTCTATATTTGTTTTTGATGATGTAGCCAGCAATAAACAACAACACATGAAAGATTATTTCAGTAGAGGTCGTCATCACGAAGTTGACGTGTTTTATCTTTGTCAAACATATTCTTGTATACCTAAACATCTAATTAGAGATAACGCTATTTTCTTAATTCTTTTTAAACAAGACGGAACAAACTTGCGTCATGTACATAACGATCATGTAAATACAGATATGAGCTATGATCAGTTCTTCGATATTTGTTCTTATTGTTGACAAAACTCTAAGTTTGGTGTTTTTGGTTATCGATAAAGATAGCGATTTACAAAATGGTCGATATCGCAATGGATTTGATGTTTATTTTCAGTTATAAATAATAGTTCAAAGGAGCTAAATGCTCATTCGCGTTATACACTTTGTGTGGTTAACAACCTAACTATGGCATCGTTTAACAAATCAATAACGTGTCTATCAAACCATCAACTTCACGCCATGATATTGCAACTAAATCGTATGTTGATGATAAGCTACTGCAATATGGAAATCAAGTAGCAACAACAACAAGCGATGGGCATCTAAGTATTAACGGCAAACGGTTAAAAGATGTTGGAACGCCCATACATGTTGAAGATGCTTGCAACAAAGGTTATGTACTGAAGTTACTGAATGAGCTAAATAAAATTGAGTCTAAAGAAGACATACAACGAAACATTAACGACCTTAAATGTTTAATTTTTTCAATTTGTAAAATAGAGAAACAACAACTTGACTTTGAAAACAAACGTCTCGCAGGCTTAGCTTTACCATCATCTGCAAATGATGCAGTAAACCTTATTGCAATGCAGCAACATACATCGAATATAAAAAATATCTGGAAAACCGAATAACCGAAGTGTTACAACGAGTAGAATTCATTCATGGTTTAGTGAGTGAATTTTCAGAAGATCACTTTCCGTTTGATGATGATAGTCTCGACTTGAGTAACAAAAGAATAAGAAATGTTAAAGATCCAATTCAAAATCAAGATGCAATATCGTATTCTTTTCTTAAAACTCATGTAACAAAAGAACTCGATGAAATTAAAAAATCTCTTTTGAATATAAACAAAGATGATGAAACTGTAGATGTTAAATGGAAGAATAACAAACATATCTCAACCAATCGATTTGTTAGATGCAATAAACAAATATTATTTAGAAAACTTTGCTGCTTCTCGAAAAGATCTAGAAGACTTAATCACTAAATCTAATAAACAAAACTTCTTAAACGTAGACGATGGTGGGACTTTAAATATGATGAGTAGACGAATCACTCACGTAAACAATCCCATATACGATAACGATGTTGAAAATAAGACGTTTGTTGAACAATATGCCGCTTCACGAGATGAATTTGAAAAATGAAACAGACTGTAAACAATCTACAACATCAAAAACAAACAAATGTTGAGTTTCCTGTTAACGACCAAGATGTGACAAATAAACGGTTTGTAGAACACTATGCTGCTTCACGAACTGAAGTTAATCTACTAAAAGAAATTTTAAGCAATTTACAAACTCGTATTGAGGGTGTAGCTAACAATCTAAATATTGTTAAAAAAGAAGAACTTGAAAGTTACGCTGCTGCACCCAAAGAGGTATATAACAAGTTAAAAACTGAACTAGAAAATATTGAGCAATTGGTTAACAAAGAACCACTCGAAAGTTTTACCGCATCCAAAGAAGAATATGGTATATTACAAGATGAAGTAAAGAAAAAGAACTTATCGTTATTTATTCTGAAACTCTCCAACACACCATCAATCCATTCACCGGTATTCACGCTTCATAATCATAATATACAATACCAACTTCCCTATAAAGGTATATTAAAACCAATTTTTGTTTCACCAAGATCTCCAATTGTGTATGCAATTTTAAATATACGTCAAGAGATTGAACTGGATGGCAGTGACATTGTAGTTGAAGAACAAGATGAAATACAGTTTCGACTTAGAGACCCCGAGAAACATAAAACCAATGATCTTCCTCTTCAAATTGATTTTGAATATACTATAAATAAATAAAACAACTACAATTTTAGTTTAGTCATGGAGAAGAGCTTGAAGATTAAAGCTGAAAGTCGAGTAAAGGATAAACTTTCTCGCTTAAAAAAAGATGTTGAGGACAAGTATCTTTCACTTCAAAATGATTTTGGACATCAAGAATTAGATATAGAGACTAAGTTTAAACCAGTAACTAATTCATTAAATCAGCTTGTAGCTATTGCTAATACAACGTCAACTAAGAAAAAAGAAAATCAAAAAAGAAAATCAAAAAGGAAAAAAAATATGATGATTCTGAATCAACTGCTACTTCAGACGAAGAAGATGGAGATAGCATCAAAATAATTACACTACTTAACCGCTACTTTGATCCGTTCATTAAACAAAACGTGGATAGATCATTTGGTATAACGATAAGAAATGATAAACAATACTTGGGACGTGAACGAGTTTTCTTTGATAAAAAGTGGATAAAAGTTGGTGGTGAAAAATTTCCTATAACAGAAGGTCTACTTGAATTGATTCAAAGGAAAGTACCAGATCACTCTCTAATCGATAGGAGTGATTGAAGTTCTTATTTGAAATTATTAAATGTTTCAAACGTGCACAAAAGAAATTATGCAAGCAATGCAGCTCCAAGAGGAACACAATCTCATAGGTATAAAAATATAATCGAACCCCTTCTTACTGAAGACATAGATAGAATTATAAAACAACAGATGAGAATGAAGAAGCAAATACTACGATGCATACTGGATATGGCCTAAAGAAACACATCACACCACAAGCCAATTGGAAATTCGAAGGAGGAAGCGATATTGAATTTGTCCATTGGAATGAACCAAACAAATTAGTATCAAGACTTAAAAAATTAATTGCATCGAAAGCTGCAGGTCACACAGGACTTGACAGCGTAATCTTTGCAATTGAAGAAGAACTAAGAAATGCAGGATATATTGAATATAAATTCATACATTTGTAAAACAATGCACAGTATGTTATAAATCTTTGTTTAGAAATTAACTATGAACGAAATCAGACGAGAAATTGCAAAAGAACTTCATGCACCTCTTAGAAAAAAGTTTAAAAGACGACATTGTTATTAGCAAAGGAATCGATGACCTCCATGAAGCTGATCTTGTGGACATGTCAAAACTTGCAAAATGGAATAATGGATTTAAATATTTATTAACCATTATTGACGTTTACTCAAAATATGCATGGGAAATTCCTCTTAAAACCAAAAAAGGAAGTGAGATTGTAAAAAGTTTAAAATTTGTTTATTCTCAAAGTAAAAGATTGCCCAATTATTTTCACACTGATCGAGGAACGGAATTTTATAACCGTGAATTCAAAACATGGTCTCAGAAACAAAATCTAAAGCATTATTCCACTGGGAGCTCCATAAAAGCGAGTGTAGTAGAAAGATTTAATCGAACTCTTAAGGAATCGATGTGGAAAGAGTTCACAACACGTGGTTCATACCGATGGGTAAATATTTTGCCTGAGTTATTAGTAAAGTATAATCACAAAATACATCGCAGCATTGGCATGAAACCTATTGATGTAAAAAGAAACAATCAACCCCGCTTGCCAACACAATATAATGAAACTTTAAGAAAACCAAAATATAAAATTGGTGACATTGTAAGAATATCAAAAATCAAGAAACATTTCAGCAAAGATTACGAAGCTAATTGGACTACGGAATTATTTACAATTTATAAAGTTCAAAATACTAATCCGCGAACATATCTTTTAAAAGATAATAAAAATTTGCCGATATTTGGGGCGTTTTATGAAGCAGAGTTACAACGAACCAAACATCCTAATATTTACTTAGTTGACAAAGTACTACATAGAAAAGGAACCTGAGCCTTCGTATCTTGGCTAGGATTCGATTCAATTCACAACTCTTGGATTTCGAACAAAAATATATTCTAATTAAAACAATGTATTTTTTTAATTCATCGCAAAAAATATTATTATTATTATTATTATTATTATTAATATTATTATTAATGTGTCTCTATATATTTTCAGCTCACGAAAACCAACACACTCAAGAAAGAAAAGAATGATTGTACTTACCTTCCACACAAGATCACCAGCATATTCAACTCTGCAGACAGCATCTTCAATTCTCAGCATCTTGGCGGAAAAAAAGAACTACTTACCACTTTAAGAACGAAGATCATACCATTTTGTTTTCACTATTTCGTATTATATAATTAATGTAAACCACAATGATTAAAATAAATATATTTTTAAAAAAATATACATTTCAATGTGAAACAGCACCGTTCACTGTCCATTTAGTCAAGTATTATTTGCACTTCGTCTTCTTCTTCTTCTTCTCCTTCCTCTTCCATATGCTCTCCATCTTCTTCTTCTCTTTCTTCTCTTTGCACAAGATCTTGTTATACTCCATTGGGAGAGGGAGTCGCCTAAATGCTTCCACTCTGGATAGGATAACATCCAGAATGGTTAACGTTAACCCGTTATGCACAAATTCTGTGCGGTAGCGTTCGTCTCTTAGGATGCCAAGAATCTCCACGTCGAAGAGATCCCTCTCTAGCGCAGTGAGAGATCTGACAATAATTTCCTCCTCCATTTTGGAGGAGGAAACCATAAAATTACACCCCAACATCCTGGCTTTCTCTGCTAGCGTCTTAACCTCTCTCAGATGTTGCATCTTCGCAATAAAAGAGTAGCAGAGAGACATGTTGAATAGTAACTACTGCATCATAATAATCTTGCTCTTATATACTATGATGTTAAAGAATCAAAAAGATCATTAAACATATCACATGAATGAAACTTTGTGAACTGATATCCAAACTTGTTCTCTCATTAAAATAATATCCGAGTTCAATATTGATGGTTAAGAATTTAAAACAAACAAGCCAATATTCATTTCATGCCGTCAATGATATATATTTGTCTTATAAAACAGTCTATGCAGAAAGAGACCACAGAGCATGCAAGCCCGCAAAAAATGTTAACTAACAGCTGCACATCCTATATGGAGTAGCAAGCCGGACCTCCCACGTTCAGCATGCTAGCGCTAGGCAAAGAACGATAACAGCCGCGCGCAGGGCAAAAGGTTATCCGATTCAAGCGGTCAAGGGTCAATCTCTTCTTACTGCTAACACATGCAGACCAATTAAGAAACGCATGTGAATAACCAACTGGCTATCCATGGACGCGTCGCGCCCAGACAGTCTCATTCAAATGTTAGTACACCTAAAACATTTCCGCTAACAAAGACGCCATTTGAACATTTTTTTTCATTTTTGTCCTATACACCTGAGAGTTGGTTTTCTAGTAGAGGAGATAGAGAGCTTTCATTTATGTCAAACAAACTTTTTATAGATTTCCTAAATTTTGGAAATATAGCCTATTTTCAAAATTCAATTTATTTTGTCCTAGAGAGTTGAAATTTGGTGTGGGGGAAGGTCAACCCATTCCCACGCTAACACGTGCAGTGCACATGCTCGCTCCTGGACCACGTGCTCGCTCTAAGGACCCATGACGTCATCGCGATTACGCAATATCTGCTCGTGATGATGCAATATTCAAAGGGATCATTCCCCTCCTACTTCCCCCCCTTTCCTATGGACAACCTATTTCCACCCCAAAATAAAAGCTACCCATAATAGTAATATTTTTAGTAAACGTAGCTCAGCATGTGTGACAGGTATGAGGATTTACCTTATTATGAATTAACATTTTTTTGTTTTGTACACATATGCACTTGCGGCTTTTGAAAGAGGGCGTCTTTTAAAATAATGTTTTATGGATGAGCAATTTTTTAAAAATTTAACCCAGAACTAATAGGTCGTCGGCTTTTAACCAAATGATCCAACCAATAATCGGATTTGGACACATGTGGTTTGACAGGACTATAAGTGACGCACTCTTTTCTCATGGTCAATGAGTTTATCCGAAAGACCCAAGACGTCAAGGTCATTGACCTGTGATTTTATAAAGTAATAATCGGAGAGGGTCACGTGAGGTGTCATAGGACTTAGGATAGGCAATCCTTTCCCATGGCCCATGAATTTTCCCGAAAGCCCGAAAAGGAAAGGTTATCGACCTGAGATTTATAAACCAGTAATCGGATTTGGACACGTGAGGTGTCATATGGCTTTGTTATATTTAAACTTGTAATATCCTGATTTAGGATTTATATATAATTAATAGGTGCGCTATACCACATGAGAGAATGGAATATTGACTATTTATTTAAAACACAGTGATTATTTAACTTGCATGAGCATCATCATCATCATCATTTCCCCTTATCCAGCTCCTGCCGGGTCGGGGTATTTATGGCACTTCTTCACTTTCCACTTTCCTTCCACCATTCTTCTTCCACTATCTTATCCCAGTCCAGATTTCATTTTCTTACGCTGTTCTTCACTGAATCAATCCACCTTGTTCTAGGTCTTCCTCTTGCTCTCTTACCCTTGCACTTTGCCTCCAGCATCTGTCTTGGTATTCTATTTTCCTCCATCCTCTTTACATGTCCAAACCACCTTAGTTTATTCTTCTCAATTCTCTCATTTAGTTTTCCCATCCCAACTTCCTTCCTAACATCTTCATTCCTCACTCTGTCTTTCCATGTCTTTCCTATCATACTTCTTAGGAATTTCATTTCACTGGCTTGGATTCTACTCTCTTGCCTGCTTGTCTGGGTCCAAGTCTCAGCTGCATAAGTTAATATGGGAACATAGTACACTTTATACATTACCTCCCTTCTTTCCCTTGGTACTTCCTTATCCCAAACAAGTTTTCTTACTCTTTGATAGAATGCATTGCTCTGCTGTACCCTCCTGCCAATCTCCATGTCTAACCTACCAGTTTGCATCAATTCACTTCCTAGGTATTTGAACGTGTCCACAATTTCCAAACTCTGACTTCCAATTTTCACAGTGCCCTTTCCTTGTCTTTCCCCTCTTGTCATCACCATGGTCTTGCTTTTCTCTATACTGATTTTCAGGCCGTACTTCTGAATATTTTCGTTCAGTACATCTAGTTGTTTTTGCACTTCTTCGGTGTTCCTTCCCCAGACCACAATATCATCTGCAAATAACAGTAACTTCATTTCTTTATGTCCATATGCTTCCTTTGTTTCCTTTACAATTTCATCCATCACCATTATGAACAAGAGAGGTGACAGCACACTCCCCTGTCTTAGTCCAGTCTTGTTCCTAAACCAATCTGTCTTTCCAACTGGGGTCAGTACCCTGCTAACACAGTTGTTGTACATTGCTTGCACCATTTCCAACATTTCTCTTCCCAGTCTCTTCTTATCCATGGTTTCCCATACCTTCTCTCTGGGGACACTTTCATATGCCTTTTCTAGATCTATGAAAGTCATGATCAAATCCCCTCCATATTCCCAGTCCTTTTCCATCACCTGCCTCAAGCTAAAGATTGGGTCCACTGTGGATCTTCCACTCCTGAAGCCATACTGTTCCTCTTGCAACTCTCCTTCCACCTTTCTTCTCATTCTTCTTTCTAATATCCTTTCCAGTATTTTTACTATCTGTGATATGAGGGTGATCCCTCTATAGTTATCACACACCTTCTTGTCCCCCTTCTTAAACACTGGTATTATTAGCCCTTTCTCCCAGTCTTCTGGTGCATGAGCATATTCTAAGGAACTTTTGTACGTATATGTAGAGTGAGCCCTGAGGCGAATTTAGCACGATAACGACTTTGCTAACTTGACTGCCTATGCGTTGGGTGTCATGCAGACCGTGTGTAAAGCTCGATTACGATGTCGGTTATTTTGATTCATGTACAGTGTAGCAAATGCTTAATATATAAACCAAGCGTCCAAGTTTTTTTTACAAAAAGAAACACTATACGAGAGAAGAATAGGATACTTATGTAGAGATTACCAAAACGATGTTGTGTAACGGTAAATGCTACTCAAAGGACGGTGACTCATTACTAAAACGCGTTACACAATACTTGAGAGGTTTTCTAAAATTATTTTAAGATGTCTTTAACCCTATATTAAACAGCCAGTTCACAAGACTGATAACCGCAATGTTATGGAAAAACAACAATTCTACATTCAAAAACGAACAAGTGGTTGCGACAATGTACACTGGAAAGCTTTGTAAACACTCACGTCCACAGGACTAATTAAATTAGTAACTGTCGGGCTGGCTGATTTGTTAACGCGTTTGACTTCAGTTCAAATTTCCTATATACTGTAAGGGAGTAAGGGTTCGAACCCCTTACCCAACATAACTATAGTCTCAACATTGCTTGGCGACACTGTATTATTATGGTACTCGGTACACAAAATTGTAAATAAAATGCATTATTTAGGACCACTCTTTACAAACAGAGTCGAGAACTATCGATATTTAGCGATTGCATTAGGAGCGGGTGGCGCGATAACCATTAAGAAAAACAGACAATACATATAAAATATTTGTATTGATTTAAGTATTTGTACAATTTTTACATACAATACACTCGTTTCTTTATTTTTATTTTATAGGATAAACAACATCCATACTCAATTTCAGAAATTATTTTAAAGTTATGTTTCAATATTTTAGGTCCATTTTATAACCATTCATTTAATGGAAACAGGTGAGCCTATATTTTTGAGTTTTGATATATATTTACGCACATAATACAACTCCTTCCCTATGTTTTCTTGGTGTAGTTATAATAACATCCAGCTTAAATTTTAGCTTATAATTGAAATCTGTATCCGAATCTTGGAGTTCATTTTCCAGCCAGTTATTGGATACAAAAAATGAGTTGATATTCTCAATTTCTAAAACATATCTAACTTTTTGTCTATAAACTATTGGCTTTATTCCCTTAATAATTAGTTTTGTTCCTTTTTCCAGACTTTCTAACCGAGAGCACTCTCGGGTTTTTATTTGGCCTTTGATTACCAGCATAGTAAACTTATTAAGAAGATCCACGCCCTCTTGTTTATAAGTTGTTGACTCTTTTCCATAATCTGTTTGGGTTCTTGTGTAAAACCTAAAACTCCCGATTTTAGCAACCGAACGACCATTTAATATAGACATCCCGTTGGTGTTGAACCCTGCAAACGGTTTTTCAGTTTCTAGATTTTTTTATTCCGAGTCATAAGCACAGCAAAAAGAAACATAGGAAACAAACCAAAGGTTGATAGAATATTATACAATGTAACACAAAGGACAGTTAATTGTTTAGTTGTCTGTTCCTCCCCGCAGTCACACAAGGTGGAAGATTCCTTCAAAAAGACCCATTTGAACAGGTTGTCCTTAGTTCGTCCGACGCCACTCCTGAGCCGATTTAAGGACCTCCACACTCTCCAGACTTGATTTCCACCAGGAAGGAGGTTCTCACAAGGAGCCATCCAATCATTACAATCAGATCTTGCTGTCCCCTGAGATAATCTGGCTGCTCCAGGCTGACCGATGAGGGGAGTAGTAGTTCTCATGAAGCTCTTTCTAGATTTGAGCCTACTAAAAGGTGGCTGGTAACCATGTTACAGATGATCAGTGTTATGTTCTGCTTTATGTCCCTCAAGTTTGGCTACAACTTCACGCCTTACATCTGGAGGAGCAATCCCCGCTAGCTTGTGGAGTTTATCAATAGGTGTAGCTTGGAGATATCCCATTACTACCCTGCAGGTTTCATTTAGAGCCACATCAACCTGCTTTGCGTGAGATGATTTGCGCCACACAGAGCATGCATATTTAGCTGCAGAATAACACAAAACCAAGGCTGATGTTGTTAATAAATTGGGATCAGCACCCCATTTACTGCCAGTAAGCTTCCACAAGATTTTGTTACGAGAAGCAACTTTCTGCTTGATGTTAGTGCAGTGTTTACTGTTGGTCAACGTTCGATCTAAGGTAACACCCAGATATTTGGAGTAGAATTGCATTGCATTGAAAGTTTCTAGTAACTACATGGAGTTACAATAAACCCATCTTTTTTAACAAACTGTAAATTAGAATGTTTCTTTAAAAACATATATTTTAAATATACTCTTATGTAGCACACAAGTTTACACTTTTCACTTTCTACAAGCACCCAAGGGCGCAGATAAGTTATCTTGTTATTAACAGTAAATGCAAAGAGTTGGAATATAGAACTGATATCTAGATTTTGCCAGGGAATTGGTGTAAAGTAAAGTGTGAACCTGTTTCATGCAGCAGTCTCATTTGCCTGTTCTTTTTGCAACACTGCTTTGTACACATTCTCTAAGGCAGAAGACTTTGCAACACTTCTTTATACTCTTTCATTAAGGCAGTAGTCTTTGCAACACCGCTTCGTACTCTTCATTTAAGGCAGTATTCTCTGCAACACAGCTTTGTACTCTTTCCTTAAGGATGTAGTCTCTGCAAAACCACTTTGTACTCATTCATTAAGGCAGTAGTCTCTGCATCACCGCTTTGTACTCTATCTTTAAGGCCGTAGTCTCTGCAACACTGCTTTGTACTCTTTCTTTAAAGCAGTAGTCTCTCCAACACCGCTTTGTACACTTTCTTTAAGGCAGTAGTCTCTGCAACACCGCTTTGTACACTTTCATTGAGGCAGTAGTCTCTGAAACACCGCCTTGTACACTTTCATTAAGGCAGTAGTCTGTGCAACACCGCTTTGTACTCCTTCTTTAAGGCAGTAGTCCCTTTAACACTGCTATGTACACTTTCCTTAAGGCAGAAATCTTTGCAACTCTACTTTGTACGCTTTCTTTAAGGCAGTAGTCTTTGCAACACTGCTTTGTACTCTTTCTTTAAGGCACAAGTCTCTGCAACTCTGCATTGTACTCCTTCTTTAAGGCAGTAGTCTCTGAAACACTGCTTTAAACTCTTTCTTTAAGACAGTAGTCTTTGCAACACCGCTTTGTACTCTTCCTTTAAGGCAGTAGTCTCTGCAGCACTGCTCTGTACACTTTCTTTAAGGCAGTAGACATTGCAACACTGCTTTGTACTCTTACTTTAAGGCAGTAATCTCTGCAGCACCGCTTTGTACTCTTTCTTTAAGGCAGTGGTCTCTACAGCACTGCTTTCTTCACTTTCTTTAAGGCAGAAGTCTTTGCAACACTACTATGTACGCTTTCTTTAAGGCAGTAGTCTTTGCAACACTGCTTTGTACTCTTTCTTTAAGGCACTAGTCTCTGCAACTCTGCATTGTACACCTTCTTTAAGGCAATAGTCACTGAAACACTGCTTTAAACTCTTTCCTTAAGGCAGTAGTCTTTGCAACACCGCTCTGTACCCTTCCTTTAAGGCAGTAGTCTCTGCAACACTGCTTTGTACACTTTCTTTAAGGCAGTAGACATTTCAACACTGCTTTGTACTCTTTCTTTAAGGCAGTTGTCTTTGCAACATTGCCTTGTACTCTTTCGTAAAGGCAGTAGTCTTTTCAACACCGCTTGTACTCTTGCTTTAAGGCAATATTCTCTGCAACACAGTTTTGTAGTTTTTCTTTAAGGCAGTAGTCTCTGCAACATTGCTTTGTACTCTTTCTTTAAGGCAGTAGTCTCTGCAACTCAGCGTGGTACTCTTTCTTTAAGGCTGTAGTCTCTGCATTACTGCTTGTACTCTTTCTTTAAGGCAGTAGTCTCTGCAACACTGCTTTTTACTCTTTCTTTAAGGCAATAGTCTCTACAACACTGCCTTGTACTCTTTCCTTGAGGCAGTAGTCTCTGCAACACTGCTTTGTATACTTTCCTTAAGGCAGTAGTCTCTGCAACACCGCTTTGTACTCTTTCCTTGAGGCAGTTATCTCTGCAACACTGCTTTGTACTATTTCTTTAAGACAGTAGTCTCTGCAACACTGCTTTTTACACTTTCTTTAAGGCAGTAGTCTTTACTACACTGCTTTGTACTCTTTCCTTAGGGCAGTAGTCTTTGCAACACTGCTTTGTACATTTTCCTTAAGGCAGTGGTCTCGGCAACATTGCTTTGTACTCTTTCCTTAAGGCAGTAGTCTCTGCAACACTTCTTTGTATTCTTTCTTTATGGCAGTAGTCTCTCTAACACCGCTTTGTACCCTTTCGTTAAGGCAGTAGTCTCTTTAACACTGGTTTGTTCTATTTCTTTAAGGCAGTAGTCTCTGTAACATCGCTTAGCACCCTTTCCTTAAGGCAGTAGTCTATGCAACACAGCTTTGTACCCTTTTTTTTAAGGCAGTTGTCTCTGCAACAACGCTTTGTACACTTTCTTTATGGCAGTAGCCTCTCTGCAACACCGCCTTGTACTCTTTCCTTGAGGTACTAGTCTGTTTATAACTGCTTTGTACTCTTTCTTTAAGGCAGTAGTCTCTGCAACACCACTTTTTACTCTTTCATTAAGGCAGTAGTCTCTGCAACTCTGCTTTGTACTCATTTTTTAAAGCAGTAGTCTCTGCAACACCGCTTTGTTCACTCTCTTTATGGCAGTAGTCTCTGCAACACAGCTTTGTACTCTTTCTTTAAGGCAGTAGTCTCTGCAACACCGCTTTGAACTCTTTCTTAAAGGCTGTATTCTCTGCAACACCGCTTTGTACTCTTTCTTTAAGGCAGTAGTCTCTGCAACACTGCTTTGTACGCTTTCCTTAAGGCAGTAGTCTCTTCAATACCGCTTAGTACACTTTCCTTAAGGCAGTAGTCTCTGCAACACCGCTTTGTACTCATTCATTAAGGCACTAGTGTCTTTAACACTGCTTTATACACTTACATTAAGGCAGTAGTCTCTCCAACACCGCTTTGTACTCTCTCTTTACGGCAGTAGTCTCTGCAACACTGCTTTATACTCTTTCTTTAAGGCAGTAGTCTCTGCAACACCGCTTTGTACACTTTCTTTAAGGCATTAGTCTCTGCAACAACGCTTTGTACACTTTCTTTAGGGCAGTAGTCACTGCAACACAGATTTTTACTCCATCTTTAAAGCAGTAGTCTC
Source organism: Meconema thalassinum (assembly GCA_946902985.2). Classification (NCBI taxonomy): domain Eukaryota; kingdom Metazoa; phylum Arthropoda; class Insecta; order Orthoptera; family Tettigoniidae; genus Meconema; species Meconema thalassinum. The sequence goes on from OX336393.1 coordinate 32,209,304, forward strand.
TGCAACACTGCTTTGTACTCTTTCTTTAAGGCAGTAGTCTCTGCAACGTCGCTTTGTACACATTTTTAAGGCAGTAGTCTCTGCAACACTGCGTTGTACTCTTTCTTGAAAGCAGTAGTCTCTGCAACACTGCTTTGTACACATTCTTTAGGGCAGTAATCTCTGCAACACCGCTTTGTATTCTTTTTTTAAGGCAGTGGTCTCTGCCACACCGCTTTGTACACTTTCTTTAAGGCAGTAGTCCCTGCAACACCGCTTTGTACTCTTTCTTTAAGGCAGTAGTCTCTTTAAGACTGCTTTGTACACTTCCTTTAAGGCAGTAGTCTCTTCAACACCGCTTTGTACTCTTTCCGTAAGGCAGTAGTCTCTGCAACACTGCTTTGTACCCTTTCTTTAAGGCAGTAGTCTCTGCAACACTGTATTGTACTCTTTTTTAAGGCAGTAGTCTCTTCAACACTACGTTGTACTCTTTGTTTAAGGCAGTAGTCTCAGCAAAAACGCTTTGTACTCTTTCGTTAAGGCAGTAGTCCCTGCAACACCGCTTTGTACACTTTCCTTAAGGCAGTAGTCTCTGCAACACCGCTTTGTACTCTTTCTTTAAGGTACTAGTCTCGTTAACACTACTTTGTACTCTTTCTTTAAGGCAGTAGTCTCTGCAACACCGCTTTGTACTCTTTCATTAAGGCAGTAGTCTCTGCCACACCGCTTTGTACACTTTCTTTAAGGCAGTAGTCTCTGCAACACCGCTTTGTACTCTTTCTTTAAGGCACTAGTCTCTTTATCATTGTTTTGTACTCTTTCATTAAGGCAGTAGTCTCTTTAACAGTGTTTGTACTCTTTCATTAAGGCAGTAGTCTCTGCAACACCACTTTGTACTCTTTTCTTAAGGCAGTAGTCTCTGCAAGACTGCTTTGTACTCTTTCTTTAATGCAGTAGTCTCTGCAACACCGCTTTGTACACTTTCCTTAAGGCAGTAGTCTCTGAAACACCGCTTTGTACTCTTTCTTTAAGGTACTAGTCTCGTTAACACTGCTTTGTACTCTTTCTTTAAGGCAGTAGGCTCTGCAACACCGCTTTGTACACTTTCTTTAAGGCAGTAGTTTCTGCAACACTGCTTTGTACTCTTCCTTTAAGGCAGTAGTCTCTGCAACACCACTTTTTACACTCTCCTTAAGGCAGTAGTCTCTGCAACACAGCTTTGTACTCTTTCTTTTAGGCAGTAGCCTCTGCAACACCGCTTTGTACTCATTCTTTAATGCAGTAGTCTCTGCAACACTGCTTTATACACTTTCATCAAAACAGTGGTCTCTGCAACACCGCTTTGTGCACTTCCTTTAAGGCAGTTGTCTCTGCAACACCGCTTTGTACTCTTTCTTTAAAGCACTATTCTCTTTAACATTGCTTTGTACTCTTTCTTTAACGCAGTAGTCTCATTAACAGTGCTTTGTACTCTATCCTTAAGACAGTAGTCTCTGCTACACCGCTTTGTACTCTTTCCTTAAGGCAGTAGTCTCTGCAACACTGCTTTGTACACTTTCTTTAAGGCAGTAGTCTCTGTAACACCGCGTTATACACTTTCCTTAAGGCAGTAGTCTCTGCAACACCGGTTTGTACTCTTTCTTTAAGGTACTAGTCTCGATAACGCTGCTTTGTACTCCTTCCTTAAGACAGTAGTCTCTCCAACACCGCTTAGTACCCTTCTTTAAGGCAGTAGTCTCTGCATCACTGCTTTGTACTTTTACTTTAAGGCAGTTGTCTTTGCAACACTGCTTTGTACTCTTTCGTTAAGGCAGTAGTCTCTGCAACACCGCCTTGTACACTTTCTTTAAGGCAGTAGTCTCTGCAACACTGCTTTGTACTCTTTCTTTAAGGCAGTAGTCACTGCATCAATGCATTGTACTCTTCCTTTTAGGCAGTAGTATTTGCAACACTGCTTTGTACTCTTTCTTTAAGGCAGTAGTCTCTCCTACAATGCTTTGTACTATTTCTTTGAGGCCTTAGTGTTTGCAACAATGCATTGTACACTTTATTTAAGGCAGTAGTCTCTGCAAAACTGCTTTGAACTCTTTCATTAAGGCAGTAGTCTCTGCAACACTGCTTTGTACTCTTCCTTTAAGGCAGTTGTTTCTGCAACACTGCTTTGTATTCTTTCTTTGAGGCAGTATTATTTGCAACACTGCTTTGTACTCTTTCTTTAAGGCAGTAGTCTCTTCAACACTGCTGTGAACATTTTCCTTAAGGCAGTAGTCTCTGCAACACCGCTTCATACACTTACTTTAAGGCAGTAGTCTTTGCAGCACTGCTTTGTATTTTTTAATTAAGGCAGTAGTCTCTGCAAGACTGCTTTGTACTCTTTCATTGAGGCAGTAGTACTTGCAACAATGCATTATACTCTTTCATTGAGGCAGTAGTATTTGCAACAATGCTATGTACACTTTCCTTCAGACAGTAGTCTCTGCAACACTGCTCTGTACTCTTCCTTTAAGGCAGTAGTCTCTACAACACTGCTTTGTACTCTTTCTTTGAGGCAGTAGTCTCTGCAACACTGCTTTGTACACTTTCTTTAAGGCAGTAGTCTCTGCAACACTGCTTTGTACTCTTTCTTTAAGGCAGTAGTCTCTGCAAAACTGCTTTATACTCTTTCTTTAGGCAGTAGTCTTTACAACACTGCTTTGTACTCTTTACTTACGGCAGTAGTCTTTGCAACACTGCTTTGTACACTTTCTTTAAGGCAGTGGTCTCGGCAACATTGCTTTGTACTCTTTCCTTAAGGCAGTAGTCTCTGCAACACTTCTATGTACTCTTTCATTAAGACAGTAGTCTCTGCAACAACGCTTTGTTCTCTTTCGTTAAGGTAGTAATCTCTTTAACATTGCTTTGTACTATTTCTTTAAGGCAGTAGGCTCTGCAACACCGCTTAGTACTCTTTCCAACGGCAGTAGTCTTTGCAACACTGCTTTATACTCTTTCTTTAAGGCAGTAGTCTCTGGAACACCGCTTTGTACACTTTCTTTAAGGCATTAGTCTCTGCAACACCGCTTTGTACACTTTCCTTAGGGCAGTATTCACTGCAACACAGATTTGTACTCCATCCTTAAGGCAGTAGTCTCTGCAACACTGCTTTGTACTCTTTCTTTAAGGCAGTAGTCTCTGCAACGTCGCTTTGTACACATTTTTAAGGCAGTAGTCTCTGCAACACAGCGTTGTACTCTTTCTTTAAAGCAGTAGTCTCTACAACACTGCTTTGTACACTTTCTTTAGGGCAGTAGTCTTTGCAACACTGCTTTGTACACTTTCTTTAAGGCAGTGGTCTCTGCAACACCGCTTTGCACACTTTCCTTAAGGCAGTAGTCCCTGCAACACCGCTTTGTACTCTTTCTTTAAGGCAGTAGTCTCTTTAAGACTGCTTTGTACACTTCCTTTAAGGCCGTAGTCTCTTCCAACACCGCATTGTACTCTTTCCTTAATGCAGTAGTCTCTGCAAACTGCTTTGTACCCTTTCTTTAAGGCAGTAGTCTCTGCAACACTACTTTGTACTCTTTGTTTAAGGCAGTAGTCTCAGCAACAACGCTTTGTACTCTTTCGTTAAGGCAGTAGTCTCTGCAACACCGCTTTGTACACTTTCCTTAAGGCAGTAGTCTCTGCAACACCGCTTTGTACTCTTTCTTTAAGGTACTAGTCTCGTTAACACTACTTTGTACTCTTTCTTTAAGGCAGTAGTCTCTGCAACACCGCTTTGTACTCTTTCATTAAGGCAGTAGTCTCTGCCACACCGCTTTGTACACTTTCTTTAAGGCAGTAGTCTCTGCAACACCGCTTTGTACTCTTTCTTTATGGCACTAGTCTCTTTATCCTTGTTTTGTACTCTTTCATTAAGGCAGTTGTCCCTTTAACAGTGCTTTGTACTCTTTCATTGAGGCAGTAGTCTCTGCAACACCACTTTTTACTTTTCCTTAAGGCAGTAGTCTCTGCAAGACTGCTTTGTACTCTTTCTTTAATGCAGTAGTCTCTGCAACACCGCTTTGTACACTTTCCTTAAGGCAGTAGTCTCTGAAACACCGCTTTGTACTCTTTCTTTAAGGTACTAGTCTCGTTAACACTGCTTTGTACTCTTTCTTTAAGGCAGTAGGCTCTGCAACACCGCTTTGTACACTTTCTTTAAGGCAGTAGTTTCTGCAACACTGCTTTGTACTCTTCCTTTAAGGCAGTAGTCTCTGCAACACCACTTTTACACTCTCCTTAAGGCAGTAGTCTCTGCAACACAGCTTTGTACTCTTTCTTTTAGGCAGTAGCCTCTGCAACACCGCTTTGTACTCATTCTTTAATGCAGTAGTCTCTGCAACACTGCTTTATACACTTTCATCAAAACAGTGGTCTCTGCAACACCGCTTTGTGCACTTCCTTTAAGGCAGTTGTCTCTGCAACACCGCTTTGTACTCTTTCTTTAAAGCACTATTCTCTTTAACATTGCTTTGTACTCTTTCTTTAACGCAGTAGTCTCATTAACAGTGCTTTGTACTCTATCCTTAAGACAGTAGTCTCTGCTACACCGCTTTGTACTCTTTCCTTAAGGCAGTAGTCTCTGCAACACTGCTTTGTACACTTTCTTTAAGGCAGTAGTCTCTGTAACACCGCGTTATACACTTTCCTTAAGGCAGTAGTCTCTGCAACACCGGTTTGTACTCTTTCTTTAAGGTACTAGTCTCGATAACGCTGCTTTGTACTCCTTCCTTAAGACAGTAGTCTCTCCAACACCGCTTAGTACCCTTCTTTAAGGCAGTAGTCTCTGCATCACTGCTTTGTACTTTTACTTTAAGGCAGTTGTCTTTGCAACACTGCTTTGTACTCTTTCGTTAAGGCAGTAGTCTCTGCAACACCGCCTTGTACACTTTCTTTAAGGCAGTAGTCTCTGCAACACTGCTTTGTACTCTTTCTTTAAGGCAGTAGTCACTGCATCAATGCATTGTACTCTTCCTTTTAGGCAGTAGTATTTGCAACACTGCTTTGTACTCTTTCTTTAAGGCAGTAGTCTCTCCTACAATGCTTTGTACTATTTCTTTGAGGCCTTAGTGTTTGCAACAATGCATTGTACACTTTATTTAAGGCAGTAGTCTCTGCAAAACTGCTTTGAACTCTTTCATTAAGGCAGTAGTCTCTGCAACACTGCTTTGTACTCTTCCTTTAAGGCAGTTGTTTCTGCAACACTGCTTTGTATTCTTTCTTTGAGGCAGTATTATTTGCAACACTGCTTTGTACTCTTTCTTTAAGGCAGTAGTCTCTTCAACACTGCTGTGAACATTTTCCTTAAGGCAGTAGTCTCTGCAACACCGCTTCATACACTTACTTTAAGGCAGTAGTCTTTGCAGCACTGCTTTGTATTTTTTAATTAAGGCAGTAGTCTCTGCAAGACTGCTTTGTACTCTTTCATTGAGGCAGTAGTACTTGCAACAATGCATTATACTCTTTCATTGAGGCAGTAGTATTTGCAACAATGCTATGTACACTTTCCTTCAGACAGTAGTCTCTGCAACACTGCTCTGTACTCTTCCTTTAAGGCAGTAGTCTCTACAACACTGCTTTGTACTCTTTCTTTGAGGCAGTAGTCTCTGCAACACTGCTTTGTACACTTTCTTTAAGGCAGTAGTCTCTGCAACACTGCTTTGTACTCTTTCTTTAAGGCAGTAGTCTCTGCAAAACTGCTTTATACTCTCTCTTTAGGCAGTAGTCTTTACAACACTGCTTTGTACTCTTTACTTACGGCAGTAGTCTTTGCAACACTGCTTTGTACACTTTCTTTAAGGCAGTGGTCTCGGCAACATTGCTTTGTACTCTTTCCTTAAGGCAGTAGTCTCTGCAACACTTCTATGTACTCTTTCATTAAGACAGTAGTCTCTGCAACAACGCTTTGTTCTCTTTCGTTAAGGTAGTAATCTCTTTAACATTGCTTTGTACTATTTCTTTAAGGCAGTAGGCTCTGCAACACCGCTTAGTACTCTTTCCAACGGCAGTAGTCTTTGCAACACTGCTTTATACTCTTTCTTTAAGGCAGTAGTCTCTGGAACACCGCTTTGTACACTTTCTTTAAGGCATTAGTCTCTGCAACACCGCTTTGTACACTTTCCTTAGGGCAGTATTCACTGCAACACAGATTTGTACTCCATCTTTAAGGCAGTAGTCTCTGCAACACTGCTTTGTACTCTTTCTTTAAGGCAGTAGTCTCTGCAACGTCGCTTTGTACACATTTTTAAGGCAGTAGTCTCTGCAACACAGCGTTGTACTCTTTCTTTAAAGCAGTAGTCTCTACAACACTGCTTTGTACACTTTCTTTAGGGCAGTAGTCTTTGCAACACTGCTTTGTACACTTTCTTTAAGGCAGTGGTCTCTGCAACACCGCTTTGCACACTTTCCTTAAGGCAGTAGTCCCTGCAACACCGCTTTGTACTCTTTCTTTAAGGCAGTAGTCTCTTTAAGACTGCTTTGTACACTTCCTTTAAGGCCGTAGTCTCTTCCAACACCGCATTGTACTCTTTCCTTAATGCAGTAGTCTCTGCAAACTGCTTTGTACCCTTTCTTTAAGGCAGTAGTCTCTGCAACACTACTTTGTACTCTTTGTTTAAGGCAGTAGTCTCAGCAACAACGCTTTGTACTCTTTCGTTAAGGCAGTAGTCTCTGCAACACCGCTTTGTACACTTTCCTTAAGGCAGTAGTCTCTGCAACACCGCTTTGTACTCTTTCTTTAAGGTACTAGTCTCGTTAACACTACTTTGTACTCTTTCTTTAAGGCAGTAGTCTCTGCAACACCGCTTTGTACTCTTTCATTAAGGCAGTAGTCTCTGCCACACCGCTTTGTACACTTTCTTTAAGGCAGTAGTCTCTGCAACACCGCTTTGTACTCTTTCTTTATGGCACTAGTCTCTTTATCCTTGTTTTGTACTCTTTCATTAAGGCAGTTGTCCCTTTAACAGTGCTTTGTACTCTTTCATTGAGGCAGTAGTCTCTGCAACACCACTTTTTACTCTTTCCTTAAGGCAGTAGTCTCTGCAACACTGCTTTGTACTCTTTCTTTAATGCAGTAGTCTCTGCAACACCGCTTTGTACACTTTCCTTAAGGCAGTAGTCTCTGCAACACCGCTTTGTACTCTTTCTTTAAGGTATTAGTCTCGTTAACACTGCTTTGTACTCTTTCTTTTAGGCAGTAGGCTCTGCAACACCGCTTTGTACACTTTCTTTAAGGCAGTAGTCTCTGCAACACTGCTTTGTACTCTTCCTTTAAGGCAGTAGTCTCTGCAACACCGCTTTGTACACTGTCTTTAAGGCAGTGGTCTCTGCAACACAGCTTTGCACTCTTTCTTTAAGGCAGTAGTCTCTGCAACACCGCTTTGTACACTTCCTTTAAGGCAGTTGTCTCTGCAACACCGCTTTGTACTCTTTCTTTAAGGCACTAGTCTCTTTAACATTGCTTTGTACTCTTTCTTTAACGCAGTAGTCTCATTAACAGTGCTTTGTACTCTATCCTTAAGACAGTAGTCTCTGCAACACCGCTTTGTACTCTTTCCTTAAGGCAGTAGTCTCTGCAACACTGCTTTGTACTCTTTCTTTAAGGCAGTGGTCTCTGTAACACCACGTTGTACACTTTCCTTAAGGCAGTAGTCTCTGCAACACCGCTTTGTACTCTTTCTTTAAGGTACTAGTCTCGATAACACTGCTTTGTACTCCTTCCTTAAGACAGTAGTCTCTCCAACACCGCTTAGTATCCTTCTTTAAGGCAGTAGTCTCTGCATCACTGCTTTGTACTTTTTCTTTAAGGCAGTTGTCTTTGCAACACTGCTTGGTACTCTTTCGTTAAGGCAGTAGTCTCTGCTACACCGCTTTGAACACTTTCTTTAAGGCAGTAGTCTCCGCAACACTGCTTTGTAATCTTTCTTTAAGGCAGTAGTCTCTGCATCAATGCATTGTACTCTTCCTTTTAGGCAGTAGTATTTGCAACATTGCTTTGTACTCTTTCTTTAAGGCAGTAGTCTCTCCAACAATGCTTTGTTCTATTTCTTTGAGGCCTTAGTGTTTGCAACAATGCATTGTACACTTTATTTAAGGCAGTAGTCTCAGCAAAACTGTTTGAACTCTTTCATTAAGGCAGTAGTCTCTGCAACACTGATTTGTACTCTTCCTTTAAGGCAGTTGTCTCTGCAACATTGCTTTGTACTCTTTCTTTGAGGCAGTAGTATTTGCAACACTGCTTTGTACTCTTTCTTTAACGCAGAAGTCTCTTCAACACTGCTGTGTACATTTTCCTTAAGGCAGTAGTCTCTACAACACTGCTTCATACTCTTACTTTAAGGCAGTAGTCTTTGCAGCACTGCTTTGTACTCTCTAATTAGGGCAGTAGTCTCTGCAAGACTGCTTTGTACTCTTTCATTGAGGCAGTAGTACTTGCAACAATGCATTTTACTCTTTTTTGAGGCAGTAGTATTTGCAACAATGCTTTGTACACTTTCCTTAAGACAGTGGTCTCTGCAACACTGCTTCTACTCTTTCTTTAAGGCAGTAGTTTCTACAACACTGCTTTGTACTCTTTCTTTGAGGCAGTAGTCTCTGCAACACTGCTTTGTACACTTTCTTTAAGGCATTAGTCTCTGCAACACTGCTTTGTACTCTTTCTTTAAGGGGACCAAGTACTCCCTATACGAACAATGTTAATTTAGTAAAACTTGGGGGAGCTCATCTTCCAAAGTATTGCAGATAGAGCAGTGAAATTTGATATTGTTTTAACAGTTGCCTTTATCTCTGTGTTAAATGCATTTTAAACAAAATTAGTTCATCCATTTTATTTTATATTTTACTTTTTTCATGTAAGTAAAAAAAAACTAATTTTTTTCTTGCACATGAATTTTTTATGAGCAAAGTATGAATTAGTTTATAATGAATTTGTGTTTAGCATGGAGATCAGTGTTAGTTTCAAAAGTGGTATTAGTTTTACCCTTGTATCTTTCGTAGTTTCCAAGATGAGCACCCCACACCAAAAAAAAATAATGTTTCCAGATATTTAACTTCAAAGTTAAGTTAGAAAAGAACATGTGCTTTTTGTGGTTTAGAACTTTCCAGCTCCATACTCTGGATCATCGATATCTTCCTTCCTCCGTTTGGTTCCTCTCCTTTTCTTTCTTGCTAATTTGGTCATCTGTTGTGCCTGTCGATCAGCATTTTTCACACGCACGTCATCCATTTTCTGAAGCTGATGTATGGTGTTTAGGCCTGGTTCAATCCCTAGGTGGGCAAGCACTTGTGCTTTTCCAATGTTTCCCATGTTGAAGCACAGAACACTTTCCAGCACCCCAATTTTAAGGGTATCATACCCAACAAACATATTCTTGGGTATTATAGTCCATATAATGTTGTTAAACGACTCATTCGGGTTCTGGGTTTTGCCATGTAAGCATTTTCTTAGCAGGTCTGGTTGAGCCAAATCCCGATATATGGGTTTTATGGCATGTAAAATAGGTTCAGGAAGGCCATGGTGCTTGTAGTTTGCCCTTTCAGAAGAATTATACTTCACCATGAATCTGTTGGGCAGAGTCCATGTTGAGGTTGATTGTCTGTCGGGAGCTTATGAAAATATGTGCACCACACTGCTTTTCTCATCTTTTCCAAGTCATGCACATTTTCTCTTATTGATACTCCCTTTCACAATAATCACATTTTATACATATGACACTAGCAATTGTCAGTGTTTTCATGCACAGATATGCAATCCACATGATTACAATACTTACACTCTACAAATTGTCTCAAAGCTTCAGACAGCAGTTCAATATCTACAAACTGAAAACCTGTGGTCACTTTATTTACATCTGTATTAATGTTGCCAAATTTATTAAACATAGATCTTGAAGAAGAAAATTTCCTCCTTGATGCACTTGTAGGACTATCTGTACAGTCAGAGTGGACCCACTGTTGCTTGTAGGCCTAACCTCACTTTCAATATTATTTCCTTCACTGTTTCTTACACTTCCACTACCTGCACCACTACATTTATTACTCCTTAAAGATGTATTCTTGTTCTTATACTGATTTCCATGAGTTTTTCTTCGGCCAAATTTCTTAACATTACCCATTTTTCTCCGGCAAGCAAGATAATATGGTTTGTATCAAAACAAATAACTCCCTGTGTTATGGATCAAAATAAACCAACTCCCTGTGTAAAAACAAAAGAAGGTGACATAAAGACAGTAGGACCAACTTCAGCTACGTTAATTCCTCTTTAAAACGAGGGTACGCACATCAATCTGACACAAAAAGTAACGGAATAGAAGTTGATAAAGTGAACTTCATATGAAAAGGGGCATCACCAAGGTTACAAGCATGCACTAATTGTTAAAAATGAGACATTTCCAGATGGATTTAGGATATGAAACTCTAGAATTACATTTATTAGACATCCCTCAGCATGAAAAAGAAAAAAAAATAAAAAAAGAAAAATTCATCCCATTTAAGGGTACTTGGTTCCCTTAAGGCAGTAGTCTCTGCAACACTGCTTTGTACTCTTTCTTTGGGCAGTAGTCTTTACAACACTGCTTTGTACTCTTTCCTTAGGGCAGTAGTCTTTGCAACACTGCTTTGTACTCTTTCTTTAAGGCAGTAGTCTCTGCAACACTTCTATGTACTCTTTCATTAAGACAGTAGTCTCTGCAACAACGATTTGTACTCTTTCTTTAAGGTAGTAGTCTCTTTAACACTGCTTTGTACTATTTATTTAAGGTAGTAGGCTCTGCAACACCGCTTAGTACTCTATCCTTAAGTCAGTAGTCTCTGCAACACTGTTTTGTGCTCTTTCTTTAAGGCAGTTGTCTCTGCAACACCGCTTTGTACACTTTCTTTACGGCAGTAGTCTCTACAACACCGCTTTGTACTCTTTCTTTAAGGTACTAATCTCTTTAACACTGCTTTGTACTCTTTCTTTAAGGCAGTAGTCTCTGCAACAACACTTTGTACTCTTTCTGCAAGGCAGTAGTCTCTGCAACACCGCTTTGTACTCTTTCTTTAGGGCAGTAGGCTCTGCAACACCGCTTTGTACTCCTTCTTTAAGGCAGTAGTCTCTGCAACACCGCTTTGTACACTTTCTTCAAAGCAGTAGTCTCTTCAATACCGCTCTGTACAATTTCCTTAAGGCAGTAGTCTCTGCAACACCGTTTTATACTCATTCATTAAGGCAGTAGTCTCTGCAACAGCGCTTTGTACTCTTTCTTTAAGGCAGTAGTCTCTGCAACACCGCTTTGTACACTTTCTTTAAGGCAGTAGTCTCTGCTACACCGTTTTCTACTCTTTCTTTAAGGCACTAGTCTCTTTAACATCCAGGGGCCGATAACCTAGATGTTAGGCCCCTTAAACCAACAATTATCATCATCATCATATCTTTAACATTGCTTTGTACTCTTTATATAAGGCAGTAGTCTCATTAACAGTGCTTTGTACTCTTTATTTAAGGCAGTTGTCTCTGCAACACCACTTTGTACTATTACCTTTAGGCAGTAGTCTCTGCAACAATGCTTTGTACTCTTTCTTTAAGGCAGTAGTCTCTGCAACATTACTTTGTACTCTTTCTTTGAGTCAGTAGTCTCAGCAACAATGCTTTGTACTCTTTCGTTGAGGCAGTAGTCTCTGCAACACCGCTTTGTACACTTCCTTAAGGCAGTAGTTTCTGCAACACCGCTTTGTACTCTTTCTTTAAGGTACTAGTCTCGTTAACACTGCTATGTACTCTTTCTTTAAGGCAGTAGTCTCTGCAACACCGCTCTGTACTCTTTCTTTAAGGCACTAGTCTCTTTAACGTTGCTTTGTAGTCTTCCTTTAAGACAGTAGTCTCTGCAACACCGCTTTGTACTCTTTCTTTAAGGCAGTAGTCTCTGTAACACCGCTTTGTACACTTTCCTTAAGGCAGTAGTCTCTGCAACACTGCTTTGTACTATTTCCTTTAGGCAGTAGTCTCTGCAACACCGCTTTGTACTCTTCCTTTAAGGCAGTAGTATCTTTAACACTGCTTTGTACACTTTCTTTAAGGCAGTTTTCTTTGCAACACTGCTTTGTACCCTTTCGTTAAGGCAGTAGTCTCTGCAACACTGCTTTGTACTCTATCTTTAAGACAGTAGTCTCTTCAACACTCCTTTGTACTCTTTCCTTAAGGCAGTAGTCTCTGCAACACTGCTTTGTACTCTTTCTTGAAGGCAATAGTCTCTACAACACCGGTTTGTTCCCTTTCATTAAAGCAGTTAGTCTCTGCAACACCGCTTTGTACTCTTCTTTTAAGGCACTAGTCTCTGCAACAACGCTTTGTACTCTTTCTTTAAAGCAGTAGTCTCTGCAACAATGCTTTTTACTCTTTCCTTAAGGCAGTAGTCTCTGCAACACCGATTTGTACTCTTTCTTTAAGGCAGTAGTCTCTGCAACACCGCTGTGTACTCTTTCTTTAAGACAGTAGTCTCTGCATCACTGCTTTGTACTCTTTCTTTAAGGCAGTTGTTTTTGCAACACAGCTTTGTACTCTTTCGAAAAGGCAGTAGTCTCTGCAACACCGCTTTGTACACTTTCTTTAAGGCAGTAGTCTTTGCAACACCGCATTGTACTCTTTCTTTAAAGCAGTAGTCCCTGCAACACCGCTTTGTACTCTTTGTTTAAGGCAGTCATCTCTGCAACACCGCTTTGTACTCTTTGTTTAAGGCAGCAATCTCTGCAACACCGCTTTTTACCCTTTCCTTAATACAGCAGTAATATCTGCAACACCGCTTTGTACTCTCTCTGTAAGGCAGTAATCTCTGCAACACCGCTTTGTAGTCTTTTTTTAAGGCAGTAGTCTCTGCAACACCGCTTTGTAAACTTTCTTTAAGGCAGTAGTCTCTGCAACACCGCTTTGTACACTTTCTTTAAGGCAGTAGTCTCTGCAACACCGCTTTGTACACTTTCTTTATGGCAGTAGTCTTTGCAACACCGCTTTGTACACTTTCTTTAAGGCAGTAGTCTCTGCAGCACTGCTTTGTACACTTTCTTTAAGGCAGTAGTTTCTGCAACACCGCTTTGTACACTTTCTTTATGGCAGTAGTCTCTGCAACACCGCTTTGTACTCTTTCTTTAAGGCAGTAATCTCTGCAACATACTCTACATTCCGTTTCTTGATTACAATTTCCTCTTACTCTAATTCTCGTTTCTTTACACATAGCACATTAACTGTATACTATGGGGTGATCTCCTCAAGAGGGTATGGTTTAAGTTTGTTAGTTTTATTGTTTTTTTCTTAACAATTGAGGAAGAATATTATTTGTAGGAATTAATCCTAATTTTCTAATGTTTATGTTTGTTGATATCGTGGAGAACAATGTTCCGGATTGAGAAAAGAATGTTTCCCCAGCTTTAATGTAGCATTTATGTATATTGCGAACATTGTTGTTACCCAAATCATCGTTAACAATTTCTACAATGTTTATGGGTAAGTAATTAAAACTATAGGCAGAGAGAGCATAGTTCATAATATTTTCCCGATATTGTTCATCGCGCAGTTCATTTTGAAAACCTATCAATTTCGAGTAATTTTGTTGCCCCAATATACAAACTGCAACACATTGTTAAATACCACGCAGCAACTATTTTGTAGGCTATCTACATGGTAGCGATCGGCACCGAATAAAGAGGACCCTCTTTTATATAATGTTTGTTGGCATCTAACACACCAACACAATCTTCGAGCGGGTCAAACACACTATCCATTTTGTAGTTGTAAATTGTTGCCTCTAGTCTTGTAATACCTTGTTCTTTAGCTAAGGAAGACATGAACGTTTCCCTTAGACGGGTGTTCGGGCATCGAATAAAGTCTATTATATGCTTTCCAATGACTTTGTTTACCCCAGGACTTGTAATTTGACATATAAGAGTAAATTTGTTATATATCTTTATTCGAGAATTAGACTTCATCCATGTTAAACAGTATTTTATCGTTATTCACAATAACATTGCATTTTTCTCGATACTCTCATGCATACAAAAGTTAGGATTCGATGTTGGATAATCACACATCTCTGTCTTGTTAAAAACACCGGCCAAATCTTGTGTTATGTCCAAATCCATAAGATAGAACTCCTCTACACGAAGCTGTTGCAATATCTCTAGAAGTTCGGCTAACGGAACATCTATTTTGACATCGGCTATCTTCACTTTATTTGGTATAGCCACGGGATTTTATACTACTCCATAATGTTAGCTATTCCTTTCTCCCCAAGTTGTGCCCTCATTCCCCGAGCCATTGCACACTCCTTGTTAAGTAAAGGAAATGGTAACTTTGCCTTGACACCGTGTTTAGCAGAGATGAACTTGGAGAATTTACCACATAAATCGTGGTTGAGCACTACACACCTCTTTCTTTAGCAGGAAAGACTTACTCTTTTTCAATTGTTATTGGCAGTCCACTTGATCACATATCCTAACCACCATAACGTTATCGCAGAACGGCTTCGTAATCGATCTAAGTAGATATACATTTTTATCATTTAAGAGTGTCTCGTTTTCTGTAGAGTTGATATTACCAATGTCTGTAACCAGATTGTGAGGTTTTCCAATAACAACCACAAACCAATCCGCTCGTCGGTAGGCTTCGTTCTAATCCCCATAAGTTGGGGGACACTAAACACTTTAGAGAGAGACATCTTTACACTTTCAACTACCGTAACACAAAGTGCTGATCAACAGTATCTGTAGCGTCTTATTATATATCATTACTCAATTCTATTTTTATATTATGACATAATTGACAACACAAATAATTACACAATTTCACGAGTAATTTCGAAGATTACCGAAGGTTTACGATAGAAACCCTAACAAGATTTATTTTGTCACATGACGTAACAAAATGATTAAATGGTAGTAGGTGAGTGATGGGGATCTAAAGCCACCGGGCGTTGCTCGGCTGGCGTTCATGTTAAATAATTGATAGCTCGCGAACCAATCATTGGATTTTAACAAATGAGGTGTCGTTGGACCCGGGCTGACGTCCTCTTTCCTATGGACCACTTGCCATATTTTCAAAAAAAAAAGATTTTTTGTTTTGTTTTGGAGAGTAGGCTATAGTTTAAAAACCAAACATGATAGAACTTTGTGCCAGGGTTCAAACGAATGGTCTCACTAACCTTTACTTTGTATAATAAAACGCTTTTATATTTCGTACTTTTTGAAAATAGTCCAATTTTGAAAATCTTATATTTTGTAAACTAACAAGTTTGTTTGACATAAATGAAAAGTCCTTACCCCCTCTACCTCCAAAATAAATGTCAATTCTCTAGGACAGAAACTTGTGTGTAGTAGTGTAGTAGGTAGTAGTGGGGTAAGGACAGAGCTGTGACATCTCCTACATTCATACGAACTTTGCCGATATCTCTCGAACGCATGATCGGATTTTAACGAACGAGGTGTTTTTGGCGTTGGGGTGACGTCCTCTTTGATAAGAATGTGTGCTGGAATTTTGTTCTTAATTGAAAATTGTTGGTTTTGAAATTGGCGCTATTTTGGATAGCGGAGTAACCGATTACAACTGCTCCCCCTACCTTTGCAGGAGCCAATTGCCGGGCACGAGCGGTGTAAAACAGCTGTGGTGAGAGGGATAGAGGGGAGGGGCTGGGAGAGGAGGGCAGGATAAAGGATTGTTCAGCTTGTCATGGTGCATTTTCTGTCATTCCTATGGTGAACGTTACTGTGATAACATAGGCTGTATATTAACGGTGTGAAAGGTGAATGCATTTGTGTGCTAAACGCAGTCAGTGACTATATTGGATACATTATATATTTACAGTTAAGTATGAGATCAAAACTGTTTAGTTAATTTTAATGCTAATGGATGTTAAAATTGTTATTGGTTTACCATTTTATTGATGAATTGTTTTTATTTTGTTTGTTTTAGATAATCTGCAAACCTGTTGTGGGAGACAGAAAAGGAGGGAAACCCATCCCACTCGAACCTACAAGAATACAAACGCAGGGCTTTTTACAAAACAAGGTAAGAATTTAAAAAAAATATATATAAAACACCTGTTTGCTATTTTTTTGTTTTGTTTATGAAAGGTGCTATTCGGACTAGATATAGTCATGGTGGTTTATTTTATTTCTTTTTAGAGAGTGTGCCTGACAACCGCTGTTGAAAAAAGAACGAGAACGTGTGAGTTTGAGACCATTGTTTACCGAGCAGTCTACGGCTGAAAACACTGGTGAGATGGTTTTTATATTAATAATGTATTTTGCCAATTCAGATAGCTTATCTTGGGAACCCCTCGAGTCCTGTTTCAAGTCAGGTGTTTGCTTTGGTCGCTTGGCGAATGTTCGTGAGTGTTTAATCCCAAGAGACGTTATCAAATCATGTTTTGAAATTTTTTAAGAACAAATTTGCACAGCGTTAAGGTTGCATACAGCTTTAAAGGTCAATACACAACTTTTGTGCGATTTCGTATATAAAAACAAGTAGTTCCGTGAAGAACTATACAGCCTATTTTCATATATCCTACTCGTGTTTATTGCCTCTATCAACATACAAACTTTCAGTTTTAAGGTTGTGATATACTCGAAGATATTGAGGACCGTCTAAATATTTCAGATGGTTCGCAGGTTGGATGTTTATTTATGTGCTATTACATGAAGATTATTGTGTACGTGTGCTATTCAAACTTCAATCGCATGATTAGAACACAAGAAGTAAAACCGATATTTTAAAATTTCGCACAGCTGCCATCTTGTGGTTATGAAAACAATTGAAATAAATTATATGCCAGTGGATCAACATTTGGATAAGTATTTAACGTGCAATGTTTCACTGCACTCAGATAGTTAAATCGCAAGAAACGTTCATTTAAATATGTATATTTCGCGACGCCGCCATGTTGGATTTCTGCTCACCAGGTTTCTGAAAGTCCTATAGGTGAACCTATGTTCATAGCCTTTATGTACATAAAAATTCAATTTGATAGCTCTAAAAGATTCGTAGATATTAAGAACCGTCTAAATATTTCGGATGCTCGCCATTTTGGATTGTTACATGTATAGGCAATAGAGTTATGCACCATTAAAGGAAAATTATTGCGTAGGTTCATGAAGTTATGTAAACAATTGTACTGAATTACAATATGTATAATCATTTACTGTACCACATTTCACTGCGCTCACAGAGTTAAATCACGAGAAAAGTCTATTAAAATGTTTCAAATTCGCTTGGCCGCCATGTTCGTTTTGTACTTTACAGGTTTATGAAAGTTACATAGATAAACTCGCGGCAGTGCCCTTTATCACCGTACAAAATTTCAGGGTGATATCCATAATAGTTTAGTAGATATAGATTGCCAGTGGAATATTTCGCACAGCCACCTTTCTGAGGTTATGTAAACAATTGAACTAAATTAGATGCCAGTGCATTACAATGTGTATAAACATTTGCTGTCCCAAGTTTCATGACGTTTGGATGGTCAAATCGCGACAAACGTCTATTTAAATATCTCAAATTTGCTTGGACGCCATGTTGGTTTTGTAGTTACCAGGTTTTTGAAAATCTCATAGACGGACTTCTAGTAGTACCCTTTATTACCGTACACAATTTCAGGGTGATATCGGTAATAGTTTCGGAGATACTGAATGCTGGTGAAATATTTCGCACAGCTGATATTTTGGATTGTTAGAGACACAACAAAATTTGAAGGTCGGGTCGGCCAGAATGCTGCTATGATCTTACAGAGTTTCATTGAAATCGCTCCAGCCGTTTACAAGTTATTAGGGGGGACACACACAAACCATTACACTAACACGGACAAAAGGTGATTTCATAAGCCAATATTTTCATAAAATGAAAATAGGCTAACAAGGACGGTGAGCAGAAAAAAAAACATTTTATATTGGCAGTAAAATGCGAGAGCTTTTGATAGCTGATAATCTGAACGATTGTTATCAATCCAACGTGATAAGTGCCGTGCTATCAACAAAATTAAATTGAACTAGAGTATCTTTCCCTATGGACTTAACGGAGATCCATAGGTTTGAACAAGATAACCATGACATTTCGTTCATGGTGTTTGTCCTTAATGGTAATGAGATTGTGGGTCCTCTTTATGCCACAAAAAAAGAAACGACACCACAATCAACCGCATCAAGGACCCAGCTGTTTAGCATTGGATAAAATCCATTACCTACAAATCAACATTTGTCTATTCAACCCATTGAATGCTGGGTCTAGCATTATTAAAACACCACCAGCAATCGCCTGCCAGAGAGCTGTGGTGAATATAAAGAACCATAACAATGATTGCTTCCTGTGCTGTGTGACTGCCTATTTGCAGCTCGTACAACAGCATTGTTACAGACTAGGAATGTACAGGCCAAGTTTGATGAATTAAAACAAAATTAAATTGAACTAGAATATCTTTCCCTATGGACTTAACGGAGATCCATAGGTTTGAACAAGATAACCATGACATTTCGTTCATGGTGTTTGTCCTTAATGGTAATGAGATTGTGGGTCCTCTTTATGCCACAAAAAACGAAACGACACCACAATCAACTTTTATATCCCTCTTACGGAGTGGTGAATCACTATTGCCTCATTAAGAATTTACGTAAATTGGTAGGCAGTCAAGTGTCTAAGCATAAGTGTGCAAAACATATTTGGAAGCGTTGTCTGCAATATTTTACAACCCCTACGCTTTTAGAACGTCATAGGGTGGATTGTGTTCCTCAGGAAGCGGTGAGATTGATATTGCCGATAGGAGACAAGGCTGTGTTGAAATTCAAGAACATTCATAATCGTGACACTGTTCCCTATGTGGTGTATGCAGATTTCGAAGCACTCACCACACCAATGGCGGGGTGTGAACCAGAACCCACCATCAGATCAACTACACCCTTTCAAAACATGAGCTCTTTGCCATAGGATGTAATGTGGTGTGTGCCCATGACCCCAAGCAATCCTTTTACAAATCCAGTGATGGGCCAGATTGTGCCAGATGGTTTTTGGATGAACTTGTAAAGTTGGCTCATCATGTACCATGATTACTAGACCACCCAATGCCCATTAGCCTAACGCCAGAACAGCAGCAACAGTATGAGCATGCCATGACATGTCATATTTTTGAAAAGCCACTGATCAGTGCTCAAGACACTGTTCGTGATCACTCGCATTTTACGGTAGAGTTCCGAGGAACTGCACATATTAAAGGCAATTTGAACTTTCCAGCTCCTCGTTTTGTCAGTGTCTTTTTCCACAATCTGGCGAATTATGGCATTCAGTTTTTGATTCGTGAATTGGGTCATGTCAACAAGGGCTGGTTTACCATTATGCCCCATAACCATGAGCGTTTTACAGCCCTGACATGGCAGTTGGGCAAGTTTAGCATTCGATTTTTGGATTCTTTAAGTTTATGGCCTAGTCGCTAGACAGTCTTGTGAATGGCTTGGATGAGAAGGATTAAAAGAACAGCAGAATGCATTTTGAAAATTCTTAGCACTTTCAATTGTTCATTCGGAAAGGTATATTCCCGTATGATTTCTGCAAAAACTGGGACGTGTTAAAGCAAAAAACTCTGCCACCACAAGACAAATTTTACTCGAAACTAACACGCAGTACCGTTTCCGAAGAAGACTATGCACATGCATGTCAAGTTTGGCGAGTGTTTGGCATTAACCCGCTAGGAGAATATGCTATGCATTACCTAAAGGTGGATGTATTGCTGCTCACCGATGTCTTTCAAAAATTCCGTGAGTTGTGCCAGCACATTTATGGACTTGACCCGGCTCACTATTATACGAGTCCTGGGATCTCGTTCGATGCCGCATTGAAATACACTCAAGTGGAATTGGACTTACTGATGTAGACATGGTTCTATTTTTTGAAAAGGGCAATCGCGGTGGCTTTGTGTCGCTTAACCAGCGCTATGCCGAAGTGAACAATGTCTACAAGCCTGATTATTCACCACACAAACTAGAATCGTATTTAATGTACTATGACGTGATTAATTTTATGGCTACGCCATGAGTCAGCCTTAGCCCTATGGGGATTTTTCTTGGCTGACTGAGAAACAAGTGTCAGAATTCGATGCGAACATGGTTAATCAAGAAACAGGCCGTGGATATGTGTTAGAAGTGGATATTGAATATCCCTCATACTTGTATGATAAACATGCCGATTTCCCATTTTGCCTTGAGGAAATGGTTCCCCCTGACAGTAAAGTGAAAATTGAAAAACTCATGGGCACACTTTACAACAAAAGTCAGTATGTGCTACATATCGAAATGTTGGTGCAATGCCTAGCCCAAGGCTTGATGTTGAAGAAAATCCACAGGGTAATTACTTTTGCCCAAAAACCATGGCTCAAGCCATACATGCAACTCAACGCAGAGCACCGACAAATGGCAACACAACAGTTTGATTTTTTTAAATTAATGAACAACTGTTTCTTTGGCCAGTCCATGGTGATTGTCCGCAAATACCGCGACATTTAATTGTTAATGTCTGGAAGGGTCAGTGGGGTGGCCGGCGGTACATTGCCAAGGCAAGTTTCAAATCGATCAAAATTATTGACGAGAATTTGGCTAGTATTGAAATGAGTAGGACCAGTGTGACTATGGATAAGCCCATTTACATGCGCCAAGTCACTTTAGACTTTTCCAAATCGGTCACGTTTCGATTCCACTACGAGTTTGCCAAACAACAATTTCAGGACGTCTCTATCTTGTATACGGATACGGAGTCATTCATTTACCACATTCGCCCCTGCAACACCTATGACGTCATGAGGCAGCATAGTGACTGGTTCGACACCTCTTCCTGTAGCTCTTTTGGCAGCCTAGTGTGCGATAAGCATACATTTTCGAGGCCAAACCTACGAATTCAGTCATTATGGAATCACCACATTCATCTTTTAAAACACCCATTTCCTTCTTATTTTCATGGGCAGCTGAAATATGTTGTCAGCGCTATAGGAAGAGGTGTCGAACCAGTCACTATGCTGCCTTATGACGTCATAGGGGTTGCAGTGGCGAATGTGGTAAATGAATGAGTCCGTATCCATATACAAAAGAGAGTGTACTTAAATTTTTGCTTGGCAAACTCGTAGTAGAATCGATACATGACCGATTTGGAAAAGTCTAATATATCTTGGCCCAAGTAAATGGGCTTATACATGGTCACACTGGTCCTACTCATTTAAATAGTAGCCAAATTCTCATCAATAATTTTGATCGATTTGAGATTTGGCTTGGCAATGTACCGCCGGCCACCCCACTGCCCCCCTCAGACATTAACCAATTTAAGGTCGCGTTATTTGCAGACATTCTCCGTGGACTTGCCATAGATACAGTTATTCATTAATTTAAAAAAAATCAAACTGTTTTGTCGCCATTTGTCGGTGCTCTGAGTTGAGTTGCATGTATGGCTTGAGCCATGATTTTTGGGCAAATGAAATACCCCTGTGGATTTTCTTCAACATCAAGCCTTGGACTGGGCATTGCACCAACATTTGGATATATAGCACATACCGATTTTTGTTGTGAAGTGTGCCCATGAGATTTTCAATTCTCACTTTCCTGTCAGGGGAACCATTTGTTCAAGGCAAAATGGGAAATCGGCATGATTATCATACAAGGATGAGGGATATTCAATATCCACTTCTAACACATAACCACGGCCTGTTTCTTGACTAGCCATGTTCATATCACATTCTGACACTAGTTTCTCAGTCAGCCAAGCAAAATCCCCATAGGGCAAAGGCTGAATCATGGCGTATCCATACTAATTATTCACATAATAGAACATTAAATACGATCCTGGTTTGTCTGGTGAATAATCAGACATGCAGGCATTGTTCGCTTCGGCATGGCGCTGGTTAAGCGACACAAAGCCGCCGCGAAAGCCCTTTTGAAAAAATAGAACCATGTCTACACCAGTGAGTTAATCCAATTCCACTGGAGTGTATTTCCATGCGGCATCGAACGAGAGCCCAGGACTCGTATAATAGTGAGCCGGGTCAAGTCCATAAATGTGCTGACACTACTCACGGAATTTTTCAAACACATCGGTGAGCAGCAATAAATCCAGTTTTAGGTAATGCATAGCATATTCTCCCAGCGAGTTAATGCCAATCACTCGCCAAACTTGACATGCATATGCATAGTTTTCATCGGAATCAGTATTGCATGTTAGATTCGAGTAAAATTTTTCTTATGGTGGCAGAGTTTTTTGCTTTAACACGTCCCTGTTGTTGCAGAAGTAATACGGGAATATACGTTTCCGAATGCACAATTGAAATTGCTCAGGATTTTCAAAATGCATTCTGGTGCTTTTTAATTCTTTCTCATTCAAGCCATTCACAAGACTGTCTAGCGAGGATGCCATAAACTTAAAGGAATCCAAAAATCGAATGCTTAAGTTGCCCAACTGCCATGTCAGGGCTGTAATACGCTCATGGTTTTGGAGGATAATGGTAAACGAGCCCTTGTTGACATGATCCAATTCACGAATCAAAAACTGAATGTCATAATTCGCCAGATAGTGGAAAAAGACACTGATAAAACGAGGACCAGAAAAGTTAAAATTGCATTTACTGTATGCAGTTCCACGAAACTCTCCCGTAAAGTGCGAGTGATCACCAACAGTGTCTTGAGCACTGATCAGAGGCTTTTCACAAATATGATATGTCGTGGCATGCTCATACTGCTGCTGCTGTTCTGGCGTTAGGATCATGGGTACTGGGTGGTACAGTAATCCCTGTACATGATGAGCCAACTTTACAAGTTCATCCTAAAACCATTTGGCACAATCTGGCCCCTCACGTGATTTGTAAAAGGATTGCGAGGGGTTATAGGCACACACCAAATTATATCCTATGGCAAAGGGCTCAAGTTTCTGAATGGGAGTAGTTGAGCTGATGGTGGGATCTGCTTCACATACCGCCACGGTTATGGTGAGTACTTCGAAATCTGCATACACCACATAGGGAATAGTGCCACGCTTATCAATGTTGTCCAATTTCAACACAGCCTTGTCTCCTTGCGGCAATATCAATCTCACCGCTTCCTGAGTAACACGCTTCTAAAAGCGTAGGGGTTGTAAAATATTTCAGACAACGCTCGCAAATATGTTTTGCACACTTATACTTAGACACTTGACTGCCTACCAATTTACCTGAATTCTTAATGAGGCAATAGTGGTTCACCTCTCCGTAAGACAGATAGAAAAGATGAATGTGGTATCGTTTCGCTTCTTTTGTGGTATGAAGAGGACCCACAATCTCACTACCAATAAGGCCATACACCATGAACGAAAAGTCATGGTTATCTTGTTCAAACCTATGGATCTGTGATAAGTCCATAGGGAACGATAATCGAGTTCTTTTTAATTTTGTTTTAATTCATCAAACTTGCCCTTGTACATTCCTGGTCTGTAACAATGCAATTGTACCAGCTGCAAATAGGCAGCCACACACCGCAGGAAGCAATCATTGTCATGGTTTTTTATATTCACCACAGCTCTCGGGCGCCGGCCCTGTGGTGTAGGGGTAGCGCGCCTGCCTCTCACTCGGAGGCCCCGGGTTCGATCCCCGGCTCCGTCAGGGATTTTAAAACTGACGTGAGGGTTGGAATGGGGTGCACTCAGCCTCGTGAGGACAATTGAGTAGCTGTCTGACAGTGAGACAGCGCCTCGATCACGAATACCAAGATTAACGGCCGAGGGGACCCGACGCGCTGATCACGCGTCACCCCAATATCTGCAGGTCAAATGGCTGGGCAGCGGTCGCTTGGTCGGCCTTAGCCCGTCATGGGCTGGATAGTGCCAGGGGTTGACTTTGTTTTTTTTTGTAGACAGCTCTCGGGCAGGCAATCGTTGGTGGTGTTTTAATAAATCTAGACCCAGCATTCAATGGGTTGAATTGACAAATGTTGATTTGTAGGTAATGAATTTTGTCTAATGCTAAACCACTGGGTCCTTGTTGCAGTTTATCAAATTTTGATAGCAAGGCATTTATCACGTTGGATTGATACCAATCGTACAGATTATCGGCCACCAAAAGCTCTCGCATTTTACAGGCAATATAAAATCTTTTTTTATGCTCACCATCCTTGTTTTGATATATGAAATCGCACAAGAGTTGTATATTGACCTTAGAATCTGTATGCAATATTTGCGCTGTGAACATTTTTTCTTAAAAAATTTCAAAACATGATTCGATAACGTCTTTTGGGATTAAACTCTCACGAACATTCACCACGCGACCAGAGCACTCACGTGACTTGAAACAGGACTCGAGGTGTTCCCACGTTAAGCTATCTGCAGAGGCAAAATAAATTATTAATATAAAAACAATCTCACCAGAGTTTTCAGCTGTAGCCTGCTTAGTAATCAATGGTCTCAAACACAGACGTTCTCTGTTTTTTCAACAGCGGTTATCAGTCTCACACTCCAAAATAGAAATAAATTAAACCACCATGAGTATATCAAGTCCGAATAGCACCTTCCATAAACAAACAAAAAAATTCAAACAAGGTTTTTATATATAATTTTTAAAAAATCTTACCTTGATTTGTAAAAAGCTCTGCATTTGCCTTTTTGTAGGTTCGAGTGGGATGGGTTTCTCTCATCTTCTCTCTCCCACAACAGGTATGCAGATTATCAAAAACAAACAAAATAAAAACAATTTATCAATAAAATGGTAAACCAATAATAAATTAAACATCCATTAGCGTGAAAATTAACTAAACATTGTTAATGCCACACTTACCGGTAAATATATAATGTATCCAATATAGTCACTGACTGCGTTGAGGACAAAAATGCATTCACATTTCACACCGTTAATATACAGCCTATTTTAACACAGTAACGTTTACCATAGGTATGACAGAAAATGCACCATGACAAGCTGAAAACTCATTTACCCCGCCCTCCTCTCCCAGCCCCTCCCCTCTATCCCTCTAACCACAGCTGTTTTACACCACTCTTGCCCGGCAATTGGCTCCGGTAATGGTAGGGGGAGCAGTTGTAATCGGTTACTCCGCTATCTCTCTGACGCAGTTGCCATATTGTACGACCTTCAAGTGTCCTCTATGTCACTGTAATTTTCCATTGGTCTGTTGTCACGTCCACTCACATTCCTGAATCGCGATAACATTTCACATTCTGTCAGCCAGCCTCGAGCGAGTTCTACAAGTTGTTGACAACTATCAAAGGCTCGCTTTCATACGCCTCATACCATTATTATAATTTTTACCATGTTACTGATCACCCGTTTACTAACACGTTTAAAGGTCCTCTTTACCTCCATTCATTCATCATAGGAAAAATATCGGAGAGCGAGCCCTCACCCTGCTGTAATCCGCCCCACCAAAATATCGATTGCTCTATTGAGATAGCACCACCACCGTGGCCATCATAGCTTCGTTGCAAAACACGCCCCAGCGGTACCGTCTCTCTCTGTCTACCGCCACGTTTCATAAAAAAAATCATGTAAAAAAGTTTTAAAATGCATAGTTTTTGTTCTAGCGACACGACGTTTGTATTGGAGTAGAGGGGGTATATCCCTTTTATTTATGACAAACAAACTTTTTGTACAATTCCTAGTTTCCAAAATAGCGATTATTTTTCAAAATTCATTTTCGATTGTCCAACAGTCTTGACAATTTTGTCTGCCTAGAGGACGCAGAGAATGTTTGTTAACGTCAAACAAACATTTTTTTCAACTTCACCGTTTGAAAAATAGTGACAATTTCAAAAACAAACATTCAAAAAAAAATTTAAAACAACACACATTCATAGCAAAGAAGACATCATCCCATAACCAACAACACCTCATTCGTTAAAATCCGACCATTCGCATCGCCAATGTTGGCGAGAAAGTAGGCCATCATTTTGTTTTGACCTACACACCGGAAACTTGCTGTCCCCCTAGAGGGCATAGGGTCCTCTCACTGACGTCAAACGAACGTTTTTCTAAAATTCATCGTTTCAAAAATAGCGCCATTTTCATAACCAACAATTTTCAAAAAAATAATTAATAATACAAACACACATTCTTGAAAACGAGGACGTCATCCCAAGGCCAATAACAACTCATTCGTTAAAATCCGACCAGGCAATGTTCGCGAAAATGTAGTCTATATTTTTTTATCTACACACTTGAAATTTGCTGTCTGCTGAGAGGGCATAGGCACCTCATTATTAACGTCAAACAAACTTTTTTCTAGAAATCACCGTTTCCAAAATAGCACCAATTTAAAAACCAACAATTTTCAATTTAAAAAAATACCAACACACATTCTTTTCAAAGAAGACGTCAGCCCAACGCCAACAACTCCTCGTTCGTTAAAATCAGATCATGCGTTCGAGAGATATCGGCAAAGTTCGTATGAAAGTAGATGACACAGCTCTGTCCTTACCCCCACTAATACCTACTACACTACTACACAGAAGTTTTTGTCCTGGAGACTTGACATTTATTTCAGGGGTAGGTAGAGGGAGTAGGGACCTTTCATTTATTTTAAACAAATGTTTTTGTTAACTTGTGAGTTTCCAAAATAGAAGAATTTAAAAATTTAGACTATTTTCAAAAAAATCATATAAATTACAAAAGTTTTATTATAAAAAATAAAGGTCTGAGAGACCATTCGTTTGAACCATTACACAACGTTCTATCATGTTTGGTTTTTAAACTATCGCCTACTTTCAAAAAATTTCATTTTTTTATAAATATAATAAGTGGTCCATAGGAAAGAGGACGTCAGCCCGAATCCAACGACACCTCATTTGTTGAAATCCCATTATTGGTTCGAGAGCTATTAATTATGTAACATGCACTCCGCCCGAACAACGCTGGGTGGCTTTAGATCCCCATCACTCCCCTACTAATGGTGTATGGAAATGTTCCATCAGCCCAAATTTAATACTATGCAAGTGTTTAACATTCTACGATTGCGTTCGCGAACACATTGTAACTTGTAAAATTGTATAACAATTACAATTGTGGGTAACTGTCTAAGCATGCTATTTAAGCCCAGGTCATAAAATAGGAATGTAACTGCACAATATCCTTACTATTCAAATATTGAACAATTTGTTTAATTCCATTGAAAAAGGAGGCAAGGTTCCTTCGAGACGTATGATGGTATTTAATTTGTCTTCACACAGCATTTGCCCAAAAACCATGAATTATTTGAATAGTAATTCGGATCGTGAAAGACTTAATTTAATATCCTTACTTTTATAACTTCCTAAACCAAACCTAACCGAACTCAACCGAACTAAACCGAACCGAAACAAACCAAACCGAAACCCTTACCCGGCAGTAGTGGAGTAGTGGCGCTTCTAACGTACAGTTTGTTCCAAAAGTAAGTACACACTTTTTGCTTATTCATATCTCTCGAACGCATGGTCCGATGTTGACAAATGAGGTGTCGTTGGACTCGGGATGACGCCCTCTTTCCAATGGATCACTCATTTCAATCCCTAAATAAAACCTACCCCTACTAGGGGGTGACATTGTAATTTTTTAGTGAAAGTCTCTTTTCAAATTCGACATGTATAAGGTGCGCTACTAAAATGAACTAACACGTTGTTCCTCATATAGCGCATGCGCTTTCTTGGATCCCGCTACGGACCAACATTTTTGTTTTTGTTTTGTACGCATGCGCACTTGGGATTTTTGTAAAAGGGCGAGCTCTTTGAAAAAAAAATGATTGATAAGAAGGGGTTTTGGTGGTGAGGAGAGAACCAGATAGTCGCCTACTTGCCTACGAAGTTTGCCGATATCTCTCGAACGCAAGGTCGGATTTGGACGTGTGACGTGTCAAATCGCTTGTCTTGAAGCCCTATACATGTTATTAATAGGTTAAAGTTTTGAGAATGAGGGAAACAGGATTTTTAGGGGTAAAACCGTGATTTTAGACTTTTTTCTATATTTCACGAAGGCATCGTCGGATTTGGTCCTATGCCGTGTCAAATGGCTTGTCTCGAAACCCTGTTTATTTTGGTAATAGGATAAAGTTTTTGAGAATGAGGGGAACAGAAAGTTTTGGGGTAAAACCGTGATTTTAAACTTTTTGCTATATTTCGCGAACCTATCATGCTAGAGGCGTGTACGAGGGGTCCAAAAACTCGGGCTGACGTCCTCTTCGCTATGGACCACTCGTTATATAAAAAAACTGGAAAATCGATTTTGGGGTAAACAAGTGTTTTTTGTGATTTTTGCTGATAACTCACGAACCTATAAGCCTAGAGACAAGTGCGAGGTGTCATTTTTTTCATTGCGTTGCCTTCTTGCCGAGGATGTTCGTGTTGAGCAGGAATGAAAAACCATGTTGAGGTAAAACCATGATTTTAGACTTTTTGCTTTATTTCGCAAACCCATAACGCTAGAGACGTGTACGTGGTGTCCTAGGACTCGGGATCACGCCCCCTTTCAGAAACTATGTTTGACATTTTGACAAAGGGCCTAACGCCATACATGTTGAAAAAAATACTTTACCGATATCTGTTAATAATGTTCATGAAGCGTGGTGGTTGAGAGAGACGATACTGCTGGGTGTGTCATAGGACCAAATCCGACCAGGCATTCGTGAAATATCGGAAAAAGTCTAAAATCACGGTTTTACCCCCTAAAAGCCTGTATCCCTCATTCTCAAAACTTAAACCTATTAATAACATGTATAGGGCTTCGAGACAAGCGATTTGACACGTCACACGTCCAAATCCGACCTTGGGTTCGAGAGATATCGGCAAACTTCGTAGGAAAGTAGGCGACTATCTGGTTCTCTCCTCACCACCAAAACCTCTTCTTATCAATCATTTTTTCAAAGAGCTCGCCCTCTTACAAAAATCCCAAGTGCGCATGCGTACAAAACAAAAACAAAAAAGTTCGTCCAACAAATGCGCTATATGAGCAACAACATTTTAGTTCATTTTAGCAGCGCACATTATGCATGTCGTATTTGAAAAGAGACTTTCACTAAAAAATTACAATTTCACCCCTTAGTAGGGGTAGGTTTTATTTAGGGATTAAAATGAGTGGTCCATTGGAAAGAGGGCGTCATCCCGAGTCCAACGACACCTCATTTGTCAACATCAGACCATGCGTTTGAGAGATATGAATAAGCAAAAAGTGTGTACTTACTTTTGGAACAAACTGTGCGTTAGAAGCGCCACTACTCCACTACTCCCGGCATAACTATTACCTCAACTGTATTATTATGATACTTAGTACACAAAACTACAAATAAACCGCTTTATTTAAGACCAAGCACCCAAACAGATTATGGAAAATAGTCAACACAAGAGGGCGTGGATCTTCTTAATACGTTTACTATGAAAGAAATCAAAGGTCAAATAAAAAATCCGAGAGTGCTCTCGGTTAGAAAGTCTGGAAAAAGGAACAGAACAAATTATTAAGGGAATAAACCAACAGGTTATAGACTAAGAAAGAAAGTTTGTCTGTTTTTTCTGAATTTCTACGGAAATTTGCGTTATTTACGCGTTTTAGACTGTTTTATGACGGATTCGCGCGAAAATAAAATTTTTGTCTGTCTGTCTGTTTGTTTGTCTGTGGACAATTTTTTGTGTCCTTATAACTCGAGAACGGCTGAGTGGATCAACGTTAAATTTGGTGCAGATATCCTTCAGAGGCACGACACCAATCATTGATGTAACTCTTCTCTGTATCTCTCATAAAGGGGGGCCTACCCCCTTAAAATACTTGCTGAAATAGGCGTAGAAGGGCGAGACAAAGCTCATTTTCATCCCCTCAATGTGAGAAACGAAACTCGAAACCACATTTTAAGGCCCTAAAACCAACAGTTTTTGAGATATTCCCAGAAAATTAATTTAATTTAATACAATAATGAAAGGAAGCTAGCCGGTAACCATGGCAACAGAAATTCACAGGTCCATCTTTTGCTGTAATATAAGACGCAATACAATTCCATTTATTATATTACTGAGATAGTTTGCAAACGGCTAGAAGGTTATAACGGAAGCAAACTAAGCTGTAAAATTCATCAATACATATAATGCGCTTAAGGGGGTCAAGGGGTACTCTAGAATGTTTTCACGCGATTTACACGTGCTGGTGTGCCACGGAAGGTCTATTATATCCCTATCCCTATATTGTTATATTATTATTATAATTAATATTATTATTACACTACGGAATGGATGACCCCAGAGGACTGGAAAAAGGGAATAATTGTCCCGATCTTCAAGAAAGGTACTAGAACAGAATGCAGAAACTATCGGGGAATAAAACTGATGAGTCATTGTGCAAAGATGTTTGAGAAAGTTTTGGAAAGGAGAATTAGGACAAGGATAGAAGAAGGGATGAGGGAAGAACAACATGGCTTCAGAGCAGGAAGGCCCACAGTGGATTTGATTATTGCTGTAAGGCAGTTACAAGAACAGCACTGTGAGTATGGAACAGATCTACTGATGGCCTTCCTGGACATTGAGAAAGCATATGTCAGTGTATGCAGAAATAAAGTATGGAAGTCCCTGGAGGATAGAGTAGAAAAATGGACTATAAGGAGGATAAAGGAGATGTACAAGGGAAGCGTGAGCTGTGTGAAAGTGGGAGGAGAGAGATCGGACTGGGTGGAACAGAGAAACGGCCTGAAACAAGGAAGTGCACTGGCACCGTTACTTTTCATTGTGGTGATGGATGACTTAATGACCCGAGTGGCTCAAGTAATTGGGGAAGGAAAGATGAAGGCAATGGTGTTAGCGGATGATTTGATGATTTGGGGAAACAAGGAGGAGGAGGTACAGCAACAGTTGGACGTGTGGGAAGGAATAATATAAAGATATGGGATGAAATTTAGCATAAATAAGAGTGAGATGGTGATCACAACAAGGAAGAAGGAAAGAACCACAACGGGAATAACAATTGGTGGCGAACAGCTGAAGAAAGTGGAGAGTTTCAAGTATCTGGGAAGCCTGATACAAGATAATGGAAGAAACTATAGAGAAAAAATGAGCGGGGGAAACAAGCAGAAGCATTCCGGAGGAGTGTGAGAAGCATGTTATGGAGCAAGGATGTCCCTCAGAACAGAAAAAAAAGATCATATATCGGACGTACTATGCCCCTATCCTGACGTATGCCTCAGAGACCTGGGCTATGAAAGGAAGGGAGAAGAGCAAAATACAGGCCAGTGAGATGAGGTTCTTGACAAGCAGTATTGGAGCTACAAAGATGGACAGAATAAGAAATGAGAGAACCAGAGAAATAATAAAGGAGGAACCATTACGGGATGGTATAGAGAAATCTAGACTTAGATGGCATGGACATGTAAAACGAATGGAGGATAAGAGGATACCCAGGTGGATACACGAGACGAAGTGGGAAGGAAAGAGACCGAGAGGAAGACCGAGAGACAGGTGGCTGAAAGGGATGGAAGAAAGCGTGAAGAAGAGAGGAGAAGACTGGACAGGGGTGGAAGCTGAGAGATGGTGGGAAGACAGAAGACGTTGGAGTGGCATGTGTTCCGAACAGACCCGGCCAACGGCTGGAAACTGTGCAAGAGGATGATGATGATGATGCTACGGCCTACAACGACGAGACAAAGCTCATTTTCAGCCCCTTTGTGTCAGAAAAAAACCTCGGGGCCCCTAAACAGTCGTAAAGGGCCCCGAAAACTACATTTTAATGCTCTAAAACCAAGAGTTTCTGAGATATTCCCAGAAAACTAATTGCATTTAATAAACTAATGTAGGAATGTAAGCCAGTAACCATGACAACAGTGTCTCAAAAAGGTACATCCAACTTTCCATCTATTTCTGCAAGAAGTAATGCCACTCCATTTACTAAATTTCTGTGAAAGTTTGCAAATGGCTATAAGGTTATCACTTAACCAACAAAAACTGTAAAATTCATCAATGCGCTTAAGGGGATCAAGAGGTACCCTTGATTTTTTCACAAGACTTAAACGTGCGATGTGTCGTACAGAAGGTCTATTATATCTTCAAACAGCAACATTATTTTCAAAAATTCCTGAATTGAAATAGTTTAATTTTTATTTTATTTTTTTGCTTTTAGGAATTTGGGCCATTGGAGGCTAAAAAACCTGAATTTCCATGCACCACAAGCCTTTATAATTTATTACAGGGGTTTTCCTCTGGATGCGCACTTGACACAACAGTGAGGGTCAGTTTTTATGTGACGTGAATTGCATTTCGTCTACGAGGTTTTCAATTTTATTTTGACGTCAGGAAGTACACGTTAGGTAAATTAGTTTTAGAGCATATTTCAACTAATCATTTATCTTTGTCGACAAACAGGTTCCAAGCCCCTAACCATTGCAACAGTAGCTCAATTGATTACGTCTGGTTATTAATACCGACGACCGTTGGAAGAATGGGTACTTCAGCTAGTATATATATAAAAATAGGAATGTCTGTGTGTTCGTCTTTTATGCGTTCATAAACCATTCATCCGATTGCGATCAAATTTTGTGAGTTGTTGTAAACACTTCCGGGAGGTTTATAGGCATAGTTAATCCATTTCAAAATAGATAGCGCGCGAGTAGTTTAAACAAATGCGTAATGGCGATGCGTTCATATATAATTCATCCGATTGCGATCAAATTTTGGTGAGTTGTTGTGCACTGTCCAGGAAAAGTTATAGGCGTAGTAAATCCAATTTACAATAGATGGCGCGCAAGTAGCTTCAAAAAAAATATATCGTGCGTTTGTTTCAAGAAAGTCCCACACGCGTTCATATGCCATTCATCCCATGGCGATGAAACTTGGGTGAGATGTTCTGTACACTTCAGGTAAGGTTCATGGCTTAGTAAATCCCCTTAACAATTGGTAGCGCTCGAGTCGATTCAACAAATGAGCGACGACGGGCGAAGCGTTTCAACGAAGTCCTGTGTGCGTTCACATACCATTCGTCTGATATCGACGAAACTTGGGAGAGAGGTTGTTTACAATACAGGCAAGGTTTCTGGCTTAGTAAATCCATGTTATAATAGGTAGCGCACGAGCAGATTCAACAAATGTGTGACGACTCACGAAGCGTTTCAACAAAGTCCCGTATGCGTTCATATACTATTCGTCTGATAGCGATGAAACTTGGGTGAGATGTTGTGTACACTTCAGGGAAGGTTTCTGGGTTTGTAAACCCACTTAACAATAGGTAGAACACGAGTAGATTCAACAAATGGGCGACGACGGGCGAAGCGTTTCAACAAAGTCCTGTATGCGTTCACATACCATTGGTCCGATAGCGATGAAACTTCGGTGAGTAGTTGCGTACACTTCTGGCAAGGTTTCTGACTTAGTAAATCCACTTTACGATAGGTAGGGCACGAGTGGATTCAACAATTGCGCGACGACGCGCGAAGCGTTTCAACAAAGTCCCGTATGCGTTCATATACTATTCGTTTGATATCGATGAAACTTGGGTGAGATGTTGTGTACATTTCAGGGAAGGTTTCTGGCTTAGTAAACCCACTTAACAATAGGTATCGCTCGAGTAGATTCAACAAATGAGCGACGACGGGTGAAGCGTTTCAACAAAGACTAGTATGCGTTCACATACCATTCGTCCGATAGCGATGAAACAAGGTGAGGTGTTGTGTACACTTCAGGGAAGCTTTCTGGGTTAGTAAATCCACTTAAAAAAAGGTATCGCACAAGTAGATTAGACAAATGAGCGACGACGCGCGTAGTGTTTCAATTTAGTCCCGTATGCGTTCATATACCATTCGTCCGATAGCAAATAAACTTAGCTGATTTGTTGTGTACACATCAGGGAATGTTTCTGGCTTAATAAATCCACTTAGCAGTAGGAAGCGCTCGAGTAGATTCAACAAATGTGCAACGATGGGCGAAGCGTTTCAACAAAGTCCTGTATGCGTTCACATACCATTCGACCGATAGCGATGAAACTTGGGTGAGAGGTTGTGTACACTTCAAGGAAGGTTTCTGGCTTAGCAAATCCAAATTACGATCGGTAGGGCACGAGTTGATTCAACAAATGAGCGACGACGCGCGAAGCGTTTCAACAAAGTCCCGTATGCGTTCTTATACTAATCGTCCGACAGCGATGTAACTTGGGTGAGATGTTGTGTACACTTCAGGGAAGCTTTCTGGCTTAGCAAATCCACTTTACAATATGTATCGCACAAGAAGATTAAACAAATGCGCAACGACGCGCGAAGTGTTTCAACAAAGTCCAGTATGCTTTCATGTACCATTCTTCCGATAGTGACTAAACTTGGGTGAGTTATTGTGTACACTCCAGGGAAAGTTTCAGGCTTAGTAAATCAATTTTACAATAATTAGCCCACGAGTAGATTCGACGAAAGAGCGAAGACGCGCGAAGCGTTTCAACAAAGTCCAGTATGCGTTCATATACAATTCGTCCGATAGCGATGAAACTTGGGTGAGATGTTGTGTACACTTCAGGGAAGGTTTCTGGCTTTGTACATCCACTTTACAATAGGTATCGCACAAATAGATTCAGCAAATGATCGACGGCACGCGAATCGCTTAAACAAAGTCACGTAGTGTTCAAATACCATCATCCGATTGCTAAGAATCTTTGGTTGGATTGATGTGCACACTGCAAGAAAGGTTTCTGACTTAGCAAATCCTTTTTACAATAGATAGCGCACGTGTAGATTCAACAAATGAGTAACGGCGCGTATCGTTTTAAAAATTCGTATGTGTTCATATAACATTCATGCGATTGCAATGAAATTTAGAGAAATGTTGTTTCCACTCCCGCAAAGATTTCTGATTTAGTAAATCCATTTTACAATTGGTAGCGCACGAGTAGATTCAACTAATGAGCGACAGTGCGTGAATCGTTTCAACCAAGTCCCGTATGCGTTTATATACCATTCATCCGATTGTGATAAAACGTTGGTGAGTTGAGTACAGTCCTGCTAAAGTGTATGAATTAGTAAATCCGTTTTTCAATGGGTGGCGCACGAGAAGATTCAACAAATTAGTGAAGGCGCGTGAATCGTTTAAACAAAATCCCATATGCGTTCATATGCCATTCATCCAATTGTGATGAAACGTTCATGAGTTCTTGTGTACACGCCAGGGAAGGTTTTCGACTTAGTAAATCCATTTTACAATTGGTAGCGTACGAGTATATTCAACAAATGGGTGACGGTGGTGGAATCTTTTCAAAAAAGTCCAGTGTGAGTTCATATACCATTTATTTCATTGCGATGAAACTTTGGTGTGTTGTTGAGCACGCTCCCATGTTTTCTTTTTGAGATAGTAAAACAATTTTACAATAGTTTAGAGGTGGTTAACGGAAAATAAATAAATATTGGGAATCCAAAAGCACTTCAACAAACAAAGTTACAACACTTTCTTTGATTGGCTCTGCAACGCAAGCCGGGTACAGCTAGTATATATATAAAAATGAATGTTCGTTTGTTCGTCTTTCATGCGTTCATCCGATTGCGACCAAATTTTGGTGAGTTGTTGTGTTTTATAAATTGAGAATATCAACTCATTGTTTATACTGAATTACTGACTGGAAAAGAAACTACACGATTCACATACATATTTCAATTATAAGTTAAAAATTAAGCTGGATGTTATTAAAACTACACCAAGCAAACATAAGGAAAGAGATGTATTCTGTGTGTAAATATGTATCAAAACTCAAAAATATAGGCTCACCTGTTTCCATTAAATTAATGGTTATAAAATGGACCTAAAATATTTAAACATAACTTAAAATTAATTTCTAAAATTGTATATGGATGTTATTTAAACAATAAACAAGTAGTTCCGTGAAGAACTATACAGCCTATTTTCATATATCCTGCTCATGTTAATTTCTTCTAACAACATACAAAATTTCAGTTTAATTACTGTAACAGATTCGTAGATATTGAGAACCGTCTAAATATTCCATATGGTCGCCAGGTTGGATTTTTATTTTTGTACTATTACATTAAGATTATTGTGTACGTGTGGTATTCAAACTTCAATCGCATGATTAGAACACAAGAAGTAAAAACGAGATTTTAAAATTACGCACAGCAGCCATCTTGTGATTATGCAAACAATTGAAATAAATTAGATGCCAGTGGATCAACATTTGTATAAGCATTTAACGTGCAACGTTTCACAGCACTGGGATAGTTAATTCGCGAGAATCGTCCATTTAAATATTTATACTTCGCGTCGCCGCCATGTTGGATTTGTGCTCACCAGGTTAATGAAAGTCCTATAGGTGAACATATGTTCATAGTCTCTATGAACATAAAAGAATTCAGTTTGGTTGCTGTAAAAGATTCATAGATATTGAGAACCGGAAGCTCGCCATTTAGGATTGTTATATGTATAGGCCATAGAATTATGTACCATTCAAGGACAATTATTGCCTAGGTTCATTATTCAAACTTTCACTTCGATCGCATGATTACGACACAAGAAATAAAAACTTAATTTAAAAATTTCGCAAAGCCGCCATATTGAGGTTATGTAAACAATTGATTTAAATTAGATGGCAGTGCATTACAATCTGCAAAATCATTTACTGTACCACATTTCACTGCGCTCAGAGAGTTAAATCACGAGAAAAGTCTATTAAAATATTTCAAATTCGCTTGGTCGCCATGTTTGTTTTTTACTTTACAAGTTTATGAAGTATACATAGATAAACTTTTACCAGTACCCTTTATCACCGTACAAAATTGCAGGGTAATATCTGTAATAGTTTCGGAGATATAGAATGTCAGTGAAATATTTCGCACAGCCGCCATTTTGAGGTTATGTAAACAATTGAACTAAATTAGACTCCAGTGCATTACTATGTGTATAAACACTTGCTGTACCTAGTTTCATTACGTTTGGATGGTTAAATCGTGAGAAAAGTCTATTTAAAAGTCTCAACTTCGCTTGGTCGCCATGTTCGTTTTCTACTTTACAAGTTTATGAAATATACATAGGTAAACTTGTATCAGTACCCTTTATCACCGTACCAAATTGCAGGGTGATATCTGTAATAGTTTCGGAGATATAGAATGTCAGTGAAATATTTCGCACAGCCGCCATTTTGAAGTTATGTAAAAAATTGAACTAAATTAGACTCCAGTGCATTACAATGTGTATAAACATTTGCTGTACCAAGTTTCATTACGTGTGGATAGTTAAATCGCGAGAAAAGTCTATTTAAAAGTCTCAACTTCGCTTGACCACCATGTTGGTTTTGTATTCACCAGGTTTTTGAAAGTCTCATAGGTGACCTTCTAGTAGTACCCTTTATCACCGTACACAATTTCAAGGCGATATCGGTAATAGTTTCGGAGATATTGAATGCTAGTGAAATATTTCGCACAGCCGCCATTTTGCATTGGTGAGACGTAACAAAATTTGAAGGGCACGGTCGAGGTCGCCGGGAATAGTGCTATGAACATACCGAGTTTCATTGAAATCGCTCCAGCCGTTTAGATTTTATTAGGGGGGGACACACACACGAATCACACACACACACACACACACACACACACACGCACGCACACACACACGGACAAAAGGTGATCTCATAAGCCTATTTTTTCAAAATTGAAAATAGGCTACAAATAAAGAAATGAGTGTATTGTGTGTAAAAATTGTACAAATACTTAAATCAATACAATTATTTTATGTGTATTGTCTGTTTTTCTTAATGGTTATCCTGCCACCCGCTCCTAATGCAATCGCTAAACATGGATAGTTGTCGACTCTCTTTGTAAAGAGTGGCCTTAAATAATGCATTGTACTTACAGTTTTGTGTACCGAGTATCATAATAATACGGTGTCGCCAAGCAATGTTGAGACTATAGTTATGTCGGGTAAGGGGTCCGAACCCTTACTCCCTTACACAGGAAATTTGAACTGAAGTCAAACGCGTTAACAACTCGGCTAGCCCGACAGTTACTAATTTAATTAGTCCTGTGAACTTGAGTGTTTACAAAGCTTTCCAGTGTACATTGTCTCAAGCACTTGTTCGTTTTTGAATGTAGAATTTTTGTTCTTCCATAACATTGCGGCTATCAATCTTGTGATCAGGGTGTTTAATATAGGGTTAAAGGAATCTTAAAATAATTTTTGGAAACCTCTCAAGTATTGTGTAATGGGTTTTGGTAATGAGGCACCGTCCGTTGGGTAGCATTTACCGTTACCCAATATCGTTTTTCTAAGCTCTACATAAATATCTTAATCCACTCTGGTATAATGTATCGTTTTTTGAAAAAAAGAAAAGCATAGTCGCTTTTTTGTCTATATTAAGCATTGCTACACTGTACATGAATCAAAATAACTGACATCATAATCTAGCTTTACACACGGTCTGCATGACACCTTGTCCATGACACCCAACGCATAGGCAGGCAAGGTAGCGAAGTCGTTATCGTGCTCAAGTCGTTTCAGGGCTCAGTCTACATATACGTACAAAAGTGTCTTAGAATATGCTCATGGAAGTTAAAGATTTTCTGTGTTTTAAATAAATAGTTAATATTCCACTCTCTCATGTGGTATAGCACACCTCTAATGCTCTTCTCCTACGTCACGCGACAAGTGTTTTCTTGCTTAAACTATAGTCTGCAAACCCGTTGCTTGTATGGTCATGCATGTGAGTTATGATTTTCAACTAAATATCCTTTGACAAAATCTAAAAATTAAAATGTAAAATAAAAATTGTAGCTCAGGTACCCTCTTGGGCTAGCTACCGATACAAGACAATCAAATAATTACCTAATAATAATAATTACCTTCTAGTTTTGAGTCCTTCGGCTCAATCTAAAAATAAAATCTAAAGTTAGTAACCTAGTAGTTAAGTCCTTTGGTAAAATCTAAATATAAATAATTCATAGTAAAGGGAAGGTAATTCCAAATAATATATGTCTTTCTTTAATAATTAGTTACCAAAAATTTCAAGCAAAACCTAAAATCAATAATATAAAATCAAAAATCTAAAATCTTAATTCTTTGATCTAAAATTAAAAAATCAATAATCAAGAATCAAAAATCTTACATGCATTAATATAAATCCTAAATCAGTATTTTAAAATTATAAATTCAACAAATCTTGGGTTCACAAAGCCATATGACACCTCAAGTGTCCAAATCCGATGACTGGTTTATAAAATCACAGGTCGATAACCTTGCCGTTTTGGGTCTTTTCGGATAATACACGATCCATGGGAAAGGGTTGGTCATCCTAAGTCCTGTGTCACCTCACGTGACCCTCTGCGATTATTACATTATAAAATCTCAAGTCGATGACCTTGACCTTTTGGGTCTTTTGGGTAAGTTCATTGGCCATGAAAAAGGAGGCGTCACCTTGAGTCCTATCGCACCTCATGTGTCCAAATCCTATTACTGGTTTATAAAATCTCTGGTCGATAACCTTGCCGTTTAGGGTCTTTAGGGAAAATTAATTGGCCATGAGAAAGGAGTGCGTCACCCTGAGTCCTATCGCACCTCATGTGTCCAAATCCGATTATTGGTTAGCGTGATATTAAAATTCGATCACCTTTTAGCTTTGGATCCTTTGGGTAAATTATGGGGGCTATAGTAAAAAAGCGGGCATCACCCCAAGTCCTAGGACACCTCATACAAGTCTTCAGCCTCATTGGTTAGCGTGATATTAAATAGCGGATGACCTACTCGTTTTGATTCCTTGAGATAAATAAATAAGTAAATAACTCATGCATTAATAATCATTTAAAAAGCTCGTCCTCTTACAAAAGCCGCAAGTGTACATGCATACAAAACAAAAACTATTTCACCCCCTGTTAGGGGTAGTTTTTATTTTGGGGGGATAGGTTGTTTATAGGAAAGGGGTTGTCAGCCCAAGTCCCTTGATACTTCACTTGACCCTCTCCGATTATTAGTTTATAGAATCTCAGGACGATGACCTTGCTGTTTTGGGTCTTATGGGTTAATTCATTGGCCATGGGAAAGGGTTGACGATCCTTAGCCCTATTACACCTAACACAAGTCTCTCCGATCATTGAATAGCGAGATATTAAAAAGCCGATGACCTATTAGTTTTGGGTTATTTGGTTAAATAAAAAAATAACTCATCCATAAATAGTTATTTTTAAGACGCCCTCGTACAAAAGCCGCAAGTGCACATGTGTTCAAAACAAAATATGTTAATTCATAATAAGGTAAATCCTCTTACCTTTCACACATGCAGAGCTACGTTGAAATCATAATAGTGTAATGCCTAATTGCTGTCATCCATGCTGAGCAACGTTTACTAAAATAATTACTATTTCCCCCCGGTTATGGGTAGATTTTATTTTGGGATGGAAATAGGTTGTCCATAGATAGGGGCGTCCGGCAGAGTAATTTGACTCCTCGCACAAGTCTCTAGCCTTATTGATTTGCAAGATATATGATCTTACTTGGCTGAGGATGTTCGGTACTTACTTTTCGAGCACCCTGTATGTTAGAACTACCACTATTCCTCTAATCTCACCAGTTTTTTCTTGCAAACAAAGAATATGCTCCGTGTAAATAGAGTTGTTTCTGGTGAATTTTTAAGTGGAACGACTTAAACATGTGTCTACGAGTGCAGTAAGTTACTCAGGAATATTTAATATATAATGTAAACCGGTAGATATTCACATAATTGCCAAATTGAGCAGTTTTTATAGTCGTTATGTGCATGTAAACACTAGAACACCAGTATACCAACCTAATTCAACTGAAGTATAGGGGTATCCTCACTGTCACAACTTTGCCTTTCAAGTCGATACTGTATATCCAAAGAGTGTAGCGATGAGTACCTGCTTGGAATGTTCAAAGACAGTGCCTAGACAAGACGTAACAGCCAAAATTCAGTGCAGTGAATGTAATAATTGGTTTCACAGTAAATGTGTGAATCTCAAAGAAGCGGATGTAGAGTATATGCGATCGCAGAGCCAATTATGGAGGTGTAAACAGTGCTATAGTAAGAGGCGTGAGAGTTTACATAGTGAAAACCAGCCAGCGTCCGTGGTGCCATCTGTTGGTGAAATATACAAACTATTACTATCTATTCAGGAGAAGTTGGACAATGTAAACAAGTCTACTACTGACATTGAGAGGCAACTGGGGAAATCTATTGATGTCTGTCATGACAGATTGGATGAAAGTAGCAAACTTATCAGTAAACAGCAGGAAATTATTGATAGGCAACAAACAATCATAGACAATTTAGTATCAGAAAACAGACGTCTGACGAATGTAGCAAATAATCTTGCATCGAGGTGTGATGACCTTGAGCAATATTCAAGGTCAAACACTGTGGAAATATTTGGTGTTCCAGAG
Source organism: Meconema thalassinum (assembly GCA_946902985.2). Classification (NCBI taxonomy): domain Eukaryota; kingdom Metazoa; phylum Arthropoda; class Insecta; order Orthoptera; family Tettigoniidae; genus Meconema; species Meconema thalassinum. The sequence goes on from OX336393.1 coordinate 32,250,621, forward strand.
TCCCCTAATGAAGATGTCGTACAGACTGTCATTAATATAGGCAAGGCTTTAGATTTAGATTTGAAGGAGGACATGATTGATGCCTGTCATCGTCTAAAAAAGGCTCACAATCGTCCCACTTCAGGAATTATTGTTAAATTTATTAGAAGGACCCACAAGGAGCAATTTCTTGCCAAACGAAAGGTTAAGCGGACCCTTTCTACAACACACCTTGGTATGTCAACTTCCAGCCCAATATATATTAATCAATCACTTGCCCCAGCTAGAAGAGTGTTATTTGCAAAGGCTAAGCAACTGCAGCGGGAAAAGAGCTATAAATACCTTTAGGTTAGTAGAAGTGGAAAGATCATGATTAGGAAATTAGAAGGGAGTCCAATTCATGTCATCAGTACTAACGAGGACCTGAGTAAGTTGTGATTTCGATGTACTGGCACAGAAATGTATTTAATTGTTCGTTGGCTCCTCTTAATACTTTGGTATGCATTATTGATTTATATTTAGTTATATCAGTTTTTTATTCACTATATTTTTTATTGTATACTAATGTCTGTAAATGAATTGTCCATTTATTATCAAAATGTTCGGGGCCTAAGGACAAAAACTGACGTGTTTCTTAAAAATCTACTTTGTTGTGACTATGATATAATTGTATTAACAGAGAGTTTCTTGGGTCAGGATATTATGGATAGTGTGTTATGCGATGATCGTTATGTAATGTTCAGAAATGATAGGGATATGTTTATATCTGGGAAGTCTAGAGGTGGAGGAGTAGCTCTATTATGCTCTATCTATAATGAACAACAATGCGAATCCTTAACTCTTTACATTCAGGGTCATACTCGTAAATTATTCATAAATGTTGTTTACATTACCCCCTCCTCTAAACTCTCTGTATATGAAGGATACTTTAATTACATTGAAAACGTTGATAGTCTTATAACATCTGACTGCCTGATCGTGGGCGATTTCAACGTACCTGAAATTAGCAACGCCGGTTATAATTTTAATGAAGGGTCCACGGTCTGTCGTCGTTTATTCCAGTTCATCTCGTATCTTGGATTAACATCGCACAACAATATTCAAAATTCTAATTTCAAGACATTGGATTTGGTTTTAGGTAATATTCAAATTGATTTAAAGCACGAAGAATTCCCGTTGGTACCTGAAGACTTACATCACCCTGCACTTTATTTAGCAATACCACCCATTAAAAAGGTTCCATTGCTTCCTAGAATTAATCGTGAATATTACAACTTCAAAAAGGCTGATTTTTTGAGACTCTATTGCAACATACGAGATTTAGACTGGAGTTTACTGTACACATTTAAGGATGTTGATCATGCTGTTGATTTCTTTTATTCTTCATTCTACAAATGTTTTGAAAATTGTGTACCTAAGCAGAAATTCATTCGAAAATCCAAATATCCAGTATGGTTCTCGCGAGATATTATCCAAACCATAAAAATTAAGAAAAAGTGTGCCGCAAAAAGACGTTTTTCGAAATATTATGATGAAAGTTTTAGACAGCTTAGATCGGAACTAAAAACAAAATTACGAATGGCTTATGCTGTTTACATTCATAGTCTGGAAAATGGAGTTAAGAATAACATTAATCAGTTTTGGACGTATGTTAAAAGCAAGCGGGAATCACGTACACGCGACTACACATTTATACTAAACGAAAATCATTATACAGTTGGAAGTATTGCAGATGGGTTTGCTGAGTATTTCTCTTCAGTATATATCAAAACGAATTTTACTTATAACGTGGATCATTTGTCTTCGAATGAATTTCCTGTTTTGCCCAGGGTTGATATGCTGAACGTGACTCACATAACGGGGGATGAAGTAAGAACAACTATAAATAGAAAATTAAAGCCTAAGAAATCCTGTGGGCCTGATGGCATACCACCTTACATATTCAAGGGCTGTGCGGACTTATTGGTTTCTCAGTTGCCCTTCATCTTTAATCTTTCTTTAAAGACGTCAAGATTTCCTGGAAAGTGGAAAATGTCTAGAATTATTCCAATCCTAAAGGGAGGCAACTCTGAAATGATATCGAACTACCGCCCTGTCTCAGTGATAAATGCTATAGCAAAAGTATATGAGCACATTTTATATTCTAAGATTTACAATCATATTAAGGTTGAGCTCTCACAATATCAGCATGGCTTTATGCCCGGCAGATCAGTTATTACAAATTTGCTGGGTTTTACTCAAAAGGTTTACAATGCATTAGATACCAATAGAAGAACTGACGTGATATACATGGATTTAGAAAAGGCATTCGACAAAGTAGACCATAAAATTCTGGTGACAAAGCTGTACCAGTTTGGTGTTGCTAAACCATTACTTCAATTGTTATGCTCCTACTTAAAATTTAGACAGCAATTTGTTTGTTTCAGAAGTGAAATTTCAGGTAATTTTGTTAGTTCTTCAGGTGTCCCACAAGGATCTAATCTTGGGCCTCTTCTATTTCTAATTTTGGTTAATGATTTGCCTAATATTCTATGTTACTCTGACTGCTTATTGTTTGCTGACGATGTAAAGCTATATAAGACCATATACAATTTGAGAGACGAGAATGACCTTCAGAGGGATGTTAATAATATTGTAGCTTGGTGTGTTAGTAATAATTTAGTCCTTAATGTATAAAAATGTAAAGTCATGGTATTTACAAGGAAGAAGGGGTATATAAATCCTAAATATTGTATTGGAGAAACAGCACTCGAAATTGTACCGTCGATAAATGATTTAGGAATTATTTATGACAGCAAATTAACCTTTAATAACCATATTGCAAATATAATTAGTTCGGCCAACAAGATGCTTGGTTTTGTCATTAGAAACTCCAAATTAGTTACTAAAACTGGAGTAATTGTTAAGTTGTATGAAAGTTTAGTTCGAAGCAAGTTAGAATATTCAGCAGTAATCTGGGATCCCTTTTATAAAGATCAAATTCATCACATTGAGATTGTGCAAATTAAATTTCTAAGATACATGTATTATAAGACGTTCAATGTATTTTGTCCATTTGATACTTCGACTCAGTTTTTACGAAATTTGTTCAATTTCAAGTCCTTGAAAAGTAGAAGGTCGTTAAGTTCTTTGCAACTGCTGAGGAAAATTTTAACTGGAAAAGTTGCCTGCCAAGAATTATTTCAATTCATCACTTTTCATGTACCACAAGTAAGATCTCGACAGCAAGCATTCTTTCACATCCCAAGATCTAAAAGTGTTCACCATTCTAATTCGCCTTTAGTTAAAATATTATCATTTTATAATTCAATTGATGTTCAGGTAGATTTATTCGCTGGCACTAACTTATTCAATAAACAAGTAAAAGCAGCTGCTCCTTGAATACTGGGTACTCTTTTCTCCTTTATTTTTGTATTTTCTTTTTTTCTACTTTGTAAAGTTTTGTTTTCATTTTATGGTTTATATTTTCACGATCTCCTTTGTAGTATTTATGTTCTGTTCTTCATTTGTGTAATTTGTGTAATCTGTTTTCTCTATTTTCCACTGATACATGTTGTTATTTAATCAGATAATGTCAAGAAGGAATGTATTTGGGCTGGTGCCTGTGTTCCTTCATATTGATAAATAAATAAATAAATAAATAAGACCATTATAGGTCGCACTGGCGTCCATCATATAACCTAGATGTTTTCACCTCACGTTTTCATTTCACTGCTATCATCAGCGAGTAAACCTTGAGTTTTAATTTTATTTAACAAATCCCAACACGCATTAGAAGGCACCTGTCACAAATACCACATTGGCTGATGATAAATGCGCTTTCATCATGTCAAGGTACTTATAAGAAGTGGTTGCTGCTTTCCACACTAGTTGCAAATGATTTTCAATCCATTGACTTTGTTCTTTATCTTTCTCACATAACAAATCGAAAGCATAGGGTTGTTTAGACACCAGATGGGTGGGTTGTAATTTCCAAAACGTAGAACCATCAATGATGGCCATTTATTTAACTATACATTTTTGTCACCAGTCTTAAACCCTTGTCAATCGACAATCAGTATACGACGCACGTAGGGGAGCAGTGGGTGTTCTAAAGCACAACTTTTTGATCCCTCCTCGTATCAACTTCTAAGCCGATATCTCGCGACCCATGGTTGCATTTTGACAAATGAGGTGTCGTAGGACTTGGGGCGACGCCCTCTTTCCTATGGACCACTCGTTAATTTTTAGTTTTTTATTAAATTTTTGTTTATGAAAATAGGGGATATTTCGAAAACCAAACATGATAGAACGTTGTGCTATGATTCAAACGAACGGCCTCTATGTCCTTTATTGTTAGAACAAAACTTTATACATAAGTTTCTTTAAGTTGAATTTTAGAAATTCTTCTAGTTTGGAAACTAAGCATTTTAGAACAAAACGTGTTTGACGTAAATGAAAGGTCCCTACACCGTATACCCCCCAAAAAAATTCAAATCTCTAGGACAAAACCTCTGCAGTAGGGGGATGATGAGAGAGCTAGATACCATCTACTTTCCTACGAACTTTGCCGATATCTCACGAACGCATGATCGGATTTGGACATGTGACGTGTCAAATGGATTGTCTTGATGCCCTCTTTATGTTGTTAATAGGTTAAAGATTTTGATAATGAGGGAAACAAACTTTTTAGGGTAAAACCACAATTTTAGACTTTTTGTTATATCTCGTGTACTAATAAAGGAAGGGACGTGTACGTGGTGTCAAATGACACGGTGATATGCCCCCTTTTGGATATAGTATTTATGTTTCAAAAAATTTAAAAACGGCGTAATACCATATATGTTGATTTTTGTCTTTTTTCCCGTTTAAAATTGTTATGAAGAATGGTTGTTGAGAGAGACGATAACACTGGGCATGTATTTAAACGAGCCTATCGCCGGTTACGGTGGCTGTGCTTAATAGATCAATCGATATTTCGACGGGACGGTTTATGACAGGTCGAGGATCCGTTTTTCCGATAATTTACTCCCGAAGGCGATCTTTAACGTGTAAAAAATGATGGGTTACTTGAAAAATGATAATTCTATGATTAGATTAAGGACAAACAGAACTTGGTTACATGTTGGTTGAAGCGAGTAGAGAAAACACACTTGCTGAGGGGCAGACTAGCAGGATGTGAATGTCATTTGAGCTTATTGGAATGCGCTGATCTGACTTGACAACAGGTGCAATGGAAAATTACAAAGACGCAGAGGACGCTTGAAGTTCAAACGATCTAACAACCATGGTGGGAGGAGAGAGCGAAACGCATGTTACCACGTGTGAAATGACATTATTGCAGACCTTTGTGTTGGAAACCACATGTAAGCTAACAAGTCACATCCTGTTTTGGTTCGTACGTGACAAAATGCAAGTTCATGTGTAATATCGTGGTTTTCTACTTTTACTCTAAGCAAATGCCAGGATGGTTCACAGCTTGAGGCCACGACAGCCTCCTTTCGAACCCCATCTAAATTACAAGTACACACTAATACACCCATCACAATCATACAGGTTATCAGACAAATTCCACACTCAACCAAGTACGCAGGGCTACATGACTATAGCACAAAACCCCTAAAATAATCAACAACAACAAACAAACAACAACAACAACAACAACAACAACAAATGACAACAACTGATGTTCATGAAACACCTCTTGGTGTAGTGGCTAGCATTCTTGACCGTCAGTGCTTAGGCCTAAATTTTAATTCACTGCTCTACCAAGAAATTTTATTCTGGGCTGAGGACTGGAACGGGGATACACTCAACCTTGTGAGGCAAAACTAGGAAGCGGTGGGTTTGATTCCTACCTCAGTCATTCTAATAGTGTTTTTCTGTGGTTTCCCACATCTACTCCAACTAAAGCATTGATATATCTTTCTGAAGGCTACGACGCCTCCTTTCCAATCCTCATCTAAATTACAAGTACACACACTAATACAGCATCACAATCATACAGGTTATCAGACAAATTCCACACTCAACAAAGTACGCAGGGCTACATGACTATACCATCATAAATCCCATAAAGGAATCAACAACAACAAAAACAAACAACAACAACAACAACAACAACAAATGACATCAACTGATATTCATAAAACACCTCTTGGTGTAGTGGCTAGCATTCTTGACTGTCACTGCTTAGGCCTAAATTTTGATACACTGCTCTACCATGAAATTTAATTATGGGCTGAGGGCTGGAACGGGGGACAATCAGCCTTATAAGGCAAAACTGAGAAGAGGTGGGATTGATTCTTATCTCACTCATTCTAAGAGTGTATTTCTGTGGTTTCCCATTTCTACTCCAAGTAAATGCATGGATTATATCTTATCTGAAGGCCACGACAGCCTCCTTTCCAACCCCTTCTAAATTACAAGTACACACTAATACAGCCATCAAAATCATACAGGTTATCAGACAAATTCCACACTCAAACAAGTACGCAGGGCTACATGACTATGATATCACAAAACCCCTAAAAGAATAAACAACAACGACAAATAATGACAACAACTGATATTCGTGAAACACCTCTTGGTGTAGTGGCTAGCATTCTTGACAGTCACTTCTTAGGCCTAAATTTTGATTCAATGCTCTGCCAAGAAATTCAATTCTGGACTGAGGGCTGGAACGGGGTACACTCAGCCTTGTGAGGCAAAGGTAAGAAGAGGTGGATTTGATTCCTACCTCAGTCATTCTAAGAGTGTTTTTCTTTGGTTTCCCACTCTTACACTCTGAGGCAAATGCCGGGATGGTGCCTAACTTAAGGCCACAGCTGCTTCCTACCCAAAACCTAACTCTAGTACAAATACATACAGTAGTACAGACATCACAGTGACACAGGTTATCAGACAGCTTCTACATACACCCAAATTCACAGGGGCTACATGACGACGATGTCTCAAATCCCCTAAATGAATCACAGCAAACATATATGGAAGTGAAACTTGGACTGTTGACGATGTAGAAAAGAGGAAAAACACGATGTTCAGTAAAGAACATATAGCCTACTTTCTCTTAAATGCATAGGTATTGTTATAAGTGTCCTTTTCAAGGAGTATAATTGAATGTTGTTTGTAGTAGCTTGTTGAAATACAACGTGCTATAGGGATATTAAACATGAATATGAGGTGCCCTTTGCTAGTGCTACCTCTGTAAAAAAATTCATTCAATTCGGTTTCACCGTGTTTGAATTGATCTGGGGAATGGATTTGCACACATACATGGCCGCTATTTGCAAACTATTGGGCTGATGACCTTGTAGTCAGTCATAAGATGCTTTCCACAAAAAGGCATGTTGTTGCAAAATCCGGGAGAGATCAAATTATTTGGATGGTCGAAATTTGATTTAAGCTTTTAACATTTGGGTGGCCGTCACTCCGTTTCCGTCAAGATGGCGGCGATATAAAACATGACACTGAGGTGCCTTTTGCTAGTGCTACCTCTGTACCAAATTTCGTTCAATTCGGTTTCACCGTGTTTGAATTGATAGGGGGAATCGATTTACACACATACTTGGCCACCATCTGCAAACGATTGGGCTGATGATCTAGCAGTTTGGTCAGAATATGCTTCCCACATAAAGATTTGTTGTTGAAAAATTTGGTAGAGACTAGATTATTAGGTTGGTCGTAATTACATTTTAGCCTTTAACATTTGGGTGGCCGCGATTACGTTTCCGTCAAGATGGTGGTGATATAAAAAATGACACTGAGGTGGCCTTTTGTACCAAATTTCGTTCCATTCGGTTTCACCGTGTTCGAATTATTAGGGGGAATCGATTTTCACACAAAGATGGCCGCCATCCGCAAAATATTAGGCTAATGACCTATTAGTTTGGTCAAAGGATGCTCCCTCCATAATGATATGTTGATGCAAAATTTGGTAGAGATCGGATGATTAGGTTAATCGTAATTTGATTTGAGCTTTGAATATTTGTGTGGCCATCATTACGTTTCCGTCAAGATGGCGGCGAAATAAAACATGGCACTGAGGTGCCCTTTGCTAGTGCTACTTCTGTACCAAATTTTATTCCATTCGGTTTCACCGTGTACGAATTAATAGGGGTAATCGATTTTGACACAAAGATGGCCGCCATCCGCAAACTAATAGGCTAATGACCTATTAGATTTGTCAAAGGATGCTTCCTCCATAAAGGTATGTTGTTGCAAAATTTGGTAGAGATCGGATGATTAGGTTAGTCGTAATTTGATTTAGGCTTTGAACATTTGTGTGGCCACCATTACGTTTCCGTCAAGATGGCGGTGATATAAAACATGACACTGAGGTGCCCTTTGCTAGTGCTACCTCTGTACCAAATTTCATTCCATTCGGTTTCACCGTGTTCAAATTAATAGGGGTAATCGATTTTGATACAAAGATGGCCGCCATCCGCAAACTATTAGGCTAATGACCTATTAGATTTGTCAAAGGATGTTCCCTTCATAAAGGTATGTTGTTGCAAAATTTGGTAGAGATCGGATGATTAGGTTAGTCGTAATTTGATTTAAGCTTTGAACATTTGGGTGGCCGCCATTACGTTTCCGTCAAGATGGCGGCGATATAAAACATGACACTGGGGTGTCCTTTGCTAGTGCTACCTCTGTACGAAATTTCATTCCATTCGGTTTCACCGTGTTCGAATTAATAGGGGCAATCGATTTTCACACAAAGATGGCCGCCATCCGCAAACTATTAGGCTGATGACCTATTAGTATGGTCAAAGGATGCTGCCTCCATAAAGGTATGTTGTTGCAAAATTTCGTAGAGATCGGATGATTAGGTTAGTCGTAATTTGATTTAAGCTTTGAACATTTGTGTGGCCGCCATTACGTTTCCGTCAAGATGGCGGCGGTATAAAACATGACACTGAGGTGTCCTTTGCTAGTGCTACCTTTGTACCAAATTTCGTTCAATTTGCGCTCACCGTGTTCGAATTGATAGGGGGGGGGGCAGACATTCAGAGTACACACAGACTCACACACACACATACACACACACAGACAGACACACTTTTTTCGCCCTGTAGTGATCTCATAAGTCTACTTTCATTTTTTGCAAAAATCGAAAGTAGGCTAATAGAAGTGTTTGAGATGTGGTGTTACAGGACAAATTATGATCAGATGGTTAGACAGGGTTACAAACGAAGAGGTAATAAGACAAGAGGTAAAAGAGAAATGTTTCTGGCGACTGCTAATGAAGAGAAGACTTAGGTTGGTAGGACACATATGACACCCAGGAATAGCAAGCTTAGTTAAGGAAGGAAGGGTTGAGGACAAGAACTGTAGGGGTAGACTAAGGTTTGAAATGTTAATCAGATAGTTTTGGATGTAGAGTGTGGTAGCTATGCAGAGATGAAATGATTAGCCCAGAACAGGGAGGCATGGAGGGCTTCATCAAACTAGTCCAAGACTAAAGACTCAAACAAACATTATTTGTTATGGGTAGATACAGTAACAAATGAAGACAAGTGTAAAGAGGAATTATGTTTTAGCGACTGCCAATAAAGAAAAGAGTTAGGTTGGTACTGTACCCGATAATCCGGAAAGCCGTTTGTCAGAAATCCGTCCCCTCAATCGGATTGCCTATCTCCAAATGCACCGGCTCTACTGCATCACTAGAAATCGCTCTGAAAAACACTATCGGGATCATAGCACAGCAGTTTACAAGAATATCGTGGAACACACCAAACTACTCGGGGAAAACATTTACGTTACTTACCATTCTCGGGATTTATGGGGGTTGAACTGAATCTCAAAAAATGTGTCCGCACAATATCTCGCATTCAAGATATTTAGAATGAATACAAAAGTCAAACGACCATGAAAACTGAACGGTATAAAATTTATTTCACACTAGCAGAAGTACCCGTTCTTCGAACGGTGTTCGGTGTTAACACCAGACATTATAATAATAATAATAATGTTATTGGTGTTACGTCCCTTTTAAGTACTGTTGCTTTTAGAGACGCACCAGACATTATCAATTGAGCTACTGTTGCAATGGTTAGCGGCTTGTAATTCCTTCATAAATTTTTCAAAACGAAGTTAGTTTTCTGGGAATATCACACACATGTTAATTTAAGGGCCTTATATTGTGGTTTTCGGAGTCCCTTTATAGACTCGCAAATGTTGTGTCTCACATTGAGAAGTGCAACATATGCTTTGGTCGTCCTTCTAGGATAATTTTTATATTTCGCCTATTTTAGCATGTATTTTGAGAAGTTTTTCCCGATATTCACCCTTCTACTGTATGAAATGTACGGTGAAGAGTTTTATAAATGATTGGTGTATTGACTCATGTTTACCATACCTAATTTTACGATGCACCAAGCATCCGAACATGAGTTATAGGCATACATAAGGATACACAGAAAGACAGACAGACAGACAATACTATTGTCTACAACATATCACCCAGAAATCCAAATATGGGTATATCTACCACACAGTATCAAAGAAAATCACCCTACGATGAACCCGTATGTCGACAAAAAAAAAAAAAAAGATTAGTTAAAATGTGCTCTGAAACTAAATTTACCTAACGTGTACTTCCTGACATGAAATAGAATTGAAAGCCTTGTAGATGAAACGCAATACACGTCACATAAAAACAGACCCTCTACGTTGTGATGGGTCCCCATACACAGGAAGACCTCTATCATAAATTATAAAAGCTTGTGGTGCATGAAAATTCAGGTTCTTTAGTCTCAAATGGCCCAAATTCCTAAAAGCCGCAAAAAATGCTGATTCAATTCAGGAATTTTTGAAAATAATGTTCTTGTTTGGAGATATAATAGACCTTCTGTACTATATGTCGCAGTGAAAATTGCATGAAAAAATCCTAGGTTACCCCTTGACCCCCTTAATTGCATTGATGAACTACGTTGGTTCCGTGATAACCTTATATTTGCAAACTTTCACAGAAATGTAATAAATGTAATAAATGTAATAAATTGCTTCTTAATGAAATAGATGGAAAGTTGGATGCCACCCCTTGAGATAATGTTCTCATGGTTACCGATGTGCATTCCTTCATTAGTTTGTTAAATTAAATTTAATTAGTTTTCTGGGAATGTTTCAGAAACTGTTGGTTTTAGAGCCTTATAATGTAGTTTTCGAGGACCCTCGAGTTTTATTTCTGACACCGAGGGGCTTTGTCTCGTCGTTGTTCGCCATAATATAATATTAATAATAATAATATAATATAGGGATAGGAATATAATAGACCTGCCATACCACACCCGCAGATGTAAATCGCGTGAAAAAATTCTAGACTACCCCTTGACCCCCTTGAGCGCATTTTACGTATTGATGGAATTTACAGCTTAATTTGGTTCCATAACAACCATCTAACCGTTTGCAAACTTTCACACAAATGTAATTAATGCAATTGTATTGCGTCTTACAGCAATAGATGGACCTCTGAGAATCTGTTGCCATGGTTATCGGCTTGCATTCGTTCATTAGTTTATTAAATTAAATTAGTTTTCTGGGAATATCTCAAAAACGGTTGGACGTAGGACCTTAAAATGTGCTTTTAGGGCCCCCAAGTTTGGTCTCTCACATTGAGGGGCTGAAAATGAGCTTTGTCTCGTCCTTCTACTCCTATTTCAGCATGTATTTTAAGGGGGTAGGCCCTCTTTTATGAGATGTACGGAGAAGGGTTACATCAATGATCAGTGTCGTGCCTCTGATGGATTACCAAATTTTACGTTGATACACCCAGACGTTCTCGAGTTATAAGGGAACAAAGTTGTCCACAAACAATCAAACAAACAGACAGACAGACCAAAACATTATTTTCGCGCGCATCTATCATAAAACAGTCTGAAACGTGTAAATAACTCATATTTCCGTACAAATTCAGAAAAAAAAAAACTTTTTTATATATGTAGAGATATACTCGGTGTTGACCGTGTTTTATTGCACAAATTTAGGTTTTACTCGCTAACCGTCGGAGATACACGAAAAGTGATAAGAACCTTTTGGATAGAAAATTAAATGCTAAAGCTCGTGTATACCATCAAAAGTTTGCTATTTCTTAGCGTTCTCTTTTTATTTGAAATGGAAATATGAAATTTTGAAACCAAAGGGTGTAGTGACGTCACAAAAGTAGGTTTTACTCGCTAACCGTTGGAGATACACGAAAAGTGATAAGGACCTATCGGATAGGAAATTAAATTTCAAAGCTCGTAGTGCCATCAAAAGGTTGCTATATTATAGCGTTCTCTTTTTATTTGAAATGGGAATATGAAAATAGTCGCCATTTTTCAATAGTGCAAAACATCGTAATCAAAAGTATCCTATCTGTAAACCTGGTAAATCAGCTACATCCATGCAAAATTTCATTTAAATCGGACCAGTGGTTCTTGCGTTATTGAGTAACAGACACACAGAAAGACAGACACACACCATCTCATTTTAGGTAGATTTCTTTAGAAAGCTAACTATTGCAATGGGTCCCATGTTTCGACTTCCGGAAAATTTCGACATATCTTCGCGTTTCACACCCCCCAGACCCCAAAACCACCGTCAGTTCAAAAGTTTATATATAATTTATGTATATATGTATCTATATATATATATCAGTTTCTTGTGGACACGATAACTGCCGTAATTTTGCACCAATCACTTTGAATATTTTACAAAATATGTATCCCTATAAAATCTCGGTCGAGTTCGTTAATGGGCAAAATCGGTCAAAGGGGGTAAAAATGGGGGGCTTTTTTCGAAAAAGTGAAATATCACTATAACTCTCTTAATACATGAAATATCGAATCCCTTCAAAGTTCATAATATGTGTCGGATAAGTGCCAAAAAATTATGTCAAATAAGTTTTTTGATAGCACCAACCATTGACCAAAGGGGTGGGAAAAAGTGGGTTTTTCGGGAAACATTAATCATATCTCTGTTAATAGGCACAATATCAAAACCGCACAAAATGGACAATATTCCTCCAATAATTACCTAAAACTTTTGTCTGAAAGAATTTTTGATATGACCCACCATTACGCCACGGGGTGAACAAAATGATTTAAATTATAAGAAAATGCCAAGTGCCAAGAGAGGTTGCCATGACAACTTTACTTTTAATTGATAAGGATGACCATCAGCAGTTGCTATGACAACGCCACTGCACGAGATCACATTCAGTTTTCATATGTCAGTGGGAAGCGACTTCGGTATCGGAACTGGTAGCATGCTCAACTTCTATGCCCTAGGTTGCGGGTTCAAACCCGGCTGAAGTCGTCGGATTTACTAAGAGCGCTAAAAAACCTGAGTTTGCTTTCCTTCGGAGGGGAAGTTCCAACGTTCGTTGCGAGTTGCTGATTGAGGTGGCATCTAGTAGCCAAGTTCACAGCTAGGTGTCGTTGACGGCAGTATTTTAGGTAGATTTCATTAGAAAGCTAACTATTGCAATGGGTACCATGTTTCGATTTCCGGAAAATTTCGACATATCTTCGCGTTTCACATCCCCCAGACCCCAAAACCACCGTCAATTCAAAAGTTTATATATAATTTATGTAATATATGTATATATGTATATCAGTTTCTTGTGGACACGATAACTGCCGTAATTTTTCACCAATCACTTTGAATTTTTTACCGAATATGTATACCCATAAAATCTCGGACGAGTTCGTTACTGGGCTAAATCGGTCGAAGGGGATGAAAATGGGGGACTTTTTTTCTCGAAAAATGAAATATTGCTATAACTCTCTTAATATGTGAAATATCGAATCCGTTCAAAGTTCATACTATGTGTCGGATAAAGCTCAGAAATTTATGTTTGAAACGTTTTTTGATAGCACCAACCATTGACCAAAGGGGTGGGAAAAAGTGTTTTTTTCGGGAAACATTAATCATATCTCTCTTAATAGGCACAATATCAAAACCGTACAAAATGGACAATATTCCCCTAATAATTACCTAAAACGTTTGTCTGAAAGAATTTTTGATATGAGCCACCATTGCGCCAAGGGATGAGAAAAATGATTTCGGAATTATAAGAAAATGCCAAGAGCTATCAGCGGTTGACATGGCAACACTACTAAATTGATGAGGGATGAGCCATCAGACGTTGCCATGACATCTGACTAAGTGTGAAGCGGCTTCGGTGACGTAACTGGTAGCATGCTGAACTTCTATGCCCAAGGTCGCGGGTTCAAAGCCGGCCAAAGTCGTCGTATTTTCTAAGAGCGCTAAAAATCCCTCAGTAAGCTTTCCTTTGGAGGGGAAGTTTCAACGTTCGTTGCGAGTTGCTGATTGAGGTGGCATCTAGTAGCCAAGTTCACAGCTGGGTGGCGTTGACGTTAGTATCTGGTAGCAACATTAGGAACTACTGCTTGAAATTTAGCGTCTGCATTCCTTACCTGAATTACAGACTAATACAGCTATCACAATTCACACCGTTTATCAGACAGATTCTACACTCACCCAAAGTACACGGGGTTATATGACCGCGTTGTCGCAGCCCCTAAACTGAGGAACCAACCAACATCTCTGCGGGAGATATAATTTTGCATGAAGAAGTAACAGACCGTTACATAGTTACACATCAGTGACGAAACCTTGCATAAGGACAGTGTGACCACAAGTATAACAAGTAGTTCCGTGAAGAACTGTACAGCCTATTTTCATATATCCTGCTCATGTTAATTGCCTCTATCATCATACAAAATTTCAGTTTAATTGCTGTAACAGATTCGTAGATATTGAGAATCGTCTAAATATTTCAGATTGTCGCCAGATTGGAATTTTATTTTTGTACTATTATATTAAGATTATTGTGTAAGTGTGGTATTCAAACTTCAATCGCATGATTAGAACACAAGAAGTAAAAACGAGATTTTAAAATTACGCACAGCAGCCATCTTGTGATTATGCAAACAATTGAAATAAATTAGATGCCAGTGGATCAACATTTGTGTAAGCATTTAAAACGTGCAACGTTTCACGGCACTCGGATAGTTAATTCGAGAAACGTCCATTTAAATATTTATACTTCGCGTCGCCGCCATGTTGGATTCGTGCTCACCAGGTTACTGAAAGTCCTATAGGTGAACATATGTTCATAGTCTCTATGAACATAAAAATTTCAGTTTGGTTGCTGTAAAAGATTCATATATATTGAGAACCGTCTAAATATTACGGAAGCTTGTCATTTAGGATTGTTATACGTATAGGCCATAGAGTTATGTACCATTCAAGGTCACTTATTGCCTAGGTTCATTATTCAAACTTTCACTTCGATCGCATGATTACGACACAAGAAATAAAAACTTAATTTTAAAATTTCGCACAGCCGCCATCTTGAGGGTATGTAAACAATTGAATTAAATTAGATGGCAGTACATTACAATCTGCAAAATCATTTACTGTACCACATTTCACTGCGCTCAGAGAGTTAACTCACGAGAAAAGTCTATTAAAATATTTCAAATTCGCTTGGTCACCATGTTCGTTTTTTACTTTACAGGTTTATGAATTATACATAGGTAAACTTGTATCAGTACCCTTTATCACTGTACAAAATTGCAGGGTGATATCTGTAATAGTTTCGGGGATATAGAATGTCAGTGAAATATTTCGCACAGCCGCCATTTTGAGGTTATGTAAACAATTGAACTAAATTAGACTCCAGTGCATTGCAATGTGTATAAATATTTGCTGTACCAAGTTTCATTACGTTTGGATAGTTAAATCGCGAGAAAAGTCTATTTAAAAGTCTCCACTTCGCTTGGCCGCCATGTTGGTTATGTAGTAACCAGGTTTTTGAAAGTTTCATAGGTGAACTTCTAGTAGTACCCTTTATCACCGTACACAATTTCAGGGCGATATCCGTTATAGTTTCGGAGATACTGAATGCTAGTGAAATATTTCGCACAGCCGCCATGTTGGATTGGTGAGACGTAACAAAATTCGATGGGCACGGTCGACGTCGCCGGGAATATTGCTATGAACTTACCTAGTTTCACTGAAATCGCTCCAGCCGTTTAGATTTTATTAGGGGGGGGGGGACACACACACCTCACAAACACACACACACACGCACACACACATGGACAAAAGGTGATCTCATAAGCCTATTTTTTCAAAATTGAAAATAGGCTAAAAATGGACTCCAAATGACAAGAAGGTTACCGTCCCCGTAAGACAATAAATTGTTAAAAATATGTTTAAAATGAAGAAAAACAAAGTTAACTAATCTCCAATTATAAAATACTTTCACGCGATAAATGAGGTCTGATCCTTCTACGAAAACCTGCATATTCTGCCTATTTTCGCCTATCTCCAAGTTTGTCCGGTGAAATCTACCTCCGCCTTCCGGCGTGCCGAGAGGACTTTTTTATATATTAGTATGATGAAATATGAAATTTTTAAACCAAAGGGTGTAGTGACGTCACAAATGTAGGTTTTACTCGCTAACCGTTGGAGATACACAAAAAGTGATCAGGACATTTCGGATAGAAAATTAAATTTTAAAGCTCGTAGTGCCATCAAAAGGTTGCTATATCTTAGCGTTCTCTTTTTATTTGAAATGGAAATATGAAAATAGTCGCCATTTTTTCAATAGTGCAAAATTACGTAATCAAAATTATCCTATATGTAAACCTGGTAAATCAGCTACATACATGCAAAATTTCATTTAAATCGGACCAGTGGTTCTTGAGTTATTGAGTAACAGACAGACAGAAAGACAGACACACACCATCTCATTTTAGGTAGATTTCATTAGAAAGCTAACTATTGCAATGGGTCCCATGTTTCGACTTCCGGAAAATTTCGACATATATTCGCGTTTCACATCCCCCAGACCCCAAAACCACCGTCAGTTCAAAAGTTTATATATAATTTATGTATGTATATCAGTTTCTTGTGGACACGATAACTGCCGTAATTTTGCACCAATCACTTTGAATTTTTTACATAATATGTATCCCTATAAAATCTCGGTCGAGTTCGTTAATGGGCAAAATCGGTCGAAGAAGGTAAGAATGGGGGGCTTTTTTCGAAAAATTGAAATTTCGCTATAACTCTCTTAGTACGTGAAATATCGAATCCATTCAAAGTTCATAATAAGTGTCGGATAAGTGCCAACAATTTATGTCAAATACGTTTGTTGATAGCACCAACCATTGACCAAAGGGGTGGAAAAAAGTGGGTTTTTCGGGAAACATTAATCATATCTCTCTTAATAGGCACAATATCAAAACCGTACAAAATGGACAATATTCCCCTAATAATTACCTAAAGCTTTTGTCTGAAAGAATTTTTGATATGACGCACCATTACGCCAAGGGATGAGAAAAATGATTTCGGAATTATAAGAAAATGCCAAGAGCTATCAGAGGTTGCCATGGCAACACCACTAAATTGATGAGGGATGAGCCGTTGCCATGACAACGCACTTGCACGAGATCAGATTCAGTATTTCCATCTGACTAAGCCGGCCCAGTGGTGTTGGGGTAGCGCGCCTGCCTCTCACCCGGAGTCCCCGGGTTCGATCCCCGGCTCCGTCAGGGATTTTAAAACTGACGTGAGGGTTGGAACGGGGTGCACTCAGCCTCGTGAGGACAATTGAGTAGCTGTCTGACAGTGAGACAGCACCCCGATCACGAACACCAATATTAACGGCCGAGGGGACCCGACGCGCTGATCACGCGTCACCCCAATATCTGCAGGCCAAATGGCTGGGCAGCGGTCGCTTGGTCGGCCTTAGCCCGTCATGGGCTGGATGGTGCCAGGGGTTGACTTTGACATCTGACTAAGTGGGAAGCGGCTTCGGTGACGTAACTGGTAGCATGCAGAATGTGTATGCCCAAGGTCGCGGTTTCAAAGCCGGCCGAAGTCGTCGGATTTTCTAAGAGCGCTAAAATCCCTCAGTATGCTTTCCTTTGGAGGGGAAGTTCCAACGTTCGTTACGAGTTGCTGGTTGGGGTGGCATCTAGTAGTCAAGTTCACAGCTAGGTGTCATTTACGGTAGTACCTGGTAGCAACATTAGGAACTACTGCTTGAAATTGACCGTCTGCAGTCCTTACCTGAATTACAGACTAATACATCCGTTACAATTCACACCGTTTATCAGACAGATTCTACACTCACCCAAAGTACACGCGGTTAGATGACCACGTTGTCGCAGCCCCTAAACTGAGGAGCCAACCAGAGGTAGATTTCATTAGAAAGCTAACTATTGCAATGGGTAGGCTACCATGTTTCGACTTCCGGAAAATGTCGACATATCTTCGCGTTTCACATCCTCCAGACCCCAAAACCACCGTCAGTTCAAAAGTATATATATATATATATATATATATATATATATATATATATCAGTTTCTTGTGGACACGATAACTGCCGTAATTTTTCACCAATCACTTTTTACCGAATAAGTATACCTATAAAATCTCGGTCGAGTTCGTTACTGGGCTAAATCAGTAGAAGGGGGTGATAATGGGGGCCTTTTTCGAAAAAGTGAAATATTGCTATAACTCTCTTAATATATGAAATATCGAATCCGTTCAACGTTCATACTATGTGTCGGATAAAGCCCAAAAATTTATGTTTAAAGACTTTATTTATATCACCAACCATTGACCAAAGGGGTGGGAAAAGTGGGTTTTTCGGCAAACATTAATCATATCTCTCTTAATAGGCACAATATCAAAACCGTACGAAATGGACAATATTCCCCTAATAATTACCTAAAACATTTGTCTGAAAGAATTTTTGATATGACCCACCATTATGCCACGGGATGAGAAAAATGATTTCGGAATTATAAGAAAATGCCCAGAGCTATCAGAGGTTGCCATGCCAACTCTACTAAATTGATGAGGGATGAGCCATCAGACGTTGTCAAGATAACGCACTTGCACGAGATCATATTCAGAATTCCATCTGACTAAGTGTGAAGCGGCTTCGGTGACGTAACTGGTAGCAAGCATGCTGAATGTCTATGCCCAAGGTCACGAGTTCAAAGCCGGTCGAAGTCGTCGGATTTTCTAAGAGCGCTAAAAATCCCTCAGTATCCTTTCCTTTGGAGGGGAAATTCCAACGTTCGTTGCGAGCTGCTGGCTGCGGTGGCATCTAGTAGCCAAGTTCACAGGTAGGTGTCGTTGACGGTAGTACCTGGTAGCAACATTAGGAACTACTGCTTGATATTGACCGTCTGCAGTCCTTACCTGAATTACAGACTAATACAGCCATCTCTAAGTATACGGGGTTACATGACCGCGTTGTCGCAGCCCCTAAACTGAGGAACCAACCAAAATCTCTGCGGGAGATATAATTTTGCGTGAAGAAGTAACAGACCGTTACATAGTTACACATCAGTGTCGAAACCTTGCATAAGGACAGTGTGACCACAAGTATAAAAATGGACCCCAAATGACAAGAAGGTTACCGTTCCCATAAGAAAATAAAATGTTTAAAATAAGCATAAAATGACGAAAAACAAAGTTAATTAAGCTCCAATTATAAAATACCTTCTCGCAATAAATGAGGTCTGATCCTTCTACGAAAACCTGCATATTCTGCCTATTTTCGCCTATCCCCAAGCTTTTCCGGTGAAATCTACCTCCGCCGTCCGGCGTGCCGGGAGGACTTTTTTATATATTAGTATGATGATGAAGATATGAAATTTTTAAAGCAAAGGGTGTAGTGACGTCACAAATGTAGGTTTTACTCGCTAACAGTTGGAGATACACGAAAAGTGATCAGGACATTTCGGATAGAAAATTAAATTTTAAAGCTCGTAGTGCCATCAAAAGGTTGCTATATCTTAGCGTTCTCTTTTTATTTGAAATGGAAATATGAAAATAGTCGCCATTTTTTCAATAGTGCAAAATATCGTAATCAAAATTATCCTATATGTAAACCTGGTAAATCTGCTACTTCCATGCAAAATTTCATTTTAATCGGACCAGTGGTTCTTGCGTTATTGAGTAACAGACACACAGAAAGACAGACACACACCATCTCATTTTTAGGTAGATTTCATTAGAAAGCTAACTATTGCAATGGATACCATGTTTTGACTTCCGGAAAATTTCGACATATCTTCGCGTTTCACATCCCCCAGACCCCAAAACCACCGTCAGTTCAAAAGTTTATATATAATTTATGTATATATGTATCTATATATATATATATATATATATATATATATATATATATATATATATCAGTTTCTTTTGGACACGATAACTGCCGTAATTTAGCACCAATCACTTTACATTTTTTACATAATATGTATCCCTATAAAATCTCGGTCGAGTTCGTTAATGGGCAACATCGGTCGAAGGGGGTGAAATTGGGAGGCTTTTTTCTAAAAAGTGAAATTTCGCTATAACTCTCTTAATACGTGAAATATCGATTCCATTCAAAGTACATAATATGCGTCGGATAAGTGCTAAAAATTTATATCAAATAAGTTTTTTGATAGCACCAACCACTGACCAAAGGGGTGGAAAAAAGTGTTTTTTTTTCGGGAAACATTAATCATATCTCTCTTAATAGGCACAATATCAAAACCATACAAAATGGAAAATATTCCCCTAATAATTACCTAAAACTTTTGTCTGAAAGAATTTTTGATATGACCCACCATTACGCCAAGGGATGAGAAAAATGATTTCGGAAATAAGAAAATGCCAAGTGCTATCAGAGGTTACCATGACAACGCTTCTAAATTGATGAGGGATGAGCTATCAGAGGTTGCCAAGACAACGCCATTAACGAGATCACATTAATTTTTAGCCTACTTTTCACACTTTGCAAAAATGAGGAAAAAGAAGACTTATGAGATCCATCCGGGAAAATGTGTCTGTCTGTCGATCTGTCCTTCTGTCTGTCTGGCTGGATGGCTGTGTGTGTGTGTCCCTCTCTATTAACTCCTAAACGGCTGCAGCAATCGAAACCAAATTTAGTATGAGTAAAGACGTATACCGGAATATCTCAGGCCCATATTTGAAAAAGATACTTGTGCTACCAACTGCTAAAAAAAACGCACTAGAAATTTGAGCTCCATGTTGGATATCTTGCAAGGTATACATGGGAGCTATTTTAAAATTGGCACACATGTAGATAATACTATTTCAGTTTAATTTCCAGGTGGCCATACATGACAGCGTTGCCAAAATAATTTTAAGCCTTCTGATAAGTCCAATTTTTAAATGCATATAACTTCTACACTATCAATTGGATTTCAACCACATTTTGTATGTAATATGCGTACATAAACATATATGACTGAGTGTATTCTTAAGAGCCACCAGGGCTGCCAACTGTTAATAATTGCTCTCTATTTTGTATCCACATATATCAGAAAGTATGCAAGCCGACAGCTTTAAACTATGCACACGTAAATTACCTGATATTTTACATTAATTTGGAGTAACTTATATACGTAAGTTCTACCAACATGATTCTAAGCCTGCTGATAGGACCAATTTTTAAATACATGTAACTTCTATACCAACAAATGGATTTCATCCAAAATTGGCACAAAAGATATAATATTTCAGATTATTTCTGACCAGCACTCGCATGACATTGTTGCCAACATGCTTTTACGTGTACTAATGGATCCAATGTCTAAATCCATGTAACTTCCTTTGGACTTCAACCACATTTTGTATTTTGTACCTTAGGAGATGGAAGTAAGAATATATTCAGTCACCAGAGCTGCCAACTGTATTGCTCTATTAGGCTACATTATGCCTAGTATACCTTATTTCGAACTAATTAAGACATTTCGATATTACCCACATAATTTCGTCATTATTCTAGATAGGTTCATATACTGTAGATTAATCTATGGCATGAATCTTAATTTTAAGAAAATTAGGCTCTTTAGTTCGTCACGGAACTTCTTGCTCCATCTGACTATGAGGGTAGCGGCTAACTGGTAGCATGCTGAACTTCTATGCCCAAGGTCGCTGGTTCAAAGCCGGCCAAAGTCGCCGGATTTTCTAAGAGCGCTAAAAATCCGTCAGCCTGCTTTCCTTCGGAGGGGAAGTTACAACGTTCGTTGCAAGTTGCTGGTTGCGGTTGCATCTAGCAGCCAAGTTCACAGCTAGGTGTCGTTGACGTTAGTATTTGGTACAAAATTATGTACTACTACTTAAAATTGACCGTCTGCAGACCTTACCTAAATTACAGACTAATACAGTCATCACAAATAACACCGTTTGTCAGACAGATTCTACACACGGGGTTACATGACCACGTTGTCGCAGCCCCTAAACTTAGGAACCAACCAACATCTCTGCGGGAGATAAAATTTTGCGTGAAGAAGTAACAGACTATTAGATACTTACACATTAGTTCCAAACCATGCATAAGGACAGTGTGATCACAAGTATAATAAAAATGAACCCCAAATGACAAGAAGGTTACCATCCCCATAAGACAGTAAAATGTTAAAAATATGCATAGAAAGACGATAAAATGTTAACTAACCACCAATTGTAAAATACTTTCTCGCAATAAATGAGGTCTTATCCTCCTACGAAAACATGCATATTTTGCCTATTATAGCCTATCCCCTAGTTTGCCCGGTGAAATCTACCTCCGCCTTCCGGCGTGCCGAGAGGATTTTTTTTATATATTAGTATGATGAAAATATGAAATTTTTAAACCAAAGGGTGTAGTGACGTCACAAATGTAGGTTTTACTCGCTAACCGTTGGAGATACACGAAAAGTGGTCCGGACATTTCGGATAGAAAATTAAATTTTAAAGCTCGTAGTGCCTTCAAAATGTTGCTATATCTTAGCGTTCTCTTTTTATTTGAAATGGAAATATGAAAATAGTCGCCATTTTTCAATAGTGCAAAATATCGTAATCAAAAGTATCCTATATGTAAACCTGGTAAATCAGCTACATCCATGCAAAATTTCATTTAAATCGGACCAGTGGTTCTTGCGTTATTGAGTAACAGACAGACAGAAAGACAGACACACACCATCTCATTTAGGTAGATTTCATTAGAAAGCTAACTATTGCAATGGGTCCCATGTTTCGACTTCCGGAAAATTTCGACATATCTTCGCGTTTCACATCCCCCAGACCCCAAAACCACCGTCAGTTCAAAAGTTTATATAGAATTTATGTATGTATGTATATATGTATAACAGTTTCTTGTAGACACGATAACTGCCGTAATTTTGCACCAATCACTTTGAACTTTTTACATAATATGTATCCCTATAAAATCTCGGTCGAGTTCGTTAATGGGCAAAACCGGTCGAAGGGGGTGAAAATGGGGGGCTTTTTTCGAAAAATTGAAATTTCGCTATAACTCTCTTAATACGTAAAATATCGAATCCATTCAAAGTTCATAATATGTGTCGGATAAGTGCCAACAATTTATGTCAAATAAGGTTTTTGATAGCACCAACCATTGACCAAAGGGGTGGAAAAAAGTGGGTTTTTCGGGAAACATTAATCATATCTCTCTTAATAGGCACAATATCAAAACCGTACAAAATGGACAATATTTCCCTAATAATTACCTAAACTTTGTCTTAAAGAATTTTTGATATGACCCACCATTATGCCAAGGGATGAGAAAAATGATTTCGGAATTATAAGAAAATGCCAAGAGCTATCACTGCTTGCCATGGCAACTCTACTAAATTGATGAGGGATGAGCCATCAGACGTTGCCAAGATAACGCACTTGCACGAGATCATATTCAGAATTCCATCTGACTAAGTGTGAAGCGGCTTCGGTGACGTAACTGGTAGCAAGCATGCTGAATGTCTATGCCCAAGGTCGCGAGTTCAAAGCCGGCCGAAGTCGTCGGATTTTCTACGAGCGCTAAAAATCCCTCAGTATGCTTTCCTTTGGAGGGGAAATTCCAACGTTCGTTGCGAGTTGCTGGCTGCGGTGGCATCTAGTAGCCAAGTTCACAGGTAGGTGTCGTTGACGGTAGAACCTGGTATCAACATTAGGAACTACTGCTTGAAATTGACCGTCTGCATTCCTTACCTGAATTACAGACTAATACAGCCATCCCTAAGTACACGGGGTTACATGACCGCGTTGTCGCAGCCCCTAAACTGAGGAACCAACCAAAATCTCTGCGGGAGATATAATTTTCGTGAAGAAGTAACAGACCGTTACATAGTTACACATCAGTGTCGAAACCTTGCATAAGGACAGTGTGACCACAAGTATAAAAATGGACCCCAAATGACAAGAAGGTTACCGTTCCCATAAGAAAATAAAATGTTTAAAATAAGCATGAAATGACGAAAAACAAAGTTAATTAAGCTCCAATTATAAAATACCTTCTCGCAATAAATGAGGTCTGATCCTTCTACGAAAACCTGCATATTCTGCCTATTTTCGCCTATCCCCAAGCTTTTCCGGTGAAATCTACCTCCGCCGTCCGGCGTGCCGGGACGACTTTTTTATATATTAGTATGATGATGAAGATATGAAATTTTTAAAGCAAAGGGTGTAGTGACGTCACAAATGTAGGTTTTACTCGCTAACAGTTGGAGATACACGAAAAGTGATCAGGACATTTCGGATAGAAAATTAAATTTTAAAGCTCGTAGTGCCATCAAAAGGTTGCTATATCTTAGCGTTCTCGTTTTATTTGAAATGGAAATATGAAAATAGTCGCCATTTTTTCAATAGTGCAAAATATCGTAATCAAAATTATCCTATATGTAAACCTGGTAAATCAGCTACTTCCATGCAAAATTTCATTTTAATCGGACCAGTGGTTCTTGCGTTATTGAGTAACAGACACACAGAAAGACAGACACACACCATCTCATTTTTAGGTAGATTTCATTAGAAAGCTAACTATTGCAATGGGTACCATGTTTCGACTTCCGGAAAATTTCGACATATCTTCGCGTTTCACATCCCCCAGACCCCAAAACCACCGTCAGTTCAAAAGTTTATATATAATTTATGTATATATGTATATATATATATATATATATATATATATATCAGTTTCTTGTGGACACGATAACTGCCGTAATGTTGCACCAATCACTTTGAATTTCTTACATAACATGTATCCCTATAAAATCTCAGTCGAGTTCGTTAATGGGCATAATCGGTCGAAGGGGGTGAAAATGGGGGGCTTTTTTCGAAAAAGTGAAATTTCGCTATAACTCTCTTAATACGTGAAATATCGAATCCATTCAAAGTTCATAATATGTGTCGGATATGTGCCAAAAATATTTGTCAAATAAGTTTTTTGATAGCACCAACCATTGACCAAAGGGGTGGAAAAAAGTGGGTTTTTCGGGAAACATTATTCATATCTCTCTTAATAGGCACAATATCAAAACCGTACAAAATGGACAATATTCCTCCAATAATTACCTAAAACTTTTGTCTGAAAGAATTTTCGATATGACGCACCATTACGCCACGGAGTGAGCAAAATGATTTAAATTATAAGAAAATTCCAAGTGCCAAGAGTGGTTGCCATGACAACTTTACTTTTAATTGATACGGGTTGAGCCATCAGCAGTTGCTATGACAACGCCACTGCACGAGATCACATTCTGTTTTCATATGTCTGTGGGAAGCGACTTCGGTATCGGAACTGGTAGCATGCTGAACTTCTGTGCCCAAGGTCGCGGGTTCAAACCCGGCTGAAGTCGTCGGATTTACTAAGAGCGCCAAAAAAACCCTGAGTATGCTTTCCTTCGGAGGGGAAGTTCCAACGTTCGTTGCGAGTTGATGGTTCCGGTGGCATCTAGTAGCCAAGTTCACAGCTAGGTGTCGTTGATGGTAGTATTTTAAATTATGTAGCCTATTTTAGGTAGATTTCATCAGAAAGCTAACTATTGCAATGGGTGCCATGTTTCGACTTCCGGAAAATTTCGACATATCTTCGCGTTCACATCCCCCAGACCCCAAACCACCGTCAGTTCAAAAGTTTATATATATGTGTGTATATATATGCATATATATCAGTCTCTTGTGGACACGATAACTGCCGTAATTTTGCACCAATCACTTTAATGTTTTACATAATATTTAACCCCTTAAAAAATCGGTCGAGTTCGTTAATGGGCAAAATCGGTTAAAGGGGGTGAAAATGGGGGGGGGGGACTTTTTTTTTTCGAAAAAGTGAAATGTCGCTATAACTCTCTTAATACGTGAAATATCGAATCAATTCAAAGTTCATAATATTTGTCGGATAAGTGCCGAAAATTTATGTGAAATAGGTTTTTTGATAGCACCAACCATTGACCAAAGGGCTGGAAAAAAAGTGCTTTTTTCGGGAAACATTAATCATATCTCTCTTAATAGGCACAATATCAAACCCGTACATAATGGAAAATATTCCCCTAATAATTACCTAAAACTTTGTCTGAAAGAATTTTTGATCTGACCTACCATTACGCCAAGGGATGAGGAAAATGATTTCGGAATTAAAGAACATGCCAAGTACCATCAGAGGTTACCGTGACAACGCTTCTAAATTGATGAGGGATGAGCTATCAGAGGTTGCCAAGACAACGCCATTGCACGAGATCACATTCATTTTTCCATCTGACTGTGGGAAGCGGCTAACTGGTAGCATGCTGAACTTATATGCCCAAGGTCGCTGGTTCAAAGCCGGCTAAAGTCGTCGGATTTTCTAAGAGCGCTAAAAACCCTCAGCATGCTTTCCTTTGGAGGAGAAGTTCCAACGTTCGTTGCAAGTTGCTGGTTGCGGTGGCATCTAGTAGCCAAGTTCACAGCTAGGTGTCGTTCACGTTATGATATGGTACAAAATTAGGAACTACTACTTAAAATTGACCGTCTGCAGACCTTACCTGAATTACAGACTAAAACAGTCATCACAATTAACACCGTTTATCAGATTCTACACACCCGGGGTTACATGACCACGTTGTCGCAGCCCCTAAACTGAGGAACCAACAAAAATCTCTGCGGGAGATAAAATTTTGCGAGAAGAAGTAACAGACTGTCAGATAGTTACACATCAGTTCCAAACCTTGCATAAGGACAGTGTGATCACAAGTATAAAAATGAACCCCGAATGACAAGAAGGTTACCATCCCCATAAGACAATAAAATGATAAAAATATGCATACAAAAACGAAAAAAAGTTGATTTTTAACCTCCAAATGTAAAATACTTTCTTGCAATCAATGAGGTCTGATCCTCCTACGAAAACCTGCATATTTTGCCTATTATAGCCAATCCGCTAGTTTGCCCGGTGAAATCTACCTCCGCCTTCCGGCGTGCCGAGAGGATTTTTTTATACACACATCAAAAAAAGTTTTGCATCACCTCGGTTCCAAGAGTTCCGGAACCGTTAAATAAAAAGGGAATAGAGATCAACACAAACAACATTTCAGCTCGTTTTATTGCTCATGAGACCCACACATTGCATGTTGTACCATCATACAGCTAGACTTTCAGCATTTGTGGTCCAGATTGCAGTACACACCACTACCTCTAATACCCAGTAGCACGTCCTCTTGCATTGATGCATGCCTGTATTCGCCGTGGCATACTATCCACAAGTTCATCAAGACACTGTTGGTCCAAATTGTCCCACTCCTCAACGACAATTCGGCGTAAATCTCTCAGAGTGGTTGGTGTGTCAAGACGTCCATAAACAGCCCTTTTCAACATATCCCAGGCATGTTCGATAGGGTTCATGTCTGGCGAACATGCTGGCCACTGTAGTCGAGCGATGTCGTTATCTTGAAGGAACGCATTCACAAGATGTGCACGATGAGGTCGAGAATTGTCGTCCATGAAGACAAATGCCTCTCCAATATTCTGCCGATATGGTTGCACTATGGGTCGGAGGATGTCATTCAGGTATCGTAAAGCCGTTTCGGAGCCTTCCATGACCACCAGTGGCGTACGTCGGCCCCACATAATGCCACCCCAAAACATCAGGGAACCACCACCTTGCTGCACTCGCTGGACAGTGTGTCTAAGACGTTCAGCCTGACCAGGGTGCCTCCAAACACGTCTCCGACGATTGTCTGGTTGAAGGCATATGCGACACTCATCGGTGAAGAGAACGTGATGCCAATTCCGTGGGGTCCATTCAGCATGTTGTTGGGCCCATCTGTACCGCGCTGCATGGTGTCGGGGTTGCAAAGCTGGACCTCGCCATGGACATCGGGAGTGAAGTTGCGCATCATGCAGCCTATTGCGCACAGTTTGAGTTGAAACACGACGTCCTGTGGCTGAACGAAACGCATTATTCAACATGGTGGCATTGCTGTCAGGGTTCCTCCGAGCGGCAATCCGTAAGTAGCGGTCATCCACTACAGTAGTAGCCCTTGGGCGGCCTGAGCGAGGCCTGTCATCGACAGTTCCCGTATCTCTGTACCTCCTCCATGTCCGAACAACATCGCTTTGGTTCACTCTGAGACGCCTGGAAACTTCCCTTGTTGAGAGCCCTTCTTGACACAAAGTAACAATGCGGACGCGATCGAACTGCGGTATTGACCTTCTAGGCATGGTAGAACTACAGACAACATGAGCAGCGTACCTTCGTCATGGTGGAATGACTGGAACTGATCGGCTGTCGTACCCCCTCCGTCTAATAGGCCCTGCTCATGCATGGTTGTTTACATCTTTGAGCAGTTTTAGTGACATCTATGAACAGTCAAAGGGACTGTATCTTGGATACAATATACACAGTTAACGTCTATATGCCGGAGATCTGGGAACCGAGGTGATGCACATTTTTTTTGATGTGTGTATATTAGTATGATGATGAAAATATGAAATTTTTAAACCAAAGGTTGTAGTGACGTCACAAATGTAGGTTTTACTCGCTAACCGTTGGAGATACACGAAAAGTGGTCCGGACATTTCGGATAGAAAATTAAATTTTAAAGCTCGTAGTGCCATCAAACGTTTGCTATATCTTAGCGTTCTCTTTTTATTTGAAATGGAAATATGAAAATATTCGCCATTTTTCAATAGTGCAGTAACACGGAAATAAGTGTATGGTTATTATCATTAAATAAATGTAAAGTAGATATTATCGACAAACGAATTCAACTATTTACACACACAGTCTATATATTTTAAACAGTTCCATACACTACACACGTCATATCAGGTTATAATTACTAAGTTTGGTCAAATACAAGCGACCGATAAAGGTTATTTGTATGTAGTTACATATTCGTGGTTAATAAATTTTAATAGGAATATCTGTGACATGAACTTTTATCCGTAATCAAAAAGATTTTCAACTCACACTCTCTTGTTAAAACAAACAGTAAATTTACATGGGTATATTATGAATGGGGATTCACATCTCTAAACTTGCGGCAAAACCCCGCTTGAACGCACACTATGGCTCAACAACCTCATATATTTCATCATATATGGAATAAACTTCCACTAAGTTTAACCAAAAACACCTTTGATTATTTGCTATAAACATCTCTGAGGGAAAAAACATCCTTCAATAAGGGCTCTCTCAATCAGTTAATTTCAACATGTCTACTCAGCTAAATTGATACATCCCAACGTTCTTCTCTACAAACTCTTAATTATCAAAATGGATTCAAGTTGTTACATGATTTTAACCACCGTGAGTTTACTTAACAAGACGACATTTAATAAAATCGGCCAGTCACAAATATGAGGAATAAATATTAAAAAGCTGATTCTCCTCACTTGTCTATCACAAAAAAAAAACAAGTAATAAATTTGCAACAATACGGCAAAATAGTACACACAAGAGAATTTAAATAATCACAGATTATTTAAATAAAGTCGGATAGAAGTCAATCTAGGCTGGAATATGCAAGCAATGATATCTTAGCCAACGATATGATAATCTTCTACCAAAAAGTATTTCTTCTCAAATGTTAACTGAATAAAGCTAATTCACTTTTCAAGTTACATAAGGATTGTCTTTGTCGAAATGTTTTTCATTCCCTAATAAGATTGTCTTTGATTTAAGAACACGTTTTAAAGGACGACTAGTAATTCCATAGATCGTCGTAACGTTACATATTTAACGCTCTAATAATGACGTTCGATATTTCTTCTCTCTTTGAAATCGTACAGAAAAACGCTCAAAGTAAGTTAACAACGACGTTAATTTGAAATGATGACACGATGTCTGAATTCTAACTTGAAATAGAAACTAGTTATTTTAAAAGTCAAACCGTGACTACTAAATGAATTCTCATTCTCTAAAGAATATTTAAATGTCAGCTTGAACTGATCCTCAAAATAAAATTTAAATTCAATTTGAAAGAATAAAGTAACAAGACACTGAAGAAAATACAATGCACCTCTGAAGTGTACAGCATACAAGAACATTAAAAATACAAAATATAGAGTAAGACAGTTGCTCAAATTTCACTATACAGCTTTCATTATAAAAAATAAAAAATCACAGCTACCTTAAATGACGTTCTGAAGTTCTTTAAGAGTATTCACAAAATACTATAGATTTTCCCATATTACCAGAGTACAAATCTGGATGTACTCAAACATCGGACCCGCGACCTCAGAGAACAGAAAAGGTTCTTTCCCCGGAATACACTCATCCGTGTTAACGAGAGACATCCTTCTGGCAACTTCTTCTGTTTGTGCTGGGATATGCCCGAGCCTATCTTGATATTCTAAAAAAAAAAAAAAGTTCTACGTCGAAGAATAGCAGTGAAATCCATCGTATAATCGAAGCAGAAATATTCATATAAGTGGAGAATAAATACCTTTCCACTGCTGTATGGATCTAATATCAGCGTTTGTAGATATGCAATAGTGTATAAGCTGGTTATCCACACTATGCTAGTATTCCAAGAATACTGTCTATCGTAATTCCATAGTTGGATCTTCACGTTACCTTAATGTGCCCCAGGTGCATAATTTGTTTAATACTCCATCACGACTTCCATAGCAATGTCGAATATATATAATTGATGAGTATTAATTGCCATTGTAATGTTAATTATAAGTTGCACCAACTGAATAAAATTCTATTGCAAACTTGCAGTACGCCTGCCTTCTGGATGTTCGATGTGCGAAGCACGAATCATGATCATGGGATCTGTGAAAAACACTCTTGTAAATCGTCTTCTACTGTTAACATTTCTCAAATTATCAACGCTGTAAAGTTCTAGTTTTCACACCGGCACTATATAGCCCTATACGTCTTGAATGTAATGATAGTTGAAGCCTAACTTCAAATGTTCACGAGATATTTCAACTTAAAGTTGCGTTTTAACTTCACCTAGTTTGTGATATCGTATAATGCACTGTTCTGCTTACCCAAACTGCGTTCTTCACGATTGGACATCTCCCACTCGAATTAAATGGGACTATGTTAACCCAGTAACACTCTTCATTAGACAACTGTATATATCAGAAGCAAAAACAATTCTCTCCCCCCTTTCCTGAATTCGTCAGACCAAGGGGGCGTATTCTCTATCCCTTCCACAATTTCTATTGCGTCATTTTTCATATTCAACTAAGGCATTAATTAACCGATTTGAAGATTTTAAAGTAGTAGATATAATGCCTTTTTAATTCCATTCCATTTCTTATGCAGAAAATATCTTTCCAGAGTCTTTAATTGCGAATTTTCACTAAAACCCATAGTTGCATTAAATACCGTCTTCACTAAGACTTTCGCTCATTGGTTCAAGACAACCAACCAATAGCGTAACTTCTACCAGGAGACAATACTATACTACCTTCTAGGTGTTGCGTCATGGTTCCAGAGGTTTCTCGAAAATTCTGTTGCGTCATCACGCACATCACCAGAATCTCCCTTCTCGCTTGAGCTATGAGCCTGCCGTGATTACGTAATCCGTACACGTAATAACTATGACGGCTACAACTTTACTTGGGCTCTCCCAAATGCTGCCATTATGGTCTCCGGAGAATTCAATTTACGGGGGCAGTACGACACATACTAAGACACCCTGGAATAACAAGGTTAGTTAACCCACCATCGGTAGCGTTGTCCTCACTTAAGTGAGAGGTAGCGTGTATAGGCGCTCCCTAACATCAGCTTATTATACGATTTAGTGCTTATACGGGCTCTTCATGGCAATTAGAATCAATTATACTAGTCTTTGGTTATTTAGTATATATCTAGGTAAGTATATACTTACATATTTGTATATATCCGCAATAGTTTATTACCTAAAAATTAACTATGGTACTACAATTTTGACTCCTACATTATTTTCGTTCTTTAAGAAGGTAATTATAATTTTGTTTTAGACTCGTTTTATGTTACCCCTTTATATACACAGAAATCTACATAAACATTACTAAATATTATAAAAAGGAACAAAAAACCTTGGCATTACATTGCTAAACAACAAATTTGATCATGATTTGTAAACCACATTATTTTCTATCATTGTCCTGTTCACTCATTTCACTATTTGAATACCAGGTGAGTTAGCCGTGGTTGTTACGGCGTGGCTGCAGGCAGTCAATCACATCCCGGAGGCGAGGAGGTTTTAATCCCCCCTCCGGCATCCTTGAAGATGGTTTTCTGTGGTTTCCCATCTTCCTTGCAGGCAAATGCCGGTGTTGGTCCCTAACTATAGGCCACAGCCGATACCTTCCAATTCCTAGTCCTTACATTCACACTTTCCTTCCCCAGACAACACTCCACACGCAACAGTACGTGTAGCTCATCCCATGGGTGTCCACTAGAAGCAGCTACTAACTCTGGCGAGCCGAACACTCCCGGCACTAAGAGCCATATGCTAAAAAAACTATCTGAATCGTTGGATTCAGTTTGATGCATGGAATGTTCACTAGGAGCATCACATAGACAGTCAGAAGCACAGCCTTGGTCAACATATGTAAATACGTTGTCCTATTCATCAATCCAGCTCAAAAGAACAGATCCACTAGACCTATTAGCCTTTAAAACTTCACTTTGCACTTCCCACAAGAAACATTACACCAGCACGGAACGCGCAAAAAATTTAACGCCAAAGTTATCGAGGCTAGAAGCCACCTAACACTGCCTGTGACACTGAATTACCACCTTCCCACACGTGACACGTGTGCGTGAATCATCGCATAACAAAGCAAAACATGTGACTCATATACTCATTTGAGAATACCTGGAGTTTGAAAAGGTTGAGTCTTAAACAAAAAACTTTTCTTAATAAGGAATGTTTTTGTTAGGAGCAACCTAACAACGATACCGATGGCGGGTTATGGAAAGAATGGTTGAGGTCAAGAACTGAAGGGGTAGACCAAGGTTAGAATATGTTAAACAGTTTGCTTTGAATGTATGTTGTGGTAGTTATGTAGAGATGAAACGATTAGCTCAGGGCAGGGAGGTATGGACGACTGCATCAAAACAGTCAAAGACTAAAGACTCAAACAGTATAGAATTGTTAACACTCACCTGTATCAGGATTCGCTTATCCATGGAAGACAACATTAGCTTGTTAGCAAAACTATTAGGAAAGGCGACGCCTAGAGTGCCAAATTTTAACAAGATATAGGTGACTAACTGCAGAAGATGTAAAAACATTTGTATTCAACACACGGGGAGGTGGCTCATGACAAAAATGCCCCTTAACCTGAATGAAGTTACATAAAAGACAGAAATATTTCTTTAGTAAGCCTGGAACCCTCACAAGACTGAACTGCTGTCTCCACCATGCTCGACATGCACTGTTGATGACTTTGCAGTAATTTAATCTGTTACCGCTTGTATGCAGTCTGTTCACATTGACTCTTAGTAGCAGTAACTAACATACAAGAGAGAAAATGGATCACTTTATGCTGTATCGGTTACCAGTTTAGCCGGCCCCGTAGTGTTAGCGTAGCGCGCTTGCCTCTCACTCAGAGGCCGCGGGTTTGATCCCCCGGCTTTGTCAGGGATTTTAGAAACTGATGTGAGGGCTGAAATGAGGTACACTCAGCCCTGTGAGGCAAAACGGGGAAGAGGTGTGTTTAGTTCACACATTAACCAACAAGGACGGGTTCTTCTTTGGATTACCACTTTTACTCTAGACAAATTCATTTCTTATTCCCAGGGGCAACACTAGCTCTCAACTACCCTAGTTTCAACTACTTTTCAAGGTCACTCTCTCGAACATTGTCGGAGACTTTGCACCCACTTTACGCCCGCGCGAGCCACAGGAGTGTGCCGTTGGAACATAGGTGTTTATCGGTAATTTATAAATGCTAATCTATAAATAAGGGATTTTGATAATTTGTTTACTGAATAACAAAAATGGGAACTATAGGAAATGCACTATGCCCTTTGCTCTTTAAAGCTCTGTACAACTTTATATATATTTTTATTTTCATCGTGCCTGAAATTGAAAATGGTCATAAAATTTTTATTTGTAAATTCATAACTAAAAGTTTCTTTGGGGTTGCATGCATGTAAATATATGTTCTTTGGCAATGAATATCATGACTGTGTTTGTTCCCTAAAGAAAGTGTTAAAGAGTGAGAGAGATAACACGAGTACTTAACATTTGTTGTTCGATCATACCAATCTCGGTAGAGAAAAGAAATTAAAGCTTATGATAAATTTAAATAGTAAGTTTAACTAAATGTGTTTTATATGTAAGTCATGAACATGTAGTGATACATAGACTCTAGTTTTACCTGTAGTGTGTGTCATGTGCCACTGCGTGTCTGGAAACAAAAAGACTACTCTACTGCAATAGCTAAGCACTGGCATTAACATATTTGACAAAGTTAAAATACGCTTTTTAAATATGTGAAGTGGAAATGGGAATTTTAAATATACAATGTGGGAAATGCCTGTCTACATTTCTTTAAAATAATGAACATGGTAATTTGCAAATGCAAATTTATAAATTTGAGATTTGTTTTCTTGATTGACGTGAATGATACTACACTAGTATACAAATAGTTCTTTCAAATATCCATGTCTATTCATCATTAACACTAATCTTTATCAGGACTGCTAACCTTTCCCCACCAAGGCATCACAGGCTGTCAAACGTTGTTTACCTTTGCAATAATACTTTATTAGCCACACGTCTTAATTCAGGTTCGCTATGGTAATAAGAAATGTCTTGATCTTTACAAGCATGATCCAAAAGATTTATAGGTACCTCACCACGTTGCAAACATTGATAGGCTGCTGCACTAGAGTCTTATTTGTTCCCCAGCTAAAAATTAGTTTAAGCTTCATAGTTAATATGAAAGAATCAATGGCATAAAGTGTTTGTAACCAATCAAATATAACTGACAACTTTGGTTACACACTGCCAATTGTAGTGGTAGGTTCTTTTACATGTCATAAATGTATAACATGAGGCCCAATAACTTGATGGTAAACTATTGTGTCAAGGTTTAGAGACATCTCAATTATTTACGCCGCGTATTTGAGTGTACATAAAACATATTATTAGGGTTTGCAATATCAAAGCTGTTAATAACCGTCAGGATATTTAGATATCATAGCTATTACCCTCATGTACTTAAGTTTATTACTTATCATGGCCACGTATTCCCATTTACTCGTCTGTGTTGTAAGATAAAAAATATATCAGTAAATCACTCATTAACCCCGTTTGGTAATAAACTTGGGAAATCATAGTCATCAGCCTTGAGTATTCAGATCATTAGTTGCATATCGTTAAGAGACTATAAAAAACTTTAAGTCATATCAGTCATCCTGCCTACAGCATTTTGGTAAATTTAAATTAATTTTAAACTCTCTTGACAGTGCCTTGTAACAGGCACTCCTCCGCTAGGATCGACTAATCCCGAGCCGCCAGACCCGCTCCTTATATACAGAACCCTGGATGGGCGTGTACAAAGGGCGAGGCCGCTCGGTACGTGCGCAGCCGCCCAGCGGAGGAGTGGTGGTGCCAAATGACCTCTGCATTGATTATGTTTTTTTTACAGCAAAGATTATCCTAAATACATACATGTTACGCTAGGGTCAAACGTACACAACAACAAGTAAAACACAATATACACTTCCAAAGAACAAGCACAATCCTCGGTAACATATCACCCTATCAAGTACAAACCCTGCCGGGTGTCCTGGTCTTCCTTATCACTGAAGCATTCGAAGGCTGTGTCTGTAAGATCATGGTTAAGGTTGTGGGCCACCAGAGCCCGTTCATAATAATGCAGAGACCTCCAGGATCTTGTTCGTTTCAAAATTGAAGGTGCAGGGCTGGGCGACGGTATGGTCCGTCGCTTTTGTTTCTCGGCCTGCCGGGAGGACCGAGGAGAGCAGAAAGTCACTTTGCTGGGGCTCCTCGTGCGCCCCTGCGTCCTCGACCGGCTCCTCTGATGGAGCCTCCGCGGAGACCGCGGGCTGACGCACTGGTTGTTGATACTGGAAGTTCGGCGGTAAGACTATTATGTCGTCGCCGCTCGCACTGTCCATTTGGATTCCAAATTCTAACCTTTGGTGAGAGCCGCATACAACAGATTGGCCCTGTTGTATGCGTACTTTCTTTGTCCTGGGTCTAGGTGCTCCCAGTTGGACTACAGGTAGATCGTGGGTGAGCGTCGTGATGGTCTTGTCCTGTCGGCACGAAAACTAACTCTTGTCGTAATGGCGTGGCCAAGTTCCGCCCACGTTGGTCCGTGGGGACCGGAAGTCCTTTTACGCACTTCGCTGGGGCCAGCGCGCGCCACCGGAACCTGGGAAATGGTATGTCGTCGTATTCGTCCACCTCGTTCTCTTCGGGTACATCCGGGGCATGGGTTTGCTCTAAACAAGCCATGCGTTGAGTCAAGTCCCACAGCATTCCCATCATCTGACTACAGGATACAAAAAAATCTCCAAATGCGGTTACAGTAATAATACATTAGGTCAATTTTGTGAAAGAGCTAGTGTTGCCATAGGAATAACAACAAGTATTTGTCTAGAGTAAAAGTGGGAATCCAAAGAAAATCCCGTCCATGTTGGTTAATGTGTGAACTAAACCCACCTCTTCCCTGTTTTGCCTCACAAGGCGGAGTGTACCTCATTTAAGCCCTCACATCAGTTTCTAAAATCCCTGACAAAGCCGGGGATCCAACCCGGAGCCTCTAAGTGAGAGGCAAGCGCGCTACCCTAACACAACAGGGCCGGCTGAACTGTTAACCTAAACAGCATAAAGTGTTCCATTTTCTCTCTTGTATGTTAGTTACTGCTACTAAGAGTCAATGTGAAGAGATTGCATACAAGCGGAAACATATTAAATTACTGCAAAGTCATCAAAACTGCATGTCGAGCATGGTAGGGACAGCAGTTCAGTCTTGTGAGGGTTCCAGGCTTGCTAAATAAATATTTCTCTCATTTATCTAAGTGCATTCAGGTTAAGGGGCATTTGTGTCATGAGCCACCTCCCCGTGTGTTGAATACAAATGTTTTTACATCTTCTGCAGTTAGTCACCTATATCTTGTTAAAATTTGGCACTCTAGGCGTCGCCTTTCCTAATAGTTTTGCTAACAAGCTAATGTTGTCTTCCATGGATAAGCGAATCCTGATACAGGTGAGTGTTAACAATTCTATACTGTTTGAGTCTTTAGTCTTTGACTGTTTTGATGCAGTTGTCCATACCTCTCTGTCCTGAGCTAATTGTTTCATCTCTACATAACTACCACAACATACATTCAAAGCAATCTGTTTAACTTAGTCTAACCTTGGTCTACCCCTACTGTTCGTGTCCTCAACCCTTCTTTCCATAACTAAGCTTGTTATTCCTGGTAGTCTTAGTATGTGTCGTATCAACCTAACTCTTTTCTTTATTAGCAGTCGCTAAAACATAATTTTTCTTTACACTTGTCTTTATTTGTTACTATATCTACCCATAAAAAATAATGTTTGTTTGAGTCTTTAGTCTTTGACTAGTTTGATGAACCCCTCCGTGTCTCCCTCTCCTGAGCTAATAATTTCATCTCTTCATAGCTACCACACCTTACATCCAAAACAATCTGATTAACATTTATAACCTTAGTCTACCCCTACAGTTCTTGTCCTCAACCGTTCCTTCCGTAACTAAGCTTGCAATTCCTGGGTGTCATCATATGTGTCCTACAAACCTGAGTCTTTTCTTCATTAGCAGTCGCCAGAAACATTTCTCTTTTACCTCTTGTCTTATTACCTCTTCGTTTCTAACCCTTCCTAACCATCTGATCTTCATCATTTGTCTTGTAACACCACATCTCAAACACTTCTATTTTCCCTCTTTTCTACATCGTCAACAGTCCGAGTTTAACTTCCATATACAGTATGTTTGTTTGTGTACTTGTAATTTAGATGGGGTTGGAAAGGAGGCTGTCGGGGCCTCAAGTTATGAACCATTCTGGCATTTGCTTAGAGTAAAAGTTGAAAACCACGATTTCACATGAACTTGCATTTTGTCACGTACGAACCAAAACAGGGTGTGACTTGTTAGCTTACATGTGGTTTCACAAAGGTCTGCAATAATGTCATTTCACACGGGGTCGCATGCATTTCGCTCTCTCCTCCCTCCGTGGTTGTCAGATCGTTTGACCTTCAAGCGTCCTCTGCGTCTTTGTAATTTTCCATTGCACCTGTTGTCAAGTCAGATCAGCGCATTCCAATAAGCTCAAATGACATTCACATCCTGCTAGTCTGCCCCTCGGCAGGTTTGTTTTCTTTACTCGCTTCAACCAACATATAACCAAGTTCTGTTTGTCCTTAATCTAATAATAGAATTATCATTTGTCAATTAACCCATCTTGTTTACATGTTAAAGATCGCCTTCGGGAGCAAAATATCGGAAAAACGGATCCTCGACCTGCCCTAAACCGTCCCATCGAAATATCGATTGTTCTATTAAGCACAGCCACC
This sequence comes from Meconema thalassinum, assembly GCA_946902985.2. Lineage (NCBI taxonomy): Eukaryota > Metazoa > Arthropoda > Insecta > Orthoptera > Tettigoniidae > Meconema > Meconema thalassinum. Next base: position 32,289,423 of record OX336393.1, read on the forward strand.
GTGGCCGGCGATAGGCTCTTTGAAACACACACCCAGCAGTATCGTCACTCTCCACAACTCTTCATAACAATTTAAAATAGGTAAAAAATAATAATTAATTTCACAGGTATAGTATTAGGCCCTTTGTCAATTTTATAGAATCATAAATGCTAAATTCTAAATGGGGCGTCACCCCGTATCATTTGACACCTCGTACGCGTCTCTACCCTTATTAGTTTACGAGATGTAACAAAAAGTCTAAAATCGTGGTTTTACCCTAAGAAGTCTGTTTCCCTCATTCTCAAAAACTTTAACCTATTAACACCATAAAGAGGGCATCGAGACAAGCCATTTGACACGTCACATATCCAAATCCGATCATGCGTTCGTGAGATATCGGCAAAATTCGTAGGGAAGTAGGCTGGTATCTAGCACTCTCATCATCCCCCTACTGCACAGTTTTTGTCCTAGAGACTTGAAATGTATTTTAGGGGGATAGGGGATAGGGCCTTTCATTTACGTTAAACACACTTTTTGTGAAATGCTTAGTTTCCAAACTAGAAGAAATTCAAAATTCAATTTTTAAAAAATATTTTAATATATAAAATTTTGTTATAACAATAAAGGACATAGAGGCCGTTCGTTTGAATCATTGCACAACGTTCTATCATGTTTGGTTTTCGAAATAACCCCTATTTTCAAAAACAAATTTAAAAAAAAATAACGAGTGGTCCATAGGAAAGAGGGCGTCACCCCAAGTCCTACGACACCTTATTTGTCAAAATGCAATTATGGGTTCGCGAGATATCTGCTTAGAGGTTGATACGAGGAGGGATAAAAAAAAGTTGTGCGTTAGAACACTCACTGCTCCCCTACTGAATCACGGATTCCTTATTTTTTTACGTTTACTTCTTGCCTTGTCCACGTCTATCAATCAACTAACCCATCTCATGGTTAACGGTCATAAGCATAACCACGGTTTAAATTTAAAAAAACTAGTTAAGGACTAGGGAGTAGGAATAACAGTAAATAATTCTTTTCTTTTTACATGAGCAAACTCGTTTTATTCATTATCAACATAGCACTCATACACATTGTTGGGGAATGAAACAAGGACAATGTGTTTATGTAACTTGCCGCTAGAGTGTGTTGTATGTTGTACTTGCTAATGGAATAAAATAGTGAATGTCACGGTGTTGTTCTTCCTAACTTCATGCTATAATATCCCACACTAGGTTCCGAAAACTCCGATTTTAAGTGCTAGAGAGAATTACGTTATAGTGGTGAATAGTTTAAGCCAGCAGTCTACACTACGGACTAGCTTCACACACGAGGAAGAACGACCAACAGTATTGGACCAGCTACCAACGAGCTACATTTGGAGACGCCATTACCTTACACCATCATACAGATGAGCTATTGAAAATTATACTAGCCTAACTAATATTACTTTGTGATATCTAGCACACGTTGCATGCTTATAAAGGCAAAACACATAACATATTGTCAATATCGTTTTCATTAAATTGATATTGGACATTCAAAGCAGTGGTACGGGACACTGCGTAAAATTCTACAAACACGCAACCCTGGGTACTAACCTTCGTCTGTCTGCGAGATTCAGAAGCTATTGGTCATCACTTTCGCTAACTAATGTATGACGTCAGCAATTCGCAGGATGATTTATGAAATATGCATGAGATCTGCGTGAAAAAGGAAAGCAATAATATTTATTGAATTAAGTTACGGACGCAGGCCTTCAACTCAACGAGACGACAGTGACATCTATCAGTTTGATACTAATACTGAATCTCCTATAGAGATCGCTAGTAACCTAAAATTGTCATCACGAACTCACGCATGCATCTATGAACACAATTTTATACTAATACTGAATTTCCTACAGAGATCGCTAGTAACCTAAAATTGTCATCACGAACTCACGCATGAACTCTAGGAACAACATTTGGAACTGTGTCTTCGCTTGTTGACTAGTTACTACTGTAGTATTACAATACCCCTACCCAACATGTCTAACCCGGACCAGACTTCACAGTTACATAAACTGAAACGTCTCAGAAGGACGGTAAGAACACTCATTACCAAATTCACTACGGTAATAAATGATGCAACACCGAGCTCAGAGAACGACTACGAATACAATCAGATTAGACTTCAAGAATCATTAGACCGTCTACCCACTCTCGATCAACAAATCCACGACTTCCTACCTGACACTGAGTACAACGTTGACGTCATCACGTGCGAAGAATATACCGATCTTACCAAGAAAGCTATTCTCAAGGCGACACGCGCCATTGGAGAGAAAACACCTTCTGTCGATAATGTAAGTCTCGCGTCTGCCAAGAACGCCGCTCTGCCCCCTACACCCTTAATGCACACAGTTAAACTTCCTGTGATCAGGTTGGAACCATTCTCAGGAGACGTAGAGAAGTGGTCCCGTTTCTGGGAACAATTCCAATCATATATTGACGGCAACCCTTCCATTTCCAGTATCGATAAACACGTTTTTCTTCGCGGGTACTTGGAGGACGAGCCCAAGAGCTTGGTCGACGGAATTCCAATCACCGCTGACGCGTATGTGGAAACAAAGCAGATTCTCATTTCACGGTACGGTGACAAAAAACAGAATAATCCAAGCCCATCTGGATTACCTGGAGACTCTACAACCTATATCACACGTCACGCCCAACGCCTTAAACATGACATTCATTGAATGTAACCGGCGGATACAGGCCCTCAGGGTCTTGGGAGAAAATATTGACAAATATGGCCGAATGCTAGCTCCGAAAATTCTGCGCGCGTTCCCGGAGGACATTGTTCGCCGTTGGATTATTCATGCCAAGAGAGAGAATATCATGGAAATCCACATTACTAAATTGATGCGATTCTTAAACGAAGAGGTTGACGGTGCTCTAACCACACAGAAAATCAGAGGAAATCTTATAGCTTCAGCAACCCTTATCCCCACTACAGCTGCACTCCAAATTCATGCCAAATCAAGCAAATCGTCACCAAAAGCGAAGAAGACGATACTTCCATTCTGCGTATTTTGTGACCGACGAGGCCATTGGGGTCAAGACTGTAAAACCACAACAACCGTGTATGATCGCATTCAGAAGCTAAAATTGAACAAGCGCTGCTTTCTTTGTTTAGATCAAGGACACGTTGTTTCGGACTGCAGCAAGAAAGGTCAAACGCAGTGTGCTACATGTAAGAAGTTACACCATAGATCTATTTGTGATGGAGAACAGAGAAATCTTTCTACTCCATCATCTCAAACGGCAGTAGGGAAAATAAGCGTAGCAACCTCCGGCTTTACTTACCTACAGACCGCTCAGGTGTGGATTACAGGACCCACAGGTTTAAGCAAACTTACTCACTGTGTTCACGACGCAGGAAGTCAGTCGACCTTCATCTCCAAGCCACTAGTAGACGATCTTCAGCTGGAAGTAATTAGACGACATGAACTGACTGTTTGTGCCTTTCAGTCAAACCCTACGAGCTCCAACACTAGACGACTCGTACGATTCAATATGAAAGGGTTTTGGACTAACACGAGCGTCTCTCTCTATGGTTTCGAAAGTCTTCACGTTCTTTCACCACAACCGTCAGTTCCACAAGACATTACGGCATTGGCACATGCTCGTAAGTTACAGTTAGCTGATCCTAGGACGGATTCCCATGAAGATCTACCGGTTGAACTCCTTATCGGTAGTGACCACTACTGGAAAATCATCAGAGACAGTCCTCTCTTACGTATCTCCACGTCACTCGTGTTGGTTCCTTCTACCATCGGCTGGATACTCAGTGGGGACCAATCCGGTATGCACGTGAATTCAGCCACAGTCAATTTCATTAACCTCGAGCAGGCTTCTTTCCACTCAGATGAAGACTTCAGAAGATTTTGGGACCTCGAGACTATTGGTATAACTGCTGATCAAGAACGCCCACATACGCCGAAGGATTCCAGAATCCTTGAGGACTTCAAATCATCTTTCCGAATCGAAGAACAGCGACGCGTAGTCTCGTTGCCAAAGAAGCCGGGCATTCTGGAACTACCCCATAATCTACACAATGCCGAGGCGCGTCTGAGCAACCCTCAGAAAAGACTCCAAAGCAATGACGACTTTAACCAGATGTACTGTAGCCAGATGTTCAGCTACATTCACAATCAGCACGTGGAAGAAGTCAACACGGCAAACTCATCCGACGTCATGTTCTACCTTCCTCATCAAGCTGTGAAGAAAGAAAGATATGGAAAAACCAAGTGGAGAATAGTATTCGACGCATCATCTCATCAGGCTAAGTCACCCTCTCTTAATGACATGTTGGAGATGGGACCAAATTTATTACCAGAGGCTGTGGCAATTCTCCTGCGTTTCAGACTTCATCGACAGGGGATCATCCATGACATACAACAAGCCTTTCTTCAGCTAAACCTGGACAGGAAAGATAGAGACTTGACCAGATTCCTCTGGTACAAAGTGATTCAAGACGACGGAGGACACTTCCACACAACAAACGGCATAGTCACTTATCGTTTCACTAGTCTCCCTTTCGGCCTGACCTGCAGTCCTTTCCTCCTCTCAGCAACCATCAGGGAACATGCGGACAAACACACACTTTCCTTTCCCAACGCTGCACCACTAATCAACAGCAACACCTTCATGGACGACATTGTTGTGGGAGCAGCAGATGACAACTTGGCAGTCACCTTGTATTGTGAACTCACTGCCTTATTGAACATGCTCAATTTTCCTCTTGCAAAATGGGCAACAAATTCCGATGTACTGAGAGCCGTCTGGAAGGCAGAAGGACGAGAGACTGCGCTGCAGACTCAGGTGCTAGGAATAAACTGGTGCAATTCAAGTGATTCTTTTATGGTGGACACGAAGGAGATCCTTGATAAAATCCCAGATGGACCAACTACAAAAAGAGAGCTTTTGAAGATCGTCAGCAGCTTTTACGACCCACTTGGCTTGTTCACTCCGGTATCTCTTGTCGGGAAACGATTGTTTCAGGATACTTGGAGCAGGGGAATTGATTGGAATGAACTGTTACCCAACGATCTTGCCGCACACTGGCATGCTTGGATATCTACGCTCTCCTCGCTCTCGCCAATAGGCATACCGCGCTGGTTCCACACTTCAAGTAAAGAAGACATTCAGGTTCATGTGTTTTGCGACGCTTCAGAGCGAGCTTACGGAGCAGCCTTGTACATTCGCGCAACTAATGAGGACACTATCTCCACTCACCTAGCCTACAGCAAGCCCAGACTGACTCCCGTTAAGAAAGTCACACTACCACGCCTTGAACTCCTCGCATCCTTAGTGGGAGCACGACATCTACGATATTTTGCAAAAGCAACCAGTTTCGACACTTACCATGCTACTTTATGGACGGACTCCACTGTGACATTGGGTTGGATACGAGGAAACCCAAATAAATGGAAAACCTTCGTCTGCAACCGTGTGACGGAGATACAGTCCTACACAACACCATCACAGTGGAGATACTGTCCCGGAACTGACAACGCTGCAGATCACCTCTCTCAGGGACTTCTTCCTGGTCAGATCCAGTCCTTCGATATATGATGGCACGGACCTTCCTGGTTGACAAAGGAAGATTTTTACCGGCCTCAGGACGCACCATCGCTTCCATCACTCCCAGAAACAAAGAACACTGTGCAGACTGTACTTCACGTCGATTTGCCAGATTCGATCATAGACTCCAACCAGTTCAGTTCCTACACGCGCCTTCTACGCGTTACAGCTTGGGTACTTCGACTGACGCGAATCCTTCGCCACAAAGACCACGAAAACGGGGAACTCACTGTTCAAGAACTTACTGCGGCGCGTACCTACTGGATAAAGGTCGTGAAGAAAAACTGCTTTCCTGCTGAACTTGGAGCTCTCCAGTCCAACGTCCCTCTCCCAGTACGATCCAAACTACGATGCTACAACCCCTCTCTAGAAGACGGTGTTCTGCGGCTTGGAGGGCGACTGGAGAGTGCTAACATTACTCACCAGCAGAGGCATCCCATAATTCTCGATGGCGACCATCACTTTACACAACTTATGATCAGAGACACACACATCCGCCTCCATCACTTGGGAGTGCGAATTGTTCTTTCAGACCTTCGGATGACCTTCTGGATACTGCGTGCTCGTCGTGCCATCAAGAAAATAATATATCGCTGCCTTCCTTGCAAAATGGCCCGAAATCGTCCCATTCAAGTACTTGAGGCGCAACTCCCTCCACAGCGTGTCATTCCACAGAAGGTCTTTGCAGTAACAGGCATTGACTTTGCTGGACCGTTATACATAAGGAAAGGTCATACAACTAAAAAGTGCTACATCACGCTCTTCACGTGCGCAACGGCCCGAGCTCTTCACTTAGAACTTTGCCGAGATATGAGCACTGACAAGTTTCTGCAAGCACTGCAGCGGTTTGTGGTGAGACGTGGCATTCCACACACTATCTATTCTGACAATGCCCAGATATTCCACTGTGCAAATCGAGAATTGGCGGGACTATGGGCTACCGTTTCCGATACGAAGATTTGTCAGCACCTCTCACGACACAACATCACGTGGAAGTTCATCGCACCACGCGCGGCTTGGTGGGGAGGCTGGTGGGAAAGAATGGTTGGCTCCACCAAGCGATGCTTACGAAAGACACTTGGGCATTCTTCTGTAGATGAAGATGGTTTGCAGACGATACTGACATCTATCGAAGCCGCGCTGAACTCCAGACCACTCACCAAAGACGACGACGCCAACGTGCTCACCCCAGCTCACTTCCTTGTCGGTGGGCAACTCAATGCACTGCCCTCTGGACCTGAACCTCAGCCCGGTTGACCAATTAAAGAATACAGGCTTCAGCAACAACTGGCAGACCATTTCTGGAAACGATGGAGCAAGGAATAAATACCTGCTTCAGCTTCAGAGTTTCCACCAGGTGAAGCAACCGAAAGGGACGTCACCACGACTGAGGCTTGGAGACATCGTTCTACTCCAGGACGAGGTGCGACCTTGACATCTGTGGAGGAAGGCCCGGATTTAGGAGCTGAAACCAGGCAGAGATGGACTTATCCGGACGGTGATTCTATCCACGCCAGAGTGGACCCAGATCGCCCGACCTGTCCAGCAGGTTATCCCCCTTGAGGTTGACCAGGGTGGGGAGGATGTTGGGGAATTAAACAAGGACAATGTGTTTATGTAACTTGCGCTAGAGTGTGTTGTATGTTGTAGTTGCTAATGGAATAAAATAGTGAATGTCACGGTGTTGTTCTTCCTAACTTCACACTATAATATCCCACAAGCATGTTACAAAGTTGCTTTTTAATCTGGTACAACATTCAAATGAACAGTTTGCACATAAGGCCCACAGGTATCTCCCGTTTTTGTGGGGTCTGGCACAATGATGCGATAATTCAAACTCCGCGGAATATTGCTCACATCATATCGATGGGCACTAATCGGGCGATCACCCATTTCCCAAAGGCCAATTGCAATGTTGCAAAATATACACTTGACCACATCTCTTTTGTTTAAATAATAAAACCCTGCTGCGGCCAATTCTCCAGGATCCAAGAAGGGGACTGACCATGTTTGAAACATCTTTAGTCTATTAAATTCACATTTTAAATTCCGTGCCTTTTCCCACATGTTGTTGTTATTGCCTATTGAGGGACACATGAATTTGTAGTTGTTGTTGCAATGGCTTGAATTAGTAAATGGCAAGCAATGGTTGTTCGTATGAACGGTGACAGAGCACAACAGGAACTGTAACCACAGCAGCCAACGGATGATAAATAATAACGTGTTAAGACATGTTTTGTTTATCATGTCACAGCAGGTGCCGCTGTGTATCATGTCACATGATGATTTCACGCCTGTGACATAGCTAGACAGAGGGTGATACTTGACTTGTCATGTGTGAATAATTAAACATTAGGCTGTTGTATTTGCTGGTACATTTTCCTGTGTTTCAAAATCTACTCTTAAATCAAATGTGGTGATTTTCATAGATTCCTCTAAATACGAACAGTCGAAGACCACGAGTGGCGCCCTTGCTTTAAACGCTTGCGGTGTCAACATGGGACAGTCCTGTTTTTCATAATAAGATGATTGAAATTTAGCAAACATATCAAAAAGGGAGCCAAACTTATTTTTTGAAAATTTGATTTCCAAACCCTCATACGGAAAGCAAACATTATTTATAAACAAATGTATATTTCTCAACTGGATGTGATCAAACGGAGTGATATCTTTGCTCTGTTGATATTATCGATAACTTTGAAAACCAATAAAATGTACAGAGGTCGTTCGGTAAAGCGAGCCGAATTAACACTCCAACTATGTGTGTCGATGGTAGGCAGCAAAGGGTACTCGTGTAGGCTCCAACTTCTAAATGCTATGTGTCGAGCTTTATCTTTCTACGCCAAGTTTAACATGCCTAGCTTTTTACGATCAGACAGAGTCACTTGGGGAACATTCCATATTAAACGGAGCAATTGAATTTTTGAGTCTACGACTTCATGATGGGCTCCCATGATTGCATTATAATCACTGCTGTCTCTCACCAAATTCAAACATTGTCTTGCATATAAAATAATACGCTTATGATCTTATGCAAAGCCTAGTAATAATTTTAATGGTAGAAACTTGTAAAGGTGCCATCCGTAGCAACTAACCAGTCATTGCTGCTGTTGGGACACCATCCTGCCATAGAAAGCGTTTTACATTCTTCCTCACTTTATGAAGGGTATAATTTCATAAGACTAGACATATCCACATTTCGACTCATGTGTACCACAATATCATTAATCACATAACGCACTTCAGATGATAGAAAAGCGAAAGAATCATTAGCCAACGTGGAAGAGGTGGGCGTGCTGGCATCGGCTTTCATCAATTTACCCTCAATTTGAATAACACTTTCATGGGGTAAGGTAAAAATATCTTGCTTGTTGATAAATTGAATTTCGTCATTGGTTTTTAGTCGTCGAGACTGGGGTTGATACGAATGATTGTCAATTCTTACTACCCCAGCTTCCACCTGTACGGGATGTAACACTTGCAACATGTCCTTGTTCAAGTTGGCTTCTTAACCTATAACCAAGAATTTGTAATCGTTGTTTGTTTACCAGTATTAACGTTGTCATATGCGGTGGACAACTAACAACCCTCGTAAACGGTGTTGTTGCTTTATAGATTAATTTAATATCGACTTTAAAACCAACTTGTAGGGGATTGGTATGTTTGCATCAAGATCAATCGGTTGTTGCTTTTTATACACTAACCATAAAGTAATATTCCTAATATCACACACTCATAGGATGATAAAGAACCACAGAAGAGGTTTCACGAATAATATAGCCACAGGATGAAGTCACAATAAAATCATAGAAGGAATGGTATTGTTCTTCATTCGTAAACACGCTGTTAGGAAACTTTGTGTATTCTGTTGTATTTTTAGTTGTATTTGAAAAAATGAGGAAAAAGTAGACTTATGAGATCGGGCAAATGTGTGTCTGTCTGTCTGTCTGTCTGTCGGGCTGTGTGTGTGTGTCCCCCTATCAACTCCTAAACGGCTGCAGCATTCGAAACAAAATTTGGTACTAGTAAAGACCTATACCTGAATATCTCACGGCCATATTTGAAAATGATGTCAGTGCTACCAACTGCTGAAAAATCCCAATTGAAATTTGAGCCCCATGTTGGATATCTTGGAAGATATGAATGGGACCTATTTCAAAATTGGCACACGTATAGATAATAATATTGCAGTTTAATTTCCAGGAGGCCATACATGGCAGTGTTGTCAAAATGATTATAAGCCTGCTGATAGGTCCAAATTTTAAAAGCTTATAACATCTACAATATCAATTGGATTTCAACCAAATTTCGTATGTGCTATGTGTACATAAACAGATATGGCTGAGCGTATTCTTAAGAGCCACCATTGCTGCCAACTGTTAATAAATGCTCTCAATTTTTTAATCCAAATACCCATATATCAGAAACTATGCAAGCCGACAGCTTTAAACTATGCACACGTATAGTACCTGACATTCTATATTAATTTGGAGTAACTTATATACGTCAGTGCTACCAACATGATTCTAAGCCTGCAGGGAGGTCTAACTTTATATACATGTAACTTCTATACTATCATTTGGATTTCAACCAAATTTCGTGTGTGCTATGTGTACCATAATAGATATGACTATGCCGATTCTTAAGGGTAACCAGTACTGCCAACTGTTAATAAATACTGTCTCTATTTTTGTTACCCTAATATCAATATATCACAAAGTATGCAAGCCAATAGCTCTAAACTTTGCACACGTATAGCACCTGACATTCTTGAATAATTTGGAGTAACTAATATAGGCCTACGCTAGTGCTGCCAACATGATTCTAAGCTTTCTGTTAGGTCAAATTTTAAGATGCATATAACTTCTGTACTAACAAATGGATTTCATTCAAAATTGACACAACAATAGACCATATAATTTCAGTTTATTTCTGACCATAACATGTATGTCATTGTTGCCAACATTATTTTACGCACGCTGTTAAATCCAATGTTTAACTGCATGTAACGTCCATGCTATCCATTGGACTTCAACCTAATTTTGTAATCTGTACCGTAAGAGAGGGAACTAACAATATATTCAGTCACCAGGGCTGCCAACTGTAGTTCTCTATTAGGCTACATTATGCCAGGTAGGCTATACAGTATTTCGAACTAATTAGAAATTTCGATATTACCAACTTAATTTCGTCATTATTCTAGATAGATCCATATAGATTAATCATTGGCATGAATCTTAAATTTTAAGAAAAGTAGGCTCTTTAGTTCGTCACTTGTTGTTTCTGTATTAGCTTTACAATTGCTGACTGGTTTATTTGTTTCTTCTTCTTGTTTCGAATGGGCCTACTTTGGACCAAGCTTGTTCAACTGTTGAGCTTTGATCTTTGCCCAGTGTTGTCGCATTTTCTGCCGGTGTAACTCCTTCCTTTCATCTGTCCAAGGGGTACCTTTCTTCCGGGGTTTTTCCTGAAACCCATGGACTTCCTTCAGGGCATGTCTCACAGATTGCCTGTCTTGAAGATCTGATATTCCCAGTTCATTAATGTCTTTCTCAGTTTCTGTCAGCCAAGTGGTACGAACCTTCTTGTTCTGCCAGAAAGTGAACAGCCTATTGGTCAGTCTTTTGGGAGGCAATCTTGCCACATGACCATAGAATGCTACTCTCCTTTTCCTAGCACAGTCAGAGAGCCTTTCTATATGTTCGTAGAGCTCGGAATTGTGCCGCCTACGGTATTCCTCATCTTCCTTTACCGGACCTAGGATCTTCCTGAGAATTCTCCTCTCTCTGACTTCCATTTTCTCCATCAGACCACTTCGGTTCAATGAGAGACACTCCATGGCATACAGGGCTTCTGGTCGTATGACTGAGGTGTAGTGCTTCAGTTTCAGGTTGCGTGACAGGCATTTCTTGTTGTAGATGTTCTTTGTCAGTCGATAAGCCAGTTCCAGCTTGTTGACTCTCATGGATAATGATGCTCTTTCTGATAAGTTGGGTTCAATCCATTCGCCGAGATACTTAAATTTCTCAATCCTCTTGATTTTTCCCTGTTCTAGTAGCATCTCTCTGTTAGCTTCTTTGATGTTGGTGAAGAATTCTGTTTTTTCCAGCGACACTTGAAGACCCACTTTGGCTGCCTGTCTTCTGAGGCAATTGACCTGCATTGTTGCTGTATCCAGAGAATCGGCAATAAGTGCCATGTCGTCAGCAAAGGCCAGGCAATCTACAACCAGTCCTTCCTTCCTACGCCCCAGGTATATCCCACTCTGGACACCCATATTGGTCAGTTCCTTGCGCCATTCTCTCACAACCTTTTCAAGGACACAGTTGAAAAGAAGTGGAGAAAGTCCATCCCCTTGTCTCACCCCTGTTTTTATCTCGAAGCTTGCTGAGATCTCGCCTCTAAATTTAATTTTGGAATGGGTATTGGTCAAGGTTTCTAGAATGAGTTTGCGGGTTTTGTTGTCTAACCCTAGTTCTTGGAGAATTCTATTAAGTGTTTCCCTATCAACAGAGTCGTAGGCCTTCCTAAAATCAACAAAGGTGACAACCACCTTGCGGTTTCTCAATTTGGAGTATGCAAGTACAGTTTTCAGGTTGAGGATCTGTTCAGCACAGGATCGGCCCTTCCTGAAGCCTCCCTGATATTCTCCGAGTTGACTGTCCAGTTGACTTTCTGCCCGTGTTAGTAATGCCTTGGAGAAAATCTTGTATGTTACCGGGACGAGAGAAATCCCACGGTAGTTGTTTAGGTCAGTAAAATCTCCTTTCTTGTGGAGGGGATGGATCAGAGCTGAGGTCCAGTCAGGTGGTAATTTCTCTGTTTCCCAGATGTTCTGTATGATCTCGGTGAGTTTGCACACAGCATTGCTTCCAGCACATTTCCAGAGTTCACCAACAATGGAGTCCTCTCCAGCTGCCTTGTTGTTCTTAAGAAGTTGAATGATTTCACGAACTTCTTCCAGTGAAGGAGGCAGCGAGTCCGGGTTTGGTGTTGTTTGTATGTAGTCAAAGTCTTCGCTGGGTGGATCACAGTTGAGCAAGTTCTTAAAGTACTGAGCTAAGAGGCGACAGTTGTCCTTGTCGTTAAAAGTCAGTTTGCCCTGTGAGTCTTTGAAGTGGAGACTTGGTGGAGTGTATTTTCCGAGTGACTGCTTGAATGTTTTGTAAAAGTCTCTGGTGTTATTTTTAGCGAAGTTCTCTTCGATTTGGGTTAGTTGGTTGCGTGTGAAGGCCCGTTTGGTTCCTCGGATTATCTTGGTTGTAAGCTTCCTTTGTTCCAAGTAGTTCTCCCAATTTTCCTTAGTCTTTTTAGAGTTCCATTTCATCCAGGCTGTCTGTCTTTGAGCTATTGTGTTGTCACAGTCTTCAGTCCACCACGGATGTTTCTTTCTTCTAGTGAGGGGAGCAAGTTCACTAGCCGTCTTGACAAGAGCTTCTTTCAGTTGGTCCCAGTTGTTAAGATCTGCACTGTTCAGTCTTCGACTGACTTCTTGATTGTTCTTAAGTCGCTCTATATCAAATCTGACCATCTTGGAGGTTCTGTGTAATCTATTGTTTCTAGGTTGGAGTCGCAGTTTGATCTTTGAGAGGTAGTGGTCTGAGTCCAGATTGGCGCTTCTTAATACCTTCACGTTTTGTATTTCCTTTTGGGATTTTCTTGAGATGGCCACATGATCTATCTGGAATTCACCCAGGTTGATGTTAGGAGAGATCCAAGTCTTTTGCTTTCTTGGCAGATGTTTAAATGCTGTAGACTTCATAACCAAGTCGAAAGCCCTGCACAGTTCCACCAATCGTTCTCCATTGCGATTAGTTCGTTTATGCGCTGGATAGTTGCCCACTATGTTTCTGTATTTTTTCTCCCTTCCTAACTGGGCATTGAAGTCACCAAGCAGTATGGTGGTATGTCGGTCTGGGATTTTAGAGAGAATATCTTCTAGGTCTTCCCAGAATTTGTCAGTTCTGTCTGGGTTGCGCTTGTTGTCCTGGTTGGTTGGGGCGTGTACATTGACTAAAGTGTAGCCCTTGTTAGCACATTTGAGAGAGAGGATAGATACACGACTGCTTGGAGAACTAAAGTCGATGACTGAATCCAGTATCTTATGGCTGATTATAAATCCTGTACCTAAGTGGGGTACGTTCTTCATTACTCGCTGACCGACTTTTCCTTTGAGGATTCTGTACCCTTGGGATTCAAGGGCATGGTCATCAGTGAATCTGGTTTCCTGTACTGCTGTCAGTACTATGTTATGTCGTGTTAGTGAGTCTGTCAGATGTTTCAGTTTACCCACTTTGAGCAGTGAATTGGCGTTAAATGTTGCGAAGAAACTTTGCCGTCTTGATCTGAGTTTACGTCCAGGAATTTCAGGATGCTCCGACTCATCCTTAAAGCATGTTAGTGCGGACTCCCCAGAATCCGAAGGTCCGCTAACGTTGCCATGGGCAACGGTGGATTGGTTACCACCTGGGGTAGTGCATTTAGCGAAATTTTCCTCCATGCTCAGTTGAAGATCATTCTTCATGGGGCAGCGACGAGTCACTGTCCAAGGTACTGCTCTAGTTGTTAGCTTGAGAGGCTTATTATTCGGGGTTGTCACCCCTAGACAGGTTGCCTTCACTGTGGCTAAGGAGCTCTGTCTACCCCACCCTTGCCAGGGACTACCCTCCGGGCCAGAGGGACCTGGGGCTGCTTGGGCAGGGGCGCCACTCCCTGAGTGGAGCTATCCATTAGGAGTCTCCACTAGCTACCCCTGGTTTATTTGTTTATTTATTTACTTATATTGTTTTTAAAATGAAAACAATTGCATAGTCATAGAGCAATACCACATAGTTGTTGGAATCTGGCGTAATTAATATCTCGGAAAACATTCCTAAAAGAAAAGATTCGTATTAGTTTTAAGCCCTCCGTAATTATCCGTAATTATTATTCCAAGTACGGAACATTTCTGGCGACCGTGACAGGATATTCTCTAAGATGGAGGAGCTAAAACAGTATAGTAAGGAAAGGACGCAGATACGCAGATTATTTACGAGAGCACATGGTGAATTTCAAACAAAATTATCTGAAGCAGTCGAAGATGCAGAAGAAATGTTGACATCCTTCCGTACTTTAGAAGACAAAGTTCAAGCACATTGGGTTGTTGGAGAAACAGCAGAGGAAGAAGACGCTAGGAATTCGACACGGCAGAATCGTACCGGGAGAAGTGGCTACAAGCTAAGGTTCATTTTGAAAATAATATTCAAATGAATTTATCTGTTGCGGCTAGTGATGCTGCTATGAGTGAGAGCCAGACGACCAAGAAAAGGAACTTTATTTTACCCAAGCTGCAACTTAAACAGTTTGATGGAGATATAAAAACTGGATTGGATTTTGGGGACAGTTTAAAAAAATTAACGACCCGGAGGACAAATACGAATATCTATTACAGGCTACTATTCCAGGTTCAGTAGCTAGGGTTTCCCTCCATCCGGTACAAAATATCAAAAGGCAATGCATCACCTAAAATCCAGGTATGCCCGGGAAGAATTACTTTTAGAAGTACTAGCTGTACCCGGCATGCGTTGCAATGCCAATTAATGAAAGTGTTGGCGTTGTATCTCTGTTTGTTGAAGTGCTTTTAGATTCCAAATATATTTTTTTCCGTTAACCACCTCTAAACTATTGTAAAATTGACTACCTATCTAAAAAAATCATGGGAGCGTGCTCAACAACTCACCAAAGTTTCCTCGCAATGAAATGAATGGTATATGAACGCCTACGGGACTTTGTTGAAACTATTCGAGCGCCCTCACCCATTTGTTGAATATACTCGTACACTACCTGTCGTAAAAATGGATTTACTAAGTCGAAAACCTTCCCTGGCGTGTACACAACAACTCATGAAAGTTTCACCGCAATCGGATGAATGGCATATGAACGCATACGGGATTTTGTTTAAACGATTCGCTGGCCGTCACTCATTTGTTGAATATACTTGTGCGCCACCCATTGAAAAACGGATTTACTAATTCATACACCTTCGCAGGATTGCACTCAACTCCCCAAAGTTATATCATAATCGGATGAATGGTATATGAACGCATACGGGACTTGGTTGAAACGATTCACGCGCTGTCGCTCATTAATTAAATCTACTCGAGCACTACCAATTGTAAAATGGATTTACTAAATCAGAAATCTTTGCGGGAGTGGAAACAACATTTCTCCAAATTTCATTGCAATAGCATGAATGGTATATGAACGCATACGGAATATTTTTAAACGATACGCAAGCCGTTACTCATTTGATGAATCTACTAGCGCGCTACCTATTGAAAAAAGGATTTACTAAGTCAGAAACCTTTCCTGGATTGTGCACAACAATTCAACCAAAGTTTCATAGCAATCGGATAAATGGTACATGAACGCATACGGGACTTTGTTTAAGCGATTCGCGTGCCGTCGCTCATGTGTTGAATCTACTTGTGCGGTACATATTGTAAAGTGGATGTACTAAGCCAGAAACCTTCCCTGAACATCTCACCCAAGTTTCATCGCTATCGGACCAAAGGTATATGAACGCATACGGGACTTTGTTCAAACTCTTCGCACGTCTTCGCTCATTTGTTGAATCTACTTGGGCGCTACCTATTGTAAAATGGATTTATTAAGCCTGAAACTTTCCCTGGAGTGTACACAACAACTCACCCAAGTTTAGTCGCTATCAGACGAATGGTATCTGAACGTATACGGGACTATGTTGAAACACTTCGCGCGTCGTCGCTCATTTGTTTAATCTACTTGTGCGATTCCTATTGTAAAGTGGACTTACTAACCCAGAAGCCTTCCCTGAAATGTACACAACATCTCACCCAAGTTTCATCGCTATCAGACGAATAGTATGAACGCATACGGGACTTTGTTGAAACGCTTCGCGCGTCATTGCTCATTTTTTGAATCTTCTCGTGCGCTACCTATTATAACATGGATTTACTAAGCCAGAAACCTTGCCTGTAGTGTACACAACCTCTCACTCAAGTTTCATCGCTATCGGACGAATGGTATGTAAACGCATACAGGACTTTGTTGAAACGTTTCGCCCGTCGTCATTCATTTGTTGAATCTACTCGTGCGCTACCTATTGTTAAGTGGATTTAGTAAGCCAGAAACCTTCCCTGAAGTGTACACAACATCTCACCCAAGTTTCATCGCTATCAGACGAATAGTATATGAACGCATACGGGACTTTGTTGAAACGCTTCGCGCGTCGTCACTCATTTGTTGAGACTACTCCTACGCTACCTATTATAACATGGATTTACTAAGCCAGAAACCTTGCCTGTAGTGTACACAACCTCTCTCCCCAGTTTCATCGATATCGGACGAATGGTATGTGAACGCATACAGGACTTTGTTGAAACGCTTCGCCCGTCGTCGCTCATTTGTTGAATCTACTCGTGCTCTACCTATTTTTAAGTGGATTTACTAGGCCAGAAACCTTACCTGAAGTGTACAGAACATCTCACCCAAGTTTCATCGCAATGGGATGACTGGCATATGAACGCATGTGGGACTTTCTTAAAACAAACGCACGCCATTTTGTTGAAGCTACTCACGCGCCATCTATTGTAAATTGGATTTACTACGCCTATAACTTTTCCGGCACTGTGCACAACAACTCACCAAAATTTGATCGCAATCGGTTGAATTGTATATGAACGCATCACGCATTTGTTTAAACTACTCGCGCGCTATCTATTTTGAAATGGATTAACTATGTCTATAAACCTTCCGGAAGTGTTTACAACAACTCACCAAAATTTGATCGCAATCGGATAAATGGTTTATGAACGCATAAAAGACGAACACACAGACATTCCTTTATATATATATATATATATATGTCAGAGAACTTCTAAACCTGGTTCTGCTTCAAGCTACTGAAGGTGGTAGGCTTAGTATTGGGAGCCTCTATGATAAATTAGAAACACAGCTGAGAGCTTTGGAATCTTTCGGGGTTACCAGTGACAAGTATGCAGCAATGCTATATCCTCTAGTCGAGTCTGCATTGCCAGAAGAGGTTATGAAGGCATGGGAGAGAGTTCGTGTATCTCATATGCCAGACAAAGATCACGACCACCACCTAAGCAAATTGTTACTGTTTCTAAAACAGGAAGTCGAGAGTGAAGAACGCTTGTCTCTTGCCCGGTCTAGTTTTATTGTAAGAAGAGGGGGCGTGCCATTTAAGCCAGGTAAACAAGAGAGACTTCCCACAGCTGCTGCTATGTTTACAGGGGAGGTTCAGAAAACTGAAAGAGTTTGTATCTGGTGCGATAAAAGTTCGCATAGATCTTCTGATAGTTTTAAGGTGAGGAATTTCAAGAATGAAGAGAAGAAGGATACTTTGAAGAAAATAGATGCTTGATTTCGTTGTTTAAGGAAGGGACATAACTCGAGTACGTGTAAAGCATTTGTGAAGTGTATGATTTGCTAGGAAAGGGATCATTGTACTATTTTATGCCCTGATTTAGTAACCAAGAATGAAGAGAGGGAGAAGTCAATGGGAAAGGATAATCAGAACACTGAAACTTGAACTGCCCATCAAAACGCAGAGACATTTTACAAACTCTTGTTGTGAAAGTTTCTGGTGGTGAAGGATCTACTAAACTTGCCAGCATTTTGTTGAATTCTGGGTCACAAATGTCTTACATAACAAAAGAAGGGGCTAGATAGTTAGGACTCCAAAATTGGGATAAGAAGAGATGTCTCATTGTCTGTTTGGTGGTGTAGAGACTAACAAAGAGACCCATAATGTTTGTGATGTAACACTACAAGGGCTAAGAAGCGATTTCAAATGCACAATCTCGGTACTCGATAAGAATAAAATATGTGGATATGTACCAAGGTTAGCGACTCAGCATGTTTATCCTGTCCTTGCAAATAGAAACATTCAGTTGACAGATGTTGGAGTCAATGTCTCAGAGGTACAATTGTTGCTTGGAGCAGATGTTTTGGGGAAGCTGCTTACAGGAGTTCTGGTTAAGGTAGATGAAAATATGTATGCATTGGAAACTCGCTTAGGTTGGACTGTGATGGGTCAACAAGAGCTGTCTAAGGGCAATCAGTCACTAGTCAGTCTAACATGTGGTAAGACACTAGATATGGCATACTTGTGGAAGCTAGAAGCCATTGGCATAAAGGACCCTGCAGAGTCTCAGTCGAAGAAGGAGATGGAAGAGGAAGTCATAAAACACTTCAATGAAACTGTAAGAACAAAGAAGAAGGCAAGAAGGATAACAACAAGTGTATTCAAATGGAGAAAAAGAAAAAAAACGTTTTGGTGTCTCTCGGTTGTTATGGTGAAGGCCTATTCTTGAGTTAAGGTTATTTATGATCTAATGTGCCCAAGAAGCAAGTAACTTAACTAAATTTTAGGAAGAAGGACAGGCCAGGGAGCCTTATATTCCCCCTCCCTCAGTCTATCAGTAATACTGATTCATCAGCAGAATTAATTAGTGTAGTTCATCATAATGACAACAGGAAATTCGTTGTGTCTAGCAAGGAATCTGTAGATTAAAAAAACACGTTTGGACTTGTGAACAATACTGTAATATCAGTGTCAAGTGAAGGAGGTGTGAATGTTTTGTGTATAGGCTAATGTATTGTTCATTGTGTTGCAATTTTAAGAGTGTAAACCAAAATTGCAAGGTGGGGAGGATGTTAGGAAACTTTGTGTATACTGTCGTATCTTTTATATTAGATATTGGTATTGGCGGAGTTCCCACTGGTTTTGTTTTAAAAAGAAAACAATTGCATGGTCATGGAGCAATACCACTAGTTGTTGGAATCTGGCGTAATAAATATCTCGGAAAACATTCCTAAAAGAAAAAATTCGTTTTAGTTTTAAGCCCTCCGTAATTATCCGTAATTATTATTCGAAGTAGGGAACACACGTCTCTAATAATATTGCATGTCACAGACACGTAGTGATCTAAATGAATTTTACTTCATGTTCTGAATGATGGGTTTTGTTGGGCTCTAACACTTGTAGTTCAAATACCAATAAAGGGCTGATAGAATCTGGTTGTGATTCAAAGTCGATTTTGAACGAGGATAAAATACTACACCGATCGGTAATAGTATTTCCTGTAAGTTCAAATTTGTGTGTGCCGTCCTTAAAAGCCTTCACACCAAATTGTTTTATGAATCCCGCGTGATAGCATCATGAACACCTTCTATCGTATAACCTCCAGGTGGTAGGGTCAACATCAAATTATCGAAATAAAACTTGTTATTCCTATCTTGTTGTACATTATAAATTCTGTTGTAACTTTCCAAAGAGATTAATCCCAGCACATAAGATTCATGAGCTTCCAATTCAATGGGTGGAAAAAAATCTAGGGAAACTTCATGTTCGTTTCCTGGACTGCAAATGTCTTGGCTTTCACATTCATAATGATGACACTCGTCTTTTAACGTTGCATCTTATATAAAACACAAACGCCCGCACTCTTGACTGTTGAAATTTTGTTGACGTTTTAAATTATAGTATAGGGAAACTTGTTCTCCCAAATAGAGCACCAACTCGATAGGGGGTGGTAGATTTCCATAACTGTCAAAGTACCAAACTGTGGATCCTTGTTTCACATGGGCTACAAAATGTGTTCCTGGCCCTGTACGGTCAGCTTAATTCATCATCGCTCGTTCTTCGTGCCATGGCGTTTGGGTAATTCATTTCGCATAAATACACCTCGAATATGAGAAATATTCTGTTCTTTCACATAGCATTCGACTTCTTCATGGGTCATGGAATGCCGGGACAGTACCCCTTTGAATTTATTTATTAATGGAGTTTCTTTTCTTCCCCGACATGAACAGGCCAAGTCCTTGATTTATAAAAGGCTGGCTTTAAATTGGCGTTTCTAGCCCCTATGGCAATGGCTTCCATCCTTTCATTATGTCGCTGACTTTCTTTCAATTGCTGCTTGCCTTCTTCTACAGCTTTTATGGTCTTAGCCACAGCACTAGCACCGCCAAAAAGTGTACTCAGGGCTGCTGGACCAGCAAAAAGGGCTGGTAATAATCCACCACGTTTAGGGGTAGGAATCACTCGCCAGGGATTTCGAGTCAGCAGACAATCGCACTGCCTGTAAAGTTTTTTCAATAGCAACCTTTCTTTAATTTTTTACTTTTAACACGTGGTGTGTCACGGACAAACATCGAGTCCGGGCTGGCTTTTTTCTTTTGTCTAGTTGTTTTTTTTTCACAGCGTATCTTTGTTTTACCATGGTAATAATAAAAACAATCAATCTTTCACAGAAAAAATTGGATAACAACTAACATGTAGCCCATTATTTCATCACTGTATATTCCAGTTCTATATATAGGGGGAAATCGTTCAAGGTTTTCCCTGATTGAATTTCATCTAAGGTGAGAATGAGATGAAATGATAATTCATCACCAGCGTTCACTGTTTGATGGTTGAGTACCAACATCCTATGACGGATTATCTCTACGTGTAAATATTTCTAATAAGGCATAGATTGTTTAATGTGAATAACTCCATCATAGTGTAATCGGTAACATGTTGAACCTGAAGAAAGTACTTAGGTAAGGTGGTCTTACACCGGTGCGGAATGGTGCCTGTCATTCACAGGTTTTTGATTGGCAAGGTAAACTAAAAGTATGGATGGTACGAATTTATAAAGCTTTTCATTTGGTTGGTGAGGTTGCGTTTAGTACAAATATCATCATCTTCTTCAGGGTCCTCTACATAAATAATGCGGTTATAATTAGCAGAATATCCCTTGGCTGTTAGCCACGGATCCATGTTGTATAGACTTAGCATTTTTCTATTCACATATGTTTTTGCAGCCACTTCTCTATCCCGTTTTCGAAAGGAAGCGGCCGTGGCTTTAGTGACTCTGGCTCGGCCCAAGACAACCATGGTTATGCAGAAATACTAACGTACTGTTGAATCACAAAGTTTTGTTCTATGTATATAAACGTAGTGCACTCATAAAAAAAACTTAGTAGTAACCATAGAATTGATAACACAACCAGACTCTTTGCCAGTCACCGATTTGGTTTCAGAGCTATCGTTGTCCGTGTGTCAACAAAAACGCCACTGTTCACTATTTCCATCTACTATTGGTTGAATTATTGTCGGTCCTTCTGGCTGTGGAAAGACTAATGTCTTGCTTAACTTCATTGTCGCTCCTCATGGCATACGATATCAAAATATTTATATTTTGGCTAAATCGTTGTACCAACCTCTCTACGTGTATCTAGAGCAAATTATGTCATCGTTAAATAAAGAATCCATGGGCTATTTTACATTTACAACGGCTATTGATGTGATTCAACCAGAGTGTATATGTATTGATTCTATTATTATTTTTGTTGAAGTCGCTACTCAACGGCAAGCCATTATTTTATTTTAGTATTTTAGTATGGGGCAGCATGAACATGTGGTATGTATTTATCATGCACAGACCTATTCTATTCAAAAATTCCAAAAACAGTTGATTTGAGATAATGCTGATCTGATTGTCCTCTTTCGACAAGATGAAAAAAGTCTTCATCATATTTTCCATGATCATCTAATTCTGATATATCCTTT
Organism: Meconema thalassinum; assembly: GCA_946902985.2. NCBI lineage: Eukaryota > Metazoa > Arthropoda > Insecta > Orthoptera > Tettigoniidae > Meconema > Meconema thalassinum. The sequence goes on from OX336393.1 coordinate 32,311,632, forward strand.
TCCAATTTCGCACAATTATGTGGAAAATGTTGGAACACTCATCAGAATGCATGTTTGGTCATTAATAAACAAAAGAACTTTGCCAAAGACGATACCACCTGGGTTTTGATCATCCTATTTCTCTTGAAAAAGGATGATGTTTCTGTATTCCATGTTCGTTAGTTATCCATCATGAAAACGCCCTTACGGTACAAGAAACATGTACAAATAAAGAAGCGTATTTTCCAGGCACAAAATTGTATTTGACGTAATTTTCATGAATTAAAACGTCTAATGAACACCAATCCTATGCCCCTGTTAAAACATGTCCCATCACCTGTTCATAACATTAATATCAACAACGCTGCTGCCTCTCAGACAAGACCCTTAACTTATTCAAAATCAACACAAACGCTTCCAGCACTGATGAAATCATCCGATGATAGTCATGAAGAAGAAGATGATGATCATGAAAGTCAAAGTGAAGGTGGGAGCGATGCCGTGTTTACTCCTCAAAAAAAAAAAAAAACCTCACCCCTTTAACAGCTTCATAAAACAAAAAATCCTGTCATTAATCAAACACTCTCTACTTCCAAGCAAGCTTCACTGTCAGAACTCTTATCCACACCTCAACATCATGCTGAATTAAAACACCTTTTAAAAATATTATGGAAACAAGCTAGAACCTTATCTCACAAAGTTCTTTGATTTCCCGGGTTTCGGCACCAATATCTTGGTTACAGTATAGGTGTAGTTCGGGAAGAGCTAAAGGATAAACACTTTACGTCTTACCGTTCACCTTTCTTCTTCTTTCTTTTGTTTAAAATTCTAAATACATCAATCACTTAGTTTCGGAAGAAGATCCGGCAGATGGCTCCCGTTCCTCCACGGGATATGCTACAAGATAATGGCCACCCACAGCTATAGAATGGCATGTTTGTCTTCAAATATCCTCTCCTTGTAATTGGGATCACATACACTACAAGGGTATGGTATCTTGCCGCTATGGATGGTCGAGTGTCCTCCACGATTCTCTCCCTATAAACTTGACTTTAAATATTCTACATCCCCAACCGCTATGAATAAGCAGGTGTGCCTTCAAATATCTACGCCGTGTAAAGTTTCGTTCTCGTACAATACAGGAATATTGCGTCTTCACACTATGGGATACAATGTGTCTTTTCAGATCTTCTCCTTGAGTAAACATGGATTCACATACGCTACAAGTATAAGGCTCCTCACCACCATTATATAGCATGTTCGGTTCCAAATATACTCTCTGGGAAAAATTGGATTCACAAACGCTACAGGTATATGGGGTTTTCGTCGCTATGGAATAAAAAGTGTCATTTTCAGATATCTTCCTTGCGCAAACTTGGATTTTCATATCCTACAGGAGTATGGCTTCTCATCACTATGGTAAATCATGAGACTTTTCAAACGTCCTTTTTGAGTAAACATGAATTCAAAAACTCTACAGGAATAAGGCTTCTCGCCGCTATGGGAACATATGTCTTTTCAGAAGTCCCACACGGGCAAATTTGGTTCACATACGCTACAAGAATATGGCTTCTCGCCGCTATGGATAAGCAAGTGCGTCGTCAAATCTTCTCTCTGGATAAACTTGAGTTCACATACGCTACAGGAATAAGGCTTCTCGCCGCTAAGGGATATCATGTGCGTCTTCAAACTTCGTTACAGGGTAAACTTGGATTCACTTGCGCCACAGTGATAAGCCTTCTCGCCGCTATGGGATATCATTAGCATCATCTAACTTCGTTGCCGGGGAAAGTTGGATTCACATACGCTACAGGATTAAGTACTTTCGCCGCTATGGGATATCCTGTGCGTCTTCCCACATCGTTTTTGTTCAAATTTGGCTTCACATATGCTACATGAATAAGGCTTCTCGCCACTATGCGATATCATGTGAGTCTTCAAACTTCCTTTTTGGGGAAGATTTGGATTTACATACGCTAGAGGAATAATGCTTCTCGCAGCTATGGGATATAATGTGCGTCTTCAAACTTCCTTTTAGGGTAAACTGGGATTCACATTCGCTACACGAATAAGGCTTCTCGCCGCTATGGGATATCATGTGCGTCTTCAAACTTCGTTTTTGTTTAAATTTGGAGTCACATACGCCACAGGAATATGGCTTCTCACCACTATGGAGTAGGACGTGAGTTTTAAGATATTCTTTTCGGGTAAATTTCGATTCACATACGCTACAGGAATAAGGCTTCTCGCCTTTATGGGATAGCAAGTGTCTTTTCAGATGTCCTCCTTGGGTAAACTTGGTATTACATACGCTACAGGAATAAAGCTTCTCGCCGCTATGGGATTTCATGTGGGTCTTCAAACTTTCCCTTTGGTAAAACTTGGATTCACATACGCCACAGGAATAACGCTTCTCGCCGTTATGGGATTTCATGTGCGTCCTCAAACTTCCTTTTCGGGTAAATTTGGAATCACATACACTACAGGAATAAGGCTTCCGACCGCCATGGGATAACATGTGTCTTTTCAGATCTCCTCCTCGGCTAAACTCTGCTTCACAAACCCTACAAGAATATGGCTTCAGGCCGCTATGGGATATCATGTGTGTGTTCAAACTTCCTTTCTCGTTAAACTTTGATTCACATACGCCACAGGAATAAGGCTTCACGCCGGTATGGAATATCATGTGAGTCTTCAAACTTACTTTCAGAGAAAATTTAGATTCACATACGCTACAGGGAAATGGCTTCTCACCACTATGGAGTAGCATGTGAGTTTTCAAATTTCCTTTTCTGGAATATTTGGATTCACATACGCTACACGTATAAGGCTTCACGCCGCTATGGGATAACATGTGTCTTTTCAGATCTCCTCCCTTAGTAAACTTTGCTTCACATACTCCACAAGAATAAGGCTTGTCTCCGCTATGGGATAACATATGCGTCTTCAAACTTCCTTTCTGTGTAAACTTGGCTTCACACACGCTACAGGAATAAGGCTTCTCGCCTCTAAGGGATAACGTGTAACTCTTCGAGGAACCACTAACCGTAAATTTTGCTTTGCATTCACTACAGGAATATGGCGTCTCCCTGGTATGGACTACCGAATGTGTCTTAAAAGATCCTCTTCCTGTATAATTTGCGTTGCATACGCTACAAGAATACGGATTTTGGCTGCCATGATTAACAATGTTTGACTTAAGTCTTTGTTTGATAGTGAATTTTTCGCTGGATGCAGTATTATCACTATTATCAAATGTGTAAATCTTACTTCCAGCAGGATCCGACGTATCTGGATACAACAGCCTGAAATAATTAGTACTCTCAGTTTAAAATGCGTCACATTATTACGGAAGTAGAATGATACCTTCGAGCTCAGCAATTCTTCTAGGTTTGTGCGTGTCTTGTGTGGGGTTTCGCCTAGGACACCAAGCTGGCTCATCAACGGGCTCTTGGTGTCCCCGCCGGGACCCCCACAGGAGTGACGAACTGCGCGCCACCTCCCTTTATATTAGATGCAACTGCACCACTTGACTGCGAGAACTGAAAGCTCAAGCAGCCTTAACCTCCATATGAAGTATTCCAAAAAGATGGTATATTGGCTTTCACGGCCGGTGAATTAAAACTCAGCAATTATTCTAGGTTTGTGCCGTGTCTTGTGTGGGGTTTCGCCTAGGACACCAAGTTGGCTCATCGGCGGGCTCTTGGTGTCCCCGCCCGGACCCCCAAAGGAGTGACGAACTGAGCGCCACCTCCCTTTATATTAGGTGCAACTGGACCACTTGACTGCGAGAACTAGAAATCTAAGTAGTATAAATATAATTTTATTAATACCACTACCTGAAGACTTGTCGAGAAGTACCGGTTTCTGATGTAGTTTACACTCATCAATAATATGTTGTACATGTCTGAACATTTTACAATTATATGCATATTATACAAACAATATAGTGTGCATGTCGGAGATTTTGGATTGATAGCTCTGAGAGCATGACTGTATTTGGTTCGTAACTTAGCCACCACAATCTTCCGATCCAAAGTCATTAAATTCTTTACAAGCTGTGTGCCGCAATGGATAAGATGCTTATAGCTCCACCTTTTGCAACACTGTTTGACCTTTGCGAATGGGTCATCGATGCGCATGTTCAAGTAAATACGTCAATTGGATGAGATTTAACAGAGGCTGCTAAAATGATGAGTGACAAGGAAACATTACCATTTTTGTTGAGGTTTAAGTCATCATTTTTTGACCGTTTCTATACAGCACTCCATGTCTCCCAATCTTAATGTTATATTTTTTATTCATTTTTACAAAGCTACCACATCCTACAACCGAAGCAATGTACATAATTTCACCATCACTCCGAGCCGTCTTCCTAGGGAAGATACTATTAGCGGGGTAGAAGCTTCTATCCATCGTCTACCATCATTCGCAGTAGAAGAAATTAGAGAAGATACCTCTCAGTTCACAAAATATGTTCTACGACCTACCTACAATACACAAGCCCAATGTGCTTCTGAGTGCCATAGCGTCCCCTACTTTAATATTCAAATATTTGAATCAGGTTCAGCAACCATTATTCCCTCCGCCAGCCAGCCTCTCACGTCTGAAACTCGCAACACATCGTATATATCACAGCGAGTATAAACCTGAGTGACGACGGTCTACTGGCAAGCCTCGATGTGGAGTCCTTATTTGATGATGATGATGATGATGATAATTGTTGTTTTAAGGGGCCTAACATCGAGGTTATCGGCCCCTCGGAGTCCTTATTTACCAAGGGTTCATGTGCCTGACACCACACAGACAATCAGGTAAAAGCTTACAGTCACCGGAGGTTGAACGGACTTAGTTGACTTAGCTGAACACTGCGTTTACCACAGTCTTCGTCTTCAATGGTCAAATGTTTCAACATATGGAGGGAGCAGCCATGGGATCCCGCTCTCTCAATTATTGGCTAACGTTTTCATGGCAAAGTAGAGGAAAAAGCTGTAAAGGAGAGTCCATCGAAACCTGAGTGTCGTTTCAGATACGTAAGGGACGTTTTCTGACATAGGAACATGGACGCAACACACTTCAGGACTAACTGCGTTTCACGTGCTCCTGACATCTAAGCATCAACTTCACAATGGAAGTAGAGGAAAATTGTCCCCTGTCCTTAGTAGACGTTATTCTCTATAAACGAACAGACAATACACTCGCACACAGGGTATATAGGAAATACACTCTTACAGACCGGTACCTTCATGCAAATTCAAGTCAGGCACCGACACTCCTGGCCAGAACCAACTGCATTTGCGATAAATGTATTTACTTAAAACACACAACGTGCAAGATTATTTCACCGTCATTCTGTGCTGAACCTAGTTAGAGGAATTGTCCTTCCTGCACAACTCAGTACCTGATAATAATCACATTGCTTCCCGCATAAAGCACCCACGCATTCCTCATTCGGCGAGTGGTACGTCTTCGTGGAGCATAGCTTAAAATGAAATCAGTGCACACTTAGTCTGGTCGTTAAGTGTCTTATTTCGTAGTTGGCTTCTTTCCACTTGTCAGTGGTCATCGCGTCGGTATGGTAAAAGTCCAGCCAAATTTCTGTTTTCCCTCCTTGATGTTCGAGAACATGTCTTTGGTATGCCGTAGTTGATGGGAGAGGGAAATCTTCCCGTATTTCCTCCATCAACATAATTACCCTAGTTACCTCATATACCAGCCTCGAAGAGGTAAACTTTGAAAAACATAGAGCACTCTTTAGAAATGTCGCCTTAACATTTTCCACATCCTTTACGTTGCTTACTGACAAGTGCTGCCAGATACTAGAGATGCCGTATGTTATGACGGGAGTTATTTTCACTCTGAATAACATCTTCGCTGTTGGGAGAGATATATTTTGCATGTATTTGATATCATTTATGGCTATCATTGCTGCTGTTAACCTGTCTTTTATATGTGCTGTGAAATTGGTTCCATGTATGTGCAGTGTTATTCCTAGGTATTTAAAATTATTAACGCTGCTAAGTGGTTGTCCATACTAATATATCGAATCATATGCTGCACGTCTGCCTCCTTTCCTAAAGGCCATCGTCATAGTTTTACTTCTGTTCACATTAAGGTCATTCGTTTGAGCCCATTCTATTAGCCGATCAAATGCCAACAACAAGTAGTTCCGTGAAGAACTATACAGCCTATTTTCATATATCCTACTCATGTTAACTGCCATTATCAACATACAAAATTTCAGTTTGATTGCTGTAATAGATTCGTAGATATTGAGAACCGACTAAATATTTCGGATGTTCGCCATGTTGGATTTTATATATGTAGGTCCTAGAGTTATGTACTGTTACATGGAGATTATAGTGTACGTGTAGCATTCAAACTTCAATCGCATGATTAGGACATAAGAAGTAACAAGGAGATATTATAATTTCGCACAGCTGCCATCTTGTGGTTATGGAAACAATTGAAATTAAGTAGATGCCAGTGGATTAACATTCGTATAAGGATAAACCGTACCAAGTATAACTGCACTCGGATGGTTAAATTGTGAGAAACGTCCATGTGAATATTTATACTTCGCGTCGCCACCATGTTGGATTTGTGATCACCAGGTCATTTAAAGTGCTATAGGTGAACTTAAGTTCATAGCCCCTATGAACATTAAAAAATCAGTTTGATTGCTATAATAGATTCGTAGATATTCAGAGCCGTCTAAATATTTCGGATAGTTGCCATGTTGGATTGTTAATTGTATAGGCCATAGAGTCATGTACCATTAAAGGAAAATTATTGAATAGGTTCATTATTCAAACTTTCACTTCGATCACATGATTATGACACAAGAAATAAAAACTTCATTTAAAAATTCGCACAGCCGCCATCTTGAGGTTATGTAAACAATTGAACTAAATTAGATACCAATGCATTACAATGTGTATAAACATTCTCTGTACCAGATTTCATTGAGTTTGGAACATTAAATCGCGAGAAAGGTCTATTTAAAGTTTTTCAAATTTGCTTGGCCGCCATGTCCATTTTGTAGTTAACCGGTTTTTGAAAGTCTTATAGATGAACTTCCAGTAGTGCCCTTTATCTCCGTACAACATTTCAGGGTGATACCGCTAATAGTTTCAGAGATGCAGGTGAAATATTTCGCACATCCGCCATCTTGTGGTTACGTAAACAATTGAACGAAGTTAGATGTCGGTGCATTACAATGTGTGTAAACATATACTGTACCAAGTTTTATTGCGTTTGGTGGGTTAAATCGCGAGAAACGTCTATTTAAGAGTCGCAAATTCGCGTGGCCGCCATGTTGGTTTTGTAGTTACCAGTTTTTCAAACCTCACATAGGTGAACTTCTAGTAGTTCCCTTTATCACCGTAATAAATTCCAGGGTGATATCGGGAATAGTTTCGGAGATATTGAATGCTGGTGAAATATTTCGCACAGCCGCCATGTTGGATTGGTGAGACGTAACAAAATTTGAAGGGCACGGTCGGGGACTCCCGGAATAGAGCTATGAACTTACCGCGTTTCATTGAAATCGCTCCAGCCGTTTGGACGTTATTAGGGGGAACACACACACCTCACACACACACACACGCACACGGACAAAAGGTGATCTCATAAGCCTATTTTTTCAAAATTGAAAATAGGCTAAAAAATCGGGTATTGATTTTGACACTAAAGCCATGTCATCTGCATACATATAAATGTGAGTGTCTTCTGTCTTCGTTACAAGTACATCAGCATGTATCCCGACGTTAAATAGAAGGGGACTTATAGGATAACCCTGGAAAACACCCGTAGTATGGTCGATTGTATACGAAAGAGTTATCGAATCCTCTATTTGCACCTCATTCTTTGCCAATATGTTTGTTAGGAGTTGTAATATGGGATTATGTTTCCCTATCACGTCCTCATTCTTTGATATAACCTGCGTTTAACTAACTGTATCAAAAGCCTTCGAATAATCGATAAATACAATATGAAAACTTCACTTTCGTGAAACTAAGGACCTCATGAATGTCGTTCGGAAGGCATTCTATAGCCTGAAATGTGGAGCGATGCTACCTGAATCCAACGTGTATTTTATGGAAGATAATGGTCTAAGAGAGAAGTCAGTTTTGGCGTTAAGAGATTGGTCAAAACCTTTAACAATATGCATTCCGGTGCCACTCCTCTTTATGAATTGGGATTATTTAAGTCCCCCTTCCTTTTATAAAGGATCTTTATCGTTGAAGTCCACCATCGATCGGGTATTTGCCTCTGTTTAACACATTCGTTAAATAGGCTGGTAAGTGATTCTATGTGGACTGGAGCCAAACTCTTCAAATGTTCATTAAGGAGCATGTCCGGGACACAAGCTTTGTTACTTTTGAGATTCAAGTGCACCTCCTCGATCTCTCGTGTGTTAAACATCTCTATACGGTCTGCATATTTGGTACTTGCATTATCTATGTGTGGTCTCGTCTCCTTAAATGTTACAACTTGAGTGAACCTTGTAAGGGTTGTTTTCTGCCTCTTCTATCTGTCTTTGTGCTGCTCTTCATAGTATTTCGCTTTAGTCTCCTTTACCAGTGTTTTATATTCTCTTCATTTCCGGGCATAATCTTGAAGCGCCTCTTCTTCTAACGTGTCTGCAGCGTAAATTAAGAGAAAAAAAGTTTGGAATACTTTCCTAACCAATGGATACAGCAAAGGACAGATAAATAGGACCATACGGAATAAAGGACAAAGCCGGAGAACTTCTGAAAAGGACGAAAATCGACCCCACTATAAAGCTTTTAGCCGTATGTACAGGGGGTGACAGATCAAATCGCAAGGTTACGAAGGAAATACAACGTGACAATAGTTATACAACCAATAAACAACTGACCTAAATGTTGTGTTAAAACGCCAAGATAAGGCAGCCAAAACAAAATGCAGGTGTTAGCGAAGAGCCTTATTCACGTGGACAGGTATAAAAAGTGCAAACAAGAAGACGAGTTTCCATTAGGATATCACAGGTCATTTGAGACACAAAACAATTAATAAACAGATCTCCAAAGATGAACATGCTGACGTCACGAAACACGCCATAGAATTTGAACCTTTTGCTTAAGCTCCGAGATATAATTAGAGAGGTATTAGACATCGTGAAGCTTGCCAATTTTCAATCGCAAAGACAGATTCAGGCTGAGCAACAGGTGGAAAGTTCTCGTAGCACTTGACTGGCTGGGGGTCAGACCAATCAGGGAGCAGCGCGACATCAATGCCGGTCCAGCAGTGCCTGACTGACAACCAACGGTTAGTTTTAGTAGTGACACGAACTCGTACCCATGGTTAAGGCTGCTGCAATTACAGCCGAAACGTCGGGAAACAATCGCCGATACAGGACGTAACTCCATCCTGTAGGCCCAGATAATAAACTAGACACCGACCGCGATAGACTACCATCTAAATACTTCAATAATCCCTACCAAATATAATCTCAGCCTATTCACTTCCCTTTCAATGTTTTTAACCCTGCCTATGCTAATCACAATTCTAACAGACACATTCTGCCCAGTATGATGTCAGATGTTACCTTTGTAAACTTTGTGATGTCAATACGCCCTCTAGTATTCCTCGGCTAATCACAATTTTAACACCCTCGTTCTGCCCATTAGGATGTCATATGTTACCTTTGTAAACTTTGTGATGTTAACACCCCCTCAAGTATTCCTCGGCCGGAGATCCGATAGCAGGACCAACAGAGAATTTGAATTTTACAGGAGAGGACGGAATCACCACTAGTAATAAAGCACAGAGAGGTGCATATCTTTGAGAAGAACGTTAAGGGCTGTAGTTTCCCGTTGCTTTCAGCCGTGCATCAGTGCACAGATAACTTAACTATAGTTATAAATGTCTCTGCCATTTAAGAGACAGGTAAAGCGTGGCAAATTCTGTACAGTTACTCCCCTTCAGGATGAACAAAGTATTAAAAAATAAACAATTATGAATCAAATCAAAGTTCAATTAGCACACATACTTCACCGTCAACGTAAGTAAACATTTTTTATGAACAGACTTACATCACTAGTCAAATTAAAAACAGCTTCGCATAAAACTTTATTAAGCATCTGTAAACCATCAGGATGGAAGGCACTCAACATGCAACTGTGAAAGAGCTTCGGATCTTTCCGAATACTGGTGATGCTAATGACGCGGCAAATGCTGCTGATGCTGCCATTCAAGAAATGAGAATCCGCTGATGCAATGACAGATTAATGGTGGGCACATGGAAAATGAGATGACCCGCTTGAATATTGATATCTTAGGAATTTCCGAACTACGATGGAGTGGTTTTGGCCAGTTCAAGTCAGGAGAACACATAATTTATTACTCAGGACATGATGAACGGAGAGAGCAAGGTGAGGCTTTTGTAATAAATCAGCGAACTGCTAGAACTGTACTGGGCTATGACGTCATTAGTGGTCGAGTGATGTCCATAAGGTTAAAAGGGCAACCTTTTAATAAGACCACAATACCTTTTAATATGACCATAACACTAGTATATGCCCCAACAACTGATGCTGATGATGTTGATGAATTCTGTGCCCAGGCTCAAGCAGCTATGGATAAGACCTGCAGACAAGATGTGTTACTTCTGATTGGCGATTGAAATGCTAATGTTGGGAAAGTCAAAGAGGGAAATGTTGTGGGTCGTTATAGCGTAGGTAATCGTAACGAGGCTGGAGGGCGGCTTACCAGTTTTATGAATCTAATAACCTTTCCATTACCAACACATGTTTCAAGCAACCAAAACGTCAGCTGTATACCTGGACATCACCTTATGGGAAACACAGGAATCAGATCGGTTACATAATTGGATCTAGAAGGTCGCGAAGTCCCATTATAGCAGCAATAACTTGGCCTGGTGCAGACTGTGGATCAGATCATGAACTACTGACATGTACATTACAAGTCAATCTTAGAAGAAATATTAAGGGAGTCCACCCGAGATATGACTTTGCAAACATTCCCACACTATTTATAATATCAGTTATGAATCGTTTTGAGATCCTAAATGTCCTTTATCGAAAACCTGAGGAAATTTGGTGCGAAGTTAAAGACATTGTTAAGGGTTGAGAAAAAGAGAACGTCACATTGGATGACATCAGAAGCTATTAAAATAGCGAAGAGAAGGAAGCCAAAATTCAGAGGGATAGGGAACTCATGACTTTTTGTAATAGAGATTTTCAGAGAAATCTTCGCAAAGATAAGCAGCAGTACTATAACAAGATCTTTACTCATTTGGAAGAAGAAAATAAGAAAGGTAACATGAGGAAGGTCTTTCAACATATTACCACCTTAAGAAAGAAGTTTCAGCCAATAACTGGTATAGTCAAGGATGTTAATGGTAATATAATTAATGATGGTGAACGGATTAAACAGAGATGGAAAGATTATACAGAAGACATGTATAGTCTAGAGATAAAAAGTGACGACTCATTTCAAGATGCAAAATTTTGATCTAGAACTTCCTATGTTAGAAGATGAAGTCAGAATAGCTTTAAAGTCCATGACACTAAACAAGGCATCAGGAACTGATGGAATTCCAGCTGAAATATGACAAGCAACAGAAGAAACATCTGTTAAAGTTTAACTGCAATATGTCAACATATTTGGAAAACATTAACTTGGCCCTCAGATTGGAAATGATCCATCTTTATTCCTATACCCAAAAAGGGAGACCTGTTGGACTGCTCCAACTATCGCACAATTGCTCTGATACCACATGCCAGCAAGGTGATGTTGAAAATCATACAACGAAGATTAGAACCTTACATGGAGCGTGAAATGTCTGCTACTCAAGCTGGTTTTAGGAATGGTAGAGTAACCAGAGGCATTATTAGTAATGTACGTTGGATGATGAAAACAGGAAAGGAATACCAGAAGGAGATGTAATTGTGCTTTATAGAGTACAGGAAGGCCTTTGATAGTGTGAATCATGCGAAGATGTGGAATATACTTAGACAGATGCGCATACCTGAACATCTCATTGTCCTGATGCGCAACCTATACTTCGGACAAGAAGCCAATGTTAAAACTGAGCATGGTGAAACACAGTAGTACCCTATTAGTAAAGGTGTGCGACTAGGCTGTATACTTTCGCCTTACTTATTCAATCTGTATGCAGAGTACATCATGAGGAAATCTGAATTGGATGAGTCACCTCATGGTTTTAAGATTGGTTGATTGAATATAAACAACTTGAGGTATGCAGATGACACCACTTTGGTTGCTGAAAGCAAGGAGGAGCTCGAGGATATCATTATGAAAGTTAAAGAACAGAGTGAAACCATGGGCTTGTATTTGAATATCAACAAGACAAAACTAATGACAACAGGTTTACCATCGAACATCATGATAGATAATAAGTTAACCACAGAGGTGAATAGTTTATGTTTGTTGGGATCATCCGTTAGTAGAAATGGATCATGCAGTCAAGAGATTCGTCGAAGACTTGCCCTAGGAAGAGCAGCTTTTAAAGCCTTGATAAGAGCTTACAGAGTTCAGATGTATCTTTGCCTACTAAAATTAGAATGGTTAAGGCACTAGTCTTTCCCATAGCTACATTTGGTTGCGAAAGCTGGACCATAAGGAAACGAGATAGCAAGTATATTGACGCTTTTGAGCTCTGGTGTTGGAGAAGGAACACCAGAGCTTCCATTACGGAAGCGTAATGGTGGCCACCCAAATGTAAAAAGCTTAAATCAAATTACAACCAACCTATTCATCTGATCTCTACCAAATTTCGCAACAACATACCTTTATGAAAGAAGCTTTCTTTAACCAAGCTACAAGGTCATCAGTCCAATAGTCTTCATACGGCGGCCATGTATGTGTGCAAATCTATTTCCCCTATCAAGTCAAACACGTTCAATTCGAATTGAACGAAATTTGGTACAGAGGCAGCACTAGCATATGGCACCTCAGTGTCATTTCTTATATCGCCGCCATCTTGACCGAATCATAATGAAGGCCACCCTAATATTAGAAGCTTAAATCAAATTATGACCATCCTAATCACTTGATCTCTATCAAATTTTGCAACAACATACCTTTCTATGGGATGCATCTTTTGACTGAACCACAAGGTCATCAGCCCAATAGTTTGCAGATAGCGTCATGTATGTGTGCAAATCAATTCCCCATATCAATTCAAACACGGTGTAGCCGAATTGAATGATTTTTTTACATTGATAGCACTAGCAAAGGGCACCTCATATTCATGTTTTATATCCGTATAACACGTTGTATTTCAACAAGCTACTACAACCAACATTCAATTATACTCCTTGAAAAGGACAAAGAATTATAACAATACCCATGCATATAGGAGAAAGTAGGGTATATGTTCTTTACTGAACATCTTGTTACTTTATCTGAAGTCAGATTTGTGATCTATCAGATGTATGAAGCTTAATTTCAAAATTTGGAAGAGATTGGACTTAAATTGTAGAAGTAATGAAGTCGAGAATCGAACTGGTATGTATTGGAATATTATGGTACGATTGAGAATTTAGGAAAGCTTTGTCTAAAGAAGATTGTATTTCTTGTATAAATGAGGAGCTAGGTGGCGTTAAACGCATGATTGGGGAAGTTGAATAACTGGACTAGGAAAAGTGATAGCGGTGACCAAAGATATTCAAAATTATAAATCTACGCGAGAATTTCAAGAATCGACTATGGAGAAACCAGATAATAGAAGCAGAGTTGAAAGATGGAGTCAATAACCCACGACATACAAGAACTTCAATTCGAGTCGAGGAGATCTTAGAACGAGACCGGACGAGGGAGATATTCATCCATCGGCTGTTCCATGTATGAGGTCCAGGCGAATGCTGAAATGGGATCAGCAATGCAAAGTTCAATGCATGAAGAATCTTACTCCACCGGGTATGAGGAATATTATAATCTGGCGGTACCAAGGGTTAGAGAAGATTTTACAGTCATATAAGTAGACTAGCAGAAGTACCCGCTCTTCGAACGGTCTTCGGTATTACTAACCAGACGTTATCAATTGAGCTACTGTTTCAATGGTTAGGGGCTTGTAATTCCTTCATAAGTTTATCAGAACGAAGTTAGTGTTCTTGGTATATCGCAGACAATGTTAAATTAAGGGCCATAAAATGTGGTTTTCGGAGACCCTTTATAGACTCCCTAGTTTTGTGGCACATATTGAGAAGCGCAACCTATGCTTTGGTCGTCCTTCTAGGATAATTTTTATTGTTCGCCTATTTTAGCATGTATTTGGAAAGTTGTTCTTTATACCCACCCTTCTATGAGAAGTACGTTGAAGATTATTCTAAATGATTGGTGTATTGACTCATGGTTACTGTAGCCACAAGCTACCTTAAGGAATACTAACAGATAAGAAACAAATAACCCTACAAGAAAAAATTAATAAATAATGACTAAGAGTAACAAGGGTATGTGTGTGGAACGGCTGGACAAATTACCATACCCAAGTTGTAATTAAGTTGAGAGAAGAGCACTAAATCTAAAATTTAAGAAAACACGAAGCATGTTTCATAACATAAAATATAATTAAATGAAGGAACAATTTTACATGCATGCTTAAATAATGAACATAATATAAAACATTAAAATAATGAAAACAAATTAATTAATTAATATAAAGAAGCAAGGAACCCACAAGTGAAAAGGAGATGTAAGTATTTACCCAATTGCAGTCAGCCAGTTCAATAACCAATGACCAAATTATACTCCACATCAGTAGAATTAGATCGCAATAAAATACATAATTATCCACAAATATCTTCGAAGTAATGACAACGTCAAAGCGTTTAGAGAATATTTCCTTCAAATTAATTGAATGAATCTTTAAATCATTTAATTATTCACGACCAAAGTAAAATACGTGCGTACAACAAGCAATTGCAAAATGACTGACTTCAAGTCGACATGAAAAATTACCCACATTGTTTCCAAGAGAAACATGAAAAGTTAACAATCCCGAATAGTTTCCAGACAACGGACGAAAGAATAAAATACATATCATAAGTGATGATATATTACACAGAGTCTTTATGAGACCATGCTAAGCGAGACGAGGAAAAAGAAAATTAACTATTACGAAAATATTTAAGGTTAGGAAAATTCCTCGCTCAAAACAAAATGAGATCTGAACGTTACACAACACGGCACGTCAGATATAAAATGATTAAATACAGCCCCCAAAATACAAATAAATATGTTTTACATCAAATTAAAAATAAGTTATTGGAACTTTATCTTCATACTTAGGCCTACTCGGTTCTACAAGCCTAGTGGCTCACCAGCAGTAAAATAAATGCCAACTGCGCTAAGATAATTATTCAACAGCTCAAGACTGCAACATAAAAATATGCAGAATAACACCAACACAATATACTCGTACCGACGACCAATTCACCTTTTCAGGTCACAAATAGTTCTAATAACGTTTAACACATAACAAACCTTAATAGAGATGTACTCCTGTAGCGAAACTTCATACATTACGTTTTTCATCATGTCTACATATTTAACCCGATGACAGAGATTTCCCAAACGGTGGACTGTAAATGGAAATCACGTAGTGATGTAATAATATCGGGGAAAGGAGATGATAATCCCCGTTTTACACCAGAGATTTAGTTCTCACATCTCTTCTTCTTGCAAGAATTCCTTCAACTCACTTTTGTTTTGTCAACAAACGGAGACAATGACGGTTCGTTCGGGCACCAACGGATCCGATCGGAAGGACTCGTACACTACAAGATTAGGTTCCAACTTTTGCCTCTAGGGCGAGCCATCGACTGGGCAGAGTCTCGCCGAGGTACAAACATTTGCCCCTAGAGCGAGCCATCGACTGTACAGAACCTCGCGGAAGCTTGCCAGGATACTAGTTTAGTCAGACATCAATAGGTACAGTGAAGGTCAAGATTGCGCCTACAACCGTCCGCGGAACGGCTTGAATGCGCGTTAATATTATTAACGGGTCAGTTACAATACCAAATTTTACGATGTTTCAAGCACCCGAACATGAATTATAGACGTACATAAACATAAATATATATCAACCAGACAGTATCAAACAAAATCATCCTTACGGCGAACCAGTTTGTCGACAAAAATATGATTACTTAAAATGTGCTCTCAAACTAAATTCACCTAACGTGTACTTCCTGACGAGAAAATAATATTGAAAACCTCGCAGACGAAACGCAATATATGTCAAATTAAAATTGATCCTCACCGTTATGGAAAGTGCCCATCCCCAGGAAGACCCCCTTAATAAATTATAAAGGCTTGTGGTGCATGAAAATTCGGGATTTTTAGCCTCCAATGGCCCAAATTCCCAAAAGCACTATGCCAATCCAGGAATTTTTGAAATAATGTTGCTGTTTGGCGATATAATAGACCTTCTGTACAACATCGCATATCGCACGTGTTAGTCTCGTGTAAACATTCTAGGGTACCTCTTGACCCCTTAATCGCATTGATGAATTTTACAGTCTATTTTTGATTCCACGATAACCTTATAGCCATTTGCAAACTTTCACAGAAATGTAATAAATTGAGTGGCATTGCTTCTTATAGAAATAGATGGAAAGTTGGATGCCACCTCATGTGATACTGTTGTCATGGTTACCGGCTTGCATTACTTCATTAGTTTCTTCTTCTTCTTTTTCTTTCGGATGGGCCAGCTAAGGACCACGACGTTCAACTTTTCAGCTTGGCGAGGGACTTGATGTTTGCCCAATATTCGCGCATTCTCTGGCTATGTTTCTCCTTTATCTCTCTTGTCCATATGATGCCGGTTTTCTTACAGGGTGGTCTGTCCTGAAAACAATTCTGTTTAAGTATCTTTCTGAGATGTGATCGGCTTTAATATCACTTTTCATTATTTTCAGTTCTTGGATATCCTTGTTAACTACTGTTAGCGACGGTGTCAAGCTCTTTCTATTCCCCCAGTAGATGAGAAGCCGGTTGGTTAGTCTTGTTGGGTTCATCCATGAGACATGTCCATAGAAAGCCAGACGTCTCTTCCTGGCCACATATGTGATTTTCTCAGTATATCTATATAGCTCCTGATTTGGTGTTCTTCTGTACTCGTCACATATTTATTAGTTGATTAAATGGAATTAGTTTTCTGGGAATATCTCTGAAACGTGGTTTTAGAGCCTTAAAACTTAGTAGCCTCCGAGCCACCAAGGGGCTGGAAATGAGTTTTGTCTCGTCCATGTACGTCATAATACAATAATAATCATAATAATAATTTAATAATATAGGGATAGCGATATAATAGACCTTTAGTACCACACCTGCCCATGTAAATCACGTGAAAAAATTCAAGAGTACCCCTTCACCCCCTTAAGCGCATTATATACGTATTAATGAATTTTACAGCTTATGTTGTTTCCGTGATAACCTTATAGCCGTGTGCGCATTAATAACTCAAACTTTCGTGGAAATTCAGAAAAAACAGACAAACTTTCATTTTTATATATATATAGAGATTTGGATCCAGATGAAATTTTACGAAGAACGATTTTTACTAGCATATCTTCTTTATATATTGAACCCTTTTTCCACAGGCTATATAAAAGATTCTAATAATTATTGATCATCTTTTGATACATTTATACAGACAACAGACATTAGAGCCAGACGGTGTTGGGAAAATATTGAGAAATCAGTGGCCGAGAGGACACAATGGTTTAAGCTCCTGTGGTATTTTAGGAGGATGCGTATATATTCTTGAGACACAGGACAGGTGCAACTTTTAGCGCGAATGTTGGCGTGGGCACGCACAATATGGCCTGTTACTAGGAAGGTTGGCGCCAAGATGAAAATCGAATGCTACAAGGCAATTGGTCTATCATCATGTGAACCACTCCCTACGGCAGAAATGTATGTAAAAACGCGCAAAGACATACAACAGTCTGGGCCAATAATATCAAGACGCCTTGTCTTAGCGGGAACTCGGCTTGGGTACGCGCACTGGTAAATTAACGCGGGAGTTATCTACAGATTAATTCCACGATCGATCCAAGCCGGCTACAGCATAATCGTAACCTCCACACTGCTACGAACTCAATGATACCGATCGCATGCTAGTCTGATAGTTATTATGGAATATTTTTTAATATATCCCCTTCCACACCTACCCTAGTCAGTGTCATTTATAAGGATCCAAGATGCTTCGAGGATCATTACTTATTTCTGTGCGTCTGAGGACGTAACACAGATCACTCATTTTTGTACGTCTGTGGACGTAAGTTTCATACTCTGCATATTTTCATGTTTGTGAACATGGAACAGTGTCGTCAAATTATAAATGTAACTTCAGTGATTTATTTAGAGTCCCAGCACTATCAGTAGGACCAGTTCATCGAAGTAATTCACCAAATAGACTGTCAAGGAATATAGTACTTGAAAGGCTAATATAGTAGGAATTATATCGTGTGTGTATCTGACAAAAACTTTATTTAATTCAGCACGATATGACACCTAAGAACGAGGATGGATCTGGGAACCAGCAGGACATTTGCCTAAAGATGTCAATGAACAGATAAACATCTTAAAGGAGATGGCTGCAGACGTATTCCTAGCGCTGTTTAAAGGATTGAGTACCAAATAAATTTATTTATTTATTAAATCAGCTAAGGTATTATGGGATATTTTTGTAAATATTTGTTTGCTTGCTTGGTAATGTAGATTATTAGTTTTTGGTTTACTGACACATTAAATATGGGACTAGCCGAGCGTTGCGTAATTTATATATATTGTGATTGTATTTGGTTTAACTTTACGCGGGGACGCGCAGCCGATGCTCGCTTTCGCTTGCGTAAATCGCGGTCAAGCATAATTATTCGGAAGTATGCCTTACAACAAAATGGAACTGAATTAATTTTGAGATTAAAAATAGAATTTGGAGGGTAAAAGATTATTTGTGAGTAGAATTTTTATGACGGATCAGGATTATTTTGATAGTTGCTTTCCGCAGATTTGAACGGGATGGCACTTTGCACCCGAGTTGTGTATTTTTGTTAATGTGTCAATGGGCGCAGTATTGTTGATCTGTTTTGAGCCGACCCAGTGTGTGTGTTTGAGAGTCAGTCCAAGTTATGGGTGCGTAAATGTGATTTTTTATGATGTGCTAGCGAGAATATATCATGGTGATTATTCTGACTTGCTCCACGTCAACCCAGTTCATGTCCTCGCGAGGCTGGACTTGTGGTATATATTTGTGTTTCTCGTCATCCAAGGGGATGGGCGAGATCTGTTGACGTTTCCAGTGGGAAACCTGCACCTAGCTTGCCAGACTGAGAGAGGTATTTGAAGGGCAGCGTGAGTCATACAAGTAGGGGAGCGCTCAATCAGATAACGTGTCTTGTCATGAATAACAGGCTTGCTTCCTGTACTGCAATTTATGATGTTGTTTAAATTCACAAAAACCTGATCGGATATAATGAGTATTGATTGATTAAATGGGAGCTGTCCATAATTGTAAGGTTGCCACCGAAATTCGTGTTTGTCTGGCGTTTCATATAAATGTAAACATAGTTTTTCAGCCGTTAGGCTTGTATTTTGTTGTTGTTGGTTCAATTTTTGGTGTGTTTATGTTTACGCGTCCATGACCCGTGTCAAGTTAGGGTGCGCGAAGCTATGTTCCCAAGTTATGATGAGAGCGTTTTTTTGGCCTAGTTCTGGCATGCTCTTTTGTGTTCATTTTGTGCTCCTGCACCAGTTAGGATCTCAGGGAGATTCTTCATTCTGTTTATATTATTAGATCTTGCATGTGTCAGTAGTAGTTGTTGTGTATTAATTAAGGGTGGGTCCCATAGCCGTAGTGTGATTTAAAAGATGCACTCCGTAAGCAACATGACTGTTTCAATTGTAAACGGACTCGCATCAGTACTCAATTTCTTATTAACGAGCAGTACACCACACGTTATATAACTTCTTGACCAGAAAAAAATGGACTTGTATCCAGATTGTGTGACGAGTGAGTTCTTACCGCTCAAATGCTTATGTTATGATTTTATCATTTATGTGAAGCTGCATTCACATTGTCTTGTTGTGACGAGAGAGTTCCTACCGCTCAGTGTTTTTATTGTTTATTAAGGGGGTGAAAGTCAGGGAGGATTTGTTTTTATTTATTATTATTATTATTATGCACATACCTTTCAGTCATTAAATTTCTTTTATTCTACTTGTTATTCATTTTATTTCTAGTATAGCCTCTGTCATGAACCTTTCTATTCATTAGAGCATGTTGTTTTAAGCGAACTTTGCTGTGTAACGCAGTCAGGACTGAACACGACCCCGTAGACGACTCTCGACGAAACCATGCTTTATTGAAGGGTGCATAGACAAGCTGGCGCGCCAAGTGGGGCTAGTTCGTTGCTAGTTCACTACTAGAACACGGTGGATAGACAGCATTGATAAGCTGGTGACATACCATGGAGCGTTTCGTTCTTTTGGGCTTTTCTAGCGGATAATAAACAAGCTGTTACCCTACATGTGGTGTTTCGCTGTTTTTAACTGTTTGAGATCACCGGAAGTGAGATTGTGTTAACGTTAATTCGGCGAAGAGAAAGACCGCCAAGAAAATGGAATATACAGTAGAATCACGAGTTTGCAAGTTAAAATACGATTCACGTTTTGTTTATTGATGTAATTGGTAAAGTAATGTACGTGAAATCGGGCGCCCATTGATTAAATATAAAATTAGATTTGTTTAGAAAGTCAAACTCATGAATATGTTAGGAGGCTGGTAGCCTTAAATCACAATTAATACTTTGTTAATTAGTCAGTGTTAACATCAGATCTGGATAGTAATTTATGACTGAATATGTGCGGGGTTAAAAATTTATTAAGTAAAATTAGAACCATTCAGTGATGATTGATTTGAGGGAGTAAAGGGAATAAGTTTAAATGAACTGAATGAGGTCAAGTGAAGTAAATGTATGTCAAGAATTATATATGTGTGTGTCGGGGAGACGTTTGCATGCCATCATCCTGTTCTCTCAGTGATATATTTTGTGTGTGATAATGGCGACGGTCGCAGAGATCCAGGCGATTATTGAAAGTGCTACGGCACGAACCCAGAAACTATTAAAAGAACAGAGTAAAAAATTAGACATTAAATTAGCGGAACAGAACGAGTCATTCCAGGCTCAAATGAATGACACTATAAAATCACAATTATCTGAACAGAATGAGTCATTCCGGGCTCAAATGAATGACACTATAAAATCACAATTATCTGAACAGAATGAGTCATTCCAGTCTCAAATGAATGACACTATAAAATCACAATTATCTGAACAGAGTGAAAAATTAGACACTAAGATATCTGAACAGAATGAGTCATTCCAGACTCAAATGAATGACACTATAAAATCACAATTATCTGAACAGAAGGCACAATTAATTGAACAGGGTAATTCATTACAAACGCAAGTAAATGAAAACATAAACAAAAAATTAGAAGCGCAAGAAAGTAGAAATATGAGTCAGTTAGCCACATTATCTGTGGAGATGAAAGAATACACTACACAGCAGATGGTTCAATTCGCGCTTGATGTATGTAAGAATAATGACAAACAGCTAGGTCAGATACAAAAATTAGAGGACACATTCAACCGTAAATTAAATGATTTGGACGAAACGGTATTAGCAAAACTAGCTCAGATAGAATTAGCATGCACGGTAAATAACAGTGAGGTTAAAACGGCACAGGATGGTCTTGAAAAGCGGTTTGATAAAATGGAGTAGGATTCTACGTTTATCCAGGGACAAATTGTCGGCAGTAAACGAAAGCATTACGGGTCTAATAAAGGACATGGATAAATTAGAAATACAATCAGCAGAGCGATGGCAAAACCTAGAATCCGACCAGGATAATATAAAGAGTACGATAGATGAGAATAATCTACGTCTAGAAGACAGGCTTGAGAAGATAGAAGCGAATCAGGAGGACACGAAACAGCAGATGGAAGAAAAATTGGGAGCGATTAAAGATAGCATCAGAAAGGATTGGCGCAAGATGAGCTGCGACTCTAAAGAAGAACGGTTAACTATTATAAAGACCTTAGGTGAAAATCATACGCGCATTAAAGTACTTGAGGAAGAAATCAAGAGCAAAATGAAAGAACAGTCGGACATAATCATAAAAGCAGAGTTGCGCTCATTAGGACAGAACATGTTATTTCAGACAGAGCACGCTGATAAGGAAGTCGACTCAACGAGCCAGAGGGCAATTAGCGCGGAAAGTGGGCACGGAATGACAGGTAGCCCATTAACGACTAGCACAGAGGGATTTCACAACAACGTTGGAGGGACCTCTACTCCTCAACATGGATATCAGCACCCTCAGGTCGTTCAAGTAATTCGATCAAATGAATTTAAACCTAATAAATTCACAGAAAATTCTGGTGTCACACCGAAGGCGTATCTAAAAGAGATGGATGACTATTTTGATGATAATAATATACCGCCCGCGCGTCGTTTAAGACGGATGGAACGATTTCTTTCGGGAAATGTACTTACGTGGTTCTTGAGCTTCAAGTACACTTTCGAAGGGAGGGATGATTTCAAGATTGCGTTCCTTAAAAAGTACTGGTCGGCTTCTCTACAACAAAATCTCAGAATGGAACTTTATTCAAGAAAATATCAGTCGACTCAGCAGACAAAATATTCAGAATTCTTTTCGCTACAATTGTTAAAATTTCGGGATCTGGATCACCTTTTAGAAGAATCGGATCTGGTTATGACGATTGCACGGCACTTGCCAGTAAATGTTCAGCAGGTGTTAGTCGCAGCAAACGTGGACACAGCGGTTCGAGTCGAACAAATCTTACGTCAGATTGACGAGACAACATCTCACGTGCAGCAAAGAGGGGGACGACAGCAGGAACTGGTAAACACAACGGAGGTGGTTAAACCCGCTCAAATACACACCAGGTCGCAGGCCACAAATACAAGTGTGTTAACAACACCAAGACGAGGTCAGGAGGGTGACGAAAATAGGTCACACCAGCGTCATGAAAATAACAATGATAGACAGACACAGGGCAACAATAGATATCAGCAGCGAGGATACCAACAATGGAGAAATAATAGGAGAAATGAGGGACCCTACAGACGTTATGAAAATAACAATAATGATAATCGACAGTGGCGTGAAAGAAAATATCAGAACCAGGGGGACTATCAGAATTATAGAAATGATTGGAATGACAGGCACGCCGAATCGCAGCGCTACCTGGAAGAGTTACACGCTAATGGAGGGGACGAACAAAAACATTGGGAAAATGCAATAAATAGGAGGTCAAATCCAGATACTCACATTGAGGGGGCCGAGAGTTTATTGAAGCAGGAAGAACGCCAGGGAAATACGCGACAGAATGACGATGCTAGTCGCGGGGGTTGTAAAAAAAATCCCAATAATTGAAAAAGGACTCACCCTGAGAGAGCAACAGCCGGATCGTGAAGAAGGATGGGTCGTGGCACACATACAAGAATGGATAGCTTTGCCGGAAGATTGCCTGGAGGAGATTGTAAAAACACGGAACGATGATATCAAACAATTACCTATTATCTATGCCAAGATTGGTGGAATTAACGTGAGATGCTTGGTTGACACGGGGTCACAAATCAGTCTTGTATCGGAGGCTTTGGTTCGAGAGTTGGGACGGAGTCAGAATATTCCTGTGATTCCAGTACCGCAACTCTAGATGAGGGGCGTTATTCCCGAACGCACCGTCACTTGCAAACGTCAGGCATTTATAGAATTGGATATATTAGACCATATATTTGGACAGACTTTCATCATAATGGCTAAAATGAATTTTAACATTATTCTGGGTGCAAATTTCATTTGTGACTACCAGGCAATCATAGATTTGCATAATAATACAATCAGTTTTAAGGAGTTTGATAAACTGAAGGATGTGGGCTTACACATGGATGAAATCACTACAGGGAAAGACGTGAGTTCATGGGCATTGGAGGCAATAGCAGAGGAGACAGAAGAGGAGACACGAAAGGCGGAAGATGACCTTATAGAGGTGGCTGTTGTGGAATTAAATGAAGAGAGTGACTCTCAGGAGATATGGGCCTTACTAGCAGAAGGAGAGGACGGCGATACTCAGTTTGAGGAACTATTACAGGAGCGGCTCAGTGACATACAACTAGGGGTGGAACATAGGAAGAAACTTGAGGAGATCTTAAGAAGACACAAGGCAGTGTTTGACACAGTTCCAGGGAAGATAATAAACTTTCAGTATTCTATGCAGGTAGAGGATTGGTCCCCATTTCGAAGCAAATTGTACCCTATACCAGAAAAACATCGGGAGCAAGTAAAACGGATTATTGATGATATTCTGCAAGCTGGAGTGATTAAGAAGACTCCTACACCTTATTTAAATGCGATTTTGGCAGTAACAAAACCAAATGGATCCATTAGACTTTGTCTAGACGCCAGAAATCTAAACATGCGCCTTATTTTTCCCGAGTATGACAGAGCGCCAATCATCCGAGACGTCTTAAAAGGATTTAAGAACAAGAGCATCTATTCATCAGTAGACCTGACGAGTTCGTTTCACCATCTCGAACTGGATGAGAAGTCACAGCTTCATACTGGCTTCTTGTTCGATAATCAGACATATTGCTTCGTCCGCATGCCCTTCGGCGTTAAAACTGCTGGATGCGCATTAATTCGAGCCTTGGATCGGAACCTGACTGAAGAAGTGAAGGAAATGGCGGTACGATATATTGACGATATACTCTTGGCTTCAGATAACATTGAGACACATATGGAACATTTGGATAAGCTTTTGGACAACCTTAGAACTGCAAATTTTAAAGTCAACTTGAAGAAATCCCATTTCTTCAAGAAGGAGATTTTATACTTGGGGCACATCATTGACCAGGAGGGAGTGCGACCAAACCCTGCCAAGATAGAGGCGATAAAGAATTTCCCTACACCAACGAGAGTGAAACATATCAGAGCTTTCCTTGGCGTGACGGGTTTCTTTAAGGAAAACTGCCCAGGATATACTGAAACCGTAGCACCTATGCAGGAAATGCTGAAGAAGAACAACAAATGGCTTTGGAACGCTGAGTGTGAGAAATCATTTCAAGAGACAAAATTATTACTGGAAAATTGTATCAAACTAGGTTATCCAGACTTTCAACGGAAATTTATTATCCAAGCGGATGCTTCCATGGTTGGTATAGGAGCAATGTTATATCAAGAAGATCCAGCTAACCTTCAACGTCGTGATTGTTTAGCATTTGTGAGCCGCAGATTGCGTAAACACGAGCGCAACTATACGGTCACGGAACTCAAATTGTTGGCAATACTTCACGCTTTACAACAATGGAAACGAATTGTGTATGGTTACCCCATTGTTACTAGAACAGACCACAAAGCACTAACGTTCTTGTTCAAGACATCGATGGCTAGCGAGCGTGTCACACGTTGGTCCATCTGCATACAACAATTTAACATCGAAATTGAACATTGCCCAGGAAAAATGAATGTAATTCCGGATGTATTAAGCAGGAACCCCGAGCCTGATACCGAAGAAACAGCGATAGTACAGCATATTGAGTTAACAGCAAAGGACCATGCATTCTCGGAGGAATTACGGGAGATAAGACGAGAGCAGGAAGCAGAACCGTGGATGTACCAAATGATTCAGTACTTTAAGAAGGAATTACCAGCAAGAGCCCCGGCCTACAGAGAAGCAAAAGCCAGAGAAGGAAGATATGTCTACCTTAACAATTTACTGCATAAATGGATAGATGAAGAACACACCAAATTACGTATCATGGTACCTGCATCATTACAAAGAGGACTTACTTGGCACATACATGAAAGCTTCGGTCACGTGGGATTAGACAAGGCACAGGCGACCATTGGAGAAACGTTTACATGGCCGCGAATGAGGACTACCATTTGTGACGTAATAAAGACTTGCGATCCTTGTCAGAGGACGAAGCCGAATAATTACCTAATGAGGCAGTATCCTAGACCATTGCTACCTCAGAAACCCTGCGAGCTTGTGGCCCTGGACTGTTTCGGTCCAATCCCGAAAGGTAGGCGAGGTTGCCGTCACTTGCTAGTGTGCATTGATGTGTTTTCTAAGTTTGTCGTATTATGCCCCATTCAGAAAACTACATCGAAACAAGTACTCAGTCGTATTCGAAATAGAGTTATTCCAATACTTGGAAAACCAGAATTTATATTGTCGGACCACAGAAGCTATTTTACGAGTGCCGAATTCAAGAAAGGTATGGAAGACTTGGATGTAAAACACATGTTTAGTAGCATTCGCCACCCCCAAGCTAATCCAAGCGAACGCGCTATAAAATGTGTTACCAAATACTTAAGGATCTTCATTCCCAATGAACATCACAAGTGGGTAGACAGGATCAAAGGTGTAGAGACCTGTATGAATACAACTAGACATGAGTCAACCGGCCAGATTCCCATGGTCTTACACATGAACGAATATCCAGTAAGATCGTGGAGCAACATCATCAATTGCCCACAAGATCCCATGGTTGGTCATGAGTTGAGAATTGAGAGAACGAGTCCATATGAGAAACCAGGCGGATCGCAGATTACGTCGTGTCAGAAATAAGAGGTATCACAGAGAACTATTAGTCAACGAGCTTGTATAAGTACGGAAGCCAGCGACATCTGATCCAGAGAAGAAGGTATTTAACAAGTTCAGTCCAAAATTTATTGGCCCCTTCTCTATTGTACGTAATCTCGGTAACAACGCATACAGAGTGAAAGAATTGAGTACAGGTACAATGTCTGTCTATAACGCGGCGAATTTAAAATTGTATTTTACTAGTGAACCTTCGGAACGCAGAAATAATGCTGCAAATTGAATATATGGACGTCCTTTTTGCAGATCCAACTATACGTGGGTCAGTGAGTACGTCAGTGGAACGAGAAAGTAGAGAACAGTCTGCTGTGGTCAGACACTTATGAGCTCTGATGGTGATGACACGGCGAGAGAGCGAGCGAGAGCGATAAGGACATTGGAAAGAGGAGATACTAGCCTTAGGCGATCAGTCAAGCAGGCTGGTTTGCGGAATGTCTGAATGAATGAGGAAGCTGGATGTAAACACGAGCACGTGTTGTGACTCCAACGACAGTGGCGGCTAGACTAGACTGATGAGAGGGAGATTTCTCTAGGATTGGCAGGAATGGATTACAGATGTTATGTGTTTGTAAAAAAATCGACTATTTGTTATGTTCGATTTTTTCCATGCAGTGGGGTTGAGAACCCTTTATCCACATGCTATATAAAGGATTCTAATAATTATTCATCATCTTTTGATACATTTATACAGACAACAGATATGAGAGCCAGACGGTGTTGGGAAAATATTGAGAAATCAGTGGCCGAGAGGACACAAAGGTTTAAGCTCCTGTGGTATTTTAGGAGGATGCGTATATATTCTTGAGACACAGGACAGGTGCAACTTTTAGCGCGAATGTTGGCGTGGGCACGCACAATATGGCCTGTTACTAGGAAGGTTGGCGTCAAGATGAAAATCGAATGCTACAAGGTAATTGGTCTATCATCATGTGAACCACTCCCTACGGCAGAAATGTATGTAAAAACGCGCAAAGACATACAACAGTCTGGGCCAATAATATCAAGACGCCTTGTCTTAGCGGGAACTCGGCTTGGGTACGCGCACTGGTAAATTAACGCGGGAGTTATCTACAGATTAATTCCACGATCGATTCAAGCCGGCTACAGCATAATCGTAACCTCCACACTGCTACGAACTCAATGATACCGATCGCATGCTAGTCTGATAGTTATTATGGAATATTTTTTAATATATCCCCTTCCACACCTACCCTAGTCAGTGTCATTTATAAGGATCCAAGATGCTTCGAGGATCATTACTTATTTCTGTGCGTCTGAGGACGTAACACAGATCACTCATTTTTGTACGTCTGTGGACGTAAGTTTCATACTCTGCAAATTTTCATGTTTGTGAACATGGAACAGTGTCGTCAAATTATAAATGTAACTTCAGTGATTTATTTATAGTCCCAGCACTATCAGTAGGACCAGTTCATCGAAGTAATTCACCAAATAGACTGTCAAGGAATATAGTACTTGATAGGTGAATATAGTAGGAATTATATCGTGTGTGTATCTGACAAAAACTTTATTTAATTCAGCACGAGATGACGCCTAAGAACGAGGATGGATCTGGGAACCAGCAGGACATTTGCTTAAAGATGTCAATGACCAGATAAACATCTTAAAGGAGATGGCTGCAGACGTATTCCTGGCGCTGTTTAAAGGATTGAGTACCAAATAAATTTATTTATTTATTAAATCAGCTACGGTATTATGGGATATTTTTATAAATATTTGTTTGCTTGCTTGGTAATGTAGATTATTAGTTTTTGGTTTACTGACACATTAAATATGGGACTAGCCGAGCGTTGCGTAATTTATATATATTGTGATTGTATTTGGTTTAACTTTACGCGGGGACGCGCAGCCGATGCTCGCTTTCGCTTGCGTAAATCGCGGTCAAGCATTATTATTCGGAGGTATGCCTTACAACAAAATGGAACTGAATTAATTTTGAGATTCAAAATAGAATTTGGAGGGTAAAAGATTATTTGTGAGTAGAATTTTATGACGGATCTGGATTATTTTGATAGTTGCTTTCCGCAGATTTGAACGGGATGGCACTTTGCACCCGAGGTTTTGTTGTGTATTTTTGTTAATGTGTCAATGGACGCAGTATTGTTGATCTGTTTTGAGCCGACCCAGTGTGTGTGTTTGAGAGTCAGTCCAAGTTATGGGTGCGTAAATGTGATTTTTTATGATGTGCTAGCGAGAATATATCATGGTGATTATTCTGACTTGCTCCACGTCAACCCAGTTCATGTCCTCGCGAGGCTGGACTTGTGGTATATATTTGTGTTTCTCGTCATCCAAGGGGATGGGCGAGATCTGTTGACGTTTCCAGTGGGAAACCTGCACCTAGCTTGCCAGACTGAGAGAGGTATTTGAAGGGCAGCGTGAGTCATACAAGTAGGGGAGCGCTCAATCAGATAACGTGTCTTGTCATGAATAACAGGC
Organism: Meconema thalassinum; assembly: GCA_946902985.2. Taxonomy (NCBI): domain Eukaryota; kingdom Metazoa; phylum Arthropoda; class Insecta; order Orthoptera; family Tettigoniidae; genus Meconema; species Meconema thalassinum. The sequence goes on from OX336393.1 coordinate 32,340,788, forward strand.
TTGCTTCCTGTACTGCAATTTATGATGTTGTTTAAATTCACAAAAACCTGATCGGATATAATGAGTATTGATTGATTAAATGGGAGCTGTCCATAATTGTAAGGTTGCCACCGAAATTCGTGTTTGTCTGGCGTTTCATATAAATGTAAACATAGTTTTTCAGCCGTTAGGCTTGTATTTTGTTGTTGTTGGTTCAATTTTTGGTGTGTTTATGTTTACGCGTCCATGACCCGTGTCAAGTTAGGGTGCGCGAAGCTATGTTCCCAAGTTATGATGAGAGCGGTTTTTTTTGGCCTAGTTCTGGCATGCTCTTTTGTGTTCATTTTGTGCTCCTGCACCAGTTAGGATCTCAGGGAGATTCTTCATTCTGTTTATATTATTAGATCTTGCATGTGACAGTAGCAGTTGTAGTGTATTAATTAAGGGTGGGTCCCATAGCCGTAGTGTGATTTAAAAGATGCACTCCGTAAGCAACATGACTGTTTCAATTGTAAACGGACTCGCATCAGTACTCAGTTTCTTATTAACGAGCAGTACACCACACGTTATATAACTTCTTGACCAGAAAAAATGGACTTGTATCCAGATTGTGTGACGAGTGAGTTCTTACCGCTCAAATGCTTATGTTATGATTTTATCATTTATGTGAAGCTGCATTCACATTGTCTTGTTGTGACGAGCGAGTTCCTACCGCTCAGTGTTTTTATTGTTTATTAAGGGGGTGAAGGTCAGGGAGGATTTGTTTTTATTTATTATTATTATTGTGCACATACCTTTCAGTCATTAAATTTCTTTTATTCTACTTGTTATTCATTTTATTTCCAGTATAGCCTCTGTCATGAACCTTTCTACTCATTAGAGCATGTTGTTTTAAGCGAACTTTGCTGTGTAACGCAGTCAGGACTGAGCACGACCCCGTAGACGACTCTCGACGAAACCATGCTTTATTGAAGGGTGCAATATATAATTCTTCGACACGTGTGTATGTCACTGAACTCCTTCTAAACCAATGGACCGATTTTGATGAAATGTTTAATGTATATTAGAGTGGGTCCGTGTATGGTTTAGATTCACAATTGGACCTGGTAGATGGCGTAGCGACCAAAATGTAGGGTGAACACAGTTTTAGAAACACAAGGTACAGTCAACAAAACGAAATTTGTCGTCTTGGAAACCGCTAGCCTTAGTGAAAACATAAGTCCCACCTCAACAGGTTCTTCTTTCCCCACTACTTCTCCCAAGCTCTTTTCCTTTTCTCAGCAGAGGTTTCTTCTGAAAAGTTCTTGAACAATTAACCTTTTGAGAATAACTCATAGTTATGTTTTTGTACCATAGATGGCGGTGATGTCGAATTCTTGGTATTTGACGTAGGCTTCAAAACATGCACAAATCACTTGCATCGTAGAGCTTGGCATTGTTTGGACATTTCAATAACGGCTCATAGTTTGAGTGGGTCCCGGTATGGTTTAGATTCCCAATTGGACCCAATAGGCAGCGCACGAGCAGATTCGACAAATGAGCGACGACGCGCAAAGTGATTAAACAAAGTCCCCTATGCGTTCATATACCATTCCAGGGATGTGTGTGGCTTAGTAAATCCATTTTTCATCAGGTAGCGCATGAGTAGATTCATCAAATGAGCGCGGAAGCGCGATGCGTTTCATCGAAGTCCCGTATGCGTTCATATACCATCCGTCCAATAGCATTGAATCGTGGGTGAGATGTTCTGTACACTCCAGGGAAGGTTTGAGGCTTAGTAAATCCATTTTACATCAGGTAGCGCATTAGTAGATTCAACAAATGAGCGATGACGCTTGAAGCGTTTCAACGAAGTCCCACATGAGTTCACATACCATCCGTCCGATAGCAATGAATCTTGGTTGAGATGTTCTGTACACTCCAAGGAAGTATTCTAGCTTATTAACTCCACTTTACAATAGGTAGCGCACGAGTATATTCAACAAATGAAATGCGCGAATGGTTTCAACACATTCCTGTATGCGTTCATATAGGATACCATTTATCCGATTGCGAAGAAGATTTGGTGAATTGTTGTGTACATTCCAGGAAAGGTTTCTGGCTTAGTAAATCCATTTTTTATAGGTAGCGTACGAGTAGATTCAACAAATGAGCGATGCTGCGCGAATCGTTTCAAAGAAGTCCCGTATGCGTTCATATACCATTCATACGATTGCGATGGTACTTGGGTGAATCGTTGAGTACACTCCAGGGAAAGTTTCAGGCTTAGTAAATCAATTTTAGAATAGGAATGAGTAGATTCAACAAATGAGTGACGGCGCGCGAATCGATTAAACAAAATCCCGTATGCGTTCGTTCATATGCCATGCATCCGATTGCGATCAATTTTTGGTGAGTTGTTGTTCAAACTTCCGGGATGGTTATAGGTATAGTTATTCTAATTTACAATAGATAGCGCGCGAGTAGTTTAAACAAACGAGTGTTGGCGATGCGTTCATATAGAATTCATCCAATTGCCATCAAATTTTAGTGATTTTTGGGCACACTCCCGGAAAAGTTATAGGAGTAAATCCAATTTACAATAGATAGCACGCGAGTAGCTTCAACAAAATGGCGTGCGATTAGTTTCAACAAAGTCCCACAAGCGTTAATATACCGTTCATCCAATTGCGATGAAACTTTGATGAGTTGTTGTGTACACGCCAGTAAATCCATTTTACAATAGGTACGGTACGAGTAGATTCAACAAATGAGCGACGACGCGCGAAGTGTTTCAAAAATGCTACGTATTCGTTCAGATACCATTCGTCCGATAGCGATGAAACTTGGGCGAGATGTTATGAACACTCCAGGGAAGGTTTCAGGCTTAGTAAATCCTTTTTCAGTAGGTAGCGCATGAGTAGATTCAACAAATGAGCGATGACGCGCGAATTTATTCAACAGAGTCCCGTATGCATTCATATACCATTCATCCGATTGCGATGAAACTTTGATGAATTGTTTTGTACACTCCAGGAAAGGTTTTTGGCTTAGTACTTGCATTTTGTAAGAGGCAGCGCACGAGTAGATTCAACAAATGAGCGACGGCACGCGAATCGCTACAACAGAGTCCCGTATGCGTTCATAAACCATTCATCCGACTGCGAAAAAATATTGGTGGATCGTTGAGTACACACCAAGGATGGTTTCAGGCTTAGTAAATCCATTTTACAATAGGTAGCGTACGAGAAGATTCAACAATTGAGTGACGGCACGCGAATCGTTTAATCAAAATCCCGTATGCGTTCACATTCCATTCATCCAATTGCGATGAAACTTTGAGGAGTTGTTGTGTACACGCCAGGGAAGGTATTCAAATTAGTAAATCCATTTTACAATATGTACGACACGAGTAGATGCAACAAATGTGTGACGACGCGTGAAGCGTTTCAACAAAATCCCGTATGCGTTCATATACCATTCATCAATTGCGATGAAATTTTGAAGAGTTGTTGTGTATACTTATGTGAAAGTTTCTAACTTAGTAAATCCATTTCGCAATAGGTAGCGCACTAGTAAATTCAACAAATGAGTGAAAGCGCACGAATCGTTTAAACGAAATTCCGTATGCGTTCATATACCATTCATCCGATTGCGATGAAATTTTGGTGAGTTGTTGTGTACGTTCCCACGAATGTTTCTAAATTAGTTAATCCATTTTACGATAGTTTGGAGGCAGTTAGCGGGAATTGAAAAGAAATATTGTGTATCCAAAAGCACTTCAGGAAAAAATTACAATGCCAACACTTTCTTGGATTGGCATTGCAACGCATCCCGGGTACAGCTTGTTATTAATAGTTTTGAGTTCTATTAAGACAATTTCACGTAAGGATTTTTGCATTTGCATTTTGCATTGTTCGCGTAATTTAATACTTCATTTTTGAGTTGATTAAATCCATTTGGTGATTTTCGTAGGCTATAATGAAGCTTAGTGAGCGTTGTTAGGATTTGGATCGTTTTGGAAGAATGTTTGCATTCTTACACTTTCGACTTTGATCAATTTATTTTTGTCGGCGATGCCGTATTGTTGAATGGCACGATTATGTGAAAACTGGTGTAATTCATAGGCTTAGTTGCATATCTCGTCATCTTTAAAATGGAAATTCACATTTAGGAAGATCTAGGAATGGTCTATTGAGATTTTGAAATATGCGATTGTTGGAAATGGTAGTCCTATTTTAAAGATAATGCCAAGATGAGATTGTTAGAGGTGTTAGAGGTAAGGAAAAGTTAACTTGGGTGTTAATCCTCCTATTTTACGTCAATTGCATTTGCAATTTGTGACATTGGAGTCAGTTTAAAGCCAGAGTAATTAACATTCAATGTGGCGACTAGATTTCAGTCGGTCCAGTTAATTGAAAGCAACGATAGTCATTTGATCACCATGTGGAATTTGATCACAGATAAGTTTGTGTCCTGTTAAACACTTGAGCTGTTTAAGAATTGTTATTAATGTGGATAACAATAAGAAGAATGACTAAAAGAAGGCGAATCTGTGTTCTCTTCTTGTTACACTTGTTTGCAACTGTTTTTAATATTTTTAGAACAGTAAAGTGAGGAAGTAGTGGAACAAGAAGGTCATTTGACGGCGTATAAATGAGTATTCAATGTTATTCTGCGCATGTTCGGTAAAACTGGTGAAGATTTATTCCACAATTAGGGGTTTTATAATGTGCATTGATGAAAGCTACGTGAATTGTAAGGTATTTCCGCATATTTGCGATGCACGTTTACGAAAGTGTCGTAATGAATTTGATGTGAAGATTTATGCCACATATTAGAAAGGGTGAAGCCTCGATCCTTGAGGGAGGCTTAAAGTAACGTAGAGAATGTTGTAAAAGCAGCTGTTTATTTTATTTTATTTGGTAACCGATGTATGATAAGATATTTTAAGAAGTGGACTTAATTTTCGAGAATTAATCTCATTATTAATATTAATGAATTAGATATGTAACCAATGCTAAGCTTAATCGCTTGGGTTATTGAAGCTAGGATATGACTATAATTAAACCGAATATGAGAAAGAAAGGTAGTGTATTATAAAATATCCTGTGATGAGAAGAAACAATGTAGAAATATTCTCTATGGAGAAATATGAACTTTCAGTCGAACGAGATGATGTATATAAAACGAACAAAGCTTTATAAATAGTTGTGCACAAGTTAAAATTGATTCAATATTTATAACATTCAAGTGTTAAACGGAATATGATAGGATCTTTGATTAATAAGGAGTTTATTGTATAGAGTAAGAATATAATTGTTAATTCAAATAGTTAGGAAAAACAGAAAGTTCCTATGAATAATTTCATTAATTTTTATTTATTCGCCATTGGAATAATTTAATTATTTTAAATGTTAATTTTATTTTGGAAACTCCTAAAAGTGGTAGGAATCCACTTGTGTCAGCTGGTTAGTAGACAGTGAGGAATCCACTTGTGTCAGCTGGTTAGTAGACAGTGAGGAATCCACTTGTGTCAGCTGGTTAGTAGACAGCGAGGAATCCACTAGTGTCAGCTGGTTAGTAGACAGCGAGGAATCCACTTGTGTCAGCTGGTTAGTAGACAGCGAGGAATCCACTTGTGTCAGCTGGTTAGTAGACAGTGAGGAATCCACTTGTGTCAGCTGGTTAGTAGACAGTGAGGAATCCACTTGTATCAGCTGGTTAGTAGACAGCGAGGAATCCACTTGTGTCAGCTGGTTAGTAGACAGTGAGTAATCCACTTGTGTCAGCTGGTTAGTAGACAGCGAGGAATCCCCTTGTGTCAGCTGGTTAGTAGACAGTGAGGAATCCACTTGTGTCAGCTGGTTAGTAGACAGCGAGGAATCCACTTGGGTCAGCTGGTTAGTAGACAGTGAGGAATCCACTTGTGTCAGCTGGTTAGTAGACAGTGAGGAATCCACTTGTGTCAGCTGGTTAGTAGACAGTGAGGAATCCACTTGTGTCAGCTGGTTAGTAGACAGTGAGGAATCCTCTTGGGTCAGCTGGTTAGTAGACAGCGAGGAATCCACTAGTGTCAGATGGTTAGTAGACAGTGAGGAATCCACTTGTGTCAGCTGGTTAGTAGACAGTGAGGAATCCAATTGTGTCAGCTGGTTAGTAGACAGTGAGGAATCCACTTGTGTCAGCTGGTTAGTAGACAGTGAGGAATCCACTTGTGTCAGCTGGTTAGTAGACAGTGAGGAATCAACTTGGGTCAGCTGGTTAGTAGACAGTGAGGAATCCACTTGTGTCAGCTGGTTAGTAGACAGTGAGGAATCCACTTGTGTCAGCTGGTTAGTAGACAGTGAGGAATCCACTTGTGTCAGCTGGTTAGTAGACAGTGAGGAATCCACTTGGGTCAGCTGGTTAGTAGACAGTGAGGAATCCACTTGTGTCAGCTGGTTAGTAGACAGTGAGGAATCCACTTGTGTCAGCTGGTTAGTAGACAGCGAGGAATCCACTTGTGTCAGCTGGTTAGTAGACAGTGAGGAATCCACTTGGGTCAGCTGGTTAGTAGACAGTGAGGAATCCACTTGTGTCAGCTGGTTAGTAGACAGTGAGGAATCCACTTGTGTCAGCTGGTTAGTAGACAGTGAGGAATCCACTTGTGTCAGCTGGTTAGTAGACAGTGAGGAATCCACTTGTGTCAGCTGGTTAGTAGACAGTGAGGAATCCACATGTGTCAGCTGGTTAGTAGACAGTGAGTAATCCACTTGTGTCAGCTGGTTAGTAGACAGTGAGTGGTGGGAATCCACTTGTGTCAGCTGGTTAGTAGACAGCGAGGAATCCACTTGTGTCAGCTGGTTAGTAGACAGTGAGTAATCCACTTGTGTCAGCTGGTTAGTAGACAGTGAGTGGTGGGAATCCACTTGTGTCAGCTGGTTAGTAGACAGCGAGGAATCCACTTGTGTCAGCTGGTTAGTAGACAGTGAGTAATCCACTTGGGTCAGCTGGTTAGTAGACAGCGAGGAATCCACTTGTGTCAGCTGGTTAGTAGACAGTGAGGAATCCACTTGTGTCAGCTGGTTAGTAGACAGTGAGGAATCCACTTGTGTCAGCTGGTTAGTAGACAGTGAGGAATCCACTTGTGTCAGCTGGTTAGTAGACAGTGAGTAATCCACTTGTGTTTGCTGGTTAGTAGACAGTGAGTGGTGGGAATCCACTTGTGTCAGCTGGTTAGTAGACAGCGAGGAATCCACTTGTGTCAGCTGGTTAGTAGACAGTGAGTAATCCACTTGGGTCAGCTGGTTAGTAGACAGCGAGGAATCCACTTGTGTCAGCTGGTTAGTAGACAGTGAGTGGTGGGAATCCACTTGTGTCAGCTGGTTAGTAGACAGCGAGGAATCCACTTGCGTCAGCTGGTTAGTAGACAGTGAGGAATCCACTTGTGTCAGCTGGTTAGTAGACAGTGAGTGGTGGGAATCCACTTGTGTCAGCTGGTTAGTAGACAGCGAGGAATCCACTTGTGTCAGCCGGTTAGTAGACAGTGAGTGGTAGGAATCCACTTGTGTCAGCTGGTTAGTAGACAGCGAGGAATCCACTTGCGTCAGCTGGTTAGTAGACAGTGAGGAATCCACTTGTGTCAGCTGGTTAGTAGACAGCGAGGAATCCACTTGTGTCAGCTGGTTAGTAGACAGTGAGGAATCCACTTGTGTCAGCTGGTTAGTAGACAGTGAGGAATTCACTTGTGTCAGCTGGTTAGTAGACAGTGAGTGGTAGGAATCCACTTGTGTCAGCTGGTTAGTAGACAATGAGGAATCCACTTGTGTCAGCTGGTTAGTAGACAGTGAGGAATCCACTTGCGTCAGCTGGTTTGTAGACAGCGAGGAATCCACTTGTGTCAGCTGGTTAGTAGACAGTGAGGAATCCACTTGTGTCAGCTGGTTAGTAGACAGTGAGTGGTGGGAATCCACTTGTGTCAGCTGGTTAGTAGACAGCGAGGAATCCACTTGTGTCAGCTGGTTAGTAGACAGTGAGGAATCCACTTGTGTCAGCTGGTTAGTAGACAGTGAGGAATCCACCTGTATCAGCTGGTTAGTAGACAGTGAGGTCACAGACTGACTTTTAAAGAAGCTTAAGTAATTATTATTATTATTAATTTATTTTATGCAATTATTTAATTATGTAACTATTTAATTATTCGATATTTTACTAGGATTAGGAGGGTTTAATACGATCTGTTATTATGTTCTAGTAAATAAACTAGAGGGCACGCTATGTTTGCTCGTCCTTCATATTAAAATATCCATCTTATATTTACAATAGTTAGCACGATTATGAGCAATGGAGATAGGTGCCCGCTTTTAACACCCATATATCCCGAGATTCAGGAATCTCGTGTTCGAGCTTAGATAGATTGCTGTGTTTTTAGGAAATTCCATTGTTCACCATCACTTTCCATCTTTATACGGATGTGTTAAAATGAGCTTCTTGTCAGCGAAACACTGAGGTTGTTTTTGCCGGGGACTTCAGTGTTCCTGCGATCCTTCTGCGGATTGACAAGACCGAGGAGGCTCGGGTAGAGTACATTGCTGTTGTTTAACAATGAATTCATTTGGGTGCTTTGCAACATCATGGTCATCGATCCTCGTGTGTCATTGTAATGGCTCAACTAGTGTATTTGTAATAGGGTCAATGGTTTGGGTAGGAGGCGGCCGTGACCTGAATTTAGGGACAATCCCAGTAATTACCTAAAGTGAGGAAACAACGGAAAACCACTTTTGGGATGGCTGGGGTAGGAAACTAAACCATAACTTGATAGTTCTCCTCCAGAGGGTATAATGAATTACTACAGTGATTGTGTGCCGTACTGAAACAGCGATTAATTGTTTTAATGGCATGAATGGTTTGTATGGTACCAACCACACTTCAATTCATTGTCTCGATATACCTGGCTCATTATATTCTTTCTATTTAATGTATCAATTTATTTCACGCCTTAGCTTACATTCACTGTACATTTCCGGAATATCCATTAACATGTCCCAGGCATTATCTACATTACCATTAAATGGATTATGCTTTTCAGGGTAAATCCTGATGCCACATTGGTTATTCAAAACGAAAATATGATGGTAACTCTGCTAGTCAGGACATCCCGCACAATCAGCGTGAAATGAAGGAGTTGCGTGACACGACCATTACGCTGTGACACATGCATAGCTTAGTTTTCAGGACTAGAACTAGAATTCTAATCGTTTTGGAATATCATTAAATGAAACCTTTGACTTTCATTTCAACAAATGATTTTTGCACGACCGAGAAAGTTTCTGAATTAATATATGAAATTCAGAAAACGTCGTATCAATGATTGAGCTTTGGTACGCTAATCGTTTAAACAAATTAACTTTGGCGAGGAGTTGTGCACACGTCTGCAACGGTGTCTGAATTAGAATAGCCATTTTACAATAGATGACGCGCGAGTCGCTTCAACAAATCGACTTTGGTCAGCTGTTGTTAAAGCTCGCAAAGGTTCCTGAATTAGTAAATCAATTTTACGATAGGCGGCTCATAAGTCGTAATACAAAATTAGTGTATATCATACAGTTTAGCAAAAGTTTGTGTGTTTCCAAACATTAGCAGTTTCCGGTGCGACCCACATTTGCGATGACCATCAACAAAGCGCTCGCAGAACCACTACGAGTGGACTAAATTTGGAAAATCCAAGCTTCTCTCACATGGACAGCTGTTAGTGGTTTGCTCACGAGTCGGAAAGCCTTCTGATTTATTTATTTACGCACCAGACGAAAAAACAAAAATATTGCACACCCAAATACACTTCAGTAAACAAAACAAAAGTCTTATTTCTTTGATTGGCAATGCAACGCTTGGCTGGTATAACTAGTAGGTTATAAGTTGAATAACATTCATACTGGATACCATATATACTCAAATACTTTCAACAGCCAAAACTCTGAATGAGAATGGTTAGTTTTTGGGCTGCCAAATAAAATGTTAACATCAATATCCACTTAACACTGACAAAATAAATTCATTCAACAACAAATATTAGAGGATAACTGATTTTGCTAACAAGAATGATTCGCATCCAACATTACCAGTTATCATACATTAAAAAGAAAGAATACTTTTCCTGTTGTCCACTTACTCATTTACATGATTTCCACTGGCGTCACTCTCTTCATCATGGGTTTCTTCTTTTATATCCTAGCGACAAGAATGGACCATTAATTCATTTGCTATCATATTACGCTTTTACACAAGCACTAACAAATAATTTAACTTTACAGCACAGATCAACTTCGAGCAAGGATTTATCAGCTGTGCAACTGACTGACTGAAATTACTATCTTATTCTCGATCATATCTTACTGTGTCATACAAGTCTCATCTAGATCTGGACTAATCAAAACATCCCTCCTTTGTAGATCAAATAAATTGAAGTGTGATAGAAAATATGAAAACAGTACTTTAAAGAAAGTAACGGTCTTCAGTGCTGAAAGAATTAATTTGGGAATTTCAGGTAGTATGACTATAAAAGCCTTTTCTCTTCCTAGTCCATCATTTTGTCCATTTCAGTCACAGCACATAATACATGCAAATGCCCCTTACAAGTGACTTAATCCCCAATAGTTGTACCATCACAGCAGTTAGGAACAAACCCATATACTACTGTTAGTAAAGTATTCGACATTATTATTACAACAATGGTGGCACCACTTGGAGAAGTGTGTGGGGACCCAAGGAGACTACTTTGAGGGTAATTAGGTTTCCAACGCTCCAGGTATGCCAGTTTGTTTTCCCCGGGCAAAGGTCCGATACTTCTCTAGCAGGCCTCGTCTGCCATATAAACAATATTCTACAAGAACAGTGCACAATTTTTTATTAAGGCAGGTACAATTTCAAAAAACTTTCAATCAGCCATCTACAGTGTGTGGCGATAGAGAGAGTGATTTGTAGACTATCTAACATAACTTCAGCTACTACATAATGCTTCTAACTGCAAGCAGTGAACTTACGGTATTAACCTTATAATATATTATATTAATTCAAAGTAGGAGTAAAGATTCAAGGAGAAATAATTTCAACTCTGACATTTGCTGATCACATCTTTGCCGACACACCAGAGGATATAAATGAGTTTTTAAATGGTATGGATTCTGCCTTGAGGAAATAATTCATGATGGAAATTAATAAATGTAAAACAAAACTATTGGAATGCAGCCGAAAGATATCCGAAACCCCTATGTACGTCAAATTGGCAGGTGAATATGAGACTTTTCTTACTTAGGAAGCAAAATAACCAGAGTTGGACGAAGCAAAGAGAACATAAAGTATGTTGGCACAGGCAAGGAAAGCATTTCTACTGTAAATGTATCTATTGACATCGCGTAGATGTAGGTGTTAGGAAGTCATTATTGAAAGCCTTTGTCTGGTGCGTGGCACTCTATGTTAGTGCAACTTAGACTATTGGAGCAGTAGAAAAGAAGGGAATGGAATGGATTGAAATGACGTATTACGGGAGAATGATGATCAGATGGACAGATAGGGTTACAAATGAAGAGGTATTAAGAAGAGTGGGAGAGGAGAGATGATTCTGGCGACTGCTAATGAAGAGCGGAGATAGATTGGTAGAACACATACTAAGACAACCAGGAATAGCGAAGCTAGTTATGGAAGGAAGGGTCCAGGGGAAGAACGGTAGACCAAGGTTAAAATGTGTTAAACTGATTGCCTCGGACGTAGGGTGTGGTAACTATGCAGAGATGAAATGATTAGGACAGGACAGGAAGACATGGAGAGCTGCACCAAACCAGTCAAAAGACTGAAGATTCAAATCACCACCACCACAACAACAACAAAAAAGGTGAAATATAATGCGACAAGCCAACATGCATTATCATGTGTTCTCTGCTTAAGGCTGGCCTGGATGGGGTCTCGTACTACTCCTTTGCTTAGAATGCAGTAAATAAGTCGACCCTGGATCATTCGGTGTATTTATACCATGAAAATACTCTAACTTCTTCGTACAAAAATACAAGGTTCACAACAGGCAACTATTACACGTGATAGTGACCAGGATACGCTGGCTTCATATAACGTACCCTTCACCTATGAGAATTAACCCTTAATTGAGCTCGTGGAAAAACCTCACACTAATAACCGCGTGTGGTCCCACGGACCACGGAATGTATGACAATATATTTTGGAACCGATTTTGTTTTCGTTTTACTGATTTAAATAACATGGTATTTAAATTCATATTAATGCAAATGAGACAAGATACAGACGTAAATATAGTATAGTGAGATTTTTAAACGCACAAAAATAAAATTAGTACCATTATTGTAAGGCTTCCATCTTTGCTCAAGAAAAAATACCAACTTTCAAGTTTGGCAATTAAATGTAATGTCATTTAACACACAAATATATCATCTAAATAACAGTAAATTTCCAAACACAAAGAAAGGAATCCTGCAAGGTGTCGAGATGCTCTAATTCGTGTCACTGACGCAGCCTTTGCAAACTTTCTTGCTGTGCACTAAGCAGATTGGTAGCTTACATTCGTAATGCAGGTGGGCTGATAATAGTTCTCTTCTTCTCTGGACACACTTAGCAACATTTTCGTTTGTGGAGGTCAATGTTTTTCCTCCCACTTAGGCCTAGTGTTGGGATCTAAATTTTGTTTTTGATTGCGGGCAATCCCGAGCGCCATAGTAGAAAAACTGTCCCCCTGTATTGCTTTTTTCAGTTGCCGCGTCCTCACCTTCAACCTCTGCGCCTTCATTTTCAGATGCGCTTACTTCTGGAGCTGTGTCCTGATCACTAGGTATATATTCGGCATCATCTTGGTCTGAATATTATTCCTCTGAAGCATGCTGTAGATGGGTAATCATACGCTCTTAGGAGTCTGCCACATTTTGTTGTATCTCTTCATCCGCTTGCAGCCAGTCAGTAACAACATTCTCAAATTTAGTGGATTGCACGTTATGCCAACTGGAAGGTTTATAATGGTCAATTATGCCAAGATTCATCAGAATAAAGGCAGAATAGACTCAGTCAGAATTTTTTAAAAACGTTACGTAGCTGACCTCGTGTGGTCCCACGGACCACGACCAATTAAATACCTACATACCGAAAGACCGCACGTTCACGTCATTTCACCACAACCTTCAGGAAGGTACTGGGAGGGGGGAGTCGATCGGTGGTAAAATACTCCATTTACGAAGATAACAAAAACGTATCAGGTCCCAGGGACCACACGAGGTCAATTAAGGGTTAAGAGCCAAGGATATGCTGGCTTCATATAATATACCCTTCACCTATCAGAATTAAGATATATCCTCCATTACCTCAGTGAATAGAGCAACACACATGGTCATGGGTCATGGGTTTGAGTCCAGCACTAATCAGACAATATAAAGCTTACCATCCAGCTAGACGTCTAGTACTTTCCATACATCACATAACATAATAGAAGACAGGTTCCATATGTCATCAGTACGGTCTGAATACACAATTCTGTTATCCCTAAATAGCATTGGTGAGAATCAGACGGCGATCAGGTCATGTCCTCTATGAGATGCAACAAGTAGTAACTCAATAACGTACTCACCTCTTTCAAATCTCCACCACTCGCTAAAGATGGTGTTTCTGTTTGGACGTATGGAACAATCTCTGGTATGGAGGTTTCTTCTATCTTAATATCCTCAGTGAGATGAGTATCATCCTGCAGAGAAATAACTTGTTTCACAAACACGTTCCTTTGCATAGATGGAATTAAATCTCACACACGTTTCCATCACTTTGAATACCTTCCAAACATAATGCGACATACAAGACCTAGATCAGAAATTTTGTAGAGAAAGGCAGTTCTGTTCTCAGAGTAAACACCCCAGACTGGGGTAACTTCATCAGCTGATATCCATATATATTTGTCCCCGTTCACTTGTTCGTAAACCACGATGGTATGTCAGACCACGTGACAACACCGAGCCATTCTCCGATATTGTCAACTGAGTACAATATTACGAAGTCAGGGTTTGGAGAATGGCACTAGTGAAGGCGGTGAAAGGTTCGAGCGAGCAGTGAAATCCATTGGAAACATGAGATCAAAATAAGGATTGAAGAAACGGACAATACAATACATTGAGTTAGACATTCACCGTACATTGCATGGAAATACTTTGAACAACGCGGAGGAAAATAGGAAGAGGAAGTAGCTGATTGCCTACAGAACGGAGAGGCCAGAAATGCTACACTACGCACAAAAAAGAACTTGTCGAACGCCTGAGAGGTGGATATGGAGATTCGAGAATCGAACCCACAGTGTATAGAATAGAGTATAAGTAGAGGAATAGAGTGCAAAATATTTCTCATTGAGTGTGGAATACGCGAAGTTGCGCGTTCGACGATTTAATACTAAGATTTGTGTATTTATTGAATTTTGCGAACTGTTGAGTGTAAGATCAATTTGCGATAGTTTGAGCACATGTGATAAAACTGGAAAGTGCTACACAGAGCTCAAATATTGATCAGAATTATTTGTTGTTCTGGGTAAATTAACAACAAAAAAGTTTGGTGCTTTTCAGTCGGTCAACACGTATGTACCCAAAAAGAGCTGGGTTATGCCCTAATCCTGAAATAAATTACATGAGAGTTGACCGACTGAAAAGCACCAAACATTTGTTTACTTAGGCAACACTGAAAAATGGCTTCAAACCCCACAATGCTGGGTAAATTAATTGTAGGACGCTTTGACGCCATGATTACTCCATTAAAATAAGATATAAGTGACAGAGATTTAAACATAAAGTTGGGCAAGTGATAGAAATAAACGAGAAAAATTAATCTAAGTGCGGCAATGCTGTGATAAATCTGACAGCAGAGCAAATATTTACTACAGGTGTAGAAGATGTGATACCATTATTATGAAATTTCACATCATAGAGAAGATGATTCCAACCAACACCATGATCCACTCAATTCAACATCAGATGAAGAAGGTTTTTATAGCAAATCAAATTCAAGCCTGGAAGGTGAGTTCAAGCGAAATGAGAAGGACCAGCTTCTGGAGATGGAAATGCTCAATTGAGATGTAACAGATGTTGAGTATAATCCAGTGAGTGTACTTTGTATGAGAGGATAAGAGAACAAGAAAACCCTCCTCTCTCTACCACGTGCGCGTGGGGGCAGATGACCTCGTAGTTCCGCCCCTGAGAACAACAATAACTAACTCATGTGCCTATTTAAGCCTGACACATATCGCCTGTGCAGAGGCCTGAGCGCATTTCGAAATAAATAACATCACAGATGTAATATTTCAGTTCTAATCTATATTTGCACAACACTTCAGTGGGATAGGGAAATAGGCCATGTAATTGCGGCAAGTTAATATTTAGATTCTGTGTATTCACTTAAGCTATCTTAAACTAGTATTTATACAAATAATTGTAGAGAGCGTGGCACTGTACAGACTTATCCTCTACATTAAGAGTTGACCAATGAGCTACCTCAGGCAAAGCCCATTAGTTGGGTATTGTGATTGAGTTTTAACATAGCACATTGTGCAGACTTCACCTATAATAGGATCCAGGGTGGAACTTCAGGAGCAATACGATTACATCTGACTTTGTGAGATGTTCTTATAGAAAACAAGACTGAGTAATCCAATCTTCCAAAAAATATTCTCATTAAGAATCATTCGTATTATTATAAGAGAAGTAATGCATAACCTATAATTACCTGAAGTTCATGTTCCTCTTTAACTGTTATCCTTTCATCGTGAAATATATCACCAGCCTCGTTCTGCAGGTTATCAGAGGGCAACAGCTCATTTGGATCCTACGAAGTATCACAAGTATGTTAAATATATAGACACAATATGAGTACTAAGATAACAGGTCCTGGTTAGAGTACCTTATACTATCAAGTCCTGCATTATATCACTAAACCTTGCACATCACTAAGATAGCAATGTTACACCATGTACGAATTAAAATGTAACTTACAATGTTAGAGAATTCATGAGTCAACCATTCTGGCTCATTCTTGATGAATAGTCTTTTCTCCATTATGATCCGGAAACTACAAGAGGAAGAATTAATAAAAGACCTTACTTATTCCAGTACGCAAATCAGTCTGATATTTTATAAATTAAATTACGTATTATCGGACTCCTCAAAGTGTACAGTGATAACGAGCGGTTATAATTTGGCAACAACAGTAAAACATATACAACCATGACGCTCAACAATTACTTAAGTCATATGTCTGCAAGTTGACCGCCATGGTCAATTAAGTCGTCAATATTTATCATTGTGATTGAGATATACCGTAACTAATGGTGCCCGCTTGTAGAGCAGGGACATTCAGAATCCTACATTCGATTTCTATATTCCTAAATAAGCAAAAATATGATTTGGGGCAACCTGATAAAATATTATATTGTCAGATATAAAGTACCGTACTTTAAAAACCTTTCAACACGATTAATTAGGCTAAGTGGAAGTGAACTTAGATAGCTACACTTTTTTTTTTTTGCAAATCAGCACTAGTTGCTTTCGGTATTGAGCGCTACAAAATGAATCTTTCGCCATTCGTTACAAAACACCCACTTCAAAAAAGATTCGTTATCTTATCTAACCATTGAATAGGCAAACTTTACTCTCTATATAAAAGAAGGGCTTGATCTCCATCTTTAATTGAATGACCCCAAGGACAATTTGTTTATTGTTGTATGCATACGGCAATTGACCTTGCTGGAGTGTGGTCTCTTGCTTTGCGTTACAATTGCCTGGTGGGGTTGGGGGGCGCAAACACGCTCAAGCGATGGAAGGATGCTTACTTCAGCTTATTAACACCAGACTTCTGAAGGGAAATTGTAATCACGAGCTGTTAAAATAAAATCAATTAGTTCCATCAGGAACTAAATAGCCTATTTTCATATATCCTACTAATAGCCTATCAATTGTCTCTATCAACATACAAATTGTCAGTTTGATTGCTGTAATAGATTTGTAGATGTTGAGAACGGTCTAAATATTTTGGATGGTCACCATGTTGGATTTGTATATTATAGGCCTTAGATTTATGTACTACTAGCTGAAGTATCCGTTCTTCGAACGGCTTTTAGTACTTGCTGGCCTAAATCATTAATATAATCACACATCATCATCATCATTTATTGAACAATTAATTCCAACGAGCCAGAGGCTCTTTCATAGGAATTGTACAATACAAATTTATTGGCGTCTACTACAATTTTATATACATATATACCTTACATATACATTTGCTGCGTGATTAAGTAAATTTTCGACAATAATACTAGACCTAACACTGTAATTAGCTTACCAAAAGAAAATGTACAATGTAAATAACATAAAAATAAAAAGTAAAATAATAATTAAATAATAATTAAAATAATAATTTTATCAATGCAGAGTGAAATGAGACATGATGATTCACTAAATTTGGTGACCTACTTTATTAGGAACCGATTCCAAAGTAGTCTCTTTAATTTAAATTTGAAAGTCGACAGATTGGAAATTGATTATAAATCGCTTGGAAGATGGTTGTAAGATTGAATGGCTGAGAACTTAAGGCTACAGTTACCAAATTTATACGAGCGGATTTGAAAGAGAGCGAAGTCATTTGCTTGTCGCGTGTTATAAGTATGAATGTCTGAATTTAGGGTGTAGTCACTGTTATGCAGCACATTGTTTTGCTTAATTCTGTGTATTAGTATAGCTGACCTTAATTCTGCACACATTGACATTGGCATTATTTTACTCTTGGTATATAAATCTCAACTGTGTGTATTAAAGGGTAGGTTATATATATTTGTTATCGCTCTACTTTGTATCATCATAAGTTCATGCAGGGCTGTCTTTTTACACTGAGTCCAAATTACATTTAGATACGGTACTGCAAGTGACTGTGTACGAGTGAGCAATAAACTGTGATTAGAAGTTTTCTAGGGATTAAGTATCTCTATTTTCTCAACAGCCCAGATGCTGGAGCTATCTTCTTCGCAATATAATCAACGTGTGCTACCCAGCTTAGATGTTTATCAATGATTAGCCCCAAATATTTAAAATGTTCGACCTCGTTTATTATTGTGTTGTTGCTATATATTTGATTATGTTCAATATTTTTCATTGTCATATATTTTGTTTTCGTGACGTTCATAGTCAATTTATTAATATTGAGCCACTTGACTATTGCGGTTAAGTCTTCTTGCATATTATTGATTATTGTGCCCAATTTGCTAACAGTATAGAAAACATTCGTATCATCAGCGTAAAGCATAATTTGACCTTTTAAATTAACTTTACTTAAATCATTTATATATATTAAAAATAGCGTAGGGCCAAAATAGAACCTTGAGGAACCCCACACGATACAGCCTTTTCCGCACTTTGATAGCCATTCATAGCAACATATTGCTTTCTTCCACTAAGGTAGCTATGGAACCACTCCAATGCAACGACTCGAATTCTAGCATTCACTAATTTTGATAATAGAATTTCGTGATTTACTGTCTCAAAAGCTTTAGCGAGATCAATGAATAACCCAGCTGCTATCTCGTAGCGGTCAATGCTTTCCTGAAGCATTGAAATAAGATCAGTAATAGCCAGTTCTGTACTGGGGTTCTCAACAAAACCATATTGGGCTCTATAAAAAAATGTTATTCTGCTGAAACTTCACTAGCCTCACCTTAACAATGCTTTCCAGGACTTTGGAAATAATTGGTAGTATAGATATAGGTCTATAGTTCCCTGCATCACTTGTATTTCCTCCTTTGAAAATTGGTATTACTTTAGCAATTTTTAGAGCTTGTGGTACTATGCCACTAGTCATAGATTCATTAATTATAGTAACACGCATGGTTATTAGTTGATCATCAAATGTTTTAACCACACTAGCTGAAATCCCATCTACACCACAACTTTTTTATTTTTAAGTCTTAATTATACATTTAACTTCAACGTGATCTGTTGGATATAGAGAGAGTTAGCGTTCTGACTTGTACAGTCCTGATCAGTTATCTGGGATGCAAGATTGCTGGCTAAGCTTGGCTATGAGTTAGCAATCTCCTGTTTATCTGCAACGACCATGTTATCTATCATAAGAGACGAGCTATACCTTTTGTTATATATAATTTCATTCAAGATTTTCCATGTTTTCTTTACGTTTTTATCATACAAGTTTAGCTTTAGTGAGTAATAATCTGCTTTTAGTTTCCTTTCAATGATGTTACTGCATTTCTGTACATAATATATTCTTCTTTTAGGGATATGTTATCTTTGTGTTGCCTGATCTTGAGTTTTTGGTGTAGTGTGTTGCGTCGCTTAATCAATATTATCACTTCAGATGTAATCCGTGGACTTGCATCATCTGTATTTGACATTTTTTTCTGATTGTTGGAATTGTGCTTGCGTCTTTTTATAGTTCCTTGCATTTGGTCAATAAAAGCGCTGTACATGTTGTTGATCGTAATATCCTGGCTAGTTTGTGTGATATCATTATTATCGTTTGTTTCGTTAGCCATACAATTAGGACTAATCGACGAAGTGAACATTTTGTTATGAGAATGGGTTCTTTTATATGGCCAGACAGTGTCTGTGATGATTATATTGTGGACACTTATGTCTGTATCCACATTGGATATTGTGAGCTGCATTTTGTCATTGTTTACTACTACATGATCGGGAAGAGTTGATGATGTGTCAGTCGTACGTGTTGCATATATTTTGTTACACATTGTGAATCCATAGCTTGTTAAAACATTAAGGTATCGCATTTTAGGAGGTCGTCAGTAAAATTGTTAATATTTGTGTCACCTATGAAAAGACAAGGAGTATTGTTGGTCTGAGAGGGGAAATTTTCCAATGATGTTAGAAATAACGCTGCATTAGACCTCGTTGGGTTGCATCCTCCAATGATGGATAGATTGTCTGATTTGATTTTACCAGTTGAGGTGTCTCGCCATATCTCCAAACAGATTAAGCTATGGTTCAATTCACACTTATTTTTTAGTTTATATTTCCATTGTTTATGTACAAATAACCCCATCACACCTCCTCTCATATCATCTCTGTGAGCTAACACACAAGAGTAGTTGTTAACGTTGTAATATTTAGCCTCGTTGCTCTTAATCCAGGAGGGGCTTCCATTGTCAGGCTGAGATTTCTTCTTAGCTAGTTCGCTCTGAAATTTACGGATGTTCTCCATGCTGGTGATGTGAAAAGTGCTTCCATTTTCGTCTTTCTTCACGAAAAGTTTACAGTCTTCGTCCAAACATACCTACAGCCATGTTGCCGGAGGTCTGGTGCTTGTATGTGCAGATATTTATTCTGCGACGTTAGGTGCTCGTTTATATAAACACTCCGTAACTTTGCCTGAATCCCAACATCAATGGAAGTCATTCTTGGCTTGATTTTCTTAGCCGTTAATAGTTCGTCTTTTATTAAGCGACTACAGAATTTTACCAGCAGCGGAGGCGGTAGTTCTGCTTTCCTTTGAGGGAGTCTGTGGCACGCATCAATGTCATTGGTGTTAATGTCTACGCCTAAACACTTTCCAAAATCTTTCACAATTTCCACAGGCTTCTTGTTGTTAATAACAGGCAGTCCATGAATTTCGAGGTTATTTCTGCGAACATATTGCTGGAGCTCTTGATTTTCACCTCTCAGTTGTAATATCACACTGTTATTTGTATCGCGCTTGTGTGGTAAAGTACGAACTTCGTTTCGCAGAACGGTGATTTCCGCCAAAGCCTTTTTGGAGTTGTCAGACATTTTTTGTTGTTCTAACTTCATCAGCATCAAAACTCGCAGCACAGAACGATACCGACCTTTGCATCTCCTTTTGTTCTGACTCGATTAATTCAATTTTAGTGAGCCTGATGTTGATTTGATCAATAACACTTGCGAAGTCGTTGAAGTTAGGAGCATCACTATCTACATGTTCTTTGGCGCCTTCACTCACAGTGTCGTCAGATTGTCCACAGTACCATTTTCGGGCTTTAGAGGAAACACGTTTTTTATACTCTCTCCTATTAAGTTGTACACACGTTCTGTGATGAGACTTACCACATTTTCCGTCACACACGATATAATCTTCTTTCTGTGCAATGTAATCTTCGCAGCTCCCACACATTGACTTCCAATTAGACGCCATCTTTATTAACAAGTGACAACCATACAACTAGGTCCTTAAAATAAATATATTTAGTTTCTTATCAGATCTTCATACTAATTAAAAGCAATCTGTACAGGCCGGACGTCTTTTTTAAGACGAGTGAAAAATCTTAATGGTAGCCTGAAGGCGAGTTACTACAGTACCTGTCTTGTTGTCACCTGTCTCATGCAGTCATATGATTGACAAAGCTATATCACACTACTGCTGTAGTACATTCATTGGCAAATATAATGGCGTTCTGTTCGTAACTATGTAACGTGTACTTCCGCGTCACACAATACTTCGACGTAGACTGTACTGTTCTGTACGGTGGTGTCGTCACGTGCTCAAGTCTGGAATTCCATTACATCAGACCGGTGGTGACAAAATGTGAAGCGACTGTGTACAGGCTTACCCGCATGCTTCAAGGCCAAGGGCAAAACAAACGTCCGGCTTTTAGTCTGAAACTGTTATGAAATAAATATATTTACAAGAAGTGACCATTTTCGATAACATATTGCCCGCCTTTCACACAATACATACTGTCAAACAGTTGACGGAGAACCGATTATATGGACTCACTTTTTCGTGCGGCCAGTGCGAGGAGTGTGACAGCCAGTATTCTGTACCTTACTGGTGTCACTGGAGATTTCGACTGTAGAAGCACAACTTTGGGATACACAGATTCTGATGCAAATCGAACTAGTCTAGAAATATGGACTGAGGCTCATGACTTGCATCTGATCCACAACCCAAAGCTCCCATCTTCCTTCAACTGTGGCAGCTGGAAAAGACGGTTCAATCCAGACAAAATCTTCGTGTCCTCAAAGGTATCTGGGCTATGTCTGAAGACTATGGATGACCCTATCCCTCGCACTCAACATAGGCCTACAGGCACCGTGAATTCCGTGGTGATGCCTGAAGAGGTACCATTCACGAGGAGGATTAACTTCAAGAAGGTTGACTGGACGAAGTTCAGTGAAGAGCTTGACTCGGAGATAATAAACATCCCTCCACAACCTGAAATGTACGACACCTTCGTTGAATGCATGCAGTAAGTTTCAAGGAAACCTATTCCGAGAGGATGTAGAACTCAATACGTTCCAACATGTCCGGTAACGACAAACAGCTGTTGGAAAGGTACCTGCCCCTTAAGGCTGTGCTACCGAAAAATAAAATATAGGTCTGTTATATAGGTCTTCGGGACTTGTTATATGCCACTTTTGTAAAATATAGACTGCTCGTTTGTTCAGGGCATGTATTCAAAGTGTCTACTTTGAGGGTTAAAGGTACATACGTCACGACAAAACTAATTACAGGAGAATTTCGAAATTTCTGTGCAATAACTCTTGTAATAGTAGCTTCATTATGAACAATTTTTATTTCAAAATTCCACATATTTTATAAAAGCATAATATTTCAATAACCTTTTTTATTGTAAAAAAAATGCTGTAATAGCTTCAAATTTATTCAATTTGTAGAGGGTCTAGTTCTGAGCAGTTCGAATATTTGATGAAAGAAACTGTTTAGTGATAAACCCGTGACGTATGTACCTTTGACTAGTCTTCAACTCGGCAGAACGGTAACTACACAGGCTACACGATAGGCTACCCGCACTACCACTTGCACAGAGCTTCATTCCCCCACCCTACTACCTAGCACCGCACCCCACCTCCCGTTGCGGGTCATTCCTTTCCTTACGCAGCATTCCATTCTACTTACCGTGGAGTGCAAAGAAAACAAAATAACTCGCCGTCTTCCATAACATTTTCCTGCGCGCTTAGTCGCTGACACTTCAGTCTGACTAGACCTAATCTTGAGGAAGCAATAGAAGAATATATCTCGCCCCTTTCCCGTTTCATTTCCTAATTCTGCGTTTGGGTTTCGTGATTGAGTGATTGAGTGTTCCTATAACATTCACACTTTATTCTAAAATGCCACGAAAGCATTCTCCGTCAAGGAAACGTTCCAGAAGAGGCCGCGCAGCAAAGACTACGTGGGAGAAAAGAAAACAACAAGAAATCACCGTGAATGTTTCAAACGATTCTGCTCAATTTGAAGACTCCGAAGAAATATTCAACAGCTTGTTAGTTGAAAGCACTCCCCCAATACGCCACGATGCAAGTCGGTAAGTAAACTATTGTTACAATATATAAATTAATTATTAATTAATTTGAAAGGACTTGTCATTTTTTTAGTAGATTAGCTACTTGTAAAACGTGTTGTTGTTGCTTATTTTAGGGACTGAGACATCGCGGTCATATAGCCCCATGTATTTTTGGGAGTGTATGGAATTTGTGTGATTATATGTGTTAATGTGATGGCTGTACTATTGTGTGAATTTCTAAATTGGGGATATGATTGCTTTTAGAAAGGAACCATCCCAGCATTTGCCTGGAGTTAGTTTTAACGCGTATTTGCTTTCTGTATGTTAATAATAATCAAGGTAATATGTTTTAACATTGTGTGATTTCAGGTATGAAGATCAAGATTATTCCATAAATTTTCCAAACGATTCAGGAAGTGATACAGACGATGACAATGAGTCTGATTGTGAAGTACCAACCATGGTAATTGCAAGGAATACTGAGGCCAACGAACTGCCTCCAATAGGGCGACGCATCGTTGATATGGGTCACGTTATGAAAGAAATAGAATTAGTAACGATCCATTCCAAACATTGTACCATGGGAAAATACAAATACAAAAAAGAAATAAACAAGAAGTTCCGTGAAGAACTATACAGCCTACTTTTCATGCCAATGATTATTCTACAGTATATGAACCTATCTAGAATAATGACGAAATTAAGTTGGTAATATCGAAATATCTAATTAGTTCAAAATATACCTGGTATAATGTAGCCTAATAGAGCACTACAGTTGGCAGCCCTGGTGACTGAATATATTCTTAGTTCCATCTCATTAGGTACAGAATACAAAATTTGGTTGAAGTCCAATGGACGTTACATGCAGTTAGACACTGGATCTATCAGCACGCGTAAAATCATGTTGCCAACAATACCATGCGTGTGCTGGTCAGAAATAATCTGAAATATTATGATATCAACTGTTGTGCCA
The DNA here is from genome assembly GCA_946902985.2 of Meconema thalassinum. Taxonomy (NCBI): domain Eukaryota; kingdom Metazoa; phylum Arthropoda; class Insecta; order Orthoptera; family Tettigoniidae; genus Meconema; species Meconema thalassinum. The sequence goes on from OX336393.1 coordinate 32,365,015, forward strand.
ATTTTGGATGAAATCCGTTTGTTAGTATAGACGTTACATGTATTTTAAAATTGGACATATCAGCAGGCATAGAATCATGTTGGCAGCACTGCCTTGTATTAATTACTCCAAATTAATCTAGAATGTCAGTTGCCATACGTGTGCTAAGTATAGAGCTGTTGGCTTGCATACTTTCTGATATATTGATATTAGGGTAAAAAAAATATATAGACAGCATTTATTAAGAGTTGGCAGCCCTGATTGCTCTTAACAATACGTATAGTCATATCTGTTATGGTACACATAGCACATACGAAATTTGGTTGAACTCCAACTGATTGTATAGAAGTTACATGTATTTAAATATTGGTACTATCAGCAGGAGTATAATCATGTTGGTAGAACTGACGTATATAAGTTACTCCAAATTAATCTAAAATGTCAGAATATACGTGTGCATAGTTTAAAGCTATTGGCTTGCATACTTTTTGATATATAGGTATTTGGATAAAAAAGAGAGAGAAATTATTAACAGTTGGCAGCCCTGGTGGCTCTTAAGAATACGCTCAGCCATATCTGTTTATGTACAGATATTACATACAAAATTTGGTTGAAATCCAGTTGATAGTGTAGAAGTTATATGCATTTAAACATTGGACCTATCAGAAGGCTTAAAATTATTTTGGCAACACTGTCATAGTTGGCCTCCTGGAAATTAAACTGAAATAGTATTATCTACATGTGTGCCAATTTTTGAATAGCTCCCATGCATACCTTGCGAGATATCCAACATGGAGCTCAAATTTTTAGTGCGTTTTTTCAGCAGTTGGTAGCACTGACATAATTTTCAAATATGGACGTGAGATATTCCGGTGCACATCTTTACTCATACTAAATTTGGTTTTGATTGCTGCAGCCGTTTAGGAGTTGATAGGGGGACACACACACAAAGCCAGACAGCCAGACAGATGGACAGACAGACAGACAGACAGACACACATTTTCCCGGATCGATCTCATAAGTCTACTTTTTCCTCATTTTTGCAAAATGTGAAAAGTAGGCTAAAAATGGATTATATTGTACATGGATTTATTATTGTGATAACCGCGAAAACGAATATACTGTAACTTCAGAGCCTGTTTACCAAAAAATGGAAGTGAACGATGCTCTGATGTGGGGAGCTATGGCAGTATGTATCGGGGTTTCTCAAGTCGAGGAAATGTTCAGTGTTTTGGACATACCGATCGTGAGCCACAACAAATACGCAAACCATGAAATACGAGTTGGTGATGTAAGTACAGTATATTGATCCATATTTCCTTATGACCTATATATTATCAACAATTCTGAATAAGTGGTTTCAGTGAATTATGAATACTATTTTGTTGTTGTTGTTCATTATTAGATGAAAATTATGCAAAGAAAAGCCTCTCTTCAAACATTTCTATATTAAGATAATTTTAAACATTTTATTCAAAACATATTTAAGATTTTAAAATAAATACATTCTGTAAATTATAATCCCGTCCAAGCAATCATTGCTATTGTTGTTATTAATATTATTATTTTCTTTCTAAAGGTTTGGGAAGTAGCTCTCATACGTAAAATGAAGGAAATTCCAGAAGAAGAAAGACGTATTGCCATTGAAAAGAACAACTATTTGAATGGCGTTCCGTACATATCTGTTATTGGCGACGGAGGCTGGGCGAAGAGGTCGTATGGACATGGGATGAGCTCGCTGAGTGGTGGTGTAATCATTTGGGAAATATTAAAGGGATTTCACGTATTCATTTCATTGCAAAATGGCGATGTTTACTTTTGCTTAGCTAAGTCACACCACTGTGTCTACATGGCATCTTAGTCCCTGGAGAAAACTACATGGAAGCCCAGGTAGTATTTTCAAGGCGAAAATTGTCGTCAGAGAGAAAAGACGATCTCGAAAGGCACTGGCATTTTCTCAAAAACCGCCAGTAAAGAAGAGACGAAAGTGTGATGAAAACTATGGGCCACTAGCACAGTTGCCTGACGTTGAAGATGAAGTTCTTGAGACAAGAATGATCAATTTCTCAAAGAAAATGGCCGATGAGGTAACAAACGGTAGTCCTATTGAGGTATCAACTCTTGGACAACACACTAACCCCATGTGGCACGACCAAAGAGTGAAACGCTTGACAGCTTCCCCTTGCCACAATCTTGTAAAATCAACTTTGTATCCCAAAAATCTCACCTCAGTTTCCGTCAAATTTGGAAGAGATAATGAAGACGCTGTGTTGAAAATGTACGAAGACAAAATTGGCAACATGGTCACCAAGTGTGGGTTCTTCGTAGATCAAGATCATTCATTTTTAGGAACCAGTCCTGATGGTTTGGTTGATTGTGATGGCCTCGTAGAAGTAAAATGCCTTGCGTCCGTCACCGAATCAGATTTGAAAGACGAGGTGACAAAAAAAAAGGTTGTGCTTGGAATTGTCAGAAGGAAAATTGCAATTGAAACTAAGCTACAGCTACTTCTTCTAGGTCCAAGGTCAATTGAATATCACCAGGAGAAAATGGTGCGACAATGTAGTTTATACGAAGAAAGGAGAACTATTCGTAGAAAGGATAGAAAAGGATGAGATATTATGGCAAAGAAAAATGCTTCCAAACCTGGTACAATTTCATAAGGAGTGTATTTTGCCAGAAATTCTAGACAGTCGAGTTGTTCGAGGCATGAACATCCGAGATCCCTCATTTGTGCTAGAGGCACAGCGACAAAAGCAGGCGACAAATAATACCAACAAACGAAAGAAGAGGAAACCACTGACACATTCACAGACAAGAAAAACATTAACCACCTGGGGGTGTAGTGGCTAGCGTTGTTGGCTGACGCCCTGGAGGTCCGGGTTCGATTCCCGGCTCTGCCGGGAGATTTTAATACTGTTGTGAGGGCTGGAACGAGGTACACTCAGCCTCGTGAGATAAAACTCAGAAGAGGAGGGTTCAATTCCTACCTCAGGAACCTATTTCAGGCCCATCAGCATACTTTGTGCTCTAAGCAAAGTTCTAGAAAGAATAGTGCATGAACAAATGTGTGAATATTTGACCGAGTTCCACATCCTAAATCCTCATCAATCTGGATTTAAGAAAGGTCATAGCACAACTACCACGCTCTTAAAAATAACCGACGACATACGCTCAGCAATTGACCAACGACAGCTTACAATCCTATGCCTCTTTGATCTCAGTAAGGCCTTCGATTGCGTAAGCCATGAGTTGCTCCTTGCGAAGCTGCACTCTATTGGTTTATCGCGGCATGCATTGTCCTGGTTTGAATCGTACCTAGCAGGTCGGCAACAGAGGGTGGTCTTCTTCGATGGCTCCTCATCGAATTGGCAGTCAGTAAGAAGTGGTGTACCCCAAGGGTCAGTTCTTGGACCACTGTGCTTCTCGCTTTATATAAATGATATGTCCAGTGTATTCAAAAACAGTCTCTGTCATATGTACGCTGATGACCTTCAGGCCTACTTCCATTTCAGTCCTTCTGATGCTCCTCACCATATAGAACTTTTCAACGAAGACATCGCTCACCTCCATGAGTGGACCCAAAACCATAACCTCCAGTTAAACATTTCTAAGACTCAACTTATATGCTTTGGCTATACTAAACTTCTTAACACTGTCGATCTTAACTCACTCCCACCGATAAAATTACTAGACAGTGATATCCCCTACAGCAACTCTGTGAACAACCTAGGAGTAATTCTCGATAGAACCTTATCTTGGGGAGAGCATACCGCAGCCGTAATAAGGAAAGCTATATCATCAATGCATATCTTGAAGCGGAATATCCCTTACACGCCATCAAAAATGCGCAAGCTTTTAATCCAAACTTTGATACTCCCTATTATCGAATATGGATCAGTAGTGTATAACGATTTATCAGAAACACTCAACATAAAATTACAGAGAGTTCAAAATGCATGCGTTCGTTACATCTTAGACGTCAGGCGTGATGTACACATCACACCTTATTATGTGCAAATGCAGTGGTTGAAACTTCGTGAACGTAGGCAGCTGTCAATTGCTATCCTAACCCAGAAAATATTGTGTACAAAAACCCCTGGTTATCTCTATAATATGTTTAAACGAATGAACTCCGTCCACAACAGAGGAAATAGATTTACTGATTCCACTCTACAGATTCCCGTCCACCGTACAACTAAATACAATAAATCATTCCTTTGCACAGCTTCACGGCTCTTTAATACATTCCATCTTCACTCATTTACAAACTATGTTAACACTACACAACTCAAGAAATACCTAATGTCAAGATTCCTGAAGGAATACGAAACACCTCAGTTGTTGAATTCGTAAACCACATAATATAAATAGTTCATACAATTTTTTTGAAATACAACCGTGCCATACAGCTTTTTATAATATTTGTAATATCCAAGATACTACTTCCGTGGAATTGATAGTAGTTCGAGTAATCATGTCGCTCATGTACTTGTTTCAATAATAGATCAAATCATAACTCAGATAAAGATTGTAGTCCTTTTCTAACGTACTATTTTTATCCAATAGATTTAATAATACATTATGTAGGTTATTTGTTTATTTATTATATTCTAATTTGCATTATTCATCTTGTATAAAATATTTGCTAATTGGTGTATTTAATAATAAGTATATTCTATATTTTGCTCTGTTAGTTATTAAGCTAGGTTTAGTTTCTTATTACAAAATCTCAGGCCAGAACATTGTATACGCTACATAAAGGGGCTCTTTAGCCTCAGTGGCATTTCTTTATGAATAAATTCAAAATTCAAATTCAGTCATCCTGGAAGTGGTATCCGTGGTCGGGGTGGTTCCTAACTTATGGCCACGGCCGCCTCTTTATGTTCTATCCCTAATTTACAACTGCACACAGTGGTACAGCCATCACAATAACTCAGGTTACACACACCTAGATGCACGGGAGTAGGGGGGTGATGACAGTTCCAACGCACTCCAGAACCTTCCTCGACCCACTACTAAGCCTCAGCCATTTTAAATATCTCTCGAACGCATGGTCCGATTTTGACAAATGACGTGTCATTGGACTCGGGCTGACGTCCTCTTTGCTGTGGACCACCCGTTATATTTTTGAATTTTTTTTTGAAAATTTTCGTTTTCGGAATTAGGTAATAGTTTGAAAACCAAACAGGATAGAACGTTGTGCCGTGGCTCAAACGAATGGTCTTTATGACTTTTTTTTTTTTAATAAAACTTTTTTTTTAATGTTTTTTGAAAACACTCGAATTTTGAAAATTCTATATCTTGGAAACTAGAAAGTTTACAAAAAAGTTTGTTTGACGTCAATCAATGATCCCTACCCCCTCTACCCCCCAAAAAAATTTCAAGTCTCTAGGATGAAAACCTGCAGTAGTGGGGTGAGGAGAGAGCTGCTTACAAAAGCAAGTGGTGAGCCCCTGCGACCTTGGAATGGAAGGAGTGATGCTAGGAGGGCATGCTTGGATTCGTTTTTTTCGTCTCGTCGTGCTCTTTACGGGAATGTAGGTGTCGAAAAGGTGAAATGCTGGAAACACAGTCTTTTTGGGGTAAAAACGTGATTTTAGACTTTTTGCTATATCTCGCGAACCAAGTATGCTAGAGGCATGTACGACGGGTCCAAGGACTCGGGGTGACGTCCTCTTTGCTATGGATCACTCGTTATATTTCTTAAAAAAATTGGGAAACGCGATTTTGGGGTAAACATGTGTTTTTTGTGATTTTTGTCGATATCTCACGAACCTATAACGCTAGAGACGTTTACGAGGTGTCCTAGGACTCGGGCTAACGCCCCCTTTCGAGCGTGGTAGATATTTTTTCCAAAAAAATAATTCACAAAGGGCCTAACGCCATACATGTTGAAAAACCTTTTTCTTTTTCTTTACCTGTTTATAATGTCCATGAAGCGTGGTGGTTGAGAGAGACGATACGGCTGGGTGTGTGTGTGTGTGTGTGTCGCTGACCACGGTGGCTGTGTTCAATAGATCAATCGCTATTTCGACGGGTCGGTTTATGACAGAGCGAGGGTGCGTTCTTTTCACACCTTTTACCTTTAACGTGTAAACGGTGATGAGAACTTGGTTCTATGTTGGTCGAAGCGAGTACAGAAAACAAACTTGCCGAGGAGCAGGAGGTGAATGTCATTTGAGCTTATTGGAAGGCGTTGATCAGACTTGACAACAGGTGACGCTTGAAGGTGAAATAATCTGACCATTGTGGTGGCAGGGAAGATCGAAATGCATGTGAACACTTGTGTGAAACCACATGCACGCTAAACCAGTGACATCCTGTCTCGCTTTGTACGTGACAAAATGCAAGTCCATGTGAAATTTGATCTACCGCAGGTGTTCACCTTGGACGTTATCTGTCCACGCACATGATAACTGTTAACAAGTCACATCCTGTTTTGCTTCGTACGTGACAAAATGCAAGTTCATGTGAAATTTGATCCGGCAAAGGTGTTCGCCTGGGACGTTAGCTGTCCACGTGCCTGATAACAGAATGTTCAAAGCGTGGGAATCGCTGAATCAGTAAAAAGTATGATGCAACTTGTGGGAATGATGTCACAACCAATAGATAGGCAAGAGCTGCGAACAGCAGTGGTGGGAGGTGGAGGGGGGAGAGGGGGAGGGTTAATGTATGAGAGAACACAGGTGGAAAGGGAAAGACAAATATGTATGAACATGCACGAAGCGCGGAGCGCAGTACACACAGAGCTATAGGTGGTGTACAACATGTGTGAATAAATAAAAAGTACATAGGTTCACACAACATGTAATTTATTGATCCAAGAATTAAACGTAGAGTTAAACCCTAACCATTTGACATAGAGTTTATTTCCTTTTTGTTTCAACACTTTTTCCACAAGATAATGCTGAGGAAATGCTGTTTTCTGAAGTTCATGGAGATAAAATCTACCTTTTATGGGTTGATGGTTGAGGTCCTCGAGTAAATAGGTGACTGGAGTGTCCAAGTTGACTCAACGAATTCGAAATAGTTCAGTCCCCCACTGAGGCGTGTAGCCCTTATTGAAGGCAGACTTAAATTTGCTCACACGAACAAAATCCCCAATGTTCAGTCGGTGACGTTTAGGATCGGCTGCTTTTATGGGGTTAAACAGTTTATCCAATCGCTGAATATTTTTAGTCACGAGGCGTGGCTTGGTCCCAATCGTTCTATGTTTGGTGTCATTGTAACGTGACACTAGCTCAGGTAACATGTCCAACCAGCGATAACTGCCCTGAGCGGTAAACGCTTTCCACATATGGGTTTTCAATGTTCGGTTGAACCGCTCGACCACACTGGCTTTGAGATTGCTGTACGTGGTGTAATGGTGAATATCCTTAGATTTGAGAAAACTGGAGAAATCCTTGTTGAAAAATTCTTTCCCCTGGTCAGTTTGTAGCAGCTGAGGTTGACGTTGGGAGTGTTGAATAATATGTTGAAAGGCCTTGGTAACTAGTGGACCAGACTTGCGACGCACAGGTTCAACAAAGGCCATTTTGGAATAGACATCAATGACGGTCAACATATAGCGTACATCGTCGTTAACGTCAGCATAGGGTATCATTTCAACCAAGTCAGCCTGCCAAAGTTCATCCACACCTCGTGAAATCACCTTGAGTCGCGGATAGTGACGCCTAGCTGGGCGATGCAACTCGTGAGCAATACCCATTTTAATGGGTGAGGGCTTAAACAATAATTTTGGCATTTCGAAGTTCTTGTTCAATTTCTTGAATTTCCCAATCGTGACCGGTGTGGCCAGCTTGACGTGAGGCATGCAACAACTGTAGCCGCTGGACGAGCTTATTGGGATTGTGCCAGTAGGTAACATCCACAAGGGGTTTTAATGGTTTAAATGTCACTCCCGAAGCGGACGCTTTACGACGAGTACTTTGACTGGTGGGAAACATTTTTGCAATGATGGTTTTATATTTTTGAGATATATTGGCATTCACTTGTTGAGCGGGATCATACTGTCTTTTGTGGGCATGGGTATCCAATAAAATGGATTTATATTTGTCAAGATCCTCTGACGTATAATCATGGGAAGAGGGGGTCCGAGAAAAGAGCAGCTTTAACAGTCCTGGCGTTAATTTATAGTTGATGTTTTTAATGACAGCTTCAGTACGAGCAAATTTAATGGATGAATCGCCAATTTTAAAACTATCATTCTCATAGCGAACACCATACGTGGTATCTGTGTTTCCAATAAATAGATCGGTGAAATAGGGTTCCAATGTTGATCCATAATATTTTATTAAAATGGTTTTCAGTTGAGCTTTATGTTGAGGGGTGGCCAAGAGTTGTGAAAACGGAGACGCCCTGGAAGGGCAAGATGTTTCGACCATGGCCAAGGATTTCTTTTTTCTCAAAAACTCTGCAAGGGGTGCGGCCTTTTTTTGAGGCGTAAACACTTGTTCCTCCTCATCCTCAACTTCACTAACACTAGTCAAATCTTCCTGTTCCTCTTCCTCTTCCTCAGGGTCCTCGTGCAGCGTCTGCGTGGCTTGTGAAACGGTGGGTAGCGTTTCAGATGGCTTGAAAGAGGGTTTCAACATGGCTTTTAGTGGAGGTGCTAAATGTTGCTGAATAAACAAAGCATGATTGGCACGTGATTGTTTCAATTGACGAAACTTTTGGCGAATAGTAATTTTTGCTCTAATAATATGCTTTTTCAATTGACTCTCTGCTAACGCCATGGTGGCTTGACCAATGACTTGATGGGGAATGAGACAGGGCCTTAAATAGCAATAAAATGATCAAACCCTAAGCGTTACCGTCCTTGGTTGAGTTCACTTTGTTTGTCAATCACTAAACAGGCATGACGTTGAGTGTTCCAGCATTTGGCACACAATTCTGTAAACATTTGAAAGGTCATGTCAGGATTCACATGTTCATTATAAATGTGACGACTGTTCCTCTCGTCCTGGCGAAATAAAACAATGACATTGGCATTGTCACGAATCAACTGTTTGGACATTTTTGAATACGTTTGTCCAAGATAGAAGCAATCGATATGTTTGTGGCGACCCATGCTGAAATAGCTTTGAATGATGCCTTGACGTTCAGTGGATACATCATCGAAAATCATGAGTGAATCAGGCTTTACCTCATCCGGTGAAATCACATTTTCTTGCATGGAATATGTAAAATAACCCATATTCTCTTTTTGTAATCCAGACATGACTTGATCCAGAAACACGTAGAGGGGTTGGTAGAGAGATTTTGCAAAAATATAAATATTTTGAAAACGCAGACCATTGGGCGCTGTGATGAGCGTTAGCAAAAGATTTGTCTTTCCACAGCCGGAAGGCCCCACAATGATGCAGCGAATGGAAGATGGAAACAGTGAACCATGGCGTTGTTCACGTGATGTGGGACAGAGATGGGAAACCATGTCCCCCACGGGGAATGACTCTTGCTGCTTAATAATCTTCATGTCAACTAAGGCTTAGACAGGCTAGCAGGCTGTCTATATACAGGACACTGAACCTTGTCATAGAAACAGTAGACTGGTACTACAGGTTGACGATGGATGTCTTTGGACGTGCGTTGATGGCCAAAGCTAGGCCTGTCCCCATACATGATCTTAAACAGGAAACAGATCCTGCTAATAAACACTATGTGGATAGGTCAGTAGTGCCATGCACAAAACAGGGAGATTATGACTTTAAGGGAAAGCGGTTAACCCATGTAAAACATCCTCAAGTGTCTACAGACGTTACTACGAAAAAGTATGTGGATAACAAAGTGTATGAGTTTTATGACAAAGTGCCCCAGCTTACGGTGAATGGCTATAGCGCTAATCACCATCGGATTATTCACGTGGAAGACCCACAAGACGAAGACGACGTCTGTACCAAGCGTTACATGACCTATGAAATGAAAAGGCTTTATAAATTTATCCCATCTGTATTTTTAGTGTATCTGACAAATGAAAAACCTGTGAATGACAGAAACTATTTACCGCTAGTCCATGATCAGCACTTGACCTATGTGCTTGCTTCGGGTTTAAGCCACTATCGATTACACTATGATGGAACCATTCACATCAAATATGCCATACCTGATGAGAACCATTTACAAATAAAGATAAATGGTCATAGGATGTTGGTCCATGACCATGAAATGGTCAATGCAGGTGACGAATTATCCTTTCACCTCATGTTGACATGGGATGAAAAGCAAGCGGGAAAAACCATAAACGATTTCCCACTTTATGTGGAATTGGAATATACAGCCATGAAATAACCATCTGATGTTAGTTGTGATTTACACTTTCTTGTGAAAGGTTGTTGGTCATTATCATCATGGTGAAACAAAGGTATGCAGTGAGAAAGACTAAAAAAAGGACTTCGTCCTTGGCAAAGCCAGGGTTTTCAACATTCGTGGCCAAGCCCTTGCGAAAGAAAAAAAGAAAAAATAATGTATTGACCATAAGGAAAGCCTTTCGAGCAGCACAGAGACATGTTATTCCAAAACGTCGGCGACAGGTTTCAAACCAAGGGCGAGTGATTCCCGTCCCCAAACGAGCGGGATTTTTACCTGCATTATTTGCCGGTTTGGCTGCTCTGGGCTCACTTTTGGGCGGTGCCAGTGCAGTGGCGAAAACCATTAAAGCCGCGCAGCAGGGCAAGCAACAACTCAAAGAAAGTCAGCGACACAATGAAACGATGGAAGCGATTGCCATGGGGGCTAGAAATGCCAATTTAAAGCCAGCCTTTTATCAACAAGGATTTGGGATATCACCATTTCGAAATATTAAAAAAAAAATAACCTCAGCCATAGCAAGACATGCCCTGACGCATCAACAAGTGGAAAGCTATGCTAAACAACTAAAGCTTTCTCATTTTCGAGGTGTGTTTATGCGAAACCAATTACCCCCACGACCCTGGAAACAGGAATGTGCTGTTGTCAATTTGGATGATCACCGAGGACCAGGGACGCATTATGTAGCTTATGTCAAAGAGGGATCCACTGTATGGTACTTTGACAGTTTTGGGAATTTGCCCCCGCCCATGGAACTAGTGACCTATTTTGGAAACAGGATCAAGATATATTATAATGTGAAACGTGAGCAAACGTTTGACAGCCAACAGTGTGGACGTTTGTGTTTATTTTTTTTATATAAGACGCAGCATAAGCAAAAACGCCACCAGTATGTCGGCAGAAAGTAAAACGTTTACAGTGCATGGACGTGGACCTGAAGTCAGCCTAGACTTTTACCCGCCTATCGAATTGAGTGAAAAACCCTATGGTTTAGGACTTGTTTCTCTTGAAACGTACAATCGAATATACAACATACGTGAAAATGTGAACAACAAGTTTTACTATGATGATTCTGTGCTCACCCTGAACTCTGGTGGATACAGGATCGATGATATTTATGAACACATTTATGTGGTGTTGATCAATCAGTATGGTTTAAAGTCATTTCTCGAGGGAACGCACAAGTTTGAACTTGTAGGCAATACTAACACTCATCGCTGCAGTATTTTCTCTACCTTCAACATTGACTTTAAAACACACCCCGATTCCATTGGCCCATTACTAGGATTTAAACCACGTGTGTTGGAGCCCAACAAAAAACATGAATCAGACCATGAAGTGAAATTCATTGAGGACCATCATGTGTCAGTGACGTGTAATATTATTAGCCAAGTGTACACCAATCAAGAACCATCGCATTCGCTATATGAATTTATTGTGACATCGCCCAATGGGTATATTATTCGTGAAAACCCTCCAGTGGTGCTTTTTCATTCTGTGGCTGTCGATAGTATTAGTAATATAACATTAAGACTGATCAATAGAGATCAACAACTCATTGATCTAGATTCTACCACACCAGTGACTTACAAGTTGGTGCTAAAGCCACTATGAAGTTTGTGTATAAAGCAACAACACCGTCTAGGAATGGTGTTAGTTGTTTGCCACGTGAATACACGTTAACATCTCAAGGCAAGCAGATTTTACAGCATTTGGGTTACCACGTCAACCCTCATAATGAATTCTATCCTAGAGATAGCGAACCACATCGAGGAGCAACCAGGAGTGGTAAGAATTGATCTCCATTCCTATCAAGCTCAAACACCTGGACTCAATAACAATGATGAAATTCAATTTGTTATCAACAACCAAGATATTTACACCCTACCGCATGAAAGTGTTATTCAGATTGAAGGTCGGCTCACCAAAGCCGATGGCTCTACACCCACCACATCCAAGTTGGCCAACCATGGTTTGGCCTTTCTGTTTTCTGAAGTGCGGTATGTCATTAACGATATCGTGGTGGATAGCACTCGAAATGTGGGCATTTCCAGTGTCATGAAACTATACCCCTCTTATAGTGAGGAAGAAGGTAAAACACTTTGCATGGCAGGTTGGTGTCCTGACTCGACCAATGACTGGATGGTACACACCGATGGAACCTTTACTGGATATTTACCTCTTAAACTGATTCTAGGCTTTGCTGAAGATCACCAACGCATTGTGGTTAATGCAAGGCAAGTGCTTTATCTAGTGAGAGACAGGAGTGATAATAATGCACTCAAGGGAGCCGACAATGCCCCCATCGATTCAAAAATTCAACTACAACGCTTGCTATGGAAAGTCCCCCATGTGACCCTTAACGATAGCAAAAAACTGGACGTACTCAAAATGGTAAAGAGAGATATGCCTCTACCCATGGAATTTAGAAGCTGGGCACTCCATGAGTATCCGCTATTGCCCACCACCAACACACACAGTTGGTCTGTAAAAACAGCTCGCTATACAGAGAGACCTCTCTACCTGATCGTGGGATTTCAAACGAATCGCAAGTATCAACAAACCAAAGATGCCACGCAATTTGATCACCTGCAATTGAGAAATGCACGTCTTTTCCTCAACGGAGCTGTGTTTCCCTATGAAGGACTGGATTTGGATTTTTCAAAAAATAAGTTTGGCCCCCTGTACGACTTGTTTTCTAAATTTCGATGGTCGTATTATCAAAAAGAGAACGGCCCCATGCTACTACCCCAAGCGTTTAAGGCAAGAGCACCACTGATTGTCTTTGACTGTTCTTACCTGGAAGAGTCTGTCAAGCCATCCAATATCGATATTCGACTAGATTTTGAAACGCATGACAATGTACCAGCCAATACGACGGCCTACTGTTTGATTATTCATCACAAACAAGTCAAATATTATCCACTGTCCAACCAAGTGACGAGTGTATAAATAACAGGTCATCCCACGTCAAGCCGCTCAGTCATGTCTTGCTTTAAAGCCTCAAGAGACGTCACATCCATGAATTTAAACTCTGAGGAACAACGTTTCAAGACGTTTGCCACATGGCCAGTGCCTTTCATAAACCCTCAAGCCTTGGCGGCTGCTGGATTCTACTATTTAAAAACAAGAGATGAAGTGAAATGTGCCTTTTGTCCCATCATCATAGACCAATGGCAGGAGGGCGATGAACCCATGCAGGAACATCAGCGCTGGTCACCCACCTGCCCCTACCTGTGCAGAATGAAAGTGGGAAATATACCCTGTCATTCAAGCTATCCCTCACTTGTGTCTCTGGGTGATGAAAATAAAACAAGTTACGATACATGTGGGCCGTATGGTATCCATGGTGCTTCGGTGAGCAGCTCACCATCAAAAACGCCTAGTTTAGAGACATTGGGACATCATCGGTGTTATGGACGTTACAAACACAAGAGACTATATTGTTGTATCAGTTGCTATCGTCCTTATCCTAAAATGAGAAAAGCCTGTAAGACGTGTTATGATAATAAAATGATGTTATTCTTAAATTCTTATTTTTGCATGTCCCCCCTGTCCTACCCTAACCTTAATTTGAAACTAGCATGGCAGGTAAGTCCATGTCATGATCACCCCTGATCGTCAGTCAGTCGTCAGTTGAACTTGGTCCAGGCAAGCGTCAACATGTTGCGCACACTCATTGTGGATTGCCAAGGGTTTAAAATTGGTGACAACAAATTTATATTTAAACAAGTGGCCATGATCGATTGTACCACGTTTTGGATATCGCAAGCTACGCATTTGCTATTTAAACCACCCCATGCTTTTGATTTGTTGTGTGAGAAAGACCGTAAACAAACCCAGTGGATTGAAAATCATAGGCAACTAGACTGCAATCAGGGAACCATTTCCTATAAATATTTGGACGTGGTCATGAAAGCACACTTGTCCTCGGCCAATGTGGTATTTGTGAAAGGTAATGAAAAACGTCAATGGTTGCAACCATTTTTGGCGTCTTACTGCCAATGTATCGACCTCATGGAGTTGGGCTGCCCCTCCCTGCAAACGCTCATGGATACTTGTTCCTGTGGCAACATTACCCATACAGCCCTATCACATGCGTGGCATCTCTTTCATTGGTTAACCACCCATGCCTGCTGGGAGTTGTTGAACAAAATTATAACTCATGATTTACCTGTGAATGACGCCAGTGAGATTTCTACAAGCGACGTGTAAACATCTACAGCACGTGATACCATGGAGAAAGGCAATGCTACGGACAAAGCCATCGGCAAGTTCTTTGTGTGCAAAAAGAAACTAGACAGTTTTACCAAAGAGGAACTCTTGGCGCTGCCCAAGTCGTTCATTTATTATGTGGCTGCCAACGCGGTCAAAGAAATCTGGCAACATGTACCAAAATCATGGACTCAAGACCCTGTGTTGAGTGAATTGCAACCCTGTACGGATTACGATCACCATAAGCAAGTGGCCATGGCAAAAATACCGTCTATGCGTCAGTGTGCGACTTGCCAGCTAGTGAAACTGTATCACGGTCATAAAAGTCCATGTAAAGACTTTGTTGAATCATTCCACGGGTGTCATGGCGAGAAAAAGCAACAACAACAACAAACACAAACATCGTCCACAGAGGAGGAGGAAGACCAAACCTTCTTACCATCGATGGAAAAGGATATGCCAGACCTGTACTGGCAATGGCGTCATTGACAAAGTGATTCAATACCTACCTTTCGAAATCCATCTTCCAGGTTATCGTTTTTGCGGCCCTGGAACTCGTCTCGAAAAACGTTTACAACGTGGTGATGTACCCATTAATCTTTTGGATCAAGCATGCAAGGAACATGACCTTTCTTATCGCCATAGTCATCCTGGTTTAAGACATGTGGCAGATAAATTGTTATTGAAGAAAGCTAAACGACGTTTCACATCCAGTGATGCCTCAGTGGGTGAAAGGATGGCAGCCCTGATTGTCATGAGTGCTATGAAAGGAAAGTTGATGATGCATGGACATAAACATTGAGGAGAGGAATTGGGATGTGTTTGTATTCTATTTTACTTTTGTCAATTCACTATGACTATGAAATAAAAACAAAGGATTACCAGAGCACGATGTTGTGTTATTTTTAATTTTAAGAAATCGTGATGTTGATGGCTGATTTTTTTCATTTTACACATTTCACACATGATGAATTCCACACACTGTCATTTGCCAATTTGCAATTTACAGTTTTTAAAAATGTTCGTTTTCAATTTTTGCGTTTTTGATGATATGGATATTTCCAGTTTGCTGATGACACATTTTAAACAATGTCCGTTTGAAGTTTTTTTGAATTTTCAAATTTCACATATGGCCATTTCCAGTTTTTTTTAATGTCCGTTTTAAGTTTTGCGTTTTTGATGATATGGAAACATGGCTTTTCCTTTTTGCTGTTTTCACATTTTTCCATTTGGTGTATGTCGAAAGTTGAGATTTGACAATCATGTTCATGCAAGTGCTTGACCATGGCCATGCTGCAATGTGTTGATGCGTGTTTGGAGAAACGTCGAGGTCTACGACTACTGCAGGTAAGACTGTTGTTACAAAAATAATGTCTTTTGACTACCACATTTCAATGAAAAAATGAAACTATTGAAAACAAAATGAGTATATAAGTGACCATTTACCCCCTCCCCACCCACCCACCCTACCTCATCGTGTTTGCTCTGGTCAATCATACACACCAGTTTTCTCTCTCCACTCATACATTCACACCTGTCTTTGGGAACAAACACAACCACTTTATTTATTCCCAAAAGCACATTCTCGACATGCACACTCATCCCAAAAGTACTTTTTTTTAGTTTATCATTTACATTTCAAAAAATAATTAAATACTAGTTATTAAAGTTACTAAAAATACTATTACTCACTACATATTTACAAAAAAAACAACACAACTTTCTACAGCGTTAAAAGAATCATACTATTTACCAATCAAAAAATTTAAAAAAATAAGGTTGCACACAACTTTTTTAAATAGCAAAAGGTCCAAGTGGGTTGCCACTATTTACAAAATCTATTATTTACAATGACAAGAAAACAATATTTAAAAATACTAAATCTACAAGTTACAAAAAGCCATGTCCCATAAACGATTAAACAATGAAATCACACCTCCTCCTCGTTGCGATCATAACCCCAGGGCAGGCTAGTGAGCAGGTCATCAGCCCACACACGCTTGTTATCCATGGAGGCGAGGGTGCGTTTTCTCTGTTCCACAAGATACAAATAATGGTTGCTGGATTGTATCCTGCACTGTGTATGAGACATAGCTTTGCCAGTGTGTAAAACCGCTAGGTAATCGTCTACACGTAGCGATTTTACCACTGCTCTACCTACACCTTTTGCTCTTTTGGCTTCCTTACAATCGAGTGTGCGGTAAGCATACATTTTCGAAGCCAAACCTACGAATTCCGTCATAATGGAATCACCGCATTCATCTTTTAAAACGCCCATTTTCTTCTTGTTCTTTATGGGCAGCTGAAACACGTTGTCAGCACTATAGCAAGAGGTGTCGAACCAGTCACTATGTTGCCTCATGACGTCATAGGGGTTGCAGTGGCGAATGTGGTAAATGAATGAGTCCGTGTCCATATACAAAAGAGAGACGTCCTCAAAATGGCGTTTCGCAAACTCATAGTGGAATCGATACATGACCGATTTAGAAAAGTCTAAAATGACTTGACCCAAGTAAATGGGTTTATCCATGGTCACGCTGGTCTTACTCATTTCAATAGTAGCCAAATCCTCATCGATAATTTTGATCGATTTGAAATTTGGCTTGGCAATGTACCGCCGGGCACCCCACTGCCCCTCCCAGACATTCACCAATTTAATGTCACGGTATTTGCGGACATTCTCCATAGACTTGCCATCGATGCACTTGTTCATTAATTAAAAAAAAAAAAATCAAACTGCTGTGTTGCCATTTGTCGGTGCTCTGTGTTGAGTCGCATGTATGGCTCAAGCCATGCTTTTTGAGCAAAAGAAATACCCCTGTGGATTTTCTTTAACACCAAGCCTTGGGCGAGGCTTTGCACCAACATTTGGATATGTAGCACATACCGATTTTTGTTGTAAAGTGTGCCCATGAGTTTTTCAATTTTCACTTTACTGTCAGGGGGAACCATTTGCTCAAGACAGAATGGGAAATCGGCATGTTCATCATACAAGGATGAGGGATATTCAATATCAACTTCTAACACATATCCACGGCCTGTTTCTTGGCTAGCCTTGATCACATCAAATTCTGACACTTGTTTGTCTGTCAGCCAAGCAAACTTCCCATAGGGCAAAGGCTGACTCATGGCGTAACCGTACAAATTATTCACGTCATAGTACATTAAGTACGATTCTGGTTTGTCTAGTGAATAATCAGGCATGTAGACATTGTTCGCTTCAGCATGGCGTTGGTTAAGCGACACAAAGCCGCCACGAATGCCCTTTTCAAAAAATAGAACCATGTCTACATCAGTGAGTAAATCCAATTCCACTTGAGTGTATTTCAAAGCGGCATCGAACGAGAGCCCAGGACTCGTATAATAGTGAGCCGGGTCAAGACCGTAAATGTGTTGACACAACTCACGGAATTTTTCAAACACATCAGTGAGCAGCAATACATCCAGTTTTAGGTAATGCAAAGCATATTCACTTAGCGTGTTCATGCCAAACACTCGCCAAACTTGACATGCATGTGCATAGTCTTCATCGGAAACGGTACTGCGTGTTAGTTTCGAGTAAAATTTCTCTTGTGGTGGGAGTTTTCTTTGCTTTAACACGTCCCAGCTATTGCAGAAATCATACGGGAATATACCTTTCCGAATGCACAATTGAAATTGCTCAGGATCATTAAAATGCATTCTAGTATTTTTTAATTCCTCCTCATTCAAGCCATTCACAAGGCTGTCTAGCGAGGACGCCATAAACTTAAAGGAATCCAAAAATCGAATGCTAAAATCGCCCAACCTCCATGTCAGGGCTGTAAAACGCTCATGGTTTTGGGGAATAATGGTAAACGAGCCCTTGTTGACATGGCCCAATTCACGAATCAAAAACTGAATGTCATAATTCGCCAGATTGTGGAAAAAGACACTAATGAAACGAGGAGCTGGAAAGTTCAAGTTACATTTACTATGCGCAGCTCCACGAAACTCCCCCGTAAAGTGCGAGTGATCACGAACGGTGTCTTCAGCACTGATCAGTGGCTTTTCGCAAATATGACATGTCGTGACATGCTCATACTGCTGCTGTTGTTCTGGAGATAGGCTCATGGGTACTGGGTGGTCCAGTAATTCCTGTACATGGTCGGCCAACTTCACAAGTTCATCCAAGAACCATTTGGCACAATCTGGCCCCTCACGGTATTTGTAAACGGATTGTGTGGGGTCATGGGCACACACCACATTAAATCCAATGGCAAAGGGTTCATGTTTTTGAATGGGTGTGGTTGAGCTGATGGTGGGATCTGGTTCACATCCCGCCATGGGTGTGGTGAGAGCTTCAAAATCTGCGTATACCACATAGGGAACAGTGTCACGCTTGTGAATGTCCTTAAACTTTAACACAGCCTTGTCCCCTTGTGGCAATATAAATCTCACTGCTTCCTGAGAAACGCAATCCACCCTATGACGTTCTAAGAGCATGGGAGTTGTAAAATATTGCAAGCATCGATCACAAATGTGCTTCTTACCATCATGTTTGGACATTTGACTGCTTAGCAATCTACTCAGGCTTTTAATCAGGCAATAGTGATTCACCTCTCCTACAGATAAATATAAAAGATGTATGTGATGTCGTTTCGGTTCTTTTGTGGCATAAAGAGGACCCACAATCTCATCACCATCAGGGCCATACACCATGAACGAAAAGTCCTGGTTATCTTGTTCAAACCTATGGATCTCGGTTAAGTCCATAGGGAACGATACTCGAGTTAAATTTAACGTATGTTTCAATTCATCAAACTTGGCCTTGTACATTCCTGGTCGACAACTGTCACGTTGTGCTGGTTGCAAAAACGCAGCCACAGACCACAGAAAGCAATCATTGTCACGATTCTTTATATTGACCACAGCATTTTTCGAAGCTATTGCTGGTGGTGTTTTAATATAGCTAGACCCAGCATTCAACGGGTTGAATTGACAAATGTTGATTTGTAGATGATGAATTTTGTCTAAGGCTAGACCACTCGGTCCTTGTTGCAGTTTATCAAATTTTGATAGCAAGGCATTCACCACGTGGGTTTCATACCACTGTTCCAAATTATGGGCTATGAAATGCTCTTGCATTTTACTGCAAATATAAAATGTCTCTTTATGCTCTACGTCCTTCTTTTTATATATGAAATCGCACACCAGTTCTGTATTCACCTTTAAAGCCGTATGCAACCTTTGCGCTGTACAAATTTCAATTTTAAAGATTTCAAAACAAGATTGTAAAAATTCTTTGGGAATCAAACTTTTTCTAATATTGACCACACGACCAGAGCACACACGCGATTTGAAACAACTGTTTAGAGGTTCCCAAGTTAGGCTATCGGTAGCAGTAGCAAATGACATTATTTTAGAAAGAACACTCTCACCTGAGTTTTCAGCTGTAGACTGCTTGACAATGGTCCCAAACACACACGTTCCTGGTTATTAACAAAGGTCAAGCGTTTTCCAACACTCTAAAAAGAAATAAAATAAACCACCATAAGTATATCCATTCCATATAGTTTATGCATTTCATAAACAAAACAAAATCAAACAGGTTATATATTTAAAAAAGAAATCTCACCTTCACGTGTAATGCTTTGCTATATTCCCGTCTCGTGGGCTAGTGTGGAAATGATTTCCTTTTCTAGTTGTCCGTGTTTCTCTCTTTCTTTAATATATTTCCCACAGACACACGACAGGTATGCTATACCGGTTATCTGCAAACAAATAAATAAATAAAATCATTAATTACCTAATCAATAAATAATTGCATGTATTTATATAAAATCAATAAATATATAAATGAATAAATATACACCTACCCCACAACAAGGTTAAGTATTTTCCACCAACACCGAAACTGATAAACAAGACCAGGGGTTTCATGCAACGCAGTGTGTTCAAAGGTAGTCACCTAAGTGAGCGTGGAAATGATAACGACATGTCTTTATATATGCTACGTTGCATGTATAATCTTTTTTTCCCATGCTTTGAACATTCTCTTATCAGGCACGTGGACAGCTAACGTCCAAGGTGAACACCTGCGGTAGATCAAATTTCACATGGACTTGCATTTTGTCACGTACGAAGCGAGACAGGATGTCACTGGTTTAGCGTGCATGTGGTTTCACACATGTGTTCACATGCATTTCGATCTTCCCTGCCACCACAATGGTCAGATTATTTCACCTTCAAGCGTCACCTGTTGTCAAGTCAGATCAACGCCTTCCAATAAGCTCAAATGACATTCACCTCCTGCTCCTCGGCAAGTTTGTTTTCTGTACTCGCTTCGACCAACATAGAACCAAGTTCTCATCACCGTTTACACGTTAAAGGTAAAAGGTGTGAAAAGAACGCACCCTCGCTCTGTCATAAACCGACCCGTCGAAATAGCGATTGATCTATTGAACACAGCCACCGTGGTCAGCGACACACACACACACACACACCCAGCCGTATCGTCTCTCTCAACCACCACGCTTCATGGACATTATAAACAGGTAAAGAAAAAGAAAAAGGTTTTTCAACATGTATGGCGTTAGGCCCTTTGTGAATTATTTTTTTGGAAAAAATATCTACCACGCTCGAAAGGGGGCGTTAGCCCGAGTCCTAGGACACCTCGTAAACGTCTCTAGCGTTATAGGTTCGTGAGATATCGACAAAAATCACAAAAAAACACATGTTTACCCCCAAAATCGCGTTTCCCAATTTTTTTAAGAAATATAACGAGTGGTCCATAGCAAAGAGGACGTCACCCCGAGTCCTTGGACCCGTCGTACATGCCTCTAGCATACTTGGTTCGCGAGATATAGCAATATGTCTAAAATCACGTTTTTACCCCAAAAAGACTGTGTTTCCAGCATTTCACCATTTCGACACCTACATTCCCGTAAAGAGCACGACGAGACGAAAAAAACGAATCCAAGCATGCCCTCCTAGCATCACTCCTTCCATTCCAAGGTCGCAGGGGCTCACCACTTGCTTTTGTAAGCAGCTCTCTCCTCACCCCACTACTGCAGGTTTTCATCCTAGAGACTTGAAATTTTTTGGGGGGTAGAGGGGGTAGGGATCATTGATTGACGTCAAACAAACTTTTTTGTAAACTTTCTAGTTTCCAAAATATAGAATTTTCAAAATTCGAGTGTTTTCAAAAAACATAAAAAAATAAAACAGTTTTATTAAACAAAATAAAGGTCATAAAGACCATTCGTTTGAGCCACGGCACAACGTTCTATCCTGTTTGGTTTTCAAACTATTACCTATTTCCGAAAACAAAAATTTTCAAAAAAAATTCAAAAATATAACGAGTGGTCCGCAGCAAAGAGGACGTCAGCCCGAGTCCAATGACACGTCATTTGTCAAAATCGGACCATGCGTTCGAGAGATATTTAACATGGCTGAGGCTTAGTAGTGGGTCGAGGAGGGTTCTGGAGTGCGTTTGAACTGTCATCACCCCCCTACTCACGGGGCTATAAGACCACGATGTCGCAGCCCTAAAATAAGCAACAACAAGAAGCTAATATTGTTCAATGATACTCGAACGTACTGTAAATTGTTCAGAATACGTAGCCTAAATCTTTTTTTATCAGTTGCCTTGTAAGTTTCTTTGGTTTAGGAAGTGAATAATAAATTATTCTTTATTATTTAATGTGAAATAATTAATAACATAACAACTTTATCATACTTAAATATATCAATAGCTGCGTGTTATTGTGTTTTTCATGGTCTTGCTAGTGTGTCTATGCAGCCGATTGTCATTGAACTTGCTGCTTACATTTTAAAAATAATTGTTGTTTGTTTATAGTGCATAATTTGGGTATTTTCTGAAAAAATTCCCGAGATGGTTTCTTATTTGGAAATGATGTTATAATTTATAGTAGATTAACTTTCATTTACATACGTTTGTGGCAAATATTATGTGTTTTCAGTGTTTTGGCTCTTAATTGAGAAAGTGTGTGTTTTGTTCACAGAATGTTAAATATGCATTGTACTTCATAAAATTCTGCATACGTGAACTTGAAATTTCATTAAGTTACTGAATGAGCAGTCATTTTGTTTACATAAATCACCTTTTGTGGTTTACTGCATTATTTTTTATAATGTTTTGCATTCCATTGCAGTTTTGTCAGTGCGCAATAAAAAGGTTTATGATCCATCCAAACACTTCTTTTGTGTTTTAATTTTATAGTTATATCACTGATATGCAACCACTTCGCGGCAGAAAAACTCTTCCCCCCCTATGGGTAGTTAAAATGCCCATATGTAGTTTCGTTTCACACGCGCAAATTTTTTTAAGAAAGAACTTTTTTGGAAATTATGAAAATTTCAAAATACTGAAACTGATATATATCTTTACATCAATTATACTATTATTATTGCGTTAAAGCTGGTAATGTATACAAATAGAATCCCTGAAATCTTATAAAATAACTGGCATTAAAAATTATGAGCAAAGTATTCCTATATTTTTTCTCTTGGTTAATATTGCAAAGAAACTAAAAAAACTCAATGTATTTCTACATTTGTATTAATTCCATTCCTTGAAACCGGTAGGTATACTGAAAGCTTTAATTGTGTATTCATTTTATGTGTCATATATCCAGCGCAGTAAATCTGTGTTCAGAAAATATGTAGTGGATCTGAGAAGATTAAGTTGTGTCATAAAATTACTTCCTGTTGAACTGCACAATTCAATCGACAAATTGAACTTCTGAATGGCTGGAAGTACTTTATATAAATATAATTCAAGATTTTATAGTAGCTTTATATCGCGGAGTTAAAACATGCTTAAAAATATATTTTGTTTTTTTCGCCATCGTTTTACCCTCCAGGGTTGGCTTTTCCCACGGACTAAAAGAGGGATCCCACCTATACCGCCACTGAGGGCATTGTCGTGGAGCTTGAAAATTGGGTATTGGATACACCTGGGTTGTGTGACCAGCACTACGCCCAGGCGGCCTCACCTGCAAAGCGAACAGGGGCCTGATGAAGGGAGGGAAGACTGGGAGGTGGCCGTGGCCTTACGGTAGGTACCATCCCAGCATTTGCCCTAGGACGAAGTGGGGAAACCATGGAAAACCACTTCGAGGATGGTTGAGGTGGGAATCAAACCCCCTCTAGCCATTTGGACCACCCGAGGCTGAGTAGACCCCGTTCCAGTCCTCATACCAATTTTCAATTTTCGTGGCAGAGCCGGGAATCGAACCGCGGACCTCCGGGGTGGCAGCTAATCACTCTGACCACTACGCAACGGAGGCGACTTTAAAAAAATAATACGGTACCTAATTTGACGTTATTGAAATTCTTGATCGAATTTTGAAGTTTTTCGTTCTTATTTCTAAAAATTACAACAACAAGAAACGGGACACGATAGAGAAACTCTGAATACAGAATTGGATACTACATTCCTCAATACCTAAGCAGTCATTTAGGTATATTGTCTCATTAATATTATATTTTTTTTAATGATAAATTTGCCAATTTTGATGTTTTTTCGATTTTCTTTTCAAAATTAGCAGAAGAAAATTGTAATGCATAGTCCTATCAATCAAACGCCCCGACCCATTTCATCCGGCTGGAGGACAGATCTCAAGGTTGCAATAAGCTTACGAGTCGGAAACAGATCGCTGTGCGACTCGCAAGGAAGCCTTCAACTGAGAGAGGGGAAGGTAGTGTGCGAATGAGGAGTAATGGAAGGGAGGAGGGGAAGTCGCTATTCACATGCGGTGGCTTGCAAGGGACAGCAGTGCTGCCATCTCTTGTCCAGAGACTGCCAGCAGAAACGGCCGCACAGCCTTAACAGCTGCATGCGACACTGTGAATCATACGAAGCTGTCAAAGAGAGTGTATGACCTTACCGAGGACCTCCAACTAACATTCCTAATCCCAGAAGAACGGTCTCACTCAGGGTAGCGTGCTGGCTCAAGCGCTGTACAACATCTACACAAATGATCAGTCAATGCCTGCAAGTACCAGGCTCTTCATCTATGACGACGTCACAGCAGTAGCTGCTCAGGGCTCATCTTTTGAAGAAGTAGTAGGAAAGCTGACTTCAGCGAAGGACGAACTCTCCAAGTACTATGATGCCAACCATCCCCAATGAGACACAAGTGTGTGTGTTCCATTTACGAAACAGGGAAGCACGGCAAAATATGGACATCACATGGCGAGGGGAGCGACTGAAACACTGCCCAACACCAGTTTACCTAGGTGTCACACTAGACCGCGCTCTAACTTACAGACAGCAATGTCTGAACACGAAACAGAAGGTCAGTGCTCGCAAAGGCATACTCAAGAAGCAGTTCGGCAACACCTGGGGAACCAGCCCACACATCCTGAGGACTTCCGAACTTGCACTGTGTGTGTCAGCCGCTGAGTAGGGCGCTCCTCTGTTGAACGCTTCAATACATGCTAAGCAGGTTGATACTGCTATCAACGACACTGCAAGAATAACATCGGTATGCCTGAAACCAACACCAGTGCACAAACTATACCCTATTGTTGGAATAGCCAAACCCAATATCCGGAGGGCCACTGCTGCGGATTCCGAGAGAACAAGGCAGGAGAATGACCATCGACACCCACTATATGGTCACCAGGCAGCAAGGTTTCGCCTCAGATCCCGCAAGAGTTTCCTTGCTAGGACTCTGCCTCTGGAGGGAACAGCAGTGACATCTCGTCTTAACAGATGGAGGAGCTCACTGCTCACAGACATGTCACCAAAGAAAGAACTGGCTCCTGGCGCAGACCTACCTTATCCAGTGTACCGCTTAAGAGTTGGTGTCCCTCGATGCAAGACCAACTTCTAAAAGTGGGGGATCCTTCCCGCAGACGCAGACACCTCTTATGTATGTGGAGCTGAACAAGAGCCAAACCATCTACTTATCTGCCCCCTTCTGGACAACCCATGCACAATAGAAGATGTTTTAGAGGAAACAACAAGGCCATCGAGGCTGCAGATTTTTGGAAATGCTGACCGGACACGGAAATGAATGAATGTGAAACTTGTATATTGTCGTCATAGGCGGCTCCAGCAAGATTTTCAGGCGGTGAGAGATGTCATTGTGGCAACCCCTAGGCTGTAGAGACTAAGGATAACATACATTTTTACATTATTAATAACTCAGACCTCCGGAGGATCAGTCTATTAGTAGTGAGGATGAGAAAGAATAACAGCAAAAAGGAATAATCTCATTTTGAAAAGGTTTATTTCAACTGCTATGTCGCAGACTCTCACATACGTCAAATTTATATACTAAATTAATTTGAAATCCAAACAAATTTAGAAATATGGGACCCTATTTGGCAATTTGTTGCAGTAAAAAATCGCGTACGACCTGAAACTTAGAGGTAGGCTGTTCACGTATGAACAATGTTGCCCGCATGTCTTTGTCGTATATCATCGCGTATGTCTATACCAGAGGTGGCCAAACAGCTCGCCAGTAGGTAATATGATCCGGTTATGGCGCAGTGGCTAATGTGCAAGATGGCGGCTGTGTGGGTCCAACCCCATGCTGGATGTATAGAGGAAGAGTCATTGCTAGCGCAGGGGCTAATGTGCAAAATGTTGGCTATGTGAGTCCAACCCCATGCTGGATGTATAGAGGAAGAGTCATGGCTAGCGCAGGGGCTAATGTGCAAAATGGTGGCTATGTGAGTCCAACCCCATGTTGGATGTATAGAAGGAGAGTATGCAAGCACAGGGGCTAATGTGCAAAATGGCCACTGAGGGTGGCTGTCAGACACCATGCAGAGCAGTTAAGATAGCGAGAGGGCAACTGAGTGCAAGTATGTTTAGTCGGTCAACCAAGAACAGTAGTCACTATCGGGGAACGGTGAGGGTGGTATTATTTATTTATTACGTTAGTTATTTTTTATCACAGGGCTAATTCACAAAATGGTCACTGCACACAACTACCTCACCTTTTTTAACCTAACCTAACCTAACATAATCAACTTCACATAACCTAGCTCACATAACCTAACTTTACCTCACCTTTTTTTAACCTAACCTAACATAAACTAACTTCACATAACCTAGCTCACATAACCTAACTTTACCTCACCTTTTTTAACCTAACCTAACATAAAGTAACTTCACATAACCTAGCTCACATAACCTAACTTTACCTCACCTTTTTTAACCTAACCTAACCTAACATAAACTAACTTCACATAACCTACCTCACATAACCTAACTTTTCCTCACCTTTTTTAACCTAACCTAACATAAACTAACGTTACATAACCTAGCTCACATAACCTAACTTTACCTCACCTTTTTTAACCTAACCTAACATAAACTAACTTCACATAACCTAGCTCACATAACCTAACTTTACCTCACCTTTTTTAGCCTAACCTAACATAAACTAACTTCACATAACCTAACTTACATAACCTAACCTAAGCTAACTCAACAAACATAACCTAACAGGCCCTGTTACTCCAAATATGAATCAGGCAAATGATCCAGTGGCAGCTTTAAAGTGTTCGACGTGCAGTAAAACATTGAAGAACGGTGTTCAGTGTGGACTATGTGAGAAATGGTTTCACTTCTGCTGTATTAAGGTCAAGAAAGAGGATTGTGATGTCGGGAATTGGTTTTGCAAAGTATGTGATACGCCGGACTGTTTGAGGGTGCAAATCAAAGCAAGGGATCAAATAATACAGGAACTTAGAACAAAGCTTCGAGAATCAGAAGAAACGGTGAAGGATGTGACTGAACGGCTTTCTACTGGGATCAGTGTGGAAGAGGGCGTGCAGGAGCAAACTGAGGATGACGTTATCATAATGGGTGAGTAGTAGAGTTCGCTTCACTTTGAATATTGCATCATCATGACCAGAAATTGCGTAATCCTGATGACGTCATGGGTCCTTAGAGCGAGCACGTGGTCCAGGTGGGATCAGGCTAATGGCTAGGATGACCACCATGCCTTGTGTTCGCACGGAGAGGACAGCAGAGGTCAGTTGTGTATCGCGGCTATTAATTATTGATTGATTATTGAATTATATTTTGGTAATTGTTCAAGGAAGTGGAGAGAGTCTTGGGTGTCATAACTTTTGAATGAGAGTGTGCGACGAGGCGGTCGACATAGCCGGCTCGCTACCAGACATGTGGCATGCATCTCTTCCGTTTTTTTTTTGCTCGCGCCGTGTGGGCGAGCCGTGAGACCAGCCGGCTCTCTCTGCACATGTGACGCATGGTAGTTAAAGTTTTTTGCGCGCGCTCGCTAAATAAGTCAAGTGTTGTTGTAAAGCTAGACTCTGTTTAAGTACAGCATATATCACCAGAGCGTAGGAGTAAACATGTGTTACTCGTTGTCGCTATGTTATGTCTGTTTAATTTAAATGATGTTATCATTTTTTGTGTTCTGGCTTGCTTCATGGTCTCAATCTGGTTACGCTGTTTTATAAGTCAAGTATATCCTTGAGTGTGTGAAATGAATCTTGATCTGTTTGTTTTTAGATTCCTAGACGTTATTATTCAAGTGTGTAATTTTTAAAGCGAGAACGAGATTGGATGTCGGTTCCCAGAGATCCATGTGAAAATGTTTAAAAGAGCTTTTTTGCAGCTTTAACTTCATAGTATATAACACAGAGTTTTATATCATGATGCACTCAATAGTTCACCATGTCTTTGTGCAGCACATTGTTAGAGAAGTTGATAGAGCTGAAGAAGATCAGGATTCTTACAGACCAAGCGAGGAGGATGAACTTTAACATCATCGCCTCATCAAGAAGAGCTGAAGAGGATATCATCTTCAATAGCTTCACCGCGTTGGAGAAGCAGCTTATCAATATAGAAATATCCGAAATCTTTAAAGACAACAATTACTGTCAGGAGATATTCTTTTATGGATTAACAGACATGATTTTAGAGGTCATGATAAACAGACTTAGAATGTTTAGTGACGGTGATGCAACTCTTAGGTTGCAAGATGTAATGGCATGATTTCCTCCTCCTCTTCTAGCTGAAGAAGAAGAGGAAAGAGAAGAAAGAGAAGAAGATGGAAGTGTTGGGGAGCGTGTCGAAGAGGACATGGATGAAGAAGTTCAAATTGTTAATTAAAATGGACGGTGGACAGTGGTTGTTTTTATTTTTATTTTTTTAACTAATTGTGCAGTGTAATTTTTTTTTTAAATATATTTATTTGATCATTTGTGGTTTACATTAATTATATAATATTAAATAGTGAAAAATGATATGATCTTCGTTTTTAAAGTGGTAAGTAGTTCTTTTTCCAACAAGCTGCGGAGAATTGAAGATGCTGTGTTGTTTGCAGAGTTGAAATATGCTGGTCTTGTGCACGGGTAAGTACAATCATTCTTTTCTTTCTTGCGTGTGTTGGTTTTAGTGAGCTGAAAAATATATATAGAGACACATTAATAATAATAATAATAATAATAATAATAATAATAATAATAATAATATTTTTGCGAGGAATTAAAAAAAACTTACACTGTTGTAATTAGAAGATATTTTTGTTGGGGATCCATGAGTTGTGAGTTGAATCGAATCCAAGCCAAGATACGAAGGCTCGGGTTCCTTTTCTACGTAGTACTTTGTCGACTAAGTAAATATTAGGATGTTTTGTTCGTTGTAACTCTGCTTCATAAAACGCTCCAAATATGTGCAAATTTTTATTATCTTTTAAAAGATATGTTCGTGGATTAGTATTTTGAACTTTATAAATTGTAAATAACTCCGTTGTCCAATTAGCTTCGTAGCCCTTAGTGAAGTGTTTCTTGATTTTTGATATTCTTACAATGTCACCGATTTTATATTTTGGTTTTCTTAAAGTTTCATTATATTGTGTTGGCAAGCTGGGTGGATTGTTTCTTTTTACATCAATAGGTTTCATGCCGATGCTGCGATGTATTTTGTGATTATACTTTACTAATAACTCGGGCAAAATATGTACCCATCGGTATGAACCTCGTGTTGTGAATTCTTTCCACATCGATTCCTTAAGAGTTCGATTAAATCTTTCTACCACACTCGCTTTAATGGAGCTGCCAGTGGAATAATGCTTTAGATTTTGTTTCTGAGACCATGTTTTGAATTCACTGTTATAAAATTCCGTTCCTCGATCGGTGTGAAAATAATTGGGCAATCTTTTACTTTGAGAATAAACAAATTTTAAGCTTTTTATAATCTCACTTCCTTTTTTGGTTTTAAGAGGAATTGCCCATGCATATTTCGAGTAAACGTCAATAATGGTTAATAAATATTTAAATCCATTATTCCATTTTGCAAGTTTGGACATGTCCACAAGGTCAGCTTCATGGAGGTCATCGATTCCTTTGCTATTAACATGTCGTCTTTTAAACTTTTTTCTAAGCGGTGCGTGAAGTTCTTTTGCAATTTCTCGTCTGATTTCGTTCATAGTTATTTTCCAAACAATGTTTTATAACGTACTGTGCATTGTTTTACAAACGTTTGAATTTTTATTCAATATATCCTGCATTTCTTAGTTCTTCTTCAATTGCAAAGATTTCGCTGTCGAGTCCTGTGTGACCTGCAGCTTTCGATTCAATTAATTTTTTAAGTCTTGATACCAATTTGTTTGGTTCATTCCAGTGAACGAATTCAATATTGTTTCCGCCTTCAAATTTCCAAATGGCTTGTGGCGCGATGTGTTTTTTTGACCATATCCAGTATGCATCGTAGTATTTGCTTCTTCTTCATTTTCATCTGCTGTTTTTATAATTCTATCTATGTCTTCAGTGAGAAGGGGTTCAATTATATGTCTATACTTATAAGATTGCGTTCCTCTTGGAGCTGCATTGCTTGTATAATTTCTTTTGTGCACGTTTGGAACATTTAATAATTTCAAATATGAACTTAAATCACTCCTATCTATTAGAGTGGGGTCTGGTACTTTCCTTTGAATCAATTCAAGTAGACCTTCTGTTATAGGAAATTTTTCACCACCAACTTTTATCCACTTTTTATCAAAGAAAACTCGTTCACGTCCCAAGTATTGTTTATCATTTCTTATCGTTATACCATATGTTCTATCCACGTTTTGTTTAATGAACGGATCAAAGTAGCGGTTAAGTAGTGTAATTATTTTGATGCTATCTCCATCTTCTTCGTCTGAAGTAGCAGTGGATTCAGAATCGTCATATTTTCCTTTTCTTTTTCGATTTTCTTTATTTTGAGTTGACGTATTAGCAATAGCTACAAGTTGATTTAATGAACTTGTTACTGGTTTAAAGTTAGTCTCTATATCTAATTCTTTTCGTCTTACATAATTTTGAAGTGAAAGATACTTGTCTTTAACATCTTTTTTTAAGCGAGAAAGTTTATCCTTTACTCGACTTTCAGCTTTAATCTTCGAGCTCTTCTCCATGACTAAACGGAAATTGTGGTTGTTTTACTTATTTATAGTATATTCAAAATCGATTTGAAGAGGAAGATCAGTTTTATGTTTTTTTGGGTCTCTAAGTCGAAACTGAATTTCATCTTGCTCTTCAACGACAATATCACTGCCATCCAGTTCAATCTCTTGACGTATATTTAAAATTGCATACACAATTGGAGATCTTGGTGAAACAAAAAATGGTTTTAATATGCCTTTTTAGGGAAGTTGGTACTGTATGTTATGATTATGAAGCGTGTATACTGGTGAATGGACTGATGGTGTGTTGGAGAATTTCAGAATAAATTTCGATAAGTTCTTTTTCTTTACTTCATCCTTTAATATACCATATTCTTCTTTGGATGCAGTAAAACTTTCGAGTGGTTCTTTGTTAACCAATTGCTCAATTTTTCTAGTTCAGTTTTTAACTAGTTATATTCTTCTTTGGATTCAGCAGCATAACTTTCAAGATCTTCTTTTTTAACAATATTGAGATTGTTAGCAACACCCTCAATACGAGTTTGTAAATTGCTTAAAATTTCTTTTAGTTGATTAACTTCAGTTCGTGAAGCAGCATAGTGTTCTACAAACCGTTTATTTGTCACATCTTGGTCGTTAACAGGAAACTCAACATTTGTTTGTTTTTGATGTTGTAGATTGTTTACAGTCTGTTTCATTTTTCAAATTCATCTCGTGAAGCGGCATATTGTTCAACAAACGTCTTATTTTCAACATCGTTATCGTATATGGGATTGTTTACGTGAGTAATTCGTCTACTCATCATATTTAAAGTCCCACCATCGTCTACGTTTAAGAAGTTTTGTTTATTAGATTTAGTGATTAAGTCTTCTAGATCTTTTCGAGAAGCAGCAAAGTTTTCTAAATAATATTTGTTTATTGCATCTAACAAATCGATTGGTTGAGATATGTTTGTTATTCTTCCATTTAACATCTACAGTTTCATCATCTTTGTTTATATTCAAAAGAGATTTTTTAATTTCATCGAGTTCTTTTGTTACATGAGTTTTAAGAAAAGAATACGATATTGCATCTTGATTTTGAATTGGATCTTTAACATTTCTTATTCTTTTGTTACCCAAGTCGAGAGTATCTTGATCATACGGAAAGTGATCTTCTGAAAATTCTCGCACTAAACCATGAATGAATTCTACTCGTTGTAACACTTCGGTTATTCGGGTCTCAAGATATTTTTTATATTCGATGTATGTTGCAGCATTGCAATAAGGTTTACTGCATCATTTGCAGATGATGGTAAAGCTAAGCCCGCGAGACGTTTGTTTTGAAAGTCAAGTTCTTTTTTCTTTATTTTACAAATTGAAAAAATTAAACCTTTAAGCTCGTTAAAGTTTCGTTGTATGTCTTCTTTAGACTCGATTTTATTTAGCTCATTCAATAACTTCACTACATAACCTTTGTTGCATGCATCTTCAACATGTATTGGCGTTCCAACATTTTTTAACCGTTTGCCGTTAATACTTAGATGTCCGTCGCTTGTTGTTGTTGTTAGTTGATTTCCATATTGCACTAGCTTATCATCAACATATGATTTAGTTGCAATATCATGTCGTGAAGTCGATCGTCCGATAGACACATTATTGGTTTTGTTAAACGATGTCATAGTTAAGTTGTTAACCACGCAAAAGCTATAACATGAATGGGCATTTACCTCTTTTTGAAGTCATATTTATAACTGAAAATAAACATCAAATCCATTGCGATATCGACCATTTTGTAAATCGCTATCTTTATCGATAACCAAAAAACCAAACTTAGAGTTCTGCCAACAATACGAACAAATATCAAAGAACTGTTCATAGCTCATATCTGTATTTACATGATCGTTATATACGTGACGCAAGTTTGTTCCGTCTTGTTTAAAAAGAATAAAAAAATTAGCGTTATCTCTAATTAGATGTTTAGGTATACAAGAATATGTTTGACAAAGATAAAATACGTCAACGTTGTGATGACGACCTCTACTGAAATAATCTTTCATGTGTTGTTGTTTATTGCTGGCTACATCATCAAAAACAAATATAGAGTTTTTTCTAGCCATTTCTGGAGGCATAACTTCATCATTATCGAAAAAAAAATCACTTTTTATTTCTTTTATGGAGTCCAAAACTTTTTTAATTCAACATATTTACTTTGAGCAAGTGATTTAGAATAAATATAAACGTTTTCAAAACGAACTCCATTTTTATGACACAATAAATTTAGCATTACGTTTGTTTTGCCACAGTTCGATGGACCGCAAATGATACATCGAATTGTGTTCGGTAGTAAAACACTATGCTTTCTGTTTTCACTTTTACTCTGGTTTTCAGCATTAGTAAATGAAATTACTGGTAGAGTGTTTGACTGCTTAACAAACTTCAGCATGTCTACGTTTACGTCTGAGAATGCACACTGCACAAAAAATCACATCACATCAACATATATTGCTTCCACACGTATCATAACTTGTATTATATGGAATAATAGTAGGATTTTCAGGATTTAAATCAACGTTGCCGACGTAAAACCCTCTTAAATATGGACAATATGGCGCCCATTTTTCATGATCATTTAAAGGATTATCGTTTTCCCTCCAATTTTCAATTTCAATCTTACAGAATATACATTTCACCTTATCACCATGACCAGTATAATAAAATCCTGCTGATGCTAAACGAAATTCGTTTGGACAGGGAAGAGGCCAATTTTGAAAAGTTTTAAGTCTTTCATATTCACATTTCAATTCTATGCTAGGAGAAATATTGTTTACGTAGGGGCAAGAAAAAGCCCATTTCTTATGCTCTTCAAACGGATCATCATCTTCTTCCCAATAACTAAGTTGCAGATTACAGAAAGCACACCTAACCATATCCTTATATCCATAATAGTAAAATCCTGCAGCTGCTAACCATGCAGTGTTCGTAAAACTGTCTGAAGACCAGGTCTTAAATGTTTTTAGCCGATCTATTTCAGATTTTAAATTCATTTCTTTTTGACTCAATATCATTTGCATTAACTGTTTTTTGGAATACTTTACACAATTAAAATACTTCAAGATGCTGGTTTACTTCACAAAGAAAAGATGTTCACCACACAAAGCTAAATGCGAACTGAGATGAATCAACAAAACACGTTGGCTAATATGCATGATTTGCATGTGTTGGGTTGGCCGAGCGGTCTAAGGCGTTAGACTTAAGATCTAATTTTCAGAAATTGAAAGCGAGGGTTCGAATCCCTCACCTGACAATATTATTATTTAATTTACATGTAGAGTGAGGAGGTAATTGATCATTAATAAGAACTTTATTATGAATTGGTACAAAAGACCTTTTCTTCTTCTTTATTCATTTAGAATTACAATTAATACAATTTTATTTCTCTTGAAGTAATCTCATTCTTTTTTTAGTTGTCCAGATGAGTGTGGGTGTGTTGAGATGATCTTCTTCTTCTTCTTTTAGTTGTCCAGATGATTATTTTCTGTACACAAAAAAATATACACTGTGTTAAAAACAGAACTAAAACAAAATATGTATAGCGGTCAACAACACTAGTAGATTTAATTAATCACCTTTTATAGATAGCGATTACAGTTGTCACATTTGCAGCGAAGATGAAACAGTTGAAATTTCCTCTTTAGATGATCTGGTAGATGTTCCCACTCTAGACGAATACGTTGTGGTTCATATATAGTCAGTACGTTTATAGGAAATTAGTTCCAATCAAACTTATTAAAACCTCGAAGTCCATTGTTTCGAAACTTGTTTATTATCGAACACACGATTTTCATGATGCCATCAGAAGAATTTAACCAATGTTGAACAGCATTGACATTGAATTTAGCACAACTATTGCTTCCCATTTCTAGAGATGGTAAATGTTGTGGACAATCTGTAGGTAAACGATGGCTATGCCTCAACATTAGGTCTGACATTCCATCAATCGTATTAAGATCGAATAATGAGTCTGGGAAAAGTGCTTTTAGTGCAAACAAAGAAAATTCCTGTGGCAAATTATATACAACTAAATATTCATATTTATTCTTAATAGAGTCAAAAAAAGAAGAAAGAGTTTTTTCACAATATGCTGCAACCCATGTGATAACGGGGCTGAATGATGGTATATTGCCGTTATTTAACATACAGTAAGCAAGTTCCAAACTGCCGTTTGGTAGCTTGCGAATGTCTGCAACTATTGGTTGCTTCTTATTCCACGTGCCAGCATCAGTAGAAGGAGAGTTTGTTGTTGTCAATTCCATGATTGCAACTAAAGTGAGAATACTTGTTTACTTGCTTGCTTATAACTTAGCAAATATTGGTTTAGATAATTACTTCATTCGTTAATGGTCTGTAAGGTATTTGACGATCATGAATAAGAACACAATAAAGAGTTGTATCTTCAGGTATATTCTCACTTGTCTCGATTTCAATTCGCACATCGACTGAAGATGTCTTCACTGCTTCCACTTGTTCAAGACAATTAATTACAAAAATCGGACAATGAGACTTAAATTCATCTCGTGAAACCAGAGTCTCTGAACGAACATCATCGATCTGATAATATACATTACGAAACTTAACAAACATGTCATATAACTCGCTGTAGTCATTTATGGCAATTTCAGAAGTTGGCATTTCATAGGGATAAAAAATTGAATTTAAAAAAACTCTTATAGATTTAATGTTACAATGGTCAAAATAGGAAGAGCATGTGTTTAGTAAATTTCTTCTAGTTTGAAAACCTAATAAAAATTGACGTGGTTTTTGAGTTTCAGAAGTTGTCATTACAGTCCAACTATATTTAGTTGTTCTAGGAAGAGAAGGCAAGACATGAACATCCCATGATCGAAAACCAACCTGAATGGGAATATTTTTCTGCATTAGTTTTAATCTTTTAATTTGTTCTTCGTCCGATAATAACAAAACGGGAATTTTTAGATAAACTTTAAATAACTTGACCTTAGAAAGATCGTTTTCGGTTGTCGATTGCAACGCACGTGCGTCACTTGACGATCGGAGAAGTATTACCTTATGCTTGCAGTTTAAAATCGGCTTTCTGTAATCCTCTGCTAATCCTAACAGGTTGCTTAAAGGAAGTATTATATGAAAACGTTTTGTGTTACTATCAACAATATTTGCTTCACTTGCTGGTGTTGTTAAAGAGGGAAAATAACCAGCATTTTGTAAAGCTGTATATTCGTTTTTTGAATATGATGCAAAGGTTTTTATAGAACTTGTTATACCTAGATGGCGTGTACGATCAATTTCTTTACCATTTAACGTGATGCGAATTTCGCTAAAAAGATTAGCCCCAAAATTTTGGTCAGGATGTGCTGTAGTAGAAGCAGCCGGATTTATGTTAGAAGTAATAATTTGACCTTCTAAGTGAAGAACACCTTCTGATAATAAAACTATGTTTTCTTCATTTTGAATTGGTATTCGAATTTCATCATTATTTTCGAATTTATTAGCTGAATAAGGTTGATAAACTCTTTCTTCTCGTCGCACAACTCTGTTGTCAACCTCTCTTTTATCTGTTATGTTAAACATGCTAAACATGTTAACAGCTTCAACTATAGATAGAAACGAAATAAGATTAACAATTGCATATATATTTATATTGAAATTAAAGTACGCGATAGCCTAAAGACTGTAAGAAATGTTTGTTGTTACTCGATAACTGTTTCTTAGATTTCAAGGTGCGATGTCGTTGTTTGTTTTTTTTTACAAATTTTAGCTGATTGATTTATATTATTTTTTCGAATCAGAGTCGACTTCTTTTTTTTCAAACTTTGAGTATTATATAGTATAACCATATTTGTGATTGTTTTCTAGTAAGCTTACTCAAGTAGAATGAAAACATAACAGTATTTCATTGCTTTATATAGCAAGATATCGTGCTGGACGAATAATTAATTCTACAGTTAAATCTTCATCTTGTAAATCAATGAGCTGTTGAAGATGATCTTCAAGTTGCACAGATACATGTTGAATAACCTTGGTGTTCATAGGCAAAAAATTAATTGTTGTTGGTTGTACAACAATCGGGTAACCAGCAGGAACATGAGCTTTAAAATTATATAAAGAATGTGTTGGTTTATGGTTCCAATAAGAACTCGTACCAAGCACAATGTTGCAACATACTCGAATATTATTAACAGTGTTAATTTTAATCATATATTCAGAATGATGAGTTGTGTTTGCCTTGAACTTTCTATGAGAAAATCCCAACAAATCTGCAATAGAATCTGCAACACCAAAATCTATAGCAAACACTTTCGAATGTAGTTTACAATGATAAAAGACTTTATCATAATTAATATAAAATGATGGGAATTTGTCTTTGTCACCTAATAAATGTTCAACTAATAATTCATTAATCTTTTCACTTAATTGTTTTAACGTATAGCTAGCATTGGGTATTATTAAATTCGCTCTATCCGCTTCGTTCAACTTTATAGCCAAAACGTTATTATTCTCGCTAATTGTTACTTCATTATCGATTCTATTTCGATCAATTTCAATTTCTCTTTTATTCTCTTTAGGGTAAACTTTCTTTTCAATACCTAAAGGCCCTGCTACACTGTTGGCTACAGTGAAATCAATATTAAACGGAGAAGACAAAACGAGACGGTTGTCTCTTTTTCCATCTATATCCTCTTCCACATACATTTTTGTTTTTTCTAAATGTTTTGGTATAAGTTTCGACAATGAGTGATAACTAAGTAAATCATCAAAAGTTGAGGCTAGATCTTCAAATTCATAAATACCCGGTGGTACCACTAAATCAATTGATAAAAAATTAGTAAAATGAATGCGAAATTTATTATTTCTGTTGGTAACATTTCGAATAGAATTAGATGTATACAATCCTGCAAGTCCTATTTCAAAAAACTCTGCTCCTACAAGATGAATCGGGTTCTCAAATGTAACATCAATCTTCGAGCCTTTACCTTCAAGAGTTATCCGTCTTTCGATAGCCATCTTTGAAATGTTTAAAGACGGTCTGTGTTTCCCTTATTTATACAATACAAGAAGACTAAACATAAATGTCCACAAATCGAAGAAGTAATCGATTGATATGAATGAAAATTATATTGTAGATAGCAATTTTTAAGATATGTTAAAATTTCTAATGGTGGTCTTAAATTACCAATACTATCAAAATAATGCACATATTTACCACGTTTACTGAAAGCCACCCAATGTGAACCGGATTTATCCATCGGTTCAAGGTTAACAATACAGTTTTCATTTTTTCGAGGATATCTTGGTAACGTATCTCGCATAAAGACTCCTCTAAAATTTGGAATCTTTAATTGATGTGCGTATTTTGCTAAATCGAAATTACTTAATGCTTTATTTGGTATTTGGTTAATTATCTTTTGTATGCAGGAGGATTTAAATAAATGCCTTGACCTCCTTTTCCTTGCATTGCTTCTATCATTCGATCGTGTCTTTTCATTTCTTTTAGTTCTTCTTGAGCAGCTTTCGCCTTGTTTATAGCAGACGCCACCCCTGCTGCTCCGCCTGCTAGACCCCCCAAGCCCGACAAGGCTGCAAATATTGGAAGTAGGGGTAAAATACCACCTTGCTTTTTCGATGTTCTTCTTTTTTTTAATCTTTTCTTTTTTTTTATTATTTAAGTTTCGCTTACCTCCTCCGATCTTAGACTTAGCTTTCATGATGCCGCCTACTGTTAATGCAGCCGCTCTCTCTCCAAATGATGCGTCACGGGATTTTACACGAGACCAAGCTTTTGAAGCTAAAATTTCATCGGCCTCTCTTCTTTTGTTTGAATCTTTATGCTTTGCGTAAGCAATGTCGTGCTCTTTGCACGCTTTATCTAATATATTTATTCCTGGATCACCACGGCTCAATCGCTTTTCTAATTTTGTTCCTGGTCCACAATATTCATATCCCGGGATGTGTAATTCCACGGGTAAATTATCAATAGTTTTATTAAGTACACGACTAATTAATGATCCACTTCCTGTTCGTTTATATTGAGTGGTAGAGTTGCTCCTCTTACAACGCACCATTACTAAATGATATGTAATATAAAGTAATTATACATATATATATTTCTGGAAAATGGGAATGGTGGGGGGAGGTGTTTTTTTTTAAATAATACACACAAAATTTGGGTTATTATTTATTCTTTTTTCATAAGCAAAGGAGCACACAAAAAATTAGTATTATTAACAGCATAAAAGTGTGTGTGTGTGTGTGTGTGTGAAAGAAATAAAGTAAGTGAGATGAACTGCTTTAATCTCAATTTGTTTCTAATCATTTTTTCAGAGAAAAATGACCAAACGGTAAAGTATCAATTCCGTTTTCAGTTATGTGTCTTTTATCTTCGTTTGATGAAATTGCCAACTTATTTTGCCGAA
Source organism: Meconema thalassinum (assembly GCA_946902985.2). Lineage (NCBI taxonomy): Eukaryota > Metazoa > Arthropoda > Insecta > Orthoptera > Tettigoniidae > Meconema > Meconema thalassinum. The sequence continues at coordinate 32,404,306 of OX336393.1, forward strand.
CAGTAAATACAGAATGAGATTTTGAAATTATACAAACTTGAACTTTGTTGACTTTATCTCTGTTATAAAGACACTTTCGATACTCATCAATATTCATACTTTTACTCACACTCTTCTTAATGCCTTTAGCCTTACACAAGCTATTCATTTCATCACACAATTTTATTGCATACATTTTGGGTCGTAACCCCACAAATTCTTCAACAATCCTTCCGGCATTTTCATCTTTCATTAAACCAATTTCACCTTTATTTTGTCTCACAATGCCAAAAGGATTGTTTGTTTCATAGTTTCCAGTATCAAACAAATTTGAATGCTGTTTCATGAATTCATAAATATCATAATAGAATATATACATAAAACTATCGGTGTCTGTGTATAACAACCTCACATTTGATTCAGGATTTGCTAAAATAACATTGTAATGAAAGTCATTCATTTTACATTTAGAAATATCTAATATAGATGCACCAACATATACTGGTTGATTGTGAAAAATCTTTAGTCTACTCATCTCGATGACCATACATTGTTCATCGAATATAATTCTCTGTTTAAAATTAGCCTTAGCTATTAAAGACCTAGCACCACGAGCTCCATGCCATTTGGTAACCCATTTGATGTCCCTTAACTTCCTCACATTCATCAGTGAACGACCAAAAATTGCATTATTCATCAATTTATAAAAATTCTTTTCAAAATCATTTTTGGCAGTTTTCGTTTCTCTGTGTTCACATCAATATATGGTTTTAGCCATTGGCTCTGATTGAATCCAATTATTCTGTGAATACGATCTAATTTCATTCCTAGTTGAATACATTGCTTTAACAATCTATAATGCAAAACATAACGTTCTTTATTATCTAGGGTAGCCATTAGCTTTGTCAACTTTTCGGGACATAGAGGGTAATCTGAATGTTTGTCATGTAACTCTTGGGGATAAGTCAAATCTACTTCCAAAATATATCCAATTTCTGAACTATCATCAATAGTTAAAACATCAAAGCCTTCAACATTTGCAACCCATTTAAAGCCACCCGTTGGAAGATATTCCATCATCGCATATCCATATAAATTATTAACGTCAAAGTACATTATGTAGGACTCTTGCTTTTTCTCATCATAAGTTTTCATATACTTATTATTAGCAATCGCATGTCGTGTTATACACTGAACATTTCCTCCTCGAATAGATCGTTCAAAAAAGTGTAACATATCAATATCTTGAAGCAATTCAAGTTGAACGTTGGTTATCTTTTTCATAGCACACCAAGACATAGATGGAGCAGTGTAAAAATGAGCTGCATCAACACCATAAGTTTCCATGCCATTCGATCTAAAATTTTCAAAGACATGCGCCAAAAGAAGTGTGTCAACTTTTAAATACAAATCGGCGTATTCTCCTAATGTTTGACAGGAAATCGTTTCCCACACCGATTGAGCAAACTCATACTCTTCATTCGATATTGTTTGATCATTAAGACTGCTATAAAACTTGGATATTTCAGGTAATTTAGTTTCGATAAGTACATCCATACTCGTGACGTATTCATAGGGAAACACGCCTTTTCTCGCAGTAAGTCGAAACTGTGCATCATCATTAAAATAACGTCGTGTTATTTGCTTTGAATCTTCACTTAACGAAGATGAACATTGATCTAGTGAACAGGACAAGAAATTATATGTATCGAAAAATCTTAACTGAATGAATCCATTCTTAGCCCGTACATACTTTGTAATCCCTTTATAACGTTCCATATTCACCGCTAACAAACTTATATTACCAGGATTATGTAACACCTCTCCAACACGTTTCTCGCAAATTTCTTTAATTATAAAATATCCATCATAGGCCGTTAGATTATGAAATGCTATAGGCAAAACCTTTGTTACTATGTAATTTAAATTACAACTATTGTGTGCGCTTCCTCTATATTTTCCAGTTAAGTGACAATGATCGCGTACTTTGAGTTCATTAACTGCAATCGGTTTCTCGCAAATGTGGCACATTTTACTTGACAAAAATAATCTTTCTTCATTTTCGGTCATCTTTAACATTGGCTTAACCGATAAGTAATATGTTTGACGTTTATCCACAATACTATAAAGTTCCTTTACAAACAATTCAATGCAATTATTTCCCCTAAAGAGTTTGAAACTGCACAATTCACTATTGAAATTACAATGAAGGTATAAAGAAATGCTGTAAGGAATATGTTTATGTGTTAAAGTAGAGTTATGATTGTCACTATTTGGAAAACGGGAGGAAATTGGAGACAAGACGCATTCAGTGTCTGCATATATTATAAATGGAACTGTATCTTTAACTCGATATTCTGTAAAATTAACAAATCTTTGTTCATCAGTCGGCATTATGCTTTTTGCAACAGGAAACTGTTTACAGTCTGCAAAGTGAACATTTAACTCATCCTCAAGAAAATAATATGACAAACATCGTCTACATATATAAATCCTTCTGCGAGTGCTAGTGACGCTTGAACGCACAAGGCGAGCAAGATTTCTAATTAAACAAAAGTGATAACTTTCACTGTTTCCAATCTGCAACATCAATAAGTCTACACTCCTTTCATATAGTTTATCTGATACATACAAAGGTACAATAGTAAAAGTTTTTTTTCCTTTTACTTCGTTTGTTCCCATACATACCCAATTGTTTTCATCATATTGTGCTACATACACATTTACAGAAATATTGTTTTGGTTTTCAAACTTGTTTAAATATTTCATTTCCATCGGAATTGGAATACCATCTAAATTTAAAACATCTCTGTAATTAGGATAGGAAGAAAGATGATTCACGTTTCGAGTTTTTGGATACAAACCAGCAACCACACTCCACGCAAAACAAGCTTCCTTTGTATCATACAAATTTAGCACTGCATGTTTATTGACTATTACATCAGGCAATCTACTAGTATTGGACATTCCTACTCGAAATCCAACATATTTATTTATATTAATTCTCAAACTATGAATTTTTTCTAAAGCCCACCCGGAACCATTTGCTTCAAATTCGCTCATTTTTGTCAATGTACCTTCAATGATATTCTTATTATAAAATTCATTTAAATCAGTATACTCGAAAACTACCTCATTTTTGATAGCAAAATATTTTGTTTCTGATATGTCGCGAAGCACATATTGTGCACACAAAACTGAATTCACCTTTAAAGCTTGTACAGTTAACGCTTTCTTAACATACTTTGTAAACCAAATATTAGCATTCGCTAAAAATTCGCGAGGATCCAAAAACTCATTCTTAAAATTTGATACTGCAAGTGTGTACACTCTAGAATTGAATGCCGTTTCAATTAACTCACAGCTCAAGAAAGATTCATCCTTTATTTGAATTGTAATTTCTTCGAAATTCACAGCTTGTTGCAATATGTGCTCACTAATAACTCTCCAACATTCAATCAACTCATCACTGTTCTCAATCAACTCGGTTTGACTGTTTTCCCCGATTTGGTATGATACTGAAATAGCACCGTTTAGTTCACTTCGAAAATTAGAAACACTTTCAAATGCATTGTCCAATTGGTTTCTTATATTTTCACTGTTATTATGTATTACAATATCAACCTTTCTACGTTTGCTAGGAGGCGAGGTCATTGTTGCTGTTGTCTAAGCAATTGTCCAATTTGCACTAAAGTTAATACACCACCAACAGTTGGTGTACCATCACTGATGTCTAAGCATACGTCCAATTTGCACTATTGTTAATACACCACCAGCAGTTGCTGTAACATCGGTTTACCATAAACCTATAATCTTTTAAAGTATATTCAAGCCATTGTGATAAATTACTGCCTGTAATCTCCAATGAACAATGAACAGCCTCAAAAGGAAATTCATCCTGAAGTTTACCAAGCAAATTGTTTCTATACTCATTCAATTTTGTTACATCGTAACAAGTCATGGAAAATTCGATTTTGAAAACTTCATCAAATGTATTGTATCCGAAGAAACAAATAAAATGTTCATCTTCACATAATTCTTTCAATAGATATCTTAGAACTGTTTCTGTCACCTCTCGCTGACTATCCTCTGATTTGCTAACATTGGTAACGTAGACTGAAAATGTTGAAATTCCACTCGAAGATGTCCATTTGTTAAAACAAGCTTCTTTCTCATTACGACTCACCTCGTTATCATCTTCTTCCTCTTCTTTTGGTTGTTGAAAGCATACACGATGATACTCTATTAGCGGGTGCGATCGATGTTCAGTTCCACTCAGGAAATTAACAGTTTTCCACTTCATTATGCTGTTCGTTTTATTAGTTTTTTTTAGATGATCTGAAAAAATTAAACAAATTAAGAAATAATGAGCAACTAAATATATCAATCGTTATATCAATCAATACATAAAATATATATATAATCCAATACTCACCAAAACATGTTGATGTGAGCGGTTCTTCAACCCAAAATACACCGTCATTAGTTTGCCATCGAGTACTGTTTCAAAATGACTTGATGTGAGCGGTTCTTCAACCCCAAATACACCAGCATCAGTGTGCCTCCCATTGAGTTTAGTTCATCGATCTCTGATGCGCTTAATTTTGAAAATACTGCTGGTAGAAATACACTTGTTACTTCATCTTCAATGTTAATATCCACCACTATTTTTCTTCCACACCTCGTCTGTACGGGGCGAATAATTCGGAACACATATGGTAAATCAATGACTAGTTCTGCTAGTTTCTTATTAGAATACTCAGTACAAGATGATAAGTTATTGAACTTTGTTAGAGCTTCCATCACACAATTTGTTCCTCGTCGTTGACTTTCTTTATTTCTTTCACACACACACACTCTTCGCGCAAAAGTAAAAGTTAAACTCTTCCATGCACTCGTCCATTTATATATCCTTCACCCCCACCCACACTCCAGAAACCATATGCTGCAAACTAGCTTCTGACGCAAACATTTCTTTTTTCCGCTATTGCTTAAAGAAGTCAAAGATTACATTCTTAGCCAATGACGTTAAAGGTCAACTCTGTCTCACGCGAACACAGCAGACGAGATCAATCACACTGCTGCACATGCTCAAACTTGCACGGGTGTCAAATGACGGTTAGCATCCTAAGCAAAAAACAATAACAGCTGCACACCACATGTGTGGATAGGAACCGCCTCTCCGCTCAGCCCACCCGGCGCGGACAAAAAAAAACGTAACAGCTGCACACCACATGTGCGGATCGCTCGCAATGGCACACATGCTCACACTCGCATGGGTGTCAGATGACAGTTAGCATCCTAATAAACAACCCCCATGACGTCAACACCCATTAACTTTTTATCATCATCGCACAAACAAGCCAAAAGGTCAACCCCTTCCCACGCTAACACGTGCAGTGCACATGCTCGCTCCTGGACCACATGCTCGCTCTAAGGACCCATGACGTCATGCCATGACGTCATCAGGATTACGCAATTTCTGGTCATGATGATGCAATATTCAAAGTGAAGCGAACTCTACTACTTGGGTGATTCTCTGATACGATGGAGTGCGAATATCTCGAGGAAATCAGGTGCGAAAGTGCGGTGTTATCCGGGGAATAAAATTGACCAGCTTGCCCAACTAGTGGAAGAAGCAAATGTAGAGGACTGTGACAAAGTTAAAGTGTTGTTGCTACATGTTGGGACGAACGACTTGAAGAAGAGGGCTACAGCTGATTACATCATGGGGGAGCTCTACGAACTAGGCAGAAATGCTAAAAGCAAGTTTGGAAATGCAAAAATTATAATAAGTGGCATTGTTCGGCGGGGAGATGTTCCGTTAAGGCGAGTTAAGACTGTAAATGACCGCATGGACTGGGTTAGTGCACAACTGGGATTAGCGTTCGTAGATGCTGACAGCTGAATTGGTGGCCGTGACTTCGCCCGAGACGGGCTGCATCTAAATCGACGGGGCGCTTTCAACCTGGGGAGCCTACATGACAGGGTCATCGGTTCGTGCCGGCTTTTGTGAGGAGGAGCAGGTCCAGAGGTTGCCAGCCGATGGGAACAGAAGGAGCTATTTCGAGATATTTGCTGTGGAGGTAAGACTCTAAGATTACTGCAGGTTAATTGTCAGAGTTTAGGAAATAAATTAATTGAATTTTGGAATCTTGTTGAGACGTATTCTCCGGATATTGTCATTGCTACTGAATCTTGGTTATATGAGGATAAATAGTAATGAAATAATTCAAGGGACCTACGAAATGTACAGAAGGGATCGGGGGAAGCGAGGTGGTGGGCTATTTATTTGTGTGCCCAAAAATATAGCTAGTTTCGTAAAGTGGGCTGATACGGGTCATGAAATGTTATATGTACAAATTTCGGATAAAGGGAATAAATTCCCTCTTCAGGTGATAGGGGCGTATAGAGCACCGAAAGATTACTTTTCGCTTCTCGACGCACTGTATGATAAAACTTGTACGGGTGATGCTATGAAAAAGAGCATAATAATTGCCGGAGAATTAAACCTCCCCGAAGTAGACTGGTCTGGTGAGTCAACTACCTGTGGTCAAGCTCAGAGTGCGGCAAACAAATTCTTAAGGGAGGGAGGATTTTCCCAAGTGGTTGACTTCCCAACTGGAGGCAATAATACCTTAGATGTTTATCTCGTAAGGCCTGTAGAGCTCTATATTAACTGTCTGAAAGTACCAGGAATTAGTGACCATTCTGGGGTTGAATTAAATATTAGATACGGTGACATTACAAAATTAGACTCTGATGTAGCTAATAAGATAATATTCCAGTATCGCAGGGCGGATCAGGGCAAATTTCAGGGGTATTTGAATGAGCTATTTGTAGGATGGGCATCGGAAGGAAATCACATTAATATCCTGTGGACTAACTTTTTGAAAATTTTAAATAGCGCTGTTGATAAATTTGTTCCATTTAAATTACTGAAACAAAACCCAGATCCTGAGTATTACACACGGGAAATCAGGAGTCTTAAACGGAAAATTAGGAAATTATACAATAAAAGACATGATAGTGACAAGTATATGTTGAAATTTAAGTCCTTATCAAGAGAGCTCGTCTTAAAAATGAGGGCTGCTCATGACAATTATATGCAAGGTTTACTTGGTTCGGGAGGCGATGGGTGGAAAATAATTTACAGTTATGTTAGGAGAAGAAAGGGAAATTCAAATAATTTGCCGATGATAATGTCTGGTGACGGTAAATTAATTACTGAGAAGCAGGCCATTGCTAATGAATTAAATGTCTTTTCTGGTAGTGTGTTCAATAAATCCAGTAGCTGTGTGTTGGACCTTAACGGTGAATCAGGGGCTCCCCTTCTCCAAATAAACCAGTCAGCAATTGTAAAGCTAATACAAAAATTACGTTACAATATATCGAAGGGTCCTGATAATATTGTTAGTGAAGTACTTAAACTAGGAGGTAGGGCCGTGGCACGATACTTAGAGGTGATGTTTAATGTGGCCATAAACAATGCGCGAATTCCAGATGACTGGAAAAGAGCTACAGTAGTCCCAATATTTAAGGGAGGGAGCAGACTTGAATTGGGCAACTACAGGCCGGTTAGTCTTACGTCCATCGTTTATAAACAGATGGAGCATCTCATTTGCAACTACTTGAGGGAACAGTGGGAAACATTATCATGGTTTAATGATAGGCAACATGGATTTCGGAAAGGTTACTCATGCGAGAGTCAGATGCTATCACTTTTTCAAGATATTAGCGAATCGTTAGACGATGGAGTGTCAGTCGACGCCGTAGTTACAGATTTTGCGAAGGCATTTGATGTCGTGCCGCATGACATGCTACTCAATAAATTAGCTTCGACGGAGATTGATAGAAGAGTAATTTTATAGATCCAAGAATTTTTGACGGGTCGTTCCCAGAAAATGAAAGTTGAAGGCCGATTCTCGGATGAAATTACCGTAACGTCGGGTATCCCTCAGGGCAGCGTAATCGGAACTTTGTTATTTTTGGCGTTTATAAATGAGTTACCAAATGGGATTCGCAGTGACTGTCGATTGTTTGCGGATGATTGTGTAATATATCGAAAGATACATGACTCACAAGACAATGCAGTACTTCAAGATGACCTGAACCTGGTCTATAAGTGGGCGATTGAAAATAAAATGAAAATAAACACAAGAAAATGTAGTCTATTAAAATAGGGAAAGTGCGAAGGCAAGATTTTCAATATAACATTGGCTCGGAAAATCTTGTATAGAAGATTCTTGCAAATATTTGGGCGTTCACGTAAGAAATGATATGAAATGGTGTAGTCATATAGGATGTGTAGTTTCTAAAGCTTACAAATCCCTGCACTTTTTAATGAGGGTATTAAAAGGAAGTAGTACCTCTGCTAAAGAATTAGGATATTTGTCACTTGTAAGACCTATTCTGGAATACGCCTCGGCGGTTTGGGATCCATATCAAGTAGGGCTCATAAATGAGTTGGAAATGGTACAAAGAAAGGCCGCTAGATTTGCGCTCAGTGACTTTAATCCCAGGAGCAGTGTGAGTCGTATATTAAAGAAACTTGGGAGGGAATCACTTGAGGCTAGGGGAAGGAAATCTAGACTCTGTGCTATGTACGACACGTATACAAATCAACCAGCATGGGGTGAGCTTAGCAAACGTATGGAAAAGCCTACTTACATGGGTAGGAGCGATCACCCTTTCAAAGTTAAGGGCCGACCATAGCGAACAAATTATGGTAAATATTCTTTCGTAAACCGTGCCATTGATAATTGGAACCCTCTACCTGCCGCAGTCTTAGAACCTTTTCCCAAACATATAGGTGTGTTTAAGAAAAGACTGACTATTTGTGTAAATACTACAGTTTAATTGTTAGTGAATTGTTATGTACAATTATTTATTTGCTATGTATATCTAATTTGCCTCCGGGGGACACACCCCCAATTGCAAATAAACGAATGAATGAATAACTTAACCTAATCTAACCTCAGTTCACCTAACTAATCATGTCCTCACTTAACCTAAAATAACCTAACCTAACCTAACGTTACCTAACCTAACTTCACCTAACCTCGGTTCACCTAACCAAACTTTGCCTAACCTTACCTGTAAAGCTAAGCCAGAGGCTAATGCACACACCCAAAGTATATACGGGCACTCGCAACTATATTTATGCTAGTCTTATACAAAGTAAGTTAAAGCTAACACCTGCACTGTGGCTACTGTGTGAGATGTTCGCTATGCACAACCAGTTTACAATTACAAATTCAGTTAATTTTTAAAAAGTAAAAAGCTTTTTATGTTTTTATTTTTATATTTAACACATTGCAATTTACTGAATTCCAGTTTATAGTTTAAAAATTTATTTAGAAGCTTTTGAATTTTGTCAATATAGAAACATGAATTTTCCAATTGTGTTGTTTACATGTTTTTGATTTAGTCCATGTCAAAAGTTCATATTTGCAAAACATATTTTTTCATTAAATATAACGAGGCTGTATACCTTTCTCCAAAGCCTATAGGTAATAAATGGGTTATACTATACTTTTGACTACCTAGTTTTAGCTAACTAAAGGCAATTTTTTAATATTTCTATAGGTTAACAGTTAAGTTAGGAGTGAGAGGTTGGTAGTAATTAGAAAAGTACAAGCAGTGACCATACAATTGGTTTTTATTTTTTAAAGTACATTTACAATATTTACACATAATATTTTTTTTTCTTTTTTGTTGCTTAATTAATAATGATTTCTATTTTTAGTGCTATTGTTTTACAGTAACAAATTATTAAAGCATTTGTTGGATTTAGAGCACAAATGTATGTTTTAAGCATAAATGGTATAGAGATAAAAAAGATTAAAGGTATTAGCAGAGGTGTTATCAAAAATTGTATACGTTTCCAAGATTATAAGGACTGTGTCATGAAAAACGAGATAAAAAGAATACCAATGAATATTATCGCTTCTAAGCAACATAACTTCCATAAACTAAACAAAATTGCTTTGTGTCCTGGTGATGATAAAGAGTAATTGATTCTGAGGGTATAGTTACACATGCCTATGGTCATTACTCAACCATTGACCATGCTTAAAGGGTTCAGTTATGGATATGAAAATCCTAAAAATTAAGCAGCAAATATGTTACTGTAGAACATTAACGATGCTTGTTACTATAATTAATTAATCTATGACTAGTGGCATAGTACCACAAGCTCTAAAAATTGCGAAAGTCATCCCAATTTTCAAAGGAGGGAATAAAAGTGATGCAGGGAACTACCGACCTATATCTTTACTACCAATTATTTCCAAAGTCCTGGAAAGCATTGTTAAGGTGAGGCTAGTGAAGTTTCTGCAGACTAACAAGTTTTTTATAGAGCCCAATATGGTTTTGTTGAGATCTCCAGTACAGAACTGGCAATACTGATCATATTTCAATCGCAACGATATAGCAGCTGGGTTATTCATTGATTTTGCTAAAGCTTTTGACACAGTAAATCACGAAATTTTATTATCAAAATTAGAGAATGCTGGAATTTGAGGCGTTGCATTGGAGTGGTTCCATAGCTACCTTAGTGGAAGAAAGCAATATGTTGCCATGAATGGCTATCAAAGTGCGGAAAAGGCTGTATCGTGTGGGGTTCCTCATGGGTCTATTTTGAGCCCTACGTTGTTTTCTAATATATATAAATGATTTAGGTAAAGTTAATTTAAAAGGTCAAATTATGCTCTATGCTGATGATACGAATGTTTTCTATACTGGTAGCAAAGTGGGCACAATAATCAATAATATGCAAGAAGACTTAACCGCAATAGTCAAGTGGCTCAATATTAATAAATTGACTATGAACGTCACGAAAACAAAATATATGACAATGACAAAACCCAGTATGAACAAGTAGTTCCGTGAAGAAATATACAGCCTATTTTCATATATCCTACTTATGTTAATTGCCTCTAGCAACATACACAATTTCAGTTTGATTGCTGTAATAGATTCGTAGATATTGAGAACCGACTAAAAATTTCGGATGGACGCCATGTTGGATTTTATATATGTAGGTCCTAGAGTTATGTACTGTTACATGCAGATTATTGTGTACGTGTAGTATTCAAACTACAATCGCATAATTAGGACACAAGAAGTAACAAGGAGATTTTAAAATTTCGCACAGCTGCCATCTTGAGGTTATGGAAACAATTGAAATAAATTAGATGCCAGTGGATTACCATTCGTATAAGGATTTACTGTTCCAAGTTTCACTACACTCGGATGGTTAAATTGCGAGAAACGTTCTTGTGAATTTTTATATTTCGCGTCGCCTCCATGTTGGATTTGTGAACACCAAGTTATTTAAAGTCCTATAGGTGAACTTAAGTTCATAGCCCCTATGAACATTAAGAAATTCCGTTTGATTGCTATAATAGATTCGTAGATATTCAGAGCCGACTAATTATATTGGATGGTCGCCATGTTGAATTGTTAAATGTATAGGCCATAGAGTCATGTACCATTAAAGGAAAATTATTGCGTAGGTTCAATATTCAAACTTTCAATTCGATCGCATGACTACATCACAAGAAATAAAAACTTAATTTTAAAATTCGCACATCCGCCATCTTGAGGTTATGTAAACAATTGAACTAAATTAGATACCAGTGCATTACAATGTGTATAGATATTTCCTGTACCAGATTTCAGTGCGTTTGGAACATTAAATCGCGAGAAAGGTCTATTTAAAATTTTCAACTTCGCTTGGCTGCCATGTTCGTTTTGTAGTTAACCGGTTTCTGAAAGTCTTATAGATGGACTTCCGTAGTGCCCTTTATCTCCTTAAAAGATTTCAGGGAGATACCGCTAATAGTTTCACAGATATGGAATGCCGGTGAAATATTTCGCACATTCGCCATCTTGTGGTTATGTAAACAATTGAACGAAGTTAGATGTCGGTGCATTACAATGTATATAAACATATACTGTACCAAGTTTCATTGCGTTTGGTTGGTTAAATCGCGAGAAACGTCTATTTAAAAGTCGCAACTTCGCTTGGGCGCCATGTTCGTTTTGTTGTTACCAGATTTTCAAAGGTCACATGAGTGAACTTAGAGTTGTTCCCTTTATCACCATACAAAATGTCAGGGTAATATCGATAATAGTTTCGGAGATATTGAATGCTGTTGAAATATTTCGCACAGCTGCCATGTTGGATTGGTGAGTCGTAACAAAATTTGAAGGGCACGGTCGGGGTCGCAGGGAATAGTTCTATGAACTTACCGAGTTTCATTGAAATCGCTCCAGCCGTATAGATTTTATTAGGGGGGACACACACACGAATCACACACACACACGCACACACACACGGACAAAAGGGGATCTCATAAGCCTATTTTTTCAAAATTGAAAATAGGCTAAAAATATTGAACATAATCATATCTATAGCAACAACACAATAATAACGAGGTCAACATCAATATATCAACCCCTGGCACTATCCAGCCCATGACGGGCTAAGGCCGACCAAGCGACCGCTGCCCAGCCATTTGGCCTGCAGATATTGGGGAGACGCTTGATCAGCGCGTCGGGTCCCCTCGGCCGTTAATCTTGGTATTCGTGATCGGGGCGCTGTCTCACTGTCAGACAGCTACTCAATTGTCCTCACGAGGCTGAGTGCACCCCGTTCCAACCCTCACGTCAGTTTTAAAATCCCTGACGGAGCCGGGGATCGAACCCGGGGCCTCCGGGTGAGAGGCAGGCGCGCTACCCCAACACCACAGGGCCGGCTATAAACGAGGTCGAACATTTTAAATATTTGGGGCTAATCATTGATAAACATCTAAGCTGGGTAGCACACGTTCATTATATTGCGAAGAAGATAGCTCCAGAATCTGGGCTGTTGAGAAAATTGAGATAATCCCTAGAAAACTTCTAATCACAGTATATTACTCACTAGTAGACAGTCACTTTCAGTATGCTAATGTAATTTGGACTCAGTGTAAAGACAGTCCTGCATGAACTTATGGTAATACAAAATAGAGCAAACTATGTGAATGAGAACACATATAAAATCACTATTCTATTCAAAAAGCAAGGCATAAAAATAGCATTCACAACGAATAATATGACCGGGAGGCACTTGCAAAATAGCAATCTAAATAAACAAGACCCGTATTCAAAGTCAGGGGTATACTCTATTACATGCCAAGACATTGGTTGTCAAGCTAATTACATTGGACAGAGCGGATACGAGTAGATACACGTTATAATGAACATAGGAATGCGAGAAGATACGGAACACATTCAGCCGTATGCGAACATATGTGTGACACGGGGCACAGCTTCACTAAAATCGAGACTGATCTAAAAATAATTCATCACGAATCGAAAGGCAGAGCTCTCGACATAAAAGAAGCAATCGAGATTCACCTAGCCAAACAAAACAATCCCAACAATCTAAATGAACACACTTTTATGGAGAGTTCACCCCTTTTCGCTCTACTAAAAACACACCCTGTCGAATACAAGGCACAACTTAGCGATGCAGCCAAGCTAGATAAAAAAAGCGGGGAAAAAAGCGGTGTTTATAGGTAAATGTTATTTGGATCAGGTGTACTATGTACATTTTTCTGCAATAAACCTACGCCGATAGGCGCGGCAGTATTAAAGGTGCCGGGACGTCTTCAATAGACCATGTACCGCTTAGTATAAATGGCTCTTTAGCCCATGCGTGGCGAAGATAGTTCCACGGTCTTTAGTAGTTGCAGACTCCTGCATTCAATAGCATACACTTTTATCTAGATTTGTAAAGTCACACAAATATACATGGCACTGACCTCTGGAAGAGCATAGCAACTAAAGGGGGAGGAAGGGGAAAACCAGTTCCACCCAGCGAACACTCGGGGTTAGTCGACTACAACTGGTGTCTATGGAAACACACAACTGCTTCAAGTTCCAGTTAAAGAGACAACTTGATAAGTATAAACTTGCATTATTTCAGTATAACCATAGTTGATTTTGTAAAACCATATAATCACCCCTAACAGACAAATTCCGGATTTTCATCACTATTTTAGAAGTTTACCTAACATTAGATATACCACATTTAACATAAACCGACTGTTGCATTACCAACACTGCAACCAAATAATTGTACATATTGTATATATTTTCACCTGTATTCTCAAACATAGATGATATAGCCTAAGTGTAATGGATCTGATGATCATCGCTTGACGATCAAAACTGGTCATCCTAGTGTATTTATTAATCTTATGTAATTTATTTCAGGATCAGGGCATAACCCAGCTCTATTTGGGTACATTCGTGTTGACCGACTGATTTGTTTACTTAGGCAACACTGAAAATGGCTTCAAACCTCACAACAAAATAGAGCGATAAAAATATATATATAACCTACCCTTTAACACACACAGTCGAGATTTATATACCAAGAGTAAAATAATGCCAATGTCAATGTGTGCAGAATTAAGGTCAGCTATACTAATACACAGAATTAAGCAAAACAATGTGCTGCATAACAGTGACTACACCCTAAATTCAGAAATTCATACTTATAACACGCGACAAGCAAATGACTTCGCTCTCTTTCAAATCCGCTCGTATAAATTTGGAGACTGTAGCTTTAAGTTCCCAGCCATTCAATCTTACAATCATCTTCGAAGAGATTTAAAATCAATTTCCAATCTGTCGACTTTTAAATTTAAATTTAAGAGACTACTCTGGAATCGGTACCAAATAAATTAGGTCGCCAAATTTAGTGAATCAGCAAGTCTCATTTCACTCTGCATTGATAAAATTATTATTTTAATTATTATTTAATTATTATTTTACTTTTTATTTTTATGTTATTTGCATTGTAAATTCCTTTTATAAAGCTAATTACAGTGTTAGGTCTAGTATCATTGTTGACAATTAACTTAATCACGCAGCAAATGTGTGTGTAAGGTATATATGTATATAAAATTATAGTTCACGCCAATACATTTGTATTGTACAATTCCTATGTAAAAGCCTCTGGCTCGTTGGAATTAATTGTTCAATAAATTAATGAAAAAAATGTAAGGTTAGTAGTGTGTTTTGATCGGTTCTAATGCCTTCTCCTCCTCACCCTCCTCACAAGATGGCGACGGCACGATATATCTCGAACCCATGGTCGGATTTCAACAAATGAGGTGTCATTGAACTCAGGCTGACACCCCCTTTCCAATGAACAACATACCTCCACTCTAAAATAAAACCTACCCCTACTAGGAGGTGAATTTTTTTTTGTTTTTTTTTAGAATCTCGCTTTTCAAGTGCTACATGTGAGATTTTAAATGCCAATATGGAATTAAACGTTGTTCCACATAATGTGCATGTGTACGGTGGATAGCCACTATGAATTAACATGCTTGTTTTTTGTTTTTACGCATGCCCACTCATGGCTTTTGTAAGAGGGTGGGGGAGCGGATCTCTGTGGACGGGTTATTGTTGACGGGTCATTGTTGGTGGGTCATTGTTGACAAGTCATTGATGACAGGTCCTTGTTGACAGGTCTTTGTGGACAAGTCCTTGTGGACAGGTCCTTGTGGACGAGTCCTTGTTGATAGGTCATTGATGACGTGTCCCTGTGGACAAGTCCTTGTGGACGAGTCCTCGTTGACAGGTCCTTGTGGGCGAGTCCTTGTGGATGAGCCCTTGTTGATGAGTCCCTTTGGACTGATCCCTTTGGACCGGTTCCTACGGACTAGCCCATGAATTTATTTAAATTATATCAAAGGGCCTAACTACATTTTGCGTGTAAAGCAATGTGTAGAACTGACGTTGTTCACCAGTCCCCCACTACTATAATGTGATAACGATATGAAAGGAAAGTGACGAAATAAATGTGAACATACAAGGGATCGAACTTGGTGGATGGGTGTGTTCTAACGAGTCATTTGTAGTTGAAAGAGAATAATAAATGTTCTTATGATGTTAACACTATGGAGATGGTACGTGTAGTAAGAGGTCTTGTTATTTCCTGTGTCATATTACAGACATGGCAGAGAGCGCGCAGATCTGTTGCTATGACTAACGCTGCAGTAATTTGAAACCGCAAGTGTTCATGAAGACAATGGGTGATGATCATGCAAAGTTAGCAGTTATTGGATATTACACAGGTGTTCCTTCCGGTGTCATGTTGTGGCATGGCAGAGAGCGCACACTGCTGTTGCTATTACTGACGCTGCAGTAATTTGAAACCCCAGGTGTTGATCAAGACAATGGGTGATGATCATGCAAAGTCAGCAGTCATTGGATACCACACAGGTGTTCCTAGTGTACTTTGGACTTTCAGCTGTATTGGGAAAAAGGAATTGCAATGATCTGCAAAAAACTGCTGACACGAGCGTTCAGAGTTTATATAAGAGAGGTGTCATATATCTCCCTACTGTCAGTCTTTATTACTCGCTTTGAGTGAACAGTGCTCTATTACTGCTCAAGAGTTGTAAAAAAAGCCTTTTTGGTAGAAAATCATTAAATTATTTTGCAAGGTAAGTACTTATTATTAATGGATTGTAGTATTTTATTGCTAATTGATGTTGAAGTTATTGATTGGAATGTATTTATTGATTGATTGATTGATTTGTTTACAGATAATTAGGTTCCTGTAGGTTACCAGATTCCTACAATCTGTTCATTCAGTGGCAGCAGTTGATAAATTATAAAAAGGTAAGTACCCCCTCTAATAACTTTTAAACAGTTAGAGTGATATTTTCCAATGTTCACCACTACATGTTAATGGAAATGGTATATTTGGCAGTCAAAAGTTGGAAATACTTGACCATGGTGTGTAAAGCTAATTTTGTAGGTTAGATTTTGATTACCGCTCTATTAAGTCTGAATGTTCATTGCTAGGTGTCAGTGACAGAGGGAATATTTAAAGACTTAACCTCAGTTCACCTAACATAACCTAACTTTACCTAACTTAACCTTGTCACGTGACATGTTTTACAAGTTTAGACTTGCTTTATGACTGACTATGACGTCACACTTAGCTCACTTAACTGGTGGCTGCTTATTTCTATCACGTGACATGTTCTACAAGTTTAGACTTGTTTTAAGACTGGCTATGACGTCACACTTAGCTCACTTAACTGATGACCGCTGGTTTCTACCACTCTATCAGGTTCCAATGTTCACCGCTAGGTGTCAGTGACAGTGGTATATAGTAACCCCCCAGTTAGAACTACATGAATTTAGACTTGCTAGGAGTTCACAGATGATCGATTTAAATACCCTGCTATAACCATTGACTGAATATAATTAAACTATTTATATTGTACTTTGCTTTATCATTTATAAACATTTATGATTTCTTTCTTTTATAGGTAATTTCGAAAGTGATCATGATGATCAAGTGTGGTGACTGTAAGAACAGTTCTCAAGACCTGACAACCTTCAACGACACGCAAATGCTAAACATGACATTAAAATGTTTGTGTGCATTCATTGTGCTACCACATTTAACAGACAGGATAGTCTAGGACGGCATGTAAATTTAAAGCATGTCAGTTCAGCACCTTTTTCGAGTTCAGTTTGTGATCTTGGTTTTTCTGCTGTAAAGCGATATCAATCCCACATGGTTAAAGTGCATGGGGAACAACAAGAATTGAAATCTGTAAAACCATCAACTAGCACGGAACCTTTAAACAAATGTGATGCTCAAAAGCGTAAACGTTCTCAAGATTGTAAAAATAGTTGTGCAACAAAAGGAAAGAAGAATGGTGAACCTTCGATAACACATTGTGATGTATGTAATATTGATATACCTTCTTCAATCATTCATGGACATTTACGCAGTATTCATCATAAAAGTAACGCTTGCCATGAAAGAAATTCTGGAAATATTCAACAAATTGGTAGTGCGTTTAAAAGTCGAATTGCTAGTTATAGACTTCATACTGAAGAAAAAACTCAAAGTATTGAATCATTTTGAAGAAATGTTTAACCTAGTGTGTTTGGCTTGGTAGAAAATATTTTAGTAGAGCATAAAACATTTAAAATGAATTTTGAACTTTTTGGACTCTATGTAAAAACTGGGACTGACGGTGAAATTACGGATATCTAATCTTTTAATACAAAAAACATAATTGTTAGCGAATCAACTAATATTAGTGATATATACCAAAATATTTCAAGTGCTATCATTGTGAAGAGTGAAGAGTTCCAGGAAAGGGAGTCAGGCTCGGCCTTGGTTGAATTACTTTATTTAGAAACCAACATGAATAAATATAATCCCCTTCGAGTATCATCATACATTAATTTACCAGTTTGGATCAAACGTAAGAAAGCTTGTGTAAACGTTATGAATAGTGTCCATGCATGTTTTGCGTGGGCTGTAACCTCAGCTCTCCATCCAGCAGTAAGGGATGTGGGGAGAACATCATCTTATCCTCACTATTCCTCAGTGTTAGATTTAAAAGAAATGGAATTTCCTATGGCGATAAAAGACGTTAAACGTTTTGAAGAGCTGAACAATGTAAGTATTAATGTTTATGGAATTGAAAATAAGAGTATAGTAGGTCCTCTATATTATACTCAGGAAAAAAAGGATGCTCATGTTAATTTGTTATACATAACTAAAGGTGAAAATGCCCACTATTGTTGGATAAAACATTTAAGTAGACTTGTTGGTAGTCAAGTATCAAAACACACATCTAAGAAGTGGTTGTGTGATGGCTGTTTGCTATATTTCAGAAAAGAGGATCAACTATCTCAACATCAAAAATGGGGATGTAATCATGTGTGTACAGTATTACCGACTCCTAAAAATAACATTCTAAAATTTAAGGATTATGAGAAAGAGAAACGAATTTTATTGGATGCCAAATCTTGATTTGGGGTTTGAGAAGTGAAATGAAAAATCGATCAAAATATTTGGTTGGTGAGAAACGAGTTGTAATGAAAATTGGTAAGATGGCAGCTTCGAGTACCATTTGTTATATATGCTGACGTTAAGGCTTTGCTAAAACCATTTAATACATGTTCATCGAATCCAGCCCAGCCTTTCACCAACACTACTCACATTCACGAACCTTTTAGCTTTGCATATTATATTAAATGTAGTTACGATGACTCTTTAAATAAGTTTGAGCTGTATAGAGGACCTGATGCAACTAAAGATTTTATGGAATGGCTTGAGAAAGATGCCTTCCGTATATCCTCTATTTTAAATACGATCATTCCAATGGAGCCACTAACTTCATCAGAGCAAATGAGTTTTGAAACTGAAACTAATTGTTTTATATGTGGTGAATGTTTATGTACAGACAGGAATCGCGATCATGATCATTTAACAGGATAATATCGTGGTGCTGCTCACCAAGAATGTAATTTAAATTATAGAGTAAGTAAATTCATTCCGGTCATTCCACATAACGGTAGCAAATACGATAACCACCTTATAGTTAAAGAATTTGGAGCTTCAGATGTGAAAATAGATGTGAGAGAAAACAATAAGGAACAATACATATCGTTCACAAAATACATCAAAACTGACAATAAGAAAACGATAAAACTGCGATTTTTAGATTCATTCCGCTTTATGGCGAGTAGTCTTGATAAGCTTGCTAGTAATTTAAAATCAGATCAGTTTCGTGAAACTCAACGTGTCTTTCCTAAAGAAGATGATTTTAATTTGATTCGTCAAAATGGTATATTCCCTTACGAATATATTAACTGTGTGGAACGTCTTGAGGAGTGTTCTTTACCACCGAAAGATGCATTTTACAGTTCCTTAAACACAAGTCATATCAGTGATCAGGAATATTTACATACACAACGTGTATGGGCACAGTTTGACATTCAAACTTTAGGAGAATTTTCAGACATATATTTGAAGACAGATGTGTTGTTATTAGCAGATGTTTTTGAAAATTTTCGGAATGTTTGTATGAAACCTTATGACCTTGATCCTTGTCAGTATTTCACTGCTCCTGGGTGAAGTTTCAGTTCAATGTTGAAAAAAACGAAAGTAAATTTAGAATTAATGACTGATATAGACATGATCAATTTTATAAAATCATCAATTCGAGGTCGATTAAGCCAATGCAGTGGACGGTACTCTAAAGCGAATAATAAATACATGCCTAGCTACAACCCTAGTGAAGAGTCAAAGTATATTGTCTACCTCGATGCAAATAACCAATATGGTTGGGCTATGAGTCAATATCTACCACTGAAAGATTTTCGCTGGCTGACACAACCTGAAATTGATGTCTTACATGTTGACACTCTTAATGATAACGATGATAAAGGATATATTTTAGAGGTAAATCTTGAGTTCCCTAAAGAGTTACATGATGATCATAATGATTTACCATTTTGTCCTGAGAATATGAAATCTCCATACATCACATCACGAACAAAAATGTTAATTGCTAATGTGAATGATAAATATAAATATGTAATACATTATCAAAACTTGATACAATGTCTATAGCATGGATTGAAATTAACTAAAATTAATCGCGTATTGCAATTTCATCAGTCAGCATGGCTCAAACCGTATATTGATCTGAACAATAATTTAAGAACACTGTCAACAAACGCGTTTGAAAAAGATTTTTATAAACTCATGAATAATAGTGTTTTTGTAAAAACTATGGAGAATGTTGATAAACGAGTTGATGTAAAGCTGATAACAAAGTGGGAGAATGATGGTAAAAGGAATGGTGCGAGCAACTTAATATGCAAGCCTAACTTTCATAGCTGTTCAATTATTCATGAGGATTTAGGTGTAATACAAATGAATCGTCTTAAAGTAACTTACAACAAACCCATATATGTGGGTTACACCATTCTGGAATTGTCGAAAACACTTATGTATGAATTTCACTATGATTATGTAAAGAAAAACTATCTTTATAATGCTAAATTACTCTACACAGACACAGATTCTTTTATTTATGAGTTTAAAGCTGATGATTCGTATGAGGATATCAAAACTGAGCTAAATAGGTTTGATACAAGTGACTATCCCGAGGATAATATTCCCCATTTACCTCTAGTAAACAAAAAAGTTCTTGGCAAATTTAAGGATGAATGTGCTGGTGTTATTATAACACCTTTGTAGGCACAAAATCTAAATCATACAGATATATGACAATTGATGATGTAGTAGTAAAAAAATTAAAAGGAGTGAAAAAGAATGTTGTTAGTAAAAAGTTAGACATAAGTGATTATAAAAACTGTATAGTGAGTAACCCACCTGTATTATATAAGAAAATGTGTGTATTTAGAAGTAAAAATCATCAGCTACTTACCAATTTGCTGAACAAAGTTGCTTTAAGTAATGAAGACAACAAACGTTTCATTATACCCAACACATTTGATACTTTTGCTTGGGGAAACAGTCGCATTGACGACTATTACTTTACTTAAGTCTAATGATCACTATATTGTAATATTTGTAATATTTTTGTAAAAAACTGTAAGTAGAAGGTTTTACAACAGATTAGAATTTGTTGTTTTAAGATTATTTTTAATATTATTTATATTTTTAAACATATTTACTTTTGAGTTATTTTTTAGAATAGTATTTTAAAAGAAAATAATCTCATTCTTCTAAAAGTACAACATAACATTAATAATAAAAAAATTACAAAGAAAAGGAAAAAAGAATTAGGCTACTGTAGTTTAGTAAAAATAAGATAAGTAATACATTTTAGTGAAAAATGTTTGCATTTGTATATTAGGAAAAAGATTTTTAAAAAATGTACAGAATGTGTGAAATAAACAAGGGAAATGTAAAAATGTAAAGTGGAAATTGTAAATATCTATGTGTGAAAAAGTGAAATAGTTATCACCATTTAAAAATTAAAAGACATTGTGATCTGGTAAACCTTGTTTTTATTTCACAACAACAGAAATGTACAGAATGTGTAAACTAAGCAAGGAGAATGTAAAAAATGGAAAGTGGAAATTGCAAATATTCATGTGTGAAAAAATGAAAATAAAGAAATGGCTATCACCATTTTAAAATTAAATGACATTGTGATCATGTAAACCTTGTTTTATTTCACAACATATATGGCTTTACAAAATAGAATACAAAGAAGTACCATTTCCTCAATCCTTTTCAATGTTCACGTCCACTCATCATTAACTTCCCTTTTATAGGACTAATCACAATGAGGGCTGCCAACCTCTCCCCCACTGAACCTTTATAGGATGTCAAATGTTGTTTAGCTTTTCAACGATACTTTATCCACCACACGTATTAAAGCATAATGACTATGACGATAAGAAAGGTCGTGTTTTTTACATGCTTAATCCAGAGAAATAATAGGTATTTACTTAACACAGGGTCTTGAGTCAATGAGCTTGGTACATGTTGCAAGATTTCTTTCACGGCATTGACTGTCACATAATAAATGAACAACATGGTGAGCACCAACAATTCATCTTTGGTAAAACTATCCAGGGTCTTGAGTTCATGATTTTGGTATAAGTTGCCAGATTTCTTTCACGGCATTGACTATCACAAAATAAATGAAAACTTGGAGAGCACCAATAATTCATCCTTGGTAAGACTATCCAGGGTCTTGAGCCCATGGTTTTGGTATAAGTTGCCAGATTTCTTTCACGGCATTGACTGTCACATAATAAATGAACAACTTGGAGAGCACTAATAATTCTTCTTTGGTAAAACTATCTGCATATCGATGACAGATAACCTTGTAGTTCCACCCTTAAAACAACAACTCGACCTCTTGCATAGTCTGTGATGTTGATGGCTCTTGAGACGTGAAAGATGGATTAAACATAACTTTTACATCAACAGGAGTTAAACTTTGCTCAGTAAACAATGAACTGTCATGAGCCACAGTATTTTTTTCTTGGACTTGTCTTTTTCTTTTCTTTATAAGTGTTTGAAACGGTGTCTTAAAAGAGGATGATAAGCATCCAAAGGGTAAATAGAGTAACAAATAAAGAGAAATGAAAATTATACTTCCATATCAATTGTCAAACATGAAATAATCTCTTTCATTACAGTACCAATTATTCAAGTAATTTCAATTATGCGTTCTGGTGCCTTGGTTTGCATATTCTGTAATTGATTGGGTTCGTTTTTTGCACAATTCTATGTGGTAGTGTTCACATTCACATGTTTGTCCGCATAAGTTGCACTCACACGACTCAGCTGGCTCATGGAATGATGTGTTCACACAGATGAGATGTTGGAATCCGTGTACCGCCATTCTAGTAAACACGTGCCTCATCTCAAAGCTGGATGTGGACCGTGTCCGATCTATCATGGCCCCCGTTCCATAAAACTCTGGGGGTTGATAAAAGATTTCCCGAGGCTCGAGGGCTGGGAAGAGTCAAAAGTGTCCTTAGGTCCTCGATATGGAATGTTTCTCTTGCGAGGAGGTAGACGGGTCTGGAAGGAGAAGTCTTTGACACTCCTAGTGCCCTTTTGATGTATAATGTTTTACCCGTTGCGGTGAGATGCGACAATTTGACTTGCAGCGTGATGCCTGCAGCTTAGATATTTAAAATCTATTACGATGTTTATTGTCGTCCTCTTGATGCTGATTTCTGCACATGCTGGATGGAGCCTTACCTCCTGGTCTAAAGACCATCATTTCAGTGTTAGATATGTTGATCTCGAACTCACGCTTGGTGCACCATTTCTCTACGTCCTGAAGTTCAATGCTGTCTGTTGATCCAACCACTATATCGTCGGCATACGAGTATGCTACTATGTCCTCTCTCTGGGTTATTCGCATTAGATCTTCCACTGCTAGAATGATTAGTAGAGGGCTTAGTGGATCTCCCTGCAGAACTCCGTTTGTTTGAGGTTATGTAAACAATTGAACTAAATTAGATGCCAGTGCATTACAATGTGTATAAACTTTGCTGTATCAAGTTTCATTACGTTTGGATGGTTAAATCGCGAGAAAAGTCTATTAAAAAATTTCAACTTCGCTTGGCCGCCATGTTGGTTTTGTAGTTACCAGGTTTTTGAAAGTCTCACAGGTGAACTTCTAGTAGTACCAAAAATATGGAATATTGGCTTTCACGGCCGGTGAATTAAAACTCAGCAATTCTTCTAAGTTTGTGCCGTGTGCCAGCTTGGTGTACTAGGCAAAACCCCACACAAGACACGGCACAAACCTAGAATAAATGCTGAGTTCTAGTAGTACCCTTTATCACCGTACACAATTTCAGGGAGATATCGGTAATAGTTTCGGGGATACTGAATGCTGATGAAATATTTCGCATAGCCGACATTTTAGATTGGTAGAGACACAATAAAATTTGAAGGGCACGGTCGGGGTCGGCCAGAATGGTGCTACGATCTTACCGAGTTCCATTGAAATCGCTCCAGCCATTTTGAAGTTATTAGTGGGGACACACACAAACCATCAAACACACGCACACACGCACGGACAAAAGGTGATCTCATAAGCCTATTTTTTCGTGACATGAAAATAGCCTAACAAGGACGGTGAGCATAAAAAACATTTTATATTTGCAGTAAAATGCCAGAGCTTTTGATAGCGGATAATCTGAACGATTGCTATCAATCCAACGTGATAAATGACTTGCTATCAAAATTTGATGAACTGCAACAAGGACCCAGCGGTATGGCATTAGACAAAATCCATTAACTACAAATCATCATTTGTCAATTCAACCCATTGAATGCTGGGTCTAGCATTATTAAAACACCACCAGCGATTGCCTGCCGGAGAGCTGTGGTGAATATAAAGAACCATGACAATGATTGCTTCCTGTGGTGTGTGGCTGCCCCTTTGCAGCCGTTACAAGAGCATTGTTACAGACCAGGAATGTACAGGCCAAGTTTGATGAATTAAAACAAAATTAAATTGAACTCGATTATCGTTCCCTATGGACTTAACACAGATCCATAGGTTTGAACAAGATAACCATGACTTTTCGTTCATGGTGTATGGCCTTAATGGTAGTGAGATTGTGGGTCTTCTTCATACCACAAAAGAAACGAAACGATACCACATTCATATTTTATATCTGTCTTACGGAGAGGTGAATCACTATTGCCTCATTAAGAATTTAGGTAAATTGGTAGGCAGTCAAATGTCTAAGCATAAGTGTGCAAAACATATTTGCGAGCGTTGTCTACAATATTTTACAACCCCTACGCTTTTAGAAGTGTGTTACTCAGGAAGCGGTGTGATTGATATTGCCGCAAGGAGACAAGGCTGTGTTGAAATTGGACAGCATTGATAAGCGTGACACTATAATGTTATTTGTGGTAAACTTCATGGTAAACTATTGTGTCAAGGTTTAGAGACATCTCAATTATTTACCCCGCGTATTTGAGTGTACATAAAACATATTATAGGGTTTGCAATATCAAAGCTGTTATAACCGTCATGTACTTAAGTTTATTACATATCATGGCCACGTATTCCCATTTACTGGACTGTGTTGTAAGATAAAAAATATATCAGTAAATCACTCATTAACCCCGTTTGGTAATAAACTTGGGAAATCATAATCATCAGCCTTGAGTATTAAGATCATTAGTTGCATATCGTTGAGAGACAATATCAGTCGTCCTGCCTACAGCATTTTGGTAAATTTAAATTAATTTTAAAATATCTTGACAGTGCCTTGTAACAGGCACTCCTTCGCTAGGATCGACTGATCCCGAGCCGCCCGAACCGCTCGTTATATACAGAACCCTGGATGAGCGTGTACAAAGAGGCGAGGCCTCTCGGCACGTGCGCAGCCGCCCAGCGATGGAGCGGTCGGGCCAAATGCCCTCTGCATTGATTATGTATTTTTTACAGCAAAGATAATCCTAAATAGTTACATGTTACCCTAGGGTCAAACATACACAACAACAAGTAAACCACAATATACTCTTCCAAAGAACAAGCACAATCCTCGGTAACATATCACCCTATCAAGTACAAACCCTGCCGGGTGTCCTCGTCTTCCTTATCACTGAATCATTCGAAGGCTGTCTCTGTAAGATCATGGTTAAGGTTGTAGGCAACCAGAGCCCGTTCATAATAATGCAGAGACCTCCAGGATCTTGTTCGTTTCAAAATTGAAGGTGCAGGGCTGGGCGACGGTATGGTCCGTCGCTTTTGTTTCTCGGCCTGCCGGGAGGACCGAGGAGAGCAGAAAGTCACTTTGCTGGGGCTCCTCGTGCGTCCCCGCGTCCTCGACCGGCTCCTCTGATGGGGCCTCCGCGGAGACCGCGGGCTGATGCACTGGTTGTTGATACTGGAAGTTCGGCGGTAAGGCTATTATGTCGTCGCCGCTCACACTGTCCATTTGGATTCCAAATTCTAACCTTTGGTGAGAGCCGCATACAACAGATTGGCCCTATTGTATGCGTACTTTCTTTGTCCTGGGTCTAGGTGCTCCCAGTTGGACAACATGTAGATCTTGGTGTGAGCGTGGTGATGGTCTCGTCCTGTCGGCACGAAAACTAACTCCTGTCGTAATGTCGTGGCTAAGTTCCACACACGTTGGTCCGTGGGGACCGGAAGCCTTTTACGTACTCCGCTGGGGCCAGCGCGTGCCACCGGAACCTGGGAAGTTGTATGTCGTCGTATTCGTCCACCTCGTTCCCTTCGGGTACGTCCAGGGCAAGGGTTTGCTCTAAAAAGGCCATGCGTTGAGTCAAGTCCCTAATAATTCCTATCATCTAACTACAGGATTAAAAAAATCTCCAAATGCGGTTACAGTGATAATACATTAGGTCAATTTTGTGAAAGAGCTAGTGTTGCCCTAGGAATAACAACAAGTATTTTTCAAGAGTAAAAGTGGGAATCCAAAGAAAATACCGTCCATGTTGGTTAATGTGTGAACTAAACCCACCTCTTCCCTGTTTTGCCTCAGAAGGCTGAGTGCACCTCATTTAAGCCCTCACATCGGTTTCTAAAATCCCTGACAAAGCCGGGGATCAAACCCGGAGCCTTTGAGTGAGAGGCAAGCGCGCTACCCTAACACAACGGGGCTGGCTGAACTGTTAACCTATACAGCATAAAGTGTTCCATTTTCTCTCTCGTATGTTAGTTACTGCTACTAAGAGTCAATGTGAACAGATTGCATACAAGCTGAAACAGATTAAATTACTGCAAAGTCATCAAAACTACATGTCGAGCATGGTAGAGACAGCAGTTCAGTCTTGTGAGGGTTCCAGGCTTGCTAAAGAAATATTTCTCTCATTTATCTAAGTGCATTCAGGTTAAGGGGCATTTGTGTCATGAGCCATCTCCCCGTGTGTTGAATACAAATGTTTTTTACATCTTCTACAGTTAGTCACCTACATCTTGTTAAAATTTGGCACTCCAGGCGTCGCCTTTCCTAATATTTTTGGTTTTGCTAACAAGCTAATGTTGTCTTCTATGGATAAGCGGATCCTGATACAGGTGAGTGTTAATAATTCTACACTGTTTGAGTCTTTATTCATTGACTGATTTGATGCAGTTGTCCATACCTCTCTGTCCTGAGCAAATCGTTTCATCTCTACATAACTACCACAACATACATTCAAAGCAATCTGTTTAACATATTCAAACCTTGGACTACCCCTACAGTTCGTGTCCTCAACCCTTCTTTCCATAACTAAGCTTGTTATTCCTGGGTGTCTTAGTATGTGTCGTACCAACCTAACTCTTTTCTTTATTAGCAGTCGCTAAAACATAATGTTTCTTTACATTTGTCTTTATTTGTTATTATATCTACCCATAACTAATAATGTGTGTTTGAGTCTTTAGTCTTGGACTAGTATGATGAACCCCTCCATGTCTACCTCGCCTGGGCTAATAATTTCATCTCCACATAGCTACCACACTTTACATCCAAAAGAATCTGATTAACATTTTTAATATTAGTCTACCCCTACAGTTCTTGACCTCAACCGTTCCTTTCATAACTAAGTTTGCTATTCCTGGGTGTCATCATAGGTGTCCTACCAACCTAAGTCTTCTCTTCATTAGCAGTCGCCAGAAACATTTCTCTTTTACCTCTTGTTTTATTACCTCTTCGTTTCTAACCCTACCTAACCATCTGATCTTCATCATTTGACCTGTAACACCACATCTCAAAAACATCTATTTTTCCTCTTTTCTACATCGTCAACAGTCCAAATTTCTCTTCCATATATGTTTGTTTGTGTACTTGTAATTTAGATGGGGTTGGAAAGGAGGCTGTCGGGGCCTCAAGTTGTGAACCATCCTGGCATTTGTTTAGAGTAAAAGTAGAAAACCACGATTACACATGAACTTGGCATTTTGTCACGTACGAACCAAAACAGGTCGTGACTTGGTAGCTTACATGTGGTTTCACAAAGGTCTGCAATAATGTCATTTCACACGGGGTAACATGCATTTCGCTCTCTCCTCCCACAATGGTTGTTAGATCGTTTGACCTTCAAGCGTCCTCTGCGTCTTTGTAATTTTCCATTGCACCTGTTGTCAAGTCAGATCAGCGCATTCCAATAAGCTCAAATGACATTCACATCCTGCTAGTCTGCCCCTCAGCAAGTTTATTTTCTCTACTCGCTTCAACCAACATATAACCAAGTTCTGTTTGTCCTTAATCTAATCATAGAATTATTTTTTGTCAATTAACCCAACATTGTTTACACGTTAAAGATCGCCTTCGGGAGCAAAATATCGGAAAAACGGATCCTCGATCTGTCTTAAACCGTCCCATCGAAATATCGATTGTTCTATTAAGCACATCCACCGTGGCCGGCGATAGGCTCTTTGAAACACACATCCAGCAGTATCGTCACTCTCCACAACCACTCTTCATAACAATTTAAAATAGGTAAAAAATAATAATTAATTTCACAGGTATAGTATTAGGCCCTTTGTCAATTTTTTAGAATCATAAATACTAAATTCAAAATGGGGCGTCACCCCGTATCATTTGACACTTCGTACGCGTCTCTACCCTTATTAGTTTACGAGATGTAACAAAAAGTCTAAAATCGTGGTTTTACCCTAAAAAGTCTGTTTCCCTCATTCTCAAAAACGTTAACCTATTAACACCATAAAGAGGGCATTGAGACAAGCCATTTGACACGTCACATATCCAAATCCGATCATGCGTTCGCGAGATATCGGCATAATCGTAGGAAAGTAGGCTGGTTTCTAGCAGTCTCATCATCTCCCTACTGCACAGTTTTTGTCCTAGAGACTGGAAATGTATTTTGGGGGTATAGGGGATAGGGCCTTTCATTTACGTTAAACACACCATTTGTAATATTCTTAGTTTCCAAACTATAAGAAATTCAAAATTCAATTTTAAAAAAATATTTTAAAATATAAAGTTTTATTCTAACAATAAAGGACATAGAGCCGTTCGTTTGAATCATTGCACAACGTTCTATCATGTTTGGTTTTCGAAATATCCCCTCTTTTCAAAAACAACAAATTAAAAGAAACGAGCGGTCCATAGGAAAGAGGGCGTCACCCCAAGTCCTACGACACCTCATTTGTCAAAATGCAAACATGGGTTCGCGAGATATCGGCTTAGAGGTTGATACGAGGAGGGATAAAGAAAGTTGTGGGTTAGAACACTCACTGCTCCCATACTGAATCATGGTTTCCGTATTTTTTTACATTTACTTCTTGCCTTTTTCACGTCTAACCATCAACTAACCCATCTCATGGTTATCCGTCATAAGCTTAACCACGGTTTAAATTTAAAAAAAATCGTTAAGGACTAGGGAGTAGGAATAACAGTAAATAATTCTTTCTTTTTTATATGAGCAAACTCGTTTTATTCATTATCAACATAGCACTCATACACATGTTACAAAGTTGTTTTTTAATCTGGCACAACATTCAAATGAACAGTTTGCACATAAGGCACACAGGTATCTCCCGTTTTCGTGGGGTCTGGCACAATGATGTGATAATTCAAACTCCACATCATATCGATGGTCAATAATCTGGCGATCACCCATTTCCCAATGGCCAATTGCAATGTTGCAAAAGATACACTTGACCACATCTCTTCTGTTCAAATAAAAAAAACCTGCTGCGGCCAATTCTCCAGGATCCATAAAGGGGACTGACCATGTTTGAAACGTCTTTAGTTTATTAAAATCACATTTTTAATTCCATGCCTTTTCCCTCATGTTGTTGTTATTGCTTATTGAGGGACACATGAATTTGTTGCTGTTGTAATGGCTTGAATTAGTAATTGGCGAGCAATGGTTGTTGGTATGAACGGTGACAGAACACAACAGGAACTGTTACCACAGCAACCAACGGATGATAAATAATAACGTGTTAAGACATGTTTTAATTATCATGTCACAGCAGGTGCCTCTGTGTATCATGTCACGTGATGATTACACGCTTGTCACATAGTCAGACAGAGGGTGATACTTGACTTGTCTTGTGTGAATAATCAAACATTAGGCTGTTGTATTTGCTGGTACATTTTCCTGTGTTTCAAAATCTACTCTTAAATCAATGGTGGTGATATTCATAGATTCCTCTAAATACGAACAGTCGAAGACCACGAGTGGCGCCCTTGCTTTAAACGCTTGCGGTGTCAACATGGGACAGTCATATTTTTCATAATAAGATGATTGAAATTTAGCAAACATATCAAAAAGGGAGCCAAACTTTATTTTGAAAAATTGATTTCCAACCCCTCATACGGAAAGCAAATATTATTTAAAAACAAACGTATATTTCTCAAGTGGATGTGATCAAACGGAGTGATATCTTTGCTCTGTTGATATTTTCGATTACTTTGAAAACCAATAAAAATGTACAGAGGTCGCTCGGTAGAGCAAGCCGAATTAACACTCCAACTATGTGTGTCGATGGTAGGCAGCAAAGGGTACTCGTGTAGGCTCCAACTTCTAAATGCTATAGGTCGAGCTTTATATTTCTACGCCAAGTTTAACATGCCTAGCTTTTTACGATCAGACAGAGTCACTTGGGGAACATTCCATATTAAACGAAGCAATTGAATTTTTGAGTCTACGACTTCATCATGGGCTCCCTTGATTGCATTATAATCACTGCTGTCTCTCACCAAACGGAAACTTTGTCTTGCATTTAAAATAATACGCTTATGATCTTCCGCAAAGCCCAGTAGTAATTTTAAGGGTACAAACCTGTAAAGGTGCCATCCGTATGAACTAACCAGTCATTGCTGCTGTCGGGACACCATCCTGCCATAGAAAGCGTTTTACATTCATCCTCACTTTATGAAGGGTATAATTTCATAAGACTAGTCGTACCCACATTTCGACTCATGTGTACCACAATATCATTAATCACATAACGCACTTCAGAAGATAGAAAAGCGAAAGCATGATTAGCCAACGTGGAAGAGGTGGGTGTGCTGGCATCGGCTTTCATCAATTTACCCTCAATTTGAATAACACTTTCATGGGGTAAGGTAAAAATATCTTGCTTGTTGATAACAAATTGAATTTCGTCATTGTTATTTAGTCCTGGAGCCTGGGGTTGATACGAATGCATGTCAATTCTTACTACCCCATCTTCCTCCTGTACGGGATGTAACACTTGCAATATGTCCTTGTTAGTGTTGGTTTCCTAACCTATAACCAACGATTTGTAATCGTTTTTCGTTTACCAGTATTAACGTAGTCATACACGGTGGGCAACTAAAAGCCCTCGTAAACGGTGTTGTTGTTTTATAGATTAATTTCATATCGACTTTAAAACCAACTTGTAGGTGATTGGTATGTTTGCATCAAGATCAATCAGTTGTTGCTTTTTATACACTAACCGTAAAGTAATATTCCTAATATCCCACACTCATAGGGTGATAAAGAACCACTGAAGGGGTTTCACGAATAATATAGCCACAAAGTGAAGTCACTATAAAATCATAGAGGGAATGGGATTGTTCTTCATTCGTAAACTCGTTGTTAGGAAACTTTGTGTATTCTGTTGTATTTTTAGCCTACTTTTCTCATTTTGCAAAAATGAGGAAAAAGTAGACTTATGAGATCGGGCAAATGTGTGTCTGTCTGTCCTTCTGTCTGTCTGGCTGTGTGTGTCCCCCTATCAACTCCTAAACGGCTGCAGCATTCGAAACAAAATTTGGTACTAGTAAAGATCTATACCTGAATATCTCACGGCCATATTTGAAAATGATGTTAGTGCTACCAACTGCTGAATAATTGCAATTGAAATTTGAGCTCCATGTTGGATATCTTGGAAGATATGAATGGGAGCTATTTCAAAATTGGCACACGTATAGATAATAATATTGCAGTTTAATTTCCAGGAGGCCATACATGGCAGTGTTGCCAAAATGATTATAAGCCTGCTGATAGGTCCAAATTTTAATTGCATATAACATCCACACTATCAATTGGATTACAACCAAATTTCGTATGTGCTATGTGTACATAAACAGATATGGCTGAGCGTATTCTTAAGAGCCAACATTGCTGCCAACTTTAAATAAATGCTCTCAATTTTTTTAAATCCAAATACCCATATATCAGAATGTATGCAAGCCGACAGCTTTAAACTATGCACACGTATAGTACCTGACATTCTATATTAATTTGGAATAACTTATCGACGGCAGTGCTACCAACATGATTCTAAGCCTGCTGAGAGGTCCAACTTTAAATACATGTAACTTCTATACTATCAATTGGATTTCAACCAAATTTCGTGTGTGCTATGTGTACCATAACAGATATGACTATGCCGAATCTTAAGAGTAACCAGGGCTGCCAACTGTTAATAAATACTGTCTCTATTTTTGTTACCCTAATATCAATATATCAGAAAGTATGCAAGCCAATAGCTCTAAACTTTGCACACGTATAGTACCTGACATTCTTGAATAATTTGGAGTAACTAATATAGGCCTACGCTAGTGCTGCCAACATGATTCTAAGCTTTCTGTTAGGTCAAATTTTAAGATGCATATAACTTCTGTACTAACAAATGGATTTCATTCAAAATTGACACAACAATAGACCATATAATTTCAGTTTATTTCTGACCATAACATGTATGTCATTGTTGCCAACATGATTTTACGCACGCTGTTAAATCCAATGTTTAACTGCATGTAACGTCCATGCTATCCATTGGACTTCAACCAAATTTTGTATTCTGTACCGTGAGAGATGGAACTAACAATATATTCAGTCACCAGACTGCCAACTGTAGTTCTCTATTAGGCTACATTATGCCAGGCACACAGTATTTCGAACTAATTAGAAATCTCGATATTACCAACTTAATTTCGTCATTATTCTAGATAGATCCATATAGATTAATCATTGGCATGAATCTTAAATTATAAGAAAAGTAGGCTCTTTAGTTCGTCACGGAACTTCTTGTTTATTTAAGATATTGGTATTGGCGGAGTTCACACTGGTTCTGTTTTTAAAAAGAAAACAATTGCATAGTCATGGAGCAATACCACATAGTTGTTGAAATCTGTCGTAATAAATATCTCGGAAAACATTCCTAAAAGAAAAGATTCGTTTTAGTTTTAAGTCCTCCGTAATTATTATTCCAAGTACGGAACATTTCTGGCGACCGTGACAGGACATTCTTTAAGAAGGAGGAGCTAAAACAGTATATTAAGGAAAGGACGCAGATACGCAGATTATTTACGAGAGCACATGGTAAATTTCAAACAAAATTATCTGAAGCAGTCGAAGATGCGGAAGAAATGTGGTCTTACACCAGTGCAGAATGGTGCCTGTCATTCACAGGTTTTTGATTGGCAAGGTAAACTAAAAATATGGATGGTACGAATTTATAAAGCTTTTCATTTGGTTGTTGAGGTTGCGTTTAGTACAAATATCATCATCTTCTTCAGGGTCCTCTACATGAATAATGCGGTTATAATTAGCACGGATCCATGTTGTATAGAATTAGCATTTTGCTATCCACATACGTTTTTGCCGCCTTTTCTCTATTCCGTTTTCGAAAGGAAGCGGCCGTGGCTTTAGTGACTCTGGCTCGGCCCAAGACATCCATAGTTATACTGAAATACTAACGTATTGTTGACTCACAAAGCTTTGTTCTATGTATATAAACGTAGTGCACTCATAAAAAACTTAGTAGTAACCATAGAATTGATAACACATCCAGACTCTTTGCCAGTCACCGATTTGGTTTAAGAGCTATCGTTGTCCGTGTGTCAACAAAAACGCCACTGTTCACTATTTCCATCTACTATTGGTTGCATTATTGTCGGTCCTTCTGGCTGTGGAAAGACTTATGTCTTGCTTAACTTCATTGCCGCTCCTCATGGCATACGATTTCAAAATATTTATATTTTGGCTAAATCGTTGTACCAACGTCTCTACGTGTATCTAGAGCAAATTATGTCATCGTTAAATAAAGAATCCATGGGCTATTTTACATTCACAACGGCTGATGATGTGATTCAACCAGAGAGTATATGTCCTGATTCTATTATTATTTTTGATGAAATCGCTACTCAACAGCAAGCCATTATTTTATTTTAGTATTTTAGAATGGGGCAGCATAAGAATGTGGAAAATTCGAAAATTCCAAAACAGTTGATTTGAGATAATGATAATCTGATTGTCCTCTTTCGACAAGATGAAAAAGGTCTTCATCATATTTTCCATGATCATGTAAATCCTGATACGTCCTTTTCCAATTTCGCACAATTATGTGGAATATGTTGGAACACACATCAGCATGCATGTTTGGTCGTTAATAAACAAAAGAACTTTGCCAAAGACGATAACGCCTGGGTTTTGATAATCTTATTTCTCTTGAAAAGGATGATATTCCTGCATTCCATGTTCGTTAGCTATCCATCATGAAAACGCTCTTACGGTACAAGAAACATGTACAAATAAGAAGCGTATTTTCCAGGCACAAAATTATATTTGAAGTAATTTTCGTGAATTAAAACGTATAATGAACACCAATCCTATGCCCCTGTTAAAACATGTTCCATCAACTGTTCATAAAATTAACATCAACAACGCTGCTGCCTCTCAGACAAGACCCTTAACTTATTCAAAATCAACACAAACGCTTCCAGCACTGATGAAATCATCAGATGACAGTCATGCAGAAGAAGATGATGATCATAAAAGTGGGAGCGATGCCGTGTTTACTCCTAAAAAAAACCTCACCCCTTTAACAGCTTCATAAAATAAAAAAGCCTGTCATTAGTCAAACACTCCCTAGCTCCCAGTAAGCTTCACTGTCAGAACTCTTATCCACACCTCAACATCATGCTGAATTAAAACACCTTTAAAAAATATTATGGAAACAAGCTAGAACCTTATCCACAAAGTTCTGCAAGATCCCGGGTTTCGGCACCAATATCCTGGTTACGGTATAGGTGTAGTGCGGGATGAGCTAAAGGATACACACTTTACTTCTTACCGTTCACCTTTATTCTTCTTTCTTTTGTTTAAAATTCTAAATACATCAATCACTTAGTTTCGGAAGAAGATCCGGCAGATGGCTCCCGTTCCTCCACGGGATATGCTACAAGAATATGGCCTCCCACCACTATAGAATGGCATGTTTGCCTTCAAATATCCTCTCCTTGTAACTGGGATCACATACACTACATGGGTATGGTATCTTCACGCTATGGATGGTCGAGTGTCTTCCACGATCCTCTCCCTATAAATATGGCTATAAATATTCTACATCCCCCACCGCTATGAATTAGCAGGTGTGACTTCAAATATCTACGGCGTGTAAAGATTCGTTCACATACGATACAGGAATATTGCTTCTTCCCACTATGGGATACAATGTGACTTTTCAGATCTCCTCCACGGGTAAAATTTGTTCGCATACCCTACAGAATATGGCTCCACGCCGCTGTGGATAAGAAAGTGCGTCTTCAAAGTTCCTCTCTGGGTTAATTTGGGTTCACACACGCTACAGGAATAAGGCTTCTCGTCGCTATGGGATATCATGATAGTCATCAAAGTTCGTTTCTGGGTAAATTTGGATTCACATACGCTCCAGGATTAAGGCTGTTCGCCGCTATGAGATAAGATGTGATTTTTCAGATCTCCTCCTCGGGTAAACTCTGCTTCACATAAGAAACAAGAATATGTCTTCTTGCCGCTATGGGATATCATGTGCGTCTTCAAACTTCCTTTTAGGGTTAACTTTGGCTTCACATCCGCTACTTGAACAAGGATTCTCACCGCTATGCGATATCATGTGCGTCTTCAAACTCCCTTTTTGGGGAAGATTTGGAATCACATACGCTATAGGAATAAGGCTACTCGAAGCTATGGGATATAATGTGCGTCTTCAAACTTCCTTTCAGGGTAAACTGGGATTCACATACGCTACAGGAATACGGCTTCTCGCCGCTATGGGATGTCATGTGCGTCTTCAAACTTCGTTTTTGTTTAAATTTGGAGTCACATACGCTACAGGAATATGGCTTCTCACCACTATGGAGTAGCATGTGAGTTTTGAGATATTCTTTTCGGGTAAATTTGGATTCACATGCGCTACAGGAAAAAGGCTTCTCGCCTTTAAGGGATAACAAGTGTCTTTTCAGATGTCCTCCTTGGGTAAACTTTGCATTACATACGCTACAGGAATAAGGCTTCTCGCCGCTATGGGGTTTCATGTGGGTCTTCAAAATTTCTTTTTGGTAAAACTTGGATTCACATACGCCACAGGAATAATGGTTCTCGCCGCTATGGGATTTCATGTGCGTCCTCAAACCTCCCTTTCGGGTAAATTTGGATTCACATACACTACAGGAATAAGGCTTTTCGCCGACATGGGATAACATGTGTCTTCTTAGATCTCCTCCTCGGCTAAACTTTGCTTCACAAACCCGTCAAGAATAGAGCTTCAGGCCGCTAAGGGATATAATGTGCGTCTTCAAACTACCTTTCTCGTTAAACTTTGATTCACATACGCTACAAGGAAAAGGCTTCTCACCGCTATTGGATATCATGTGCGTCTTCAAACTTACTTTTAGGGTAAATTTGGATTCACATACGCTACAGGGATATGGCTTCTCACCACTATGGAGTAGCATGTGAGTTTTCAAATTTCCTTTTCTGGAAAATTTGGATTCACATACGCTACAGGTATAAGCCTTCTCGCCGCTATGGGATAACGTGTAACTCTTCGAAGAACCACTAACCGTAAACTTTGCTTTGCATTCACTACAGGAATATGGCGTCTCCCTAGTATGGACTACCAAATGTGTCCTAAAGAATCCTCTTTCTGTATAATTTGCTTTGCATGCGCTACAAGAATACGGTTTATGGCTGCTATGATTAACATTGTTTGACTTAAATCTTTGTTTGATAGTGAATTTTTCGCTGGATGCAGTATTATCACTATT
Organism: Meconema thalassinum; assembly: GCA_946902985.2. NCBI lineage: Eukaryota > Metazoa > Arthropoda > Insecta > Orthoptera > Tettigoniidae > Meconema > Meconema thalassinum. The sequence continues at coordinate 32,441,629 of OX336393.1, forward strand.
ATCAAATGTCTAAATCTTCTTTACAGCAGGATCTGACGTATCTGGATATATCAGCCTGAAAAAATTAGTACTCTCAGTTTAAAATGCGTTACATTATTACGGAAGTAGAATAATACCTTAGAGACTTAGAAATCTATATAGCATAAATATATTAGTACCACTGCCCGAAGACTTGTCTTCAAGAAGTACCGGTTTCTGATGTAGTTTGCACTCATCAATAATATGTTGTACATGTCTGAACATTTAACAATTATATGCATATTATACACACAATATAGTGTGCATGTCGGAGATTTTGGATTGATAGCTATGAGAGCATGACTGTATTTGGTTCGTAACTTAGCCACCACAATCTTCCGATCCAAAGTCATTAAATTCTTTACAAGCTGTGTGCCGCAATGGATAAGATGCTTAAGGCTCCACCTTTTGCAACACTGTTTGACCTTTGCGAATGGGTCATTGATGCACATGTTGAAGTAAATGCGTCAATTGGGTGAGATTTAACAGAGGCAGCTAAAATGATGAGTGACAAGGAAACATTACCATTTTTGTTGTGGTTTAAGTCATCATTTTTTGGCCGTTTCAATACAGCACTCCATGTCTCCCAATCTTAATGTTATATTTTTATTCATTTTTTACAAAGCTACCACACCCTACAACCGAAGAAATGTACATAATTTCACCATCACTCCGAGCCGTCTTCCTAGGGAAGATACTATTTGCGGGGTAGAAGCTTCTATCCATCGTCTGGCATCATTCGCAGTAGAAGAAATTAGAGAAGATACCTCTCAGTTCACCAAATATATTCTACGACCTACCTACAATACACAAGCCCAATGTGCTTCTGAGTGCCATAGCGTCCCCTACTAAAATATTCAAATATTTGAATCAGGTTCTGCAACCATTATTCCCTCCGCCAGCCTCTCACGTCTGAAACTCGCAACACTTCGTAGATATCACAGCGAATATAAACTTGAGTGACGGCGGTCTACTGGCAAGCCTCGATGTGGAGTCCTTATTTACCAGGATTCTTGTGCCTGGCGCCACACAGACAATCAGGTAAAGGCTTACAGTCACAGGAGGTTGAACGGACTTAGTTGACTCAGCTGAACTCTGCGTTTACCATAGTCTTCGTCTTCAATGGTCAAATGTTTCAACATATGGAGGGAGCAGCCATGGGATCCCTCTCTCTCAATTATAGGCTAACGTTTTCATGGCAAAGTAGAGGAAAAAGCTGTAAAGGAGAGCCCATTGAAACCTGAGTGTCATTTCAGATACGTAAGGGACTTTTTCTGACTTAGGAACATGGACGCGACACACTTCAGGTCTAACTGCATTTCATGTGCTCCTGACATCTAAGCATCAACTTCACAATGGAAGTAGAGGAAAATAGTCCGCAGTCCTTAGTAGAAGTTATTCCCCATAAACGAACAGACAATACGCTCCCACACAGGGTCTATAGGAAGGACACTCATACACACCGGTACCTCAATGCAAATTCAAGTCAGCCACCGTCGCAGAAGGAAATGGTAGCTAGGACAATCCTGGTCAGAGCCAACTGCATTTGCGATAAATGTATTTACTTAAAACACACAACTACAAGATTATTTCACCGTCATTCTGTGCTGAACCTAGTTAAAGGAATTGTCCTTCCTGCACAACTCAGTACGTGATAACAATCACATTGCTTCCCGCATAAAGCACACACGCATTCCTCATTCGGCGAGTGGTACGTCTTCGTGGAACATAGCTTAAAATGAAATCAGTGCACACTTGGTCTGGTCGTTATGTGTCTTATTTCGTAGTTGGCTTCTTTCCACTTGTCAGTGGTCATCGCGTCGGTACTGTAAACGTCCAGCCAAATTTCTGTTTCCCTGCTATGATGTTCGAGTAAAGTCCCTGGTATGCCGTAGTTGATGGGAGAGAGAATTCTTCCCGTATTTCCTCCATCAACATAATTTCCCTAGTTACCTCATATACTAGCCTCGAAGAGGTAAACATTGAAAAACATAGAGCCCTCTTTAGAAATGTCGCCTTAACATTTGCCACATCTTTTACGTTGCTTACTGGCAGGTGTACCCAGATACTGGAGATGCCGTAAGTTATGACGGGAGTAATTTTCACTCTGAATAACTTCTTCGCTGTTGGGAGAGATATATTTTGCATGCATTTGATATCATTTATGGCTATCATTGCTGCTGTTAACCTGTCTTTTATATGTGCTGTGAAATTGGTTCCATGTATTGCAGTGTTATTCCTAGGTATTTAAAATTATTAACGCTGCTAAGTGGTTGTCCATACAAATATATCGTAACATCTGCTGCATGTCTGCCTCCTTTCCTAAAGGTCATCGTCATAGGTTTACTTCTATTCACATTAAGGTCAATTGTTTGAGCCCATTCCATGAGCCTATCAAATGCCAACAACAAATTGGGTATTGATTTTGATACTAAAGCCATGTTATCTGCATACATATAAATGTGAGTGTATTCTGTCTTCGTTACAAGTACATCAGCATGTGTCCCGACGTTAAATAGAAGGGGACTTAAACGATAACCCTGGAGAACACCCGTAGTCTGGTCTACTGTATCCGACAGAGTGATCGAATCCTCTATTTGCACCTCATTCCTTGCCAATATGTGTGTTAGGAGTTGTAATATGGGATTATGTTTCCCTATCACGTCCTCAATCTTTGGTATGACCTGCGTTTGACTAACTGTATCAAAAGCCTTCGAATAATCGACAAATACAATATGAAAATTCACTTTCTTGAATCTAAGGACCTCATGAATGTCATTCGGAAGGCATTCTATAGCCTGAAATGTGGAGCGATGCTACCTGAATCCAACGTGTTTTTTCCCCAGAAAGTTAATGGTTTAAGAGAGAAGTCAGTTTTTGCGTTAATAGATTGGTCAACACCGTTAACAATGTGCATTCCAGTGACACTCCTCTATATGAATTGGGATTATTTAAGTCTCCCTTTCTTTCATAAAGGATCTTTATCGTTGAAGTCCATCATCGATCGGGTATTTGCCTCTGTTTAACACTTTCGTTAAATAGGCAGGTAAGTGATTCTATGTGGACCGGAGCCAAACTCTTCAAATGTTCATTAAGGAGCAAGTCTGGGCCTCAAGCTTTGTTACTTTTGAGATTCAAGTGTTACACATCTCTGTTGGATCTTCATATTTGGTACTTGCATTATCTATGCGTGGTCTCGTCTCCTTTAATGTCAAAATCTGAGTGAACCTTGTAAGGATTGTTTTCTGACTCTTCTATCTGTCTTTGTGCTGCTCTTCATAGTATTTCCCTTTAGTCCCCCTTACCAGTATTTTATATTCTCTTCATATTCGGGCACAATCTTGAAGCGCCTCTTCTCCTAAAGTGTCTGCAGCGTAAAGAAGGGGAAATAAAAGTTTGGAATACACTCGTAGCCAACGGATACAGCATAGGACAGATAAATAGGACCATACGGAATAAAGCACAAAGCCGGAGAATTGTTGTAAAGGACGAAAATCGACCCCACTATAAAGCCTTATTGCCGTATGTACAGGGGGTGAAGGATCAAATCGCCAGGTTACGAAGGAAATACAACTTGACAATGGTTATACAACCAATAAACAAACTGACCTAAATGTTGTGTTAAACAGCCAAGATAAGGCAGCCAAAACAAAATGCACGAGTTAGCGAAGAGCCTTATTCAGGTGGACGAGTATAAAAAGTGCCATAAACAAAAATACGTGTTTCCATTAGGATATCACAGGTCATTTGAGACACAAAACAATTAAACAACAGATCTCCAAAGATGAACATGTTGACATCACGAGACATGCCATAGAATTTGATTCGGCCGAAACTTTTGCTTAAGTTCCGAGATATCAAAACAGGATAATTAGAGGGGTAATAGAGATCGTGAAGTATGCCAATAATTTCAATCGCAAAGACAGATTCAGGCTCAGCAACAGGAGGAAAGTTCTCGTAGCACTTGACTGGCTGGGGCTCAGACCAATCAGGGAGCAGCGCGACATCAATGCCGATCCAGCAGCGCCTGACTGACAACCTACGGATAGTTTTAGTAGTGACACGAACTCGTACCCATGGTTATGGCTGCTGCAATGACAGCCGAAACGTCGGGAAACAATCGCCGATACAGGACGTAGCTCCATCCTGTAAGCCTAGATAATAAACTAGACACCATCCGCGATAGCCTACCATCTAAATACTTCAATAATCCAAACCAAATCCAATCTCAGCAAATCCACTTCCCTTTCAATGTTTTAAACCCTGCCTCTGCTAATCACAATTCTAACAGCCACGTTCTGCCCAGTAGGATGTCAGATGTTACCTTTGTAACCTTTGTGATGTTAACACCCCCTCAAGTATTCCTCTGTTAATCACAATTTTAACACCCTCGTTCTGCCCAGTAGGATGTCAGATCCGAAAGCAGGACCAACAGATAATTTGAATTTTACAGGAGAGGACGGTCTCACCACAAGTAATAATGCATAGAGAGGTGCATATCTTTGAGAAGAACGTTAAGGGCTGCAGTTCCCCGTTGGTTTTAGCCGTGCATCAGTGCACAGATAACTTAACTATGGTTATAAATGTCTCCGCCATCTAAGAGACAGGTAAAGCGTGGCAAATTCTGTACAGTTACTCCCCTTCAGGATGAACAAATTATTGAAAACTAAACAATTAATTATGAATCACATCAAAGTTCAATTATCTCACATACTTCACCGTCAACGTAAGTAAACATTTCTTACGAACAGACTTACATCACTAGTCAAATAAAAAACAGCTTTGCATAAAACTTTATTAAGCATCTGTAAACCCTCAGGTTGGAAGGCACTCAATATGCTACTGTGGAAGAGCTTCGGATGTTTCAGAATACTGGTGATGCTAATGATGCAGGAAATGCTGCTGATGCTGCCACTCAAGAAATGAGAATCCGCAGTTGCAATGACAGATTAATGGTGGGCACATGGAAAATGAGATGACCCGCTTGAATATTGATATATTAGGAATTTCCGAACTACGATGGAGTGGTTTTGGCCAGTTCAAATCTGGATAACACATAATTTATTACTCAGGACAGGAGGAACGGAGAGAGCAAGGTGTGGATTTTGTAATAAACCAGCGATCTGCTAGAACTGTTCTGGGCTATGATGTCATTGGTGGTCGAGTGATGTCCATAAGGTTAAAAGGTCAACCTTTTAATATGACCATAATACTAGTATATGCCCTAACAACTGATGCTGATGATGTTGATGTATTCTATGCCCAGGTTCAAGCAGCTATGGATAAGACCTGCATACAAGATGTGTTACTTCTGATAGGCGATTGGAATGCTAATGTTGGGAAAGTCAAAGAGGGAAATGTTGTGGGTCGTTATAGCGTAGGTAATCGTAACGAGGCTGGAGGGCGGCTTACCAGTTTTATGAATCTAATAACCTTTTCATTACCAACACATGTTTCAAGCAACCAAAACGTCAGCTGTATACCTGGACATCACTTTGTGGGAAATACAGGAATCAGATCGATTATATAATTGGGTCTAGAAGGTGGCGAAGTTCCACTACAGCAGCAATAACTTGGCCTGGTGCAGACTGTGGATCAGATCATGAACTACTGACATGTAAATTACAAGTCAATCTTAGAATGAATTTTAAGGGAAACGATCCATCTTTATTCCTATACCCAAAATGGGAGACCTGTTGGACTGCTCCAACTATCGCGCAATTGTTCTCATCGTTTTTGGGCTGGTGGATTGAATATAAACAACTTGAGGTATGCAGATGACACCACTTTGGTTGCTGAAAGCAAAGAAGAGCTCGAGTATATCATTATGAAAGTTAAAGAACAGAGTGAAACTATGGGCTTGTACTTTAATATCAACAAGACAAAACTAAAGACAACAGGTTTAACATCGAACATTATGATAGACAATAAGTTAATCACAGACATGAAAAGTTTCTGTTAGAATTTTGAGTCCATCTAAATATAATATAATATTGCTTTTGTCTGCGATTTAACTACTGTGGCCTTTAGAGACGCTGGGGTGGCGGAATTTTGCCCCGAAGGGGATCTCTATCGTGCCATTAAATCTACTGACATGGATCCCTCACATTATGCACCCTTAAATGCCAGCTGAATGAGTCAGGTTTCAATCCTGCAACCTTGGGACCAGCAAGCGAGTTGAGACCATCTAAATGACCGAGACTATCCTTCCTATTGTATAAGGAACGCCACGCAGTTCAGTGCGGTAAGACAACGAAGTGGGCTGCAATGAAACAGTGAGTAAGTCGAGTGTGATCGCAGTTCAGTGTGCATATTTGTATGCGAGGTGACTAGTGACAGACGATCATTGTGATAGTTTTGTAAATTATTAGTCGTGAAATATGGAGTTATGGTAGGTTAACATTATGTGTGTGCAGGTGTCTTGTCACCCCGAGATGCACTGGATTTGTTTTGTAGGCGAGTTGAGTATGTACAGATCACAATATTTACTTGATCTGAAGTCAGATTTGTGAACTATCAGATATATGAAGCTTAATTTCTAAATTTGGAAGAGATTGGACTTAAATTGTAGAAGTTAGGAAGTCGAGAATCGAAGTGTGGAATATTATGGTACGATTGAGAATAATGGAAAGCTTTGTCTAAAGGAGATTGTATTTCTTGTATAAATGAGGAGCTAGGAGGCGTTAAACGCATGATTTGGGAAATTGAATAACTGGACTAGGAAAAGTCACTGGGGTGACATAAGCTATTCAAAATTTAAATCTACGAGAGAATTTCAAGAATCGACGATGGAGAAACAGGATAATAGTAGCAGACTTGAGAAATGGAGTCTATAATCCACGACCTACAAGAACATCAATTCGAGTCGAGGAGATCTTAGAACGAGACATGACGAGCGGGACTTTCATCCATCGGTTGTTCCATGTACGAGGCCCAGGCGAATGCTGAAATGGGATTAGTAATGCAGAGTTCAATGCATGAAGAATCACACTCGACCGGGTATGAGGAATATTATCATCTGGCGGAACCAACGTATAGAGAAGATTTTCCAGTTATATAAGTAGATTTGGATCTTGAGGAAATTTTACGATGAACCATTTTTATTAGCATCTCTTATATATCTTATCTTCTATATATAAAAAACGACGTTCGTTTGTTCGTCTTTTATGCGTTCATAAACCATACATCCGATTGGGATCAAATTTTGGTGAGTTGTTGTGCACACTCCCGGGAAAGTTATAGGTATTGAGCCCGCTGGCCGAAGGTTTCGGGGAGCAATCGGCTTCAAATGACCCTTCTGAGACCCTCTTCCAGTTAACACACAAGTATTGGGGACGACACATTCATAGGCTGGTTTCGCACTCGGGGGTATCTAGAATTGGTGAGGTTCGATTCTTAACCAGCTCAGAGGAATGCATCGATATCAAAACTAAGCAAGAAAGAGAGGTCAGTCTTATGTTAAAAACATCAATAAATTTTATTCAGAATAGATCCCTAGCCTAGCATGTGAGTTGCAAACGGCTAGTCCGATACTATTCTGCCCTGAAAGAAGATATAAAAAAGTCCTATGCAAAATCTAAGTTACTCTCATGGTCCAAATACAAAATTTAAATGAAAACAAACAAGCTAAGAGTATGCACGTAAGATCCGCCCTGAGCAATTACATCGAAAATGACTTCGGGAGGATCAAACATCAAAAGAATTTACTGCAAAGCAAATACTAAGCATATTTACATTAAATAACAAAAGGAAAATTATTCTACGCTATGATGGTGCCATCTCCAACATTTATCGTTAAATGTACGTGTTTTCTAGTCCTAACTAACATTAATTAATAAACGAGACGCGTTTATTACAAGGAAAAGATTCTAAATATGTGCACAACGTTGCTGAATGAAAAAAGAATTAAACTAATCCAACACAAATATGTACAATAATCCAGCACTCCTATTGTTGTGCAATTGGCACTGCCTGCCTACCCGATTTGTCACTCTTTGCGACAAATGGTCATAGTATCCAGATGTGTAACGGAAAAATTAAAAAATAGAAAGCCTGCAAATGCGATGGTAATGAAACAATTACATCGACTCACATTGCTGTCAATCTGATGTGTGTGCTTCAGTTTTCACATCATCAATTGGTTGTTGACTAATGATGTCAAAGTGTAACAATGTGTATCAAAATATTTCAACAATAACTAAATGTCTTATTTTGGTCCTGCAAATATTTTGTTTTTAGCGTTTATTTATATTTAGGCTCAAGGGGGATTTATAAGATTTGTTTAGTTTCACAAAAATCCTATATTTGCTTCTTAAATTTGTTACACAATTATTTATGCCTCACAGTGAATTTGTTCAGTTTTTATGGACCTTTAGGCCTAGTTGCGTTTAGTGTAGTCAGGTATGATGTATAAATCCAACTAATATTTTATAACTTCATAACATTCCACTAAGGAACAACATCAATAACAGACACTTGGTGTCTCCACCATTACTCTTATTATTAATTATCCTGTGTCTCTCTTAAACCATGGATTCGTCAATCCTCACTTCTTCGGTCTGGTACGACTCTAAAATCTCGTTACCGCCGGAATAAATTACCCTAAACATGTCGGAGGTATTAATCCACCTTCTACGACTTACTCCAATAAAATTACCATAATAACATTGGTTAACAATTAGTGTGGATTCCTGAATTATACACATTACAAACACAAATTACAAAGAACAAGTGTATAGAAAACACAGCTGATAATGCTCTCCAATGGCATAAAGTATTCCGATACAAAATTAGCGTGTGAGATTGTGTATTTACCAAGTGACCTCTTCCGTAAATAATGTCGAACCTAAGATCTCTCGTTTCAAAATACAGTTCATTTCCAATGTCCTTCAGTAACAAAATAAAGCTTGATTCCAGATGCTCATTTGTCAAACACGTGGATAACGGATCTCGCATTCAGATTATATAATATTAGGAACTTCACTGCCTTCTAGATTATTTAATGCACTGCCTGAGATTCATTGAGCCGTGCGATGAGTAGCTCTCTCGCACACATGCGACCTTGGCCTTCATTTGCCATCTGTTAAGAACTAGTTTATTATGTCAAGAGCCTGACAAGCAAAAGTAGTCTGTTACTGTTCTTGAAATGATACGAAATGGACATTATAATTTTGCCTTCTTGGCGTTAAAGAAATTGATAACAAAACTAAATCTTTCCACACGTGAGCTTATATTAACCCTACCTATTTTGTACACTTACTGAAACCATTTTATGACTAATCTACTGCTCCAACCCATTAAATATAGCTACTGAAACATATTCTGACTTACAGAGTACAGCGTCAAGACGTCGAGACCCGCCGTTAGATGTTTTAGCGGTCTCCGTAATAGTCTTAAGTCATCTTGCCAAACCAACAGCGGTGCGGGGCCTGAGCCGTGCCAGAGGTCCGTCATCCTTACCACGCGCACGCGCTTGCCGAGGGCCGGACGCAAACCCCGAGGGGCGGCGAATCAACTCCACGCACACATACCGTCGAGCCGTCGGCCGGGAACACCAGGAGTCTGCCCGACGAACACGTCTTGCGACGCAGACGAACAGACTACCACCCGGGCCTTAGACCGACACCCAACGGGTCGCGATGTACAACGTGGGGAGAAGTGCGGCCCACCCACCTCACCACCACAGCACAGCCGAGTGAAAACCGTTGCCATCTCGACGCTGGATTGCTCCGTGCGGGGGGTCGGACCCATCTGGCAGTGAAGAGGGCAAGGCGCGGATGAGGCTTGAATCTCTCCGGCTGATGCATTTTCGGGTTTCTCACGTTTACCCCCGAACGGTTTCACGTACTCTTCAACTCTCTCTTGTAAGTTCTTTTCAACTTTCCCTCCGGGTACTTGTTCGCTATCGGTCTCGTGGTCATATTTAGCCTTAGATGGAGTTTACCACCCACTTAGGGCTGCACTCTCAAGCAACCCGACTCTAAGGAAGGATCATTTGCCCATATACTCCGCCACTGGCGTTATCATTGCTTTTGCAACGCTCACTCGCAATACTTTGCACGTGGTCGAAAATAATTATTTACAGTTAAATAACATTAAATGTCCTCACTTCGATATAACATAACATAGTTTATGAATACCAAAGTTTCTAACAAATCACTGATTTTATAGTACACTCGTGCATTTAGGCATGCGGCTTGATCATTTGCTCGCCATGCTTCCACTGTTCGTTAAATCCGGTAAAAATATTGCTCTGGTTGGATATTAATTATCGTTCAAAATAACTCCCTATGCATATTTAGCAGTGAGGTTTGCTAATGTCTGTAATAATGATGGATTTCTCCATTCCACGAGCGTCTTTCAATACTCGGAACACCGTATATTCTAGAGGCGGTCTGTTGGATATGCGAAACAAGGCTGGATTCGTAGACCCTGACAGCTCCGGCGCAAATACTAGTCAAGGGTCTACTCCAACAAGACCCTCTTTCTTCAGCTGCTCTCGATCCTTCTTCACCTCGTACAATTTTCTCTGTAAATCAATGACATTTACCTTCAGATTCTCTTTAATCTGATTTTCAACACTGTCTAATTTCTCCATGTTACTGACCATTTTCTCCAACGAACTCTCCTTCATCTCGTTCATCATCTTCCGGACATCCTCCGTCGCCATTGTTTCCATTACAACAATCTCAATAATAAAAAGTGCTATAGGAATATAAACAAATAGAGCAATACAGCAACACTTTAGAGCATCCTTTCAATCCATGTATTAGGGCATCTGATCGTCTCGCCTTAACATCAACTTAATGTTAGATTACCATACATTCTATTTCTAAAATACCAGTTCCTAAAACGTTCGCGTGTGATTTATTTTAAATATACTACCATAAGGAACATTTACATTTACCGTCATTAAACAAATTAGCTTTATATTAGCATGGCTGTCAATAACCATGAGCCGGTAAAATGAAAATAGATTCAGATAATAGGTCATTTCGAAAAATATTACCTATTACTCCTTTCTCGGGCTATCCATTAGATCTGATCCTTCGTTTGAGAGCAATTTTGTTAAAATCAAAGCAAATCACCTATATAATTACACTCTAGCTCATCGCAGATGATATGGTTAATTAATCCCATAAACTTAAAAGTTAAGTTGTCATCTGGATAGCTTCTAAATGGCCTCACGAAGCTATTTTCGTGGCCCCAAAGTCTAGGGTGCCATCTTTCCAATGTCCCCGTATATTCCTGACAGCTCCGGCGCAAATACTAGTCAAGGATCCACTACAACAAGACACTCATGAATATACGTGGCGGAAATTACGACACAACTGTGAATTACATAAAATGCACTTAGTTCGAAGTAGAACACCTACCTTTCGTTCTCGGGGATCTCGTGGTCAGCCTCTGGACCTATAATGGGTTACACAGTTGCATCTCCTTATATCTAAAGTAAATCAAAACGACGCGGCTTCTAATAAGCTAAACAATTTAATAACAAAGGTGTAAACTAAATCTAATCATTCACACAGTAAATAAAAACAAACACCCTTTCTTTCTTCTCCACATTTACGCCACTGATAATACTGCATTTCATGAACGCTGTGACAAATTTTGGGGCAGCTTGTGTCATTACGACAAGCTATACATCAATTAGAAACCCCTGTGTATTTTACATTCCTCCGACGCGCTTCACAATGAACATCTGGGCGCTAAGAGCACGCGACCTTCGCCACGTGTCGGATGACATAACAAACTCCGTTACATTCCCAGAGCTGGCTGGTTTAAAAGCTGCTTGCCTGTCGGTCCGCAACAACTCTCCACATTTGTGCGCGGCCGATTACTGGCCTTGGATGGAAACGAGCTTTAAACAAACCCTCGCTATTCCAACCTTGCCCACAAATACACCTCTCCATCGAATCACAAGCTATGTTAAAATGGAACAGATTCACGTCAGACAAATACGCGAACCATACACACATCCTACATGCTAATGAAACAAAACTTTTATACATAATTCCTTTCATACTCTCACATTGTGACGTCCCAATGGAGTTCATTTCATTCACACTGAACAAGAAACAAACCACATCCAGTCACATCAACATTCATACGCTAACCACTATGCTAAACAATCACTAAACTTTCCTATACCTAACATATCATACACTCGATTGGCAAATAAAGCAAGTTAATATTGAATGAATTTACAATGACACTAATAGCATAGACTATAATCCTTTAAAATAAGTAGTGCCTATATACACATGAGCCTGAGCTCCGATCTCACAGTCATGTCAAATACAATTAACTGGGATCCTCATAAGCTTCTACAGCTTCAGAAATACTACCACAGTTCTCTCCTTTCTGATCTGGTGTCATAATAGATTAAATACGTTCGACCACTCAAGGTGAAACATATGTCGTTACATACTTGGGTTTAATAACCTTAATAAGAGTACAACATAACAGATGCCAATATCCATTTCCCGTTTCAATTTCAATCGTGACCATCCTGTCTTCTCTAATCCAAAGCCGTGTATAAAATAAGGAGTACTGTCAACTCACACCTTTATGCCCTGCCAAACCTAGTCATGCCCACGCAATGACTGTAATATAAAATGCGGAAACACCTTCGCAACACCCTCGTATGCCAACTACATACGGAATTACATACATATATATATATAACCACTATCAAAGGGTTATCATCTTCACTTCTTTCAACTGACATTCCTTAAAAAGGGCATAATTCCTCAGCCTTGTCACACCAATCGCTGGTCTAATGAACGATAACATCAATCTTAAACGAATAATCTATACATGTTAACGACCTTTGGACTAATCGATACAGACCTCCTCACTATTACTTTTAAAACGTTACTCAGATAAATTTAAACTGTTGTGTATACATTTAATAAAAATACCCGAATCTTAACTTCACACTTCTAGGTTCAACTTTTACCGATGAAGGAATACGATGTCTACAACGTGACATTATATTACTCCTCGTAAATACTTAATCACAAAATTATAGATATGTGTCCAACAAGAATCGATCACGATGAGGATATCAAACAAGAACTTCCCTAACGTCGGATAATAATAAACTTTCCAAGAAGATTCTAACTTCAAATTATTTTAAATGACTGACAGTTCATGGTTTTCTTCAATAAAACATACAATTCGTCATATTCGTATTATCTCCATTCTGAACGAAAGTCTATGAGTTCTGACGATAATAATCGTTTCCTCATTAAATGTTTCTCTTCCAAATGATGCCATGATATTTCACAATAGATCACTTCCAACATCTTCTCTGTTGATGTCTCTTCTCGACGGATAAAATGCCCAAATTTAATAAAAATTAATTTAATCGGTAACACAGACGAAAATGTCTATCACCTGAATTCAAAATTAATTCATAAACGTCGAAAATAAATTACTATTCCTTAAAAGAAATGACTAAATGCTTGTTCCTCGAACCAGAAAGAAAATAATCTCAGTTCAGAAACTGGATTTCAAACAGACAAAGTTAAAAGCGTCCAAAGACGATCACTACAAATAATATCAAAGAATAAAATGACTATGCATGGAATACATAAATATTGTGTCGAAATATGGATAAAGGATTTGCTCAAAAATGTCACTACAAAGCTCTAACTACTAGGTTAGTGAACACTGCTACCTGGTCTGGAAACCTAGAAACTCAAGATAGAGCAATATAAAATACTCAGTTGTTACATCTTCCAAAGATTCGGGTTGGATCCTAGCTCGCCTCCAAGAACTCGTGACCTCAGGAAAGGAACGAATTCCCCTACTGGAAAACAGCAAGCTCCGACTGGGATCGAACTGCGGGCCTCCAATAATCATCTTCATTGTGACCGGGTTTACCCTGGACCTCTTGATAATATTCATGTCTCTTCTTACTCCGTCACAGTACAGTTTCATCAAAACAACGAGCAGTGTCAAAAGTTCAGCTTCCCATTTCGAAAGACATTCGAAAATAAAGTCGTGGACCTCACTCGCATCACGAACATTCATGTAAATGGAATATGAACATAGTTCTGTAGTCGCTGGTGTTAATGTCGAGCTCATTCCTGACAATAATGCACTAGAATACAGTTGTACATCAAGTCCCATGTTCGCTCATCAAGTAGACATTCATGAACAGACTCCTTTAACGAAGCTCCATCGCTGACTATATCGCTTCTATCTGCTTATATCCCTGGAGCACATACTAATTTAGTCCATAATTAAACTCATATTAGCAGACTTAATAATGTTCTTCAACATAGAATACATCTTCATCTTATTGGTGTTGTTATACAGTTCCACAAAAGCAATGCTAACATTCACTCTTACTCACTTGTGTCTGGTGCATGCGCTGTAGTCGCTCGAACAAAAGTGTCTTATCGCGCTGGAAACAAACACTTTTCTCACGCTTCACAAAAACGTTTATATCTTCTGAAATATTCTTCTCAATTTTCTCAAAGTTCGTAATATACTAAAACCGATAGTAAGCTACAATCTGTAGTCGAAATAATGCCTCTGAAGTGGATCAGACCGAAGTAATTGCGGCATATAAGTTCATCGCAACTTCACATGGTTTCAAGGCGCGGTAATCTCCTAACTCTCGCCTCGCTTCTACCTTGTCTCCACGATTCAACCTTCTACAAGCTCGGTGAAACACTCGGAACTCCTCCCTCTTCCGGCAAAACACGTCATACCTCTCGAACATTCAGATAATAAAGAGCCTCGATGCTTGGCGTCTCCCCTTCAAGTCCATCGATTCTGGCCGCCTTTTTGCGTTCCCTCTCAAATTCACGCGGGCTCTAGCAAATCGCTTATTCCTTCCAATAGCGACCTGCTAACGACTTATAAAATATTTACAATATTTTATTATCATATTCTTCTCTTTACCATTATATAAATTCACTCTCAAAGGGCTTAAATGTGTTAACTATCCATAAAAATTTACTTGCTGGAACTCTCGTCTTTTCTAAAACGTCTTCTTATTGGCTGTAAGCTCATATCCAATCGGATAATTTATAACAATGTTTAAACAATTCTTGGGATTATTCGCTGTTGCTAGGTCGATTCTAAGCTTCTGGAAACTTCCATTGCGCAATACAATCAGGTGACGGAATTTCCCTCCTGCTCAACGTCGCCTCTCGACTGGTTTCTGCCAACATCCAGCCTCAATATTGCTTGGTTAAATTTTATCATGGGCTTCGAAAAATATTCCCATTTTCATCCCAAATAATTCATTTTACGGGGGCAGTATCACGTGTTCGATTCCTATGCGTCACTGACACGACTGTCTCACTCGGACGTTCGACTAGTAGTGATGTCTCCTCAGCGTGGCGTTAGCTCAATGCTTGAGATAGCCGCGCAAATTTACAGTTTCACGTTTCTGCGATGTGGAGCGTAATTTAAATATGCTGAATGACTTTAAATAAATACTTAATGATTTACAGGGTATCCAAAATGTATAAAAGTTTAATTATCATCAACCTTTGCTTAATATTCTTCCCGCTTCCTTAGGGTGTGTTCAATTGCTCTTCAGTGTAACATCAACTTCTCCAAGGATCTTGTGATCGATTACCAACGCGAGCATAGGTCAACGGGCGCAGTATAGTAAATCCAATTTACAATAGATGGCGCGCGAGTAGCTGCAACAAAATGGCGTGCGTTTGTTTCATCGAAGTCCCTCATGCGTTAATATACCATTTATCCGATTGCGATGAAACTTGGATGGGATGTTGTGTACACGTCAGAGAAGGTTTCTGGCGTAGTAAATCCTCTTAACAATTGGTAGCGCACGATTAGATTCAACAAATGTGAGGCGACGCACGAAGCGTTTCAACAAAGTCGCGTATGCGTTCATATACTATTCGTCCGATAGCGATGAAACTTGGGTGAGATGTTGTGTACACTTCGGGTAAGGTTTCCGGCTGAGTAAATCCACTTTTCAATGGGTATCGCACAAGTAGATTAAACAAATGAGTGACGGCACGCGAATCGTTTCAACGAAGTCCCGTTTGCGTTCATATACCATTCGGCCGATAGCGGTGAAACTTGGGTGAGATGTTGTGTACACTACATGAAGGTTTTCTGGCTTAGTAAATCCGCATTACAATCGGTATGGCACAAGTAGCTTAAACAAATGAGCGACGACGTGCGAATTGTTCCAACAAAGTCCCGAATGCGTTCATATACCATTCGTCCGGCAGCGATGAAACTTTGGTGAGTTGTTGTGTACACTTCCGGGAAGGTTTCGGGCTTAGAAAATACACTTTACAATAGGTTGCGCACGAGTAGATTCAACAAATGAGCGACGGCACGCGAATTTTTTCAACAAAGTCCCGTATGCGTTCATATACCATTCATCTGATTGCGATGAAACTTTGGTGAATTGTTGTGTACACTCCAGGAAATGTTTCTGAGTTAGTCAATCCATTTTACAATAGGTAGCGCACGAATAGATTCAACTAATGAGTAAAGGCGCGCGTATCGTTTATCAAAATTCCGTATGCGTTCATACACCATTCATGCGATTGCAACGAAATTTGGTTAAATGCTGTTTACACTCCCGAGAAGGTTTCTCAGTTAATAAATCAATTTTTCAATTGGTAGCGCACGAGTAGATTCAACTAATGAGCGACAGCGCGTGAATCGTTTCAACCAAGTCCCGTACGTACTCATATACCATTCATCAGGTTGTGATAAAACTTTGGTGAGTTGAGTACAGTCCTGCGAAGGTTTGTGAATTATTAAATCCATTTTTCAATGGGTGGCGCACAAGTAGATTTAACAAATGAGTGACGACGCACGATTCGTTTAAACAAATTCCCTTATGCGCTCATAAGCCATTCATCCGATTGCGATGAAACTTTGATGAGTTGTCTGAAGCAATACTAGTTGCTTCAAAAGTAAGTACCCTGATTTTTGTCCTGAATGTGTACCATTTGATCTGCGACCTGTGAGCTCTTGGTACCTTGTACGCCGTTAGGTGGCAGCTGTGACCAGTCAGACTCTGTCTGCGGACTAAAGCGAACTCCCCTGGTGGCGATTTGTGCACTAAACTCCTCGTGGAGAAGGCACTTGTTGACATTCTGTAATGTCTGCGGTAATTGCGTTGTGTTAAATGAAGATCGCTAATTATTGTGAGGATTAGTTTTTCGGGACTTTAACATGGACAGGACATAATATGTAACTGCTGGGCTGTTCCTCGAAAATACCAGTAGGCGAGAGCTACATGGTAGTTGCACTTACTTCGGGATATCTAATCGTAATGGCCTACTCTACTGAAAACGTATTTGGAATAGTTTTAAAATATTTATTTATTGTAAAAGGCAATGCAAGGCTCCGTGTGTATCTGGAAGGGAGTATGACTAGTGACCGAACCTAATGTGGCTTGTCTGATAGAAATGTGATTATCCGAATTGAAGTTCCTAATTATTATATTTTAATATGGAATCTTCGATTAGTCGTCATAGTTGATGTTATCCATGCATCTGATATTTGTACTGAGGTACGTGTAAGTATTACGCTGGTTATTGGTTCTAAAGGTAAAGTAAAATTGTCATTTAGTTTATGGTACATACGTTGTGGCAAGTTGTAGGTTATTTTATTTATGGTTCAGCACGTGATTTCTGGCGTTAAGTCGGCATGCACTTTGGTTTGGTGAATAGGGCTTTTATTACGTTGTTTCATGTTAATTTTAATTTCCTTTCCCCTTTCATCGTATAATACCTCCTGGGTCTGTTTATGTTATATGTTATTGTTGGAAGTAATTTGGTAAAGTTTCTGATAGCTAGTAATATGTTCGTCATCTGTCATCTTTGAGACGCTCATTTTGTTTTGCCAATGATCACTCTCAGTCACCTGTTTGGAAAACACGAGAGATGGGAGTCTGCCATGACAGATAGAAAGTCGAATTTTATTTAGATCCTTTTGAGATATGATGAGTGTTTGTCTTATGACATTATCCAATTACTTAGTGGATATCAAAACGACATCGTAAGATTGATTATTTAACTTATTTGTGGAGTTGCTGGACCTGATATACGAGTGACAATATTGTAGGTTGGGCTTACTTAATATGCATCTGAATGTCATCAATTATGTAACTGAAAATGATACTGAAAGTTAAGGGGGTACGAACCGACGTTACAAGAAAGTTATCAACTAGGTAACTGAAAATGATTCTGAAGGTTAAGGGGTACGAACCAACATTACAAGAATTAAGTAATTATGTTCTGTGTTAAGTCCACACCTTTATAGTGTTTTTTCTTGGTACATGTCTTTAAATAATTTTGAACTTGTAAGTAATTATTATGTGAATAGATGTTTGTTTTGGTAAATTTTTCCTGTGTTTTATTTCTGGGTACAGGGTTCTTAAATGGTTCCAAACTAGACAACCTCTGGTAGTTATTAAGGGCATTGTGAGGTTTGAAGCCATTTTTCAGTGTTGCCTAAGTAAACAAAAGTTTGGTGCTTTTCAGTCGGTCAACACGAATGTACCCAAAGAGAGCTGGGTTATGCCCTGATCCTGAAATAAATTATATAAGATTAATAAATACACTAGTATGACCAGTTTCGATCGTCAAGCGATCATCATCAGATCCATTACACTTAGGCTATAACATCTATGTTTGGGAATACAGGTGAAAAATATATACAATATGTGCAATTATGTCGTTGCAGTGTTAGTACTGAAACAGTCGGTGTATGTTAAATGTTGTATATCTAATGTTAGGTAAACTTCTAAAATAGTGATGAAAATCCGGAATTTGTCTGTTAGGGGTGATTATATGGTTTTACAAAATCAACTATGGTTATACTGAAATAATGCAAGCTTATACTAATCGAGTTGTCTCTTTAACTGGAACTTGAAGCAGTTGACGTGTTGCCATAGACACCAGTTGTAGTCGACTAACCCCGAGTGTTCGCTGGGTGGAACTGGTTTTCCCCTTCCTCCCCCTTTAGTAGCTATGTTCTTCCAGAGGTCAGTGCCATGTATATTTGTGTGACTTTGCAAAATCTAGATAAAAGTGTATGCTATTGAATGCAGGAGTCTGCAACTACTAAAGACCGTGGAACTATCTTCGCCACGCATGGGTTAAAAAGTTGTTGTGTACATGCCAGGGAAGGTTTTCGACTAGGTAAATCCATTTTACAATAGGTAGCTTACGAGTATATTCAACAAATGGGTGACGGAGCTCCAATCGACTCAACAAAGTCCCGTATGCGTTCATATACCATTCATTCCGATGAAACTTTGGTGTGTTGTTGAGCACGCTCCCATGAATGTTTCTGAGATGGAAAGTCAATTTTGCAATTGTTTAGAGGTGGTTAACGGGGAAAAAAAATATTGGAAATCCTAAAGCACTTCAACAAACTAAGTGACAACGCCAACACTTTCTTTGATTGGCATTGCAACGCATGCTGGGTACAGCTAGTATATATATAAAAGAATGTTTGTCTGTTCGTCTTTTATGCGTTCATAAACCATTCATCCGATTACGATCAAATTTTGGTGAGTTGTTGTTGACACTTCCGGGATGGTTATAGGTTTAGTTATTCTAATTTACAATAGATAACGCGCGAGAAGCTTAAACAAATGAGTGTTGGCGATGCGTTCATATACAATTCATCCGATTGCAATCAAATTTTAGAGAGATTTTGTGCACACTCCCGGAAAAGTTATAGGCATAGTAAATCCAATTTACAATTGATAGCGCTCGAGTAACTTCAACAAAATGGCGTGCGATTAGTTTCAACAAAGTCCCACATACGTTCATATACCATTCATCCTATTGCGATGAAACTTGGGTGAGTTATTGCATCCACTCCTGCGAACGTTTCTGACTTAGTAAATCCACTTTACAATAGGTAGCTCACGAGTAGATTTAACAATTGAGTGACGGCACGCGAATCGTTTATACAAAATCCCGTGTGCGTTCATATGCCATTCATCCAATTGTGATGAAACGTTGATGAGTTGTTGTGTACACGCCAAGGAAGGTTTTCGACTTAGTAAATCCATTTTACAATAGGTACGGCACGAGTAGATTCAATAAATTAGCGACGACGCGCGAAGTGTTTCAACAATGTCACGTATGAGTTCATATACCATTCATGCGATAGCGATGAAAATTGGGTGAGATGTTGTGTTCTTACCAGTGCGATTGAAGTGTTACGGTGACGTGCGAATTGCGAAACAGTGTGTATTCAAGAACAGTGAGTGACAGACTGTGGCTTGTGTATAAGAAGAAGACTTGTGGTTATTTCTAGCGAGGTCACGGGGATAATTACGGAAGGATTAACTGTATGACCAAGTGAAAAGGTGAGTGTTATCTACAAGAGGATACTAATAGTGACTATTTTCTTAAAGTAAGACTCAGTGTGTGTGAATGTGTGGTGTGTATTTCTGACCTGCAATAAAGCTAATATTTCATTAAAGGACCATGTGGGTTGTGCTTTACCTGCTGTGATCCAATTAACGAACTACTAGGGGTAGCACGTATCAACTGGTGCCAGAATCCGGATTACGAACCCAAGCACAAACCCAATACCTGAAGGTCCTGATTTCAAAACTCGTGCAGTTCATTTTATCACAGTTCACTAAGTCTCCTGTGAGTGCATGCCCACCACAAGACAGGCAACTGAAATGGAAGCACAATTACAATTACTGCTAGAAAAGTTAAGTGGCATGGAAACCAAGATGGAGGACGGCCAGAAGAAGATAGAAGACGGCTAGAAGAATTTAGCCAAAGACCTAACTTCCAAATTAGAGGCCAGCCAGAAGAATTTAGCCGAGGACCTGCCTAGCATATTTCTGGATGGCCAGGGAAATTTGGAAGAGTGTCTGCTGACTAAATTAGAAGAAAGTCAAACGAAATTAGAACAGGATCTGCGGGAGGAAGTCAACACCGTCTGCCAGGGCCTACGTGAGGAAGTCACGGCAGTGGAAAAGAAGTTCGACGCCTTACAAGAAGAAGTAGCCGAGCTGTGCCAAAGCTCGCTGACGGGGTTGGAAGAGAAATTCAACGCTCTACAACAGGAAGTTGCCGAGCAGCGCCGACGCCCGCCCACAGTTACACCAGGAATATCAGGAACGGGACAGAGCAGATTGACGCCCCCAACCTTTGACGGAAAGGTCCCGTCAGTTCGAGGCGGCCTGTTCCATAAACAACTGGAACAACACGGAAAAAGCTACAGCTCTCATTGAAGCGCTGAGAGGGGACGCCCTTAATGACCTTCAGGCCATCCCGACTGAATCACAGGACTACGCTTCATTAATTGCCCATATTGAGTCCCGATATGGAGATAGCCATCTTCAGCAGGCCTACCAGATGCAGCTCCAGACCCGGGTACAAAAGAACGCGGAAACGGACATCGCACGCCTCGTAAGGCTCTCATATCCAACAGCGCCGGCCGACTTTCTGGAGCAGATTGCGACGCAGACCTTCACCGCCGGGCTACGGGACTCGGACACTCAACAGGCACTGCAACTCATGCGCAATAAGACCCTGGCAGATGCGCTGAGCCACGCACTTGAGTTCGAAACGGCAAAGCAGGCATTTAGAATGCAAGCGCGGGTGCCTCAAGTGGACGTTGACGAACCAGCCAAAACCAACGAGACCAAGCCCCTGGCCGATGAATTGATGGAGGCGCTAGACCGGTTCTTCATTAGTCGCGGCACCACCAACACCGACGCAGCCAAATGACACCCGGAGAGGCTGCCGGGAAAAGGACTACCGACCTGCTGGACGTGCGGTAAGTAGGCCACGTGAGCAAGGACTGCGATGATAGCCGCCGCCGAAGGTATCCGTCGGGAAATCAGTCGTCTGAAAACGGCGCGGCCCAGAGAAACGAGTATTAGCCAACCTTGGGGGGAAAAGGTTGGCTTGTGACAGTTGGCCAGCCCCGGAAGTGCAGGTCCGTAGGACGAAGTTACGGAGGGACAATAGAAGCCTGATGGTCGATGGAGTCGTCAACGGAGTGAGTTGGCCCATGCTGATCGACACGGGAGCAACGAGGACCATCGTCAATCCCACCGTGATCCCGAAGTGGAGTGCAACCCACACAAAGGTACCTCCAACTAATAACCGCGACTGGAGAGACATCGCCGGTACATGGCAAAGAATCACTTGAGTTCATCATTGGTTGACGGGCGGTGAAGCATCCAGTGCTCGTGGCAGATGTAGCAAATGAAGTGATCATCGGACTGGACTTTCTGGACCTGAACAAGATCATCTTGGACCTGAGTACCAACACTCTTCACTACGGAGGTGAGGAACTTGCTTTGCAACCAGCACAAGAGGCCAACACCGCACGACGAGTAAGGCTGAGAGAGGACGTCACCGTTCCCACCAGGACAGAGGTGAGCGACAGTGAGGAATCCACTTGTCCAGCTGGTTAGTAGACAGTGAGTGGTAGGAATCCACTTGGGTCAGCTGGTTAGTAGACAGTGAGTGGTAGGAATCCACTTGTGTCAGCTGGTTAGTAGACAGTGAGGATCCACTTGTGTCAGCTGGTTAGTAGACAGTGAGTGGTAGGAATCCACTTGGGTCAGCTGGTTAGTAGACAGTGAGTGGTAGGAATCCACTTGTGTCAGCTGGTTAGTAGACAGTGAGGAATCCACTTGTGTCAGCTCGTTAGTAGACAGTGAGGTATCCACTTGTGTCAGCTGGTTAGTAGACAACGAGTGGTAGGAATCCACTTGTGCCAGCTGGTTAGTAGACAGCGAGTGGTAGGAATCCACTAGTGTCAGCTGGTTAGTAGACAGCAAGGAATCCACTTGTGTCAGCTGGTTAGTAGACAGTGACGAATCCACTTGTGTCAGCTGGTTAGTAGACAGCGAGGAATCCACTTGTGTCAGCTGGTTAGTAGACAGTGAGGAATCCACTTGTGTCAGCTGGTTAGTAGACAGTGAGGAATCCACTTGTGTCAGCTGGTTACTAGACAGCGAGGAAACCACTTGTGTCAGCTGGTTAGTAGACAGTGAGGAATCCACTTGTGTCAGCTGGTTAGTAGACAGTGAGGTATCCACCAGTGTCAGCTGGTTAGTAGACAGTGAGGAATCCACTTGTGTCAGCTGGTTAGTAGACAGTGAGGTATCCACTAGTGTCAGCTGGTTAGTAGACAGTGAGGAATCCACTTGTGTCAGCTGGTTAGTGGACAGCGAGTGGTAGGAATCCACTTGGGTCAGCTGGTTAGTAGACAGTGAGTGGTAGGAATCCACTTGTGTCAGCTGGTTAGTAGACAGTGAGGAATCCACTTGTGTCAGCTCGTTAGTAGACAGTGAGGTATCCACTTGTGTCAGCTGGTTAGTAGACAACGAGTGGTAGGAATCCACTTGTGCCAGCTGGTTAGTAGACAGCGAGTGGTAGGAATCCACTAGTGTCAGCTGGTGAGTAGACAGCAAGGAATCCACTTGTGTCAGCTGGTTAGTAGACAGTGACGAATCCACTTGTGTCAGCTGGTTAGTAGACAGCGAGGAATCCACTTGTGTCAGCTGGTTAGCAGACAGTGAGGAATCCACTTGTGTCAGCTGGTTAGTAGACAGTGAGGAATCCACTTGTGTCAGCTGGTTACTAGACAGCGAGGAAACCACTTGTGTCAGCTGGTTAGTAGACAGTGAGGAATCCACTTGTGTCAGCTGGTTAGTAGACAGTGAGGTATCCACCAGTGTCAGCTGGTTAGTAGACAGTGAGGAATCCACTTGTGTCAGCTGGTTAGTAGACAGTGAGGTATCCACTAGTGTCAGCTGGTTAGTAGACAGTGAGGAATCCACTTGTGTCAGCTGGTTAGTGGACAGCGAGTGGTAGGAATCCACTTGTGTCAGCTGGTTAGTAGACAGCGAGTGGTAGGAATCCACTAGTGTCAGCTGGTTAGTAGACAGCAAGGAATCCACTTGTGTCAGCTGGTTAGTAGACAGTGAGGAATCCACTTGTGTCAGCTGGTTAGTAGACAGCGAGGAATCCACTTGCGTCAGCTGGTTAGTAGACAGTGAGGAATCCACTTGTGTCAGCTGGTTAGTAGACAGTGAGGAATCCACTTGTGTCAGCTGGTTAGTAGACAGTGAGGAATCCACTTGTGTCAGCTGGTTAGTAGACAGTGAGGAATCCACTTGTGTCTGCTGGTTAGTAGACAGTGAGGAATCCACTTGGGTCAGCTGGTTAGTAGTCAGTGAGGAATCCACTTGTGTCAGCTGGTTAGTAGACAGTGAGGAATCCACTTGGGTCAGCTGGTTAGTAGACAGTGAGTGGTAGGAATCCACTTGTGTCAGCTGGTTAGTAGACAGCGAGGAATCAACTTGGGTCAGCTGGTTAATAGACAGTGAGTGGTAGGAATCCACTTGTGTCAGCTGGTTAGTAGACAGTGAGGAATCCACTTGGGTCAGCTGGTAAGTAGACAGTGAGTGGTAGGAATCCACTTGTGTCAGCCGGTTAGTAGACAGCGAAGAATCCACTTGTGTCAGCTGGTTAGTAGACAATGAGTGGTAGGAATCCACTTGTGTCAGCTGGTTAGTAGACAGTGAGGAATCCACTTGTCAGCTGGTTAGTAGACAGCGAGGAATCCCCTTGTGTCAGCTGGTTAGTAGACAGCAAGGAATCCACTTGTGTCAGCTGGTTAGTAGACAGTGAGGAATCCACTTGTGTCAGCTGGTTAGTAGACAGCAAGGAATCCACTTGTGTCAGCTGGTTAGTAGACAGCGAGGAATCCACTTGTGTCAGCTGGTTAGTAGACAGTGAGTGGTAGGAATCCACTTGTGTCAGCTGGTTAGTAGACAGTGAGTGGTAGGAATCCACTTGTGTCAGCTGGTTAGTAGACACTGAGGAATCCACTAGTGTCAGCTGGTTAGTGGACAGTGAGAAATCCACTTGTGTCAGCTGGTTAGAAGACAGTGAGTGGTAGGAATCCACTTGTGTCAGCTGGTTAGTAGACAGTGAGTGGTAGGAATCCACATGTGTCAGCTGGTTAGCAGACAGCGAGTGGTGGGAATCCACTTGTGTCAGCTGGTTAGTAGACAGCGAGGAATCCACTTTTGTCAGCTGGTTAGTAGACAGCGAGTGGTAGGAATCCAATTGTGTCAGCTGGTTAGTAGAGAGTGAGTGGTAGGAATCCACTTGTGTCAGCTGGTTAGTAGACAGTGAGGAATCCACTTGTGTCAGCTGGTTAGTAGACAGTGAGGAATCCACTTGTGTCAGCTGGTTAGTAGACAGCGAGGAATCCACTTGTGTCAGCTGGTTAGTAGACTGTGAGAGTTAGGAATCCACTTGTGTCAGCTGGTTAGTAGACAGTGAGTGGTGGGAATCCACTTGTGTCAGCTGGTTAGTAGACAGTGAGCGATGGGAATCCACTTGTGTCAGCTGGTTAGTAGACAGCGAGGAATCCACTTGTGTCAGCTGGTTAGTAGACAGTGAGGAATCCACTTGTGTCAGCTGGTTAGTAGACAGTGAGGAATCCACTTGTGTCAGCTGGTTAGTAGTCAGTGAGGAATACACTTGTGTCAGCTGGTTAGTAGACAGTGAGGAATCCACTTGTGTCAGCTGGTTAGTAGACAGTGAGGAATCCACTTGTGTCAGCTGGTTAGTAGACAGTGAGTGGTAGGAATCCACTTGTGTCAGCTGGTTATTAGATAGCGAGGAATCCACATGTGTCAGCTGGTTACTAGACAGCGAGGAATCCACTTGTGTCAGCTGGTTAGTAGTCAGTGAGGAATCCACTTGTGTCAGCTGGTTAGTAGACAGTGAGGAATCCACTTGTGTCAGCTGGTTACTAGACAGTGAGGAATCCACTTGTGTCAGCTGGTTAGTAGTAAGTGAGGAATCCACTTGTGTCAGCTGGTTAGTAGACAGTGAGGAATCAACATGTGTCAGCTGGTTAGTAGACAGTGAGGAATCCACTTGTGTCAGCTGGTTAGTAGACAGTGAGTGGTAGGAATCCACTTGTGTCAGCTGGTTATTAGATAGCGAGGAATCCACTTGAGTCAGCTGGTTAGTAGACAGCGACGAATCCACTTGTGTCAGCTGGTTAGTAGACAGCGAGGAATCCACTTGTGTCAGCTGGTTAGTAGCCAGTGAGGAATCCACTTGTGTCAGCTGGTTAGTAGACAGTGAGGAATCCACTTGTGTCAGCTGGTTAGTAGTCAGTGAGGAATCCACTTGTGTCCGCTGGTTAGTAGACCGTGAGGAATCCACTTGTGTCAGCTGGTTAGTAGACAGCAAGGAATCCACTTGTGTCAGCTGGATAGTAGACAGCAAGGAATCCACTTGTGTCAGCTGGTTAGTAGACAGCGAGGAATCCACTTGTGTCATCTGGTTAGTAGACAGTGAGGAATCCACTTGGGTCAGCTGGTTAGTAGACAGTGAGGAATCCACTTGTGTCAGCTGGTTAGTAGACAGTGAGTGGTAGGAATCCACTTGTGTCAGCTGGTTTGTAGACAGTGAGGAATCCACTAGTGTCAGCTGGTTAGTGGACAGTGAGAAATCCACTTATGTCAGCTGGTTAGAAGACAGTGATTGGTAGGAATCCACTTGTGTCAGCTGGTAAGTAGACAGCGAGTGGTGGGAATCCACTTGTGTCAGCTGGTTAGTAGACAGCGAGTGGTAGGAATCCACTTGTGTCAGCTGGTTAGTAGACAGTGAGTGGTCGGAATCCACTTGAGTCAGCTGGATAGTAGACAGTGAGGAATCCACTTGTGTCAGCTGGTTAATAAACAGTGGGGAATCCATTTGTGTCAGCTGGTTAGTAGACAGCGAGGAATCCACGTGTGTCAGCTGGTTAGTAGACAGTGAGAGGTAGGAATCCACTTGTGTCAGCTGGTTAGTAGACAGTGAGTGGTGGGAATCCACTTGTGTCAGCTGGTTAGTAGACAGTAAGTGATGGGAATCCACTTGTGTCAGCTGGTTAGTAGACAGCGAGGAATCCACTTGTGTGAGCTGGTAAGTAGACAGTGGGTTGTAGGAATCCACTTATGTCAGCTGGTTAGTAGACAGCGAGGAATCCACTTGTGTCAGCTGGTTAGTAGACAGTGAGGAATCCACTTGTGTCAGCTGGTTAGTAGACAGTGAGTGGTAGGAATCCACTTGTGTCAGCTGGGTAGTAGACAGTGAGGAATCCACTTGTGTCAGCTGGTTAGTGGACAGTGAGGAATCCACTTGTGTCAGCTGGTTAGTAGACAGTGTGGAATCCACTTGTGTCAGCTGGTTAGTAGACAGTGAGGAATCCACATGTGTCAGCTGGTTAGTAGACAGTGAGGAATACACTTGTGTCAGCTGGTTAGTAGACAGTGAGTGGTAGGAATCCACTTGGGTCAGCTGGTTTGTAGACAGTGAGTGGTAGGAATCCACTTGTGTCAGCTGGTTAGTAGACAGTGAGGAATCCACTTGTGTCAGCTCGTTAGTATACAGTGAGGTATCCACTTGTGTCAGCTGGTTAGTAGACAACGAGTGGTAGGAATCCACTTGTGCCAGCTGGTTAGTAGACAGCGAGTGGTATGAATCCACTAGTGTCAGCTGGTTAGTAGACAGCAAGGAATCCACTTGTGTCAGCTGGTTAGTAGACAGTGAGGAATCCACTTGTGTCAGCTGGTTAGTAGACAGCGAGGAATCCACTTGTGTCAGCTGGTTAGTAGGCGGTGAGGAATCCACTTGTGTCAGCTGGTTAGTAGACAGTGAGGAATCCACTTGTGTCAGCTGGTTACTAGACAGCGAGGAATCCACTTGTGTCAGCTGGTTAGTAGACAGTGAGGAATCCACTTGTGTCAGCTGGTTAGTAGACAGTGAGGTATCCACCAGTGTCAGCTGGTTAGTAGACAGTGAGGAATCCACTTGTGTCAGCTGGTTAGTAGACAGAGAGGTATCCACTAGTGTCAGCTGGTTAGTAGACAGTGAGGAATCCACTTGTGTCAGCTGGTTAGTGGACAGCGAGTGGTAGGAATCCACTTGTGTCAGCTGGTTAGTAGACAGCGAGTGGTAGGAATCCACTAGTGTCAGCTGGTTAGTAGACAGCAAGGAATCCACTTGTGTCAGCTGGTTAGAAGACAGTGAGGAATCCACTTGTGTCAGCTGGTTAGTAGACAGCGAGGAATCCACTTGTGTCAGCTGGTTAGTAGACAGTGAGGAATCCACTTGTGTCAGCTGGTTAGTAGACAGTGAGGAATCCACTTGTGTCAGCTGGTTAGTAGACAGCGAGGAATCCACTTGTGTCAGCTGGTTAGTAGACAGTGAGGAATCCACTTGTGTCAGCTGGTTAGTAGACAGTGAGGAATCCACTTGGGTCAGCTGGTTAGTAGACAGTGAGGAATCCACTTGTGTCAGCTGGTTAGTAGACAGTGAGGAATCAACTTGTGTCAGCTGGTTAGTAGACAGGGAGGAATCCACTTGTGTCTGCTGGTTAGTAGACTGTGAGGAATCCACTTGGGTCAGCTGGTTAGTAGTCAGTGAGGAATCCACTTGTGTCAGCTGGTTAGTAGACAGCAAGGAATCCACTTGTGTCAGCTGGTTAGTAGACAGTGAGGAATCCACTTGTCAGCTGGTTAGTAGACAGCGAGGAATCCCTTTGTGTCAGCTGGTTAGTAGACAGCAAGGAATCCACTTGTGTCAGCTGGTTAGTAGACAGTGAGGAATCCACTTGTGTCAGCTGGTTAGTAGACAGCAAGGAATCCACTTGTGTCAGCTGGTTAGTAGACAGCGAGGAATCCACTTGTGTCAGCTGGTTAGTAGACAGTGAGTGGTAGGAATCCACTTGTGTCAGCTGGTTAGTAGACAGTGAGTGGTAGGAATACACTTGTGTCAGCTGGTTAGTAGACAGTGAGTGGTAGGAATCCACTTGTGTCAGCTGGTTTGTAGACAGTGAGGAATCCACTAGTGTCAGCTGGTTAGTGGACAGTGAGAAATCCACTTATGTCAGCTGGTTAGAAGACAGTGAGTGGTAGGAATCCACTTGTGTCAGCTGGTAAGTAGACAGCGAGTGGTGGGAATCCACTTGTGTCAGCTGGTTAGTAGACAGCGAGGAATCCACTTTTGTCAGCTGGTTAGTAGACAGCGAGTGGTAGGAATCCACTTGTGTCCGCTGGTTAGTAGACAGTGAGTGGTAGGAATCCACTTGAGTCAGCTGGATAGTAGACAGTGAGGAATCCACTTGTGTCACCTGGTTAGTAGACAGTGGGGAATCCATTTGTGTCAGCTGGTTAGTAGACAGCGAGGAATCCACGTGTGTCAGCTGGTTAGTAGACATTGAGAGGTAGGAATCCACTTGTGTCAGCTGGTTAGTAGACAGTGAGTGGTGGGAATCCACTTGTGTCAGCTGGTTAGTAGACAGTGAGTGATGGGAATCCACTTGTGTCAGCTGGTTAGTAGACAGCGAGGAATCCACTTGTGTCAGCTGGTTAGTAGACAGTGGGTGGTAGGAATCCACTTATGTCAGCTGGTTAGTAGACAGCGAGGAATCCACTTGTGTCAGCTGGTTAGTAGACAGTGAGGAATCCACTTGTGTCAGCTGGTTAGTAGACAGTGAGTGGTAGGAATCCACTTGTGTCAGCTGGGTAGTAGACAGTGAGGAATCCACTTGTGTCAGCTGGTTAGTAGACAGTGAGGAATCCACTTGTGTCAGCTCGTTAGTAGACAGTGAGGTATCCACTTGTGTCAGCTGGTTAGTAGACAACGAGTGGTAGGAATCCACTTGTGTCAGCTGGTTAGTAGACAGCGAGTGGTAGGAATCCACTAGTGTCAGCTGGTTAGTAGACAGCAAGGAATCCACTTGTGTCAGCTGGTTAGTAGACAGTGAGGAATCCACTTGTGTCAGCTGGTTAGTAGACAGCGAGGAATCCACTTGTGTCAGCTGGTTAGTAGACAGTGAGGAATCCACTTGTGTCAGCTGGTTAGTAGACAGTGAGGAATCCACTTGTGTCAGCTGGTTACTAGACAGCGAGGAATCCACTTGTGTCAGCTGGTTAGTAGACAGTGAGGAATCCACTTGTGTCAGCTGGTTAGTAGACAGTGAGGTATCCACCAGTGTCAGCTGGTTAGTAGACAGTGAGGAATCCACTTGTGTCAGCTGGTTAGTAGACAGTGAGGTATCCACTAGTGTCTGCTGGTTAGTAGACAGTGAGGAATCCACTTGTGTCAGCTGGTTAGTGGACAGCGAGTGGTAGGAATCCACATGTGTCAGCTGGTTAGTAGACAGTGAGGAATCCACTTGTGTCAGCTGGTTATTAGACAGTGAGTGGTAGGAATCCACTTGGGTCAGCTGGTTAGTAGACAGTGAGTGGTAGGAATCCACTTGTGTCAGCTGGTTAGTAGACAGTGAGGAATCCACTTGTGTCAGCTCGTTAGTAGACAGTGAGGTATCCACTTGTGTCAGCTGGTTAGTAGACAACGAGTGGTAGGAATCCACTTGTGTCAGCTGGTTAGTAGACAGCGAGTGGTAGGAATCCACTAGTGTCAGCTGGTTAGTAGACAGCAAGGAATCCACTTGTGTCAGCTGGTTAGTAGACAGTGAGGAATCCACTTGTGTCAGCTGGTTAGTAGACAGTGAGTGGTAGGAATCCACTTGTGTCAGCTGGGTAGTAGACAGTGAGGAATCCACTTGTGTCAGCTGGTTAGTAGACAGTGAGGAATCCAATTGTGTCAGCTGGTTAGTAGACAGCGAGGAATCAACTTGTGTCAGCTGGTTAGTAGACAGTGAGGAATCCACTTGTGTCAGCTGGTTAGTGGACAGCGAGTGGTAGGAATCCACTTGTGTCAGCTGGTTAGTAGACAGCGAGTGGTAGGAATCCACTAGTGTCAGCTGGTTAGTAGACAGCAAGGAATCCACTTGTGTCAGCTGGTTAGTAGACACTGAGGAATCCACTTGTGTCAGCTGGTTAGTAGACAGCGAGGAATCCACTTGTGTCAGCTAGTTAGTAGACAGTGAGGAATCCACTTGTGTCAGCTGGTTAGTAGACAGTGAGGAATCCACTTGTGTCAGCTGGTTAGTAGACAGCGAGGAATCCACTTGTGTCAGCTGGTTAGTAGACAGTGAGGAATCCACTTGTGTCAGCTGGTTAGTAGACAGTGAGGAATCCACTTGGGTCAGCTGGTTAGTAGACAGCGAGGAATCCACTTGTGTCAGCTGGTTAGTAGACAGTGAGGAATCCACTTGTGTCAGCTGGTAAGTAGACAGTGAGGAATCCACTTGTGTCAGCTGGTTAGTAGACAGTGAGGAATCCACTTGTGTCTGCTGGTTAGTAGACTGTGAGGAATCCACTTGGGTCAGCTGGTTAGTAGTCAGTGAGGAATCCACTTGTGTCAGCTGGTTAGTAGACAGCAAGGAATCCACTTGTGTCAGCTGGTTAGTAGACAGTGAGGAATCCACTTGTCAGCTGGTTAGTAGACAGCGAGGAATCCCTTTGTGTCAGCTGGTTAGTAGACAGCAAGGAATCCACTTGTGTCAGCTGGTTAGTAGACAGTGAGGAATCCACTTGTGTCAGCTGGTTAGTAGACAGCAAGGAATCCACTTGTGTCAGCTGGTTAGTAGACAGCGAGGAATCCACTTGTGTCAGCTGGTTAGTAGACAGTGAGTGGTAGGAATCCACTTGTGTCAGCTGGTTAGTAGACAGTGAGTGGTAGGAATCCACTTGTGTC
Source organism: Meconema thalassinum (assembly GCA_946902985.2). Taxonomy (NCBI): domain Eukaryota; kingdom Metazoa; phylum Arthropoda; class Insecta; order Orthoptera; family Tettigoniidae; genus Meconema; species Meconema thalassinum. The sequence continues at coordinate 32,473,290 of OX336393.1, forward strand.
AGCCTTTTGGCTGCAATAAAAGTATTTTTAAATAAATATTTTATTTATATAATTAGACTAGAGAAAATGTCCAGCTGTCCATTCAGGCTAAAGAAACCACACAACTACGTAAATTTCCGGTAATCAAGAGCTATGTTGGGACAGTGATAATATGCAAACGTGATTAATGAAGGCAGAGATCATGGTACAAATATTCATCATCAGTTCCTGTTTTACAGCTTGGGTCATGTCGTAGCGAATAGTGTTGATGCCGGACTGTTTCATGCGTACTGACCTACAGCTTGGGTCATGTCGGAGCGAATAGTGTTGATGCCGAACTGTTTCATATGTACTGACCTACTTCTTGGGTCATGTCAGAGCGAATAGTGTTGATACCGAACTGTTTCATATACACTGACCTACTGCTTGGGTCATGTCGGAGAGAATAGTGTTGATGCCGAACTGTTTCATGTGCACTGACCTACTGCTTGGGGCATGTCGGAGCGAATAGTGTTGATGCCGAACTGTTTCATGTGCCCTAAGCTACTGCTTGGGTCATGTTGGAGCGAATAGTGTTGATGCCGAACTGTTTCATATGTACTGACCTACAGCTTGGGTCATATCAGAGCGAATAGTGTTGATGCCGAACTGTTTCATATACACTGACCTACTGCTTGGGGCATGTCGGAGCGAATAGTGTTGATGCCGAACTGTTTCATATGTACTGACCTACTGCTTGGGTCATGTCAGAGCGAATAGTGTTGATGCCGAACTGTTTCATATACACTGACCTACTGCTTGGGGCATGTCGGAGCGAATAGTGTTGATGCCGAACGGTTTCATGTGCCCTGACCTACTCCATGGGGCATGTCGGAGCGAATAGTGTTGATGCCGAACTGTTTCATATGTACTGACCTACTGCTTGGGTCATGTCAGAGCGAATAGTGTTGATGCCGAACTGTTTCATATACACTGACCTACTGCTTGGGTCATGTCGGAGCGAATAGTGTTGATGCTGAACGGTTTCATGTGTACAGACCTACTGCTTGGGTCATGTCGGAGCGAATAGTATTGATGCCGAAATGTTTCATGTGCACTGGCCTACTGCTTGGGTCATGTCGGAGCGAATAGTGTTGATGCCGAACTGTTTCATGAGAACTGACCTACTGCTTGGGTCATGTCGGAGCGAATAGTGTTGATGCCGAACTGTTTCATGTGTACTGACCTACTGCTTGGGTCATGTCGGGGCGAATAGTGTAGATGCCGAACTGTTCCATGTGAACTGACCTACAGCTTGGGTCATGTCGGAGCGAATAGTGTTGATGCCGAACTGTTTCATGTGCACTGACCTACTGCTTGGGGCATGTCGGAGCGAATAGTGTTGATGCCGAACTGTTTCATGAGAACTGATCTACTGCTTGGGTCATGTCGGAGCGAATGGTGTTGATGCCGAACTGTTTCATGTGTACTGACCTACTGCTTGGGGCATGTCGGAGCGAATAGTGTTGATGCCGAACTGCTTCATGTGTACTGACCTACTGCTTGGGTCATGTCGGGGCGAATAGTGTAGATGCCGAACTGTTCCATGTGAACTGACCTACTTCTTGGGTCATGTCGGAGCGAATAGTGTTGATGCCGAACTGTTTCATGTGTACTGACCTACTGCTTGGGTCATGTCGGAGCGAATAGTGTTGATGCCGAACTGTTCCATGTGAACTGACCTACAGCTTGGGTCATGTCGGAGCGAATAGTGTTGATGCCGAACTGTTTCATGTGCACTGACCTACAGCTTGGGGCATGTCGGAGCGAATAGTGTTGATGCCGAACTGTTTCATGAGAACTGACCTACTGCTTGGGGCATGTCGGAGCGAATAGTGTTGATGCCGAACTGTTTCATGAGAACTGACCTACTGCTTGGGTCATGTCGGAGCGAATAGTGTTGATGCCGAACTGTTTCATGTGCACTGACCTACAGCTTGGGGCATGTCGGAGCGAATAGTGTTGATGCCGAACTGTTTCATATGCACTGACCTACTGCTCGGGTCATGTCGGAGCGAATAGTGTTGATGCCGAACTGTTTCATGTGTACTGACCTACAGCTTGGGTCATGTCGGAGCGAATAGTGTTGATGCCGAACTTGTTCATGTGCACTGACCTACTGCTTGGGTCATGTCGGGGCGAATAGTGTAGATGCCGAACTGTTTCATGTGTACTGACCTACTGCTTGGGTCATGTCGGAGCGAATAGTGTTGATGCCGAACTGTTTCATGTGCACTGACCTACTGCTTGGGTCATGTCGGGGCGAATAGTGTAGATGCCGAACTGTTTCATGTGTACTGACCTACTGCTTGGGTCATGTCGGAGCGAATTTGTTGATGCCGAACTGTTTCAAGTGCACTGACCTACAGCTTGGGTCATGTCGGAGCGAATAGTGTTGATGCCGAACTGTTTCATGAGAACTGACCTACTTCTTGGGTCATGTCGGAGCGAATAGTGTTGATGCCGAACTGTTTCATGTGCACTGACCTACTGCTTGGGTCATGTCGGGGCGAATAGTGTAGATGTCGAACTGTTTCATGTGTACTGACCTACAGCTTGGGTCATGTCAGAGCGAATAGTGTTGATGCCGAACTGTTTCATGTGCACTGACCTACTGCTTGGGTCATGTCGGGGCGAATAATGTAGATGCCGAACTGTTTCATGTGTACTGACCTACTGCTTGGGTCATGTCGGAGCGAATAGTGTTGATGCCGAACTGTTTCATGTGCACTGACCTACAGCTTGGGTCATGTCGGAGCGAATAGTGTTGATGCCGAACTGTTTCATGAGAACTGACCTACTTCTTGGGTCATGTCGGAGCGAATAGTATTGATGCCGAACTGTTTCATGTGAACTGACCTACTGCTTGGGTCATGTCGGAGCGAATAGTGTTGATGCCGAACTGTTTCATGTGAACTGACCTACTGCTTGGGGCATGTCGGAGCGAATAGTGTTGATGCCAAACTGTTTCATGAGAACTGACCTACTTCTTGGGTCATGTCGGAGCGAATAGTATTGATGCCGAACTGTTTCATATGTACTGACCTACTGCTTGGGTCATGTCGGAGCGAATAGTATTGATGCTGAAATGTTTCATGTGTACTGACCTACTGCTTGGGGCATGTCGGAGCGAATAGTGTTGATGCCGAACTGTTTCATATGTACTGACCTACAGCTTGGGTCATGTCGGAGCGAATAGTATTGATGCCGAACTGTTTCATATGTACTGACCTACTGCTTGGGTCATGTCGGAGCGAATAGTGTTGATGCCGAACTGTTTCATGAGAACTGACCTACTGCTTGGGGCATGTCGGAACGAATAGTTTTGATGCCGAACTGTTTCATGTGTACTGACCTACTGCTTGGGGCATGTCGGAGCGAATAGTGTTGATGCCGAACTGTTTCATGTGTACTGATCTACTGCTTGGGTCATGTCGGAGCGAATAGTGTTGATGCCGAACTGTTTCATGTGTACTGACCTACTGCTTGGGGCATGTCGGAGCGAATAGTGTTGATGCCGAACTGTTTCATGTGTACTGACCTACTGCTTGGGGCATGTCGGAGCGAATAGTGTTGATGCCGAACTGTTTCATGTGTACTGATCTACTGCTTGGGTATTGTCGGAGCGAATAGTGTTGATGCCGAACTGTTTCATGTGTACTGACCTACTGCTTGGGGCATGTCGGAGCGAATAGTGTTGATGCCGAACTGTGTCATATGTACTGACCTACTGCTTGGGTCATGTCGGAGCGAATAGTGTTGATGCCGAACTGTTTCATGAGAACTGACCTACTGCTTGGGTCATGTCGGAGGGAATAGTGTTGATGCCGAACGGTTTCATGTGTACTGATCTACTGCTTGGGTCATGTCGGAGCGAATAGTGTTGATGCCGAACTGTTTCATGTGTACTGACCTACTGCTTGGGGCATGTCGGAGCGAATAGTGTTGATGCCGAACTGTTTCATGTGTACTGACCTACTGCTTGGGGCATGTCGGAGCGAATAGTGTTGATGCCGAACTGTTTCATGTGTACTGATCTACTGCTTGGGTCATGTCGGAGCGAATAGTGTTGATGCCGAACTGTTTCATGTGTACTGACCTACTGCTTGGGGCATGTCGGAGCGAATAGTGTTGATGCCGAACTGTTTCATATGTACTGACCTACTGCTTGGGTCATGTCGGAGCGAATAGTGTTGATGCCGAACTGTTTCATATACACTGGCCTACTGCTTGGGTCTTGTCGGAGCGAATAGTGTTGATGCCGAACTGTTTCATGTGTACTGATCTACTGCTTGGGTCATGTCGGAGCGAATAGTGTTGATGCCGAACTGTTTCATATGTACTGACCTACAGCTTGGGTCATGTCGGAGCGAATAGTGTTGATGCCGAACTGTTTCATGAGAACTGACCTACTGCTTGGGTCATGTCGGAGCGAATAGTGTTGATGCCGAACTGTTTCATGAGAACTGACCTACAGCTTGGGTCATGTCGGAGCGAATAGTGTTGATGCCGAACTGTTTCATATGTACTGACCTACTGCTTGGGTCATGTCGGAGCGAATAGTGTTGATGCCGAACTGTTTCATGAGAACTGACCTACTGCTTGGGTCATGTCGGAGCGAATAGTGTTGATGCCGAACTGTTTCATGAGAACTGACCTACTGCTTGGGTCATGTCGGAGCGAATAGTGTTGATGCCGAACTGTTTCATGAGAACTGACCTACTGCTTGGGTCATGTCGGAGCGAATAGTGTTGATGCCGAACTGTTTCATGAGAACTGACCTACTGCTTGGGTCATGTCGGAGCGAATATTGTTGATGCCGAACTGTTTCATATGTACTGACCTACAGCTTGGGTCATGTCGGAGCGAATAGTGTTGATGCCGAACTGTTTCATGTGCACTCACCTACTGCTTGGGTCATGTCGCAGCGAATAGTGTTGATGCCGAACTGTTCCATGTGAACTGACCTACTTCTTGGGTCATGTCAGAGCGAATAGTGTTGATGCCGAACTGTTTCATATACACTGACCTACTGCTTGGGTCATGTCGGAGCGAATAGTGTTGATGCCGAACTGTTTCATATGCACTCACCTACTGCTTGGGTCATGTCGGAGCGAATAGTGTTGATGCCGAACTGTTTCATATACACTGACCTACTGCTTGGGTCATGTCGGAGCGAATAGTGTTGATGCCGAACTGTTTCATATGTACTGACCTACAGCTTGGGTCATGTCGGAGCGAATAGTGTTGATGCCGAACTGTTCCATGTGCACTGACCTACTGCTTGGGTCATGTCGGAGCGAATAGTGTTGATGCCGAACTGTTCCATGTGTACTGGCCTACTGCTTGGGTCATGTCGGAGCGAATAGTGTTGATGCCGAACTGTTCCATTTGTACTGGCCTACTGCTTGGGTCATGTCGGAGCGAATAGTGTTGATGCCGAACTGTTTCATATACACTGACCTACAGCTTGGGTCATGTCGGAGCGAATAGTGTTGATGCCGAACTGTTCCATGTGCACTGACCTACTGCTTGGGTCATGTCGGAGCGAATAGTGTTGATGCCGAACTGTTTCATATACACTGACCTACAGCTTGGGTCATGTCGGAGCGAATAGTGTTGATGCCGAACTGTTTCATATGCACTGACTTACTGCTTGGGTCATGTCGGAGCGAATAGTGTTGATGCCGAACTGTTTCATATACACTGACCTACTGCTTGGGTCATGTCGGAGCGAATAGTGTTGATGCCGAACTGTTTCATATGTACTGACCTACAGCTTGGGTCATGTCGGAGCGAATAGTGTTGATTCCGAACTGTTCCATGTGCACTGACCTACTGCTTGGGTCATCTCGCAGCGAATAGTGTTGATGCCGAACTGTTTCATATACACTCACCTACAGCTTGGGTCATGTCGGAGCGAATAGTGTTGATGCCGAACTGTTTCATATGTACTGACCTACAGCTTGGGTCATGTCGGAGCGAATAGTGTTGATGCCGAACTGTTTCATGTGCACTGACCTACTGCTTGGGTCATGTCGGAAGAATAGTGTTGATGCCGAACTGTTTCATATGCACTGACTTACTGCTTGGGTCATGTCGGAGCGAATAGTGTTGATGCCGAACTGTTTCATGTGCACTCACCTACTTCTTGGGTCATGTCGGAGCGAATAGTGTTGATGCCGAACTGTTTCATATGTACTGACCTACTGCTTGGGTCATGTCGGACCGAATAGTGTTGATGCCGAACTGTTTCATGAGAACTGACCTACAGCTTGGGTCATGTCGGAGGAATAGTGTTGATGCCGAACTGTTTCATATGCACTGACTTACTGCTTGGGTCATGTCGGAGCGAATAGTGTTGATGCCGAACTGTTTCATGTGCACTGACCTACTGCTTGGGTCATGTCGGAGGAATAGTGTTGATGCCGAACTGTTTCATATGCACTGACTTACTGCTTGGGTCATGTCGGAGCGAATAGTGTTGATGCCGAACTGTTTCATGTGCACTCACCTACTTCTTGGGTCTTGTCGGATCGAATAGTGTTGATTCCGAACTGTTTCATGTGTACTGGCCTACTGCTTGGGTCATGTCGGAGCGAATAGTGTTGATGCCGAACTGTTTCATGTGCACTCACCTACTTCTTGGGTCATGTCGGAGCGAATAGTGTTGATTCCGAACTGTTTCATGTGTACTGACCTACAGCTTGGGTCATGTCGGGGCGAATAGTGTTGATGCCGAACTGTTTCATGTGCCCTGACTTACTGCTTGGGTCATGTCGCAGCGAATAGTGTTGATGCCGAACTGTTTCATATACACTCACCTACAGCTTGGGTCATGTCGGAGCGAATAGTGTTGATGCCGAACTGTTTCATATACACTGACCTACTGCTTGGGTCATGTCGGAGCGAATAGTGTTGATGCCGAACTGTTTCATGTGCACTGACCTACTGCTTGGGGCATGTCGGAGCGAATAGTGTTGATGCCGAACTGTTTCATATGCACTCACCTACTGCTTGCGTCATGTCGGAGCGAATAGTGTTGATGCCGAACTGTTTCATATGTACTGACCTACAGCTTGGGTCATGTCGGAGCGAATAGTGTTGATACCGAACTGTTCCATGTGCACTGACCTACTTCTTGGGTCATGTCGGAGCGAATAGTGTTGATGTCGAACTGTTTCATATACACTCACCTACAGCTTGGGTCATGTCGGAGCGAATAGTGTTGATGCCGAACTGTTTCATGAGAACTGACCTACTGCTTGGGTCATGTCGGAGCGAATAGTATTGATGCCGAACTGTTTCATATGCACTGACCTACTGCTTGGGTCATGTCGGAGCGAATAGTGTTGATGCCGAACTGTTTCACATGCACTGAACTACTGCTTGGGTCATGTCGGAGCGAATAGTGTTGATGCCGAACTGTTTCATATGTACTGACCTACAGCTTGGGTCATGTTGGAGCGAATAGTGTTGATACCGAACTGTTCCATGTGCACTGACCTACTGCTTGGGTCATGTCGCAGCGAATAGTGTTGATGCCGAACTGTTTCATGTGCACTGACCTACTGCTTGGGTCATGTCGGAGCGAATAGTGTTGATGTCGAACTGTTTCATGTGCACTCACCTACTTCTTGGGTCATGTCGGAGCGAATAGTGTTGATTCCGAACTGTTTCATGTGTACTGACCTACAGCTTGGGTCATGTCGGAGCGAATAGTGCTGATGCCGAACTGTTTCATATGCCCTGACCTACTGCTTGGGTCATGTCGCAGCGAATAGTGTTGATGCCGAACTGTTTCATATACACTCACCTACAGCTTGGGTCATGTCGGAGCGAATAGTGTTGATGCCGAACTGTTTCATATACACTGACCTACTGCTTGGGTCATGTCGGAGCGAATAGTGTTGATGCCGAACTGTTTCATGTGCACTGACCTACTGCTTGGGGCATGTCGGAGCGAATAGTGTTGATGCCGAACTGTTTCATATGCACTCACCTACTGCTTGGGTCATGTCGGAGCGAATAGTGTTGATGCCGAACTGTTTCATATGTACTGACCTACAGCTTGGGTCATGTCGGAGCGAATAGTGTTGATACCGAAATGTTCCATGTGCACTGACCTACTTCTTGGGTCATGTCGGAGCGAATGGTGTTGATGTCGAACTGTTTCATATACACTCACCTACAGCTTGGGTCATGTAGGAGCGAATAGTGTTGATGCCGAACTGTTTCATGAGAACTGACCTACTGCTTGGGTCATGTCGGAGCGAATAGTATTGATGCCGAACTGTTTCATATGCACTGACCTACTGCTTGGGTCATGTCGGAGCGAATAGTGTTGATGCCGAACTCTTTCATATGCACTGACCTACTGCTTGGGTCATGTCGGAGCGAATAGTGTTGATGTCGAACTGTTTCATATGCACTGACCTACTGCTTGGGTCATGTCGGAGCGAATAGTGTTGATGCCGAACTCTTTCATATGCACTGACCTACTGCTTGGGTCATGTCGGAGCGAATAGTGTTGATGTCGAACTGTTTCATATGCACTGACCTACTGCTTGGGTCATGTTGGAGCGAATAGTGTTGATGTCGAACTGTTCCATGAGAACTGACCTACTGCTTGGGTCATGTCGGAGCGAATAGTGTTGATGCCGAACTGTTTCATGAGAACTGACCTACTGCTTGGGTCATGTCGGAGCGAATAGTGTTGATGCCGAACTGTTTCATGAGAACTGACCTACTGCTTGGGTCATGTTGGAGCGAATAGTGTTGATGCCGAACTGTTTCATGAGAACTGACCTACTGCTTGGGTCATGTCGGAGCGAATAGTGTTGATGCCGAACTGTTTCATGTGCACTGACCTACTGCTTGGGTCATGTCGGAGCGAATAGTGTTGATGCCGAACTCTTTCATATGTACTGACCTACTGTGCCCGTTTAGACCGGAGTCCGCACGACCACATATGCATTTTACCAATAATCAGTCAGCACGAGAATCAAAATATCCCGGGGCGCCAGATGGGTTAAAGGAAATCGCAAAAACGACATCAAATGAAAAAAATGCTTTACTGATTTTTGGCTCAATGCAACAATAAGGATAGAAGGAAATTTAATTGGGAGTAACACATCCTGTAAAATTATCTCAGTTTATTTTGAAGTTAAAATCTGACTGCAAAGATGCTCAAAGCAGCATCATCCACGTGTGGCGATCCACACTCTTATTTACACACAATATACAGAAATTTTCCAAACACATTTGACAATCTTTTTGAAAACACAAGTCCGATTAATAGTCCTGTGGACTGTGTTCCAAAATTATTAATATTTAATTCCAGTTCAAAGTTAATTGTCTATACTGGAAATATCGTAGATCACTGTTTGAATATTTACATGATATTAACACTCGTAGAATAAATGTTCATAGAATTTTTAAACTTTCACTTGTTTTCCAGTTTTCAAAAAATACATATTGTCGAAAAATATTATCATCATCGAAGCAACATAAATTATTTACACATATTAATAACATCTGAAAAGTATTTGACCTTGAGCATAGCATCGAAGAACTGTGCGAAGCACAACAACAATTAAATGTTCTTCTGAAATAAAACATTCGAGAAGTGACTCGATTATGAACTTCAAGTTCCTAACAAAATATATGACTTCTGAATCATCAATTTGATCAATAAATGGTTGAACCATTCAATTATTCAATTTTCCACTTGGAATCATTATTATAAAAAAATATTTATATTCATGGCCATTTTTAGCAACTTTCACAACTTGCAATTCTTCGACAGAATGCGGAAATTAGAATTGTAGTTTCATAATGAGTTCATTTAGTTCATGGCACTAGGATTGAAAATATCCTTCAAATTATTCGTGGTTAAAGAATTATTTTTAATTGGCAGTGGCCCATTCTACTATTTGTGTAAGAACACAATATTACAACAACAACAACGGCAAAGGTCTTCCTCTGTAGAAGAATAAACTACTATCATGACAAATCCGGGTTCTAGCAAAATCAAGGTCTAAATGGAATTCGAAAACAAGGTTGAAATAAGAACTGATGGTTTCAAGAAATAACCTTCGGGTCATTCATCCGACGAAATGTTTGGTCCAATACTCCTACTATAAACCTGAGCCATCGAACCTGCTATTTGATTGATGCTCGTAAAAACCTCTTCATTCCTGCGACTTAACATGCGCACCTGGGAATGGCATTTCAACTACTCCACACATATAAATTTTCTTCCCAAAATGTATACAATAAATCAAGCCTCTGCTTGTTATCAACACTGGAAGATTAATAAACTTACAAGTTTATTTTATTTTGCCATTCAATTCAACCCGTGAATTTACCATACTTATGAAAATCTTTATTTCACTTTCGAGTGTATTTACGTCATGATTTTATATAAATACAAAAATATCCTATTTGATACAAATATCATTTGCTTCCCGTTTCATGCCTCTCCGTGTTTATCTGAAAAATATACTTTACTCATTGCAAATATCAACTGTTCAACCAGAACTGAAATGTTGGTTGAATGCGGGCTTGCGTTAACCACTCTCCTTCGGAAAATCTCCCGTTCCAAACTAGAAATGATTAAACTACTTCATAGGCTCTTTCTCAATACATATGATTATTAGAAAATATAATATCCAAGAATTATTTAGACAAATTATAAAAATTATTATTATTATTATTAGTGGATTATTATTATTATTATTATTATTATCATTTTAAATATGTTTAATTATCATCTCATTATGAGAGAATCCACATTTTGGGGCTACATGACCGCGTTGTCGCAGCCCCTAAACTAAGGAACCAACCAACAAAAGAATCCACATGTTCGAACCTTCGAATATGGAAGAAATATCCATTCCTCAACAAAAATAAATTATTAACTTTTACAGTTACATCGGTTGTTTTCCGTGGTTTCCCAAAAATATGAAAATTCAAATAAATCTTCGAAATGCTCGGTCATCGATCCTAAACTGTTCTGAGTGTTGAAAATGCTCAGAATAACTCTAACAAGTCTTGCGTAAATCATTGCAAGCTTTAAATACGACAAAAAAAATGTGTTGGTCATCTGCAGAAAAAATAGTTTGTTCCAATTAGCTAGGCATAATATAATTCAAATGTGGCTTACATTTCTTGATGGTCTTGAAGTGTAGTAAACCTGGTCTGTACCAGATTTATCCATAGACATGCCCTGTTGGACAAGCACGTATAATCCTTGTATCCGCCGCCATCATATACCCACAATTCGTCTAGTCAGACATAGTGGTAGTATCTTTCGACGTTTGAATTAACTGTTGTTCCATTTTAATATGGGCTTCTATCAAAGCCATAACAGTTTGTTTAAATAGGGTCAGATCTAAGTGATCTCTTCTTAGATATGTCAGTTGTAACATAACTCACTGTAATCTTATCAGTACAAGAAAAACACTGACAGTCTAAGCAATTAACGGCTGTTCTGAAGATCGTTCCCTGGGCATGGTTTATTATATCACCATATACCATGCACTAGGCAACTTGTAGTTTCCCTTGCGTAGACTAATGAACGCCACCGTTATAGACTAGTCTTCAGTGTACTGACAGATCGAAGTGGTTAACTAGTTACAAAAAATGAAAACTGACTTGAAATGGATTTAAATATCCAAGTATTAAGTTATTACTGGACTGTGACAAAATACTATTTCTAGACAAAGTCTAGCATATGTCCTTGTAGAAATATAAATATTTCCACCAATGTCTGTAGAAAAATCAATCACCTCAGTGATTCTCCTCGCCGTAAACTTACTAAGTTCCAACTCGTAGCGCAGCACTTTTCGTGACTATCACGACTTTCAAAAGAACTTCTGCGTAGATCCGGCAACCATGTGCCTGGGCTCAGCGTAGATGCAACTTGCTCGCCAAGTGCTTGTGTTGGAGTGAGCTGAAGTTGCTTCGGCCAGCTGCCTTTTATTCAAAACTGTCAGGGTCACGCGTCATCACCTGATATCTAGAAATCCTCATATCTCTTGAATCCCTGGTCCGATTTACTTGATACTAATTGCATTCTCTTTCATTTGGCAGAGCTAGTAATCTGATCCCAGTCCCAAGTATCGACTCCATAGTTAACTATTTAATCAATAAATAGCCTCCACCTCTGCTATTACTCGCTACGTCACTTGACATCCAAGTATCGGTAAATTATTTCCAAATGCTTCGAGAAGCAATGTAGCGCGATATTCAAATATCTCAACTTTCAAAAGCGGCTACAGCCTTTCCCTTAATATCTAGGTGTCTGAATCTTGGAATACCCATTCCTAGAGTTGGGCACACTACTGCTTGGGTCATGTCGGAGCGGATAGTGTTGATGCCGAAATGTTCCATGTGCGCTGACCTACTTCTTGGGTCATGTCGGAGCGAATAGTGTTGATGTCGAACTGTTTCATGAGTACTGTCCTACTGCTTGGGTCTTGTCGGAGCGAATAGTGTTGATGCCGAACTGTTTCATGTGTACTGACCTACTGCTTCGGTCATGTCGGAGCGAATAGTGTTGATGCCGAACTGTATCATATACACTGACCTACTGCTCGGGTCATGTCGGAGCGAATAGTGTTGATGCCGAACTGTTTCATATGTACTGACCTACTGCTTGGGTCATGTCGGAGCGAATAGTGTTGATACCGAACTGTTTCATATACACTGACCTACTGCTTGGCTCTTGTCGGAGCGAATAGTGTTGATGCCGAACTGTTTCATATGTACTGACCTACTGCTTGGGTCATGTCGGAGCGAATAGTGTAGATACCGAACTGTTCCATGTGAACTGATCTACTTCTTGGGTCATGTTGGAGCGAATAGTGTTGATGCCGAAATGTTCCATGTGCGCTGACCTACTTCTTGGGTCATGTCGGAGCGAATAGTGTTGATGTCGAACTGTTTCATGAGTACTGTCCTACTGCTTGGGTCTTGTCGGAGCGAATAGTGTTGATGCCGAACTGTTTCATGTGTACTGACCTACTGCTTGGGTCATGTCGGAGCGAATAGTGTTGATGCCGAACTGTTTCATATACACTGACCTACTGCTCGGGTCATGTCGGAGCGAATAGTGTTGATGCCGAACTGTTTCATATGTACTGACCTAATGCTTGGGTCATGTCGGAGCGAATAGTGTTGATACCGAACTGTTTCATATACACTGACCTACTGCTTGGCTCTTGTCGGAGCGAATAGTGTTGATGCCGAACTGTTTCATATGTACTGACCTACTGCTTGGGTCATGTCGGAGCGAATAGTGTAGATGCCGAACTGTTCCATGTGAACTGACCTACTTCTTGGCTCATGTTGGAGCGAATAGTGTTGATGCCGAACTGTTTCATATACACTGACCTACTGCTCGGGTCATGTCGGAGCGAATAGTGTTGATTCCGAACTGTTTCATATGCACTCACCTACTGCCTGGGTCATGTCGGAGCGAATAGTGTTGATGCTGAACTGTTTCATGCGTACTGACCTACAGCCTGGGTCATGTCAGAGCGAATAGTGTTGATGCTGAACTGTTTCATATGTACTGACCTACAGCTTGGGTCATGTCGTAGCGAATAGTGTTGATGCTGAACTGTTTCATATGTACTGACCTACAGCTTGGGTCATGTCGGAGCGAATAGTGTTGATGCCGAACTGTTTCATGCGTACTGACCTACAGCTTGGGTCATGTCAGAGCGAATAGTGTTGATGCCGAACTGTTTCATATGCACTGACCTACTGCTTGGGTCATGTCGTAGCGAATAGTGTTGATGCCGAACTGTTTCATGTGCACTCACCTACTGCCTGGGTCATGTCGGAGCGAATAGTGTTGATGCCGAACTGTTTCATGTGCCCTGACCTACTGCTGGGGTCATGTCGGAGCGAATAGTGTTGATGCCGAACTGTTTCATGTGTACTGACCTACAGCTTGGGTCATGTCGGAGCGAATAGTGTTGATGCCGAAATGTTTCATGTGCACTGACCTACAGCTTGGGTCATGTCGGAGCGAATAGTGTTGATGCCGAACTGTTTCATATGCATTCACATACTGCTTGGGTCATGTCGGAGCGAATAGTGTTGATGCCGAACTGTTTCATGTGTACTGACCTACAGCTTGGGTCATGTCGGAGCGAATAGTGTTGATGCCGAACTGTTTCATGTGTACTGACCTACAGCTTGGGTCATGTCGGAGCGAATAGTGTTGATGCCGAACAGTTTCATATGTACTGACCTACTGCTTGGGTCATGTCGGAGCGAATAGTGTTGATGCCGAACTGTTTCATATGCACTGACCTACTGCTTGGGTCATGTCAGAGCGAATAGGGTTGATGCCGAACTGTTTCATATGCACTGACCTACTGCTTGGGTCATGTCGGAGCGAATAGTGTTGATGCCGAACTGTTTCATGTGCACTGACCTACTTCTTGGGTCATGTCGGAGCGAATAGTGTTGATTCCGAACTGTTTCATGTGTACTGACCTACAGCTTGGGTCATGTCGCAGCGAATAGGGTTGATGCCGAACTGTTTCATATGTACTGACCTACTGCTTGGGTCATGTCGGAGCGAATAGTATTGATGCCGAACTGTTTCATATGCACTGACCTACTGCTTGGGTCATGTCAGAGCGAATAGTGTTGATGCCGAACTGTTTCATATGCACTGACTTACTGCTTGGGTCATGTCGGAGCGAATAGTGTTGATGCCGAACTGTTTCATATACACTGACCTACTGCTTGGGTCATGTCGGAGCGAATAGTGCTGATGCCGAACTGTTTCATATGCACTGACCTACTGCTTGGGTCATGTCGGAGCGAATAGTGTTGATGCCGAACTGTTTCATGTGCACTGACCTACTGCTTGGGTCATGTCGGAGCGAATAGTGTTGATGCCGAACTGTTTCATGTGCACTCACCTACTTCTTGGGTCATGTCGGAGCGAATAGTGTTAATGCCGAACTGTTTCATATGTACTGACCTACAGCTTGGGTCATGTCGGAGCGAATAGTGTTGATGCCGAACTGTTTCATGTGCACTGACCTACTGCTTGGGTCATGTCGGAGCGAATAGTGTTGATGCCGAACTGTTTCACATGTACTGACCTACAGCTTGGGTCATGTCGGAGCGAATAGTGTTGATACCGAACTGTTCCATGTGCACTGACCTACTGCTTGGGTCATGTCGCAGCGAATAGTGTTGATGCCGAACTGTTTCATGTGTACTGATCTACTGCTTGGGTCATGTCGGAGCGAATAGTGTTGATGCCGAACTGTTTCATGTGCACTGACCTACAGCTTGGGTCATGTCGGAGCGAATAGTGTTGATGCCGAACTGTTTCATGTGCCCTGACCTACTGCTTGGGTCATGTCGCAGCGAATAGTGTTGATGCCGAACTGTTTCATGTGTACTGACCTACAGCTTGGGTCATGTCGGAGCGAATATTGTTGATGCCGAACTGTTTCATATACACTGACCTACTGCTTGGGTCATATCGGAGCGAATAGTGTTGATGCCGAACTGTTTCATGTGCACTGACCTACTGCTTGGGGCATGTCGGAGCGAATAGTGTTGATGCCGAACTGTTTCATATGCACTCACCTACTGCGTGCGTCATGTCGGAGCGAATAGTGTTGATGCCGAACTGTTTTATATGTACTGACCTGCAGCTTGGGTCATGACGGAGCGAATAGTGTTGATACCGAACTGTTCCATGTGCACTGACCTACTTCTTGGGTCATGTCGGAGCGAATAGTGTTGATGTCGAACTGTTTCATATACATTCACCTACAGCTTGGGTCATGTCGGAGCGAATAGTGTTGATGCCGAACTGTTTCATGAGAACTGACCTACTGCCTGGGTCATGTCGGAGCGAATAGTATTGATGCCGAACTGTTTCACATGCACTGACCTACTGCTTGGGTCATGTCGGAGCGAATAGTGTTGATGTCGAACTGTTTCATATGCACTGACCTACTGCTTGGGTCATGTTGGAGCGAATAGTGTTGATGTCGAACTGTTCCATGAGAACTGACCTACTGCTTGGGTCATGTCGGAGCGAATAGTGTTGATGCCGAACTGTTTCATGAGAACTGACCTACTGCTTGGGTCATGTCGGAGCGAATAGTGTTGATGCCGAGCTGTTTCATGTGCACTGACCCACTGCTTGGGTCATGTCGGAGCGAAAAGTGTTGATGCCGAACTGTTTTATATGTACTGACCTACTGCTTGGGTCATGTCGGAGCGAATAGTGTTGATGCCGAACTGTTTCATGTGCACTGACCTACTGCTTGGGTCATGTCGGAGCGAATAGTGTTGATGCCGAACTGTTTCATGTGCACTCACCTACTTCTTGGGTCATGTCGGAGCGAATAGTGTTGAAGCCGAACTGTTTCATATGCACTCACCTACTGCTTGGGTCATGTCGGAGCGAATAGTGTTGATTCCGAACTGTTTCATGTGCACTGACCTACTGCTTGGGTCATGTCGGAGCGAATAGTGTTGAAGCCGAACTGTTTCATATGCACTCACCTACAGCTTGGGTCATGTCGTAGCGAATAGTGTTGATGCCGAACTGTTTCATGTGTACTGACCTACTGCTTGGGTCATGTCGGAGCGAATAGTGTTGATGCCGAACTGCTTCATGTGCACTCACCTACTTCTTGGGTCATGTCGGAGCGAATAGTGTTGATGCCGAACTGTTTCATGAGTACTGACCTACTGCTTGGGTCATGTCGGAGCGAAAAGTGGTGATGCCGAACTGTTTCATGTGCACTCACCTACTTCATGGGTCATGTCGGAGCGAATAGTGTTGATGCCGAACTGTTTCATGAGAACTGACCTACTGCTTGGGTCATGTCGGAGCGAATAGTGTTGATGCCGAACTGTTTCATGTGTACTGACCTACTGCTTGTGTCATGTCGGAGCGAATAGTGTTGATGCCGAACTGTTTCATGTGCACTCACCTACTGCTTGGGTCATGTCGGAGCGAATAGTGTTGATTCCGAACTGTTTCATGTGCACTGGCCTACAGCTTGGGTCATGTCGTAGCGAATAGTGTTGATGCCGAACTGTTTCATGTGCACTCACCTACTTCTTGGGTCATGTCGGAGCGAATAGTGTTGATGCTGAACTGTTTCATGTGCACTGGCCTACAGCTTGGGTCATGTCGTAGCGAATAGTGTTGATTCCGAACTGTTTCATGTGCACTCACCTACTTCTTGGGTCATGTCGGAGCGAATAGTGTTGATGCCGAACTGTTTCATGTGCACTGGCCTACAGCTTGGGTCATGTCGTAGCGAATAGTGTTGATGCCGAACTGTTTCATGTGCACTGACCTACTGCTTGGGTCATGCCGGAGCGAATAGTGTTGATGCCGAACTGTTTCATGTGCACTCACCTACTACTTGGGTCATGTCGGAGCGAATAGTGTTGATGCCGAACTGTTTCATATACACTGACCTACTGCTTGGGTCATGTCGGAGCGAATAGTGTTGATGCCGAACGGTTTCATGTGTACAGACCTACTGCTTGGGTCATGTCGGAGCGAATAGTGTTGATGCCGAACTGTTTCATGTGCACTGACCTACTTCTTGGGTCATGTCGGGGCGAATAGTGTTGATGCCGAACTGTTTCATGTGCACTGACCTAGTGCTTGGGTCATGTCGGAGCGAATAGTGTTGATGCCGAACTGTTCCATGTGAACTGACCTACTTCTTGGGTCATGTCGGAGCGAATAGTGTTCATGTCGAACTGTTTCATGTGCACTGACCTACTGCTTGGGTCTTGTCGGAGCGAATAGTGTTGATGCCGAACTGTTTCATGTGCCCTGACCTAATGCTTGGGTCATGTCGGAGCGAATAGTGTTGATGCCGAACTGTTTCATATGCACTGACCTACTGCTTTGTCATGTCGGAGGGAATAGTGTTGATGCCGAACTGTTTCATATGCCCTGACCTACTGCTTGGGTCTTGTCGGAGCGAATAGTGTTCATGTCAAACTGTTTCATGTGCACTGACCTACTGCTTGGGTCTTGTCGGAGCGAATAGTGTTGATGCCGAACTGTTTCATGTGCCCTGACCTACTGCTTGGGTCATGTTGGAGCGAATAGTATTGATGCCGAACTGTTTCATATGCACTGACCTACTGCTTGGGTCATGTCGGCGCGAATAGTGTTGATGCCGAACTGTTTCATATGCCCTGGCCTACTGCTTGGGTCTTGTCGGAGCGAATAGTGTTGATGCCGAACTGTTTCATGTGCCCTGACCTACTGCTTGGGTCTTGTCGGAGCGAATAGTGTTGATGCCGAACTGTTTCATGTGCCCTGACCTACTGCTTGGGTCATGTCGGAGCGAATAGTATTGATGCCGAACTGTTTCATATGCACTGACCTACTGCTTGGGTCATGTCGGAGCGAATAGTATTGATGCCGAACTGTTTCATATGCACTGACCTACTGCTTGGGTCATGTCGGAGCGAATAGTATTGATGCCGAACTGTTTCATATGCACTGACCTACTGCTTGGGTCATGTCGGAGCGAATAGTAATGATGCCGAACTGTTTCATAAACACTGACCTACTGCTTGGGTCATGTCGGAGCGAATAGTGTTGATGTCGAACTGTTTCATATACACTGACCTACTGCTTGGGTCATGTCGGAGCGAATAGTATTGATGCCGAACTGTTTCATATACACTGACCTACTGCTTGGGTCATGTCGGAGCGAATAGTATTGATACCGAACTGTTTCATATACACTGACCTACTGCTTGGGTCATGTCGGAGCGAATAGTATTGATGTCGAACTGTTTCATGAGTACTGTCCTACTGCTTGGGTCATGTCGGAGCGAATAGTATTGATGCCGAACTGTTTCATATACACTGACCTACTGCTTGGGTCATGTCGGAGCGAATAGTGTTGATGTCGAACTGTTTCATGAGTACTGTCCTACTGCTTGGGTCATGTCGGAGCGAATAGTATTGATGCCGAACTGTTTCATATACACTGACCTACTGCTTGGGTCATGTCGGAGCGAATAGTGTTGATGTCGAACTGTTTCATGTGCCCTGACCTACTGCTTGGGTCATGTCGGAGCGAATAGTGTTGTTGCCGAACTGTTTCATGTGCCTACTGGTGGGGGCATGTCGGAGCGAATAGTGTTGATGCCGAACTGTTTCATGTGCCTACTGGTGGGGGCATGATAGCGCAGCGGACAAGGGCTCAATTCCTGTCGTTCAGATTCCTCATTCTAACGGAAGTCTCACAGCTTCGGTTTATTAACTGCTGTTTTTATCATTTCAAATGATCTTGTCGACTTCATCGTTATGCTTACGGTTACGGCGTGTATGACGTCATCATGTTTTCAGTACATATGCACCGAGTCTGAACTTACTCCTTGGGTCTGGCGTTATACGATACGGAGCCGGCGAGCGCGTTACGTCCGACAGAAATACAGGTTGACTCCTAAAGAAGTGTGCAAGATGTCACACAAGTATACAGGGTGACTCCTAAAGAGATATACAAGACATCAGATAAGAATATAGTGTGACTCCTAAAGAGGTGTACAAGATGCCAGATAAGAATACAGTGTGACTCCTAAGGAGATACAAGATACCAGATAAGAATACAAGGTGTCTCTTAAAGAGGTGTAAAAGATGGCAGAGAAGTACAGAGTGACTCCTAAACAGGTGCACAAGATGTCAGACTAAAATACATGGTGACTCCTAAAGAGGTGTACAAGATGTCAGACAAGAATAGAGGGAGACTCCTAAAGAGGTGTACAAGATGTCACACAAGAATACAGGGTGACTTCTAAAGAGGTGTGCATGATGTCAGAGCAAAATACAGCGTGACACTTAACGAGGTGTACAGTATGTTAGATTCAATTCAAATACAGGGTGACCCTTAAAGAGGGTTGCAAGATATCAGATTCAAATAATGGGTGTCCCTTAAAGTGTTGTAAAAGATGTCAGACTCAAATACAGGTTGACCCCTAAAGAGGTGGACAAGATGTCAGATTTAAACCTTTAACCCCTTATTGGATGGAACTAATTGTTGAAATATTTTGTTCTAAGTTCGTAATGGCTTCTGTTGAAAGAGTCCCGGGGCTTCGAGCGACTGACTGTATCTTTTGTCTTCACCGGTTGTTTTCTCACAGCATGAATTTAACTGGACTTGATCGATTCAACTATTTGAAATTTGTTTTGAGTTGTTCCAGAACATCATTGATGAACCTGTCTTCGTCAAGTGCGAGCCAGATTCTCAAGAATCATCCTGTTTGGTAAGTACTCTTTATTGCTCGGTTGATTCCTGGACAGGGCGTGGTGGCTCAGCGGTCTAGCTGTATGCCTCTCACCAAGGCGGTCCGGGTTCGATTCCCGGTCAATGCATGTGAGATTTTCGAAGTGAAATGCCACGTCCTGTCGTTCGGATTCCACGTAAAAAGGAGGTCCCGTGGCTTATGATCTACAGATTGTCGGTCACGTTAAACTACAAGCTTCCTTCCTTCCTTCCTTGATTCCTGGACAATAAATCATTGTCATTACCTTCTTCATTTATCTAGTTTTAGAGGAAACTAACTCATCTCTATTAATTAAAGTAGGCTTTTTGCATCAATATTTGGCTTAAATTTCTTATTCTGAATGAGGTGTGCAAACTCCAAATATTCTCTCAGTTTATGTATTGTTTGTAGCGGTTTGTGCCCGGCAAGGGTCAACTTAGGCCTAAAATAAAAATATTGTATCTCGGAGGTGATCGGTTCTTAAACTAAGTAACTTAATGGCCTAGGCTGTAGGAAAGAGGTGGCTAACATCTACTGAAATTGCGTACACACAAATTTTAATGAAACCCGTAATTTATTCATAACTAAAAACCATTTCATATCAACAATTAACAGCAAAATGAAACCAAAACCAAAGCTAACCGACTTTGGCACACTAAGCTAAGTTACAACATAACATCCCAGTGCTTTATAGGCTTCAGCCAGATAAATCACCCACCAGATGTTATGTTATATCACAGCTGTAGTTAAAACCAACAACTCTACATAATTACATTATACAGCTGCTTCAAATGTGTGGAAATAACTACGGTACTTTTTTAATAACTCGGCTCCCCGAGTGACGTGGCGTTGGTCCAACCTCTGGACTCAAACTGAAGTACTGCTTCTAGTGCTGAAGTGCATTTGGACAGTAGACCTCCTAAAACAATAGGCGATTTACGGCTGCCAATTGCGCCTCCGTAATAATTGTCTCCCAACAATAGAATTAAGCTCATCTGGTATCTTAATTTTGGGATGGCTCGAATTTTTAATCCAATTTAGAAATTCCTCGGCCAAATTGTCTTCAATCTCCCCAACGCGGTGACATATTCAAATATTGCACTTAGTAATGATCACCCGCCTGGTCTCTCATCCACCTATGAATTCAAACTGCGTTTGGAGTTTAGTTCCTCTGAAGAGATGCTCCGTAACTTGCGCAATTTCTGTAAGTTAGAGGAGGTTAAAATTTAATAATTATCTCCACAGTATAGGCTTTGATTCGCCTTTTCTCCATTAATTTATACGATTGAGATTAATAACATTGTTAACTTTGTTAACATTGTTCATGATTGGTCCGTATTGACGATGATTAAAATAATGGGATAATCCAAATAATTATTTCGGGCATCATTTTCTATTGTAGTCGGTTCTTGAACTCGCTCCAACCTACACATGAAGGTATCTTTTAAGGGGGGTCTGTCGAAATCTATCCTGTCCATCGCACAATAACTCTAGTCGGGAAACAATAGCGCTGGGCTGCCCGATAATTCTGGGAATAGCCCGGTATTGCACCTGTCTCTCCGAGTTCAAAACGATCGCGTCTTTTGAAACTTCCAGAACTGATGATATTTATTCATATTATCGTCCTAAATTCCATTAATGATAACTTAGCCTCCTGCTATGACCAACTTCGACTCCCGCGATGTTAGAAAGTTTCTTCTGTCCTTCATTTACAACATATCATATTACAGCTTAAATTGAGGCACATCTCGGCATGTGATCATTCCCTATACCGGCGAATGGTCCTGTAGTTCAGATTCCTCATTTTATCGGAGGTCTCACTGCTTTGATTTACAAGCTGAATTTATTTGTCTTCACAGGTTGTTTTCCTACTGTATGAAGGACTTGTTCAATATTGAAAACCAGTTTTGTTTTGTTTCTTCCAGAACATCATAAAGGAACCATTCTTTGTCAAGTACGAGACAGATTCTCAAGAATCATTCAGTTTAGTAAGTACTCTTTATAGCTCGGTTGATTCCTTGGTGAATAACTCATTATTAATCTAATTTTAGGGGTTGCTAACTCATCCGTATAAATAAAAGTAGGCTTTCTGCCTGAAACTTTGAAATTATGGCTGAAATTTCTTTAGAATGATATGTTCAATCTCTTAACATCCTCTTAGTTTAAGTATTGTTTGTTGCGGTTTGTGCCCGGCAAATGTCATTTCTAGGTCTAAAATAAAAATATTGTATCTCGGGGGTGATCGGTTTTAAAACAATTAACTTAAAGGCCTAGGCCGAAGTAAACAGGTATGTAACATCTACTGAAATGGCATACCTACAAATTTTAATGAAATCCGTAATTTATTCATATCTGTACACTGTAGCTGGCCGGCAAGGCAAGCTCTCAACTGGCCTGCTGTACGAAGAAAGATTGTGTCACTCTCGAGTCGGGTTCAGTGGATTGACGCTCTCTAGAGGAGCCTATCGGAAGCATTCTAAACAGAAAATATCCTAATTAACACTAAAAATAAAGTAATATGTTTATTAAATAGAGAGGTATGAAGAAAATAATAATACTGTATGGCCCCGGGTGCCGGGTGCAAGCCTTTGTAATTTGACACCTAGAGGGTAGCTTGCATGTCGAATTTCGTTGTTCCTTGAATCACTATGAAAGTCAAGGAGGTTAGATATCTAAGCTCCTTGAACATTATAGCGCTTTCTAGTAGAGAAATGAGGAACTTTGTGTTGGCGGAAACTCCCGAGATTAATTTTTCCATTATGAACACGGCCTACTGAATTCAAATGGGTTCTTTGACATGTCAACATCGTATGACATGCGTGTCGTATTTTTGCCACCTTTCAAAAATCACTTACCACGGCCAGGAGCGAACCTGTAATCTTGGGGTTAGTAGACTGACACGCTATCCACTCACCCACCGTGGCAAGCTAGATATGAAGAAAAAGGGTTTAATATAAGTATGGAGGACGTTTTCTTTCTAAACATGTCCAAATAGGCTTGGGTTATATAGCCAATCATTTCTCTTATACTGATAACCTGGGGTTACAAAACATTACTTCTTATATGATTGTCATTTCTTAATAAACATAGTCTATATATGCCTGTCATTTCTCAGGATCAACTGGTGATAAAAACTGAACCAATTGAAGTATTTGGTAACTCAAATCTGGGAGAAGGGAATGTGGAAGTAGTCAGAGAGGAACTCAATATTCAGGTGACTATGCATCATATTTGACCTTAGTAAGAGAGTCATTAGTCTTAATATTCGGCATGATTTGTTGATTACTCCTTGGTCTCCATAGTTGTTGCTTGAGCTTGCAATATTAGTATTCTAGTTTATTACTCATTATGGATATATTAGCAGAAATGAAATGGAATATGGATTGCAAAAGTCACAATTCTATAAAACAACTAGAGATAAAAAACCTCAGTACTAGAATTACAGGGTGGAAATACCACATTTCGCTCAGAGGATATTTCAAAATGGTTACAATTCTTTCCAGAACATACTGGAGTGATAGAATGTAATCGTCTTGCAACCTCCGTAGGCAGTTTGTTACAGGGTTCAAAGCTTATTTCCTGTCACTCCGACCAAGTTGTGTGAGAATAAGTCCCAATTGCATTGCTCAGTTCAAGTTTTCCAACTGGAGAGAGATTACATATGTGGCGCGAACAGGGGCGCTTCCTGACTGAAATTTTAGGGTGGGCCACATGATATTATGGTTGTTCCATATTTGACATTTATTGTTGCCAATATTGCCATTATAATAATTCCACAAAACATTTGAAACAAATTTTAATGCATAGTTTATGTATTAAATTTTTATTTGTGAATATATTCTCCTCTCCTGTACTCGCATGAAGCAAATTTATATATCAGCTTTATTGATGAGCACTGCAAATAGTTAAGAAGTTTATTGATGGAAAATTAAATATTGCATATGGAGAGCAAGAACATGTGGGAGTGTGATCTACCATCAGGTTTGGACTTTAATTTGGGTTAAGACACACCACTGAAGGCTAAATAAGTGATGTATAAGACTATTGCTTACCAATATGCCCTCTCTTTTGGAAAACGACGCTATGGAGAGGATTATTCACTCGACATTAGAAGCGAACGGCTGTGTCGCAGTTCGAGTCCCGAGTCTAGTGCGGGCGACAATATTTTGATGGCGACTGGAGCCTCATTTTCAGTCAACTACGGAAAAGACGTACTAGAAAGTATTTTGAGTGTGGTCTCGTATATTTCATAATTACAGTATCAATCTGATACAGCTAACCAATGTTATATGTTAAAAGAAAATTCCACGATACTGAAGTGCTGTAGTTAGCGACGTTGAGAACAATCATTAGAGATACGATTTGAACCACATTTTAAATTTAAATGCTTTATCTGTGGATGAATGTTCTAATAATATAATTTTAATTAACCTAGATATAACGATTTCATTAACATTTTGTTGGGTGAAGTTAATTTAGGACAAGTTTTCTATTAATAAAAGCTGACGATTGCTACAATGCGAGCCATATCATGCACTTTTGAATGAATGGATTAAGAATATAATGTGTTAATACAGAAAATATTATACGTTACCCATCATGGTTAATGTTCACATAACAAACACAAGGAGACGTAGCTTGTTGTCTTACGACACTTGTTGTGAGAAGGCCAGGTCTCATCAATTGGCCTGCCAGTAACAAAGCCCTGGGTACAGACTATTCCACCTGCTTGATGAATGTGGTACGTCTAACAACAATTTCGCCACGTTCTCTTGAAATTTAGGGGAAATGTATTAGTAGGAAATATAAGGCGGTTCTGGCACAGGGGCTAATGCGCAAGATGGCCGCCACGCCCTGAGACCGTGAATAATGTCACAGGGGAAGTTCGACCGTGTAGTCGCTAAATGGAATATTTATTGTTTTTATTATTGTTTATATTATTATTATTATGTAATTATTGATTGATCATGTACATTCAAGACCAGCCTTATATTGTCCACCTCTTGGTGTAGTGGCTAGCATTCTTGGCTGTTACTATGGAGGCTCGGGTTCGAGTCCTGGCTCTGTCAAGAAATTTAATTCTAGGCTGAGGGTTAGAATGGGGTACACTCAACCTTGTGAGGCAAAACTGAGAGGAGCTGGCTTTTGATTCATACCGCAGCCATTCTGCCTAACCCAACTTCACCTAACCTAACCTTACCTAACCTAACCAGATCCCACCTTTCCTAACCTAACTTCAAAGTCAGAATGTACAATGCATTTATTGTTTTTATACCCTCATAAATTAGATATAGAGAATGTCCACCACGATTTAGATCCTCGAGCACACTTTTCTGACATATATCATTAAAACGTGTAGAAAGGAATGTCTGAAAATTTTCACTAACACATAATACACGTTCACCATACATTGTGTCCACTTTTTGAATGTTAATGATACGGAAAAGAGTATGCATTGGTAATTCAGTGAGCTTCTTTCTCTCTAATCAACAGTTCTGCCCCCATAGCATTGAGAATATTTAGATCATGTACATTCAAGACCAGCCTTATATTGTCCACCTCTTGGTGTAGTGGCTAGCATTCTTGGCTGTTTCTGTGGAGGCTCGGGTTCGAGTCCTGGCTCTGTCAAGAAATTTAATTCTAGGCTGAGGGTTGGAATGGGGTACACTCAACCTTGTGAGGTAAAACTGACAGGAGCTGGCTTTTGATTCATACCGCAGCCATTCTGCCTAACCCAACTTCACCTAACCTAACCTAACCTTACCTAACCTAACCAGATCCCACCTTACCTAACCTAACCTAACTTCAAAGTCAGAATGTACAATAAATTTATTGTTTTTTATACCCTCATAAATTAGATATAGAGAATGTCCACCACGATTTAGATCCTCGAGCACACTTTTCTGACATATATCATTAAAACGTGTAGAAAGGAATGTCTGAAAATGTTCACTAACACATAATACACGTTCACCGTACATTGTGTCCACTTTTTGAATGTTAATGATACGGAAAAGAGTATGCATTGGTAATTCAGTGAGCTTTTTTCTCTCTAATCAACAGTTCTTCCCCCGTAGCATTGATAATATTTATTGTAGTAGCCTATAAAGAAACAAAAAAAATCATATCTATTACAGTTTTGCTATAAGTGACCAGAACCACTATAACATTTTATTCTAATAAGGAGATTTCCATAATGATAAGAAAAAAAAAGCTTACCTTAATGATGGATTGCGTAAGTAAACGTCTTTTGCTGCTTGATGCCACTACTAAACTGATACTCATACAACAGACAAGTGAGTTTATGTTTCGCTGACGTAATCGTATGTTCCCACGCACTTCCTGTGTGTTGCACGCGCCGTAGTGGCTAAATATGAAACTAGATGAGATGATTTGCTGACGTAATCGTATGTTCCCCGCACGCACACGCAGGCCCCTGTGGACGGGTCATTGTTGACGAGTCCCTGTGGACGGGTCATTGTTGACGGGTCATTGTTGTCAGGTCATTGTTGGCGGGTCCTTGTTGACAAGTCCGTGATGATGGGTTCCTGTTGACAGATCCTTTTTGACTAATCCCTTTAGACCGGTCCCTATGGACTGGCCCATGACTCCTAATGCTATGATGAAATTAAACGTTGTTCCACATGAAACGCATGTGAAGAGCCGATTCCTACTATGAATTAACATGTTTGTTTTTTGTTTTTACGCATGCGTACTTGGGGTTTTGTAAGCGGGCGGGCTTTTTGAATAATGATTTATAGATTTGTTATATTTTTTTTAAATAACCAATAGATCCAAAACAAATAGGTCATTAGCTTTTTAATATCTCATGAACCAATAAGGCTAGGGACTTGTATGAGAGGTCGTTGGACTTGAGGTGACATTCTGTTTTTGAATTT
Source organism: Meconema thalassinum (assembly GCA_946902985.2). Taxonomy (NCBI): domain Eukaryota; kingdom Metazoa; phylum Arthropoda; class Insecta; order Orthoptera; family Tettigoniidae; genus Meconema; species Meconema thalassinum. The sequence goes on from OX336393.1 coordinate 32,500,517, forward strand.
ATTATTTATTTATTTTTTGTCAAAAGGGCCTAACTACTTTTTTGTTAATATCTCGCTAACTAATAATCAGAGAGGATCAAGTGAGGTGTCATGGGACTCAGGATGGTCAACCCTTTTCCATGACCAACGAATTTACCCAAAAGATCTAATACAGCATGGTCATTGACCTATGATTTTATAAACTAATCATCGGAGAGGGTCAAGTGAGGTGTCATAGGACTTAGAATGGTTAACCCTTTCCCATGACCAATGAATTTACCCCAAAAATCCAAAACAGCAAGGTCATTGACCTAAGATTTTATAAACTAATAATCGAATATCAACATGCGAGGTGTCATAGGACTTAGAATGGTCAACCCTTTCCCATGGCCAATGAATTTACCCAAAATACCCAATACATCAAGGTCATCGACCTGAGAGTTTATAAACTAATAATCGGATACGAACATGTGAGATGTTTACCATGCGTGATGAAACATAGCTAGGTAGAGAAAGAATTAGTGTAGGCTACATGTATGGTGACTGACAAGTCTTTTACCATTGAAACTTGTTTTCAGATCAAACTGTTGTATAGAGAGAGTATAGGTTGCAGGTATGGGTTAATAAATGAGAAACGGTGTACGCTAACTCTGATTTATCAAGAATTAAGTGTAGACTATCTTTAATTGATTGGTTAAAGATGATAGCTAAAACACAAAAATGCTCAATGGTTACCGATACAAAATGGTCGCTACACACAACAAGCTTTAAATACTTGAAGCAAATAATCTGTACACACACACACACACACTCGCTTGTTCTAAACTAAACTGTGTTGCTGTCAGTGCTCAGACAGTAGGCTGATGACGAAATGCATTGCTAACAGAAATATAATCATTTCCGGTTGTCTAATGTTTCCAGCTATCCATTTTATTGTGTTGCAGTGGTAAGCACTTTTAGCTCTTGTACTGGTGGTCTTAACTCGATTTCAGGTCTGAGGCCTAGAACGAGTCGAACTAAGAAACTAGGGCATGGTGGTGCAGTGGTTAAGCTGTTAGCCTTTTCACCAGGGGTTCGATTTCAGGTAAATATGCATGTCATAAACATATTAAACAAAACAAAACAGAGATAACGTTTAAAACTGATTACATTTGTGTCTTTTCAAATTATTACTTGGATTACAAATACAAAGGTGAACTGGGTTTGATATACAGTTAATGCTGTCTATCACACACAAGACTGTAAGAAAGCCAAAAGAGCAAAAGGCGTAGGTAGAGCAGTGGTAAAATTGCTATATGTAGAGAACTACCTGGCAAAGCTATATCGCATAAACAGTGCAGGATACAATCCAGCAATCAAATTTGTATCTTGTGGAACAGAGAAATGCACTTACGTGAGAAAATGCAACTTCATGTGTAATATGACCTAACACACAAGTGTTCACCTGTGCACGTGCATGATAAGAGCTAACAAGTCACATTCAGTTTAGTTCGTACGTAACGTTAGGTTAGGGCTAATGCACACACCCTAGTACACGAGGCACATGCCATTTGAGAGCAGGTCAAGGGATCTAACTTGGTGGATGGATGTGTTCTAACGAGTCATTTGTAGTTGAAAGAGAATAATACTTGTTCTTAAGATGTTAAAACTGAGGAGATAGTACGTGCAGTAAGACGTCTTGTAATTTCCTGTGTCATATTACAGACATGGCAGAGTGCGCACAGTTCTGTTGCTATGACTAACGCTGCAGTAATTTGCAACCCCAGGTGTTCATCAAGACAATGGGTGATGATTATACAAAGTTAGCAGTCATTGGATATTACACAGGTGTTCCCTCCAGTGTCATGTTGCGGACATGGCAGAGAGCGCACAGTTCTATTGCTATGACTAACGCTGCAGTATTTTGAAACCCCAGGTGTTGATCAAGACAATGGGTGATGATCATGCAAAGTCAGCAGTAATTGGATACCACACATCAACATGGACTAAATCATAAACGTGTTGTCATAACCCGCAGAAACCTCATTTAAAGATTTTAGATTTTACATTTTAACATTTTACATTTTAACATTTTAGATTTTAGATTTTTTTAATTTTACATTTTTTATTTTAGATTTTACATTTTAAATTTAAGATTTTTTGATTTTTATATTTTACTTTTTTTTTCACTTTCCTAAAAGAGTAAACTACAAGGTCACATACCTAACCTCATTAAACCTAACTTTACCAAACCTAACTTAAGCTAATCCAAAGGCTAATGCATATACACAAAGTATATAAGGTACATGCAACTATCCTTATGCTAGTCTTATAGGTTATTGTACAACATGATCACTACCCCAAACGGATATTTTTTCATTTTGTTGTTTACACATATGTCAATTTTCCAATTTCCCATTTTCATTTTTTTTAATGTCAGTTTTTAGTTTTTCAATTTCATAATATGGAAACATGGATTTTGCATTTTGTTGTTTACACATTTATTAATTTCACAATTTCCCATTTACAGTCCTTAAAATATCAGTTTAAAGTTTTTAAATTTCATGATATAGAAACATGGATTTTCCAATTTGTTGTTTTCACATTTGTCAATTTACCAAATTCACATTTACAGTTTTTAAAATTTAGTTTTTTTTCTATTGGTCAATATGGAAACATGGATTTTTACAATTTGTGTTTTACATTTCATGCAACTATCCTTATGCTAGTCTTATAGGTTACTGTACAACATGATCACTACCCCAACCAGTTATTTTTTTCATTTTGTTGTTTACACATTTGTCAATTTTCCAATTTCCCATTTTCAGATTTTTTAAAAATGTCAGTTTTAAGTTTTTCAATTTCATAATATGGAAACATGGATTTTGCATTTTGTTGTTTACACATTTATCAATTTCACAATTTCCCATTTACAGTTCTTAAAATGTCAGTTTAAAGTTTTTCAATTTCATGATATAGAAACATGGATTTTCCAATTTGTTGTTTTCACATTTGTCAATTTACCAAATTCCCATTTCCAGTTTTTAAAATGTCAGTTTAATGTTTTTTTTTTCTATTTGTCAATATGGAAACATGGATTTTTACAATTTGTGTTTTACATGTTCATTTTGCTTTAGGAGTGGAGAGCGGTGAGTAGTAATAAAAAAGGGGAAGCAGTGTTCATTGTTGACAGGTCATTGTTGACGAGTCCTTCTCAAACAACAGACAAGTGAGTTCATGTTTCGCATGCATTACCTAAAATGTAATACCATGCAAGTGTTCAACATTTTACAAAATAGCTTATGTATTAGTTTATGTGTGGGGTCTTATGTTGGCATTTTGTGTTGGCTTATTCTGTATATTGGCTTTTATGTTGGCTTTTGTGTTGGCTTTTAGGTTGGCTTTAGTGTTGGTTTATATTTTGGCTTTTGTGTTGGCTTATTTGACAAGTTATTTTGTCAATGCATTTAGTGGATTTTTCTCTTAGTCTTGGAAAGTATATCAGTCCATTTTATCACAACATAATGCTTACTGCCATGTTTGTAAGCAACAACAACAACACACTAAATTTTCAAAAAAATAATCTTAAGTACTCTAAGGTACTCTCAACTCGTACTCTTACCTCTATCCCATGCCTAGTCAAGAACATTATATTCTTTTTCCAAAGAAAAGGTGAATGGGGAAAGTAGACTATATGTTTAAACTAAAAAAATCATATAAAGTCATATGTTAACTCTAACACCTACGTTTATCCTATTCTTAGTCGAAGAATATTATATTTTTTCAAATTTTTCTAAAAAATATTTGGAAAGTAAGCTATATTTTGAAAACTTATCATCCTATAAAGTCATATGTAGACTCAAACCAATGGCTTTTATATCCTTAATCGTTAGAACAACGTATGGAATTTTTGAATTTTTTTCCCAAACATGTTCATTTTAACAAGAAGTTCCGTGACGAACTAAAGAGCCTACTTTTCATGCCAATGATTATTCTACAGTATATGAACCTATCTAGAATAATGAAAAAATTAAGTTGCTAATATCGAAATTTCTAATTATTTCGAAATACTGAATACCTTGCATAATGTAGCCTAATAGAGCACTACAGTTGGCAGCCCTGATGACTGAATATATTCTTAGTTCCATCTCTTAAGGTACAGAATACAAAATTTGGTTGAAGTCCAATGAATAGCATGGACGTTACATGCAGTTAAACATTGGATCTAACAGCGTGCGTAAAATCATGTTGGCAATAATGTCATGCATGTATTGGTCACAAATAATCTGAAATAATATGATCTATTGTTGTGCCAATTTTGAATGAAATCCATTGGTTAGTATAGAAGTTACATGCATTTTAAAATTGGACCTATCAGCAGGCTTAGAATCATGTTGGCATTTTGTGTTGGCTTATTCTGTATATTGGCTTTTATGTTGGCTTTTGTGTTGGCTTTTAGGTTGGCTTTAGTGTTGGTTTATATTTTGGCTTTTGTGTTGGTTTATTTGACAAGTTATTTTGTCAATGCATTTAGTGAATTTTTCTCTTAATCTTGGAAAGTATATCAGTCCATTTTATCACAACATAATGCTTACTGCCATGTTTGTAAGCAACAACAACAACACACTAAATTTTCAAAAAAATAATCTTAAGTACTCTAAGGTACTCTCAACTCGTACTCTTACCTCTATCCCATGCCTAGTCAAGAACATTATATTCTTTTTCCAAAGAAAAGGTGAATGGGGAAAGTAGACTATATGTTTAAACTAAAAAAATCATATAAAGTCATATGTTAACTCTAACACCTACGTTTATCCTATTCTTAGTCGAAGAATATTATATTTTTTCAAATTTTTCTAAAAAATATTTGGAAAGTAAGCTATATTTTGAAAACTTATCATCCTATAAAGTCATATGTAGACTCAAACCAATGGCTTTTATATCCTTAATCGTTAGAACAACGTATGGAATTTTTGAATTTTTTTCCCAAACATGTTCATTTTAACAAGAAGTTCCGTGACGAACTAAAGAGCCTACTTTTCATGCCAATGATTATTCTACAGTATATGAACCTATCTAGAATAATGAAAAAATTAAGTTTCATGTGCACTGACCTACTGCTTGGGTCATGTCGGAGCGAATAGTGTTGATGCCGAACTGTTTCATGTGCACTCACCTACTTCTTGGGTCATGTCGGAGCGAATAGTGTTAATGCCGAACTGTTTCATATGTACTGACCTACAGCTTGGGTCATGTCGGAGCGAATAGTGTTGATGCCGAACTGTTTCATGTGCACTGACCTACTGCTTGGGTCATGTCGGAGCGAATAGTGTTGATGGCGAACTGTTTCACATGTACTGACCTACAGCTTGGGTCATGTCGGAGCGAATAGTGTTGATACCGAACTGTTCCATGTGCACTGACCTACTGCTTGGGTCATGTCGCAGCGAATAGTGTTGATGCCGAACTGTTTCATGTGTACTGATCTACTGCTTGGGTCATGTCGGAGCGAATAGTGTTGATGCCGAACTGTTTCATGTGCACTGACCTACAGCTTGGGTCATGTCGGAGCGAATAGTGTTGATGCCGAACTGTTTCATGTGCCCTGACCTACTGCTTGGGTCATGTCGCAGCGAATAGTGTTGATGCCGAACTGTTTCATGTGTACTGACCTACAGCTTGGGTCATGTCGGAGCGAATATTGTTGATGCCGAACTGTTTCATATACACTGACCTACTGCTTGGGTCATATCGGAGCGAATAGTGTTGATGCCGAACTGTTTCATGTGCACTGACCTACTGCTTGGGGCATGTCGGAGCGAATAGTGTTGATGCCGAACTGTTTCATATGCACTCACCTACTGCGTGCGTCATGTCGGAGCGAATAGTGTTGATGCCGAACTGTTTCATATGTACTGACCTGCAGCTTGGGTCATGACGGAGCGAATAGTGTTGATACCGAACTGTTCCATGTGCACTGACCTACTTCTTGGGTCATGTCGGAGCGAATAGTGTTGATGTCGAACTGTTTCATATACATTCACCTACAGCTTGGGTCATGTCGGAGCGAATAGTGTTGATGCCGAACTGTTTCATGAGAACTGACCTACTGCCTGGGTCATGTCGGAGCGAATAGTATTGATGCCGAACTGTTTCACATGCACTGACCTACTGCTTGGGTCATGTCGGAGCGAATAGTGTTGATGTCGAACTGTTTCATATGCACTGACCTACTGCTTGGGTCATGTTGGAGCGAATAGTGTTGATGTCGAACTGTTCCATGAGAACTGACCTACTGCTTGGGTCATGTCGGAGCGAATAGTGTTGATGCCGAACTGTTTCATGAGAACTGACCTACTGCTTGGGTCATGTTGGAGCGAATAGTTTTGATGCCGAACTGTTTCATGAGAACTGACCTACTGCTTGGGTCATGTCGGAGCGAATAGTGTTGATGCCGAGCTGTTTCATGTCCACTGACCCACTGCTTGGGTCATGTCGGAGCGAAAAGTGTTGATGCCGAACTGTTTTATATGTACTGACCTACTGCTTGGGTCATGTCGGAGCGAATAGTGTTGATGCCGAACTGTTTCATGTGCACTGACCTACTGCTTGGGTCATGTCGGAGCGAATAGTGTTGATGCCGAACTGTTTCATGTGCACTCACCTACTTCTTGGGTCATGTCGGAGCGAATAGTGTTGAAGCCGAACTGTTTCATATGAACTCACCTACTGCTTGGGTCATGTCGGAGCGAATAGTGTTGAATCCGAACTGTTTCATGTGCACTGACCTACTGCTTGGGTCATGTCGGAGCGAATAGTGTTGAAGCCGAACTGTTTCATATGCACTCACCTACAGCTTGGGTCATGTCGTAGCGAATAGTGTTGATGCCGAACTGTTTCATGTGTACTGACCTACTGCTTGGGTCATGTCGGAGCGAATAGTGTTGATGCCGAACTGCTTCATGTGCACTCACCTACTTCTTGGGTCATGTCGGAGCGAATAGTGTTGATGCCGAACTGTTTCATGAGTACTGACCTACTGCTTGGGTCATGTCGGAGCGAAAAGTGGTGATGCCGAACTGTTTCATGTGCACTCACCTACTTCATGGGTCATGTCGGAGCGAATAGTTTTGATGCCGAACTGTTTCATGAGAACTGACCTACTGCTTGGGTCATGTCGGAGCGAATAGTGTTGATGCCGAACTGTTTCATGTGTACTGACCTACTGCTTGTGTCATGTCGGAGCGAATAGTGTTGATGCCGAACTGTTTCATGTGCACTCACCTACTGCTTGGGTCATGTCGGAGCGAATAGTGTTGATTCCGAACTGTTTCATGTGCACTGGCCTACAGCTTGGGTCATGTCGTAGCGAATAGTGTTGATGCCGAACTGTTTCATGTGCACTCACCTACTTCTTGGGTCATGTCGGAGCGAATAGTGTTGATGCCGAACTGTTTCATGTGCACTGGCCTACAGCTTGGGTCATGTCGTAGCGAATAGTGTTGATTCCGAACTGTTTCATGTGCACTCACCTACTTCTTGGGTCATGTCGGAGCGAATAGTGTTGATGCCGAACTGTTTCATGTGCACTGGCCTACAGCTTGGGTCATGTCGTAGCGAATAGTGTTGATGCCGAACTGTTTCATGTGCACTGACCTACTGCTTGGGTCATGTCGGAGCGAATAGTGTTGATGCCGAACTGTTTCATGTGCACTCACCTACTACTTGGGTCATGTCGGAGCGAATAGTGTTGATGCCGAACAGTTTCATATACACTGACCTACTGCTTGGGTCATGTCGGAGCGAATAGTGTTGATGCCGAACGGTTTCATGTGTACAGACCTACTGCTTGGGTCATGTCGGAGCGAATAGTGTTGATGCCGAACTGTTTCATGTGCACTGACCTACTTCTTGGGTCATGTCGGAGCGAATAGTGTTGATGCCGAACTGTTACATGTGCACTGACCTAGTGCTTGGGTCATGTCGGAGCGAATAGTGTTGATGCCGAACTGTTCCATGTGAACTGACCTACTTCTTGGGTCATGTCGGAGCGAATAGTGTTCATGTCGAACTGTTTCATGTGCACTGACCTACTGCTTGGGTCTTGTCGGAGCGAATAGTGTTGATGCCGAACTGTTTCATGTGCCCTGACCTACTGCTTGGGTCATGTCGGAGCGAATAGTGTTGATGCCGAACTGTTTCATATGCACTGACCTACTGCTTTGTCATGTCGGAGGGAATAGTGTTGATGCCGAACTGTTTCATATGCCCTGACCTACTGCTTGGGTCTTGTCGGAGCGAATAGTGTTCATGTCAAACTGTTTCATGTGCACTGACCTACTGCTTGGGTCTTGTCGGAGCGAATAGTGTTGATGCCGAACTGTTTCATGTGCCCTGACCTACTGCTTGGGTCATGTTGGAGCGAATAGTATTGATGCCGAACTGTTTCATATGCACTGACCTACTGCTTGGGTCATGTCGGCGCGAATAGTGTTGATGCCGAACTGTTTCATATGCCCTGGCCTACTGCTTGGGTCTTGTCGGAGCGAATAGTGTTGATGCCGAACTGTTTCATGTGCCCTGACCTACTGCTTGGGTCTTGTCGGAGCGAATAGTGTTGATGCCGAACTGTTTCATGTGCCCTGACCTACTGCTTGGGTCATGTCGGAGCGAATAGTATTGATGCCGAACTGTTTCATATGCACTGACCTACTGCTTGGGTCATGTCGGAGCGAATAGTATTGATGCCGAACTGTTTCATATGCACTGACCTACTGCTTGGGTCATGTCGGAGCGAATAGTATTGATGCCGAACTGTTTCATATGCACTGACCTACTGCTTGGGTCATGTCGGAGCGAATAGTAATGATGCCGAACTGTTTCATAAACACTGACCTACTGCTTGGGTCATGTCGGAGCGAATAGTGTTGATGTCGAACTGTTTCATATACACTGACCTACTGCTTGGGTCATGTCGGAGCGAATAGTATTGATGCCGAACTGTTTCATATACACTGACCTACTGCTTGGGTCATGTCGGAGCGAATAGTATTGATACCGAACTGTTTCATATACACTGACCTACTGCTTGGGTCATGTCGGAGCGAATAGTATTGATGTCGAACTGTTTCATGAGTACTGTCCTACTGCTTGGGTCATGTCGGAGCGAATAGTATTGATGCCGAACTGTTTCATATACACTGACCTACTGCTTGGGTCATGTCGGAGCGAATAGTGTTGATGTCGAACTGTTTCATGAGTACTGTCCTACTGCTTGGGTCATGTCGGAGCGAATAGTATTGATGCCGAACTGTTTCATATTCACTGACCTACTGCTTGGGTCATGTCGGAGCGAATAGTGTTGATGTCGAACTGTTTCATGTGCCCTGACCTACTGCTTGGGTCATGTCGGAGCGAATAGTGTTGATGCCGAACTGTTTCATGTGCCTACTGGTGGGGGCATGTCGGAGCGAATAGTGTTGATGCCGAACTGTTTCATGTGCCTACTGGTGGGGGCATGATAGCGCAGCGGACAAGGGCTCAATTCCTGTCGTTCAGATTCCTCATTCTAACGGAAGTCTCACAGCTTCGGTTTATTAACTGCTGTTTTTATCATTTCAAATGATCTTGTCGACTTCATCGTTATGCTTACGGTTACGGCGTGTATGACGTCATCATGTTTTCAGTACATATGCACCGAGTCTGAACTTACTCCTTGGGTCTGGCGTTATACGATACGGAGCCGGCGAGTGCGTTACGTCCGACAGAAATACAGGTTGACTCCTAAAGAAGTGTGCAAGATGTCACACAAGTATACAGGGTGACTCCTAAAGAGATATACAAGACATCAGATAAGAATATAGTGTGACTCCTAAAGAGGTGTACAAGATGCCAGATAAGAATACAGTGTGACTCCTAAGGAGATACAAGATACCAGATAAGAATACAAGGTGTCTCTTAAAGAGGTGTAAAAGATGGCAGAGAAGTACAGAGTGACTCCTAAACAGGTGCACAAGATGTCAGACTAAAATACATGGTGACTCCTAAAGAGGTGTACAAGATGTCAGACAAGAATAGAGGGAGACTCCTAAAGAGGTGTACAAGATGTCACACAAGAATACAGGGTGACTTCTAAAGAGGTGTGCATGATGTCAGAGCAAAATACAGCGTGACACTTAACGAGGTGTACAGTATGTTAGATTCAATTCAAATACAGGGTGTCCCTTAAAGAGGGTTGCAAGATATCAGATTCAAATAATGGGTGTCCCTTAAAGTGTTGTAAAAGATGTCAGACTCAAATACAGGTTGACCCCTAAAGAGGTGGACAAGATGTCAGATTTAAACCTTTAACCCCTTATTGGATGGAACTAATTGTTGAAATATTTTGTTCTAAGTTCGTAATGGCTTCTGTTGAAAGAGTCCCGGGGCTTCGAGCGACTGACTGTATCTTTTGTCTTCACCGGTTGTTTTCTCACAGCATGAATTTAACTGGACTTGATCGATTCAACTATTTGAAATTTGTTTTGAGTTGTTCCAGAACATCATTGATGAACCTGTCTTCGTCAAGTGCGAGCCAGATTCTCAAGAATCATCCTGTTTGGTAAGTACTCTTTATTGCTCGGTTGATTCCTGGACAGGGCGTGGTGGCTCAGCGGTCTAGCTGTATGCCTCTCACCAAGGCGGTCCGGGTTCGATTCCCGGTCAATGCATGTGAGATTTTCGAAGTGAAATGCCACGTCCTGTCGTTCGGATTCCACGTAAAAAGGAGGTCCCGTGGCTTATGATCTACAGATTGTCGGTCACGTTAAACTACAAGCTTCCTTCCTTCCTTCCTTGATTCCTGGACAATAAATCATTGTCATTACCTTCTTCATTTATCTAGTTTTAGAGGAAACTAACTCATCTCTATTAATTAAAGTAGGCTTTTTGCATCAATATTTGGCTTAAATTTCTTATTCTGAATGAGGTGTGCAAACTCCAAATATTCTCTCAGTTTATGTATTGTTTGTAGCGGTTTGTGCCCGGCAAGGGTCAACTTAGGCCTAAAATAAAAATTTTGTATCTCGGAGGTGATCGGTTCTTAAACTAAGTAACTTAATGGCCTAGGCTGTAGGAAAGAGGTGGCTAACATCTACTGAAATTGCGTACACACAAATTTTAATGAAACCCGTAATTTATTCATAACTAAAAACCATTTCATATCAACAATTAACAGCAAAATGAAACCAAAACCAAAGCTAACCGACTTTGGCACACTAAGCTAAGTTACAACATAACATCCCAGTGCTTTATAGGCTTCAGCCAGATAAATCACCCACCAGATGTTATGTTATATCACAGCTGTAGTTAAAACCAACAACTCTACATAATTACATTATACAGCTGCTTCAAATGTGTGGAAATAACTACGGTACTTTTTTAATAACTCGGCTCCCCGAGTGACGTGGCGTTGGTCCAACCTCTGGACTCAAACTGAAGTACTGCTTCTAGTGCTGAAGTGCATTTGGACAGTAGACCTCCTAAAACAATAGGCGATTTACGGCTGCCAATTGCGCCTCCGTAATAATTGTCTCCCAACAATAGAATTAAGCTCATCTGGTATCTTAATTTTGGGATGGCTCGAATTTTTAATCCAATTTAGAAATTCCTCGGCCAAATTGTCTTCAATCTCCCCAACGCGGTGACATATTCAAATATTGCACTTAGTAATGATACCCGCCTGGTCTCTCATCCACCTATGAATTCAAACTGCGTTTGGAGTTTAGTTCCTCTGAAGAGATGCTCCGTAACTTGCGCAATTTCCGTAAGTTAGAGGAGGTTAAAATTTAATAATTATCTCCACAGTATAGGCTTTGATTCGCCTTTTCTCCATTAATTTATACGATTGAGATTAATAACATTGTTAACTTTGTTAACATTGTTCATGATTGGTCCGTATTGACGATGATTAAAATAATGGGATAATCCAAATAATTATTTCGGGCATCATTTTCTATTGTAGTCGGTTCTTGAACTCGCTCCAACCTACACATGAAGGTATCTTTTAAGGGGGGTCTGTCGAAATCTATCCTGTCCATCGCACAATAACTCTAGTCGGGAAACAATAGCGCTGGGCTGCCCGATAATTCTGGGAATAGCCCGGTATTGCACCTGTCTGTCCGAGTTCAAAACGATCGCGTCTTTTGAAACTTCCAGAACTGATGATATTTATTCATATTATCGTCCTAAATTCCATTAATGATAACTTAGCCTCCTGCTATGACCAACTTCGACTCCCGCGATGTTAGAAAGTTTCTTCTGTCCTTCATTTACAACATATCATATTACAGCTTAAATTGAGGCACATCTCGGCATGTGATCATTCCCTATACCGGCGAATGGTCCTGTAGTTCAGATTCCTCATTTTATCGGAGGTCTCACTGCTTTGATTTACAAGCTGAATTTATTTGTCTTCACAGGTTGTTTTCCTACTGTATGAAGGACTTGTTCAATATTGAAAACCAGTTTTGTTTTGTTTCTTCCAGAACATCATAAAGGAACCATTCTTTGTCAAGTACGAGACAGATTCTCAAGAATCATTCAGTTTAGTAAGTACTCTTTATAGCTCGGTTGATTCCTTGGTGAATAACTCATTATTAATCTAATTTTAGGGGTTGCTAACTCATCCGTATAAATAAAAGTAGGCTTTCTGCCTGAAACTTTGAAATTATGGCTGAAATTTCTTTAGAATGATATGTTCAATCTCTTAACATCCTCTTAGTTTAAGTATTGTTTGTTGCGGTTTGTGCCCGGCAAATGTCATTTCTAGGTCTAAAATAAAAATATTGTATCTCGGGGGTGATCGGTTTTAAAACAATTAAATTAAAGGCCTAGGCCGAAGTAAACAGGTATGTAACATCTACTGAAATGGCATACCCACAAATTTTACTGAAATCCGTAATTTATTCATATCTGTAGACTGTAGCTGGCCGGCAAGGCAAGCTCTCAACTGGCCTGCTGTACGAAGAAAGATTGTGTCACTCTCGAGTCGGGTTCAGTGGATTGACGCTCTCTAGAGGAGCCTATCGGAAGCATTCTAAACAGAAAATATCCTAATTAACACTAAAAATAAAGTAATATGTTTATTAAATAGAGAGGTATGAAGAAAATAATAATACTGTATGGCCCCGGGTGCCGGGTGCAAGCCTTTGTAATTTGACACCTAGAGGGTAGCTTGCATGTCGAATTTCGTTGTTCCTTGAATCACTATTAAAGTCAAGGAGGTTAGATATCTAAGCTCCTTGAACATTATAGCGCTTTCTAGTAGAGAAATGAGGAACTTTGTGTTGGCGGAAACTCCCGAGATTAATTTTTCCATTATGAACACGGCCTACTGAATTCAAATGGGTTCTTTGACATGTCAACATCGTATGACATGCGTGTCGTATTTTTGCCACCTTTCAAAAATCACTTACCACGGCCAGGAGCGAACCTGTAATCTTGGGGTTAGTAGACTGACACGCTATCCACTCACCCACCGTGGCAAGCTAGATATGCAGAAAAAGGGTTTAATATAAGTATGGAGGACGTTTTCTTTCTAAACATGTCCAAGTAGGCTTGGGTTATATAGCCAATCATTTCTCTTATACTGATAACCTGGGGTTACAAAACATTACTTCTTATATGATTGTCATTTCTTAATAAACATAGTCTATACAGTATATGCCTGTCATTTCTCAGGATCAACTGGTGATAAAAACTGAACCAATTGAAGTATTTGGTAACTCAAATCTGGGAGAAGGGAATGTGGAAGTAGTCAGAGAGGAACTCAATATTCAGGTGACTATGCATCATATTTGACCTTAGTAAGAGGGTCATTAGTCTTAATATTCGGCATGATTTGTTGATTACTCCTTGGTCTCCATAGTTGTTGCTTGAGCTTGCAATATTAGTATTCTAGTTTATTACTCATTATGGATATATTAGCAGAAATGAAATGGAATATGGATTGCAAAAGTCACAATTCTATAAAACAACTAGAGATAAAAAGCCTCAGTACTAGAATTACAGGGTGGAAATACCACATTTCGCTCAGAGGATATTTCAAAATGGTTACAATTCTTTCCAGAACATACTGGAGTGATAGAATGTAATCGTCTTGCAACCTCCGTAGGCAGTTTGTTACAGGGTTCAAAGCTTATTTCCTGTCACTCCGACCAAGTTGTGTGAGAATAAGTCCCAATTGCATTGCTCAGTTCAAGTTTTCCAACTGGAGAGAGATTACATATGTGGCGCGAACAGGGGCGCTTCCTGACTGAAATTTTAGGGTGGGCCACATGATATTATGGTTGTTCCATATTTGACATTTATTTTTGCCAATATTGCCATTATAATAATTCCACAAAACATTTGAAACAAATTTTAATGCATAGTTTATGTATTAAATCTTTATTTGTGAATATATTCTCCTCTCCTGTACTCGCATGAAGCAAATTTATATATCAGCTTTATTGATGAGCACTGCAAATAGTTAAGAAGTTTATTGATGGAAAATTAAATATTGCATATGGAGAGCAAGAACATGTGGGAGTGTGATCTACCATCAGGTTTGGACTTTAATTTGGGTTAAGACACACCACTGAAGGCTAAATAAGTGATGTATAAGACTATTGCTTACCAATAATTACGTATGGAGCTGAATCTTGGCTGATGACGAGGAGAGATGAAAGTAGAATACAGGCAGCCGAAATGGAATCCCTGGGTAGTATGGTACAGAAGATTGAGAGAGAGAGATTGAGAAATGAAGTGAATGTACAGAATCTGAATGATTAGCTGGAGCAGAAGAGATGGAGATGGTATGGACATGTGATGACTGAATGTCAAAAGAAGTAAAGGAGAGACGGATGAACGGAAAGAGAGGACGAGGAAGGCCTAGAGTACGGTGGATATATTTGGTGAAGGACAGTATGAGAGTGGAGTGCAGTTCAGTGGTTGAGGAAGAATGGTGGACAGTGTAAATTGGAGGGGTGCCATATTTGCTCCGACCCTCCTTTGTCTGGAAAACGGAAATTGATGATAAGTTATGAGGTCTTAATATTTTTAATTTCGAACTTTGTGTTCAGAGTTCTAGAAGATAATTGGTTTGTTAATAAAAGTTCCTCTTCATTCATTTTCCTATGTCGCTTACATCAGCATATTAAATAACTAGGTACTGACCCCGTCTTTTTCTGTTAGAAAATTATAACGAGTTGAATATTTTATTAGCTTGGAAACAAGCAGAGTTTCGAAAGCTGGAAGTATGACAAGGCTTCAAGCGGTGTTCACTCTGTTACATCGTCATTGGCGAGTCGAGTGGGCAGACCAGGTCTCTTGAAAAATAAACTTGACACGCGTGGCCCGGTACAAGAATTATGACTTTCGCCACGCGTTAAGATCAAGCCAGGGGATAATGGAAAGGGAACTTAATCTCGTGACCCGAACGAGGGACTGATATTTTGGCTATTAAACAAAGCAGCTAATGGACAATTACAATCGTCACAGAAGAAACAGAAGTTATTCGAGTACACTGAGAGTGGCGGCATTTTATTGAGGTAATTGTCATAATTTTTGAAATTCAGTTAAAGGGTCCAGTACAGCAAGAGAAATCATTATACGAAGTATAAGCGCCAATATGCCCTCTCTTTTGGAAAACGACGCTATGGAGAGGATTATTCACTCGACATTAGAAGCGAACAGCTGTGTCGCAGTTTGAGTCCCGAGTCTAGTGCGGGCGACAATATTTTGATGGCGACTGGAGCCTCATTTTCAGTCAACTACGGAAAAGACGTACTAGAAAGTATTTTGAGTGTGGTCTCGTATATTTCATAATAACAGTATCAATCTGATACAGCTAACCAATGTTATATGTTAAAAGAAAATTCCACGATACTGAAGTGCTGTAGTTAGCGACGTTGAGAACAATCATTAGAGATACGATTTGAACCACATTTTAAATTTAAATGCTTTATCTGTGGATGAATGTTCTAATAATATAATTTTAATTAACCTACATATAACGATTTCATTAACATTTTGTTGGGTGAAGTTAATTTAGGACAAGTTTTCTATTAATAAAAGCTGACGATTGCTACAATGCGAGCCATATCATGCACTTTTGAATGAATGGATTAAGAATATAATGTGTTAATACAGAAAATATTATACGTTACCCATCATGGTTAATGTTCACATAACAAACACAAGGAGACGTAGCTTGTTGTCTTACGACACTTGTTGTGAGAAGGCCAGGTCTCATCAATTGGCCTGCCAGTAACAAAGCCCTGGGTACAGACTATTCCACCTGCTTGATGAATGTGGTACGTCTAACAACAATTTCGCCACGTTCTCTTGAAATTTAGGGGAAATGTATTAGTAGGAAATATAAGGCGGTTCTGGCACAGGGGCTAATGCGCAAGATGGCCGCCACGCCCTGAGACCGTGAATAATGTCACAGGGGAAGTTCGACCGTGTAGTCGCTAAATGGAATATTTATTGTTTTTATTATTGTTTATATTATTATTATTATGTAATTATTGATTGATCATGTACATTCAAGACCAGCCTTATATTGTCCACCTCTTGGTGTAGTGGCTAGCATTCTTGGCTGTTACTATGGAGGCTCGGGTTCGAGTCCTGGCTCTGTCAAGAAATTTAATTCTAGGCTGAGGGTTGGAATGGGGTACACTCAACCTTGTGAGGCAAAACTGAGAGGAGCTGGCTTTTGATTCATACCGCAGCCATTCTGCCTAACCCAACTTCACCTAACCTAACCTTACCTAACCTAACCAGATCCCACCTTTCCTAACCTAACTTCAAAGTCAGAATGTACAATGCATTTATTGTTTTTATACCCTCATAAATTAGATATAGAGAATGTCCACCACGATTTAGATCCTCGAGCACACTTTTCTGACATATATCATTAAAACGTGTAGAAAGGAATGTCTGAAAATTTTCACTAACACATAATACACGTTCACCATACATTGTGTCCACTTTTTGAATGTTAATGATACGGAAAAGAGTATGCATTGGTAATTCAGTGAGCTTTTTTCTCTCTAATCAACAGTTCTGCCCCCATAGCATTGAGAATATTTAGATCATGTACATTCAAGACCAGCCTTATATTGTCCACCTCTTGGTGTAGTGGCTAGCATTCTTGGCTGTTTCTGTGGAGGCTCGGGTTCGAGTCCTGGCTCTGTCAAGAAATTTAATTCTAGGCTGAGGGTTGGAATGGGGTACACTCAACCTTGTGAGGTAAAACTGACAGGAGCTGGCTTTTGATTCATACCGCAGCCATTCTGCCTAACCCAACTTCACCTAACCTAACCTAACCTTACCTAACCTAACCCGATCCCACCTTACCTAACCTAACCTAACTTCAAAGTCAGAATGTACAATAAATTTATTGTTTTTTATACCCTCATAAATTAGATATAGAGAATGTCCACCACGATTTAGATCCTCGAGCACACTTTTCTGACATATATCATTAAAACGTGTAGAAAGGAATGTCTGAAAATGTTCACTAACACATAATACACGTTCACCGTACATTGTGTCCACTTTTTGAATGTTAATGATACGGAAAAGAGTATGCATTGGTAATTCAGTGAGCTTTTTTCTCTCTAATCAACAGTTCTTCCCCCGTAGCATTGATAATATTTATTGTAGTAGCCTATAAAGAAACAAAAAAAATCATATCTATTACAGTTTTGCTATAAGTGACCAGAACCACTATAACATTTTATTCTAATAAGGAGATTTCCATAATGATAAGAAAAAAAAAGCTTACCTTAATGATGGATTGCGTAAGTAAACGTCTTTTGCTGCTTGATGCCACTACTAAACTGATACTCATACAACAGACAAGTGAGTTTATGTTTCGCTGACGTAATCGTATGTTCCCACGCACTTCCTGTGTGTTGCACGCGCCGTAGTGGCTAAATATGAAACTAGATGAGATGATTTGCTGACGTAATCGTATGTTCCCCGCACGCACACGCAGGCCCCTGTGGACGGGTCATTGTTGACGAGTCCCTGTGGACGGGTCATTGTTGACGGGTCATTGTTGTCAGGTCATTGTTGGCGGGTCCTTGTTGACAAGTCCCTGATGATGGGTTCCTGTTGACAGATCCTTTTTGACTAATCCCTTTAGACCGGTCCCTATGGACTGGCCCATGACTCCTAATGCTATGATGAAATTAAACGTTGTTCCACATGAAACGCATGTGAAGAGCCGATTCCTACTATGAATTAACATGTTTGTTTTTTGTTTTTACGCATGCGTACTTGGGGTTTTGTAAGCGGGCGGGCTTTTTGAATAATGATTTATAGATTTGTTATATTTTTTTAAAATAACCAATAGATCCAAAACAAATAGGTCATTAGCTTTTTAATATCTCATGAACCAATAAGGCTAGGGACTTGTATGAGAGGTCGTTGGACTTGAGGTGACATTCTGTTTTTGAATTTATTATTTATTTATTTTTTGTCAAAAGGGCCTAACTACTTTTTTGTTAATATCTCGCTAACTAATAATCAGAGAGGATCAAGTGAGGTGTCATGGGACTCAGGATGGTCAACCCTTTTCCATGACCAACGAATTTACCCAAAAGATCTAATACAGCATGGTCATTGACCTATGATTTTATAAACTAATCATCGGAGAGGGTCAAGTGAGGTGTCATAGGACTTAGAATGGTTAACCCTTTCCCATGACCAATGAATTTACCCCAAAAATCCAAAACAGCAAGGTCATTGACCTAAGATTTTATAAACTAATAATCGAATATCAACATGCGAGGTGTCATAGGACTTAGAATGGTCAACCCTTTCCCATGGCCAATGAATTTACCCAAAATACCCAATACATCAAGGTCATCGACCTGAGAGTTTATAAACTAATAATCGGATACGAACATGTGAGATGTTTACCATGCGTGATGAAACATAGCTAGGTAGAGAAAGAATTAGTGTAGGCTACATGTATGGTGACTGACAAGTCTTTTACCATTGAAACTTGTTTTCAGATCAAACTGTTGTATAGAGAGAGTATAGGTTGCAGGTATGGGTTAATAAATGAGAAACGGTGTACGCTAACTCTGATTTATCAAGAATTAAGTGTAGACTATCTTTAATTGATTGGTTAAAGATGATAGCTAAAACACAAAAATGCTCAATGGTTACCGATACAAAATGGTCGCTACACACAACAAGCTTTAAATACTTGAAGCAAATAATCTGTACACACACACACACACACTCGCTTGTTCTAAACTAAACTGTGTTGCTGTCAGTGCTCAGACAGTAGGCTGATGACGAAATGCATTGCTAACAGAAATATAATCATTTCCGGTTGTCTAATGTTTCCAGCTATCCATTTTATTGTGTTGCAGTGGTAAGCACTTTTAGCTCTTGTACTGGTGGTCTTAACTCGATTTCAGGTCTGAGGCCTAGAACGAGTCGAACTAAGAAACAAGGGCATGGTGGTGCAGTGGTTAAGCTGTTAGCCTTTTCACCAGGGGTTCGATTTCAGGTAAATATGCATGTCATAAACATATTAAACAAAACAAAACAGAGATAACGTTTAAAACTGATTACATTTGTGTCTTTTCAAATTATTACTTGGATTACAAATACAAAGGTGAACTGGGTTTGATATACAGTTAATGCTGTCTATCACACACAAGACTGTAAGAAAGCCAAAAGAGCAAAAGGCGTAGGTAGAGCAGTGGTAAAATTGCTATATGTAGAGAACTACCTGGCAAAGCTATATCGCATAAACAGTGCAGGATACAATCCAGCAATCAAATTTGTATCTTGTGGAACAGAGAAATGCACTTACGTGAGAAAATGCAACTTCATGTGTAATATGACCTAACACACAAGTGTTCACCTGTGCACGTGCATGATAAGAGCTAACAAGTCACATTCAGTTTAGTTCGTACGTAACGTTAGGTTAGGGCTAATGCACACACCCTAGTACACGAGGCACATGCCATTTGAGAGCAGGTCAAGGGATCTAACTTGGTGGATGGATGTGTTCTAACGAGTCATTTGTAGTTGAAAGAGAATAATACTTGTTCTTAAGATGTTAAAACTGAGGAGATAGTACGTGCAGTAAGACGTCTTGTAATTTCCTGTGTCATATTACAGACATGGCAGAGTGCGCACAGTTCTGTTGCTATGACTAACGCTGCAGTAATTTGCAACCCCAGGTGTTCATCAAGACAATGGGTGATGATTATACAAAGTTAGCAGTCATTGGATATTACACAGGTGTTCCCTCCAGTGTCATGTTGCGGACATGGCAGAGAGCGCACAGTTCTATTGCTATGACTAACGCTGCAGTATTTTGAAACCCCAGGTGTTGATCAAGACAATGGGTGATGATCATGCAAAGTCAGCAGTAATTGGATACCACACATCAACATGGACTAAATCATAAACGTGTTGTCATAACCCGCAGAAACCTCATTTAAAGATTTTAGATTTTACATTTTAACATTTTACATTTTAACATTTTAGATTTTAGATTTTTTTAATTTTACATTTTTTATTTTAGATTTTACATTTTAAATTTAAGATTTTTTGATTTTTATATTTTACTTTTTTTTTCACTTTCCTAAAAGAGTAAACTACAAGGTCACATACCTAACCTCATTAAACCTAACTTTACCAAACCTAACTTAAGCTAATCCAAAGGCTAATGCATATACACAAAGTATATAAGGTACATGCAACTATCCTTATGCTAGTCTTATAGGTTATTGTACAACATGATCACTACCCCAAACGGATATTTTTTCATTTTGTTGTTTACACATATGTCAATTTTCCAATTTCCCATTTTCATTTTTTTTAATGTCAGTTTTTAGTTTTTCAATTTCATAATATGGAAACATGGATTTTGCATTTTGTTGTTTACACATTTATTAATTTCACAATTTCCCATTTACAGTCCTTAAAATATCAGTTTAAAGTTTTTAAATTTCATGATATAGAAACATGGATTTTCCAATTTGTTGTTTTCACATTTGTCAATTTACCAAATTCACATTTACAGTTTTTAAAATTTAGTTTTTTTTCTATTGGTCAATATGGAAACATGATTTTTACAATTTGTGTTTTACATTTCATGCAACTATCCTTATGCTAGTCTTATAGGTTACTGTACAACATGATCACTACCCCAACCAGTTATTTTTTTCATTTTGTTGTTTACACATTTGTCAATTTTCCAATTTCCCATTTTCAGATTTTTTAAAAATGTCAGTTTTAAGTTTTTCAATTTCATAATATGGAAACATGGATTTTGCATTTTGTTGTTTACACATTTATCAATTTCACAATTTCCCATTTACAGTTCTTAAAATGTCAGTTTAAAGTTTTTCAATTTCATGATATAGAAACATGGATTTTCCAATTTGTTGTTTTCACATTTGTCAATTTACCAAATTCCCATTTCCAGTTTTTAAAATGTCAGTTTAATGTTTTTTTTTTCTATTTGTCAATATGGAAACATGGATTTTTACAATTTGTGTTTTACATGTTCATTTTGCTTTAGGAGTGGAGAGCGGTGAGTAGTAATAAAAAAGGGGAAGCAGTGTTCATTGTTGACAGGTCATTGTTGACGAGTCCTTCTCAAACAACAGACAAGTGAGTTCATGTTTCGCATGCATTACCTAAAATGTAATACCATGCAAGTGTTCAACATTTTACAAAATAGCTTATGTATTAGTTTATGTGTGGGGTCTTATGTTGGCATTTTGTGTTGGCTTATTCTGTATATTGGCTTTTATGTTGGCTTTTGTGTTGGCTTTTAGGTTGGCTTTAGTGTTGGTTTATATTTTGGCTTTTGTGTTGGCTTATTTGACAAGTTATTTTGTCAATGCATTTAGTGGATTTTTCTCTTAGTCTTGGAAAGTATATCAGTCCATTTTATCACAACATAATGCTTACTGCCATGTTTGTAAGCAACAACAACAACACACTAAATTTTCAAAAAAATAATCTTAAGTACTCTAAGGTACTCTCAACTCGTACTCTTACCTCTATCCCATGCCTAGTCAAGAACATTATATTCTTTTTCCAAAGAAAAGGTGAATGGGGAAAGTAGACTATATGTTTAAACTAAAAAAATCATATAAAGTCATATGTTAACTCTAACACCTACGTTTATCCTATTCTTAGTCGAAGAATATTATATTTTTTCAAATTTTTCTAAAAAATATTTGGAGAGTAAGCTATATTTTGAAAACTTATCATCCTATAAAGTCATATGTAGACTCAAACCAATGGTTTTTATATCCTTAATCGTTAGAACAACGTATGGAATTTTTGAATTTTTTTCCCAAACATGTTCATTTTAACAAGAAGTTCCGTGACGAACTAAAGAGCCTACTTTTCATGCCAATGATTATTCTACAGTATATGAACCTATCTAGAATAATGAAAAAATTAAGTTGCTAATATCGAAATTTCTAATTATTTCGAAATACTGAATACCTTGCATAATGTAGCCTAATAGAGCACTACAGTTGGCAGCCCTGATGACTGAATATATTCTTAGTTCCATCTCTTAAGGTACAGAATACAAAATTTGGTTGAAGTCCAATGAATAGCATGGACGTTACATGCAGTTAAACATTGGATCTAACAGCGTGCGTAAAATCATGTTGGCAATAATGTCATGCATGTATTGGTCAGAAATAATCTGAAATAATATGATCTATTGTTGTGCCAATTTTGAATGAAATCCATTGGTTAGTATAGAAGTTACATGCATTTTAAAATTGGACCTATCAGCAGGCTTAGAATCATGTTGGCATTTTGTGTTGGCTTATTCTGTATATTGGCTTTTATGTTGGCTTTTGTGTTGGCTTTTAGGTTGGCTTTAGTGTTGGTTTATATTTTGGCTTTTGTGTTGGTTTATTTGACAAGTTATTTTGTCAATGCATTTAGTGGATTTTTCTCTTAGTCTTGGAAAGTATATCAGTCCATTTTATCACAACATAATGCTTACTGCCATGTTTGTAAGCAACAACAACAACACACTAAATTTTCAAAAAAATAATCTTAAGTACTCTAAGGTACTCTCAACTCGTACTCTTACATCTATCCCATGCCTAGTCGAGAACATTATATTCTTTTTCCGAAGAAAAGGTGAATGGGGAAAGTAGACTATATGTTTAAACTAAAAAAATCATATAAAGTCATATGTTAACTCTAACACCTACGTTTATCCTATTCTTAGTCGAAGAATATTATATTTTTTCAAATTTTTCTAAAAAATATTTGGAAAGTAAGCTATATTTTGAAAACTTATCATCCTATAAAGTCATATGTAGACTCAAACCAATGGTTTTTATATCCTTAATCGTTAGAACAAAATATGGAATTTTTGAATTTTTTTCCCAAACATGTTCATTTTAACAAGAAGTTCCGTGACGAACTAAAGAGCCTACTTTTCATGCCAATGATTATTCTACAGTATATGAACCTATCTAGAATAATGAAAAAATTAAGTTGCTAATATCGAAATTTCTAATTATTTCGAAATACTGAATACCTTGCATAATGTAGCCTAATAGAGCACTACAGTTGGCAGCCCTGATGACTGAATATATTCTTAGTTCCATCTCTTAAGGTACAGAATACAAAATTTGGTTGAAGTCCAATGAATAGCATGGACGTTACATGCAGTTAAACATTGGATCTAACAGCGTGCGTAAAATCATGTTGGCAATAATGTCATGCATGTATTGGTCAGAAATAATCTGAAATAATATGATCTATTGTTGTGCCAATTTTGAATGAAATCCATTGGTTAGTATAGAAGTTACATGCATTTTAAAATTGGACCTATCAGCAGGCTTAGAATCATGTTGGCAGCACTGACGTATATTAGTTAGTCCAAATGCATCTAGAATGCCAGGTACTATACGTGTGCAAAGTTTAGAGCTATTGGCTTGCATACTTTCTGATATATTGGTATTTGGATAAAATATATTAGGAGCATTTATTAACAGTTGGCAGCCCTGGTGGGTCTTATGAATACGCTCAGTCATATGTGGTTATGTATGCATAAAACATACGAAATGTGGTTGAATTCCAATTGATAGTGTAGAAGTTATGTGCATTTAAAAATTGGACCAATCAGCAGGCTTATAATCATTTTGGCAACACAGCGATGTATGGCCTCCTGGAAATTAAACTGCAATATTATTATCTATACGTATGCCAATTTTGAAATAGCTCCCGTTCATACCTTCCAAGATATCCAACATGGAGCTCAAATTTCAATTGCGATTTTTTAGCAGTTGGTAGCACTGACATCATTTTCAAATATGGCCGTGAGATATTCGGTATAGACCTTTAATCCTACCAAATTTTGTTTTGATTGCTCCAGCCGTTTAGGAGTTGATAGGGGGGGGACACACACACAGCCAGACAGACAGAAGGACAGACAGACAGACACACATTTGCCCGATCTCATAAGACTACTTTTTCCTTATTTTTGCAAAATGTGAAAAGTAGGCTAAAAATGGGCTATATATTGGAAACTAGGAATTTTACAAAAAAAGTGTGTTTGACATAAATGACAGGTATTTACCCCCTCTACCCACAAACCGAGTCTCAGATTTCTGGGGCAAAATCCAAAAATGTTTTAATTGTGAAAGTAGGCGATATTTTGAAAACGTATCATTCTAAAAAGTCATATGTAGACTCAAACAAATGTTCTTTAAGTTATTTAACGTTAAAACAAAACATAACATTTTTTCATTTTTCCGGAAAAAGTCCAATTTTCAAAATTGTCTATGGTGGCTTATGTTGGTGGCTTAGGATGGTGGCTTATGGTGATGGCTTATGGTGGTGGCTTATGGTGGCTTATAGTGGTGGCTTATGTAGGTGGTTTATGGTGGTGGCTTATGATGGTGGCTTATAGTGGTGGCATATGGTGGCTTATGGTGGTGGCTCATGTAGGTGGCTTTTGGTGGTGGCTTATGATGGTGGCTTATGTAGGTGGCTTATGGTGGCTTATGGTGGTGGCTTATATTGTTGGCTTATTGTGGTGGCTTATGCTGGCGGCTTATGTTGGTGGCTTATAGTGGTGGCATATGGTGGCTTATGTAGGTGGCTTATGGTGGTGGCTTATGATGGTGGCTTATGGTGGAATATGGTGGTGGCTTATGGTGGTGGCATATAGTGGTGGCTTACGGTGGCTTATGTAGGTTGCTTATGGTGGCTTTTGGTGGCGGCTTATGATGGTGGCTTATGGTGGTGGCTTATGGTGGCTTATTGTGGTAGCTTATGGTGGCGTATGGTGGTGGCTTATGGTGGTGTCTTATGGAGGTGGCTTATATAGGTGGCTTATGGTGGTGGCTTATGGTGGTGGCTTATGGTGGCTTATGTAGGTGGCTTAAGGGTGCTTATGGTGGCGGCTTATAGTGGTGGCTTATTGTGGTGGCATATGTTTGTGGCTTATTTTTGGTGGTTTACGTTTATACCTTATTTGTAATGGCTTATTTGACAAGTTATTTTAGTCAATGTATTTAGAGGATTTTTCTCTTGGTCTTGGAAAGTATCTCAACCCTTTTTTTTATGGTAGCATAATGCTTACCGCCATGTTTGTAAGCAACAACAACACACTAAAATTCCAAGAATCCAAAGTACTCTAAGGTTAATGATTGTCTCTCAACTCCATTCAACGCCTAGTCAAAAACATTATATATTTTTCAAATTTTTCAAAAAAGGTAAATTGGGGAAGTAGGCTATATGTTTAAACTAAAAATCATATCAAATCATATGCTAACTCTAACACCTACGTCTATCCCACTCTGAGTCAAAAATATAATATTCTTCAAATTTTTCCAAAACAATATTTGGAAAGTAGGCCATATTTTGAAAACTAATCATCCTATAAAGTGATATATAGACTCAAACCAATAGCTTTTGTATCCTTAATCGTAAGAACAAAATATGGAATTTTTGACATTTTTTCCAAAAATGTTCATTTTAAAACGGGGCTATATTTTGGAAACTAGGAATTTTACAAAAAAGTTTGTTTAACTTAAATGACAGGTATTTACCCCCACTACCCACAAGCCAATTCCCAGGTCTCTGCGACAAAATCCAAAAAGATCAATTTGGAAAGTAGGCGATATTTTGAAAACTAATCATCCTAAAAAAACATATATTGACTCAAACCAATGGCTTTTATGCCCTTAAATGGTAGAACAAA
Organism: Meconema thalassinum; assembly: GCA_946902985.2. Taxonomy (NCBI): domain Eukaryota; kingdom Metazoa; phylum Arthropoda; class Insecta; order Orthoptera; family Tettigoniidae; genus Meconema; species Meconema thalassinum. Next base: position 32,526,738 of record OX336393.1, read on the forward strand.
ACTTATTTTTTCCGTTTTTCCAAAAAAGTCCAATTTTCAAAATTATCTATATTTTGGGAACTAAGAATTTTACAAAAAAGTTTGTTTAACGTAAATGAAAGGTCTATACCCCCTCTACCCAAAAAATAAATTTCAGGTCCCTAGGACAAAAACTGTGCAGTAGTGGTTTTTGGTGTGTTCTACAGCCACCTCCACCTCCCCACCTCACAAGATGGCGGCCGTAGCTTAACTTAACCTAGCCTAACCTAACAAGATGGCGGCCGTAGCTTAACTTAACCTAGCCTAACCTAACAAGATGGTGGCCGTAGCTTTACTTAACCTAACTTAACCTAACCTAACTTAACCTAAACCTACGAGGTGCGATCAAAAAATATTCAAAATGGTGGTCGTAGCTTAACTGAAGCTAGCCTAGCCTAACCTAACCTAAACCTACGAGGTGTGATCATAAAGTTCCAAGATGGCGGTCGTAGCTTAACTCAACCTAACCTAACCCTACGAGGTGTGATTAAAAAGTTCCAAAATGGCTGCCGTAGCTTAACTTAACCTTTGATTGATCCCTGTTGATTGACCCCTTTTGATTGATCTCTGTTGATGTATCCCTTTGGACTGGTCCCTGTTGACTAGCCCCTTTGGACGGGTCCTTTTTTGAAGGGAGTCATTTTTTTACGGGTCCCGGAGGATGGATCCTTGTTGACGGGTCCCTGTGGGCGGGTACCTTTGACATAATTTGGATAAAATGCATGGGCCAGTCCATAGGGATCAGTCCAAAGCCAACACATGAAATCATCATGTGTTAAAGTTTAAACAAAGACCTTGGCTAAAGGCATACATTGATTTTTTTACCACTTTTAGTCCATGATCTAGAGCCTGTTTAAGTGCCATGTAATGAACAACGTGGTATAGGATTTACTGCCAACAGGTGCTTACTGCGTATGACAAGGCTGGCTGTAGACTAGTGAGTTAGACAGCCTTTCTTGCTAAGGGTCTCCTATATACCCTAAACCTGGCTATACATGTTAGTTCTAAACATTTATTGATTTATCGAATATTGAGTTTATATATAGAACTTATACAAGCACGACTTGCACGCGGTCAAACTTCACAAGAGTCACATGCAACACGCAAAGTATGAATCCACTACCTAGCGGTAAATATGAGCACTACCTGAACAACTAGCATCCTACCTAGCGGAGGATATGAACACTTACTAGTGATATCCAAAGTGAGCTGAGGTTAGGTTAGGTAAAGTTAGGTTAGCAATGAAAATAAGCTACCAAAATAAGCTACCAAAAATAATTGGTTCTTACCCTTGAGGTCTTGGGTTCCAACTCAATTATGCCCAGAATTTAATTATCATCTGAGAGTTGAAAGGTTAGGTTAGGTGAAGAGAGGTTAGGTTAGGTTAGGTGAAGTTAGGTTAGGTAAAGTTGGGTTAGGTTAGGTTAGGTTAGGTGAAGTTAGGTTAGGTTAGGTTAGTGAGCTAAAGTTAAGTCTTTAAATATTCCCTCTCTTTCAAATACTTTCCAACACCAAGAAAAAAATCCACTAAATACATTGCCAAAAATAACTTGTGAAATAAGCCAATACAAAAGCCAACACAAAAAGCCAACACAAAAAAACAACACAAAGAGCCAACACAAAAAGCCAACACATAAGCCAATATATATAAGCTTATGGTAGGTCACTCCATCAGCAAAACAGTTGTAACCTTTGTAGTGTGAACATCGTACTGACAGGTCAGTTACTAATATGGAACTTACTACAACCAACAAAGGTAGGCAACGTGCACTCTATCAAGGATACTCTTATAACTATAATCGTCAGAATGCGAAAGGAATAATATTCTGGCGATGCTCAAAAGTGAGGTCAACAAAATGTCGAGGCAATCTGAAAAGTAAAAATGGAAAGGTTTTAAGTGTGAGTGTTCATCAATGTAGTGCTCCAAACGAACCACGGTTCCTGTTTACAAACAATTATCAAAATGCTAAGGAGCAAGTTCAAGAAAACGATATTGCGGCTAAAAAAAGGACTTATCATGTCCTCAAAAAGTCATGTTAAGACAGTTGTCAACGTCCAAAAAACCTTTAACACTATCAAAATCCACGCAGACTATAAATGAAGAGGTATTGCAAGAGGATCAAAAAGGACTATATAGTAATAGTGATAATGATCATGATGATCATGATGATAATGATGATGTTGATGATGATGATGATGATGATAATGGTAATGCTTTGTTTACACCTAAAAATTCATTTGTTAAATTTGTATACTGGAACAAACCCAGTAAGCTAATTCAACGGCTTCGACACTTGCATGCTTTACAACAAACTGGGCATAGCGGTCACGATTGGGAAATCAAAGAAATTGAACAAGAGCTACGTCGTGCTAAAATTATTGTGTAATGGCTCTACCACTTTGCGACCACTTTTACCCCCACTCTTAGTTCTGATATTTGCTTATTTGCTTCCACTTTTACCTGAGCTCTTTGGATCCATATTTGCTCTCACATTAAGCTATTATTCTTATTACCAAGTTGACTTAACTAGAGCTTAGTCTATGCTTGTCAGTTGACATGGAAATATCAGTGACTAGGTATGGTAAGCATTATGCACACTATAAAGGATATTCATATATTGTGAAAACGAATCAATCAAAACGGAACTGTTATTTGGCGCTGTTCAAAACAACGTTCTAAGCATTGTCGTAGTGACCTAAAAAGTAAAAATAGTGAGGTTTTAAGTGTCAGTGATCATCCATGCTGTGTACTGCGTGAAACACAGTTGCCGTCGACAAAAAATCAAGAAAACCATATTGCTAATGTTGTTTAATGAGCAACGTTTAACCCCTGTTCTAAAAGTTATGTTTAATCCGTCTTCCACACCGCAAAGGCCATCAACATCACAAACTATGCAAGGGGTAGTGTTGTTGTTGTCGTTTTAAAGAGTGGAACAACTAGGTCATCTGCTCTTGATATGCAAAAGGTACCGTAGTATTGCAGGAGGATCAAAATGACTAAATAGTAATAACAATAAAGTTTTTATGCCTATAAAACCATTGCGGCATCCCCAGTTTTTGAAAACAACAGTGAATGGACATTGCTATAAAGAGATCTACAAAAAGCCTTGTGTTTAAAAACTATAACAGAGTATTGTAAAGAGAGAAAGAGTTGTATTAAGTGTCCATCTATTGTCATAATCATGTATACACTGCAATGTGAAATATTCTAACTTTTGTATAAAATAAAACAACATTGTAACATCGTTTTGCATTTATTTACAAACTTCATATACATTTTTTTTGGTTTCATGATAATTGTTTTAAGACAATACTAAAAACTAAAACATTATTATTCTATACACATTGTTTTCTTTCAGTCCATTGTCATCACTTACATTTCCCATTATTATTTCACTTTTTTTTTTTCATTTAATTAAAATGGACCATGCACCTATTGTTTTTAAAACCTTCATAAATTAAGTGTACAGGTTGCACAGCATTATTGACTTCATCAAAAACACTCTCCGACATATCATTAAACCGTGTAGGCAGAATTGTCTCAAAGTTTTCACATACACAAAGTACACGATCACCATATGCTGTTTTCAGTTTCCGAATCTTGATAATGCGGAATGGAATATGCGTTGGCAATTTGCTGAGCTTCTTTGTCTCTAAGCCACATGCTTGACCCACAGCATTCAGAACATTCATTGTAGTAGTCTATAAACAAAAGAAAAGCATATCTATTACACTCTAAAACAGCTTTAATAATATTGTGCAATTAGGGATTTTTCACTATGCATTGCTAATAAATTATAGTATTTATGCAAGAAATGCCCTAACTGTAGCAGATACTGCTTTTCTGCTTATAGCACAAGTGTTGAGTTCTAATGCACACTTGACACAGGCTATCATGTGTCCACAAGGCAAAAATACAACACCTAGTTCATCTTGATAACAAATTTTACATAATTGTTGGTCATACTTTTGTATCTGTTCGTGAGACAAGTCTCATTTTTTTAACCTCATGTATTTGCTCCAAGTGTTCTAACTATAAAGGCACTTTTATGTCTTGTGGTGCAATCACGTTTTCTTTACGAATAGTGTTCACAAATTCCTGACCTTTAAGCAACAACGTGTATTTACAGTTAGGTAACCAACGAGCGTGTTGCACAAAAGGGTCATCAGTCATTTGCCAATCCTTTAAAGCAAATCCACAATAAAAACATATTGTTTTATCCCCTTCACCAGTATAAAAAAATCGAGCTTCACTTAGCTGTTTGGTAAGGTGTTTTAATATGAATGGCCAAACATTTTTATAAGATTCTAAACGTTTTTCAACAGAGCTGTACTCTGGGTGTGCTAGTGCTTTAGTCTTGCAAACTCCCAATTTTTCAAAAGCACATGCCAATTCAACACTGTCTATGGCATATGGACCACATATATCGACACTACCGTTGATGGCTGGTAATACATCATTATTATTATTATTATTATTTATTTGTGATTCAGCAACGTAAGTAACGGCCAATGGTCTTGTGGTTCGATAAAATGAATACACGGGTATGTTACCCACTTGTTTTCCAAGCATGTAAGGACAACAAGGAGACCATCGCAAATGGTCTCTAAAGGGATCATCCCCTTCTTCCCAGTGTGAAAGTTCAATACGACAAAACACACAGCGCACCACATCTTCTCGGTTCAAGTAAAAAAAGAACGGCTTTTGCAAGTTCATGTGTCGACAAAAAGCCTACAGGCCAGGATTCAAATGTTAACCAACGGTCATTTTCTGATTTTAAATTTAACCCACGTGGTAAACCAACTTGCTCACTTGTTGTATTTGGTACTAACGCCATGTGTTATAATAAAACTTTTTCTTATTGTAAGTTAATAACGTTGCACAGAGTACTTAAAAGCACAATGTATGCTTGTTCACTGTCCATTACGTTAATGGCGCTTGACGACACCTAAAAGCAAACAAAATAACCAATCACTCAATCAATCAATACTTGTAAGTAAAACTTTAACGTTAATTGGCATTAATGTATCAAAACACCATAAAAATTATAATAAACTGTATGTCAGCACTAACAGTAACCCATGTACTTATTTTCTTTTTATAAAGCTGCAGTCATTTACATTCCCCTTTAACCAATACATAAACAAAAAATAATAATGTCATGTCATTTTGTTCAGATTATCATGTTCAAACCTGTCAATATATTCGTTGAGTTCATAGGGTACAAAGTTCCTCATTTTTCTACTAGAGAGCGCTATAGAGTTTAATGAGATAAGATATCTAACATTTAACCTCCTTGACTTTCATAGTCAAGGAACAACTAAATTGACATGCAAGCTACCCTCTGTGTGTCAAATAACAAAGCTTGCACCCGGCACTCGAGGCCATACGATATTAATATTGTTATTAATATTATAATTATTATTATTATAATAGGGAACGACATGTCAGTTAAATTAAAATTTTTGTTTTTTACAAAATCCAATATGGCCTTGTATTTTCCAGGTAAACAACCAATATGGTCTTGTACCGGTTGCCAATACATAGTCATTAATCAAGAAAGCAATCATCGTCCTAGTCATGTAGAGGTAATGAATTCTTTTGTCTACGAGTTTTCAGTAGTGGTAAAATGGAATAGCATTTTATGTTGGGCTTACCTGAGTTTTAAATAGTTCACTGCCAGGAAACAATAGTTGCACTTTACTGCGTCTCGGGTTTTCAGCGACTGATACGGCGGTAAGGCTTTTATTTCCAAGTTTCTAAAAATAAATAAAATAAACCGTTATAAATACCTAAATTCAGGTTAATACATGCATTTCATAAAAAAAATTGAAACAAAAAATGAAACAAGTTAGTTTAAAAAAATAATCCCACCTTCACTTGCAGTGGCTTCTTGCTGTTTCCTTCTAGTTGGCTCAAAAGTAAACTGGTTTCTTGTATCTCAGTCATGTAAGGTATACCGATTATCTGCAAACAAATAAATTAAAAAATCAATAATTACCTAATCAATAACTACAAATTGAAGGTTCATTAGCATGACATTATTAAAATAATCATTCATAGGTACTTACCAAAAAAATAAAAGGATTTTTCTTCCACAGCTCTACTGTATACGTCCGTGTGCTAAAATGGCAAGTGCATGGCTAACGCAACTGTTATCAGTTAGCCTAGCAACAGAAAAAGTTGTATTTTCTCAGCGTTTTGACCTTGACTGGTTCTCTGCCTCTCTCTCGCACGTATTCCCACGCCTCTTCACATTCCTCAATCTGAATAAGATTCGTGTACCTTATACTAGTTTCATGCTTTTAATAAGGAACCAAAATGGCTACCTCTTATACATCGGTAGTCCTACTGTCTCAGAACCAAAATGGCAGTCTCTACTTAAACAGCACACCTGCTAGCCACCACGAGGCAAGTAAACTGATATCACACTTCCTGCTGACGTTGACATTCCTGCCTCGTCAGCACAAGCAACAGCTCTCACGAGTCCTCTGGCTAGGTACAATATTCAGTCACCAGTGAGCTGGACAGTGTGCTTGTTAGCATTCAAAACGTGTGTGTGTGTCTTATTATTATTATTATTATTATTATTATTAAGCATTTTACTGTAATAATAATTACTAGCAAGCGGCCATCCTCAATAAATGATCATGTTAACCACATACTTTCATCCTAAAACACATGACTTTACCCAGTTCAATATTTAGTTTATAACATTTCAGGCCAATGACCTTACCATTTTGGCTCTTTGCGTACATGCACATGACTTGGTCGAGCAAATGTTATAGGTTTCCATATTCTAAAACCATTTACTGTGCCAGACAGCAGTCTCGCTTATCACCGTTTACTAGCATGTTAAAGATCCCCTTCAGGGGTAAAAAATTTTCTAGCACACTTAACACATTTTCAAATATTCGCCTCTAACCTTCATAGGAAATGTCACAAAACCAACCGTCGTAAGCTTCCCCCGCCATCCCATCAAAATAGCTATTCATTTCTTCCGGGCACGGTCACTGAGATCGTCAACGTCTAAGAATCCCTTGGTCATATGCTACAACCGTCTGTTGTGTCAGAGAGCGATCTTGCTCATCACCGTTAACTAAAACGTTAAAGATCCCCTTCAGGGGTAAAAATCTTAGCATGCTTGCCACATTTCAAAATATTCGCCTTCATTCATTCGTCATAGGAAAAAATATCGAAAACCGACCCCTCGTTTTACCATACATTGACCCCCCCCCCCCCCCCGTCGGAATAGCCATTTCCCGCATCCACCTTGGCCAATCATAGCCTCGTTGTAACATACGTCGAGCGCTACCGGCTCTCTGTCTACAAACACGCTTTCCTTCTTCTTCTTCTTCTTCTTCGTTTTGGCCTACTGAGGACCACGGGGCTCGTATCTCCTCGCCGCTTTGTCTTTTCTCTTCTTCCAGTACTCTTTCATCATCTGACTATGAGCCAGCTTTATTTCCTCCGTCCATGGTGGTCTGCTGACACCAGTGTTCTTCCTAGCTGTCAGTGATACAGGAAAAACTCCCTGTCGGATGGCTTGCCGGAATTGTTGGCGGTCCTGAATGGAATTAAGTGGGATCCCTAGGTGGTCTAAATCCGTCCTGACCGTAGAGATCCACTTGGACCTAGAGGCCTTCCCTCTTCTTGCCACTGTGAAGATCTTACTGGTGAGCCGGCAAGGGATCATGCGGGTCAAGTGTCCATAGAAGGCCAAGCGCCTCTTTCTTATACAAGTAATAATGTCTTCTTGATGGCTGTAAATCTCATCATTGTGCCAAATTTTGTAGGTGCCTCCCTCTTTCCGTATAGGTCCTAGTATCCTCCGCAGGATCATCCTCTCCTTGAGTTCAAGTTTCCTGAGTGGGCCTTTCCTGGCCATCACGAGGCATTCTGAGGCGTACAGAACAGATGGTTTTACTACTGAATTGTAGTGTCTGAGTTTTAGGGTTTTGGAGAGGAACTTCGATGCGTAGATGCTGCGGCAGGAGTGGTAGGCCCTCTCGAACTTGGTGCACCTGGTATCTATGGCCAGATTCTCAATCTGGTTTGCCGAGATCCACTCTCTTAGGTACTTGACCACAGGGACTTTTCGGGTGAAGACTCCCTCAAGTGGAATTGTGGACGGGGCTTCCTTGATGTTAGTCATGAATTCAGTCTTCCCAATGTTGATCTTCAAGCCAGCCCGAACCGCTACATCGTGAAGACTCTGTAGGTGGTGAGTAGCTTCCTCTATAGTGTTGGTCAGTATGGCGAGGTCGTCGGCAAAGGCCAGGCATGACACACGAAAGTTATCTTTCTTGTATCCAAGCTGCAGACCAGTCCTTGGTGTTAGTCGCACCATCCATTCCCTTATGATCTTCTCCAGGATGCAATTGAATAGGATACAGGAGAGTCCATCACCCTGTCTAACTCCCGTCTTGATGGGGAAGCTCTCGGATAGTTCACCTCTGAACTTGACTTTAGATGTTGTGTTTGTCAAGGTGGCCTGGCCTAGTTTAAGGGTTTTTTCATCAAGGCCAAATTCTCGCAAGGTGGAGAAAAGACTCTCTCTGACCACCGGGTCGTATGCCTTCTGAAAATCCATTAAGACAACTACCCAGGGTTGTCCCCCACGACTCTTATAACTGAGGATGGTCTTGAGATTTTGTATCTGCTCTGGACAAGATCGATTGTTTCGAAAGCTGGCCTGGTATTCCCCTAATTGAGAGTCTAGTTGGTTGGTGACTCTAAATAACAGAGCTTTCGAAAGAACCTTGTAGGTAACCTGCAATAAGGAGATACCTCGGTAATTGTTGAGGTCAGTCTTGCTTCCCTTCTTGTGTAACGGGTGAATTACTGCTGATGTCCACCCTTCCGGTAGGGTCTCTGTTGTCCAAATATCTTGTATGATATGTTGGATGCTCTGCAAGGACTGTTCATCTGCGCATTTCCACATCTCTGCTACTATTCCATATTCACCTGAGGCTTTATTATGTTTCAGGTTATTGATTATACTCTCTATTTCCTCTCTGTCAGGCGGTTGAGAATCAGGATTCCTGATAGATGGTTCATGGAAGATTAATCTTGCACTAGGTTCTTCTGTGTTGAGGAGCTTCTGGAAATAATCCTCAAGAACGGTGGTACAATCCTTGTTATTTAGTTGGATCTTGCCGTCTGGTCCACGAAGAAGTAAGGTAGGGGCAGTGTACTGGGTCGTCTGTTTCTTAAGACCTTTGTACAGGTCTCTGGAGTTGTGTCTCTTGAAGTCCTTTTCTGCCTGTTGTAGCAGGGTGCGTAGGTAATTCCTTTTAGCTCCACGTACAGTGTTCGCCGTTGCCTTTCTTTGCGTGATGAAAGCTTCAAGGTTGAAATCATTCTTGTACTGGTTCCACCTGATCCAGGCTCGACGTCTTTCTTCTATGGCCTTAACGCAATCTGTAGTCCACCAAGGGTGTTTTCCTTTATTGGACGTAGCGGGAATAGTTTCGTGAGCGGCATCCAGTAATGCTTTCTGGAGGGCTGTCCAACCTTCTTCCTGTGTATTCATCCGAAGGGTTTGTTGGAAGTTCCAGTTTTCATCACGTAGGCGTTGAGTATTGAATCGAGGTATTCTAGAGCTCCTTGGTGGTTTTACTACCTTTCTCAAGGGTTAAAAATTAGCTTTGACTAGTGAAAGGTAATGGTCAGAATCTACACACATCAAAAAAAGTTTTGCATCACCTCGGTTCCCAGATCTCCGGCATATAGACGTTGACTGTGTATATTGTATCAAAGATACAGTCCCTTTGACTGTTCATAGATGTCACTGAAACTGCTCAAAGATGTAAACAACCATGCATGAGCAGGGCCTATTAGACGGAGGGGGTACGACAGCCGATCAGTTCCAGTCATTCCACCAGGACGAAGGTACGCTGCTCATGTTGTCTGTAGTTCTACCATGCCTAGAAGGTCAATACCGCAGTTCGATCGCGTCCGCATTGTTACTTTGTGTCAAGAAGGGCTCTCAACAAGGGAAGTTTCCAGGCGTCTCAGAGTGAACCAAAGCGATGTTGTTCGGACATGGAGGAGGTACAGAGATACAGGAACTGTCGATGACAGGCCTCGCTCAGGCCGCCCAAGGGCTACTACTGTAGTGGATGACCGCTACTTACGGATTGCCGCTCGGAGGAACCCTGACAGCAATGCCACCATGTTGAATAATGCGTTTCGTTCAGCCACAGGACGTCGTGTTTCAACTCAAACTGTGCGCAATAGGCTGCATGATGCGCAACTTCACTCCCGACGTCCATGGCGAGGTCCAGCTTTGCAACCCCGACACCATGCAGCGCGGTACAGATGGGCCCAACAACATGCTGAATGGACCCCACAGAATTGGCATCACGTTCTCTTCACCGATGAGTGTCGCATATGCCTTCAACCAGACAATCGTCGGAGACGTGTTTGGAGGCACCCTGGTCAGGCTGAACGTCTTAGACACACTGTCCAGCGAGTGCAGCAAGGTGGTGGTTCCCTGATGTTTTGGGGTGGCATTATGTGGGGCCGACGTACGCCACTGGTGGTCATGGAAGGCTCCGAAACGGCTTTACGATACCTGAATGACATCCTCCGACCCATAGTGCACCCATATCGGCAGAATATTGGAGAGGCATTTGTCTTCATGGACGACAATTCTCGACCTCATCGTACACATCTTGTGAATGCGTTCCTTCAAGATAACGACATCGCTCGACTACAGTGGCCAGCATGTTCGCCAGACATGAACCCTATCGAACATGCCTGGGATATGTTGAAAAGGGCTGTTTATGGACGTCTTGACCCACCAACCACTCTGAGAGATTTACGCCGAATTGTCGTTGAGGAGTGGGACAATTTGGACCAACAGTGTCTTGATGAACTTGTGGATAGTATGCCACGACGAATACAGGCATGCATCAATGCAAGAGGACGTGCTACTGGGTATTAGAGGTAGTGGTGTGTACTGCAATCTGGACCACAAATGCTGAAAGTCTAGCTGCATGATGGTACAACATGCAATGTGTGGGTCTCATGAGCAATAAAACGAGCTGAAATGTTGTTTGTGTTGATCTCTATTCCCTTTGTATTTAAAGGTTCCGGAACTCTTGGAACCGAGGTGACGCAAAACTTTTTTTGATGTGTGTATATTGGCTCCTCTCAGTACTTTGACGTTCTGTATCTCCCTGTAATATAGTCTGTCTATAGCCACATGATCAAGCTGAAATTCACCTAGCAAAGGATTTGGGCTTCTCCAAGTCTTGGCTTTCCTAGGTAGACGCTTGAAGGCTGTTGATTTTAGGACCAAGTGGTACTTGTCACAGAGTTCTATGAGGCGCTCACCGTTTCTATTTGTTCTCTTGTGGGCTGGGTAGAGACCTACTATCCTTCTGTATTTCTGTTCCCTGCCGACTTGGGCATTGAAGTCCCCCATGAGTATAGTTGAATGGTTATGTGGAATCTTGTCTAGTATTTCTTCTAGGGAGTCCCAGAAGTGTTCCACTAACTCGAGGTCTTTCCGGTTGGTGTCATTTGTGGGTGCGTGGAAGTTCACTATGGTATAGTGAGGAGGTCCTTACGTTAGGTGAAGAAAAATCCACGCTTTTTTTATTTGCGAATTGACCACTTCGGATCACGCTACAATTTCATTTTTTCTTTGCCTGAAGTTTCCTCTTCCTCCAGTACTCCTTCATATGGGCGCTATGCTGTTTCCTCTGCTCATCCGTCCAGGCTCTTCCCTTCTTTGTGGTTCTTGTGACGTGAAACCATTCCAAATTTTGAATTATGGACCGAAATGTTTCCCTATTTGACATCTGAACTTCCTGGATGTTGGAATTTTCGAGATCTTTTGGAACTTCCTTAATCCATGTCGTTGTTGTCTTCTTGTTCCACAGGTAGTCGAATAACTGTTTGGATAGTCTAGTTTTGTCCATTCTGTACAAGTGTCCGAGAAACGATAACCTCCTCTTCTTCATGGTCTCTGTGATTCTCTCCACATTTTTATAGACTTCATTGTTGCTACGAAGTTTCCAGCCGGTATCAGTCTGGACTGGGCCCATGATTTTCCGTAGTATTCTTCTTTCTAGGATCTCTAGCTTCTCCAACTTAAAATTCATCGAGAGGCATTCGCTGGTATACAGGCATTCTGTTTTTACTACCGTGTTGTAATGTTTTAGTTTGGCATTCCATGAGATACATATCTTGTTGTAGATGTTTTTAGTTAGCCCATAAGCTCTTTCCATTTTTGAGATACGATCTTCTACAGCAGCTTTCTCTAGGCCGTTCTCTTGTATGGTTTCACCGAGGTATTTGAACTTTTCCACCCTCTGAATCCGTCCAATCTCTGTTTCAAGGAATTGTGGTCCATGTTTGTCATTCATCATGAACTTGGTCTTCTCTTTCGAGAACCTAAGTCCTGTCTTGCTAGCTATCTTTTCTAAGAGGTTGATCTGTATGGCCGCTTCTTCTAGGTTTTCTGAAAGTATCGCAAAATCATCAGCGAAAGCCAAGCAATTGACTTTGATTCCTCCCGTTTTTCGTCCTAGGTAGATCGGGGCTATCTCTTGATTTTCAAGTTCAGAATTCCAAAGTCTCACAATCCTCTCGAGGACACAGTTGAATAGTAATGGTGATAATCCATCACCCTGTCGCACACCTGTCTTGATTTCAAATGACTGAGACAATTTATTAAAAAGAAAATAATTGAAATGCCTAGTTTTTTGTCCTAGAGACTTGACATTTATTTTCATGGTAGAGGGGATAGGGATCTTTCATTTATGTCAAACAAAATTTTTGTCAACGTGTTAGTTTCCAAAATATAAACATTTCAAAATTTGAGTGTTTCCAAAAAATCTCAAAATATAAAAAAGTTTTATTATAAAATAATGGTCATAGAGACCATTCGTTTCAACTATGGCACAACGTTCTATCGTGTTTGGTTTTCTAACTATCACCTACTTTCGAAAACAAAATTTTTCAAAAAAAAATTGAATAATATAGCGTGTAGTCTATAGGAACGAGGACGTCATCTCGAGTCCAACAACACCTCATTTGTTAAAATCCGACCATCCGTTCGCCAATGCTCACCAATGTTCGCGATAAAGTAGGCTATCATTTTGTTTTACCTCCTACACCCTTGAAACTTGCTGCCCGCCTAGAGGGCATACCCACCTTTCATTAACGTCAAACAAACGTTTTCCCAAAATTCACCGTTTCCAAAATAGCGCCAATCCAAAAAATCAAATTTTTTTTTTTTTTTAAATACCAACACACATGCTTTGCCAAGAAAACGTCATCCCAACGTCAACAATACCTCGTTCGTTAAAATCCGACCACGCGTTCGGAAGATATCGGCAAAGTTTTATATGAAAGTAGGCGGCGACTCAGAACCGGCCAGTCAGCACTATTGCCAAGTTTTAGTCCTAGAGACTTAAAATTTATTTTGGGGGTAGAGGGGGTCAGGGCCATTCATTTACGTCAAACAATTTTTTTTTACTCTTTAGTTTCCAAAATATAAACATTTCAAAATTTAACTGTTTTCAAAAAATCTCAAAAAATAAAAATGTTTTATTATAAAAATAAAGGTCATAGAGACCATTCGTTTCAACTATGGCACAACGTTCTATCATGTTTGGTTTTTAAACTATCGTCTATTTTCAAAAACAAATTTTTTTTTTTTTTTTTTTTAACATGACGAGTGGTCCACAGCAAAGCCCCCGTCAGCTCGATTTCAACGACACCTCATTCGTGAATCTCCGACCACGGGTTCGGGAGTTATCTGCTCGCATTGGGAGTAGTGGTGTGGGGGGGGGGGGGCAGAACTGTCATCACTCCCCTACTCGACTGCATGTGTTGAGAAATGTCTATAGTGAGGCTAGCACCTTTCCTGGTGTAATGATCAGCTCACCGGCAGATATATAAAGTGGGCACAGTACGACTGCATGTTTAGAAATGTCTATAGTGAGGCGAGCACCTTTCCTGGAGTAATGACGCAGCTCACCAGCAGGTATATAAAGTGCGCACAGTACGACTGCATGTTGAGAAATGTGTATAAGGAGGCTAGCATCTTTCCTGGAGTAATGACGTAGCTCACCAGCAGATATATAAAGTGCGCACAGTACGACTGCATGTTGGGAAATGTCTATAGGGAGGCTAGCACCTTTCCTGGAGTAATGACGTAGCTCACCAGCAGATATATTAAGAGGGCACAGTACGACTGCATGTTGAGAAATGTCTATAGGGAGGCTAGCACCTTTCCTGGAGTTATGACGTAGCTCACCGGCAGATATAAAAAGTGGGCACAGTTCGACTGCATGTTGAGAAATGTAGGCGCGACCCATGTGCACCATCAATAACATTAAGCTATTTAGAAGACATAGAGATTCAATTTCTCCCCATGCTTCTAGTGCAATCCGTAATTTTCGTCCAGATAGTAATCTAACCAAGTAGCGACCAATAGTTTCATCCAGACAGTCACCAAACTTCGCTACAGGGGATTGCGGTAATGTGAAGTTGACACCATGGCCTCATACACGCATTATTTAAAAATACTACCTAAAAGCCCAATTATTTCTTTTCTCACATAATTACAACGTTACGTGTCGATTGGTGTATTTTATATCTGGCATGTTGGCAACTACGGACGGCATTGTGTGGGTCTCGTGGGCGCTCGCTGCGGCAGTTTCACATACTAAATACGCTGACGAAAACGGCTGCCATTGCTAAATAAACAATAAATGAAAACACATATTTACGTTATTTAGTACATATATTGGGTAGCCGCCTCCGTGGCTTAGGCGGCAGCACGCCGGCCTCTCACCGCCGGGTCCGTGGTTCAAATCCCGGTCACTCCATGTGAGATCTGTGCTGGACAAAACGGAGGCAGACAGGTTTTTCTCCGGGTACTCCGGTTTTCCCTGTCATTCCAGCAACACTCTCCACTATCATTTCATCTGTCATTCATTTAATCATTGCCCCAGGGGAGTGTGTCAGGCCTCGGCAGCCGGCACAGTTCATATCCTCGCCGCTAGATGGGGGCTTCATTCATTCCATTCCTGACCCGGTCGGAGACTGGAAGCAGGCTGTGAATTTTCATTCAGTACTTATATGGGGTGCAGAAGTGATCAAGGTTAGTAGTTACAATCCCCACCAAAAGATGAAATAAGGTATAAAAATGATATATTTTCGAAATGAAAGTGAAAAGGAAAAGAGTCATACGTCGTGCACAATTAATGCCCTTTGTTAAATATGAGTTAATCACGTCTGGCATGGAGGAGCCGAGCCCCCCCCCCCCCTGGAATCCTGAGAATATTTCGATTGTTCATTGTCAAACCAGTTCATTTCATAAATTGAATTTACTGATAACTATTTGAATTATAAGTACGGATAACTTACGGTAGGCTAGTCAATTGCGATTATTTGAAAATTTCGCCTCTTAGTTAGAAAATCGGCGAACTGGATTAACATTAACATTTTTATGAAACTCTTGTCTTTTATTTTTGTCGATACGTGGTGATACAACTACTTTTTACCCGATTTTAAGAAATTAACATTATGACGATGATTCACAAAGAAAAGCGAACTTCTATGGGCAAACACTCGGAACTTAAGGAATCTGTTCCTCCCATTCATGCCGAAAGATAATGTACCCAACGGTTTAAGAGCAGCCAAATAAGAATATCACGAAACAAGAAAGAAATGAAAGGAAAATTGCGGTGGGGAGGGAGGACGTCTCATCATCACCTAGTGACAGGTAAGTAATGGCCCCTCCCTGCGGGCGCACATGACGTCTGGTTCTACACACATGGTGTATTGGTCACACATTATTGATGCAGCACACTACAGTAGGCTACTAGGAAACCAAGGACATCTTTAACTTCCACTGTTGCATACAGGTGTTGAACACCCAGCTGCGAGTCGCCAATGCACTGTAGCACCAACAATCATACATGAAGAGCATAAAAGAAACTATCCAAACGAATAAATTAGGCTGCGTGCAATTTAAATTCACTTACGACAAGAAGTTAGAAAATAGGTCTAATTTATTACGGCGTTCACAAACCTCAATTCTTCGTGTTACGAGACGCCCACTTTACAAGGAAACTTTCTTGTTCTGTAGGACAAATTCAATGAAGAAAAATATGCGTCAAATTGTCGTCATAATCCCGTTTCTAGTTACACAGCCACGCCTTTGTATCCTCAATAGTTCAAAATTGTATGTGGAGTGTGGATTCTCAAGAACATTGGAGCGGGATCGCTGGCATATTTCATACGGTATTGTGTGAAACTCTTCGTGAACAAATTGAGGCAAACAGGCAATTGAAATGGAGAACACACGTTTACAACGGAACTTGCCACTTACTAGAACTGAGAAAGTGATACAACATTCTTCATGCATACCAAAGAAAATAAAAGAGAAACATATCTCTAATGAGCTGGTTTATGGGCAACAGTGTGACCAACACAATCCATGGTCATTACAAAAATAAATGTACTTATACCAGACCCAAAACAACTGTGAACATGAGGGAGGAGCCAGATTCAGTCACTCACTCGCGCCAGCAAATAGCCTAGCGCGGCGTTGCCTAGTTAACTCAACTAGCTGGGCTCGCTGCGCCGTACGAAATCGTTATTTCTCTCCGCTTAGGAAGGGGCTTTGTTAGGATGTCTGCAGTCATTTTTGAAGTCTCCAGATATTTGATGTATATGACTTTAGAATCCAAAGCATCTCTAACATTGTGATATTTAGTGTAAATATGTTTGTTCAGCCAGTGAACCTATGAGTTCTTTATAAGGAAGATTACTAGTTTCTGTATCAGAAACATCAAGATTAGGGGCAGATGACTTCGTAGTTCCGCCCCTTAAAACACCAATAACTAACTAACATTAAGATTTGGTTTAGTTTCCAAAGGAGTACCAGTGAGGTGCGCATCGTGCATACCGATACCATATTTCTTTGCAATCTCACTGATGTACCGGTACTGCTCTTGGCTAAGTTACATTGTACCATTCTTCACTTATTGCCTTACTTTAATACCTAAAATATAAGAAATTGGTCCAAGATCTTGTACTGCCCCCGAAAAATGAATTGTTTGTGACTTAAATGAGAATATCTTCCGAGCCCATGATACAGTTTAACATGGCAATATAAATCCAGGAACCTGACACAAACCAGTCGTGTTAGCAAGCAAGCAGGCAGGGAGATTCCGATCACGTGATATGTTGCGCAATAGAGGCTTCTAGAAGCTTGAAATCGACGTAGCAACAGTGAATTAGTTACGGAATATTATAAATATTGTTATAATTTATGTCATTGGACATAAGCCCACTGCCAACGAGGAGAGGTCTTATTGAAGACGGGAATACCTTCAACTATATTATATGGAGAATTTACGCATTTAGGCCCCAAGAAGAATATTTTATTCATTGGTAATGAGAAGAAAATGAAAGGAAAATATTACCGATACTTTGAAAGTCGCCGAAAGGACGCATTAATAAGCATTACTAAAGTGCGCGCTAAATTTCTGGAGGGAGTCAGAAATGGCCGCCAAAATTTCGACTTGGAGAGGGAGACCCAAGCATCGAGGTTCTTTATCCTACAGACTTCGAAGAGTGTAGAAGTGTTTACCGGATTAACCGAGATCCCGAAGGTTTTGTCCGAGTACGCACAGTGGGTCAAAATCGAAATCTAGGAGGACAAAATTATTTATTTTCATAATTAACAAATCAAAATTTATTACTTCTACAGCATTCTCATATAATTGCCGCTCACTATTCTGGGATACAAACGCATCTTAGTGTAAATCTGTCACCACTGTTCGAGCAGTCTGAATTGGAGGGTGAATGTAAGTGGGTGTGGTTTGGTTGTCTTTGTGGTTAGTGTGATGCTTCAAGATGGAACATGCAGCTGAAGGTATAATCTTTGTAACGTGTTTCAGTTATTAATGGGCGTAATTGTTACGTACTTTTAGCTATATTTGCATTATAAAATATTTAACTATTATTTTTAAAATAATAATTTCACTTAGATTTTTAGTATGTCGCGTCACTCTGCGTCACTTTCTACTTAATGTTAAAATGTAGATATATTCTTGTTACGCCTGTTATAAGACTTTTTGCATCTTTTTGCAACTTACTTAGTTATTTTACGTTTTAGAAAATGCTGCGCACCCAGTTCTCACACGTTTACAACTGTTTGAAGCACTGGGTTCGACGATTATGTCCAAAGTGGAACTTTGTGACTTTGTTAAAAGTAAATTAGGGGTAGAAAATTGTTCTGAAGAGATAACTGAATGCTGTATCCAACTCCTAGTCATAGACAATTTCTTGCATGTGCAGACGTAGCTTAAAAAAGGTCTTAACTGATGTTTATTATGAAGTAAACAAATTATATACGTTGCTTTCCCTCTAAATTCATGATTAAAAGGTAACAATAATTTTGTCCCCCTATATTTCGCTTTTGAACCACTGTGGTACGGTATTGAGACTACTCGTGGAGACAGCGTGATCGCCAGGCCGATATAGGAGACCCCGTGCTTTGAAACTAGGCGAAGTTCGCAAGTTATTATATATTGCGTTTACTCATTAATAATTGAGGATAGACTTCGGTCAATTGAACAGTTATACAGTACCGACTGAATACTAGTCTTTGTTGAAATTTAAGCGTCACAGATTCAATAGTTTTGAAGATATAGACTTATTAAAAGTGAATTAGAAAAGTGACGGACGCAGAAGCTGAAAAGCATTTTAGTTGAAACGAGACAACAGTGAACACAGTGTTTTTACTTTCACATTGGAGCAGTACACATACATTTTCATTATGACTACTAATGGTTATCAAGAAGATATTTATTACGATGTTGCGATGATGAGATAAGAACTTTATGCGTGAGGGACATATTTGAAGCAGAGATTTAGGTGCAACATGGAGCTTCGCTAACCAGAATACTTCTGAATGTAGACGTTATGTACTCTTACATCTAGTGCATTCACGAACTTTATATAACAACTACGAGCTCTAGAAATATTTCATTAACCATCTACAGTATATGAATATTTCTACAATGTTACTCAACAATGACACTGAACAATATCTACGACGCAGAATGAAGATGCATCATAAGAAGATTTGTCAAGATGCCAGGGAAGGTCCCGGCAAACCAGAAGAATTATGCAGAAGGATGTAATTCGATTCCAGACGGAGGTTGGTGATTATCGGAGAGGAATTTCCTTCCTTATCCGTGGTCGCTGGTCCGAGGGAACGAATCGAGGTCCAACTCAGTATCTTGGATTGAGCAATCATCTAAGTATTTTCCAAATACTTAACATGATCTTCTAGATATCGTCTGATAAGGTAGCAGTGTTATTTACTTTGTATTGAGAGCTATATAGTGACATTCAGAGCAAACGCTTTACTCGATATTTTCTGTATTTCGATGTTTCGACATATATTTATATTTCATGTGTGTAACAAGATTTTATTCTACAAGATCTTTAGAGATGATTGTCTTTCATCATTTTCCCATTTATATTCTACGGATCAGTGTCAGAACTGACATGTTTATTTGTTTAAGGAATCAGTATTCCTTATTTGAGACCAGTCATTTTAACTTTCGACGTTTTGAATTTCATTTTGAATTGAGGCTACACACATTAAGTCGTGAATGCCAATTAAATTCCTTTAGGCAATTTAATTTGGGCATCTTATTATAAAGGAACGCTTCAAGAACAGAAGAAAACTACGAATGATATATTGTTATAGTATCATTATAACTATGAATTTCGCGTCGATCTGGCAAGAGATATTCGTCATGATATGATAGAAGTCATAGACTCATACACATTCATTGTTTAGAATGGAGACACATTGCGGAATTGACAATTCTTACTTTATTTGAGAAAGCTAAGAGCTTTAGTCATTTAATTGTATTAGGAGAAGAACTTGATAGAAGATAATTTTTATCTTACGACAGGAACTTCAAAGCTAGTTTTCCCCAGTCAAGATTGAACTCTATTGGACATAATAAATAACATACGTGGTTATTTATACACTACATGTGGTGTTACGTCGTATTGTGGACCTGACATTGCAGAGACGTGTAATCTAAAGCTCGATCAGAATGGTGGACGAAACAGTATTTTTATTAGTTGTATATGTGACAATAGTGTGTACAATTAAGTATTATTTTATGCAGTAAACTTATGGAGGTCATTCACGACTTGTCTAAGGTCGTCTTTTATTAGTGGAAGTTTATTTTAAGAACAGAAGGAAGTGTTCAGTAATCCAGCGATTGAGTGTTACAACGCTCATGATAATGCCAGTAATTTAAATGCAAGTCCTACAGAAGAGATGTTGGTAACAATGAATTTGTGTTAAGAATTGTTCAACATACTACAGGTGAATTTTAATACCATATACAGTGGATATATGAGGCTACGGGAAGAGAAGTGTGTACTCATGAGAGGGTATACCGCATTTGAGGGAAATTACTTTTGTTAAGAACATGGCATTAGTAGTAAAGGAGTCATTGTGTTGAGAACTCCAATATATGTAAATTTACGACTTAGCTGTGATGACATGAGCGATTGATAAGCGGAAATTAATTTGAGAAAGAAGTTGTCTACTGATGTTAACTTATACCTTTATTAAACATTTTATTAAAACACGGAGTTGAGTATCTACGTGTTATTGACCTTTGGTGGTTGAACGCATTTGACTGATTTTATCTATAATCCTAATTTTGACAAAGTGTGTGCAGTATAATAACATTGGTGTGGGATTAAGAAATGTTATGTGAAGAACACATAGTGAAATACTTCAAAGAAAGGTATATTTTGAGTGGGAGCTAAGACTCCGTTATATAACGCTAAAAATAACGATCCAGTACTTGTAAATATTTTCACAATTATTTAATTATATAAATTATTTTAATAATAATTATTTATGCGATCAAATGTTTTTGGAATAGTAGTCTATTTTAGTATGGATGTTTTTGAAATGAATGTTTTCAAGTTGTTAAGTGTGATTGAACAACTCCGACAGTCATGAATGTCGAGAGGGTATGCAAGGAAGATTGTATTAAAAATTTGAATGTGTTTGCTTGAGAAGTGAAGGAGATATAAGCAGTTTTGTAAAGAGAAAATGTAGATTTAAACAAGGCGACTGTACGCTAGGCAGCGCGGTCACGGCAAATGTGAAGGGATGTGTATTCCAGTTAAATATCTCAAGGCCAGTCTATTATATAATGTGGAGAGATATTAGCAGTCCACAGCCTTCTGAGGGAAGACAGCCTCACGGCTGATCGAATGTGTTTTATTCTATGAATGAGTGCGCGTGACCAGGTGTTGTGCGAGAAGCGTGCCGGCTTTCTAATAGCTCTTCAAGAATGCGTGGAATGCAGGAATTTGTGTTAAACGTTTTAATACTTTTAGCAGGCTTAGGCCAGTCGACATTTATTTCTGAGCAACAGACATGGTAGTAAATTCAGTAGTGTGTGTGTTGTCGTAGTGGAGAGCGTATGAATGTGTGCATTAATTTATTAATGAGTTATTGTTATTTATTGTATAAATATAAGTTATTATTTACATTTGTTAAAACAATTTACTTAGTTCGTTTGCCTTTGTCGTCTTAGAGTGATTTATTTTAAATATAATTGAAACAATGGTATCGTGGATCCGTTTTCAGGCTGGAGCTAAGCCCCTCTAGAGACCCCGAGAAATAAAGGTAGGTGTTCAACTGAGCTACAGTGTATTATGTTGTATATCCACGATATCATTGATCAATACTGTGTAAATACCCGAAGACCTTGTTGGAGCAATTTCTAATGGATATTTAGCCGGAGCCCTCTTAGAAATAAGCAATCCACAGTTGCTATGGATTCCCAACAGGCATCTTCCCGAATTTACGGGTACAGTACCTTCAATTACTTATCAATACAGATCTTCAATTACTTGATTTTATACTCATCATTATAAGCCTCAATGAAATCATCAACGTATAATGCAATAATTATCATACCTTGGCCTTGTTTCATGAAGTAGACACAGGGTTCATCAGCACAATTTTTGTACCCCAATTTGACAAGGACAGAGTGAGCTCTCTCATTCCACCAACGAGAAAATTGGTTAAGACGTACATAGATATATTAACTGGCAAACTTAATACTCTGTACCTTTCTTGACAAAACTTTCTGGCTGACACATGTAGATCTCTTCATCGAACCCAAGGCAAGCAGCATCATTAACATGCTGTGTCGAACAAACAGAAGAGAAAGCTCCTGTAAAATCTACTCCGTTCTGAACCCGTATTTATAATGTCCAAGATATGACATGTGAAGAGGATCGAACCTGTTCACTCGTAACAATTCTATGTTTCATTTTAAAGGAGTTGATTATGTTTCCCGCATCACAGGCATGTACTCAGATGCAAGCAGAAGTTGTGGCTTGGTTGGAAGGATTTGTAAACTCATATTTTGTGTGTAGAAAGAAGAAGCTTTTACCGAGGAATATTTTAACATAGGTTAAATGAGATTCAGAGTGAGCTGGAAACCGACACATATACGAGTTCTTGAGAGGCTTCGCTTGCAGAAACCCGTTTTTGATCAGTCATGTGACTAGAGGGAGAGAACTCAGGGAGCCACGGATTTTTGTACTCCGCTCGTGTAGAGCGCGTGGCAGAGAGCACGTTGTAGCGCACGTCACCACTGTTAACGCGTATACGAAGAAGTCACGTGACAGCGGCTGATCCAATGAAATAATTCGAACCTGATGACGTATAGCTAATTATTATTACTCTAAAGAACAATTATAAGTAATTAGTCTACAGAAATATGGGGATATTTGGAAATAAACCATATAGGAATAAATAGCATTTTAGTTGCAAGCCCAGTAAGGTAATATTTCAATATAGAGTGAACATCCATTGTTTGCGCTCCTTGACGCCTTTTTCTAAATTAAGGAGGGGAGACATGAAGCCACAGAAAGATTATTCCACTTCGAAGTCTAGTTGAAGACAGACGTGTTTACTTGAGCTGCGAGATATACTGAACCCAGGTCTACGAGACAAGCTGAGTTGACAGGAAGGACGTCTCATCCTACGGCCAATATACATGAAGCAGCTTCGCTGAAATTAAACAGTACAAGAAAAGGACTTAGATTGAAAACTACGTGAAATTTACAATTATAAACGAATTGAATTCGTTATTCAGCGCACATTGATAAAGTCGACATACCTGCATACAGAATAAGACCTCATTTATAAAATAATTAATCTTCGAAATTCTACGACCTGACTACAAAGAGAAGATCTTCAACATAAAATATTACAACCACTTCTTGGAAATATTTTACATGCTATAAACTTGTGTCGACGAGGACGCTTTAGCATGAATATTTTGAAGGCTGCTGTAATGGCTTACTATTACATGGAGAGGAAATAGCCTATATTAATCATGTGGATTCCAGAGGTGACCTAGCGCGACGAAGGAAGTAACATGAGGATGTGGTACTGCATCTCCATCAGCAGTCCACTGAAGTCACAAATGCTAATACATCTACATGAGTTTCTGATGTCAACAAGGAAATCTCATAATATAGACTCAACAGCCTACAAATTCACTGAAGAACTTTGAGACAGGGGCCGATTGAAGAGATTGGCGACAGAACCATCTGGTTGAGAAACGAACGAAAAATCCAGGTTCGTGTCCCGAGGAACGAGCGAAAGCAGTAAAGGTTCTACTCCAGACGCGTGGGAGACATATCGCCGGCGGAGCGTGCCATTAGAGCTGTTCGGATCCCCAGGCAACAGGCAAGCCCGCTTGACTTGCAGCTATTCTTGGAATGTGAGCAAGGAATGCAGTCGTCCACTTCATCAATAAGCCAGGCTATCAGACGTAATATGCGGGCTGAAGGTAGCTAAACGCTTATATGATATTTAGTAGTTGATTGCCATGTTTGGGGTATCTAGAATTGTCCAATATTTTATGTAGATATGTGACCATTTATTTGCCATGTTTTTAGCGTTTGTTAGTTCAGTTTAATTTTAATCTCAAGTTAATATTTTAAACGTCATCGTGTGTCGATTTCTGACATTGCGTAAATGTTATTTTTATTGTTCGTCGCAAAAATGTTTGATAGTGAATAATTTTTCGACTGTATTCGAATTCGTTTTATAGAGAGTGGAATAATTCATTATAAGGTTTCAAAGTTCATCAAAATGTTTCAGTATAATACAATCAGATATGCATCATAATGTTTCAAAATGCTTTAGAAAGCATGATAATATTTAAATATTTCTTCATAAAATTTTTATTCGTCAAATTCTAAGGAATATGTCAGTTTTATATGACTCAGATCATATTCACAGTTATTAAAATCTGAGGTTTTGTAACAATTGACTGAGTACAATATCGATAGTCAGTGTATTTATCATGAAGGAAGGAACAGGTTGTTGATAGCTCATTTGTAAGGGCAGATTTATGACAATGCTAAGCTAGCGGTAAATACGAAAGAATACGAGATGAAATTGAAATGCAATCGACCCATTGTTATTGAGACACTGGTAGTACTGAGAGTTAACTATTTTGCCAAAATAAAAAGAAAAACCCCAAAAAAATACCAGAGACGAAAGTAGAAGGTGTTGAACAAAACCATTTACCCAGGCAGTTAAATAGTATGAACATAAGAGAATAACGAACTATGATACAAGAACACAGAGGTCACCTTTGATATATATATATAATTGACAATTAATAATATTACATGCATTTACAAGACAGGAATAAAATTTAAAAGAAATTAGTTCTTGGCATAAACAGCTAATTGAATATAAGCAAGGAATCCCACCGATTGAGGAGGAAAAGGGTTGAATTAATTATATTAAATGAGCAAATGAAAAGTCAAAGACCAACCAAAATATCCAACGTTAAATAAACAGATAAATTACCTTTAAAGGATACTCAAGGTATGCACCGAAACTAGTTTAAGTTCAAATACGGTCTCAACTCAAAGCAATCAATTAAGTTAGTTTTATTAACAGGAGCGAATTCAAGGTACGTGTGATCGCAATCAAATCCTCAAAACATGTCTCCCTTTTTATCGACACGAAAACAAAAACTATTGTTTTTTTCCTGCCAGGAAGAAACGATAACAATAGCTTAGGTTGTCACCAGGCTACCCATTACACAGAATAAAATAAGTGCCATAATCTACGACTCAAGTTACAGTGCCTATATGAGGCATACTAACAAGATACAAGGAGAAAAGAAAAATTTACGTAAAGATAATTAGGTTAAGAAAGTCCTTGCACAATACCAAAATGAAGACTGAATTCTACATGGCTTGTAGCTCAGAAAATAAATTAAATAACCACATTCCCCCAAAAGATATATAGTAAGGAAATAGATAATTGGAAACTATTTTAAATATATCGACTGATACCTTACCGTTACTCCGACCACGAGGCTAGACCAAAACACGATAGTGAACAACAGTCCGCCAACATAAAATAACACAAAGTTAAGAAATAACAATACGTCCAAGATAATAAAACATGTCGATAGAAATAAAACAGCTTCCAAAATATCTCACAATATTTTCAAACCTTTTCTAAAACACACTGGTTGAGAAGCCAAAAATATTATTACACCAAATAAGTCAAAATATCTTCAGGGAGATGTCGGAAGTACTTCCTAATCAAGTTGTACATGAACATATTCCAGAATAGGGGCTATGTTATCCTTCAGGGCTAACCAGCCCGATTTAAATATCGGAGTTATAAATTTTGCATCTTGATTGTAAGGATTCCAATAGAGAATAACTTTTCTTATTATCGCTGTATCCAAGGTAACAGCCTTTTGTTGACTTCGGCAGCCATCGGAGAAAATCGTAGATAGAGAGTACAGCGCTCCAAGCGTCAAATCCAAAAGGAGTAGTACTAATATTCTCCGTCAGATGGCAGCATCCCGCAGCGACAAACGAGTTCCTATTCGTGCTCAACAGGTAGCGTGGCAAGTCTGTTTATCTCAAGCACAAGCACAACAGCTATACCAACTTGGTTACATATTAGCAAGGATAAAGTTCACGTCAGGGAAATTAAAACGCGTCATCTCTCCTCCCCACTATACAGGACGATAGGACACAAATGTACACCAAGACTATGTGTTGAGAGAGAGAGGGAGTAAATAGAGCTGCATATGAATATCAGTTCGTTCTTTCATAATAGTCCAAGGTTCGCCAATCTTACCATCTTCAAAATAGGCACGCACCAAAGCGTTCATGCATCTAACCATTTCCAACATGCTTAGAGTTTCAATTCCTTACTTGGCAACAAAACAGTTTTTCTTTTTTTTAACATTAAATACAAATTAGAAGTTTTCTTGGCTGATGAAGACACACTCCATCTCTACGTAGAGGACACGGCTTTACTCGACGAAGTCCGGGCCCAGAACATTCGCCACAGTCGCCAACTCGCCAACCAGGATGACAATATCAGCTCTTGATCTGAAACCAAATTGTACTCCGACAGCAAGGGTCCATGTTCTTTCTTCATGACATATTACGATAATTCATCCTTACAACCAGTTCACAATCATCCAAATAAGTAATAAATGATCAACCGAGTATCACTTTCCAAATGACCCAAAAAAATTCCTCCCATCTCAAAGATTCCTTGCTTTTACAAAATAGGATCATAAGTTATTACCTCTAATAACCATACGGTTTACATCTTTTACAAAATTATATTTTATGGAGTATTATTAATTAAATCATAACTTTGTGGGACGAAATTCCACAGCTATTTCAAAAGAAAAAGATAAAATAAGAACAAACGGACTTTGAAACAATTATCAGCCAACCGAAGATCACAAAAAATGAAAATGACGTAGGTTAAGTCTAACATTGTACCATCGTAAATAAATGAAGATTACCATTAAGTTTTATAGACTTCATAAATACAAGAGGGTCAAAGAAATTTTACAAGAGAGCATAACGAGAAAAAAAATAAGAGGGAACCCGACGCTAACATCGCTCAAGAATCCCTTACAAATACCCGATGAAGCAACGCAAAATACGAAAACAAGGAAGGAAAAATCGTGAGCGAGTCTCATGATATCAGAACCTCAGAAACGAGAGAAAAAAATAGATAAATAGAGAAGTACCAACAAAGTTCAAAAGGGGAGAGGCAAAGCAAATACCAAAAAATAACAAGGAAAACCAGAAAATATTTTAGTATCAGATCACACGTGCAGAAAAACAGAAATACAGAAAATCTTTCACACACTCGTACATAACCGCAAAATTCCCACAATTACTGATTACTATTTACCACCCGCAAGGTAAATGCCCCAAAATATCTACCAGTATATAAATAAATGTTCGTGAAAACCCAATTATACAACATACTTACCCACCATAACACTCACTCACATGTATGCAGACTCGGAACATACACAATAAATGAAACGTACACAGAACGCACATGACATGAACCTATTGAGCCCTTTTAGCATATCACTTTCACAATTACAATTATTCAATATCATACTTCACTCAATGCTTACCCTGCTCAGACTGACAGTTAACGAACCCAAGGAACGCATCTCGAAAGAACAATACGGGTATTTTCCTTATAGCATTACATACCTTTTCAACAACTATCAGCCAAAACATAACATTCAATACCTTTTACATCCCTGATGAAACATGCAAATAAGGCGACATAATTTACACCAACTTGGATCAACTTGGGATCTTTTGTAAGGAATGCTTACCTTTCATACCAAAGACTCTTTTCCTTCATCTTAATTATACCAGTTCCATACCAGAGATAACAAGAATCGAAATAAGAAACTGTCCTCATTCAACAACGCAATCATTCAAATCACTACCTAGTGCACTTAAGTAGCAATATATTTTAACGAAATATTTATTTACATACTCGGTATTATACAATCAACAATGAACACTTTGACTAGCGCAAACCTAACCTTATTTTGAACAACAAAACAACAATTTCCCACCCCTTAATACAAATCTAAATTACCGCAATCACACTAAACACAACCATTCTAGATACACACAGTTTTTCATACACAATTTAGAAGAATTACAAGCTAAGTATAATACTTACGGTGAGTGAATCACAACAGGAAGGACAAACCAAAACATCTACCAATAAACAGCAAAAAAAAGAAGAAATTACAACCAAATAAAACATTACTCAGAAATATCACAATTTTTCTTCACTTGTGATAAATGCACCCTGAAAATACGTTTTTTCTGAGGATCACTCACTAGCATAGTCACTGGAGTGATGAAACTAAGAATTTTGCAAGGGCCTTTAAATCTAACAAGTAATTTCCCGGATTCTTTAGGACCAGCTTCTTTTAGCGAGAAGTTTCGAACATATACCTCATCACCAACCTTTAATGAACACTGTTTACGACCCACATTATACCTTCTCTGCAACTTTTCATGAGCAATCTTCATGTTTTCCCTAGCTTTCTTCCAAACCGCCTGAACATCCAAGTTAGAAATGTTCTCAGGCAATAGATCGTTGAGAGACCATAAATTTGATATCGGAGAATTAGGCGAATATGAAAACATCAGATTAAAAGGAGTGTTTCGGTGAGATTCATGTATAGCCGTGTTGAAAGCATAAGTTATCAAATGTATGCAACTGTCCCAACCCTGGTGATCATTGTGGTGACACGCAATAACTGCTGCCCGTAAATTCCTATTCACCCTTTCGGCATATGATCCTTTAGGGTAGTATGGGGTGCTCGTGACATGAGAGATAGAAAATTCGAATAAATAATTTCGAAATACATTAGATGAAAAGCATTTGGCGTTATCTGACACCAGAAACTGACAAGGGCCAAAAGAAGCAAATATTTGATTTAAACATTTAAGAACGGTTTGAGTGTTTGCCATACGAGTAGGAATGATCCAACTAAAACGAGAAAAACCGTCCGTGCAAACAAATACAAACCGATTTCCATGCTT
Source organism: Meconema thalassinum (assembly GCA_946902985.2). NCBI lineage: Eukaryota > Metazoa > Arthropoda > Insecta > Orthoptera > Tettigoniidae > Meconema > Meconema thalassinum. Next base: position 32,555,758 of record OX336393.1, read on the forward strand.
TGACAAGGGCAGAGGACCTACGAAATCGACGAACAATCTCTCCATAGGTTTAGTAGCGATTTCCGAGGATAACAGCCCAATTTTAGAATTGTTAGTAGGTTTAGCTACGTTGCAAGCGTTACATCCGTTCACCAATTTCCTGATGTCTTTATCCATATTTTTCCAGATGAAATTCTGTCTAATTTTCTGCCTTGTCTTAAATACCCCAAGATGTCCACCAATTGGTGACTCATGGAAATACTCAAAACTCTCCGGTATAAGAAGAGAAGGTAGTACAATTTTAGGCAACCTATCGTACCTAGCGGAACAATATAATGTGCTGTTCTTCATCGAATACGGCTTCAAATTTTCTCCCTTTTCTAATTTCTCAATGATTTCATTCAAGCCAGGGTCCTCTCTTTGATATTCGGATACCTCCCTAAACAACTTAGGATAATTAGACAGGATAGTGTTCGCCTTGTTACTCTCATCATACTTATCTTCACCCTTATCCTCTATTTTCTCATCACCGTACTTTCTACTAAGGCAATCAGCAATGACATTGTCCGTGCCCTTAATATGACGAACGCTGAATTGAAAGGCTAAAATACGTGTGGCCCAACGAACTATCCTTCCAGTTTTCCTGGGTTTTCCCAATACCCAACTGAATGCCTGGTTATCGGTCTCGAGATCAAAGGAAACGTGCTCGATATATATTTTAAATTTTTCGAGAGCAAACATAACTGCTAGCGCTTCTAATTCATACACAGAATACTTTATCTCAGCATCGTTTAATGTTCTCGAAGCATAAGCCACAGGTAACCTTCCTTCATCGTACTCTTGTAACAATACCGCACCAACAACCTTGTTAGATGCATCGGTTTGGACGATAAACCTTTTGCCAAAATCAGGAATTGCCAAAATCGGTGGATTGGTTAATGCCAACTTAAGGTCAAGAAAAGCTGATTCTTGCGACGGACCCCACGAAAATACAGTACCTTTCTTTCGAAGCATGTTAAGAGAAGTTGCACGGTGAGCAAAATTAGGAATAAATCTACGAAAGTAGTTAATCATCCCAATAAAACGTGCTATTTCTTTAGGCGTTTTAGGTTGTTTGAATTCCCTAATAGATTGGGTTCTGCTTTGGTCTACCGAGACACCGGATGACGATATCACATGTCCCAAGAAGGATATTTGGGGTTTAGCGAAAGAGACCTTAGATAACTTGACCGTAAGACCACTATTCTTTAATCGAGACAACACCTCACGAACATGTTGGACATGATCCTCAAAGTTTTTACTAAAGATGACTACGTCATCTAAATAATGGTAAACGAATTTAAACTTAATTCCGTCAAATACGTTATCTAGCAATCTGCTCAAGACAGCAGCACCGGTCGACAATCCAAAAGGTAAACGTTCGAATTCAAATAAATTCCAATCTGTGGCAAAAGCCGTCACACTCTTGGACTTCTCCGCCAGGGGAACCTGGAAATAGGCTGAATTTAAATCTAATATCGTAAAATAGGACGCTCCTTTGAACCACGAAAAGCAGGACTGAAGGTCCGGAAGAGGAATCGATTGTAAGATGACTTTCTTATTTAATGCTCTGTAATCGATCACGGGTCTGAATTGACCATTGGGTTTAGGAACTAGAAATATAGGAGAAGAATATGCTGAAGTAGATTTACGAATAATCCCCTCCACAAGCATCTCGTCCACAATACCTTTTAAAATTTTCATCTTAGGAGGAGCCAATCTATAAGGAGAGGCACGAACAGGAATGTCGTCGGAAAGCTCAATTTCATATTCTATTAAATTAGTAACACCTAATTTGTCAGTTAGAACCTCAGGAAATTCATAACACAGGTCTTTAATCTGTTTAGCTTGGTCTTCGCTTAAGTTATCGAACTCTAAATCTTCAATGGTTACAACCCTTTTTTCTTCCTGAGTTGAGTTGACTCCACTAATACACTCCGAATGATTGAATTTCCATCTGAGATTGGGTTTGAAATGAAACCAAAAGGATTTAAAATTTAAATCTAACAATAACCCAAAATGAGTTATGAAATCCGACCCGATAATCACTTGATACGACAAATTGTCAACCACCCAGAATCTAAACATCCAAGAAAAGTTAAATATGCTGACCTTTACCTTCACATATCCTAAAATACTGAGTGAAGAAGAATTGGCTGCTATAAAGTTATGTGGTTCCTTTACCAAATTGCCAAATTTACAAACAGAAGACATCGTCCTGAACCATTTACTATCAAGAAAATAATTAACACTGCCCGAATCAATAAGAGCGGAGACAGGTTCATTATTTATACAAACATCAATGTATGGGCAATTATTTTTTGTCGCATCAGTGATACGGTTGCACGTTTCTTAATTAGCTTTACCAATTCGAGAAAATTTTGTCATATATCTTACGATTTGTCTGAAGATCCTTATCAAAATCTGTTTTACGGTTACCTGCAATACCATCAGATTTTTGATAATCCGACAAGATCTTCCTATCATCTAGTCATTGCCTACGATTAAATCTTCTATCACACCACTTGGCTATGTGATCATAAGACCCGCACCTATCACAACGTTTACCAGTTCGAGTATTTTCAGTGTAATTGAATCTCCTTCTTTGGAAAGAAGTTTGTTGTAAATGATTATTAGGATTAACAGGGATATTAACCAAGGGAGGCGGAGAGTTAATCACTCTTACAGCGTTAATGCTTTTGACATTTTCTGCAGATTTAATTATATCATATAATTCAAGAAAACTCTTAGGTTTACCTTCCATAGCCATACATAACCTATATTCTGGATTAATACCTTCTACTATAGTAGTAACAATTGCAGATTCACTCAAATTTAAATTCAAAACCCTAGCGTAGCACCTAATTTCTTTAATATAATCATTCAAAGATTCATCTACCCTCTGGCCACGATAGTAACAATTATGTTTCAGTAAACTCATTGCACGTTCAGGAATAAAATAATCAATTACTTCGACATGAAACTCAGATAACGAAGAGTGAGATGACATAGCGCTGATCAACTTATCACGCAACAGGCCACAGGTGAAAGGAAAAAATAATTGGAAAATCATAGTATCTGATAAACCAAAAACAATGGAATTGTCCATTAATTCAACTAGTTGTTTCAAAATTTTTATCAACTCCATAGTGTCATTACCCGAACACATCTGTAAATTCTGAACACAAGAGGTTACTGGATGAGGAATACCGTTAAATCTTAAACTGTTTTCACAGTTAGGCATCGATGACATATTTCCCCCAATATTAGCGTTATTCAACAAACGTCATGGAAAATCGGTGACAACATTAGTACAGGGTAACCCAAATTGGCTTTCATTTCTAGGTAATAACCTAGAATTTGCAGAGTTATCATGAGGAAAATCATTTGAAGCGCCAGACGAAGAAATATTTGGCAAGGGACAAGGTATGGTATTATCAATTTCCCCATGCTCATTAACACTTATATTATTAGAGTTTAATAAGGTCGGTTGGGAAATCCTTGATGACCTCCCTTGTAAGCTCTTATTCAAAGTAATTCTGCTCTCCATGCTTGCATTATGATCAGTTAAGGATAAACTTTCAAGATTATTAGGTAAAATGTCAGCGGCACCTTCAGATTCTATAATCACACGTGAGTTACTCGCATTTGGCACCATAATTTCACACGGATTATCATTAACACCATTGACGCAACCCTGAATATCACCACGCTCAGAAGGAAATAATTTTAAAAAAGCATCAAGAAGCTTACTTTGAAATGACATTAATTCCGAACCGAAATTAGAATCCTCGAGTTCCCAAATATAAATGAGATCACCAAGTCTAAAAAACCAATGGCATGCTTGAGTTTTAAATCTCCCTAATTGAGATGTAGAAGGGTTACTAGCACCTATCAAATAAATAGATAAATTAATTAAATTTGTTACAGCAGGCACAATTTTATTAGACTCACCAAACGTTTGATGGTAACTTTCCAAGTCAGGAATTATAATAGGCACATCTTTCGCATCCTTCAGACGTAAAAAATCCTTTTCACGATTGTTGTTAGAAGGAATTTTTCTAATGAACAATTCATATTCAATTTCCTCTCTCCTTAGGTTGTAGAAGGCTGATAATGTATTCCTCGGTTCCATTTTGTGTATGCAATCGGACATGAAACAGAAATTTCCACAAGGATTAGATTAATAATACCCAAGCTTTAAGCGACCTTTGTGTTCAAGAATCTATTTGATTAAATATTTTTTAAATTTAATATAATGTCCGTGAAAACAATAACATACGATCTGCTACCAATTGAGACACTGGTAGTACTGAGAGTTAACTATTTTACCAAAATAAAAAGAAAAAAAACCAAAAATACCAGAGACGAAAGTAGAAGGTGTTGAACAAAACCATTTACCCAGGCAGTTAAATAGTATGAACATAAGAGAATAACGAACTATGATACAAGAACACAGAGGTCACCTTTGATATATATATATAATTGACAATTAATAATATTACATGCATTTACAAGACAGGAATAAAATTTAAAAGAAATTAGTTCTTGGCATAAACAGCTAATTGAATATAAGCAAGGAATCCCACCGATTGAGGAGGAAAAGGGTTGAATTAATTATATTAAATGAGCAAATGAAAAGTCAAAGACCAACCAAAATATCCAACGTTAAATAAACAGATAAATTACCTTTAAAGGATACTCAAGGTATGAACCGAAACTAGTTTAAGTTCAAATACAGTCTCAACTCAAAGCAATCAATTAAGTTAGTTTTATTAACAGGAGCGAATTCAAGGTACGTGTGATTGCAATCAAATCCTCAAAACATGTCTCCCTTTTTATCGACACGAAAACAAAAACTATTGTTTTTTTCCTGCCAGGAAGAAACGATAACAATAGCTTAGGTTGTCACCAGGCAACCCATTACACAGAATAAAATAAGTGCCATAATCTACGACACAAGTTACAGTGCCTATATGAGGCATACTAACAATATACAAGGAGAAAAGAAAAATTTACGTAATGATAATTAGGTTAAGAAAGTCCTTGCACTAGACCAAAATGAAGACTGAATTCTACATGGCTTGTAGCTCAGAAAATAAATTAAATAACCACATTCCCCCAAAAGATATATAGTAAGGAAATAGATAATTGGAAACTATTTTAAATATATCGACAGATACCTTACCGTTACTCCGACCACGAGGCTAGACCAAAACACGATAGTGAACAACAGTCCGCCAACATAAAATAACACAAAGTTAAGAAATAACAATACGTCCAAGATAATAAAACATGTCGATAGAAATAAAACAGCTTCCAAAATATCTCACAATATTTACAAACCTTTTCTAAAACACACTGGATGAGAAGCCAAAAATATTATTACACCAAATAAGTCAAAATATCTTCAGGGAGATGTCGGAAGTACTTCCTAATCAAGTTGTATATGAACATATTCCAGAATAGGGGCTATGTTATCCTTCAGGGCTAACCAGCCCGGTTTAAATATCGGAGTTATAAATTTTGCATCTTGATTGTAAGGATTCCAATAGAGAATAACTTTTCTTATTATCGCTGTATCCAAGGTAACAGCCTATTGTTGACTTCGGCAGCCATCGGAGAAAATCGTAGATAGAGAGTACAGCGCTCCAAGCGTCAAATCCAAAAGGAGTAGTACTAATATTCTCCGTCAGATGGCAGCATCCCGGAGCGACAAACGAGTTCCTATTCGTGCTCAACGGGTAGCGTGGCAAGTCTGTTTATCTGAAGCACAAGCACAACAGCTATACCAACTTGGTTACATATTAGCAAGGATAAAGTTCACGTCAGGGAAATTAAAACGCGTCAGTTATGACAGATGTTAGTTAATGTTGAAATGAATGTTTATTCAGTAAATGTAACAAGAATTGTGAGGATATGGAATTTATTTTTAATAATTTGATGGTTATATACAGACGGTTTAAAATGTGGGCGCCAGTACCTAACTAGTAGTAAACGAATTATTAAATGAAGAAATCGCAGAGTTCTGTAAAAAGGAACAGGCAAGCTAATTAGTGCCTGCTAATATTTATTCAAAAGAACAGGACATATAAACAAAGTCCAATAACAATTAATGAGATCTCACGTTGAAAAATAAGAACTTGTTACTCAAATAAAATAAATACTAACGTCTTCTTGAAGCAAAATGTATTGCGAATTTCGGTGTTAGGACTTCACTACGTCCTCATTAAGGAGAAAATAAAAATTATACCGATAGACGACTCGTCTATAAAATGTTTAAAAACATCAACTACTTGTTGATCATACTATACTTCCACTATTGATTAAATCTCGTAAAATAACGCTTTCTATTTACATTTCTTACCGTAGACACATGGGCCTCTTAAATACAACGTTTCTGAAAGTTAGTTAGTTATTGTTGTTTTAAGGGCGGAACTACGAGGTCATCTGCCCCTGTTTCTGAAAGAACTACATCCTAATAAAATTTCTTTAAAATTATTATTATTAATATTTACAACATATCTGAAATATATCGTGGCCTACACGATATTCCTGTCTTCTTCACGATCTATCTAGATCACAACACTTCTTCTTTACGTATTTCCCTTTATGAGATCAAACAATATCTTTTTAAAGTCGTCAATTCCATTGAGGACATAAGTAACGATCAATTATGCTAATTACTCTTGAATATTATTCACAATCATTAATTAATTCGATAAAAAATGAATTATATAACAGACTGTCTTTGTGGTTGTTATCGCACTCGAATATAGTGGTTTGCGGTACATAACTTTAACTTCATATACATCGCATTATTTACTTTTCCACTAACAACGCCGTCATTAATACCTTTTACAGATCGCTATTTCACGACGTAAACATTGAAATATGTATACTTCCACAGAACAAGTTTCTCAACTAGCGTTACATTATACACATACATTTCATTATTAATATTTCTCCACATCTCAACTTACGACAGCACGGAATTTCAGTATTTCTACTATATTACACACGATTGCATGATGTATACTTCAAATTACAGTAACCTCTATCGATTATACATTCCATATCGTGCTCGTAAATACTCTTAACTTTTTCCAACTTCAACGCTTATCATTTCTATAAAACATTTCATCTCATTTCACACTGTATCGATTCATTTGCGTTATTACCTTATCATCGTTGACTTCATATATCCACGTTACATTTAACGATTACACTTTAAGATATGTCTGTATATAAACAAAAGAAGTCAACCCCTGGCATTATATAGCCCATGACGGGCTAAGGCCGACCAAGCGACCGCTGCCCAGCCATTCGGCCTGCAGATATTGGGGAGACGCGTGATCAGTGCGTCGGTTCCCCTCGGCCGTTAACCTTGTTTTCGTGATCGGGGCGCTGTCTCACTGTCAGACAGCTACTCAATTGTCCTCACGAGGCTGAGTACACCCCGTTCCTACCCTCACGTCAGTTTTAAAACCCTGACGGAGTCGGGGATCGAACCCGGGGCCTCCGGGTGAGAGGCAGGCGCGCTACCCCAACACCACAGGGCCGGCCGTCTGTATATAACCATCATATTTATAAAAATAAATTCCACATCCTCACAACTCTTGTTACATTTGCTGAATAAACATTCATTACAACATTAACTAACATCTCTCATAAAAATGGGTAGATTGCATTTCAATTTCATCTCGCATTCCTTCGTATTTACCGCTAGCTCATCGTTGTCATAAATCAGCTCTTGCAAATGAACTATCAATTCCTCTTTCAAAGTAAGTTATAGCCAACAACCTGTTGCTTCCTTCATGATAAATACACTGACGTTCGATATTGAACTCAGTCAATTGTTACAAAACCTCAGATTTAAATAACTGTGAATATGATCTGAGTCATATAAAACTGACAAATTCCTTAGAATTCGATGAATAAAAATACTAAGAAGTATTTATAGCCCAGTCGACAGGTAATTTCAGATAGAAAAAGGTCGGAATTTAATGAAACTTTGGGATGTTGTTGAGGGATGGTAAATTAACATTTTCTCAAGTTTTGGACCTCGAGGAGCCTGTGCGAAAAGGGGAGGGGGTAGTAAACTGCAAACGTTTTGACCATCCTCCGGTTTTTCCTCAATAACGTTTTCCCTTATGTCCTATGGCAAAGGAATTCTTATGCTTGTTTTGCAGAGCATTAAACTTCCTACAATTTTGACTATTCAAACATGTTTGTCTGTTAATTCTTTACCGAGATATGGCGTTTCGAATAAAATGTTGTTTTTCAAAATTTGCGAAAAAAAGGCCAAAAATGCAGAATTCCACCTTATTTCTTCTGTTATACCCAAATTATGATCAAATGTTTGTTGTAATTATGCTTTCTAGTTACAATCACCAACTTTGGAAACCCCCACCCCCAATTCCCCCTTCCTACACCCAACCCCAATTCACAAATATTAATTTTCTTCTCTGCTGAAAGCCAACCATATTCACATCATATTGTTATTGATATTGATATTAGTTACATTTCGGATCGACCTCCCACCTTCACTACATAATTATCCTAGGGCAGGTAAAAGAAAAAGACGTAGTCCTTTTGTGGAAAGAATTAATGTAATTATTAATATGAAGGTATTCACAAGGGATACATTATAAGGAATATAGATATTATTATTGAAAGGTACTCATCACAAGTACATATCATAGTAGGTACTCATTGGTACTCATCACAGTTCCTGTCGGGATTTCTTAGCCATTGGTTCTGCTTCTAACTGCTCGTCGATCTCCTGAGTGATCAGCCTATTAATGACGTCCTCGCCGTCGTCGTATTCGTCGACTATGTCTGGTGAGTCCTCCTCGTTCAAATCAGTTGCGGGGGCATTTTCGCATGAGTGGCCTGTGCAGAGCTTGCACATTACTGAGCACCAAAGACCTGCTTTCTTGCAGTTGCAAGCTCCGGTGCTACAGCCTTTGCTGCACTTGCAGGAAACAATCTGGAGGATGTTATCCAGCGCAGCATTTCTGGTTGTGGGAATTGGTAGTACCCCTCGCGTAGTTAGGCTCCAGCCCCAAACTGATAGGAGAATTTCATTGCCTAACCACGCCTGTACTTGCTGGTAAGTGCGGAGGGAGTGGTACTTGGCAGCGTCCCTTGATGGTGGTAGGCGGGCTAATTGCAATTTAGCTTTCCTCACTGATCGTGTGAATAATCTGTACCGCTGGTCGTCATTGTCAATGTCGCCTCCATATACTGCTACCAGGAACTTTTCTCCAGCGTCGCTGATCTACTGATGACTAGCGTTTGGTGTGAGAAACTGCTGCAGAGAGGGAGGTATTCTTCATATAGGTGCTGCAAATTTTGTTCTTCCCCAATCCATGCGGTGCTGACGTGGTATCACATCCACTCATTGCGTGGAGGAAAAGTATGTCCTTGGGGGAAAGGAGCCGGAACTTGGCGAGTAGAGGCAACGGCACCTAGATAATAAGGCCTCCGCGCTCGGAAGCACGCGCGTCAAGATTAGTCATTCCTCCCTGCCCTTCCAAACGATGTTTCTACTCGCAAAGAAAACGCTCATATTGTTGCACTGTACAACTGTAAATGAACACTGCATAGCCTGCAAGTCTTTGAGTAGACAGTGTTGCTAAATTACCCGTACCTCGTAGAATTTAGCTTCTTCCTTACCTTTCATAAAATACGCTTTCCAGTAATGCTTGAACTATGAAACTCCTTCTATACTGAGGGAGGAAAAAGAAATAAACAGATTCATCATATTAACAAAAAAAAGTCCCGTATCCATTACGATAATGATGTTTATTATGATTTTCAGAACGTTATGAACTTATTAACCCCACTTTTAAATGAAGGGAGAAAGGCAAAAATGGAAAATAATGATTGAACTGCTGAGCCGAAAAACGATAACATTCCATTTCCAAGAGGAAAAAGAACGATCATCTGTCGAAACGATTCATCGTATTGAAAAATCCACTATTAGGCAATTGCAGTACTAGTAGCAAGAAGTTATGTCTCAAAATGTCATAATAGGAGTGTCTTCAGTTAGCGACTAATAATTAATAATCATTAATTATTAATGATGAAATATGATGGAATATTATCCCCTTTCTTTGAATATTGCCCTTTTTCCACTCACTCGTTCAATTTTTAGTATTATTTTACTGGCGTTGGATTACAGAATGTTAATTTAATTAAAAGTTTTGATTTTTGCAGGTATTTACATAAAATTTATCAACTATTTGGCTACAGACAGAAATACAATACAATACAGTTAGGTAGATTTCATTAGAAAGCTAACTATTGCAATGGATCCCATGTTTCGACTTCCGGAAAATTTCGACATATCTTCGCGTTTCACATCCCCCAGACCCCAAAACCACCGTCAGTTCAAAAGTTTATACATAATTTATGTATGTATATACACACATCAAAAAAAGTTTTGCATCACCTCGGTTCCCAGATCTCCGGCATATAGACGTTGACTGTATATATTGTATCAAAGATACAGTCCCTTTGACTGTTCATATATGTCACTAAAACTGCTCAAAGATGTAAACAACCATGCATGAGCAGGGCCTATTAGACGGAGGGGGTACGACAGCCGATCAGTTCCAGTCATTCCACCAGGACGAAGGTACGCTGCTCATGTTGTCTGTAGTTCTACCATGCCTAGAAGGTCAATACCGCAGTTCGATCGCGTCCGCATTGTTACTTTGTGTCAAGAAGGGCTCTCAACAAGGGAAGTTTCCAGGCGTCTCAGAGTGAACCAAAGCGATGTTGTTCGGACATGGAGGAGGTACAGAGATACAGGAACTGTCGATGACAGGCCTCGCTCAGGCCGCCCAAGGGCTACTACTGTAGTGGATGACCGCTACTTACGGATTGCCGCTCGGAGGAACCCTGACAGCAATGCCACCATGTTGAATAATGCGTTTCGTTCAGCCACAGGACGTCGTGTTTCAACTCAAACTGTGCGCAATAGGCTGCATGATGCGCAACTTCACTCCCGACGTCCATGGCGAGGTCCAGCTTTGCAACCCCGACACCATGCAGCGCGGTACAGATGGGCCCAACAACATGCTGAATGGACCCCACAGAATTGGCATCACGTTCTCTTCACCGATGAGTGTCGCATATGCCTTCAACCAGACAATCGTCGGAGACGTGTTTGGAGGCACCCTGGTCAGGCTGAACGTCTTAGACACACTGTCCAGCGAGTGCAGTAAGGTGGTGGTTCCCTGATGTTTTGGGGTGGCATTATGTGGGGCCGACGTACGCCACTGGTGGTCATGGAAGGCTCCGAAACGGCTTTACGATACCTGAATGACATCCTCCGACCCATAGTGCACCCATATCAGCAGAATATTGGAGAGGCATTTGTCTTCATGGACGACAATTCTCGACCTCATCGTGCACATCTTGTGAATGCGTTCCTTCAAGATAACGACATCGCTCGACTACAGTGGCCAGCATGTTCGCCAGACATGAACCCTATCGAACATGCCTGGGATATGTTGAAAAGGGCTGTTTATGGACGTCTTGACCCACCAACCACTCTGAGAGATTTACGCCGAATTGTCGTTGAGGAGTGGGACAATTTGGACCAACAGTGTCTTGATGAACTTGTGGATAGTATGCCACGACGAATACAGGCATGCATCAATGCAAGAGGACGTGCTACTGGGTATTAGGGGTAGTGGTGTGTACTGCAATCTGGACCACAAATGCTGAAAGTCTAGCTGTATGATGGTACAACATGCAATGTGTGGGTCTCATGAGCAATAAAACGAGCTGAAATGTTGTTTGTGTTGATCTCTATTCCCTTTGTATTTAAAGGTTCCGGAACTCTTGGAACCGAGGTGATGCAAAACTTTTTTTGATGTGTGTATATGTATATCAGTTTCTTGTGGACATGATAACTGCCGTAATTTTGCACCAATCACTTTGAAATTTTTACCGAATATGTATACCTATAAAATCTCGGTCAAGTTCGTTACTGGGCTAAATCGGTCGAAGGGGGTGAAAATGGGGGGCTTTTTTCGAAAAAGTGAAATATTGCTATAGCTCTCTTACTATGTGAAATATCGAATCCGTTCAACGTTCATACTATGTGTCGGATAAAGCCCAAAAAAATTATGTTTGAAGAGTTTTTTTTCTAGCACCTACCATTGACCAAAGGGGTGGGAAAAAGTGAGTTTTTCGGGAAACATTAATCATATCTCTCTTAATAGGCACAATATCAAAACCGTACAAAATGGACAATATTCCCATAATAATTACCTAAAACTTTTGTCTGAAAGAATTTTTGATATGACCCACCATTACGCCAAGGGATGAGAAAAATTATTTCGGAATTATAAGAAAATGCCAAGAGCTATCAGTGGTTGCCATGGCAACACTACTAATTTGATGAGGGATGGGCCATCAGACGTTGCCATGACAACGCACTCGCACGAGATCACATTCAGTATTTCCATCTGACTAAGTGGGAAGCGGCTTCGGTGACGTAACTGGTAGCATGCCGAATGTCTATGTCCAAGGTCGCGGTTTCAAACCCGGCCGAAGTCGTCGGATTTTCTAAGAGCGCTAAAATCCCTCAGTATGCTTTCCTTTGGAGGGGAAGTTCCAACGTTCGTTGCGAGTTGCTGGTTGGGGTGGCATCTAGTAGCCAAGTTCACAGCTAGGTGTCGTTGACGGTAGTACTTGGTAGCAACATTAGGAACTACTGCTTGAAATTGACCGTCTGCAGTCCTTACCTGAATTAAGACTAATACAGCCATTACAATTCACACCGTTTATCAGACAGATTCTACACTCACCCAAAGTACATGGGGTTAGTTGACCGCGTTGTCGCAGCCCCTAAACTGAGGAACCAACCAGAGGTAGATTTCAATAGAAAGTTATCTATTGCAATGGGTCCCATGTTTCGACTTCCGGAAAATTTCGACATATCTTCGGGTTTCACATCCCCCAGACCCCAAAACCACCGTCAGTTCAAAAGTTTATATATAATTTGTGTATGTATATATATGTATATCAGTTTCTTGTGGACACGATAACTGCCGTAATTTTGCACCAATCACTTTGAAATTTTTACCGAATATGTATACCTATAAAATCTCGGTCGAGTTCGTTACTGGGCTAAATCGGTCGAAGGGGGTGAAAATGGGGGGATTTTTTCGAAAAAGTGAAATATTGCTATAACTCTCTTACTATGTGAAATATCGAATCCGTTCAACGTTCATTCTATGTGTCGGATAAAGCCCAAAAAATTTATGTTTGAAGAGTTTTTTAATAGCACCAACCATTGACCAAAGGGGTGGGAAAAAGTGAGTTTTTCGGGAAACATTAATCATATCTCTCTTAATAGGCACAATATCAAAACCGTACAAAATGGAAGTAGTGTGGTAGTGGGGGAGCTGCACCACTTCTTTTTGAACCCTCCTCGTATTTGCCCCGAAGCTGATATCTCGCTAACCAATGGTCGGATTTCAACAAACAGGGTGTCCTAGCACTCGTAGTGATGCCCCCTACTTTCCTATAGGCTCTTTATTTAATTAAAAGATCAAAACTAAAAGGTCATTCGCTTTTAATATCTCGCGAACCAATTATGCTAGAGGTGTGTTCGACAGGTCCAAAGACTCGGGCTGACGTCCTCTTTACTATAGACCACTCGTTATAATTTTTAATAAAATTGGAAACTCGATTTTGGTGTAAACAAGTGTTTTTTGTGATTTTTGCCGATATTTCACGAACCAATAACGCTAGAGGCATGTACGACGGGTCCAAGGACTCGGGGTGACGTCCTCTTTACTATGGACCACTCGTTGTAATTTTAAAAAATTTGGAAACTCGATTTTGGGGTAAACACGTGTTTTTTTGTGATTTTTGCCGATATCTCACGAACCAATAACGCTAGAGACATGTACGAGGTGTCCTAGGACTCGGGCTAACGACCCCTTTCAAATGTGGTAGATATATTTTTTCCAAAAAATAATTCACAAAGGGCCTAACGCCGTACATGTTGAAAAAACGTTTTTTTCTTTACCTGTTTATAATGTTTATGAAGCGTGGTGGTTGAGAGAGACGATACGGCTGGGTGTGTGTGCGTTTCAACGAACCTGTCGCTGACCACGGTGGCCGTGTTCAATAGATTAATTGCTATTTCGGCGGGTCGGTTTATGACAGAGCGAGGGTGCGTTTTTCTGATATTTTACCTTTGACGTGTAAACGGTAATGAGAACTTGGTTCTATGTTGGTCGAAGCGAGTACAGAAAACAAACTTACAGGAGGTGAATGTCATTTGAGCTTATTGGAAGGCACTGATCTGACTTGACGACAGGTGCAATGGAAAAAATGACCATGACGCTTGAAGGTGAAATAATCTGACCATCGTGGTGGCAGGGAAGAGCGAAAGGCATGTGAACAGGTGTGAAACCACATGCACGCTAAACCAGTGACATTCTGTTTTGCTTCGTACGTGACAATATGCAAGTTCAGGTGAAATTTGATCTACCACAGGTGTTCGCTTGGGACGTTTGCTGTCCACGTGCGCGATAACTGTTAACAAGTTACATCCTGTTTTGCTTCGTACGTGACAAAATGCAAGTTGACGTGAAATTTGATCTGCCACAGGTGTTCACCTTGGACGTTAGCTGTCCACGTGCCTGATAACAGAATGTTCAAAGCGTGGGAATCGCTGAATCAGTAAAAAGTATGATCTAATTTGTGGGAATGATGTCACAACCAATAGATAGGCAAGAGCTGCGAACAGCAGTGGTGGTAGGTGGAGGGGGGGGGGAGGAGAGGGGGAGGGGTAATGTAAGAGAGAACACAGGTGGAAAGGGAAAGACAAACATGTATGAACATGCACGAAGCGCGGAGCGCTGTACACACAGAGCTATATATAGGTGGTGTACAACATGTGTGAATAAATAAAAAGTACACAGGTTCACGCAACATGTAATTTATTGATCCAAGAATTAAACGTGGAGTTAAACCCTAACCATTTGACATAGAGTTTATTTCCTTTTTGTTTCAACACTTTTTCCACAAGATAATGCTGAGGAAATGCTGTTTTCTGAAGTTCATGGAGATAAAATCTACCTTTTATGGGTTGACGGTTGAGGTCCTCGAGTAAATAGGTGACTGGAGTGTCCAAGTTGACTCGACTAATTCGAAATGGTTCAGTCCCCCACTGTGGCGTGTAGCCCTTATTGAAGGCAGACTTAAATTTGCTCACACGAACAAAATCCCCAATTTTCAGTCGGTGACGTTTAGGATCGGCTGTTTTTATGGGGTTAAACAGTTTATCCAATCGCTGAATATTTTTAGTTACGAGACGTGGCTTGGTCCCAATCGTTCTATGTTTGGTGTCATTGTAACGTGATACTAGCTCAGGTAACATGTCCAACCGGCGATACGTGCCCTGAGCGGTAACCGCTTTCCACATATGGGTTTTCAATGTTCGGTTGAACCGTTCGACTACACTGGCTTTGAGGTTGCTGTACGTGGTGTAATGGTGAATATCCTTAGATTTGAGAAAACTGGAGAAATCCTTGTTGAAAAATTCTTTCCCCTGGTCAGTTTGTAGCAGCTGAGGTTGACGTGTGGAGTGTTGGATAATATGTTGAAAGGCCTTGGTAACTAGTGGGCCAGACTTGCGACGCACAGGTTCAACAAAGGCCATTTTGGAATAGACATCTATTTTACAATAGGTAGCGCACGAGTCGATTCAACAAAGTTCCGTTTGCGTTCATATACCATTCATTCGATTGCGATTGAACTTCAATTGTTTGGTTTTCAAATGCAGTGGTAGATAGTCGTTATTTTGTAAAACATTCTTACTTGCAGTAGTAATAAGACTCTATGGTTTCGCTAACACATAGATAGACTGTATTATTGCCATGGTCAAGCACTCACATTAAGATCATTTACAAAATCATAAAATGAAAAATAAAAAATCTTGTTTTGAAAATATCGTTTTTCAACATACACAAAATAAATATATAAAAAATTTGTAAACAGCAAAATGGAAAATCCATGGTCAAGCACTCACATTAAGATCATTTACAAAGTCATAAAATGAAAAATAAAAAATCTTGTTTTGGAAATATCGATTTTTTTCAACATACACAAAATAAATATATAAAAAATTTGTAAACAGCAAAATGGAAAATCCAAGTTTCCATATAGACAAAATTTAAAAACCTTAAACGGACATTTAAGAAAATATATGGAAATGGGAAATTAACAAATGTGTAAATATGAAAATGGAAAAATCCATGTTTTCATATCATGAAATTGAAAAACATCAAACTGTCATTTAAAAAAATGCAAATGGAAAATTGACAAATTGCAATGTGTGAAATGTGAAATTGAACAAATGGCTATCATTATTTTAAAAAAAAGAACATGGTGCTCTATGGTTGAGGTGTGAATCAAACCCTCTCTACTTATTTGGACCACCCGAGACTGAGTAGACTAGTTTTAGTTGTCATACCACTTTTAAAAGTTTGTGTTAAATATAGGAATTGAACCCAAGAGCTTGTAGGGGAGATCCAAGGTTATAATATGTTAAACAGATAGCCTTGAATGTAGGGTGTGGTAGCTATATTGAGATGAGACGTTTCGCTCGGGGCAGGGAGGCATGGAGATCAGCATCAAACCAGTCAGATGACTGACGACTCAAACAACATGTAGAGCTCACCAAAATAATGTTGTGTAACGGTAAATGTTAGTCAACGAACAGTAATGCATTACTAAAACCCATGACACGATACCTAAGAGCTTTTCTAAAATTATTTTAAAATGCCTTTAACCCTATATTAAACACCCAGTTCACAAGACTCATAACTGCAATGTTATGGTCAAACAAAACAAAATCTATATTTCAAAACAAACAAGTGGTTTAGTCAATGTATACTGGAAAAAGTTTTATAAACACTCAAGTCCACAAAAATAATTAAATTAGTAACAGTCAGGTTGACCGAGTGGTTATGGTGTTTGACTTAAGTTCAAATTTTCTGTACAAGAAAGCAAGGGTTCGAATCCCTTACCTGATATAACTATTGCCTCAACATGGCTTGACCACACTCTATTATTGTGTACTCGGTACACAAACCATAAATAGAGTGTATTGTTTAAGGTCACTCTCTTTGCGAACATAGTCAGAGACTGTTGATGGTTAACAATTGCATTAATAGTGGGACATAGGGATAGCAATTAAGAAAAACAGACAATACCCATACACTATTTTTATTTATTTAATGTAAGTACTTGTACAATAGTTATATACAAACTACAATTCTCTTTTGTCTATTACTATCTAGTCCTTTTCGATCCACTTGCATATCAAGGGCAGATGACTTTGTAGTTCAGCCCCTTTAAACAACAATAACACTACTTCTTGCATAGTCTGTGATGTTGATGACTCTTGAGGCGTGGAAGATGGATACAACATAACTTTTACAACAGGGGTTAAACGTTGCTCAACAAACAATGCACTATTTTGAGTAGCAACATCTTTCTCTTGTACTAACTTTTTAGCATTCTGATGATTTTTTGTCAACACCATTAGTGTTTTGTCTGGAGCACTACATCGCCTGATCACTCACACTTAAAACCACACCATTTCTACTTTTCATATTGCCTCGACATCTTGTTGACCTCTGTTTTGAGCATCGCCAGAATATTATTCCTTTTACATTTTGTCGTCTATAGTTATAAGAGTAGCCTTTATAGAGTACACGTTGTTTACCTCGGTTAGTTGTAGTAAGTTCCATAGTAGTAACTAACCTGTTAGTATAATTTGCACACTACAAAGGTTATCTCTGTTCTGGTAATTGAATTATTTAGCGTTGGCTTTTATATTTAATTCGTACAGTTTAAAGTGATAGAAAAGTGGTAGAAACGTGGTAGGAAAGTGGTAGACAATTGGTAACATAGTGGTAGAAAAGTGGTAGCAAAGTGGTAGAAAAGTGGTAGAAAAGTGGCAGAAAAGTAGTAGAAAAGTGGTAGCAAAGCGGTAGAAAAGTGGTAGCAAACTAGAAAAGTGGTAGAAAAGTGGCAGAAAAGTAGTAGAAAAGTGGTAAAAAAGTGGTAGAAAAGTGGTAGCAAACTAGAAAAGTGGTAGCAAAGTGGTAGCAAAGTGGTAGAAAATATTACATGTATTGTTAAGAAATAGTTTAAGCGGTTACATGGATTCATTACACTATAATTTTAGCATCAAGAAGCTCATTTTCTATATCCAAAAGTTCTTCCTCATATTTAGTATGACCAGCCTGTTTACAGGTATGCAAGTACTGAAGCCGCTGGATTAGCTTACTGGGATTGTTCCAGTAAACAAATTTAACATATGATTTTTTTGGGTGTAAACCATTATCATCATCATCATCATCATTATCATCATAATCATCATCATCATCATGGTTATCATCATCAATATAATTATCATCAATATAATCATCATCACTATTACTATCTAATCCTTTTTGTTCATCTTGCAATGCAACAACCTTTGGCATAGTTTGTGTTGTCTTTGATAGTGTTAGAGGTTTCTTAGACGTTAACGACTGTCCTAACATGTCTTTTTCAGGAGATAATAAATGCTCTTTAACAAACAAAGCACTATCTTGAGCCACACTATTTTTTTCTTGGTCTTGCTTTTTTTACCTTGGATAGAGTATTTTGTCCATTTAAATGAGTAATATTTTGAGATTTACAATGATGATCGATTGAAATAAGTATGTTGGAGCCTTTTGTCTTAATCATTCCTCGACACTTTTTAGATCGTTGTTTCGAACAGCACCAAATAACAGTTCCATTTTTATTAGTTCTTTTTACAATATATGCATATCCTTTACAGTAAGCACATGGCTTACCATAGTTAGTCGTTGATACTTCCATGCCAACTGTTCAGCATAAACTAATCTCTAGTAAAGTTAACTCGATAATAAAAATGATTGTTTGTAGTATGTGCAGTTTAAAGTAAGAGCAAAAGTGAGAGTCAAATGGTATAAAAGTGTTAGCAAAGTGGTGGAAGAGTGGTAGCAGTTTATAGTAGTCATGATCTTTTTTACTAGAATGTGATTTGAGTAAATGTAATTTCTAATCCTTAGCAGTGAGTAGTCAGTTAGTCTTGGTTCAGACAAGCGTAAACAGTTCTCCAATGAATCAGAGATCAAGATTTTCATTATGAAACAGTTGTGTAACCAATTAGGTATCGGTACTTGATAGCTTCACACATGAACAAAAATTCCAACATATCTGACTTGAATTACATGATTTGAAAGTTGACAAAGAATATCCAATCAACCATTGCAGTTACAATGTCAAACACACAAAGACAAAATCAGCATGAAATTTTAAGTTACAGGAAAATTCAATGAAATAGACTATGCAGGAAATTTGGAAATACACATCAGAAGTTTGCAACACCATCCTTCTAGCCTATATAAATTTTCGACATGGAAAGTGTGCACTGCCCCTAACATTAAACCAATTTATCAATAACACAAGTCAACAATCAAAACATTTTGTGTTGAGTCTATCATTTAATGCATATATTCTGTCTACATTGAACAGTAACAAAAAACGCCATTCATAATTAATTAAGTTTGCTTTAATTCTTTATGTAATGATATATAGATATTTAAAGTTTTGGCTGACTGTTCAGGGTGAATCGGCTTTGAACACATAAGAGAGGGAATATTTTAAGACTTAACCTCAGCTCACCTAACATAACCTAAATTTACCTAACCTAACCTTGTCATATAGGTAAGAAACGGGTCAAGCTATGCTTTCGACTACCGAGTTTCAGCTACTTTTCAAGGTTACTCTCCCGAACATTGCCGGAGACTGCTGATAAACACTTATATTCTCACGGCGGCGGCGCGCAACGACTTACATGACGCGCTCCCCCCTTTTCATTGATCCCTGTTGATTTGTCCCTTTGGACTGGTCCCTGTTGACTAGCCCCTTTTGGGCGGGCCCTTTTTGAATGGAGTCATTTTTGACGGGTCCCTGTGGACAGGTCCTTTTGGCTGATCCCTTTGGACCGGACCCTTTGACATAATTTGGATAATTGGATAACCTATGGACTGGCCCATGCAATTATCCAAATTATGTCAAAGGCTCCGGTCCAAAGGGATCAGCCAAAAGGACCTGTCCACAGGGACCCGTCAAAAATGACTCCATTCAAAAAGGGCCCGTCCAAAAGGGGCTAGTCAAAAGGGACCAGTCCAAAGGGACAAATCAACAGGGATCAATGAAAAGGGGGGAGCGCGTCATGTAAGTCGTTGCGCGCCGCCGCCGTGAGAATATAAGTGTTTATCAGCAGTCTCCGGCAATGTTCGGGAGAGTAACCTTGAAAAGTAGCTGAAACTCGGTAGTCGAAAGCATAGCTTGACCCGTTTCTTACCTATATGACAAGGTTAGGTTAGGTAAATTTAGGTTATGTTAGGTGAGCTGAGGTTAAGTCTTAAAATATTCCCTCTCTTATGTGTTCAAAGCCGATTCACCCTGAACAGTCAGCCAAAACTTTAAATATCTATATATCATTACATAAAGAATTAAAGCAAACTTAATTAATTATGAATGGCGTTTTTTGTTACTGTTCAATGTAGACAGAATATATGCATTAAATGATAGACTCAACACAAAATGTTTTGATTGTTGACTTGTGTTATTGATAAATTGGTTTAATGTTAGGGGCAGTGCACACTTTCCATGTCGAAAATTTATATAGGCTAGAAGGATGGTGTTGCAAACTTCTGATGTGTATTTCCAAATTTCCTGCATAGTCTATTTCATTGAATTTTCCTGTAACTTAAAATTTCATGCTGATTTTGTCTTTGTGTGTTTGACATTGTAACTGCAATGGTTGATTGGATATTCTTTGTCAACTTTCAAATCATGTAATTCAAGTCAGATATGTTGGAATTTTTGTTCATGTGTGAAGCTATCAAGTACCGATACCTAATTGGTTACACAACTGTTTCATAATGAAAATCTTGATCTCTGATTCATTGGAGAACTGTTTACGCTTGTCTGAACCAAGACTAACTGACTACTCACTGCTAAGGATTAGAAATTACATTTACTCAAATCACATTCTAGTAAAAAAGATCATGACTACTATAAACTGCTACCACTCTTCCACCACTTTGCTAACACTTTTATACCATTTGACTCTCACTTTTGCTCTTACTTTAAACTGCACATACTACAAACAATCATTTTTATTATCGAGTTAACTTTACTAGAGATTAGTTTATGCTGAACAGTTGGCATGGAAGTATCAACGACTAACTATGGTAAGCCATGTGCTTACTATAAAGGATATGCATATATTGTAAAAAGAACTAATAAAAATGGAACTGTTATTTGGTGCTGTTCGAAACAACGATCTAAAAAGTGTCGAGGAATGATTAAGACAAAAGGCTCCAACATACTTATTACAATCGATCATCATTGTAAATCTCAAAATAATACTCATTTAAATGGACAAAATACTCTAACCAAGGTAAAAAAGCAAGACCAAGAAAAAAATAGTGTGGCTCAAGATAGTGCTTTGTTTGTTAAAGAACATTTATTATCTCCTGAAAAAGACATGTTAGGACAGTCGTTAACGTCTAAGAAACCTCTAACACTATCAAAGACAACACAAACTATGCCAAAGGTTGTTGCATTGCAAGATGAACAATAAGGATTAGATAGTAATAGTGATGATGATTATATTGATGATAATTATATTGATGATGATAACCATGATGATGATGATGATTATGATGATAATGATGATGATGATGATAATGGTTTACACCCAAAAAAATCATATGTTAAATTTGTTTACTGGAACAATCCCAGTAAGCTAATCCAGCGGCTTCAGTACTTGCATACCTGTAAACAGGCAGGTCATACTAAATATGAGGAAGAACTTTTGGATATAGAAAATGAGCTTCGTGATGCTAAAATTATAGTGTAATGAATCCATGTAACCGCTTAAACTATTTCTTAACAATACATGTAATATTTTCTACCACTTTGCTACCACTTTGCTACCACTTTTCTAGTTTGCTACCACTTTTCTACCACTTTGCTACCACTTTTCTACTACTTTTCTGCCACTTTTCTACCACTTTTCTAGTTTGCTACCACTTTTCTACCACTTTGCTGCCACTTTTCTACCACTTTTCTACCACTTTGCTACCACTTTTCTACCACTATGTTACCAATTGTCTACCACTTTGCTACCACGTTTCTACCACTTTTCTATCACTTTAAACTGTACGAATTAAATATAAAAGCCAACGCTAAATAATTCAATTACCAGAACAGAGATAACCTTTGTAGTGTGCAAATTATACTAACAGGTTAGTTACTACTATGGAACTTACTACAACTAACCGAGGTAAACAACGTGTACTCTATAAAGGCTACTCTTATAACTATAGACGACAAAATGTAAAAGGAATAATATTCTGGCGATGCTCAAAACAGAGGTCAACAAGATGTCGAGGCAATATGAAAAGTAGAAATGGTGTGGTTTTAAGTGTGAGTGATCAGGCGATGTAGTGCTCCAGACAAAACACTAATGGTGTTGACAAAAAATCATCAGAATGCTAAAAAGTTAGTACAAGAGAAAGATGTTGCTACTCAAAATAGTGCATTGTTTGTTGAGCAACGTTTAACCCCTGTTGTAAAAGTTATATTGTATCCATCTTCCACGCCTCAAGAGTCATCAACATCACAGACTATGCAAGAAGTAGTGTTATTGTTGTTTAAAGGGGCTGAACTACAAAGTCATCTGCCCTTGATATGCAAGTGGATCGAAAAGGACTAGATAGTAATAGACAAAAGAGAATTGTAGTTTGTATATAACTATTGTACAAGTACTTACATTAAATAAATAAAAATAGTGTATGGGTATTGTCTGTTTTTCTTAATTGCTATCCCTATGTCCCACTATTAATGCAATTGTTAACCATCAACAGTCTCTGACTATGTTCGCAAAGCGAGTGACCTTAATCAATACACTCTATTTATGGTTTGTGTACCGAGTACACATTAATAGAGTGTGGTCAAGCCATGTTGAGGCAATAGTTATATCAGGTAAGGGATTCGAACCCTTGCTTTCTTGTACAGAAAATTTGAATTTAAGTCAAACACCATAACCACTCGGTCAACCTGACTGTTACTAATTTAATTATTTTTGTGGACTTGAGTGTTTTTAAAACTTTTTCCAGTATACATTGACTAAACCACTTGTTTGTTTTGAAATATAGATTTTGTTTTGTTTGACCATAACATTGCAGTTATGAGTCTTGTGAACTGGGTGTTTAATATAGGGTTAAAGGCATTTTAAAATAATTTTAGAAAAGCTCTTAGGTATCGTGTCATGGGTTTTAGTAATGCATTACTGTTCGTTGACTAACATTTACCGTTACACAACATTATTTTGGTGAGCTCTACATGTTGTTTGAGTCGTCAGTCATCTGACTGGTTTGATGCTGATCTCCATGCCTCCCTGCCCCGAGCGAAACGTCTCATCTCAATATAGCTACCACACCCTACATTCAAGGCTATCTGTTTAACATATTATAACCTTGGATCTCCCCTACAAGCTCTTGGGTTCAATTCCTATATTTAACACAAACTTTTAAAAGTGGTATGACAACTAAAACTAGTCTACTCAGTCTCGGGTGGTCCAAATAAGTAGAGAGGGTTTGATTCACACCTCAACCATAGAGCACCATGTTCTTTTTTTTAAAATAATGATAGCCATTTGTTCAATTTCACATTTCACACATTGCAATTTGTCAATTTTCCATTTGCATTTTTTTAAATGACAGTTTGATGTTTTTCAATTTCATGATATGAAAACATGGATTTTTCCATTTTCATATTTACACATTTGTTAATTTCCCATTTCCATATATTTTCTTAAATGTCCGTTTAAGGTTTTTAAATTTTGTCTATATGGAAACTTGGATTTTCCATTTTGCTGTTTACAAATTTTTTATATATTTATTTTGTGTATGTTGAAAAAAATCGATATTTCCAAAACAAGATTTTTTATTTTTCATTTTATGACTTTGTAAATGATCTTAATGTGAGTGCTTGACCATGGATTTTCCATTTTGCTGTTTACAAATTTTTTATATATTTATTTTGTGTATGTTGAAAAACGATATTTTCAAAACAAGATTTTTTATTTTTCATTTTATGATTTTGTAAATGATCTTAATGTGAGTGCTTGACCATGGCAATAATACAGTCTATCTATGTGTTAGCGAAACCATAGAGTCTTATTACTACTGCAAGTAAGAATGTTTTACAAAATAACGACTATCTACCACTGCATTTGAAAACCAAACAATTGAAGTTCAATCGCAATCGAATGAATGGTATATGAACGCAAACGGAACTTTGTTGAATCGACTCGTGCGCTACCTATTGTAAAATAGATGTCTATTCCAAAATGGCCTTTGTTGAACCTGTGCGTCGCAAGTCTGGCCCACTAGTTACCAAGGCCTTTCAACATATTATCCAACACTCCAAACGTCAACCTCAGCTGCTACAAACTGACCAGGGGAAAGAATTTTTCAACAAGGATTTCTCCAGTTTTCTCAAATCTAAGGATATTCACCATTACACCACGTACAGCAACCTCAAAGCCAGTGTGGTCGAACGGTTCAACCGAACATTGAAAACCCATATGTGGAAAGCGTTTACCGCTCAGGGCACGTATCGCCGGTTGGACATGTTACCTGAGCTAGTATCACGTTACAATGACACCAAACATAGAACGATTGGGACCAAGCCACGTCTCGTAACTAAAAATATTCAGCGATTGGATAAACTGTTTAACCCCATAAAAAAAGCCGATCCTAAACGTCACCGACTGAAAATTGGGGATTTTGTTCGTGTGAGCAAATTTAAGTCTGCCTTCAATAAGGGCTACACGCCTCAGTGGGGGACTGAACTATTTCGAATTCGTCGAGTCAACATGGACACTCTAGTCACCTATTTACTCGAGGACCTCAACCGTCAACCCAAAAAAGGTAGATTTTATCTCCATGAACTTCAGAAAACAGCATTTCCTCAGCATTATCTTGTGGAAAAAGTGTTGAAACAAAAAGAAAATAAACTCTATGTCAAATGGTTAGGGTTTAACTCCACGTTTAATTCTTGGATCAATAAATTACATGTTGCGTGAACCTGTGTACTTTTTATTTATTCACACATGTTGTACACCACCTATATATAGCTCTGTGTGTACAGCGCTCCGCGCTTCGTGCATGTTCATACATGTTTGTCTTTCCCTTTCCACCTGTGTTCTCTCTTACATTACCCCTCCCCATCTCCTCCCCCCCCCCCCCCTCCACCTACCACCACTGCTGTTCGCAGCTCGGTCCTATCTATTGGTTGTGACATCATTCCCACAAGTTAGATCATACTTTTTACTGATTCAGCGATTCCCACGCTTTGAACATTCTGTTATCAGGCACGTGGACAGCTAACGTCCAAGGTGAACACCTGTGGCAGATCAAATTTCACGTCAACTTGCATTATGTCACGTACGAAGCAAAACAGGATGTAACTTGTTAACAGTTATCACGCACGTGGACAGCAAACGTCCCAAGCGAACACCTGTGGTAGATCAAATTTCACCTGAACTTGCATATTGTCACGTACGAAGCAAGATAGAATGTCACTGGTTTAGCGTGCATGTGGTTTCACACCTGTTCACATGCCTTTCGCTCTTCCCTGCCACCACGATGGTCAGATTATTTCACCTTCAAGCGTCATGATCATTTTTTCCATTGCACCTGTTGTCAAGTCAGATCAGTGCCTTCCAATAAGCTCAAATGACATTCACCTCCTGTAAGTTTGTTTTCTGTACTCGCTTCGACCAACATAGAACCAAGTTCTCATTACCGTTTACACGTCAAAGGTAAAATATCAGAAAAACGCACCCTCGCTCTGTCATAAACCAACCCGCCGAAATAGCAATTAATCTATTGAACACGGCCACCGTGGTCAGCGACAGGTTCGTTGAAACGCACACACACCCAGCCGTATCGTCTCTCTCAACCACCACGCTTCATAAACATTATAAACAGGTAAAGAAAAAAAAACGTTTTTTCAACATGTATGGCGTTAGGCCCTTTGTGAATTATTTTTTTGAAAAAATATATCTACCACATTCGAAAGGGGTCGTTAGCCCGAGTCCTAGGACACCTCGTACATGTCTCTAGCGTTATTGGTTCGTGAGATATCGGCAAAAATCACAAAAAACAGGTGTTTACCCCAAAATCGAGTTTCCAATTTTATTAAAAATTATAACGAGTGGTCTATAGTAAAGAGGACGTCAGCCCGAGTCTTTGGACCTGTCGAACACACCTCTAGCATAATTGGTTCGCGAGATA
The DNA here is from genome assembly GCA_946902985.2 of Meconema thalassinum. Classification (NCBI taxonomy): domain Eukaryota; kingdom Metazoa; phylum Arthropoda; class Insecta; order Orthoptera; family Tettigoniidae; genus Meconema; species Meconema thalassinum. The sequence continues at coordinate 32,582,220 of OX336393.1, forward strand.
TTAAAAGCGAATGACCTTTTAGTTTTGATCTTTTAATTAAATAAAGAGCCTATATGAAAGTAGGGGGCATCACTACGAGTGCTAGGACACCCTGTTTGTTGAAATCCGACCATTGGTTAGCGAGATATCAGCTTCGGGGCAAATACGAGGAGGGTTCAAAAAGAAGTGGTGCAGCTCCCCCACTACCACACTACTAATGGAAAATATTCCCATAATAATTACCTAAAACTTTTGTCTGAAAGAATTTTTGATATGACCCACCATTACGCCAAGGGATGAGAAAAATGATTTCGGAATTACAAGAAAATGCCAAGAGCTATCAGTGGTTGCCATGGCAGCACTACTAATTTGATGAGGGATGGGCCATCAGACGTTGCCATGACAACGCACTTGCACGAAATCATATTCAGTATTTCCATCTGACTAAGTGGGAAGCGGCTTCGGTGACGTAACTGGTAGCATGCCGAATGTCTATGTCCAAGGTCGCGGTTTCAAACCCGGCCGAAGTCGTCGGATTTTCTAAGAGCGCTAAAATCCCTCAGTATGCTTTCCTTTGGAGGGGAAGTTCCAACGTTCGTTGCGAGTTGCTGGTTGGGGTGGCATATAGTAGCCAAGTTCACAGCTAGGTGTCGTTGACGGTAGTACTTGGTAGCAACATTAGGAACTACTGCTTGAAATTGACCGTCTGCAGTCCTTGCCTGAATTAAGACTAATACAGCCATTACAATTCACACCGTTTATCAGACAGATTCTACACTCACCCAAAGTACACGGGGTTAGTTGACCGCGTTGTCGCAGCCCCTAAACTGAGGAACCAACCAGAGGTAGATTTCAATAGAAAGCTAACTATTGCAATGGGTCCCATGTTTCGACTTCCGGAAAATTTCGACATATCTTCGCGTTTCACATCCCCCAGACCCCAAAACCACCGTCAGTTCAAAAGTTTATATATAATTTATGAATGTATATATATGTATATCAGTTTCTTGTGGACACGATAACTGCCGTAATTTTGCACCAATCACTTTGAAATTTTTACCGAATATGTATACCTATAAAATCTCGGTCGAGTTCGTTACTGGGCTAAATCGGTCGAAGGGGGTAAAATGGGGGGCTTTTTTTCGAAAAAGTGAAATATTGCTATAACTCTCTTACTCTGTGAAATATCGAATCGGTTCAACGTTCATACTATGTGTCGGATAAAGCCCAAAAATTTATGTTTGAAGAGTTTTTTAATAGCACCAACCATTGACCTAAGGGGTGGGAAAAAGTGGGTTTTTCGGGAAACATTAATCATATCTCTCTTAATAGGCACAATATCAAAACCGTACAAAATGGACAATATTCCCCTAATAATTACCTAAAACTTTTGTCTGAAAGAATTTTTGATATGACCCACCATTATGCCTAGGGATGAGAAAAATGATATCGGAATTATAAGAAAATGCCAAGAGCTATCAGTGTTTGCCATGGCAACACTACTAAATTGATGAGGGATGAGCTTTCAGACGTTGCCAAGATAACGCACTTGCACGAGATCAGATTCAGATTTCCATCTGACTAAGTGTGAAGCGGCTTCGGTGACGTAACTGGTAGCATGCTGAATGTCTATGCCCAAGGTCGCGAGTTCAAAGCTTGCCGAAGTCGTCGGATTTTCTAAGAGCGCTAAAAATCCCTCAGTATGCTTTCCCTTGGAGGGGAAGTTCCAACGTTCGTTGCGAGTTGCTGGTTGCGGTGGCATCCAGTAGCCAAGTTCACAGCTAGGTGTCGTTGACGGTAGTACCTGGTAGCAACATTAGGAACTACTGCTTGAAATTGACCGTCTGCAGTCCTTACCTGAATTACAGACTAATACAGCCATCCCTAAGTACACGGGGTTACATGACCGCGTTGTCGCAGCCCCTAAACTGAGGAACCAACCAAAATCTCTGCGGGAGATATAATTTTGCGTTAAGAAGTAACAGACCGTTACATAGTTACACATCAGTGTCGAAACCTTGCATAAGGACAGTGTGACCACAAGTATAAAAATGGACCCCAAATGACAAGAAGGTTACCGTTCCCATAGACAATAAAATGTTTAAAATAAGCATAAAATGACGAAAAACAATGTTAATTAAGCTACCATTATAAAATACCTTCTCGCAATAAATGAGGTCTGATCCTTCTACGAAAACCTGCATTTTCTGCCTATTTTCGCCTATTCCCAAGTTTGTCCGGTGAAATCTACCTCCGCCTTCCGGCGTGCCGAGAGGACTTTTTTTTTTATCTTGAAACATATTTAGCCGAGACTACATTGTACAGCAGGAACATAATTAACTCTCACCAACAATTCAATTTATGAGCCTACTGTTCTTGTAGCTTAATAGAGAATAGAGAGAGCACAGGAAATCTTCAGTTTCTTAACTCAGATTGTACATTAAAATTACATTTTGCTACTAGATCATTTCTTAAATGATGTAAGTGAAGGTTAAAAAATTAGTTTAAATGGGTTATTTTCAAAATAGATTCAATTCACATTTTGAGGGGGTTGTTTTTGAAATTACAATAGGACTAAATGTCTTTAATCTTGGGAATCAATAATAAGCTTATTGACTTTCTGATATGTATAGATGTTAAGAAATATGCTTCACCCATCTGGTACATCAGGACTCCCAAAGCTAAATCTTCAATTAATGATATAGGCTTCATTAAGGTAAAATTATGAGCAGGGCTAGGATTTATATGTACTAAAAGTGTCAAAATATGTACATATGTATGTATATACAGGGTGTCATTTATGTACTTGAGTAGCCTTAGGGGCGTGTAGGGGATGGGTATAGGATCAATTTGAGATAGGGAACCTGGGGTCGGAATGGCGTCCTAACCCCAGAAAACAGGTTTGTTTCAGGCCCTCCGCCCCTGTAAACTAGGGAAGCGCGCCTTGTATTACTCTGAGGGCAGGCACTCTTTCGCTGTCAACGGTCTTGGCGCGACCACCGCTCAACGCTGCGGCGAGGCGCGGTGCTCTGGTGGTTCCGGGTTCGTTTCTCCAGGGGTGCCATGCCTTCATTTTTTCTTTTTCTTTTTTTAGAGGGGAAGGAGGGGGCGTAGTCACAGTGTGTGTTTATTCTGTGCTGATTTTTTTAAACTATCGTTGATTCTGTAAATTAATTGCTTTTGATTATTAGTATTTACGAGTTACGTGTTTTTCTGTAGTAGTTGAAGACGACGGAACTATCAATTGGAAAGAGGAATGCAGCTCTCGCCTAACGCAGCGTTGAGTGGTAGTCGCGCCAAGACCGTTGACAGCGAAAGAGTGCCTGACCTCAGAGTATCACATTACGCGCATCCCTACATTACAGGGGCGGAGGGCCTGACATAAACCTGTTTTCTGGGGTTAGCAGGCCATTCCGACCCCAGGTTCCCTATCTCAAATTGATCCTATACCCATCCTCTACACGCCCCTTAAGGGTACTCGAGTACATAAATGACACCCTGTATATTTAAAAAATGTGTACAATCTAAAAAATGTCAAAATGTTAATATATTTTATGAAATATGGACAAAAGACAAATTTATCCCCATAATACTAATTTTGTTACTTCTATAACCCACATAAATGCATTAAAATACTGGGTTTATTAATCAAATTATCCAATTTTCTTTTATTTCACTTACTTTTCACTTACTTTCATTCATTGATTATTACTGTTATTCCTGCCTACCATAACAGTATGCCATGAAATGTTCTAAATTTTCAAACTTGAAGTTTCGTTTCATAAGAATTGCTATCGTTACACCTACGTACTTCAGATATATTTCTTTTCATTACATAACTGTACACTTGTCCTGTGCTGTCATTTTTCCAGTCACTGAAAACTACAATTCTATATATTTTTACTCATAAGAGTAAGATATGTACAAATATTGGTTTGAAATTTACTAAATATGTAAAATTATTTATTGTGCATGTATGTACTGAAGTCAGAAATATGGAGTAACATGTCAAATAAATTTGTTTAATTAGAAAGAGGACAACATAATCGGTGGAGATAATTTATTAGGATATGAAATAAGTATTTACATATAAATCCTAGCCCTGATTATGAGAAAGCTGAAGCAGAAAAGAAGTAAAGGAACAGTAGGCAGATATGTTGATTTGGACAAAGGTGATTTATCAAGATTAGTGTCAGTTGCTTTGGGAAAATATGTTTGTCTTTCTGGGCACAGTGTCCTTGAGATTTCCTTGATTTTTGTTACTACAATAATTATTAAGGCAAACATTCACAGAAATCCAAACGATCTTCCTACAAAGGTCCTGTGCACTATGCTCAGAACATTCTCTCTCCCACAATAATTCATTGTTTAGGACAGCTTTGTAGCTACTTCTCTTTGGTTTGGCACATGAAGAAATTCCTGTTCAAACTGCTCACACAATTTTTGAACAATCAAATAAGTATTGACAACAATACTGATAACATGATATTGAGGAAAAAGCAGCTTTCCTCGACTTACATTCTCTATCAAGGTATACATTGCATGATCTTGTAAAATGTCATTGAGCACTAGGTGATCCTTACAAATTTCACATTTTGATTGCTTTAGAATTGAATAGCAACAATACCCTGCAATATAGGTCAGCACAGGCAAATCATAACTGGCATTTTCAACAAAACCAGCTAATTCCAAACGGGCAAATCACTTACGGTAGGTTATAGTATTTAACGGCATTGGAAATGTTTTCATAGAACAGATGTACGTACAGTAGGTGTATCTTGACGTTACGCACACCTTGTGGTTCAGACCTTCTATCTTTAATCTATATTTAATATGGCTAGTATAAGTACAGTATAACTTACATTTGTTGTTTTGCTGACTGTTAAATTTTCCCTTGGGATGGCTCGTATCCACTTGTTTGTCAAGTCTGCTTCTTTCGGAAAAGAAAACACTTGGACTTTTGGTCCCGTTGGATAAGTCCCTCTGCGCCCAGTCACACAACATTATACGGCATTTTGGTGATTAATATTACAAATATCCACAAATACAAACACTTCATTACACATTTATCTACACTGATTAAGACACTTCGAACGCTGAAGAGCAAAACTACACAAAAAGTACATTTTATGTGCCGACCATGTAATGCTCCACAAACAACGCGATTGACTACCGTTGGTCGAGCTGCCTAGCGCTGGTCAGCCAGTGCGGAGGCCTTATTATTTAAGTGGCGTTGGTAGAGGACACTGGAACCACTGCTTCTTCCACTTTTCTGAAGATAGATGTTCTTTGTGGGCATACCTAATGCTGTCAACAGAATAAGTATGTCTACATCTTCAGCAGCAATGATGACACTGTCGAATTCGCTGGCCTTGGATAGGGCAGTGTTGACGATCATCACGTCGGCGTCCTCATATACCTGCTTCACTTCGATGCTAGCATCCGCCATTCGTGTCATCAACATCGAAATGAATGCGCTCTAATTGTGATCGTTTGCCAAGAACTTTCCTTGTGCTATGGTCACCTTGGTAGATGAGGAGAACACGACTTTGGTTGCTGATTGTAACACAAAACGGCGAGCTCGTTCTGCGGCTTTGGTGCTATGATAGCCGGCGTTAGTGGGGTATCCATCAAACACAACAATCACATTGCTACCAATGTGTCCTTGCACGTAGTTGGTGTACGTAGAGCACAGCATCTCAAATGTGGTTGTGGGCGTTTTGTTCCACACCACTTTATGTAACAGGTATCCTCCATCAATCACGTTACAGTTCCTGTTGCCAAGGTTGACTTCCTCTACGTGAGTGAAGAGCGAGTACATCGCAGTCTTCGTTCCCTTGCGCATTCCCTCCTCAGTAAAGAGTGGCATAGGGAAGGGTGCGAGTTCAAACTTCAAGCGTTTATTAAGATCTTCTTCAGATTTTTTGACAATGCAAACACGCTGGAAGAGAGTGAGGGGATTGACAGTTAATTTTTACCGGCAATTTTCAACGAGCAGGACACGGAAGCGAGAGTCACGTTCATATCCTTCCGTTTCAGTTTCAATTCTTCAAAATCCCCCCCCCCCACTTTCTTCATGCATGCTATGCCTATCTCTCGTGCTAAGTGACAGTTCACTTCGCCATGACCAATGATTCCTGTGCTCAGAGAAACTATCTCCCGGATGTGAAGGAATGGGAGGTGTTCAGTGAACCATGCGCGCAGTTTCCCAATGTCCATGTTGTCTCTCGCTACTCGGGTTGCTCTCATGTCCACAGGCTGTCTCTGAACAAACATCAGCGAACAATTCTATTTCACCTGCCCTGGAATAATTATGTATGGCAAGGGGAGGGGGGGGGGGGTGGGAGGAGGGGGTTGTCGATCCAATAACAACATGATGTGAATATGCTTGGCTTTCAGCAGAGAAGAAAATTAGCTTTTGTGAATTGGGGTTGGGTGGGGGAAGGGGGGATTGGGGGGGTTCCAAAGTTGGTGATTGCAACCAGAATCATATTTACAACAACATTTCATCATAATTCGGGTATAACCGAAGAAATAAGGTGAAATTCTTCATTTTCGGGAATTTTTTAGAGAATTTTGAATAATTACATCTTTTTCGTCACGCCATATCTCGGTAACGAATTGACATACAAACATGTTTGAATAGTCAAAATTGTAGGAAACGTAACGCTCAACAAAATAGCATAAGTATGCTTTTGCTGTAGGACGTAAGGTAAAAATGTTATTGAGGAAATACTGGAGGAAGGTCGAAGCTTTTGCAGTTTCCCGCCCCCTCCTCCTTTCCCACACGGTCCTCGAGGTCCAAAACTTGAGAAAATGTTAACTATTCATCCCTCAACAACATCCCAAAGATTCATTAAATTCCGACCTTTTCCCACCTAACCCCACTTTTTCCAACCTGTCGACTGGACTATTAAATAGTATGATGCTCTCTATAGCATTATGAAACATTATGACGAATATCTGAATGTATTATACTGAAATATTTTGATAAACTTTGAAAACTTATATTGAAGCATTCCACTCTCTATAAAACGAATTCGAATACAGTCGAAAAATTATTCACTATCAAACAGTTTGCGACGAAGAATAAAAATAAAATTAACGCAACGTCAGAATCGACACACGATGACGTTTAAAATATTAACTTGAGATTACAATTATACTGAACTAAAAACACTAAAAACATGGAAAATAAATGGTCACATATCTACATAAAATATTGGTCAATTCTAGATACCCTAAACATGGAATAAACTACTAAATATAATATAAGCGTTTAGCTACCTTCAGCCCGTATAATTCTTCTGATAACCTGGGTTATTGATGGAGTGGGCGCAGGGCCGGATATAAGAGTATGCTAGCGATAGGCTTAAGTCCATTTGCTGCCTCCTCAATAGTTCATATTTGCTTAATACATTTGATTTATACAACAAAAGGATAGAGTTAATTGGCGTCTTTATCTTTTTTAAACATAAAGTTCATTTACTGTAGATTAAACTACAAATTTAATGGCTTACATAATAAATGTTATAATGAAATTCGTTAACTACTTGTTTTTTTTTCACTTCATTTAAGATTGGTTAAAAAATGAAATGGGTTTCGAACTTAATTAATTTGTTCTTGGAGATCAGTGATCACTATTTTACACATATTTTTATGCCAGTGATTATCTTTTGCGTAATTGAAGAACTGTGTTCAATTTGAATTAAGTTGTCCTACATGGTGAAATGAAATAACACAAAATGTAGTTAATTACTGGTTTATTTGTTGAAAAATATACGAACTTCTCTAAAACAACTCACACCACTTAATCTGCGTATTCAAATTTACATAGCTTTCCCACGAGATTTGTTAATGGCAAACTCGTTAATAATGTCCTCATATGAAAGTGTTAGGTAGATTTCATTAGAAAGCTAACTATTGCAATGGGTCCCATGTTTCGACTTCCGGAAAATTTCGACATATCTTTGCGTTTCACATCCCCCAGACCCCAAAACCACCGTCAGTTCAAAAGTTTATATATAATTTATGTATACATATATACATATATATATGTATGTACGTGTTACGCTCAAAGGCCGAATTCGCTCAATGACCGAAATTTTTACTCACGACGCGACGTGGGTACGACAAAATAGTCACAACGCGACGTGGGTACAGAAATTCGGTCATTGGCCGAAACGGAATGCCCACGTCGCGTTGTGGGTAATCCTGTTTGCTCAAAGACCGATGTAAACTTCACTTCGGAGATTGAGCAATGCAAAAATACCCACGTCGCGTTGTGGACAACGTGGCTTGCCCACAACGCGTTGCGGGTATTTTGCTTTTGCGCAAAGTCCGAAATGACCCAACGTCAGTAGTTAAGTCGTTTGATACCTTATCGGCAAACTATAGTAAAAAAGAAGTTGGTTTGGAAATAAACATTCTTTCAACATAATGAACATTTATTAATGTTTTAAAGAAAATGTTATAATTAATGTTTATGTTACATATTATAATGAAATGTATTGCTTTATAACACATTTGACATTGTAAACCTTGAAAATATATGACTCAAAAGAAAACTTTAAATTAAATACTATAATGTAAGAAAAACGTATTTAAAGTTATGATTATCACGATACATTCATTGTAAGAACTGTTTATTTATTCGCGCATGTGGCGCTGCTATGGCACTTTAAGTTACATTTTACATTTGATTTTAAACACTTACAGGATTTTCCTGTGCACCTTTGTTTACATCCACATTTAACAAACCCTTGTTTAGACCCTGACGACACCACCGCTTCTTGCCTGACGTTGATGAAAGGTTCAGGCACTTCATCAGTTTTCAGGAATTTGTTTTTTATTGGTTGGAATTGGTTCCTAGAGAATTGTTTGTCGAGGGTCCCATGTTTTGTTCCAAGTGTGTGGTGATCCTCGTCAACGTTCATGACAACAGCCATGATATTTCGCGGGGCCAGCCGGCCACGGTCTACTTCAGGAATCTGAACAACTACATTGTCACCAACAGACACAGAAGGTAATTTTTTACCCGAAATTTTCAACATATTCTCAGCCTGTGACCCAAGTCCCAATTTGCACTTTCCCCTGGCGGTATCAACTGCAGATTTCTTTGAGCAACGAGAGCAAAGGGGCAATTCAGAACCGAATTCAGTTGTTGGAAAGCATCCTAGATGACATTTTTGCCCACATTCAAAGCATTTCACAGTTGCCAAAGCACACTCATCGTTTTAGTGTCCCATTTTATCAAAAATGTTGAAAAAACACGGTATTTTTTGTTGTTGTCAAAATCGGATTGAAAACGTAAAAATTATCTTAACATCGCAAAAAGCGTAAAAATCTTCAATAAAAATCAATGTTTGTCAGACGTTGCTATGACACCGCACTTGCACAAGATCAGATTCAGTATTTCCATCTGACTAAGTGGGAAGCGGCTTCGGTGACGTAACTGGTAGCATGCTGAATGTTAATGCCCAAGGTCGCGGTTTCAAAGCCGGCCGAAGTCGTCGGATTTTCTAAGAGCGCTAAAATCCCTCTTTATGCTTTCCTTTGGAGGAGAAGTTCCAAAATTCGTTGCCAGTTGCTGGTTGGGGTGGCATCTAGTAGCCAAGTTCACAGCTAGGTGTCGTTGACGGTAGTACCTGGTAGCAACATTAGGAACTACTGCTTGAAATTGACTGTCTGCAGTCCTTACCTGAATTAAGACTAATACAGCCATTACAATTCACACCGTTTATCAGACAGATTCTACACTCACAAAGTACACGCGGTTAGATGACCGCTTTGTCGCAGCCCCTAAACTGAGGAACCAACCACAGGTGGATTTCATTAGAAAGCTAACTATTGCAGTGGGTACCATGTTTCGACTTCCGGAAAATTTCGACATATCTTCGCGTTTCACATCCCCCAGACCCCAAAACCACCGTCAGTTCAAAAGTTTATATATAATTTACGTATGTATAATATGTATATCAGTTTCTTGTGGACACGATAACTGCCGTAATTTTGCACCAATCACATTTAATTTTTTACCGAATATGTATACTTATAAAATCTCGGTCGAGTTCGTTACTGGGCTAAATCGGTCGAAGGGGGTGAAAATGGGGGGATTTTTTCGAAAAAGTGAAATATTGCTATAACTCTCTTAATATGTGAAATATCGAATCGGTTCAACGTTCTTACTATGTGTCGGATAAAGCCCAAAAATTGATGTTTGAAGAGTTTTTTTTATAGCACCAACCATTGACCAAAGGGGTGGGAAAAAGTGTTTTTTTCGGGAAACATTTATCATATCTCTCTTAATAGGCACAATATCGAAACCGTACAAAACGGACAATATTCCCCTAATAATTACCAAAAACTTTTGTCTGAAAGAATTTTTGATATGAACCACCATTACGCCAAGGGATGAGAAAAATGATTTCGGAATTATAAGAAAATGCCAAGAGCTATCAGTGGTTGCCATGGCAACACTACTAAATTGATGAGGGATGAGCCATCAGACGTTGCCAAGACAACGCACTTGCACGAGATCAGATTCAGATGTCCATCTGACTAAGTGTGAAGCGGCTTCGGTGACGTAACTGGTAGCATGCTGAATGTCTATGCCCAAGGTCGCGAGTTCAAAGCCGGCCGAAGTCGCCGGATTTTCTAAGAGCGCTAAAAATCCCTCAGTATTCTTTCCTTTGGAGGGGAAGTTCCAACATTCGTTGCGAGTTTCTGGTTGCGGTGGCATCTAGTAGCCAAATTCACAGCAAGGTGTCGTTGACGGTAGTACCTGGTAGCAACATTAGGAACTACTGCTTGAAATTGACCGTCTGCAGTCCTTACCTGAATTACAGACTAATACAACCATCCCAAAGTACACGAGGTTACATGACCGCGTTGTCGCAGCCCCTAAACTGGTGAACCAACCAAAATCTCTGCGGGAGATTTGCGTGAAGAAGTAACAGACCGGTACATAGTTACACATCAGTGTCGAAACCTTGCATAAGGACAGTGTGACCACAAGCATAAAAATTGACCCCAAATGACAAGAATGTTACCGTTCCCATAAGACAATAATATGTTTAAAATAAGCATTAAATGACGAAAAACAAAGTTAATTAAGCTCCAATTATAATATACCTTCTCGCAATAAATGAGGTCTGATCCTTCTACGAAAACCTGCATATTCTGCCTATTTTCGCCTATTCCCAAGTTTGTCCGGTGAAATCTATCTCCGCCTTCCGGCGTACCAAGAGGACTTTTTGTTGTTGTATTTGCCTCAATACAAAGTGATGAAAGTAAGTCTAACCGTATTTCAGAAATACTAGTTCGCAGATAGTTCTTAACTCTTCTAAGGCAGGAAGAACTGTATAAGGACTGAAACCTATTTTTAAGTAACTTGTATTCTTAAATTCGTACGGAAAATATTATTAACATCTGAAATACTTCATTTTAGCTTTTGAATGAATTGTCAAACTGCCGCTCCTGAAAATTTGCCACTCTAGGCTGCAGCCTACTTAGCCTATTAAGAAATACGGCTCTGAGTGGACGACTACATTCCTTGCTCACATTCCAAGAATAGCTGCAAGTCAGGCGGGCTTGCCTGCTTGGCTGGGGATCCGAACAGCTGTACTGGCACGCTCTGCCGGCGATATGTCTCCCACGCGTCTGGAGTAGAACCTTTACAGCTTTCGTTCGTTCCTCGGGACACGAACTGGATCTCTCGTTCGCTTCTCAACCAAATGGTTCTGTCGCCAATCTCTTCAATAGGCCCCTGTCTCAAAGTTCTTCAGTGAATTTGTAGGCTGTTGAGTCTATATTATGAGATTTCCTTGTTGACATCAGAAACTCATATAGATGTATTAGCATTTGTGACTTCAGTGGACTGCTGATGGAGATGCAGTACCACATCCTCATGTTACTTCCTTCGTCGCGCTAGGTCACCTCTGGAATCCACATGATTAATATAGGCTATTTCGTCTCCATGTAATAGTAAGCCATTACAGCAGCCTTCAAAATATTCATGCTAAAGCGTCCTCGTCGACACAAGTTTGATAGCATGTAAAATATTTCCAAGAAGTGGTTGTAATATTTTATATTGAAGATCTTCTCTTTGTAGTCAGGTCGTAGAATTTCGAAGATTAATTATTTTATAAATGAGGTCTTATTCTGTATGCAGGTATGTCGACTTTATCAATGTGCGCTGAATAACGAATTAAATTCGTTTATAATTGTAAATTTCACGTAGTTTTCAATCTAAGTCCTTTTCTTGTACTGTTTAATTTCAGCGAAGCTGCTTCATGTATATTGGCCGTAGGATGAGACGTCCTTCCTGTCAACTCAGCTTGTCTCGTAGACCTGGGTTCAGTATATCTCGCAGCTCAAGTAAACACGTCTGTCTTCAACTAGACTTCGAAGTGGAATAATCTCTCTGTGGCTCCATGTCTCCCCTCCTTAATTTAGAAAATGGCGTCAAGGAGCGCAAACCATGGATGTTCACTCTATATTGAAATATTACCTTACTGGGCTTGCAACTAAAATGCTATTTATTCCTATATGGTTTATTTCCAAATATCCCCATATATCTGTAGACTAATTACTTATAATTGTTCTTTAGAGTAATAATAATTAGCTATACGTAATCAGGTTCTAATTTTATCGGGTCAGCCGCTGTCACGTGAACTTCTTTAAAGACGCGTCAATGGTGGTGACGTGTGCTACAACTTGCTCTCAGCCACGCGCTTGACACGAGCCGAGCGCAAAATCCGTGGCTCCCTGAATTCTCCTCCTCTACTCACATGACTGATCAAAAACAGGTTTCTACAAGCTAAGCCGCTCAAGAACTCATATATGTATCGTTTTCCAGTCACTCTGAATCTCATTTATCCTATGTTAAAATATTCCTCAATAAAAGCTTCTTCTTTCTACGCACAACATATGAGTTAACAAAGCCTTCCAAACAAGCCACAACTCCTGCTTGCATCTGAGTACATGCCTGTGATGCAGAAAACATACTCAACTCCTTTAAATTGAAACATAGAATTGTTACGCGCGAAAAGGTTCTATCCGCTTCACTTGTCATATCTTGACATTACAAATACGGGTTCAGTACCTTTGGCTGAAGCCCCCGGCCGCAAGTCTAGCTTTATACCTTTCAATGTTACCATTAGAGTCTCTTTTTATCTTAAAAATATACTTACTACTGTTAGAATTCTTGCCCTGGGGTTTATCAACTAGATCCCAGGTGTGATTTAATTGAAGAATCTCGATTTCCTTTCTTGTAGCCTGCTCCCATTTATCCCTATAAGGTATGGACATTGCCTCCTTAACTGTACAAGGCTCAGAGTCATCAGTGAGAGTTAAGTATGTCACATAGTCTGACATGTTTACAGGCTTTTTTTGTTGGCATCTAGGATACCTTTGATTACCTTCAGCATCCCCCTCGATTGGTTCGTTGACGATGGTGGCTAGAGGCCTCAGAATCGCTGCAGGCTGAATCTGTTCCACTAGGGACATGGTTTAAATCAGCTGAGTCAACAGTATCAGCCACACCAGCACTGCTGACGGGTGATACGCTTTCAAGTTCTGAAATGCTCTTTGTTCCATCCTCTGAGTTATCGGTTTCTGCCTCAATGTCAGTGGGAACTGAGATCTGTAACATTGCAGGCTCATTAATCTGCAAGGATGGGCCCAAAATTACCTGGAGACACATCAGGCACCTTCAGGAACACATCATCAAAGAACTATGCATCCCTGGACTTCACAAGTTTATGAGTAACAGGATGCATGAATCTGTAGGCTTTGCTGTTCTCACAATAACCATATAAAATGTGTTTTTCAATTTTAGGATCCAACTTGTTTCTCCTTTGTTCTGGGACATGAACTTGTGCTACACAACCCAAAATTCTTAGATGCTCTACATTGACCTTTTTACCAGTCCAGATCTCCTCTGGAACTTTGCCTGGAATGTTTCTGGTTGGGGACTTCTTTGCAAGATAGGCTGATGTATTTATTGCTTCAGTCCACATGCGTTTATCTACTTTAGACTCGCTCATCATGGCTCGACATGTATCAAGCAATGTTCAATGCATGCGTTCAGCTACACCATTCTCCTGTTGAGAATATCTAGTTGTAGTTTGATGTTGAATGCCTTCTTACTTAAGTAGGCTCTCAAAAGCTTTGCCAAAAAATTCACCACCATTATCAGTGCGTAGAACCTTAATAGATCTTTCACATTTATTCTCGACCTGTGCCTTGAAATCAATAAAACAATCCAAAACATCGAATTTCTCAGCAAGGAAATACACTAAAACCTTTCTACAATGATCATAAATGAAGGTCGAGAAATAGCGAGTATTGCTCCAAGATGAAACTGGCATTGGCCCACATAAGTCTGAATGAATGAGATCTAGCTATTTTTACATACAGTTTTGCTCTTACGTGACTTATGGTGGTCTAGCTTGTTTACTTTCAGCCCATGAAAAACAGTTTTTAAACCATTATCTGAGAAACTGATCCCATGAGTGAGACCATCTCTTAACAACTACATGCTGTGGTTGTTAAGATGGCCCAGTCGTTTATGCCATACATGTTCTGTGTCCTCTGTACAAATATTAGCTTGAGCACTCAGAGCATGTACTTGGTAAACACCCCCACATTAATCACAGTCAGTAATACATTTCCTGTAGCAGCAATGTATTCACTATCATAAACATCACAAGTATTGTCGGTGAATAGCAGCAGACACATATAACAGATTAGCAGAGAGACCAGGAACATATTCTACATCGGACAAGGTTTTTGAAATACCATTTTCTAATTGAACAGTTACATTACCTGATCCTTGGCCATACAATTTTTGATTGTTTGCTGTACAGATCTCCAGATGAGGACCAGCAGTGAAGTTCACCATTGCAGTCTTGCTTGAACTCATATGCTTAGTAACACCAGTCAACGAACCAGGCCCCTGTAGAGGCTCTTGCACTTAATGCCTGTCCATCGGTCGCCAACATCATCTTGTCTCCCTTCGACTTCTGTTGAGTTGAGCTCCGCATCTCTTCTTTCCTGCAATCCTGCTTCCGGTGCCCTGGCTTCTTTCATTTCCAGTAGAAGAGATTCTTCTTCGTCTTGTCTTCTCATGAAAACAAAACAGAATCCTTGGATGGCTTGGAAGTACTTTCCCACTCCAAGTAGTATCCTGTAGCAACTTGGTTCGAACTGTGTCTACGATAAGGTCTGTACCGGAGCTTTCCAGAGCCATAATCATGGGCTGAAACTCATCTGGTAGACCTTTCAGCATAAGAGCTGCCAAAAACTCGTCGTCCAGTGCCTTATTCATAGAGGCAAGTTGCTGAGAAAGTCCCATAACCTCACTAACATACTCTTCCATCGTCTCGTAGTGCTTTAATTTAACTTTGCACAATTTCTTCAAGGTGCCGATCCGCCGATTCCCTCCTTTATCTGAGTAGGCCTTTTCAAGAGCTCCCCAGACTTCCTTCGTGGCCTTACAAAGCATGACGATTGGGAAAAAGGATTTCTCGACCATGAGGTTAAGTCTGGCCCTAGCACGACTCTCGTCTTTCACTTTCTTCGCAAGTGTTGTAGTGTCTCCATCCAGGTAGACAACTATACAGCTCCAGAGATATTCGAGTCATATGAGGTTTTCGATCTCGAATCACCAATCCACATAATTTAGACTATCTCGCAGCTTATGTATAGGCGGTAACGAGGTGCTAGTTGCAGACATGTTGATTTCGAAATATAGCAAAATTCACAGTTCATATAACGAGCAGTCTGTAATACGCACTTTTTACTCGCACGATGGATTCGTGTCTGGGCTCTTAAGTGATGAGATTTTTCATTTACATTTAAAATCATGTATGAGTAATAATGTTTAACTTATCAGGGAGGGGGGGGTTTAAATGTTTTGGTATTTATTTATCTAAATGTAAATTCAAAATGCTAAAATTTATATATTATTGCGCCAATCATCATGAAGGGTCCAAAATGAAACTGTTTGCTAAAATCAGTAAGCAATTAATACATTGATATTCTTTGATCCGAAATCACAACGTGGCGTGAAGAATATTCTACTTATTCCGCCATGCCCGTTAACATCTCAGATGAACTCCAGCTGTAGAGGACAGTTGCCTACAAAATGCTCTGTTAGTTACTTCCGGAAGCAACAGTCTAAACTCAAGTAGTACTACATAGTGCCCAATAGATGGCAGAACATGTCAGAGATCGACTCGGAAACGAATGGGGAATAAGAAAAAATAATTGACACTGTATTTTGCAACGTTTATAGACTGGCGAAGCACTCAACGTGATAAGGAAGGGGGTGTCCAGGTTAAAAACTATAGAGATAGCCAAGGTCAGAATATATTAAAAAGATTGCTCCGGTTGTAGAAATGAAACGATTAACTCAGAGCATAAAGGCACGAAGGGCCGTATCATACCAGATAAACGACTGAACACTCAAACAACAACAACAATAAGAACTACAAATCAAAATTACGAACTGGTCACAATGAATTAAAATGTGATTATCCAAATGTCCTGTCTTAGCAAGTGAATCTTCGCAATTGCTACATGAATACGGTTTCTAGAGTTTATAGAACGTTTGTCCCCTTAGAACTCAGATGTTTCAATATAAACATATATACTGTCACAACATTTGTGGATGGCTGTACTTTCCCCCTTGTAGGGGCCCCCACATTGCTGTGTTTTAGCACCAGCTATGAGTCATTCCGATTGCAGCTGCAGTAGTGGAAAGTTCTGTGTGTTCGTTTTTAAGATGGAATGGGTCGAACACGAAAATCATGTAGCTGTGGTCGCGTTGCACAAGGTAGGCGAATCCTCAGGTGAGATTTTTAAAATTCTCCAGAAACTCACAATTAGCAACCGCTTTGTGTATCGCACTATCCAGCGCTCGCTTCAGACAATAACTGCGAAAGACCGAGACAGAGTAGGTAGACCATCAGAATTGGTGAAAGCAGCGGCGACTTGAGTGCGTAGAAACCCGGTTCGGAGACAGACTGTGATGGCATATGAGCTGAAAATATCCGGTAAGGAGACAGACTGTGATGGCATATGAGCTGAAAATATCCAGTAAGGAGACAGACTGTGATGGCATATGAGCTGAAAATATCCAAAATGTCTTTGTCTCGCATATTGACAGTGACCTGGGACTTCATGCTCACAGACGACGAATGGAACACTTCTTTGCAAATGCGCTGAAGGAACAGAGGCCCTTAAAATCAAACCGCTATCGCATTACGCAGCAAAAGGTCACAGAAAAAGTTTCAGTGTTGAGGACACTCTTAACGCCCAAAATGACACGGTATATGCCACATGCCCTGCACAAGCAGCTGAAAAGTCTCAAGAATCCAGATGGCCATCATTTTATATTTCTTATGGTGTGGTGAAGTGTGACCAACGATGGGACCACGGACCTCCATTTCTGTGACAAAGAGGTCAAAATGTTGGCCAAAGTGTATCAGGAGACCGTGTTGGATCCACTGGTCAAGAAACTCAACAACAACCTCTTCCATGGAGAATACTGGAGCCTCCAGCATGATTCGGCCCAAGTACATAAGGTTCACACATATCAGGAGTGGCTAGGGGCTAATATTGCGGACTTAATTTTGGACCTTGGATTGGCCTTCTGCAAGTATGGACCTAAAACCCCTGGACTACAAAGTATGGTCCAAGCTTCAGGAGATGGCTTGCAAGAATGACATCCAAATATTGAAAGTTTAAAGTGTTCATTTTCGAAGGCAGCAGAAGATTTTCCGATGTAAGGGGTACGTATTCCAATTGATGAATGGCCACAACGACATAAAGACGGGAAAATTTATTGGAAACATTTTGACAGTATTTATGGTAACACTAGCTAATTAATATCCTTTTTTGCCACCATTATTTAGAATGTGATCAACTGTTCTCATTTAAGGTAATTTGACTTTACCCTCACTACATAATGGTATCTCGCCTCAAATGTTTAGGAAGTGTGTCTTCAAATTTGGCTTCGCAGACGGTACCTTGCACAGGCTTGTCACCGCTGTGGATTAACATGTGTGTTTTTAACGACACTCAGGATTTAAATTTTGCTTCCCATTTGTTACCGCTATAGATTCACACGTGCGACTAAAAAGATCCCCTCACAGTAAATTTGGCTTAGCATACGCCACATGAATATGGTTTCTCGCCTCTATGGGATAACAAGTGTCTTTTCATGACCATGAGTCAATTCAAATCTCCTCCATAGTTATTTACAGAGGAAGCAACATCTCCATCAAAAACCAACAGGGACTCTGGAAGTCATCCTGCACCCCACTGACAAAACATATACCTATCAGGACCAATATTATATTCGGAAATACTGAAGAGGAAATACCAAACCTACTAACCTACAAGAGATCCAGAAAGATAGACACAAATGCCCTAAGCAACAACGCACCAGCAATGGAGCCAACAAAACAATGCCTTAACGAAAACAACCTGAACCAAGCCCTGACAACAATTCAGGAGGCCATACGAGCATCAACAATCCCAATCAACCAATGAAGAGCTAAACCATAGTTTGATACGGAACGCTACACACTTAGAAACGAAGTTCTCCTAAAACTACACATGGCCAAACTCCTCAACACAAAAGGTCTTCTAGAAGAATATGCAGCACAAAGAAAGGAATATAAGACTCTCCTGAAAAAGAAAAAAGGCTCAATACATAGAAAAACAAGCCTTGACGGAGGCAGAAGAAGCACTAAAAGACTCCTTCATAGCCATCAGAAGAAAGACTACGAGGAAATCTGGCCAAATTCAGATGGACATACGGGAAAATCACTTCTCACAATACTGAACCTAACTCAGTCACAAGCGGCGTATAACGTAAAATATCACACAAGCGTAGAATTGGGCACCCCCATCACATCAGGAGAAGTAATTGCGACAATCAGCAAGACAAAAAACAGGCCCAGATGGCATCTCCAATGAGATCCTGAAAGACTCGGCTGAAATTCTAAGTGAACTATGATCTGATCTGTTTAACAGATGCCTAGCAACAGGGGAAATACCCGACGAATTGAGAAAATCCATCATTAAGGTTCTACATAAAGGCAAAGGAGAAGACAACGACCCAAACTCATACCGAGGAATCGCTCTAGAGAACAATATATTCAAAGTATTTTCAAACATTCTGCTCAAAAGGCTCACTCCGACAGTCGATCAACTGATTCCCGATCACCCATTCGGGTTCAGGAAAGGAAGGTCCACCCTACAAGCTATCATCAATCTACTGAATGACATAGAACAAGCGCTTAGACACCCTAAAGGAATTTTCCATGCAATATTTGTCGACTTCTCGAAGGCCTTCGACCTACTAAACAGATCGAACACATAAAACTGGAGAAGATGATGGATGAAAAATCCGAAATCACGTGTATGATAAAAACATCCTGGCTTTCAACAAAGTAGAGATAAACGATGCGATATCAACCTCAAGAGAAATCACCCAAACCAACGGAGTACTACGAGGCGACCCACTTAGTCCCACACTGTTCAACGTCGCGACAGCGAATGTTGTACGGACTATTGTAAAACACAAAATCAGTATCCCTTTACCTGTACGCAGATGGCATGGTTCTGGGGTCTACAAACAGGCAGGAGCTATAAGAAGTGCTCAACAACATGCAGGACTGGACGGAAGAAAATGAGCTCAGTATATATGAAAAGAAGACAGTGTATATAGCTTTCCGAAAAGGAGGAAAACTAGCCGCCGAAAACAAAATAATCCTGGGAGAGACTGAATTTTAGACAGTCAATTCCTACAAATTCCTCGGCTTCGCCTTACAGACAACGTGCCAATCCTCTAGACTACATATAAAGGAACGAGCAGCATCAGCCATTAAAGGAATATACGATTTGAACAATATTACAAAACTATCATTACAAACAGCAATTATTCTCTTCCACGCGAAAATAACGCCCGTCATTACATATGGTACTAGAACTGATATGGGAAAGGCTATCCATGACAGACCTAATCACAATTGAAGAAGTAAAGGCTTCTTTCCTGAAAAGGGTGCTAGGAATTGTAAGAACGTCCCCGTTCAGGCTGGCATATGTCCTAACAAAAGAAACACACTACATCGAAGATCTCAGATTAAGACCACAACTGCCATCTAGCAAGCATATGAAGAAACTCCTCGAGATAAGACATCAGAAGCAGAACGAAATTCCGCTCGAATTTGACGCAACAGAAGCAATGGTGGACAGAAGAAGGATAAACGAGAACCATGAGATGAGATATGTGGTAACAAGACTCGCCGTCCACGGTTTTCACCACAAGATCTGTAAATGAAGAATGCATATGTTCTCTGTGCAATAACCCCTGCGACATATATCACATAACATCATGCAGCAAACAGACAAAAGCATAGTTGAATACAGTAAAGATTAATCTACCCATAATAATAATTTGTAAGCACACATAGTAACTGTCCATTATGGCCACTTGGCTGCAATAAATATCTATCATGGCTTTGCAAACGTTACATGGATATGGATTCTTACTGCTATGGGGTAGCATGTGCGTCTTCATACATCCTCTAAGTATAAACTGTGATTCACATGCACTACATGAATATGGCATCTCGCCGCTATGGATAAGAAAGGTTCTCTTCACTGATCCTCTCCCATTTAATTTGGCTTCGCATACTCTACATAAGTATCGTTTCTATACACTATGGAATAGCAGTTGTACCTTCAAATACCTTCTCTGGGGAAACTTGGATTCACATACGCTACGGAAATGTGGCTTTTCGCAGCTATGGATAAGAATGTGTTTCTTGAAAGATCCTAATCTCCGTCGTTTGCTTTGAACACTCGCCACAGGAATATGGTCTCTCACCACTATTGGATAGCATGTGCCACTTCAAATTTCCTCCTTCGGTAAACTTGGATACACAAAGGCTGCAGGAATGTTGCCTCTCACCATTATGGGATAGCATGTGCGTCTAAAATTTCTTCTCTTGGTAAACTTTGATTCACATAGGCGACAGGAATATGGTCTCTCACCTCTATGGCAAAGCATGTGCTGTTTCGAATTTCCTCTTATGAAAAAGTTGGATTCACAAAGGCTGCTGGAATATGACTTCCTACCACTATGGGATAGCATGAGCCGAATCAAAGATCCCTTCTGGGTTAAAATAGATTCGCATACGCTACACGAATACGGTTTCTCACCGCTATGGGATAGCATGTGCTTCTTCAAATATTCTCTCTGGGTAAAGTTGCATTCACATACGCGCAGAAGAATACGGCTTCTCACCGCTATTGATTAGGATGAGTCTTTTGGAAGATACACTCTCTGTAAAGTTGGCACTGCACTCGCAACAAGAATATGGCCACTAATCGTTATGGAATAGCATATGCAAATTCAAAGAATCTCTCTTGGTAAACTTGGATTCACAAAGACTACAGGAATGTGGCTTTTCAGCGGTATGCGTGAGCATATGCAGCTTCAAATTCGCTATCCGAGTGAACTTGGAGTCACAAAAGCTACAGGAATATCGCTTCTCACCGCTATGGATAAGAATGTGTCTCTTTAAAGATCCTCTCTCCCTAAAGTTTGCATAGCACACGCCACAGGAATATGGTCTCTCATCGCTATGGGATAGCATGTGAGTCTTCAAACTTTCATTTCGGGCGAACTTTGATTCACATAGGCAACAGGAATATGGTTTCTTACCGGCATGAATTAGCATGTGAGTCCTCAAATTTCCTCTCTGTGCAAACTGGGATTCACATACGCTACAGGAAAATGGCCTTTCCCCGGTATGAGATAGCATGTGCTGCTTCAAAGTTCCTCTAATCATAAATTTGGATTCACAAAGGCTACAGGAATAAGGCTTCTCACCGGTATGAGATAGCATGTGCTGCTTCAAACTTCCATTCCGCGTAAATTTAGAATCACATACGCAACACGAATATGGTTTGTCACCGGTATGGGATAACATGTGTCTTTTCAAATCTCCTCCCTTTGTAAACTTGGATTCACAAACGGTGCAGGAATATGGCTTCAGACCTTTATGGTATAGCATGTGGGTCTTCAAAGTTCCCGTCTGGGCAAACTTGGATTCACATATGTTACAGGAATATGGCTTTTCACCGCTATGGGATAGCATGTGTCTTTTCAGATCACCTCCTCGGGTAAACTTGGATTCACATACGGTAGGGGAATATGGCGTCCCACCACTATGGCATAGCATGTGCGTCTTCAAATATCTTTTCTGGTTAAACTTAGATTCACATAGGCTACATGAAATTGGCTTCTCACTGCTATGACTAACAACATTTGACTTCATTTCTTTTTGGACAGTAAATTTTTCGCTGGAAGCAGTATTACCTCCATTACCAAATCTGAAAATCTTCCTTACAGCAGGATGCGACGTATCTGGCCATATCAGCCTGAAATTATTAGTAATATAAGTTTAAAGTGCGATACATTATCATGGAAGTAGAATAATACCATAGAGACGTAGAAATCTTAGTTGTGTAAATATAATTTTATTAATACCACTACCTGAAAACTTGTCTTCAAGAAATACCGGTACCTGATGTCGTTTCCACTCATCAATTACAAGTTTTATATGGTGTCTCAACATTTTACAATTATATGTATGAAAATGAAAATCCACATCCTGCTTCCAGTCTCCGACCGGGTCAGGAATGGAATGAATGAAGCCCCCATCTAGCGGCGAGGATATGAACTGTGCCGGCTGCCGAGGCCGGACGCACTCCTCTGAGGCAGTGATTAAATGAATAACTGATGAAATGAAATGATAGTGGAGAGTGTTGCTGGAATGAAATTTTGACAGGGAAAACCGTTTCGCCTGCTGTACTTTCCTGCTCATTACCGCTGTTATTTCAGACGTTGTCGTAGTTGTGTCGCCCACTTTAACCCCTCTAGACAGCTCGTTGCATGTCTATTTAATGCCCTTGACTGCCCGCTGCGTCGCCATTTATGTGGGCATTGGACATTGTCCAATGGCATAATATTATCTTCGCCTTTATTGGCAACCGTAGTATGCTTTACGCAGTAGTAATAACCTCTTCGCCTTTATTGGCCGCAATTATATTCTCTTCGCCACTGTTGGCCGCAATTATATTCTCTTCGCCACTGTTGGCCGCAATTATATTCTCTTCGCCACTGTTGGCCGCAATAGTGCTTCACTCCAGCGCACAGGAGTCTTGCTTCCCGCTGTAGAAGCAGTACTTACTTACATTTAACTAAAAGTCTAGTCATAATTTGGGTCGTCCCTAGGGTCAGCCCCTGAGCCCGGCGCGGAGTGAGCTATTTCTCCCACCATCCTCAGAAAGTCTCCCCTGCAGGTCTTGGCTTCGACGACCGTGGCACATAGTGGGTGTAACTGTCTCCGACAAGGGGGATAGGCTAGATGCACCCCTAGATCTTGACGTTTGCCCGTGCCAGATCCCGAATGCTTCAACCTTACGTGGTTCGTCTGTTTGGTCTAGTCGTCAAGTTACTAAGGTAAGGCTCATCATCGCCTCTTTTTCTCTCAAAGTGCGGTGCCTTTGGCCTTTTGCTCGTGCCGCTATCACCAATCAGAGTGTCTCAGATTCCTTTTCATGTAATAAAAAAAATATGGGCGTAACCCGTGTAAATAATTTATTTTGTGTAAAATGTAAAATATTGCAAGTGTTGTGGGGTCGTAGAGCTTCTAAGTGCATAGACTACTTTAGGTCTACTACTGCTACGTCGGCTGTCCAGCGATAATGCTCTGTTAACCTTTATGGAGGTGTTAGTAGGGTCTATGGCGTCAGGTACCCTGTTATTAGGATCTGGGGGTAGTTATTCGTAGAGTGGGCTGAAAGCATGGTAGGAAGAGGTTGCGCATCTTTGGGCTCAAATAAATGGTGGCCTTGAGCCGGTAATGCTGCTAGGATTGCTCTTACAATGCGTGGACTGGGGAGGTAATTCCCGGGATTGCAAAAATATAAAAAAATCCATGCAGGTTTGATAGTAATACCGTAAGTGGATGGGATACTCATGCCTGTATCTGGATATGAGGCATCCGCACTCATGTAAGGATAGGCGTAGGGTGAGGCGTAATAATAATATATCCCTGTCATGCGGGAGTATTTAATTAACAAAAAATGGTTAATATATGATTGTGGCCTCATCTCTCATTTGGAGATGCGCATTATGCTTAATTGATGTTCGACGACCCACCCCTAATACTCAGGTTGTAGCATCGAGATCCAAGGCGTAGTAAGCCCTCTTTTTAAACGCATGAAGTCTATCAACCCCTGTGTATACTTTGTAATGTAGTGTAGCTGTTTTGATCGTGTTCATGTGTCTGCGTTGGTCATGTTGGACGTGGGAAGGTTATGGAAGGGGAGGAAGGTGGTACGATGGTAGCCTGTGCTCCTGTCATCCTCCCTTGGTCCATGTCTGCTTTCTATCCGCTCCTTGGGATAGTAAAGCGTCGTGACGCTGTGACGTCACGACTTAATCTGGTCTGCCATTTGTAGTGTGAATGTGGCCAGTGGTCGTAGTGCGACTGGCCATGTCCTAATCGCCTGGAAAGATTTCTTTTAGAAATAAGATCGCGAAAGGAAGTTATTAGGGGGGAGGTCTTGTTTCCTCAGAGCCCCTGTCTGTTTTCGCTCCTGATTAGTGAGCGCGTGTGTGTGTGACTATGTTCCGTTACACCATGCGGACGGTTGGTCTGTTATAGGCTAAGTCTTAATGTGTATCGCGTGTATGGGCAGGAGGTGCCCGTGGCCTGTCAACGTCTTTGAGAACGTGCTCCTATGGGCCCAAGATAAGTTCCGGTCTGTCACGTCTGTCCATTGCTAAATGTCACAATTGTTTTTGTAGTGTTAAAAAAATGTGTGGCATCATGATTGCTTTGTGCTTGTAATTTCATGGTCAATGCCGATACAACAATAGTGTCTGTCACCAGCAGTATTGCAATGTGACGAAATCTGCAAGTCAGCGGTTTGTATGTGTAATGGCAGGCTCGGACGTTATGCATGTCAGCTGCCGGCACGTGCTTTCTTGCACGTATGCGAGTGTTGTCATTGTTCTAGATTCCGGGCGGACCAATGTATCAATTCGTCCTATTTAGCTAGTACTGTTGTGTGGACACTATTCCATAAGACCTTTGTCTTACTAAATTTCCATACCTGTGTCTGGGAAATGTATTTTCCATGTCAGGTGTAATTGAAATTTTATGCCTGGCTTTTGGCCGAAGGAAATGTGGTATTATCTGGTTCTGTAGCTGTATGGGCCAATTTGGGTGTGATTGGAAGCCTGGCTAGTTGTTTTCCATGGTGTCCAATTTTCGCTGGGATTTGGACCCGTGATCTCATGTCATTCTCTGTGTTCTATGTTTGCGTTGTGTTTCAGGGATTGAGGTGTCCTCAGTGTGGTTTTTGCTTGTGTCTCTCGTACCAAAAATACCGTTGGTTAGTTAGTTTTTGGTACGAGTGTGGTGTGTGATCATGGGTTCGGACCCGGCTTACTGTAAAGGCTTGTTACGACGCTATCTGTGCCGTATATATTATGGCACATGTACCCTGTATTTGAAATGCGCAGATGGGAATACGTATTCCTGTGAAGAGTTTGTGTGTTTTTGAATTCTCCTCGTAGTGTAATTTGGGGAGTGGTGTTGTTCTGAACTCGGCGTAAATGAACGCGTATTTCCCAGGTTCGTCTGTAGTGCTCCCAGTCTGTCTGTGCCAGCAAAGGTCGCCCACGGTGAGTGCGTTATCGCTGACGCGATAGTCTCTCATTTCACTCACGTGTGCGTTATCTTGTTAGTTGCTTGACAATGGTCCGTATCTGTATGTTTGTGCCTCATAGCCTGAGTGCTAACTCTGTAATTGCGAGTGGGGTTTTCCGCCATACAAAAGAACCTCTCACTAACTACATTCGTGTCCCCAAGTTTTGTGTTAACTGTAACGTGGTTCGAATATGTCCCTATCCATTTTACAAAATGTCGTTATACACGAGTGTCTCCGGGCCGCTAGTCGCGTGTTTGGTGACTATGTGCCGGAGGCGATTTTGTTGTTTATCATTTGTGAACATCTGTTAGTGGAACTGTCCCCGTCTGTTTTAGCCTCCTACTTTTCTATCCTGCAGCTGGATAGCTACCCGACCTGACATTCCTGGTATTCAGAAGGTTGCGGGTTTTGAGACCGTCTTTACCCAGAGTAATTGTTTCTGGTGCCATTCTAGGTTGTGTCCCCGGGACAGTTCTGTCGAGTGTTAGGATCGTATCCCGGTGCGGTCAGTGAGTTCCGAAGGCTATTTCTTGGCCTTCTTTCCAAGTCTGCCAGTGGGATCATTTCCTTTTCTTTTGGTAGTGTTCCCGCCTGTACGTGTAGGTGTGGGAGCTTTGCGTGTATGATATGCCTTTATACGGCGGGCGTGAATAGTGTCTTTAATGAGTTTTCTCCCATAGCGCACGCTGACTATATAATTTAGGTCAGATACCTTCCTGCAGACTTTGAAGGGACCTGACCAGCGTGGCAGGAGGAACTCGGACACGTTTTTCTTACGGGCAGAATTGGAGACCATAACCAATTGCCCGGGTGTGTATTCCACGGTCTTCCTATGCCGATCGTACCGCTCTTTTTGTTTCTTCTGCGCCGCGGCTATGTTCTTTCTAGCGTTCTTTCGAGCTATCTGTAAGTGCTCTAGCCGGGCAGCGTTGTCCGTGTAAGTGTCCTGTGGGATACATATATTATCTATGGGACTTCTGGGTGTGTACCCGTGCAGTAGGAAGTGTGGAGAGTGTTTCGTAGCCGTGGATATAGAGGTATTATAACTAAAAGTAATGGGTTGCAGGTATTCATCCCAGTCTGTTCCTGCGTCCTCTGTGAATTTAGCCAACGCTATTCCGAGTATTTTATTCATACTCTCCGTGAGTCCGTTGGTTTGCGGGGAAAAACTCGTGGTAGTGTATGCCTTAATCCTGAGTATCTCCAGAAACTGTTGGAGCACTCTCGAGGTGAAAATAGTACCTCTGTCGGATAATAAGGTTTGGAATAGGCCGTATCGTGTAACTATATCAAATAAGAATTCGGCTATGCTGTTCGTGTCTGCTTTGGGAACAGCCTTCGTAATCATGTATCGTGTGAGATACTCAGTGGCCACCAGGATATATTTATTGCCTTTCTGACTTGTCGTAATGGGGCCTTTCACATCTATCCCGACTCTGTGAAATAACTCTCCTACGGGAATTGGGTTGAGTAATCCATGAGGCTTGCCAGGCCTTGTTTTAAATCGCTGGCAAGTGTGACATGTCATTACGAAGGTGTCTATGTCCGCCTTCATGTTTACCCAATAATACTTGTCACGGATTCTAAGGTATGTTTTATGTGTACCCAAATGTGCCCCTGCCATTGGGCTATTGTGGTGTCCGATCATGATATTTTCTCTCAATGATTCCGGAACCGCTATAGGTGCGTTATCGTGCATGGCTGTGGGCTTAAATTTCAGTACCCCGTCTTTGTCTAGGAAAAATCGCCTAGATAGCCGTGCTGTCTTGGAGTCCACTTTATCCAAGTTTTCTAGTGCCAATAGAATCTGTTTCAAGTACGGATCACTTTCTTGCTCCTGTTTGATGTTAATCACCGTCAGGGCAAAAGTGGGCATGTCGTCCCAGTCGTGGTCCTTACTGTCATCCGGGGGATCGGCTACTGGCAGCCTAGACAACCCATCTGCGTCTAGGTGTGTAGCGCCTTTCTTGTGTTTGAACACGAAGTCATATTCATACAGGCGGAATATAAACCTGTTGAGCCGCGAATTTGGGTTTTTAAATTTGTCCCAAAAAAGCAAGCTCGCGTGGTCAGTCACTACTGTGAACTTGATACCATATAGGTATACCCTGAAATAGTTCACTCCCCACGAAAATGCCAGCATTTCCCGCTCTGTGGCAGAGTATCTAGTCTCAACGGCCGTTAGCTTCCTGCTAGCGAAAGCGACGGGCCGTATGCGCCCTTCTGCGTCTTCCTGCAATAGGGCCGCCCCCAGCCCATACAGGCTGGCATCCACGTGTAAAAATGTGGGCCTATCACTGTGGAAGTGTTGCAGTAATGGTGGTGAGGTCAATAGTTGCTTCAATGTGTTGAAGGCATCTATGTGCTCCTGCTTGATGCTGAAGGGCGTTTTTTCACGTGTGAGCTCGGTTAGGGGGTGGGCGATGTGTGCAAACCTGTAGATATACTTGCGGTAACACGAAGCCAGCCCAATAAAACTGCGCAATTGTTTCAAATTTGTGGGCATTGGGATGCCCGTTATTGCGTCAGTTTTTGCTGGGTCCGGAATAATGCCCTCTCTGTTTACAATGTGGCCCAATATGTTAATTTGCTGTCTGGCAAATTGTCATTTCGCAGGTTTAAGCCTTAACTTGGCCTCTCTGGTCCTTGCGAAAGCCTCCTCCAAATGTACGATATGTTCATCGAAGGTATTGGAGAAGACTGTTATGTCGTCCACGTACACTAATACGGAACGCCACTTAAGCCCTGAAAATGTCTTATCCACCAGCTTTTGGAAGGTTTGGCTGGCGTTACGGAGGCCCATGGGTAACCTTGTGTAGGTATATAGCCCGTTCTCTGTAACGAACGCCAGCTTGTGCCTATCTGGTTCATAGACGGGGATTGAATAGAATCCACTATAGCAATCCATCGAGCTGAACCAGCTAGCTCCGCCAAGGGCGTCCAAATAGGTGTCCGCCCTTGGTAGTGGATAACTATCATTTTCGACTAACTTATTGAGCCTCCTATAGTCAGTACAAAATCTGTGAGATCCGTCCCGTTTTTTGGCCAACAGAACTGGCGAGCTGTAGTTTGAAATAACGGGAACAATTACCCCTGCCTCGAGCATCTCTGAGATCTGAGCGTCGATGGCGTGTCTCTCCTTCTGGCTCACTCTGAAGGGAGGCTGGTGTACTGGCCGGTCACTAGTGAGTGTGACATGGTGTTCAATGAGGTCTGTCACAGCGAGATCCTTCATTGAATGGGCAAAAATATCCCTGTTGGCCTCCAGGAGCTCCGTGAGCCTTTCATTTTACTCCGGAGTCAGGTCCTGCCTGTGGTTCTGGTTGGCCGCCTTATCTGTGTGTGTGTCTGTGTGTTGGCTGATAGTATGCAGTACCGAGGCCTGGTGCTCGTGATTTTCTCGCCATATGGAATTTGGAAATCATTGAACAGGCTGAGGACGGGGGTTTCACGCTGCAAGAACAATCACAAGAAATGGAGCATGCTCGTCAACAATGATGAGTTCTGTGACTGCAGCATTTTACAAGACCCAGAACACCTGCTGATCTGCCCCTTTATGGAGGACATATGTTCAAAAGACGATCTTTTGGCTGCAAATGCTAATGCTATAACTGTTGCTACTTTCTGGCAAAATCTAATTTGATTTGGACACGGAAAATAAATAAATAAATAAACACATTCGTTAAATAGGCTGGTAAGTGATTCTATGAGGACCGGAGCCCAACTCCTGAAATGGGCATTTAAAACCATGCCCGGGCCACAAGCTATGTTATTTTCAGATTTAAGAGCACCCCCTGATCTCTCGTGTGTTAACAATCTATATCGGGTCTTCATATTTGGTACTTTCATTATCTATGCCTGGTCTCGTCACCTTAAATGTCAAAACTTGAGTGAACGGCCGTAACAGTTGCTTAAGTTCCTAGATATCAAAACAGGATAATTAGAGAGGTAATATAGATCGTGAAGCAACCCAATAATTTCAATCGAAAATACAGATTCAGGCTTAGCAACACGTGGTAAGTTCTCTTAGCGCTTGACTGGCTGGGGCTCGGACCAATCAGGGAGCAGCGTGACGTCAATGTCGATTCAGCAGTGCTTGACTGACAAGCAACGGTTAGTTTTAGTAGAGACATGAATTCGTACCCATGGTTAAGGCTGCTGCAATGACAGCTGAAACGTCGGGAAACAATCGCCGATACAGGATGTAGCTCCATCCTGTAAGCCTACCATCTAAATACTTCAATAATGCCAACCAAATACAATCTCAGCCTATCCATTTCCCTTTCAATGTTGTTAACCCTGCCTATGCTAATCACAATTCTAACAGCCACGTTCTGCCCAGTAGGATGCCAGATGTTACCTTTGTAAACTTTGTGATGTTAACAACCCCTCAAGTATTCCTCTGCTAATCACAATTCTAACAGCCACGTTTTGCCCAGTAGGATGTCAAATGTTACCATTGTAAACTTTGTGATGTTACCACCCCCTCAAGTATTCCTCTGTTAATCACAATTCTAACAGCCACGTTCTGCCCAGTAGGATGCCAGATGTTACCTTTGTAAACTTTGTGATGTTAACACCCCCTCAAGTATTCCTCGGCCGGAGATCCGAAAGCGGGACCAACATAGAATTTGAATTTTACAGGAGAGGACGGTATTACCACAAGTAATAATGCATAGAGAGGTGCATATCTTTGAGAAGAACGTTAAGGGCTGTAGTTTCCCGTTGCTTTCAGCCGTGCATCAGTGCACAGATAACTATTTTTTAATGTCTCCGCCATCTAAGAGACAGGTTATCACCGGCATTAACTCGAATCCGAGTATAAATCTTCTTCCTTCGGTCCAGTTTGTGGATGTGTTTACGGTGACTAAAGAGTCCAATCCTGGCATATAACAAGCGTCCACACAAGTCACATAGTATTGCTGGAGGAGGACGTGGTCGGGCTGCTCGAAGTTTCCTAGCTTGACGCTTGGCCTCTTCAAGTGTGCTTCGATCCCTTTCAAACGCTTTTACAGTATCCGAGATGGTACGGCGCCAAGTTGAGCGGTCTTCAGCCAGCATGTCCCAGGTTTGTGAATTAAGACCTGTCAATTTCAGGGTCTGCTCATATTGGTCCTTGTAGCGCCTCTTAGGACCACCGGGAGGTCTGGTGCCATAGCATAACTCACCATATAACATTTGACGAGGTAATCTCACATCATCCATCCGATGGACATGACCAATCCATCTAAATTGGTGACCTATGATGGATGAGACCATGCTGTTGATTTGAGCCTTTTCAAGAACAGCAATATTGGTAATGCGGTCTTCCCATTTAATCCTCAGGATTGATCGAAGTTTTTGTAGGTGGAAGCACTCAAGCTTCCTAAGATCACGTCGGTAGAGGGTCCACGTTTCACATCCATACAACAATGTAGAAATGACTACTGCTTTTTACACCATAAGCTTTGTACTCATGGACAGATCTTTATTCATGAAGACCCGGTGCGCTAATCGTCCATATGCTGCATGGGCTGCGCCAATTCTCTTATCCACATCCTGCTCACAGGTACAGCTCACAGAAATGGTACTGCCCAGGTACGAAAAGCGGTCTACCAGCTCTAATGGCAAATTTGAGATGGAGATATTGAACTGAGGAAGAGGTGTGCCAGGTAAAGGTAGTGCCAAGACTTTAGTCTTATTGACATTTATGGTAAGACCAAAGCGATCACATGCACTTTTGTAACAATTAACTGACTCTTGTAGCTCCTCTGGTGTGAGAGTTGGCGACAAATATTAGTAACCCGAGTTTTCCTCAAGGAGCGGAGACGATGCTTGACCTCCACACCTGGGATGTTTATGGATGAATCATAAAGCAATGCCGCCAAGTACAGTGCGAAAAGCGTTGGAGCCAGTACACATCCTTGTTTCAGTCCATGGGTAATAGGAAATTCATCAGACATCTTATTCTGATGGCAAACCTGTCCTGTCATGCCATCATGGAGAGCCTTGATTAGATCTACAACACGATGAGGGCAACCAAACCGCTTCAGCACCGCTCACATGGCTGGTCTTGGAACCGAATCAAATGCCTTTTCCAAGACATAAAAGACTAAGAAGAGTGGATTCTGTTGTTCTCTACATTTTTCTTGTAGCTGTCTCACACAGAAAATCAAGTCAATTATGCTTCTGGAAGCTCTAAATCCGCATTGTGACTCTGGGAGGATCTTCTCAGAGATAACCTTGAGGCGGTTAAGTAGAATTCTTGCAAGAATCTTCCCCACAATTGATAGCAGTGATATACCACGGTAGTTGCCACAAACACTGCGATCACCCTTCTTAAAGTTAGTGATGATAGTGGCATTCTTTAGGTCTCCAGGTACCTATCTTGATTCCCATATTCTGAGGATAAGGGTGAAAAGCCTTGTTTTGAGGGAATGACCTCTGGCTTGAATTAGTTCCAGAAGCATGTTATCTGGGCCAGGTGCCTTTCTGGGTTTCAATTGGGTGAGAGCTGCAGTGAATTCGTGATAAATAGGAGGTACTGCCAACCACAGTTGTTCAGGTTGTTGCGGCTCATCACAAAGGAAGTCTTCAGCAGCTGCTGATGGACGATTTAGGAGATTGGAGAAGTGCTCCTTCCAGCGTTCCAAGATTTCTTGACTGTCAGTAAAGGTAGTAGAATTATCAGCGTTTTCAGTGTACCTCATGATGAGCAAGATGGCCCATATATTTCCTTGAGTACTGCACTGAAGTTCCTCAAGTCTCGAGCATCCGATAGTCTCTGCAGTTCCTGAGCCTTCTCTTGCCACCAAGTATATTTAATCTGCCTTATCTGCGTCTGACATTTACCCTTGAGCTCCAGTGTGTTGGAAGTTGAGTCTTGAAGATGGGCAAGATAGGCATTCCTTTGGCATTGATGAGAGACGGAATTTCTTCATTGTTGTCATCAAACCAGTCTTGTCTTTTCCGCACTATAAAACCAATGGTTTCCTCAGCTGACTGTGTGATAATCTTCTGTAATGTGGACCATTCTTGCTGAATGTCATTCGTTACTGGGTTTTCTGATAACTGGGTTTATGTTGACAGATGGATTCATCCTGAAGTTTGGATGTATTCAACTTCTTTCTTGACAAATTTTTTATGTTCCTATGTGGTTTAGGTCTGATGGATATCCTCAGCTTACATATAAGAAGTTAATGATCTGTCCAACAATCGTCTATATTCCTTGCTGTTCTGGTAATAAGAGTGTCCTTCTTATCACATTGCCGGGTAATGATATCATCAAGAATGTGCCAATGTTTGGAACGAGGATGTATCCACGTGGTTTTGAAGCGGTTATGTAGCCGGAACTGCGGGTTGGTAATGAAAAGTATGTGCTATGCACAGAGACCAAGAAGCAACAGTCCATTGGAATTACATTTTCCAAGTCCTTGTTTGCCCATCACATTATTCCATAGCCTGTGATCATTTCCAACTCTGACGTTGAAATCACCGAGGAGCAAGAATTTATCTGTAGATGGTAACATGGAGATGATTTCACTTAGCTGATCATAGAATTGAGCCTTTACTTCATCATCAGAATCTAAGGTAGGAGCATAGGCAGAGATGAGTGTCATAAAGGAACCTCCTGAGAGTGGTATGCGGAGAGTCATGAGCCATTCACTGATTACGATGGGCGTAAGTTGGTGATAATTTACCAGTTTGGTCTTCACAGCGAAGCCCACACCATGAATACGACATTCAACCTCCTCCTTTCCTTTCCAGAAGATGGTATATCCTGTTCCAGATTCAGTAATCTTGCCTTCAGAAGACGGCCTAGTTTCACTGAGAGCAGCAATGTCAACGTTATGGGTTACAAGAGCTGACCTTCTCTCAGGTCTAACGTTATTGTCCATATCAAGCAAAGTTCTGATGTTCCATGATCCATTAATCAATTTGTGATTCTTTACTGTTTTTGAGTTTCCACCGCATGAGGGGTGACCGTCTGAGTGCGGTTGCCCCGCCGGACCAAGATTGTGACTTCCGATGTTTAGCCCACTTTTTCTAGGGCCTTCCCCATGAGGGGTGGACAGCGGTGATCCTAAATAGGCCTGCCCAAACACAGATGCAGGACCGAATTCCCGAGTAGTCACAGAGTCTCCGGAAGACGTTCATCACACATCTGCTGCCAACGTGCAGGTTCGAACTAAAGGCTTCCAGTTACACCCATAACCTGCCCCCACCATCCATATCCCATCGCCGTTGGACTTTGAAAGTAAGTGACGTTCGAAAGAAATGCCACTGGCGTGAATTTGCTTAGGGTGGATCTCAGCTTGCCAGGACGAGACCCACGCACTATGATCTCTGAGCCTTATCCTGCGGCTCACAAAGAATGAGACATGCAGGACCGAACACAGAGACTGCAATGAACTGCCGCATACTCAATAACTACTGAGGTGCGCCTTTACAGCCAGTCCGTCTGGCCTAACCCATTCCGCCTCTATAACCATTGGGAGCCATAAGGGTGATTGGCTCCTGCTCCGCTCATTTTGCCGTTGGGTCAAAATATGCCCATCATAAATATGGACAATAGTTTGCCCTATTAAACCTGAGCAAAAGGCTGCCCCTTCCGGCAACCACACTGTGCCAGAGTTCACCTCTTCCACTGCAGGTACCGTTGAGGACTTCACCGTAACCCTGGCAAGGGACCCTAACAAGGTACTACCAGCCGGGCCAGCTGGACCAAGGCTTTTTAAAGCATGGCTAATTATGTACAGTTACTCCCCCTTCATAATGAAGGAAGTAATTAAAACTAAACAATTATGAATCACATCAAAGTTCCATTATTACACATACTTCACCGTCAACGTAAGTAAACATTTCTTACGAACAGACTTACATCACTAGTCAAATGAAAAAGCTGCACATAAATCTTTATTAAGCTTCTGTAAACCTTCTGAACAAAAATTTAAGATACTGTAATAAGATGCCGGATCCAACATTATTTTCTTACTTCCGGCCACTGGGCAATTCAATCCACCTGTCTCACCACCTGACAGAGCGTGGTGGGGCTTTTAGATACGGATGGACGGCATTTGCAGGTGGCGCTAACGGAAGGAGGTACGCAAGAGGATAAGTTCGGCAGACATTTTTAAGAGATGGCAGGTGCTCTCGAGAAAGTCCCACAAGATCAGTCTCGTATCACAACGTCTAGAATTTTGAGTCCATCTAAATATAATAATATTGGTTTTACCTCCCTTTTAACTACTTTGGCTTTTAGAGACGCCGGGGTACCGGAATTTTGCCCCGAAGGGAACCTCTACCGTGCCAGTAAATCTACTGACATGGATCCCTCACATTATGCACCCTCTAGCGCCAGCTGAATGCGCTAGGTCTCGATCCTGCAACCATGGGCACAGCAAGCGAGTTGAGTCAATCTAAATACCCGAGACTATCCTTCCAATTGTCTAAGGAACGCCACGCAGTTCAGTGTAGTAAGTCAACGAAGTGGACCGCAATGAAACAATGAGTAAGTCGAGTGTGACAGCAGTTCAGTATCCATATTTGTTTGCGAGATGACAAGTGACAGACGGTCATTGTGATTATTATTATACCATAGAGCGGTAAGCCGTGAATTATGGAGCTATGGTAGATAAACACTGTTTGGGACAATGTTTGTGCAGGAGTATTGTAACCCCGAGGTGCACTGGATTTGTTTTGTAGGCGAGTTGAGTATGTGCATTGTTGTAGTTTAACAATGAATTCATTTAGGTGCTTTACAACATCATGGTCATCGATCCCTGTGTGTCATTGTAATGGCCCAACTAGTGTATTTGTAATAGGGTCAATGGTTTGGGTAGGAGGCGGCCGTGACCTGAATTTTGGGGACAATCCCAGTAGTAGCTTATAATAAAAGTGAGGAAACCACGGAAAACCACTTTTGGGATGGCGGGGATGGGAAACGAAGCCATAACATAGTTCTGCTACACAAGGTTCGGTATACAGTATTCTTACAGCGATTTTGTGCCGTACTGAAACAGTGATTAATTGTTTGAATGGCATGAATGGTTTGTATTGTACCATCCACACTTCAATTCCTTGTCTCTTTACATTACATTACATTATGCGAACCGGCCAAAACTAAGGACCACGCAAATATCATTTCATTTCCATCTCATAGTTCCTTATTCCTTTCTCTTCCTCCACACTTCCTTCATTCTTTCGGAGTGTTGCGCCTTTGTCTCCGCTGTCCACCTTCCTCCCCTGCGTTCTTTCTTTTCTCCGACAAGAACCTTTATGTTGGAAAGTATTTCCCTGAACTGTGTTCTGTCTCGACAGTCGTCATCTGTAATTTCTTGCCGCCAGAGTTCTTCCTTCATCTGCTTGGTGTAAACCCCCTTGGCTCTTCAGAATACAAATTTCATTAAAAATGTCTTTATTTAGTCTTGTTGGATCCATTCTAACCATATGTCCTTGTCTCTTTATAGCTCATTTATTATATTCTTTTCTATTCAATGTATTATCTTACATTCACTGTACATTTGCGGAATATTCATTAACGTGTTCTAGGCATTATCATCACTATCATTAAATGGATTATGCTTTTTAGGGAAATTCCCTGATGCTCATTTGTTCATTAAAACGAAAGGATGATGGTAACTCTGCCAGTCGGGACATCCCGCATGGAGCAACCGTTACAATGTGTCACGTGCATAGATTTGTTTCCAGAACTAGAATTCTAATCATCTTGGGATATCAATTAAATTACACCTGTGACTTTCATTTCAACGAATGATTTTTGCACGAACGAGAATGTTTCTGAATTAGTCAATTCATTTCAGAGAAAGTGGTGCGTGAGTGGTATCAATAAATGAGCTTTGATACGCTAATCGTGTCAACAAATTAACGTTGGTGAGGAGTTGTGGACACGCCTGCGAGTGTGTCTCAGTTAAAATAATCATTTAACAACTTGCCACGGCATTTAACAACTTGCCACGGTGGGTGAGTGGTCAACGTGTCGGTCTACTAACCCCAAGCTTGCAGGTTCACTCCTGGCCGTGGTAAGTGATTTTTGAAAGGCGGCAAAAATTTCGACACCATGGCATACGATGTTGGCATGTTAAAGAACCCATTTGAATTCAGTAGGCCGTGTTCATAAAGGCAACATTAATCTCGGGAGTTTCCGCCAACACAAGTTCTTCATTTCTCTACCAGAAAGCGCTATAGTGTTCAAGGAGCTTAGATATCTAACCTCCTTGACTTTCATAGTGCTTCAAGGAACAACGAAATTCGACATGCAAGCTACCCTTTGGGTGTCAAATAACAAAGCTTGCACCCGGCAACCGAGGCCATATGATATTATTATTATTATTATTATTATTATTATTATTATCATTTAACAATAGATGACACGCGAGTCGCTTCAACAACTGATTTTGCTAACAAAAATTATTCGTATCCAACATTACCAGTTATCATACATTAAAAAGAAAGAATACTTTTCCTGTTGTCCACTTACTCATTTATATGATTTCCACTTGCATCACTCTCTTCATCATGGGTTTCTTCTTTTATATCCTAGCGACAAAAATGGACCATTACCTCATTTGCTATCATATTAGGTTTCTATACAATCAATAAGAAATAATGTAACATGACAGCCGAGATCAACTTCGAGTAAGGATTTATCAGTTGTACATCTGATTATTCTCGATCATATCTTTATACTAGTCTCATCTAGATCTGGACTAATCAAAGAAAATGTTGAAACGGTACTTTAAAGGAAATTACAGTGTTCATGGCTGAAATAATTAATTTTGAAATTTCAAGTAGTAAGACTATAAAAGCCCTTTCTCTTACTAGTCCATCCATTTGCCCATTTCAGTCACAGCACATAATACATGTACATGACTTGATCCTCAGTAGTTCTATCAGCACAGCATATATCATATATCATATAAATCACTCATATACTACTGTTAGTAAAGCATCCCACTTTACTTTCTTATTCTCGATCATATCTTACTGCATTATGCAAGTCTCATCTAGATCTAGACTAATCAAAGACATCCATTCTTTGTAGGTCAAATAAAATAATGTGAGTTATAAAAATGTGGAAACAGTTCTTTAAAGGAAGTAACAGTCTTCAGGGCAGAGAATTAATTTTGAAACTTCAAGTAGAAAGACTATAGAAGCCTTTTTTCTTACCAGTCCATACTTTTATCCATTACAGTCACATCACATAATACATGCACATGCCACTTACAAGTGACTTGGTCCTCAAGAGTTCTACCAGCACAGCAGTTAAGAAAGAACATTTAAATCACTCATATACTACTGCTAATAAAGTATTCGACATTATTATTGTTTCTTGCGAAACCCTGAAGGATTGGAATAAAGCGCTTGCATGATCCGACCTTGAACCTCCGTGCGCATGCGTGAATGTTTCCCGCCTGTCGATAGCGTCTGTTGCTGGCAAGTAGCATTATAGTGCTCTCGTCACTACAAGGAAGATAACGGATCGACTGGAGCAGCGCTACTGCACCAGAAACTGGGCGATAGCCAGGTGGAAACCATTCGGCTCTCGGTGGCGATGCTACGGGCATCGCACAGGTCTTAAGACGGCCGCACATCGGTGGAGAGCGAGCCACGCTCCGGTCGGCCATCAACATGGCGAAATGAGCAGGGCATTGCCAAAGTGAACGCTATGGTGACGCGTGACCGTCGTGTGGCAAATTGCGGAAGAGCTGGCATCTGCACTTTCTCAGCACATTCCATTGTGACCGAAGATTTGGCCATGAAGAGAGTGGCGAAGCTGGTGACGGCGAAGCGAAACCAACTTCGTGTTGAAGTCGCACAGGACATGCTGGACTCCATAATCCCTGATGATGATGATAATTGTTGTTATAAGGGGCCTAACATCTAGGTTATCGGCCCCACCCATAATCCCTGGTGACGAGTCCTGGGAGTACGGGTTCGACCCGGAAACCAAATGCCAGTCACCGTGGAAGCGTTTCTCGTCACCAAGACCATAGAAGTGCGCAGCAACGTCAAACTGATGCTGACTGCATTCTTTGACTCCCGCGGTGTGGTACACCACAAGTACGCGCCACAGGGTGAAAAACTCACCAAAGAGTACTACAGGGATGTCCACCATCACCTACGTCATACTGTCCGGCGCATGAGACCGGAGTTGTGGTCAACAGGAAATTGGCGCCTCATCACAACAATGCTCCAGCACATTCCTCGCACTTGATTCAGACTCCTGTGATTCAACAGCCTCCTTACTCTCCTGATATGGCCCTCATCACGACAGTGCTCCATCACATTCCTCGCACTTGATTCAGACTCCTGTGGTTCAACAGCCTCCTCACTCTCCTGATATGGCCCCCTGCGCCGCAACACAAAAATGCTCCAGCACATTCCTCACACTTGATTCAGACTCCTGTGGTTCAACAGCCTCCTTACTCTCCTGATATGGCCCTCATCACGACAATGCTCCATCACATTCCTCGCACTTGATTCAGACTCCTGTGGTTCAACAGCCTCCTCACTCTCCTGATATGGCCCCCTGCGCCTCATGACTACAATGCTCCATCACATTCCTCGCACTTGATTTAGACTCCTGTGGTTCAACAGCCTCCTCACTCTCCTGATATGGACACCCCTCCGCCTTCTGGCTGTTCCCCAAACCCAAGAGGCCATTCAAAGGAACGCGTTTTCAGACAAGAGAGGACATTATGGCAGCAACGACGGCCGAGCTGAACTCCATTCCGAAAGAGGCTCCCTCGGAATGCTTCCAACAATGGCGGCACCGCTGGGAGAAGTGTGTGGAGTCCCAAGGAGCCTACTGTGAGGGTGATTAGGTTTCCAATGCTCCAGGAATGCCAGTTTGTTTTCTCCGGCCAAAGGTCCGATACTTTTCCAGCAGGCCTCGTCTGCCATATAAACAATATTCTACAAGAACAGTGCACAATTTTTGATTAAGGCAAGTACAATTTCAGAAAATTTCCAATAATCCAATTACAGTAAGTGGCGATAGAGAGAGTGATTAGCAGACTGTTTAACATAAATTTTGCCAGTACATAATGCTTCTAACTGCAGGTAATGAACTTACGGTATTAACATTATAATATATCATATTAATTCAAAGTAGGAGTAAAGATTCAAGGAGAAATAATTTCAACTCTGACATTTGCTGATCACATCTTTGCCGACACACCAGAGGATGTGAATGAGTTTTTAAACTGTATGGATTCTGCCTTGAGGATATAATTCGTGATGAAAATTATTAAATGTAAAACAAAGCTATTGGAATGCAGCCGAAACATATCCGAAACCCCTATGTACGTCAAATTGGCAGGTGAATATGAGACTTTTCTTACTTAGGAAGCAAAATAACCAGAGATGGACGAAGCAAAGAGAAAATAAAATATGTTGGCACAGGCAAGGAAAGCAGTTCTACGGTAAATGTGTCTATTGACATCGTGTAGATGTAGGTGTTAGGAAGTCATTATTGAAAGCCTTTGTCTGGTGCGTGGCACTCTATGTTAGTGCAACTTAGAATATTGGAGCAGTAGAAAAGAAGGGAATGGAATGGATGGAAATGTGGTATTACGGGAGAATGATGAAGATCAGCTGGCCAGATAGGGTTACAAATGAAGAGGTATTAAGGAGAGTGGGAGAGGAGAGATGATTCTGGCGACTGCTAATGAAGAGGGGAGATAGGTTGGTAGAAAACATACTAAGACAACCAGGAATAGCGAAGCTAGTTATGGAAGGAAGGGTCGAGGGGAAGAACGGTAGACCAAGGTTAAAATATGTTAAACTGATTGCCTCGGATGTAGGGTGTGGTCACTATGTAGAGATGAAATGATTAGCTCAGGACAGAGAGGCATGGAGGGCTGCACCAAACCAGTCAAAAGACTGAAGATTCAAATCACCACCACCACAACAACAACCACAAAGGTGAAATATAATGCGACAAGCCAACATGCATTATCATGTGTTCTCTGCTTAAGGCAGGCCTTGAGGGGTCTCGTACCACTCCTTTGTTTAGAATGCAGTAAATAAGTCGACCCCGGATCATTCGGTGTATTTGTATCATGAAAATACTCTAACTTCTTCGTACAAAAATACTAAGTTTACAACAGGCAACTAATACACGTGATAGTGCCAAGGATATGCTGGCTTCATATAATGTACCCTTCACCTATGAGAATTAAGATATATCCTCCATTACATCTGTGAATAGAGCAACACACACAGAGGGATGTCATGGGTTTGAGTCCAGCAGTAATCAGACAATATAAAGCTTTACCATCCAGCTAGACGTCTAGTACTTTCCATACTTCACAGAAGATAATAGCAGGAAGGTTCCATATGTCATAAGTACGGTCTGAATACACAATTCTGTAATCCCTAAATAGCATTGGTGAGAATCAGACGGCGATCAGGTCATGTCCTCTATGAGATGCAACAAGTAGTAACTCAATAACGTACTCACCTCTTTCAAATCTCCACCACTCGCAAAAGATGGTGTTTCTGTTTTCACGAATGGAACAATCTCTGGTATGGAGGATTCTTCTATTTTAATATCCTCCGTGAGATCAGTATCATCCTGCAGAGAAATAACTTGTTTCACAAACATGTTCCTTTGCATAGATGGAATTAAATCTTACGCACGTTTCCATTACTTTGAATACCTTTCAAACATAATGCGACGTACAAGACCTAGATCAGAATTTTGTAGAGAAAGGCAGTTCTGTTCTCAGAGTAAACACCTCAGACTTGGGTAGCTTCATCAGCTGATCTCCATATATATTTGTCACCGTTCACTTGTTCGTAAACCTCGATGGTATGTCAGACGTGTCAACACCGAGCCATTCTCCGATATTGTCAGCTGAGTACAATATTACGAAGTCAGGGTTTGGAGAAAGGCACTTGTGAAGGCTGTGAAAGGTTCGAGCGAGCCGTGAAATCCATTGGAAACAGGAGATCAAAATAAGGATAGAAGAAATGGACAATACAATAAATTGAGTTGGATATTCACCGTACATTGCATGGAAATACTTCGAACAACGCGGAGGGAATAGCTGATTGCCTACAGAACGGAGAAGCCAGAAATGCTACACTACGCACGAACAAGAACGCGTCGAACGCTTGAGGGGTGGAAACGGAGATTTGAGAATCGAACCCACACTATATAGAATTGAGTATAAGTAGAGAAATAGATTGCAAAATATTTCTCATTGAGTGTGGAATACGCGTAAGTTGCGCGTTCGACGATTTAATACAAAGATTTGTGTATTTATTGAATTTTGCGAACGGTCGAGTGCAAGGTGGTTTGAGTACATGTGATAAAATTAGAAAGTGCACAGAGCTCAAATATTGACAGAATTGTTGTACTGGGTAAATTAATTGTAGGACGCTTTGATTACTCCATTACTCCATTAAACCAGATATAAGTGGCAGAGATTTAAACATAAAGTTGGGCAAGGGAAAGAAGCTGTTAAAGACTGGTGGCCGAGTTCTACGACTTTGGCATTCAAAGGCTTGTGGAACGATGTGACAAATGTGTAAATAAGTATGGAAATTATGTA
The DNA here is from genome assembly GCA_946902985.2 of Meconema thalassinum. Taxonomy (NCBI): domain Eukaryota; kingdom Metazoa; phylum Arthropoda; class Insecta; order Orthoptera; family Tettigoniidae; genus Meconema; species Meconema thalassinum. Next base: position 32,624,570 of record OX336393.1, read on the forward strand.
GAAAAATAGAGAAAGACTTACGGAATGTCAATAAAACAATTGTTTTGGAATCAATTTTGATTTTGGATGTTTTTTTTACCGGAATAGCCCTCGTAATTCCAGAGAGCGTGGCACTGTACCAACTTATCCTCTACATTGAGAGTTGACAAATGAGCTACCACCGACAAAGTGCATTAGTTGGATAATTGCTCAGCTCAACAGCCTGGATTAAAGGTATTCTGTTTGTTCTGTTGGCAGTCACGTTTTCAACAAATAGAAGAAGGAAGAAGTGGTAATGATTATTCATTAGGCAGCCAGGAGTAGCGGTGCATGACGTATGACTTCCTCATTACTTTTCTAAAGTAGAAAAACTAACCAAAATAACTGTATTATTGGTCAGGAGAATATCTGGGAATAATGTAGTAATAGATGTTTGCTCCTCCGCCGTCTGTGACCCACCCGGCCATCCCAAACAGGATCACGAATTATATAGCTGTAGTAATAGTCAGGAGAATATCTGGGGATAATGTAGTAATAGATGTTTGCTCCTCCGCCGTCTGTGACCCACCCGGCCTTCCCAAACAGGATCACGACTTATATAGCCAAAATGGCAGCTGTTGCCGCCATTAGTTCAAATCTATCATCATCAGTTGCGGTCGTGAGTATTCGGGTCGCTTCGTTAGCCCCGCTGGTCTGTCTTTAAGCGCTAGTATCATCATCAAAACAATGCTGCCAACCTCGCCAGTCCGGTACTATGTAAAACAAAGAAGCTCCCAGTTCATTCTCTAGTGCGCATCTTTCGTGCGCAGCACTCAGTTCATTTGATAGCTGGGGGGTGTTGGCACAGCGGTCAAACAGTTGGCCTCTCACCAAGGTAGACTGGGTTCGATTCCCGGTCAATGCATGTGAGATCTTCGAAGTAAATTGCCACGTCCTGTGGTTCAGATTCCACGTAAAAAGGAGGCCTCGTGGCTCATAATCTCAGGATTCACGTCACGTGAAACTACAATGTTCCTTCCTTTCATTTGATAGTGCGCCGAATTGAATCATTTATTCCCTAAGGATTGTCCTAGGTGCCAGCTAACAATCAGTAACTTCAATCTATGATCAACCTAATCTATTGTAACAACACATTTTAGTGGCAAAAACACCACCGTGCGCGAAATGCCATCGTGAAGTGGAAGTTAGGTGGATAAAATATAACCTATCTGTAACCTGCAACAAGAGGATACCCGGACGTCAAGGCCGCACCCACACGCGACCATTCTAACCTTCGTTTTGTCCAATCCAATGGTTACAGCCTAACGCATCCAGATCAATAGTTCTGTGTCCACCGTGCCCCGCTAATTGCACGCGGCCAATACTCCACCTACACCCGACCATTCTAACCTTCGTTTTTTCCAATCCAATGGTTATAGCCTAACGCGTCCAGATCAATAGTTCTGTGTCCACCGTGCCCCGCTAGCTGCACGCGGCCAATACTCCAGCTACACCCGACCATTCTAACCTTCGTTTTGTCCAATCCAATGGTTACTGCCTAACGCGTCAAGATCAATAGTTCAGTGTCAACCATGCCCCGCTAGCTGCGTGCGGCTAAGGCAACACCTACATCCGACCACTCTAACCTTCGTTTTGTCCAATCCAATGGTTACAGCCTAACGCGTCCAGATCAATAGTTCTGTGTCAACCATGCCCCGCTAGCTGCGTGCGGCCAAGGCAACACCTACACCCGATCACTCTAACCTTCGTTTTGTCCAATCCAATGGTTACAGCCTAACGCGCCCAGATCAATGGTCTTTGATTGCGGTAAAGTGCAGTAGGCACCACTGCTTCATACTCCACCCTTCAATAAAGCAGTGTTTTATCAAGATCTTTCTACGGGGTCGTGCTCAGTCCTGAATGCTTTTCAAAGCAAAGTTCGCAAAAACAACATGCTCTAATGAATAGAAAGGTCCATGACAGAGGCTATACTAGAAATAAAATGAATAACAAGTAGAATAAAAAGTATTTAATGACTGAAAATTATGTGCATAATAATAATAATAATAATAATAATAATAATAATAAAAAGAAGTCCTCCCTGACTTTCACTCCCATATGAAATAAAGATAATACTGAGCGGTCATAACTCGCTCCACCCAACAAACAATGTGAATACAGCTTCACTCAAATGATTAATCATAACATAAAATTGAGCGGTAAGAACTCGCTCCTCACATTTATATGGATACAAGTCCATTTATCCTGGTCAAGAAGTTATATAATGCGTGGTGTACTGATCCTTAATAAGAAAATGAGTACTGATGCGAGTCCGTTTACAACTGAAACAGTCATATTGCTCACGGAGTTGCATCTTTTAAATCACACTACGGCTATGGGACCCACCCTTAATTAACACACTATAATTACTACTGACACATGCAAGATCTAAAATACTAGAACATGATGAATCTCCCCGAGATTCTAGCCCGTGCCAAAGCACACAAAAAAACAAAAGAGCATGCCAAAATAGGCCAAAAAGCTCGCATCACAGATGGGAAACAGCCTCGCACACACTAATGCCACACGGGGTCATTGAACGCGTAAAATAAACACACAAGACGTCAAGCATCAACAACAAAATACAAGCCTAAACGGCTGAAAATTATATTTACATGAATAAAAGCCAGACAAACAGATGTTTCGGAAGATACCTTAAAACACGGACAGCTCCCATTTAAATCAATCAAATACTCTTTATAACCGATCAGGGTTTTGTGAATTTAAATAACATCTTATATTGAATTACAGGAACCTAGCCTGTTGCTAATGACCACGTCGCCTTATCTGATTGAGCCCTCCCCTAGTTATAAGTCAACGCTGCCTCTTCTCTCTGTCAGTCTTCCAAGCTTGGTGCTAATTATACATGGAGCCATACAGGTCCCGTTATCCATCTGGAAACGCGGAAAGACATATCTCACTAATCCACTTGGATGGTAAAAAAACACAAATATTTACCACAAGCTCAGCCTCGCGAGGTTATGAACTGGGCTGATGTGCAGCAAGTCGGAATAATCTCAATGATATATTTCCCGCGAACACATCATAAAATCACATCATACACCATAAAGCTTGGACTGACTCACTCATAATCATACCAGCTGGGTCGGCTCAAAAAAGATTTACCTACATTGCGTCCATAGACACATCAAACAAATAAACAACAAAAACTCGGGTGCAAGAGTGCCATCCCGTACAGACTTGCTAGAAAAGCAATCATCAAAATAATCCTGATCCATCATAAATTCTGCTCACAAATATTTTTTACCCTCCAAATTCTATTTTTAATCACAAATTAATTCAGTTCCATTTTTGTTATAAGGCATACATTCGAATTACAATGCTTGGCCGCGATTTACGCAAGCGAATGCGAGCACGAGCTGCGCATAGCCCCGTATACTTGAACCAAACAAAATCACAATATCTACAAAATACAAAGCGCTCAGCTGTCCCATACTTAATGTGTCAGTAAACAAGAACTAAGAATCTACATTACAAAACAAGCAAACAAATATCTACAAAAATATGTCCCATAAAACCATAGCTGATTTAATAAATAAATTAATTTGTACTCATTCCTATAGAACAGCGTCAGGGAAACATTTCCAGCTATCACTCCTTTAAAATGCTTAGCTCGCCATCGACATCTTCTGGCAAACGTCCTGCTGGTTCCAAGATCCGCCCTCGTTCCTAGACGTCATCTCGTGCTGAATTAAAATAATGTTTGTCAGATACACAAACGATATATTTCCTATTAAATTCACCGATCAAGTACTTAATTCCCTGACTGTCTATTGGTAAATTATTTCGATGAACTCGCCCTATCTGGTAGTACTGGGACTACGAATAAATCACTAAAGTTATACTTATAACTTGACGAAAATGTTCCATGTTCACACACATGAAAATCTGCAGTGTGTCCACGACACTAAAATTAGAAGTTTTGCCTCGTGTCCTCAGACACCTGAATAAAGGCCTTACGTCCTCAAACGCTCAAATAAAAGCCTTACGTCCTCAGACGCTGAAATAAGAGTCTTACGCCCTCAGACGCTGACTTAAAAGTCATATCTTGAAGCTTCCTGGACCACTTATAAATGAAACTGGCTAGAGTAGGCATGGAAGGGGATTTATGGAAAAATATTCCATAATAATTGTCAGACTAGCATGCGATCTGTATCACTGAGTTCGTAGCAATGTGGAGGTTAAGATTATGCCGTAGCTAGCTCGAATCGATCGTGGAATTAATCCGTAGATAACTCCCGCGTTAATTCACCAGGATGCGTTATAACGCCGAGTTGCCGCTTAAAAAGGGCGTCTTGATATTATTGGTTCAGACTCTTGTAGATCTTCGCGAGCTCTTACTTGTATTCCTCCCACAAGGAGTGGTTAACATGAAGATTGACCATTCACATCGTAGCATTCAGTTTTCTTCTTGGCGCCAACTCTCATAGTAACAAGCCATTCTGTGCGTACCCAAGCCTCCCTTCGCACTAAAAGTTGCACCTGTCCTCTGCGTCATGATTTCTATGTTACTTTCTAAAATACCACAGGAGCTTAAACCTTTGTGTTCTCTCTGCCACTGATTTCTCAACATTTTCCCAATTCCGTCGGGCTCTCATATCTGCTGTCTGTAGAAATGTATCAAATGATGATGAATAATTTATTAGAATCCTTTATACAGCCTGTAGATAAAGGGTTCACAATCCTCCTGCTTGGAAAAAAAATCGAACATAGCATATAGTCGATTTTTAAAATACACATAACATCTGTAATCCATTTCCGCCAATCCTAGAAAAATCTCCCTCTCATAAGTCTAGTCTAGCCGACACTGTCGTTGGAGTGTCCACACGCACTCGTGTTTAATTCTTGCTCATTCATTCATTCAGACCTTTCAAGCTTGCCTGCTTGTCTGATCGCCTAAGGATCGTACCTCGCCTGCCCAGTATCCTTATCTCTCTCGCTCGCTGGCTGTGTCATCATCGCCAAAGCTCATTAGTGTTTGACAACAACAGGCTGCCCCCAACTTCCTCGTTCAACAGACGTACTCATTGACCCCCGTACACTTGGATGTGCAAAAGTACTTCCATATATTCAATTTGCAGCATTATTTCTGCGTTCCCAAGTTTCGCTAGTAAAATACACCCTTAAATTCGCTGCGTTGTAGACAGACATTGTACCTGTATTCAATTCCTTTACTCTGTATGCGTTGTTACCAAGATTACGCACAATACAGAAGGGTCCAATAAATTTGGGACTTAACTTGTTGAATACCTTCTTTTCTGGATCAGATGTCGCTGGTTTCCGTACTAACACAAGCTCGTTTACTAATAGTTCTCTGTGATACCTCTTATTTCTGACTCGACGTAATCTGCGATCCGCCTGGTTTCTCATATGGACTCTCGTTCTCTCAATTCTCAACTCATGACCAACCATGGGCTCTTGTGGGCAATTGATGATGTTGCTCCACGATCTTACTGGATATTCGTTTATGTGCAAGACCATGGGAATCTGGCCTGTCGACTCATGTCTAGTTGTATTCATACAGGTCTCTACGTCCTTGATCCGGTCTACCCACTTGTGATGTTCATTGGGAATAAAGATTCTTAACCCTTTTGCTTTCAAGCTCTCAGCTGATGGATGTGTCAAAACTGACAGCCATATTTACCACACTAAGCACGCACTTCTTTTAAAATTACATGGAAGTCCCACCAATGAAGATATCAACATAAAAAATTGTAAACGTATAGAGTATATATCACTTATTATTACTGTAAGTAAGTAATGTCTCTAAACCAAAAGGGTTTAATGTTAAAAAATAAGAAATGTGAAATACAAATTACAAGTGTCAGATTTTGAAAGTTTGGAATTAATTCTATAAAATGGTATTTACTGCCCAAGTTTGTAATTCATGTCAGTAGGAAGGCTATAATATTGTTTACTAGCATAGAAAATATCAAGATTCTATGTGCATTAGATCCAAGGATAAATTAAAATGTTAAAAAGATGTAACACTGAAGAATGTCAGCCATTTTTGCATAAAACACAGATTTCTTATAAAGAAATGAAGATATTACTGGATCATCATCATCCTCTACACTTTCCTATTCGGACAGAGTAACATCATCATCACTTGAATAATTATCAAGATAATCAGTGATATCATCTTCAGCTAAATGAAGTCTTTCCGCAATGTCACACGCGGCAAATAACTAGGCCTAATCTCACTGAACTATATCGAACACTTCACTATCTCTATGCAACTAATTACCTAAGAAAACTTTTTAAATAATGAACTAACACGTTAAATAAATATATTGCCTACGATATAACTTAATTTTACTATATAATCACGTACGAAATTACAAGAGAAATGAACGGAAGTTTGCCGGCGACCATGATGTAAACAAGATTCGGAACTCCAGTGAGCACATGTTTCAGACTCTAAGATTATCGATAAATACGGATAGCTCGAAGTTCCCGTGGAGTATAACGTGAGATACAACTATACTCTTCTTATTCCGTGAAAAAATGCTGCTATCTGGCGCGTAAATAATCAACTAATAATAAAAATGACGGGTAACGACGGATCGTTACCCTGTCAGTTTTCGCAGGACCTGTGGGTACCGATAGATCGTTACCTTGAAAACCAAAGGGTGTATTTTGTAACGCATTTTATTGCGCGTTCGCTAGGATTAGCTTGAGGGTGGCGAACGCTACTAAACATGTGTTTTACACCCAAGTCCTCAATTCCTTTCTTGAATTCGGCGCTCGTAAAATAGCTTCCATGGTTCGACAATATAAACTCCGGTTTTCCAAGGATTGGAATAACTCTATTTCGAATACGACTGAGTACTTGTTTCGATGTAGTTTTCTGAATGGGGCACAACACAACAAACTTAGAAAACACGTCAATACAAACTAGTAAGTGACGGCAACGTCGCCTATCTTTCGGGATCGGACCGAAACAATCTAGTGCCACAAGCTCGTAGGGTTTCTGAGGTAGCAATGGTCCAGGATACTGCCTCATTAAGTAATTATTCGGCTTCGTCCTCTGACAAGGATCGCAAGTCTTTATTACGTCACAGATGGTAGTCCTCATTCGCGGCCATGTAAACGTTTCTCCTATTGTCGCTTGTGCCTTGTCGATTCCCACATGGCCGAAATTTTCATGTATGTGCCAAGTAAGTCCTCTTTGTAATGATGCAGGTACCGTGATACGTAATTTGGTGTGTTCTTCATCTATCCATTTATTCAGTAAATTGTTGAGGTAGACATATCTTCCTTCTCTGGCTCTTGCTTCTCTGTACGCTGGGGTTCCTGCTGGTAATTCCTTCTTAAAATACTGGATCATTTGGTACATCCATGGTTCTGCTTCCTGCTCTCGTTGTATCTCCCGTAACTCCTCCAAGAATGCATGGTCTTTTACTGTTAATTCAATATGCTGTATTATCGCTGTTTCTTCGGTATCAGGCTCTGGGTTCCTGCTTAATACATCCGGAATTACATTAATTTTTCCTGGGCAGTGTTTAATTTCGATGTTGAATTGTTGTATATAGATGGACCAACGTGTCACACGCTCGCTAGCCATAGATGTCTTGAACACGAACGTTAGTGCTTTGTGGTCTGTTCTAATAATAATGGGGTAACCATACACAATCCTTTTCCATTGTTGCAAAGCATGAAGTATTGCCAACAATTCGAGTTCTGTGACCGTATGGTTGCGCTCGTGTTTACGCAATCTGCGGCTCACAAATGCAAAATAATCACGATGTTGAAGGTTAGCTGGATCTTCTTGGTATAACATCGCTCCTATACCAACCATGGAAGCATCCGCTTGGATAATAAATTTCCGTTGAAAGTCTGGGTAACCTAATTTGATACAGTTTTCCAGTAATAATTTAGTCTCTTGAAATGACTTCTCACACTCGGCGTTCCAAAGCCATTTGTTGTTCTTCTTCAGCATCTCCTGCAGCGGTGCTACGGGTTCAGTATATCCTGGGCAGTTCTCCTTAAAGAAGCCCGTCACGCCTAGGAAAGCTCTGATATGTTTCACTCTCGTTGGTGTAGGGAAATTCTTTATTGCCTCTATCTTCGCAGGGTTTGGCCTCACTCCCTCCTGGTCAATGATGTGCCCTAAGTACAAAATCTGCTTCTTGAAGAAATGGGATTTCTTCGAGTTGACTTTAAAGTTTGCAGTTCTAAGGGTTGTCCAAAAGCTTATCCAAATGTTCCATATGTGTCTCGATGTTATCTGATGCCAAGAGTATATCGTCAATATATCGTACCGTCATTTCCTTCACTTCTTCAGTCAGGTTCCGATCCAAGGCTCGAATTAATGCGCATCCAGGTGTTTTAACGCCAAAGGGAATACGGACGAAGCAATATGTCTGATTATCGAACAAGAAGCCAGTAAGATGCTGTGACTTCTCATCCAGTTCGATATGGTGAAACGAACTCGTCAGATCTACGGATCTAAGATACTCTTGTTCTTAAATCCTTTTAAGACGTCTCGGATGATTGGCGCTCTGTCATACTCGGGAAAATTAAGGCGCATGTTTAGATTTCTGGCGTCTAGACAAAGTCTAATGGATCCATTGGAATTTGTGACTGCCTAAATCGCATTTAAATAAGGTGTAGGAGTCTTCTTAATCACTCGAGCTTGCAACATATCATCAATAATCCTTTTGACCTGCTCCCGATGTTTTTCTGGTATAGGGTATAATTTACTTCGAAATGGGGACCAATCCTCAACCTGCATAGAATAGTGAAAATTTATTATCTGCCCTGGAACTATGTCAAACACTGCCTTGTGTCTTCTTAAGATCTCCTCAAACCTCTTCCTATGTTCAACCCCTAGCTGGATGTCACTGAGCCGCTCCTGTAATAGTTCTTCAAACTGAATATCGCTGTCATCTCCTTCTGCTAGTAAAGCCCATATCTCCTGAGAGTCACTCTCTTCATTTAATTCCACAACAGCCACATCTATTAGGTCATCTTCCGCCTTTCGTACCTCCTCTTATGTCTCCTCTGCTATTGTCTCTAATGCCCATAAATTCACGTCCTTTCCTGTAGTGATTTCATCCATGTGTAAGCCCACATCCTTCAGCTTATCAAACTCCTTAAAACTGACTGTATTATTGTGCAAATCTATGACTGCCTGATAGTCAAAAATAAAATTTGCACCCAGAATAATGTTAAAATTCATTTTAGCCATAATGATAAAGGTCTGTCCAAATATATGGTCTAATATATCCAATTCTATAAATCCTTGACGTTTGCACGTGACGGTGCGTTCGGGAATAACGCCCCTCACCTTGAGTTGCGGTACTGAAATCACAGGAATATTCTGACTCCGCCCCAACTCTCGAACCAAAGCCTCCGATACAAGACTAATTTGTGAACCTGTATCAACTAAGCATCTCACGTTAATTCCACCAATTCCACCAATAGGTAGTTGATATCATCGTTCCGTGGTTTTACAATCTCCTCCAGGCAATCTTCCGGCAAAGCTATCCACTCTTGTATGTGCGCCACGACCCATCCTTCTTCACAATCCGGCTGTTGCTCTCTCAGGGTGACTCCTTTTGCAATTATTGGGATTTTTTTTACAACCCCCGCGACTACCATCATCCTTCTGTCGCGTATTTCCCTGACGTTCTTCCTGCTTCAATAAACTCTCGGCCCCCTCAATGTGAGTGTCTGGATTTGACCTCCCATTAATGGCACGTTCCCAATGTCCTTGTTCGTCCCCTCCATTAGCGTGTAATTCTTCCAGGTAACGCTGCGATTCGGCGTGCCGGTCGTTCCATTCATTCCTATAATTTTGATAGTCCCCCTGGTTACGGTATCTCCTTTCACGCCACTGTCGTTTCTCATTATTGTTATTTTCGTACCGTCTGTAAGGTCCCTCATTTCTCCTATTATTTCTCCATTATTGGTATCCTCGCTGTTGATACCTATTGTTGCCCTGTGTCTGCCTATCATTATTATTATCATGTCGCTGGTGTGACCTATTTTCATCGCCCTCCTGACCTCGTCTTGGTGTTGTTGACACACTTGCATTAGTTGCCTGCGATCTGGTGTGTACTTGGGTGGGTTTAACAACCTCCGTCGTGTTTACAAGTTCCAGCTGTCTTCCCCCTCTCTGATGCATGTGAGACGTTGTCTCGTCAATCTGACCTAAGATTTGTTCGGCTCGAACCGCTGTGTCCACGTTTGCTGCCACTAACACCAGCTGAACATTGACTGGTAACTGCCGTGCAATCGTCATAACAAGATCCGATTATTCTAAAGGATGATCCAAATCTTTAAATTTTAACAATTGTAACGAAAAGAAATCTGAATATTTTGTCTGCTGAGTTGACTGATATTTTCTCGAATAAAGTTCCATTCTAAGGCTTTGCTGGAGAGAAGCCGACCAATACTTCCTAAGAAACGCTTCCTTAAAATCATCCATCCCTCCGAAAGTATACTTGAAGCTCAAGAACCACGAAAGTACATTTCCCGAAAGAAATCGTTCCATCAGTCTTAAACGACGCGCGGGCGGTATGTTATTGTCATTAAAATAGTCCTACATCACCCTAAGTTACGCCTTCGGTGTGACACCAGAATTTTCTGTTAATTTATTTGGTTTAAATTCATTTGATCGAATAACTTGTACGACCTGAGGGTGCTGATGGCTATGTTGAGGAGTAAAGGTTCCCCCAATGTTGTTGTGAAATCCCTCTGTGTTAGTTGTTAATGGGCTGCCTGTCAGTCCTTGGCTATTTGCTGCGCTAATTGCCCCCGGGCTTGCTGAGTCAACTTCATTATCTTTCACGCCCTCTGTCTGAAATAACGTGTTCGGTCCCATCGAACGCAGTTCTGCCTTTATAATTATGTCCGTCTGTTCCTTCATTTTACTCTTAATTTCTTCATCAAGTGCTTTAATGCGCGTTTGGTTATCACCTACGGTCTTTATGATCGTTAACCGTTCTTCTTTAGAGTCGCTGCTCATCTTACGCCAATCCTTTCTGATGCTATCTTTAATCGCGCCCAGTCTTTCGTCCATCTGCTGTTTCGAGTCCTCCTGATTCGATTCTATCTTCTCAAGCCTGTCTTATAGCCGAAGATTATTCTCATCTATCGTACTATTCAAATTATCCTGGTCCGATTCTAGGTTTCGTCATCGCTGGTGTATTCTTGGAATACACGGTATGACAGAATATAATTTTTAATGCTTTTGCATGTTCATTCCTTCCTTTTTATCAAACACCAACAGTGATCTTCTATTTTCTCTTTGGTGGTCATGTCTCTTATGTCTTTTGTGAGTCTGTTCTAGATATATATCTTCCATGACCCACCTAGCGTCATCTAGCAGCGAATCTCTGAAGCTACTCAATTCTTCCTGGTGTAAGAGGATTTACTTATCCATCTGGCCACCAGATCTCGTTACCATCGCCAGCTATCTTCTCCGTGAGCAAGAGAACTTCGTCTACTTTTTCACTCACCATGCTGCGCTAGTATCGCCTGCTATCAACTCTTTGAAGACCATTTCCTCAAGAGAATTTAATTTCTTATGTTGGTTATGCTGATATGTATACCTTTTGTCTCCTACCCCCACTCTCTTCCCTTCCCTAGTCCCTCTGCGCTTCTCTGAGCATGTCTCACTTGTTCATCGGCAGTTGACTTGGTCAGTCAAGGCTCAACTAGAGCCAGTCTCCTCAAACCAAGAGGCACTCTCTACATTCTACGCCATGTTGGCACATTAAGTATTCGTCAAAGGGAACTTCACCTTCGCCATGCAACCAAGATAAGTACAGACTTAAGGTTTTAACCTCATCTTCATCAGTTTTATCTACATGCTTTTATTGATCATTTTATAGACAGCGTGAGATCACTTATTTGGGGCGGTAATCATCCTTCGCGGGATTTGCCATGTTGGGCTTTTGTCTGTCTAAGCCAACCTTAATAGAAAGTAGCTTTCCTTAAGCTATTTAAATGAGAGATCTTCTCACAACGTGGGATATTATCTAATACCCGCTGTCCATAAAATATTAAGCTCGTTCCACCGCTGGATTAACTTTGGCCCCATTCTTCCATTAGGATTGTTCTGGAACCTTCCAGATTTTGTACTCTATCTACAAGTCTCGCCGTCATGTATTTTTCACTCACTTGTGAGAATACTATTTAAAAATGAGGAATCTTCCTTATAAATTACTGCAATAGCTAAATTTTCTTCCACCGTTGGAATGTTTTATGGCGCATTTAATTGTAATTCACAACTTTCTCAAGCAATAGAATCTCGCCTACCTAGTGCAACCAGTTATTTTTCATCATTGAAATAACTTTCCTTGTCATAAACTTTCGTGTTACTACAGTGAACTTTTCATCCATTTAACAGACTATAGTGAAACCTAGTGCTTGTTCAACTTTTCTACCGCGTCGCGATCGTCCGATTACCATAAATAAGGCCATGAACATTCACCTTCCATTCCAGCTGCTCTTTCCTAAACCCCTTACTGACAAACCATAATAAAATTGTTACTCTAGGTCTTTTTCAATGAGGTGTCACTCTAGACGTGCCCTCCCACTTTTGCTCATATCTCATTAATTAATTTCTGCATAACCACGTGTTTTATACACGGTTCAAGCTTACATTGTTTTTCCCTTATAATCAGGGAATACAATTCTTTCAAATCATGAGTGAATTATTTCTAGGTTTCACGAAAGGGAAACTTGCACCATTGGTTTCGTGATTCCTAATTAAACATAGGAAGTCTAGAACCTTCCTTTTTGACTTTCTCTTCAGGTTTCACAGTAAGTGACCTGCCCTCTTTGTATAATTATTATAAAAGTAATTCAGCATAAATATAAGAAGTTATAGGAACTTCTTTTTCAATCTACCTGTTCTCTTTTTTTTGTAATTTTTGAAGTTGTAACTTTTTCTAAGATAGATACTCAGAAATTTCTTATAGTACACATCTTGTACTCTATTTATTGTTGACTTTAATCACTTTAAATGTCTTTATATCCTTGTACTTTATTTTGTCCCATTTTAAAATCTTATGAAGATTTTAATAAATATAAAGGTTTAATACCTGAAGAATTGTTAATTGCCTGGAGCAAACTTTAAATGTTAGGAGGTCTGCGACCCCAAGTTGTTAACAAAAATTGAAACTATATACTTGTTAAATTCATTAAACTTCTTTGCACTGTTAAATAAACCTAAACTTTCCTTTTTGACTTATCATTTCTCTAATACGACGGTTAGGCAAGATCCTGTCTTCCCTGACTCTTACTAGGTTCATGCCCTCGTTAATGCCAATAAATCTCGTGATAGGGTTTTTCCACTCGTTGCATTTGAGCAAGAACTCTTAGTAGTTATCACGGTAAAGTCTCTCTTAGCTTTAATAGCTAATTCTAACTGGCCAGTAAGGCAAGTACAGCTCGCTACGCAAGCTTCCTGCTTGTGGAGATCCTCTCCAAAATTTTATGCTCAGTTTTCAAAAAGATAAATGTTTCTCTTTGCCTAAACTTTTAGTCGGCTTTTGGCTGGATAAAAGCTTAGCCATTTCCAAATGCAACTATTGGTTCATTTACCAAATTTATTCCCAAAGGCATAATTCCTTTATTGCTATCCTTCTTGGAAGCACTTGGTCGCTTGGTAGTAACTCTATAACTTCGAAACCGGGAAATATCAAAATCGATGCAAATTATTGGCATTCTTCGAATTACCTGGTCAAAAAACAATTCCTTTGAACAGATCTACAATAAGTCTGTTACTTTCTGTCTTGCCAGACCATCACCCTTCCCCATAGTACGCATATGCATGCTTGAGGGGAAATACGCTAAAGCCATTCTCTTGCAAACCGCCCAAGTCTTAACTGCGGTTCCCGTTAGCTTCGACCAGGTCCTTACCCACTTTAGGTATCAGAGAGCGGATTTGCGGTGGCAACCGCCTTTGAGTGTATTTAAGGTTAAATTTACAACTTTTGTGGGACTCTCATACTATTTTTCTATCCTTTCTATCCAGTCCGAAACCCACCTTCGTTTCTTTATCATCTTCCCTTGGTGGTTAGGGTATTCCTTAGCCAATAATCTACCCAAAATTTGGTGCCGAAACCCGGGAGAGTCCATTTGTCATTTGTTTTAAAAGATTATTTGACAATACCTTGCAAATTATTAATACCTGCTTTGAATCTTTCAGCTATAACTACATCGTGCAAAGCCTGTGAAGGGGAAAGAGGCCTGTCTCCTTTGGTGTGTCCCTTTCTTTCAACTTATTCGCTGCTGCCAGCCTGACAGCATTTCCAAGGTTCCACAGTTTCATGAGTTACATTTTAATCTATTTTCCTTGACATGGCTCCTACTGAAAAAGATAAGGATGAAAAACTTACTTCTAAACGAGCATCCTATAAAGGGCAAATTCCCCGATTCAGAAAATACTTTAAAGAGTTAGATGCCTCAGAAGCTCAATTAGACTTGTTGAAACATCATGTAAGGGATTTTGAACGTTCCTATGAAAATTATTGCAACATCCAAACTGAAATAGAAACTTGTATGCTCAATCAAACCGAAGATCGAGTCCAGGTAGAAACCCAATATTACGAAGGCATAGGTTCTGCTTTCAAAATAATACGCCAACTCGAAGAGGAGCAGAAAAAGGACGCTTCTGTTCTTGGTTCCCTTCACGAACCACAAACTTCTTTCCGTGATGGTACTCACAAGCCCAAACCAATTTTACCAAAAATTGATTTACCCCATTTCTCTGGAGATGAATCTACTTGGGATTCTTTCTATGAATTATTTGCTCCCTTGTTCATGACAATGAAGACATTCAAGTCATATACAAGTTTCATTACTTGAGATCTATCCTCCGAGGTCAAGCTCTGCAGTTAGTTGAAGCACTTCCTCTAAGTGCCGAAAATTACCCCATTGCCTTTAACTTATTGAAGGAAAGATATGGCAATTTACGGTTACGTATTCAACGCCATATTAAGGCTCTATTCAACCTACCTGCGTCACAGCACAATGACGTCACTAGTTTGCGTACTCTCATTGATACTACTCAGCTTCATGTTAAAGCTCTATCTCAATTAGATCAACCCACTGAACACTGGGATACTTTCCTAATACATTTAGTGGTTTCTAAAGTTGATGCTGCTACCCTCAAAGCTTGGGAAATTGAACTTTCTAGAGAAGACGACTACTCTTACGAGCATTTAGTCACTTTCATAAATGTCAGATGCCAGCTGTTAAACGCTCTAGCAAATCAAAGTGAACCCTCATCTCCTAGTTCTAAATTTGAATTAATGTCTATCAAACCTAACAGCGAACGCTTAGCGTCTTGTATCCAAAAACCTGGATCCAGCTCATCCAAATTTAAGCCAAACACCACTGGTTATCCAACTAGGTCTAGTGAACGCCGTATTGCTAGCTCTCTCGTTTTAAATACTCAAAGCGAACCTCGCAAGAGTTTAAATGAACCTTTAAAGTGCATACTTTGCAAAGATTCCCATGCTTTATATTTATGTAAATCCTTTAAAGAACTGTCAGTCGACGACAGAAGGAAATTAGTTGCTCAAAACAAACATTGCTTCAACTGCCTAGCGCCCACGCATTCTGCTTCTAATTGCAAGTCCACAAGACTTTGCTACCATTGTGAAAAGGCTCATCACACTTTGCTACATCGTCATGATCAGGCAAAGTCATCGACAGCATCTACTTCTCAAAAATGTGATAATGCTAACAATTCCAGTGCTTCATCGTACATTCAAAATGCCAAGTCCAGTCGTAGTGCCCAAGTATTGTTGTCTACTGTCCAAATCGAAGTTCAGGATAATTTTGGCAACTGGGTCCGTGCACGCGGTCTTCTTGATTCAGCGGCAACTCATGATTTTGTGTCTAATTCTTTGATTAGAAAACTTGGCCTACCTGTAAACCCCACTTCTATTAACGTATCAGGCATTAATAGCTCAAAATCACAAGCTTTACAATTCTCAAAGCTAACTATAAGAGATATTTGTCACAGAAACAACTTTCTTAAACTTAATTGTCTCATTCTCAATAGCATTGGAGAAGATACTCCCAGTCACTCTGTGGATATTTCAGGGTTAAACATTCCCTCGCATTTAAGGCTAGCCGATCCTTTGTTCAACATACAAAACCCCATTGACATACTCTTTAGTGCTAATGTTTTCTGGAATTGCCTTCATAAACAGGTTCGCAAGTTATCTTCAAACGTAGTCGCCAGAGACACTAATTTTGGATGGATCGTCACCGGTCAACTTCCCCATTATTCTCCCCAACCCGCATCGCAATGTTACTTTGCCAATACTGACCTGGAACTGTTTTGGAGGCTCGAAAGCGTTAATCCTCCTAACGTGACCTCTTCAGAAAATGAATTCTGTGAGCAACTTTTTTTGAACACCACCACTCGTTATTCTGATGGCCGGTTCATTGTTCAAATGCCAAGATCACATAATCCCCCCAAACTTATTAACTCTCAACCCAAAGCTCGAAAAGCTCTCTTTGCTATAGAGGGCAAATTCAAGAAAGAACCTCTTGTTAAACAGCAGTACACTGATTTCATGGATGAGTATGAAAGCTTAGATCATATGGAAGTTGTCAACAAATATGATGATGAATTGCACCCCCCAATTGAAACGGTTTATTTAAATCATCATCCCGTGTGGAAAAACCCTCTTGTAAAGGATAAAATCCGAGTTGTTTTCAATGGTTCATCACCCGACGTTAATCGCAACAGCCTTAACGACACTCTTTATTGTGGTCCTGCTATTGAGTCAGATCTATCTGCTATACTCTTAAACTTTCGCTTATTTCCCATAGCTGTTATAGCTGATATAAAACAGATGTACCGTCAAGTTTTAATTCCGTCTGAACAACGAGATCTCCAAAGAATCTTGTGGCGCGACGAAATCAGTAAGTCCATTAAGGTATTTCGCTTAAAAACGGTTACTTATGGCTTAAAACCTTCCGCTTTCCTTGCTATCCGATCCTTACACTTGCTAGCCTCTCAAGATGGTCATTTATTTAATTCCAAAGCTTCTGAAGCGCTAACCACATCATTTTACGTTGACGATTATTTGCAGTCCTTCCCCACTCTGGAGGAAGCTTCTCTTGTGTCCTTAGAACTTCAGGCATTGCTAAGGAATGGAGGTTTCCCACTTCATAAGTGGAATTCCAACTCCCCTGAGTTTCTCGCCCAGTTTCCGATTGAAGACGTTGATCCCTCCTCTGTCAAAATTTGTGGAAACTCCAAATCCATAAAAACTCTAGGAGATCATTGGTGCACTAGCACTGACACTCTCATCTATAAAGTTTCGCTCGCCGAAGAGCCCCCTAACACAAAAAGACAAATTCTCTCTGAAATTGCAAAAAATTTTGATCCGCTTCAATTCCTTGCTCCAGTTATCGTTATAGCCAAACTTTTCATGCAAGAGCTGTGGTCGCTCAAATGTGAATGGGATGACACTGTTCCCCTCTCATGTCTTAACAGATGGCTTTCTTTTCGCAACAATTTGCTGGATCTTTCCCTTATTGAAATTCCTAGGAATTTAATTAACGCTCATTCTAATGCATCCTTTTTCCTTCATGTGTTCGCGGACAGTTCCAAAAAAGCTTACGGTTGCTGCGCATATGTGGTTTGTCGAGGTTCATTAAATGGATCTTCAGTTTCCAACCTTGTTTGTGCCAAATCTAAGGTCGCTCCTCTTAAAACTATCACTTTGCCTAGGCTTGAATTGTGTGCTGCACTCATGGCCGCAGAACTTGTTAAGAAATTACGAGAGGTTTCAAAAGTCGAATTCTCGAAAATCTATCTCTGGAGCGATTCCATGATAACCCTTTCTTGGATCGCCAAGAACCCTGCTCACTGGCAAACTTTTGTTGCAAACAGGGTTTCCAACATTCAAACTCTTTCTTCGGGATGTCAATGGAGGCATGTGCCCAGTGCTGATAACCCAGCCGATATTATCTCTCGTGGATGTTTACCCTCTCAATTGGCAGCTTCCCAGTTGTACTGGCATGGGCCCTCGTGGTTAATCGAAAATTCCTCCAAACCTCCAGCTACAAACTCCAACTTGCCTGAAGCAAAAGTATCTCTACCTACCACTTCGTGTCTTGTTTCCAACGCTTCTCATCCCTTGTTGTCCCGCTATTCTTCTTTTCATAAATTAATACGAATTGTTGCCTATCTCCTTAGAAGGAAATATCTTGTGGTTGACCAACCTCTTCTCCCCAAACCACACCTTACCAATCATGAATTGAATCTCGCTACCATTAAGGTTTTACAACTGACACAGCAAGAAGCCTTTTCTTCTGAATTGTCTTTACTTTCTTCTAAAAGGGATCTTCCCAAATCCAGTCGCCTACGTGCTTTAGCCCCGTTCCTTGATGACGATAGGTTACTCAGGTTAGGTGGTAGGCTCTCTCAATCTTTGCTCTCTGAGGACAAAATGCATCCCGTTATTTTGCCTTCCAAACATCACGTAACTTCCATAATTATACGTGACTTTCATTATCGCAATCTGCATGTTGGTACACGCACTCTGCTTTGCCTTTTAAGGGAAAAGTACTGGATTATAAATGGAATTCACGAAGTTTCCTCTGTAATTCACAAGTGCATTCCTTGTTTCAAAGCGAAACCTAAGGTCAATACTCAACTAATGAGCGATCTGCCTTCCTTTCGCTCTTCTCCTATACGCCCATTTGCTTTAACTGGTGTGGACTATATGAGTCCGTTCCAATATCAACGAAATTCCCCTGAAGCCAAACGCAAATTGTTTGGTAAGCTCTATGTTTCTCTCTTTGTTTGCATGGTTACTGGCGCAATCCACTTGGAACTAGTAACGAATGCTTCTACTTCCTACTTTTTATCAGCTGTCGCTCGCTTCGCTGCTAGGCGTGGTGTTCCTTCAGAGATGTTCTCTGATAACGCTTCCACTTTTCAGGGCGCAGCTTCACTGTGGAAGAAAGCTCTCACATCTTCTCCTGCCATGGAACAAATTTCTAATTTTTCCTACTCAAAGGGTTTCAAATGGCACTTTATACCTCCCTACGTTCCTCATCACGGTGGTAGGTGGGAAACTTGCGTAAAGCTCACTAAACGTCATTTAAGAAAGGTCTTAGGTAATCGCATTCTGACTTATGAAGAATTCAATTCACTGTCCGTCCTGATTGAAGGTGTTGTTAATTCTCGCCCATTAACACCGCTTTCCAATGACACTGATGACCTGCCTCCACTCATACCTGGTCACATCCTTATCGGCACTTCTCTTTCTGCCCCTCCTCCTCTTCCCAATTCTTACAGGGATTCTAATTTACCTATTGTTTGGCGTAAACTTGAAGCCCTCCGCAATTCCTTTTGGAAGAGGTGGAACTTGGAATATCTAACTTCCTTGCAACGGAGACAGAAGTGGTTTCTTTCCAGTCCCGACATCAAAGTGGGGGACTTGGTCTTGGTTAGGGATGTTTCTCCTCCCCTGGTCTGGATTTCTGGTAGAGTGACCGAGTGTTATCCTGGAAGGGATGGGAGAGTCAGGGTGGTCAGAGTCTTGACCACTAATGGTTAAATCACAAGACCACTGTCGTTGATTGCTTCATTACCTTCAAATGTTTAAGTGCTTATTTGTTCTCTGTTGGTGTTTTCCCCTCCCAGTATGGTGTATTCTTGGAATACACGGTATGAGAAAATATAATTTTTAATGCTTTTGCATGTTCAGTCCTTCCTTTTTATCAAACACCAACAGTGATCTTCTATTTTCTCTTTGGTGGTCATGTCTCTTATGTCTTTTGTGAGTCTGTTCTAGATATATATCTTCCATGACCCACCTTGTGCCCAACTCTAGGAATGGGTATTCCAAGTTTCAGACACCTAGATATCAAGGGAAAGGCTGTAGTCGCTTTTGAAAGTTCAGATATTTGAATATCGCGCTACATTGCTTCGAGAAGCATTTCGAAGAAAATTACCGATAGTTGGATGTCAAGTGACGTAGCGAGTAATAGCAGAGGTGGAGGCTATTTATTGATTAAATAGTTAACTATGGAGTAGAGACATGAGACTGGGATCAGATTACTGGCACGGCCAAATGAAAGAGAATGCAATTAGTATCAAGTAAATCGGACCAGGGATTCAAGAGATATGAGGATTTCCAGATATCAGGCGATGACGCGTGACCCTGACCGTTTTGAATAAAAGCCAGCTGGAGGAGGCATGGTTAGCTCATTCTAACACAAGCACTTGGCAAGCAAGTTGCGTCTACGCTGAGCCAAGGCACATGGTTGCCGTATCTACGCAGAAGTTCTTTTCAAATCGTGATAGTCACGAGAAGTGCTGCGCAAACGAGTTGGAACTTAGTAAGTTTCTGGTGAGGAGAATCACTGAGGTGATTGATATTTCTACAGACATTGGTGGAAATATTTATATTTCCAAAAGGACATATGCTAGACTTTGTCTAGAAAATAGTATTTTGTCACAGTCCAGTAGTAACTTAATACTTGGATGTTTAAATCCATCAAGTCAGTTTTCATATTTTGTAACTAGTTAACCACTTCGATCTGTCAGTACATTGAAGACTAGTCTATAACGGTGGCGTTCATTAGTCTACGCAAGGGAAACTGCAGGTTGCTTAGCGCATGGCAGATGGTGATATTAATAAACCATGCCCAGGGAACGATCTTCAGAACAGCCGTTAATTGCTTAGACTGTCAATGTTTTTCTTGTACTGATGAGATTACAGTGAGTTATGTTACAACTGACATATCTAAGAAGAGATCACTTAGATCTGACCCTATTTCAACAAACTGTTATGGCTTTGATAGAAGCTCATATTAAAATGGAACAACAGTTTATTCAAACGTCGAAAGATACTACCACTATGTCTGACTAGACGATTTGTGGGTCTACAATGGCGGCCGATACAAGGATTATACGTGCTTGTCCGATAGGGCATGTCTATGGATAAATCTGGTACAGACCAGGTTTACTACGCTTCAAGACCATCAAGAAATGTAAGCCACATTTGAATTATATTATGCCTAGCTAATTGGAACAAACTATTTTTCTGCAGATGACCAACACATTTTTTCGTCGTATTTAAAGCTTGTAATGATTTACGCAAGACTTGTTAGAGTTATTCTGAGCATTTTCAGCACTCAGAACAGTTTAGGATCGATGACCGAGCATTTCGAGCATTTATTTGAATTTTTCATATTTTAAGGAAACCACGGAAAACCCCGATGTAACTGTAAAAGTTAAATTTATTTTTGTTGAGGAATGGATATTTTTTCCATATTCGAAGGTTCGAACATGTGGATTCTCACATAATGAGATGATAATTAAACACATTTAAAATGATATAAATAATAATAATAATAATAATCCACTAATAATAATAATAATAATTTTCATAATTTTTCTAAATAATTCTTGGATATTATATTTTATAATAATCATATGTATTGAGAAAGAGCCTGTGAAGTAGTTTAATCATTTCTAGTTTGGAACAGGAGATTTTCCGAAGGAAAGTGGTTAGCGCAAGCCCGCATTCAACCAACATGTCAGTTCTGGTTGAACAGTTGATATTTGCATTGAGCAAAGTATATTTTTCAGATAACACGGAGAGGCATGAAACGGGAAGCAAATGATATTTGTATCAAATAGGATATTTTTGTATTTATATAAAATCATGACGTAAATACACTCGAAAGTGAAATAAAGATTTTCATAAGTATGGTAAATTCACGGGTTGAACTGAATGGTAAAATAAAATAAACTTGTAAGTTTATTAGTCTTCCAGTGTTGATAACAAGCAGAGGCTTGATTTATTGTATAAATTTTGGGAAGATAATTTATGTGTGTGGAGTAGTTGAAATGCCATTCCCAGGTGCGCATGTTAAGTCGCAGGAATGAAGAGGTTTTTTCGAGCATCAATCAAATAGCAGGTTCGATGGCTCAGGTTTATAGTAGGAGTATTGGAGCCACACATTTCGTCGTATGAGTAACCCGAAGGTTATTTCTTTAAAACCATCAGTTCTTATTTCAACCTTGTTTACGAATTCCATTTAGACTTTGATTTTGCTAGAACCCGGATTTGTCATGATAGTAGTTTATTCTTCTTCAGAGGAAGACCTTTGCCGTTGTTGTTGTAATATTGTGTTCTTACACAAATAATAGAATGGGCCACTGCCAATTAAAAATAATTCTTTAACCACGAATAATTTGAAGGATATTTTCAATCCTAGTGCCATGAACTAAATGAATTCATTATAAAACTACAATTCTAATTTCCGCATTCTGTCGAAGAATTGCAAGTTGTGAAAGTTGCTAAAAATGGCCATAAATATCAATATTTTTATAATAATGATTCCAAGTGGAAAATTGAATAGTTGAATGGTTCAACCATTTATTGATCAAGTTGATGATTCAGAAGTCATATATTTTGTTTGGAACTTGAAGTTCAGAATCGAGTCACTTCTCGAATGTTTAAAGTCAGAAGAACAATTAATTGTTGTTGTGCTTCGCACAGTTCTTCGATGCTATGCTCAAGGTCAAATAATTTTCAGATGTTATTGATATGTGTTAATAATTTGTGTTGCTTCGATGATGATAATATTTTTCGACGATATATTTTTGAAAACTGGAAAAACAAGTGAAAGTCTAAAAATTCTATAAACATTTATTCTACGAGTGTTAATATCATGTAAATAGTCAAACAGTGATCTACGTTATTTCCAGTATGGACAATTAATTTTGAACTGGAATTAAATATTAATAATTTTGGAACACAGTCCACAGGACTATTAATCGGACTTGTGTTTCCAAAAAGATTGTCAAATGTGTTTGGAAAATTTCTGTATATTGTGTGTAAATAAGAGTGTGGATCGCCACACGTGGATGATGCTGCTTTAAGCATTCTTGCAGTCAGATTTTAACTTTAAAATAAACTGAGATAATTTTACCAGATGTGTTTCTCCCAATTAAATCTCCTTCTATCCTTATTGTTGCATTGAGCCAAAAATCAGCAAAGCATTTTTTTTAATTTGATGTCGTTTTTGCGATTTGCTTTAACCCATCTGGCGCTCCGGGATATTTTGATTCTCGTGCTGACTGATTATTGGTAAAATGCATATGTGGTCGTGCGGACTCCGGTCTAAACGGGCACATAAAATAAGATAGAGAGAGAAATGGCTTCGAACGTGGGTCCCGATTTAGACATGGTCAATCGCATGCCGATTTGAAATTGTGATAATTTTTCTTTGAAATATTTTGGGAGTTGAGAGATGTCTGGTTTGGATGAATAAATTAGTAGGAAACCCAATTAGAGGGGAAAATTACAAATTTAACTTGGTTAATAATTAGAATGGGTTTGATAATTTTGATAATGGCCTAACCATTAGGGCGTCAAGTAAATTCAATAGTAAACGTTCGATGACTGGACATACACATTATTAGAATCCAGGTGGAGGATATTTGAGAACTTGCATATTTTTTTCTTGTGATATTGTGGTAAATGTAATTCGTAAAAGTAGAGACTTTTTCTTTTTCCATCACGTCGAAATTAGGACAAATCTCATTTTATTATAGTGTTCCAATTAGCTATTCATATTTCTTGTTCTAGTTATAAGCTTGTGTTTGCCACTGTTGTATACCCCTAAGTTTTGAATAATAATTGAAAATTATGGAAGAAATGATGAGGATGATGAGGAGTTTGGAGGAGAGTTCAAAAGAGGCTGGACTGCGTGTAGCAGCCATTATGAAAGAAAATACTGAGGCTTTGGAAAAGAAACTTAAAGAAAATTCTGATAAACTTAAAGAAAGTTTAAACGATAAACTTAAAGAAAATTCTGATTCTTTAGAAAATAAACTTAAAGAAAGTTCTGATTCTTTAAAAGATAACTTGAAGGAAAGTTTAGAGAATAAACTTAAAGAAAATTCTGATTCTTTAGAAAATAAACTTAGAGAAAATTTGAACGATAAACTTAGAGAAAGTTCTGATTCTTTAAAAGGTAACTTAAAAGAAAGTTTAGAGGATAAACTCAAAGAAAATTCCGATTTGTTAGAAAGCAGGTTAAAAGATAACTTAAAGGAAAATTTAAACAGTAAATTTAATTCAATGGAAAGTAAATTTAAAGAGAATTCTGAAATTTTGAAAATGACACTTGAGAGTAAAATGAATAAATTATGCGATAAAACACATGAGCTCGAAACTTCATTAGCTACTAACGCTAGTTTAATGGACGATAAATTTCGCGATGCCGATCTTCGATCCCAAAGCTTAGCTGATAGGATAGAACATGGTCTTAGGAAAGTTGGTGAAGACATGGTCAACCTGGAAGTCAGAGTGAAGAAGGAGAGTAACGAGATGGGAATTCTAGTTTTCAACGTTTAACGGAACAATTCAAGGAACTTGTCATGGGAGAAATAAGAGAAGGTGTGATTAATGAGTTGCAAACTGAAATCAAAACCACAGTTGTCAAGGAAATTAAAGACACACTCAAGCTGGAGAATCAAGAGGGAATCAAGGAGATTAGGGAATCTTTGTCATCCCATATTGAAGTAATTGCCAAAGATATCCAAGCAACTCAGAAGGACATATCAGATATGACAGGGTCATTGAAAAGTCATGAGGCTGTTATGAACCAGATATCCATTGATGTTAAAGACAATTGTAAAGAAACTGAAGCAATTAAGAAGATGGCAGAAGAAAACCAGAAGGAACTTGAGGCTATGAAAACTCAAATCAAGGATGAGAAACAGTCTGATCATCTGTTAAAAATGCCGAACGTAAGGGGAAAGGAACAGATACAGATAAATCTAGGAGGAGCTAGAGAGACTGATAGACAGGATGAGGTCAGGACAGTATTTCAATCCAACCCCATAACTGTATTTAAGAATATAGAAGATAAGCCTTCTAAATTTTCAGGGCGAGATTCTGTGACACCCGTGGAATTTTTGAGAGAAGCAGGGGATTACCTGAAAGATTCTAAGATCCCTAAAGAAAGACAGATCCGAGTGATAGGGAAGTTCTTGGAAGGTCCTGCACTTTTGTGGTTTAGAGCATTTAGATCCACTCTAACCACTTTTGAGGAGTTTTCTCGCGGGCTATTGAAGAAGTTTTGGTCCCCGGAAACCCAACAGCAAGTCAGAGCAGAGTTATATTCGAAGAGATTCTCGACGTCACAACCTACTCGATACTCTACGTACTTTTCTGGACAGCTGTCTAAACTCCAACATTTAGATCCGCCGATGCCAGATAACGAGTTGATTACTGCATTGATACGTCAGTTTCCAGCAGACGTCCAGAGGACTTTGATCGCTGCTGATATCTATAATATGGAACAATTTGATGAAGTATTACAGAAGCTGGATCATACAAACGCTCAATTCTTCCATCAGAAGGGAGTAAAGAATAACAACGCTGTGTATGCTGTTATGGCTGATAGTTATTCTCAGACACCTCGAGAGATTCGAGAGGAGCGAGAAGAGAAATCGCCGAGGGAAGATCCAAATAAGAGAGGATGGAACCAGTACAGTAACAGATACAGTTACAAACCATATGAGAGACCAGATGGTGGTAATCGATACAATACTCGATGGAGAAGACCACGAGATAGTCAAGGAAGGTACCAGGAAAGAAGATCCTATGGTAGAAATAACTACAATAACAGAGGGAATGTAGATACTCGTCAGTCCAATGAAGAGTTTAACAAGGAGACAAGGAAAAATTTGGAAGCAAGACACCAAGATAACTTGCAATTTGTGGAGCAGAGGCCCAACGAACCAGGTCCATCGGGAACACAACAATCCCGGGGGAATGGTAATGAAAAAAAAACTTCGAATTCACAGTAGAAGATAGAATTTTGAATACTTTCACTTCCAGAATTATTAAATGGCAAGCAGAGGATGATGATTTAATTCAACAGAATGACGAACGAAAAGAAATGGGTACCAGAATTAGAATGCCAATCATATCATGCGAAGTATTCGGTATGCCTGTCGATACTTTGATCGATACTGGGGCTATGCTTTGTCTGGTGAGTGAGAAGCTTTATATTCTGTGGAAGCTCAAGGAGAATTTAGAGGAAATTCCAGTATCAGGAATTAAGATCCAAGGAATAATACCCAATAAAATATCTCTGTGTAAAACGCAATTATACTTATGTATTACGATTGGAGGACATGATTTCCGACATGTATTTGTTGTAATGAAAGACATGGCTTTTGACATGATATTGGGAGCAGATTTCATTCAGAAATATCAAGCAGTGATAGATATGAAGACAGAGACGATTAGATTCAAGAATACCGAAGAGATTAACTTCGAGGGAAAAGAAGAGGAAGACATCGAGGGAGATGCCCAATGGTCTCTGATTTTTCATGAAGCTGAAGGAAGAGAAGTCTACACTGAGAAGGAGTCCCCAGAGCTAGGGAACATTTTGGAAGAGTATCACGATATTTTTGAAATTAAACCTGGTGAAATTAAAGATTTTGAATATCGTATTCGTGTAAATGATGATGCACCTTTTCATGCTAAATTGTATCCAGTAGCAGAAAAGCATCGAGAAAGAGTAAAAGTGCTTATCAAGGACATGGAAAGCAACAATGTGATTGAAAAGTACACTACATCTTATGTCAATCCATTAGCAGTAGTGTCTAAGCAAGATGGAAGTCTGAGACTATGTTTAGACGCGCGAAATTTGAATTCAAGATTACTGCCAGAGTATGACAGACCACCAATCATTAGGGAACTGTTAAGGAAATTCCAAGGCAAGGTCTGGTTCTCTAATATTGATCTCACTTTGTCCTACCATCATATTAGGCTTAGTGAAGATTCTAAGAAGTTTACAGGATTTATGTTTGACCAGCAGACATATGTATTCCGCCGTTTACCATTTGGAGTTAAAACATCTGGATCCGTTTTGATCAGAGCACTGGAACAAAATTTGAGTCCTGAAGTAAAAGAGATAGCAATTCGTTATATTGATGATATCTTAATTGCATCTGAGACTAAGGAGGAACATTTGTTACATCTTCAGATGTTATTTGCAGATTTGAGAAAAGCGAACTTCAAATTAAACCTTCGAAAATGTCAGTTCTTTCGAAAGGAAATAAAATTTCTGGGTCACATTTTGGATGGAGAAGGATACCGTCCCAATGAGACGAAGATACAAGCTATTGCAAATTTCCCTAGACCTACTAGAGTGAAGAATGTCCGCAGTTTTCTCGGGACATGCCAATTCTTTGCAGGGCATTGTCCGAACTTCACCAAGACAGTTGCGCCATTGCAGGAATTGTTAAAGAAAGGAAATAAATGGAAATGGGATAAAGATTGTGAACAATCATTTCAAGATGCCAAGAGGTTATTGGTAAACAGTGTGAAATTGGAGTATCCTGACTTTACCAAGAATTTCATCATAGAATCTGATGCATCCACCGTAGGGATTGGAGCTATTCTACTTCAAGAAGATGAAGACCACAAGAGACATTACCTGGCGTTCATTAGCAGGAAACTTCGTCCATCAGAGAGAAATTATTACACCACAGAGTTAGAAGCACTTGCTGTAATATTCGCATTGGAGTCGTGGAAGAAAATGTTAATTGGACATTCAGTCATTGTGAGGACTGATCACCACGCATTGGAGTTTATTTTGAGAACAAACTTTGCCAGCGATAGAATAACTAGATGGTCACTTTTTATTCAGCAATTCAACCTAGTTATTGAACACACTCCTGGAAAGTTGAATGTGGGAGCTGATTTGTTGAGTAGAGCAGTGGAGTCTACATCTAAGGTTTTTCAAGTTAACCTGACGCAGGAAGATGAAGATACCTTGAGAAGGTTGAGGTTATTGCATTTATCCCAGAGGAGAGACCGACGTCTCAGAAACATTTTTCGTTTTCTACAGGGAAACGTGGATCCAAATGATGATGATTTTGTGGAAACTGAAAGAATTTCCAGAGATTTTATGATGTTAGATGGTTTAATCTACAAGTTTGCAGATCCCGACCATACGAAGCTGAGAGTAGTGATACCTCCACGATTGCAAAAACCAATTATTTGGATGGCACATCGAATCGCAGGTCATGCTGGAGTAGATAAGACAGTCAACATGATTCAAGAGAAATTTTCGTGGGAGCGAATGCGACAAACTGTCAGAAACACTATTCGAGAATGCGACTTATGCCAAAGGAGTAAACATAATTCTAGATTACTGAGAGAATTACCAAGGCCTATTATTCCTTCTAAGCCTTGCGAAATCTTCGCGACTGATTTATATGGTCCTCTCCCAAAGTCTAAAAGAGGTAACCGATATATTTTGGTGACTATGGATGTTTTCAGCAAATACACCATGTTACATCCAATTCAGAAGGCCAACGCAAAGTATTGTGCGAAGAGAATTAGAGACAGCGTGATTCCGGAAGCAGGCAAACCGGAATTCCTTTTATCAGATCGTGGACCTCAATTTACATCTTTGGAATTTCGAACCATCATGAATAATCTTGGGATTAGACAATTGTTTTGTTCTATTAGACATCCAGAGAGCAATCCAGCGGAACGCGTGATGGCTGAAATAGCAAAATATTGCCGCCTCTATTGTCCAAATGAGCATTGGAAATGGATGGATGTTCTTTCTTTAGCATCCGAATCCATCAACTCTACAATTCATGAGAGTACTGGACAGATTCCTATGTTGCTTCATCATGGAATTAAACCAACACGATTATGGGATCGAATCATCTCTATTCCACCTGAGATTGAACCAAGTCGTCAGATGAGGGAAACTCTAGCTTTAGACAAGTTAAGGAGTCAAGCTGAGAAGAGAGAGCGCAGAGTGAGAGGAAAGCGTTTTCGCAGACCCTTGCGCGTAGGAACTCTTGTTTTAGTGAAAAGACCTACACCCTCTGACGTGCAAAATCGAGTGTACTCGAAATTTGCAAGCCTTTACGCTGGACCCTACCGTATTGTGGAAGTAAACAATAATGGAAGCTATGAAGTAGCTAATACACGAACTGGTAACATCGTGGGAACTTATAATGCATCGAATTTGAAGATCTATTATTCAAGAACCAGATGATTTAATGTGTAGATAGGAAAAATAAAAATTTTTCAATTTTTATTTTTTGCTAGGTGTGGGGTGGATGTGCCCAACTCTAGGAATGGGTATTCCAAGTTTCAGACACCTAGATATCAAGGGAAAGGCTGTAACCGCTTTTGAAAGTTCAGATATTTGAATATCGCGCTACATTGCTTCGAGAAGCATTTCGAAGAAAATTACCGATAGTTGGATGTCAAGTGACGTAGCGAGTAATAGCAGAGGTGGAGGCTATTTATTGATTAAATAGTTAACTATGGAGTAGAGACTTGAGACTGGGATCAGATTACTGGCACGGCCAAATGAAAGAGAATGCAATTAGTATCAAGTAAATCGGACCAGGGATTCAAGAGATATGAGGATTTCCAGATATCAGGCGATGACGCGTGACCCTGACCGTTTTGAATAAAAGCCAGCTGGAGGAGGCATGGTTAGCTCATTCTAACACAAGCACTTGGCAAGCAAGTTGCGTCTACGCTGAGCCAAGGCACATGGTTGCCGTATCTACGCAGAAGTTCTTTTCAAATCGTGATAGTCACGAGAAGTGCTGCGCAAACGAGTTGGAACTTAGTAAGTTTCTGGTGAGGAGAATCACTGAGGTGATTGATATTTCTACAGACATTGGTGGAAATATTTATATTTCCAAAAGGACATATGCTAGACTTTGTCTAGAAAATAGTATTTTGTCACAGTCCAGTAGTAACTTAATACTTGGATGTTTAAATCCATCAAGTCAGTTTTCATATTTTGTAACTAGTTAACCACTTCGATCTGTCAGTACATTGAAGACTAGTCTATAACGGTGGCGTTCATTAGTCTACGCAAGGGAAACTGCAGTTTGCTTAGCGCATGGCAGATGGTGATATTAATAAACCATGCCCAGGGAACGATCTTCAGAACAGCCGTTAATTGCTTAGACTGTCAATGTTTTTCTTGTACTGATGAGATTACAGTGAGTTATGTTACAACTGACATATCTAAGAAGAGATCACTTAGATCTGACCCTATTTCAACAAACTGTTATGGCTTTGATAGAAGCTCATATTAAAATGGAACAACAGTTTATTCAAACGTCGAAAGATACTACCACTATGTCTGACTAGACGATTTGTGGGTCTACAATGGCGGCCGATACAAGGATTATACGTGCTTGTCCGATAGGGCATGTCTATGGATAAATCTGGTACAGACCAGGTTTACTACGCTTCAAGACCATCAAGAAATGTAAGCCACATTTGAATTATATTATGCCTAGCTAATTGGAACAAACTATTTTTCTGCAGATGACCAACACATTTTTTTCGTCGTATTTAAAGCTTGTAATGATTTACGCAAGACTTGTTAGAGTTATTCTGAGCATTTTCAGCACTCAGAACAGTTTAGGATCGATGACCGAGCATTTCGAGCATTTATTTGAATTTTTCATATTTTAAGGAAACCACGGAAAACCCCGATGTAACTGTAAAAGTTAAATTTATTTTTGTTGAGGAATGGATATTTTTTCCATATTCGAAGGTTCGAACATGTGGATTCTCACATAATGAGATGATAATTAAACACATTTAAAATGATATAAATAATAATAATAATAATCCACTAATAATAATAATAATAATTTTCATAATTTTTCTAAATAATTCTTGGATATTATATTTTATAATAATCATATGTATTGAGAAAGAGCCTGTGAAGTAGTTTAATCATTTCTAGTTTGGAACAGGAGATTTTCCGAAGGAAAGTGGTTAGCGCAAGCCCGCATTCAACCAACATGTCAGTTCTGGTTGAACAGTTGATATTTGCATTGAGCAAAGTATATTTTTCAGATAACACGGAGAGGCATGAAACGGGAAGCAAATGATATTTGTATCAAATAGGATATTTTTGTATTTATATAAAATCATGACGTAAATACACTCGAAAGTGAAATAAAGATTTTCATAAGTATGGTAAATTCACGGGTTGAACTGAATGGTAAAATAAAATAAACTTGTAAGTTTATTAGTCTTCCAGTGTTGATAACAAGCAGAGGCTTGATTTATTGTATAAATTTTGGGAAGATAATTTATGTGTGTGGAGTAGTTGAAATGCCATTCCCAGGTGCGCATGTTAAGTCGCAGGAATGAAGAGGTTTTTTCGAGCATCAATCAAATAGCAGGTTCGATGGCTCAGGTTTATAGTAGGAGTATTGGAGCCACACATTTCATCGTATGAGTAACCCGAAGGTTATTTCTTTAAAACCATCAGTTCTTATTTCAACCTTGTTTACGAATTCCATTTAGACTTTGATTTTGCTAGAACCCGGATTTGTCATGATAGTAGTTTATTCTTCTTCAGAGGAAGACCTTTGCCGTTGTTGTTGTAATATTGTGTTCTTACACAAATAATAGAATGGGCCACTGCCAATTAAAAATAATTCTTTAACCACGAATAATTTGAAGGATATTTTCAATCCTAGTGCCATGAACTAAATGAATTCATTATAAAACTACAATTCTAATTTCCGCATTCTGTCGAAGAATTGCAAGTTGTGAAAGTTGCTAAAAATGGCCATAAATATCAATATTTTTATAATAATGATTCCAAGTGGAAAATTGAATAGTTGAATGGTTCAACCATTTATTGATCAAGTTGATGATTCAGAAGTCATATATTTTGTTTGGAACTTGAAGTTCAGAATCGAGTCACTTCTCGAATGTTTAAAGTCAGAAGAACAATTAATTGTTGTTGTGCTTCGCACAGTTCTTCGATGCTATGCTCAAGGTCAAATAATTTTCAGATGTTATTGATATGTGTTAATAATTTGTGTTGCTTCGATGATGATAATATTTTTCGACGATATATTTTTGAAAACTGGAAAAACAAGTGAAAGTCTAAAAATTCTATAAACATTTATTCTACGAGTGATAATATCATGTAAATAGTCAAACAGTGATCTACGTTATTTCCAGTATGGACAATTAATTTTGAACTGGAATTAAATATTAATAATTTTGGAACACAGTCCACAGGACTATTAATCGGACTTGTGTTTCCAAAAAGATTGTCAAATGTGTTTGGAAAATTTCTGTATATTGTGTGTAAATAAGAGTGTGGATCGCCACACGTGGATGATGCTGCTTTAAGCATTCTTGCAGTCAGATTTTAACTTTAAAATAAACTGAGATAATTTTACCAGATGTGTTTCTCCCAATTAAATCTCCTTCTATCCTTATTGTTGCATTGAGCCAAAAATCAGCAAAGCATTTTTTTAATTTGATGTCGTTTTTGCGATTTGCTTTAACCCATCTGGCGCTCCGGGATATTTTGATTCTCGTGCTGACTGATTATTGGTAAAATGCATATGTGGTCGTGCGGACTCCGGTCTAAACGGGCACATAAAATAAGATAGAGAGAGAAATGGCTTCGAACGTGGGTCCCGATTTAGACATGGTCAATCGCATGCCGATTTGAAATTGTGATAATTTTTTTTTGAAATATTTTGGGAGTTGAGAGATGTCTGGTTTGGATGAATAAATTAGTAGGAAACCCAATTAGTGGGGAAAATTAAAAATTTAACTTGGTTAATAATTAGAATGGGTTTGATAATTTTGATAATGGCCTAACCATTAGGGCGTCAAGTAAATTCAATAGTAAACGTTCGATGACTGGACATACACATTATTAGAATCCAGGTGGAGGATATTTGAGAACTTGCATATTTTTTTCTTGTGATATTGTGGTAAATGTAATTCGTAAAAGTAGAGACTTTTTGTTTTTCCATCACGTCGACATTAGGACAAATCTCATTTTATTATAGTGTTCCAATTAGCTATTCATATTTCTTGTTCTAGTTATAAGCTTGTGTTTGCCAGTGTTGTATACCCCTAAGTTTTGAATAATAATTGAAAATTATGGAAGAAATGATGAGGATGATGAGGAGTTTGGAGGAGAGTTCAAAAGAGGCTGGACTGCGTGTGGCAGCCATTATGAAAGAAAATACTGAGGCTTTGGAAAAGAAACTTAAAGAAAATTCTGATAAACTTAAAGAAAGTTTAAACGATAAACTTAAAGAAAATTCTGATTCTTTAGAAAATAAACTTAAAGAAAGTTCTGATTCTTTAAAAGATAACTTGAAGGAAAGTTTAGAGAATAAACTTAAAGAAAATTCTGATTCTTTAGAAAATAAACTTAGAGAAAATTTGAACGATAAACTTAGAGAAAGTTCTGATTCTTTAACAGGTAACTTAAAAGAAAGTTTAGAGGATAAACTCAAAGAAAATTCCGATTTGTTAGAAAGCAGGTTAAAAGATAACTTAAAGGAAAATTTAAACAGTAAATTTAATTCAATGGAAAGTAAATTTAAAGAGAATTCTGAAATTTTGAAAATGACACTTGAGGGTAAAATGAATAAATTATGCGATAAAACACATGAGCTCGAAACTTCATTAGCTACTAACGCTAGTTTAATGGACGATAAATTTCGCGATGCCGATCTTCGATCCCAAAGCTTAGCTGATAGGATAGAACATGGTCTTAGGAAAGTTGGTGAAGACATGGTCAACCTGGAAGTCAGAGTGAAGAAGGAGAGTAACGAGATGGGAATTCTAGTTTTCAACGTTTAACGGAACAATTCAAGGAACTTGTCATGGGAGAAATAAGAGAAGGTGTGATTAATGAGTTGCAAACTGAAATCAAAACCACAGTTGTCAAGGAAATTAAAGACACACTCAAGCTGGAGGATCAAGAGGGAATCAAGGAGATTAGGGAATCTTTGTCATCCCATATTGAAGTAATTGCCAAAGATATCCAAGCAACTCAGAAGGACATATCAGATATGACAGGGTCATTGAAAAGTCATGAGGCTGTTATGAACCAGATATCCATTGATGTTAAAGACAATTGTAAAGAAACTGAAGCAATTAAGAAGATGGCAGAAGAAAACCAGAAGGAACTTGAGGCTATGAAAACTCAAATCAAGGATGAGAAACAGTCTGATCATCTGTTAAAAATGCCGAACGTAAGGGGAAAGGAACAGATACAGATAAATCTAGGAGGAGCTAGAGAGACTGATAGACAGGATGAGGTCAGGACAGTATTTCAATCCAACCCCATAACTGTATTTAAGAATATAGAAGATAAGCCTTCTAAATTTTCAGGGCGAGATTCTGTGACACCCGTGGAATTTTTGAGAGAAGCAGGGGATTACCTGAAAGATTCTAAGATCCCTAAAGAAAGACAGATCCGAGTGATAGGGAAGTTCTTGGAAGGTCCTGCACTTTTGTGGTTTAGAGCATTTAGATCCACTCTAACCACTTTTGAGGAGTTTTCTCGCGGGCTATTGAAGAAGTTTTGGTCCCCGGAAACCCAACAGCAAGTCAGAGCAGAGTTATATTCGAAGAGATTCTCGACGTCACAACCTACTCGATACTCTACGTACTTTTCTGGACAGCTGTCTAAACTGCAACATTTAGATCCGCCGATGCCAGATAACGAGTTGATTACTGCATTGATACGTCAGTTTCCAGCAGACGTCCAGAGGACTTTGATCGCTGCTGATATCTATAATATGGAACAATTTGATGAAGTATTACAGAAGCTGGATCATACAAACGCTCAATTCTTCCATCAGAAGGGAGGAAAGAATAACAACGCTGTGTATGCTGTTATGGCTGATAGTTATTCTCAGACACCTCGAGAGATTCGAGAGGAGCGAGAAGAGAAATCGCCGAGGGAAGATCCAAATAAGAGAGGATGGAACCAGTACAGTAACAGATACAGTTACAAACCATACGAGAGACCAGATGGTGGTAATCGATACAATACTCGATGGAGAAGACCACGAGATAGTCAAGGAAGGTACCAGGAAAGAAGATCCTATGGTAGAAATAACTACAATAACAGATGGAATGTAGATACTCGTCAGTCCAATGAAGAGTTTAACAAGGAGACAAGGAAAAATTTGGAAGCAAGACACCAAGATAACTTGCAATTTGTGGAGCAGAGGCCCAACGAACCAGGTCCATCGGGAACACAACAATCCCGGGGGAATAGTAATGAAAAAAAAACTTCGAATTCACAGTAGAAGATAGAATTTTGAATACTTTCACTTCCAGAATTATTAAATGGCAAGCAGAGGATGATGATTTAATTCAACAGAATGACGAACGAAAAGAAATGGGTACCAGAATTAGAATGCCAATCATATCATGCGAAGTATTCGGTATGCCTGTCGATACTTTGATCGATACTGGGGCTATGCTTTGTCTGGTGAGTGAGAAGCTTTATATTCTGTGGAAGCTCAAGGAGAATTTAGAGGAAATTCCAGTATCAGGAATTAAGATCCAAGGAATAATACCCAATAAAATATCTCTGTGTAAAACGCAATTATACTTATGTATTACGATTGGAGGACATGATTTCCGACATGTATTTGTTGTAATGAAGGACATGGCTTTTGACATGATATTGGGAGCAGATTTCATTCAGAAATATCAAGCAGTGATAGATATGAAGACAGAGACGATTAGATTCAAGAATACCGAAGAGATTAACTTCGAGGGAAAAGAAGAGGAAGACATCGAGGGAGATGCCCAATGGTCTCTGATTTTTCATGAAGCTGAAGGAAGAGAAGTCTACACTGAGAAGGAGTCCCCAGAGCTAGGGAACATTTTGGAAGAGTATCACGATATTTTTGACATTAAACCTGGTGAAATTAAAGATTTTGAATATCGTATTCGTGTAAATGATGATGCACCTTTTCATGCTAAATTGTATCCAGTAGCAGAAAAGCATCGAGAAAGAGTAAAAGTGCTTATCAAGGACATGGAAAGCAACAATGTGATTGAAAAGTACACTACATCTTATGTCAATCCATTAGCAGTAGTGTCTAAGCTAGATGGAAGTCTGAGACTATGTTTAGACGCGCGAAATTTGAATTCAAGATTACTGGCAGAGTATGACAGACCACCAATCATTAGGGAACTGTTAAGGAAATTCCAAGGCAAGGTCTGGTTCTCTAATATTGATCTCACTTCGTCCTACCATCATATTAGGCTTAGTGAAGATTCTAAGAAGTTTACAGGATTTATGTTTGACCAGCAGACATATGTATTCCGCCGTTTACCATTTGGAGTTAAAACATCTGGATCCGTTTTGATCAGAGCACTGGAACAAAATTTGAGTCCTGAAGTAAAAGAGATAGCAATTCGTTATATGGATGATATCTTAATTGCATCTGAGACTAAGGAGGAACATTTGTTACATCTTCAGATGTTATTTGCAGATTTGAGAAAAGCGAACTTCAAAGTAAACCTTCGAAAATGTCAGTTCTTTCGAAAGGAAATAAAATTTCTGGGTCACATTTTGGATGGAGAAGGATACCGTCCCAATGAGACGAAGATACAAGCTATTGCAAATTTCCCTAGACCTACTAGAGTGAAGAATGTCCGCAGTTTTCTCGGGACATGCCAATTCTTTGCAGGACATTGTCCGAACTTCACCAAGACAGTTGCGCCATTGCAGGAATTGTTAAAGAAAGGAAATAAATGGAAATGGGATAAAGATTGTGAACAATCATTTCAAGATGCCAAGAGGTTATTGGTAAACAGTGTGAAATTGGAGTATCCTGACTTTACCAAGAATTTCATCATAGAATCTGATGCATCCACCGTAGGGATTGGAGCTATTCTACTTCAAGAAGATGAAGACCACAAGAGACATTACCTGGCGTTCATTAGCAGGAAACTTCGTCCATCAGAGAGAAATTATTACACCACAGAGTTAGAAGCACTTGCTGTAATATTCGCATTGAAGTCGTGGAAGAAAATGTTAATTGGACATTCAGTCATTGTGAGGACTGATCACCACGCATTGGAGTTTATTTTGAGAACAAACTTTGCCAGCGATAGAATAACTAGATGGTCACTTTTTATTCAGCAATTCAACCTAGTTATTGAACACACTCCTGGAAAGTTGAATGTGGGAGCTGATTTGTTGAGTAGAGCAGTGGAGTCTACATCTAAGGTTTTTCAAGTTAACCTGACGCAGGAAGATGAAGATACCTTGAGAAGGTTGAGGTTATTGCATTTATCCCAGAGGAGAGACCGACGTCTCAGAAACATTTTTCGTTTTCTACAGGGAAACATGGATCCAAATGATGATGATTTTGTGGAAACTGAAAGAATTTCCAGAGATTTTATGATGTTAGATGGTTTAATCTACAAGTTTGCAGATCCCGACCATACGAAGCTGAGAGTAGTGATACCTCCACGATTGCAAAAACCAATTATTTGGATGGCACATCGAATCGCAGGTCATGCTGGAGTAGATAAGACAGTCAACATGATTCAAGAGAAATTTTCGTGGGAGCGAATGCGACAAACTGTCAGAAACACTATTCGAGAATGCGACTTATGCCAAAGGAGTAAACATAATTCTAGATTACTGAGAGAATTACCAAGGCCTATTATTCCTTCTAAGCCTTGCGAAATCTTCGCGACTGATTTATATGGTCCTCTCCCAAAGTCTAAAAGAGGTAACCGATATATTTTGGTGACTATGGATGTTTTCAGCAAATACACCATGTTACATCCAATTCAGAAGGCCAACGCAAAGTATTGTGCGAAGAGAATTAGAGACAGCGTGATTCCGGAAGCAGGCAAACCGGAATTCCTTTTATCAGATCGTGGACCTCAATTTACATCTTTGGAATTTCGAACCATCATGAATAATCTTGGGATTAGACAATTGTTTTGTTCTATTAGACATCCAGAGAGCAATCCAGCGGAACGCGTGATGGCTGAAATAGCAAAATTTTGCCGCCTCTATTGTCCAAATGAGCATTGGAAATGGATGGATGTTCTTTCTTTAGCATCCGAATCCATCAACTCTACAATTCATGAGAGTACTGGACAGATTCCTATGTTGCTTCATCATGGAATTAAACCAACACGATTATGGGATCGAATCATCTCTATTCCACCTGAGATTGAACCAAGTCGTCAGATGAGGGAAACTCTAGCTTTAGACAAGTTAAGGAGTCAAGCTGAGAAGAGAGAGCGCAGAGTGAGAGGAAAGCGTTTTTGCAGACCCTTGCTCTTGTTTTAGTGAAAAGACCTACACCCTCTGACGTGCAAAATCGAGTGTACTCGAAATTTGCAAGCCTTTACGCTGGACCCTAGCGTATTGTGGAAGTAAACAATAATGGAAGCTATGAAGTAGCTAATACACGAACTGGTAACATCGTGGGAACTTATAATGCATCGAATTTGAAGATCTATTATTCAAGAACCAGATGATTTAATGTGTAGATAGGAAAAATAAAAATTTTTCAATTTTTATTTTTTGCTAGGTGTGGGGTGGATGTGCCCAACTCTAGGAATGGGTATTCCAAGTTTCAGACACCTAGATATCAAGGGAAAGGCTGTAGCCGCTTTTGAAAGTTCAGATATTTGAATATCGCGCTACATTGCTTCGAGAAGCATTTCGAAGATAATTACCGATAGTTGGATGTCAAGTGACGTAGCGAGTAATAGCAGAGGTGGAGGCTATTTATTGATTAAATAGTTAACTATGGAGTAGAGACTTGAGACTGGGATCAGATTACTGGCACGGCCAAATGAAAGAGAATGCAATTAGTATCAAGTAAATCGGACCAGGGATTCAAGAGATATGAGGATTTCCAGATATCAGGCGATGACGCGTGACCCTGACCGTTTTGAATAAAAGCCAGCTGGAGGAGGCATGGTTAGCTCATTCTAACACAAGCACTTGGCAAGCAAGTTGCGTCTACGCTGAGCCAAGGCACATGGTTGCCGTATCTACGCAGAAGTTCTTTTCAAATCGTGATAGTCACGAGAAGTGCTGCGCAAACGAGTTGGAACTTAGTAAGTTTCTGGTGAGGAGAATCACTGAGGTGATTGATATTTCTACAGACATTGGTGGAAATATTTATATTTCCAAAAGGACATATGCTAGACTTTGTCTAGAAAATAGTATTTTGTCACAGTCCAGTAGTAACTTAATACTTGGATGTTTAAATCCATCAAGTCAGTTTTCATATTTTGTAACTAGTTAACCACTTCGATCTGTCAGTACATTGAAGACTAGTCTATAACGGTGGCGTTCATTAGTCTACGCAAGGGAAACTGCAGTTTGCTTAGCGCATGGCAGATGGTGATATTAATAAACCATGCCCAGGGAACGATCTTCAGAACAGCCGTTAATTGCTTAGACTGTCAATGTTTTTCTTGTACTGATGAGATTACAGTGAGTTATGTTACAACTGACATATCTAAGAAGAGATCACTTAGATCTGACCCTATTTCAACAAACTGTTATGGCTTTGATAGAAGCTCATATTAAAATGGAACAACAGTTTATTCAAACGTCGAAAGATACTACCACTATGTCTGACTAGACGATTTGTGGGTCTACAATGGCGGCCGATACAAGGATTATACGTGCTTGTCCGATAGGGCATGTCTATGGATAAATCTGGTACAGACCAGGTTTACTACGCTTCAAGACCATCAAGAAATGTAAGCCACATTTGAATTATATTATGCCTAGCTAATTGGAACAAACTATTTTTCTGCAGATGACCAACACATTTTTTTCGTCGTATTTAAAGCTTGTAATGATTTACGCAAGACTTGTTAGAGTTATTCTGAGCATTTTCAGCACTCAGAACAGTTTAGGATCGATGACCGAGCATTTCGAGCATTTATTTGAATTTTTCATATTTTAAGGAAACCACGGAAAACCCCGATGTAACTGTAAAAGTTAAATTTATTTTTGTTGAGGAATGGATATTTTTTCCATATTCGAAGGTTCGAACATGTGGATTCTCACATAATGAGATGATAATTAAACACATTTAAAATGATATAAATAATAATAATAATAATAATCCACTAATAATAATAATAATAATTTTCATAATTTTTCTAAATAATTCTTGGATATTATATTTTATAATAATCATATGTATTGAGAAAGAGCCTGTGAAGTAGTTTAATCATTTCTAGTTTGGAACAGGAGATTTTCCGAAGGAAAGTGGTTAGCGCAAGCCCGCATTCAACCAACATGTCAGTTCTGGTTGAACAGTTGATATTTGCATTGAGCAAAGTATATTTTTCAGATAACACGGAGAGGCATGAAACGGGAAGCAAATGATATTTGTATCAAATAGGATATTTTTGTATTTATATAAAATCATGACGTAAATACACTCGAAAGTGAAATAAAGATTTTCATAAGTATGGTAAATTCACGGGTTGAACTGAATGGTAAAATAAAATAAACTTGTAAGTTTATTAGTCTTCCAGTGTTGATAACAAGCAGAGGCTTGATTTATTGTATAAATTTTGGGAAGATAATTTATGTGTGTGGAGTAGTTGAAATGCCATTCCCAGGTGCGCATGTTAAGTCGCAGGAATGAAGAGGTTTTTTCGAGCATCAATCAAATAGCAGGTTCGATGGCTCAGGTTTATAGTAGGAGTATTGGAGCCACACATTTCGTCGTATGAGTAACCCGAAGGTTATTTCTTTAAAACCATCAGTTCTTATTTCAACCTTGTTTACGAATTCCATTTAGACTTTGATTTTGCTAGAACCCGGATTTGTCATGATAGTAGTTTATTCTTCTTCAGAGGAAGACCTTTGCCGTTGTTGTTGTAATATTGTGTTCTTACACAAATAATAGAATGGGCCACTGCCAATTAAAAATAATTCTTTAACCACGAATAATTTGAAGGATATTTTCAATCCTAGTGCCATGAACTAAATGAATTCATTATAAAACTACAATTCTAATTTCCGCATTCTGTCGAAGAATTGCAAGTTGTGAAAGTTGCTAAAAATGGCCATAAATATCAATATTTTTATAATAATGATTCCAAGTGGAAAATTGAATAGTTGAATGGTTCAACCATTTATTGATCAAGTTGATGATTCAGAAGTCATATATTTTGTTTGGAACTTGAAGTTCAGTATCGAGTCACTTCTCGAATGTTTAAAGTCAGAAGAACAATTAATTGTTGTTGTGCTTCGCACAGTTCTTCGAAGCTATGCTCAAGGTCAAATAATTTTCAGATGTTATTGATATGTGTTAATAATTTGTGTTGCTTCGATGATGATAATATTTTTCGACGATATATTTTTGAAAACTGGAAAAACAAGTGAAAGTCTAAAATTTCTATAAACATTTATTCTACGAGTGTTAATATCATGTAAATAGTCAAACAGTGATCTACGTTATTTCCAGTATGGACAATTAATTTTGAACTGGAATTAAATATTAATAATTTTGGAACACAGTCCACAGGACTATTAATCGGACTTGTGTTTCCAAAAAGATTGTCAAATGTGTTTGGAAAATTTCTGTATATTGTGTGTAAATAAGAGTGTGGATCGCCACACGTGGATGATGCTGCTTTAAGCATTCTTGCAGTCAGATTTTAACTTTAAAATAAACTGAGATAATTTTACCAGATGTGTTTCTCCCAATTAAATCTCCTTCTATCCTTATTGTTGCATTGAGCCAAAAATCAGCAAAGCATTTTTTTAATTTGATGTCGTCTTTGCGATTTGCTTTAACCCATCTGGCGCTCCGGGATATTTTGATTCTCGTGCTGACTGATTATTGGTAAAATGCATATGTGGTCGTGCGGACTCCGGTCTAAACGGGCACATAAAATAAGATAGAGAGAGAAATGGCTTCGAACGTGGGTCCCGATTTAGACATGGTCAATCGCATGCCGATTTGAAATTGTGATAATTTTTTTTTGAAATATTTTGGGAGTTGAGAGATGTCTGGTTTGGATGAATAAATTAGTAGGAAACCCAATTAGTGGGGAAAATTAAAAATTTAACTTGGTTAATAATTAGAATGGGTTTGATAATTTTGATAATGGCCTAACCATTAGGGCGTCAAGTAAATTCAATAGTAAACGTTCGATGACTGGACATACACATTATTAGAATCCAGGTGGAGGATATTTGAGAACTTGCATATTTTTTTCTTGTGATATTGTGGTAAATGTAATTCGTAAAAGTAGAGACTTTTTGTTTTTCCATCACGTCGACATTAGGACAAATCTCATTTTATTATAGTGTTCCAATTAGCTATTCATATTTCTTGTTCTAGTTATAAGCTTGTGTTTGCCACTGTTGTATACCCCTAAGTTTTGAATAATAATTGAAAATTATGGAAGAAATGATGAGGATGATGAGGAGTTTGGAGGAGAGTTCAAAAGAGGCTGGACTGCGTGTAGCAGCCATTATGAAAGAAAATACTGAGGCTTTGGAAAAGAAACTTAAAGAAAATTCTGATAAACTTAAAGAAAGTTTA
The DNA here is from genome assembly GCA_946902985.2 of Meconema thalassinum. Taxonomy (NCBI): domain Eukaryota; kingdom Metazoa; phylum Arthropoda; class Insecta; order Orthoptera; family Tettigoniidae; genus Meconema; species Meconema thalassinum. The sequence goes on from OX336393.1 coordinate 32,667,012, forward strand.
AACGATAAACTTAAAGAAAATTCTGATTCTTTAGAAAATAAACTTAAAGAAAGTTCTGATTCTTTAAAAGATAACTTGAAGGAAAGTTTAGAGAATAAAATTAAAGAAAATTCTGATTCGTTAGAAAATAAACTTAGAGAAAATTTGAACGATAAACTTAGAGAAAGTTCTGATTCTTTAAAAGGTAACTTAAAAGAAAGTTTAGAGGATAAACTCAAAGAAAATTCCGATTTGTTAGAAAGCAGGTTAAAAGATAACTTAAAGGAAAATTTAAACAGTAAATTTAATTCAATGGAAAGTAAATTTAAAGAGAATTCTGAAATTTTGAAAATGACACTTGAGAGTAAAATGAATAAATTATGCGATAAAACACATGAGCTCGAAACTTCATTAGCTACTAACGCTAGTTTAATGGACGATAAATTTCGCGATGCCGATCTTCGATCCCAAAGCTTAGCTGATAGGATAGAACATGGTCTTAGGAAAGTTGGTGAAGACATGGTCAACCTGGAAGTCAGAGTGAAGAAGGAGAGTAACGAGATGGGAATTCTAGTTTTCAACGTTTAACGGAACAATTCAAGGAACTTGTCATGGGAGAAATAAGAGAAGGTGTGATTAATGAGTTGCAAACTGAAATCAAAACCACAGTTGTCAAGGAAATTAAAGACACACTCAAGCTGGAGAATCAAGAGGGAATCAAGGAGATTAGGGAATCTTTGTCATCCCATATTGAAGTAATTGCCAAAGATATCCAAGCAACTCAGAAGGACATATCAGATATGACAGGGTCATTGAAAAGTCATGAGGCTGTTATGAACCAGATATCCATTGATTTTAAAGACAATTGTAAAGAAACTGAAGCAATTAAGAAGATGGCAGAAGAAAACCAGAAGGAACTTGAGGCTTTGAAAACTCAAATCAAGGATGAGAAACAGTCTGATCATCTGTTAAAAATGCCGAACGTAAGGGGAAAGGAACAGATACAGATAAATCTAGGAGGAGCTAGAGAGACTGATAGACAGGATGAGGTCAGGACAGTATTTCAATCCAACCCCATAACTGTATTTAAGAATATAGAAGATAAGCCTTCTAAATTTTCAGGGCGAGATTCTGTGACACCCGTGGAATTTTTGAGAGAAGCAGGGGATTACCTGAAAGATTCTAAGATCCCTAAAGAAAGACAGATCCGAGTGATAGGGAAGTTCTTGGATGGTCCTGCACTTTTGTGGTTTAGAGCATTTAGATCCACTCTAACCACTTTTGAGGAGTTTTCTCGCGGGCTATTGAAGAAGTTTTGGTCCCCGGAAACCCAACAGCAAGTCAGAGCAGAGTTATATTCGAAGAGATTCTCGACGTCACAACCTACTCGATACTCTACGTACTTTTCTGGACAGCTGTCTAAACTCCAACATTTAGATCCGCCGATGCCAGATAACGAGTTGATTACTGCATTGATACGTCAGTTTCCAGCAGACGTCCAGAGGACTTTGATCGCTGCTGATATCTATAATATGGAACAATTTGATGAAGTATTACAGAAGCTGGATCATACAAACGCTCAATTCTTCCATCAGAAGGGAGGAAAGTATAATAACGCTGTGTATGCTGTTATGGCTGATAGTTATTCTCAGACACCTCGAGAGATTCGAGAGGAGCGAGAAGAGAAATCGCCGAGGGAAGATCCAAATAAGAGAGGATGGAACCAGTACAGTAACAGATACAGTTACAAACCATATGAGAGACCAGATGGTGGTAATCGATACAATACTCGATGGAGAAGACCACGAGATAGTCAAGGAAGGTACCAGGAAAGAAGATCCTATGGTAGAAATAACTACAATAACAGAGGGAATGTAGATACTCGTCAGTCCAATGAAGAGTTTAACAAGGAGACAAGGAAAAATTTGGAAGCAAGACACCAAGATAACTTGCAATTTGTGGAGCAGAGGCCCAACGAACCAGGTCCATCGGGAACACAACAATCCCGGGGGAATGTTAATGAAAAAAAAAACTTCGAATTCACAGTAGAAGATAGAATTTTGAATACTTTCACTTCCAGAATTATTAAATGGCAAGCAGAGGATGATGATTTAATTCAACAGAATGACGAACGAAAAGAAATGGGTACCAGAATTAGAATGCCAATCATATCATGCGAAGTATTCGGTATGCCTGTCGATACTTTGATCGATACTGGGGCTATGCTTTGTCTGGTGAGTGAGAAGCTTTATATTCTGTGGAAGCTCAAGGAGAATTTAGAGGAAATTCCAGTATCAGGAATTAAGATCCAAGGAATAATACCCAATAAAATATCTCTGTGTAAAACGCAATTATACTTATGTATTACGATTGGAGGACATGATTTCCGACATGTATTTGTTGTAATGAAGGACATGGCTTTTAACATGATATTGGGAGCAGATTTCATTCAGAAATATCAAGCAGTGATAGATATGAAGACAGAGACGATTAGATTCAAGAATACCGAAGAGATTAACTTCGAGGGAAAAGAAGAGGAAGACATCGAGGGAGATGCCCAATGGTCTCTGATTTTTCATGAAGCTGAAGGAAGAGAAGTCTACACTGAGAAGGAGTCCCCAGAGCTAGGGAACATTTTGGAAGAGTATCACGATATTTTTGACATTAAACCTGGTGAAATTAAAGATTTTGAATATCGTATTCGTGTAAATGATGATGCACCTTTTCATGCTAAATTGTGTCCAGTAGCAGAAAAGCATCGAGAAAGAGTAAAAGTGCTTATCAAGGACATGGAAAGCAACAATGTGATTGAAAAGTACACTACATCTTATGTCAATCCATTAGCAGTAGTGTCTAAGCTAGATGGAAGTCTGAGACTATGTTTAGACGCGTGAAATTTGAATTCAAGATTACTGCCAGAGTATGACAGACCACCAATCATTAGGGAACTGTTAAGGAAATTCCAAGGCAAGGTCTGGTTCTCTAATATTGATCTCACTTCGTCCTACCATCATATTAGGCTTAGTGAAGATTCTAAGAAGTTTACAGGATTTATGTTTGACCAGCAGACATATGTATTCCGCCGTTTACCATTTGGAGTTAAAACATCTGGATCCGTTTTGATCAGAGCACTGGAACAAAATTTGAGTCCTGAAGTAAAAGAGATAGCAATTCGTTATATGGATGATATCTTAATTGCATCTGAGACTAAGGAGGAAAATTTGTTACATCTTCAAATGTTATTTGCAGATTTGAGAAAAGCGAACTTCAAAGTAAACCTTCGAAAATGTCAGTTCTTTCGAAAGGAAATAAAATTTCTGGGTCACATTTTGGATGGAGAAGGATACCGTCCCAATGAGACGAAGATACAAGCTATTGCAAATTTCCCTAGACCTACTAGAGTGAAGAATGTCCGCAGTTTTCTCGGGACATGCCAATTCTTTGCAGGGCATTGTCCGAACTTCACCAAGACAGTTGCGCCATTGCAGGAATTGTTAAAGAAAGGAAATAAATGGAAATGGGATAAAGATTGTGAACAATCATTTCAAGATGCCAAGAGGTTATTGGTAAACAGTGTGAAATTGGAGTATCCTGACTTTACCAAGAATTTCATCATAGAATCTGATGCATCCACCGTAGGGATTGGAGCTATTCTACTTCAAGAAGATGAAGACCACAAGAGACATTACCTGGCGTTCATTAGCAGGAAACTTCGTCCATCAGAGAGAAATTATTACACCACAGAGTTAGAAGCACTTGCTGTAATATTCGCATTGGAGTCGTGGAAGAAAATGTTAATTGGACATTCAGTCATTGTGAGGACTGATCACCACGCATTGGAGTTTATTTTGAGAACAAACTTTGCCAGCGATAGAATAACTAGATGGTCACTTTTTATTCAGCAATTCAACCTAGTTATTGAACACACTCCTGGAAAGTTGAATGTGGGAGCTGATTTGTTGAGTAGAGCAGTGGAGTCTACATCTAAGGTTTTTCAAGTTAACCTGACGCAGGAAGATGAAGATACCTTGAGAAGGTTGAGGTTATTGCATTTATCCCAGAGGAGAGACCGACGTCTCAGAAACATTTTTCGTTTTCTACAGGGAAACATGGATCCAAATGATGATGATTTTGTGGAAACTGAAAGAATTTCCAGAGATTTTATGATGTTAGATGGTTTAATCTACAAGTTTGCAGATCCCGACCATACGAAGCTGAGAGTAGTGATACCTCCACGATTGCAAAAACCAATTATTTGGATGGCACATCGAATCGCAGGTCATGCTGGAGTAGATAAGACAGTCAACATGATTCAAGAGAAATTTTCGTGGGAGCGAATGCGACAAACTGTCAGAAACACTATTCGAGAATGCGACTTATGCCAAAGGAGTAAACATAATTCTAGATTACTGAGAGAATTACCAAGGCCTATTATTCCTTCTAAGCCTTGCGAAATCTTCGCGACTGATTTATATGGTCCTCTCCCAAAGTCTAAAAGAGGTAACCGATATATTTTGGTGACTATGGATGTTTTCAGCAAATACACCATGTTACATCCAATTCAGAAGGCCAACGCAAAGTATTGTGCGAAGAGAATTAGAGACAGCGTGATTCCGGAAGCAGGCAAACCGGAATTCCTTTTATCAGATCGTGGACCTCAATTTACATCTTTGGAATTTCGAACCATCATGAATAATCTTGGGATTAGACAATTGTTTTGTTCTATTAGACATCCAGAGAGCAATCCAGCGGAACGCGTGATGGCTGAAATAGCAAAATTTTGCCGCCTCTATTGTCCAAATGAGCATTGGAAATGGATGGATGTTCTTTATTTAGCATCCGAATCCATCAACTCTACAATTCATGAGAGTACTGGACAGATTCCTATGTTGCTTCATCATGGAATTAAACCAACACGATTATGGGATCGAATCATCTCTATTCCATCTGAGATTGAACCAAGTCGTCAGATGAGGGAAACTCTAGCTTTAGACAAGTTAAGGAGTCAAGCTGAGAAGAGAGAGCGCAGAGTGAGAGGAAAGCGTTTTCGCAGACCCTTGCGCGTAGGAACTCTTGTTTTAGTGAAAAGACCTACACCCTCTGACGTGCAAAATCGAGTGTACTCGAAATTTGCAAGCCTTTACGCTGGACCCTACCGTATTGTGGAAGTAAACAATAATGGAAGCTATGAAGTAGCTAATACACGAACTGGTAACATCGTGGGAACTTATAATGCATCGAATTTGAAGATCTATTATTCAAGAACCAGATGATTTAATGTGTAGATAGGAAAAATAAAAATTTTTCAATTTTTATTTTTTGCTAGGTGTGGGGTGGATGTGCCCAACTCTAGGAATGGGTATTCCAAGTTTCAGACACCTAGATATCAAGGGAAAGGCTGTAGCCGCTTTTGAAAGTTCAGATATTTGAATATCGCGCTACATTGCTTCCAGAAGCATTTCGAAGAAAATTACCGATAGTTGGATGTCAAGTGACGTAGCGAGTAATAGCAGAGGTGGAGGCTATTTATTGATTAAATAGTTAACTATGGAGTAGAGACTTGAGACTGGGATCAGATTACTGGCACGGCCAAATGAAAGAGAATGCAATTAGTATCAAGTAAATCGGACCAGGGATTCAAGAGATATGAGGATTTCCAGATATCAGGCGATGACGCGTGACCCTGACCGTTTTGAATAAAAGCCAGCTGGAGGAGGCATGGTTAGCTCATTCTAACACAAGCACTTGGCAAGCAAGTTGCGTCTACGCTGAGCCAAGGCACATGGTTGCCGTATCTACGCAGAAGTTCTTTTCAAATCGTGATAGTCACGAGAAGTGCTGCGCAAACGAGTTGGAACTTAGTAAGTTTCTGGTGAGGAGAATCACTGAGGTGATTGATATTTCTACAGACATTGGTGGAAATATTTATATTTCCAAAAGGACATATGCTAGACTTTGTCTAGAAAATAGTATTTTGTCACAGTCCAGTAGTAACTTAATACTTGGATGTTTAAATCCATCAAGTCAGTTTTCATATTTTGTAACTAGTTAACCACTTCGATCTGTCAGTACATTGAAGACTAGTCTATAACGGTGGCGTTCATTAGTCTACGCAAGGGAAACTGCAGGTTGCTTAGCGCATGGCAGATGGTGATATTAATAAACCATGCCCAGGGAACGATCTTCAGAACAGCCGTTAATTGCTTAGACTGTCAATGTTTTTCTTGTACTGATGAGATTACAGTGAGTTATGTTACAACTGACATATCTAAGAAGAGATCACTTAGATCTGACCCTATTTCAACAAACTGTTATGGCTTTGATAGAAGCTCATATTAAAATGGAACAACAGTTTATTCAAACGTCGAAAGATACTATCACTATGCCTGACTAGACGATTTGTGGGTCTACAATGGCGGCCGATACAAGGATTATACGTGCTTGTCCGATAGGGCATGTCTATGGATAAATCTGGTACAGACCAGGTTTACTACGCTTCAAGACCTTCAAGAAATGTAAGCCACATTTGAATTATATTATGCCTAGCTAATTGGAACAAACTATTTTTCTGCAGATGACCAACACATTTTTTTCGTCGTATTCAAAGCTTGTAATGATTTACGCAAGACTTGTTAGAGTTATTCTGAGCATTTTCAGCACTCAGAACAGTTTAGGATCGATGACCGAGCATTTCGAGCATTTATTTGAATTTTTCATATTTTAAGGAAACCACGGAAAACCCCGATGTAACTGTAAAAGTTAAATTTATTTTTGTTGAGGAATGGATATTTTTTCCATATTCGAAGGTTCGAACATGTGGATTCTCACATAATGAGATGATAATTAAACACATTTAAAATGATATAAATAATAATAATAATAATAATCCACTAATAATAATAATAATAATTTTCATAATTTTTCTAAATAATTCTTGGATATTATATTTTATAATAATCATATGTATTGAGAAAGAGCCTGTGAAGTAGTTTAATCATTTCTAGTTTGGAACAGGAGATTTTCCGAAGGAAAGTGGTTAGCGCAAGCCCGCATTCAACCAACATGTCAGTTCTGGTTGAACAGTTGATATTTGCATTGAGCAAAGTATATTTTTCAGATAACACGGAGAGGCATGAAACGGGAAGCAAATGATATTTGTATCAAATAGGATATTTTTGTATTTATATAAAATCATGACGTAAATACACTCGAAAGTGAAATAAAGATTTTCATAAGTATGGTAAATTCACGGGTTGAACTGAATGGTAAAATAAAATAAACTTGTAAGTTTATTAGTCTTCCAGTGTTGATAACAAGCAGAGGCTTGATTTATTGTATAAATTTTGGGAAGATAATTTATGTGTGTGGAGTAGTTGAAATGCCATTCCCAGGTGCGCATGTTAAGTCGCAGGAATGAAGAGGTTTTTTCGAGCATCAATCAAATAGCAGGTTCGATGGCTCAGGTTTATAGTAGGAGTATTGGAGCCACACATTTCGTCGTATGAGTAACCCGAAGGTTATTTCTTTAAAACCATCAGTTCTTATTTCAACCTTGTTTACGAATTCCATTTAGACTTTGATTTTGCTAGAACCCGGATTTGTCATGATAGTAGTTTATTCTTCTTCAGAGGAAGACCTTTGCCGTTGTTGTTGTAATATTGTGTTCTTACACAAATAATAGAATGGGCCACTGCCAATTAAAAATAATTCTTTAACCACGAATAATTTGAAGGATATTTTCAATCCTAGTGCCATGAACTAAATGAATTCATTATAAAACTACAATTCTAATTTCCGCATTCTGTCGAAGAATTGCAAGTTGTGAAAGTTGCTAAAAATGGCCATAAATATCAATATTTTTATAATAATGATTCCAAGTGGAAAATTGAATAGTTGAATGGTTCAACCATTTATTGATCAAGTTGATGATTCAGAAGTCATATATTTTGTTTGGAACTTGAAGTTCAGAATCGAGTCATTTCTCGAATGTTTAAAGTCAGAAGAACAATTAATTGTTGTTGTGCTTCGCACAGTTCTTCGATGCTATGCTCAAGGTCAAATAATTTTCAGATGTTATTGATATGTGTTAATAATTTGTGTTGCTTCGATGATGATAATATTTTTCGACGATATATTTTTGAAAACTGGAAAAACAAGTGAAAGTCTAAAAATTCTATAAACATTTATTCTACGAGTGTTAATATCATGTTAATAGTCAAACAGTGATCTACGTTATTTCCAGTATGGACAATTAATTTTGAACTGGAATTAAATATTAATAATTTTGGAACACAGTCCACAGGACTATTAATCGGACTTGTGTTTCCAAAAAGATTGTCAAATGTGTTTGGAAAATTTCTGTATATTGTGTGTAAATAAGAGTGTGGATCGCCACACGTGGATGATGCTGCTTTAAGCATTCTTGCAGTCAGATTTTAACTTTAAAATAAACTGAGATAATTTTACCAGATGTGTTTCTCCCAATTAAATCTCCTTCTATCCTTATTGTTGCATTGAGCCAAAAATCAGCAAAGCATTTTTTTAATTTGATGTCGTTTTTGCGATTTGCTTTAACCCATCTGGCGCTCCGGGATATTTTGATTCTCGTGCTGACTGATTATTGGTAAAATGCATATGTGGTCGTGCGGACTCCGGTCTAAACGGGCACATAAAATAAGATAGAGAGAGAAATGGCTTCGAACGTGGGTCCCGATTTAGACATGGTCAATCGCATGCCGATTTGAAATTGTGATAATTTTTTTTGAAATATTTTGGGAGTTGAGAGATGTCTGGTTTGGATGAATAAATTAGTAGGAAACCCAATTAGTGGGGAAAATTAAAAATTTAACTTGGTTAATAATTAGAATGGGTTTGATAATTTTGATAATGGCCTAACCATTAGGGCGTCAAGTAAATTCAATAGTAAACGTTCGATGACTGGACATACACATTATTAGAATCCAGGTGGAGGATATTTGAGAACTTGCATATTTTTTTCTTGTGATATTGTGGTAAATGTAATTCGTAAAAGTAGAGACATTTTGTTTTTCCATCACGTCGACATTAGGACAAATCTCATTTTATTATAGTGTTCCAATTAGCTATTCATATTTCTTGTTCTAGTTATAAGCTTGTGTTTGCCACTGTTGTATACCCCTAAGTTTTGAATAATAATTGAAAATTATGGAAGAAATGATGAGGATGATGAGGAGTTTGGAGGAGAGTTCAAAAGAGGCTGGACTGCGTGTAGCAGCCATTATGAAAGAAAATACTGAGGCTTTGGAAAAGAAACTTAAAGAAAATTCTGATAAACTTAAAGAAAGTTTAAACGATAAACTTAATGAAAATTCTGATTCTTTAGAAAATAAACTTAAAGAAAGTTCTGATTCTTTAAAAGATAACTTGAAGGAAAGTTTAGAGAATAAACTTAAAGAAAATTCTGATTCTTTAGAAAATAAACTTAGAGAAAATTTGAACGATAAACTTAGAGAAAGTTCTGATTCTTTAAAAGGTAACTTAAAAGAAAGTTTAGAGGATAAACTCAAAGAAAATTCCGATTTGTTAGAAAGCAGGTTAAAAGATAACTTAAAGGAAAATTTAAACAGTAAATTTAATTCAATGGAAAGTAAATTTAAAGAGAATTCTGAAATTTTGAAAATGACACTTGAGAGTAAAATGAATAAATTATGCGATAAAACACATGAGCTCGAAACTTCATTAGCTACTAACGCTAGTTTAATGGACGATAAATTTCGCGATGCCGATTTCGATCCCAAAGCTTAGCTGATAGGATAGAACATGGTCTTAGGAAAGTTGGTGAAGACATGGTCAACCTGGAAGTCAGAGTGAAGAAGGAGAGTAACGAGATGGGAATTCTAGTTTTCAACGTTTAACGGAACAATTCAAGGAACTTGTCATGGGAGAAATAAGAGAAGGTGTGATTAATGAGTTGCAAACTGAAATCAAAACCACAGTTGTCAAGGAAATTAAAGACACACTCAAGCTGGAGAATCAAGAGGGAATCAAGGAGATTAGGGAATCTTTGTCATCCCATATTGAAGTAATTGCCAAAGATATCCAAGCAACTCAGAAGGACATATCAGATATGACAGGGTCATTGAAAAGTCATGAGGCTGTTATGAACCAGATATCCATTTATGTTAAAGACAATTGTAGATAAACTGAAGCAATTAAGAAGATGGCAGAAGAAAACCAGAAGGAACTTGAGGCTATGAAAACTCAAATCAAGGATGAGAAACAGTCTGATCATCTGTTAAAAATGCCGAACGTAAGGGGAAAGGAACAGATACAGATAAATCTAGGAGGAGCTACAGAGACTGATAGACAGGATGAGGTCAGGACAGTATTTCAATCCAACCCCATAACTGTATTTAAGAATATAGAAGATAAGCCTTCTAAATTTTCAGGGCGAGATTCTGTGACACCCGTGGAATTTTTGAGAGAAGCAGGGGATTACCTGAAAGATTCTAAGATCCCTAAAGAAAGACAGATCCGAGTGATAGGGAAGTTCTTGGAAGGTCCTGCACTTTTGTGGTTTAGAGCATTTAGATCCACTCTAACCACTTTTGAGGAGTTTTCTCGCGGGCTATTGAAGAAGTTTTGGTCCCCGGAAACCCAACAGCAAGTCAGAGCAGAGTTATATTCGAAGAGATTCTCGACGTCACAACCTACTCGATACTCTACGTACTTTTCTGGACAGCAGTCTAAACTCCAACATTTAGATCCGCCGATGCCAGATAACGAGTTGATTACTGCATTGATACGTCAGTTTCCAGCAGACGTCCAGAGGACTTTGATCGCTGCTGATATCTATAATATGGAACAATTTGATGAAGTATTACAGAAGCTGGATCATACAAACGCTCAATTCTTCCATCAGAAGGGAGGAAAGAATAACAACGCTGTGTATGCTGTTATGGCTGATAGTTATTCTCAGACACCTCGAGAGATTCGAGAGGAGCGAGAAGAGAAATCGCCGAGGGAAGATCCAAATAAGAGAGGATGGAACCAGTACAGTAACAGATACAGTTACAAACCATATTAGAGACCAGATGGTGGTAATCGATACAATACTCGATGGAGAAGACCACGAGATAGTCAAGGAAGGTACCAGGAAAGAAGATCCTATGGTAGAAATAACTACAATAACAGAGGGAATGTAGATACTCGTCAGTCCAATGAAGAGTTTAACAAGGAGACAAGGAAAAATTTGGAAGCAAGACACCAAGATAACTTGCAATTTGTGGAGCAGAGGCCCAACGAACCAGGTCCATCGGGAACACAACAATCCCGGGGGAATGGTAATGAAAAAAAAAACTTCGAATTCACAGTAGAAGATAGAATTTTGAATACTTTCACTTCCAGAATTATTAAATGGCAAGCAGAGGATGATGATTTAATTCAACAGAATGACGAACGAAAAGAAATGGGTACCAGAATTTGAATGCCAATCATATCATGCGAAGTATTCGGTATGCCTGTCGATACTTTGATCGATACTGGGGCTATGCTTTGTCTGGTGAGTGAGAAGCTTTATATTCTGTGGAAGCTCAAGGAGAATTTAGAGGAAATTCCAGTATCAGGAATTAAGATCCAAGGAATAATACCCAATAAAATATATCTGTGTAAAACGCAATTATACTTATGTATTACGATTGGAGGACATGATTTCCGACATGTATTTGTTGTAATGAAGGACATGGCTTTTGACATGATATTGGGAGCAGATTTCATTCAGAAATATCAAGCAGTGATAGATATGAAGACAGAGACGATTAGATTCAAGAATACCGAAGAGATTAACTTCGAGGGAAAAGAAGAGGAAGACATCGAGGGAGATGCCCAATGGTCTCTGATTTTTCATGAAGCTGAAGGAAGAGAAGTCTACACTGAGAAGGAGTCCCCAGAGCTAGGGAACATTTTGGAAGAGTATCACGATATTTTTGACATTAAACCTGGTGAAATTAAAGATTTTGAATATCGTAATCGTGTAAATGATGATGCACCTTTTCATGCTAAATTGTATCCAGTAGCAGAAAAGCATCGAGAAAGAGTAAAAGTGCTTATCAAGGACATGGAAAGCAACAATGTGATTGAAAAGTACACTACATCTTATGTCAATCCATTAGCAGTAGTGTCTAAGCTAGATGGAAGTCTGAGACTATGTTTAGACGCGCGAAATTTGAATTCAAGATTACTGCCAGAGTATGACAGACCACCAATCATTAGGGAACTGTTAAGGAAATTCCAAGGCAAGGTCTGGTTCTCTAATATTGATCTCACTTCGTCCTACCATCATATTAGGCTTAGTGAAGATTCTAAGAAGTTTACAGGATTTATGTTTGACCAGCAGACATATGTATTCCGCCGTTTACCATTTGGAGTTAAAACATCTGGATCCGTTTTGATCAGAGCACTGGAACAAAATTTGAGTCCTGAAGTAAAAGATATAGCAATTCGTTATATTGATGATATCTTAATTGCATCTGAGACTAAGGAGGAACATTTGTTACATCTTCAGATGTTATTTGCAGATTTGAGAAAAGCGAACTTCAAAGTAAACCTTCGAAAATGTCAGTTCTTTCGAAAGGAAATAAAATTTCTGGGTCACGTTTTGGATGGAGAAGGATACCGTCCCAATGAGACGAAGATACAAGCTATTGCAAATTTCCCTAGACCTACTAGAGTGAAGAATGTCCGCAGTTTTCTCGGGACATGCCAATTCTTTGCAGGGCATTGTCCGAACTTCACCAAGACAGTTGCGCCATTGCAGGAATTGTTAAAGAAAGGAAATAAATGGAAATGGGATAAAGATTGTGAACAATCATTTCAAGATGCCAAGAGGTTATTGGTAAACAGTGTGAAATTGGAGTATCCTGACTTTACCAAGAATTTCATCATAGAATCTGATGCATCCACCGTAGGGATTGGAGCTATTCTACTTCAAGAAGATGAAGACCACAAGAGACATTACCTGGCGTTCATTAGCAGGAAACTTCGTCCATCAGAGAGAAATTATTACACCACAGAGTTAGAAGCACTTGCTGTAATATTCGCATTGGAGTCGTGGAAGAAAATGTTAATTGGACATTCAGTCATTGTGAGGACTGATCACCACGCATTGGAGTTTATTTTGAGAACAAACTTTGCCAGCGATAGAATAACTAGATGGTCACTTTTTATTCAGCAATTCAACCTAGTTATTGAACACACTCCTGGAAAGTTGAATGTGGGAGCTGATTTGTTGAGTAGAGCAGTGGAGTCTACATCTAAGGTTTTTCAAGTTAACCTGACGCAGGAAGATGAAGATACCTTGAGAAGGTTGAGGTTATTGCATTTATCCCAGAGGAGAGACCGACGTCTCAGAAACATTTTTCGTTTTCTACAGGGAAACATGGATCCAAATGATGATGATTTTGTGGAAACTGAAAGAATTTCCAGAGATTTTATGATGTTAGATGGTTTAATCTACAAGTTTGCAGATCCCGACCATACGAAGCTGAGAGTAGTGATACCTCCACGATTGCAAAAACCAATTATTTGGATGGCACATCGAATCGCAGGTCATGCTGGAGTAGATAAGACAGTCAACATGATTCAAGAGAAATTTTCGTGGGAGCGAATGCGACAAACTGTCAGAAACACTATTCGAGAATGCGACTTATGCCAAAGGAGTAAACATAATTCTAGATTACTGAGAGAATTACCAAGGCCTATTATTCCTTCTAAGCCTTGCGATATCTTCGCGACTGATTTATATGGTCCTCTCCCAAAGTCTAAAAGAGGTAACCGATATATTTTGGTGACTATGGATGTTTTCAGCAAATACACCATGTTACATCCAATTCAGAAGGCCAACGCAAAGTATTGTGCGAAGAGAATTAGAGACAGCGTGATTCCGGAAGCAGGCAAACCGGAATTCCTTTTATCAGATCGTGGACCTCAATTTACATCTTTGGAATTTCGAACCATCATGAATAATCTTGGGATTAGACAATTGTTTTGTTCTATTAGACATCCAGAGAGCAATCCAGCGGAACGCGTGATGGCTGAAATAGCAAAATTTTGCCGCCTCTATTGTCCAAATGAGCATTGGAAATGGATGGATGTTCTTTCTTTAGCATCCGAATCCATCAACTCTACAATTCATGAGAGTACTGGACAGATTCCTATGTTGCTTCATCATGGAATTAAACCAACACGATTATGGGATCGAATCATCTCTATTCCACCTGAGATTGAACCAAGTCGTCAGATGAGGGAAACTCTAGCTTTAGACAAGTTAAGGAGTCAAGCTGAGAAGAGAGAGCGCAGAGTGAGAGGAAAGCGTTTTCGCAGACCCTTGCGCGTAGGAACTCTTGTTTTAGTGAAAAGACCTACACCCTCTGACGTGCAAAATCGAGTGTACTCGAAATTTGCAAGCCTTTACGCTGGACCCTACCGTATTGTGGAAGTAAACAATAATGGAAGCTATGAAGTAGCTAATACACGAACTGGTAACATCGTGGGAACTTATAATGCATCGAATTTGAAGATCTATTATTCAAGAACCAGATGATTTAATGTGTAGATAGGAAAAATAAAAATTTTTCAATTTTTATTTTTTGCTAGGTGTGGGGTGGATGTGCCCAACTCTAGGAATGGGTATTCCAAGTTTCAGACACCTAGATATCAAGGGAAAGGCTGTAGCCGCTTTTGAAAGTTCAGATATTTGAATATCGCGCTACATTGCTTCCAGAAGCATTTCGAAGAAAATTACCGATAGTTGGATGTCAAGTGACGTAGCGAGTAATAGCAGAGGTGGAGGCTATTTATTGATTAAATAGTTAACTATGGAGTAGAGACTTGAGACTGGGATCAGATTACTGGCACGGCCAAATGAAAGAGAATGCAATTAGTATCAAGTAAATCGGACCAGGGATTCAAGAGATATGAGGATTTCCAGATATCAGGCGATGACGCGTGACCCTGACCGTTTTGAATAAAAGCCAGCTGGAGGAGGCATGGTTAGCTCATTCTAACACAAGCACTTGCCAAGCAAGTTGCGTCTACGCTGAGCCAAGACACATGGTTGCCGTATCTACGCAGAAGTTCTTTTCAAATCGTGATAGTCACGAGAAGTGCTGCGCAAACGAGTTGGAACTTAGTAAGTTTCTGGTGAGGAGAATCACTGAGGTGATTGATATTTCTACAGACATTGGTGGAAATATTTATATTTCCAAAAGGACATATGCTAGACTTTGTCTAGAAAATAGTATTTTGTCACAGTCCAGTAGTAACTTAATACTTGGATGTTTAAATCCATCAAGTCAGTTTTCATATTTTGTAACTAGTTAACCACTTCGATCTGTCAGTACATTGAAGACTAGTCTATAACGGTGGCGTTCATTAGTCAACGCAAGGGAAACTGCAGGTTGTTTAGCGCATGGCAGATGGTGATATTAATAAACCATGCCCAGGGAACGATCTTCAGAACAGCCGTTAATTGCTTAGACTGTCAATGTTTTTCTTGTACTGATGAGATTACAGTGAGTTATGTTACAACTGACATATCTAAGAAGAGATCACTTAGATCTGATCCTATTTCAACAAACTGTTATGGCGGCCGATACAAGGATTATACGTGCTTGTCCGATAGGGCATGTCTATGGATAAATCTGGTACAGACCAGGTTTACTACGCTTCAAGACCATCAAGAAATGTAAGCCACATTTGAATTATATTATGCCTAGCTAATTGGAACAAACTATTTTTCTGCAGATGACCAACACATTTTTTTCGTCGTATTTAAAGCTTGTAATGATTTACGCAAGACTTGTTAGAGTTATAGAGTCTAAACGGGCACAACCTAGCGTCATCTAGCAGCGAATCTCTGAAGCTCCTCAATTCTTCCTGGTGTAAGAGAATTTACTTATCCATCTGGCCACCAGATCTCGTTACCATCGCCAGCTATCTTCTCCGTGATCAAGAGAACTTCGTCTACTTTTTCACTCACCATGCTGCGCTAGTATCGCCTGCTATCAACTCTTTGAAGACCATTTCCTCAAGAGAATTTAATTTCTTATGTTGGTTATGCTGATATGTATACCTTTTGTCTCCTACCCTCACTCTCTTCCCTTCCCTAGTCCCTCTGCGCTTCTCTGAGCATGTCTCACTTGTTCATCGGCAGTTGACTTGGTCAGTCAAGGCTCAACTAGAGCCAGTCTCCTCAAACCAAGAGGCACTCTCTACATTCTACGCCATGTTGGCACATTAAGTATTCGTCAAAGGGAACTTCACCTTCGCCATGCAACCAAGATAAGTACAGACTTAAGGTTTTAACCTCATCTTCATCAGTTTTATCTACATGCTTTTATTGATCATGTTATAGACAGCGTGAGATCACTTATTTGGGGCGGTAATCATTCTTCGCGGGATTTGCCATGTTGGGCTTTTGTCTGTCTAAGCCAACCTTAATAGAAAGTAGCTTTTCTTAAGCTATTTAAATGAGAGATCTTCTCACAACGTGGGATATTATCTAATACCCGCTGTCCATAAAATATTAAGCTCGTTCCACCGCTGGATTAACTTTGGCCCCACTCTTCCATTAGGATTGTTCTGGAACCTTCCAGATTCTGTACTCTATCTACAAGTCTCGCCGTCATGTATTTTTCACTCACTTGTGAGAATACTATTTAAAAATGAGGAATCTTCCTTATCAATTACTGCAATAGCTAAATTTTCTTCCACCGTTGGAATGTTTTATGGCGCATTTAATTGTAATTCACAACTTTCTCAAGCAATAGAATCTCGCCTACCTAGTGCAACCAGTTATTTTTCATCATTGAAATAACTTTCCTTGTCATAAACTTTCGTGTTATTACAGTGAACTTTTCATCCATTTAACAGACTATAGTGAAAACTAGTGCTTGTTCAACTTTTCTACCGCGTCGCGATCGTCCGATTACTATAAATAAGGCCATGAACATTCACCTTCCATTCCAGCTGCTCTTTCCTAAAGCCCTTACTAACAAACCATAATAAAATTGTTACTCTAGGTCTTTTTCAATGAGGTGTCACTCTAGACGTGCCCTCCCACTTTTGCTCATATCTCATTAATTAATTTCTGCATAACCATGTGTTTTATACACGGTTCAAGCTTACATTGTTTTTCCCTTATAATCAGGGAATACAATTCTTTCAACTCATGAGTGAGTTATTTCTAGGTTTCACGAAAGGGAAACTTGCCCCATTGGTTTCGTGATTCCTAATTAAATATAGGAAGTCTAGAACCTTCCTTTTTGACTTTCTCTTCAGGTTTCACAGTAAGTGACCTGCCCTCTTTGTATAATTATCATAAAAGTAATTCAGCATAAATTTAAGAAGTTATAGGAACTTCTTTTTCAATCTACCTGTTCTCTTTTTTTTTGTTATTTTTGAAGTTGTAACTTTTTCTAAGATAGATACTCAGAAATTTCTTATAGTACACATCTTGTACTCTATTTATTGTTAACTTTAATCACTTTAATTGTCTTTATATCTTTGTACTCTATTTTTTTCCCCATTTTAAAATCATATGAAGATTTTAATAAATATAAAGGTTTAATACCTGAAGAATTGTTAATTGCCTGGAGCAAACTTTAAATGTTAGGAGGTCTGCGACCCCCAATTGTTAACAAAAATTGAAACTATATACTTGTTAAATTCATTAAACTTCTTTGCACTGTTAAATAAACCTAAACTTTCCTTTTTGACTTATCACTTCTCTAATACGACGGTTAGGCAAGATCCTGTCTTCCCTGACTCTTACTAGGTTCATGCCCTCGTTAATGCAAATAAATCTCGTGATAGGGTTTTTTCCACTCGTTGCATTTGAGCAAGAACTCTTAGTCGTTATCACGGTAAAGTCTCTCTTAGCTTTAATAGCTAATTCTAACTGGCCAGTAAGGCAAGTTCAGCTCGCTACGCCAGCTTTCTGCTTGTGGAGATCCTCTCCAAAATCTTATGGTCAGTTTTCAAAAAGGTAAGTGTTTCTCTTTGCCTAAACTTTTAGTCGGCTTTTGGCTGGATAAAAGCTTAGCCATTTCCAAATGCAACTATTGGTTCATTTACCAAATTTATTCCCAAATGCATAATTCCTTTATTTCTATCCTTCTTGGAAGCACTTGGTCGCTTGGTAGTAACTCTATAACTTCGAAAACGGGAAATATCAAAATTGATGCAAATTATTGGCATTCTTCGAATTACCTGGTCAAAAAACAATTCCTTTGAACAGATCTACAATACGTCTGTTACTTTCTGTCTTGCCAGACCATCACCCTTCCCCATAGTATGCATATGCATGCTTGAGAGGGAATACGCTAATGCCATTCTCTTGCAAACCGCCCAAGTCTTAGCTGCGGTTCCCGTTAGCTTCGACCAGGTCCTTACCCACTTTAGGTATCAGAGAACGGATTTGCGGTGGCAACCGCCTTTGAGTGTATTTAAGGTTAAATTTACAACTTTTGTGGGACTCTCATCCTATTTTTCTATCCTTTCTATCCAGTCCGAAACCCACCTCCTTTTCTTTATCATCTTCCCTTGGTGGTTAGGTTATTCCTTGGCCAATAATCTACCCAATCGCTCTGCTGATTGTATTTCTAATTTATCCATATCCTTTATAAGGCCCGTAATACTTTCATTTACTGCTGACAATTGTCCCTGGATAAACGTAGAATCCTCCTCCATCTTATCAAACCGCTTATCAAGACCATCCTGTGCCGTTTTAACCTCACTGTTATTTACCGTTCATGCTAACTCTATCTGAGCTAGTTTTGCCAATACAGTTTCGTACAAATCATTTAATTTACGGTTGAAGGTGTCCTCTAATTTTTTATCTGACCTAGTTGTTTGTCGTTGTTCTTACTTATATCAAGCGCGAATTGAAACATCTGCTGCGTAGTATACTCATTCATCTCTGCAGATAATGTGGCTAACTGACTCGTATTTCTACTCTCTTGCGCTTCTAATTGTTTGTTTATATTTTCATTTACTTGCGCTTGTAATGATTCACCCTGTTCAGATATCTTAGTGTCTAATTTTTCACTCTGTTCAGCTAGTTGTGTTTTAAACTCGCCTGACTGTTCGGATAGTTTAGTGTCCAAATTAGCACTCTGTTCCTTTAATAGTTCCTGGGTTCGTGCCGTGGCACTTTCAATGATCGCGTGGATCTTTTCTATTGTTGCCATTATCACACACAAAAATATATATCACAGAGAAAATAGGAGAATTACATGGAAATGTCTCCCCGACACACACATATATATTTCTTGACAACCATTTACATCATTTGACCACTTTCAGTTCATTTAATCTTATTCCCATTACCCCCGCATCACTGAATGGTTCTAATTTTACTTAATAATTTTTTAACCCCGCACATATTCCGTCATGAAATTACTATCTAGATCTGATGTTAACACTGACTAATTAACAAAGTATTGTCATTTAAGGCTACCAGCCACCTAACATATTCATGAGTTTGACTTTCTAAACAAATCTAATTTTACATTTAATCAATGGGCGCCCGATTTCACGTACATTACTTTGCTAATTACATCAATAAACAAAACGTGAATCGTATTTAACTTGCAACCTCGTGATTCTACTGTATATTCTATTTTCTTGACGGTATTTCTCTTCGCCGTATTTACGTTAACAAAATATCACTTCCGGTGATTTCAAACAGTCCCATATATCAGTGAAACACCACATTTTCGCGACAGCTTGATCTACTAGATCTAAGCAGACTATCCAACGTGTTTTAGCAGTAACTAGCGACGAAGTAGCCGCACCTTGACGCGCCAGCTTTGTCTATGCACCCTTCAATAAAGCAGTGTTTTATCAAGATCTTTATACGGGGTCGTGCTCAGTCCTGAATGCTTTTCAAAGCAAAGTTCGCAAAAACAACATGCTCTAATGAATAGAAAGGTCCATGACAGAGGCTATACTAGAAATAAAATGAATAACAAGTAGAATAAAAAGTATTTAATGACTGAAAATTATGTGCATAATAATAATAATAATAATAATAATAATAATAATAAAAAGAAGTCCTCCCTGACTTTCACTCCCATATGAAATAAAGATAATACTGAGCGGTCATAACTCACTCCACCCAACAAACAATGTGAATACAGCTTCACTCAAATGATTAATCATAACATAATATTGAGCGGTAAGAACTCGCTCCTCACATTTATATGGATAAAAGTCCATTTATCCTGGTCAAGAAGTTATATAATGCGTGGTGTACTGATCCTTAATAAGAAAATGAGTACTGATGCGAGTCCGTTTACAACTGAAACAGTCATATTGCTCACAGAGTTGCATCTTTTAAATCACACTACGGCTATGGGACCCACCCTTAATTAACACACTATAATTACTACTGACACATGCAAGATCTAAAATACTAGAACATGATGAATCTCCCCGAGATTCTAGCCCGTGCCAAAGCACACAAAAAAACAAAAGAGCATGCCGAAATAGGCCAAAAAGCTCGCATCACAGATGGGAAACTGCCTCGCACACACTAATGCCACACGGGGCCATTGAACGCGTAAAATAAACACACAAGAAGTCAAGCAACAACAACAAAATATAGGCCTAAACGGCTGAAAATTATATTTACATGAATAAAAGCCAGATAAACAGATGTTTCGGAAGATATCTTAAAACATGGACAACTCCCATTTAAATCAATCAAATACTCTTTAAAACCGATCAGGGTTTTGTGAATTTAAATAACATCTTATATTGAATTACAGGAACCTAGCCTGTTGCTAATGACCACGTCGCGTTATATGATTGAGCCCTCCCCTAGTTATAAGTCAACGCTGCCTCTTCTATCTGTCAGTCTTCCAAGCTTGGTGTTAATTATACATGGAGCCATACAGGTCCCGTTATACATCTGGAAACGCGCAAAGACATATCTCACTCATCCACTTGGATGGCAAGAAACACAAATATTTACCACAAGCTCAGCCTCGGGAGGTTATGAACTGGGCTGATGTGCAGCAAGCCGGAATAATCTCAATGATATATTTCCCGCGAACACATCATAAAATCACATCATACACCATAAAGCTGTCCAAGCTCACACATAATCATGCCAGCTGGGTCGGCTCAAAAAAGATTTACCTACATTGCGTCCATAGACACATCAAACAAATAAACAACAAAAACTCGGGTGCAAGAGTGCCATCCCGTACAGACTTGCTAGAAAAGCAATCATCAAAATAATCCTGATCCATCATAAATTCTGCTCACAAATAATTTTTACCTTCCAAATTCTATTTTTAATCTCAAATTAATTCAGTTCCATGTTTGTTATAAGGCATTATTTCTTTTTTTACATAATTACAACGTTACGTGTCGTCTGGTGTATTTTTGTATCGGACATGTTGGCAACTACTGACGTCAATGTGTGCGCTTCGTTGTGAGCACTTGCTACGGCAGTTTCACATACTAAAAATCATCTGACGAACATGGCTCCAGTTGATATACAAAACTCATATTTACGTGATTTAGCACATATATCGGGTGCAGTCGGTGGAAAAGTGATCAATGTTGGAAGTTAAAATTGATAATGTCCTCCCAAAAGATAAAAAAATTATGAAAATGATATATTGTCGAATTGGAGTGAAAAGAAGGAAAGTGATACTTCGTGCATAATTAATAGCATCACCTAAAATAGGATCCAGTGTGCAACTGCATTAGCAATACAATTACATCTGTTCTGATGGAAAACAAGACTGAGAAACCCAATCTTCCAAAAATTATTCCCACTAAGAATCATTACTCTTATTATAAGAGAAGTAATGCATAACCTATAATTACCTGAAGTTCATGTTCCTCTTTAACTGTTATCCTTTCATCGCAGTGGCGGATCCAGAGGTTCACCTCGGAGGAGGCACTCTTGGATTTCAGAGTAGCAAGAGAAAATATGTAATAAAATTACTAAATTTGAATTTAATCTACACACGATACACATAACATTCAACCACCAGATTTTATAATTCTACAAGAAATTCATTATATTAAAATGGTTTATTGGATTCAATTTCAATAACAGAAGTCATTGTCATTATGTAAAAAAAACTTTTGATTTCTACAGAATATGTACATTTCCACATTTTAATGCACATTACACAGTCAAATATTTATTAAAACATATGCAATCATAGTGGCTATCTGAAGACAATATACAAGTCTACTACACACATGTTACAAAATATGTACATAGTACCAACATTGTCAGTCACTGATTCACAACTAGTCACATAAATAAAAATACCGGCCACGGCCAGTCAAATAGGCAAGTAGTATAGGAAGGCGCTCCATGGCACAAAGGATTATGAAATATATTTCTACTTCTACCTGTCCTAAACATTAAAAAATTATGTTAATGTAGCGATTATGTTAACAGTATTGCCATTACATACTATATGATTTATCAATAAATGATAAAAATGGTCCGGTTAGCTCAAACAATGCCAGCGTTTCGCCCCAGTGTGCCGTTGGGCTCGTCAGTTGGTACAGACACACCTACCAACTGACGAGCCCAACGGCACACTGGGGCGAAACGCTGGCATTGTTTGAGCTAACCGGACCATTTTTATCATTTATTGATAATTCATCCGCTCAAATGGAAACTACATCATATTCCCTTTGGGAATATTAAAAACCTTATACTATATGATAACAAACATTGACCATATTCATGAATGCAAGCAATCAGGTTGTCTATTGTAAGGATGAAGTAAAAATTAGTTACTTTTTGCTACCTTTTAGTTTCCTGTTAGTTAATTTTAGTTACCTTTGAATTCAAGATACGTCTGCGGTCTGCGAGCAAAGGGGTTCATCACGTGGTGAAGAAAAACAACATTGAACTGTGTTTAATGCGGTAAATAAAATTCACTTAGGGTGTTATAAAAATTTTAAAAATAATAAATAAATACTAGATATTTATTATCAAATGAGTTGTTTCAGCTAATATGTCGTCTTGTGCACAAGGCGTTTTTATAATTGCCAAGAGGTTGCTCTACTCTTGACCGTTTGGCGAGATTTCCTTTGTCCCCGCGGTAGATCACGAAGAAATTTATGGGACGTTACATGATTGTAACCGAATTGTCTTCGCAGTCAAGTACGGAGAAATATCGAGATGTTACACGATCGGCGCTGGTCTCAGCCGTTTGTCGAGTTTCCCGTAGTTATCACGATAGAACACGGATATCGCGATTTAGATGCGCGGTGTTACTTTTAGTCCTTCCATTGTCCTTGAGGTCGGGCACGAGAAAATATAGCATTTATACGCAATCGGCGCCACTTGCTGTCCGTTTGATAAGAATCCAGTTGTTGAATGCGGAGAAATATCGCGATGAATGGCAATCGCTGCCGCTGCCGCTCTCGGCCGTTTCTCGAGATTCACGTTGTCCTCACGATATTATGCAATCCGCGCCGCACCCGGCCGTTGAACGATTGTCTATCTGTCCTGACAGAATGGTGGAGGCAAGCTCAAGGTTGGGCATGGTTAAAATTCACGATTAGTTATGGACATGTTGTATGGCCGGCGCCGTGATTCCCGCTGTCCCTATACTGTGGTCGGGAGTTCATCAGTTCAGGGTGGATCACAAGGAGAAATTAGTATCGCGATGCTAACTAGGCTGTCATTTCTAAGTGGGTTGATGAACTTCTCACTCCCCATACGCTTTTAAGTATACGGTCATGGGAAAAGTAGCGAGTAGGTTTTGGAATGTTCCGTGATTGGTGCCCATCACCTTTGACGGGATTCCCGCAGTCCTCGTGGTCACAAGTTCACGATAGGGGACGGGTTTCATGATTTTACGCAACTGACGTCAATCTCGGTCCATTTGACGAGATTCCCGCAGGCAAGTCAGGTCAGCCGGCCGTCTTGAGGATGAATGTTCGAAGTAGGTATCAAATATTAAGAATTATTCTGAGAGGATTGCACGAATAATACGACAAGAGGATACGTTTTCTTTCGAATACGAATCACGAATTATGCAAGTTATACAAGTTTTATAAATAACCGGTTAGATTATAATATATCCGATGGAACCAAAGTTCGAAGGAAAAATCGACATATAACGGAATTTCAAATTAACCATACTGGATATCGCAAATTTACGAGACAGATTTTTAAAATAAGTTGTAGCCTAAGTATTTCGAAGCTTTTTCATAATTCCTTTTTTCGAAACGGTAACATTTCGCAAGATTGCGACATTAAATTATTTCGCGTTATTTCTGGACTTCAATTTGACATAGTCTCCAAATAGATGCTAGGGGGGCGTGGTGGCTCAGCGGTCTAGCTGTATGCCTCTCACCAAGGCGGTCCGGGTTCGATTCCCGGTCAATGCATGTGAGATTTTCGAAGTGAAATGCCATGTCCGGTGGTTCGGATTCCACGTAAAAAGGAGGTTCCGTGGCTCATGATCTCGCGATTAACGGTCACGTTAAACTACAAGCTTCCTTCCTTCCTTCAAATAGATGCAAATCGGCGCCGCTTGCGTGTAACTCGCTACATCGCAATCTCTGAGCCTAGTGGCACGAGTTTAGATGATTCAATCCGCCTACAGAAAATTTTCGTTACCCGTATGTAAAATTCGTTACCTTTTCGTTACCCATTTGTAAAATTCGTTACTTTTTCGTTATTTTCGTTACCGGTAGACACCCTGGCAATACAGCAATGATTTTACTTGCAGTGCAGTTGCAGAACAATCATTTTTATCGGCAATATCAATGTGACAAAGGGATTTTCGGTGGGGGGGGGGGGCACTTGCCCCTGGTGCCCCCCTCTGGATCCGCCACTGTATTCATCGTCAAATATATCGCCAGCCTCATTCTGCAGGTTATCAGTACTAAGATAACAGATCCTGGTTAGAGTAGGCCTACTTATTTATTATTAAGTACTGCATTATGTCTTTAAACCTTGCACATCACTAAGATAGCAATGTTACACCATGTGCGAATTAAAATGTAACTTACAATGTTAGAGAATTCATGAGTCGACCATTGTGGCTCACTCTTGTTGCATAGTCCTTTCTCCATTATGATCAGGAAACTAGAACAGAGGAAGAATTAATAAAAGACCTTAGTCATTCCAGTACGCGAAATCAGTCTCATATTTTATAAATCAAACGAGGTACGGTAGGGTATTATCATACTCCTCGAAGTGCACAGTTATAACGAGCGGTTATAATTTGTCAACAACAGTTAAACATATACAACCATGACGCTCAACAATACTCTACCGGTACAGTAAGTCATATGTTTGCAAGTTGACCGTCATGGTCTAATAAGTCAGCACTATTCATCATTGTGACTGTGATATAACTAACATAATGGTGCCTGCTTGTAGAGCAGGGAAATAAAGAATCCTACATTCGATTTCTATATTCCTAAATACACAAGAAAAAGGAAATGGGACAAGCTGATTAAATGTTATAATGTCAGACGATAAAGTATCGTGTCTTAAAAACTTATCAAAACCTTTAATTAGGCTACGTGAAAGTGAACTTAGCGAGCTGCACTGGTATCGCAGATCAGCACTATTTCCTTACGGTATTGACGCCTCGGAATAAAACTTCCTCCTTTCGTTACAACACAACCAGTTCAAACTAGAATCATCACCGTCTCTGGATGTCTCGCTCCCATGGCTGGAGTGAGGCCTCTTGCTTTGCACGTACTGCTCGGGTCTAAGCTGCGTGAACCTGATATTCCATCTGGGTATGAGGTAATGACTAGCTTTTGTAGAAAAAATAAATCAAACGGGGTTGTTGCTATATTCAAGAAAGTAACTACAAACATGGACAGTATAATAATGGATTTAAATGATTTCTGTATAGAACAGCTCTTTGAAGTAGCTGGGGTAAAGTTTAGAAGAGCTAAATTTATTATTATTTCCTTATATCGTACACCTGATTCGGATGTCCAGGCCTTCATAAACATATGGGAAAGGTTTGCCTGTTACTTAGCAAAATTCCAAAAGTATAAAATATATTGTTTAGGGGATATTAACATAAATGTATAAATTGAATCACTGGCAAAGAAACAATTCTGTAACATTTTAAAATCTTTTGATTTTTATCTGATCAATAACCAACCAACTAGAAAGAAGTCTTGTTTAGATAACATTATTACTAATGTGCCAACAAATGGTTATAATTTTGGTGTTACAAAACCTCTCTTGTCTGACCATAGTGGCCTCTGGCTAACATTTCAAATTGATACAGGACACTTCCCAGAAAATAGTCAAGTCAAGTATATTAGGATGTTGAGCGACAATAACTTTCTCAGATTAAGGCACGAGTTGACCAGCGGGGATTTGGAAAACATAATTGTGAGCTATAACAATGTTTCTGAAGTAGCTGATAAGTTTATGAATATAATACACACTTCCTTAAATAAATGCTGCCCAATTAAGAAAAAAATAATTAACACTCCAGATCAAAAACAAAGTAAAAATAATACCAAATGGTATACGCCTTACCTTGATGTTATTAGGAAGCTAAAGATCATGTATTACACTAAAGCAAAGAAAGGAGACCCACAGGATATAGAAAACTATAATCACATAAAAAAAATATATCGGGGGGAAATTAAAGCAGCAAAAAAGAGAGCGAATGATGAGTTCATTAATAATGCAAAGAATAAATGTAAAGCTGCTTGGTTAATCATAAACAAGGAACTGGGTAAAAATAAAAGTAAGGACTCTACACCAATAACACCAAATGTGTTAAATGAATATTTTATAAATTCTGTTGAAAATATGGTCAAAAGTTTGGAATATGAAAATCATCATACAAAGTTTATGGAGAAGTTGGAAAACCATAAGGTAGATGAAAATCCCACACCATCCTTCAGATGGAGACAAATAACATATGAGAAGGTTCTAAAAATAGTTTCAGAACTAAACAATTCAAAATGTGAGGATTATTATGGAATGTCGAATTTTATTCTAAAACAAATAATAGACATCATAGTATTACCTTTAACTTATCTAATAAACTGGATATTTACTACTGGAGTTTTTCCAGAGTGTCTGAAAATCACCATCACAATTCCAGTCCATAAAAAAGGAGATATGATGGACCCCAGTAACTATAGGCCAATCTCAATTGTCCCAATTATTTCCAAAATAATAGAACAGTGTATGAAAGAACAATTATCAGCATTCTTTGAGGAGCACAAGTTGTTTAATAGTACCCAATTTGGTTTCAGAACTGGTAAGTCAACGGTTCAAGCTGTTGAAGCTGTTGTTGATGAAGTGATTGCTGGATTTGAATCTCAACTTATTACATCTGTCACACTCTTAGACCAAAGTAAAGCTTTCGATTCTGTGGATCATAATATATTAATTCAAAAACTTCACTATTATGGAGTCAAAGATTGTGAATTATCATTAATTACCTCCTATCTCCACAAGAGAAGGCAAATAGTTGTAATAGACAACCAAAAATCTGCTCCGCTCATTGTAAATACAGGTGTAGCCCAAGGTTCAGTCATTGGAGCCTTTTTCTTCCTGGTCTATATAAACGACATTGTTAGTAATATAAATGCCAAGTCAATACTGTATGCTGATGACATCACTGTAATAACAAGTGATAGAGACCTAACTTGCCTTGAAGAGAAAAGAAACAAATTATTAGGTGAATCAACTTCTTGGCTAAAGGTAAACAAACTATTTCTAAACAGTAACAAAACAGAAGAAATCTATTTTCACTTAGTCAAATTGGCTTCAAGTAGTCATGAATGCAGCTCTGTTAAGTTGTTGGGAATCCATTTAGACTCTAAATTAAACTGGGACATTCACACACAAAAATTATGTACAAAATTAGCACGAGTCTTATTTTTATTGCGAAGACTCAAACAATCAGTTAGTGCTAATCAGATGATTCTCGCATACTATGCATTTTTCCATTCACATTTAACTTATGGTATAATATTGTGGGGAAACTCAACAGGGGCACAAGATGTTTTCAGATGGCAGAAGAAGGCAATAAGATGTCTACAAGGCAAGCCTAGTACAGAATCCTGCAGAAATCACTTCCAAGAACTTGGAATTATGACTCTTACATCAATATACATATTCCATAGCTTAGTGTATATTAAAGAAAATCTAAGTGTATATAAAAATCGAAGGGATGTGCATTCACACACCACAAGATTAAGAAACCAGCTAGATACACCTCATGTCAGGTTAAAGAAAACACAAGACCACTACAAATACTATGGAATTAAAATCTTCAACAAACTACCCACACAACTACAGCAGGAGTCTATAAACATTTTCAAAGCATCCATTAAGCGATGGCTCATTAACAGCAGTATTTACACTTTGGTCGAATTTGAAGAGAAAATTACACTCTGCCCAGATGGACTATAGAAGATCAACTTCTTCTTACTGTATTCGTGTTATTTTATTCTTATTTTATTTTATAGAATTCAGTAAGCTGGTAATAATACTTGTAATATATTATACATAACTTTGTGATTTTATTGTAAATTGAAAATGTATTTTTAACAATGTGACGTAGTCTAATACAACGATAAGTTGTTAAATGACAATAAATATTGATTGATTGATTGATTGAGGGGAATGTGGATCACGGACTATGAGAAGTGATGGTCCTGGGTGAGTTAGCCGTGGTCGTTACGGCGTGGCTGCAGGCAGTCGCACACATCCGGGAGGCGAGGAGGTTCGAATCCCCCCGCCGGTAACCTTAAAGATGGTCTTCTGTGGTTTCCCATCTTCCTTCCAGGCAAATGCCGGTGTTGGTCCCTAACTATAGGCCACAGCCGCTACCTTCCTACTCCTCGTCCTTACATTCAAATTTTCCTCCCCAGACAACACTCCACACGTGACGGTACTTGCAGCTCACCCCATGTGTGTCCGCGTAGAAGCAGCTACAAACTGGCGAGCCGAACATGTCCTCGGACACTCCCGGCACACAAAGCCATAAGCTAAATTGAAAAGAAAAGTCATGGTGACTAGTTATGAGGTTCCCCGGGGAGTGCGGTGTTACAGAAACAAATACATTGGTCGATGACTCACTCACTCATTCGCAACACCACAGTGGTTTGAGCAACGGCCGTATGTTAGCACTATTGGAATGGAAAGGAATACCAGATAATAACGCGGGCTGTTGATAAAGTGCTGTTTGCAGATTCTGAGATTGCTAACAAAATATCACGTGCTAGAACCAAAACTGAAGCCATCATTAATAACGTAATCTCCCCTCATTCCATTGACTTTATCACTAAAACATTGAATAATACTATTCCTTTGTTCGGAGTGGGTACTGATGCTAACAACCATGGGGCTATGAAACTTCTTCCTATTGTTATACAATATATCGACTATAAAGAAAATGGTATTCAAACTAATGTCTTAGAACTACAAACATGTCCTAATGAAACTTCAGAGACAATATCCAATTAGGTTTCCGAGACTTTTAAGAAACATAAATTTCTGCTAAATGCGTTGCTTTTAGTGGAGACAATGAAATCGTAAATTTTGGAGGGGTTAATCACAGAGAAGGCAAAACAAATATTTTCAGCACTAAAAAGTAAATTAAATGAACATATAATCGGGGTTGGATGTCCAGCACATGTACCGGTACTGCATAATTGTTTGCAGCAAGGTGCTGATGTACTGCCAGTTGATGTCGAGAGTATAATTTTAAAAATCTTCAATTATTTCCATATCTATACAATTCACACTGAACAACTTAAAGAATTCTGCGAGTTTGTTGAAATAAATTATGAACAGCTTCTGTGTCACAGCAAAACAAGGTGGTTAAGTTTGTTTCCTGCAATAGAAAGAATGCGAAAACTGTTTGCAGCTCTAAAGTCGTACTTTCTTTCTCAGCCTTCAAATTCTGTTCCTGCTATAATTAGGTCCGTTTTGGAAAACGAGTTTTCTGAGCTTTACCTGTGGTTTGTTCATTCCACTATTTCACAACAAAATTTCATACATTGAAAAAGAAACGCTCTCTATAGCAGAAGTTTGTGATATATTAGGTTCAGCTATGGCCACACTGAATGATAGGATGGAAAATAAATTCATACCTCTTAAACTCATAAAGACTCTGAAATCCCTCACTGATCAGTGGGTGTAACCCTATGATGGAAGAACTTAATGTTTCCTATGGATGAAGCTTCATAGTATGAAAGACGTTAAGTTTGAAGATGTTCTTCCTTGTCTCGAGTATTTGCAATCTAAAGGTGTGGAGATTGACGATTCTAAACTTTTTGACCAATTTTGCAATGTTCAGAATAACTGTACACTAGGAATTCCGATATTGATAAACATACTACATTAGATAAGCAGTGGTGTGAGTTTTTCAAATATAGCCCTGACATTGGAACATTTAGTGATCTGCTTAAAATTTGTCAGTTTTATTTCGCTATTCCAGCTGGCAATGCAACCGTTGAAAGAGTATTTTCCCTGATTAATACACAGTGGTCAGAAGAAAGAAACCGTTTGCTGACCGAGTCGGTTAAGGGTATTATAATAGTGAAGTACAACTTTAAAAACATGTCATGTGGAGAGTATTACCAGGTATTTATTACAAGAAAATAATTAATTTTGCTGTCGAAAAGCATAAAATAGCTACAACTTCAGCATCTTCATCAACATAAGTGTTATAAGGAATGTAATACTAAATTTTGCATGTAAATATTAAAATTCCATTTGTCCTCCATTTTAGAACATTTTTATGAAAAGGCCTCCTTATATTAAGAGTCTGTCCTCCATTTGAAAATTGAGAGTTGGTCACCATAGCTATGTAGAGACGAAATGATTAGCTCAGTAAAAGGAAGCATGGGGCGCTGCATCAAACCTGTCGAAAGACTGCAGACTCAAACAACAACAAGGATAAATACACCCTTGAGTCCCTTCCATTCAATGTTGGTGCAAAAATGGGGTTATGTTGTGTTTGGTTTGAAGTGGGTTTCTTGTAACTCGAGGCGGAAGTATTGTCTTGTATTTTCTAAAACTCCTTCTATCCAGTTACTGTCAATTTCTTAGTACTCGTGGTTTGACTTGCGTTGACTTTCACGTTGATAGGTTTGTAATGTAATCACGCGCAATTTATTCCGCCTGCCCCAGCGAATTGTGCTCAGGTTTGTGTTAGGCTACTTCAGTGGTCTCATTCTTTATATTGCAATGATAGACATTCTATACCCCGACTTATACCTTATAAAGTCGAACGCCTTGGTTGGATAAGTTTCACCGCATCTCATTACCCGTAGCCTAACTTGAATTCCGAGTCCTGAAAATACCCCCATTGGATGTGTTATCTATTATAATGATTTGGCGTGCTGGTATAAGTATGGCCACTTAAGCGCACTTTGTGTGTTCCAGTTTGCTGAACAATATGGAGCAACAACCACTCATTAAGAGTGAGTCAGGATGGCTGTCTGAAACTGATGAATTGCCTATTATTGTAAGTTGTATTATGTAACATAGCATTCTTAGTGATGTGCATGGTTTAGTGACTACTTGCTACCAGAGAGTAGGCTTACGAGATCCCTACACGTAACATAGTAGCCTACTGTTATAATGTCTGTATGTTAGACGTTGGCTCATACTTGATGATACTTTCTAGGAGTCAATTGATCTGTTACCCTCTTATAATCTGCTGGATGAGACTGGTATAACGTATGAAGATAAAAGCTGGGCAGTTAAATTGGAACATCAATCACAGGTGATCATGCGTTATATATTTCCTCTCTCATAAATCCCTGCCTATATTATTCTGCTAAGGTCCCATTCCAGTTTTGTACCGAAAATAAGGTTCTATTAACACCAACCTACACATATTGGGGTACCTACAGGTAACCCAATGTGTGCGCGAAACACACTCACTTATTCCTTAAATGCCTCACAATTAAATAAATACCATTTTGCTCTCGAGAAAAGGCTTATAAAGTCATAAAATAAACTCATGAAGAAATGGCAAGTCCAGGCAACCCTTCTGAAGGGAAAGTTATTACATCCTTTCCTTTTGGCTTATTTTGTCTTTCCAGACTAACTTATAGTACTAGAATATCGGCTCGAGAGGAAAAGTGCACTTCAGGCTGCGCTCTCCGCTTGCCTTCTGCGAGTCCCCACTAAAGTTAGACATTTCATACGGTTTGCATGGCTAAGATCTTTTTTATATATAAACTAGCTGTACCCGGCATGCGTTGCAATGCCAATCTAAGAAAGTGTTGCGTTGTAACTTTGTTTGTTGAAGTGCTTTTGGATTCCCAATATTGTTTTCTTTTTACGTTAACCACCTCTAAACTATTGTAACATTGATTTACTATCTCAAAATAAATCATGGGAGCGTGCTCAACTACTCAACAAAGTTTCATCGCAATGAAATGAATGGTATATGAATGCATACGTGACTTTGTTGAAACGATTCGAGCGCTGACAGTCATTTGTTGAAAATACTCGTACGCTACCTATTCTAAAATAGATTTACTAATTCGAAAACCTTACATGGCGGGTACACAACAACTCATCAAACATTCATCGCAATCGGATGAAAGGCATATGGACGCATACGGGATTTTGTTTAAACGATTCGCGCGCCGTCACTCATTTGTTGAATCTACTTGTGCGCCACCCATTAAAAAACGGATTTACTAATTCATACACCTTTGCAGGACTGTATTCAACTCACCAAAATGTTATCACAATCGGATGAATGGTATATGAACGCATAAGGGACTTGGATGAAACGATTCACGCGTTGTCGCTCATTAGTTAAATCTACTCGTGCGCTACCAATTGGAAAATGGATTTACTAAATCAGAAATTTTCGCGGGAGTGGAAACAACATTTCACCAAATTTCATTGCAATCGCAAGAATGGTATATGAACGCATATGGATTTTTTTAAAACGATACGCGCGCCGTTACTGATTTGTTGAATCTACTCGTGCGCTACCTATTGTAAAAAGGACTTAATAACTCTCAAACCTTTCCTAGAGTGTGCACAACAATTCACCAAAGTTTCATAGCAATCGGATGAATGGTATATGAACGCTTACGGGATTTTGTTTAAACAATTTGCATGCCGTCACTCATTTGTCGAATCTACTCGTATGCTACCGATTGTAAAATGGAGTTTCTAAGCCTGAAACCTTCCCTGAAGTGTACTAACCGATCCACCAAAGTTTAATCGCAGTCGGATGAATGGTATATGAACGAATACGAGCCTTGCTTGAAACGCTTCGCACGTCGTCGCTCATTTGTTGAATCTTCTCGTGCTCTACCAATATTGTAAAATGGCTTTACTAAGTTGAAGACCTTCCCTGACGTGTACACAACAACAAATCAAAGTTTCATCGCAATCGGATGAATGGTTTATGAACGCATAAAAGACGAACAGACAGACATTCCTTTATATATATATATATATATATATATATACACCGCGGACAGGCCAACAAGGACCACGCAAATATCACTTCTTTATAGGTCTAGTTTCCTTCTTTCTCTTCCAGAAGTCTTTCATCCTGGTCGACTGCGCAGCTCTTCTTTCAGCAGTCCATTCTCCTCTGTTGAGATTTTTCTTCTCCCCGACAAGAATTTTGAGACCAAATTTTTTTTTCTGTACTCTATTCGATTTAGACAATCTTCTTCAGTAATTTTGAATTTTTGAAGTTCTTCTTTCATTTGTTTTACATAGCCTCCTTGTCCTTTATAGTTCCACATTTTATCAAAAATTTGTTTGTTTAACCTTGAGCAATCCATGCGGACCATATGTCCGTAGAACTGAAGTCGCCGTTTTCGGATCATCACTTCAAGGTTGTCCATTTTACTATAAATTTCTGCATTCGATCTCAGTCTATAACCTTCCTGTGTTTTCCTAGGACCATAAATCCTTCTTAAAAATCTTCTTTCTATCTTGAGCAAATTCTCCATTCCGGTTATATTTGTAGTTTCCATGCCGTACAAGATGACTGGTCTAACAACAGTATTAAAATGTCGTAATTTTGAATTGATTGACAGGTTCTTTTTATTGTATATATTTTTTGTACAAAAATGTAATCTTTCCAATTTCCCTTTTTTGTTCTCGATTGCCAATTTATCCGTCCCATTGCTACTAATTATTTCTCCAAGATATTTAAATCGGTCAGTGACCCTGATGCTCCCATAGTTTGTTTTTATCATTTTCTTAGTGTATTTCTGATCACTTGTCATCATCTCTGTTTTTACCAACGAAATCTGTAAGCCCGCTTTTTCCGCCGTTTCTTTTAACTGATCAATTTGGTTAATAGCTTCTTGTTCTGATTCAGCAAACAACACTACGTCGTCAGCAAATGCTAAACCTTTGACTTTGAGGTTCTTATTCTTTGTACCAATTTTAGCACTTGAATCGTTCTTGATCACTTTCGTGATACTTTCAATGTTTAGCTTGGCCCATTTGTCGGTCAAATTTTGTTTCTTGTTACCGAGATCCCCGAATGGTAATTATTTCTTTGTAAATGTATTAATTGCTTAAACCATATGCATAATCTTGTTATCAATCACCTATTCATAGATATTATAGTTCTCACCTTGAGTGTTCCAGTCTCTCGCTACCTCAAGCTTCCTCACTCCTGGCATACACGGCATCTACTGGTTCATCTGCTGTCTGCTGAGCAGGGTCGACTGACGTCACCCCTGACTTTCGTTCGACCAATGGCAGGTCTTTGTCTGGTCGGGCAATCTCCAGCTTCGAGATTGTTCCATGATCACTATTTAAGACGCCACTTGCTGGCGTTCTTCACCACTTCTGATCAATCATCACTTCTGATCACTTCAACCTGCTGGTCACCGCTACTGCATCTCATGACACCATCGCTAGTCTCTACGCTACCTAGCAGTTACGTCACGAGATCTGCACCCTGACCTATTGCTCAAGATGGCAAGAATAATTGACAGCTGTCGTACTCTTCAAGCCGTACCTTAGATGGGGTATTTTGATTCGTCTTTCGAAGTAGCTGCAGTCCTTTCGGCCGCCAACGAATTTTCAAAATGCTACTGGATCACCACTTGGACGCTATAAGTGTCATTCCTTCGCAAGAGAAGAAGAGAGAGTTGACCTTTTTTTATCAATTGTGTACTTATCTCTCGGCCATGTACGCCTCCTTCAGAAGAAACTGTGAGGACTTCTTAATCAACGCTTATACTAGCTGGAACTTTTAAGGAGCTGGCTCTTCAACCCTTTGAGAAGATAAGTTCAATTTTATGAAGAATTTAAATCATACTAGTTATCTTACACTCTTAATCAGTTTTATGGTTCTTTTTTATAAGGTGCATTTTTTTATGTTAAGCTCAACTTCTCTCGAATTAAGCAAGCTTGTTTCATTGGCATTTTCTTAGTCTGGGTTTCTGTCATCAGGCCCTCACACTTTGTTCCATTTATAATTATTCATTTCTGTGATAAGCACTTAAGTGCAATTTGTTTATTGGTTATAAATTTATTATTAGAAATAAACATTGTTAATGTGTGGTTACCTACATTGATTTTCTAGTGATGTATTTCATGCCCACTACCCCGCACCGCTTCAGTCGAATTTTCTTGACCAATTGTAGTTATTTTGTCCAGGCTCTCGCCTGATGCGTTCTCCCGTATGGGGAAGTTTTAGGGCAGAACGTTTCTCCATATTTTTGGTGCCTCACCCCCGGGAAACATATCTGTTGCACCCTGGGAATGTTACAAGTTTCATATATTGGATTTCACATTAACAATTTTTGTTCATTGTGTTTCAACACTAATTCACATTGTAAGTTTCAGCCTGAGGCGCATGTTCAGCAGAGGAGGAGAGAAACGTAAGCTAAGCTGGTTTCTTCCGCATCAGACTAAACCTTACTACCTAGCAAGCTGTCATCCTCTGGCTTCCAGTACTCGAAGTCACAATATTGAAGTGAGTAACAAACAACTTTTAACATGCCTAACCTTGATGAAAAACTCAGCAACGCCAGAGCCTCTTGTAAGGGCAAGCTCACACGGTTTCGTACTTTCTTAACGGAGCTTGAACCCCAAGAGCGTAATCTTGACATAATTTCGCAGAGGCTTAAGAATTATGAACAAGCCTTTTGAGAAATATGATGAGATACAATGCAGTATAGAAACTCAGCATCCGGACCAGCAAAGTGATAGGTTGGAAGTTGAAAAATTATACTATCAGGGATTTGCTGAAGCTAAACAGCTTATTAGGGCTTTAACTTTAAAAGAAAAACAAGAAGATCAAACTTCTGCAGCATCTTCTACATCTTCTTCATGCATTATACTACCCAAATTAGAAATACCCAAATTCACTGGTAAGGACATAGAATGGGAGCCATTTTTTGAATTATTCAATTCTTTAGTACATGAGAATACTTCTATACCAGTAATTCAAAAATTTCACTACTTGCGTCTGGCAGTTCAAGGCAACGCATTTAACCTGATTCAAGCACTTTCTTTGACCAGTGATAATTATGAAGTTGCTCTGAATCTTCTTAAGGATAGATATGGGAACATTCGTTTATCTATTCAACGCCATATACAAAGCTTATTCGAGTTACCTAACGTGCAAGCAGATAACAGTTTATCACTTCGTAAGTTGATTGACACTGTAGAGCTACACGTCAGAGCATTGTCCAATTTAAACCAACCTGTAAATCACTGGGATTTATTTCTAGTTCACCTCATTTCTGCAAGATTGGATGCAAATACATTAAAAGCCTGGGAAACAGAACTTTCCCAGAATTTGCAATGCACTTATGAGGCGATTATTAACTTTTTGAAGGCTAGAAGCCAAGTCTTTTCCGCCATAGCTAATCAAAAAACTAGTAGTTCAGATTCAAAAGCCTTCTCAAAAGATAAGGTTAGCAGTTCTAATCAAAGAATTTTAAGATCACAGGCTCTTCCTGTTGATGCTCGGTCACCTAACCAAATGCAAACGTGCGGTCTGTGTCAGCAATCGCATAATTTATACAATTGTGATGAATTTAAATCTTTATCAGTAGATGAAAGACGAAAGTTCATTACGAACAAAAAACATTGTTTCAACTGTTTGTCAGGAACGCATATGTTAAACAATTGCCGTTCACAACGTTTATGCTTTCATTGTAAGGCTAGACACCATTCCCTTTTGCACAGACATGAAAGATCACGGTTATCAGGACCAAGCAGTTCCAATACCAAGTCTAATTCTGAGACTTCTCAAAATAGTGCGCAGTCGTATGCTCAAAGTTCTACCTCGCTTGGCAAAGTCCAGGTTTTATTATCTACCGTGCAGGTTCTATTGAAACATTCTCACGGGAAATGGGTATCTGTCAGGGGATTATTAGACAATGCCGCCACCAACAATTTTATTAATGAATCTTTGGTACAAAAGTTGTTGTTGTTGTTTG
This sequence comes from Meconema thalassinum, assembly GCA_946902985.2. Classification (NCBI taxonomy): domain Eukaryota; kingdom Metazoa; phylum Arthropoda; class Insecta; order Orthoptera; family Tettigoniidae; genus Meconema; species Meconema thalassinum. The sequence continues at coordinate 32,704,437 of OX336393.1, forward strand.
AGTCTTCAGTCTTTTGACTGGTTTGATGCAGCTCTCCATGCCTCCCTGTCCTGAGCTAATCGTTTCATCTCTACATAGCTCCGACACCCTACATCGGAGGCAATCTGTTTAACATATTCTAACCTTGGTCTACCCCTACAGTTTTTGTCCTCGACCCTTCCTTCCATAACTAAGCTTGCTATTCCTGGGTGTCTTAGTATGTGTTCTACCAACCTATCTCTTCTCTTCATTAGCAGTCGCCAGAAACATCTCTCCTCTCCCACTCGTCTTAATACCTCTTTGTTTGTAACCCTATCTTCCCATCTGATCTTCATCATTCTCCTGTAACACCACATTTCAAATGCTTCAATTCTCCTCTTTTCTGCTGCACCAATAGTCCAAGTTTCACTTCCATAGAGCGCCACGCTCCAGACAAAGGCTTTCAAAAATGACTTCCTAATACCTAAATCTATATTCGATGTCAACAGATTCCTTTTTTGTAGAAATGCTTTCTTTGCCTGAGCCAACCAACTTTTAATATCCTCTTTGCTTCGTCCATCACTGGTTATTCTGCTTCCTAAGTAACAGAAGTCTCCTACTTCCTTCAGCTTTTCACCTGCCAATTTGATCTCCATAGAGGTTTCTGATTTATTTCGGCTGCATTCCAGTATTTTTGTTTTACATTTATTTATTTTCATCATGAATTCTTTCCGGAAGACGGAGTCCATACCATTCAAAAACTCATTCAAATCCTCAATAGAGGTTACAGGAATAAACTGCTCTAAATCGCAATCCTTAAGCTTTGCTAAGGTGGATCTGAAGGACTCTAATAATCTTGGTACGCAGTTGCAATTAGATTGTTTGATTATCAAGTCTATAGGCAACAATATTCCTGGCACTTCTTATCCTATTCAAAGTTGGAATATCCCGAATTTTGTCCAGCTAGCTGACCCTCATTTCAACAGAGCTTCACCCGTAGAGCTTCTTTTCAGCTCAAGCGTATTTTGGCAATGTCTTCATTCCAATAAAGTAAAAATTGCTCCTAATGTTTTCTTCCGCGAAACTGATTTTGGTTGGATCGCTACTGGCCAAATATACCGTAATCCTATTCAAACTGTATCGAATTGTTATTTTGTTGGTACCGATTTGAGTCAAGAGCTAACCAAGTTCTGGGATCTTGAGAATGGTCAGGCTACTTCTTCCTCTTCTAACGAAATTTGTGAAATGTTATACAAGGAAACCACTATCCGTACTGCTGAAGGCAGATTTATAGTAACTCTTCCACGTATTCCTAATCCTCCCGCCATTACGGGCTCGCATTCCAGAGCACTTAGGGCACTATTTGCTATTGAAAATCGGTTCAAACAAGATGCTTCTGTTAAAACTCAGTGTGCCTCCTTTATGGAGGAATACGAATCATCCAATCACATGGAGGTAATTTCTAAATCAGAAGAAATTGACCATCCTTTAAATGAAATAGTTTATCTAAATCATCACCCGGCATGGAAAAATTCCTAAACACAAGACAATATAAGAGTAGTTTTCAATGGCTCATCACCAGATTCCAATGGAGTCTCTTTAAATGATACCTTGCAATGTGGTCCCGCGATTCAAACAGATCTCACTTCTGTTTTGCTTAATTTTCGACGGTTTCCTATTGCTGTAATCTCAGATATTAAGCAGATGTACCGGCAGATTCTCGTAAATTCTGAGCAGCAAGATCTGCAAAGAATATTGTGGCGCGATGAGAGTTCCAAACCCATAAAGATATTTAGATTGAAGACTGTGACATATGGCCTGAAGCCTTCAGCCTTTCTTGCGATTCGGTCTCTCCACATGTTAGCCGAGCAAGATGGTCATCTGTATCATCCTTTGGCCTCTGAGTCATTAAAAACGGCATTTTATGTTGACGATTTCTTGTGCTCTTTCCCTAATATTTCTGAAGCACTCCTTGTGTGCGAAGATTTGAAATCCCTGCTCCTAGGAGGTGGTTTTCCGCTCCATAAATGGACTTCAAATTCTACTGAATTTATATCAAAATTTTCATCAGAGGTCCCAGTTGATGAATTTGTTGCTATTCCTACTGATGAAGCAGCCGTAAAAGCATTGGGTGTTTTTTGGTGTCCTTCTTCTGATACCTTCTCTTATCAGGTACATTTGTCAGAATCTCCCCCTGTAACTAAGAGACAAGTTCTGTCAGAAATCGCAAAGATCTTTGATCCTTTGCAATATATTGCTCCTATAGTTATTATTGCAAAAATGTTCTTGCAAAAGCTTTGGTCATTAAAATCAGACTGGGATGAAAATCTCCCCCTTCCTCTTGTAGAAGAATGGTTAGAGTATCGCAGCAGTTTGCTGGATCTCTCCAAGGTTTCTATACCCCGCCTTTTTATTTCTAATCCCTTATACCAGCAGTATGACCTGCATGTATTTTCTGATAGTTCAGAACGGGCTTATGGCTGTTGTGCATACATAGTAGGACGTTCCTCAGCCACTTTCCCTGGATTTTCTAATTTAGTGTGCGCTAAATCAAAAGTTGCTCCACTTAAAACGGTATCATTGCCGAGATTAGAATTATGCTCTGCTTTAATGGCAACAGAATTAGCTACTAAACTAAATGTCAGTTTAAAGTTAAAATTTTCCCGCACATTTTTTGGAGCGATTCTTCTATTGTATTAGCTTGGATTTCCAAGCCTTCTTCTCATTGGAATACCTTTGTGGCAAATCGCGTTTCTAAAATTCATGAAGTCTCTCATTCTGAACAATGGAGATATGTTCCTAGCCGTGAAAACCCCGCGGATATAATATCACGTGGTTTCACGCCTAAAAAATGGATTTCTTCAGACCTGTACTGGAATGGTCCTCCTTGGCTAAGTTAGGAATCATCTTGCTGGCCTCGCTTAGCTAATTAATTTGCAGAAGAAATACCTGATGCTCGCAATGACCCTGTCACGTCGCATCTTACTTCTACTTCTACTAGCCTTTTTCATAGATACTCTTCATTTGATAAATTGATTCGTGTAGTGTCTTACATCTTCCGATGGAAATATTTAGTAATTGATCAACCATTGAAGCCCCAATCCTTTCTCACCAGAGTAGAGTTAGAATTTGCTACTTGCAAGATTTTGTTACTTGTTCAGCAGGAAGTATTTGCGCCTGAAAAGCAAGCTCTTATAAGTGGTAAAGATTTACCCAAGTCTAGCAGGCTTTCACCACTCACTCCTTTTCTAGACCAGGACGGCATAATACGTGTGGGTGGAATATTAGCTATGTCTAGTTGTGAGGATGGGAAAAAGCATCCCATCATCCTTCCTTCAAAGCATCCTATCACTACCCTTATAATAAAAAAGTTTCATTATAAGCACCTTCATGCTGGCACTCGCACCTTGCTCTGTCTATTTCGTGAACTCTACTGGATCATCAATGGCGTTCATGAGGTTTCTTCTGTTGTCAAAAAGTGTATACCTTGCTTTAAGGTTAAACCACGGCCCGCCACGCAGATTATGGGTAATTTACCTCCATTTCGTTCAGAACCTAGTAAGCCCTTCGCTCTTACTGGGATCGATTACGCTGGTCCTTACGTATATCAGACCAATCCCTCTTCATCTAAGCGCAAAATCTTAGGTAAACTTTACATCTCGTTATTTGTATGTATGGTGACGGGAGCTATCCACCTTGAGTTGGTTACGAACGCTTCTGTATCTTATTTTTTGGCCGCCTTTTCTAGATTTGCTGCTAGAAGGGGTGTTCCATCTGAAGTCTTTTCAGATAATGCAATAATTTTTGTAAGCGCTTCTGATCTCTGGAAAAAAGTGTTAAGCTCCCCTTCTGCTAAAGAAAAAATTTCCAACTTTTCCTATTCTAAAGGTTTCAAATGGCATTTCACCCCGCCTTATGCTCCCCATCATGGGGGCCGATGGGAGTCCTGCATCAAACTTACTAAAAGACAGCTTAAGAAAACTCTTGGTCATACCATACTTTCTTATGAGGAATTCAACTCTTTAATTATTCAAGTCGAAGGTATTGTAAATTCCAGACCTCTGACTCCTCTTTCAAACGATCCTAAGGATCTTTTACCTTTAACACCCAGTCACTTCCTGATTGGCTGTTCGCTTGCTGCTACTCCGCCTTTGCTGGTTCGACGCTGTGATCCTAACCTACCTATCTTTTGGAGAAAAGTAGAATATTTGCGCTGTTCTTTTTGGCGCCGATGGAAGTTAGAATATCTCAGCTTGCTAAATAGGCGTAAGAAATGGCGGCTTCCTCAACCAGATGTACGAGTGGGGGACATGGTTCTTCTTCGAGACCCATCTCCGCCTCTCGTGTGGAATCTAGGCAGAATTATTCACTGCCACTTTGGCCGTGATAAATGCGTCAGAGTTGTTGATGTTTTAACTAGTAAAGGTCTTTATACTAGACCCATCTCTGCTATCTCTGTTTTGCCTTTCGAGTCTTAGTTTCTCCTCGTCTGTTATCCATGTTTTGCTTTGACTGATTATTTTGTTTGTTTTCATTCGGAGTTCTCGGAGCATGATCACTTTCGTGATACTTTCAATGTTTAGCTTGGCCCATTTGTCGGTCAAATTTTGTTTCTTGTTACCGAGATCCCCGAATGGTAATTATTTCTTTGTAAATGTATTAATTGCTTAAACCATATGCATAATCTTGTTATCAATCACCTATTCATAGATATTATAGTTATCACCTTGAGTGTTCCAGTCTCTCGCTACCTCAAGCTTCCTCACTCCTGGCATACATGGCATCTACTGGTTCATCTGCTGTCTGCTGAGCAGGGTTGACTGACGTCACCCCTGACTTTCGTTCGACCAATGGCAGGTCTTTGTCTGGTCGGGCAATCTCCAGCTTCGAGGTTGTTCCATGATCACTATTTAAGACGCCACTTGCTGGCGTTCTTCACCACTTCTGATCAATCATCACTTCTGATCACTTCAACCTGCTGGTCACCGCTACTGCATCTCATGACACCATCGCTAGTCTCTACGCTACCTAGCAGTTACGTCACGAGATCTGCACCCTGACGTATTGCTCAAGATGGCAAGAATAATTGCCAGCTGTCGTACTCTTCAAGCCGTACCTTAGATGGGGTACTTTGATTCGTCTTTCGAAGTAGCTGCAGTCCTTTCGGCCGCCAACGAATTTTCAAAATGCTACTGGATCACCACTTGGACGCTATAAGTGTCATTCCTTCGCAAGAGAAGAAGAGAGAGTTGACCTTTTTATCAATTGTGTACTTATCTCTAGGCCATGTACGCCTCCTTCAGAAGAAACTGTGAGGACTTCTTAATCAACGCTTATACTAGCTGGAACTTTTAAGGAGCTGGCTCTTCAACCCTTTGAGAAGATAAGTTCAATTTTATGAAGAATTTAAATCATACTTGTTATCTTACACTCTTAATCAGTTTTATGGTTCTTTTTTTATAAGGTGCATTTTTTTAAATGTTAAGCTCAACTTCTCTCGAATTAAGCAAGCTTGTTTCATTGACATTTTCTTAGTCTGGGTTTCTGTCTTCAGGCCCTCACACTTTGTTCCATTTATAATTATTCATTTCTGTGATAAGCACTTAAGTGCAATTTGTTTATTGGTTATAAATTTATTATTAGAAATAATCATTGTTAAGGTGTAGTTACCTACATTGGTTTTCTAGTGATGTATTTCATGCCCACTACCCCGCACCGCTTCAGTCTAATTTTCTTGACCAATTGTAGTTATTTTGTCCAGGCTCTCGCCTGATGCGTTCTCCCGTATGGGGAAGTTTTAGGGCAGAACTTTTCTCCAGTTCTTCTCCCAAAACGTCCTCATGACTTTATCCAAGACCAAATTGAAAAGCAGTAGTGATAGACTGTCCCCTTGTCTTAGCCCAGTTTTTACCTCGAAGGGCTCGCTAACTTCATTTAAAAAGTTGACTCTGGAAATCGTATTAGTTAATGTAAATGAATGAAAATCCACAGCCTGCTTCCAGTCTCCGACCGGGTCAGGAATGGAATGAATGAAGCCCCCATCTAGCGGCGAGGATATGAAATGTGCCGGCTGCCGAGGCCTGACGCACTCCTCTGGGGCAATGATGAGATGAAAGACAGATGAAATGAAATGATAGTGGAGAGTGTTGCTGGAATGAAATTTTGACAGGGAAAACCGGAGTACCCGGAGAAAAACCTGTCTGCCTCCGTTTTGTCCAGCACAGATCTCACATGGAGTGACCGGGATTTGAACCACGGATCCAGCGGTGAGAGGCCGACGTGCTGCCGCCTAAGCCACGGAGGCTTATATTAGTTAATGTAAGTTTTATTAAATTATTGGTTTTTTGATCAACTTGGTATTCCTTCAATGTGTCAAAAACAGTATCCCTATCCACTGAATCATTCGCTTTCTGAAAATCAACGAATGAGATAAAGATATTCTTTGGCCTGTTGTTGTAATATTTTATATATATATAAGATTTACTTAAATTTTTGTGGTGGATTCTCATCCTATCTACCAATACTTGTCTCTATGCCGAAGCCTATCTCCTTTTCTCTCTTATCATTCTTCCCTTATGTAGTGTTAATCCTCAGCACTAGTTGCTGCTCTCAGGCCATCAGGCGAGGATTGGGTGGAGTTATGATATTAGCTTAAAATATACGTCAATTAATGAAAAGGAAAGTTATAATATTCTGGAAATCATCAACCACTTGAGATAAGAGCGTGACTTCAGATAATGTAGTCATCAAAGATCCCTAGCCTACACTTTATTGGGATAAATGAATGTATGTTTTTTAAAATTAATAATGAGGATTAAAATATATTTATCTGCAAATACCTGCACTACAATACTTTTTCATTTAAAAAGAGTCTCTAAATAACCAAGATGGTCTTCATTATAAAGAAAAAATATTTTCAAACCATTTCACCTACTTATCCTCTCCCTAGCATTACAAGGTTGCATTTCAAAACAGTATACAAAACTCTTAACACCTGCACCTCAAACAAGTTTTCAAGGACACTGGAGCACCGCCTTGTGGATTATACTCAACATCTGTTATATCTCAATTCAGCATTTCCATTTCCAGAAGCCTGTCGTTCGCATTTTGGTTGAACTCACCTTCCAAGCTTGAATTGGACTTGCCATAATGAACTCCTTCCTCTCATATTGACTTGAGTGGCTCATGGTTTTGGTTGGAATCATCTTCTCTATGGTGTGAAATTTCATAATAATTGCATGACATCTTGTACACTTGTAGTAAATAAATGCTCTGCTTTAGATTTATCACAGTTTCTAGCATTGCAGCACTTTCTCTCGTTGACTTCTCTCACCTGCCCAACTTCATGTTTAATTCTTCCTCACTTATATCTCATTTTATTTGAGTACTCATGCTTTCAAAGCGTCCTACAATTAAGTTACGGTGTACAGCAAATAAATCTGAACAATATTTGAGCTCTATTTTGTCGGTGTAGCACTTTCGAGTTTTATGACATATGTACTTATACTATCGCACATTGACCTTGAACTCGACATTTCGCAAAATTCAATAAATACACAAATCTTAGTATTAAATCATCGATCGTGTATTTTTAGCGTTTTCCACACTCAATAAGAAATATTTGCACTCTATGTCACTAATACTCCATTCTACACACCGTAGATTACTATGGGGTTCGATGCTCGTATCCATCCTCTTTGGCGTTCGACAAGTTCTGCTTTGTGCGTAGAGTAGCATTTCCGGCTTCTCCGTTCTGTAACCAATCAGCTTCTTCATCTTCCTATTTTTCTTCCAGGTTGTTCGAAGTATTTCCATACAATATACGGTAAATATCTAGCTCAATTTATTGTATTGTCCGTTTCTTCAATCTTTATAATATTCATTTTGACATTGTGTTTCCAATGAATTACACGGCTCGCTCGATCCTTTCACAGCTTTCACAAGAATTTTCTCCGAGCCCGGTTTTCATAATTGCTCTCAGCTTAAAATCTCAGAGAACGACTCAGTGTTGTCACATGGTCTGGCATGAAATTCATATCTTGGCGCGGTTCATGAACACCATAAATAAATGTATGGAGATCAACAGACGAAGTTACCCAAGTCTGGGATGTTAACTCTGAGAACAATACTACCATTCTGTTCAAAATGTTTGATCTGCTGTAGGTCTTGTATGTCGCATGTATGTATTCAAAGTGATGGAAACCTGTGTAAGATTTAATTCACCTATGCAAAGGAACATGTTTGTTAAACAAGTAATTTCTCTGCAGGATGATGCTGGTCTCACTGAGGATGTTAATATTGAAGAATTCTCCATCCCACAGTTTGTTCCATGCATCAAAACAGAAACTAAATCTTTAGCGAGTGGCGGAGATTTCAAAGAGGTAAGACCCTTATTGGGTTACTACTTGTTGCATCTTATAGAGGGCATGTCCTGATCGCCATCATATTCTCACCAATCCTATTTAGGGAATACAGAATTGTGTATTCAGACCGTAGTGATAACGAATGGAAGCTCTCTCTGTTAAGGTACGGGAAGTACAAGATGTGTAGATTGATGATAAAGCATTATATTATCCGACTAGTGCTGGACTCAAACCAATGACCTCCCAATGTGTATGCTGTTGGTCTATTCACTGATGTAATGGAGGATATCTTAATTCTCATAGGTACCGGCCGCGGTGGTCAAGAGCGCTATCGCGCTACCTCTTGCCTCACTGGCATCGGGGGAGCGTGGGTTCGAATCACACCTCGGCCGTCCTGAAAATGGTTTTCGTGGTTTCCCATTTTCACCACCAGGCAAATGCCGGGACGGTTCCTTTCAATAGATCCTCGGCCGATTTCCTTCCAATATCCCTTCCCTGGCCCGACCTTAAAAGGAAAGTACATGGTCATTGGCTGCATTAATAAAATTATTATTAATTCTCATAGGTGAAGGTATGAAGATAAATAAAAAGAAATCCAAAGTAATGGCATGCACTAGGGATGGCGACCAAATAGTCAATGTGCTATTGGATGGTGGGAAACTAGCCCAAGTAAAGGATTTCAAATATCTGGGGAGCTCGATTACATCAAATGGAAAGTGTACGAGAGAAGTAAATGCTCGAATCGCACAGGCAAAAGACGACTTCTCAAAAAAGAAGTCTATTAACATCCAAGACTGTTAACTTAGAGGTGCGAAAACACTTCGTGAAAAGTTTTGTATGGAGTGTTGCAAGTTATGACTCTGAAACATGGACTCTGCGACAAGCAGATGTATCAAAACTTAGGGTATTCGAGATGTGGTGCTGGCAACGACTATTAAAGATACCTTGGACTGATAAAGTCACGAATGAGAATGTTCTCAAAAGAGCGAAGGAGACACGCACCTTGGTTGAATCCTTAAACAGAAGAAGGAATAGTTTTTTTCTCCATTTGATTTGTCATTCTGACTGGTGCACCACACTCTTCGAAGGGAAGGGAAGAGGAGTCGAGGAAGACCAAGGACTCAATTTATAGACAGCATTCAAGGCAAGCACACTTATTGCCATTTGAAACTTCAGGCCAGAGAAAGAGGACATGCATGTTACCCACCAACCTAGCGATTGAGGAGAAGAGAAGAAGAAGATAGGTGAAGGGTACAGTATATGAAGCCAGCATATCCTAAGCACAGTCATGTTGTATTAGTTGTTTTTGTGTAGTTTGTATTTTTGTATGAAGACGTTACAGTATTTATATAACCATTATCTAATGACACTAAATTATGTGGCTTTATTTTCGTAAATCATAGGGCACGTGCATTATACTTTCTGAAAACTAAATTCCATGACAGAAAGTGGCCATTTCTTATTGGTCTCCTTATTGTTTATTATTATAAATGTTATTTCAAAGCTTATCGATTCTATATTGATAATTTAAGCTTACCCCTACTTTCTCCCTCCCTGTGGCATTTCTAATTATTTAAAACGTGTAATTCTAATTGTTGGGTCGCGTTGTGGGTAAAATTAAATGTGCTCAAACTATTGGGCAATTTGCACAGTTCGCAGAATTCAATAAGTACGCAAATATTCCCCACACCCAATAAGAAATAATCTGTACTCTATTTCACAACCTATGCGCTGTAGATTACCCTTGGTCTCTGTATCGGGCGTTTTTGTGCGTAGTGTAGCGTTTCCGTTCTGTAGACAATCAGTGTCTTCCTATTCTCTTCCGGTTTCTTTCAAGTATTTCCACACAATGTACGGAACATTTCTTAACTCATATTTGTGTTTCTTCAGTACTTATAATTTGTATTATTATTTTTGATCTCGTTTTTCCAAGGCTCTCTCGATCCTTTCACAGCCTTCACAAGTATCTGTTTTCGTGCCTGTCTTCATAATCGTATTCAGCTTACAATGTCGGAGATTGACTCGGTATTTTCTCGTCGTTTGACATAGAATTCAGATCTTAGTGCGGTTTATAAAGAAGTGAACGGGTCAATAAGTATATATTTAGACCATCTGATGAAGTTAGACAAGTCTGGGTTGTTAACTCTGAAAACAGAACTACCATCCTGTAAAATATTTCTTATCTAGGTTTTTTACTGTATGTCGAATTATGTTTGGAATGAATTCAAAGTAGTGGAAACCTGTATAAGATTTAATTCCCCCTATGCAAAGGAATATGTATGTGAAACAAGGAATTTCTCTGCAGGATGATACTGATCTCACTGAGGATATTAAGATAGAAGAATCCTCCATACCAGAGTTTGCTCCATGCATCAAAACAGAAACTCCATCTTTAGCGAGAAGTATGGATATAAAAGAGGTAAGTATTATATTTGATTACTACTTGTTGCAACAGGACATAACCTGATTGCCATCTTCTGCTCACCAATGCTATTTAGGGATTCGAGAATTGTGTATTTAGATCGTGCTGATGACAAATGGAACCTGTCTGCTATTAGGTTGTAAAAAGTACGGAAAGTACAAGACGTCTAGATGGATGATAGAGAATTATATTTTCCGACTAGTGCTGGACTCAAACCATTGACCTCACTTTAAGTACGCCGTTGTTCTATTGACTGATCTAATGGTGCTATATTTTAATCCTCTTAGGTGGAGGGTACAAGATGTGTAGCGAGCATATCCTTAGCTCTCAATCGCATTGTATTAGTTGCCTGGTGTAAGTATACCATATGATCAGATTATGCTTGTTGACATGTCGCATTATACTTAATATTTCACCTTTCTCGGCTGCCAGGACAAACGTGAAGGTTATTATTATTTTTTGATAATAAATCCGTTTCACCTGTACTGCAGTAACTCTAATAACTGCTATTGATATATAATGTGAATACAGTAGGCCTACTTCTTGCACTTAGAAGCATTATGTAGCGGCAAAGTGTATGTTAAATATTCTACAAATCACTCTCGCTAGAGGCACTTACTGTAATTGGCTTACTGGAAGTCGCTTGACAATGTACCTGCCCTAATCGCAAATTTTGCAGTTCATTGTTAAGATGTTCAAGTAAAATATTGTTTATATGGCATATATGAGTGATTTATGCATTCATTCTTAAAAGCTGTACTGGTACAACTATTGAGGAATGAGTAACGTGTAAGTGACATGTACATGTATTATGTGCTGTGACTGAAATGGAAGAAAAGGATGGACGACTGAGGGAAAAGGCTTTAACAGCCTTGCTGCCAGAAATTTCAAATACAATTATTTCAGCCCTTAAGCCTATTTACTTCCTTTAAAGTACTGTTCTCCATATTTTCTATCACACTTCAATTTATTGTTTGGGTTTCATCTCTACATAGCCACAACACCCCACATCCGAGGCAATCTGTTTAACATATTCTAACCTTGGTCTATCCCTACCGTTCTTGTCCTCGACCCTACCTTCCATTACTAAATTTGCTACTCCTGGGGGATTTAGAACGTGTCCCACCAACCTATCTTTTCACTTCATTAGCACTTGCCAGAATCTCTATTCTCCCACTCGTCTTAATACCTAAATCTATATTCGATGTCAACACTTTCCTTTTTTCTAAAAATGCTTTCCTTGCCGGAGCCAACCTACTTTTAGTATCCTCCTGGATTCGTCCATCACTGGTTATTTTGCTTTCTAAGTATCACAAGTCTCCTACTTCCTTTAGCTTTCCACCGGACAATTTGACGTCCATAGGGGTTTCTGATTTATTTTGGCTGAATTTATTAATTTTCATCATTAATTCTTCCTTCAGGACAGAATGGATACCTTTGAAAACCCATTCAAATCCTCCGGTGTGTCGGCTAATATGGCGATATCATCAGCAAATCTCAGAGATGAAATTATTTATCTTTGAATCTCTACTCTTACTTCGAATTTTTACAAATTTCCTTCATTGCTTGTTCTATGTACACATTGAAAATCATGAGTGATAAGTTGCATCCTTGCCGTACACCTTTCTGAATGCCAGTTTCTCTCTGATATCCTCCGGCTTGAATAATTGCTGTCTGGCTCCTGTATATATTGTATAGCTCCATCCTATACCTGCACTTTAATACAATCTTTTTCAATATATAAAAAAAAACTTACTCCAATCATCATTATCAAATGCATTTTCTAAGACTACAAATGCCATAAACGTTCTCTTATCTTTCCTTATCCTTCCTCCCAAAATCAGTCTAAGTACACCTTCCCTTGTTCCTGTGTTTCTTCTGAAGCCAAACCGGTCTGTTTCGATCTGTCGTTCCATCCTCTTGTAAATTCTTCTCGTCAGTATCTATGAAGCATGACTGGTCAAGCTGATTGTACGGTATATTTCACATCCATCAGCTCCTGTTTTATGCGGTATAGGGATGATGACATTGTTCTTGAAATCATATCACTTGTATCATAAATCCCACACACCAAGTGAAATAACCTGATCAGACCTTCATCACGTATGCTGCGTGGCAATTCAGTCGGTATATCATCTCTGCCTGATGATTTGTTTCTACTTAAGTCTTCTAATGCTCGGTCAAATTCTCATTTAAATGACCTTTAAAGGGGGGATGTCGTTGATAAGTATCCGATCTGGATGAGATATGATCGAGAATAAGAAAGAAATTTCAGTAAGTATTACAGCTGATAAATCCTTCTTTAAGTTGAGCTGTGCTGTCAAGTTATATTATTTGTTTTTCATTGTGTAGACGCGTAATATGATAGTAAATTAATTAATGATTCATTCTTGTTGCTAGGATATAAAAGAAGAAGCCCATGATGAAGAGAGTGGCGCAAGTGGAAATCATATAAATCAGTAAGTGGACAACATAATAAGGAAATGTAATGTATGTATGATAACTAAAACTGTTGGATGTGAAGAAATTTTTTGAGAATTCAGGTTTTGTGTTGTTTTTATCGTTGAAATTTTTCTACTTGTCTGTTTAAAGTGGATATTGATGTTCACTTTTTAGTTGGCAGCTTAGAAACTAACTATTCTCATTCAGAGTTTTAACTGTTGGAAGTATTCCAGTATGAATGTTATTGAGAAGATGTCCTATTAGTTGTTCCCGCCATGCGTTGCATTGACAATCAAAAAAAGAAAGTGTTTCTGTTGTTAGTTTGTTTACTGAAGTATATTTCGGTACACAATACCTTTTGTTTTTTCGTCTGGTGCGTACATATATAAACCAGAATGCATTCCGACACGTGAGCAAACCACAAACAACTATCCATGTGAGAACATTTGTTGAAACGAAAGTAGAAAGTTACATCTAAATGAAACCTCAAGTCGATTTGGGTTCTCGTTCTGGAAACAAAGCTATGCACCACGTGACTCCTTTATTTCACGCTGATTGTGCCGGATGTCCCAAACAGCAGATTTCCCTTCATCTTTTCGTTTTAATGAACATATCTGTGAATCACCGTGCAAAATATAATCCATTTATTGATAATGATCTTAATACCTGGGATATATTAATGGATTTTCCGCAAATGTACAGTGAAAGTAAGCTAAGGTGTAAAATAAATAAATACATTATATGGAAAAAATATAATAAATCGGTATCTACTGAGCTCGTCAGACGAGCTGTGAGGGTTGCCACTAACCGCAATGACTTCCCGGACAACTCATCGTCCGAACACATATGCCGAAGAGGATTGGATGCACTTCTTATAGGTCAGTGCGCACGAGACGCAAGATCACCGGGCGATCTGGGCAGACAAGGTAAATGTCCAGAATAACCCAAGAAGTACACCGCAGAAACACTTAAGCTACAAAATAATAACATCCAGACTTATGTAAGCTCGGGTAAAATTTATTAAAAAAATAACTAACACCTAGCCTAGTTCGGAGTGTTTGATTCGGGCTAGTCCCGCAACCTAATTTAAAAAAAAAATTAAAGGGTTAAGAATCCTACACTGATTGAAGTTTAAAACCCTCGCGAAAGATCTATTATACAAGAAAACAAGTTGTTTATTTTGAATGAACTACATCAATTTAATGTAAACTTTCAGAAAAATAAGATGAGAAACTTCTACCAATTATTTAAGAAACAATTGACCAAATTTACTCCTCCAACCTTACAACTAGTCAATCCTAGAATAAAGCAAATTGCTCACTCTAAGCAGGAAAATTGCGATATAATGGCAGATTTTTTTTGAAGATTTACATATCTGACCAAGCCATGATTGACAGACGTGCGTGAGCTCGGCTCCTCAGTTTAGGTGAATTAGAAGGTGTTATTGTGTAGTAGGTACATCCAAAATAAGTGGCTCACGTGTGTATAGTAAGTGAGCATAACCTGTGTTACGTTATTTCGAGTGATAACCCTTACATACATAACAAAATCATAATTAAACCAGGATGACGAGAAGCAAGAATAAGCGTGCCTCAAGAGACGCCAGCGATAGTGCCAACTTAATTGAAGAGACCGTAGCTAAGGTACTCGACGAGACTCTCAGTTCGGGTAAGTTTCTTGAAACTATTATATCCGCTATCTCTGTGAGAGTGACTGAAATTGTTATCAAAGAACTGGAAAAGTCTCTTCAGTTCAATATGGACCTGGTATCTGATCTCACTAAAAAACTTGAGAGTCGTGACTTTGAAATCCAAGCACTGAGAAATGAGCTTGAAGAAAAGTACGACTCCTTAGAACAATATAGCAGGAGAGCCAATATCAGGATTTTCGGAGTGCATGAAAGTACTCAAAAAAATACAGATGAACTTGCTCTAAACGTATTTAAAGATATTGTTGCAAGTGTTAACCTCCTTGATATTGACCGTAGCCATCGTGTTGGACCCAAATCCCCTGGAAAAACTAGGCCCATCATTGTGAAATTCACTTCATTCCGTACGAGGCGGGAGGTGTTCCTTAAAAAAAGATTGCTCAAGGGAAGCAATGTGACCATCCGAGAGGATCTCACCTCCACCCGACTGGCGATTCTGAAGGCTGCAATTTCTCGATTCTCAGTTAGAAATTGCTGGAGTTCTCAGGGCGATATCCTTATCAAGAAACCGGATGGTACCAAAATCAGGATTAACCGTATGAGTGACTTACCTAACTAATCAGTATCTACAGTTTAAAAACAATACACCTAGCTGACTGCGGCCAATATATGCCATCTTAGTTCTAATTATTATTATCTGTTCCATATTATATTATATTAGTCTTAGTTTACCATAGTACATTTCGGTTAGTTCAGTTTTCATTTTTTCAAGTTGGCAAACCTGATCGACAAGAATGTTACCTCTGACAGCAGCACTCTCGCAGCCACCCCCTGCAGTGAAAGGAATTTCTCCCGCACTCCCTCACCCCTACCTGCATTCAGCACCAGAAAAACTATCGGAAGCAATCGGCACCTTTAATGAAGACTTAACTGAAATCTGTAACTGGACTCGCTTACATGGACTACGACTCAATGAGGCTAAAACCCAAGCAATCATAATCTCCCACCCGAAAATCCTCCTAAAACTAAAAAATGGACCCACATTACCAAAATTACGCTTGTGCGATTCCCCAATCGAATTCCGTGAGTCAGTTAAAGATCTAGGCGTTATTATAGATAAACATCTTTCCTGGACGCAGCACGTCTGCAATGTTTCCAGAAAAGTATTTTCCGCATTGAATTCACTTAGAAGATTCTGGAATATTTTCTCTCGTGTATGAAAGGAACGACTTGTTTTCTCCCTAATATTGCCTCATTTTGATTACTGCGATGTGGTATACAAAGATCTCACTGTTACTCTTAAAAACAAACTCCAACATGCACAAAATGCCTGTGTACGCTACATATTTAATTTACAGTACTATGACCATGTCACCCCCGCTTATGAGCAACTTAACTGGTTACGTCTAAATCAACGCCACGACCTCCATTCTTTATGTATTCTTCAACAAATACTCTCAACTTCAACTCCAACTTACCTGCATTCTCAGTTTCACCGCCTCTCGTACGAGCATACTCTTGGAACACGGTCAAAAAACGACACACTCTTGCTGATACCCATACACCGCATAGTACGCTACTCCTTCGTTGTTGCTACTGCACGACTGTGGAACAATCTGCCTTGCTCTGTCAGAGGAGCAACCCCGTCCAGCTTCAAGCAGCGTTGCCAGCAGTACATACTCACTAAGTAAGTGAAAGTTGAACTCAACATTCATGCTTATATTCTTACGTCGTATTACATATATTCAAACTTTCCAATTCTCACTTTCTCATTTACTCTCTATTTAGATATATAAATAACCTCCTTCAGTAACGACTAATTATCTTCATCATCATCTTCATCACCATCATTAGTCTACTTGTTTTCAGTAGCCTATTTCCTTTACCTTACTGTAATTTTAAACTTACTCCTAAGTATCTTAGTTATTTACCCTAACAATGCAACAATTTACAGCCTACACCACCAAGCTAATCCAGTTTATATGTATTTTATATTGTATAAATATTGTAAAATTGTTAGATTTAAGTTGTATTTGTATTGTATATTATCAAGCTAATCCATTTCATTTGTATTTTAAATTATTTCAACATTGTAATATTGTTAGATTTAAGTTGTATTTGTATTGTTCATTATTTATTATTTGTATAATCTGGTTAGATGGAAGAGAGGGCCCAATGGCCCTAATCTTGCCAGTCAAAATAAATCTATCTATCTATCTATCTATGTTCAATTTCCAATGCATCATTCATACTCCGTGGTAACTTAATGAGACACATGGACCTACGTAACAGTAAAGTGTCTTATTCATGTTGTGTGCGCCAGAGACCATTTAGGAGGAAGACACATTCCCCTGAAAAATTTGCAGTTGCAAATTTAAAAGAAAACTAATTTACCAAGCAAATAAATATCTGAAATGTCTATATGTGAGAAATTGTTTTCCTTTTGTAAGAACCTGAGGCGACATACATTACTTCATTCTTGCGATAAATCTGATTCGTATTTAACCTAGATCGACATGTATAATAACAGTTCTGCTCATCGCCTTGCTTGACGTGGCCCTCCTGATGGGTGTTAAGATTCTTGCCGAGTTTCAGATGATGGCTCTTGGTGTTTCTATATGCAATAGCAACTGAGTGAACTGATGGTATATTGTAGCAAAGGCTGTAGAAAGTCATGTAATCAACAATGATCTTAGTGATGAAGCCACAGTTTCTATTGTAGTTCGAATCACTAATTCATGTACATATCTCTGTAAGATGTATATTAAAGATTGTTAAGTAATAAGTTACATTTGAACCCTTATTTGCGTTATAAACCCAGTTCAGTTTAACAATAAATTAAATTATGTAAAATTTATTCACCGAAATTAAGTGTTATCGCGAGAGAAATAAAATCACGTCCGATTTGCAGGTGAGGATTACCTGGCGTGGGAGTTTAGGACATAAATAATTTAGGGGAAAATGGAAATATAAAAGCAATAGAATATATGTTATTCTGTGAGAAGGAAAATTGCGACATATAAGAAAAGAGAACACAGGCATTGTTAATGGGCCAATCAGCGGATCGCCACTAGGAATAGTTAAAAATTCACTATCTGTTTGCTATGTTCAAAATATCAGAAGCAAACTTCAAGCGGAAGCGAGTCAAAAGCAACTTATTTTTCATAAGAAAATTAGGTGAATTGCGATTGAATGAGAGGGACTCCTGAAATACTTTCCGCATTGCGAGATACTGATTGTAATCTTTCAGAAAAAGAGTTAACTATGTTTCATTGCCAATACACAAGGCGTATGAGGAAGCTGCCTAGGACACAAGTGGAAACATAGAAATATGTTGTGTTAAGAATAGACTCTTTGAGGAGAAAGAGAATTTATCTTTTGTTTTCGTAAACAGGAAAGTTGATTGTGCTTTTGTATAATTCTTTCAGTCGCAGACATAAATTATTTCAGAACTTGAGGCGCAATGTCGTGACGGCAATCAGTTAACACCTAGGCGTAACCAGAAAATCAGAGGCAGCGGAGAAAAAAAGGATTTGATGGAGACAAAGAGAAACCTATGGCTCTAGATCCTTGTCATCTCTGTGGCAACTGTAATAATTCGGGCCTTCACTGATGCTTTACTAAGCTGGTGGTGCAATAGCACCTAGTGTAGTGTTATACAGTGTTGGTATTGCTACTAGTGGAGTGACACAGTGTGGTGCAGTAGCAGCTAGTGTAGTGTTATACAGTGTTGGTATTGCTACCAGGTGAGTGTTACAGTGTGGTGCAGTAGCACCTAGTGTAGTGTTATACAGTGTTGGTATTGCTACTAGTGGAGTGACACAGTGTGGTGCAATAGCACCTAGTGTAGTGTTATACAGTGTTGGTATTGCTACTAGTGGAGTGACACTGTGTGTTGCAGTAGCACCTAGTGTAGTGTTATACAGTGTTGGTATTGCTACTAGTGGAGTGACACAGTGTGGTGCAATAGCACCTAGTGTAGTGTTATACAGTGTTGGTATTGCTACCAGGTGAGTGTTACAGTGTGGTGCAATAGCACCTAGTGTAGTGTTATACAGTGTTGGTATTGCTACTAGTGGAGTGACACAGTGTGGTGCAGTAGCACCTAGTGTAGTGTTATACAGTGTTGGTATTGCTACTAGTGGAGTGACACAGTGTGGTGCAATAGCACATAGTGTAGTGTTATACAGTGTTGGTATTGCTACTAGTGGAGTGACACAGTGTGGTGCAATAGCACCTAGTGTAGTGTTATACAGTGTTGGTATTGCTACTAGTGGAGTGACACAGTGTGGTGCAGTAGCACCTAGTGTAGTGTTATACAGTGTTGGTATTGCTACTAGTGGAGTGACACAGTGTGGTGCAATAGCACCTAGTGTAGTGTTATACAGTGTTGGTATTGCTACCAGGTGAGTGTTACAGGGTGGTGCAATAGCATCTAGTGTAGTGTTATACAGTGTTGGTATTGCTACTAGTGGAGTGACACAGTGTGGTGCAATAGCACATAGTGTAGTGTTATACAGTGTTGGTATTGCTACTAGTGGAGTGACACAGT
Organism: Meconema thalassinum; assembly: GCA_946902985.2. Lineage (NCBI taxonomy): Eukaryota > Metazoa > Arthropoda > Insecta > Orthoptera > Tettigoniidae > Meconema > Meconema thalassinum. The sequence continues at coordinate 32,723,822 of OX336393.1, forward strand.
GTGGTGCAATAGCAACTAGTGTAGTGTTATACAGTGTTGGTATTGCTACTAGTGCAGTGACACAGTGTGGTGCAATAGCACCTAGTGTAGTGTTATACAGTGTTGGTATTGCTACCAGGTGAGTGTTACAGTGTGGTGCAATAGCACCTAGTGTTGTGTTATACAGTGTTGGTATTGCTACTAGTGGAGTGACACAGTGTGGTGCAATAGCACCTAGTGTTGTGTTATACAGTGTTACAGTATATATATATAGTATGATCAAGTAGGGAGTGATAGAGGAGTAACACCTCTTTAAAAAACCTTGGTCCAGCTGGCCCGGCTGGTAGTACCTTGTTAGGGTCCCTTGCCAGGGTTACGGTGAAGTCCTCAACGGTAACTGCAGTGAAAGAGGTGAACTCTGGCACAGTGTGGTTGGCGGAAGGGGCAGCCTATTGCTCAGGTTTAATAGGGCAAACTATTGTCCATAGTTATGATGGGCAGGTTTTGGCCCAACGGCAAAATGAGCGGATGAGGAGCCAATCACTCTCATGGCTCCCAACGGTCATAGAGGCGGAAGAGGCCACGCCAGACGGACTGGCTGTAAAGGCGCACCTCAGTAGTACTTGAGTATGCGGCAGTTCGTTGCAGTCTCTGTGTTCGGTCCTGCATGTCTCCTTCTTTGTGAGCCGCAGGATAAGGCTCAGAGATCATAGTGTGAGGGTCTCGTCCTGGCAAGCTGAGATCCACCCTAAACAAATTCACGCCAGTGGCACTTCTTCCGAACGTCACTTTTCAAAGTCCAACGGCGATGGGATATGGACGGTGGGGGCAGGTTATGGGTGTAACTGGAAGCCCCTAGTTCGGACCTGCACGTTGGCAGCAGATGTGTGATGGTCGTCTTCCGGAGACTCTGTGACTACTCAGGAATTCGGTCCTGCATCTGTGTTTGGGCAGGCCTATTTAGGATCACCGCTGCCCACCCCACATGGGGAAGGCCCTAGAAAAGGTGGGCTAAACATCGGAAGTCACAATCTTGGTCCGGCTGGGCAACCGCACTCAGCAGGTCACCCTTCATGCGGTCGAAACTCAAAAACAGTAAAGAATCACAATTTGATTATTGGATCATGGAACATCAGAACCTTGCTTGATTTTGACAATAACATTAGACCTGAGAGAAGGTCAGCTCTCGTAACCCATGAGTTATCAAGACTCAACGTTGACATTGCTGCTCTCAGTGAAACTAGGCTGTCTGCTGAAGGCAAGATTACTGAATCTGGAACAGGATATACCATCTTCTGGAAAGGAAAGGATGAGGGTGAATGTCGTATTCATGGTGTGGGCTTCGCTGTGAAGACCAAACTGGTAAATTATCACCAACTTACGCCCATTGCAATCAGCGAAAGGCTCATGACTCTCCGCATACCACTCTCAGGAGGTTCCTTTATGACACTCATCTCTGCCTATGCTCCTACCTTAGATTCTGATGATGAAGTAAAGGCTCAGTTCTATAATCAGCTAAGTGAAATCATCTCCAAGGTACCATCTGCAGATAAACTCTTGCTCCTCGGTGACTTCAATGCCAGAGTTGGGAAAGATCACAGGCTATGGAATAATGTGAAGGGCAAACAGGGACTTGGAAAATGTAATCCCAATGGACTGTTGCTTCTTGGTCTTTGTGCAGAACACGAACTTTTCATTACCAACACGCAGTTCCGGCTACCTGACCGCTTCAAAACCACGTGGATGCATCCTCGTTCCAAACATTGGCACATTCTTGATTATATCATTACCCGGCAATGTGATAAGAAGGACACTCTTATTACCAGAACAGCAAGGAATATAGACGATTGTTGGACAGATCATAAACTTCTTATATGTAAGCTCAGGATATCCATCAGACCTAAACCACCTAGGAACATCAACAATTTGCCAAGAAAGAAGTTTAATGCATCCAAACTTCAGGATGAATCCATGTACAAACATTTTGTAAACAGGATCGTCACCCAGTTATCAGAAAACCCAGTAACAAATGATATTCAGCAAGAATGGGCCACATTACAGAAGATTATCACACAGTCAGCTGAGGAAACCATTGGTTTTATAGTGCGGAAAAGACAAGACTGGTTTGATGACAACAATGAGGAAATTCTGTCTCTCATCAATGCCAAAAGGAATGCCTATCTTGCCCATCTTCAAGACCCAACTTCCAACACAAAGAGAGATAAACTACTGGAACTCAAGGGTAACTGCCAGACGCAGATAAGGCAGATTAAAAATACTTGGTGGCAACAGAAGGCTCAGGAACTGCAGAGACTATCGGATGCTCGAGACTTGAGGAACTTCTATGCCGTACTCAAGGAAATATATGGACCATCTCGCTCATCATCAGGTACACTGAAAAGCGCTGATAATTCTACTACCTTTACTGATAGTCAAGAAATCTTGGAACGCTGGAAGGAGCACTTCTCCAATCTCCTAAATCGTCCATCAGAAGCTGCTGAAGACTTCCTCTGTGATGTGCCGCAACAACCTGAACAACTGTGGTTGGCAGTACCTCCTACTTATCATGAATTCAGTGCAGCTCTCACCCAATTGAAACCCAGAAAAGCACCTGGCCCAGATAACATCCCTCTGGAACTAATTCAAGCCGGAGGTCATTCCCTCAAATCAAGAATTTTCATCCTTATCCTCAGAATTTGGGAATCAAGAAAGGTACCTGGAGACCTAAAGAATGCCACTATCGTCACTATCTTTAAAAAGGGTGATCGCAGTGTTTGTGGCAACTACCGTGGTATATCACTGCTATCAATTGTGGGGAAGATTCTTGCAAGAATTCTACTTAACCGCCTCAAGGTTATCTCTGAGAGGATCCTCCCAGAGTCACAATGCGGATTTAGAACTTCCAGAAGCACAATTGACTTGATTTTCTGTGTGAGACAGCTACAAGAAAAATGTAGAGAACAACAGAATCCACTCTTCTTAGTCTTTTATGACTTGGAAAAGGCATTTGATTCGGTTCCAAGACCAGCCATGTGGGCAGTGCTGAAGCGGTTTGGTTGCCCTCAGCGTTTTGTAGATCTAATCAAAGCTCTCCATGATGGCATGACAGGTCAGGTTTGCCATCAGAATAAGATGTCCGATGAATTTCCCATTACCCATGGACTGAAACAAGGATGTGTACTGGCTCCAACGCTTTTTGCGCTGTACTTGGCTGCATTGCTTTATGATTCACCCACAAACATCCCAGGTGTGGAGATCAAGTATCGTTTTGATGGTGTGCTTTTCAACCTAACTCGTCTCCGCTCCTTGAGGAAAACTCAGGTTACTAAGGTTACTAACATGTTGTATGCAGATGATGCTGCGTCACCAACTCTCACACCAGAAGAGCTGCAAGAGTCAGTTAACTGTTACAAAAGTGCATGTAATCGCTTTGGTCTTACCATAAATGTCAATAAGACTAAAGTCTTGGCACAACCTTCACCAGGCACACCTCTTCCTCAGTTCAATATCTCCATTTCAAATTTGCCATTAGAACAGGTTGACCACTTCTCGTACCTGGGCAGTACCATTTCTGTGAGCTGTACCTGTGAGCAGGATGTGGATAAGAGAATTGGCGCAGCCCATGCAGCATATGGACGATTAGCGCACCGGGTCTTCATGAATAAAGATCTATCCATGAGTACAAAGCTTATGGTGTACAAAGCAGTAGTCATTTCTACATTGTTGTATGGCTGTGAAACGTGGACCCTTTACCGACGTGATCTTAGGAAGCTTGAGCGTTTTCACCTACAAAAACTTCGATCAATCCTAAGGATTAAATGGGAAGACCGCATTACCAATATTGCTGTTCTGGAAAAGGCTCAAATCAACAGCATAGAATCATCCATAATAGGTCACCAATTTAGATGGATTGGACATGTCCATCGGATGGATGATGTGAGATTACCTCGTCAAATGCTATATGGTGAGTTATGCTATGGCACCAGACCTCATGGTGGTCCTAAGAGGCGCTACAAGGACCAATTTAAGCAGACCCTGAAATTGACAGGTCTTGATCCACAAACCTGGGACATGCTGGCTGAAAACCGCTCAACTTGGCGCCGTACCATCTCGGATTCTGTAAAGACGTATGAAAGGGATCGACGCATACATGAAGAGGCCAAGCGTCAAGCTAGGAAACTTCGAGCAGCCCAACCACGTCCTCCTCCAGCAATACTATGCGACTTGTGTGGTCGCTTGTTCCATGCCAGGATTGGACTCTTTAGTCACCGTAAACACATCCACAAACTGGACTGAAGGAAGAAGATTTATACTCGGATTCGAGTTAAAGCCGATGATGACTAAGCTGGATTGTGATATGCTGGAACAATTCGTTCGAGACCTTCCCAATAGTCATAAGTTGTAATTTATTGACAATCCAAAATATAAAAAAACATCAATCGGGAAAGGCTGCAAACAGCGATAAGCGATACTACCTTATGAACTAGGAAGTGAAACTACCATCTGTACTAGAAAATTCAATTTAACAAATTGGTTCAAGTTCCAAGATTAATTGGAAAGTAAAATCAGTACAACTAACACAGACAAATATTAACACCGATTACTGAAACTCTTCTGTTAAATAATACAATGGAGTTTAAAGAACAATATGCTCTGAAGGAAGCCAGATAAGAAAAATGCATTTTGGTTGGATGGAGAAAATCGAAATTGAAGCTTCAGGTTATACAATGTGATTACATCCTCCCACAGTTATTCCTAAATACTTACCATCTAAATGAACAGTAGTTCCTCTGGCTGGATAATCATGTATATTTATTACTTTTATTTACAAACCTAGCTGCTCCCATTTATCTCAAAGCCATTTCAAACTGTCCAGTTTTGGATCATAACCAAATCCATGTGGTGAGTCATAATCAAAACTATGTTGTATGTGTATGTTGAGGGATAAATGCAAGTTACTTGTGTTACCACATCACTGTTGCATGAGCGCTGTTTCATCAGATCCATCGGCCCGTGGGGATGGTTGCCAGGTCCACATGTCAATTTGATCGGCCGTACACAATTAAGTGCGCCATATAATCACCACAAATCCTTATAATTTAACACTCAAATGATAAAATAAACCAGTTTCCATCTCATGGTAATGTCAGCATATTTTGCATTTGTCTGTTGGGACATACTAAAGCACAATGTGGATTTTCACCATTATTTGTCTTATTCATGGCTCCGATAATATAGAAACAACTGAGTGATAGCATTCAAGGAACAACAGTCGTCTGTAGATGATGTGAAAGATTCTAGTCGTTGAGTCAGTGTTTCTGCAATAGCTTAGTGAATAAGGCAATGCTAGCATATCTCGTGATAGCACTTTCTTGGGTTTTGAGGGCTTCTATCACACAACCTTAGACAGTACTTTCTGATGACTACTTATCATACAGATTAAGAGTTGGAATTCTGTAACGGGATGGCTAGGCCAGTAAAATCCACGGAGTGACCTACATATTAAGAGAGGAAGTATAAATTATGCATGTGCGGTTTGCCATTTTCTTTTTAGACTTCCAACACTTATTGTGTAATCTATGGTAAATAAATAAAAATCACTGCATGGGTTGCTTTTAAATCACCATCACTATCAAACTAATAGCCCACGTTGTCCTGCAGCCAATCAGATTCTTCCATTCCATTATCCCTCATTGCATAGACTGCAAATTCTGTAAGTCATCTAAGATCAATCAGTGCAGCAAGATTCATACCATCCATTTTTGTGGTGGTTGGCAATTATAGGAAATGTTGCGTGGATAAGCTATACTACAAGCTCACATATTGTTGGGAAATTGTGTGTCAGATTATAAATATAGGTTGTGACATCAGGGTGAAAGCCTGATCCTGGACTGTAGAAGGCGCTTCACCTGCAAGGGGAAAGTCCCTTCCCCACTTCACGGGCTACTCCACTGTCAGCGAGCATGCAGTAGTAGCAGAGATCTCCGTTGTAAATTTGATACAATATCCCATCTAATTGCAAGGATTCCCCAAAAACCTCCCCAGTTGATTAACATAATATAGAAGAGTTTGTATCCTCCTAAGTCCTTTCCCTGGCCAATGTGCGTTTCCATGATATTTCATTCCAAATACATACGAATTCCTGACCACTTGGATATAAATGGTAGGGCATGCCAGACTATATGCTACCTAGCACCTGTTTATGTGTTTTCATGTAATTTAATTCCAAATATAGATGAATTCCTGATCAACTGCAGACATACAGCAGGACGAGCCAGGAGATATTCCATTTCACTGCTGTATATAAAATTATTTTACGGTGTCCAGGATCATATAGCCTCCTATAAAAACCATGTTATATTTTCTTGCCTGCATGTTGACTTGAACGAAATATGTTAAGAGAACTTTTCCACCTGTCAGCACTTGCAGTACATTTAATTGAAAACCTTAAGTAAACCTTTCTAGGATTAAGAGTTCTCTTCGTTTCAAATATTGTGTCTCCGCAGCTGAGGCGGGAGCCCACCATTTCGATAAACTTACTTCGTTGCAAGACCTTCCAGTTATTGCAAAAGAACTATCTTTCCTTCAATCCGCGCCATCCCCTGGACAGGCAAGAAACAATAAAAAACCAGTCAAGCAGACCCCCATAGACCCAAAATCCACCAACAAACTCTGGGAGGATGCTCAGGGCCCCCTCCGAGTGTGTTGGTGGGAGTTCCCGTGGTCTCTGCTGCCCTGTTACAGATTATAAATGTACTTTAATTATGAACTATTGGTTTGTTGCAACAATCATCATCGTTTCTTTGAAAATACATTCAAATCAGTGAAAATTCCTATAATAGCCAAAACGTACAACACAAACACAGAATGATGCAACAACCTTCCAACGAAACATATCGTGAACAATCTGCAAGTGTCTTGTCCCTATCTAACAGTGAGTTCAACAGGTTAATTTTGCTCGGTAAGTAGTACATGAATATGGCGCAACTAACTGTGAATTACCATGACAGTTTTCGAACCTTATTTCGCAAAAAGAATAGTATGAATATTTCCTCTGCGAGTAATCCTCGCTCAGCAGCTGTAACAGTAATATGGTACTTGACCACTTTAAATTGAATTGTGTCTTTTAATTATGCTACTACAGTTAGGTTTACTCATAATAAATACCATGAATCCAGCTTTTGACCAACTTGAATAACAATGACTTGAAATCTATCCTTTTAGTAAATTTTACTGAAGCCCTTTGAACTATTTTTTCCCGCCTCTGTGAATTAACAGAAGGGCTTTCAAATGCTGCTTTATATAAAGTATGCCTCGCATTTACTACATGAGCATCGCATCTGATCAATATCAAGAAACAAGTGTGTAAATAGCCGCTCTAACTAAATCGTGCTCGACAAATATGACCTATGGCCACTATGAATTAAGGTGTGTACCTTCATATTGCTCCTATCATAGAATTCCACTCCACAAATGCCAGAGGGATATGGTTCTTTGCTACTGTGGATTACACTGTATCTCTTCGAGCTTCCCGATCCAGTGTAGGATGCTCCACACTTACTACATGCATATGGCTTTAAGCCAGTAGGAATTATATTATTTCTCTTACACTAAATGTTCTTCCACATAAACGGCAGTGATATCACTGTCTCATACTATGGGTTAACATGTGTGCCTTTAAGATCCCATTTCAATAAAGGCTGCTTTGTATTCTCTACAGCAATATGGATTCCCACTACTATGAGATATACAAATTACATTATCATCTGGATATTCAAAAGACCTTCTTCAGGGAACTCTGTTCCGCACAAACAACATGAATACGGGTTATTACCGCTGTGTACTACATGTCTCGTCAGACTGCGCGTATGAGCAAATTCTGCATTAGCCATTAGAGCCCCAACATAAAGTAGGACAGGGATCAAATCAATGAATAAATTGGACCAGGAATTTAACTTAAAGATTGTTTTATTCACATCATAGCTTTAGTGTTTTCCATGGAATATGAATTTGGTGCTGGTTTCGTAACAAACCCTTCTCCTAACCCGACACTCCCCTAGATATCACGTTTGTGCCGAGGCTAGTCTGTATGCATATCTGATCCTCTCAGTGTCTGATTGATTTAGGAAGGAGTCTCGTGCCGGCTGACTTGGCTCTCAGTTGCACGATATTTCGGACCAAATGGGTTCAATATATTACATTAGCTGTGCCCTGCAGGCGTTGCAATGCCTCTCTTCCTTTCTATGTACGTACACATATACACAGCAGACACATTTGCATGTTCAAAATGAATGATTTTCTGTATATTAAAATTAAAAAAGTTCATACAATTGCTTCACTTGTTTGTGGAAATCATAGATTTTCCACATGTAATCCACAAGATGCATTGTATATTATTATAGGACACAGTTTACAATTTACGTACTATTAAATGCCGAATCTTTTAACAGATTTTAAACAAGTAGCGTTACATAACCACTTCAATACACAAGGTAAATGATCAAGTTCGTTGTCTATCGTGTTTCCTTGTCTGAGTAACTCGTAATCGCTTATTGGTTTGTGCTCTGTTGGTAGATCATACAATTTAAGCGCAGCCAATTCTTTTTTGTTAAATGACTTGCCCGCTATCTGTTGCAAAATGTCATGCGTGCACATTCATATACCGAAAACACATATACTGAAATATCGCTGTTTCCATTATATTCAATTCAATGTTGTTATGCGTGCGCACTTGTTGAAACGACTCACCTGCCTTCACTCATTGTAGAAATGATTCGCGCGCTATCTATTATGCAATGGATTTGATAATCAAAAGCATTCGTGGGCATGCGCAGAATAAAACACCCAAGGTTCATTTGGGGAAACAAATAGCGCAGGCTTCCAACAATCAATTGTTCAAACGTCTCGCGCTTCACCTCTTATTAAATAGATTCAATAATGCAAAAACCACAATAGCTCACTAAAGTGTCATCGCAATTGGATAAAAGGTATATGGACACATAGCAGACAAATATACAAACTATTTTCTAATATTAGATACACAAACAGGAAGTGTACTCATGGAGAACCTTAGATTGTGATACATCTTCGGTTGGTGGGCTTGAGATTTGGCGACTCCAAGGTAATCTTAAACTGTTTTTTTCCCCTGTTTGATGTAAATTTGATGCCGATTACTCCCCTCTCTCTCTCTCCCTTTCAGGGCTCTACTTCTCTACCCCTCGGTTCTCACTCTGCTACGTCCTTTTATCTCCCTAATAATGTTATTTTTTCTTAGATTGGTGGAAAAACTCTTAGATTAATTGCGATAAGACACACCAGGTGTGGTAAAACCGTCCTAAAGGTACAGGTCCTAAGGTACAGTACATTTACATCACAGAAATTGGCAGCAATTCTAAACAAACGCAACAAGAAATTAGGTATTATTTATCACGTGATGACTCTACATCATGGACGTTATTTAATTATGAATATGTAATACTGTCATTGTTGCACAATAATTATATATTTTACTAGAAATCCACCCTGACTTCATTGGGTATCCTTTACTGTTGACCCATCGTAAGCTTAAAAGGCGTACGGACGGCAGCTTTTTCTTCGACTCGATTCACAGAAATAGTTACTGCTTGGCTTCCTTTGGTCTTAAATGAATGTTATTCTACGGAAACCTTCCTCGAGAGATCCTTTACAGAACGGTGTAAACCGCATCAAAATGCATTCAGTGGTTCTCGAGATTACGCGTTACATTCAGGAATTGGCGACTTTGCTTTATACTATGTAGAGACTTGTTGTGTTATTAGTAAACTGAGCGTCCTCTGATTAACAATAACTAGAGATTATACGAAAGGAGCGTGGTATTATTCACAAAGCACTGGCAAAGAAAAAGACATCCGGTTCACAAAAGTCGCACAAAACATGAAATAGCTTAAAAGAATAAGAATTTCACAACCACCAACAACAGTAAGGAAATATGGAGGTAAATACTGCAGCAATCTCTAATAATGAGGTCACGTTTGTAGAGTCGTTGGGGGATTTATTTCCATATGGGGCAGATAACCTACATTTTATCACTGAAACTGTTTACACGTAAGTAGAAACACAAATTATCAGTCGTTCATGGCAGAAACGAATTTGAGCTCACAAACAACTTACAGACACCAATCCAATAGCGCATTACTACACCTTGAGATTGATTAGGACAGCGATTACCAACCTGGGTTAGGCTACGCGTACCTCTTGGAGGTACGTAACGAACCGGTCACGCCAAAAATTAACGGTAATGGCGGGCGCTATGTTCCCATCGTACGTGTCAGTTGTAATGTACCAGCACGCAATGCCGTCATATTCACGCGCGTCAAGGTCAATGATCCCAACCCCAGTCACATCCACCGCTGCACTGATATGGTCTTGATTTGTCTATTTACTCCAAACTAATCGCTAGAATTCATTGGTCTTCAATAAAATCAAGATTAAAATATATTTTGTACCGTACTGTAATTGTTTATTTTCCTCCGCTAATGTTTATACATCATAATTTGCGCAAGTTAATAAAATAAAATTAAAAATTATATTGTATGGTTTAAAGAAATTAAATGCAAACAAATACGAAATTTAATTTATTAGTTGTACTGCATTCAAACAAATAAGTTACAAATAATTGTAAGTTGTTCTTTGTTATTAATGTTCTCATTAAGTAATGTACATATTGCCCGTAAAATAATAAATACATGTTTGGAAGGCTTACTATTTATGATAAATATGTATAAAGGGGTACGAGAGGAAAATAAGTTTGGGAATCGCAGGTTTAGGAGAATGAACGGACAAAAGTCAGAGTAAATGATGAACTGGGAAAGACGCGCGGGACTACAATAGCATGGGTCGACAGTGTTGCCAGACCTCAACAACACACGAACTAGATAAACGTGGGCACAACTTTGTACTGAAGGCTAAGAGTCAGCAAAGCGCAGATACAGCCAATGTCGCCAACTTATGTTTACGGAGAAACACTAAAACCTGTCACTGTTGTAACGTTACCAAATTCATTTATTATCCGTAAAGAAAATGCTGCCTATCAATTAAGAGGACCCGAAGTTGGCACTCTTTTGAGAGCCATATTCTGTAAACGTAATTTTATTTTCATGGAATGTTACACTCTTTTTGCACTTTTTACCCATGGCCTGTTCTTCTTGTGCGGTAGTAATGTTTTACAGTTAACTTTGTATCCATTATATCAGGTATTGTCCTTGCACGTTTAATAATTTACAGTTAACGGGTGTAAGCTTTGGTAAATATATCATGGAAAGTACGGTATTCCGTTAAACATCTGCAAACCTTGTAGTTTATACAACTATCAGATGCACATCATGTTGTCTTGTCTGGCTGCGTTTGTCTAGAGTCGTGAATATAGAGGGAGTTAGGTTGCAAGTTATCACATACACAGAAACACATAATAAAATGTATAATGGAATTCATTCACCCTCGGGTGTCTTAGCTTGAACCTGTCCCTGACCTCCTTTAGCCTCTTTCTTCTTTCTTTGTTCTCTTCATTGACAGGGTCATGTCCTAAGGTGACTTTTGTTGCACGTGGGAATGAAGTAAACTCGTCAACAGGATGCGTATTTTCGTTATTATTTCCATTAATACACCTTCCTGCAGTGACCTTAGGTCGATATGTGGATTGTCACGAAACTTTTAGCTTTGAATTGAGGTTCTTCATATGCGACATCCTAACCCTAGTCGCACACCCTGAAGGAACATTTCCAGTCGCCCTGAGTCATCTTGTAAAAAATCTTCTAAATTTAGAGCCAAATAGGCACGTGACTTTAATATTTTGATAAGTGATCCCTTTTTTAAAATAATTGTGCTTATTTTTATGGTTTTATTTATGACCCTTACGCTTTTTATTCGTTCAACACGATTCTATTGGGTGTTATTATTAGTGATTTAAGCGCACTACGGAGTGCTTATGACCAGTGTTCCTGCGACGCTTTCTTTGTTCTCCAATATCTCCTCGGTCCAGCCAATAACTTGTTCTTCCTCTCCTGTGTGAGGGGTGGTCGGGTCTTAATCACTTTGGGTGCTGGGGACCAAGAGATAATACTACCAAAAAAATTGGAACGGTCAAGAATATCACAGTCTAAAATCCTAGCGTTATTCAAGTCTTGTTCCACATCATCAATCCACAAGCTGCCAGTCTTGTAGCCAATAATCAAGTTGAATATCTTCTTGGTGATTCTATGGTTCTCCATCCGGAAGAGGTGCTCGTAGAATTTCAGTCGTCTCCATCGCATGATAGTGGTGGTTGGTTCCAACTGACGGTATAGTTCGGTGTTTGCTTTAAGTGCCATCTGGGAGCAATCTTGGTCCATGAATTTTTCTAACGATAGGTCTCTCGACTTTCTCCAAATCATCTATGTTGCCTTTCTTTTTCATCAAGAGGGTCTCTGCTGCATACAAAAACTGTGGTCTAATAATGTTTTTATAATGATAGATCTTTGCACTTTTTGAAATACACCTCTCGTTGCAGTGGTTACTTGATAGGATATTGGGTGGTATGCCCTAACCCTGAAAAAAAATATACATGGATCAATAGATTCAGAGTTAGGACATAACACCCGATGTAATTGGGTACAATTGCGTTGACCTACTGAAAATCATACATTGTGTATATTGAGGCAACATTGAAATGGCTTCCAACACGACAATGCTTTTATTTACACCTTATTACGTCCAGAAAACATTCGTTTAGTAAATACTCTCTTATTTAATGAGATAATGAAAATAGATGGAAATAATATATATATATAGGAAAATAAAAAAAAAGGTATTTCCGTTTCTTAGATGGCATTACCGAAGAGATGTCATAGAGATGCAAGAAATGTATGACACATTTCTACAGAGTTGTGAAGAAGCAAATTGAGGTTACAATATTGATAACTGAATTATAAAACTAAACAATGAGGAAACCTACTTGAGTTACAATACAGATCGCACCGATTCTCACAGGCGCACAGTAAATTCAACTCGGCACAACAACGACCAAAACAGAACTGAGTGTTGCAATTACATTATTAATGTGTTTAGGAAGGGGGGATGAAAACGTACTGGTGCTCTGGGAGTTCGTGGAAAAACCCATTCCTTGTAAACAAAAGATAAAGAAAGTGAGCCTGGTAGGCTCAGAACGACCTTTCCAGAAACAACAACGATTACAGTTCATTCCGTGATAGCAAAGTACTTGTATATGCAGGCATAAACTGATTACAAACATTTCAGATCGTGGGAAGGATCCCTCCACACATTTATGCCAATATCACAATTTGGCTTTGTTGGGCATATTATGACCTCCTTTACCATGAATGTTCCTTGATATACCAAAGAATCATAGGAAGGATAAGAGTAAATTGGCTTGTAAATGATTTAGGAAATAACATTTACATGAATCATATATGATTTGATCACCAACTTACATTTATTAGTGTCTTCATTACTTGAAACATTGGTACTAAAGATGTAAAATCAGGGTTTTGGTTACCATATTCATCACGGCTTTCTGCAAGCGTTGTTTTCCATTGTTGTGTATTTTAGGGACTGCGACACCGTGGGCATATAGTCTCGTGTATTTGGGTGTATATGGAGTGTTTGTGTGCTAATCTGTTGTATTGTGATGGCTGTGTTTGTGTGTGTATTTGTAAACTTGGGATAGGATTGAGAAAGAGGCGTCCGCGGCCTTACGTTAGGAAGCATGCCTTGAGTAAAAGTGGAAAATGCTCGATAAAACCACTTTCAGGATAGATGAGGTTGGATTATGTCATACGAGGCAGAATTAGAATTTCTTGGCTGAGTCAGCAATCGAACTCAGTCCTGTTGGGCAACATACAGGAATGCTAGTCGCTAAGACACGAGGTGGTCTGCTACAAGCGTCAGCGTGCAAAGTCAGGCTAATTATTGTAAGCAGACAAGAATGCTAGCCACCAAGACACGAGGTGGTCTGCTACAAGCGTTAGCGTGCAAAGCCAGGCTAATTATTGTAAACAGTCATGAATGCTAGCCGGTAAGACACGAGGTGGTCTGCTACAAGCGTTAACGTGCTAAGCCAAGCTAATTATTGTAAGCAGACAAGAATGCTAGCCGCTAACACACGAGGTGGTCTGCTACAAGCGTTAACGTGTAAGTTAGGCTAATTATTGTATGATAGGGTCATGCTAAATAAATTGAGTAAGTCGTTAAAAGGAAATCGTAGTTTCAATTCCAACCAGAAACTTCTGCATTCCAAGGATTTGCAACATATTCAGGTCTAGTCTTCGGGTTAAACCTTCCATAAACCCTCTCTAGCTACATTCAGTACCCGAGTCAAACTGAAAATTTGTTCATTAATCTAATAAATTAACGACCTTCAGTTCTAATTTGTTTATCAACATACTCGCATAATGAACTGACAATGTGGTGACTAGTTGACACACTCTAGCCAATAGGAAAGCGGCCATTGTACTGTATATCACAATCGCCTAATCGATCACGATCGATATTTTGAAATATGTAATGTAGACAGCTCAGCAGCGTTAGTTGGTTTACTAACATTAATAACAATATAATTTTGGGCGCAGCTTTTACGCCTCCTCTGGATACTCCTCTGATCTCAGTATTGCGATTTTGGTAATTATAATTGAATATCACGGATTCGAAACATGCCTTCCCTTTATTCGTTACACATCACGCTTGGCCCCATGTTATATGTCAGTCAATGGGTTATTGAATCGTTTAGCACATTGTAGTAGTAGTGAACCTGAGATGAGAACATACATCATGCCAGTTTTGGGTCAATTTTATTATACAATGGAATGTTTAAAGCAAGAAACATATCGGCTTTCGGTATATGTTTCATTATACACACAGTAGCTATGTTTAAATGGTGTAGAGATTAAGAAATATGCAGGAATCATAACGATTTGATAGAAATTAACGTACTTCAACTCCGTTGACGCAAATTCGCAACGTCTCAAGAAACTATCTAAAGTGGGTATTCTTCCTCATCCAACCAAGAAAGGTGTATTTTGACCCAGGATTTTCAACTTACAGTATAACTACATTTCTCTGCAGATCAGTGTGACAACACTTTAGACTATGGAGCCTGGTATCTAGACACGGAAGATTTTGTTTGAATGCTACCGTTGGAAGTCGTACGATTATTATTTTGTGGTTTGCAGACAAATACACGGACGGTATATTTTAACAGGTCACCTATTCAGCGTGGTTAATAATTGCAAACATTTTACAATGCGTGACAAATTGCTCAATTACACCAAACATCCCTACCCACAGTGTATCAGATATTTGCAAAGACAACGCCGGAAGAATGGCTTCGAATTTTAGGTGCGAGTCTACCTCATCCTCTGTCAGGATATCAGCATCAGCGGTAGATTGTCCAATGAACCTTCTTTTTTACATCTGCTGAGCAGTTGTCGGTAAAGTCACCCGGCCGTCCTCTTGCCATTTCTCCGAACCTATAGAAATGTGAATGAGTGTTAAATAACTCTTTGCCCATCAGTTGGTGGATATTGGACGAAAATATCCAGGCTAGCTCACCTTCCTTTCCGACATGACCAACACATCTTAATATATAAATGCACTCTGTGAGCGGTCCCTAGGCCTAGGGCATTAAAGTCGTGCCCCGTGTCAAGGGGATGGTAACTAAATGTATACGAACTATGACTGTATACCAATAATCATTCTAATTTTCATTTTCTTCGTTCAAATCTTTAAAATGCCTGTACTTATCTAGTAAAAACATATTTGCTAACCATACTCTACCTGTAAAGAGACGCTTCAAGAACAGAAAGATATCCTACAGTGATAGTTCTAAAATCTGCTTTCCATATGTCAATCATAAAACTGTGTTTCTTGCTAGAAAATGTCGGAGAATATGCTAATGTGTTTGTCCTGAATTCCTTTGTGAGTATATCAATAAAGACAGCCTTGAAGCCATTCTTCAGTGTTGCCACCTTAACAATTAATATTGTATCTTTCAGTCGGCCAACATGAAAATCATTGCAATTACTAAAATATGTGAAAAGAAACTGAAATAAATTAGAACGGTTTACAATTTATACATTTTATTGAAGACTATTGAAGAAGAAAACACAGGGATGACATGTTTTGCTCGTCAAGCGAGCATCATCACATCCAAATATACACGACAAATAGCTCTACAAAACACCATCAAACCAACAGTGACTGCCCTCTGAAAACAAAATACAAGAAAATCCGTCAGAAAACTTTGTGAGAGTGGTAATTATTACTGAAACATATTAGGGCATTTAGCTGAAAAAAGAACTATTCATTTTAAAGTCGCAAAACTTAGAAAAGGACTATACCATCAACAAATATAGTATTGTTCCCCAAACTAATCTATCTTCGTAGATTATTGGTTCTCGCCGCCATGGATTACCCCTTGTGGTACCGATGCATCGGCCGAGGGAGCATCTGATAAAAATGTTACCGGCCGATCTATCTATTTTTGTTTGTTTTATTTCCAGACACACAGCGCTTATACTATTGTAACGAAGACAACGCGGGAACCATTCCTTATCAGATTATCTCGAGAAGTTTAACATCCATGAATAACTGCATTTATAATAGGTATTCATTGAACATGCTGCAGTCAAATGACTTCCCGCGTGTGTTATCTTCTGAAGTATATGATCTTGCTTGGAGCTAATTAAGATACGTGGTGATACATATGGCTAGCTCTTTCAGCGAAGGGGATTTGAATAAGATTTTAGTGCTAAGTAAAGTGTGTGAGAGTGAATAGGGGGGCTTTGATTTTACTGACGAAAATCCACCTAACGCCGGAGGACTGTAAATGTATATCATTGTAGAAATTGATTGTACTCAAAACCTATTCGATAGAATTACTCTTACCTTCGGATATTTATAAACAATTAAATAAATATTAATATTTTCATCATAAAATATACTATTTAGATTGTGTAGCCTGTCAAATTTATATTAAGATTTCGAATTAATTTCTTTGTCACGGAATTAATTTTACAAATTTTATTAATACCCAAATGAAGGAAATTGTAATTATTTACCTTCTAGTGCGTGAATAATATGTTTACCTGCTAAAGAAAAAAATACCAACACACTGTCTTGAAAAATATAGGTTGGAGATAATTTTTAACACTTGTAATTTCACTAAGGGCTTGGTAATTTTAGCATATTCATTCATTAATTGCTTGGCATCAAGGGGGATAAGATGTCTTTCATCAAATCGTAACCTATTTGATGCCAAATAAATAATTAATTCCTCTTCTGAATACATTTTGCTACGCACATGGTACGTGAAGAAGTTTATTCACCACTGAGGGTAAACATGTGTGACATGAAAACCCCATTGAGAGAAAAATTGGGTTCGTATTTGCTATATTCGTATAGTTTCTCACCGATATGGGGTTCTCGCGTGTGTCTTCAATGGTTTTATATTAACGAATTTGGCTTTTACAGCTATGCGATAACACTAGTGCTTACAAATAACTTCCCTTCAAATATCCCATTAAAGTAGATTTGGCTTCGCATTTGTAACCCAGGTATGGGTAAAGGTGTATCTTCAAATGTCCCAACCAATTTGGTTTAGCATATGCTACTTGGCCTTCTCACCACTGTGGGTTAACTTGTGTTTCCTAAAAACATTTCTGTGGGTAAATTTGGCTCCGCATATGCTACACGAGTATCGCTTCTCTCCAGTATGCGTTGATATGTGGGTCAACAGAGAATCTTAGTCGGCGTATTTGGCTCCGCATTTGCTACAGGGGAATGGCTTTTCCCCAGTATGGGTTAACATGTGTCTCTTAAATTACCCTTCTTGTTAAATTTGGATCTGCATTTCCTACACGAGTAACCCTTCTCAACAGTATGTGTGTCTTCAAATTCTATTTGTGGACAAATTTGGATCCGCACGTGCTACAGTTGTATGGCATCTCACTGGTATGGGTAGCGATGTGTCTCTTCAAAACATTTTTGTGGGCATACCTTGCTCCGCATGTGCTACATGAGTATCGATTCTCCCCGGTATGGGTTGACATGTGTGTGTCTTCAACTAATCCTGTTGGGCAAATTTGGCTTCGAATGTGCTTGACGGGAATCGCTTCTTCCCAGTATGGGTTAATATGTGTGTCTTCAAATAACCTCTACGAGCAAATTACGGTCCACAGTGTTACACTTGTATCGCTTCTCACCAGTATGGTTAACAGTTGGGTTTTCAAATAATCCTTGTGGACAAATGTGGCTTCGCATGTGTTACACATGTATCGCTTGTCACCAGTACGGGTTAACAGGTGTTTATGCAAATAATGTTTATGGGCAAAATTGGCTCCGCATGTGCCACACCAGTATGGCTTCTCCCCAGAATGGGATAGCATGTGTTGCTTCAAATTAACCATTGTGAATGAATTTCTTCCCGCATGTGATTCACGAAATCCGCTTCTCCCCTGCATGGGTAAACATATGTGTCTGCAAATTACCTTTCTGACTAAATTTGGCTTCGAATATGCTACTCGAGTTGGGCTTCTTACCAGTATGGGTTTTCATGTGTATCTTCAAACTACCCTTCCGGTTAAAGTTGGCCTCACATATGGTACAGGAGTATAGTTTCTTACCAGTATGGGTAAAACGGTTTGTCGTCAAATTTTGTTGGTTTGTAATATTTCTTTCAGATACAGTGCTAGTATTCTGGCCTCTAGCATTACTTAATGCGTATATCTTCCTTACAACAGGATCCGAAGTTGCAGGACTTCTCCACCTGAAATCATTGGTATTAATACAATGCAGTGTGCTCATAATTATGTTGAATTATCAGAGAATGGTGAATAAAACTTTCAAAATCCAGAGATCTAACTTGAAATGATAACTGGACCAACATTCATTAATATCACTACCAGGAATACTGTCCTTATCTAATACATGGAACTGATCTCGTTTTTAATATTCGAAGCTATTTTTTTCATACAGTCTGAATATTTTCAAGTTACTTATATACTATGCAAACTAAATGGTGCGTCACATCAGAGTATTTGGAGTCATAGGTTTCCTTGATAAATATGAAATCCGTATCTATTTATAAAGTACTGATTATACATGGATATGGCAAATTATTCCCAGACACATTCTGTTTGCCGAAAGTCAACTTTGTCCTTGATTAGTTACATCATTGAAATTATTGAATGGTTACGGAAATTGTGTTCTAATTCATAGTAGCAGTGGAAGTTTTCAACTTATGGGCCGCTTTAACAACATGGAAGTGCGTGCTCGTACAGGTGACAGAATAATCCGTATTATATTCCCTACAGAATGGCCATGCTGGCATTTCGATTAAGGTGGGAATTTTTGATACGCAAATCATGTGATTTCGAAACCTTATGGGCTGTTATGCTTCACTCTTGAATACATCGCGGATGAATGGTTATTTTTGGCTACATAAATTATGTGGAGGTGAGTGATTAGCTTTAGGTCCTAAAAATATCAGATGCAATATATAACGGAGGCTTCTTATAATATACATAAAGTAGTAACTCATTAACATTAGACACTCCATGTAGCGAACATTTATCCGACTCTTGGCTCACCACAATGTTCCTCCCGTCTAACAACGTACTGTACCTGGGAACATAAAATAAGCAATTTTTCCCCCAATAATTCAATACCACGTCCTCCTATTTAGACGGCAACAAATTCACACTATGTACACTGTTATTCTAAATTAATAATCGATGATATATTCTATGTTTGAAAATATCTGACATAAGCATCTCAGAGGTTTGTCAAACCTGGCACAATACCCTAAAAGTGATGAAATAGAGTAAGAGATTTCACTTCTTGCACAAATCGATGCATTTGGTTAAATAAATCCGCATACGCGCGTGCAAAGGTGGCTGAGCTTTCGCACGGGCGTCTTACATGGAGAGTGACGTCACTCATTCTTGACGTTACCATTCTATCTCCACAGAATTCGTTCAAAATCAAGTAATCTTGGTTATCCCGTAGAGTTCTTGTCCTCGTCCCGTCCTTCCATACAAGCTATCTCTTTTATTCATAACCACTCGTCAGACTCATTTACCCTCCCCTAATCGTCCTAATACCCTTCATGAAGTACTATATTTCATCTTTAAATCATCACTATTTTCCTACAACACCACAATCAAATATTTCTATTTTGATATATTCTGCAGCAAAAACAATCCAAGTTTCGCATCCATATAGCGCCAAGCGCCAGACAATGGCTTCAGAAATAACTTTTAATACCTAGATCTATATTTCATTTAAACAGATGCCAACCCAATCTTTATATATTATTTGCTTTGTACATTATGTGCCCAAGTTGGAGCCACCAACGTCTCTTAGTGTTTCAACAGCCAATCGATTTCAATATTTTTATTTTAAAACTTCCTGCTGAATTCCGTTTATTCTGTTTCAAATACAATGATTTTATTATGAAATCTTTCCTCAACACCTAGTACACACCGTTTAGAAGCATGATCAAATCCTCTAGTGATGAGGCTAAGATGACATTGTCGTTAGTAAGTCACCGAGTCGAAATTACTTATCTTCGTTTTCAATTCTACTTCATTTTTTTTTGGTATTTCCTTCCTTACTTGCCATATGTATAGATTGAAAAGTACGAATGATAAAATGCAGTCTTACCTTATATCATTCTAAATATAATCTCTCTCTCATGTCTATCGAATCAAATAAACACCAGCTGGTTGTAGACACACTCAGAATCCTGAACTGTAATCCGAAACTTTTCAAACTGTCAAACTATCTCCAATCAACTTTATACACAACTTTATTTATACTAAATAAGCCACGAACGTTTTCCTTTCGATCTTTATTCTACCAAGAACAGTCTAATACTTAATACAACTACCCTTGTTCATCAGATTCTTGTTCACTGAACTTGTCTTTACCTAACTTGGCTGGCATCCCATTCATTTGTTTCACCGATATCATCAGCTTCTAAAGACTAACACCTTGTCGTTGCAGCCATTTCTTACGGTATTCAGCAGTCCTCTTCATATTGGCATACGAGTCACATTCCATCTCCTTGACAATGTTCTTGAGATACGATTCTCTTGGTCGTCCCCTTGGTTTCTCCCCAAAGTTTTTACTAAAAAAATTACCTGGAGGAGAGTGTCTTGTCTGAGTATGTGTCCCACGAATTTTGCTTTCCTTTTCTTGATGGTGTTCAACCGGCATCGATTCTCCTGAATTTGGCTCAGTACAAGCTCATTTGTATTTCTTTCCATCCAGCTTGTTCGGGTCATTGGTCTCCAAAACCACATTTCAACTGCCTCAAGTATTGATTCTTCTCTTTTCCCAAGTGCCCATGTTTTACAACCATAGGTCAACTCACTCCTAACAAAGGTCTTGAGAAATGACTTCCTTATCTTCAAGTTGAGGAGCCATTGACCAGCAAATTCTTCTAATTTTGAAAGGCTTTCTTCGCCAACGCTATTCTTTTTTAATTTCTGAGATGCATATGTTGTCATAACTAATCACACTTCCCAAATAGCAAAATTCCGTTACTTGTTCAATGGCACTATCATTTAACATTATATTAGCAAAAATTGGTTGCTTCTTTTTATCAACCATCATTAATTTCGTCTTCCGAGAATTAATTCTTAGCCCAAATTTTCCTAAGGATTTCTGAAAAACTTTTTACATTCTATTCATTTTACATGCAGAGTTTGCTAAAATAGCATTATCATCTGCAAAGCGAATGCTATGAACCTGAAATCCATTAAATTTTAATCCTTTCGTTTTCTCTTTCAATGTATTTACTGCAGCTTCTATATAGATATTACACCTCTTCTTATTTTCGCTTCTCTTTTATTGCCATTAACTGTTATTTCGGTAGTTTGATTTTTATATAAGTTCAGAATAAGGCGCCTGTCTTTCCAGTCAATCCCGTCTTCGGCAAATATAAGAAATAAGGTTTTCCAATTTACCTTATCAAATGCCTTTCTATATCAATGAATACTATAAAGGTTTTCCGATTAACTTTCAGTCTTCTTACTAAAAATCTGACGTAATGATAGGATAGCCTCCCTAGTCTCTTTCCTTGTTCTAAATCCATACTGATCATTATCCAGATGTTGTTCAATTTTCTTGCTTAGTCTATCTTTGTTGATGATAAATAAAATCTTTGATGCATGTGAAAGAATGGCTCATGTTCTATAATTAGAACATTCACAAGCATTTCCTTTCTTGGGCAGTGTGATTGTTCGAATTTTAATAAAATCAGGAGGTACAATTCCGTCCTCATAGCAATTAGTAATGATTTGAAAAAGGCATTCCTTAATGCTTACATCACAACATTTTAAGTGCTCTGCAGGAATGTTATCTACACCAGTTGCTTTATTTCCATTTAGTTTACCGAGTGCTGCATAAAACTCTGCTTTAGTTACAGTTGGACCTTTATCATATTCTTCAATTAGTTCTCCATCTTCTATATAAATACTATTGTCAGTAATATCTGGTCCATCATACAAATCTTCAATGTATTCCTTCCATCGCTCACATACCTTTTTCATTTTCAAACAATAGCTTCCCTTTGGAATACTTAACTACGTTGCTTGTGATGCGGTGTTGAAAGCTCAAAAATTTCACTTTAAAATAAGCTTTGTCAGGTTCCCCATTCTTCAGGTCATCCTCAGTACCCACGCATACCCGCTTCATCCAATTTTCTTTCTCCTTGAGAGATTTCCTTGTTATTTGATTCTTGAGAGTCTAATACGCTTGAGTGTCTATATTTCTAAATTTGTTCCCTTTTTCACTAAGCTCTAGGATTTCCTGGGTCATTTATTTCTTTTTCGGTTCCAATTTCCTTCTGCCTAGTACCTCCGTTGCAGCTGATTCTAAGCCATTTCTTATATCATCCCATCCTAAAGTCTCATCCTTAACCAATTATCTAACATCTTTAAATTTTTGTACTACGTTAAGATCCTGATGCTTATTTAAACACCATCTCTCTTGTCCAAATGTTTCATTCCTCTTGAACCTTATCACATTTAGCTGCAACTAGGGTGTGATCACTATCAATTACCGCCCAAGGGTAACTAGGGCTGGCTTTCAATTGGTTCCTATATCTTTGTTTAACTATGATGTAGTCAATTTGCAACATTCTTCTATCCTCAGGTGCTATCCAGGTGTAGCGTCTTCTCTTGGGAACTTCGAATCAGGTATAAGTTATTACCATCTCATGTTGCTCACAGAATTCGAGTAATCTTTCTCCTCTCACTTTGACATCACCCATGCCAAACTTTCAGCATACTTAACTCATTATGAGAGCCAACGGAAGTATTAAAACAACTCATTAAAATAATGTTTGAATTCTCCTTTACTATGTTAAACAATTCATCTATTTGATCATATATTTCTTCAATTTCTTTATCAGCATTTGTTTTTCCTTCCAATAAAAACTTTGAATCGTTAGTCATCATACTCATTGTAGGAGAACCTTCCCATCTGTCAGCTCCTGCGTTTTTCAGTGTAGAGACAATAGCATACTGTTCATAACAAGTTTTATAACCCTTCACATTCCTGTCAAAGATCCAAAGTATTAATACGCGAAATAAACTGACAAGATCTTCAGCCCCTATGCATCGTAGCAACTCAGTTGGTACATAACCAATGTCTGGTGGTCCCTAACTACGTACGTCTTCTAGCGGCCAACCAATTCTGATTCAAATATTAAAACTTCCTTTTATGCTCCGCGGTTTCCCCTCCTCTTTCACTTCATTATTCGTGATATTCTTAGCCCTTTGCAAACGCTCTATGTGATCATCCTATGAGTCTACCTTCTATTCTATATCTATTAAAGGTTTTCACCTCAGTCACTAATATTAGAGCACTTAAGCCATCTTTACCCGAAAGAATTCTTAATCTTTCGATAAGCTGCATAAACAATTCCTACTTAAAAACAATTATATACATTTGGATATTTCTGTAGTTTCTTTTAAGGAGCATGTACATCTTGGTCAATTAGCCCCGAGTACATTGGTTGCAATTTGTATGTTTGAATATGTATGATAACCTGTGTATCCTGATGTCTGTATTAAATTGTGTATTTGGAATTAAGTGTAGGATTGGAAAGGAGGCGGCTGTGGCCTGAAGTTACAAACAATCCCCGTGTTTGCCTGGAGTAAACGTAGAAAATCCAAAATAAACAGTTCAAGGATGGCTGGTGAGGAGATCGAGCCCACCGCTTCTCAATTTGGCCTCATGAGGCTGAATGTACTCAGTCCCGGTCCTCAGACCAGAATTAAAATCATTGGCAGGGCCAACAACCAAATCCACACCTCCTGGTCGACAGCAAACTATGCTATCCACAACACCATGAGGTAGTCATTGCTCATATTTCTTCGAACCATTCTGTTTAGGTTTCTCGTACTTCATCATTTCCTCAATTTTGAGATGTCTGTATTCTGCTTTCTCTATTTCATGTCATTCGCTCTTGTTCATCCATCGTTCATTCATATTGTAGTATATCCTGAGTGAACCAAAATCTGTACCTTCTACTCGTTCTGTATCTACTTTCCTGACAATATTTTCTTCTACAGATTTCTTTTTCAAAGATTCGAGTTCCTTGCATCTACTTCATAGCAACCAGAGTGTAGTTAGAATTTGTGTTGGCCCCAGAGTTCATTTTGTAATCCCAATTCAGATTTCGGAATCTCTTCTTGACCATAATCAAATCAATTTATGAACGTCCTATACCTCCTGGTCTCATTCCAGTATTTATAGTTCTGTTGTGTTTGTTAGAAACTTGTTAGGTATGCCTTATTAGTTATCGGTGCAGAATTCTACCAGCCTGCTCAATCGTTCGTATATTTCATGCATTCTACATTTCGCCGCTATATTTTCTTCTTTTCCGCTTCTTAACACAGCATTTCAATCTCACTTTTCAACATTTACAATCTGCAGAATTACATCTTCTGTATTTTTAGTAGAATTTCATAACTTCTTTATTACCTGTTTAATTGGTGGTCTGCTAGACTTATACTACTCTATTACACGTAGTTTCCGTTCTAATTTTAACTACAATAAGCCTATAATGCTCATAATGTTCTACCCACTGGCCAAGTTCCCCAGTCAATATGAGACTTATTCCCCATAACAGTTATTTGATTAAGAGCTAAATATCCTCTAGTCTCCTGGCCAGAAGTCCTATTCTTCCTGCCTGCATAAGTCACTAATCCAACACAAATCCAACTTCAACCTATCTATTTCCCATTTCATGTCCCCAAACCTTCCTCTGGATAATCACACTTCTAATATCCATGTTTCAACCAGTAGAATGCCAGCAGTAGTTCCCCGCTGCAGTGGAACAATGGGGGACAAAGTGTGGCACAGGTAAGCAGAGGAAGCCAAGGGGTGGCAATTGGGGGCATTATTTATAAAGCATGACTTCTTCCGTACTGATACACCCCTTTTATAATGTAATATATACCAATCAATTACGCATCATATCAATTTTCTAATATTAGTACACACAATCCACAATGTTAGTAAAAATGTATTACGAACAGATTTTCATGGACACTGCCGCACGGCTGAATGAACAAAGAACCATGTAAACTACATGAAGTATCTGCAAAGCTATTGTGAGAAATATTAAGATACTGTCGGTCTTCCGAATAATTTAGTCAAAATAATTATATTATATGGTGGCAAATGCACCATTTAGTGTTACTTCCGTCTCCTAAACTCTTGATCAGTTTGCCCCAACGCCTGACAGAGCGCGGTGGGCAAATGACTTTTGGATGGCCTTCATTCGTAGGTGGTTCTAACGGGAGGAGGTACACGTGAGAAGAAGCTCCAAAAGGACTCAAGAGGTCGCGTGGGAATCTTAAGAAAGTCCAAAAGCTATTGCTAGGTCTCGTAAAGTCTAGAATTTCGGATCCAACTGGAAGAGACGATACTATTCCTCCATCTATGTAAGTAATGCCACATAGCAGAGTTCAGTGATGTGTGTACCACGGTGCAGTTAGTCAACAAAGTGGGATACAGCGAAACAGCGAGTCAGTCGAGGGTGACACAGCAGTTAAGTACACATATTTGTATTCGAGAAGACAACTGACAAACTGTTAATGTTTCAGCTTTGTGCAGGAATATTCCGTGGAGTGCAGAAGGCCGAGGTCCTACTTTCGGCGTGGATAGGATAATAAAACACGAGAGGCTACCACAGCGGGGTTCCGTGGCTCTAGTGGTCAATCAATATGCGACAAAGCGGTAAGTAGTTGCGTTCTACCAGCTCTGCAAGTTTTCTCCCGGACTCCTTCCTAAGCAAACCTGCACGTTACCTGCTCACAGAGGGCTTTGCACAAGCACAAGTTAGATATTTTCCAGAACCCCTGTCCTTCAATTTGCACCTCTTCTTGGACTGGGTCTCAACAACCACAACACCGCTCAGCGCTGCCGCAACCCTGATTTCAGTTCACGACTTGGTCCCGGGTTAAAGACCCCCATAGCCACCTCGGTATGGCTCCTGTACCACCACTGACACAATTCATTCTAGCGCTACAAACTTCTGCCAACTATGTTATCCAGCGATGATAAAACTTTGTTGCTGCCAATAACAATCTTGAACCATGAATGCTGGATCCGGCAACAACAACAACGTCAAATTTGCCTGCCAATGGTGGGATTCAAACTTCTTACTTCACCACGCCAACAGTTGACCCTCATGGCTGTCACAACACACCAGCAAGCGGTGTTTGAAGTTCGCTACTTATAGGCAACACGCCTTACATGCCAACAGATAGGGTGCGATAAATATAGGCAACACGCCTCACATGCCAACAGATAGGATGCGATACATATAGGCAACACGCCTCACATGCCAACAAATAGGGTGTGCTACATATAGGCAACACGCCTCACATGCCAACAGATAGGGTGCGTTATTTCTGAGCGGAATTTACAGCACTCTATCAGCAGCAAATTGAAGAGCTACATCAAAACTAGCTGTAAATAAAAACGGCAAATGGTCGTTTATGTGTCTCACTGGTAATAAAATTAATAAAATATAACGATGCATGCACTAGGAGACAAAACTTTTGATGAATGCTTAGTGATGTCGCACAAAGGACAATTTTGTTAATTACACTATGATTTCATCTTGCTTGCAATTTTTAGTTTAGGCCTAGGCCATGATATTCGAGTTGACTTCTAGGAAATAATGTCCTCCGTTAGTAATTGAAGCCGAATTAATATGATCGTTTGACGAATGAAGTAACGTATAGATAAAACTTCCTGAACATAAGGTTACCATATTTATAATTAACACCATAACATTTATGTGGCTAGGTAACTTGGATTTTAAAATTGGACAATGAGACGTCCAAGCTCTTAAATCTTTCGCCTTCTTAACAAATATTTCCTAATTAACGTACTGATATGCTGAAAATTGAAATGTAGGCCTATCATCGTGCAGTCTCATAGGCTCTGCATGTCACTAATGATCACCCTAGGGCAATCAACTTGAGGGGCACATTATGAAAAAAATACGGAGCCTCTTCTGAATTATGCAGTACGTCTACTTAATTGTGCCAGGCTCATCTTTCATCTTCCTGTCGATCTCCCTTGCTCAATGGGGCAGATGACCTCCCTGTTCCACCCCTTTAAACGATAACTATAACTCCCTTGGTCAACTCCAGTTCTCTTCAGACCTTTAAAGACTAGTCTTTCATGGCCTTTTTCATTACTCACTGCCGTAATTTTTAGAGGAGTCGAAACTCATTTTTGTGTAGCATAACTATATGTCAACAGGTGCAGGTGACCTCGATGATACACACCTTAAAACATTGAACCCACCACCACCTGTCCAAATGATGGAAAGTGTTATAACACTCTCAACCAGTGAGACGCTGGTGATGGCCAAGGGGCTCTTAGTTGCGCAAGAATTCAATTTCCATGTTTCCTATATCGATCATCCTTCATACATACATTTTCATTTGAGACAGTTTTACGTTTCAGCGTCCACTCCAGTCTGCAAGCCTCTAAATGGAAACAAGTCGCCTCTATGTTCCCCTATTTGCAGTTTGCACTGCAGCCGCCTCAGCTTCTGCTCCTCTCACTTTGAAATCATTAAACACTGAATCTAACCATCGCCTTCTAGGTCTACCTCTGCTTCTCTTACCCTCTACAGCAAAACTCATTATCCTCTGGGTAATCTTTACTCTCCCATTCTCCACATGACACCACCATCAGAGTCGGCTCATACAAATAGCTTCATCTAGAATGATCATTTCTAACTTAGCCTTTATCTCTTCATTACGAGTATCTTCCTGCCATTGCTCTCATCAATTTGTCCCAGATATCATTCTTGCAACACCGACATCAGTTAACTCTCGCTTATGTATCAGTTCTCACTTCCATACAGCAAGGAGCGATGTAGGGAGAGGTTCGTCATTACACTAACAGAATGCTGTACATCGCAACTGAGAACTCACTGCATTAGCTCTTCTACATCTCGACACTATTTCCTTCACCATACAGTACCACCAACCTGAAAGATTACACAGCCCAAGTACTACAGTACATAAAATAGCCAAATTACCTTAAATGATGAAAAATAAATCAGGAAATGGAGTAATAATGACCATAACCCACACACAGTCCCCTTTTAGATCACGACTTTTATAGGTAAAAGTCTAACTGTGTCCGCCATTATGCGCGAGAGTTAGCGTCCAACACAGCATTGCCAACGCCGCACATTCGGCACTACGTCATATCCGGTATCGTAACACAAAATAGCGCCATCAAGTGTCAGTATTAAGTAAACATGGATTGTGCGTGTTGCGAGTTAACAATCTCCAATCTCAATCGGGAATATCATAACGTATCAATAACCTTCATCCAAACCAATGGTTTTTGCCTAGCACAGTATATCAATCCAGACCAACATTCGTTAGCTATATATACATCCTCGGTTTTTGTCAAGCACCAATAATATTTAATTAGTGTAGTGTATTTTTATCCCACATGTTGGCAACAATGTGTGCTCCTCGGTATGTGCCGTTGAGTGCACCTTGTTGACAATAAGCATTGAGTTCAAAAAGGGAACTAGTCCATCAGCAATCATTTTGAGAAAAACAATAAAAACTTTATAAATTGCATGATATTGCTGTAGGCTTATTATTATTATTTTTTTTTACATTTGGGTTCTATAGGTCAATGTGTACATATTAAGAAGAAATGTTTGAAGTTGATGAAGTTTAACAGTCATTGAAATGAGTTTAAAAACTGCCAAGAAGTTCCCTTTTTGCACTCAACAGGAAGGCCCTATTGTCATTAAGTACACATTGTGAAAATTACCTATATATTTAATCTCCTAATGCACTGACACATTGAAGTTGACATTACTGAACAACATTATATACTTTACAGCAGTGTTTATATGTATACTACACACACATTTGAAATCAGTCCGAATCCCATGCTTCACTTTCTGAATCTTGTGGTGTTGGTTGTTTTCCTTGTTAGAAAATCACTCAGCAATGTTCTTGAAATAATCCCGGTGTTCTGAGGGAAATATGACAAGCATTTTTGCAACATCATTGGTCTTGGCAGCTTTTATTGGTACTAGGTCAAAGTAAGCTGGGGGCACACCTGACATAGAAGGATGCCTCCCAGGTTTAACAAGTGAGAAATCGTATGTAACTAGGCCTATGCAACGAGGAGATACTCGTACTCAAATACTTTATGTGAAGTCACAGCCCATTTATTCCCTTGCACTGGAACAGATTATTAGAAAAAGGAATCAAAATGTTTAGCAAAATCAAAAAACATTCTTTGAGGACACTTTTGGAACACCAACGTTTTCAGACTAGTACTTAATATGTCATACCATTGTGAAGAGGTATAAACTAGGTCTTATTTCCTTTTTTTTTAGTTCTATTGCAGAGAAGTCTCGGTCACATGCCATGTATGAATGGCCTCGTGAAGGAAACATATGGCGTGCTACAGAAAACCTCTTGTTGTGCACCAAAGTGTACCAAAAATGAACAACCGTACGATTCCTATTTTGTCCCATACAAGCATCTGAGAAAACATACAGTTTCTTTTACAGTACTAGCAACATGATTTTCAATAAAACTCATTAGCAGCGATACAACTTCATTTGGGCTTTTCCTAGCAGTTGTCTCATCATACACAAGCATAAAGACTTTATCGTCAGAGAACCCATGCATCCCATAAACAAAAACCCAAAGTTGCCTGTAATAGAACATGTCCCTAGTTTGTTATTGTTGTTTTAAGAGACTTAAAGCTGGTATTTTCCTATGAACCCAGTGTGCTATAACTTTTATTTTTACGTTAAATAAAGCAGAGTGCACTAGTGTACACCGCACAACTCTTAACTCAGATACCGTAAAATAGTGGACTAGTCCCATTCTTGAACTCAGTGCTTCAATTGGACAAGATTCAAGCGCGGTCAGAACATGGCTGCCGTTGTTAAAACAGCAATAAATAAAAACACATATTTCCATAAGTTAGCACATATTTCGGGCACAGTAGTGTCCAAGGTTACTATTTTGAATAGGTAATGTCCCCCGGAAGATGAAACAGAGTATGTTAAAGCTACGATGACATCTGATGCAAGTGTAAAAGCCACATTCTAGTCTCATTCAGAACTAACATATGTTCAACCTGCTCCTACTTTGTTCCTTTCGCCTGGCTTTCTATTTTCTTGCATTTCTTCCAAAGATCAAAACCTTTGTCGTTGAAATGCCGATCTTCATATCATACTCCCTACATTTCTGTTCAAGTTCAAACATATTGGCTTGCAAACTTTCGACGGAGTCAGTCATTACAACCAGATCATCCGATAAAGCCAGATTACTTACCTTGAAATACAGCCAGCCAGTTTAAGCCCTTAAAGAAATGGTCCAAATAACAAATACAGTAGTGGTTTAACCCTTGCCTCACTCCTGTACAACCCATGAACACATCCTACCGTCAACTCTCACTGTAATTTGATTATAATACATAAATACTTTTGATTGCCTGTAGCAGCCTTCCCTCGATACCACAATCCCTCAATATGCTAGGCATCTTCTCCCTGGGTGCTCTATCGTACGCCTTCTTATGTAACACAAATGCACCTGTCTATTCCTCTCGTGGCATTCCTCAATAACTTGGCGCATACTCATATTGTGATCTTGACATTCTCGTTGTGGTCTAAAGCCACTCTGGTTTTTATCCATCTTATTCTCGGCCAAAGAACGAAGTCTCCTTTCTACAATGCCTGAGTAAACTTTGCCCGGGACACTTATCAAAGAAATCCCGCTATAATTATTGCAATCTTTCCTGTTAGCTTGCTTTTAAATTGGCGTGATAACTGCTTTTCTCCAGTCAGAGGGTTCATTTCCTAAACCCTATGCCAATTTGATTATCCTATGCAACCATTTCAGCCCTGCTTTCCCACTATACTTTACAGTTTCTGGCTAAAATTGATCTACACCTGCCGCTTTGCAACATTCTAGTTTATTGATCTCCCTCTACACTTCTTCGACCGTGATCCTGATCCTGTCCTCATTCTCCTCCTTCATAACCTCAAAGTTTGCCACACTGCCAGACAAGTCTCCATTAAGGGGCAGTGTGGCTGAATTGTTCAAGTTTCACAGTTTCCAACATAACATTACCAGATTTTAATCTTTTACATAGAGAGTTGCTGGCTTATGTTGTGCTAATTTATATTTAAATACCTTCATTAGGGTTTGAGTTATTGAACATTCTCCTTTTAAACAAGTGGTCCCGTAAAAAAGTCCCTCGAATCAAAGGTTTCATTTGATCAAACGAATTATTTTTCTACATGCAGTTAAAATGTATAGAAACAATAATTGCTCTGGGGTTTGGTGTTAGTTAGATGGATACTGTTCTTTCCAGAAATATTTAAACTCTCATTTTAAATATTTTTGAAATTCAGCATTATTAATTAAAATCTACCTATCAAAATTACATTCAAAACCCAAAGCACATTTACTGTACCTTTAGAAAATATTGTACCAAGTTACAACAATGTGTGATAAGAATTGCACCAGAAGGAGCATATTGTACACAGCAACACATTGGAAAAGAGCTATGCGAGAAAGAGGCAAGTTAATATTTACTGTCCTCCTCCTTATGCTTCCCCTTCACATCTCCTGGCTTTCTCTTCCCGAGATATTTTCTGCCATTTTACAAGTCTCCTAGTCAGTTCCCCTCTTCTGTATTATTATTATAAAAGCAGCTCAAATGTTTATATGTCGTGCGGGCTCATACGAAGACGCCTCTACAAGATTACCAATAGCCGGAATGACTAAAATAACATCATTACCTGAAAGAGGAAGAATTGGGCTATTTTTGTTGAATAAAACAAACAAAAAAATTACAGTCAGTCTGAAAGACTAGACGTTATCTCATTTCAAATGACGCATGCTACAAATGCTACGCAAACAGCTTTTGCTTCAAAATCCGCAAAATTCAGTCACACCTCCCCTTAAGTGGTAGTTTGTTATTATATGTAAAAGTTGGTAACCCTTCCAGATAAACGGCACCACGAAGTGTATACTAATCCAACTCTCGGCACACCACCGCAAGTCTCGTTCTAACGTCCCACACATTTACTGGCACAATTTAATCCGAATGTTTACTTTTCATCAACCAACAGCTTAATCCCACTCCTCCGAAATAGTATCATAAAATATTGACCTGGATTTGCACTCCCAACATGTTTACATTATGTATACCGTTATTCCAATTATCTTCCGGTACTGGAAATATTGCTACACCAATTTCAGGCCTCTGTTAATGTTTGTTCGGTTTTAACTTAATGCGAGTTTAAATGTGTGTTTCGGTGTCGATGATTATTGCATTAAGGAATTGGCGTAGCCCTTACCTTTGAATTATGTAAGTCCGGTCTTTTATCCTTTTGTTTCGAAATAAAGTTGTAGCCTAGTTGAAGTATTTTTTTCCTATGTGAATTAAAATCATTGATGGCTCATGAAGTAACATTGTCGTGATTTGGCAACCTGGGTTACAACTGGTCAAAACGGGTTGAGGCCACATAAATATACAAGGGGAGGTTTAAAGTAGGGCGGATGTTCCTTACAAAACGCTTTGATTATCTTATCACTGCAGCATATGGACAGTATTTTCTTCAAGCAGATGAGAGCATTTTCCACAAGACAAATTTGTTATCAACAGGATTACTAACTTTTCTTAACCCTGGACCCCACACTGGGGCACTGAATTTATGTCTTGCTCTGGGTTTGTGCTGGCAACACTTCCAGCCTGCAGCCGCCATGACATATATTTGTCTTTGGCCGTCTTTCAGTTGCCATATTAGTCACAGTTGTAACGGACCAATTCTTTGTTATAGATCGGTTTTGGGGAACGTAGTACCCCAGTGTAGGATAGTGTTAAGTTTCTTGTTGAGTACTTTCGGCGAACCAAGGACAGCAAAAGCACTATGAGGTGTGCAGAGTGTAAGATGTATGCATGCAAAAGTCATATCGTATCTGTTTGTGTCAATCGTAGAGATAACATTCAGTAATACACTCTAAAATATGAGGTGTTGCAAAATGTAAAAAAACTGCATGTTTTTTATTATTATTATTATTATTATGTGCGTATGGACCCTATTGGATCACGCATTACATTTATGATTCGGCTTTCTAACAGACCATATTGCTTTCATTCTTTCACTGTGCGCTTGTTTCCTTTCTTCTGACCACTTAGTCCCCGATCTTCTGGGGACTTCATTCTCTGGCTGTACCACCCATTTATTTATCTTCTGACGGTAGACAATTCTTTCTAGTATTTCTGACGTTTCTATCCGGGCCTTTTCCGGGTCATTTTTAACATCTTGTATCCAAGATACGTTCTTCAGTTTTCCAGAGTATGTCAAAATCTTGTGAGTTAACCTTGAAGATGAGAGTCTGTGAACGTGTCCATAGAATTTCAGTCTTCGTTTCCTGATGTCTGCGGCGAGGTTGGATAGTTTTTCCGTGGCTTTGCGTGATTTGAGTCTATACCCTTCTTCACTTTTCTCTGGGCCCAGAATTTTCCTCAAGATCTTTCTTTCCTCCTTCAAGATATTTTCCAGATCACCTTTCTTATTAAGTACCAAGGTTTCACTTGCATACAGCACTTCAGGTTTAATCACCGTATTATAGTGTTTGATTTTTGTATGTATGGACATGCATTTCTTGTTATAGATGTCACGGGTTCTCCAATACGCTCTTTTGAGTTTTTGTAATCGAACTTTCTGAGCTTCCTTTTCCAATCCTGTTGGTTCTAGGATCTCACCGAGATATTTAAAGTGTGGAACCCGTTTGATGTGCCCGAATTTTGTTTGTAGTTCCTGGATGTCGAACCTAGTGCAAATAAACTTGGTCTTCTCGAATGAGATTTGCAACCCAGTTTTCTCAGCGCATTCCTTGAGGACTTCAATCTGTTTGATCGCTAAAATATCGCTGTCTGCTAGTATCGCTAGGTCGTCTGCGAAAGCTAAACAACTGACCTTGATGTCATCATTCTTTCGTCCAAGTTGAATGGGTTTCCAGAGCTTCTGGGCATTCAAGTCCTTCTCCCATTCTCGAATGACTTTATCTAGAACAAGGTTAAAGAGCAGTGGTGACAATCCGTCACCCTGTCGCACGCCGGTCTTATTTTTAGTATAGAATGATTACGTTAAGTGTAATATAAACTACCTTTTCCGTAAGTCTAATCAAACCAAACTAATCAGTTGTTATACTAAATTCAATAAATATTCGCTTGTAATATGTAAATTAGGCTCACCATTATTGGGGCACTGAGTATGATTAATGTTTGTAATAAACAAGTGTTGGGGTCCAGGGTTGAACACTTCCAGACCGTGAGAACTCCGAATGATAATTTCTGGGCTAGTGAAGACGAAGTTAATGTCAATAATGTATCTACTTTGATGAGACAAGCAATAACGACACATAAAATGCGAAATATATCTGTCGATGCAAACAAAACATATTCATATCCAAAACATTCAGTTATGCATGCACTAAAGGTAAGAAACATGTTTCCTCATATGTTGCACACTCACTCATTTGGATGATTTCCCCTTGGTTCACTTTCCCCATCCTGGGTCTCTTCTTGCATGTCCTAGGAATAAAGTGAAATAATTCATTATTTTATTTATTTGGCATCACTAATACTTTTTACACAAATAGCAAACTATGTAATTGTAAATCAGAGCTGAGTTAAATTGAAGCATTACACAGATGTGGTTATGTCTTCCCTAGTTCTAAAACTTATAATACCGTACACAATTTCCCCAAGATAACAAGTAAATCTCAGTGCGACACAAAATGCTGACTCAGTGCCTTCAGGGAAGTAATAGCTTTAAGGATTGAAGACAAATGAGTATTTCTTTTTAACTGGAAGGCCGTAGGATCCAAAACGTCCACCTATAATTAAGTAAAAAGCGACTTTACCCTTAATATTTGTACCAGCACATCTTTTGAGAATGTAGGTCAGAATATTATACAATACCATACATTTCTCACAAAACACTGCAATTAAAGCAAATTTTCAAAATTATTTGGTGTAAGTATGTAAATTAAATGCCTCTATTGTGGAGTATGTTGCTGCTAATATCCAACGTTAAAAGCCTACTGGTGAACGGTAGCACATAGTTTGCAAGGTAGATACAAGCCGAGGAAGAGATTGGAATATTAATAGGGTTAGTCAATTTCATATGCTTTTAAGAATGTAGTCACAGGTCACTTAGAATGCTTTCAACAAGGGATTTCCTGGTATCGTGGGTATTAATTAGCATTCAGCAATTTATCAATGCAGGTTTGAAATTCATAGATTGAATCCAACGTTTATAGTTCCTGCCTTAGAACAAAAACTAACTTCAAACATTACAGAGCTTAAATGCGCCAAGCCATGTGTTTACTGACAGAAAATGAGTGGGTATAAGTGGTGTACCGACGTGGGAGGGAGGAGGTTTAGTGTTTAAATACCCCTCCCCCAGAGACAATTGTTTACATGATCCTGTATATATCTTAAAAGTGATCACGTTCGTCACTTGGTAAATGTCCTACACTCCACTCGGGGCGAGACGACTCCCTCAGAGTTGGAGCAGCCAAGGATTAGGATTAGTGTTGAAGTGTGAGATCGGTAACTTTTTCACTCGCTTCGGGTTGCTTTAATTATATGTCCGTTTGATTAACGATAATTAGTGAAACGGGGAGAATTTGGAATTTATTACTATCAATTATACGATAATGCCATCGAGATTGGCAGATTTTGAGAGTCAATAACAGCCTAATGGCAGTAAGAACATGGCAGTCAAATTTTATTTTTCTCTCACATAATATCAATATTATAAATAGACACCTATAGACCACCGCATCATATCAGTTTTAATATTTAGTTACAGTTATCCATATTTTTTAAAAGATGTATTTTTTTTTCTTTTTATGATGCTGAAAAATAATGTGACCTAAAACAGTTTTCATGCAATGAAAGAATATAGTAGGACAAAGATGAAGGTAATGTTGTTTGCCGACGACTTTGTGATCTGGGGGCGAGGATGAGATGGAGGTACAAGAACAGTTAGACGTAATAAATGAAAAGATTGAGCAATGGGGATTGAAGATAAATGTGGAGAAGAGTAAAACAGTGGTGATGAGCAGAGATAGGAAAGAAGGAAAAGGAGTAATCAAAGTAGGAGATAAGGAATTAAAAGTGGTGAAATACTTCAAATACTTGGGAAGCGAACTGACTGAAGATGGAAGACTAGATTTGGAAATTAGCAGAAGAATACAACTCGGGAGTGCTTTCTAACAAAAGGTACGGGGACTAGTATGGAACAAGGATGTACCAATTAAGGCTAAAGAAGTTATGTACAAAGCATATTATGTTCCTATAATTACATATGCAGCAGAAACTTGGACAATGACTAAGAGGGATGTGAGCAGAGTACAAGCAGCAGAGATGAGATTCCTGGGAAGTGTGGTACAGAAGACGAGGGGGTCAGAGTGAGAAATGAAGATATACGGAATGAACTGGCAGTATAGAAACTAAATTACAAACTGGAGCAAAACAGATTGAGATGGTTTGGAGATGTTAAACGGATGAATGAAGTAAGGCTACCAAGACGAGCAATGTAATGACGGATGACAGGGAAGAGAGGACGAGGAAGACCAAGAATGCGTTGGATTGACTCAGTGGAGAATAATATTAGAAAACGGAGCCTGGATTGGAACACTATGTCGGAAGAGGAATGGTGGAACGACAGAACAAAGTGGAAAGGAACCACATTT
This sequence comes from Meconema thalassinum, assembly GCA_946902985.2. Lineage (NCBI taxonomy): Eukaryota > Metazoa > Arthropoda > Insecta > Orthoptera > Tettigoniidae > Meconema > Meconema thalassinum. The sequence continues at coordinate 32,761,147 of OX336393.1, forward strand.
GCCCCCACCCCGTGTCAACTAGAAAAGGGGAAATGAAGATGATGATGTTGATTAATCGAAATATCATTTTAATAATGTATTTGATGATGATGACTGACTGGCAGAAAAGCAAGGTCATCTGCCCCTTGTATAATGTAATGCCGGTATATTAATGAACCCCCCAGAAGGAAAACCTGCATACGCCACTGGGTAAGGTACCTTAAAATGGTTCTTCAGGGTTTCCCATTTTCATCTCCAGGTCAACGCTAGGACGTTATCTCTTAAAAGGCAATGATCGTTTCCTTCCAACTCCTAATCATATTTCATTAATACCTCATTTAGGCTAAACAAAAAGGCGAACGGCCGTAAAAACCACTGCCAAATATAAATTCATTTCACCTCCTCCCCGACACAGCAAAATTAGGAATATTAAGGGGTAGAAAATAAACAACTATATGAAATGTGGTATGAAGGAGGGTTTCTTCAGAACGTACTTAAAGTTAAAATAAGTGTACTTAAGTATTAACAATTACTTTCTTCGTATGATTCTAGCTAATTCTCTTACTTTTATCTCATATCTTAAATTATTTAATACAAATACACAAAAGACCAAGTGCATGTTATAGCAATGCTGAGGATTGGGAAGGAGTAATCACGGTCATAAGTTAAAACATTCCCAGCATGTGCCTGGAAAAGTTAGACACCACATACTGTAAGGCCACTGCCAGGCCCCACTTCTATAACCCTCATGAGTGGATCTCTGGAGTGAATACAGAAATCCTAATTGTATGGCTTTACCCTGAACTAAAGTCCACAGGGGGCAATTAATGCAAACATAATGCTAGCTTCGCATACACACTTTTGCCACACAAAATTAAGATGCAGCTCAGTGATCAGAACAACATTGTACATTGTCGGTGGTTGCAGGTGGATTAGATATTTTAGTTCTTCTTATGTACATGAAAATGGCTCGTACTTTCTGTACTATACACAAGCTAACAGCTAAGCACTTCCGTTTGCCATCAATACATTTGTGAAAATGAAAGTCCTAATCCCAAAATGCTATTAGGTGATAAGTAGATGACCTGGACGCATGACGGTGCTTAACTCTTTCAAATCTGAAGATGATGTTTCTGATTCGATACATGGTACGATGATCGGAATAGGCCATTCTGCAATCTTAATATCCCTAACATGTTCTATATGACTTTTTGCACAAATATGTTCCCCTTTTCATAAGTAGAATTGTGTGTTACACATGACTTGTAAACTTGCACTGAAGGATTCAAGGAATAAATAACATACTGAAGTTAATTCAAATTCGCATCCGTAGTGTTTTCTCATGTCAAAGAAGACAGGGCAAAGAGAGAGAAGTTTTGTAGAGTTTGTAGAGTTCCTATACATATGCCAAGTGTGGGCCTAATAGATTGTCTCTAGAATTGAGTGTGTGTGGAAGTGGCGTGGGTGCAGTAACTTACTGTTAATATATAACGTTAATATCAGTCATAAACAAGCAAAGTTGATGAATGTTGTGTAAAGAAATATTTCATAGTGTGTGGTGCATTTTACTGTATTGATTTCCTATTAAAGCAATATTGATCTCAATAATACTCAAGGTAGGGAGAAACTTAATGTACTTAATGTACTTGGCACCTTATGAGGAATGCCTTCATTTCACATCCACAAACCTTAACGAAAATATTGTAAACAGAACAAATGAAGTGTCTGTTATACACACTATTGTTTCATTCACCAGCCTGTTGGGTTATGGCTAAAACAGGTGTTCGCCCATCTTATTGGTTTATAGCCACTATACTTACAGGTGTCATAGATGAGAATGATGTCTTTACCAACAGTCCACCAAATTCATTTCAACAGAACCCTTCTGTAATAGCTCCATACAACACAACAGCCAAAACACATGGTCATTTCACTCACAACTACAACAAATTCACACGTTCTATGCTTCTACAGAATAACGTCCTTCCCACTTGTTCAGAAATCCAGAATGGATATTTGAATAAAGTAAATAGATATCAGAAGAGTCACCTAACAGTTGCTAATATAATCGAACCAAACTCCAAAATACGTCTACTTCATGATGATCACACGTTTGATGAATGGTGGCTCTATCAAGATGCGAAATGTTATCAGGGAACTTGCACAATATGTAAAAACTTATCACAGATTTTAAATGACAGTCTAGCTATGGTCACCTTCTTTCGTACAAATTATATTACACGGAATTTATATATCTACAAGCAATGCAGCACATCAAGTTATATAATTTCCCCACAGGATATAGGCAATAAAAACACAAAGAAGGGTGAGATTGAGTTATAGAATTTCGCCACAGAATATAGGCAATAAACAACACAAAGAAGTGTGAGATTGAAGTTTCTGCCTTTGCATCAGATTACCAGCAGTGCATGGGGATAAGGAAGCAATCTACACTATCGGCTTTCTACCGATAACAAGGTCAGTATCATAACAAATCAAAACAGGGCTCTGAGGCCATTTCACTCAGATCAGTTGTAAATACAAAACAAACTTCATGGAGTAATTGTTTTTAATAGGAAAGTTTGTAGTTTCACGTGACCATTCATGTGGCGACCATGAGCCACGGGACCTCCATTTTTAAGAGGAATCCCAACCACAGGGCGCTATATTTCACTCCGAAGGAATGTTGAGGAATTAACGAGAAACATGAATAGAGAGTCATTTGGGATAGAATGTTGCCTTGTTCCATTTGTGAAGCTTTTGGTATTGTACTGTGTAATTGGTTCAATGCGTGACATACCATGCCCAGTTAAAGGACAGATAATGGCCTGGATCATCTTACAAAGACTATCTTCCTAAGAATTTCAACATTTGTTTACTAGCAGCCTCAATATTGCGTTCAAATGTTGGTATTCCATTTTTGTATTGAAGTTATGCAGAAATTAATAAATTTATCACTGAATTCTGGCGGGGTAGTTTGATGTTTTAGAAACGATTTCTGTGTCGCGGAATTGGAAGCCTGATTACAGTATACAGAGAATCTCTTAAATATTGCGATCATCTACAAAACTGGAGAAGCAAATCATGAATGGAATTTGATAACTTGCAACAAACAACAACCAGATATTAAAAATCCCAAAAAGGTCTTTTACAGATGAGCCAGACTCCAAATACAATTTAGGCAGGGAGTCCTATCAAGCCCTAGGTCGATAATGTGAATGTTTGGCCCTTAAAGCAACACCTACCATATCAACCTATCCAGCAAACAAATCACAGAGAAAACAATATCTTCCCTATACACTATGGAGCAAGTATATGATCAGCCAGAAATTACTAGAATTACATTCAGGTTTCGTATTAATTCCTAAATATTTCATTAGTGCATATGATCCCCTCACAAATGTATCACCAAACCTTTGAAAATCTCAGCCACACTTGGTGGAGAAACATCAGATATCATTAAGCATGTAATGTGACTTAATAACCATAAAGCTGCTCTCAATATAATTAGGCACTTACTACTCTCGCATCTCCGCCATTTGATGATGATAGTGCTTCCGTTTTGACATGTGCGACTATCTCTGCAGTGACATTCTCATTAATCGTAACTTCCTTGATGTCTGCAGTACCTTCCATGATATGTGCTCCCTACAGAGAAACAACAATTAGTTAATAATGTAGCTCAGGAAGCATAAGAAATAAATTTTCTAGACACACAAGCACGCTAGACCTTCATCTTGTTTTATATGTCTCGGATTAGTTCTCAACACAATGAATAATTTTAAGAAATTTGGCAAGGTTAAAATAGCAACTCTGAAGCTGAAATTTCGCTGCGATAAGTGGTCTTTAGCTGGCTTTCACATAATTTATATTTTTCTGACTTATATTTTCAAGGTTTTGAAAGCTTTACAAGACAAAAATATAAAAGAAAACCATACCTATTACTTACGATGTATTCGTTGCCATCACAACACAATATATTTTGTTTCTGAGAATCCAATACTTTCATGTAGCGACAGTGTTTTAAATTCAGCAACAAAATGCTTGCCTCGGTGGGTGAGTGGATAGCGTGTCGGTCTACTAACCCCAAGATTGCAGGTTCGCCCCTGACCATGGTAAGTGATTTTTGAAAGGCGGCAAAAATACGATACGTATGTCATACGATGTTGGCATGTCAAAGAACCCATTTGAATTCAGTAGGCCGAGTTCATAATGGCAAAATTAATCTCGGGAGTTTCCGCCAGCACAAAGTTCCTCATTTCTCTACTCGAAAGCGCTATTGTATTCAAGGAGATTAGATATCTAACATCTAACCTCCTTGACTTTCATAGTCAAGGAACTACGAAATTCGACATGCAAGCTACCCTCTGGGTGTCAAATAGCAAAGCTTGCACCAGGCACCCGAGGCCATACGATATTAGCAACAAAATGGATACTATTGTCTTTTATTTTATGAGATATAAGATAGGTGTTTGATTCAAGATGAAAAGAAACACAAACTTGAATTTATAAAACACACTTGCATTTTGGAACTTTCCTTAAACACGAATTCCAAAACTGACTAACTTAACTGACAAAAATAAATATTGATATGATAATCTACAGTTGCACATCATGTGATTGAGGGGTTATGAAGTCAAAGACAATTCAACACCTCAATACACACAGTCCAAGTTTCAGTAGCACACTCTTACTAATATGTCAAGGATTCTTCGAAGTACCTACCTAATTTAGCAGCACAACTTAACCTTACAGGTGATGCAAGTTTTGCCATAATAATTAAAGGTTGTTTCAAAAAGGACAACAAATAACCAGTTTGAAACTATTATAGACATTTGACAAAATAATAAATAAACAGCTCAAGGAAGCGATCTGACTCAATCCACATTATTAATAAAATAGAGTTAAAAAATACAAACTTTTCTGTTGTTCAATTTCATAATTGAAATTAAAACTGATTAAAACAAACTACATAGCTTAAAAAAGATTTGAGAATAATCCAAGGTGGGAAATAATGTACACAGTCACCTGGCAATCAAGTTCTTCTTTAACAAATGCATCTTCAAATACATCATCAGGTCCTTCAATTTTCATCCCCACTGGCCTATCAGAGGGTGACTGCTCATTCAAATGCTGGGAAGTAATGAACAAGCATGACTATATATAACAAGTAGTTCCGTGAAGAACTATACAGCCTATTTTCATATATCCTACTTATGTTAACTGCCACAATCAACATACAAAATTTCAGTTTAATTGCTGTAACAGATTTGTAGATATTGAGAACCGTCTAAATATTTCAGATGGTCACTAGGTTGGATTTTTATTTTTGTACTATTACATTAAGATTATTGTGTACGTGTGGTATTCAAACTTCAATCGCATGATTAGACAACAAGAAGTAAAAACGAGATTTTAAAATTACGCACAGCAGCCATCATGTGATAATGCAAACCATTGAAATAAATTAGATGCCAGTGGATCAACATTTGTATAAGCATTTAACGTGCAACGTTTCACGGCACTCGGATAGTTAATTCGCGAGAAACGTCCATTTAAATATTTATACTTTGCGTCGCCGCCATGTTGGATTTGTGCTCACCACGTTCCTGAAAGTCCTATAGGTGAACATATGTTCATAGTCTCTATGAACATAAAAAAATTCAGTTTGGTTGCTGTAAAAGATTCATAGATATTGAGAACCTTCTAAATATTTCGGGAGCTCACCATTTAGGAGTGTTATGTGTATAGGCCATAGAGTTATGTACCATTCAAGGACAATTATTGCCTAGGTTCATTATTCAAACTTTCACTTCGATCGCATGATTACGACACAAGAAATTAAAACTTAATTTTAAAATTTCGCACAGCCGCCATCTTGAGGTTATGTAAGCAATTGAATTAAATTAGATGGCAGTGCATTACAATCTGCAAAATCAATTACTGTACCACATTTCACTGCGCTCAGAGAGTTAAATCACGAGAAAAGTCTATTAAAATATTTTAAATTCGCTTGGTCGCCATGTTCGTTTCGTACTTTACAGGTTTATGAAATATACATAGGTATACCTGTATCAGTACGCTTTATCACCGTACAAAATTGCAGGGTGATATCTGTAATAGTTTCGGAGATATAGAATGTCAGTGAAATATTTCGCACAGCCGCCATTTTGAGGTTATGTAAACAATTGAACTAAATTAGACTCCAGTGCATTACAATGTGTATAAACATTTGCTGTACCAAGTTTCATTACATTTAGATAGTTAAATCGCGAGAAAAGGCTATTTAAATGTCTCAACTTCGCTTGGCCGCCATGTTGGTTTAGTAGTCACCAGGTTTTTGAAAGTCTCATAGGTGAACTTCTTGTAGTGCCCTTTATCACCGTACACAATTTCAGGGCGATAGCGGTAATAGTTTCGGAGATATTGAATGCTAGTGAAATATTTCGCACAGCCGCCATGTTGGATTGGAGAGACGTAACAAAATTTGAAGGGCGCGGTCGAGGTCGCCGGGAATAGTGCTATGAACTTCCCGAGTTTCATTGAAATTGCTCCAGCCGTTTCGATTTTATTAGGGGGGGACACACACACGAATCACACACACACACACACACGCACACACACACGGACAAAAGGTGATCTCATAAGCCTATTTTTTCAAAATTGAAAATAGGCTAAAAATTAAAGAATATGAGCTGATGATGATAATAGTGATACAGGTAATAATAATAATAATAATAATAATAATAACAGTGAACTGTTACAAAACATTTGCTGACAAACTATCACATTACCAAGCACCTAGTACATGTCTTAAACCTTTGGATTTGGCCCTGGAAATAATAGAGAAAACTGTTTCTCACAGATTACGTCCATGACCTATTAACCTGCGATCCTCCTGAAGGAATAATATTAATAATTATTATTCAGATTTATTATTAATAACAATAATTATTATTATTATAAATGTAAAGTAAATAAAATAATTATTTACATCCATCACCACTTATCTATAATTAAAGTAAAGTTTCAACCCGACAGACCCAAACTCAGAACAGTTAAAATATCCACGAATTGATCTGGAATGCCTTAAAGCAAAATTCAAACAATTTCCTTGCAAATATCACCAACCAAAATCTTTCCAATTGGATGGTATTAGAAGATACACTATTGGGATCTTCCCGGATTATTGGGGTTCTTCCCCGAAAACATAAAAACAGACGGTTGAACAAGACCAGGGAAAAGGACATAGACCCTCTTATTCAAAACTTTAAAAAATGTAGTTGCAATACAATACAAAAAATAACTGGCATGAATTCATCAAAGCCCAGAAAGAAGCCTCAAGATTCATCAGATCTGAAAAACGCACATTACATCAAAATAGACCGACAGAAATAGATCAAAATTGAAGACTCCACGGGATAACGGGGTAAGCCACATTATGTAGATTTTTCAGGAGAGCCAATTTAAACTTTCAACACTAAAAAAATACTTACAAACACCCCCAATTGAGGGTAAGCGATATAGTTACTTAGCTAAATGGATTTACTATAAAGGAAGTACATGTAAAGTGAGAGGATATGGGACGTTCTTCCCGTTTCCACTAAAAATAGAATCTTCTGTATGTCGGTGACTTACCGCATTATTTGAAGTTAATTACAACTGATCTGTAGTAACGATAGCCGGCCACCAGTGTGCGTCATAAACTCATTTCCGAAAAAAATGGACTTACCCCGTTCATTCCATATGGTCTTCTATTACATGGAAAATAGTACAAGAAACTGTCATTTGCTGACCAACTATCAGATTACTAAGTACCTGTTTTATGTGATAAACATCCGGATGAGGCCCTGGGAATAATAAAGAAATCTGTAATCTTCTCACAGATAACTTCCATGACCCTTTAACCAGCGATACTCCTGAAGAACAATTCTGATTTGAGCAACCGATTCCAACTCCGGATTCAGAACTCCGTTCATTAGAAGAAATCGAGAAAATAATCTGTTAACTTTAAAATAGATAAGCTCCAAAGGAAGATGTGATGATGATGATAATTGTTGTTTTAAGGGGCCTAACATCTAGGTTATCGGCCCCAAAGGAAGATGTAATGTTGGGATTAAGAGGTAAAAGCCTAGCTGAGAAATTTCAAGTAATTCTTGTAGATTTATGGTGAAAATTCCTGAAGACTGGACTTGCAACCTAATTCACCCACTACATAAAAAGGGGGAGAGAACAGACACCAATACGTACGAAGGAATATCCTCACTGTCACTCACGTAAAATATTCTCTCTAAAGCATTATTCACGGGACTTGAAAACAAAACTGAACTCCTAGTTGGTGAATAACATGAATGATTCATAAATGGCAGGTCCTGTGCAGACCAAATTCTCAATTTCAAAACCATCTTGATAATTTATAAAGCCAGGCAAACAACGCTCACTTTGGAGACATCAGGAAATCTGGCGACTCAGTAGACCCACACACACTATTCAATATTCTAGAAGTATTCAAAGTTGTCAGGAAAACAAGAGAATTGATTCGACAGACACTGACAGCCATAACTTCAATACTTAAATTTCAGTCAGCATTCTGACCGTTTCCATATTAGCACAGGACTTCGACAAGGAGACGACTATCACCGTTATCGTTCAATCGTGTCCTTGAATAAGTTAACAGGATAAGGGGAAAGAAGAGAAATAACGATTGGTTGACGACTAAACATTACATTCATCTGCAGTGTTTGGCCTTCGCGGATGATCTAGCTATTCTTTCTAACAATAAACAAGAGGCAGTTCAGGTCCTTGAAAGAATTCACGAATTTACAGTTAAGACGGGATTCCGAATGCATGGACGAATCCACTGGTCATCTAGACAGGAAACCTCTGAAGACTTAATTCGGCAAAAAATCATCAAGTAGATAAATTCAAACCCCACGGCAGCTGCAGCAATCCGGTTCGAATTCTGCTAGCAGCACCCATCCTGAATGGTTTCCCAGGGTTTTCCACACTCCCTCCAGGCAAATGACGGGATAGTAATTTAATTCATGTTTGAATCGTGACGCAAACAAATAGAGAACTTCAAAATTACAGATGGCCTATACCTACAGATGTAATCAATAAATCTACATCTAAGACATTATACCACAGTAATCAAACCTGAAGCACTCTATGGCTCAGAAACATTGATCATTGAAGGTAGATCTCTTAGTAAGGACATAGAGAAACAAGAAAGGAAAATCCTTGGTCCAGTCTGCTCAGAAAAAATCTGGGTAAAACACAAGTCTCGGAAGATTTATCAGCATTCAGAAAAGATCACCGACACGTACAGGACAAGGCAATTTAAGTTCTACTGCAACATTCTCAAAATGAACCATCACAGGTTCACCATAATGATTCTCAACCTTGCTCTCTCAATGAAGTCAATTACCAGTGGCTTAGTGAAATAGAAACACAACTTTAAGAAATAGGCATCACAGAAGAAATTATATAAGATCGACCCCAGTTTAAAACAGTAATTAACAACCTCCATTTTGCTGAGAAAATGAATACAAGGACCAATAAATCATGGACTGAAGAACGGAGGTTTTAATATTATTATTAGGAAAATTAAAAGCAAACATTACAGATTCAGATTACTATTTGGTAGGGGGCCGATAACCTACATGTTAGGCCCCTCAAAACAAGAATTATAACCATCACTATTTGGTAGTATTAAGAACATGACATAATTCCTATTAATTACAGTACACAAAGATTTGAATGCCCATCAGTAATGGTACACAATATATGGAACTAAAATACAACTTACAATCTCAGGGAATTCTTCTGGTTCACATTTGATAGATGGTCGACCCTCCATAATGTTGAGGAATCTAAAACACAGGATAACTATGTACCCGTAATATACTATAACATTCAGGATACACTGTAACAAGTACAGGATATATTTGTCATTTACACACAGAAAAGTTTAATGGTATATTCCAATACCTTTCCAGGAATTTTTCTTGTGTTTTGCTCTATATTCTTTAAATGTATGCAACCGTACATAAAATGGAATTTCTATCTACGTCAGGGCTTTGAGGAAGATGGATTGGTATCCCTGTAAAAGTCTACCCCTCCGAAACATTCCAGAAGTGTTTCCATCTTAGTAACCAATAAAGAGGTGGTGGTGTTGATTGCTGCTTCAAGGGGCCTAACTATTTGGTACTGATATGGAATGAAATTACAAATCACAAATTATAAACGTCCAGGAGGTGTTTGTGTGTTTATCGTATGAACAGTGCTAGATTGTCTAAATAGGACTGGGGATTCAGAGAGACAGTGCAATTGCTGAAGCGCCCGTGCAGTCTCATAGGCAACACCAATAACCTCTGCATGTCACTAATGATCTCCCCAGGGCAATCAACTAGTGGGGAAAATAATGAAAAACAATATGGAGCCTCATCTGAATTATGTAGTTCATTCATCATCATCTTGCACAGTTTCCAGCCACTGGCCGGGTCTGTTTGGAACACAAGCCTCTCCAACGTCTTCTGTCTTCCACCATCTCTCAGCCTCCAACCTTGTCCAGTCTTCTCCTCTCTTCTTCACGCCTTCTTCCACCCCCTTCAGCCACCTGTCTCTCGGTCTTCCTCTCGGCCTCTTTCCTTCCTACTTCGTCTCGTGTATTCTCCTGGGTATCCTCTTCTCCTCCATTCGTTTTACATGTCCATACCATCTAAGCCTACATTTCTCTATACTGAACCCTTATTGATCTTCGATAAATAAGTATTCATATTTATTATTATTATTACTACGGCCCAGGCAGTACTTGAGGAAGTCGACATGGATATAAGGGAGGCTAGCATTTCGTAATATTGCAACAGGAGCTGAGCTGGTAGCTATTCTTGGGGGACGGCTAGAATTAGCCGGGTTCAAGGCCAAATTGAGCAACTACTGTACCAAAATTGGAAGCATAAAGGAAGGATCACGAGGCACTTGCAACGAACATACGATTGAATCAGCCAATCACAAGAGACCAAGCCATGACCACGCGGTGGACGGCGTCAGTAGTAAAAAGCCCGCGGAAATGGATATCTAGAGAACCGCCGAACGGATTAATTTCCGCACGAGTAATTTGAGACGTTTGATTTATTTGAAGAAGAATGACACTAGTCCCATCTTTGTGAGACAAAAACTCTGGAAGTTTGGCATGACGCCACTCTAAGTCAATCGTTTCGGAGCCTTGAGAGGCTTACTTCACGCCAGTTTGTATTGTGATTTTTGACGCTCGAAATTATTAGAAGTCATTCTTTGTGGAGCCTTGAGAGGCTTACTTCACGCCAGTTTGTATCGTGATTTTAACGCTCTGAATTTGGTTAAGTCATTTTATTTGGGAGCTCTGAGGAGCTAATGTCACAGCGATTGCATTATCGAATTTTAAAGCTCGAATACATTTTAATTCTGGAATCAACTTTATTTTGTGAGCTAAATATTTCACGCCAGTGCGTGATAACTTGTAACATTTACTTAAAGACGACGAGTTCAGCTCAAAGGGGCAAGTCTTGTAACACCCTAATTAGCGCTCACCGGAGCAAAGGTCCACAGTACAGGACGGAAATACCGAGCAAGATAGCGACTGCTAGTGCAGCCAAGATCTTAAACTTGTTAACGAGCCAGTGACGTGGTCTCGAGGTGTATATTTATGTACATATTGCAGTGTATTTTATATGTGTTTTATTGTGCGTGTGTGCGAGATATTTAGGGCCAGTCTTCGCTATTAATCGCATTAGGACAATTGTGGGTGAACTGAGTAACCTGCAAGCGATTATAGATAGGTAAAATAATTAACATTGAACTTTTCTGCCAAGGAGTCGATACCAAGATGATCAGCACGTGGTTTGGAGTTGGGATGAACTTCAACAGATCAACGCAGACGACTACTATGGAGTGCTAATTTGTCCATAGGGGCAATGGGTTGAGGAGGATGTCCTTAGTTCTACAAGCAGAGCGGTGATGTACAACAATTGGATTATTTCAATTATGTAGTTAGATTTGGCAGGGGAACTTTGTAAATAGTCATGTTTCTTTTCTTGTTGTTTAGAGTTTTTCTTGCACCGACGCTCAATGTTTTAAATGTCCGTTGGCGCGTGGCCAAAGTGTTTGTTAGATATTTGTTTTTCCTTGAGTCATATGTAATGCGCGCGGCGTGCGTGCGTGATTTTTATCCTTGCAAATGCGGAACCCGTTACATTCGATAAATGGTGCTTTATTAACGTTAATATTTGAAATAGGAATGGGAGGAAATTACTGTAAGATATTTGCTGAACAGGTTATTATTCATATTAGGGTTGCCAAGCGCACCAACTTAAAAGTAATTTGTAGAACACCTTCGTTCTAATTTTGATAGATTTTTTTTGAATCCTTTTCAGGTTGACTAGTCACGGCATAGAACGGTGGCGCCAGCATGTGGAAATTATTTGTGTCTTTTTATTTCAGGGTCTGTCAAAACCCATACGTGTGATTGTGTGTGATACTGTGTCAAGTGTGTGTTGATTCTACGTGAGGAGGGGGTAGAGGTCCTACCGCTCTCATATTTTGCTGCTGTTGTATTTTTGATGGAAAGACAGGGTGCTCTAGGGAGACCGCTGTTTCTTGTCCATATTTTTCTGACACACACACGTATTATTGTGCTTTGGGGCACACTTCTTCGAGATTCGACCCCATGTCCTGGGAGGTCGAGATATTTGACACGTGGGTTGACAGACATGCAGAGTTCCACAAATCGCCCGTCTTGCCTGTGACTTATTTTTGATAGGCAGTCCTGATTGTCCGACTGGCCCCTGTGAGCTTTCATGTAGCAAACCTGTTCATTGTGATGGTGATTTTTAAGCCATAATTAATTGGGGAGTTCGCCATGTGTGTGACGGCTTGTTGTACGTTGTATGGGTAAAATATTGTATTATTAACGTAAATGTTGGCTGTGTGCCTATTGCTTTGTTTATGACTCGATTCATGTATATTTTGTGTGTCACACCCGTGTGGTGTAGTGTAGAGTACTTGTAAATTTTGACAGCGGTCATTTTGTGTATTTTTATTTGGTCACGTGTTAATGTACTTGTGTTGATTTGTGTGAGAAGTCCTAAGTTTTTAGGCAGTAAATGTTGCTACGGCAATTTGATTCCAATTTCACACGGAAATTTTGTGTTTGTTTATATTAGATTTAGGAAGTGTCGGTTTGGTTTTAAGTATTGTAGTTGCGTTCCCCCGTGTCGGTCTAGCTCTAGAAATGTGGATTCGTTGTCTGAAGGATCATTCTGGACGATGACGAATCATGCATTCATTGTACACATCGTGATGCATGTAGAACGGCATACACACATAAATGGTCACTTTTGTATTTTATCTTAGGGACACTTGGTCCAGGTAATTAATCTCTCCAGAGATTTTCGCCTAGTTTTGGGCATTTTTATTAAGTGGGAGTAAGATGGGAGTTTTTGTTGTTTATTTGTTAAGTGTAAATATGGTGATTTGTTATTAAATTCATTTGTTTTAACCCTGGCTTCACTCTTTCCTGCATGTTATTTTGTTATATGTTACCCTGCAAGTTAATGAAGCGCCTTGACAACAACTTACGATATGAACCGATACACCCCCCGAAACTGAGTCTCATATGCTTCTTTGCAAGGGTACAATACCATCCTGTAATGGATCCTCCTTCATTAATTCTCTGGTCCTCTCATTTCTTATTCTGTCCATCTTTGTAGCTCCAATACTGCTTCTCAAGAAACTCATATCACTGGCCTGTATTTTGCTCTTCTCCCTTCCTTTCATAACCCAGGTCTCCGAGGCATACGTCAGGATAGGGACATAGTACGTCCGATATATGATCTTTTTGCTGTTCTGAGGGACATCCTTGCTCCATAACATGCTTCTCACACTCCTCCGAAATGCTTCTGCCTGCCTCCCCCGCTCATTTATTTCCCTATAGTTTCTTCCATTATCTTGTATCAGGCTTCCCAGATACTTGAAACTCTCCACTTTCTTCAGCTGTTCCCCACCAATTGTTATTCCCGTTGTGGTTCTTTCCTTCTTCCTTGTTGTGATCACCATCTCACTCTTATTTATGCTAAATTTCATCCCATATCCTTGTATGATTCCTTCCCACACGTCCAACTGTTCCTGTACCTCCTCCACCTAGTTTCCCCAAATCATCAAATCATCTGCTAACACCATTGCTTTCATCTTTCCTTCCCCAATTACTTGTGCCACTCGGGATATTATGTCATCCATCACCACAATGAAAAGTAACGGTGACAGTGCACTTCCTTGTTTCAGGCCATTTCTCTGTTCCAACCAGTCTGATCTCTCTCCTCCCACTTTCACACAGCTCACGCTTCCCTTGTACATCTCCTTTATCCTCTTTATAGTCCATTTCTCTACTCCTCTATCCTCCAGGGACTTCCATACTTTGTTTCTGCATACACTGTCATATGCTTTCTCAATGTCTGAATTATGTAGTACGTCTACTTAATTGTACCACGCTCCTGTTTCATCTTCCTGTCGATCTCCGTTGGTGATTGGGGCAGATGACCTCCCTGTTTCACTCCTTTAAACAATAACCATAACTACCTTGGTAAAATCTTGTTCTCTTCAGACCTTCGAAGCTTATGGAGTCTTTCATGGCCTTTTTCGGAAGCCTTCATAGGGAGGTTAAGGCTGCTTGAGCTTTTAGTTCTCGCAGTCAAGTAGTGCAGTTGCAATGTATATAAAGGGAGGTAGCGCGCAGTTCGTTACTCCTGGGGGGTCCGGGCGGGGACACCAAGAGCCCGCCGATGAGCCAGCTTGGTGTCCTAGGCGAAACCCCACACAAGACACGGCACAAACCTAGAAGAATTGCTGAGTTTTAATTCACTGGCCGTGAAAGCCAATATACCATCTTTTTGGAAGCCTTCATAGGGAGGTTAAGGCTACTTGAGCTTTTAGTTCTCGCAGTAAAGTAGTGCAGTTGCACTCTATATAAAGGGAGGTAGTGCGCAGTTCGTTACTCCTGTGGGGGTCCGGGCGGGGTCATCAAGAGCCCGCCGATGAGCCAGCTTGGTGTCCTAGGCGAAACCCCACACATGACACGGCACAAACCTAGAAGAATTACTGAGTTTTAATTCACTGGCCGTGAAAGCCAATATACCACCTGAGCTAAACTCAGAAAACACATAAGTGAATCGGGGATAAGACAAGTATCCCAATACCAACACTATTCCACTTAGATGCAGAATCATAAGGCTTCGTTTCAAGAATGTCCAATTCTATCTAAAGAGCATGAGATCCCATACTCTTAAACCATTAAACAATTGGTTTATAATCATATCGTAATTTATCATTTTTGATCATTTATCAATTAACATTTTCCTCATGGAATATTACACTCATTATTCTTTATTGAAATTCAGTGTTCCTCCAACATAAGTTTGTAGAGATTTTATTATTATTATTATTATTAATATCATTATTATGGAATTAGTATTTTATGATAATCAAGACGTGTTAAAAATAGTGTAAATGCTTTCAAGGTGTCATAATCCTGCTGCCTTTTATGCAAATGGGGTAGGACATCCCATATTATTATTATTATTATTATTATAATTATTAAAGAATGAAATTTTGAGGATCCACCACACCTACAAGTCTAAGCAATAAATCAAAGTATTCGCCTGGCATAATATGCAAGCAATATAATATAAGGAAGATTAATGACGACTAAGGAAGTTAACAGATTATAACGGAAATTATGGAAATTTATGGCACAAAAATAAGATTCACATAAGTCGGATGTTCTGTGGAGGAGGATCATCCCTCGGTGCGGGTCAGAGCCTGGCACCACGGACACGTGATGGCTCCACCCTATGGAAGAGTCGTATCCCAGCATTAGCCTCATGCTGCCTTCACTTCCTCAGGAATATGCCCTTAACAGGCATCGCTTCTGGTACCCCATCGGGCAATCCTGGTATCGCTCGCCTCACCTAGTGCCTCTTCTAACCGACCATAATTTTGGAACAGTTGGGTCGTGACGTCATAATCCTAGGGGGTCGTCCTGGACTCCTCCACAAACGCACACTCCACATTTCGATATTGTAGTCCAACGTTATTGAATATCCAATTATTCTGACCGTCTCAATTGTAACCAGTGAAATATTACGTATCTTGATAATAATAATAATGATATCCATGTGATATAATATCTCAGATATGCCTGTTCTGTTTCAAGCACGAAGTTTTCCACAATATGACATTGAATAAGTTCTTATAGTCGCTCACAATCACTTCACAGTTTGACATAATTCCAGTTCATAAATTTGACATAATTCCAGTTCATAAATATGAAGCATTGGGTGGAAGTTTACAGACAGTTGCGTGTAAACAAGCCCATATCCACATACCTTCAATTCTTCCAATATTCCCGCAATGATGAATTCTCACAAGCACGTGAATAACAATAATAATAATAATAATAATAATAAGTTGTGGTGAAGCACAAAGGCACTTTCCTTTCCACGCAATGGTATAAAAGTGAAACTATGTCTTCCGACATACGAGCAGAGTAACGTGGAGATGTTATTTTAAGTATTTTATAATAGAGGCCTAGCGTCACGGAGTATTTTCGCAGTATTACGACGGCGTAACGTCATACGAATCATAACAGGTGAACACCACTGATCAAAGCTGATCAACACTGATTGAATGCTACCTTGGCCTTCCAAGAGCTGGCTTTTATACGACATCAAGGTCCAATACAGATACCTGCAGTTGCATAACGTAATGTGATGCATTCGGTCCTATTGGTTCCCACGGTGGAATATACTAGAAGGTTTCTTATATCAATTGAAACATCATAAATTAAACAGGATAATAATACCAAATAGAATTCCGAAGTGCTGATGCCTTCCTCTTCATTATCTGAATACAAACAAGTATTTTGTGCTCCGTCACTTGGGCCACGTGCTCGCTTCAAAACATGGCGAGTCGACAGCTTGCCGCGACCTTGTTCTCACCTCAGCGCGCTCAATTCAAATATCACATCACGCCAGTATCCCCACTCCTTATAAGGGTACAATATCATGGTAGCGACAAGACCAATTGTTTGACACAATTTGTACGTTCATCACCAAAAAAGTATCCAAAGAAATAGAGGATGCAAAAATATTTAGCATGGCTTGCGATAGTACGTTCGACAAGTCCAGAAAGGAACAAGTGTCTTGTATTTTAAGGTATGCTGATGATAAAACAGGTCTTGTAGAATCACCCTCTACAACAGGTAAAGCCTTAATGGATACCGTACTTTCGAAAACTTGTGCACTCAGCGCGGACTTAACTGGAGATCTCAGCTTGTTGGACAATCGCAAGACGGAGCCGCAAACATGCGTGCTGAAATCAATGGTCTACAAGGTTTGATTCGAGAAGTTAATCGTATGGCTGTATATATCTGGTGCTGGACACATCCGGTTGTTATTAAGGCTGTAGGATTTTCATTGGATGCCGTAGAAACATTGTTTGCTTTTATAAGTAGGTCCAAGCTACGCATTGAAGTGTACAGTAAAATGCAAACTGAACACAGTGAGATTGGAAAGGGTTACTACCACTAGGTGGATGTCCCATTCGAGGGCTATAGATACAGTGCTTTTGACTCATGGTGCCGCGATTGAAACTCTCGAAGAAATAAGGCGTATTGAAGGACCAGGAGATTATGAAGCTGCAGCCCCTAGCCGCTGGACTGATCACTTATTCCACCAAATAACAATTTGTCTACACAGCAATAGCGTTTGCAATTGTTGATCCGTTCACAAAAAATTAACAATTCCCAGATATGGATCTTTTATCAGCTATGACCGTGCTTGAATCAAATTTAGCAAGGCTTGCAAAACTGCGAAAAGATATTAATTCTATCAAGTCGGAAGCTGAGGATTTCATGCAGAAATCTAACACTGAGTCTGTGCCTTTAAGACAAACTAGTCGTCTGAGAAAGAAGAACGTGAGTTAGCAAACGACGATCCTATTTCTGACCCTCCAGAAATCTTTAGGGTTCACACTTTCCTTGAATCTGTGGACATTGTCGTGAGTCAAGAAAGAGCGTTTCATGGGCGAGACCAATAATGACAAAATTGTTCTTGGACTCCTGAAAGACTCGGCTTTGTTGTCTAAAGCCCGCTTAACTCAAGTTCGAGAAAATAATGAAAGTAAGCCTGTGGATGCCTTCGCTTGTTTCAAATCAGTTTATGGCAAATTCTTTGATGAAGGGGCGATGAAAGAATACATAGCATTTTCCCGTTGCTTTGAGAGTATTCTAAAATCAATACCTCTAACCGAGAGACATCATGATGAGCCTGTGCCATCCGAGCCCGTGCAATCGGAATCAGATTTGGACGGAGGATAAGGATCTAGGCGGTTTAGGGGAGAGTTGCTTTTGATGATGAAACAGACGGCGACATCATAACGGTACCGGAGATGGATCTTCATAAAGATGTGTGTAACAGTGAGGTAGAGGAGGAAGTGGAAAACGAAGCACAAGCGAATCAGGAAGATGAAAATATCAAGGAAAGAGATGGACCGCGTAATGTTGGTTGCCTTCTTGAGATTTTCAGAGCGTTTTGCTTAGCTAAACTTTAAAGTGTCTTCCCAAATTTGTATTTTATCTTGAAGATTACTGTCACTCTCCCAGTAGCGAGCGTTTCGAATGAAGTCTCCTTTTCCAAGCTTAAACGCGTAAAAACAGACTTGCGCACCACCATGGGTGGTGACCGTCTGGAGGCTTCACTTATCATTGCAAGTGAGTGGGATAATGCGTTTGAAAAAGTCATTTGACATATTCGCATCCAAGAGCTCTCTGCTTGCAAAAACCTTTTGTTAACAGCTGATTGTGTAGCTTGATTTTTGTCTCAACTTGATTTCGAAGCTCATTAATGAATGAGTTGTATTGATTGTCTTTCTAGTATTGTAGCTTGATTTTTTTGTATTCGAACCTTATTCATTAAGGTTTTGTATTGCAGCTTGAGCTTGGTTATTGCCTGGAATAAAACACCTCGATTTCAAAGCTCATGGTTTAATTTTTATGTCGAAATCCTACTCAATGCTTACTTCTCACAAGTGTTACGGTATGTTTTCATGTCGATCGCACAACTGTCTAGAAGAAACGTATAATGCGCAAGTCACGATTAATTTTGCGTAGGAGTTGAGGGTTAAAATCATCTTTTCTCCCTTTTCTTGCGTTGAAAATTCACAAACTTGTTTGATGGCGTTTTACATTATTTAAAAACAACTAAACAACAACGTTTATCTGAAGTTGATTTAAACAATTACACTTAAAAATGGGTTTTTTAATAGATTCATAAGAACTATGGTGCGGGGGAGGGTCCTTGATGATGGGGAGCGGGTCCTTCATGATGGGGAGGGGGTCTTTCATGATGGGGGTGGGTCCCAGTGCGTCAGAGGCTTCACACTGTCAACAAGTGCAGGTGACCTCGATGTTACGCACCTTAAAACGTTGAACCCACAACCACCTGTCCAAATGATGCAAAGTGTTATAAGACTTCCACCACTGGCAGCCAGTGAGACGCTGGGGCTCTTAGTTGCGCCTAGTTGTGCCAGAATCCAACTGTCATGTTTCCTATCCGATTTTCCTTTTGAGCGTCCAGTCTAGTCTGCAAGCCTGTAATTCCAAACAAGTCGCCACCTAGATCCCCTATTAGCAGTTAGCCTCTGCTTCTACTCCACTGAATATAACCATCGCCTCCTTGGCCAAATGTTTATTCTGTTACCGTCTTCAGCAAAATTCATTAACCTCTAGGTTATCTCTCCTCCCCCATTCTCTGCACATGACCCCACCATCTTAGTCGGCTCATACGAACAGCTTCACCTAGAATGTTCATTTCCAACTTAGCCTTTATCTCATTATAACGAGTACCTTCCTTCCATTGCTCCCATCTATTTGTCCCATAAATCATTCATGCTACACTCATATCAGTTAACTCTAGCTTAAGTACCAGCTGTCACTTCCATACAGCAGGGGCGGTCTGAATGCTGAGCGATGTGGGGAGAGTTTCATTGCTACACTAACAGAATGCTGAGTGATGTGGGGAGAGTTCCATTGCTACACTTACAGAATGCTGAGCGGTGTGGGGAGAGTTTCATTGCTACACTGACAGAATACTGAGCGATGTGGGGAGAGTTTCATCGCTACACTTACAGAATGCTGAGCGATGTGGGGAGAGTTTCATTGCTACACTTACAGAATGCTGAGCGATGTGGGGAGAGTTCCTTTGCTACACTAACAGAATGCTGAGTGATGTGGAGAGAGTTTCATTCCTACACTAACAGAATGCTGAGCGATGTGGGGAGAGTTTCATTGCTACACTGACAGAATGGTGAGCGATGTGGGGAGAGTTTCATTCCTACAATAACAGAATGCTGAGCGATGTGGGGAGAGTTTCATTGCTACACTAACAGAATGCTGAGTGATGTGGGGAGAGTTCCATTGCTACACTTACAGAATGCTGAGCGGTGTGGGGAGAGTTTCATTGCTACACTGACAGAATACTGAGCGATGTGGGGAGAGTTTCATCGCTACACTTACAGAATGCTGAGCGATGTGGGGAGAGTTTCATTGCTACACTTACAGAATGCTGAGCGATGTGGGGAGAGTTCCTTTGCTACACTAACAGAATGCTGAGTGATGTGGAGAGAGTTTCATTCCTACACTAACAGAATGCTGAGCGATGTGGGGAGAGTTTCATTGCTACACTGACAGAATGGTGAGCGATGTGGGGAGAGTTTCATTCCTACACTAACAGAATGCTGAGCGATGTGGGGAGAGTTTCATTGCTACAATAACAGAATGCTGAGCGATGTGGGGAGAGTTTCATTGCTACACTAACAGAATGCTGAGTGATGTGGGGAGAGTTTCATTGCTACACTGACAGAATGCTGGGCGATGTGGGGAGAGTGTTATTGCTACACTTACAGAATGCTGAGCGATGTGGGGAGAGTTTCATCGCTACACTTACAGAATGCTGAGCGATGTGGGGAGAGTTCCATTGCTACACTAACAGAATTCTGAGTGATGTGGAGAGAGTTTCATTGCTACACTTACAGAATCCTGAGCGATGTGGGGAGAGTTTCATTGCTACACCAATAATCTTTAATAAATGTGGGGTATTTTGTATCCCACATGTTGGCAACAATGTGTGCGCCTCGGTGTGAGCACCTTGTTGACAGTTGAATGAGATTCAAGCGCAGTTGAACATGGTTGCTTATGCTAAAAGAGCAATAAATAAAAACACATACTTACATAATTTAGCACGTATTTCAGGTGCAGTAGTGACCATGGTTACTAATTTGAATAGGTAATGTCCCCCAGAGGATGAAACAGAGTATGTAAAAGCCACGATGACGTCTGATGCAGGTGTAAAAGCCACGTTCTGGTCTAATTCAGAAATAATGAATGTTCCACTGCTCCTATTTTGTTGTTTCCACCTAGCATTCTACTTTCTTGCATTTCTTCCCAATTGTTGAAATGCTGATCTTCATACCATACCCCCCACATTTCTGTTCAAGTTCAAACATATTGGCTTGCAAACTTTCGACAGAGGCCGTCTTTACCACCGGGTCATGCGAATAGGCCAGATTACTCACCTAGAAATTCACCCAGCCAGTTCAACAAATGGCCCATCAGCCTCGCCACACTCCTATTAATACCTTCCCTCAGGTGCTCTATCATACACCATCTCTAGATACACAAACACAACTGTCTCTTCCTCTCATTTCTCAGTAACTTGACGCATGTTGAGCATCCATCTTACTCTCGGCCAATTGTTCTCCTTTCTACAATGCCTGGGTACACTTTGCCCACTATAATTTCTGTAACCTTCCTTATAAATTGGTGTCATTACTGCTTTTCTCTAGTGTGAGGGTTCATTTCCTAAATCCCACGCGAATGCGATTATCCTAAGCAACCATTTCAGCCCTGCTTTCACATTTACAATTTCTGGCTGAAATTCAACTAACCCTGCCGCTTTGTAGCATTCGTGTTTATTTACCACCCTCTCCACTTCTTCAACCTTGATCCTGTTCTCCTCCTGCTGAACCTCAAAGTCTGCCTCATTGCCAGAAAGTCTCTATTAAGGGGAGGTATGACTGAATTTTTAACTTTCAAAGTTTTCATCATAACATTACCAGATTTCAATCAATTACAAAGAGAGTTGCTGGCATCTATTGTGCTAATAAATATTTATATAGCTTCATTAGTATTTGAGTTATTGAACATTTCTGGCTAAGTTGGAAGCATGCTGAGCGTCTATGCCCCAGATCGCGAGTTCAAACCCATCGGAATTTTTAAAAGCGTTAAAATCCCTCAGTATGCCTTCCCTCGGAGGGGAAGTAAAGCGGAGGATCCCATGTCATAGATTTATGGCATGTTACAGAATCTTCCACTAATTACACCTGTGTGAAGCTAAATTATAGGTTTAACACTTGACTAACGCTCTTAGGTTCCAACGTTCGTCACCAGGTGCCGACTGCGGTGGCATCTGGTAACCTAGATCAGAGCTAGTGGTCGTTGACGGTGGCGTTTGGCGACAAAAGTATTAACTACTTGAAAAAATTGAATGTCTGCAGTCCTTGCTTGAATTGAAAACAGATAACACACACAAATACAACTATCACAATTAACACCAGTTGTCAGACAGATTCTGCACACACCCTAAGTAAGCAGAGCTACATGACCGCGTTGTCGCAGCCCCTAAACTAAGGAACCTACCAGGCTAACTAACTTCTCTCAAATACTTCCAGACAGAGAGATTTCCGTGGGCAAGTGAAGAGTTAAGTTAATATCAATAATGTATCTACTTTGACGAGACAAGCAGTAAAATGCGAGATATATCTGACGTTGCAAACAAAACATTCAGTTATGCATACACGAAAGTTAAATAACATGTTTCCTCATATGTTGTACACTTACTCATTTGAATGGTTTCTACTTGCTGCACTTTCCCCGTCCTGGATTTCTTCTTTCATGTCCTAGGAATAAAGTGAATTGATTAATGATTTTATTTATTTGGCATCACTTATACTTTTTACACAAACAGCAAACTATGTAATTGTAAATCACGGCAGAGCTGAAGTGATGTGGTTATGTCTTCCCTAGTTCTAAAACTCATAATACACAACCTCCTCAAGATAACAAAATGCTGTCTCACTGCCTTAATGGAAGTAATCGCTGGATTGAGGACAAATGAATGTATTTTTACTTTTTTAACTGGAAGGCTTTAGTAGGCGTTAGGATCTAACAAATCCACCTATCATTAAGTAAAAAGCGACTATATCCTCAATATTTGTACCATCCCATCTTTCGAGAATGAAGGTCAGACATCTTACATTTACAATATTATACAACACATTTCTCACAAAACACTGCAATTAAAGAAAAATTACAAATCAATTTAGTGTAAGTACATAAATTATATGCCTCTAGAGGGAATTTATTGTGGAGTATGTTGCTGCTACACAATGCTAGTAATAAGTCTACTGGTGAACGGTAGCACATAGTTTGCAAGGTAGGTACAAGCCGGGGCGGAAATAGGAGTAACTTATTAATAGCGAAGACTATTTCAAATGTATTTATATATTTAGTCACACGTCATTTATAATGCTCTCAATAAAGGATTCCAGGCATCGTTGGTATTAATTGACATACAGAAATTTATGAATGCATGTTTAAAACGTATATATTGAATCCCCCCTTTATAGTTCCTGCCTTAGAACAGAAAAAAGGCTGAGCTAATTTCAACCAATACAGAGCTTAAATGTGCCAGGCCATGTGATTACTGTCAGAAGATGACTGGGCAAGATACCTACCAACAAAAATACTTGAAATGGTTGTTCATGGTTCCCCATTTTCATCTCCAGGTCAACGTTAGGACGGGAACACGTAACAGACCATGGTCGCTTCCTTCCGACTCCTAATCATATTTCAATAATAGCAATCCTCATTAACAACTATTATAGGCTGGACAAAAGGGCGAACGGCTGTAAAAACCACTGCCACATATAAGTTCAAAATTCATTTCACCTCCTCCCTAACACCGCAGAAATAGGGATATTAAGAGATAGAAGAGAAACAACTATAAGAAATGTGGTAAGAAGGAGGGTTTCTTCAGAACGTACCATAAGTTAAAATAAGTGGACTTATGAATTAACAATTACTTTCTTCGTATGATTTTAGCTAATTCTCTTACTTTTATCTCATATATTTAATTACTTAATAAATATACACTAAAGACCAAGTGCACGTTATAGCAATGCTCAGGATTGGGATGGAGGTATTCACGGTCATAAGTTAAAACAATCCCAGCATGTGCCTGTAAGGCAACTGCTTAGCCCCCATGAGTGGATATCTGAGGGGAATACAGAAATCCTAATGCAATTGGGTTATTCTGACCTTAAGTCCACAGTGGGTACCGAATGCAAACATATGTTAGCTTCACATAATATAATTGAGGTGCATCCCCCATTAGCTCAGTGATCAGAACAACATTGTACATTGTCGGTGGTCCCAGGTTCAAGTCCCAGGTGGATTAGATATCTCTGTTCTTCATCCTTGCATCAAAACGGCTCGTACTCTCTGTACTATACAACAGCTAACAGATAAGCACTTCAGCTTGCCATCAATACAGTAGTAAAAATAAAACTCCTAATCCCGAAATGCTATTAGGTGATAAGGAGATGTCATGTCTGGTAAGGACGCATGACGGTGCTTAACTCTTCCAGATCTGAAGATGTTATTTCTGATTCGATACGTGGAACGATGTCCGGAATAGGACAGTCTACAATCTTAATATCCCTAATATGGTCAATATGACTTGTTTCACAAATATGTTTCCCTTTGCATAGGTAGATTTATGTGTTACACATCCAACCTCAACCTATCCATTAGAAAGGGAAATGGATAGGTTGAGGTTGTATTTGGTTGGGATTAGTTAAATGCGATGGCAGGAAGAACAGGACTTTTGGTCAGGTGACTATAGGGTCATTAGCACTAAATCAAACAATGGACAAGCAGAGGTTGGTCTCATATCGAGTAGGAAACTTGGACAACGGGTGGAATATTATGAGCAATATAGTGAACGGATTATTGTAGAAAAAATCAATACTAAACCTACGTGCACGACAGTGGTACAAGTCTATATGCCTACCAGTCAAGCTGATGATGAAGATGTTGAAAAAGTCTACGAAGAAATAGATGAATTTTTGAGGTATATCAAGGGTGATGAAAATGTTATAGTAATGGGAGATTGGAATGCTGTGGTAGGAAAAGGGAGAGAAGGGAAGATAGTAGGAGATTTCGGATTAGGTGAAAGGAATGATCGAGGAAGCAGGCTGATGGAATTCTGCGCCGAGCATGAGTTGGTTGAGCGTTACCAAATCGACTTCATTATGGTCAAGCAGAGGTTTCGAAACCAGATTTTGGATTGTAAAACATATCCTGGTGCTGACATAAACTCTGACCACAATCTGGTTGTTATGAAATGCAGATTTAAGTTGAAGAAACTGAAGAAAAGTCAAAAGCCAAAAAGGTGGGCAATAGACAGACTGAAAGTGAAGGATGTAAACGAAAGATTCAAGAAGAGTATAAAAGAAGGACTAGTGAAAAACCCTTAACAAACTTCAATTGCAGACGAATGGGCACTTTCGAAGAATGAAATAACAAAATCCGCAGAAGAAAACATTGGTAGGAAAGAACGAATAGGTAGAAAACCGTGGATCACTCAGGATATACTAGAATTGATGGATGAAAGGCGGAAACACAAGAATGTAAGAGATAAAAAGGGGAAAGCAGAATACAGACGTCTGAGAAATGAGGTTAACAAGAAGTGCAAGGAAGCGAAAGAGGAATGGTTGAAAGAGAAATGTGCAGGTATAGAAAATTGTCTGAAATTAGGAAAAGTAGACACAGCTTATCGAAGGATTAAGAATACTTTTGGGGAAAAGAAGACTAAGTGTTGTAATATTAAGGACACAAATGGAAAGCCTCTAACAGATAGGGAAGAAAAGGTTGAGAGATGGAAAGCTTACATAGAGCGTTTTTATAAGGGAAAGGAGATAGAGAATCATGTAATGAAAGAGAGGAGGAAATTGATGAGGATGCAAAGGGAGATTTAATATTGAGATCAGAATTTGACAGAGCATTGGAGGACTTAAGCAGGAACAAAGCACCAGGCATAGATGATACACCGATTGAGTTGCTACGCTGCATAGGAGATGAAGGTCTGATCAGGTTATTTCACTTGGTGTGTAGGATTTATGAGAAAGGCGAGGTACCCCCTGATTTCAAGAAGATTGTTATCCTCCCTATACCAAAGAAAGTGGGAGCTGACAGATGTGAAGATTACCGTACAATCAGCTTGATTACTCATGCTTCAAAGATCCTGTCTAGAATAATTTACAAGAGGATGGAAAGCCAGATAGAAACGGAGTTGGGTGAAGACCAGTTTGGTTTCAGGAGAAATGTAGGAACAAGGGAAGCTGTACTAAGTCTTAGCCTGATTTTGGAAGGTAGAATAAGGAAAGATAACAGAACGTTCATGGCATTTGTAGACGTAGAAAAGGCTTTTGATAACGTTGATTGGACTAAATTGTTTGACATTTTGAAATCTATTGGAATAAAGTACAGGGATAGGAGGGTGATATACAATCTATACAGAATCCAGACAGCAGTCATTCGAGCTGAAGGACATGAGAGAGAAGCTGGTATTCAGAAAGGTGTAAGGCAAGGCTGCAACTTATCACCCATACTTTTCAATCTTTACATTGAACAAGCAATGAACGAAATTGGAGAAACATTTAAAGTGGGAGTGAAGATTCAAGGAGAAATAATTTCAACTCTGAGATTTGCCGATGACATCGTCATCTTGGCCGACACGCCTGGGGATTTGAATGAGTATTTGAATGGTATGGACTCCGTCTTACGGAAAGAATACATGGTGAAAATTAATAAATGTAAAACAAAAATACTGGAATGTAGCCGAAATAAATCAGAAACCTCTATGGACATCAAATTGACAGGTGAAAAGCTGAAGGAAGTAGGAGACTTGTGTTACTTAGGAAGCAAAATAACCAGTGATGGATGAAGCAGAGGATATAAAAAGTAGTTTGGCTCAGGCAAGGAAAGCATTTCTACAAAAAAGGAATCTGTTGACATCGAATATAGATTTAGGTATTAGGAAGTCGTATTTGAAAGCCTTTGTCTGGAGCGTGGCTCTCTATGGAAGTGAAACTTGGACTATTGGTGCAGCAGAAAAGAGGAGAATTGAAGCATTTGAAATGTAGTGTTACAGGAGAATGATGAAGTTCAGATGGGTAGATAGGGTTACAAACGAAGAGGTATTAAGACGAGTGGGAGAGGAGAGATGTTTCTGGCGACTGCTAATGAAGAGAAGAGATAGGTTAGTAGGACACATACTAAGACACCCAGGAATAGCAAGCTTAGTTATGGAAGGAAGGGTTGAGGACAAGAACTGTAGGGGTAGACCAAGGTTAGAGTATGTTAAACAGATTGCCTCGGATGTAGGGTGTGGTAGCTATGTAGAGATGAAACGATTAGCTCAGGACAGGGAGGCTTGGGGACTGCATCAAACCAGTCAAAACACTGAAGAATCAAACAACAACATGACTTGTAAACTTGCACTGAATAAATCAAGGAATAAATAACATACTGAAGTTAATTCAACTTCGCATTCATAGAGTATTCTTATGTCAACGGATACATGGCAAAGACAGAAAAGTTTTGTAAAGTTCAAATCAGAATTCATTTCAGTTCCTACACATATGCCAAGTGTTGGCCTAGCAGATTGCCTCTAGCATTGAGTGTGTGTGTGGAGACATAGTGGTGTAGATGCAGTAACTTACTGTTAATATATAACATTAATATCTGTCATAATAATCAAGCAAAGTTGATGAATGTTGTTTAAAGAAATATTGCATAGTGTGTTGTGTGTTTTACTGTATTGAGTTCCTAAAGCAATATTGATCTCTAGAATACTCAAGGTACGGAGAAATTTAATGAACTTATAATACTTGACATCTTATCAGGATTGTTTGGCACTGTATTAAAATTATGGAATCTGAATATATATATATTTTTACAAACACCTAATAAGTTTCCTTCTTCTTCAACAGTCCGTAATATAAATATCATAATCACATGTAATTCATTTCAGGTTATTCTTCAAGAGATATGCAGGTATCCTGACCTTCTGGATGATTAAATCCCCAAATTCTTTCATAATGTAACGTCTGTAGTTTCATCTATGCTGATGATGGGTGTTGCTTTTAAGAGCGGAACAGCGAGGTCATCTACTCTATCTCCCATGTTGGCCACAAACCAAGCTTTCTTGTTATTGCTGTGGTTTTTGCATCATATTTACAGATTCCCAATATGTTTTAGGCATGCATTAATTTTACATCCACATACCTTAACGTAAATGTTTAAAACAGACCAATTGAAGTGTCTTTTATACACTCATTGTTTCATTCGCCAGCCTGTTGAGTTATTGCCTCTTGACCTACTAATGTCTTAGATGAGAACGACGTCTTTACCAACAGTCCAGAGCCCTTCTGTAATAGCTCCATACTAACACAATAGCAAACACACACTCACAACTACAACAAATTCCCACGTTCCATGCTTCCAGAGAGTAACGTGCTTCACACTTGTTCAGAAATCCCGAATGGATATTAGAATAAAGTAAATAGATATCAGAAGAGCTAGAATAGTTAACCAAACCTCGAAGATAGTCCACTCGATCAAGATCAAACGTTTGATGAAAGGTGGCTCTTTCAGGATGCACTAGCGCAGATTTTAAATGACAAATCTTTCATACTTATATTACACGCAAGTTATATATTTTCATGTATCTCAGCTCATGCGCAGTACGAAGAGGCCCTACAAGCAATGCACAACCCCATTGACCCCAGGATATAGGCAACAAACAACATAAAGAAGGTGAGATTAAAGTTTCCGCCTATGCATCAGATTACCAGCAGTGCATGAGGATAAGGAAGCAATCTACCGATAACATGGTCAGTACCATAACACAGGGCTCTGTGGCCATTTCACTCACCTCAGTTGCAAATACAAAACACACTTCATGGAATACTTGTTTTTAATGGCAAGAAAGCTTGTGGTTTAACGTTTTACCATTAATCTAGCGACCATGAGCCACGGGACTTCCATTTTTAAGAGGAATCACAACCACAGTTCGTGATATTTCACTCCGAAGGAACTAACAACAAACCTAGTCATTTGTGATAGACAGTTCCCTTGTTCCATTTGTGAAGTTATTGGTATTGTTCTGTGTAATTGGTTCACTGCATGACATACCATGCCCAGTTAAAGGACAGAAAATGGCCTGGACCATCTGAGAAAGGCTGTCATCATAAGAATTTCAACATAATAAACTAGCAGCCTCAATAATGCATTCATATGTTGGTACTCCATTTTCGTATAGAAGTTATGCAGAAATGTATCACTGTATTTTGGCGAGGTAGTCTGAAGTTTTAGAAACTATTTCTGTGTCGCGGAATTTGAAGCGAGATTGGAGTATATAGAGAATCTCTTAAATATTATGATCATCTACAAAATTTCAATACTAATTTGGAGAAGAAAATCATGCATGGAATATGATGATTTGCAACAACCAAACACCAGGTATTATAAATCCAAAGAAGCCCCCCGAAATTACTACAATTACATTCTGGTTTCGTATTAATTCCTAAATCTTTGATCAGTGCAAATGATCCTCTCACAAACCTTTGGAAATATCAGCCACACTTGCTGGAGGAACATCAGATATCATTAAGCATACAAAATGACTTAACAACCCTCAAGATAATTAGGCACGTACAACTCTCGCATCTCCGCCTCTTGATGAAGATGGTGTTTCCTTCTTGACTAATGGGACTATCTCTGCAGTCACTTTCTCATGGATAGTAACTTCCTTGTAGTCTGCAGTACCTTCCATGATATGTGCTCCCTACAGAGAAATAACAATTTGTTAATAATGTACCTCACGAGGCATAAGAAATATATTTTGTACGCACGTAAGCACGATAGACATTCATCTAGTTCTATATGTCTCGGATTAGTTCTCAACTCTATGAATAATTTTAAGAAATTTGATAAGGTTTGAATAGCAACCCTGAAGCTGAAATTTCGCTGCGTTAAGTGCTCATTAGCTGACTTTAAGTGCTCATTATCTGACTTTAACATCATTTATATTTTTCTCATCATGTGATCGAGTGGTCATGAAGTTAAAGACAATTCAAAACCTCAATACCCAGTGTCCGAGTTTCTCTAGCACACACTTACTAATATGCCAAGGATTATTTGAAGTTCCTACCTAATTTAGCTGCACGACTTAACCTTACAGGTGATGCAAGTTTTACCATAATTATTCAAGGTTGTTTCAAAAAGGACAATAAATAACCACTTTAAAATTGAAGGCTGCCCTACAAGAACGTTGTATATCATATTTATTAACTTTTCAGCATTAAAAGAAATCTTCTTGTGCCTAATCTAATACCGAGATATGTTATAACAGTTCTATACAGTCTCCATTCCAACACTAAAGGAACATATTTCTCTTAAATGGCAGTATATAGGACTCACAATGATTTTAGTGCAGTTTCCCTGCAAGAAAGTTGTATATCACAACAGACCTAGAACGTTGTATATCACAAAAAAATGTCTATGGCTAAAAATAAAATGACCCTCAGATACATAATTATATGGAATGGAATATTGTATTGCTTACAAGTCATACACAAAACAAGAAAATAAAATGGGCATATTGAGAACCGTATACAAATTTTGGATGGTCGCCATGTTCGATTTTTATATGGGGCCATAGAGTTATGTACTATTAGATGACGATCATTGCGTAGGTTCATTATTCAAATGTTGACTTCGATCGCATGATTTAAGACATAAGAATGAAAACTTAATTTTAAAATTTCGCACAGCCACCATCTTGAGGTTATGTAAGCAATTGGACTAAATTAGATGTCAGTGCATTACAATGTGTATAAAAATATGCTGTACCATGTTTCACTGTGCACGGGTGGTTGAATCGCAAGAAAGTCGATTTAAATGTTTCAAATTCGCTTGGCCGCCATGTTCGTTCTGTACTTAACAGGTTTTTGAAAGTCACATAGGTGCCCTTTATCATCGTACGAAATTTCAGGGTGATATCAGTAATAATTGCGGAGATATAGAATGCCTGTGAAATATTTCGCACAACCACCATGTTGGATTGGTGAGACGTAATAAATGGCAAAGGGCACGGTCGTGGTCGGACGAAATAGTACTTTGACCTTACAGAGTTTTATTAAAATCGCTCCAGCCGTTTAGATTTTTTGGGACAGACACAAAAGCACACACACACACGGACAAAAGCTGATCTCACAAGCCTATTTGTTTTTCATAATTGATAATAGGCTAAAATAATTCTGTGATAATCAAGGGATTACATACTCCAGTGTAATACAATGTGTATAAACATTTTCTGTACCAAGTTTCATTAGGTTTGGATGGTTAAATCGCGAGAAAAGTCTATTTAAAAGTCTCAACTTCGCTTGGCTGCCATGTTCGTTCTTTACTTAACAGGTTTTTAAACGTCACATAGGTCAACTTATAGTAGTGCCTTTTATCACCGTACAAAATTTCAGGGTGATATCGGTAATAGTTTCGGAGATGCTGGTGAAATATTTCGCACAGCCGCCATGTTGGATTGGTGAGAGACATTAAATTTGAAGGGCACGGTCGGGGTCGGCCAGAATGGTGCTATGATTTTACCGAGTTTCATTGAAATCGCTCCAGCCGTTTAGAATTTATTAGGGAACACACACACACGCACACACACACACGGACAAAAGGTGACCTCATAAGCCTATTTTTTTTCATAAAATGAAAATAGGCTAAGAAAGAATTATTTACTCTGATCATCATTTATCTTTAATTAAAGTTAAGTTTCAACCTGACAGACGCAAAGTCAGAACATTTAAAATATCCTCGAATTGATCTGGAATGTCTTAAAACCAAATTCAAACAATCTCCTTGCAAATATCACGAACCAAAATCCTGTCATTTAGATGGCATTAGAAGATACACTATTGGGAGTTTCCCGGATTATTGGGGTTCTTCCTCGAAATCGTTAAGACAGATGGTTGAACAAGACCAGCGATAAGGCCATAGACCTCCTAATTCAAACCTTTCAAAGGTACAGTTCCAATGAAATAGAAACAAAATTGGCGTGAATTCTTCAAAGCCCAGAAAGAAGCCTCGATAATCATCAGATCTGAAAAACACACATTAGATTAAAAAAACAGTACAAGGAACTGTTACAGAACATTTGCTGACGAACCATCACACTACCAAGCACCTAGTTTATAACTTACAACATCCGGATGAGGCCCTGAAATAAAAAGGAAAACTGCAAACTTGTCACAGATTACTTCCATGACCTTTGAACCTACGATCCTCCTGAAGAACAAATCTGACTTGAGAAACGGATTCCTAATCCCGATTCGCAACTTCCTTCATTAGAAGAAATCAAGCAAGTAACCATAAACTAACTTATAAATAACAAAGCTCAAAATAAAACTGAAATATTGAAATTAAGAGGTGAAAGCCTAACTAAAAAATCTCAAGTAACTCTTGTAGATATATGGAGAAAATTCCCTAAGATAGGAATTGCAATCTAGTTCACCCACTAATTTATGAAAGGGAAAGAACAAACATTAATACCTATGGAGAAATATCCTCACTATCACTCGCGTACAAAATTCTCTCTAAAGCATTATTCACGAGACTAGAAATCCAAACTCATCAACTAATTGGCGAATAACAGGCATGATTCATAAATGACAGGTCCTGTACAGAATAAATTCACAATCTCAAAATCATCTTGCAAACTCATAAAGCCATGCAAACAATGCTCACTTTGGAGACTTCAGGAAAGCGGACGAATCAGTAGACCTACACACACTATTCAATATTCTAGAAGATTTCAAAGTTGACAGGAAAACAAGAGTAATAATCCGACAGACACTGACAGCCATACCTTCAATAGTTAAATTTAAGTGAACTTTCTGATCGTAATCATATAAGGAAAGACTTCGACAAGGAGATGGACTATCTCCAAAAATGTTCAATATTGTCTTTGAATAACAGTCCAGGACGGGGGGAGGGAGGGGGAGGGGAGGGGGAGAGGAGGGGGAGGGGAGGGGGAGGAGAAGAAGGAGAAACAAGAGAAATAACTATTGGTCGACGACTCAAAATTAAAATTCATCTGGAGTGTTTGGCATTCGCAGATCATCAAGCTATTCATTCCAACAATAGACAAGAGGCAGTTCAGGTCCTTGAAAGACTTCACTAAATTGCAGCTAAGACCGGACTCCAAATGCATGGACGAATCCGCTCGTCATCTAGACAGGAATCCTATGAAGACTAAATAAATTCAAACCCCATGGCATAGCCGTGCTCATTGAACCGTGCACCACGGCCTTGATGGCAGCTGCAGCAATTCAGTTTGAATCCCGCTGACAGTACCCAACCTGAGTGATTTCTCCCTGCGTTATCCACACTCCCTCCAGGCAAATGACGGGATAGTACTTTACCTCGCGATTGAATCGTGACGCAAACAAAGAGAGAATTTCAACATTCCAGAAGGTATATACCTATAGATGTAATTAAAAAATCAACATCTAAGACATTGTACCACAGTAATGAAACCCGAAGCACTCTATGGCTCAGAAACATTGATCATTGAAGGTACCGTACATCTCTTAGTAAGGACATAGAGAAACAAGAAAGTACAATCCTTGGTCCAGTCTGCTCAGAAGGAATCTGGGAGAAACGAAAGCCTTGGGAAACTTATCAGCATTCTGAACAGATCACTGACACTTTCAGGAAAAGGCATTTTAAGTTTTACGGTAAAATTGTCAGAATGAAAAATCGCAGGATCACCAAAAGATTCTCAGCCTTGGTCTATCAATGAAAGTCAAGAACCAGTGGTTTAATGAAATAGAATAAGAACTTCAAGAAATTGGAATCACAGAAGAAATTACATAAGATCGACCCCAGTTTATAACAGTAATTAACAACCACTATTTTGCTGAGAAAATGAATGCAAGGATCAATAAATCATGGACTGAAGAACGGAAGTGTTAATATTATTATTAGGAAAATTAAAAGCAAACATTACAGATTCAGATTACTATTTGGTAGGGGGCCGATAACCTAGATGTTAGGCCCCTCAAAACAAGAATTATAACCTTCACAATTTGGTAGTATTAAGTAAATGACATAATTCCTATTAATTATGCTACACAAAGATTTGTCATGCCCATCAGTGATGGCACACAATATATGGAACTATATATGGAACTAAAATACAACTTACAATCTCAGGGAATTCTTCTGGTTCACATTTGATAGATGGTTGGCCCTCCATAATTTTGAGGAATCTAAAACATAGGATAATTAAGTAATATACTCTAAATATCAGGATACACTGTAACAAGGACAGGATATTGTTACGTGCCACCCCCTAGTGGCACTTTTGTTAACTGGATTACGGTGGGGGTACAAAGCACAACACCAATTACTGCTTAAAGAAATAATTAACTTTATTGTGGCCAGAAAATTACACTAATCAGCAAATACAAGCAATTAGGAGCCTTACTCCAGTTTCCTCAAGTCTCTTCCTTGAGCGCTCTTGGCCCTTCCACTTGTCAACAGATCACAGAAGTTAATCCGTCCTAATGAGTACGGTGGCCTTGACAGAAACTACCTGCTCCTCTCCTTTATGTTCACCGACCACAATTACTTACGATCACTTGCTGCAGGCTATTTCGCTGTCCACAAGCTGGAGAAACAATGTCACTGGATTTCGTAACTCGCACAGCACTTCGTCACCACACTTCTGTCGCACAAGATAATCGCTCGCACTAGCTCGTAAAACACAACAACAACTGCTAGACAGGTCGCACTTATATAGCAGGCCGGTGACTCAATAAATGCTTCTAGATCCATCCAGGGTTCACGGCTTCTCGAGGTTTCCATCGCTGGTCCAGTCGCGAATATTCTGGACTACCCCTTTGTCCTAGTAGCCCTGTTGCATAAGGCACACGCAATACAGGAGGCAGGCCACAGCCCAGCCCTGGGGCAGTTGTGACTCATGCGGCGAGTGATGACACAAACTCACAGCCGTAACACCACCCCCTTCCTAAAAAGGCTGATCGTCCCGATCAATCATTGGTCCGTCTGTGTCCCTCCGTAGGCTGCCAGGCGATCTCGGTGCACGATCTTCATCTTTGCCCTCGGGCTCCGCTGGATCCTGTAGACGACATCGTTGATCCGTTTCACGACTCGGTACGGGCCCTCCCAGGACTTCTGCTGTTTGGGTGACAGGCCTTTCTTCCGTAATGGGTTGAAGAGCCAGACCAGGTCGTCCTCGTGGAATCCGCCGGCATCCGTCTGCTGATCGTATCGGGTCTTCATTCGGTCGGTCTCGATCCGCAGTTTCCTCCTCGCGAACGCGTGCACGTCCTCCAGTTGGTCGACCAGTTCTTGACAATACTGGCTTACGGGGATCGGATCATTCCCAGGTCGGCCGAAGGCAAGATCGACAGGTAGGCGGAGCTCCCTCCCAAACATGGCCCGGGCTGGTGTGCACCCGGTGGCTTCGTGCACGGCGGCGCGGTAGGCCAGGAGAAATAGTGGAAGATGTTTGTCCCAATCCCTCTGGTGCTCGCTGACGACTATTCGGAGATGATTCTCGATGGTGCGATTGAATCGCTCTACCATCCCATCGGACTGAGGGTGTAGTGGCGTTGTCCTTGTCTTCCGGATTCCCAGCAGCTGGCATAGGTTCTGGAACACCTGCGAGTCGAAGTTCCTCCCTTGGTCGGAGTGCAGCTCCAGGGGTTCTCCGTACCGGCTGACGAATTCCCTCACCAGGGTCTCTGCAATCGTCGCGGCTTCTTGGTTAGGGAGCGCATACGCCTCCGGCCATTTGGTAAAGTAGTCGCTGACGACTAATATGTAGCGGTTCCCTGCCTCGCTTAACGGGAATGGCCCAGCAACATCGATGGCCACTCTCTCCATGGGGCCGCCCACGTTGTAGGTCTTCAGTGGACCCCGTCGTCTTCGTCCTGGGCCCTTGCTGGCTGCACAATCGTGGCACCTCGCGCAGTGGTTCTCCACGTCTGTTCGGCATCCGATCCAGTAGAACCGCTCTCTCAGCTTCTCCAGGGTCTTCTTTATCCCTAGGTGTCCACCAGATGATCCTCCATGAACTTCCTTCAGGACTTCCTCCGTCATAGCCTTTGGAACGACGACTTGTTCCCGAGATGTCTTCCCGTCGGTGCTCTCCAGGTACGGCAGATGAGGCCATCCCTTACAATCAGCGAGTCCCACTGCGTCCAGTAGGACTTAAACTTTGGGCTGCAGTCACTCACAACGTTCCACCCGGGTCTGGGGACACAGGCCCTCTTCCATTCGGCTATCAGTCCCAGGTCATCATCTTCTGCTTGCGCCCGCGTGAAAGATTCGCGGCTCCAGCTCCCTTGAAGTTCCACGGTAGTCCTTCGGCACTGTATCCCGGTGTTCTCCTCCCTTCGGGCACAGAAGGTGCAGTCTTCGGGGCACGGTCTTCGTGACAGGGCGTCGGCGTTAGAATGCAGTTGGCCTTTCCTGTGCTGAATCTCAAAGTTGTACTGTTGAAGCCTCTCTAACCACCGCGCGAGTTGACCCTCGGGCTGCTTGAAGTTCAGGAGCCACCGCAGGGATGCATGGTCGGTCCTGATGAGAAATTCTTGCCCGTACAGATACTTGTGGAAGTGTTCAATGGTCTTCACGATGTCGAGCAGCTCCTTCCTGGTGACGCAGTAGTTCCTTTCTGGCTTTGACAAGGCCTTGCTGAAGTAGGCCACTACTCTCTCCTCGCCGTCCACTACTTGCGACAGGATTCCCCCTATGTCAAAGTCGCTGGCATCGGTATCGACGATGAACCTTGTTCCAGGTCTGGGGTAGGCCAGAATAGGCGCGGTGCACAGAGCCTGCTTGAGTTGTTCGAAGGCACTGTGGCATTCTGCTGTCCACGTGAAGAGTTGGTCCATCTCAGTCAGTCGATGTAAAGGTTTGGCGATGTCGGCGAATCCTTTCACGAAGCGACGGTAATAAGTGCAGAGTCCCAGGAAGCTCCGTAGTTGGGACTTGTCCTTCGGAACTGGCCACTCCCTCACAGCTGCGGTCTTCTCTGGGTCGGTGCGCACCCCTTCCTCGGAGACGATATGCCCAAGGTACTGGACCCGCTTCTGGTAGAGCTGACACTTCTTGGGGCTCAACTTCAGCTGGGCAGCCCGTAGCTTCAACAAGATCTCCTTCAGGTTGCTGTAGTGCTCCTCGAAGCTTCTCCCCAGAACGATGACGTCGTCTAGGTAGACCAGGCAGGTCTTCCTGTGTAGTCCCCTCAGAATGGACTCCATTAGCCTTTCGAAGGTCGCAGGGGCGTTGCACAGACCGAATGGCATGACGGTGAACTGCCAGAGCCCGCTGCCCACAGAGAACGCAGTTTTCTCGCGGTCCTTAGGGTGGACCTCCACCTGCCAGTAGCCACTCTTCAAATCCAAGGTGGAGAACCATCTTGACCCTGATATGGTGTCCAGCGTGTCGTCGATCCGGGGTAGAGGGTAGCTGTCCCTCTTCGTGACGTCATTCACCCGCCTGTAATCCACGCAGAACCTGGTGGAACCGTCCTTCTTCCTCACTAGCACGACCGGAGAACTCCAAGGACTATGTGATGGCTCGATCACCCCTTGCTCCTTCATCTCTTATACCATCCGGTCGACTTCGGCTTGCTTGGCGAGCGGGACTCGTCGGAATGGGGCCCTAATCGGTGCGCTGTCCCCAACGTCGATTCTGTGCTGAACCAAGCTTGTCCTGCCGAAGTCTTTGCTCCCCACGGAGAAGACGTCCTGGAATTCGCGTAGCAGGTCCTGCGTAGCAGGTCCTGAAGTTGGCGTGATTGTTCCTCGTCTAAATGGTCCTGGGATCCTTGGTACAGCTTCTGTAGTTCTTCTGGCAGTGTGCGTCTTCTTCGGTCATCCGTCTGCAGGTGTCCGTCTGTCGTATCTGTGATGCGGGCAATCCAGGTAACGGGCTTGCAGACTCCTAGGTTGGTGTCCCGGTGAACCGTAATGTCGTAGTCGTTCAGGTTGGACAGGCGGACGTATGGCCGAGACGTCGTGTTGATGAGAGTCTTGGCACCTAGCAATCCTTTTGTCTGGATGTCCTCATATTTTGGCTCGATGACAGCCGCCACTCCCTCAGCAGTTCCGTCGACAATTACGGCAGCACTGACCTCCGTCCTGGCGGGAACGATGACGTCTTCTCTCAGCCTTACTCGTCGTGCGGTGATGGACTCGTGCGCGGGTTGCAAAGCAAGTTCCTCACCTCCGAAGTGCAGAGTGTTGGTACTCAGATCCAAGATGATGTTGTTCTGGTCCAGGAAGTCCAGTCCGATGATCACTTCATTTGATACGTCAGCCACAAGCACTGGATGTTTTATCGCCCGTCGACCAATGACGAACTCCAGTGATGCTTCGCCATGTACCGGTGCGGTCTCTCCGGTCGCGGTTATTAGCTGGAGGTTCCTTTGTGTGGGTTGCACTCTCCACTTCGGGAACACGGTGGGACTGACGATGGTCCTCGATGCTCCCGTGTCGATTAGCATGGGCCAGCTCTCTCCGTTGACAACTCCGTCGACCATCAGGCTGCTATTGTCCCTCCGTAACTTCGTCACACGAACCTGGACTGCCGGGGCTTGACGACTGTCACAAGCCAACCTTTGCCCCCCAAGGCTGGCTAATACTCGTTTCCCGCGGTTTTCAGACGACTGATTTCCCGTCGGATACCCACGGCGGCGGCGATCACCACAGTCCTTGCTCAGGTGGCCTTTCTTACCGCAGGTCCAGCAGGTCGGTAGTCCTCTTCCGGGCCGCCTCTCCGGTTGCCTTCCGGCTGTGTCGGTGCTGGTGGTGCCGCGACTATCGAAGAAACGGCTTAGCGCCTCCATTAATTCGTCGGCCAGGGGCTTGGTTTCGTTGGATTTTACTGGTTCGCCGACGTCCACTTGACGCACCCGCGCGTGCATTCTGGATGCCTGTTTTGCCGTCTCGAACTCAAGTGCGTGGCTCAGCGCATCTGTCAGGGTCTTATTGCGCGCGAGTCGCAGCGCCTGTTGAGTGTTCGAGTCCCGTGGCCCGTCGGTGAAAGTCTGCGTCGCTATCTGCTCCAGAAAGTCGGCCGGCGCTGTTGGGTAGGCGAGCCTTACGAGGCGTGCGATGTCCATTTCGAACTCCTGCAGGGTTTCCGCGTTCTTTTGTACCCGGGTCCGGAGCTGCATCTGGTAGGCCTGCTGAAGATGGCTATCTCCATATCGGGACTCCATATGGGCGATCAGTGAAGCGTAGTCCTGGGATCCAGTCGGGATGGCCTGAAGGACGTTAAGGGCGTCACCTCTCAGCGCTACAATGAGAGCTGTAGCCTTTTCAGTGTTGTTCCAGTTATTTATGGAACAGGCCGCCTCGAACTGACGTAAGTAGGTGCTCCACGGGACCTTTCCGTCGAAGGTTGGGGGCGTCACTCTGCTATGTCCCGTTCCTGATATTCCCGGTGTAACGGTGGGCGGGCGTTGGCGCAGCTCGGCAACTTCCTCTCGTAGAGCGTTGAATTTCTCTTCCACCCCCGTCAGTGGGCGTTGGCGCAGCTCGGCAACTTCCACTTGTAAAGCGTTGAATTTCTCCTCCACCCCCATCAGCGGTCGTTGGCACAGCTCGGCAACTTCCACTTGCAAGGCGTTGAACTTCTCCTACTGATGCGTATCATACCATGTCAAACTATGAACAAGCTTATAAACAATATGCTGTCTGAAAGATATTTCCAAGTGGTTCTTGGGACCAAAATAAGTAAGCAAAAGAAACTGAACAATGGACTCCCACAAGGTTCCGTTTTAGCTCCAGTGCTCTTTAACTTGTACACATCAGATCTCCCTTTAACGCAGTCGAGAAAATTCATTTATGCAGATGACCTGGCTTTGGCAACTCAACAAAGAACCCTTGAGAAGAGCGAACAAATTCTTTCCTCAGATCTAAGCATTATGAATGAATATTTCAAGAAATGGAGACTAACACCGAATCCTAGTAAGACTGAAGTTAGTTGTTTCCATTTAAACAACAGGTTGGCAAATACAAAGCTGAATGTCATATTTAATGAGAAAGTCCTCCATCATCAACATTTTCCAAAATATTTAGGCGTTACTCTCGATAGAACTTTGTCCTTCAAGAAGCACCTGCAGAACACTGCAGCAAAACTAAGATCACGCAATAACATCTTGCAGAAGTTATGTGGAACCACATGGGGAGCTACAGCAACAACATTACGATCTTCTGCTCTAGGACTTGTCTATTCAGCTGCTGAATACTGTGCTCCGGTGTGGCTTAACAGTCCACATGTGAAGCAGATTGATGTCCAATTGAATTCGGCGATGAGGATAATATCAGGTTGCATCAGGACCACTCCTCTGTACTGGCTTTCACCTCTAAGTCATATTGCACCACCTGACTTTCGTAGACAAAACTCTCTCTTGAGGGAATATCAAAAGATAATTTCCACTCCAAAGCTTCCTATTCATTGTGACATACCTACAGTAAAGATAAGTCGCTTGAAATCCCGCCGACCACCCATCCTAACAGCGGAATATCTACAATTAAATACTTTTCAGATTGACAACAAGTGGTCTGAGGTATGGAATAATTTATTCCATGAGAAATATGGAAACTTCATTGATCCTATCCAGAAACCAGCTGGCATGGAACTACCACGCCATACATGGAAATCACTCAACAGAATTCGAACAGGACATGGGGTCTGCGCAGACAGCTTATTCAAGTGGAATAAGGCTTCCTCACCTCAGTGCGACTGTGGTTTTGAAAGACAGACCATCCAACATATCGTGGAGGACTGCAGCCTTCGAGCCTATCATGGGAACTTCAAAGACTTTCATGATGCAACGCAGCCTGCTCTAGATTGGATTTCCAATTTAAATCTTACCTTGTAAATTTGAACTTTTTATCTATTGAATATGTGTCTCCTCATTCAAAATTTATTTTAATATTGTTCTTTTAGGTTAAATACTAATGTATATGTTTAATGTGTTCTTTAGCTTGTAATTATGTAACCATGCCATACGCTAAATAAATCTCCTCCACCCCCATCAGCGGGCGTTGACGCATCTCGGCAACTTCCACTTGTAAGGCGTCGAACTTCTTTTCCACTGCTGCGACTTCCTCACGTAGGCCCTGTTCTAATTTCCTTTGGCTCTCCTCTAATTTCGTCAACAGACACTCTTCCAGATTTTTCTGGCCATCCAGAAATTTGGCGGTTAGGTCCTCTGCTAACTTATTCTGGCCGTCCTTCAGGTCCTCTGCTAGCTTATTCTGTCCTTCTTCTAATTTGGAAGTTAGGTCCTCGGCTAAACTTTTCTGGCTGTCTTCCATCTTCTTCTGGCCGTCTTCTAATTTGGCAGTTAGGTCCTTGGTTAAATTCTTCTGGCCGTCTTCTATGTCATTTAACTTTTCTAGCAATGCTGCCAATTGCGCCTCCATTTAAGTTGTTTGCCTTGTAAAGGGCATGCACTCACAGGAAAAATAGAGAAAATGACCTGCTCGGGTTTTGAAACCAGGACCGTCAGGTATTGTGCTTGAGTTCGTAATCCGGCTTCTGACACCAGTTGTTACGTGCCACCCCCTAGTGGCACTTTTGTTAACTGGATTACGGTGGGGGTACAAAGCACAACACCAATTACTGCTTAAAGAAATAATTAACTTTATTGTGGCCAGAAAATTACACTAATCAGCAAATACAAGCAATTAGGAGCCTTACTCCAGTTTCCTCAAGTCTCTTCCTTGAGCGCTCTTGGCCCTTCCACTTGTCAACAGATCACAGAAGTTAATCTGTCCTAATGAGTACGGTGGCCTTGACAGAAACTACCTGCTCCTCTCCTTTATGTTCACCGACCACAATTACTTACGATCACTTGCTGCAGGCTATTTCGCTGTCCACAAGCTGGAGAAACAATGTCACTGGATTTCGTAACTCGCACAGCACTTCGTCACCACACTTCTGTCGCACAAGATAATCGCTCGCACTAGCTCGTAAAACACAACAACAACAACTGCTAGACAGGTCGCACTTATATAGCAGGCCGGTGACTCAATAAATGCTTCTAGATCCATCCAGGGTTCACGGCTTCTCGAGGTTTCCATCGCTGGTCCAGTCACGAATATTCTGGACTACCCCTTTGTCCTAGTAGCCCTGTTGCATAAGGCACACGCAATACAGGAGGCAGGCCACAGCCCAGCCCTGGGGCAGTTGTGACTCATGCGGCGAGTGATGGCACAAACTCACAGCCGTAACAATATATTTGTCATTTACACACAGAAAAGTTTAATGGTATATTCCAATACCCTTCCGGGAATTTTTCTTGTTTTACTCTATATTCTTTAAATGAGTGCAACCGTACATAAAATGGATTTTCTATCTATGTCAGGGCTTTCGAGGATGATGAATTGGTATCCCTGTAATGTCTACCCCTCCGGAACATTCCAGAAGTGTTTCCTTCTTAGTAACCAATAAAAAGGTGGTGGTGTTGATTGCTGCTTCAAGGGGCCTAACTATTTGGTAATGATATGGAATGAATAGCCTTATTTTGGTAAGAACCTTCCACATGAAATGTTTGCATCATCACAAATTATAAACGTCCAGGAGGTGTTTGTGTGTTTATCATATGAACAGTGCTAGATTGTCTAAATAGGACTGGGGATTCAGAGAGACAGTGCCATTGCTGAAGCGCAGTAGGCCTACTAGGAAACCAAGTCAACAGTTTTAATGTCTACATTACTCAGCATTATGTACAGACTTTCAACCCCCAGTCACTTTGATACGAATTGTCAAAGCAAAGGGAACAAATTGCACTATACTGAGCATAGATATTATATCTATTGTGACCGTACACAACACGAGCCGAGAATTGAACCAACAACTTTTACGCAGCGTGATTACAGAATTAATGAGTGAGATATCTGCGCGGATTAACAACTATGTTCTACAGCGCGCGTTACATCTTACACGCTAGGTTCACGATCAACTTAAATTTCAAATAAAGATTTGTAATTAAGTATTCTGCGTTTGTTGATACGTCTTACATCAAATGTTGATATAATAGGCCTAAATAGTATATGACGAATACACGTACGTCCTATTATTACTTTACCTGAGTGTGATATTGCCGAACAGTGTTCCTTATTGACAGAACTACAGTTTACAATATTACGGTACATGTAATTTTCTTAGAATTATTTAGAGTTTAACTTTAGACTAAAATATCGAGAGAAAAACACACTTTCCGTTCTCTAGGAAGGACCAGGCGTAACCAGTCGCACCAAGAACCGGACTTAACTCCCAAACAGTCGGCATTCCAGTATTAAGGTACCGAGAGTTCAAAGATTAGCTAAAATCCCTGCCTCTCGTGTTACAATGCGACCACTTCACAACAAAACTCACATAATTGCCTCGTAGGAGTCGTAGCACTAGCGTTACCAACTGGAAATTTCCAAATGCAGGACATTGCTCAGCAAAGAGCAAGACATTCGAGAAAAATGTCTGACAAGTTCAATCGATAGCAAAATTATACATAGGCTACTATGTATATTACACATAACTTTTTACAAAAGGAAATACTTTACTTAATTATCAGTCCCTGCTGCAGTTCTTTTCCGTGAAGCTGTATTCTTCAGCAGAACCTACTTTTGAAAGAAGACGCGGATTATTTTCTTGAAGCACATATTTATAGATTGTTCACACTACGTATCTTTGAAATTGATCGACACAAGTCACATTCTACCAACAAACGGTTCCTCCATTGAGCATAGACGGTACGGTATGAATAAACACACATTGCTGCCTGGTCTGGCAATCTGGCAAATTGTACTGAAGTTCAGATTCAAAACTCAATGTTCTGATACCAGTACTTATTAAAAAAACAGACCATTGTTGGTCTAGTGTTGTGTCTTAATTCAAAGTTGAACTTTTGGAATAAGTCCTTACGGTACGTTGCAGAACTGGTCGAATAATTTTTAACCTACAGTATTTCTACACCTTTTGACTGTAAATATTGAATAAATGGTACAATATCGTCAAAACTGTGGTCCTTAATGTTTTGAAGTCTTAACCAATTGAAACACTTGAATTCCTACATAGGTTGAATCAATTTATCCAAGTACCGGTACCCATTGCTGGTTTCATAGAAACATAAACACCTTGCATTCTATATCCAAACCATCTTCTGAAAATGTATTTAACATCTATCTGACTTTAAGCGAAAAACCTAAATGAGCAATCAAAAAAATG
Organism: Meconema thalassinum; assembly: GCA_946902985.2. Taxonomy (NCBI): domain Eukaryota; kingdom Metazoa; phylum Arthropoda; class Insecta; order Orthoptera; family Tettigoniidae; genus Meconema; species Meconema thalassinum. The sequence goes on from OX336393.1 coordinate 32,805,683, forward strand.
TCCAACATTTCGATAAATTAGAAATGCCGGTCGGACATAACCACAATGAATGAAAAGCAGGACATGTTGGTAGCCTTCCGTGGTACGAATCCACTTAAAAGGAAGATTCTTATACAGACCCTGTAAAATGAGACAATCTGTTGCGGTAAAACTGTTCCAAGATACATACCGTACTTCACTTCTGTACCATCAGCTGGGCTGTAGGCAAAGAGAATGTAATATAAGAGTCCCAGCTCCCATGTTAAATTATTTTCCTTAAATCCGCCCATAATCCGGCTTCAAAAAATCAATCATTTCTCTTCGGTAGGGGAAACATAAGGAACTAAATCCCTAAGATATCCGCTTATTTTTATGAATATTACGCAGACCTAGTCCCTTTGTGGATCAATTAGCATTAATAGCTATTACCTTTGACAATATTAGCTCTGCCAAAACGTATCACAAGCAATCAACAATATACTGATACAATATGAAATTTGTTGTCCACTTTGTAATGTTGGCAGTAAACGTACATATGTAGCTATATATTTTGATAATTATAATAATGTATTGTTGTTAGTTTATCAACTATACACCGTAAAAATCAATTATCTAACACGTTTTATAAGTTGAATGCTATAAAATGAAATATCGATTCATGCCTGCTGACATAACCTCCAAATTCCAGAGCACATCCCATACCCGCCCCCCTTTTTCGCCCTAACCTACATAACCTCCAAAGCTGATTATAGTATAATTAAAATAATCACCCCTACCCCCCTACCTGCTATCCTACACAGGTTCCAAATTCGTGTTTGAACCCCATGACCCTCTTGCAAATATGATATGAGAAGGAAGGAGAAGGATAAATGAAAACCATAGGTGATTGAAACATTTTTTATTTTTTTATTTTGCATTACACAATGTAGAAATAAAATTGTTGTATATGTATAGGTCTAGTAGGCTATAGAAAGAACGTCACAATTGAAATTGCATTCTCGTCCAGTTCTGCTCTTGCAACTTGCTGTTCACCTGGATCCAGTGGACAGATCTGTAAGAATACAAACATCAAGCTATAAATACAATAAATTTGGAATGTAACTTATAAGACACTAGACATGGAAGAATGCAGGCTAAGCTTCTCAAGGAAATATCCTGTAAATGGGCATGGAGGATTTCAGTTATTTCAGTGATCTCTTTCGACTGCAGTCCAATATTTTTGTTTAACATTTAGTAATTTTCATCATGAATTCTTTCCTCAAGACAGTATCCATACCATTTAAAAACTCATTCAAATCCTCTGGTGTGTCAGCTAAGATCACGACGATGTCATCAGCAAATCTCCAAGTTAAAATTATTTCTCCTTGAATTGTTACTCCTACTTTGAATTTTTCTCCAACTTCCTTAATAATAATGTTATTGGGTTCACGTCCCTTTTAACTACACTGGCTTTTAGAGACGCCGGGGTGCCGGAATTTTGTCCCGAAGGGGATCTTTAACATGCCAGTAAATCTACTGACACGGCTCCCTCGCATTTGCGCACCCTCAAATGCCAGCTGACTGTGCCAGGTTTCGAACCTGCAACCTTGGGCTCCCAATTTCCTTCATTGCTTGTTCAATGTATAGATTGAAAAGTATGGGTGATAAGTTGTGGCCTTGCCTTACACCTTTCTGAATACCAGCTTCTCTCTCATGTCCTTATGTTCAAATAACTGCATATCCTAAGGAACACAAAACGTGCTACACCTTAAAACAGTAGGCCTATTGGTATGGCACAAAATGGTAAATTGAAAGGAAAGTGATTAGTCCCTTGTTCATAAATTTACATGTGTCAACATTGTTTGGTATCCTTTAAACATGAGTCACTTTCAGTGATCTCAGGAGTAGCCTAAATATTGAGACTCATGTCCTAAAGGTCCTGGGTTTTATTGCAAATAAATAATTAATTCTAGTCTGTTTGGAACATGCAAAATTGACACGTGTTTGGCTTAGTTCACACCACAATGATCCACTCAAATGGTGGTTCCTAAATTAAGGCCATGACTGCCTCTTCCCAATCCTAGTCTCATCTACAAATGCATATACCACTGCATACAACCTATACATACTGTTAATGGGTATGTAGCTGTGTACTTCCCCATCCCACTCTCCCGGTATACTACTGCAACTTAAAAAATTTGCCACAATCAGTGTGTCCGTTTCTGATTGTGACAACCTACTGTCCCACGCGTCAATGTTCTCAGATAGGGAAGAATTCGGCTTGCTTCCTGCACCACTCTACACCTACCTCTCAAGGTCAAGTGCACAGCTGAATGCCGGCATCTGTAAACACGTTGATATGGCTAATGGTGGCAACATGGTTTTGCAGCAGACACCAATTTCCAACCAAGTTAAAACAGCTCACTGATGATTTGTTCTGAAATAGTTATTTCAATGCTCCCAATATTAGGTATTTATGTTGTTTTTGACAACCTTGACATGAACATTGTCAGGAATACTGTATGCCAGCCATCCTAGTTTCCCATCTGGGTGACAAATTGGTTATGCAGTTACAAGCTGAGGTATCTATGACATATATGTCAAGAAATATGGATCCATAGTATGTTACAACTATTGTATTATGTAACATTTCAACGTGAATATTTAACGGCTGGAGAAAAAAATAATTTGATAATAAAATAACATCCAAGTAGGCATTCAAACAATTGGCCTCAATATGTAAGCATCATAGTTTGATCATACTAACATGTATTTCTCATTTCAATAGCCTGGGACATAGTGTTCATCAGCCCGAGGAACTAAGGTGTATCACTTTTCTGTGATGAGTGTAATAGTATGTGTAAATGTATTCGGAACAAGGATGGAATAGTGCCCCAGGATTTGAAATAAGGTACGGTACAATCCCAGCATTTGTCCCAAGGGAGTGTCGAAATTTCACACTCAGGATAGCCTCTGTCAATGCCAGGATAAACCGTTGATTTCTCGACTTGCTGCAGGTGCCTATCGCGACCATAGTGCATGACTTAACGAGCATGGCTACGCAGCAGGATGTCATTTCAATGAATGGTATCAGACCTTGGGGAAGAAAAAAAAACCACTGTGCATGACGAAAACCAGGGGCGAGTATCTATCGTTAGTTACCTAACACTCCAACAATTATTGGTCTAGGAAAAACCATTGGTCAGATGGATGTGATATAGTACCTAATGCGTGGGGTTGGCAATACTGTACGCGAAGCTAAAAATGGCGGAGTCAGCTGGAATTTCATCTGTATAAGTCGTGATCCTATTTGGCATGGCTGGGTGGGTTACAGACAGCGGAGGAGTAAACATCTATTACTACTGTATATCATCTCCAGATACCACTACAGGTATCTTGGCTAATTTCAGTAGTTTAAGAATTTTTTACTTTGGTTCAGGTAAACTCCGCTCTTACCGAATATGTATCCAATAATCTTTATAATTAGAGTTGAAAACTCTAGGAAAACAGACTGTTACTGAACCTGAAAGATTCATCACTCCATGGAAGTGTTCCATATGCCTCACCGCTGCCTAACATACACATTGCTGCAAGTGCTTTTCAACCCACAGGAAGAAGTGATAGCCAGCTAAGGATGCAAGTGAAATAATGTCCTCTTTGGACTAAACAGGAGGAAAGCAAAGACAGTAGGCCTACAGATAGTGGTTTACTAGCATTATTAGTTAGAATCACGCAGGTTAATCCCTTAGGAAGCAAAGAGGACAGGTAAATGATTTAGGCCTACAGGTCCTCATTCTGAACCTTTGCCACACACAAATACCAGTCATGTAGTACTGCTCAAATAAGCACTATACAAACTTACATGATAGAATGAGACCTGCTGAATTATATTATTGGTATAACACACTCCAAAAAATTGGATCAAGAGCATTTCAAAACTACTCCTGGCGGCGTTCCAGATATGAGGGTTTAGGTTATGTTAGTCTTCCACATGACTGACGCGCCACAGTTCATCACTAAACAACGTGTACATGCATTTCATTACAAATGACATAATTGCTCATATTTTACTCCATCTTTCCTTTTGCTCACGAATCAACATTATTAAAACATTCACACCATTTACAAATATATTTAATTAAAACAAATATCCTGCCGTAGTCTGCCATCTTCTAAAAAAAACGAAATGATAATCGGCAGCAAGGGTTGCCATCATAGTATTAATATCAACAGGTACAATTCTTTAAATATAACTGAATCTTTGCAATTATATCAGTCACTGTAATGATGTTTATGATTATATTCGATCAACTTCTGAAATTCATAACAATAGATTTCGTTTTCAAGAAGTTTAATCTAAGTCTAAAGCATAATACGGTTGTAGTCCTGTTAGTATCAGTGTAGACCAATCACATTTAAGACATAAAAAACAGGGCGCTAGGTCTACCAACACACATCGTCCGTTCGTGCTATTACGTTTCCAAAGTTGCATAACCGGAGCGTAATAAAAAACCTGGCCCAAAATAAGGTTTAGCCAATCCCACCTAACTTATGACGGCCTGGCTGTAGGCCTACTGGTCACAAGCACGTCTTCACACTAGCGCTTGGATCACAGATTACCTACTAATACAGATAGCCGACAGCACTGCTAAATCTTGGCACCTAAGACTTCAGCGCTGTCTAGTGTTTGACCGCGGTACTAGTTGAGCACGGCGGTGCGGGTAGCCTACCCCTATTCTCGTTCTAAATGATCTACCCACTTCAATGTTCCGAAATTAACAATCTTCCCAATACTTATAGCACGTTTTTAAGTGTGGAGATAATAATATGATCTACACGAAATAAATCACATTCAAAATAGCAATAACATATTTTTTTTTTAAATAATACCAATGTGGGAAATTGTGAATTCCGGAACTCTGAAATTAGCAATCACAGCATTTAGGACATGACCTCATCAATAATTTACATGTTTACATTTCTTTCTGTTGCAATTGGAGCATATTGCATTGTTGACAAGAATTAGGCTACTACAGAACTGGCAATTACTGATCATATGTCAATGCTTCAGAGAAGCATTGATCGCAATGAGATAGCAGCTGGGTTATTCATTGATCTCGCTAAAGCTTTTGACACAGTAAATCACGAAATTCTATTATCAAAATTAGAGAATGCTGGAATTCGGGGCGTTGCATTGGAGTGGTTCCATAGTTACCTTAGTGGAAGAAAGCAATATATTGCCATGAATGGCTATCAAAGTGTGGATAAGGCTATATCGTGTGGGGTTCCTCAAGGGTCTATTTTGGGCCCTACGCTGTTTCTAATAAATATAAATGATTTAATTAAAGTTAATTTAAAAGGTCAAATTATGCTTTACGCTGATGATACGAATGTTTTCTATACTGGTATCAAAGTGAGCACAATAATCAATAATATGCAAGAAGACTTAACCGCAATAGCCAAGTGGCTCAATATTAATAAATTGACTATGAACGTCACGAAAACAAAATATATGATGATGACAAAACCCAGTATGAAAAATATTGAACATAATCATATCTACAGCAACAACACAATAATAAACGAGGTCGAACATTTTAAATATTTGGGGCTAATCATTGATAAACATCTAAGCTGGGTAGCTCACGTTCATTATATTGCGAAGAAGATAGCTCCAGCATCTGGGCTGATGAGATAATTGAGATACTTAATCACTAGAAAAACTTCTAATCACAGTATATTACTCACTCGTACACAGTCACTTGCAGTATCAAAATGTAATTTGGACTCAGTGTAAAAAGACAGTCCTGCATGAACTTATGGTAATACAAAATAGAGCGATAAAAATATATATAACCTACCCTTTAATACACACAGTCGAGATTTATATGCCAAGAGTAAAATAATGCCAATGTCAATGTGAGCAGAATTAAGGTCAGCAATATTAATACACAGAATTAAACAAAACAATGTGCTGCATAACAGTGAATACACCCTAAATTCAGACATTCATACTTATAACACGCGACAAGCAGATATCTTCGCCCTCTTTCAAATCCGCTCGTATAAATTTGGTAACTGTAGCTTTAAGTTCTCAGCCATTCAATCTTACAACCATCTTCCAAGTGATTTAAGATCAATTTCCAATCTGTCGACTTTCAAATTTAAATTAAGAGACTACTTTGGAATCGGTACCTAATAAAGTGGGTAGCTACATTTAGTGAATCAGCATGTCTCATTTCACTCTGCATTGGTAAAATTATTATTTTAATTATTTTTTAATTATTATTTTACTTTTTATTTTTATGTTATTTACATTGTACATTTTCTTTTGGTAAGCTAATTACAGTGTTAGGTCTAGTATCATTGTCGAAAACTAACTTAATCGCGCAGAAAATGTGTATGTAAGGTATATATGTATATAAAATTGTAGTAGACGCCAATAAATAAATTTGTATTGTACAATTCCTATGTAAGAGCCTCTGGCTCGTTGGAATTAATTGTTCTTTAAATGAAATGAATGAAATAAAGTCTGCAGCATATTATTACTTCATTTAAAAAATGGTCCCTTCCAATTAACCACTGTAGGCCCAATTATAACCGATTAGTTCCGAGATTAAACTAGAAAGGAAAAGTACTGGGAAGGGAGAATATTCATATCTTAAAATTCTTGATGCTGTTCGCAATAACAGGAAAATTTTAAGATGAGAATACTAAGGAAATATGTGGTGTAACCTGATCCTCATCACACTAAAATTATTAGTGCAATTAGTGCCAAATTCATTAGTTGCAGAAATAATTGGATATCGTAAAATTTATGTACAGTAGTTCATTTCATATTCCCTGAAAAAAATATGCAGTCCACCAATTTTGAAGGGTGAAATACAGTAAGAACATGTACATAAAAAGATATCATGGCACACTAATACAGTAAATTCTATTACATGCTGTGAAGGGGAAAGGAGAAATAGGACTCTCAATGAAAAACAAGAAACTCACCCAATACTGTTAGAAATCATCATGTTTTATTTAAAAGTTTGTCAACGAAGAAACTTAGCAAAAATACAGTAATCAAACCTGGTCCTTTTAAAAGTATGTGTTGAGGCATGTTCTTCTTTCTTGCCAGGGTATAACGGTAGGCTACAGGACATGATAATGGACCTATTACCTCCTTGACGCCATGGCTGACACCGATGAACCTCAAATTCCTACAACACATGCAAGTTTTTATGGTGAAACAGTTAACTTAATAAATGTGTAATGCTTGAAATGGAGATCTTGAATTTGCTGATATTTGTATGTTTGCACCTACTATAACTACATTTTAAAAGAATCTCTTATTGTAGAATCATTGTGTTTTTGATATTAATTTTAGGGCTTTTGATAACATATTCATTTAGCCCCATATATTTGGAAGTGTATAGGATTGATGTGATAATCTGTGTTATTGTGGTATCTGTACTTTCTGTAATTCAGATGAGGACTGGAAAGGTGGCAGCCGTAGTTAGGAACATTTATTTTTATCTTTAAGAATTTTTTAAGAATATTAACAGCAGGAAAGGATTAAAATAAAATAATATTGAGGTCCACAGAATATCTTGGCTGAGTGGACAGGGAAGTTGTAACTGTTCCTGTTGGAATTTCAATTTCCTTTTAGTACATGTTATTTAAAAAAATCGCAAGTGAAATATATTTGTTCGCTAGAAACTCAGGTACATGGATCGGATTTTCCAAGCAATTCATAAGCTGTTGAGAAAGTGCCAGGGAAGATACTAGTGGAGATAATGGGACGGACACCCTGCCAGAGACTCAGCGACTGGACTTCAGTTTATTTCAGTTGTCCAGTGAGTGCCTGAGACCCTGAGAATTAACGCACAGAACAACAAATCAAGCGATTATTCACAGACAAATAGCCCGTCGATAAACGAAATAAAAATGGCTGCTTAAGGATCATGCCCCGCTTGGTCTGTCTTATTATATAGTACGAGGAAGAGGTTGGCTGATCGGTTATATTCGTGAGTATTCGGGTCACTTCGTTAGCCCCGCTGGGCTGTCTCTAAGCGCTAGTGTCTTCACGCTGGTTCTCTAAGTAGACTCGCAGGCTAATGTTTACATCACTAGACTAACTACACGGCATAACGCATTCTTACTTTCATCGTGGAGACGTAATTTTATTGTGTTTTCCTTAAAAATCTTGCCATACAATTATTCCTAGCCTCAGTGGCGTACGCAGGATTTCTTTCTCGGGGGAAGTTCATTCATAGTTTTGTACATTATTAAAACATTAGTGTTATTTCGATTATTAATCATAAATAGCAATAAATGAACTTTCTCTTTGCATGTAAATTATTTTCATTATAGCCTATTTTCCAACACAATGAACTTAATTGCAAATAATATGCAAAATTAATAAAACGAATATGGAAAACAGTACGGTATCATACATACCTATCTATTTTACGACCGTATTGCAAGAGAGCGATATTATTGATAGCGGACGCGGTTCCATCTGATAATCTATAAGTATGAGAAACAAGCAAAACGTAAATAAAATTACGTTAATAGGCCATGCAGATGGTGATGGACATTCCTAGCTTTGTTTCATTCATGTGCATTCATTTGTTTATGCAAATGTCGGCCATTAGTCCACTTAGCAGTGATCCCATCGCTAAGCGCTCTGATTAAGCGTATATTGGGATCTCCTCGTGGTGTAATGGCTGCTATTAGTCCACTTAGCGGTGATCCCTTAGCTAAGCCCTCTGATTAAGCGTTTATTGGGATCTCCTCGTGGAGTAATGGCTGCTATTAGTCCACTTAGCAGTGATCCCTTCGCTGAGGCCTCTGATTGAGCGTATATTGGGATCTCCTCGTTGTTTAATGGCTGCTATTAGTCCACTTAGCAGTGATCCCTTCGGTAAGCCCTCTCATTGAGCGTATATTGGGATCTCCTCGTGGTGTAATGGCTGTAGGATTGCGTGGCACACAGGCAATTGAAATGGAAAACACGTTTAATGAACTCGACATTTACTTGAACAGAACTGAACGAACAAGGTGATACAACATTATTTTATACACACCAAAACAAAAACAAAAGAGAAACATGTATCTATGGAGCAGGTTTACTGATTAACAGTGTGACCAACACAATCCATGGTCACATATTCCAACACACCTCCTTAAACCTGTGGGAGTAGAGGACATGAATCAAGACCCAAGTCTTTACAAAAATAAATATGCTTAGGCTTAGGAAGAGGCTTTGTTAGGATGTCTGCAGTCATTTTTGAAGTCTCCTCATATTTGATGTATATGACTTTAGAATCCAAAGCATCTCTAACATAGTGATATTTAGTGTCAATATGTTTGGTCCTATTATGGTAGACTGGATTTTTTTGCCAGTTTATGAGATGATTGACTATCACTCAATAATATGAAGGGTGACTTGAGATCTATAAAGTTAGACAAAACACGTTTCAACCAAACAGCTTCTCTTACACCTTCGCTCAGTGCAACATATTCTGCTTCAGTAGATGATAAGGAAATGTATTTTTGTTTTTGAGCCCCCCATGATACAGCACCACCTGCCATTTTGAACACAAAACCACTGTATGATTTTCGGTCAGCATCAACAAATCCCATGAATTGACCTCCATTCTTAACATACTTAAGTGACAAGTCTTTTGTGCAATTTAAATAACGCAGCACTCGCTTTGCAGCAGATCAATGAGATTCATTGTAGCAATGATTAAATTGACTGAGATATGATATCGCATAGCTTATATTAGGACGCGTCCAAACACTTAAATACACACATCAAAAAAAGTTTTGCATCACCTCGGTTCCCAGATCTCCGGCATATAGACGTTGACTGTGTATATTGTATCAAAGATACAGTCCCTTTGACTGTTCATAGATGTCACTAAAACTGCTCAAAGATGTAAACAACCATGCATGAGCAGGGCCTATTAGACGGAGGGGGTACGACAGCCGATCAGTTCCAGTCATTCCACCAGGACGAAGGTACGCTGCTCATGTTGTCTGTAGTTCTACCATGCCTAGAAGGTCAATACCGCAGTTCGATCGCGTCCGCATTGTTACTTTGTGTCAAGAAGGGCTCTCAACAAGGGAAGTTTCCAGGCGTCTCAGAGTGAACCAAAGCGATGTTGTTCGGACATGGAGGAGGTACAGAGATACAGGAACTGTCGATGACAGGCCTCGCTCAGGCCGCCCAAGGGCTACTACTGTAGTGGATGACCGCTACTTACGGATTGCCGCTCGGAGGAACCCTGACAGCAATGCCACCATGTTGAATAATGCGTTTCGTTCAGCCACAAGACGTCGTGTTTCAACTCAAACTGTGCGCAATAGGCTGCATGATGCGCAACTTCACTCCCGACGTCCATGGCGAGGTCCAGCTTTGCAACCCCGACACCATGCAGCGCGGTACAGATGGGCCCAACAACATGCTGAATGGACCCCACAGAATTGGCATCACGTTCTCTTCACCGATGAGTGTCGCATATGCCTTCAACCAGACAATCGTCGGAGACGTGTTTGGAGGCACCCTGGTCAGGCTGAACGTCTTAGACACACTGTCCAGCGAGTGCAGCAAGGTGGTGGTTCCCTGATGTTTTGGGGTGGCATTATGTGGGGCCGACGTACGCCACTGGTGGTCATGGAAGGCTCCGAAACGGCTTTACGATACCTGAATGACATCCTCCGACCCATATTGCACCCATATCGGCAGAATATTGGAGAGGCATTTGTCTTCATGGACGACAATTCTGGACCTCATCGTGCACATCTTGTGAATGCGTTCCTTCAAGATAACGACATCGCTCGACTACAGTGGCCAGCATGTTCGCCAGACATGAACCCTATCGAACATGCCTGGGATATGTTGAAAAGTGCTGTTTATGGACGTCTTGACCCACCAACCACTCTGAGAGATTTACGCCGAATTGTCGTTGAGGAGTGGGACAATTTGGACCAACAGTGTCTTGATGAACTTGTGGATAGTATGCCACGATGAATACAGGCATGCATCAATGCAAGAGGACGTGCTACTGGGTATTAGAGGTAGTGGTGTGTACTGCAATCTGGACCACAAATGCTGAAAGTCTAGCTGTATGATGGTACAACATGCAATGTGTGGGTCTCATGAGCAATAAAACGAGCTGAAATGTTGTTTGTGTTGATCTCTATTCCCTTTGTATTTAAAGGTTGCGGAACTCTTGGAACCGAGGTGATGCAAAACTTTTTTTGATGTGTGTACATGAGGGAACCTATGAGTTCTCTATAAGGAAGATCACTAGTTTCTGTATCAGAAACACCAAGATTTGGTTTAGTTTCCAAAGGAGTGCATCATGCATACCTTATTTCTTTGCAATCTTACTGATGTACTGCTCTTGGCTAAGATACATTGTACCATTCTTTTCATCTTGCCTTACTTTAATACCTAAGATATAAGAAATTGGTCGAAGATCTCGTACCTTAAATTCTTTATCAATACACGTCTTCAATGACTTGATCTCATACTCATCATTATAAGCCACAATGAAATCATCCACATATAATGCAATAATTAACCATACCTTGGGCTTGTTTCTTAAAGTACACACAAGGTTCATCAGCACAATTTTTGTAACACAATTTGACAAGGACAGAGTGAGCTCTCTCATTCCACAAACGAGAAGATTGTTTTAAGCCATGAATATATTTTTTTTAACTTGGAAATTTTATGCTCTGAACCTTTCTTGACAAAACTTTCTGGTTGATACATGTAGATCTCTTCTTCTAACTTTCCATTGAGGAAAGCAAATTCAGCATCCCAATGTACCACCTTCAGATCTGTTTGGGCAGCCAAGGCAAGCAGCACCCTTAACTTGCTGTGTCGAACAACAGGAGAGAATGTTCTTGTAAAATCTACTCCGTAACTTTGGGTGAAGCCCCTGGCCACAAGTCTGGCTTTATACCTTTGAATGTTACCATTAGAGTCTCTTTTTACTTTGAAAACCCACTACTGACAACATTCTTGCCCTGGGGTTTATCAACTAGATCCCAGGTGTCATTTAACTGAAGTATCTCCATTTCCTTTTGCATAGCCTGCTCCCACTTAACCCTATCAGGCATGGACAGTGCCTTCTTAACTGTACTAGGTTCAGAGTCATCAGTGAGAGTAAAGTAAGTCACATAGTTAGACATGTCTACAGGCTTTTGTTGGTGCCTAGGATACATTTGACTACCTTCGGCATCCCCCTCCATTGGCTCGTTGACGATGGTGGCTGAGCCCTCAGAATCACTGCAAGCTGAATCTGCTCCACTAGGGACATAGCTTTAATCAGCTGAGTCAACAGTCGCAGCCACACCAGCACTGCTAATGGGCGATACGCTTCTAAGTTCCGAAATGTACTCTGCCCCATCCTCTGAGTTGTCGGGTTCTGCCTCACTGTCAGTGGGAACTGAGATCTGCAATATTGCAGGTTCATTAATCTGCAAGGATGGGCCAACATTACCTGGAGACACATTAGGCCCCTCCTGGAACACATCTTCAAAGAACTGTGTATCTCTGGACTTAACAAGTTTATGAGTAACAGGATGCATGAATCTATAGGCTTTACTGTCCTACAATAACCACAGAAAATGTGTTTTTCACTTTTAGGATCCAACTTGTTTCTACTTTGATCAGGGACATGAACTTGTGCTACACAACCAAATATTCTTAGATGCTCCATATTGACCATGTTACTAGTCCAGATCTCCTCTGGAACTTGACCTGGAATTTTTCTGGTTGGGGACCTGTTTACAAGATAGGCCACTGTATTTATTGCTTCAGCCCACATGCGATTATCTACTTTAGACTCGCTCATCATGGCTCTACATTTATCAAGTAATGTTCTATTCATGCAATCAGCTACACCATTCTGCTGTGGAGAATAGCTAGTTGTAGTTTGATGCTGAATGCCTTCTGATTTAAGTAGGCTCTCAAAAGCTTTGCCACAAAATTCACCACCATTATCAGTGCGCAGAACCTTAATAGATCTTTCACACTGATTCTCGACCTGTTCCTTGAAATCAATAAAGCAATCCAAAACATCACTTTTCTTAGCAAGGAAATACACAAAAACGCTTCTAGAATGATCATCAATGAAGGTCAAGAAATAATGAGCATTGCTCCAAGATGGAACTGGCTTAGGCCCACATAAGACTGAATGAATAAGATCTATCTTATTTTTACATAAAGTTTTACTCTTACTTGACTTAAATGGTTGTCTAGCTTGTTTACCTTCAGCACATGAAAAACAGTTTTTAAAGCCAATATCTGAGAAATTAATTCCATGAGTGAGACCATCTCTTAACAACTTCATGCTGTGGTTGTTAAGATGGCCTAGTCGTTTATGCCATAAATATTCTGAGTCCTCTGTACAAATATTTGCTTGAGCACTGAGAGCATTGACTTGGTAAACACCCCCCACATTACTCGCAGTCAGTGCTACATTACCTGTGGCAACAAAGTTTTCACTATCATAAACTTCACTAGTATTGTCGGTGAATACCACAACAAAACCCTTTTGAGTAGCAGCAGACACAGATAAAAGATTAGCAGTGAGACCAGGAAAATATTCTACATTGGACAAGGTTTGTGAAATACCATTTTCTAATTGAACAGTTACATTACCAGATCCTTGGCCATACAATTTTTGATTGTTTGCTGTACTGATCTCCAGATTAGGACCAGCAGTGAAGTTCACCATCGCAGTCTTTCTTGAACTCATATGCTTAGTAGCACCAGAGTCAACGAACCAGGCCCCTGTAGAGGCCCTTGCACTTAATGCCTGTACATCGGTCGCCAGCATCATCTTGTCTTTCTTCGACTTCTGTTGAGTTGAGCTCTGCATCTCCTCTTTCCTGCAATCCCGCTTCCAGTTTCCTGGCTTCTTGCATTTCCAGCAGAAGGGCTTCTTCTTCATCTTGTCTTCTCGTGAAAACAGAACAGAATCCTTGGATGGCTTGGAAGTACTTTTCCCACTCCAAGTAGTAGCTTGTAGCAACTTGGTTCGGACTGTGTCTGCAGTAAGGTCTGTTCCGGAACTTTCCAGAGCCATAATCATAGGCTGAAACTCATCTGGTAGACCTTTCAGCATAAGAGCTGCCACAAACTCGTCGTCCAGTGCCTTATTCATAGACGCAAGTTGCTGAGCAAGTCCCATAACCTCACTAATATACTCTTCCATCGTCTTCTAGTGCTTTATTTTAACTTTGCACAATTTCTTCAAGATGACGATCCGCCGATTCACTCCTTTATCTGAGTAGGCCTTTTCAAGAGCTTCCCAGACTTCCTTCGCGATCTTACAAGTTATGACGATTGGAAAAATTGATTTATCCACCATGAGTTTAAGTCTGGCCCTAGCCCGACTTTCGTATTTCGCTTTCTTCGCAGATGTTGTAGTATCACCATCCGGGTAGCCAACTATACAGCTCTACAGATCTTCGAGTCTTAGGACGTTTTCCATCTCGAATCGCCAATCCACGTAATTTAGACTACCTCGCAGCTTATCTATAGCCGGTAACAAGGTGCTGGTTGCAGACATGTTGATTTCGATACGTAGCGAAATTCACAGTTCATATAACGAGCCGTCTATCATACGCCCTTTATATTCGCACGGTGGATTCATGGCTGGGCCCATAACCTGTAGGATTACGAGGCACACAGGCAATTGAAATGGAACACACGTTTAATATACTTCACATTTACTAGAACAGAACTGAACTGGAACTGAACGAACAAGGTGATACAACATTCTTTTATACACACCAAAACAAAAACAAAAGTGATACACATCTCTACAAAACAGGTTTACTGATTACCAGTGTGACCAACACAAACCATGGTCAAATATTCCAACACAATGTACATGTTGTGCGGCTATAAATCATACGCTTAATAATATTATTGTAAGTTATGTGACCAAGGATAAATTCAAGGTCACTTCCGTTCAATTTAATGTATTTTGTTTTGAACCAGGCGGTTTGCAACACCGGGAGGATGTTATATATGAAATTAGTGCTTTTCATTGCGATCCCATAATTTGTGGCAATAATTTACAAACTGAGAACTCTTTTCTATTTTTAGTTGATGACAGATCCAAGTAAGGGAATTTCAAATGTTGTGTATGGGACAAAATCAATTTAAAGTACCGGTAATTATTTTACGGCGGAAGGATATTGCAACCGCAGGTTATCAGTGACACTCAGTTTACAATATTGTATTGTCGAGGTTAGAGAAGTATCCTTGACAGAGGTAAGCTGCTAGGAACATCTTTATGATGATACTATACAAGTTACTTTAGTATTGTAAGTGTGTGTAGATAAATACATATTTCTGTAACTTCCGTTCAGTGAGGAGAATGTATGAGCTTTCGTTTGAACTCGGCATTCTGTGGACTACGGTTTATGCAACTGGCCTTGATTCCCAAAGAAGATCAGTTAACTTAAAAGAAAACCTATTTCAGTCCCGTTGAGAGGTGTTTAATGTACAATGTGTTTATCCCCGCCTCGACAAAACAATGTTTAGGTTTGTGTGTGTATCGGAACAAAGGAACTGAACATAATGATAGACTCATTCGAGTGTTGCTCCATTTCACTTCTTTATGTTTATACTGTGTACAAACTGGCGTTAGTAATACTGATCCACTAAGTCTCATTGATGTGTATTAGAAATTACTCGACATTATTCACTTGAGCATAATGATCAAGTAGGATTTACTGTTATTGATATTGTGAACCTCGCCGGATATATTCGGAATACCAATATTACATTTGGAGGACTGAGATTACCCCATTTGAATTACCGTACCGGTACCGTGTTATATATAAGGCTATATTGGTGAATTAGTGCATTTGTAAATAATTTGAATTTGTGTGTTCCAGTTTTCTAACATAATGGAGGAACAATCAGTGATCAAAAGTGAGCCCGAATGGTCGACACAAGCAGATGACTTGGCCGACATTGTAAGTGTATTTTAACTCCATATATTGTGTAACATTGCAATCTTAGTGACGTCCAAGATAACATGTTTGTGGTTAGCAGGGTTAACTATGTTAAACAGTAGGTTAACTAGGGGTCACATTGTGTAACATTGCAATCTTAGTGACGTCCAAGATAACATGTTTGTGGTTAGCAGGGTTAACTATGTTAAAAAGTAGGTTAACTAGGGGTCACATTGTGTAACATTGCAATCTTAGTGACGTCCAAGATAACATGTTTGTGGTTAGCAGGGTTAACTATGTTAAACAGTAGGTTAACTACAGGTCACATTGTGTAACATTGCAATCTTAGTGACGTCCAAGATAACATGTTTGTAGTTAGCAGGGTTAACTATGTTAAACAGTAGGTTCACTAGAGGTCACATTGTGTAACATTGCAATCTTAGTGACGTCCAAGATAAAATGTTTGTAGTTAGCAGGGTTAACTATGTTATTCAGTAGGTTAACTAGAGGTCACATTGTGTAACATTGCAATCTTAGTGACGTCCAAGATAAAATGTTTGTAGTTAGCAGGGTTAACTATGTTAAACAGTAGGTTAACTAGAGGTCACATTGTGTAACATTGCAATCTTAGTGACGTCCAAGATAAAATGTTTGTAGTTAGCAGGGTTAACTATGTTAAACAGTAGGTTAACTAGAGGTCACATTGTGTAACATTGCAATCTCAGTGACGTCCAAGATAAAATGTTTGTAGTTAGCAGGGTTAACTATGTTAAACAGTAGGTTAACTAGGGGCCACATTGTGTAACATTGCAATCTTAGTGACGTCCAAGATAAAATGTTTGTAGTTAGCAGGGTTAACTATGTTAAACAGTAGGTTAACTAGAGGTCACATTGTGTAACATTGCAATCTCAGTGACGTCCAAGATAAAATGTTTGTAGTTAGCAGGGTTAACTATGTTAAACAGTAGGTTAACTAGAGGTCACATTGTGTAACATTGCAATCTCAGTGACGTCCAAGATAAAATGTTTGTAGTTAGCAGGGTTAACTATGTTAAACAGTAGATTAACTAGAGGTCACATTGTGTAACATTGCAATCTTAGTGACGTCCAAGATAAAGTGCTTGTAGTTAGCAGGGTTAACTATGTTAAACAGTAGGTTAACTAGAGGTCACATTGTGTAACATTGCAATCTTAGTGACGTCCAAGATAAAATGCTTGTAGTTAGCAGGGTTAACTATGTTATACAGTAGGTTAATTAGAGGTCACATTGTGTAACATTGCAATCTTAGTGACGTCCAAGATAAAATGTTTGTAGTTAGCAGGGTTAGCTATGTTAAACAGTAGGTTCACTAGAGGTCACATTGTGTAACATTGCAATCTTCGTGACGTCCAAGATAAAATGCTTGTAGTTAGCAGGGTTAACTATGTTATACAGTAGGTTAATTAGAGGTCACATTGTGTAACATTGCAATCTCAGTGACGTCCAAGATAAAATGTTTGTAGTTAGCAGGGTTAACTATGTTAAACAGTAGGTTAACTAGGGGTCACATTGTGTAACATTGCAATCTTAGTGACGTCCAAGATAAAATGCTTGTAGTTAGCAGGGTTAACTATGTTAAACAGTAGGTTAACTAGGGGTCACATTGTGTAACATTGCAATCTTAGTGACGTCCAAGATAAAATGTTTGTAGTTAGCAGGGTTAACTATGTTAAACAGTAGGTTAACTAGAGGTCACATTGTGTAACATTGCAATCTCAGTGACGTCCAAGATAAAATGCTTGTAGTTAGCAGGGTTAACTATGTTAAACAGTAGGTTAACTAGAGGTCACATTGTGTAACATTGCAATCTCAGTGACGTCCAAGATAAAATGCTTGTAGTTAGCAGGGTTAACTATGTTAAACAGTAGGTTAACTAGAGGTCACATTGTGTAACATTGCAATCTTAGTGACGTCCAAGATAAAATGTTTGTAGTTAGCAAGGTTAACTATGTTAAACAGTAGGTTAACTAGGGGTCACATTGTGTAACATTGCAATCTTAGTGACGTCCAAGATAAAATGTTTGTAGTTGGCAGGGTTAACTATGTTAAACAGTAGATTAACTAGAGCTCACATTGTGTAACATTGCAATCTTAGTGACGTCCAAGATAAAATGCTTGTAGTTAGCAGGGTTAACTATGTTAAACAGTAGGTTAACTAGGGGTCACATTGTGTAACATTGCAATCTTAGTGACGTCCAAGATAAAATGTTTGTAGTTAGCAGGGTTAACTATGTTAAACAGTAGATTAACTAGAGCTCACATTGTGTAACATTGCAATCTTAGTGACGTCCAAGATAAAATGCTTGTAGTTAGCAGGGTTAACTATGTTAAACAGTAGATTAACTAGAGGTCACATTGTGTAACATTGCAATCTTAGTGACGTCCAAGATAAAATGTTTGTAGTTAGCAGGGTTAACTATGTTATACAGTAGATTAACTAGAGGTCACATTGTGTAACATTGCAATCTTAGTGACGTCCAAGATAAAATGTTTGTAGTTAGCAGGGTTAACTATGTTATACAGTAGATTAACTAGAGCTCACATTGTGTAACATTGCAATCTCAGTGACGTCCAACATAAAATGTTTGTAGTTAGCAGGGTTAACTATGTTATACAGTAGGTTAACTAGAGGTCACATTGTGTAACATTGCAATCTCAGTGACGTCCAACATAAAATGTTTGTAGTTAGCAGGGTTAACTATGTTAAACAGTAGGTTAACTAGAGGTCACATTGTGTAACATTGCAATCTCAGTGACGTCCAAGATAAAATGTTTGTAGTTAGCAAGGTTAACTATGTTAATCAGTAGGTTAACTAGAGGTCACATAGTGTAACATTGCAATCTCAGTGACGTCCAACATAAAATGTTTGTAGTTAGCAGGGTTAACTATGTTAAACAGTAGGTTAACTAGGGGTCACATAGTGTAACATTGCAATCTTAGTGACGTCCAAGATAAAGTGCTTGTAGTTAGCAGGGTTAACTATGTTAAACAGTAGGTTAACTAGGGGTCACATTGTGTAACATTGCAATCTTAGTGACGTCCAAGATAAAATGCTTGTAGTTAGCAGGGTTAACTATGTTAAACAGTAGGTTAACTAGGGGTCACATTGTGTAACATTGCAATCTCAGTGACGTCCAACATAAAATGTTTGTAGTTAGCAGGGTTAACTATGTTAAACAGTAGATTAACTAGAGGTCACATTGTGTAACATTGCAATCTTAGTGACGTCCAAGATAAAATGTTTGTAGTTAGCAGGGTTAACTATGTTAAACAGTAGGTTAACTAGGGGTCACATTGTGTAACATTGCAATCTCAGTGACATCCAACATAAAATGTTTGTAGTTAGCAGGGTTAACTATGTTAAACAGTAGGTTAACTAGAGGTCACATTGTGTAATATTGCAATCTCAGTGACGTCCAACATAAAATGTTTGTAGTTAGCAGGGTTAACTATGTTAAACAGTAGGTTAACTAGAGGTCACATTGTGTAACATTGCAATCTTAGTGACGTCCAAGATAAAATGCTTGTAGTTAGCAGGGTTAACTATGTTAAACAGTAGGTTAACTCACATTGTGTAACATTGCAATCTCAGTGACGTCCAAGATAACATGTTTGTAGTTAGCAGGGTTAACTATGTTAATCAGTAGGTTAACTAGAGGTCACATTGTGTAACATTGCAATCTCAGTGACGTCCAAGATAAAATGCTTGTAGTTAGTAGGGTTAACTATGTTAATTAGTAGGTTAACTAGAGGTCACATTGTGTAACATTGCAATCTTAGTGACGTCCAAGATAAAATGCTTGTAGTTAGCAGGGTTAACTATGTTAAACAGTAGGTTAACTCACATTGTGTAACATTGCAATCTCAGTGACGTCCAAGATAACATGTTTGTAGTTAGCAGGGTTAACTATGTTAATCAGTAGGTTAACTAGGGGTCACATTGTGTAATATTGCAATCTTAGTGACGTCCAAGATAAAATGCTTGTAGTTAGCAGGGTTAACTATGTTAATCAGTAGGTTAACTAGAGGTCACATTGTGTAACATTGCAATCTCAGTGACGTCCAAGATAAAATGTTTGTAGTTAGCAGGGTTAACTATGTTAATCAGTAGGTTAACTAGAGGTCACATTGTGTAACATTGCAATCTTAGTGACGTCCAAGATAAAATGTTTGTAGTTAGCAGGGTTAACTATGTTAAACAGTAGGTTAACTAGAGGTCACATTGTGTAACATTGCAATCTTAGTGACGTCCAAGATAAAATGTTTGTAGTTAGCAGGGTTAACTATGTTAAACAGTAGGTTAACTAGGGGTCACATTGTGTAACATTGCAATCTTAGTGACGTCCAAGATAAAATGTTTGTAGTTAGCAGGGTTAACTATGTTAAACAGTAGGTTAACTAGGGGTCACATTGTGTAACATTGCAATCTCAGTGACGTCCAAGATAAAATGTTTGTAGTTAGCAGGGTTAACTATGTTACACAGTAGGTTAACTAGGGGTCACATTGTGTAACATTGCAATCTTAGTGACGTCCAAGATAAAATGTTTGTAGTTAGCAGGGTTAACTATGTTAAACAGTAGGTTAACTAGAGGTCACATTGTGTAACATTGCAATCTCAGTGACGTCCAAGATAAAATGTTTGTAGTTAGCAGGGTTAACTATGTTAAACAGTAGATTAACTAGGGGTCACATTGTGTAACATTGCAATCTTAGTGACGTCCAAGATAAAATGTTTGTAGTTAGCTGGGTTAACTATGTTAATCAGTAGGTTAACTAGAGGTCACATTGTGTAACATTGCAATCTTAGTGACGTCCAAGATAAAATGTTTGTAGTTAGCAGGGTTAACTATGTTAAACAGTAGGTTAACTAGAGGTCACATTGTGTAACATTGCAATCTTAGTGACGTCCAAGATAAAATGTTTGTAGTTAGCTGGGTTAACTATGTTAATCAGTAGGTTAACTAGAGGTCACATTGTGTAACATTGCAATCTTAGTGACGTCCAAGATAACATGTTTGTAGTTAGCAGGGTTAACTATGTTAAACAGTAGGTTCACTAGAGGTCACATTTTGTAACATTGCAATCTTAGTGACGTCCAAGATAAAATGTTTGTAGTTAGCAGGGTTAATTATGTTATTCAGTAGGTTAACTAGAGGTCACATTGTGTAACATTGCAATCTTAGTGACGTCCAAGATAAAATGTTTGTAGTTAGCAGGGTTAACTATGTTAAACAGTAGGTTAACTAGAGGTCACATTGTGTAACATTGCAATCTCAGAGACGTCCAAGATAAAATGTTTGTAGTTAGCAAGGTTAACTATGTTAAACAGTAGGTTAACTAGAGGTCACATTGTGTAACATTGCAATCTCAGTGACGTCCAAGATAAAATGTTTGTAGTTAGCAGGGTTAACTATGTTAAACAGTAGATTAACTAGAGGTCACATTGTGTAACATTGCAATCTTAGTGACGTCCAAGATAAAGTGCTTGTAGTTAGCAGGGTTAACTATGTTAAACAGTAGGTTAACTAGAGGTCACATTGTGTAACATTGCAATCTTAGTGACGTCCAAGATAAAATGTTTGTAGTTAGCAGGGTTAACTATGTTAATCAGTAGATTAACTAAAGGTCACATTGTGTAACATTGCAATCTTAGTGACGTCCAAGATAATATGTTTGTAGTTATCAGGGTTAACTATGTTAAACAGTAGGTTAACTAGAGGTCACATTGTGTAACATTGCAATCTTAGTGACGTCCAAGATAAAATGTTTGTAGTTATCAGGGTTAACTATGTTAAACAGTAGGTTAACTAGGGGTCACATTGTGTAACATTGCAATCTTAGTGACGTCCAAGGTAAAATGTTTGTAGTCAGCAGGGTTAACTATGTTAAACAGTAGATTAACTAGAGGTCACATTGTGTAACATTGCAATCTTAGTGACGTCCATGATAAAATGTTTGTAGTTAGCAGGGTTAACTATGTTAAACAGTAGGTTCACTAGAGGTCACATTGTGTAACATTGCAATCTTAGTGACGTCCAAGATAAAATGTTTGTAGTTAGCAGGGTTAACTATGTTATACAGTAGGTTAACTAGGGGTCACCTTCTGTAACATTGCAATCTCAGTGACGTCCAAGATAAAATGTTTGTAGTTAGCAGGGTTAACTATGTTAAACAGTAGGTTAACTAGAGGTCACATTGTGTAACATTGCAATCTCAGTGACGTCCAAGATAAAATGCTTGTAGTTAGCAGGGTTAACTATGTTAAACAGTAGGTTAACTAGAGGTCACATTGTGTAACATTGCAATCTTAGTGACGTCCAAGATAAAATGTTTGTAGTTAGCAAGGTTAACTATGTTAAACAGTAGGTTAACTAGGGGTCACATTGTGTAACATTGCAATCTTAGTGACGTCCAAGATAAAATGTTTGTAGTTGGCAGGGTTAACTATGTTAAACAGTAGATTAACTAGAGGTCACATTGTGTAACATTGCAATCTTAGTGACGTCCAAGATAAAATGTTTGTAGTTAGCAGGGTTAACTATGTTAAACAGTAGGTTAACTAGAGGTCACATTGTGTAACATTGCAATCATAGTGACGTCCAAGATAAAATGTTTGTAGTTAGCAGGGTTAACTATGTTAAACAGTAGGTTAACTAGGGGTCACATTGTGTAACATTGCAATCTTAGTGACGTCCAAGATAAAATGTTTGTAGTTAGCAGGGTTAACTATGTTAAACAGTAGATTAACTAGAGGTCACATTGTGTAACATTGCAATCTTAGTGACGTCCAAGATAAAATGTTTGTAGTTAGCAGGGATAACTATGTTAAACAGTAGGTTAACTAGGGGTCACATTGTGTAACATTGCAATCTTAGTGACGTCCAAGATAAAATGTTTGTAGTTAGCAGGGTTAACTATGTTAAACAGTAGGTTAACTAGAGGTCACATTGTGTAACATTGCAATCTTAGTGACGTCCAAGATAAAATGTTTGTAGTTGGCAGGGTTAACTATGTTAAACAGTAGATTAACTAGAGCTCACATTGTGTAACATTGCAATCTTAGTGACGTCCAAGATAAAATGCTTGTAGTTAGCAGGGTTAACTATGTTAAACAGTAGGTTAACTAGGGGTCACATTGTGTAACATTGCAATCTTAGTGACGTCCAAGATAAAATGTTTGTAGTTAGCAGGGTTAACTATGTTATACAGTAGATTAACTAGAGCTCACATTGTGTAACATTGCAATCTCAGTGACGTCCAACATAAAATGTTTGTAGTTAGCAGGGTTAACTATGTTATACAGTAGGTTAACTAGGGGTCACATTGTGTAACATTGCAATCTTAGTGACGTCCAAGATAAAATGTTTGTAGATAGCAGGGTTAACTATGTTATACAGTAGATTAACTAGAGCTCACATTGTGTAACATTGCAATCTCAGTGACGTCCAACATAAAATGTTTGTAGTTAGCAGGGTTAACTATGTTATACAGTAGGTTAACTAGAGGTCACATTGTGTAACATTGCAATCTTAGTGACGTCCAAGATAAAATGTTTGTAGTTAGCAGGGTTAACTATGTTAAACAGTAGGTTAACTAGAGGTCACATTGTGTAACATTGCAATCTTAGCGACGTCCAAGATAAAATGTTTGTAGTTAGCAGGGTTAACTATGTTAAACAGTAGGTTAACTAGAGGTCACATTGTGTAACATTGCAATCTTAGTGACGTCCAAGATAAAATGTTTGTAGTTAGCAGGGTTAACTATGTTAAACAGTAGGTTAACTAGGGGTCACATTGTGTAACATTGCAATCTCAGTGACGTCCAACATAAAATGTTTGTAGTTAGCAGGGTTAACTATGTTAAACAGTAGGTTAACTAGAGGTCACATAGTGTAACATTGCAATCTCACTGACGTCCAAGATAAAATGTTTGTAGTTAGCAGGGTTAACTATGTTAAACAGTAGGTTAACTAGGGGTCACATTGTGTAACATTGCAATCTCAGTGACGTCCAACATAAAATGTTTGTAGTTAGCAGGGTTAACTATGTTAAACAGTAGGTTAACTAGAGATCACATTGTGTAACATTGCAATCCTAGTGACGTCCAAGATAAAATGCTTGTAGTCAGCAGGGTTAACTATGTTAAACAGTAGGTTAACTAGAGGTCACATAGTGTAACATTGCAATCTCAGTGACGTCCAACATAAAATGTTTGTAGTTAGCAGGGTTAACTATGTTAAACAGTAGGTTAACTAGGGGTCACATAGTGTAACATTGCAATCTCAGTGACGTCCAACATAAAATGTTTGTAGTTAGCAGGGTTAACTATGTTAAACAGTAGATTAACTAGAGGTCACATTGTGTAACATTGCAATCTTAGTGACGTCCAAGATAAAATGTTTGTAGTTAGCAGGGTTAACTATGTTAAACAGTAGGTTAACTAGGGGTCACATTGTGTAACATTGCAATCTCAGTGACGTCCAACATAAAATGCTTGTAGTTAGCAGGGTTAACTATGTTAAACAGTAGGTTAACTAGGGGTCACATTGTGTAACATTGCAATCTCAGTGACGTCCAAGATAAAATGTTTGTAGTTAGCAGAGTTAACTATGTTAAACAGTAGGTTAACTAGAGGTCACATTGTGTAACATTGCAATCTTAGTGACGTCCAAGATAAAATGTTTGTAGTTAGCAGAGTTAACTATGTTATACAGTAGGTTAACTAGAGGTCACATTGTGTAACATTGCAATCTCAGTGACGTCCAAGATAAAATGTTTGTAGTTAGCAGAGTTAACTATGTTAAACAGTAGGTTAACTAGAGGTCACATTGTGTAACATTGCAATCTCAGTGACGTCCAACATAAAATGTTTGTAGTTAGCAGGGTTAACTATGTTAAACAGTAAGTTAACTAGGGGTCACATTGTGTAACATTGCAATCTCAGTGACGTCCAAGATAAAATGCTTGTAGTTAACAGGGTTAACTATGTTAAACAGTAGATTAACTAGAGGTCACATTGTGTAACAATGCAATCTTAGTGACGTCCAAGATAAAATGTTTGTAGTTAGCAGGGTTAACTATGTTAAACAGTAGGTTAACTAGGCGTCACATTGTGTAACATTGCAATCTCAGTGACGTCCAACATAAAATGTTTGTAGTTAGCAGAGTTAACTATGTTATACAGTAGGTTAACTAGAGGTCACATTGTGTAACATTGCAATCTTAGTGACGTCCAAGATAAAGTGCTTGTAGTTAGCAGGGTTAACTATGTTAAACAGTAGGTTAACTAGAGGTCACATTGTGTAACATTGCAATCTTAGTGACGTTCAAGATAAAATGCTTGTAGTTAGCAGGGTTAACTATGTTATACAGTAGGTTAATTAGAGGTCACATTGTGTAACATTGCAATCTTAGTGACGTCCAAGATAAAATGTTTGTAGTTAGCAGGGTTAACTATGTTAAACAGTAGGTTCACTAGAGGTCACATTGTGTAACATTGCAATCTTCGTGACGTCCAAGATAAAATGCTTGTAGTTAGCAGGGTTAACTATGTTATACAGTAGGTTAATTAGAGGTCACATTGTGTAACATTGCATTCTCAGTGACGTCCAAGATAAAATGTTTGTAGTTAGCAGGGTTAACTATGTTAAACAGTAGGTTAACTAGGGGTCACATTGTGTAACATTGCAATCTTAGTGACGTCCAAGATAAAATGCTTGTAGTTAGCAGGGTTAACTATGTTAAACAGTAGGTTAACTAGGGGTCACATTGTGTAACATTGCAATCTTAGTGACGTCCAAGATAAAATGTTTGTAGTTAGCAGGGTTAACTATGTTAAACAGTAGGTTAACTAGAGGTCACATTGTGTAACATTGCAATCTCAGTGACGTCCAAGATAAAATGCTTGTAGTTAGCAGGGTTAACTATGTTAAACAGTAGGTTAACTAGAGGTCACATTGTGTAACATTGTAATCTTAGTGACGTCCAAGATAAAATGTTTGTAGTAAGCAAGGTTAACTATGTTAAACAGTAGGTTAACTAGGGGTCACATTGTGTAACATTGCAATCTTAGTGACGTCCAAGATAAAATGTTTGTAGTTGGCAGGGTTAACTATGTTAAACAGTAGATTAACTAGAGCTCACATTGTGTAACATTGCAATCTTAGTGACGTCCAAGATAAAATGCTTGTAGTTAGCAGGGTTAACTATGTTAAACAGTAGGTTAACTAGGGGTCACATTGTGTAACATTGCAATCTTAGTGACGTCCAAGATAAAATGTTTGTAGTTAGCAGGGTTAACTATGTTAAACAGTAGATTAACTAGAGCTCACATTGTGTAACATTGCAATCTTAGTGACGTCCAAGATAAAATGCTTGTAGTTAGCAGGGTTAACTATGTTAAACAGTAGATTAACTAGAGGTCACATTGTGTAACATTGCAATCTTAGTGACGTCCAAGATAAAATGTTTGTAGTTAGCAGGGTTAACTATGTTATACAGTAGATTAACTAGAGCTCACATTGTGTAACATTGCAATCTCAGTGACGTCCAACATAAAATGTTTGTAGTTAGCAGGGTTAACTATGTTATACAGTAGGTTAACTAGAGGTCACATTGTGTAACATTGCAATCTCAGTGACGTCCTACATAAAATGTTTGTAGTTAGCAGGGTTAACTATGTTAAACAGTAGGTTAACTAGAGGTCACATTGTGTAACATTGCAATCTCAGTGACGTCCAAGATAAAATGTTTGTAGTTAGCAAGGTTAACTATGTTAATCAGTAGGTTAACTAGAGGTCACATAGTGTAACATTGCAATCTCAGTGACGTCCAACATAAAATGTTTGTAGTTAGCAGGGTTAACTATGTTAAACAGTAGGTTAACTAGGGGTCACATAGTGTAACATTGCAATCTTAGTGACGTCCAAGATAAAGTGCTTGTAGTTAGCAGGGTTAACTATGTTAAACAGTAGGTTAACTAGGGGTCACATTGTGTAACATTGCAATCTTAGTGACGTCCAAGATAAAATGCTTGTGGTTAGCAGGGTTAACTATGTTAAACAGTAGGTTAACTAGGGGTCACATTGTGTAACATTGCAATCTCAGTGACGTCCAACATAAAATGTTTGTAGTTAGCAGGGTTAACTATGTTAAACAGTAGATTAACTAGAGGTCACATTGTGTAACATTGCAATCTTAGTGACGTCCAAGATAAAATGTTTGTAGTTAGCAGGGTTAACTATGTTAAACAGTAGGTTAACTAGGGGTCACATTGTGTAACATTGCAATCTCAGTGACATCCAACATAAAATGTTTGTAGTTAGCAGGGTTAACTATGTTAAACAGTAGGTTAACTAGAGGTCACATTGTGTAACATTGCAATCTTAGTGACGTCCAAGATAAAATGCTTGTAGTTAGCAGGGTTAACTATGTTAAACAGTAGGTTAACTCACATTGTGTAACATTGCAATCTCAGTGACGTCCAAGATAACATGTTTGTAGTTAGCAGGGTTAACTATGTTAATCAGTAGGTTAACTAGAGGTCACATTGTGTAACATTGCAATCTCAGTGACGTCCAAGATAAAATGCTTGTAGTTAGCAGGGTTAACTATGTTAATCAGTAGGTTAACTAGAGGTCACATTGTGTAACATTGCAATCTTAGTGACGTCCAAGATAAAATGCTTGTAGTTAGCAGGGTTAACTATGTTAAACAGTAGGTTAACTCACATTGTGTAACATTGCAATCTCAGTGACGTCCAAGATAACATGTTTGTAGTTAGCAGGGTTAACTATGTTAATCAGTAGGTTAACTAGGGGTCACATTGTGTAATATTGCAATCTTAGTGACGTCCAAGATAAAATGCTTGTAGTTAGCAGGGTTAACTATGTTAATCAGTAGGTTAACTAGAGGTCACATTGTGTAACATTGCAATCTCAGTGACGTCCAAGATAAAATGTTTGTAGTTAGCAGGGTTAACTATGTTAATCAGTAGGTTAACTAGAGGTCACATTGTGTAACATTGCAATCTTAGTGAGGTCCAAGATAAAATGTTTGTAGTTAGCAGGGTTAACTATGTTAAACAGTAGGTTAACTAGAGGTCACATTGTGTAACATTGCAATCTTAGTGACGTCCAAGATAAAATGTTTGTAGTTAGCAGGGTTAACTATGTTAAACAGTAGGTTAACTAGGGGTCACATTGTGTAACATTGCAATCTTAGTGACGTCCAAGATAAAATGTTTGTAGTTAGCAGGGTTAACTATGTTAAACAGTAGGTTAACTAGGGGTCACATTGTGTAACATTGCAATCTCAGTGACGTCCAAGATAAAATGTTTGTAGTTAGCAGGGTTAACTATGTTACACAGTAGGTTAACTAGGGGTCACATTGTGTAACATTGCAATCTTAGTGACGTCCAAGATAAAATGTTTGTAGTTATCAGGGTTAACTATGTTAAACAGTAAGTTAACTAGGGGTCACATTGTGTAACATTGCAATCTCAGTGACGTCCAAGATAAAATGCTTGTAGTTATCAGGGTTAACTATGTTAAACAGTAGATTAACTAGAGGTCACATTGTGTAACAATGCAATCTTAGTGACGTCCAAGATAAAATGTTTGTAGTTAGCAGGGTTAACTATGTTAAACAGTAGGTTAACTAGGCGTCACATTGTGTAACATTGCAATCTCAGTGACGTCCAACATAAAATGTTTGTAGTTAGCAGAGTTAACTATGTTATACAGTAGGTTAACTAGAGGTCACATTGTGTAACATTGCAATCTTAGTGACGTCCAAGATAAAGTGCTTGTAGTTAGCAGGGTTAACTATGTTAAACAGTAGGTTAACTAGAGGTCACATTGTGTAACATTGCAATCTTAGTGACGTCCAAGATAAAATGCTTGTAGTTAGCAGGGTTAACTATGTTATACAGTAGGTTAATTAGAGGTCACATTGTGTAACATTGCAATCTTAGTGACGTCCAAGATAAAATGTTTGTAGTTAGCAGGGTTAACTATGTTAAACAGTAGGTTCACTAGAGGTCACATTGTGTAACATTGCAATCTTCGTGACGTCCAAGATAAAATGCTTGTAGTTAGCAGGGTTAACTATGTTATACAGTAGGTTAATTAGAGGTCACATTGTGTAACATTGCATTCTCAGTGACGTCCAAGATAAAATGTTTGTAGTTAGCAGGGTTAACTATGTTAAACAGTAGGTTAACTAGGGGTCACATTGTGTAACATAGCAATCTTAGTG
Source organism: Meconema thalassinum (assembly GCA_946902985.2). NCBI lineage: Eukaryota > Metazoa > Arthropoda > Insecta > Orthoptera > Tettigoniidae > Meconema > Meconema thalassinum. The sequence continues at coordinate 32,834,927 of OX336393.1, forward strand.
ACGTCCAAGATAAAATGCTTGTAGTTAGCAGGGTTAACTATGTTAAACAGTAGGTTAACTAGGGGTCACATTGTGTAACATTGCAATCTTAGTGACGTCCAAGATAAAATGTTTGTAGTTAGCAGGGTTAACTATGTTAAACAGTAGGTTAACTAGAGGTCACATTGTGTAACATTGCAATCTCAGTGACGTCCAAGATAAAATGCTTGTAGTTAGCAGGGTTAACTATGTTAAACAGTAGGTTAACTAGAGGTCACATTGTGTAACATTGTAATCTTAGTGACGTCCAAGATAAAATGTTTGTAGTTAGCAAGGTTAACTATGTTAAACAGTAGGTTAACTAGGGGTCACATTGTGTAACATTGCAATCTTAGTGACGTCCAAGATAAAATGTTTGTAGTTGGCAGGGTTAACTATGTTAAACAGTAGATTAACTAGAGCTCACATTGTGTAACATTGCAATCTTAGTGACGTCCAAGATAAAATGCTTGTAGTTAGCAGGGTTAACTATGTTAAACAGTAGGTTAACTAGGGGTCACATTGTGTAACATTGCAATCTTAGTGACGTCCAAGATAAAATGTTTGTAGTTAGCAGGGTTAACTATGTTAAACAGTAGATTAACTAGAGCTCACATTGTGTAACATTGCAATCTTAGTGACGTCCAAGATAAAATGCTTGTAGTTAGCAGGGTTAACTATGTTAAACAGTAGATTAACTAGAGGTCACATTGTGTAACATTGCAATCTTAGTGACGTCCAAGATAAAATGTTTGTAGTTAGCAGGGTTAACTATGTTATACAGTAGATTAACTAGAGCTCACATTGTGTAACATTGCAATCTCAGTGACGTCCAACATAAAATGTTTGTAGTTAGCAGGGTTAACTATGTTATACAGTAGGTTAACTAGAGGTCACATTGTGTAACATTGCAATCTCAGTGACGTCCAACATAAAATGTTTGTAGTTAGCAGGGTTAACTATGTTAAACAGTAGGTTAACTAGAGGTCACATTGTGTAACATTGCAATCTCAGTGACGTCCAAGATAAAATGTTTGTAGTTAGCAAGGTTAACTATGTTAATCAGTAGGTTAACTAGAGGTCACATAGTGTAACATTGCAATCTCAGTGACGTCCAACATAAAATGTTTGTAGTTAGCAGGGTTAACTATGTTAAACAGTAGGTTAACTAGGGGTCACATAGTGTAACATTGCAATCTTAGTGACGTCCAAGATAAAGTGCTTGTAGTTAGCAGGGTTAACTATGTTAAACAGTAGGTTAACTAGGGGTCACATTGTGTAACATTGCAATCTTAGTGACGTCCAAGATAAAATGCTTGTGGTTAGCAGGGTTAACTATGTTAAACAGTAGGTTAACTAGGGGTCACATTGTGTAACATTGCAATCTCAGTGACGTCCAACATAAAATGTTTGTAGTTAGCAGGGTTAACTATGTTAAACAGTAGATTAACTAGAGGTCACATTGTGTAACATTGCAATCTTAGTGACGTCCAAGATAAAATGTTTGTAGTTAGCAGGGTTAACTATGTTAAACAGTAGGTTAACTAGGGGTCACATTGTGTAACATTGCAATCTCAGTGACATCCAACATAAAATGTTTGTAGTTAGCAGGGTTAACTATGTTAAACAGTAGGTTAACTAGAGGTCACATTGTGAAACATTGCAATCTCAGTGACGTCCAACATAAAATGTTTGTAGTTAGCAGGGTTAACTATGTTAAACAGTAGGTTAACTAGAGGTCACATTGTGTAACATTGCAATCTTAGTGACGTCCAAGATAAAATGCTTGTAGTTAGCAGGGTTAACTATGTTAAACAGTAGGTTAACTCACATGGTGTAACATTGCAATCTCAGTGACGTCCAAGATAACATGTTTGTAGTTAGCAGGGTTAACTATGTTAATCAGTAGGTTAACTAGAGGTCACATTGTGTAACATTGCAATCTCAGTGACGTCCAAGATAAAATGCTTGTAGTTAGCAGGGTTAACTATGTTAATCAATAGGTTAACTAGAGGTCACATTGTGTAACATTGCAATCTTAGTGACGTCCAAGATAAAATGCTTGTAGTTAGCAGGGTTAACTATGTTAAACAGTAGGTTAACTCACATTGTGTAACATTGCAATCTCAGTGACGTCCAAGATAACATGTTTGTAGTTAGCAGGGTTAACTATGTTAATCAGTAGGTTAACTAGGGGTCACATTGTGTAATATTGCAATCTTAGTGACGTCCAAGATAAAATGCTTGTAGTTAGCAGGGTTAACTATGTTAATCAGTAGGTTAACTAGAGGTCACATTGTGTAACATTGCAATCTCAGTGACGTCCAAGATAAAATGTTTGTAGTTAGCAGGGTTAACTATGTTAATCAGTAGGTTAACTAGAGGTCACATTGTGTAACATTGCAATCTTAGTGAGGTCCAAGATAAAATGTTTGTAGTTAGCAGGGTTAACTATGTTAAACAGTAGGTTAACTAGAGGTCACATTGTGTAACATTGCAATCTTAGTGACGTCCAAGATAAAATGTTTGTAGTTAGCAGGGTTAACTATGTTAAACAGTAGGTTAACTAGGGGTCACATTGTGTAACATTGCAATCTTAGTGACGTCCAAGATAAAATGTTTGTAGTTAGCAGGGTTAACTATGTTAAACAGTAGGTTAACTAGGGGTCACATTGTGTAACATTGCAATCTCAGTGACGTCCAAGATAAAATGTTTGTAGTTAGCAGGGTTAACTATGTTACACAGTAGGTTAACTAGGGGTCACATTGTGTAACATTGCAATCTTAGTGACGTCCAAGATAAAATGTTTGTAGTTAGCAGGGTTAACTATGTTAAACAGTAGGTTAACTAGAGGTCACATTGTGTAACATTGCAATCTCAGTGACGTCCAAGATAAAATGTTTGTAGTTAGCAGGGTTAACTATGTTAAACAGTAGATTAACTAGGGGTCACATTGTGTAACATTGCAATCTTAGTGACGTCCAAGATAAAATGTTTGTAGTTAGCTCGGTTAACTATGTTAATCAGTAGGTTAACTAGAGGTCACATTGTGTAACATTGCAATCTTAGTGACGTCCAAGATAAAATGTTTGTAGTTAGCAGGGTTAACTATGTTAAACAGTAGGTTAACTAGAGGTCACATTGTGTAACATTGCAATCTTAGTGACGTCCAAGATAAAATGTTTGTAGTTAGCTGGGTTAACTATGTTAATCAGTAGGTTAACTAGAGGTCACATTGTGTAACATTGCAATCTTAGTGACGTCCAAGATAACATGTTTGTAGTTAGCAGGGTTAACTATGTTAAACAGTAGGTTCACTAGAGGTCACATTGTGTAACATTGCAATCTTAGTGACGTCCAAGATAAAATGTTTGTAGTTAGCAGGGTTAACTATGTTATTCAGTAGGTTAACTAGAGGTCACATTGTGTAACATTGCAATCTTAGTGACGTCCGAGATAAAATGTTTGTAGTTAGCAGGGTTAACTATGTTAAACAGTAGTTTAAGTAGAGGTCACATTGTGTAACATTGCAATCTCAGAGACGTCCAAGATAAAATGTTTGTAGTTAGCAAGGTTAACTATGTTAAACAGTAGGTTAACTAGAGGTCACATTGTGTAACATTGCAATCTCAGTGACGTCCAAGATAAAATGTTTGTAGTTAGCAGGGTTAACTATGTTAAACAGTAGGTTAACTAGAGGTCACATTGTGTAACATTGCAATCTCAGTGACGTCCAAGATAAAATGTTTGTAGTTAGCAGGGTTAACTATGTTAAACAGTAGATTAACTAGAGGTCACATTGTGTAACATTGCAATCTTAGTGACGTCCAAGATAAAGTGCTTGTAGTTAGCAGGGTTAACTATGTTAAACAGTAGGTTAACTAGAGGTCACATTGTGTAACATTGCAATCTTAGTGACGTCCAAGATAAAATGTTTGTAGTTAGCAGGGTTAACTATGTTAATCAGTAGATTAACTAAAGGTCACATTGTGTAACATTGCAATCTTAGTGACGTCCAAGATAAAATGTTTGTAGTTATCAGGGTTAACTATGTTAAACAGTAGGTTAACTAGAGGTCACATTGTGTAACATTGCAATCTTAGTGACGTCCAAGATAAAATGTTTGTAGTTATCAGGGTTAACTATGTTAAACAGTAGGTTAACTAGGGGTCACATTGTGTAACATTGCAATCTTAGTGACGTCCAAGGTAAAATGTTTGTAGTTAGCAGGGTTAACTATGTTAAACAGTAGATTAACTAGAGGTCACATTGTGTAACATTGCAATCTTAGTGACGTCCAAGATAAAATGTTTGTAGTTAGCAGGGTTAACTATGTTAAACAGTAGGTTCACTAGAGGTCACATTGTGTAACATTGCAATCTTAGTGACGTCCAAGATAAAATGTTTGTAGTTAGCAGGGTTAACTATGTTATACAGTAGGTTAACTAGGGGTCACATTCTGTAACATTGCAATCTCAGTGACGTCCAAGATAAAATGTTTGTAGTTAGCAGGGTTAACTATGTTAAACAGTAGGTTAACTAGAGGTCACATTGTGTAACATTGCAATCTCAGTGACGTCCAAGATAAAATGCTTGTAGTTAGCAGGGTTAACTATGTTAAACAGTAGGTTAACTAGAGGTCACATTGTGTAACATTGCAATCTTAGTGACGTCCAAGATAAAATGTTTGTAGTTAGCAAGGTTAACTATGTTAAACAGTAGGTTAACTAGGGGTCACATTGTGTAACATTGCAATCTTAGTGACGTCCAAGATAAAATGTTTGTAGTTGGCAGGGTTAACTATGTTAAACAGTAGATTAACTAGAGGTCACATTGTGTAACATTGCAATCTTAGTGACGTCCAAGATAAAATGTTTGTAGTTAGCAGGGTTAACTATGTTAAACAGTAGGTTAACTAGAGGTCACATTGTGTAACATTGCAATCTTAGTGACGTCCAAGATAAAATGTTTGTAGTTAGCAGGGTTAACTATGTTAAACAGTAGGTTAACTAGGGGTCACATTGTGTAACATTGCAATCTTAGTGACGTCCAAGATAAAATGTTTGTAGTTAGCAGGGTTAACTATGTTAAACAGTAGATTAACTAGAGGTCACATTGTGTAACATTGCAATCTTAGTGACGTCCAAGATAAAATGTTTGTAGTTAGCAGGGTTAACTATGTTAAACAGTAGGTTAACTAGGGGTCACATTGTGTAACATTGCAATCTTAGTGACGTCCAAGATTAAATGTTTGTAGTTAGCAGGGTTAACTATGTTAAACAGTAGGTTAACTAGAGGTCACATTGTGTAACATTGCAATCTTAGTGTCGTCCAAGATAAAATGTTTGTAGTTGGCAGGGTTAACTATGTTAAACAGTAGATTAACTAGAGCTCACATTGTGTAACATTGCAATCTTAGTGACGTCCAAGATAAAATGCTTGTAGTTAGCAGGGTTAACTATGTTAAACAGTAGGTTAACTAGGGGTCACATTGTGTAACATTGCAATCTTAGTGACGTCCAAGATAAAATGTTTGTAGTTAGCAGGGTTAACTATGTTACACAGTAGATTAACTAGAGCTCACATTGTGTAACATTGCAATCTCAGTGACGTCCAACATAAAATGTTTGTAGTTAGCAGGGTTAACTATGTTATACAGTAGGTTAACTAGGGGTCACATTGTGTAACATTGCAATCTTAGTGACGTCCAAGATAAAATGTTTGTAGATAGCAGGGTTAACTATGTTATACAGTAGATTAACTAGAGCTCACATTGTGTAACATTGCAATCTCAGTGACGTCCAACATAAAATGTTTGTAGTTAGCAGGGTTAACTATGTTATACAGTAGGTTAACTAGAGGTCACATTGTGTAACATTGCAATCTTAGTGACGTCCAAGATAAAATGTTTGTAGTTAGCAGGGTTAACTATGTTAAACAGTAGGTTAACTAGAGGTCACATTGTGTAACATTGCAATCTTAGCGACGTCCAAGATAAAATGTTTGTAGTTAGCAGGGTTAACTATGTTAAACAGTAGGTTAACTAGAGGTCACATTGTGTAACATTGCAATCTTAGTGACGTCCAAGATAAAATGTTTGTAGTTAGCAGGGTTAACTATGTTAAACAGTAGGTTAACTAGGGGTCACATTGTGTAACATTGCAATCTCAGTGACGTCCTACATAAAATGTTTGTAGTTAGCAGGGTTAACTATGTTAAACAGTAGGTTAACTAGAGGTCACATTGTGTAACATTGCAATCCTAGTGACGTCCAAGATAAAATGCTTGTAGTCAGCAGGGTTAACTATGTTAAACAGTAGGTTAACTAGAGGTCACATAGTGTAACATTGCAATCTCAGTGACGTCCAACATAAAATGTTTGTAGTTAGCAGGGTTAACTATGTTAAACAGTAGGTTAACTAGGGGTCACATAGTGTAACATTGCAATCTCAGTGACGTCCAACATAAAATGTTTGTAGTTAGCAGGGTTAACTATGTTAAACAGTAGATTAACTAGAGGTCACATTGTGTAACATTGCAATCTTAGTGACGTCCAAGATAAAATGTTTGTAGTTAGCAGGGTTAACTATGTTAAACAGTAGGTTAACTAGGGGTCACATTGTGTAACATTGCAATCTCAGTGACGTCCAACATAAAATGTTTGTAGTTAGCAGGGTTAACTATGTTATACAGTAGGTTAACTAGAGGTCACATTGTGTAACATTGCAATCTCAGTGACGTCCAACATAAAATGTTTGTAGTTAGCAGGGTTAACTATGTTAAACAGTAGGTTAACTAGAGGTCACATTGTGTAACATTGCAATCTCAGTGACGTCCAAGATAAAATGTTTGTAGTTAGCAAGGTTAACTATGTTAATCAGTAGGTTAACTAGAGGTCACATAGTGTAACATTGCAATCTCAGTGACGTCCAACATAAAATGTTTGTAGTTAGCAGGGTTAACTATGTTAAACAGTAGGTTAACTAGGGGTCACATAGTGTAACATTGCAATCTTAGTGACGTCCAAGATAAAGTGCTTGTAGTTAGCAGGGTTAACTATGTTAAACAGTAGGTTAACTAGGGGTCACATTGTGTAACATTGCAATCTTAGTGACGTCCAAGATAAAATGCTTGTAGTTAGCAGGGTTAACTATGTTAAACAGTAGGTTAACTAGGGGTCACATTGTGTAACATTGCAATCTCAGTGACGTCCAACATAAAATGTTTGTAGTTAGCAGGGTTAACTATGTTAAACAGTAGATTAACTAGAGGTCACATTGTGTAACATTGCAATCTTAGTGACGTCCAAGATAAAATGTTTGTAGTTAGCAGGGTTAACTATGTTAAACAGTAGGTTAACTAGGGGTCACATTGTGTAACATTGCAATCTCAGTGACATCCAACATAAAATGTTTGTAGTTAGCAGGGTTTACTATGTTAAACAGTAGGTTAACTAGAGGTCACATTGTGTAATATTGCAATCTCAGTGACGTCCAACATAAAATGTTTGTAGTTAGCAGGGTTAACTATGTTAAACAGTAGGTTAACTAGAGGTCACATTGTGTAACATTGCAATCTTAGTGACGTCCAAGATAAAATGCTTGTAGTTAGCAGGGTTAACTATGTTAAACAGTAGGTTAACTCACATTGTGTAACATTGCAATCTCAGTGACGTCCAAGATAACATGTTTGTAGTTAGCAGGGTTAACTATGTTAATCAGTAGGTTAACTAGAGGTCACATTGTGTAACATTGCAATCTCAGTGACGTCCAAGATAAAATGCTTGTAGTTAGCAGGGTTAACTATGTTAATTAGTAGGTTAACTAGAGGTCACATTGTGTAACATTGCAATCTTAGTGACGTCCAAGATAAAATGCTTGTAGTTATCAGGGTTAACTATGTTAAACAGTAGGTTAACTCACATTGTGTAACATTGCAATCTCAGTGACGTCCAAGATAACATGTTTGTAGTTAGCAGGGTTAACTATGTTAATCAGTAGGTTAACTAGGGGTCACATTGTGTAATATTGCAATCTTAGTGACGTCCAAGATAAAATGCTTGTAGTTAGCAGGGTTAACTATGTTAATCAGTAGGTTAACTAGAGGTCACATTGTGTAACATTGCAATCTCAGTGACGTCCAAGATAAAATGTTTGTAGTTAGCAGGGTTAACTATGTTAATCAGTAGGTTAACTAGAGGTCACATTGTGTAACATTGCAATCTTAGTGACGTCCAAGATAAAATGTTTGTAGTTAGCAGGGTTAACTATGTTAAACAGTAGTTTAACTAGAGGTCACATTGTGTAACATTGCAATCTTAGTGACGTCCAAGATAAAATGTTTGTAGTTAGCAGGGTTAACTATGTTAAACAGTAGGTTAACTAGGGGTCACATTGTGTAACATTGCAATCTTAGTGACGTCCAAGATAAAATGTTTGTAGTTAGCAGGGTTAACTATGTTAAACAGTAGGTTAACTAGGGGTCACATTGTGTAACATTGCAATCTCAGTGACGTCCAAGATAAAATGTTTGTAGTTAGCAGGGTTAACTATGTTACACAGTAGGTTAACTAGGGGTCACATTGTGTAACATTGCAATCTTAGTGACGTCCAAGATAAAATGTTTGTAGTTAGCAGGGTTAACTATGTTAAACAGTAGGTTAACTAGAGGTCACATTGTGTAACATTGCAATCTCAGTGACGTCCAAGATAAAATGTTTGTAGTTAGCAGGGTTAACTATGTTAAACAGTAGATTAACTAGGGGTCACATTGTGTAACATTGCAATCTTAGTGACGTCCAAGATAAAATGTTTGTAGTTAGCTGGGTTAACTATGTTAATCAGTAGGTTAACTAGAGGTCACATTGTGTAACATTGCAATCTTAGTGACGTCCAAGATAAAATGTTTGTAGTTAGCAGTGTTAACTATGTTAAACAGTAGGTTAACTAGAGGTCACATTGTGTAACATTGCAATCTTAGTGACGTCCAAGATAAAATGTTTGTAGTTAGCTGGGTTAACTATGTTAATCAGTAGGTTAACTAGAGGTCACATTGTGTAACATTGCAATCTTAGTGACGTCCAAGATAAAATGTTTGTAGTTATCAGGGTTAACTATGTTAAACAGTAGGTTAACTAGGGGTCACATTGTGTAACATTGCAATCTTAGTGACGTCCAAGATAAAATGCTTGTAGTTAGCAGGGTTAACTATGTTAAACAGTAGATTAACTAGAGGTCACATTGTGTAACATTGCAATCTTAGTGACGTCCAAGATAGAATGTTTGTAGTTAGCAGGGTTAACTATGTTAAACAGTAGGTTAACTAGGGGTCACATTGTGTAACATTGCAATCTCAGTGACATCCAACATAAAATGTTTGTAGTTAGCAGGGTTAACTATGTTAAACAGTAGGTTAACTAGAGGTCACATTGTGTAACATTGCAATCTCAGTGACGTCCAACATAAAATGTTTGTAGTTAGCAGGGTTAACTATGTTAAACAGTAGGTTAACTAGAGGTCACATTGTGTAACATTGCAATCTTAGTGACGTCCAAGATAAAATGCTTGTAGTTAGCAGGGTTAACTATGTTAAACAGTAGGTTAACTCACATGGTGTAACATTGCAATTTCAGTGACGTCCAAGATAACATGTTTGTAGTTAGCAGGGTTAACTATGTTAATCAGTAGGTTAACTAGAGTTCACATTGTGTAACATTGCAATCTCAGTGACGTCCAAGATAAAATGCTTGTAGTTAGCAGGGTTAACTATGTTAATCAATAGGTTAACTAGAGGTCACATTGTGTAACATTGCAATCTTAGTGACGTCCAAGATAAAATGCTTGTAGTTAGCAGGGTTAACTATGTTAAACAGTAGGTTAACTCACATTGTGTAACATTGCAATCTCAGTGACGTCCAAGATAACATGTTTGTAGTTAGCAGGGTTAACTATGTTAATCAGTAGGTTAACTAGGGGTCACATTGTGTAATATTGCAATCTTAGTGACGTCCAAGATAAAATGCTTGTAGTTAGCAGGGTTAACTATGTTAATCAGTAGGTTAACTAGAGGTCACATTGTGTAACATTGCAATCTCAGTGACGTCCAAGATAAAATGTTTGTAGTTAGCAGGGTTAACTATGTTAATCAGTAGGTTAACTAGAGGTCACATTGTGTAACATTGCAATCTTAGTGAGGTCCAAGATAAAATGTTTGTAGTTAGCAGGGTTAACTATGTTAAACAGTAGGTTAACTAGAGGTCACATTGTGTAACATTGCAATCTTAGTGACGTCCAAGATAAAATGTTTGTAGTTAGCAGGGTTAACTATGTTAAACAGTAGGTTAACTAGGGGTCACATTGTGTAACATTGCAATCTTAGTGACGTCCAAGATAAAATGTTTGTAGTTAGCAGGGTTAACTATGTTAAACAGTAGGTTAACTAGGGGTCACATTGTGTAACATTGCAATCTCAGTGACGTCCAAGATAAAATGTTTGTAGTTAGCAGGGTTAACTATGTTACACAGTAGGTTAACTAGGGGTCACATTGTGTAACATTGCAATCTTAGTGACGTCCAAGATAAAATGTTTGTAGTTAGCAGGGTTAACTATGTTAAACAGTAGGTTAACTAGAGGTCACATTGTGTAACATTGCAATCTCAGTGACGTCCAAGATAAAATGTTTGTAGTTAGCAGGGTTAACTATGTTAAACAGTAGATTAACTAGGGGTCACATTGTGTAACATTGCAATCTTAGTGACGTCCAAGATAAAATGTTTGTAGTTAGCTGGGTTAACTATGTTAATCAGTAGGTTAACTAGAGGTCACATTATGTAACATTGCAATCTTAGTGACGTCCAAGATAAAATGTTTGTAGTTAGCAGGGTTAACTATGTTAAACAGTAGGTTAACTAGAGGTCACATTGTGTAACATTGCAATCTTAGTGACGTCCAAGATAAAATGTTTGTAGTTAGCTGGGTTAACTATGTTAATCAGTAGGTTAACTAGAGGTCACATTGTGTAACATTGCAATCTTAGTGACGTCCAAGATAACATGTTTGTAGTTAGCAGGGTTAACTATGTTAAACAGTAGGTTCACTAGAGGTCACATTGTGTAACATTGCAATCTTAGTGACGTCCAAGATAAAATGTTTGTAGTTAGCAGGGTTAACTATGTTATTCAGTAGGTTAACTAGAGGTCACATTGTGTAACATTGCAATCTTAGTGACGTCCGAGATAAAATGTTTGTAGTTAGCAGGGTTAACTATGTTAAACAGTAGTTTAAGTAGAGGTCACATTGTGTAACATTGCAATCTCAGAGACGTCCAAGATAAAATGTTTGTAGTTAGCAAGGTTAACTATGTTAAACAGTAGGTTAACTAGAGGTCACATTGTGTAACATTGCAATCTCAGTGACGTCCAAGATAAAATGTTTGTAGTTAGCAGGGTTAACTATGTTAAACAGTAGGTTAACTAGAGGTCACATTGTGTAACATTGCAATCTCAGTGACGTCCAAGATAAAATGTTTGTAGTTAGCAGGGTTAACTATGTTAAACAGTAGATTAACTAGAGGTCACATTGTGTAACATTGCAATCTTAGTGACGTCCAAGATAAAGTGCTTGTAGTTAGCAGGGTTAACTATGTTAAACAGTAGGTTAACTAGAGGTCACATTGTGTAACATTGCAATCTTAGTGACGTCCAAGATAAAATGTTTGTAGTTAGCAGGGTTAACTATGTTAATCAGTAGATTAACTAAAGGTCACATTGTGTAACATTGCAATCTTAGTGACGTCCAAGATAAAATGTTTGTAGTTATCAGGGTTAACTATGTTAAACAGTAGGTTAACTAGAGGTCACATTGTGTAACATTGCAATCTTAGTGACGTCCAAGATAAAATGTTTGTAGTTATCAGGGTTAACTATGTTAAACAGTAGGTTAACTAGGGGTCACATTGTGTAACATTGCAATCTTAGTGACGTCCAAGGTAAAATGTTTGTAGTTAGCAGGGTTAACTATGTTAAACAGTAGATTAACTAGAGGTCACATTGTGTAACATTGCAATCTTAGTGACGTCCAAGATAAAATGTTTGTAGTTAGCAGGGTTAACTATGTTAAACAGTAGGTTCACTAGAGGTCACATTGTGTAACATTGCAATCTTAGTGACGTCCAAGATAAAATGTTTGTAGTTAGCAGGGTTAACTATGTTATACAGTAGGTTAACTAGGGGTCACATTCTGTAACATTGCAATCTCAGTGACGTCCAAGATAAAATGTTTGTAGTTAGCAGGGTTAACTATGTTAAACAGTAGGTTAACTAGAGGTCACATTGTGTAACATTGCAATCTCAGTGACGTCCAAGATAAAATGCTTGTAGTTAGCAGGGTTAACTATGTTAAACAGTAGGTTAACTAGAGGTCACATTGTGTAACATTGCAATCTTAGTGACGTCCAAGATAAAATGTTTGTAGTTAGCAAGGTTAACTATGTTAAACAGTAGGTTAACTAGGGGTCACATTGTGTAACATTGCAATCTTAGTGACGTCCAAGATAAAATGTTTGTAGTTGGCAGGGTTAACTATGTTAAACAGTAGATTAACTAGAGGTCACATTGTGTAACATTGCAATCTTAGTGACGTCCAAGATAAAATGTTTGTAGTTAGCAGGGTTAACTATGTTAAACAGTAGGTTAACTAGAGGTCACATTGTGTAACATTGCAATCTTAGTGACGTCCAAGATAAAATGTTTGTAGTTAGCAGGGTTAACTATGTTAAACAGTAGGTTAACTAGGGGTCACATTGTGTAACATTGCAATCTTAGTGACGTCCAAGATAAAATGTTTGTAGTTAGCAGGGTTAACTATGTTAAACAGTAGATTAACTAGAGGTCACATTGTGTAACATTGCAATCTTAGTGTCGTCCAAGATAAAATGTTTGTAGTTGGCAGGGTTAACTATGTTAAACAGTAGGTTAACTAGGGGTCACATTGTGTAACATTGCAATCTTAGTGACGTCCAAGATAAAATGTTTGTAGTTAGCAGGGTTAACTATGTTACACAGTAGATTAACTAGAGCTCACATTGTGTAACATTGCAATCTCAGTGACGTCCAACATAAAATGTTTGTAGTTAGCAGGGTTAACTATGTTATACAGTAGGTTAACTAGGGGTCACATTGTGTAACATTGCAATCTTAGTGACGTCCAAGATAAAATGTTTGTAGATAGCAGGGTTAACTATGTTATACAGTAGATTAACTAGAGCTCACATTGTGTAACATTGCAATCTCAGTGACGTCCAACATAAAATGTTTGTAGTTAGCAGGGTTAACTATGTTATACAGTAGGTTAACTAGAGGTCACATTGTGTAACATTGCAATCTTAGTGACGTCCAAGATAAAATGTTTGTAGTTAGCAGGGTTAACTATGTTAAACAGTAGGTTAACTAGAGGTCACATTGTGTAACATTGCAATCTTAGCGACGTCCAAGATAAAATGTTTGTAGTTAGCAGGGTTAACTATGTTAAACAGTAGGTTAACTAGAGGTCACATTGTGTAACATTGCAATCTTAGTGACGTCCAAGATAAAATGTTTGTAGTTAGCAGGGTTAACTATGTTAAACAGTAGGTTAACTAGGGGTCACATTGTGTAACATTGCAATCTCAGTGACGTCCTACATAAAATGTTTGTAGTTAGCAGGGTTAACTATGTTAAACAGTAGGTTAACTAGAGGTCACATTGTGTAACATTGCAATCCTAGTGACGTCCAAGATAAAATGCTTGTAGTCAGCAGGGTTAACTATGTTAAACAGTAGGTTAACTAGAGGTCACATAGTGTAACATTGCAATCTCAGTGACGTCCAACATAAAATGTTTGTAGTTAGCAGGGTTAACTATGTTAAACAGTAGGTTAACTAGGGGTCACATAGTGTAACATTGCAATCTCAGTGACGTCCAACATAAAATGTTTGTAGTTAGCAGGGTTAACTATGTTAAACAGTAGATTAACTAGAGGTCACATTGTGTAACATTGCAATCTTAGTGACGTCCAAGATAAAATGTTTGTAGTTAGCAGGGTTAACTATGTTAAACAGTAGGTTAACTAGGGGTCACATTGTGTAACATTGCAATCTCAGTGACGTCCAACATAAAATGTTTGTAGTTAGCAGGGTTAACTATGTTATACAGTAGGTTAACTAGAGGTCACATTGTGTAACATTGCAATCTCAGTGACGTCCAACATAAAATGTTTGTAGTTAGCAGGGTTAACTATGTTAAACAGTAGGTTAACTAGAGGTCACATTGTGTAACATTGCAATCTCAGTGACGTCCAAGATAAAATGTTTGTAGTTAGCAAGGTTAACTATGTTAATCAGTAGGTTAACTAGAGGTCACATAGTGTAACATTGCAATCTCAGTGACGTCCAACATAAAATGTTTGTAGTTAGCAGGGTTAACTATGTTAAACAGTAGGTTAACTAGGGGTCACATAGTGTAACATTGCAATCTTAGTGACGTCCAAGATAAAGTGCTTGTAGTTAGCAGGGTTAACTATGTTAAACAGTAGGTTAACTAGGGGTCACATTGTGTAACATTGCAATCTTAGTGACGTCCAAGATAAAATGCTTGTAGTTAGCAGGGTTAACTATGTTAAACAGTAGGTTAACTAGGGGTCACATTGTGTAACATTGCAATCTCAGTGACGTCCAACATAAAATGTTTGTAGTTAGCAGGGTTAACTATGTTAAACAGTAGATTAACTAGAGGTCACATTGTGTAACATTGCAATCTTAGTGACGTCCAAGATAAAATGTTTGTAGTTAGCAGGGTTAACTATGTTAAACAGTAGGTTAACTAGGGGTCACATTGTGTAACATTGCAATCTCAGTGACATCCAACATAAAATGTTTGTAGTTAGCAGGGTTAACTATGTTAAACAGTAGGTTAACTAGAGGTCACATTGTGTAATATTGCAATCTCAGTGACGTCCAACATAAAATGTTTGTAGTTAGCAGGGTTAACTATGTTAAACAGTAGGTTAACTAGAGGTCACATTGTGTAACATTGCAATCTTAGTGACGTCCAAGATAAAATGCTTGTAGTTAGCAGGGTTAACTATGTTAAACAGTAGGTTAACTCACATTGTGTAACATTGCAATCTCAGTGACGTCCAAGATAACATGTTTGTAGTTAGCAGGGTTAACTATGTTAATCAGTAGGTTAACTAGAGGTCACATTGTGTAACATTGCAATCTCAGTGACGTCCAAGATAAAATGCTTGTAGTTAGCAGGGTTAACTATGTTAATTAGTAGGTTAACTAGAGGTCACATTGTGTAACATTGCAATCTTAGTGACGTCCAAGATAAAATGCTTGTAGTTATCAGGGTTAACTATGTTAAACAGTAGGTTAACTCACATTGTGTAACATTGCAATCTCAGTGACGTCCAAGATAACATGTTTGTAGTTAGCAGGGTTAACTATGTTAATCAGTAGGTTAACTAGGGGTCACATTGTGTAATATTGCAATCTTAGTGACGTCCAAGATAAAATGCTTGTAGTTAGCAGGGTTAACTATGTTAATCAGTAGGTTAACTAGAGGTCACATTGTGTAACATTGCAATCTCAGTGACGTCCAAGATAAAATGTTTGTAGTTAGCAGGGTTAACTATGTTAATCAGTAGGTTAACTAGAGGTCACATTGTGTAACATTGCAATCTTAGTGACGTCCAAGATAAAATGTTTGTAGTTAGCAGGGTTAACTATGTTAAACAGTAGTTTAACTAGAGGTCACATTGTGTAACATTGCAATCTTAGTGACGTCCAAGATAAAATGTTTGTAGTTAGCAGGGTTAACTATGTTAAACAGTAGGTTAACTAGGGGTCACATTGTGTAACATTGCAATCTTAGTGACGTCCAAGATAAAATGTTTGTAGTTAGCAGGGTTAACTATGTTAAACAGTAGGTTAACTAGGGGTCACATTGTGTAACATTGCAATCTCAGTGACGTCCAAGATAAAATGTTTGTAGTTAGCAGGGTTAACTATGTTACACAGTAGGTTAACTAGGGGTCACATTGTGTAACATTGCAATCTTAGTGACGTCCAAGATAAAATGTTTGTAGTTAGCAGGGTTAACTATGTTAAACAGTAGGTTAACTAGAGGTCACATTGTGTAACATTGCAATCTCAGTGACGTCCAAGATAAAATGTTTGTAGTTAGCAGGGTTAACTATGTTAAACAGTAGATTAACTAGGGGTCACATTGTGTAACATTGCAATCTTAGTGACGTCCAAGATAAAATGTTTGTAGTTAGCTGGGTTAACTATGTTAATCAGTAGGTTAACTAGAGGTCACATTGTGTAACATTGCAATCTTAGTGACGTCCAAGATAAAATGTTTGTAGTTAGCAGTGTTAACTTTGTTAAACAGTAGGTTAACTAGAGGTCACATTGTGTAACATTGCAATCTTAGTGACGTCCAAGATAAAATGTTTGTAGTTAGCTGGGTTAACTATGTTAATCAGTAGGTTAACTAGAGGTCACATTGTGTAACATTGCAATCTTAGTGACGTCCAAGATAACATGTTTGTAGTTAGCAGGGTTAACTATGTTAAACAGTAGGTTCACTAGAGGTCACATTGTGTAACATTGCAATCTTAGTGACGTCCAAGATAAAATGTTTGTAGTTAGCAGGGTTAATTATGTTATTCAGTAGGTTAACTAGAGGTCACATTGTGTAACATTGCAATCTTAGTGACGTCCAAGATAAAATGTTTGTAGTTAGCAGGGTTAACTATGTTAAACAGTAGGTTAACTAGAGGTCACATTGTGTAACATTGCAATCTCAGAGACGTCCAAGATAAAATGTTTGTAGTTAGCAAGGTTAACTATGTTAAACAGTAGGTTAACTAGAGGTCACATTGTGTAACATTGCAATCTCAGTGACGTCCAAGATAAAATGTTTGTAGTTAGCAGGGTTAACTATGTTAAACAGTAGATTAACTAGAGGTCACATTGTGTAACATTGCAATCTTAGTGACGTCCAAGATAAGGTGCTTGTAGTTAGCAGGGTTAACTATGTTAAACAGTAGGTTAACTAGAGGTCACATTGTGTAACATTGCAATCTAAGTGACGTCCAAGATAAAATGTTTGTAGTTAGCAGGGTTAACTATGTTAATCAGTAGATTAACTAAAGGTCACATTGTGTAACATTGCAATCTTAGTGACGTCCAAGATAATATGTTTGTAGTTATCAGGGTTAACTATGTTAAACAGTAGGTTAACTAGAGGTCACATTGTGTAACATTGCAATCTTAGTGACGTCCAAGATAAAATGTTTGTAGTTATCAGGGTTAACTATGTTAAACAGTAGGTTAACTAGGGGTCACATTGTGTAACATTGCAATCTTAGTGACGTCCAAGGTAAAATGTTTGTAGTTAGCAGGGTTAACTATGTTAAACAGTAGATTAACTAGAGGTCACATTGTGTAACATTGCAATCTTAGTGACGTCCATGATAAAATGTTTGTAGTTAGCAGGGTTAACTATGTTAAACAGTAGGTTCACTAGAGGTCACATTGTGTAACATTGCAATCTTAGTGACGTCCAAGATAAAATGTTTGTAGTTAGCAGGGTTAACTATGTTATACAGTAGGTTAACTAGGGGTCACATTCTGTAACATTGCAATCTCAGTGACGTCCAAGATAAAATGTTTGTAGTTAGCAGGGTTAACTATGTTAAACAGTAGGTTAACTAGAGGTCACATTGTGTAACATTGCAATCTCAGTGACGTCCAAGATAAAATGCTTGTAGTTAGCAGGGTTAACTATGTTAAACAGTAGGTTAACTAGAGGTCACATTGTGTAACATTGCAATCTTAGTGACGTCCAAGATAAAATGTTTGTAGTTAGCAAGGTTAACTATGTTAAACAGTAGGTTAACTAGGGGTCACATTGTGTAACATTGCAATCTTAGTGACGTCCAAGATAAAATGTTTGTAGTTGGCAGGGTTAACTATGTTAAACAGTAGATTAACTAGAGGTCACATTGTGTAACATTGCAATCTTAGTGACGTCCAAGATAAAATGTTTGTAGTTAGCAGGGTTAACTATGTTAAACAGTAGGTTAACTAGAGGTCACATTGTGTAACATTGCAATCATAGTGACGTCCAAGATAAAATGTTTGTAGTTAGCAGGGTTAACTATGTTAAACAGTAGGTTAACTAGGGGTCACATTGTGTAACATTGCAATCTTAGTGACGTCCAAGATAAAATGTTTGTAGTTAGCAGGGTTAACTATGTTAAACAGTAGATTAACTAGAGGTCACATTGTGTAACATTGCAATCTTAGTGACGTCCAAGATAAAATGTTTGTAGTTAGCAGGGATAACTATGTTAAACAGTAGGTTTCTAGGGGTCACATTGTGTAACATTGCAATCTTAGTGACGTCCAAGATAAAATGTTTGTAGTTAGCAGGGTTAACTATGTTAAACAGTATGTTAACTAGAGGTCACATTGTGTAACATTGCAATCTTAGTGACGTCCAAGATAAAATGTTTGTAGTTGGCAGGGTTAACTATGTTAAACAGTAGATTAACTAGAGCTCACATTGTGTAACATTGCAATCTTAGTGACGTCCAAGATAAAATGCTTGTAGTTAGCAGGGTTAACTATGTTAAACAGTAGGTTAACTAGGGGTCACATTGTGTAACATTGCAATCTTAGTGACGTCCAAGATAAAATGTTTGTAGTTAGCAGGGTTAACTATGTTATACAGTAGATTAACTAGAGCTCACATTGTGTAACATTGCAATCTCAGTGACGTCCAACATAAAATGTTTGTAGTTAGCAGGGTTAACTATGTTATACAGTAGGTTAACTAGGGGTCACATTGTGTAACATTGCAATCTTAGTGACGTCCAAGATAAAATGTTTGTAGATAGCAGGGTTAACTATGTTATACAGTAGATTAACTAGAGCTCACATTGTGTAACATTGCAATCTCAGTGACGTCCAACATAAAATGTTTGTAGTTAGCAGGGTTAACTATGTTATACAGTAGGTTAACTAGAGGTCACATTGTGTAACATTGCAATCTTAGTGACGTCCAAGATAAAATGTTTGTAGTTAGCAGGGTTAACTATGTTAAACAGTAGGTTAACTAGAGGTCACATTGTGTAACATTGCAATCTTAGCGACGTCCAAGATAAAATGTTTGTAGTTAGCAGGGTTAACTATGTTAAACAGTAGGTTAACTAGAGGTCACATTGTGTAACATTGCAATCTTAGTGACGTCCAAGATAAAATGTTTGTAGTTAGCAGGGTTAACTATGTTAAACAGTAGGTTAACTAGGGGTCACATTGTGTAACATTGCAATCTCAGTGACGTCCAACATAAAATGTTTGTAGTTAGCAGGGTTAACTATGTTAAACAGTAGGTTAACTAGAGGTCACATAGTGTAACATTGCAATCTCACTGACGTCCAAGATAAAATGTTTGTAGTTAGCAGGGTTAACTATGTTAAACAGTAGGTTAACTAGGGGTCACATTGTGTAACATTGCAATCTCAGTGACGTCCAACATAAAATGTTTGTAGTTAGCAGGGTTAACTATGTTAAACAGTAGGTTAACTAGAGATCACATTGTGTAACATTGCAATCCTAGTGACGTCCAAGATAAAATGCTTGTAGTCAGCAGGGTTAACTATGTTAAACAGTAGGTTAACTAGAGGTCACATAGTGTAACATTGCAATCTCAGTGACGTCCAACATAAAATGTTTGTAGTTAGCAGGGTTAACTATGTTAAACAGTAGGTTAACTAGGGGTCACATAGTGTAACATTGCAATCTCAGTGACGTCCAACATAAAATGTTTGTAGTTAGCAGGGTTAACTATGTTAAACAGTAGATTAACTAGAGGTCACATTGTGTAACATTGCAATCTTAGTGACGTCCAAGATAAAATGTTTGTAGTTAGCAGGGTTAACTATGTTAAACAGTAGGTTAACTAGGGGTCACATTGTGTAACATTGCAATCTCAGTGACGTCCAACATAAAATGTTTGTAGTTAGCAGGGTTAACTATGTTAAACAGTAGGTTAACTAGGGGTCACATTGTGTAACATTGCAATCTCAGTGACGTCCAAGATAAAATGTTTGTAGTTAGCAGAGTTAACTATGTTAAACAGTAGGTTAACTAGAGGTCACATTGTGTAACATTGCAATCTTAGTGACGTCCAAGATAAAATGTTTGTAGTTAGCAGAGTTAACTATGTTATACAGTAGGTTAACTAGAGGTCACATTGTGTAACATTGCAATCTCAGTGACGTCCAAGATAAAATGTTTGTAGTTAGCAGAGTTAACTATGTTAAACAGTAGGTTAACTAGAGGTCACATTGTGTAACATTGCAATCTCAGTGACGTCCAACATAAAATGTTTGTAGTTAGCAGGGTTAACTATGTTAAACAGTAAGTTAACTAGGGGTCACATTGTGTAACATTGCAATCTCAGTGACGTCCAAGATAAAATGCTTGTAGTTATCAGGGTTAACTATGTTAAACAGTAGATTAACTAGAGGTCACATTGTGTAACAATGCAATCTTAGTGACGTCCAAGATAAAATGTTTGTAGTTAGCAGGGTTAACTATGTTAAACAGTAGGTTAACTAGGCGTCACATTGTGTAACATTGCAATCTCAGTGACGTCCAACATAAAATGTTTGTAGTTAGCAGAGTTAACTATGTTATACAGTAGGTTAACTAGAGGTCACATTGTGTAACATTGCAATCTTAGTGACGTCCAAGATAAAGTGCTTGTAGTTAGCAGGGTTAACTATGTTAAACAGTAGGTTAACTAGAGGTCACATTGTGTAACATTGCAATCTTAGTGACGTCCAAGATAAAATGCTTGTAGTTAGCAGGGTTAACTATGTTATACAGTAGGTTAATTAGAGGTCACATTGTGTAACATTGCAATCTTAGTGACGTCCAAGATAAAATGTTTGTAGTTAGCAGGGTTAACTATGTTAAACAGTAGGTTCACTAGAGGTCACATTGTGTAACATTGCAATCTTCGTGACGTCCAAGATAAAATGCTTGTAGTTAGCAGGGTTAACTATGTTATACAGTAGGTTAATTAGAGGTCACATTGTGTAACATTGCATTCTCAGTGACGTCCAAGATAAAATGTTTGTAGTTAGCAGGGTTAACTATGTTAAACAGTAGGTTAACTAGGGGTCACATTGTGTAACATTGCAATCTTAGTGACGTCCAAGATAAAATGCTTGTAGTTAGCAGGGTGAACTATGTTAAACAGTAGGTTAACTAGGGGTCACATTGTGTAACATTGCAATCTTAGTGACGTCCAAGATAAAATGTTTGTAGTTAGCAGGGTTAACTATGTTAAACAGTAGGTTAACTAGAGGTCACATTGTGTAACATTGCAATCTCAGTGACGTCCAAGATAAAATGCTTGTAGTTAGCAGGGTTAACTATGTTAAACAGTAGGTTAACTAGAGGTCACATTGTGTAACATTGTAATCTTAGTGACGTCCAAGATAAAATGTTTGTAGTAAGCAAGGTTAACTATGTTAAACAGTAGGTTAACTAGGGGTCACATTGTGTAACATTGCAATCTTAGTGACGTCCAAGATAAAATGTTTGTAGTTGGCAGGGTTAACTATGTTAAACAGTAGATTAACTAGAGCTCACATTGTGTAACATTCCAATCTTAGTGACGTCCAAGATAAAATGCTTGTAGTTAGCAGGGTTAACTATGTTAAACAGTAGGTTAACTAGGGGTCACATTGTGTAACATTGCAATCTTAGTGACGTCCAAGATAAAATGTTTGTAGTTAGCAGGGTTAACTATGTTAAACAGTAGATTAACTAGAGCTCACATTGTGTAACATTGCAATCTTAGTGACGTCCAAGATAAAATGCTTGTAGTTAGCAGGGTTAACTATGTTAAACAGTAGATTAACTAGAGCTCACATTGTGTAACATTGCAATCTTAGTGACGTCCAAGATAAAATGTTTGTAGTTAGCAGGGTTAACTATGTTAAACAGTAGATTAACTAGAGCTCACATTGTGTAACATTGCAATCTTAGTGACGTCCAAGATAAAATGTTTGTAGTTAGCAGGGTTAACTATGTTAAACAGTAGGTTAACTAGAGGTCACATTGTGTAACATTGCAATCATAGTGACGTCCAAGATAAAATGTTTGTAGTTAGCAGGGTTAACTATGTTAAACAGTAGGTTAACTAGGGGTCACATTGTGTAACATTGCAATCTTAGTGACGTCCAAGATAAAATGTTTGTAGTTAGCAGGGTTAACTATGTTAAACAGTAGATTAACTAGAGGTCACATTGTGTAACATTGCAATCTTAGTGACGTCCAAGATAAAATGTTTGTAGTTAGCAGGGATAACTATGTTAAACAGTAGGTTAACTAGGGGTCACATTGTGTAACATTGCAATCTTAGTGACGTCCAAGATAAAATGTTTGTAGTTAGCAGGGTTAACTATGTTAAACAGTAGGTTAACTAGAGGTCACATTGTGTAACATTGCAATCTTAGTGACGTCCAAGATAAAATGTTTGTAGTTGGCAGGGTTAACTATGTTAAACAGTAGATTAACTAGAGCTCACATTGTGTAACATTGCAATCTTAGTGACGTCCAAGATAAAATGCTTGTAGTTAGCAGGGTTAACTATGTTAAACAGTAGGTTAACTAGGGGTCACATTGTGTAACATTGCAATCTTAGTGACGTCCAAGATAAAATGTTTGTAGTTAGCAGGGTTAACTATGTTATACAGTAGATTAACTAGAGCTCACATTGTGTAACATTGCAATCTCAGTGACGTCCAACATAAAATGTTTGTAGTTAGCAGGGTTAACTATGTTATACAGTAGGTTAACTAGGGGTCACATTGTGTAACATTGCAATCTTAGTGACGTCCAAGATAAAATGTTTGTAGATAGCAGGGTTAACTATGTTATACAGTAGATTAACTAGAGCTCACATTGTGTAACATTGCAATCTCAGTGACGTCCAACATAAAATGTTTGTAGTTAGCAGGGTTAACTATGTTATACAGTAGGTTAACTAGAGGTCACATTGTGTAACATTGCAATCTTAGTGACGTCCAAGATAAAATGTTTGTAGTTAGCAGGGTTAACTATGTTAAACAGTAGGTTAACTAGAGGTCACATTGTGTAACATTGCAATCTTAGCGACGTCCAAGATAAAATGTTTGTAGTTAGCAGGGTTAACTATGTTAAACAGTAGGTTAACTAGAGGTCACATTGTGTAACATTGCAATCTTAGTGACGTCCAAGATAAAATGTTTGTAGTTAGCAGGGTTAACTATGTTAAACAGTAGGTTAACTAGGGGTCACATTGTGTAACATTGCAATCTCAGTGACGTCCAACATAAAATGTTTGTAGTTAGCAGGGTTAACTATGTTAAACAGTAGGTTAACTAGAGGTCACATAGTGTAACATTGCAATCTCACTGACGTCCAAGATAAAATGTTTGTAGTTAGCAGGGTTAACTATGTTAAACAGTAGGTTAACTAGGGGTCACATTGTGTAACATTGCAATCTCAGTGACGTCCAACATAAAATGTTTGTAGTTAGCAGGGTTAACTATGTTAAACAGTAGGTTAACTAGAGATCACATTGTGTAACATTGCAATCCTAGTGACGTCCAAGATAAAATGCTTGTAGTCAGCAGGGTTAACTATGTTAAACAGTAGGTTAACTAGAGGTCACATAGTGTAACATTGCAATCTCAGTGACGTCCAACATAAAATGTTTGTAGTTAGCAGGGTTAACTATGTTAAACAGTAGGTTAACTAGGGGTCACATAGTGTAACATTGCAATCTCAGTGACGTCCAACATAAAATGTTTGTAGTTAGCAGGGTTAACTATGTTAAACAGTAGATTAACTAGAGGTCACATTGTGTAACATTGCAATCTTAGTGACGTCCAAGATAAAATGTTTGTAGTTAGCAGGGTTAACTATGTTAAACAGTAGGTTAACTAGGGGTCACATTGTGTAACATTGCAATCTCAGTGACGTCCAACATAAAATGTTTGTAGTTAGCAGGGTTAACTATGTTAAACAGTAGGTTAACTAGGGGTCACATTGTGTAACATTGCAATCTCAGTGACGTCCAAGATAAAATGTTTGTAGTTAGCAGAGTTAACTATGTTAAACAGTAGGTTAACTAGAGGTCACATTGTGCAACATTGCAATCTTAGTGACGTCCAAGATAAAATGTTTGTAGTTAGCAGAGTTAACTATGTTATACAGTAGGTTAACTAGAGGTCACATTGTGTAACATTGCAATCTCAGTGACGTCCAAGATAAAATGTTTGTAGTTAGCAGAGTTAACTATGTTAAACAGTAGGTTAACTAGAGGTCACATTGTGTAACATTGCAATCTCAGTGACGTCCAACATAAAATGTTTGTAGTTAGCAGGGTTAACTATGTTAAACAGTAAGTTAACTAGGGGTCACATTGTGTAACATTGCAATCTCAGTGACGTCCAAGATAAAATGCTTGTAGTTATCAGGGTTAACTATGTTAAACAGTAGATTAACTAGAGGTCACATTGTGTAACAATGCAATCTTAGTGACGTCCAAGATAAAATGTTTGTAGTTAGCAGGGTTAACTATGTTAAACAGTAGGTTAACTAGGCGTCACATTGTGTAACATTGCAATCTCAGTGACGTCCAACATAAAATGTTTGTAGTTAGCAGAGTTAACTATGTTATACAGTAGGTTAACTAGAGGTCACATTGTGTAACATTGCAATCTTAGTGACGTCCAAGATAAAGTGCTTGTAGTTAGCAGGGTTAACTATGTTAAACAGTAGGTTAACTAGAGGTCACATTGTGTAACATTGCAATCTTAGTGACGTCCAAGATAAAATGCTTGTAGTTAGCAGGGTTAACTATGTTATACAGTAGGTTAATTAGAGGTCACATTGTGTAACATTGCAATCTTAGTGACGTCCAAGATAAAATGTTTGTAGTTAGCAGGGTTAACTATGTTAAACAGTAGGTTCACTAGAGGTCACATTGTGTAACATTGCAATCTTCGTGACGTCCAAGATAAAATGCTTGTAGTTAGCAGGGTTAACTATGTTATACAGTAGGTTAATTAGAGGTCACATTGTGTAACATTGCATTCTCAGTGACGTCCAAGATAAAATGTTTGTAGTTAGCAGGGTTAACTATGTTAAACAGTAGGTTAACTAGGGGTCACATTGTGTAACATTGCAATCTTAGTGACGTCCAAGATAAAATGCTTGTAGTTAGCAGGGTTAACTATGTTAAACAGTAGGTTAACTAGGGGTCACATTGTGTAACATTGCAATCTTAGTGACGTCCAAGATAAAATGTTTGTAGTTAGCAGGGTTAACTATGTTAAACAGTAGGTTAACTAGAGGTCACATTGTGTAACATTGCAATCTCAGTGACGTCCAAGATAAAATGCTTGTAGTTAGCAGGATTAACTATGTTAAACAGTAGGTTAACTAGAGGTCACATTGTGTAACATTGTAATCTTAGTGACGTCCAAGATAAAATGTTTGTAGTAAGCAAGGTTAACTATGTTAAACAGTAGGTTAACTAGGGGTCACATTGTGTAACATTGCAATCTTAGTGACGTCCAAGATAAAATGTTTGTAGTTGGCAGGGTTAACTATGTTAAACAGTAGATTAACTAGAGCTCACATTGTGTAACATTCCAATCTTAGTGACGTCCAAGATAAAATGCTTGTAGTTAGCAGGGTTAACTATGTTAAACAGTAGGTTAACTAGGGGTCACATTGTGTAACATTGCAATCTTAGTGACGTCCAAGATAAAATGTTTGTAGTTAGCAGGGTTAACTATGTTAAACAGTAGATTAACTAGAGCTCACATTGTGTAACATTGCAATCTTAGTGACGTCCAAGATAAAATGCTTGTAGTTAGCAGGGTTAACTATGTTAAACAGTAGATTAACTAGAGGTCACATTGTGTAACATTGCAATCTTAGTGACGTCCAAGATAAAATGTTTGTAGTTAGCAGGGTTAACTATGTTATACAGTAGATTAACTAGAGCTCACATTGTGTAACATTGCAATCTCAGTGACGTCCAACATAAAATGTTTGTAGTTAGCAGGGTTAACTATGTTATACAGTAGGTTAACTAGAGGTCACATTGTGTAACATTGCAATCTCAGTGACGTCCAACATAAAATGTTTGTAGTTAGCAGGGTTAACTATGTTAAACAGTAGGTTAACTAGAGGTCACATTGTGTAACATTACAATCTCAGTGACGTCCAAGATAAAATGTTTGTAGTTAGCACGGTTAACTATGTTAATCACTAGGTTAACTAGAGGTCACATAGTGTAACATTGCAATCTCAGTGACGTCCAACATAAAATGTTTGTAGTTAGCAGGGTTAACTATGTTAAACAGTAGGTTAACTAGGGGTCACATAGTGTAACATTGCAATCTTAGTGACGTCCAAGATAAAGTGCTTGTAGTTAGCAGGGTTAACTATGTTAAACAGTAGGTTAACTAGGGGTCACATTTTGTAACATTGCAATCTTAGTGACGTCCAAGATAAAATGCTTGTGGTTAGCAGGGTTAACTATGTTAAACAGTAGGTTAACTAGGGGTCACATTGTGTAACATTGCAATCTCAGTGACGTCCAACATAAAATGTTTGTAGTTAGCAGGGTTAACTATGTTAAACAGTAGATTAACTAGAGGTCACATTGTGTAACATTGCAATCTTAGTGACGTCCAAGATAAAATGTTTGTAGTTAGCAGGGTTAACTATGTTAAACAGTAGGTTAACTAGGGGTCACATTGTGTAACATTGCAATCTCAGTGACATCCAACATAAAATGTTTGTAGTTAGCAGGGTTAACTATGTTAAACAGTAGGTTAACTAGAGGTCACATTGTGTATCATTGCAATCTCAGTGACGTCCAACATAAAATGTTTGTAGTTAGCAGGGTTAACTATGTTAAACAGTAGGTTAACTAGAGGTCACATTGTGTAACATTGCAATCTTAGTGACGTCCAAGATAAAATGCTTGTAGTTAGCAGGGTTAACTATGTTAAACAGTAGGTTAACTCACATTGTGTAACATTGCAATCTCAGTGACGTCCAAGATAACATGTTTGTAGTTAGCAGGGTTAACTATGTTAATCAGTAGGTTAACTAGAGGTCACATTGTGTAACATTGCAATCTCAGTGACGTCCAAGATAAAATGCTTGTAGTTAGCAGGGTTAACTATGTTAATCAGTAGGTTAACTAGAGGTCACATTGTGTAACATTGCAATCTTAGTGACGTCCAAGATAAAATGCTTGTAGTTAGCAGGGTTAACTATGTTAAACAGTAGGTTAACTCACATTGTGTAACATTGCAATCTCAGTGACGTCCAAGATAACATGTTTGTAGTTAGCAGGGTTAACTATGTTAATCAGTAGGTTAACTAGGGGTCACATTGTGTAATATTGCAATCTTAGTGACGTCCAAGATAAAATGCTTGTAGTTAGCAGGGTTAACTATGTTAATCAGTAGGTTAACTAGAGGTCACATTGTGTAACATTGCAATCTCAGTGACGTCCAAGATAAAATGTTTGTAGTTAGCAGGGTTAACTATGTTAATCAGTAGGTTAACTAGAGGTCACATTGTGTAACATTGCAATCTTAGTGAGGTCCAAGATAAAATGTTTGTAGTTAGCAGGGTTAACTATGTTAAACAGTAGGTTAACTAGAGGTCACATTGTGTAACATTGCAATCTTAGTGACGTCCAAGATAAAATGTTACTAGTTAGCAGGGTTAACTATGTTAAACAGTAGGTTAACTAGGGGTCACATTGTGTAACATTGCAATCTTAGTGACGTCCAAGATAAAATGTTTGTAGTTAGCAGGGTTAACTATGTTAAACAGTAGGTTAACTAGGGGTCACATTGTGTAACATTGCAATCTCAGTGACGTCCAAGATAAAATGTTTGTAGTTAGCAGGGTTAACTATGTTACACAGTAGGTTAACTAGGGGTCACATTGTGTAACATTGCAATCTTAGTGACGTCCAAGATAAAATGTTTGTAGTTATCAGGGTTAACTATGTTAAACAGTAAGTTAACTAGGGGTCACATTGTGTAACATTGCAATCTCAGTGACGTCCAAGATAAAATGCTTGTAGTTATCAGGGTTAACTATGTTAAACAGTAGATTAACTAGAGGTCACATTGTGTAACAATGCAATCTTAGTGACGTCCAAGATAAAATGTTTGTAGTTAGCAGGGTTAACTATGTTAAACAGTAGGTTAACTAGGCGTCACATTGTGTAACATTGCAATCTCAGTGACGTCCAACATAAAATGTTTGTAGTTAGCAGAGTTAACTATGTTATACAGTAGGTTAACTAGAGGTCACATTGTGTAACATTGCAATCTTAGTGACGTCCAAGATAAAGTGCTTGTAGTTAGCAGGGTTAACTATGTTAAACAGTAGGTTAACTAGAGGTCACATTGTGTAACATTGCAATCTTAGTGACGTCCAAGATAAAATGCTTGTAGTTAGCAGGGTTAACTATGTTATACAGTAGGTTAATTAGAGGTCACATTGTGTAACATTGCAATCTTAGTGACGTCCAAGATAAAATGTTTGTAGTTAGCAGGGTTAACTATGTTAAACAGTAGGTTCACTAGAGGTCACATTGTGTAACATTGCAATCTTCGTGACGTCCAAGATAAAATGCTTGTAGTTAGCAGGGTTAACTATGTTATACAGTAGGTTAATTAGAGGTCACATTGTGTAACATTGCATTCTCAGTGACGTCCAAGATAAAATGTTTGTAGTTAGCAGGGTTAACTATGTTAAACAGTAGGTTAACTAGGGGTCACATTGTGTAACATTGCAATCTTAGTGACGTCCAAGATAAAATGCTTGTAGTTAGCAGGGTTAACTATGTTAAACAGTAGGTTAACTAGGGGTCACATTGTGTAACATTGCAATCTTAGTGACGTCCAAGATAAAATGTTTGTAGTTAGCAGGGTTAACTATGTTAAACAGTAGGTTAACTAGAGGTCACATTGTGTAACATTGCAATCTCAGTGACGTTCAAGATAAAATGCTTGTAGTTAGCAGGGTTAACTATGTTAAACAGTAGGTTAACTAGAGGTCACATTGTGTAACATTGTAATCTTAGTGACGTCCAAGATAAAATGTTTGTAGTTAGCAAGGTTAACTATGTTAAACAGTAGGTTAACTAGGGGTCACATTGTGTAACATTGCAATCTTAGTGACGTCCAAGATAAAATGTTTGTAGTTGGCAGGGTTAACTATGTTAAACAGTAGATTAACTAGAGCTCACATTGTGTAACATTGCAATCTTAGTGACGTCCAAGATAAAATGCTTGTAGTTAGCAGGGTTAACTATGTTAAACAGTAGGTTAACTAGGGGTCACATTGTGTAACATTGCAATCTTAGTGACGTCCAAGATAAAATGTTTGTAGTTAGCAGGGTTAACTATGTTAAACAGTAGATTAACTAGAGCTCACATTGTGTAACATTGCAATCTTAGTGACGTCCAAGATAAAATGCTTGTAGTTAGCAGGGTTAACTATGTTAAACAGTAGATTAACTAGAGGTCACATTGTGTAACATTGCAATCTTAGTGACGTCCAAGATAAAATGTTTGTAGTTAGCAGGGTTAACTAAGTTATACAGTAGATTAACTAGAGCTCACATTGTGTAACATTGCAATCTCAGTGACGTCCAACATAAAATGTTTGTAGTTAGCAGGGTTAACTATGTTATACAGTAGGTTAACTAGAGGTCACATTGTGTAACATTGCAATCTCAGTGACGTCCAACATAAAATGTTTGTAGTTAGCAGGGTTAACTATGTTAAACAGTAGGTTAACTAGAGGTCACATTGTGTATCATTGCAATCTCAGTGACGTCCAAGATAAAATGTTTGTAGTTAGCAAGGTTAACTATGTTAATCAGTAGGTTAACTAGAGGTCACATAGTGTAACATTGCAATCTCAGTGACGTCCAACATAAAATGTTTGTAGTTAGCAGGGTTAACTATGTTAAACAGTAGGTTAACTAGGGGTCACATAGTGTAACATTGCAATCTTAGTGACGTCCAAGATAAAGTGCTTGTAGTTAGCAGGGTTAACTATGTTAAACAGTAGGTTAACTAGGGGTCACATTGTGTAACATTGCAATCTTAGTGACGTCCAAGATAAAATGCTTGTGGTTAGCAGGGTTAACTATGTTAAACAGTAGGTTAACTAGGGGTCACATTGTGTAACATTGCAATCTCAGTGACGTCCAACATAAAATGTTTGTAGTTAGCAGGGTTAACTATGTTAAACAGTAGATTAACTAGAGGTCACATTGTGTAACATTGCAAT
The DNA here is from genome assembly GCA_946902985.2 of Meconema thalassinum. Taxonomy (NCBI): domain Eukaryota; kingdom Metazoa; phylum Arthropoda; class Insecta; order Orthoptera; family Tettigoniidae; genus Meconema; species Meconema thalassinum. The sequence continues at coordinate 32,865,409 of OX336393.1, forward strand.
CTTAGTGACGTCCAAGATAAAATGTTTGTAGTTAGCAGGGTTAACTATGTTAAACAGTAGGTTAACTAGGGGTCACATTGTGTAACATTGCAATCTCAGTGACATCCAACATAAAATGTTTGTAGTTAGCAGGGTTAACTATGTTAAACAGTAGGTTAACTAGAGGTCACATTGTGTAACATTGCAATCTCAGTGACGTCCAACATAAAATGTTTGTAGTTAGCAGGGTTAACTATGTTAAACAGTAGGTTAACTAGAGGTCACATTGTGTAACATTGCAATCTTAGTGACGTCCAAGATAAAATGCTTGTAGTTAGCAGGGTTAACTATGTTAAACAGTAGGTTTACTCACATTGTGTAACATTGCAATCTCAGTGACGTCCAAGATAACATGTTTGTAGTTAGCAGGGTTAACTATGTTAATCAGTAGGTTAACTAGAGGTCACATTGTGTAACATTGCAATCTCAGTGACGTCCAAGATAAAATGCTTGTAGTTAGCAGGGTTAACTATGTTAATCAGTAGGTTAACTAGAGGTCACATTGTGTAACATTGCAATCTTAGTGACGTCCAAGATAAAATGCTTGTAGTTAGCAGGGTTAACTATGTTAAACAGTAGGTTAACTCACATTGTGTAACATTGCAATCTCAGTGACGTCCAAGATAACATGTTTGTAGTTAGCAGGGTTAACTATGTTAATCAGTAGGTTAACTAGGGGTCACATTGTGTAATATTGCAATCTTAGTGACGTCCAAGATAAAATGCTTGTAGTTAGCAGGGTTAACTATGTTAATCAGTAGGTTAACTAGAGGTCACATTGTGTAACATTGCAATCTCAGTGACGTCCAAGATAAAATGTTTGTAGTTAGCAGGGTTAACTATGTTAATCAGTAGGTTAACTAGAGGTCACATTGTGTAACATTGCAATCTTAGTGACGTCCAACATAAAATGTTTGTAGTTAGCAGGGTTTACTATGTTAAACAGTAGGTTAACTAGAGGTCACATTGTGTAACATTGCAATCTTAGTGACGTCCAAGATAAAATGTTTGTAGTTAGCAGGGTTAACTATGTTAAACAGTAGGTTAACTAGGGGTCACATTGTGTAACATTGCAATCTTAGTGACGTCCAAGATAAAATGTTTGTAGTTAGCAGGGTTAACTATGTTAAACAGTAGGTTAACTAGGGGTCACATTGTGTAACATTGCAATCTCAGTGACGTCCAAGATAAAATGTTTGTAGTTAGCAGGGTTAACTATGTTACACAGTAGGTTAACTAGGGGTCACATTGTGTAACATTGCAATCTTAGTGACGTCCAAGATAAAATGTTTGTAGTTAGCAGGGTTAACTATGTTAAACAGTAGGTTAACTAGAGGTCACATTGTGTAACTTTGCAATCTCAGTGACGTCCAAGATAAAATGTTTGTAGTTAGCAGGGTTAACTATGTTAAACAGTAGATTAACTAGGGGTCACATTGTGTAACATTGCAATCTTAGTGACGTCCAAGATAAAATGTTTGTAGTTAGCTGGGTTAACTATGTTAATCAGTAGGTTAACTAGAGGTCACATTGTGTAACATTGCAATCTTAGTGACGTCCAAGATAAAATGTTTGTAGTTAGCAGGGTTAACTATGTTAAACAGTAGGTTAACTAGAGGTCACATTGTGTAACATTGCAATCTTAGTGACGTCCAAGATAAAATGTTTGTAGTTAGCTGGGTTAACTATGTTAATCAGTAGGTTAACTAGAGGTCACATTGTGTAACAATGCAATCTTAGTGACGTCCAAGATAACATGTTTGTAGTTAGCAGGGTTAACTATGTTAAACAGTAGGTTCACTAGAGGTCACATTGTGTAACATTGCAATCTTAGTGACGTCCAAGATAAAATGTTTGTAGTTAGCAGGGTTAACTATGTTATTCAGTAGGTTAACTAGAGGTCACATTGTGTAACATTGCAATCTTAGTGACGTCCGAGATAAAATGTTTGTAGTTAGCAGGGTTAACTATGTTAAACAGTAGGTTAAGTAGAGGTCACATTGTGTAACATTGCAATCTCAGAGACGTCCAAGATAAAATGTTTGTAGTTAGCAAGGTTAACTATGTTAAACAGTAGGTTAACTAGAGGTCACATTGTGTAACATTGCAATCTCAGTGACGTCCAAGATAAAATGTTTGTAGTTAGCAGGGTTAACTATGTTAAACAGTAGGTTAACTAGAGGTCACATTGTGTAACATTGCAATCTCAGTGACGTCCAAGATAAAATGTTTGTAGTTAGCAGGGTTAACTATGTTAAACAGTAGATTTACTAGAGGTCACATTGTGTAACATTGCAATCTTAGTGACGTCCAAGATAAAGTGCTTGTAGTTAGCAGGGTTAACTATGTTAAACAGTAGGTTAACTAGAGGTCACATTGTGTAACATTGCAATCTTAGTGACGTCCAAGATAAAATGTTTGTAGTTAGCAGGGTTAACTATGTTAATCAGTAGATTAACTAAAGGTCACATTGTGTAACATTGCAATCTTAGTGACGTCCAAGATAAAATGTTTGTAGTTATCAGGGTTAACTATGTTAAACAGTAGGTTAACTAGAGGTCACATTGTGTAACATTGCAATCTTAGTGACGTCCAAGATAAAATGTTTGTAGTTATCAGGGTTAACTATGTTAAACAGTAGGTTAACTAGGGGTCACATTGTGTAACATTGCAATCTTAGTGACGTCCAAGGTAAAATGTTTGTAGTTAGCAGGGTTAACTATGTTAAACAGTAGATTAACTAGAGGTCACATTGTGTAACATTGCAATCTTAGTGACGTCCAAGATAAAATGTTTGTAGTTAGCAGGGTTAACTATGTTAAACAGTAGGTTCACTAGAGGTCACATTGTGTAACATTGCAATCTTAGTGACGTCCAAGATAAAATGTTTGTAGTTAGCAGGGTTAACTATGTTATACAGTAGGTTAACTAGGGGTCACATTCTGTAACATTGCAATCTCAGTGACGTCCAAGATAAAATGTTTGTAGTTAGCAGGGTTAACTATGTTAAACAGTAGGTTAACTAGAGGTCACATTGTGTAACATTGCAATCTCAGTGACGTCCAAGATAAAATGCTTGTAGTTAGCAGGGTTAACTATGTTAAACAGTAGGTTAACTAGAGGTCACATTGTGTAACATTGCAATCTTAGTGACGTCCAAGATAAAATGTTTGTAGTTAGCAAGGTTAACTATGTTAAACAGTAGGTTAACTAGGGGTCACATTGTGTAACATTGCAATCTTAGTGACGTCCAAGATAAAATGTTTGTAGTTGGCAGGGTTAACTATGTTAAACAGTAGATTAACTAGAGGTCACATTGTGTAACATTGCAATCTTAGTGACGTCCAAGATAAAATGTTTGTAGTTAGCAGGGTTAACTATGTTAAACAGTAGGTTAACTAGAGGTCACATTGTGTAACATTGCAATCTTAGTGACGTCCAAGATAAAATGTTTGTAGTTAGCAGGGTTAACTATGTTAAACAGTAGGTTAACTAGGGGTCACATTGTGTAACATTGCAATCTTAGTGACGTCCAAGATAAAATGTTTGTAGTTAGCAGGGTTAACTATGTTAAACAGTAGATTAACTAGAGGTCACATTGTGTAACATTGCAATCTTAGTGACGTCCAAGATAAAATGTTTGTAGTTAGCAGGGTTAACTATGTTAAACAGTAGGTTAACTAGGGGTCACATTGTGTAACATTGCAATCTTAGTGACGTCCAAGATAAAATGTTTGTAGTTAGCAGGGTTAACTATGTTAAACAGTAGGTTAACTAGAGGTCACATTGTGTAACATTGCAATCTTAGTGACGTCCAAGATAAAATGTTTGTAGTTGGCAGGGTTAACTATGTTAAACAGTAGATTAACTAGAGCTCACATTGTGTAACATTGCAATCTTAGTGACGTCCAAGATAAAATGCTTGTAGTTAGCAGGGTTAACTATGTTAAACAGTAGGTTAACTAGGGGTCACATTGTGTAACATTGCAATCTTAGTGACGTCCAAGATAAAATGTTTGTAGTTAGCAGGGTTAACTATGTTACACAGTAGATTAACTAGAGCTCACATTGTGTAACATTGCAATCTCAGTGACGTCCAACATAAAATGTTTGTAGTTAGCAGGGTTAACTATGTTATACAGTAGGTTAACTAGCGGTCACATTGTGTAACATTGCAATCTTAGTGACGTCCAAGATAAAATGTTTGTAGATAGCAGGGTTAACTATGTTATACAGTAGATTAACTAGAGCTCACATTGTGTAACATTGCAATCTCAGTGACGTCCAACATAAAATGTTTGTAGTTAGCAGGGTTAACTATGTTATACAGTAGGTTAACTAGAGGTCACATTGTGTAACATTGCAATCTTAGTGACGTCCAAGATAAAATGTTTGTAGTTAGCAGGGTTAACTATGTTAAACAGTAGGTTATCTAGAGGTCACATTGTGTAACATTGCAATCTTAGCGACGTCCAAGATAAAATGTTTGTAGTTAGCAGGGTTAACTATGTTAAACAGTAGGTTAACTAGAGGTCACATTGTGTAACATTGCAATCTTAGTGACGTCCAAGATAAAATGTTTGTAGTTAGCAGGGTTAACTATGTTAAACAGTAGGTTAACTAGGGGTCACATTGTGTAACATTGCAATCTCAGTGACGTCCTACATAAAATGTTTGTAGTTAGCAGGGTTAACTATGTTAAACAGTAGGTTAACTAGAGGTCACATTGTGTAACATTGCAATCCTAGTGACGTCCAAGATAAAATGCTTGTAGTCAGCAGGGTTAACTATGTTAAACAGTAGGTTAACTAGAGGTCACATAGTGTAACATTGCAATCTCAGTGACGTCCAACATAAAATGTTTGTAGTTAGCAGGGTTAACTATGTTAAACAGTAGGTTAACTAGGGGTCACATAGTGTAACATTGCAATCTCAGTGACGTCCAACATAAAATGTTTGTAGTTAGCAGGGTTAACTATGTTAAACAGTAGATTAACTAGAGGTCACATTGTGTAACATTGCAATCTTAGTGACGTCCAAGATAAAATGTTTGTAGTTAGCAGGGTTAACTATGTTAAACAGTAGGTTAACTAGGGGTCACATTGTGTAACATTGCAATCTCAGTGACGTCCAACATAAAATGTTTGTAGTTAGCAGGGTTAACTATGTTAAACAATAGGTTAACTAGGGGTCACATTGTGTAACATTGCAATCTCAGTGACGTCCAAGATAAAATGTTTGTAGTTAGCAGAGTTAACTATGTTAAACAGTAGGTTAACTAGAGGTCACATTGTGTAACATTGCAATCTTAGTGACGTCCAAGATAAAATGTTTGTAGTTAGCAGAGTTAACTATGTTATACAGTAGGTTAACTAGAGGTCACATTGTGTAACATTGCAATCTCAGTGACGTCCAAGATAAAATGTTTGTAGTTAGCAGAGTTAACTATGTTAAACAGTAGGTTAACTAGAGGTCACATTGTGTAACATTGCAATCTCAGTGACGTCCAACATAAAATGTTTGTAGTTAGCAGGGTTAACTATGTTAAACAGTAAGTTAACTAGGGGTCACATTGTGTAACATTGCAATCTCAGTGACGTCCAAGATAAAATGCTTGTAGTTATCAGGGTTAACTATGTTAAACAGTAGATTAACTAGAGGTCACATTGTGTAACAATGCAATCTTAGTGACGTCCAAGATAAAATGTTTGTAGTTAGCAGGGTTAACTATGTTAAACAGTAGGTTAACTAGGCGTCACATTGTGTAACATTGCAATCTCAGTGACGTCCAACATAAAATGTTTGTAGTTAGCAGAGTTAACTATGTTATACAGTAGGTTAACTAGAGGTCACATTGTGTAACATTGCAATCTTAGTGACGTCCAAGATAAAGTGCTTGTAGTTAGCAGGGTTAACTATGTTAAACAGTAGGTTAACTAGAGGTCACATTGTGTAACATTGCAATCTTAGTGACGTCCAAGATAAAATGCTTGTAGTTAGCAGGGTTAACTATGTTATACAGTAGGTTAATTAGAGGTCACATTGTGTAACATTGCAATCTTAGTGACGTCCAAGATAAAATGTTTGTAGTTAGCAGGGTTAACTATGTTAAACAGTAGGTTCACTAGAGGTCACATTGTGTAACATTGCAATCTTCGTGACGTCCAAGATAAAATGCTTGTAGTTAGCAGGGTTAACTATGTTATACAGTAGGTTAATTAGAGGTCACATTGTGTAACATTGCATTCTCAGTGACGTCCAAGATAAAATGTTTGTAGTTAGCAGGGTTAACTATGTTAAACAGTAGGTTAACTAGGGGTCACATTGTGTAACATTGCAATCTTAGTGACGTCCAAGATAAAATGCTTGTAGTTAGCAGGGTTAACTATGTTAAACAGTAGGTTAACTAGGGGTCACATTGTGTAACATTGCAATCTTAGTGACGTCCAAGATAAAATGTTTGTAGTTAGCAGGGTTAACTATGTTAAACAGTAGGTTAACTAGAGGTCACATTGTGTAACATTGCAATCTCAGTGACGTCCAAGATAAAATGCTTGTAGTTAGCAGGGTTAACTATGTTAAACAGTAGGTTAACTAGAGGTCACATTGTGTAACATTGCAATCTCAGTGACGTCCAAGATAAAATGCTTGTAGTTAGCAGGGTTAACTATGTTAAACAGTAGGTTAACTAGAGGTCACATTGTGTAACATTGCAATCTTAGTGACGTCCAAGATAAAATGTTTGTAGTTAGCAAGGTTAGCTATGTTAAACAGTAGGTTAACTAGGGGTCACATTGTGTAACATTGCAATCTTAGTGACGTCCAAGATAAAATGTTTGTAGTTGGCAGGGTTAACTATGTTAAACAGTAGATTAACTAGAGCTCACATTGTGTAACATTGCAATCTTAGTGACGTCCAAGATAAAATGCTTGTAGTTAGCAGGGTTAACTATGTTAAACAGTAGGTTAACTAGGGGTCACATTGTGTAACATTGCAATCTTAGTGACGTCCAAGATAAAATGTTTGTAGTTAGCAGGGTTAACTATGTTAAACAGTAGATTAACTAGAGCTCACATTGTGTAACATTGCAATCTTAGTGACGTCCAAGATAAAATGCTTGTAGTTAGCAGGGTTAACTATGTTAAACAGTAGATTAACTAGAGGTCACATTGTGTAACATTGCAATCTTAGTGACGTCCAAGATAAAATGTTTGTAGTTAGCAGGGTTAACTATGTTATACAGTAGATTAACTAGAGCTCACATTGTGTAACATTGCAATCTCAGTGACGTCCAACATAAAATGTTTGTAGTTAGCAGGGTTAACTATGTTATACAGTAGGTTAACTAGAGGTCACATTGTGTAACATTGCAATCTCAGTGACGTCCAACATAAAATGTTTGTAGTTAGCAGGGTTAACTATGTTAAACAGTAGGTTAACTAGAGGTCACATTGTGTAACATTGCAATCTCAGTGACGTCCAAGATAAAATGTTTGTAGTTAGCAAGGTTAACTATGTTAATCAGTAGGTTAACTAGAGGTCACATAGTGTAACATTGCAATCTCAGTGACGTCCAACATAAAATGTTTGTAGTTAGCAGGGTTAACTATGTTAAACAGTAGGTTAACTAGGGGTCACATAGTGTAACATTGCAATCTTAGTGACGTCCAAGATAAAGTGCTTGTAGTTAGCAGGGTTAACTATGTTATACAGTAGATTAACTAGAGCTCACATTGTGTAACATTGCAATCTCAGTGACGTCCAACATAAAATGTTTGTAGTTAGCAGGGTTAACTATGTTATACAGTAGGTTAACTAGAGGTCACATTGTGTAACATTGCAATCTTAGTGACGTCCAAGATAAAATGCTTGTAGTTAGCAGGGTTAACTATGTTATACAGGAGGTTAACTAGAGGTCACATTGTGTAACATTGCAATCTTAGTGACGTCCAAGATAAAGTGCTTGTAGTTAGCAGGGTTAACTATGTTAAACAGTAGGTTAACTAGAGGTCACATTGTGTAACATTGCAATCTTAGTGACGTCCAAGATAAAATGCTTGTAGTTAGCAGGGTTAACTATGTTATACAGTAGGTTAATTAGAGGTCACATTGTGTAACATTGCAATCTTAGTGACGTCCAAGATAAAATGTTTGTAGTTAGCAGGGTTAACTATGTTAAACAGTAGGTTCACTAGAGGTCACATTGTGTAACATTGCAATCTTCGTGACGTCCAAGATAAAATGCTTGTAGTTAGCAGGGTTAACTATGTTATACAGTAGGTTAATTAGAGGTCACATTGTGTAACATTGCATTCTCAGTGACGTCCAAGATAAAATGTTTGTAGTTAGCAGGGTTAACTATGTTAAACAGTAGGTTAACTAGGGGTCACATTGTGTAACATTGCAATCTTAGTGACGTCCAAGATAAAATGCTTGTAGTTAGCAGGGTTAACTATGTTAAACAGTAGGTTAACTCTGGGTCACATTGTGTAACATTGCAATCTTAGTGACGTCCAAGATAAAATGTTTGTAGTTAGCAGGGTTAACTATGTTAAACAGTAGGTTAACTAGAGGTCACATTGTGTAACATTGCAATCTCAGTGACGTCCAAGATAAAATGCTTGTAGTTAGCAGGGTTAACTATGTTAAACAGTAGGTTAACTAGAGGTCACATTGTGTAACATTGCAATCTCAGTGACGTCCAAGATAAAATGCTTGTAGTTAGCAGGGTTAACTATGTTAAACAGTAGGTTAACTAGAGGTCACATTGTGTAACATTGCAATCTTAGTGACGTCCAAGATAAAATGTTTGTAGTTAGCAAGGTTAACTATGTTAAACAGTAGGTTAACTAGGGGTCACATTGTGTAACATTGCAATCTCAGTGACGTCCAACATAAAATGTTTGTAGTTAGCAGAGTTAACTATGTTATACAGTAGGTTAACTAGAGGTCACATTGTGTAACATTGCAATCTTAGTGACGTCCAAGATAAAGTGCTTGTAGTTAGCAGGGTTAACTATGTTAAACAGTAGGTTAACTAGAGGTCACATTGTGTAACATTGCAATCTTAGTGACGTCCAAGATAAAATGCTTGTAGTTAGCAGGGTTAACTATGTTATACAGTAGGTTAATTAGAGGTCACATTGTGTAACATTGCAATCTTAGTGACGTCCAAGATAAAATGTTTGTAGTTAGCAGGGTTAACTATGTTAAACAGTAGGTTCACTAGAGGTCACATTGTGTAACATTGCAATCTTCGTGACGTCCAAGATAAAATGCTTGTAGTTAGCAGGGTTAACTATGTTATACAGTAGGTTAATTAGAGGTCACATTGTGTAACATTGCATTCTCAGTGACGTCCAAGATAAAATGTTTGTAGTTAGCAGGGTTAACTATGTTAAACAGTAGGTTAACTAGGGGTCACATTGTGTAACATTGCAATCTTAGTGACGTCCAAGATAAAATGCTTGTAGTTAGCAGGGTTAACTATGTTAAACAGTAGGTTAACTAGGGGTCACATTGTGTAACATTGCAATCTTAGTGACGTCCAAGATAAAATGTTTGTAGTTAGCAGGGTTAACTATGTTAAACAGTAGGTTAACTAGAGGTCACATTGTGTAACATTGCAATCTCAGTGACGTCCAAGATAAAATGCTTGTAGTTAGCAGGGTTAACTATGTTAAACAGTAGGTTAACTAGAGGTCACATTGTGTAACATTGCAATCTCAGTGACGTCCAAGATAAAATGCTTGTAGTTAGCAGGGTTAACTATGTTAAACAGTAGGTTAACTAGAGGTCACATTGTGTAACATTGCAATCTTAGTGACGTCCAAGATAAAATGTTTGTAGTTAGCAAGGTTAACTATGTTAAACAGTAGGTTAACTAGGGGTCACATTGTGTAACATTGCAATCTTTGTGACGTCCAAGATAAAATGTTTGTAGTTGGCAGGGTTAACTATGTTAAACAGTAGATTAACTAGAGCTCACATTGTGTAACATTGCAATCTTAGTGACGTCCAAGATAAAATGCTTGTAGTTAGCAGGGTTAACTATGTTAAACAGTAGGTTAACTAGGGGTCACATTGTGTAACATTGCAATCTTAGTGACGTCCAAGATAAAATGTTTGTAGTTAGCAGGGTTAACTATGTTAAACAGTAGATTAACTAGAGCTCACATTGTGTAACATTGCAATCTTATCGACGTCCAAGATAAAATGCTTGTAGTTAGCAGGGTTAACTATGTTAAACAGTAGATTAACTAGAGGTCACATTGTGTAACATTGCAATCTTAGTGACGTCCAAGATAAAATGTTTGTAGTTAGCAGGGTTAACTATGTTATACAGTAGATTAACTAGAGCTCACATTGTGTAACATTGCAATCTCAGTGACGTCCAACATAAAATGTTTGTAGTTAGCAGGGTTAAGTATGTTATACAGTAGGTTAACTAGAGGTCACATTGTGTAACATTGCAATCTCAGTGACGTCCAACATAAAATGTTTGTAGTTAGCAGGGTTAACTATGTTAAACAGTAGGTTAACTAGAGGTCACATTGTGTAACATTGCAATCTCAGTGACGTCCAAGATAAAATGTTTGTAGTTAGCAAGGTTAACTATGTTAATCAGTAGGTTAACTAGAGGTCACATAGTGTAACATTGCAATCTCAGTGACGTCCAACATAAAATGTTTGTAGTTAGCAGGGTTAACTATGTTAAACAGTAGGTTAACTAGGGGTCACATAGTGTAACATTGCAATCTTAGTGACGTCCAAGATAAAGTGCTTGTAGTTAGCAGGGTTAACTATGTTATACAGTAGATTAACTAGAGCTCACATTGTGTAACATTGCAATCTCAGTGACGTCCAACATAAAATGTTTGTAGTTAGCAGGGTTAACTATGTTATACAGTAGGTTAACTAGAGGTCACATTGTGTAACATTGCAATCTTAGTGACGTCCAAGATAAAATGCTTGTAGTTAGCAGGGTTAACTATGTTATACAGGAGGTTAACTAGAGGTCACATTGTGTAACATTGCAATCTTAGTGACGTCCAAGATAAAGTGCTTGTAGTTAGCAGGGTTAACTATGTTAAACAGTAGGTTAACTAGAGGTCACATTGTGTAACATTGCAATCTTAGTGACGTCCAAGATAAAATGCTTGTAGTTAGCAGGGTTAACTATGTTATACAGTAGGTTAATTAGAGGTCACATTGTGTAACATTGCAATCTTAGTGACGTCCAAGATAAAATGTTTGTAGTTAGCAGGGTTAACTATGTTAAACAGTAGGTTCACTAGAGGTCACATTGTGTAACATTGCAATCTTCGTGACGTCCAAGATAAAATGCTTGTAGTTAGCAGGGTTAACTATGTTATACAGTAGGTTAATTAGAGGTCACATTGTGTAACATTGCATTCTCAGTGACGTCCAAGATAAAATGTTTGTAGTTAGCAGGGTTAACTATGTTAAACAGTAGGTTAACTAGGGGTCACATTGTGTAACATTGCAATCTTAGTGACGTCCAAGATAAAATGCTTGTAGTTAGCAGGGTTAACTATGTTAAACAGTAGGTTAACTAGGGGTCACATTGTGTAACATTGCAATCTTAGTGACGTCCAAGATAAAATGTTTGTAGTTAGCAGGGTTAACTATGTTAAACAGTAGGTTAACTAGAGGTCACATTGTGTAACATTGCAATCTCAGTGACGTCCAAGATAAAATGCTTGTAGTTAGCAGGGTTAACTATGTTAAACAGTAGGTTAACTAGAGGTCACATTGTGTAACATTGCAATCTCAGTGACGTCCAAGATAAAATGCTTGTAGTTAGCAGGGTTAACTATGTTAAACAGTAGGTTAACTAGAGGTCACATTGTGTAACATTGCAATCTTAGTGACGTCCAAGATAAAATGTTTGTAGTTAGCAAGGTTAACTATGTTAAACAGTAGGTTAACTAGGGGTCACATTGTGTAACATTGCAATCTTAGTGACGTCCAAGATAAAATGTTTGTAGTTGGCAGGGTTAACTATGTTAAACAGTAGATTAACTAGAGCTCACATTGTGTAACATTGCAATCTTAGTGACGTCCAAGATAAAATGCTTGTAGTTAGCAGGGTTAACTATGTTAAACAGTAGGTTAACTAGGGGTCACATTGTGTAACATTGCAATCTTAGTGACGTCCAAGATAAAATGTTTGTAGTTAGCAGGGTTAACTATGTTAAACAGTAGATTAACTAGAGGTCACATTGTGTAACATTGCAATCTTAGTGACGTCCAAGATAAAATGTTTGTAGTTAGCAGGGTTAACTATGTTAAACAGTAGGTTAACTAGGGGTCACATTGTGTAACATTGCAATCTCAGTGACGTCCAACATAAAATGTTTGTAGTTAGCAGGGTTAACTATGTTAAACAGTAGGTTAACTAGGGGTCACATTGTGTAACATTGCAATCTCAGTGACGTCCAAGATAAAATGTTTGTAGTTAGCAGAGTTAACTATGTTAAACAGTAGGTTAACTAGAGGTCACATTGTGTAACATTGCAATCTCAGTGACGTCCAACATAAAATGTTTGTAGTTAGCAGGGTTAACTATGTTAAACAGTAAGTTAACTAGGGGTCACATTGTGTAACATTGCAATCTCAGTGACGTCCAAGATAAAATGCTTGTAGTTATCAGGGTTAACTATGTTAAACAGTAGATTAACTAGAGGTCACATTGTGTAACAATGCAATCTTAGTGACGTCCAAGATAAAATGTTTGTAGTTAGCAGGGTTAACTATGTTAAACAGTAGGTTAACTAGGCGTCACATTGTGTAACATTGCAATCTCAGTGACGTCCAACATAAAATGTTCGTAGTTAGCAGAGTTAACTATGTTATACAGTAGGTTAACTAGAGGTCACATTGCGTAACATTGCAATCTCAGTGACGTCCAAGATAAAATGCTTGTAGTTAGCAGGGTTAACTATGTTAAACAGTAGGTTAACTAGGGGTCACATTGTGTAACATTGCAATCTTAGTGACGTCCAAGATAAAATGTTTGTAGTTAGCAGGGTTAACTATGTTAAACAGTAGGTTAACTAGAGGTCACATTGTGTAACATTGCAATCTTAGCGACGTCCAAGATAAAATGTTTGTAGTTAGCAGGGTTAACTATGTTAAACAGTAGGTTAACTAGAGGTCACATTGTGTAACATTGCAATCTCAGTGACGTCCAACATAAAATGTTTGTAGTTAGCAGGGTTAACTATGTTAAACAGTAAGTTAACTAGGGGTCACATTGTGTAACATTGCAATCTCAGTGACGTCCAAGATAAAATGCTTGTAGTTATCAGGGTTAACTATGTTAAACAGTAGATTAACTAGAGGTCACATTGTGTAACAATGCAATCTTAGTGACGTCCAAGATAAAATGTTTGTAGTTAGCAGGGTTAACTATGTTAAACAGTAGGTTAACTAGGCGTCACATTGTGTAACATTGCAATCTCAGTGACGTCCAACATAAAATGTTCGTAGTTAGCAGAGTTAACTATGTTATACAGTAGGTTAACTAGAGGTCACATTGCGTAACATTGCAATCTCAGTGACGTCCAAGATAAAATGTTTGTAGTTAGCAGGGTTAACTATGTTAAACAGTAGGTTAACTAGAGGTCACATAGTGTAACATTGCAATCTTAGTGACGTCCAACATAAAATGTTTGTAGTTAGCAGGGTTAACTATGTTAAACAGTAGATTAACTAGAGGTCACATTGTGTAACATTGCAATCTTAGTGACGTCCAAGATAAAATGTTTGTAGTTAGCAGGGTTAACTATGTTAAACAGTAGGTTAACTAGGGGTCACATTGTGTAACATTGCAATCTCAGTGACGTCCAACATAAAATGTTTGTAGTTAGCAGGGTTAACTATGTTAAACAGTAGGTTAACTAGGGGTCACATTGTGTAACATTGCAATCTCAGTGACGTCCAAGATAAAATGTTTGTAGTTAGCAGAGTTAACTATGTTAAACAGTAGGTTAACTAGAGGTCACATTGTGTAACATTGCAATCTCAGTGACGTCCAACATAAAATGTTTGTAGTTAGCAGGGTTAACTATGTTAAACAGTAAGTTAACTAGGGGTCACATTGTGTAACATTGCAATCTCAGTGACGTCCAAGATAAAATGCTTGTAGTTATCAGGGTTAACTATGTTAAACAGTAGATTAACTAGAGGTCACATTGTGTAACAATGCAATCTTAGTGACGTCCAAGATAAAATGTTTGTAGTTAGCAGGGTTAACTATGTTAAACAGTAGGTTAACTAGGCGTCACATTGTGTAACATTGCAATCTCAGTGACGTCCAACATAAAATGTTCGTAGTTAGCAGAGTTAACTATGTTATACAGTAGGTTAACTAGAGGTCACATTGCGTAACATTGCAATCTCAGTGACGTCCAAGATAAAATGCTTGTAGTTAGCAGGGTTAACTATGTTAAACAGTAGGTTAACTAGGGGTCACATTGTGTAACATTGCAATCTTAGTGACGTCCAAGATAAAATGTTTGTAGTTAGCAGGGTTAACTATGTTAAACAGTAGGTTAACTAGAGGTCACATTGTGTAACATTGCAATCTTAGCGACGTCCAAGATAAAATGTTTGTAGTTAGCAGGGTTAACTATGTTAAACAGTAGGTTAACTAGAGGTCACATTGTGTAACATTGCAATCTCAGTGACGTCCAACATAAAATGTTTGTAGTTAGCAGGGTTAACTATGTTAAACAGTAAGTTAACTAGGGGTCACTTTGTGTAACATTGCAATCTCAGTGACGTCCAAGATAAAATGCTTGTAGTTATCAGGGTTAACTATGTTAAACAGTAGATTAACTAGAGGTCACATTGTGTAACAATGCAATCTTAGTGACGTCCAAGATAAAATGTTTGTAGTTAGCAGGGTTAACTATGTTAAACAGTAGGTTAACTAGGCGTCACATTGTGTAACATTGCAATCTCAGTGACGTCCAACATAAAATGTTCGTAGTTAGCAGAGTTAACTATGTTATACAGTAGGTTAACTAGAGGTCACATTGCGTAACATTGCAATCTCAGTGACGTCCAAGATAAAATGCTTGTAGTTAGCAGGGTTAACTATGTTAAACAGTAGGTTAACTAGGGGTCACATTGTGTAACATTGCAATCTCAGTGACGTCCAACATAAAATGTTTGTAGTTAGCAGGGTTAACTATGTTAAACAGTAGGTTAACTAGAGGTCACATAGTGTAACATTGCAATCTCAGTGACGTCCAAGATAAAATGTTTGTAGTTAGCAGGGTTAACTATGTTAAACAGTAGATTAACTAGGGGTCACATTGTGTAACATTGCAATCTCAGTGACGTCCAACATAAAATGTTTGTAGTTAGCAGGGTTAACTATGTTAAACAGTAGGTTAACTAGAGGTCACATTGTGTAACATTGCAATCCTAGTGACGTCCAAGATAAAATGCTTGTAGTTAGCAGGGTTAACTATGTTAAACAGTAGGTTAACTAGAGGTCACATAGTGTAACATTGCAATCTCAGTGACGTCCAACATAAAATGTTTGTAGTTAGCAGGGTTAACTATGTTAAACAGTAGGTTAACTAGGGGTCACATAGTGTAACATTGCAATCTCAGTGACGTCCAACATAAAATGTTTGTAGTTAGCAGGGTTAACTCTGTTAAACAGTAGATTAACTAGAGGTCACATTGTGTAACATTGCAATCTTAGTGACGTCCAAGATAAAATGTTTGTAGTTAGCAGGGTTAACTATGTTAAACAGTAGGTTAACTAGGGGTCACATTGTGTAACATTGCAATCTCAGTGACGTCCAACATAAAATGTTTGTAGTTAGCAGGGTTAACTATGTTAAACAGTAGGTTAACTAGGGGTCACATTGTGTAACATTGCAATCTCAGTGACGTCCAAGATAAAATGTTTGTAGTTAGCAGAGTTAACTATGTTAAACAGTAGGTTAACTAGAGGTCACATTGTGTAACATTGCAATCTTAGTGACGTCCAAGATAAAATGTCTGTAGTTAGCAGAGTTAACTATGTTATACAGTAGGTTAACTAGAGGTCACATTGTGTAACATTGCAATCTCAGTGACGTCCAAGATAAAATGTTTGTAGTTAGAAGAGTTAACTATGTTAAACAGTAGGTTAACTAGAGGTCACATTGTGTAACATTGCAATCTCAGTGACGTCCAACATAAAATGTTTGTAGTTAGCAGGGTTAACTATGTTAAACAGTAGGTTAACTAGGGGTCACATTGTGTAACATTGCAATCTCAGTGATGTCCAAGATAAAATGCTTGTAGTTATCAGGGTTAACTATGTTAAACAGTAGATTAACTAGAGGTCACATTGTGTAACATTGCAATCTTAGTGACGTCCAAGATGAAATGTTTGTAGTTAGCAGGGTTAACTATGTTAAACAGTAGGTTAACTAGGCGTCACATTGTGTAACATTGCAATCTCAGTGACGTCCTACATAAAATGTTTGTAGTTAGCAGAGTTAACTATGTTATACAGTAGGTTAACTAGAGGTCACATTGTGTAACATTGCAATCTCAGTGACGTCCAACATAAAATGTTTGTAGTTAGCAGGGTTAACTATGTTAAACAGTAGGTTAACTAGGGGTCACATTGTGTAACATTGCAATCTCAGTGACGTCCAAGATAAAATGCTTGTAGTTATCAGGGTTAACTATGTTAAACAGTAGGTTAACTAGAGGTCACATTGTGTAACATTGCAATCTCAGTGACGTCCAACATAAAATGTTTGTAGTTGGCAGGGTTAACTATGTTAAACAGTAGATTAACTAGAGGTCACATTGTGTAACATTGCAATCTTAGTGACGTCCAAGATAAAATGTTTGTAGTTAGCAGAGTTAACTATGTTAAACAGTAGGTTAACTAGAGGTCACATTGTGTAACATTGCAATCTCAGTGACGTCCAAGATAAAATGCTTGTAGTTAGCAGGGTTAACTATGTTAAACAGTAGGTTAACTAGGGGTCACATTGTGTAACATTGCAATCTTAGTGACGTCCAAGATAAAATGTTTGTAGTTAGCAGGGTTAACTATGTTAAACAGTAGGTTAACTAGAGGTCACATTGTGTAACATTGCAATCTTAGTGACGTCCAAGATAAAATGTTTGTAGTTAGCAAGGTTAACTATGTTAAACAGTAGGTTAACTAGGGGTCACATTGTGTAACATTGCAATCTTAGTGACGTCCAAGATAAAATGTTTGTAGTTGGCAGGGTTAACTATGTTAAACAGTAGATTAACTAGAGCTCACATTGTGTAACATTGCAATTTTAGTGACGTCCAAGATAAAAGGCTTGTAGTTAGCAGGGTTAACTATGTTAAACAGTAGGTTAACTAGGGGTCACATTGTGTAACATTGCAATCTTAGTGACGTCCAAGATAAAATGTTTGTAGTTAGCAGGGTTAACTATGTTAAACAGTAGGTTAACTAGAGGTCACATTGTGTAACATTGCAATCTTAGTGACGTCCAAGATAAAATGCTTGTAGTTAGCAGGGTTAACTATGTTAAACAGTAGGTTAACTCACATTGTGTAACATTGCAATCTCAGTGACGTCCAAGATAAAATGCTTGTAGTTAGCAGGGTTAACTATGTTAAACAGTAGGTTAACTCACATTGTGTAACATTGCAATCTTAGTGACGTCCAAGATAAAATGCTTGTAGTTAGCAGGGTTAACTATGTTAAACAGTAGGTTAACTAGAGGTCACATTGTGTAACATTGCAATCTCAGCGACGTCCAAGATAAAATGTTTGTAGTTAGCAGGGTTAACTATGTTAATCAGTAGGTTAACTAGGGGTCACATTGTGTAATATTGCAATCTTAGTGACGTCCAAGATAAAATGCTTGTAGTTAGCAGGGTTAACTATGTTAATCAGTAGGTTAACTAGAGGTCACATTGTGTAACATTGCAATCTCAGTGACGTCCAAGATAAAATGTTTGTAGTTAGCAGGGTTAACTATGTTAATCAGTAGGTTAACTAGAGGTCACATTGTGTAACATTGCAATCTTAGTGACGTCCAAGATAAAATGTTTGTAGTTAGCAGGGTTAACTATGTTAAACAGTAGGTTAACTAGGCGTCACATTGTGTAACATTGCAATCTTAGTGACGTCGAAGATAAAATGCTTGTAGTTAGCAGGGTTAACTATGTTAAACAGTAGGTTAACTAGGGGTCACATTGTGTAATATTGCAATCTTAGTGACGTCCAAGATAAAATGCTTGTAGTTAGCAGGGTTAACTATGAGAAACAGTAGGTTAACTAGAGGTCACATTGTGTAACATTGCAATCTTAGTGACGTCCAAGATAAAATGTTTGTAGTTAGCAGGGCTAACTATGTTAAACAGTAGGTTAACTAGGGGTCACATTGTGTAACATTGCAATCTCAGTGACGTCCAACATAAAATGTTTGTAGTTAGCAGGGTTAACTATGTTAAACAGTAGGTTAACTAGAGGTCACATTGTGTAACATTGCAATCTTAGTGACGTCCAAGATAAAATGTTTGTAGTTAGCAGGGTTAACTATGTTAAACAGTAGGTTAACTAGAGGTCACATTGTGTAACATTGCAATCTTAGTGACGTCCAAGATAAAATGCTTGTAGTTAGCAGGGTTAACTATGTTAAACAGTAGGTTAACTAGAGGTCACATTGTGTAACATTGCAATCTTAGTGACGTCCAAGATAAAATGTTTGTAGTTAGCAGGGTTAACTATGTTAAACAGTAGGTTAACTAGAGGTCAAATTGTGTAACATTGCAATCTCAGTGACGTCCAAGTTAAAATGTTTGTAGTTAGCAGGGTTAACTATGTTAAACAGTACATTAACTAGGGGTCACATTGTGTAACATTGCAATCTTAGTGACGTCCAAGATAAAATGTTTGTAGTTAGCTGGGTTAACTATGTTAATCAGTAGGTTAACTAGAGGTCACATTGTGTAACATTGCAATCTTAGTGACGTCCAATATAAAATGTTTGTAGTTAGCAGGGTTAACTATGTTAAACAGTAGGTTATCTAGAGGTCACATTGTGTAACATTGCAATCTTAGTGACGTCCAAGATAAAATGTTTGTAGTTAGCAGGGTTAACTATGTTAAACAGTAGGTTAACTAGGGGTCACATTGTGTAACATTGCAATCTCAGTGACGTCCAACATAAAATGTTTGTAGTTAGCAGGGTTAACTATGTTAAACAGTAGGTCAACTAGGGGTCACATAGTGTAACATTGCAATCTTAGTGACGTCCAAGATAAAGTGCTTGTAGTTAGCAGGGTTAACTATGTTAAACAGTAGGTTAACTAGGGGTCACATTGTGTAACATTGCAATCTTAGTGACGTCCAAGATAAAATGCTTGTGGTTAGCAGGGTTAACTATGTTAAACAGTAGGTTAACTAGGGGTCACATTGTGTAACATTGCAATCTCAGTGACGTCCAACATAAAATGTTTGTAGTTAGCAGGGTTAACTATGTTAAACAGTAGATTAACTAGAGGTCACATTGTGTAACATTGCAATCTTAGTGACGTCCAAGATAAAATGTTTGTAGTTAGCAGGGTTAACTATGTTAAACAGTAGGTTAACTAGGGGTCACATTGTGTAACATTGCAATCTCAGTGACATCCAACATAAAATGTTTGTAGTTAGCAGGGTTAACTATGTTAAACAGTAGGTTAACTAGAGGTCACATTGTGTAACATTGCAATCTCAGTGACGTCCAACATAAAATGTTTGTAGTTAGCAGGGTTAACTATGTTAAACAGTAGGTTAACTAGAGGTCACATTGTGTAACATTGCAATCTTAGTGACGTCCAAGATAAAATGCTTGTAGTTAGCAGGGTTAACTATGTTAAACAGTAGGTTAACTCACATTGTGTAACATTGCAATCTCAGTGACGTCCAAGATAACATGTTTGTAGTTAGCAGGGTTAACTATGTTAATCAGTAGGTTAACTAGAGGTCACATTGTGTAACATTGCAATCTCAGTGACGTCCAAGATAAAATGCTTGTAGTTAGCAGGGTTAACTATGTTAATCAGTAGGTTAACTAGAGGTCACATTGTGTAACATTGCAATCTTAGTGACGTCCAAGATAAAATGCTTGTAGTTAGCAGGGTTAACTATGTTAAACAGTAGGTTAACTCACATTGTGTAACATTGCAATCTCAGTGACGTCCAAGATAACATGTTTGTAGTTAGCAGGGTTAACTATGTTAATCAGTAGGTTAACTAGGAGTCACATTGTGTAATATTGCAATCTTAGTGACGTCCAAGATAAAATGCTTGTAGTTAGCAGGGTTAACTATGTTAATCAGTAGGTTAACTAGAGGTCACATTGTGTAACATTGCAATCTCAGTGACGTCCAAGATAAAATGTTTGTAGTTAGCAGGGTTAACTATGTTAAACAGTAGGTTAACTAGGGGTCACATTGTGTAACATTGCAATCTCAGTGACGTCCAACATAAAATGTTTGTAGTTAGCAGGGTTAACTATGTTAAACAGTAGGTTAACTAGGGGTCACATTGTGTAACATTGCACTCTCAGTGACGTCCAACATAAAATGTTTGTAGTTAGCAGGGTTAACTATGTTAAACAGTAGGTTAACTAGGCGTCACATTGTGTAACATTGCAATCTTAGTGACGTCCAAGATAAAATGCTTGTAGTTAGCAGGGTTAACTATGTTAAACAGTAGGTTAACTAGGCGTCACATTGTGTAACATTGCAATCTTAGTGACGTCCAAGATAAAATGCTTGTAGTTAGCAGGGTTAACTATGTTACACAGTAGGTTAACTAGGGGTCACATTGTGTAACATTGCAATCTTAGTGACGTCCAAGATAAAATGTTTGTAGTTAGCAGGGTTAACTATGTTAAACAGTAGGTTAACTAGAGGTCACATTGTGTAACATTGCAATCTCAGTGACGTCCAAGATAAAATGTTTGTAGTTAGCAGGGTTAACTATGTTAAACAGTAGATTAACTAGGGGTCACATTGTGTAACATTGCAATCTTAGTGACGTCCAAGATAAAATGTTTGTAGTTAGCTGGGTTAACTATGTTAATCAGTAGGTTAACTAGAGGTCACATTGTGTAACATTGCAATCTTAGTGACGTCCAAGATAAAATGTTTGTAGTTAGCAGGGTTAACTATGTTAAACAGTAGGTTAACTAGAGGTCACATTGTGTAACATTGCAATCTTAGTGACGTCCAAGATAAAATGTTTGTAGTTAGCTGGGTTAACTATGTTAATCAGTAGGTTAACTAGAGGTCACATTGTGTAACATTGCAATCTTAGTGACGTCCAAGATAACATGTTTGTAGTTAGCAGGGTTAACTATGTTAAACAGTAGGTTCACTAGAGGTCACATTGTGTAACATTGCAATCTTAGTGACGTCCAAGATAAAATGTTTGTAGTTAGCAGGGTTAACTATGTTATTCAGTAGGTTAACTAGAGGTCACATTGTGTAACATTGCAATCTTAGTGACGTCCGAGATAAAATGTTTGTAGTTAGCAGGGTTAACTATGTTAAACAGTAGGTTAAGTAGAGGTCACATTGTGTAACATTGCAATCTCAGAGACGTCCAAGATAAAATGTTTGTAGTTAGCAAGGTTAACTATGTTAAACAGTAGGTTAACTAGAGGTCACATTGTGTAACATTGCAATCTCAGTGACGTCCAAGATAAAATGTTTGTAGTTAGCAGGGTTAACTATGTTAAACAGTAGGTTAACTAGAGGTCACATTGTGTAACATTGCAATCTCAGTGACGTCCAAGATAAAATGTTTGTAGTTAGCAGGGTTAACTATGTTAAACAGTAGATTAACTAGAGGTCACATTGTGTAACATTGCAATCTTAGTGACGTCCAAGATAAAGTGCTTGTAGTTAGCAGGGTTAACTATGTTAAACAGTAGGTTAACTAGAGGTCACATTGTGTAACATTGCAATCTTAGTGACGTCCAAGATAAAATGTTTGTAGTTAGCAGGGTTAACTATGTTAATCAGTAGATTAACTAAAGGTCACATTGTGTAACATTGCAATCTTAGTGACGTCCAAGATAAAATGTTTGTAGTTATCAGGGTTAACTATGTTAAACAGTAGGTTAACTAGAGGTCACATTGTGTAACATTGCAATCTTAGTGACGTCCAAGATAAAATGTTTGTAGTTATCAGGGTTAACTATGTTAAACAGTAGGTTAACTAGGGGTAACATTGCAATCTTAGTGACGTCCAAGGTAAAATGTTTGTAGTTAGCAGGGTTAACTATGTTAAACAGTAGATTAACTAGAGGTCACATTGTGTAACATTGCAATCTTAGTGACGTCCAAGATAAAATGTTTGTAGTTAGCAGGGTTAACTATGTTAAACAGTAGGTTCACTAGAGGTCACATTGTGTAACATTGCAATCTTAGTGACGTCCAAGATAAAATGTTTGTACTTAGCAGGGTTAACTATGTTATACAGTAGGTTAACTAGGGGTCACATTCTGTAACATTGCAATCTCAGTGACGTCCAAGATAAAATGTTTGTAGTTAGCAGGGTTAACTATGTTAAACAGTAGGTTAACTAGAGGTCACATTGTGTAACATTGCAATCTCAGTGACGTCCAAGATAAAATGCTTGTAGTTAGCAGGGTTAACTATGTTAAACAGTAGGTTAACTAGAGGTCACATTGTGTAACATTGCAATCTTAGTGACGTCCAAGATAAAATGTTTGTAGTTAGCAAGGTTAACTATGTTAAACAGTAGGTTAACTAGGGGTCACATTGTGTAACATTGCAATCTTAGTGACGTCCAAGATAAAATGTTTGTAGTTGGCAGGGTTAACTATGTTAAACAGTAGATTAACTAGAGGTCACATTGTGTAACACTGCAATCTTAGTGACGTCCAAGATAAAATGTTTGTAGTTAGCAGGGTTAACTATGTTAAACAGTAGGTTAACTAGAGGTCACATTGTGTAACATTGCAATCTTAGTGACGTCCAAGATAAAATGTTTGTAGTTAGCAGGGTTAACTATGTTAAACAGTAGGTTAACTAGGGGTCACATTGTGTAACATTGCAATCTTAGTGACGTCCAAGATAAAATGTTTGTAGTTAGCAGGGTTAACTATGTTAAACAGTAGATTAACTAGAGGTCACATTGTGTAACATTCCAATCTTAGTGACGTCCAAGATAAAATGTTTGTAGTTAGCAGGGTTAACTATGTTAAACAGTAGGTTAACTAGGGGTCACATTGTGTAACATTGCAATCTTAGTGACGTCCAAGATAAAATGTTTGTAGTTAGCAGGGTTAACTATGTTAAACAGTAGGTTAACTAGAGGTCACATTGTGTAACATTGCAATCTTAGTGACGTCCAAGATAAAATGTTTGTAGTTGGCAGGGTTAACTATGTTAAACAGTAGATTAACTAGAGCTCACATTGTGTAACATTCCAATCTTAGTGACGTCCAAGATAAAATGCTTGTAGTTAGCAGGGTTAACTATGTTAAACAGTAGGTTAACTAGGGGTCACATTGTGTAACATTGCAATCTTAGTGACGTCCAAGATAAAATGTTTGTAGTTAGCAGGGTTAACTATGTTATACAGTAGATTAACTAGAGCTCACATTGTGTAACATTGCAATCTCAGTGACGTCCAACATAAAATGTTTGTAGTTAGCAGGGTTAACTATGTTATACAGTAGGTTAACTAGGGGTCACATTGTGTAACATTGCAATCTTAGTGACGTCCAAGATAAAATGTTTGTAGATAGCAGGGTTAACTATGTTATACAGTAGATTAACTACAGCTCACATTGTGTAACATTGCAATCTCAGTGACGTCCAACATAAAATGTTTGTAGTTAGCAGGGTTAACTATGTTATACAGTAGGTTAACTAGAGGTCACATTGTGTAACATTGCAATCTTAGTGACGTCCAAGATAAAATGTTTGTAGTTAGCAGGGTTAACTATGTTAAACAGTAGGTTAACTAGAGGTCACATTGTGTAACATTGCAATCTTAGCGACGTCCAAGATAAAATGTTTGTAGTTAGCAGGGTTAACTATGTTAAACAGTAGGTTAACTAGAGGTCACATTGTGTAACATTGCAATCTTAGTGACGTCCAAGATAAAATGTTTGTAGTTAGCAGGGTTAACTATGTTAAACAGTAGGTTAACTAGGGGTCACATTGTGTAACATTGCAATCTCAGTGACGTCCAACATAAAATGTTTATAGTTAGCAGGGTTAACTATGTTAAACAGTAGGTTAACTAGAGGTCACATAGTGTAACATTGCAATCTCAGTGACGTCCAAGATAAAATGTTTGTAGTTAGCAGGGTTAACTATGTTAAACAGTAGGTTAACTAGGGGTCACATTGTGTAACATTGCAATCTCAGTGACGTCCAACATAAAATGTTTGTAGTTAGCAGGGTTAACTATGTTAAACAGTAGGTTAACTAGAGGTCACATTGTGTAACATTGCAATCCTAGTGACGTCCAAGATAAAATGCTTGTAGTCAGCAGGGTTTACTATGTTAAACAGTAGGTTAACTAGAGGTCACATAGTGTAACATTGCAATCTCAGTGACGTCCAACATAAAATGTTTGTAGTTAGCAGGGTTAACTATGTTAAACAGTAGGTTAACTAGGGGTCACATAGTGTAACATTGCAATCTCAGTGACGTCCAACATAAAATGTTTGTAGTTAGCAGGGTTAACTATGTTAAACAGTAGATTAACTAGAGGTCACATTGTGTAACATTGCAATCTTAGTGACGTCCAAGATAAAATGTTTGTAGTTAGCAGGGTTAACTATGTTAAACAGTAGGTTAACTAGGGGTCACATTGTGTAACATTGCAATCTCAGTGACGTCCAACATAAAATGTTTGTAGTTAGCAGGGTTAACTATGTTAAACAGTAGGTTAACTAGGGGTCACATTGTGTAACATTGCAATCTCAGTGACGTCCAAGATAAAATGTTTGTAGTTAGCAGAGTTAACTATGTTAAACAGTAGGTTAACTAGAGGTCACATTGTGTAACATTGCAATCTCAGTGACGTCCAACATAAAATGTTTGTAGTTAGCAGGGTTAACTATGTTAAACAGTAAGTTAACTAGGGGTCACATTGTGTAACATTGCAATCTCAGTGACGTCCAAGATAAAATGCTTGTAGTTATCAGGGTTAACTATGTTAAACAGTAGATTAACTAGAGGTCACATTGTGTAACAATGCAATCTTAGTGACGTCCAAGATAAAATGTTTGTAGTTAGCAGGGTTAACTATGTTAAACAGTAGGTTAACTAGGCGTCACATTGTGTAACATTGCAATCTCAGTGACGTCCAACATAAAATGTTCGTAGTTAGCAGAGTTAACTATGTTATACAGTAGGTTAACTAGAGGTCACATTGCGTAACATTGCAATCTCAGTGACGTCCAAGATAAAATGCTTGTAGTTAGCAGGGTTAACTATGTTAAACAGTAGGTTAACTAGGGGTCACATTGTGTAACATTGCAATCTTAGTGACGTCCAAGATAAAATGTTTGTAGTTAGCAGGGTTAACTGTGTTAAACAGTAGGTTAACTAGAGGTCACATTGTGTAACATTGCAATCTTAGCGACGTCCAAGATAAAATGTTTGTAGTTAGCAGGGTTAACTATGTTAAACAGTAGGTTAACTAGAGGTCACATTGTGTAACATTGCAATCTCAGTGACGTCCAACATAAAATGTTTGTAGTTAGCAGGGTTAACTATGTTAAACAGTAAGTTAACTAGGGGTCACATTGTGTAACATTGCAATCTCAGTGACGTCCAAGATAAAATGCTTGTAGTTATCAGGGTTAACTATGTTAAACAGTAGATTAACTAGAGGTCACATTGTGTAACAATGCAATCTTAGTGACGTCCAAGATAAAATGTTTGTAGTTAGCAGGGTTAACTATGTTAAACAGTAGGTTAACTAGGCGTCACATTGTGTAACATTGCAATCTCAGTGACGTCCAACATAAAATGTTCGTAGTTAGCAGAGTTAACTATGTTATACAGTAGGTTAACTAGAGGTCACATTGCGTAACATTGCAATCTCAGTGACGTCCAAGATAAAATGCTTGTAGTTAGCAGGGTTAACTATGTTAAACAGTAGGTTAACTAGGGGTCACATTGTGTAACATTGCAATCTTAGTGACGTCCAAGATAAAATGTTTGTAGTTAGCAGGGTTAACTATGTTAAACAGTAGGTTAACTAGAGGTCACATTGTGTAACATTGCAATCTTAGCGACGTCCAAGATAAAATGTTTGTAGTTAGCAGGGTTAACTATGTTAAACAGTAGGTTAACTAGAGGTCACATTGTGTAACATTGCAATCTTAGTGACGTCCAAGATAAAATGTTTGTAGTTAGCAGGGTTAACTATGTTAAACAGTAGGTTAACTAGGGGTCACATTGTGTAACATTGCAATCTCAGTGACGTCCAACATAAAATGTTTGTAGTTAGCAGGGTTAACTATGTTAAACAGTAGGTTAACTAGAGGTCACATAGTGTAACATTGCAATCTCAGTGACGTCCAAGATAAAATGTTTGTAGTTAGCAGGGTTAACTATGTTAAACAGTAGGTTAACTAGGGGTCACATTGTGTAACATTGCAATCTCAGTGACGTCCAACATAAAATGTTTGTAGTTAGCAGGGTTAACTATGTTAAACAGTAGGTTAACTAGAGGTCACATTGTGTAACATTGCAATCCTAGTGACGTCCAAGATAAAATGCTTGTAGTTAGCAGGGTTAACTATGTTAAACAGTAGGTTAACTAGAGTTCACATAGTGTAACATTGCAATCTCAGTGACGTCCAACATAAAATGTTTGTAGTTAGCAGGGTTAACTATGTTAAACAGTAGGTTAACTAGGGGTCACATAGTGTAACATTGCAATCTCAGTGACGTCCAACATAAAATGTTTGTAGTTAGCAGGGTTAACTATGTTAAACAGTAGATTAACTAGAGGTCACATTGTGTAACATTGCAATCTTAGTGACGTCCAAGATAAAATGTTTGTAGTTAGGAGGGTTAACTATGTTAAACAGTAGGTTAACTAGGGGTCACATTGTGTAACATTGCAATCTCAGTGACGTCCAACATAAAATGTTTGTAGTTAGCAGGGTTAACTATGTTAAACAGTAGGTTAACTAGGGGTCACATTGTGTAACATTGCAATCTCAGTGACGTCCAAGATAAAATGTTTGTAGTTAGCAGAGTTAACTATGTTAAACAGTAGGTTAACTAGAGGTCACATTGTGTAACATTGCAATCTTAGTGACGTCCAAGATAAAATGTCTGTAGTTAGCAGAGTTAACTATGTTATACAGTAGGTTAACTAGAGGTCACATTGTGTAACATTGCAATCTCAGTGACGTCCAAGATAAAATGTTTGTAGTTAGCAGAGTTAACTATGTTAAACAGTAGGTTAACTAGAGGTCACATTGTGTAACATTGCAATCTCAGTGACGTCCAACATAAAATGTTTGTAGTTAGCAGGGTTAACTATGTTAAACAGTAGGTTATCTAGGGGTCACATTGTGTAACATTGCAATCTCAGTGATGTCCAAGATAAAATGCTTGTAGTTATCAGGGTTAACTATGTTAAACAGTAGATTAACTAGAGGTCACATTGTGTAACATTGCAATCTTAGTGACGTCCAAGATGAAATGTTTGTAGTTAGCAGGGTTAACTATGTTAAACAGTAGGTTAACTAGGCGTCACATTGTGTAACATTGCAATCTCAGTGACGTCCAACATAAAATGTTTGTAGTTAGCAGAGTTAACTATGTTATACAGTAGGTTAACTAGAGGTCACATTGTGTAACATTGCAATCTCAGTGACGTCCAACATAAAATGTTTGTAGTTAGCAGGGTTAACTATGTTAAACAGTAGGTTAACTAGGGGTCACATTGTGTAACATTGCAATCTCAGTGACGTCCAAGATAAAATGCTTGTAGTTATCAGGGTTAACTATGTTAAACAGTAGGTTAACTAGAGGTCACATTGTGTAACATTGCAATCTCAGTGACGTCCAACATAAAATGTTTGTAGTTGGCAGGGTTAACTATGTTAAACAGTAGATTAACTAGAGGTCACATTGTGTAACATTGCAATCTTAGTGACGTCCAAGATAAAATGTTTGTAGTTAGCAGAGTTAACTATGTTAAACAGTAGGTTAACTAGAGGTCACATTGTGTAACATTGCAATCTCAGTGACGTCCAAGATAAAATGCTTGTAGTTAGCAGGGTTAACTATGTTAAACAGTAGGTTAACTAGGGGTCACATTGTGTAACATTGCAATCTTAGTGACGTCCAAGATAAAATGTTTGTAGTTAGCAGGGTTAACTATGTTAAACAGTAGGTTAACTAGAGGTCACATTGTGTAACATTGCAATCTTAGTGACGTCCAAGATAAAATGTTTGTAGTTAGCAAGGTTAACTATGTTAAACAGTAGGTTAACTAGGGGTCACATTGTGTAACATTGCAATCTTAGTGACGTCCAAGATAAAATGTTTGTAGTTGGCAGGGTTAACTATGTTAAACAGTAGATTAACTAGAGCTCACATTGTGTAACATTGCAATTTTAGTGACGTCCAAGATAAAAGGCTTGTAGTTAGCAGGGTTAACTATGTTAAACAGTAGGTTAACTAGGGGTCACATTGTGTAATATTGCAATCTTAGTGACGTCCAAGATAAAATGCTTGTAGTTAGCAGGGTTAACTATGTTAATCAGTAGGTTAACTAGAGGTCACATTGTGTAACATTGCAATCTCAGTGACGTCCAAGATAAAATGTTTGTAGTTAGCAGGGTTAACTATGTTAATCAGTAGGTTAACTAGAGGTCACATTGTGTAACATTGCAATCTTAGTGACGTCCAAGATAAAATGTTTGTAGTTAGCAGGGTTAACTATGTTAAACAGTAGGTTAACTAGGCGTCACATTGTGTAACATTGCAATCTTAGTGACGTCGAAGATAAAATGCTTGTAGTTAGCAGGGTTAACTATGTTAAACAGTAGGTTAACTAGGGGTCACATTGTGTAATATTGCAATCTTAGTGACGTCCAAGATAAAATGCTTGTAGTTAGCAGGGTTAACTATGAGAAACAGTAGGTTAACTAGAGGTCACATTGTGTAACATTGCAATCTTAGTGACGTCCAAGATAAAATGTTTGTAGTTAGCAGGGCTAACTATGTTAAACAGTAGGTTAACTAGGGGTCACATTGTGTAACATTGCAATCTCAGTGACGTCCAACATAAAATGTTTGTAGTTAGCAGGGTTAACTATGTTAAACAGTAGGTTAACTAGAGGTCACATTGTGTAACATTGCAATCTTAGTGACGTCCAAGATAAAATGTTTGTAGTTAGCAGGGTTAACTATGTTAAACAGTAGGTTAACTAGAGGTCACATTGTGTAACATTGCAATCTTAGTGACGTCCAAGATAAAATGCTTGTAGTTAGCAGGGTTAACTATGTTAAACAGTAGGTTAACTAGAGGTCACATTGTGTAACATTGCAATCTTAGTGACGTCCAAGATAAAATGTTTGTAGTTAGCAGGGTTAACTATGTTAAACAGTAGGTTAACTAGAGGTCAAATTGTGTAACATTGCAATCTCAGTGACGTCCAAGTTAAAATGTTTGTAGTTAGCAGGGTTAACTATGTTAAACAGTACATTAACTAGGGGTCACATTGTGTAACATTGCAATCTTAGTGACGTCCAAGATAAAATGTTTGTAGTTAGCTGGGTTAACTATGTTAATCAGTAGGTTAACTAGAGGTCACATTGTGTAACATTGCAATCTTAGTGACGTCCAATATAAAATGTTTGTAGTTAGCAGGGTTAACTATGTTAAACAGTAGGTTAACTAGAGGTCACATTGTGTAACATTGCAATCTTAGTGACGTCCAAGATAAAATGTTTGTAGTTAGCAGGGTTAACTATGTTAAACAGTAGGTTAACTAGGGGTCACATTGTGTAACATTGCAATCTCAGTGACGTCCAACATAAAATGTTTATAGTTAGCAGGGTTAACTATGTTAAACAGTAGGTTAACTAGAGGTCACATAGTGTAACATTGCAATCTCAGTGACGTCCAAGATAAAATGTTTGTAGTTAGCAGGGTTAACTATGTTAAACAGTAGGTTAACTAGGGGTCACATTGTGTAACATTGCAATCTCAGTGACGTCCAACATAAAATGTTTGTAGTTAGCAGGGTTAACTATGTTAAACAGTAGGTTAACTAGAGGTCACATTGTGTAACATTGCAATCCTAGTGACGTCCAAGATAAAATGCTTGTAGTCAGCAGGGTTAACTATGTTAAACAGTAGGTTAACTAGAGGTCACATAGTGTAACATTGCAATCTCAGTGACGTCCAACATAAAATGTTTGTAGTTAGCAGGGTTAACTATGTTAAACAGTAGGTTAACTAGGGGTCTCATAGTGTAACATTGCAATCTCAGTGACGTCCAACATAAAATGTTTGTAGTTAGCAGGGTTAACTATGTTAAACAGTAGATTAACTAGAGGTCACATTGTGTAACATTGCAATCTTAGTGACGTCCAAGATAAAATGTTTGTAGTTAGCAGGGTTAACTATGTTAAACAGTAGGTTAACTAGGGGTCACATTGTGTAACATTGCAATCTCAGTGACGTCCAACATAAAATGTTTGTAGTTAGCAGGGTTAACTATGTTAAACAGTAGGTTAACTAGGGGTCACATTGTGTAACATTGCAATCTCAGTGACGTCCAAGATAAAATGTTTGTAGTTAGCAGAGTTAACTATGTTAAACAGTAGGTTAACTAGAGGTCACATTGTGTAACATTGCAATCTTAGTGACGTCCAAGATAAAATGTTTGTAGTTAGCAGAGTTAACTATGTTATACAGTAGGTTAACTAGAGGTCACATTGTGTAACATTGCAATCTCAGTGACGTCCAAGATAAAATGTTTGTAGTTAGCAGAGTTAACTATGTTAAACAGTAGGTTAACTAGAGGTCACATTGTGTAACATTGCAATCTCAGTGACGTCCAACATAAAATGTTTGTAGTTAGCAGGGTTAACTATGTTAAACAGTAAGTTAACTAGGGGTCACATTGTGTAACATTGCAATCTCAGTGACGTCCAAGATAAAATGCTTGTAGTTATCAGGGTTAACTATGTTAAACAGTAGATTAACTAGAGGTCACATTGTGTAACAATGCAATCTTAGTGACGTCCAAGATAAAATGTTTGTAGTTAGCAGGGTTAACTATGTTAAACAGTAGGTTAACTAGGCGTCACATTGTGTAACATTGCAATCTCAGTGACGTCCAACATAAAATGTTTGTAGTTAGCAGGGTTAACTATGTTAAACAGTAGGTTAACTAGAGGTCACATTGTGTAACATTGCAATCTCAGTGACGTCCAAGATAAAATGCTTGTAGTTAGCAGGGTTAACTATGTTAAACAGTAGGTTAACTAGAGGTCACATTGTGTAACATTGCAATCTTAGTGACGTCCAAGATAAAATGTTTGTAGTTAGCAAGGTTAACTATGTTAAACAGTAGGTTAACTAGGGGTCACATTGTGTAACATTGCAATCTTAGTGACGTCCAAGATAAAATGTTTGTAGTTGGCAGGGTTAACTATGTTAAACAGTAGATTAACTAGAGGTCACATTGTGTAACATTGCAATCTTAGTGACGTCCAAGATAATATGTTTGTAGTTAGCAGGGTTAACTATGTTAAACAGTAGGTTAACTAGAGGTCACATTGTGTAACATTGCAATCTTAGTGACGTCCAAGATAAAATGTTTGTAGTTAGCAGGGTTAACTATGTTAAACAGTAGGTTAACTAGGGGTCACATTGTGTAACATTGCAATCTTAGTGACGTCCAAGATAAAATGTTTGTAGTTAGCAGAGTTAACTATGTTATACAGTAGGTTAACTAGAGGTCACATTGTGTAACATTGCAATCTCAGTGACGTCCAAGATAAAATGTTTGTAGTTAGCAGCGTTAACTATGTTATACAGTAGGTTAACTAGAGGTCACATTGTGTAACATTGCAATCTCAGTGACGTCCAACATAAAATGTTTGTAGTTAGCAGGGTTAACTATGTTAAACAGTAGGTTAACTAGGGGTCACATTGTGTAACATTGCAATCTCAGTGACGTCCAAGATAAAATGCTTGTAGTTATCAGGGTTAACTATGTTAAACAGTAGATTAACTAGAGGTCACATTGTGTAACATTGCAATCTCAGTGACGTCCAAGATAAAATGTTTGTAGTTAGCAGGGTTAACTATGTTAAACAGTAGGTTAACTAG
The DNA here is from genome assembly GCA_946902985.2 of Meconema thalassinum. Taxonomy (NCBI): domain Eukaryota; kingdom Metazoa; phylum Arthropoda; class Insecta; order Orthoptera; family Tettigoniidae; genus Meconema; species Meconema thalassinum. The sequence continues at coordinate 32,897,862 of OX336393.1, forward strand.
AGGTCACATTGTGTAACATTGCAATCTCAGTGACGTCCAAGATAAAATGTTTGTAGTTAGCAGGGTTAACTATGTTAAACAGTAGATTAACTAGAGGTCACATTGTGTAACATTGCAATCTTAGTGACGTCCAAGATAAAATGTTTGTAGTTAGCAGGGTTAACTATGTTAAACAGTAGGTTAACTAGGGGTCACATTGTGTAACATTGCAATCTTAGTGACGTCCAAGATAAAATGTTTGTAGTTAGCAGGGTTAACTATGTTATTCAGTAGGTTAACTAGAGGTCACATTGTGTAACATTGCAATCTTAGTGACGTCCGAGATAAAATGTTTGTAGTTAGCAGGGTTAACTATGTTAAACAGTAGGTTAACTAGAGGTCACATTGTGTAACATTGCAATCTTAGTGACGTCCGAGATAAAATGTTTGTAGTTAGCATGGTTAACTATGTTAAACAGTAGGTTAAGTAGAGGTCACATTGTGTAACATTGCAATCTCAGAGACGTCCAAGATAAAATGTTTGTAGTTAGCAAGGTTAACTATGTTAAACAGTAGGTTAACTAGAGGTCACATTGTGTAACATTGCAATCTCAGTGACGTCCAAGATAAAATGTTTGTAGTTAGCAGGGTTAACTATGTTAAACAGTAGGTTAACTAGAGGTCACATTGTGTAACATTGCAATCTCAGTGACGTCCAAGATAAAATGTTTGTAGTTAGCATGGTTAACTATGTTAAACAGTAGATTAACTAGAGGTCACATTGTGTAACATTGCAATCTTAGTGACGTCCAAGATAAAGTGCTTGTAGTTAGCAGGGTTAACTATGTTAAACAGTAGGTTAACTAGAGGTCACATTGTGTAACATTGCAATCTTAGTGACGTCCAAGATAAAATGTTTGTAGTTAGCAGGGTTAACTATGTTAATCAGTAGATTAACTAAAGGTCACATTGTGTAACATTGCAATCTTAGTGACGTCCAAGATAAAATGTTTGTAGTTATCAGGGTTAACTATGTTAAACAGTAGGTTAACTAGAGGTCACATTGTGTAACATTGCAATCTTAGTGACGTCCAAGATAAAATGTTTGTAGTTATCAGGGTTAACTATGTTAAACAGTAGGTTAACTAGGGGTCACATTGTGTAACATTGCAATCTTAGTGACGTCCAAGGTAAAATGTTTGTAGTTAGCAGGGTTAACTATGTTAAACAGTAGATTAACTAGAGGTCACATTGTGTAACATTGCAATCTTAGTGACGTCCAAGATAAAATGTTTGTAGTTAGCAGGGTTAACTATGTTAAACAGTAGGTTCACTAGAGGTCACATTGTGTAACATTGCAATCTTAGTGACGTCCAAGATAAAATGTTTGTAGTTAGCAGGGTTAACTATGTTATACAGTAGGTTAACTAGGGGACACATTCTGTAACATTGCAATCTCAGTGACGTCCAAGATAAAATGTTTGTAGTTAGCAGGGTTAACTATGTTAAACAGTAGGTTAACTAGAGGTCACATTGTGTAACATTGCAATCTCAGTGACGTCCAAGATAAAATGCTTGTAGTTAGCAGGGTTAACTATGTTAAACAGTAGGTTAACTAGAGGTCACATTGTGTAACATTGCAATCTTAGTGACGTCCAAGATAAAATGTTTGTAGTTAGCAAGGTTAACTATGTTAAACAGTAGGTTAACTAGGGGTCACATTGTGTAACATTGCAATCTTAGTGACGTCCAAGATAAAATGTTTGTAGTTGGCAGGGTTAACTATGTTAAACAGTAGATTAACTAGAGGTCACATTGTGTAACATTGCAATCTTAGTGACGTCCAAGATAATATGTTTGTAGTTAGCAGGGTTAACTATGTTAAACAGTAGGTTAACTAGAGGTCACATTGTGTAACATTGCAATCTTAGTGACGTCCAAGATAAAATGTTTGTAGTTAGCAGGGTTAACTATGTTAAACAGTAGGTTAACTAGGGGTCACATTGTGTAACATTGCAATCTTAGTGACGTCCAAGATAAAATGTTTGTAGTTAGCAGGGTTAACTATGTTAAACAGTAGATTAACTAGAGGTCACATTGTGTAACATTGCAATCTTAGTGACGTCCAAGATAAAATGTTTGTAGTTAGCAGGGTTAACTATGTTAAACAGTAGGTTAACTAGGGGTCACATTGTGTAACATTGCAATCTTAGTGACGTCCAAGATAAAATGTTTGTAGTTAGCAGGGTTAACTATGTTAAACAGTAGGTTAACTAGAGGTCACATTGTGTAACATTGCAATCTTAGTGACGTCCAAGATAAAATGTTTGTAGTTGGCAGGGTTAACTATGTTAAACAGTAGATTAACTAGAGCTCACATTGTGTAACATTGCAATCTTAGTGACGTCCAAGATAAAATGCTTGTAGTTAGCAGGGTTAACTATGTTAAACAGTAGGTTAACTAGGGGTCACATTGTGTAACATTGCAATCTTAGTGACGTCCAAGATAAAATGTTTGTAGTTAGCAGGGTTAACTATGTTACACAGTAGATTAACTAGAGCTCACATTGTGTAACATTGCAATCTCAGTGACGTCCAACATAAAATGTTTGTAGTTAGCAGGGTTAACTATGTTATACAGTAGGTTAACTAGGGGTCACATTGTGTAACATTGCAATCTTAGTGACGTCCAAGATAAAATGTTTGTAGATAGCAGGGTTAACTATGTTATACAGTAGATTAACTAGAGCTCACATTGTGTAACATTGCAATCTCAGTGACGTCCAACATAAAATGTTTGTAGTTAGCAGGGTTAACTATGTTATACAGTAGGTTAACTAGAGGTCACATTGTGTAACATTGCAATCTTAGTGACGTCCAAGATAAAATGTTTGTAGTTAGCAGGGTTAACTATGTTAAACAGTAGGTTATCTAGAGGTCACATTGTGTAACATTGCAATCTTAGCGACGTCCAAGATAAAATGTTTGTAGTTAGCAGGGTTAACTATGTTAAACAGTAGGTTAACTAGAGGTCACATTGTGTAACATTGCAATCTTAGTGACGTCCAAGATAAAATGTTTGTAGTTAGCAGGGTTAACTATGTTAAACAGTAGGTTAACTAGGGGTCACATTGTGTAACATTGCAATCTCAGTGACGTCCTACATAAAATGTTTGTAGTTAGCAGGGTTAACTATGTTAAACAGTAGGTTAACTAGAGGTCACATTGTGTAACATTGCAATCCTAGTGACGTCCAAGATAAAATGCTTGTAGTCAGCAGGGTTAACTATGTTAAACAGTAGGTTAACTAGAGGTCACATAGTGTAACATTGCAATCTCAGTGACGTCCAACATAAAATGTTTGTAGTTAGCAGGGTTAACTATGTTAAACAGTAGGTTAACTAGGGGTCACATAGTGTAACATTGCAATCTCAGTGACGTCCAACATAAAATGTTTGTAGTTAGCAGGGTTAACTATGTTAAACAGTAGATTAACTAGAGGTCACATTGTGTAACATTGCAATCTTAGTGACGTCCAAGATAAAATGTTTGTAGTTAGCAGGGTTAACTATGTTAAACAGTAGGTTAACTAGGGGTCACATTGTGTAACATTGCAATCTCAGTGACGTCCAACATAAAATGTTTGTAGTTAGCAGGGTTAACTATGTTAAACAATAGGTTAACTAGGGGTCACATTGTGTAACATTGCAATCTCAGTGACGTCCAAGATAAAATGTTTGTAGTTAGCAGAGTTAACTATGTTAAACAGTAGGTTAACTAGAGGTCACATTGTGTAACATTGCAATCTTAGTGACGTCCAAGATAAAATGTTTGTAGTTAGCAGAGTTAACTATGTTATACAGTAGGTTAACTAGAGGTCACATTGTGTAACATTGCAATCTCAGTGACGTCCAAGATAAAATGTTTGTAGTTAGCAGAGTTAACTATGTTAAACAGTAGGTTAACTAGAGGTCACATTGTGTAACATTGCAATCTCAGTGACGTCCAACATAAAATGTTTGTAGTTAGCAGGGTTAACTATGTTAAACAGTAAGTTAACTAGGGGTACATTGTGTAACATTGCAATCTCAGTGACGTCCAAGATAAAATGCTTGTAGTTATCAGGGTTAACTATGTTAAACAGTAGATTAACTAGAGGTCACATTGTGTAACAATGCCATCTTAGTGACGTCCAAGATAAAATGTTTGTAGTTAGCAGGGTTAACTATGTTAAACAGTAGGTTAACTAGGCGTCACATTGTGTAACATTGCAATCTCAGTGACGTCCAACATAAAATGTTTGTAGTTAGCAGAGTTAACTATGTTATACAGTAGGTTAACTAGAGGTCACATTGTGTAACATTGCAATCTTAGTGACGTCCAAGATAAAGTGCTTGTAGTTAGCAGGGTTAACTATGTTAAACAGTAGGTTAACTAGAGGTCACATTGTGTAACATTGCAATCTTAGTGACGTCCAAGATAAAATGCTTGTAGTTAGCAGGGTTAACTATGTTAAACAGTAGGTTAACTAGGGGTCACATTGTGTAACATTGCAATCTTAGTGACGTCCAAGATAAAATGTTTGTAGTTAGCAGGGTTAACTATGTTAATCAGTAGATTAACTAAAGGTCACATTGTGTAACATTGCAATCTTAGTGACGTCCAAGATAAAATGTTTGTAGTTATCAGGGTTAACTATGTTAAACAGTAGGTTAACTAGAGGTCACATTGTGTAACATTGCAATCTTAGTGACGTCCAAGATAAAATGTTTGTAGTTATCAGGGTTAACTATGTTAAACAGTAGGTTAACTAGGGGTCACATTGTGTAACATTGCAATCTTAGTGACGTCCAAGGTAAAATGTTTGTAGTTAGCAGGGTTAACTATGTTAAACAGTAGATTAACTAGAGGTCACATTGTGTAACATTGCAATCTTAGTGACGTCCAAGATAAAGTGCTTGTAGTTAGCAGGGTTAACTATGTTAAACAGTAGGTTAACTAGAGGTCACATTGTGTAACATTGCAATCTTAGTGACGTCCAAGATAAAATGCTTGTAGTTAGCAGAGTTAACTATGTTATACAGTAGGTTAATTAGAGGTCACATTGTGTAACATTGCAATCTTAGTGACGTCCAAGATAAAATGTTTGTAGTTAGCAGGGTTAACTATGTTAAACAGTAGGTTCACTAGAGGTCACATTGTGTAACATTGCAATCTTCGTGACGTCCAAGATAAAATGCTTGTAGTTAGCAGGGTTAACTATGTTATACAGTAGGTTAATTAGAGGTCACATTGTGTAACATTGCATTCTCAGTGACGTCCAAGATAAAATGTTTGTAGTTAGCAGGGTTAACTATGTTAAACAGTAGGTTAACTAGGGGTCACATTGTGTAACATTGCAATCTTAGTGACGTCCAAGATAAAATGCTTGTAGTTAGCAGGGTTAACTATGTTAAACAGTAGGTTAACTAGGGGTCACATTGTGTAACATTGCAATCTTAGTGACGTCCAAGATAAAATGTTTGTAGTTAGCAGGGTTAACTATGTTAAACAGTAGGTTAACTAGAGGTCACATTGTGTAACATTGCAATCTCAGTGACGTCCAAGATAAAATGCTTGTAGTTAGCAGGGTTAACTATGTTAAACAGTAGGTTAACTAGAGGTCACATTGTGTAACATTGCAATCTCAGTGACGTCCAAGATAAAATGCTTGTAGTTAGCAGGGTTAACTATGTTAAACAGTAGGTTAACTAGAGGTCACATTGTGTAACATTGCAATCTTAGTGACGTCCAAGATAAAATGTTTGTAGTTAGCAAGGTTAACTATGTTAAACAGTAGGTTAACTAGGGGTCACATTGTGTAACATTGCAATCTTAGTGACGTCCAAGATAAAATGTTTGTAGTTGGCAGGGTTAACTATGTTAAACAGTAGATTAACTAGAGCTCACATTGTGTAACATTGCAATCTTAGTGACGTCCAAGATAAAATGCTTGTAGTTAGCAGGGTTAACTATGTTAAACAGTAGGTTAACTAGGGGTCACATTGTGTAACATTGCAATCTTAGTGACGTCCAAGATAAAATGTTTGTAGTTAGCAGGGTTAACTATGTTAAACAGTAGATTAACTAGAGCTCACATTGTGTAACATTGCAATCTTAGTGACGTCCAAGATAAAATGCTTGTAGTTAGCAGGGTTAACTATGTTAAACAGTAGATTAACTAGAGGTCACATTGTGTAACATTGCAATCTTAGTGACGTCCAAGATAAAATGTTTGTAGTTAGCAGGGTTAACTATGTTATACAGTAGATTAACTAGAGCTCACATTGTGTAACATTGCAATCTCAGTGACGTCCAACATAAAATGTTTGTAGTTAGCAGGGTTAACTATGTTATACAGTAGGTTAACTAGAGGTCACATTGTGTAACATTGCAATCTCAGTGACGTCCAACATAAAATGTTTGTAGTTAGCAGGGTTAACTATGTTAAACAGTAGGTTAACTAGAGGTCACATTGTGTAACATTGCAATCTCAGTGACGTCCAAGATAAAATGTTTGTAGTTAGCAAGGTTAACTATGTTAATCAGTAGGTTAACTAGAGGTCACATAGTGTAACATTGCAATCTCAGTGACGTCCAACATAAAATGTTTGTAGTTAGCAGGGTTAACTATGTTAAACAGTAGGTTAACTAGGGGTCACATAGTGTAACATTGCAATCTTAGTGACGTCCAAGATAAAGTGCTTGTAGTTAGCAGGGTTAACTATGTTAAACAGTAGGTTAACTAGGGGTCACATTGTGTAACATTGCAATCTTAGTGACGTCCAAGATAAAATGCTTGTGGTTAGCAGGGTTAACTATGTTAAACAGTAGGTTAACTAGGGGTCACATTGTGTAACATTGCAATCTCAGTGACGTCCAACATAAAATGTTTGTAGTTAGCAGGGTTAACTATGTTAAACAGTAGATTAACTAGAGGTCACATTGTGTAACATTGCAATCTTAGTGACGTCCAAGATAAAATGTTTGTAGTTAGCAGGGTTAACTATGTTAAACAGTAGGTTAACTAGGGGTCACATTGTGTAACATTGCAATCTCAGTGACATCCAACATAAAATGTTTGTAGTTAGCAGGGTTAACTATGTTAAACAGTAGGTTAACTAGAGGTCACATTGTGTAACATTGCAATCTCAGTGACGTCCAACATAAAATGTTTGTAGTTAGCAGGGTTAACTATGTTAAACAGTAGGTTAACTAGAGGTCACATTGTGTAACATTGCAATCTTAGTGACGTCCAAGATAAAATGCTTGTAGTTAGCAGGGTTAACTATGTTAAACAGTAGGTTAACTCACATTGTGTAACATTGCAATCTCAGTGACGTCCAAGATAACATGTTTGTAGTTAGCAGGGTTAACTATGTTAATCAGTAGGTTAACTAGAGGTCACATTGTGTAACATTGCAATCTCAGTGACGTCCAAGATAAAATGCTTGTAGTTAGCAGGGTTAACTATGTTAATCAGTAGGTTAACTAGAGGTCACATTGTGTAACATTGCAATCTTAGTGACGTCCAAGATAAAATGCTTGTAGTTAGCAGGGTTAACTATGTTAAACAGTAGGTTAACTCACATTGTGTAACATTGCAATCTCAGTGACGTCCAAGATAACATGTTTGTAGTTAGCAGGGTTAACTATGTTAATCAGTAGGTTAACTAGGAGTCACATTGTGTAATATTGCAATCTTAGTGACGTCCAAGATAAAATGCTTGTAGTTAGCAGGGTTAACTATGTTAATCAGTAGGTTAACTAGAGGTCACATTGTGTAACATTGCAATCTCAGTGACGTCCAAGATAAAATGTTTGTAGTTAGCAGGGTTAACTATGTTAATCAGTAGGTTAACTAGAGGTCACATTGTGTAACATTGCAATCTTAGTGACGTCCAAGATAAAATGTTTGTAGTTAGCAGGGTTAACTATGTTAAACAGTAGGTTAACTAGAGGTCACATTGTGTAACATTGCAATCTTAGTGACGTCCAAGATAAAATGTTTGTAGTTAGCAGGGTTAACTATGTTAAACAGTAGGTTATCTAGGGGTCACATTGTGTAACATTGCAATCTTAGTGACGTCCAAGATAAAATGTTTGTAGTTAGCAGGGTTAACTATGTTAAACAGTAGGTTAACTAGGGGTCACATTGTGTAACATTGCAATCTCAGTGACGTCCAAGATAAAATGTTTGTAGTTAGCAGGGTTAACTATGTTACACAGTAGGTTAACTAGGGGTCACATTGTGTAACATAGCAATCTTAGTGACGTCCAAGATAAAATGTTTGTAGTTAGCAGGGTTAACTATGTTAAACAGTAGGTTAACTAGAGGTCACATTGTGTAACATTGCAATCTCAGTGTCGTCCAAGATAAAATGTTTGTAGTTAGCAGGGTTAACTATGTTAAACAGTAGATTAACTAGGGGTCACATTGTGTAACATTGCAATCTTAGTGACGTCCAAGATAAAATGTTTGTAGTTAGCTGGGTTAACTATGTTAATCAGTAGGTTAACTAGAGGTCACATTGTGTAACATTGCAATCTTAGTGACGTCCAAGATAAAATGTTTGTAGTTAGCAGGGTTAACTATGTTAAACAGTAGGTTAACTAGAGGTCACATTGTGTAACATTGCAATCTTAGTGACGTCCAAGATAAAATGTTTGTAGTTAGCTGGGTTAACTATGTTAATCAGTAGGTTAACTAGAGGTCACATTGTGTAACATTGCAATCTTAGTGACGTCCAAGATAACATGTTTGTAGTTAGCAGGGTTAACTATGTTAAACAGTAGGTTCACTAGAGGTCACATTGTGTAACATTGCAATCTTAGTGACGTCCAAGATAAAATGTTTGTAGTTAGCAGGGTTAACTATGTTATTCAGTAGGTTAACTAGAGGTCACATTGTGTAACATTGCAATCTTAGTGACGTCCGAGATAAAATGTTTGTAGTTAGCAGGGTTAACTATGTTAAACAGTAGGTTAAGTAGAGGTCACATTGTGTAACATTGCAATCTCAGAGACGTCCAAGATAAAATGTTTGTAGTTAGCAAGGTTAACTATGTTAAACAGTAGGTTAACTAGAGGTCACATTGTGTAACATTGCAATCTCAGTGACGTCCAAGATAAAATGTTTGTAGTTAGCAGGGTTAACTATGTTAAACAGTAGGTTAACTAGAGGTCACATTGTGTAACATTGCAATCTCAGTGACGTCCAAGATAAAATGTTTGTAGTTAGCAGGGTTAACTATGTTAAACAGTAGATTAACTAGAGGTCACATTGTGTAACATTGCAATCTTAGTGACGTCCAAGATAAAGTGCTTGTAGTTAGCAGGGTTAACTATGTTAAACAGTAGGTTAACTAGAGGTCACATTGTGTAACATTGCAATCTTAGTGACGTCCAAGATAAAATGTTTGTAGTTAGCAGGGTTAACTATGTTAATCAGTAGATTAACTAAAGGTCACATTGTGTAACATTGCAATCTTAGTGACGTCCAAGATAAAATGTTTGTAGTCAGGGTTAACTATGTTAAACAGTAGGTTAACTAGAGGTCACATTGTGTAACATTGCAATCTTAGTGACGTCCAAGATAAAATGTTTGTAGTTATCAGGGTTAACTATGTTAAACAGTAGGTTAACTAGGGGTCACATTGTGTAACATTGCAATCTTAGTGACGTCCAAGGTAAAATGTTTGTAGTTAGCAGGGTTAACTATGTTAAACAGTAGATTAACTAGAGGTCACATTGTGTAACATTGCAATCTTAGTGACGTCCAAGATAAAATGTTTGTAGTTAGCAGGGTTAACTATGTTAAACAGTAGGTTCACTAGAGGTCACATTGTGTAACATTGCAATCTTAGTGACGTCCAAGATAAAATGTTTGTAGTTAGCAGGGTTAACTATGTTATACAGTAGGTTAACTAGGGGTCACATTCTGTAACATTGCAATCTCAGTGACGTCCAAGATAAAATGTTTGTAGTTAGCAGGGTTAACTATGTTAAACAGTAGGTTAACTAGAGGTCACATTGTGTAACATTGCAATCTCAGTGACGTCCAAGATAAAATGCTTGTAGTTAGCAGGGTTAACTATGTTAAACAGTAGGTTAACTAGAGGTCACATTGTGTAACATTGCAATCTTAGTGACGTCCAAGATAAAATGTTTGTAGTTAGCAAGGTTAACTATGTTAAACAGTAGGTTAACTAGGGGTCACATTGTGTAACATTGCAATCTTAGTGACGTCCAAGATAAAATGTTTGTAGTTGGCAGGGTTAACTATGTTAAACAGTAGATTAACTAGAGGTCACATTGTGTAACATTGCAATCTTAGTGACGTCCAAGATAAAATGTTTGTAGTTAGCAGGGTTAACTATGTTAAACAGTAGGTTAACTAGAGGTCACATTGTGTAACATTGCAATCTTAGTGACGTCCAAGATAAAATGTTTGTAGTTAGCAGGGTTAACTATGTTAAACAGTAGGTTAACTAGGGGTCACATTGTGTAACATTGCAATCTTAGTGACGTCCTAGATAAAATGTTTGTAGTTAGCAGGGTTAACTATGTTAAACAGTAGATTAACTAGAGGTCACATTGTGTAACATTGCAATCTTAGTGACGTCCAAGATAAAATGTTTGTAGTTAGCAGGGTTAACTATGTTAAACAGTAGGTTAACTAGGGGTCACATTGTGTAACATTGCAATCTTAGTGACGTCCAAGATAAAATGTTTGTAGTTAGCAGGGTTAACTATGTTAAACAGTAGGTTAACTAGAGGTCACATTGTGTAACATTGCAATCTTAGTGACGTCCAAGATAAAATGTTTGTAGTTGGCAGGGTTAACTATGTTAAACAGTAGATTAACTAGAGCTCACATTGTGTAACATTGCAATCTTAGTGACGTCCAAGATAAAATGCTTGTAGTTAGCAGGGTTAACTATGTTAAACAGTAGGTTAACTAGGGGTCACATTGTGTAACATTGCAATCTTAGTGACGTCCAAGATAAAATGTTTGTAGTTAGCAGGGTTAACTATGTTATTCAGTAGGTTAACTAGAGGTCACATTGTGTAACATTGCAATCTTAGTGACGTCCGAGATAAAATGTTTGTAGTTAGCAGGGTTAACTATGTTAAACAGTAGGTTAACTAGAGGTCACATTGTGTAACATTGCAATCTTAGTGACGTCCGAGATAAAATGTTTGTAGTTAGCAGGGTTAACTATGTTAAACAGTAGGTTAAGTAGAGGTCACATTGTGTAACATTGCAATCTCAGAGACGTCCAAGATAAAATGTTTGTAGTTAGCAAGGTTAACTATGTTAAACAGTAGATTAACTAGAGGTCACATTGTGTAACATTGCAATCTCAGTGACGTCCAAGATAAAATGTTTGTAGTTAGCAGGGTTAACTATGTTAAACAGTAGGTTAACTAGAGGTCACATTGTGTAACATTGCAATCTCAGTGACGTCCAAGATAAAATGTTTGTAGTTAGCAGGGTTAACTATGTTAAACAGTAGATTAACTAGAGGTCACATTGTGTAACATTGCAATCTTAGTGACGTCCAAGATAAAGTGCTTGTAGTTAGCAGGGTTAACTATGTTAAACAGTAGGTTAACTAGAGGTCACATTGTGTAACATTGCAATCTTAGTGACGTCCAAGATAAAATGTTTGTAGTTAGCAGGGTTAACTATGTTAATCAGTAGATTAACTAAAGGTCACATTGTGTAACATTGCAATCTTAGTGACGTCCAAGATAAAATGTTTGTAGTTATCAGGGTTAACTATGTTAAACAGTAGGTTAACTAGAGGTCACATTGTGTAACATTGCAATCTTAGTGACGTCCAAGATAAAATGTTTGTAGTTATCAGGGTTAACTATGTTAAACAGTAGGTTAACTAGGGGTCACATTGTGTAACATTGCAATCTTAGTGACGTCCAAGGTAAAATGTTTGTAGTTAGCAGGGTTAACTATGTTAAACAGTAGATTAACTAGAGGTCACATTGTGTAACATTGCAATCTTAGTGACGTCCAAGATAAAATGTTTGTAGTTAGCAGGGTTAACTATGTTAAACAGTAGGTTCACTAGAGGTCACATTGTGTAACATTGCAATCTTAGTGACGTCCAAGATAAAATGTTTGTAGTTAGCAGGGTTAACTATGTTATACAGTAGGTTAACTAGGGGTCACATTCTGTAACATTGCAATCTCAGTGACGTCCAAGATAAAATGTTTGTAGTTAGCAGGGTTAACTATGTTAAACAGTAGGTTAACTAGAGGTCACATTGTGTAACATTGCAATCTCAGTGACGTCCAAGATAAAATGCTTGTAGTTAGCAGGGTTAACTATGTTAAACAGTAGGTTAACTAGAGGTCACATTGTGTAACATTGCAATCTTAGTGACGTCCAAGATAAAATGTTTGTAGTTAGCAAGGTTAACTATGTTAAACAGTAGGTTAACTAGGGGTCACATTGTGTAACATTGCAATCTTAGTGACGTCCAAGATAAAATGTTTGTAGTTGGCAGGGTTAACTATGTTAAACAGTAGATTAACTAGAGGTCACATTGTGTAACATTGCAATCTTAGTGACGTCCAAGATAATATGTTTGTAGTTAGCAGGGTTAACTATGTTAAACAGTAGGTTAACTAGAGGTCACATTGTGTAACATTGCAATCTTAGTGACGTCCAAGATAAAATGTTTGTAGTTAGCAGGGTTAACTATGTTAAACAGTAGGTTAACTAGGGGTCACATTGTGTAACATTGCAATCTTAGTGACGTCCAAGATAAAATGTTTGTAGTTAGCAGGGTTAACTATGTTAAACAGTAGATTAACTAGAGGTCACATTGTGTAACATTGCAATCTTAGTGACGTCCAAGATAAAATGTTTGTAGTTAGCAGGGTTAACTATGTTAAACAGTAGGTTAACTAGGGGTCACATTGTGTAACATTGCAATCTTAGTGACGTCCAAGATAAAATGTTTGTAGTTAGCAGGGTTAACTATGTTAAACAGTAGGTTAACTAGAGGTCACATTGTGTAACATTGCAATCTTAGTGACGTCCAAGATAAAATGTTTGTAGTTGGCAGGGTTAACTATGTTAAACAGTAGATTAACTAGAGCTCACATTGTGTAACATTGCAATCTTAGTGACGTCCAAGATAAAATGCTTGTAGTTAGCAGGGTTAACTATGTTAAACAGTAGGTTAACTGGGGGTCACATTGTGTAACATTGCAATCTTAGTGACGTCCAAGATAAAATGTTTGTAGTTAGCAGGGTTAACTATGTTACACAGTAGATTAACTAGAGCTCACATTGTGTAACATTGCAATCTCAGTGACGTCCAACATAAAATGTTTGTAGTTAGCAGGGTTAACTATGTTATACAGTAGGTTAACTAGGGGTCACATTGTGTAACATTGCAATCTTAGTGACGTCCAAGATAAAATGTTTGTAGATAGCAGGGTTAACTATGTTATACAGTAGATTAACTAGAGCTCACATTGTGTAACATTGCAATCTCAGTGACGTCCAACATAAAATGTTTGTAGTTAGCAGGGTTAACTATGTTATACAGTAGGTTAACTAGAGGTCACATTGTGTAACATTGCAATCTTAGTGACGTCCAAGATAAAATGTTTGTAGTTAGCAGGGTTAACTATGTTAAACAGTAGGTTATCTAGAGGTCACATTGTGTAACATTGCAATCTTAGCGACGTCCAAGATAAAATGTTTGTAGTTAGCAGGGTTAACTATGTTAAACAGTAGGTTAACTAGAGGTCACATTGTGTAACATTGCAATCTTAGTGACGTCCAAGATAAAATGTTTGTAGTTAGCAGGGTTAACTATGTTAAACAGTAGGTTAACTAGGGGTCACATTGTGTAACATTGCAATCTCAGTGACGTCCTACATAAAATGTTTGTAGTTAGCAGGGTTAACTATGTTAAACAGTAGGTTAACTAGAGGTCACATTGTGTAACATTGCAATCCTAGTGACGTCCAAGATAAAATGCTTGTAGTCAGCAGGGTTAACTATGTTAAACAGTAGGTTAACTAGAGGTCACATAGTGTAACATTGCAATCTCAGTGACGTCCAACATAAAATGTTTGTAGTTAGCAGAGTTAACTATGTTAAACAGTAGGTTAACTAGGGGTCACATAGTGTAACATTGCAATCTCAGTGACGTCCAACATAAAATGTTTGTAGTTAGCAGGGTTAACTATGTTAAACAGTAGATTAACTAGAGGTCACATTGTGTAACATTGCAATCTTAGTGACGTCCAAGATAAAATGTTTGTAGTTAGCAGGGTTAACTATGTTAAACAGTAGGTTAACTAGGGGTCACATTGTGTAACATTGCAATCCAGTGACGTCCAACATAAAATGTTTGTAGTTAGCAGGGTTAACTATGTTAAACAATAGGTTAACTAGGGGTCACATTGTGTAACATTGCAATCTCAGTGACGTCCAAGATAAAATGTTTGTAGTTAGCAGAGTTAACTATGTTAAACAGTAGGTTAACTAGAGGTCACATTGTGTAACATTGCAATCTTAGTGTCGTCCAAGATAAAATGTTTGTAGTTAGCAGAGTTAACTATGTTATACAGTAGGTTAACTAGAGGTCACATTGTGTAACATTGCAATCTCAGTGACGTCCAAGATAAAATGTTTGTAGTTAGCAGAGTTAACTATGTTAAACAGTAGGTTAACTAGAGGTCACATTGTGTAACATTGCAATCTCAGTGACGTCCAACATAAAATGTTTGTAGTTAGCAGGGTTAACTAGGTTAAACAGTAAGTTAACTAGGGGTCACATTGTGTAACATTGCAATCTCAGTGACGTCCAAGATAAAATGCTTGTAGTTATCAGGGTTAACTATGTTAAACAGTAGATTAACTAGAGGTCACATTGTGTAACAATGCCATCTTAGTGACGTCCAAGATAAAATGTTTGTAGTTAGCAGGGTTAACTATGTTAAACAGTAGGTTAACTAGGCGTCACATTGTGTAACATTGCAATCTCAGTGACGTCCAACATAAAATGTTTGTAGTTAGCAGAGTTAACTATGTTATACAGTAGGTTAACTAGAGGTCACATTGTGTAACATTGCAATCTTAGTGACGTCCAAGATAAAGTGCTTGTAGTTAGCAGGGTTAACTATGTTAAACAGTAGGTTAACTAGAGGTCACATTGTGTAACATTGCAATCTTAGTGACGTCCAAGATAAAATGCTTGTAGTTAGCAGGGTTAACTATGTTATACAGTAGGTTAATTAGAGGTCACATTGTGTAACATTGCAATCTTAGTGACGTCCAAGATAAAATGTTTGTAGTTAGCAGGGTTAACTATGTTAAACAGTAGGTTCACTAGAGGTCACATTGTGTAACATTGCAATCTTCGTGACGTCCAAGATAAAATGCTTGTAGTTAGCAGGGTTAACTATGTTATACAGTAGGTTAATTAGAGGTCACATTGTGTAACATTGCATTCTCAGTGACGTCCAAGATAAAATGTTTGTAGTTAGCAGGGTTAACTATGTTAAACAGTAGGTTAACTAGGGGTCACATTGTGTAACATTGCAATCTTAGTGACGTCCAAGATAAAATGCTTGTAGTTAGCAGGGTTAACTATGTTAAACAGTAGGTTAACTAGGGGTCACATTGTGTAACATTGCAATCTTAGTGACGTCCAAGATAAAATGTTTGTAGTTAGCAGGGTTAACTATGTTAAACAGTAGGTTAACTAGAGGTCACATTGTGTAACATTGCAATCTCAGTGACGTCCAAGATAAAATGCTTGTAGTTAGCAGGGTTAACTATGTTAAACAGTAGGTTAACTAGAGGTCACATTGTGTAACATTGCAATCTCAGTGACGTCCAAGATAAAATGCTTGTAGTTAGCAGGGTTAACTATGTTAAACAGTAGGTTAACTAGAGGTCACATTGTGTAACATTGCAATCTTAGTGACGTCCAAGATAAAATGTTTGTAGTTAGCAAGGTTAACTATGTTAAACAGTAGGTTAACTAGGGGTCACATTGTGTAACATTGCAATCTTAGTGACGTCCAAGATAAAATGTTTGTAGTTGGCAGGGTTAACTATGTTAAACAGTAGATTAACTAGAGCTCACATTGTGTAACATTGCAATCTTAGTGACGTCCAAGATAAAATGCTTGTAGTTAGCAGGGTTAACTATGTTAAACAGTAGGTTAACTAGGGGTCACATTGTGTAACATTGCAATCTTAGTGACGTCCAAGATAAAATGTTTGTAGTTAGCAGGGTTAACTATGTTAAACAGTAGATTAACTAGAGCTCACATTGTGTAACATTGCAATCTTAGTGACGTCCAAGATAAAATGCTTGTAGTTAGCAGGGTTAACTATGTTAAACAGTAGATTAACTAGAGGTCACATTGTGTAACATTGCAATCTTAGTGACGTCCAAGATAAAATGTTTGTAGTTAGCAGGGTTAACTATGTTATACAGTAGATTAACTAGAGCTCACATTGTGTAACATTGCAATCTCAGTGACGTCCAACATAAAATGTTTGTAGTTAGCAGGGTTAACTATGTTATACAGTAGGTTAACTAGAGGTCACATTGTGTAACATTGCAATCTCAGTGACGTCCAACATAAAATGTTTGTAGTTAGCAGGGTTAACTATGTTAAACAGTAGGTTAACTAGAGGTCACATTGTGTAACATTGCAATCTCAGTGACGTCCAAGATAAAATGTTTGTAGTTAGCAAGGTTAACTATGTTAA
This sequence comes from Meconema thalassinum, assembly GCA_946902985.2. Lineage (NCBI taxonomy): Eukaryota > Metazoa > Arthropoda > Insecta > Orthoptera > Tettigoniidae > Meconema > Meconema thalassinum. The sequence goes on from OX336393.1 coordinate 32,914,655, forward strand.
TCAGTAGGTTAACTAGAGGTCACATAGTGTAACATTGCAATCTCAGTGACGTCCAACATAAAATGTTTGTAGTTAGCAGGGTTAACTATGTTAAACAGAAGGTTAACTAGGGGTCACATAGTGTAACATTGCAATCTTAGTGACGTCCAAGATAAAGTGCTTGTAGTTAGCAGGGTTAACTATGTTAAACAGTAGGTTAACTAGGGGTCACATTGTGTAACATTGCAATCTTAGTGACGTCCAAGATAAAATGCTTGTGGTTAGCAGGGTTAACTATGTTAAACAGTAGGTTAACTAGGGGTCACATTGTGTAACATTGCAATCTCAGTGACGTCCAACATAAAATGTTTGTAGTTAGCAGGGTTAACTATGTTAAACAGTAGATTAACTAGAGGTCACATTGTGTAACATTGCAATCTTAGTGACGTCCAAGATAAAATGTTTGTAGTTAGCAGGGTTAACTATGTTAAACAGTAGGTTAACTAGGGGTCACATTGTGTAACATTGCAATCTCAGTGACATCCAACATAAAATGTTTGTAGTTAGCAGGGTTAACTATGTTAAACAGTAGGTTAACTAGAGGTCACATTGTGTAACATTGCAATCTCAGTGACGTCCAACATAAAATGTTTGTAGTTAGCAGGGTTAACTATGTTAAACAGTAGGTTAACTAGAGGTCACATTGTGTAACATTGCAATCTTAGTGACGTCCAAGATAAAATGCTTGTAGTTAGCAGGGTTAACTATGTTAAACAGTAGGTTAACTCACATTGTGTAACATTGCAATCTCAGTGACGTCCAAGATAACATGTTTGTAGTTAGCAGGGTTAACTATGTTAATCAGTAGGTTAACTAGAGGTCACATTGTGTAACATTGCAATCTCAGTGACGTCCAAGATAAAATGCTTGTAGTTAGCAGGGTTAACTATGTTAATCAGTAGGTTAACTAGAGGTCACATTGTGTAACATTGCAATCTTAGTGACGTCCAAGATAAAATGCTTGTAGTTAGCAGGGTTAACTATGTTAAACAGTAGGTTAACTCACATTGTGTAACATTGCAATCTCAGTGACGTCCAAGATAACATGTTTGTAGTTAGCAGGGTTAACTATGTTAATCAGTAGGTTAACTAGGAGTCACATTGTGTAATATTGCAATCTTAGTGACGTCCAAGATAAAATGCTTGTAGTTAGCAGGGTTAACTATGTTAATCAGTAGGTTAACTAGAGGTCACATTGTGTAACATTGCAATCTCAGTGACGTCCAAGATAAAATGTTTGTAGTTAGCAGGGTTAACTATGTTAATCAGTAGGTTAACTAGAGGTCACATTGTGTAACATTGCAATCTTAGTGACGTCCAAGATAAAATGTTTGTAGTTAGCAGGGTTAACTATGTTAAACAGTAGGTTAACTAGAGGTCACATTGTGTAACATTGCAATCTTAGTGACGTCCAAGATAAAATGTTTGTAGTTAGCAGGGTTAACTATGTTAAACAGTAGGTTAACTAGGGGTCACATTGTGTAACATTGCAATCTTAGTGACGTCCAAGATAAAATGTTTGTAGTTAGCAGGGTTAACTATGTTAAACAGTAGGTTAACTAGGGGTCACATTGTGTAACATTGCAATCTCAGTGACGTCCAAGATAAAATGTTTGTAGTTAGCAGGGTTAACTATGTTACACAGTAGGTTAACTAGGGGTCACATTGTGTAACATTGCAATCTTAGTGACGTCCAAGATAAAATGTTTGTAGTTAGCAGGGTTAACTATGTTAAACAGTAGGTTAACTAGAGGTCACATTGTGTAACATTGCAATCTCAGTGTCGTCCAAGATAAAATGTTTGTAGTTAGCAGGGTTAACTATGTTAAACAGTAGATTAACTAGGGGTCACATTGTGTAACATTGCAATCTTAGTGACGTCCAAGATAAAATGTTTGTAGTTAGCTGGGTTAACTATGTTAATCAGTAGGTTAACTAGAGGTCACATTGTGTAACATTGCAATCTTAGTGACGTCCAAGATAAAATGTTTGTAGTTAGCAGGGTTAACTATGTTAAACAGTAGGTTAACTAGAGGTCACATTGTGTAACATTGCAATCTTAGTGATGTCCAAGATAAAATGTTTGTAGTTAGCTGGGTTAACTATGTTAATCAGTAGGTTAACTAGAGGTCACATTGTGTAACATTGCAATCTTAGTGACGTCCAAGATAACATGTTTGTAGTTAGCAGGGTTAACTATGTTAAACAGTAGGTTCACTAGAGGTCACATTGTGTAACATTGCAATCTTAGTGACGTCCAAGATAAAATGTTTGTAGTTAGCAGGGTTAACTATGTTATTCAGTAGGTTAACTAGAGGTCACATTGTGTAACATTGCAATCTTAGTGACGTCCGAGATAAAATGTTTGTAGTTAGCAGGGTTAACTATGTTAAACAGTAGGTTAAGTAGAGGTCACATTGTGTAACATTGCAATCTCAGAGACGTCCAAGATAAAATGTTTGTAGTTAGCAAGGTTAACTATGTTAAACAGTAGGTTAACTAGAGGTCACATTGTGTAACATTGCAATCTCAGTGACGTCCAAGATAAAATGTTTGTAGTTAGCAGGGTTAACTATGTTAAACAGTAGGTTAACTAGAGGTCACATTGTGTAACATTGCAATCTCAGTGACGTCCAAGATAAAATGTTTGTAGTTAGCAGGGTTAACTATGTTAAACAGTAGATTAACTAGAGGTCACATTGTGTAACATTGCAATCTTAGTGACGTCCAAGATAAAGTGCTTGTAGTTAGCAGGGTTAACTATGTTAAACAGTAGGTTAACTAGAGGTCACATTGTGTAACATTGCAATCTTAGTGACGTCCAAGATAAAATGTTTGTAGTTAGCAGGGTTAACTATGTTAATCAGTAGATTAACTAAAGGTCACATTGTGTAACATTGCAATCTTAGTGACGTCCAAGATAAAATGTTTGTAGTCAGGGTTAACTATGTTAAACAGTAGGTTAACTAGAGGTCACATTGTGTAACATTGCAATCTTAGTGACGTCCAAGATAAAATGTTTGTAGTTATCAGGGTTAACTATGTTAAACAGTAGGTTAACTAGGGGTCACATTGTGTAACATTGCAATCTTAGTGACGTCCAAGGTAAAATGTTTGTAGTTAGCAGGGTTAACTATGTTAAACAGTAGATTAACTAGAGGTCACATTGTGTAACATTGCAATCTTAGTGACGTCCAAGATAAAATGTTTGTAGTTAGCAGGGTTAACTATGTTAAACAGTAGGTTCACTAGAGGTCACATTGTGTAACATTGCAATCTTAGTGACGTCCAAGATAAAATGTTTGTAGTTAGCAGGGTTAACTATGTTATACAGTAGGTTAACTAGGGGTCACATTCTGTAACATTGCAATCTCAGTGACGTCCAAGATAAAATGTTTGTAGTTAGCAGGGTTAACTATGTTAAACAGTAGGTTAACTAGAGGTCACATTGTGTAACATTGCAATCTCAGTGACGTCCAAGATAAAATGCTTGTAGTTAGCAGGGTTAACTATGTTAAACAGTAGGTTAACTAGAGGTCACATTGTGTAACATTGCAATCTTAGTGACGTCCAAGATAAAATGTTTGTAGTTAGCAAGGTTAACTATGTTAAACAGTAGGTTAACTAGGGGTCACATTGTGTAACATTGCAATCTTAGTGACGTCCAAGTTAAAATGTTTGTAGTTGGCAGGGTTAACTATGTTAAACAGTAGATTAACTAGAGGTCACATTGTGTAACATTGCAATCTTAGTGACGTCCAAGATAAAATGTTTGTAGTTAGCAGGGTTAACTATGTTAAACAGTAGGTTAACTAGAGGTCACATTGTGTAACATTGCAATCTTAGTGACGTCCAAGATAAAATGTTTGTAGTTAGCAGGGTTAACTATGTTAAACAGTAGGTTAACTAGGGGTCACATTGTGTAACATTGCAATCTTAGTGACGTCCAAGATAAAATGTTTGTAGTTAGCAGGGTTAACTATGTTAAACAGTAGGTTAACTAGAGGTCACATTGTGTAACATTGCAATCTTAGTGACGTCTAAGATAAAATGTTTGTAGTTGGCAGGGTTAACTATGTTAAACAGTAGGTTAACTAGAGGTCACATTGTGTAACATTGCAATCTTAGTGACGTCCAAGATAAAATGTTTGTAGTTAGCAGGGTTAACTATGTTATACAGTAGATTAACTAGAGCTCACATTGTGTAACATTGCAATCTCAGTGACGTCCAACATAAAATGTTTGTAGTTAGCAGGGTTAACTATGTTATACAGTAGGTTAACTAGGGGTCACATTGTGTAACATTGCAATCTTAGTGACGTCCAAGATAAAATGTTTGTAGATAGCAGGGTTAACTATGTTATACAGTAGATTAACTACAGCTCACATTGTGTAACATTGCAATCTCAGTGACGTCCAACATAAAATGTTTGTAGTTAGCAGGGTTAACTATGTTATACAGTAGGTTAACTAGAGGTCACATTGTGTAACATTGCAATCTTAGTGACGTCCAAGATAAAATGTTTGTAGTTAGCAGGGTTAACTATGTTAAACAGTAGGTTAACTAGAGGTCACATTGTGTAACATTGCAATCTTAGCGACGTCCAAGATAAAATGTTTGTAGTTAGCAGGGTTAACTATGTTAAACAGTAGGTTAACTAGAGGTCACATTGTGTAACATTGCAATCTTAGTGACGTCCAAGATAAAATGTTTGTAGTTAGCAGGGTTAACTATGTTAAACAGTAGGTTAACTAGGGGTCACATTGTGTAACATTGCAATCTCAGTGACGTCCAACATAAAATGTTTATAGTTAGCAGGGTTAACTATGTTAAACAGTAGGTTAACTAGAGGTCACATTGTGTAACATTGCAATCTCAGTGACGTCCAAGATAAAATGTTTGTAGTTAGCAGGGTTAACTATGTTAAACAGTAGGTTAACTAGGGGTCACATTGTGTAACATTGCAATCTCAGTGACGTCCAACATAAAATGTTTGTAGTTAGCAGGGTTAACTATGTTAAACAGTAGGTTAACTAGAGGTCACATTGTGTAACATTGCAATCCTAGTGACGTCCAAGATAAAATGCTTGTAGTCAGCAGGGTTTACTATGTTAAACAGTAGGTTAACTAGAGGTCACATAGTGTAACATTGCAATCTCAGTGACGTCCAACATAAAATGTTTGTAGTTAGCAGGGTTAACTATGTTAAACAGTAGGTTAACTAGGGGTCACATAGTGTAACATTGCAATCTCAGTGACGTCCAACATAAAATGTTTGTAGTTAGCAGGGTTAACTATGTTAAACAGTAGATTAACTAGAGGTCACATTGTGTAACATTGCAATCTTAGTGACGTCCAAGATAAAATGTTTGTAGTTAGCAGGGTTAACTATGTTAAACAGTAGGTTAACTAGGGGTCACATTGTGTAACATTGCAATCTCAGTGACGTCCAACATAAAATGTTTGTAGTTAGCAGGGTTAACTATGTTAAACAGTAGGTTAACTAGGGGTCACATTGTGTAACATTGCAATCTCAGTGACGTCCAAGATAAAATGTTTGTAGTTAGCAGAGTTAACTATGTTAAACAGTAGGTTAACTAGAGGTCACATTGTGTAACATTGCAATCTTAGTGACGTCCAAGATAAAATGTTTGTAGTTAGCAGAGTTAACTATGTTATACAGTAGGTTAACTAGAGGTCACATTGTGTAACATTGCAATCTCAGTGACGTCCAAGATAAAATGTTTGTAGTTAGCAGAGTTAACTATGTTAAACAGTAGGTTAACTAGAGGTCACATTGTGTAACATTGCAATCTCAGTGACGTCCAACATAAAATGTTTGTAGTTAGCAGGGTTAACTATGTTAAACAGTAAGTTAACTAGGGGTCACATTGTGTAACATTGCAATCTCAGTGACGTCCAAGATAAAATGCTTGTAGTTATCAGGGTTAACTATGTTAAACAGTAGATTAACTAGAGGTCACATTGTGTAACAATGCAATCTTAGTGACGTCCAAGATAAAATGTTTGTAGTTAGCAGGGTTAACTATGTTAAACAGTAGGTTAACTAGGCGTCACATTGTGTAACATTGCAATCTCAGTGACGTCCAACATAAAATGTTCGTAGTTAGCAGAGTTAACTATGTTATACAGTAGGTTAACTAGAGGTCACATTGCGTAACATTGCAATCTCAGTGACGTCCAAGATAAAATGCTTGTAGTTAGCAGGGTTAACTATGTTAAACAGTAGGTTAACTAGGGGTCACATTGTGTAACATTGCAATCTTAGTGACGTCCAAGATAAAATGTTTGTAGTTAGCAGGGTTAACTATGTTAAACAGTAGGTTAACTAGAGGTCACATTGTGTAACATTGCAATCTTAGCGACGTCCAAGATAAAATGTTTGTAGTTAGCAGGGTTAACTATGTTAAACAGTAGGTTAACTAGAGGTCACATTGTGTAACATTGCAATCTCAGTGACGTCCAACATAAAATGTTTGTAGTTAGCAGGGTTAACTATGTTAAACAGTAGGTTAACTAGAGGTCACATAGTGTAACATTGCAATCTCAGTGACGTCCAAGATAAAATGTTTGTAGTTAGCAGGGTTAACTATGTTAAACAGTAGGTTAACTAGGGGTCACATTGTGTAACATTGCAATCTCAGTGACGTCCAACATAAAATGTTTGTAGTTAGCAGGGTTAACTATGTTAAACAGTAGGTTAACTAGAGGTCACATTGTGTAACATTGCAATCCTAGTGACGTCCAAGATAAAATGCTTGTAGTCAGCAGGGTTTACTATGTTAAACAGTAGGTTAACTAGAGGTCACATAGTGTAACATTGCAATCTCAGTGACGTCCAACATAAAATGTTTGTAGTTAGCAGGGTTAACTATGTTAAACAGTAGGTTAACTAGGGGTCACATAGTGTAACATTGCAATCTCAGTGACGTCCAACATAAAATGTTTGTAGTTAGCAGGGTTAACTATGTTAAACAGTAGATTAACTAGAGGTCACATTGTGTAACATTGCAATCTTAGTGACGTCCAAGATAAAATGTTTGTAGTTAGCAGGGTTAACTATGTTAAACAGTAGGTTAACTAGGGGTCACATTGTGTAACATTGCAATCTCAGTGACGTCCAACATAAAATGTTTGTAGTTAGCAGGGTTAACTATGTTAAACAGTAGGTTAACTAGGGGTCACATTGTGTAACATTGCAATCTCAGTGACGTCCAAGATAAAATGTTTGTAGTTAGCAGAGTTAACTATGTTAAACAGTAGGTTAACTAGAGGTCACATTGTGTAACATTGCAATCTTAGTGACGTCCAAGATAAAATGTTTGTAGTTAGCAGAGTTAACTATGTTATACAGTAGGTTAACTAGAGGTCACATTGTGTAACATTGCAATCTCAGTGACGTCCAAGATAAAATGTTTGTAGTTAGCAGAGTTAACTATGTTAAACAGTAGGTTAACTAGAGGTCACATTGTGTAACATTGCAATCTCAGTGACGTCCAACATAAAATGTTTGTAGTTAGCAGGGTTAACTATGTTAAACAGTAGGTTAACTAGGGGTCACATTGTGTAACATTGCAATCTCAGTGATGTCCAAGATAAAATGCTTGTAGTTATCAGGGTTAACTATGTTAAACAGTAGATTAACTAGAGGTCACATTGTGTAACATTGCAATCTTAGTGACGTCCAAGATGAAATGTTTGTAGTTAGCAGGGTTAACTATGTTAAACAGTAGGTTAACTAGGCGTCACATTGTGTAACATTGCAATCTCAGTGACGTCCAACATAAAATGTTTGTAGTTAGCAGAGTTAACTATGTTATACAGTAGGTTAACTAGAGGTCACATTGTGTAACATTGCAATCTCAGTGACGTCCAACATAAAATGTTTGTAGTTAGCAGGGTTAACTATGTTAAACAGTAGGTTAACTAGGGGTCACATTGTGTAACATTGCAATCTCAGTGACGTCCAAGATAAAATGCTTGTAGTTATCAGGGTTAACTATGTTAAACAGTAGGTTAACTAGGGGTCACATTGTGTAACATTGCAATCTCAGTGACGTCCAACATAAAATGTTTGTAGTTAGCAGGGTTAACTATGTTAAACAGTAGGTTAACTAGAGGTCACATTGTGTAACATTGCAATCCTAGTGACGTCCAAGATAAAATGCTTGTAGTTAGCAGGGTTAACTATGTTAAACAGTAGGTTAACTAGAGGTCACATAGTGTAACATTGCAATCTCAGTGACGTCCAACATAAAATGTTTGTAGTTAGCAGGGTTAACTATGTTAAACAGTAGGTTAACTAGGGGTCACATAGTGTAACATTGCAATCTCAGTGACGTCCAACATAAAATGTTTGTAGTTAGCAGGGTTAACTATGTTAAACAGTAGATTAACTAGAGGTCACATTGTGTAACATTGCAATCTTAGTGACGTCCAAGATAAAATGTTTGTAGTTAGCAGGGTTAACTATGTTAAACAGTAGGTTAACTAGAGGTCACATTGTGTAACATTGCAATCTCAGTGACGTCCAACATAAAATGTTTGTAGTTGGCAGGGTTAACTATGTTAAACAGTAGATTAACTAGAGGTCACATTGTGTAACATTGCAATCTTAGTGACGTCCAAGATAAAATGTTTGTAGTTAGCAGAGTTAACTATGTTAAACAGTAGGTTAACTAGAGGTCACATTGTGTAACATTGCAATCTCAGTGACGTCCAAGATAAAATGCTTGTAGTTAGCAGGGTTAACTATGTTAAACAGTAGGTTAACTAGGGGTCACATTGTGTAACATTGCAATCTTAGTGACGTCCAAGATAAAATGTTTGTAGTTAGCAGGGTTAACTATGTTAAACAGTAGGTTAACTAGAGGTCACATTGTGTAACATTGCAATCTTAGTGACGTCCAAGATAAAATGTTTGTAGTTAGCAAGGTTAACTATGTTAAACAGTAGGTTAACTAGGGGTCACATTGTGTAACATTGCAATCTTAGTGACGTCCAAGATAAAATGTTTGTAGTTGGCAGGGTTAACTATGTTAAACAGTAGATTAACTAGAGCTCACATTGTGTAACATTGCAATTTTAGTGACGTCCAAGATAAAAGGCTTGTAGTTAGCAGGGTTAACTATGTTAAACAGTAGGTTAACTAGGGGTCACATTGTGTAACATTGCAATCTTAGTGACGTCCAAGATAAAATGTTTGTAGTTAGCAGGGTTAACTATGTTAAACAGTAGGTTAACTAGAGGTCACATTGTGTAACATTGCAATCGTAGTGACGTCCAAGATAAAATGCTTGTAGTTAGCAGGGTTAACTATGTTAAACAGTAGGTTAACTCACATTGTGTAACATTGCAATCTCAGTGACGTCCAAGATAAAATGCTTGTAGTTAGCAGGGTTAACTATGTTAAACAGTAGGTTAACTCACATTGTGTAACATTGCAATCTTAGTGACGTCCATGATAAAATGCTTGTAGTTAGCAGGGTTAACTATGTTAAACAGTAGGTTAACTAGAGGTCACATTGTGTAACATTGCAATCTCAGCGACGTCCAAGATAAAATGTTTCTAGTTAGCAGGGTTAACTATGTTAATCAGTAGGTTAACTAGGGGTCACATTGTGTAATATTGCAATCTCAGTGACGTCCAAGATAAAATGTTTGTAGTTAGCAAGGTTAACTATGTTAATCAGTAGGTTAACTAGAGGTCACATTGTGTAACATTGCAATCTTAGTGACGTCCAAGATAAAATGTTTGTAGTTAGCAGGGTTAACTATGTTAAACAGTAGGTTAACTAGGCGTCACATTGTGTAACATTGCAATCTTAGTGACGTCGAAGATAAAATGCTTGTAGTTAGCAGGGTTAACTATGTTAAACAGTAGGTTAACTAGGGGTCACACTGTGTAATATTGCAATCTTAGTGACGTCCAAGATAAAATGCTTGTAGTTAGCAGGGTTAACTATGAGAAACAGTAGGTTAACTAGAGGTCACATTGTGTAACATTGCAATCTTAGTGACGTCCAAGATAAAATGTTTGTAGTTAGCAGGGCTAACTATGTTAAACAGTAGGTTAACTAGGGGTCACATTGTGTAACATTGCAATCTCAGTGACGTCCAACATAAAATGTTTGTAGTTAGCAGGGTTAACTATGTTAAACAGTAGGTTAACTAGAGGTCACATTGTGTAACATTGCAATCTTAGTGACGTCCAAGATAAAATGTTTGTAGTTAGCAGGGTTAACTATGTTAAACATTAGGTTAACTAGAGGTCACATTGTGTAACATTGCAATCTTAGTGACGTCCAAGATAAAATGCTTGTAGTTAGCAGGGTTAACTATGTTAAACAGTAGGTTAACTAGAGGTCACATTGTGTAACATTGCAATCTTAGTGACGTCCAAGATAAAATGTTTGTAGTTAGCAGGGTTAACTATGTTAAACAGTAGGTTAACTAGAGGTCAAATTGTGTAACATTGCAATCTCAGTGACGTCCAAGTTAAAATGTTTGTAGTTAGCAGGGTTAACTATGTTAAACAGTACATTAACTAGGGGTCACATTGTGTAACATTGCAATCTTAGTGACGTCCAAGATAAAATGTTTGTAGTTAGCTGGGTTAACTATGTTAATCAGTAGGTTAACTAGAGGTCACATTGTGTAACATTGCAATCTTAGTGACGTCCAATATAAAATGTTTGTAGTTAGCAGGGTTAACTATGTTAAACAGTAGGTTAACTAGAGGTCACATTGTGTAACATTGCAATCTTAGTGACGTCCAAGATAAAATGTTTGTAGTTAGCAGGGTTAACTATGTTAAACAGTAGGTTAACTAGGGGTCACATTGTGTAACATTGCAATCTCAGTGACGTCCAACATAAAATGTTTATAGTTAGCAGGGTTAACTATGTTAAACAGTAGGTTAACTAGAGGTCACATAGTGTAACATTGCAATCTCAGTGACGTCCAAGATAAAATGTTTGTAGTTAGCAGGGTTAACTATGTTAAACAGTAGGTTAACTAGGGGTCACATTGTGTAACATTGCAATCTCAGTGACGTCCAACATAAAATGTTTGTAGTTAGCAGGGTTAACTATGTTAAACAGTAGGTTAACTAGAGGTCACATTGTGTAACATTGCAATCCTAGTGACGTCCAAGATAAAATGCTTGTAGTCAGCAGGGTTAACTATGTTAAACAGTAGGTTAACTAGAGGTCACATAGTGTAACATTGCAATCTCAGTGACGTCCAACATAAAATGTTTGTAGTTAGCAGGGTTAACTATGTTAAACAGTAGGTTAACTAGGGGTCACATAGTGTAACATTGCAATCTCAGTGACGTCCAACATAAAATGTTTGTAGTTAGCAGGGTTAACTATGTTAAACAGTAGATTAACTAGAGGTCACATTGTGTAACATTGCAATCTTAGTGACGTCCAAGATAAAATGTTTGTAGTTAGCAGGGTTAACTATGTTAAACAGTAGGTTAACTAGGGGTCACATTGTGTAACATTGCAATCTCAGTGACGTCCAACATAAAATGTTTGTAGTTAGCAGGGTTAACTATGTTAAACAGTAGGTTAACTAGGGGTCACATTGTGTAACATTGCAATCTCAGTGACGTCCAAGATAAAATGTTTGTAGTTAGCAGAGTTAACTATGTTAAACAGTAGGTTAACTAGAGGTCACATTGTGTAACATTGCAATCTTAGTGACGTCCAAGATAAAATGTTTGTAGTTAGCAGAGTTAACTATGTTATACAGTAGGTTAACTAGAGGTCACATTGTGTAACATTGCAATCTCAGTGACGTCCAAGATAAAATGTTTGTAGTTAGCAGAGTTAACTATGTTAAACAGTAGGTTAACTAGAGGTCACATTGTGTAACATTGCAATCTCAGTGACGTCCAACATAAAATGTTTGTAGTTAGCAGGGTTAACTATGTTAAACAGTAAGTTAACTAGGGGTCACATTGTGTAACATTGCAATCTCAGTGACGTCCAAGATAAAATGCTTGTAGTTATCAGGGTTAACTATGTTAAACAGTAGATTAACTAGAGGTCACATTGTGTAACAATGCAATCTTAGTGTCGTCCAAGATAAAATGTTTGTAGTTAGCAGGGTTAACTATGTTAAACAGTAGGTTAACTAGGCGTCACATTGTGTAACATTGCAATCTCAGTGACGTCCAACATAAAATGTTCGTAGTTAGCAGAGTTAACTATGTTATACAGTAGGTTAACTAGAGGTCACATTGTGTAACATTGCAATCTCAGTGACGTCCAAGATAAAATGCTTGTAGTTAGCAGGGTTAACTATGTTAAACAGTAGGTTAACTAGGGGTCACATTGTGTAACATTGCAATCTTAGTGACGTCCAAGATAAAATGTTTGTAGTTAGCAGGGTTAACTATGTTAAACAGTAGGTTAACTAGAGGTCACATTGTGTAACATTGCAATCTTAGCGACGTCCAAGATAAAATGTTTGTAGTTAGCAGGGTTAACTATGTTAAACAGTAGGTTAACTAGAGGTCACATTGTGTAACATTGCAATCTTAGTGACGTCCAAGATAAAATGTTTGTAGTTAGCAGGGTTAACTATGTTAAACAGTAGGTTAACTAGGGGTCACATTGTGTAACATTGCAATCTCAGTGACGTCCAACATAAAATGTTTGTAGTTAGCAGGGTTAACTATGTTAAACAGTAGGTTAACTAGAGGTCACATAGTGTAACATTGCAATCTCAGTGACGTCCAAGATAAAATGTTTGTAGTTAGCAGGGTTAACTATGTTAAACAGTAGGTTAACTAGGGGTCACATTGTGTAACATTGCAATCTCAGTGACGTCCAACATAAAATGTTTGTAGTTAGCAGGGTTAACTATGTTAAACAGTAGGTTAACTAGAGGTCACATTGTGTAACATTGCAATCCTAGTGACGTCCAAGATAAAATGCTTGTAGTTAGCAGGGTTAACTATGTTAAACAGTAGGTTAACTAGAGGTCACATAGTGTAACATTGCAATCTCAGTGACGTCCAACATAAAATGTTTGTAGTTAGCAGGGTTAACTATGTTAAACAGTAGGTTAACTAGGGGTCACATAGTGTAACATTGCAATCTCAGTGACGTCCAACATAAAATGTTTGTAGTTAGCAGGGTTAACTATGTTAAACACTAGATTAACTAGAGGTCACATTGTGTAACATTGCAATCTTAGTGACGTCCAAGATAAAATGTTTGTAGTTAGCAGGGTTAACTATGTTAAACAGTAGGTTAACAAGGGGTCACATTGTGTAACATTGCAATCTCAGTGACGTCCAACATAAAATGTTTGTAGTTAGCAGGGTTAACTATGTTAAACAGTAGGTTAACTAGGGGTCACCTTGTGTAACATTGCAATCTCAGTGACGTCCAAGATAAAATGTTTGTAGTTAGCAGAGTTAACTATGTTAAACAGTAGGTTAACTAGAGGTCACATTGTGTAACATTGCAATCTTAGTGACGTCCAAGATAAAATGTTTGTAGTTGGCAGACTTAACTATGTTATACAGTAGGTTAACTAGAGGTCACATTGTGTAACATTGCAATCTCAGTGACGTCCAAGATAAAATGTTTGTAGTTAGCAGAGTTAACTATGTTAAACAGTAGGTTAACTAGAGGTCACATTGTGTAAAATTGCAATCTCAGTGACGTCCAACATAAAATGTTTGTAGTTAGCAGGGTTAACTATGTTAAACAGTAGGTTAACTAGGGGTCACATTGTGTAACATTGCAATCTCAGTGACGTCCAAGATAAAATGCTTGTAGTTATCAGGGTTAACTATGTTAAACAGTAGATTAACTAGAGGTCACATTGTGTAACATTGCAATCTCAGTGACGTCCAAGATAAAATGTTTGTAGTTAGCAGGGTTAACTATGTTAAACAGTAGGTTAACTAGAGGTCACATTGTGTAACATTGCAATCTCAGTGACGTCCAAGATAAAATGTTTGTAGTTAGCAGGGTTAACTATGTTAAACAGTAGATTAACTAGGGGTCACATTGTGTAACATTGCAATCTTAGTGACGTCCAAGATAAAATGTTTGTAGTTGGCAGGGTTAACTATGTTAAACAGTAGATTAACTAGAGGTCACATTGTGTAACATTGCAATCTTAGTGACGTCCAAGATAAAATGTTTGTAGTTAGCAGGGTTAACTATGTTAAACAGTAGGTTAACTAGAGGTCACATTGTGTAACATTGCAATCTTAGTGACGTCCAAGATAAAATGTTTGTAGTTAGCAGGGTTAACTATGTTAAACAGTAGGTTAACTAGGGGTCACATTGTGTAACATTGCAATCTTAGTGACGTCCAAGATAAAATGTTTGTAGTTAGCAGGGTTAACTATGTTAAACAGTAGATTAACTAGAGGTCACATTGTGTAACATTGCAATCTTAGTGACGTCCAAGATAAAATGTTTGTAGTTAGCAGGGTTAACTATGTTAAACAGTAGGTTAACTAGGGGTCACATTGTGTAACATTGCAATCTTAGTGACGTCCAAGATAAAATGTTTGTAGTTAGCAGGGTTAACTATGTTAAACAGTAGGTTAACTAGAGGTCACATTGTGTAACATTGCAATCTTAGTGACGTCCAAGATAAAATGTTTGTAGTTGGCAGGGTTAACTATGTTAAACAGTAGATTAACTAGAGCTCACATTGTGTAACATTGCAATCTTAGTGACGTCCAAGATAAAATGCTTGTAGTTAGCAGGGTTAACTATGTTAAACAGTAGGTTAACTAGGGGTCACATTGTGTAACATTGCAATCTTAGTGACGTCCAAGATAAAATGTTTGTAGTTAGCAGGGTTAACTATGTTATACAGTAGATTAACTAGAGCTCACATTGTGTAACATTGCAATCTCAGTGACGTCCAACATAAAATGTTTGTAGTTAGCAGGGTTAACTATGTTATACAGTAGGTTAACTAGGGGTCACATTGTGTAACATTGCAATCTTAGTGACGTCCAAGATAAAATGTTTGTAGATAGCAGGGTTAACTATGTTATACAGTAGATTAACTACAGCTCACATTGTGTAACATTGCAATCTCAGTGACGTCCAACATAAAATGTTTGTAGTTAGCAGGGTTAACTATGTTATACAGTAGGTTAACTAGAGGTCACATTGTGTAACATTGCAATCTTAGTGACGTCCAAGATAAAATGTTTGTAGTTAGCAGGGTTAACTATGTTAAACAGTAGGTTAACTAGAGGTCACATTGTGTAACATTGCAATCTTAGCGACGTCCAAGATAAAATGTTTGTAGTTAGCAGGGTTAACTATGTTAAACAGTAGGTTAACTAGAGGTCACATTGTGTAACATTGCAATCTTAGTGACGTCCAAGATAAAATGTTTGTAGTTAGCAGGGTTAACTATGTTAAACAGTAGGTTAACTAGGGGTCACATTGTGTAACATTGCAATCTCAGTGACGTCCAACATAAAATGTTTATAGTTAGCAGGGTTAACTATGTTAAACAGTAGGTTAATTGAGGTCACATAGTGTAACATTGCAATCTCAGTGACGTCCAAGATAAAATGTTTGTAGTTAGCAGGGTTAACTATGTTAAACAGTAGGTTAACTAGGGGTCACATTGTGTAACATTGCAATCTCAGTGACGTCCAACATAAAATGTTTGTAGTTAGCAGGGTTAACTATGTTAAACAGTAGGTTAACTAGAGGTCACATTGTGTAACATTGCAATCCTAGTGACGTCCAAGATAAAATGCTTGTAGTCAGCAGGGTTTACTATGTTAAACAGTAGGTTAACTAGAGGTCACATAGTGTAACATTGCAATCTCAGTGACGTCCAACATAAAATGTTTGTAGTTAGCAGGGTTAACTATGTTAAACAGTAGGTTAACTAGGGGTCACATAGTGTAACATTGCAATCTCAGTGACGTCCAACATAAAATATTTGTAGTTAGCAGGGTTAACTATGTTAAACAGTAGATTAACTAGAGGTCACATTGTGTAACATTGCAATCTTAGTGACGTCCAAGATAAAATGTTTGTAGTTAGCAGGGTTAACTATGTTAAACAGTAGGTTAACTAGGGGTCACATTGTGTAACATTGCAATCTCAGTGACGTCCAACATAAAATGTTTGTAGTTAGCAGGGTTAACTATGTTAAACAGTAGGTTAACTAGGGGTCACATTGTGTAACATTGCAATCTCAGTGACGTCCAAGATAAAATGTTTGTAGTTAGCAGAGTTAACTATGTTAAACAGTAGGTTAACTAGAGGTCACATTGTGTAACATTGCAATCTTAGTGACGTCCAAGATAAAATGTTTGTAGTTAGCAGAGTTAACTATGTTATACAGTAGGTTAACTAGAGGTCACATTGTGTAACATTGCAATCTCAGTGACGTCCAAGATAAAATGTTTGTAGTTAGCAGAGTTAACTATGTTAAACAGTAGGTTAACTAGAGGTCACATTGTGTAACATTGCAATCTCAGTGACGTCCAACATAAAATGTTTGTAGTTAGCAGGGTTAACTATGTTAAACAGTAAGTTAACTAGGGGTCACATTGTGTAACATTGCAATCTCAGTGACGTCCAAGATAAAATGCTTGTAGTTATCAGGGTTAACTATGTTAAACAGTAGATTAACTAGAGGTCACATTGTGTAACAATGCAATCTTAGTGACGTCCAAGATAAAATGTTTGTAGTTAGCAGGGTTAACTATGTTAAACAGTAGGTTAACTAGGCGTCACATTGTGTAACATTGCAATCTCAGTGACGTCCAACATAAAATGTTCGTAGTTAGCAGAGTTAACTATGTTATACAGTAGGTTAACTAGAGGTCACATTGTGTAACATTGCAATCTCAGTGACGTCCAAGATAAAATGCTTGTAGTTAGCAGGGTTAACTATGTTAAACAGTAGGTTAACTAGGGGTCACATTGTGTAACATTGCAATCTTAGTGACGTCCAAGATAAAATGTTTGTAGTTAGCAGGGTTAACTATGTTAAACAGTAGGTTAACTAGAGGTCACATTGTGTAACATTGCAATCTTAGCGACGTCCAAGATAAAATGTTTGTAGTTAGCAGGGTTAACTATGTTAAACAGTAGGTTAACTAGAGGTCACATTGTGTAACATTGCAATCTTAGTGACGTCCAAGATAAAATGTTTGTAGTTAGCAGGGTTAACTATGTTAAACAGTAGGTTAACTAGGGGTCACATTGTGTAACATTGCAATCTCAGTGACGTCCAACATAAAATGTTTGTAGTTAGCAGGGTTAACTATGTTAAACAGTAGGTTAACTAGAGGTCACATAGTGTAACATTGCAATCTCAGTGACGTCCAAGATAAAATGTTTGTAGTTAGCAGGGTTAACTATGTTAAACAGTAGGTTAACTAGGGGTCACATTGTGTAACATTGCAATCTCAGTGACGTCCAACATAAAATGTTTGTAGTTAGCAGGGTTAACTATGTTAAACAGTAGGTTAACTAGAGGTCACATTGTGTAACATTGCAATCCTAGTGACGTCCAAGATAAAATGCTTGTAGTTAGCAGGGTTAACTATGTTAAACAGTAGGTTAACTAGAGGTCACATAGTGTAACATTGCAATCTCAGTGACGTCCAACATAAAATGTTTGTAGTTAGCAGGGTTAACTATGTTAAACAGTAGGTTAACTAGGGGTCACATTGTGTAACATTGCAATCTCAGTGACGTCCAAGATAAAATGCTTGTAGTTATCAGGGTTAACTATGTTAAACAGTAGATTAACTAGAGGTCACATTGTGTAACATTGCAATCTTAGTGACGTCCAAGATGAAATGTTTGTAGTTAGCAGGGTTAACTATGTTAAACAGTAGGTTAACTAGGCGTCACATTGTGTAACATTGTAATCTCAGTGACGTCCAACATAAAATGTTTGTAGTTAGCAGAGTTAACTATGTTATACAGTAGGTTAACTAGAGGTCACATTGTGTAAAATTGCAATCTCAGTGACGTCCAACATAAAATGTTTGTAGTTAGCAGGGTTAACTATGTTAAACAGTAGGTTAACTAGGGGTCACATTGTGTAACATTGCAATCTCAGTGACGTCCAAGATAAAATGCTTGTAGTTATCAGGGTTAACTATGTTAAACAGTAGGTTAACTAGAGGTCACATTGTGTAACATTGCAATCTCAGTGACGTCCAACATAAAATGTTTGTAGTTGGCAGGGTTAACTATGTTAAACAGTAGATTAACTAGAGGTCACATTGTGTAACATTGCAATCTTAGTGACGTCCAAGATAAAATGTTTGTAGTTAGCAGAGTTAACTATGTTAAACAGTAGGTTAACTAGAGGTCACATTGTGTAACATTGCAATCTCAGTGACGTCCAAGATAAAATGCTTGTAGTTAGCAGGCTTAACTATGTTAAACAGTAGGTTAACTAGGGGTCACATTGTGTAACATTGCAATCTTAGTGACGTCCAAGATAAAATGTTTGTAGTTAGCAGGGTTAACTATGTTAAACAGTAGGTTAACTAGAGGTCACATTGTGTAACATTGCAATCTTAGTGACGTCCAAGATAAAATGTTTGTAGTTAGCAAGGTTAACTATGTTAAACAGTAGGTTAACTAGGGGTCACATTGTGTAACATTGCAATCTTAGTGACGTCCAAGATAAAATGTTTGTAGTTGGCAGGGTTAACTATGTTAAACAGTAGATTAACTAGAGCTCACATTGTGTAACATTGCAATCTTAGTGACGTCCAAGATAAAAGGCTTGTAGTTAGCAGGGTTAACTATGTTAAACAGTAGGTTAACTAGGGGTCACATTGTGTAACATTGCAATCTTAGTGACGTCCAAGATAAAATGTTTGTAGTTAGCAGGGTTAACTATGTTAAACAGTAGGTTAACTAGAGGTCACATTGTGTAACATTGCAATTTTAGTGACGTCCAAGATAAAATGCTTGTAGTTAGCAGGGTTAACTATGTTAAACAGTAGGTTAACTCACATTGTGTAACATTGCAATCTCAGTGACGTCCAAGATAAAATGCTTGTAGTTAGCAGGGTTAACTATGTTAAACAGTAGGTTAACTCACATTGTGTAACATTGCAATCTTAGTGACGTCCAAGATAAAATGTTTGTAGTTAGCAGAGTTAACTATGTTATACAGTAGGTTAACTAGAGGTCACATTGTGTAACATTGCAATCTCAGTGACGTCCAAGATAAAATGTTTGTAGTTAGCAGAGTTAACTATGTTAAACAGTAGGTTAACTAGAGGTCACATTGTGTAACATTGCAATCTCAGTGACGTCCAACATAAAATGTTTGTAGTTAGCAGGGTTAACTATGTTAAACAGTAAGTTAACTAGGGGTCACATTGTGTAACATTGCAATCTCAGTGACGTCCAAGATAAAATGCTTGTAGTTATCAGGGTTAACTATGTTAAACAGTAGATTAACTAGAGGTCACATTGTGTAACAATGCAATCTTAGTGACGTCCAAGATAAAATGTTTGTAGTTAGCAGGGTTAACTATGTTAAACAGTAGGTTAACTAGGCGTCACATTGTGTAACATTGCAATCTCAGTGACGTCCAACATAAAATGTTCGTAGTTAGCAGAGTTAACTATGTTATACAGTAGGTTAACTAGAGGTCACATTGTGTAACATTGCAATCTCAGTGACGTCCAAGATAAAATGCTTGTAGTTAGCAGGGTTAACTATGTTAATCAGTAGGTTAACTAGGGGTCACATTGTGTAATATTGCAATCTTAGTGACGTCCAAGATAAAATGCTTGTAGTTAGCAGGGTTAACTATGTTAATCAGTAGGTTAACTAGAGGTCACATTGTGTAACATTGCAATCTCAGTGACGTCCAAGATAAAATGTTTGTAGTTAGCAGGGTTAACTATGTTAATCAGTAGGTTAACTAGAGGTCACATTGTGTAACATTGCAATCTTAGTGACGTCCAAGATAAAATGTTTGTAGTTAGCAGGGTTAACTATGTTAAACAGTAGGTTAACTAGGCGTCACATTGTGTAACATTGCAATCTTAGTGACGTCGAAGATAAAATGCTTGTAGTTAGCAGGGTTAACTATGTTAAACAGTAGGTTAACTAGGGGTCACATTGTGTAATATTGCAATCTTAGTGACGTCCAAGATAAAATGCTTGTAGTTAGCAGGGTTAACTATGAGAAACAGTAGGTTAACTAGAGGTCACATTGTGTAACATTGCAATCTTAGTGACGTCCAAGATAAAATGTTTGTAGTTAGCAGGGCTAACTATGTTAAACAGTAGGTTAACTAGGGGTCACATTGTGTAACATTGCAATCTCAGTGACGTCCAACATAAAATGTTTGTAGTTAGCAGGGTTAACTATGTTAAACAGTAGGTTAACTAGAGGTCACATTGTGTAACATTGCAATCTTAGTGACGTCCAAGATAAAATGTTTGTAGTTAGCAGGGTTAACTATGTTAAACAGTAGGTTAACTAGAGGTCACATTGTGTAACATTGCAATCTTAGTGACGTCCAAGATAAAATGCTTGTAGTTAGCAGGGTTAACTATGTTAAACAGTAGGTTAACTAGAGGTCACATTGTGTAACATTGCAATCTTAGTGACGTCCAAGATAAAATGTTTGTAGTTAGCAGGGTTAACTATGTTAAACAGTAGGTTAACTAGAGGTCAAATTGTGTAACATTGCAATCTCAGTGACGTCCAAGTTAAAATGTTTGTAGTTAGCAGGGTTAACTATGTTAAACAGTACATTAACTAGGGGTCACATTGTGTAACATTGCAATCTTAGTGACGTCCAAGATAAAATGTTTGTAGTTAGCTGGGTTAACTATGTTAATCAGTAGGTTAACTAGAGGTCACATTGTGTAACATTGCAATCTTAGTGACGTCCAATATAAAATGTTTGTAGTTAGCAGGGTTAACTATGTTAAACAGTAGGTTAACTAGAGGTCACATTGTGTAACATTGCAATCTTAGTGACGTCCAAGATAAAATGTTTGTAGTTAGCAGGGTTAACTATGTTAAACAGTAGGTTAACTAGGGGTCACATTGTGTAACATTGCAATCTCAGTGACGTCCAACATAAAATGTTTATAGTTAGCAGGGTTAACTATGTTAAACAGTAGGTTAACTAGAGGTCACATAGTGTAACATTGCAATCTCAGTGACGTCCAAGATAAAATGTTTGTAGTTAGCAGGGTTAACTATGTTAAACAGTAGGTTAACTAGGGGTCACATTGTGTAACATTGCAATCTCAGTGACGTCCAACATAAAATGTTTGTAGTTAGCAGGGTTAACTATGTTAAACAGTAGGTTAACTAGAGGTCACATTGTGTAACATTGCAATCCTAGTGACGTCCAAGATAAAATGCTTGTAGTCAGCAGGGTTAACTATGTTAAACAGTAGGTTAACTAGAGGTCACATAGTGTAACATTGCAATCTCAGTGACGTCCAACATAAAATGTTTGTAGTTAGCAGGGTTAACTATGTTAAACAGTAGGTTAACTAGGGGTCACATAGTGTAACATTGCAATCTCAGTGACGTCCAACATAAAATGTTTGTAGTTAGCAGGGTTAACTATGTTAAACAGTAGATTAACTAGAGGTCACATTGTGTAACATTGCAATCTTAGTGACGTCCAAGATAAAATGTTTGTAGTTAGCAGGGTTAACTATGTTAAACAGTAGGTTAACTAGGGGTCACATTGTGTAACATTGCAATCTCAGTGACGTCCAACATAAAATGTTTGTAGTTAGCAGGGTTAAATATGTTAAACGGTAGGTTAACTAGGGGTCACATTGTGTAACATTGCAATCTCAGTGACGTCCAAGATAAAATGTTTGTAGTTAGCAGAGTTAACTATGTTAAACAGTAGGTTAACTAGAGGTCACATTGTGTAACATTGCAATCTTAGTGACGTCCAAGATAAAATGTTTGTAGTTAGCAGAGTTAACTATGTTATACAGTAGGTTAACTAGAGGTCACATTGTGTAACATTGCAATCTCAGTGACGTCCAAGATAAAATGTTTGTAGTTAGCAGAGTTAACTATGTTAAACAGTAGGTTAACTAGAGGTCACATTGTGTAACATTGCAATCTCAGTGACGTCCAACATAAAATGTTTGTAGTTAGCAGGGTTAACTATGTTAAACAGTAAGTTAACTAGGGGTCACATTGTGTAACATTGCAATCTCAGTGACGTCCAAGATAAAATGCTTGTAGTTATCAGGGTTAACTATGTTAAACAGTAGATTAACTAGAGGTCACATTGTGTAACAATGCAATCTTAGTGACGTCCAAGATAAAATGTTTGTAGTTAGCAGGGTTAACTATGTTAAACAGTAGGTTAACTAGGCGTCACATTGTGTAACATTGCAATCTCAGTGACGTCCAACATAAAATGTTCGTAGTTAGCAGAGTTAACTATGTTATACAGTAGGTTAACTAGAGGTCACATTGTGTAACATTGCAATCTCAGTGACGTCCAAGATAAAATGCTTGTAGTTAGCAGGGTTAACTATGTTAAACAGTAGGTTAACTAGGGGTCACATTGTGTAACATTGCAATCTTAGTGACGTCCAAGATAAAATGTTTGTAGTTAGCAGGGTTAACTATGTTAAACAGTAGGTTAACTAGAGGTCACATTGTGTAACATTGCAATCTTAGCGACGTCCAAGATAAAATGTTTGTAGTTAGCAGGGTTAACTATGTTAAACAGTAGGTTAACTAGAGGTCACATTGTGTAACATTGCAATCTTAGTGACGTCCAAGATAAAATGTTTGTAGTTAGCAGGGTTAACTATGTTAAACAGTAGGTTAACTAGGGGTCACATTGTGTAACATTGCAATCTCAGTGACGTCCAACATAAAATGTTTGTAGTTAGCAGGGTTAACTATGTTAAACAGTAGGTTAACTAGAGGTCACATAGTGTAACATTGCAATCTCAGTGACGTCCAAGATAAAATGTTTGTAGTTAGCAGGGTTAACTATGTTAAACAGTAGGTTAACTAGGGGTCACATTGTGTAACATTGCAATCTCAGTGACGTCCAACATAAAATGTTTGTAGTTAGCAGGGTTAACTATGTTAAACAGTAGGTTAACTAGAGGTCACATTGTGTAACATTGCAATCCTAGTGACGTCCAAGATAAAATGCTTGTAGTTAGCAGGGTTAACTATGTTAAACAGTAGGTTAACTAGAGGTCACATAGTGTAACATTGCAATCTCAGTGACGTCAAACATAAAATGTTTGTAGTTAGCAGGGTTAACTATGTTAAACAGTAGGTTAACTAGGGGTCACATAGTGTAACATTGCAATCTCAGTGACGTCCAACATAAAATGTTTGTAGTTAGCAGGGTTAACTATGTTAAACAGTAGATTAACTAGAGGTCACATTGTGTAACATTGCAATCTTAGTGACGTCCAAGATAAAATGTTTGTAGTTAGCAGGGTTAACTATGTTAAACAGTAGGTTAACTAGGGGTCACATTGTGTAACATTGCAATCTCAGTGACGTCCAACATAAAATGTTTGTAGTTAGCAGGGTTAACTATGTTAAACAGTAGGTTAACTAGGGGTCACATTGTGTAACATTGCAATCTCAGTGACGTCCAAGATAAAATGTTTGTAGTTAGCAGAGTTAACTATGTTAAACAGTAGGTTAACTAGAGGTCACATTGTGTAACATTGCAATCTTAGTGACGTCCAAGATAAAATGTTTGTAGTTAGCAGAGTTAACTATGTTATACAGTAGGTTAACTAGAGGTCACATTGTGTAACATTGCAATCTCAGTGACGTCCAAGATAAAATGTTTGTAGTTAGCAGAGTTAACTATGTTAAACAGTAGGTTAACTAGAGGTCACATTGTGTAACATTGCAATCTCAGTGACGTCCAACATAAAATGTTTGTAGTTAGCAGGGTTAACTATGTTAAACAGTAGGTTAACTAGGGGTCACATTGTGTAACATTGCAATCTCAGTGACGTCCAAGATAAAATGCTTGTAGTTATCAGGGTTAACTATGTTAAACAGTAGATTAACTAGAGGTCACATTGTGTAACATTGCAATCTTAGTGACGTCCAAGATGAAATGTTTGTAGTTAGCAGGGTTAACTATGTTAAACAGTAGGTTAACTAGGCGTCACATTGTGTAACATTGCAATCTCAGTGACGTCCAACATAAAATGTTTGTAGTTAGCAGAGTTAACTATGTTATACAGTAGGTTAACTAGAGGTCACATTGTGTAACATTGCAATCTCAGTGACGTCCAACATAAAATGTTTGTAGTTAGCAGGGTTAACTATGTTAAACAGTAGGTTAACTAGGGGTCACATTGTGTAACATTGCAATCTCAGTGACGTCCAAGATAAAATGCTTGTAGTTATCAGGGTTAACTATGTTAAACAGTAGGTTAACTAGAGGTCACATTGTGTAACATTGCAATCTCAGTGACGTCCAACATAAAATGTTTGTAGTTGGCAGGGTTAACTATGTTAAACAGTAGATTAACTAGAGGTCACATTGTGTAACATTGCAATCTTAGTGACGTCCAAGATAAAATGTTTGTAGTTAGCAGAGTTAACTATGTTAAACAGTAGGTTAACTAGAGGTCACATTGTGTAACATTGCAATCTCAGTGACGTCCAAGATAAAATGCTTGTAGTTAGCAGGGTTAACTATGTTAAACAGTAGGTTAACTAGGGGTCACATTGTGTAACATTGCAATCTTAGTGACGTCCAAGATAAAATGTTTGTAGTTAGCAGGGTTAACTATGTTAAACAGTAGGTTAACTAGAGGTCACATTGTGTAACATTGCAATCTTAGTGACGTCCAAGATAAAATGTTTGTAGTTAGCAAGGTTAACTATGTTAAACAGTAGGTTA
Organism: Meconema thalassinum; assembly: GCA_946902985.2. Lineage (NCBI taxonomy): Eukaryota > Metazoa > Arthropoda > Insecta > Orthoptera > Tettigoniidae > Meconema > Meconema thalassinum. The sequence goes on from OX336393.1 coordinate 32,939,630, forward strand.
ACTAGGGGTCACATTGTGTAACATTGCAATCTTAGTGACGTCCAAGATAAAATGTTTGTAGTTGGCAGGGTTAACTATGTTAAACAGTAGATTAACTAGAGCTCACATTGTGTAACATTGCAATCTTAGTGACGTCCAAGATAAAAGGCTTGTAGTTAGCAGGGTTAACTATGTTAAACAGTAGGTTAACTAGGGGTCACATTGTGTAACATTGCAATCTTAGTGACGTCCAAGATAAAATGTTTGTAGTTAGCAGGGTTAACTATGTTAAACAGTAGGTTAACTAGAGGTCACATTGTGTAACATTGCAATCTTAGTGACGTCCAAGATAAAATGCTTGTAGTTAGCAGGGTTAACTATGTTAAACAGTAGGTTAACTCACATTGTGTAACATTGCAATCTCAGTGACGTCCAAGATAAAATGCTTGTAGTTAGCAGGGTTAACTATGTTAAACAGTAGGTTAACTCACATTGTGTAACATTGCAATCTTAGTGACGTCCAAGATAAAATGCTTGTAGTTAGCAGGGTTAACTATGTTAAACAGTAGGATAACTAGAGGTCACATTGTGTAACATTGCAATCTCAGCGACGTCCAAGATAAAATGTTTGTAGTTAGCAGGGTTAACTATGTTAATCAGTAGGTTAACTAGGGGTCACATTGTGTAATATTGCAATCTTAGTGACGTCCAAGATAAAATGCTTGTAGTTAGCAGGGTTAACTATGTTAATCAGTAGGTTAACTAGAGGTCACATTGTGTAACATTGCAATCTCAGTGACGTCCAAGATAAAATGTTTGTAGTTAGCAGGGTTAACTATGTTAATCAGTAGGTTAACTAGAGGTCACATTTTGTAACATTGCAATCTTAGTGACGTCCAAGATAAAATGTTTGTAGTTAGCAGGGTTAACTATGTTAAACAGTAGGTTAACTAGGCGTCACATTGTGTAACATTGCAATCTTAGTGACGTCGAAGATAAAATGCTTGTAGTTAGCAGGGTTAACTATGTTAAACAGTAGGTTAACTAGGGGTCACATTGTGTAATATTGCAATCTTAGTGACGTCCAAGATAAAATGCTTGTAGTTAGCAGGGTTAACTATGAGAAACAGTAGGTTAACTAGAGGTCACATTGTGTAACATTGCAATCTTAGTGACGTCCAAGATAAAATGTTTGTAGTTAGCAGGGCTAACTATGTTAAACAGTAGGTTAACTAGGGGTCACATTGTGTAACATTGCAATCTCAGTGACGTCCAACATAAAATGTTTGTAGTTAGCAGGGTTAACTATGTTAAACAGTAGGTTAACTAGAGGTCACATTGTGTAACATTGCAATCTTAGTGACGTCCAAGATAAAATGTTTGTAGTTAGCAGGGTTAACTATGTTAAACAGTAGGTTAACTAGAGGTCACATTGTGTAACATTGCAATCTTAGTGACGTCCAAGATAAAATGCTTGTAGTTAGCAGGGTTAACTATGTTAAACAGTAGGTTAACTAGAGGTCACATTGTGTAACATTGCAATCTTAGTGACGTCCAAGATAAAATGTTTGTAGTTAGCAGGGTTAACTATGTTAAACAGTAGGTTAACTAGAGGTCAAATTGTGTAACATTGCAATCTCAGTGACGTCCAAGTTAAAATGTTTGTAGTTAGCAGGGTTAACTATGTTAAACAGTACATTAACTAGGGGTCACATTGTGTAACATTGCAATCTTAGTGACGTCCAAGATAAAATGTTTGTAGTTAGCTGGGTTAACTATGTTAATCAGTAGGTTAACTAGAGGTCACATTGTGTAACATTGCAATCTTAGTGACGTCCAATATAAAATGTTTGTAGTTAGCAGGGTTAACTATGTTAAACAGTAGGTTAACTAGAGGTCACATTGTGTAACATTGCAATCTTAGTGACGTCCAAGATAAAATGTTTGTAGTTAGCAGGGTTAACTATGTTAAACAGTAGGTTAACTAGGGGTCACATTGTGTAACATTGCAATCTCAGTGACGTCCAACATAAAATGTTTGTAGTTAGCAGGGTTAACTATGTTAAACAGTAGGTTAACTAGGGGTCACATAGTGTAACATTGCAATCTCAGTGACGTCCAACATAAAATGTTTGTAGTTAGCAGGGTTAACTATGTTAAACAGTAGGTTAACTAGGGGTCACATAGTGTAACATTGCAATCTCAGTGACGTCCAACAAAAAAATGTTTGTAGTTAGCAGGGTTAACTATGTTAAACAGTAGGTTATCTAGAGGTCACATTGTGTAACATTGCAATCTTAGTGACGTCCAACATAAAATGTTTGTAGTTAGCAGGGTTAACTATGTTAAACAGTAGGTTAACTAGGGGTCACATTGTGTAACATTGCAATCTCAGTGACGTCCAACATAAAATGTTTGTAGTTAGCAGGGTTAACTATGTTAAACAGTAGGTTAACTAGGGGTCACATTGTGTAACATTGCACTCTCAGTGACGTCCAACATAAAATGTTTGTAGTTAGCAGGGTTAACTATGTTAAACAGTAGGTTAACTAGGCGTCACATTGTGTAACATTGCAATCTTAGTGACGTCCAAGATAAAATGCTTGTAGTTAGCAGGGTTAACTATGTTAAACAGTAGGTTAACTAGGCGTCACATTGTGTAACATTGCAATCTTAGTGACGTCCAAGATAAAATGCTTGTAGTTAGCAGGGTTAACTATGTTAAACAGTAGGTTAACTAGGCGTCACATTGTGTAACATTGCAATCTCAGTGACGTCCAAGATAAAATGTTTGTAGTTAGCAGGGTTAACTATGTTAAACAGTAGGTTAACTAGGCGTCACATTGTGTAACATTGCAATCTTAGTGACGTCCAAGATAAAATGCTTTTAGTTAGCAGGGTTAACTATGTTAAACAGTAGGTTAACTAGGCGTCACATTGTGTAACATTGCAATCTCAGTGACGTCCAAGATAAAATGTTTGTAGTTAGCAGGGTTAACTATGTTATACAGTAGGTTAACTAGAGGTCACATTGTGTAACATTGCAATCTCAGTGACGTCCAAGATAAAATGTTTGTAGTTAGCAGGGTTAACTATGTTAAACAGTAGGTTAACTAGGGGTCACATTGTGTAACATTGCAATCTTAGTGACGTCCAAGATAAAATGCTTGTAGTTAGCAGGGTTAACTATGTTAAACAGTAGGTTAACTCACATTGTGTAACATTGCAATCTCAGTGACGTCCAAGATAAAATGCTTGTAGTTAGCAGGGTTAACTATGTTAAACAGTAGGTTAACTAGGGGTCACATTGTGTAACATTGCAATCTTAGTGACGTCCAAGATAAAATGTTTGTAGTTAGCAGGGTTAACTATGTTAAACAGTAGGTTAACTAGAGGTCACATTGTGTAACATTGCAATCTTAGTGACGTCCAAGATAAAATGTTTGTAGTTAGCAAGGTTAACTATGTTAAACAGTAGGTTAACTAGGGGTCACATTGTGTAACATTGCAATCTTAGTGACGTCCAAGATAAAATGTTTGTAGTTGGCAGGGTTAACTATGTTAAACAGTAGATTAACTAGAGCTCACATTGTGTAACATTGCAATCGTAGTGACGTCCAAGATAAAATGTTTGTAGTTGGCAGGGTTAACTATGTTAAACAGTAGATTAACTAGAGCTCACATTGTGTAACATTGCAATCTTAGTGACGTCCAAGATAAAATGCTTGTAGTTAGCAGGGTTAACTATGTTAAACAGTAGGTTAACTAGGGGCCACATTGTGTAACATTGCAATCTTAGTGACGTCCAAGATAAAATGTTTGTAGTTAGAAGGGTTAACTATGTTAAACAGTAGGTTAACTAGAGGTCACATTGTGTAACATTGCAATCTCAGTGACGTCCAAGATAAAATGTTTGTAGTTAGCAGGGTTAACTATTTTATTCAGTAGGTTAACTAGAGGTCACATTGTGTAACATTGCAATCTTAGTGACGTCCAAGATAAAATGTTTGTAGTTAGCAGGGTTAACTATGTTAAACAGTAGGTTAACTAGAGGTCACATTGTGTAACATTGCAATCTCAGTGACGTCCAAGATAAAATGTTTGTAGTTAGCAGGGTTAACTATGTTAAACAGTAGGTTAACTAGGGGCCACATTGTGTAACATTGCAATCTTAGTGACGTCCAAGATAAAATGTTTGTAGTTAGCAGGGTTAACTATGTTAAACAGTAGGTTAACTAGAGGTCACATTGTGTAACATTGCAATCTCAGTGACGTCCAAGATAAAATGTTTGTAGTTAGCAGGGTTAACTATGTTAAACAGTAGGTTAACTAGAGGTCACATTGTGTAACATTGCAATCTCAGTGACGTCCAAGATAAAATGTTTGTAGTTAGCAGGGTTAACTATGTTAAACAGTAGGTTAACTAGAGGTCACATTGTGTAACATTGCAATCTCAGTGACGTCCAAGATAAAATGTTTGTAGTTAGCAGGGTTAACTATGTTAAACAGTAGATTAACTAGAGGTCACATTGTGTAACATTGCAATCTTAGTGACGTCCAAGATAAAGTGCTTGTAGTTAGCAGGGTTAACTATGTTAAACAGTAGGTTAACTAGGGGTCACATAGTGTAACATTGCAATCTTAGTGACGTCCAACATAAAATGTTTGTAGTTAGCAGGGTTAACTATGTTAAACAGTAGGTTAACTAGAGGTCACATTGTGTAACATTGCAATCTTAGTGACGTCCAAGATAAAATGCTTGTAGTTAGCAGGGTTAACTATGTTAAACAGTAGGTTAACTAGGGGTCACATTGTGTAACATTGCAATCTTAGTGACGTCCAAGATAAAATGTTTGTAGTTGGCAGGGTTAACTATGTTAAACAGTAGATTAACTAGAGCTCACATTGTGTAACATTGCAATCTTAGTGACGTCCAAGATAAAAGGCTTGTAGTTAGCAGGGTTAACTATGTTAAACAGTAGGTTAACTAGGGGTCACATTGTGTAACATTGCAATCTTAGTGACGTCCAAGATAAAATGTTTGTAGTTAGCAGGGTTAACTATGTTAAACAGTAGGTTAACTAGAGGTCACATTGTGTAACATTGCAATCTTAGTGACGTCCAAGATAAAATGCTTGTAGTTAGCAGGGTTAACTATGTTAAACAGTAGGTTAACTCACATTGTGTAACATTGCAATCTCAGTGACGTCCAAGATAAAATGCTTGTAGTTAGCAGGGTTAACTATGTTAAACAGTAGGTTAACTCACATTGTGTAACATTGCAATCTTAGTGACGTCCAAGATAAAATGCTTGTAGTTAGC